>OX592704.1:0-4800000 GCA_951361185.1 Ochropacha duplaris | reverse complement strand
AATGTCAAGGTGAAGTCCGCAAAATAAACATAAATCCATCAAAATATTCATAATATCTCAGAGAACATGATTATTGACTGTTATTGCAATTATGCATACCTACATAAAATTACCCATTGCATTGTATAGTCTACAAGATTACTGCAAAACATAAGGAATGAAGTGCAATAACGTCGCAAAACAGATAAATCACAATTACGTTACCGCATTTCATGAGAATCAAAGGCAGAGTGTAGTTAACAAGACGAGCATACGACAGACATAATCGAATTCCCGCCGCTGCCGCCCCAGGCGTGGGGGATTCTCCTATCGACAAATAAAAAGAAGAATTCCTGTAATAAAACCTCGTAACCGTGTGTCATAGCCTCGTTAATAGTTTAATAGGTATACCTAAATGTAATGTGATACACGCTTTTAGCACTGTTGATGATTAATTAACAGTTGTTTAAGTATCAAACTTTTGTAATGGGTCATAAATGCGTATTTTGTTTGACTGTATTTTGTTCCTAATTGGTATATGTATGCGTAAAGTATATTACGCACTGAATATGAAATTTGAAGGACTTCGCGGAATCCGCGGAATCTTTGTTGATTCGCGGAATCTTTGCTGATCATTTAGTTTTTAAATAGAAACAATTTAGAGAACACATTTAACATTTTATAGCGAACACAACAAACTGTTAGTTTCTAGACATTTAATATTTTCAAAAACTTTAAAGTTTGGATATATACATAAGTATAGAAATGATTATAATAAATATAAAACAAAACGTGTATCCAATTTTTAACACATCCATTTCCTGAAGCCACTCTCCTTAAAAATACATAACCGAGAAGAAATAAATATGAGTATAGTACACAAAATGGTAAACCTTGCGACATAGGATCTTGAAGATTTATTATTATTTAAATTTTGGGTCACATACACACACTTATCCTGCTGTAGGAGGCATATTTAGGTCAGAGATGAAGACGTACATTTGATCCGTGAATATTTACTGTAAGTACCTAAAATATTGTATATGGCGTGGATTTCATATTTACCCTTCTATTATAATTCGTTGTTTGGTAAGTATATATTATACAAACATAAAACATTAAGAGATTGTACAAAGGTGCATAAAGAGAAGCTGAGTCTCTTGCCGGAGTCTTCTCAGTTTAAGTGTATTCCGAACCGGTGGTAGAGTCAATTGTAACGTTTATAAGTGCCTTACCAGGGCCTAAACTGAATAAATGAGTTTTTAGTTTGAGTTTGAAGAGCCCAAATTTTTTCAAAACATTTGGGCAATTGCCTTTTTTTTTTACGTTTCTATCCAAAAAAACATGATGATGATTCCATCATAAGAGTATCTAAAACAAATTAAATCGCAAGACGTTGTAAATATACATCCAAGCATCTGTTCCCATAAACGCCTATTAACAAACCTCGCGATCTCTTCGTAATCGTAAATGAAGATTGACACTTGAAACTTTTTCCGGGAACCGAGATTCACATAAATTTCTTTCATTGACTGCTCTCTACGGGGGTTAAGGTCACGGTCAAAGGGGAGATAGGACGTCAACGCGGAAATCATAACGAAATAAAAGCATCGAACACGGGACACAAGGGGGAGTTCGAGAAAAGTTGGCAACATCCAATGTGTTTGATATGAACGTAATTAGCTTCACGTCGCTATATGATCAAGGCAATTATGTTTAATTCGCTTAGCTACGCATTGAATATATTGAGCAACATTATCTGATTTCATGGTTTTTCGTGTCATTCAATAGTTCTCGCACTAATGTTAATGACAACATACTTACATACCTATTATGGTCAAACAAACATTAGGCTATTCATATTGAAAATGTAATCATTAAAAACGACAAGATATATTGATTAGCGTTGGTCGACGAAAACTAGTAGGTAATAAATCACCCGACTTGATAGGTATCCAGCAAAATCATGAGAAAATATCAAGATCCTACTTAATATTAAAAAAATTATCTTACATCTGGGGCGAGAACTGACAACCAAGTCACAGTTTACACTATTTTGGTTCTCAGGGTAACCTTTTTTAATTGTACCTATGTTTCACAATAAAGTTATTATTATTATATTATAAATATGAAAGTTGGTTTGTTTAATTGTTGCGATGTTACACAATCACGCGAAAATTACTGAAAGGATTTTGATGAAATATGGCACACAGATAGATCATATCCTGGAATAAAACATAGGATACATTCCCTCGGGAACGCGGGTGAAACCGCGGGGGCAGCTAGTAGTTCATAAGAGCATTCAATTTTCAGACATAAAAAGTTTATATAAAGACTACAACTCACCAAACATGAACAGTTCGATATCTATACAAATATAATATTTTATTCCAATGTTCATAATATTCTAAGTAATATAATAAAAACGTCTGGTACTCATAATAAAAAAAAACAGCTTGTTGGCGACGATACAAATACTGTAAATAACAAAATAAATGAGTAAAACAAAGCCAAACATTTGTGTTGCTTACAAATAATATGATTGTATTTGACCAGAATTCATTATTTTTATTGACTCGTCTTTTCTAATTGATTACAGTATTTTATTTGTGTTAACAATGATATCAATTGAAGTAGGTGGGTATATCCTAGTTCATAATAATAATTGTTGAAGCTGACTCGTCATTTATCAAGGGAAATAGACAAGTTACTGGGTTTTTGAAGTTCTTATGAGTTGTTATACAAACATACATTGTTCTCTAAAATTTCAGCGCTTCTATAAATAATATTTTACCATAATAAAATAATAACACGCGCAGACAACAAGAATTTTCTGCAATATACTTAGACGGGGATTTACTGCACTTTGAAACACTGATTTATATGTTTAAAATCCTAAGAAAAATAAAGAACTAACAAACGAAGATAAAGACTATACCGACTTCCTTTCATTAAGAAACAAGAATCATCTCTTCCTTCCAATAGCCAAGCTTCCAATACTTAATATTGTATCAGAGGAAAATTCAATAAGCGTATGATATAGTGAACAAAATTGCTTTCGAACTTGACCGTACCATTATAATGGTGAAATCGAATGTGTAATCGAAGACAGATTGTGCCGAGGGGAGGCCATTGTCTGCTCTTTATCTGAAAGGCCACGGTATTATATAATAAGTTCATAGCCATACATTATGACAAGTAAATAAGGATATGCGCCAAGAGTATTGTATGTGCCTTTTACGGAAAAAAACACTTTGAAGATTATCAACAGTTTCATTGTCTGCATCTTTTCGATTATGAAGGGTATAGTTTCAAAATTCGTGCACAATTTAAATTAAGTTTCTGACTTGTGATCAAGGTCTATTACCTATGTTATAGAAGCCAGTAACCTCTCTATGTAAATAACTTCTTTTTTTAATTCTCGATAAGCTTGTGTTTGACCACAATCTCACCATGGTAAATGATGATGTGGCCGTAGGTGGTAAGCACACAAAGCCTAGATGGGAACGGGCTCTCAAGTGCAGCTGTCGGAACACACCGATAGGTGCTTGGCGACAGATTTTCAACTTGAGGGTGGCAGCGAGCCAGTCGAGTACTACAAAGTACCCTACCACCGTGCTGTGGTTTCCTCCTGATGTTTTCCTTCACCGAAAGCACAGCTCATTGTAGGATTCGAACCCAAAACCTTCGACGCGGTATCCGACGTCACTACCACTGAGCTATCATCGCCTTAAAAAGTAATAACCATATCTCAGAATTTTAGTGAAAAATTGTGAACAAACCAAGTCTTTCGTCCACAAGGGCTCGTGTAAACAAAAGCCCTTACGAATGTCCTTGTCGCCCGACATTGTGGCAATATCGCGGGTATACGTGTACGAGTACCATTAGAAGCGGTCGGCCCTTCGGGAGCGGATGCCGAGTATTGGAGCTCATGTACAATTTTGCTCACTGACCACGAATACTGACAGATACTTATATGTCTACCTACTTGTGTGTACCTACTGTGTCTACGTACCGAAACCACAGCTTTTGTACAGCCTCACAAAAATATCCTCGGAAAGGGAAGTGCATACCTACAACAAAATCTGTGTTCACTATGCTATCTAGGCAACCCAAATTGAAGAGTTCAAATCTGAAAAAAGTAGTTCTGTTTGTATACATATATCACGTGAGAATACTATAATTAGCAAAATAATGATCACAGACAAAATTGCCGACATTTTCCCAAACTATAATAATCCAGTGTTCGATACAAACACTCATATTGAAGCATTGCCATAGTATCCTCGGGCATTTTTCACACACGGCTATCTGATCCCAAACTAAGCAAAGCTTGTAATATGGAAACCAGATGACTGATATACTACATAGACTGCTTTTTTTTTGTAAATACGTACTTAAATAGATAATTACACCCAGACTCAGGACAAACAGACATGTTCATGCACACAAATGTGTGTCCTGGATGGGAATCGAACCACCGACCGAAACCCACGACCTGCGGCGTGATAGGCAGTGTGTTAACCAACCACGCCAACCGGCCCGTCAAAGTATAACGAACGTATCCTTGAACGTGACAATTCGCTAATTAATTTTACTATGCTTCTTGTTTATATTGTACCTATTAAAGAATCTGTGCTCCTGTTTATGATGCTGTATTTTTGAAGTTGTGTACCAAAACTAACATTTGGACTAGAACGTTAAAGTCCCACTGGTAATCATGAAACTAACGGCTGTGACAAGCAGCCAGGAGTCGTGTAAACATCATGTTTTGTTGTTCCTTTCAAAGCCAGCCTTTAAACACAGCTTTATTTTTGGGGAAAGTGTTTACCTAATTTAAAACGAATGAACGTTTTAACTTTTAGCCAACCAATTTTTCATGAGTTATTATTGTTTTTAATGTTCAAAACATAAAAACAAGTTACGATTTTACATAAATCCATCTATGTAGGTACTTATACCATTTAGGATTGATATCTTAATAATGGAAGTCATAGTCACATTTTCACTTATGTTTGGAAGCTTACAGACTGGAACTAAATAAATTATAAGTAAAAAAGTTTTTTCAAAAACAAGCTTTGGATTTAGAGTGACTTCACTTTATTTTTGAGTCATTCTTAGGAAGGCCTTTCATTTGATACCAATAGTGTAGGAATGTATTAAAAAATAATTGTCCGCTATCTTAGGTATTCCGCCATGTTGGATTTAGAATGATGTCACAGCTGACCATGCATTGTTATCCAAACTAAACGTGTATACAAAATTTCAGCTCATCTGCTTCAAAATTTAGTTGCAAGATTCCACCCTAACAAACATAGTTACATACATACATTGCAAGTTAAATAAAAGCTTGTAAAAAGACAGCAATATGTAAGACAGCAAAAATGATATAAACCTTGTTCGTGCATTCATACCACATGCATGTAGATTGTAGGTAGTCTTGGCCAAATGTGAGTACTTACTTCATACAGTTACTGTAGTTGTCTGCGAACTTCCGCATAACTTAGAAACCACACATCCAAGATTAAGTTTAATCAAACACCAACTTGTTTAAGTAAACAACCTACTCACATAATAACGAAAACTGCAAAGTAAATTAACGTATATACCTATGTGGATGTTATGTTTGCTCTTTTAAATCATTTTTTTTAACATAGGTTGGATAGTCTTGGTTTTAGCTATAGGTAAAGATACTTCGGAAAATGTTCTACTTTGGTAAATAACGCTAGGTTGTCTAAATACATAGCAACAATAATAAACGTAGTAGGCACGTATGATTATAACTTTTACTGCAAATTTCCAAACACCGTGTTCTCATTAATTGCAACTGTAGCACCGACTATTTGATTGACTGTAGTAAGGCATCAGAATCACTTGACATAGTTTTCATTCAAAGCCAGAGAAGTGAGGTGGTAGGTAGTAAACAGTAAATTTCAGAAATCCGTTTTCTGTCAGTGACAAAACTGTTAGGAAGCAGAAATCTTCTGACTTACATAATAACTATAACTTTCTATGAGATCGTAAGGAAATATGCAGTAAAAGGAGTCAAAAGCTGAAAAAGGATTCTAAAATATACAACTCCGCAGTGCGCTATACGGTAGTATCGTAAAAGTAAGTGGAATTTCGAGAATAACATTTCAACTTAACAATATTATAGACTCAACAAAGTCTTTTAGTATTATAACTAAGTAATACAAAAGATGTCAATCAAAATATGATTCGATTTTGAATTAAATATAGAATTTTCAAATTAAATATTAACATTATAATTTAAGTATTAAATGAATATTGATAAATATGTTGCTTTTAAAGCATTGTAATAAGGTGTACAACGAAAAATCCTCTGGTATTGCTAATGTCTATAGGCGACGGTAATCACTTACCATCAGCTGACCCGTCTGTCTCGTTGTCACTTGTGGTATAAAATATATAATAAATAAATAATAAAAGATGTATGACATGTATATAAAAGATGAATATTCAAACACAGTTTCGTGATATCGATCTCCACTAAATCGTCTATCGAGGATACATTAGGGGACACTATATCACATTTAGTTCAGTGTCCCGTAGGAAAATTAATTTATCTCACAATTTCACCGCTAACGGGCTGCGAGTCGAACGTTTTATTAAAAAACTATTTTCATATAAAAAAAACATGGAACGTTTGCCTATAGGTAATTTTGCTTTTCATATTTGCCGTGGTGATGTATTATTTTATACCTACTTATTAATTTATGTAAATACATGATAGGTTGTATCTTAAACGTTAAAGTTGTCTGTAGATTAAAGATGCACGTTATATTGAATAATCGTATTATATAAATATTACCAATTTTGCTCCAGACTGAAAATATACCTATTAAAACATTCCCACAGAATATATACATGTATATTTTTTATACTACAAGTGACAACGAAGCTGACGGGTCACCTGGTGGCAAGTGTCTACCGTCGCCTATAGACATTAGCAATACCAAGGGGATTGCCAATGTGTTGTACACCTTATTACAATGCCTTAAAGGCAACTGGCTCTCAAGTGCAAATGCTGGAACACACCAACAGGTATATTGTCAAAATAATACATTGCCTAACTTAGACGTTTCGGTCAAGCTGCAGTAATCGTGGCCACGAGTGTACTGCAAGATTGTGAAGTTAATTACTACAAATATAACAAGTTAAAACCATGACCAAAGTAGAAGAAGAATGTATATATCCTAGAATTGTGTGTAATACATATTTTTATAACTTACACGCACGCAACGCATCGGTAATTGTAATAATATTATAATACAATGTGTAATAAATAATGTGCCAAAACACTGGAAATACGTAAAAGTAATTAAATATAAACATTACATATAAATAAATCCTATTCATACCAAACCTTTGTGACACTTCGTCAAAGGTTTGAAATAATTTTATGCTCTACATGTGTCCTTTGAATCCGAACCTTTTAGGGTTCTGTATTGTTATGATTCTGCAAATTTTTTATTGTACATTACATCTATATTTGAGAGCTATTCTGTAATACTACTTATCACCATTCGATACTGTATGGTGCTACCGAAGTTTGTGAAGCTGCGGAACAATAAAGTCTGTGCTGGCTCGGCAATTGACCGATTTTCCCACCGTCACAGTCTAGTAACGAAATAGGAAGAGACTTGGTCTAATTCGTTTGTGTAACCGAAAGTGAAATTTGTTTTTCCTCTCACCGGATAATGCCGTAACCTGTTGTTATTTCCTGGCCATTTACTTCTGTTTTGTTTTTATTTCTGTAATGGACTGAGCATAACGATCAAATAAGTGCTCTGTCTAGTTAGATTTATATGGACGAAAGATTTGTTGACCATAATATAATATTTATAATGGGTTTTTTTCTTTTATGACAAAACTGGAAATATGTATTTATTCAATATACGATGAAGATTCGTTTTTAAGACGTTACGACGTAGGTTTCGAATCAACAAAGAGCTATCGATAAAGGAAAACATCGTGAGAAAACTATAGCACGGTGGTAGGGTAATTTGTAGTTCTCGACTGGCTGGCTACCACCCTCAAATTGAAAGTCGGTCGCCAAGCACCTAGCGGTGTGTTCCGACAGCTGCACTAGACCCAGTTCCCCTCTAGGCTTTGTGTGCTTACCACCTACGGCTACATCGTCACTTACCATGGTGAGATTACAGTGAAAGACAAGCTTATGAAAAAGTAATATATTTTACAGTGGAAATAAAATTTTAAAGTTAAAAAAACATAAAGCAATAGGAGCTGTGGGCGTCGAGGAAAAAATTATACGGATACAAAAAGGCAAAATGTTCGGAATATTTTATGAGTTCCTTTGTACTTCACCATGTAAGTACTCGTAGGTAAAGGTCGTATAAGGAATGTATGCACCTTGTTTTAAGGGTTTCTGTTTTTTTCTCTGTCGTGAGGATAAACTTGAATGTGGTTATAAAAATGAAAGTTCATTGTAGTATAAAAGTAAAAGAGCCAGTCATATTATAAGTATTAACGATAGTTTGAATATTTTAAGGTAATGCTACTTTTTCGAATGTATCTACTTTAATTACTAATTTTAACTCTAAATCCACGACAGCAAAGCTTTTACCGTTTATATTATTAATATAATGGTTAATAATTTGGATTTTTGTGGTAATTATTTGGTTTTTGTGCCAATTATTTGCGAAATAGAACATTTAAAGGATTAAGTATCATACGTCCCATTAATATTTACAATTCTTCTTTCTAATATTATAAAGAGGAAAGATTTGTATGTATGTAACGAATAAACTCAAAAACTACTGGGCCGATTTCAAAAAAAATTTCACTATTTGAATGCTACATTATTCCAGATATTTTTATCCCGGGATAAGATAAGATCGCACGGGAACGCGGATGAAACTGCGGAGAACAGCTTTAATTAGTTATATTTTATGGATTGTTCAATATATTGAGTGCATCCATCGGCACCGGTTGAAGCCACGTTGAATATCTACACATAAGCGACCACACTCTGAGTGTCCATCGGGCATATTCATAGCTGATATTAGGAGTACAAATACTGACTAGCTATGTACCTATATGATGTTTTATACATTACATAAGGCTTTGCCGAAGGACACTCAGATAGTTGTCAACCTCCACAAAATGAAGTTAACACTTACATAGATATATTTTATGCGGCTGTATTCTCTTTGACATATGTCTAAGTACTGTATTTAATATTCTGTCAGCAGAAAATCCTCCAGAACGCGACGTCATATGCTATTACCGCTTGTTCATAAAGCCGGCACACTACGACATGAAACAATGAAATAAGTAATTGTATAACTTAGGAGATTGTTGGAATATGTCATCCTACGACTACTTACATTGGGTATATTATTTTGTAACCCACTCTTATCGTAGACTATCTGTTCCCCGCGGTTTCACCCGCGTTCCCGAGGGATCTTATATTTTCCTGGGATCAAAAGCATTTTATGTTTAATTCCAGGTTATTATCTACCTATGTGCCAAGTTTCATCAAAATCCGTTCAGTAGTTTTTGTGTCAAAGAGTAACAAACATTAGTAGTATATGAATATAAAAAAATGGTAGTTAATGTAATGGTAATGGTAGGTAATGTTTCGTGAATGCTGGGTCCTATCAAAGAGCAAATCATAATACAACTTTCATAATACAGCAGTAATGTTATGCCAAACGGTATGATAATTTGCATGGTGGTAGGGTAAATTTGTTGTGCCTACTCGACTGGCTGGCTACCACACTCAAGATGAAAATCTGTCGCCAAGCACTTATGGGTGTGTTCCGGCAGTTGCGCTTGGGAGCCGGTTTCCTTTGTAAAACCCCCTGTCTGTTGTCAGAGATCTGACATAAAAAAGGCCAGGTGCAAAAAGAGGCACAAAGTAAAAAGTGTTCCCACATGATTAGATTGACAATATTATTAACATAAAAATCCGGATATATTCCTAAATATAACCAGTATCTCTACCTTGAACAAAAGCAATTAATTAAACTAATTTAATCACAGTGAATTATTTAAAAGTTAGCTTTTGATTGACCGACCAGTGACGGGCATTTGTCACGACAATTCTACAAATCTTGGTAATTTGTAAGCGACTGCCGTTTCATAAAACGTTTTTCTCGTGACATTTATCAAGAAATTTATCGGTTGACTACCTATTATTTGACTATTCATATAATTTGACTGACTTTATTGACTGACTTTATTGATTGATATTTGTCAGTTTATTATAGCTTTATGAGATAGGGCACTGGTGCCGTAATCCGTGTTACGTTATGCTAGCCATATAAACTCGAACTTCAATTTCCATTAATCAATCTATAGTTTTCTAAGTATTATTAATTGAACATGTTACAGCAAAGGAATTCCTTTTCCTTGGTAAATTATACCACGAAGTATATTTTGTATTGTCCGGTGGCGTGAAGGGCAAGTTCAATTGTAGTTCAATAACTGAAGGCCACCGACAGGAGACGAACGTAAATTAAGTTTCATAATTAAATCTGACCCTCCATATTCATCGCATAATGCGCCAGTCTAGACTTAATTACTTCTTAGGGTCCGTCATCTCATTACAGCACCATAACCGCATACTTGACAAGCTATTATAACCTTTAAGCGATGGAAATTCTGGTTAAAATGGTATAATTTAAAAGTGTACTGCGCATTTATAATGAAATGCAGTTTCATTTTATGAGAGTTTTGATTTATATTCAGGTTTGATGGCTTTATGGATGAATAAACATATTTTAATGTTAATCATCTATCTATGACACATAATATTATTCCACAACTAGGTAGGTATATTAGCTATTGTTATTGCTGAATTTTCTCCTCCAAATAAATGACAGAAGTCTATTAAAGAGAAAAACATAAATACCTACTAATTTGTCCAAGGTAGAAACACCGAAACGGATATTAAAAACATGGAAAATATAATTTATATACGGTAAAAGAAAATTCAATTTAGGTAATTATCCCTAAGATGATATATTAATTTTCCGAACAAAATTGAGAAGAGAAAATAAATTAAATTTTAAGCAAATGTATATAATTTCAAAGAGATATTAGAAAAATGATCTTGATAGCCCGCGTTCCCGAGGGATCTTATCTTTTCCAAGGATAAAAAGTAGCCTATGTGCTATTCCAGGCTATAATCTATCTCCATGCCAAATTTCATCCAGATCCATTCAGCCGTTCTGGCGTAAATGAGTAACAAACTTACATCCATCCAAACTTTCACATTTATAATATTATATAGTAAGATTAATATTTTCATGTCAAATGATAACTATATATCTACTCGTGGTGATAGCCAGAGATTAGTGATAATACTAATCTCCACTTACTCTTTATTGAAAAGAGGTAGGTACAAATGCGCCGCAATTTTTCAAATGTCTCCAAGTTCGATGGTTCTACACGAGGCATCCATCTCAGTGGCACAAACTCGTTCCTAAAGCAATAAATTCTGATTACAGACGGGTCGACTTGCATTCAAGAGCAAATTCTCATTTCAGTCTGTACTCTCAGGAGATTTCTTTCGTTTGTTTTCATTCGCACAGCTGTTTTAATTAGTATTTCAATATCAGAATCTCATCGTAATAAGTTGAGTTAACGAAACAATATTGAATATTTACTCATTTAATCCGAAGCCGGAAGTAGTCTCAACCCTCGCCACTCGCACAAATTGGATAAATACGTACTGGCACTTAACAGTAAATGGGATTTGAGCAGTTAATCCACGTCATGAATGTACGTACACTGTACAGTGACTTGGTGACACGTGCCCAAATTATTTATATCGTTTGTAGAATCGTATCATTAGATAAATACAAAATGCTGTTTTAAAAACCTGTTCTCTTATCTTTACATTGAAATAGTTTTAATATCTCATGTAAAATTTCGATAGTTAAACTTGTCAGCATTAGCTATTGAGCTGGATTTATTTATGACTAGCTGTTCCGAGAGGTTTCACCCGCGTTCCCGTGGGATCTTATCTTATCCCGGGATAAAATATCTATGTTCATCAGGGATAGTGTAGCTTTCCAACGGTGAAAGAATTTTTGAAATCGGTCCAGTAGTTTCGGAGCCTATTTAATGCAAACAAACAAAGAAATCTTTCCTCTTTATAATATTAGTATAGACTAGCGACTCGCCCCGGCGTCGCACGGGTAGCAGAACATAATACTTCTATTTTTTTTCTATTGTAGTTGCATCAGAATATATAACTCTACTGTTTTACGCGGCCGGCGCACGCCTGTAAAGCTCCCAGTCTTGATGTTTTTTTTCCGACAACTTCAACAATCATCGTCATATTTCAGCCACTATACACAAAACTTTCATGAATTATACACCTTAACCATCCTCATGAATCACTCCACCCATTGGTGAAAGCCGTACAGTATTTTTTGAGTTTATCGCATTAAGACAGACAGAAAGACGTGGGGACTTTGAATTATGAATAAGGATTTGATTTAACACGTAAATCAAATTATTTCTGTAACTCAGTGACTGAAGCGAGCGTTAGAGATATCGAGTTAAGTTATTTTGTAAACAAACGCTGCGGTTTTGTATAATATTACAATGTTAAGACATGTTAAGATATAACAATGTGGCATTCGAAAGCACGATACAGCTGGGAGTATTAACAACTGCGTGTAAAGCCAGCACAATCTAAAGTTTATGCAAACTTCCTTGAATATCTCAGCGCTGAGCTCAAGGGACAGACAGTTTATTTAAACTGTCAAGCAATCGTTGTTAGTTACGACACGTTGTCAGAGTGGTTAGACACTTCAATTATAATTCGAAACCAAAAAACTTGTTTACAGCTTTGTACAATATTTTCCCATCAACTTAGTTAGGTTACTGACCTGCCATTTTGTGGTTGTGGTTGTGGTGACGCTGCTCTTTGTCCCTGCACTAGGAACAGAGAGCCCCGATCAGCGTCGAGGAGTATCGACACATTCTGTAGGATCTTGTGGCATAGCACTCGCACTTCAAGCTCGTTACAAATGTCTTTAACCTGTAACAAACAAAAGAAATGTATTGTACGATGCAGACCATCGTCAATTTAATACAACTTTTCAAGCATTCTTCTCTGTAACAAAGAAATTCAAAGACAAGTTGCCTTCTAATGCATTTACTCAATGTTCAAGCAAATTACCGAGTAAAATCCATTGTTTTCAAGGAAATTGTATTCAGTATAAATTGGCGCTTGTTCAAAACTTTGTTCAGTTTGAAAAATCCAAGCTGATTTTCTGTAACTTGTCTCAGTCGCTATCTTATGTCACTCCGGTAAAAGATTTAGTGAAAGGCCAAGAAGAAATGGAACTGTCAGCCTGTGAGGTCTTGATTAAGAATCTGCCTAGCTTGCCACCCTCTCTGATTTGAGCCTGCGGCTTAACGGCGCATGAATTAAACCTAAGTCAGCCGTCAATTGCCGCTCATTGAGGTTCGATTCAGCAATCAAACCGAAGCTATTACCAAAGTTACTGATAGACGTTCCAAATATTTCGAACACCCATATTTATTCTGTGATTAAATTTATTTTTCTAAGTAAGGTTGCATCAAGAAACTAACTCCCGTGTCCCCACGACACGACTCCAAGTATCGGTTTCGAATATGATTTCCGAACTAATTTCCGCCATGAATCTTGCCTGACTGCGCCAACTATTTGCATTTACAGAAAATACTTATACAGTTCGCAAATAATGTCCATAATAATATGTATTCAACCAAAGTATGTATTAAACAGAATTATATTATGCAAAATGTGTAAAATCATGCGCGTTAATAAATATAACAATACTGGGAAAACTTATTTCGTGAGGTTTTTGAACCGTATTTTTTAATTCTAATTTTAAAATCGATTCTTATCTAAATCTATACAAAACATTTTATAGCTAGCCAATTTAAACACAAAATGAATACCTACTATCTGTATTAAATTACACTCGCTACATATCAATTCCCAAATATATAAATTGAAATCGATAATGATCACGAAACAAATCGCACACTGCTATTCAATATCGAAATAATCATTCGAATAATCAATGGTTATACTCACGATTTAAGTTATTTATCGATTCGAATACTGACAACTCCATGCTATGTTTACGTAGGTATGTTTAGAGCTTTCTACCATTGAGATCTTTCCAGTGTTTATGGGAAAGGTAATGTGAAATGAAAGCTGGCACCACTTACCACCAGGTGGGCTGTAAGCTTGTTTGTCACCTAGTGGTATAAAAAAAGAGGATTGGGAAGCTAATATAGAACTAACAGGTAGAGTGTTTTAGGCCTCGGATTGAAATAATTAGGAGAACCTACGTCAATAGAAGCAATTTAACTTGAAAGCCTAAACAAATTATTTCTTTCTCTATGATATTTGGACCATCTCAATATTGAAGCAGAAATCATTATTGCTTACAATTACGCAAAAGAGACTATATCTAAATATGGTCGTTAATAAAGTGGATTGTCCTCTAATGTGGAAACTCATACAGAAGACAAAAACAAACATTTATTTTAACATTTAAAGATATAATATAGAAACATTGTGTCAAACTAACTTAGTGAAAATTCACAATACCATAAGGCATAATAATTAAATACACTGGTGGACAATAAAATTAGGCCACCTACCAAACCGGCTGTTGTGAGTGTGTTTCAATATAAAAGAAAATTAAATATTTTTTTTATTGATTGTATGTCAATTCTTAAATGAAATAATGCATTTTTAAATAAACCAACTTTATTTTTTAGCAATACACAAGAAAAATCAGAAATGAAGAAAAATTTACAACGACTTCAAACTGATATTTTTTTTTTTATTAAATGGTTTCGCTGATGTCAATCATTCTTTAGTAAGAGCTATTGCCTCCTCTGACTTTAATGACACATACCATCCTTTTGTTCATGGATTGTTTCAACTTTTTAATGGTAGATTGGGGTATGTTTTCCGATCCCTCCAATAAAGCAGCTTTCAGCTGTTGCATGTTCTCCGGAGCTGGTTCTCGCTGTCTTACTCGCCGTTTTAGCTCGTCCCATAAATGTTCTATAGGATTAAGGTCTGGACTTCGTGCTGACCAGTCCAGAACCTGTATCCCCACTTCTCGTAAGTAATCTCTAACGCACATCGCAGTGTGGGGGCGCGCATTATCATCCATTAATTTGAATTCTTCACCGATAAATCCTGAGTATGGCACTAGATGCTCTTCAAGAATGTCAGTGATGTACAATTCAGTAGTTATAATTCCTCTATCTACGATTACCAGCTCTGTACAGACTTCTAAGCTCATACATCTACAGAACAAAACTGACCCATTACCAATGCTTACCCTTTCAGATATGGCACATTGTGCATATCGTTCTCCCGGTCTACGATATACTCTTTTGCGACCATCAGCACCATAAAGACACATACGGGACTCATCAGAAAAGAGTACTTGCCCCCATTGTGCCAAAGTCCAGTCACGGTATTCACGGGCAAAATTTAACCTTGCTGTCTTATGAGCTGTGGTAAGTGTAGAACCTGTTGCGGGTCTGTATGGTCTTAAACTACGTTCTTCAAGGTGTCTTCTTATTGTCCTATCACTTACAGCGACACCTCGGACATCTCTGAGCAGATGCTGCAATTCTACTCCCGAACGATGACGATTTCTGAGGCTTGCTGACACTACAATCGATCATCCTGCTCAGATGTCTTTATTTTTCGACCAGATCTAGGTGTTTTTATGTAGCCACCGGTCTCTAGACACCTTTTGTAGACATATGGAACCGTTGATCGACTAATTTCACATTGTTGAGCGACATTTCGCTGGCTCATTCCAGTTTGTAACAACGTTACGATTCGAACAACTTCTGCTTCACGTAGATCCATATTTATCAATAAAAAGGAAGTGGGAGGCACAGAACTTAAATCAGTAATTCGAATTTAACGATAGTTTTAATTAGCATTCTAGCGACAGGACATTTAACGTAAAAGAAAAAAAGTGTGGGTACCTAAAAAAAACTGATTAAATGACATTTGATACATTTCCACTTGATAATTTTATCAATATACGCTCTACTAAGATTGCAAATGAACGTTCAAAAACGTATTATTTAATTTATTTTTTAACAGACCGTAATTAATGAATAAAGTATAAAAATAGGAGTGGCCTAATTTTATTGTCCACCAGTATATATAATTTGCGTAATTGCCGCCGTACGTATTGGCAAATCACTAAGCAGTATTTGGTGAACAATTGTGATTTTAGTGATTTATAGTGTCTGGTTTTCCTTTGAATCGTTGTACCTATATTCTGTGTTTAATCGTATTCATGAATTCGCTATTGACGCCTGACGAAATTACGTTGTAAATTTGGGAAACAATTCTGCAAATAAATCCTATGCATATTATATGATAAAGTACGTCGCAGTCATTTATTTAATTCACTGCCGCGAAATGTATCCCGGTTTAATACCTACACGAAATGATTAATTATTAACGATATGGGTCGAAAGCGACGCTCCAGTAATCCGAGAAGCCTTAGCCAAACATTTAGGTTACGTAAGAAACTCATTTAATAAATCAATCAGTTGATTCAGTCATACAAGTGTGGTGAATCAAGGATTTGTACAGGCGTGGGTGGCGTTTTATTTCAGTCACAAGCTATTTTTGTTTTACGTGGATGTCGAAAACGTACACGTGAATGAATGAATGAATTCTTTTTCTACTTTGAATAGGCTTTTGTTCGACTACATTTTCACCATCGTAAGTGATGATGAGGTCGAAAGTGGTAACCACACAAAAATCTCATTGTGCAGGTATCGGAACACACCACATATGGCCTTATTCGGCGAAATCTGAGAAATAGTATAAGTATTTTATCATTGATTATTTAGTAGCGTAGATTCATTAAGTTTTAAAATCTAAAATTGTATGGTTATAATTACTTATAAAGGTTTCTGGACACTATAAGTTCGTTCATTCTGATGTAAGTAAATAAACCCGAATTGTGTTTTTCAGCAGACGTAAGCTTACAACAAGCTCGCTATGAATATGCACGGTCGCCCACGCACACGTGACCACCGTGTTTACCGTGTCAGTACACCGGATCACCGACAATATCCATGAAACTGACACATCAAAGAGTCGCTCAAATTGTAACATGTGACGTTTAATTTCAAGCTCATATTCAGAATTGGGATTAGTTTTGGCTTTGTAATCGTAGTTGTTTGAAATTGATGGTGGATGCAATTTAAAATTACTGAGATACTTATTTTCTAAGTTATATGGAATGTAAGTGAATCGCTTTTTATGAAATAATACGTACCAATTCCTTTGTAGTGAAAATAACCGACACGCAGATCGTTTATCGAATGTGGTTGTGTCGAACCCGAGTAAAGCATACACTATGTTTAGGATACTAATAGGTAGGTAGTAGGGTATCTGTAGATAGGTGGTGGTACCTACACACAAAGAAACAAACCCGTCTGGATCTGACTCTATTCTTCGCCTGTGTGCTTTTCGTATTTGATAATTTCGGCTTCGAAATTATCGATACCTCTAAACTTAAGAGCAGTTATAAAACTCTATTCAATTATTTAAAAAAAAACCGCGCCGTAGACCTCTCCGTATGGAAAATACCTTCATCTCTGTTTAAGACATCGCTTTCGATTAAAACCATTTATTATATCCGATTAAACGGTGGTAAAAAAAGATATGCCAGTCGGACCCTGACCCTTGGATGTAAAGGACTTATTTATGTCTAGACATCACAAAGCTGGTATCTCCGTAAGAAAAGATTGACAGAATACAATATTCAATATTTTGAAATAAGGCGTACGAATTTCAACAAAACGCTTTAGCAATGAAGATAATAAGTAGAGCCTGGGGCGGACTACATTTAATTAATTATGATACCCTCTCCACTAAAGTAAGGGTGGCGGGTCGGTCGGAGTGTTTACATGTAATTATCAAGCCGACCCACTGTTTTATCGGCTTTAACCTCTGTCTGTCGGTGGCCAACAGAGCCCTAATTTAGGTACATATGTAAACCAATACCCAATTGTTTCGTAAATTGACTTTTGAGTACATTCCTTGAGGATGCTCATGAATTCCAATGTCTCGAGGACTGATCTATTATAAATAGCTTTATGATATCGAGATCTACTTTTGGTGAATTAATAATAATATAAGCCTTTATTTCCGAAATATTTGCATTTTTACATTTTGTCTTGTTTTTTTTTTTAATTCTGGATAAGCTTGTGTTTGACCATGGTAAGTGATGATGTGGCCGAAGGTGGTAAGCACACAAAGCCTAGATGGGAACTGGCTCTCAAGTGCAGCTGTCGGAACACACCGATAGGTGCTTGGCGACAGATTTTCAACTTGATTGGAATTTTTAGATAAAAACAAAACTATATAAAAGTAATTTAAAAGAGAAGTTAAACATTTTAAAGACTAAAACTGCACTTATTATTATAAAATATCTCTTAATTAGATTTTGGTGATTAATTTATCAATAGATTAAGACTAGACCTGATATGTAGTATTTTCTTTTTAAAAAGAAAATACTAGTTAATATGACGTATTAATTAGAGTTAATATGACCTACAAAATGATTTTTCATTTTACGTAAAACATTGTACACCCAAAAGAAAATTTGACAAAGCCTCGCTCTACAACGGTATCAACTTACTTCACTCAGGTACGGTTTCACTCTACTTGTTATAAAAATAACTATGTAGTAATTAGTGGAATTACTGATAAAATACTCGTGCGTCATCAGAACTACAATTTAACACCACTGATTCGCAAGTTACGGGAATTAGTGGAGAAAATCCTACTAATATTATAAACGTGAAAGTTTGTATGTTTGTTGCTCAGTCACGGAAAAACGGCTGAACAGATTTTGATAAAAAATTGGCACACAGGAAGACCATATTTTGGAATAAAACATAGGATACTTTTTATCCCGGGAAACAATAAGTTCCCTCGGGAACGCGGGTGAAACCACGGGGCGGAAAACTAGTTTTATATAAAGTCTATTAAAATAAAAAGTCTTCAATTCAGAAACTGTGTAGACTACTAACATTACAAATAGTTTCATATTATGCGTTGGGGAAAACATGAATGTCTTATATTCCATTATTTTTGCATTGATAGGTACTTATTCAGCTTACTGAATTGGTTTTGCTGTTTCTAAGTAGTTTTTTGTTTGTTTGTGAAAACAAAACCGATTCTAAAAAATTTTCACCTACAAAATATGACTATATTTTGTTTTCATCCCCTCGAGAACACAATCATTTCAAGTACAAATATGAATTCAGTAAGTATATACAGAAAACGATAAGTCTCAAAAGCGCTCATAACTTTTGAGTAGGTGGATAGGGGTTGAATTTTAAAATAGGGAATCGCGGGTGAAGCCGCGCTTGTAAGCTGAGCTAAAATATAGTGCTAACATCTGACAAGAATATTTTTAAAAACATATTCAACTTTTAATACTTACTCGTACCTACTTGGTTACTTTGTTTCACATTCTTTCTTGACAACTTTTTACGGGCGGGAAAGAGATAAAGAGGCTGTAACGTGGCTAATAAAAAGTAGGAGTGCTAATACTGAGTAAAAGCCTTCCTCCAAAGTTATTTAAATGTATAGGAATACTCACTAGCTCAAATATAAGTTCCTTTTCGTCCAGCTGTCTAAGCTCATGCCGCGACCGTCGCTGCGGCCTCGACGGCGTGGCATGAGGAGGCTGGTCTCCAAGGAAGGTGGGTGTACCGTCCACTGTCGTCACCAATGGCTTTAGAAGACCGCCACGCTCGAACTCGTGCGCTGAGATCTTCCTGTCAAAAGATTTATGTATTTGAGGAGATGTTTTAACTACACGGGCGAGAAAATAATGATACCGCATAGTTTCGCGCACAGAAATGGTTATACAAGAGTATTGAGAACACGTCCATACGAAAGGACAGTGATAAATTTGTACTAGCTACTGTCTACCAACCGTTACTTGTTTGAAAGTAGAAGAATGAAGAAACGTAACTATTTACGTGCTAGTTGCCGCTTCGGTTGTATAATAATGTTAGGACAACGCCTAGGTTGTTCTAATGGTAGAATCTAGGATGGAGCATGTAATGGGCTACAATAAAAAAAAAGATTTGATGTAAGTAATGATAGCGTCTTTGCGATATACGTGTGGTGGGACAATCGTACCAAACCTACCTAAAAATAGAATTCCAGGAATCACGTCGAGTTAATAATAGAAGAGATTGACGTCATAAATTATTACCATTAGTAGACTTTTATATATTGACTAACAACTAAGAGCGAAATTATTCCTTAGCAACACCAAAGTTCCGATACTGAATGCTAAACACATCAACACTTAGTAATTCACTACATTCAGTACTTATTAGCACCTAACAGTGTCACAATAGTACAATGGCACATATTTAGCGCTCATCTAGTGTTAGTACACTGGACATGCGCCAAACTGAATCATCTAAGTTACAAAAGTTTCTCATTCTTCGAAACATGACCATAATAAAAAAAATACAAGTATAAACAGTATAAAAAGAAACAGGCTTCATAGACACACTAACAACTATTCAATAAACAGATTTTTATTAACGCGATTATTAACCACAAAATTCTTGACATTAAAAAAAAATGTTTAAATTTTAGTTGAGCCAACATTTGAAAGATCATTACATAAACTGTAACGAATTTATATGAAAATTATACATATTTTAAACGTTCACTTTTACATAAAAACGATGATTAAGAAAATCTAAACGTTGAAACTGTTAAAACAAGCTACAACATCAGTTAGGAAGTTCTGAAATAGCCTGTAATAGCTGAATATAAATTTTCTTCTTATCGAACAAAAGAAGGTGTCTGAACGTAAACTTTACTGAATGGACGGTCAACTTTGTGAGATAATGAGCGAAAGGAAGGAGCCCAAAGTTTACTCGTGCTTGGTTTCTACATCACTAAAAATATTTGAGGAAATTGAAATTTCTTTACTGTCATGATTAAACACGTAAGCATTGTTAATAACGATACCGTATGCTTTAAAAATTACCTCTTATGTTATAAACCTACAAGAATGCTTTTGGGTTGGTAGACAATATTCACATGCAGCCTTTTTCTTCTCTGTATCCCTGGAGTTATCCTTCATAAATAGTATCTCATTAGCATTCAATGTAGGTTAGTGGATCTAGTATTGACTGCGACGACAGGAAGAGTCCTCCTAATCTATTCCAAGAAGGGTGCTCTATCACCAACAAACGTGTAACTCGCACAACACTATGACATCAGATTGATGATCTCAAATACGGGGGATGAAAGCAATTTATTGATCCAATAACGTAAACTTATGAAAAAGGAAAGTTATAGATGAACGACTGACTAATCTCAAAGCCCGAGTACGATGACTAAGTTCTACGTTAGTGAAATTCAGATCCTGCGTAGGTGAAATCAAGGTCAGATTTTGAGTAAAACAATAAGTAAAATGTATTCCTTGGTTGCAAGCAATATCTTCTGGCTGCCAAAAAGTTTTGCCAAGATGTGCCCGATTTTACAAAGATATTATAATTATTATTTCGATGTCACCAACGTTTCCCTGCCAAAAAAGCTATCTCAGAACAAATCAACAACTAAACACATTCTGGTAGGTATATATGTAGAGTTGATCATTATTGTTACTTGTATTGTATACCTATCTCATATTATTTATAATTTTCATGTAATTCACAACAAAAATTATGAATACATATTTCCAATAATACATACAATACATAAGTTCTAACTTAACTCCTGCCTGTTGTAGGTATCAGGAACTGATCCTCATACT
The DNA here is from genome assembly GCA_951361185.1 of Ochropacha duplaris. Taxonomy (NCBI): domain Eukaryota; kingdom Metazoa; phylum Arthropoda; class Insecta; order Lepidoptera; family Drepanidae; genus Ochropacha; species Ochropacha duplaris. The sequence continues at coordinate 4,778,155 of OX592704.1, read as the reverse complement.
AGACAAGGCAAAGGCTGTCGCGCGAATCTCCATAAGTTCCATTTCCAGCTATAAGGCTATACAACAATATCAAGTACCTAGCTGCACGTGATAATGTATAAGTGATTTGTTAGGTATTTATTCAACAGTTTTTTGTTTATCTTTAGTCTATTTGACACTGTAAGCGTGTTTTCGTTACCTAAACAAACTCGGGTCGGGTTTTGACCAGCTGTGGGATTAAAAGCATATTTACTTAGGTTAAGTCCTCCCTGTCTTCGCTTCGCTTTCTAACAATTAATTCAGTGTAGTTTAAATGTAGAATACACATTAGCAAAATTTTACACCTACAGCGTTCTTGTTCCGTTGCTTCCTAAGCCTTGTTCCATTATACTAATAATATTCTGCGCAATCATAACGTGAAATTTTAGCATATTGTAATGAATGTATTATTACTGATACGACTAAATGTAGGCTCAGAAAATATTCACTATTAATAATATATAAAATAAAATGCTAATGGATTTCTGTGAAACAATGAGATATACAGGTAGTCCCGTAAGTATTACGACAAACTTAATGGGGAGATAGGTGGGGGGAGGGGTCACCTACCACATATACAAAAATGACCTTTGAAAAAGTGTCACCATTTTCGACATATTTAATATCTAAAATTCAAAAATCAATACACAAATATCAAAATATTTATTGATCTCATTTTTGTATATTTGGTAGGTGACCCGCCCACCTATCTCCCCTTTAAGTTTGTCGTAATACTTACCGGACATCCTGTATAAAGCATTGTTTGAGCGCCGTCGACCAAACTAATATATGTGCAAATTCCACCTTTCTTTCAGACACGTCGTCAGTCATGTTTTCTCCTTCATCAGAAATGTCACTGGCACTTAAGAGACCAGTTTCTGAAGAGATCTCTTGTAGTGTAGTCCGCTCTAAATATATTTAACCCATTGGCATGTTTGTTACCTGACAGGTGTGGTAGCTCCAGAACCGGAGCCAGCGCGAGACGGAGACGCGAGCTCGGCGCTCGGTGGCGTCGCGTGTGACACCAACCATGCGTCCACCACTTGCCGCGTCGCCTTCCTGCCGACAAACATGGTTATACCTTAATGCCTTAACAATCGTATTTTGTTCATTAGAAGTATTGATGTCATCTTCTATTTTGTCTTTCCTTTACAATTTAGTTTAAGGAAAATCATATAAGTTGGTATGTACTTCTAATTATTTAGTTGGGTATTTTAAAGCACTTTAAATAAGGCACATTATGAATAATTAAACAGGTAAGAGTCAACATGAAAAATCAATATAAACCGACTTCATACGAGATGTGTGTAAATATTCATAAAGCGTTCATAAAATACTGAAACAAGAAACGAAATTGTATATGTAATAAAACAGCAAATATTCAGTTCACTCCGAGTGCAATGACATGCTCTTTTCCCCTTTCAGGACGTCGAACCAGGGATAAATGGAAATTCTTGAATTTGACATTTGTACATACGAATAGAAAATTGCAAAGCTGACACAGAGTTCAAAGTTCTTTATACTGTTCAAAAGTCCGCTCAAGATAATAGATGCAAGTGTTTATTTTAGATAGTAAACATTCATATGAATTGATCAATTACTCAAACATTAGTAAAATCTATGAAATAAGTTATATCAACGAGTGAATGAAAGTTATCATACCATAAAATAGTTTATGTGTCGTTCAATATAGGTAATATTGCAAGAAATATTGTACTAATCAGACAAGCATCAGACAAAGGTTTTTTTATAAACAACATTCACCGATTGGCATTTTGAAAACTTCGTTTAAGTTCCAATTGAATCTTTTGCGACATCAGTAAAACACAATCTTAAGCGTATGTACATTCCGGATTGAATAATTAAATGCGTCATAGCACTCAAGGCACTCAGATCGTAAAATTAAATGAACAATTCATTCATAAAAAATATCAACTGTAAATGACTTAAATGCTTATATAGCTAATTCAAAAGAATTGCTTCGATAAACTTTAACAACGCGCGATGATATCTTCCGGAATAAGTTGGTTTATAACAGGCTGTGTTGCTATTGTTAAGTACAAGAAACTACTTCGATCTGGAATAAACCACACCAAAGCAGTGTCAACAGACTGTTCATAAGTTCATAAACTAGAGAACCTATAGGTATGTCGCTGGATGTTTACGAGAATAGCTTTAGAATTATCCAGGAGCCTACCAAATTATATTGCCTACCGCTAGATATATTTCGTTTCTACAAAACAAATTTAAATCACAAGCTTATAGCGGTATATTTTGTAGTTATTTTAATAGCCTAGCTTTCTTCGACTGCTTCGGTTATTTATAGTAAGTAAGCATTAAAATGATTGAAGTTTTGCAAACTTCAAGATAAAAAAATACATTTTTAAGTTGTCAATTTTCAATTTAGGTTGGGCTAGTTCATCTCGTTATCGTAACAAAGCTGAAAATATTTTACAATACCGTTTTAAATTTATTTTAATACCACGAACCATGGTAAGCATTAAACGGACGTAAGAACAGGTAATTTTATAAAAAAAACTAGCTGTTCTGCGCGGTTTCACCCGCGTTCCCGTGGGATCTTATCTTATCCCGGGATAAAATATAGCCTATGTTAATCTGGAATAATGTAGCATTCAAATGGTGAAATAATTTTTTAAATCGGTCCAGTACTTTTTGAGCCAATTCGTTGCAAACATACTTACATACAAATCTTTCCTCTTTATAATATTAGTATAGATAATATTACCGTGTAATTAAACGTTATAAACGTTAAAAATTGTTATAAACGTTGCAAAAACAACAACGTTACTAAATGCCATGAATGGGTGAACAAACGATTAATTCGATGTAACAAAAAGTATATAGCACAATTAGATTTAAAAACCACACAACTTTAGGTAATTTCTGTAAATTACAAATCAGCCTAAATAAACTGAAGGTTTTGCGTTAATGCCTCCAGCTTTTAGAAACAGAGGCGGCAATGAATGGTCCTAAACAAAAACCATTTTCGTTACCGGAAACTGAATTCAAAATATTACCCTTGGGTTACGCAGACACAGTTCTATATTTAGATAGGGTTGCTGCGAAGCTGAAGTTTTCAAAGTGATGTAAATTCCAATTCAAAAATAGATCAAAGACATGAAGCGAGCAGAGCTTATGCAAACGCGTGTAGCAAACAGAATATGGGCAATGTGTAACGTTTTACTATTTTGCGCCTAGTACTTTTAATAATACTTTTTTCTTAAATTGTCTTCATTTACCTTCCACAGTACGTTGCGGCAGCTGCAATTGAGAGCCAGTTTCCTTCTAGGTATTGTAATGATTACTATATTCTATATATATAGTATCTTTGGCGATATTAGAATTTACTATGTTGAGATTGTATCAAACACAAGCATATCTAGTTGCAAGCGTATTCTATTTTCTAATATTAGACAGTGTTGGTAAATCAAGTTGCCGAGTTGAGAACTTAGTACAGCCTCCTTCACTTGAAACAATAGACTTGAATATTTTAGTTACAAAACCACAAAATGTGTTAAATACCTACATATGAATTATGACATCTCAGGCACTATCTTTAATATGAACGATACCGTAGCGAGCTTAATTAACTCGAAATACGATTTCCCTCGAGGAAAGTAGATAAGTAGTTACGGCATAAATTACTTCTTGTAAAATAATATGTGTTTCGGGAGGGTTAAATGTTGAAATACTCTTGTCTACATACGAAGTAATTAATTAATAATTCTACAAAAAAAACTTAGTATAAATAGGAATTAGTATAATAGTCGTAGTGAAGTAATGTTCTGATATTTCCAGTTACAAAGATATGTAATTTAGCTTTGCAAAGTTCATTTAATCCTAATTGTCTTAGTTGTGAAACTGAACAAAAACAAGAGCAAACCTATTTGGAAATTCCAAGTGTAATTGAATATGCTTTATTAAAACAAATGTAACCATTACAATGGTACATTTTAGCAAATAAAAAGAAACATAGTTTAATTCGATACTTTCATTAAAAACATTTTTTTTAACCTTTCACTAAAAACAATACGCAACAGAAAGCTGCCCAATAACTGCAACAACCATCGCAATAACAATCTAGGGCGATTACATTACAGGCGTAACGATTTTTTCATCCTGTCAACAATTCCCCACTCCAGTTGATTTATTATTAAAACATGCAGCGATACGCCCAGCATGTACGTTGTAAATACATAATTATTTACTCTTTGACAGGTGGAAATATGAGTATCGTACCTTTACGCGTAGCTTCCCGCGCCTGTATTCGACGATTATCTTTTCGTACTACGTACGATTGTAGTAAATGTTGTCGACCTACTTGGCACTCGCAAATTTTTCTCCTATGCTCCAGTAGTTTATCTTATCCCAACTCCATCCGTCACGGTGTCTAGCCATTTGCTCTATATTTTCACAGTTTTGGTGTGAAATGAAATTTACTGGTTAGAATTTTCCTCTGTCTGTGACAAAACTGTCGTGAAATCTAGCAAACGATATCAAATATCGTGTAGACATTTTTTTTTATCTAAAGTCAGAGGAAAAATCTATAGTTTTCTTCAAATCTATCTTTAATTTTGACGTTGTGTCCTACTAATACTGTCTTGTCCCAATATTCAAAAGACCTTCAGGCAGAAAAATAATAAATTATCAAGCGCAGTGCAGATGAAATATAATAAAAATAAATATACTGTAATTCGATTCAACAAAATTTAAGCATATCCCACACGTATCAAAATCCATTGGCACGTTATTACACACCGGGGGGATTACGCGGGACGAGGACACATTACACGTCGAAATATGTTCTGTTACAAACTGTGTAATCCTTTAATCAAATAGGATTGGAAGATGGCTCTACATAGTCACGAAGTATGGATATTCTGGTAAGCTCATTTAAATAGGTTGCGCATATACTGCATATTATGATGATTATATCGATCGACATTTTGTTGGTTATAGTGGGAATAGGGTTGCTAGATAGATATTGACTTATCATTTCCTGGACGATTCATGGATTTAGTTATTTTAGTATTTCTAAAGGGAATTTAAGAATACAAACTTTTTTTTGTTTGTAAGTCAAAAACAAAAACTGAGTAGAATGTCAACGTATCCATTTGTCACACATTCCCTTCGGGTCACCGCGAGCACTGAGCACAGTATGCTTCGCTATTGTAAATAGATGAAAAATAACCAGTATTCGGGAATATCGGAACATTTCAGTGTAATTACTGGACACGGGAAAAGGGAATATTCAGGGACTTTCCCGGATTTCCCGGCTTTCTGGTAACCCTTAGTGGGAATCGTTATTAATGTCACATAGGTTTATGGTATTGCATTTTCAACAAGAATAATAAAAAATGGCGAAAACGGCAAAACCACATCTTTTTTACATTAAAAAAAATAACATAAATATAACACCAGTAGGTACGTACTGATTCTGTTGAGAGTTTTCTCTAACAGTTTCCATACAACTTATACCTCACTGAGATTTTTTACTTAATAATTTCGACGATTTCTAACATGTAACTAAAAGTAATTACCTCTCCACGCATGCACTTTTAAAATGTAAGTTACGTACCTCAAGAAATAGTCATGGACAAACTCCTGGTTCTCATCGAGCCAGGCTTCTGTGCGTGCGCACTCCGCGTCGTAGCAGGTTGGCGCGGGCATGCCGCCGCCCGCGCCACCTGCCGGCTCCTCTATGCTCCGCAACTGTAGGCCTGTAACAATGGACAATGGACTTTAATACAAAGTGAAATTTGATTTGTTGCCGGCATATATGGCTTTTTAGGTTTCCAGGAAAGTTAATATGACACTCTTGCATATACTACGGGGTAAATCATGATTGTACAATTTTCTGTTATTATGTCAGTATTTTACAACCATGAGACTTAAAAGATAGATACGTAACTTTCAGCTTTAAATATAAAGTAGGTAAAAGTTGGATTGTATCCAATAGTATAGGTACCAGAACAGTGTTCATAACCGACCTGATGATGAATATTGGTAATGTTAGAAATATCTAGTTAATTAATCTAGCTAGTCCAATATAATATTATACCTGACTCTATATTCTTCCACCACATACAACATTTGTAGAAGGCTAAAGACATTTGGATAACATAAAAGCAAATGATGATTGAACACCAAATACAAGTCACAAATTTTAATGCAAGCTTCTGACGGAATGTCAATGTCAATCACGTCCAAGATAAAAAACTCGAAAAATCATTAGAATTAGAAAGTTTCGATAAAAAACCATAATGTGCCATAACCTTAGGTCATAACGTATATTTGTTTTTTTATTTTATCACATCGCAACGAGTTGCTGTAAATAAAGGTTTTATGGCTAGGTATAAATCCGCGACACGTGCAAATTTTTATCAAAGCCCATAAATATTGCGCAGTTTTTAATTTCGATTTTTATGATTATATAAATGTAGGTATGTGCAGTGTTTTTCATACATTTTAATGACATGAAAATATATAGATAATATTACTCTTCTTTATTAAAATAGGTACAATAAAATCTTGGTATTAACATATAAATATACAAAACTCCGCAAAAGACGTAGAGTAGAACAGATAGTCGGAAGCGGATCTCTACATGTTCCGGGAAACACTAGTAAGAACTTTGTGTGTCATGAACATTGCACTGGAGCACATTTAGCTTGACTGTTGTTTTTTAAATACAATAAGAGTTTACAATGTTACACTTAGATTACATTAGGTACTTATTACTTATTTATAAAATATTGTGTTTTTAACATTTTGAGTTGATACCTGTGTTAAAAATATATTTTTTACTTTGCATAGGCTTGTGTTTGACCGGAATCACACAATGGTAAGTGATGATGTGGTCCTAGATGTTATGCACACAAAGACTAGAAGCCAACGGAATACATTGATAGGTGCTTGGCGACGGACTTTCTACTTTCAGCCATCGTCGTATCGAGTCCGTAGGCTACTATATTTTCTATCACCGAAAGCTCAGGCTGACTGGAGGATTTGAACCCATGAGCTTCGCCGCGTATTACGACGTCACCACGGTTGAGCCACCATCGCCTTATTTTCTAAAAATAATATTAAATAAAAAAAAAGAAATGAAAAAACATTTTAAGGAGCTTACGTTTTACTTAAAAGTTAAAACCGCGAAACATTATGTATATTACAAGAGCAGGAAGACATCAACTTGCGGGAAACAAACATACGAATGAGCTAATAAAGGATTTTACGAAAAAAATAACCGTCCCCCGCGGTTACACCCGCGTTCCCGAGGAATACTTTCTTTGCTCGAGGATACTGTTTCCAGGATGTAATCTATTTGTGTGCCAAGTTTCATTAAGATCAGTTTTGTAGTTTTGGGGTTCATCGCGGACCAACATCGTGTATTTTTTTTTATTCTGGATAAGCTTGTGTTTGACCACAATCTCACCATGGTAAGCGATGATGTGGCTGAAGGTGGTAAGCATACAAAGCCTAGATGGGAACTGGCTCTCAAGTGCAGCTGTCGGAACACACCGATAGGTGCTTGGCTACAGATTTTCAACTTGAAGGGTGGTAGCCAGCCAGTCGGATACTACAAAGTACCCTACCACCAAGCTATGGTTTCCTCACGATGTGATACGGAAATTTTATATATTAAGAAGACATTAACAAATACCTTCGATTTCCTTTCTATCAAAAGAAGCGAACGTGTGTGACATACCAACATAATGTTTTTGTGTGCTACGTGCTTGGGTGCTCGACCTTTCCAGCGGTAACGCAACGATCACCTGTTGATTGTTTACTTTAGGTCCGATAGCCTTCTACACCCTCATTTTGTGTGTCCGCATCGAATTCATAATGACTATCGTCGTCATTGAGAACACTAGTATATCCTTTTTGGGGTTCTGTTGTAATTAGATACACATATGGTTCGACTGATTACTTACATAATACAAGCTCTGGTTAGTTTGGATCAGTTTTGGGAAGGAACTAGCACCGTTTCTCAATCTTTCTAGAGACACGACTACCTTAATACCCAATAAATACAGTCAATATCTTAGCAACCCCATATTTTCCAGAGACTGAAATTGCCTTTAATTGTTTATGACCCCTAGTTCGAACCACTGACTATAAATTATAATAATTATCCGTCCATGGACTTTATTTAGAAGTCGTTGTAGCGGTGGTCCAAGTTTTGACGGTGGTCGTGCGTTTAATTTTGGGTCACGCAATTTACAATTTCCATTTCTATGTTCTTAGCTAGCCAGGGATTGGTCACCGCAATACGGCAACCAAAATATGTTTGGTGAAATGTAAGTCTCAGTTCCAAGAACCGTCGTTGCCTGCAGATAATGAACGTGAGAATATTTAGTTATTTATTTATTAACGATAATTTTACTACAGGAAAATAACTGTTATACCTACTCATGTTGCTAAAATTAAAAACTATGATGTAGAAACACGAACAACATTTTAATTGTAACTGACATACTCGGACGCTTATCGCATCATCGCGTAGTTCATTTAACTTGCAAGGATAAACGTTTGCTTTCGCCTAATTGAAATTGACACAATACCAAGAGCTCACTATGTTTGTATAATTTGTGATTGGTAGAGCATGTTGATTTGTCATGAATAAAGCTACTGTAAAATAGTCGGAGTCTCTAAATATTTATCAGCCGAAAACTAAATGAAGAGGTTTAGTTATTACGACACAATTACATTTCGATTACAAATTACTATACTCTTAAAATACTCATTATGGTACTTGCTTAGGTAACTGTAAAGCTGTTGGATTTAAATGTAACCTTATGTCAATACTAAACTGACCCTTGTAAGTAAACCCTTTTATCTGACAGCCTTTTAAAGGATTGAATAAAAATACGATCCCTTTTATAAATGTAAAATAAATACTGTTTTATTATGCAGCTTTATTTCATAGCATATTTTATTGTAACAATACAAGTGTACGTTTATTGAAACATCGTAAACTTTTGATTCTTGAATATTTATTACACTAACTCTATGAAACACATACCTACATAATAGTATATGACTATCGTTAAATAAAAGCAGTTTAAAAGTCTGTGCCAAAGTAAAAGAGAGATCCCAATTGACTATGTTTAATATCACAGAATTTACATATTGCACACTGTTTTCAGCATTTTACGATGAGCATAATATTTGCATATTTATTGTTTATTTAAAAATATGTTTGATGTCAATTAAAAATTTTGCAGTACTGGCTGGATTCCACCCTCAAGATGAAAATCTGTCGACAAGCACCTATCGGTGTGTTCCGACAGCTGCACTGGAGAGCCAGTTCCCATTTAGGCTTTGTGTGCTTACCACCTTCGGCCACATTATCACTTATCATGGTGAGATGGTGGTCGAACAAAAGCTTATCCAGAATATTTAAAACATCGGTTTAACAAATCAATATCTTAATTCTTAAAAATAAAAAACACATTTATTCAGTTTAGGCCCTGGTAAGGCACTTATGAACGTTACAATTGACTCTACCACCGGTTCGGAATACTTACACTTAAACTGAGACTCCGGTAAGAAACTCAGCAAGGCAATTTTATTTTAGTTCTCAATCTGTGTGACCTTTTCCTTCTTATCAAACTTGAAATGTTACATACTGGTTCCATTTATAAAGCAGGCAACACTAAGAAAATGGAAATTTCAGGTAATAAGGGATGAATGGTGGAATTTTTTTTTCAAAGAAGCACGAAATTTCATGTTTACCTCCTTTTGGATACGTTATCGGCTTAAAATATATAGAACTAAAAATACCAATCACGAAATCTCAGAAAGTATAAATGCTACAAACTTGAAAATTGACAGGTAGATTCCTATTATAGGGAATAGGTATAATGGTGTTACAAAATATGAACGCTCGCATAACATCTCGTCGCAAGTCTCGAGCCGAGTGATACAAATTTTTTCGTCTCATACAATACCTTGGGCAATCTCGCGTAAGTATTCATACTTTGACTAACAAAAGAAACCTGATTATAGATCTCTTCCTAGAAGCTGGTTCGGGAGAGTAGGGTTTTCCCAGCACGAATAATGGTGGATAAAACGACAGGAAAAGCCAGTTTCACACTTGACTCACGGTTTACGAATTAATTTCATCGACTGAATCTGATCAATCTAGTGATCAAATGTAATTATTTTATCACTATATGAGTAGGTAAGTAAGTACTTGAAGTTGGATTAAACCTAGCATTTTGATTATGCATAGCATACCTGATGAATGAATGGTGGTTTTATAGTATTTTGTGTAAATATTTGTCAATGAAAGCCTACAAAGGATAATATATATATACTCGTATGTACGAGTATTAGACAAATTTTACTGGAAAAATCTAAAAATAGTTATCTAACATCTTTTCAAGAACTGACTAAAAATAGATTACTTATAAGATTTCGTTCAATTCCAGAAAAATATTACCACAGCGAAGTATTTTACCGAATATCTGCAAAACTATGTTGTAAATAGACTTTATTACGTAACTTCTTTATATTAATAAGCCACGATAATAATTTGGAATTTTATATTGATATGCGTGTGTTGGTTAGGGATTCAAATTCCGTGGGACTACTACGTAAGGCGGTGGATTTCCAACACAAACAGCCGAATTTTATGTCAATTTGTTAAATGATATGCTACTAATGTCTGATATAGCTTTTTACTCACTTTCAATATCTAATCGTATTTTTTTTATTTATAAGAACAGTACCAGACATCTAAAAATACTACCTCTGAAATACTGTAATTTTTTATGAAAGGATACTTTTATAGTAGTAATTTTTTTAGATCAAAGGCTCAATGAAGGATGACGAAGGCTCTCAGTTGTCTAAATAATAGAGAAAGGGTTATGTTGTACTTTTATCAGTAATAGCCTCTCAGATCATATTACAGGCTCGTTCGGAACAAAGCGGAGTCAAAAGAAAAGATAATTTATTTTCCATTATAGGAAAATCAAATGGCGCTAGGTATAAATATTAGATACACATGACCTATTTTAAGCCCAGTGTAACCAATCTTTGTGAGATCATTCGTATCAAATATGTTGAAAATACTACAAGGACTCGATAAAAATAATTCTAAGTGACAAAATCAATACTTAGTTCTATTGACGTCAGCCATGTTTATGAAAATTGTAGCTTTGTACGGCTTTACAGAGGTAATATTGAATATTGGATAGTATTTTAAGCTTGTTAGATATTTGTTGTTAACTGTAAACTGTATATTTTACAAACTGTAGGTATTGACAATGACAAACCTTTCTTATTTAAGTAAGTGAAGTTAGAATTTGAACTAATTTAAAGTATATACATATATAATATAGAGTATATTATCTAATTTTTTTTTATTTCATTAGGTTGACAAACAGGCAGACGGTCCACATGATGGTAAGTGGTCACCGCCGCCTATGGACATTTGCAATACCAGGGTGATTTTTAGCCAATACAATTTTATTTATATAGGGTTTAAATTGAAATTTTCGAAACCTGGGACCATCTTCAATGTTGGAGAAAGACGTTACAACTGGGACACTAATATTCTTTTACCCAAGGCTCCGGTATAATAAAGATATAAAGTCCCAGTCTACAAGCATCAGTATTTACAATACTAAAATACATTATCAGATGATCGCGTGGACTTGACATAAATACCATTTGTGACTGACGATGACGCTACAGTCGGAGTTCCGCCCGCCCACTTATTGACGTACTACCATTGCTCATAATAATCTTTAACGCGGCAATTTACCCGTGTATTTGTGTTGCTCTTATATTGTTATGAAATTTATCGACAACGTTAACCCACACTTTAAAAGTTTTTTGTTTTTCGTGACGTGGGATTTTTAACCTATAACGAATGTAAACGCGAGTGTTTACAGGTTATTACGTAACAGAGACTGAGCCCATTTATCCTTAATTTTCCTAGACCTAATCAATATGAAAGTCATCGTTAAAAGTGCGTTGCGGTACTTGCGGTTGACAGAAGTGGCAATAGATTTTTGTATAGGTATATTGAATACGTTTCATGCCATAAGACGTGGATAAAGCGAAGATATCATTATCATGTTAATTGGACGATTACAGAATAAATCGATATGATGAGATACGACTTATAATGAGTTTACTTAATACAGAGATTTTAGAATTTGAATTTGATACGAGGTTATGATTGTGATCAATAGATAAATATAAAAAAGTAAACAACTAGATTTTGATTAGCCTAGGTCAATGTTTTATTGAAATAGATAAGTCAAAAATGTAGGTATGTAAGGAGGAGATTAATAAACTGTGGAAATATGTTGTAGGTACGTATGTTATCCAGCAGTAGACATAATGTAATACTATCGATGATTTTTATTTTAACCTTGTCATTTACATCGACCCGAGATTTGATATTATATATTATTATCTTATTATTATCGATTAAACCGATTCTGCGACTCTAACAAAAACATTATACCCGTAAATCCGATAACGGTAATCAGTAAAAATTAAACGTAAGTACTAACTCCCCCATAGTTTCACCTGCATTCCCGAGGGATCTTATCTTTTCCCGGGAAAAAAAAGTATCCGAGGTTTTATTCCAGGATATGAACTACCCGCGTGCCAAGTATCATCAAAATCCGTATTTAAATGTAGAACACTGTGAAACCTATCCAAATCTTAATTAGATAAGGTTCAAAATGGCCTGAGGCGACGGACACCGAAAAATAATATGAAGCATGAGTATTATAACTGAACTAAGATTTCAGACAGCTAAGTTGCAGTATGAACTCTACGTAACCTTTCTGTTACCCTAAAACTGAGATTCGTTACTTACTGTAATAATGAATACCTAATGCAACTAATATAAGTTGTCAGTGCATTATTTTTTGTAAATTATATCTCGACCATACTATCTGTAGCTGTGATAACTTATCGATTCACAAAAAGAAAATTATAGCCACATAACCTATGCCAAAATGTCTCCGTATCGTAATCCGTATCGTAAAATGGTGCTTCTTTTTATTCATCATAAAACGACATTAAATGGAGAGAATTAAGTTGGATCTTAAAAAGTCTGGAACAGCTATGTATAAGACATATCCTGGGAGAATATTTAAGACCGTGCTGCGATAAATGCAGGGGTTGCCTAATAGGGGTTAGGGTTAACACGAAAGCTTTTTATTAATATTGATTCAAAATAGCAAAATTTTATAATCAGTATGTATTTTATTTCATCTTCTCTCAAAATTATTTAGAAATATACATACACTTTTTCTATGAAAAAAATATTTGGGCAAAGTTACGGTGAGTTTATACAAGATTTGCAACCGTGTCTTGTTATTTTAAAGGGTAAAAGAAAAAAGCTACCTATATGGTTTGATTTGTGAACACCAACAAATAAATTAAATTCATATTTTGCTTTTATTATTACCCCGAAAAAATGTTAAATGCTGGGTTTACTTTTCTACGTCTTTCTTAAATTGTATAAAATTAGGTCGATAAGAATTAGAAAAGTTTTACCAGAATACGAAAAAACCATGGGACGAAAGTAATCTTCATTGTACAATGTCCGTAGTAGCAGTCTCTGTAGTATGTTCGAAAATCTTCTTTATTAAGCGTGTTGTGTTGCAATCTTAAATGTCGTCGTAACTCAAAGTTAAAGAGAGTCCGGGAGCTCGCTGCAGTAATTCAATTTTGTGTGAGTGCACTGGAAAATGAAGTTTGCTTAAGTTGAGCGGAATGAAAATATTTCGATAGCCGCAGCAGTTCAGACAGAGCGAATATATCGCTTATGGTTCTCTTGACTTGAACGAAACCATCTGACTTTATTCATGAATGAATTTGTATCATATATTTTACGTACAGAAGCGCAGACACGAATATTACTTTTTCTTGAACTTCGTGTTCAAATATTTTTGTGAATTGTCGTTTACATATAAAGGCCTTGGTCTAAACAGCGTTTATGTGGGAGGCTTTAGAATGACTATACAGTCCAATACGGGAGCCACAGTAGCGACGTCCTTTTTACCACCTAAACTGAGGGAAAGAGGATGCATTTGTTTTTAATTTCGATGAAAAATAGTAGCTTAATATTTCAACATTTTAACTAGAGATAACTTTCGAATTCCTAGCACTTTCTATTTGAAACACTAACAATATTGTAACTCTAGTTTGCCATAAAAGGGAAAATTGGTGGCCTAATTTAAGTGACCCACCCAAATCAGGCAATGAGGACCTAAGCAATTCCAGTCAGGTAGGGGCGTTAATGTTCCTCTCGAATATAGGTCTGACGAGACTGCTAACTCCCGCGCGGCAATTTGTGGTGTAAAACCGTTTAAACTTTCACACTACAGACTCTCTAAGTACTCTACCGTGTAAATTGTAAATTAGAAGTGCATAATTAGGTATTGCAGAATTAGAAAATGTTAATAATAATATTATTTTTAAGATTGGTAAAACTAGAGTTAAATTCGAGTCATTCAACCATAGAAACTATTGATATAATTATTTCCCCGTATTTCTAGTTTCTTCAAAAGATCATCATTTGATGGCGGCATCATTTCTGCCTCAATGCCAAAAGTAGACAAGAAGCAGCCAAACAAAAGTTCTAGCCGATTGAATAACTTTATAATTCCATTTATTGTAATTTGCAGTTATATTTTAAAAAAGTATCAACAGATAAAAGCAATTAAAATTCCTAACCCGCTGATACGTCCCTTGTACAAGCTTGTAGCAATTTGTTCGTCAAGTTTAAATTGCTCTGTGGCAAGCAAACTGCCCCTGAACAGGTGGGAGTTATCAACCCTCGTACTGATCTCCATTATGACTTTTCGATTCCATTATCGTGCCACTAATGTGTTCCCCTTAATAGCTTTGGAACAACCCTAATTGTTAAACTATTTGGGTTCGATCAAAGTTTTATCGTTTTATAGTTAAAGCATTATGGGGTAACATGGTAACGAGTTTGATAAATTTATCTATCTACCTACATTATATTATAAACAAAAAATCCGATTTTAATTAAATTTGCACACTGTGTGCAGTTAAGTCCAACTTGAGAGATAGGAACTTTTTATCCCGAGAAAAGATAACATCCCACGGAAACCCAGATGAAACCGCGGAAGACAGCTGGTAATATATAAAAATCGAAACTGGCTGACTGACTAACTGACATATCGGCGCCAACCTCAAACTACTGGGTCGAGGAATGAAATTTTTTCGTATGGCTTCCTTATAATTTATGGGAGTAGTATGGCTTCTCTTTAGTGCTTCACTATTATAAAAAGTTTTTTTTTTTTATGTCACAAGTGACAACGAGGCAGGCGGGTCACCTGATGGTAAGTGACAACCGTCGCCTATAGACATTGGCAATACCAGGGGATTGCTAATGTGTTGTTGACCTTATTACAATGCCTTAAAGGCGAACTGGCTCTCAAGTGCGATTGTGCCGGAACACACCAACAGGTGCTTGGCGACAGATTTTCAACTTGAGGGTGGTAGCCAGCCAGTCGAGTACTACAAAGTACCCTACCACCGTGCAGATACTATCTTCAAGAGAAAGAGAAAAGAGATTTTAGTATATCCCCATACTAAAATCTGTAATTTTTATGATAAATGCATGAAAAATTGTTTTTAGCCTTTAGGTTGGAAATAAAGGAGCTGTGTCAGTGTTTGTGACAAAGTTTGTATGGGGACGATGGTAATAAAAATGAATTTCAATATGGATAAATTTCTATTATAAATTTACAATAGGATAAATTTATATTGTATTGCAATCTGCGTCATGATTATTTAAGAAACTTTCAGTATTCTTAAACGACATTGACGCAGCATAAAGAAGTTTTATGGAACAAGGTAATGAAAAGTTGGGAATTCGCGTCACAAAGTAAATGAAATTCGTCATTTGAATGTCGCATAGAAAAATAACAAAAAGCAAAAATGGAAAAAGCTGAAATGGTAAAATTGAACATCTGAGCTAATTAATATGACAAAAAAATATTAACATATTTACACCTGTATAAAGACTACATTATTGATACATAATGAATAAACCATACTCGCGACCTCACCAATATCGATTCGTGGTCATATGTAATGAAAATTATTGTATCAATATTTTTCTAAAGCACATTTGCTCAAACCCCTGCAACAATTTGTCAACCAATAGTTGTAATACATTTTCCAATATAGGAAATGGACTCGGCCATCACGATAACGACAGGCAATAAACTGTTCCGATTATTGATCATGTTTTACAGCGCAGTAAAATAGATCTGCCCACGTGTTTTGATTTCCTGTCCTAATATCTATGGTCTCCCTGCTATACCACCCACCCTGGCCGTGTGGAAAGTGTCCAGCGGAAGTTTGTGAAACTTCTTAGCTATAGGTTAGGTCTGGGCCGTAGCTAGAATTCATATTCTGACAAATTGGAGTACTTCAATTTCACTTCCTTGCAAACACGTCGTAAGCAGCAAGACCTTATCACTCTCCATAAAATCCTCCATTCAGTGTTTGATTCACCTGCCTTACTATCCCTGCTCAACATCAACACAAGACATACCAGTCGTGGTCCCAAGACATTTGCACTTCAAGTGTACAATAATAACACGTCATACTACAATCCCATAATAAGAATGTGCCGATTGTATAATGAATTGTCTGGTGCAACCGGTGATTTAGACATTTTTGATAGTCGTCATCTTAAATTAAAAAAATCGGTTCTAACTATCCTCGCTTGATATCACTTATTTTGATTCTATTTCATTTTTTCATTTGTATTTTGCCTTTTTATAAAATATGTTTTTTTTGTAAGTTACTGTTAAGAATACTGCATTCATACAGATGTTTAATGTGTTATAATGTGTATGTAAGTAGGTACGTTAAGATTGTCATGCTGTGCGTATACGCCCTAGGGTTTCGATCTAGAACATTTTTATAATTTTTTAATACTTGTTTTATATATTGATTGTTACCTGTTGTATATGCCTATATAAATAAATAAAAATAAATAAAAAAATAAATAAAACGATAATAGAATTCTAAAAAAACACACGTCAATTATCGTCAAAATCAACGAAATATCTTTTTCTGGTAATTTGGTTCTATGTTAAGTTAAAATAATATTATTGGAATGAAGAATAACCCACATAAAGATGGAAAACAAAAAATATTGATTATTTTATCCATCCTTGATGCCAAAGGTGAGTAAAATCCGAAAATCAACCCTTTAAAGGGTAGGTAAACTTGGGAATCGTGAAACAGCGGTGCAGAAAGCTATAATTGTTATAAGTATGTGAAATCGTTCTAACATGTAAACAATTAATTAAACATAAAATGTATTGAATATTTTCAACTTCACACAAAGTTGTTAAATAAATAATATACCTTTGTTTCAGGTGTGTTGTTAGTTCTTGCAATCATTTTGACAAATTATCATCTATAATACAACGCTTGTTGACTGATAGACAAATCAATTTGTATTTTATACTTTTCTCATTAAAACGTTATTATTTTTGATCTTAATATGTATAGACACAGAATATTAGGTTTTATGATTGTCCTCATTGTAAGCCATTTTAAAAAGCTAATCCGCTTAATCGGACGCTTTAGACTAAACTCGAGTATAATTTATGTAGAGCTGCGTACAAGCTTAAAATATTCAGTTTGCTTTATCTCCGACTTCCTCCCGGCTCTGCGGTTAGCAATACCTACATATTTAAATGTAAATAAAGCGGACGGATAAATATTTAACTAAACCACTATTTAAACGACTTCGACGAAACAGTAATAAAGGATAAGAAAGATAATATTGAAAACGATATTGTTGGAAACAAACCTTATTGTAAGAAAAACCGAGATAAAGAATACTGAGAAGCAATAGAAAAAGTCTCAATAATACAGAAAAACAAAATATTAAGTATCTCAAAGCCTGTATATAGAGAAATGGATGTTGTACATAATGATTAATGATTTAACATTTACAGAACATTAACCGTGAATATAACTTGCTACAGTCATTCGCATTCTGTGTGCGCATCATTAATATTATTTGTTTTTTCTTTTATTTCAAGACAAGGTTTCTCTTATTTGAGTACAATAAACACGCAATTTAGGATCAGTTCAATATTGTCTCGTGATTCGATCAAGGGTTACTTTACTTTTAAATTTATTTAAACTCCAGCAGCTTTATGCTGTTTTTTTTTATTAAAAATAATATACTTTACAGAAGCGATGGCAAAAAAAGGGAAACGGAATTACTACGTACAAAAACAAAATTAATCAAAGCAATTTCTTTTTACAATAGTTCCAAGAATATTTTTTTTTCTGGATAAGCTTGTGTTTGACCACAATCTCACCATGGTAAGTGATGATGTGGTCGAAGGTGGTAAGCACACAAAGCCTAGATGGGAACTGGCTCTCAAGTGCAGCTGTCGGAACACACCGATAGGTGCTTGTCGACAGATTTTCAACTTGTGGTGGTAGCCAGCCAGTCGGACTACAAAGTACCCTACCACCGTGCTATGGTCACAGATTACTAAATATGCTATGGTTTCCTCACGATGTTTTCCTTCACCGTAAGCTCAAGCTCATTGTAGGATTCGAACCCACGAGATTCGCCGCGGTATCCGACGTCACTACCACTGAGCTATCATCGCCTTAAAATATTATAATATTGTTTTCCTTTATCGGAATTGATATAATATTAATATTGAATTGGTGAACACCAATTTGAAATGATGATACAAGAAGTAGGTACTCTTCTTGATTTGTATATTGATTTGTATATTATTTTATAAACAGTTTACAGTTTTCATCCTTGGTTTGGCTAGAGATTGAAAAATAGCCCAGTATTATGGTTCGGCTTATGTAGGTTTCTCCGAGTTGAATAATTTTAAAAAGTTAGATTTAATTAATAGTTATAATTCCTTGATGAAACTAGGGGTAATGAATGTAATGTTATGTGCTTTTCCATACTGTTCTAAGTACTCTGAAAAAGATAATAATTATATATGGAATTTAAATAATTTAATGTACAACGTGACATTTCGTCATAGTGACGTTTTTACTTTTTTTGATTCTAACAAGTTTGTTAGTAATATACAAATGACTCGGGATACTTTAATAATTCCTAAAAAATGTAAAAAACTTATTGCTACCCTTGTAGCATATAATATTAATAGGTTAAGGAATGGTACAGTATTAATTAATAATACAATTTCCATTAATATAAATAATAATTTAAACGGTTAGTTTCGACAACAGAGAAGCCTAGTAGTTCCATTGTACTAATTCACCAGAATATTAATCGCTTCTTTGGCAAAATTCTTGATATTGATTTATTATTAGATAAAATTAATCTAGATATTTTATGTTTTACGGAGACATGGCTCAAACCAGAAACTATGCTTTTTAATATTAAAAACTTTGTAGTAGCCAGTGTATTCAACAGATTATCCGCTGTAGGCGGTGGCTCAATTATTCTTTTGAATAATAATATTAAATTCAAAGAACGGAAAGATATTTGTAGTCTCTCGGTTGAGCGCGTTTGTGAGGTGTCTTGTGCAGAGTTGGATAGCTACATAATTGTTTGTGTGTATAGACCTCCAGCATCAAATTTAACACTTTTCTTTAATATAATGGAAAATATTCTCCACAAATTATTTAATTCTCAGAAGTCCATAGTTTTATGTGGAGATTTTAATATTGATATTCTAACCAACTCAAATGAAAAATGTAACTTTATTGCTTTATTAAAATCATTTAACTTAGATTTGTTGTTCAATGAGCCAACACGGTCAACACCCACTTCGTCTACTTGCATAGATAATATAATAAGTAATAGCAGTATATTAGGTAAATCAATTATAAGTGGTGTTCGCTCTGATCATATGGCTCAAATAGTAAAATTACCCTATGAACTAAATGTTTCTAAGAAAGTAAAGGAAATTCGACCTATTACAAAGGTGCGATTAGATAACTTAAAAAATAACTTAGAGTTCAGACTAAACTGTAAGACAAAAAATAGTAATGAGCCCAATGTTTTATATGGAAATTTATTAACTAGTATTTGCGATGAACTAAATAAAACCTGTCCTATCAAAAAAGTGAAGGTAAACGGTAAACTAGAGTTTAGTGATTGGGCCACTAAAGGAACTCGGAAAAGCAGAGATAAGTTGTATGAAATTTATCATTTAAGATCATTCACTCGTGACGAGGCATTCCATAAATATGTTAGAAATTATTCAAAATTATTTAAATTAGTATGTCATCAGGCAAAATCAATATACTTAAGTAATAAAATAGGTAAGGCTACCAATAAAATCAAGGCAGTTTGGAATGTCATAAATACGGAATCTGGTAAAATTAACAATAAAAACGAGCAGCTCACGTTAAAAATTAATGATAAAATTGTGTCAGATAAGTTGGAAGTAGCCACTGCTTTTGAAGATTTCTTCACAAGTATACCAGAGGAAACCACTAAAAGCCTTAACTCGTGTCCCGAAGCGGCTGAAGCACTTCTTAGGCAACATATTCAAAAATCTTTTCCCAGTTTTAAATTTTGTCACGTCACTTCTAGTGATATTTTAAAATTATTTAATAGCCTTAATTTAAAAAATACAGAAGACTTATGGGGATTGTCAGTAACGATTTTAAAATCAATAATAACAGTAATTGCACCTATTTTATCGGATATTTTCAATGAATGTATTGATCAGGGTTCTTTTCCTGACCTAATGAAGTATAGTAAAATAGTTCCAATATTTAAATCAGGCTGTAAAGATAATCCTTCTGATTATAGACCGGTATCTGTGCTTCCTGCACTTAGTAAAATCTTTGAAAAACTGTTGCTCAATCAAATGTTAGGTCATTTCAATAGTTGTGAGATACTGCATGGTCATCAGTTCGGTTTCACGAAGGGGAGATCTACATCAGATGCGGCAGCAAAATTATTGAAGCACATCTATGAAGCCTGGGAAAACTCACAGGATGCCATAGGCATTTTTTGTGATCTATCAAAGGCGTTTGACTGCGTTGACCACCGTACTCTGCTCCTAAAGCTTAATTATTATGGTATTCGTGGAACTGCTCATGAACTTGTTTTGTCTTATTTAACTAATCGCCAACAAAAGGTACGAGTTGAAGGTACAACGTCCAATGGTTCTGTAGTCAAAATGGGGGTACCTCAAGGTTCCATACTTGGGCCATTTCTATTTCTAGTATATATTAATGACTTACCGTCGGTCGTAAATGGTCTCTCAGATGTAGTCTTGTTTGCTGACGATACTTCATTCATTTTTAAAGTAGATAGAAAAGACAAAGAACTTACTAGAGTAAATGATACTTTGTCAATAGTTTCTAAATGGTTTGCTGTAAATAATCTTTTATTAAACTCAAAGAAAACAAAATGTTTAAGATTCGCTCTTCCAAACGTACCGCAAGTAGACAGTAGGGTATTAATAGATGACAGCAGCCTGGGACTAGTTGATAAAACTGTATTTTTGGGTATAACACTTGATATTAAACTACAGTGGGGTTCTCATGTACAATCTTTAGCTAGTAAATTGAGTTCTGCTGTATTTGCTGTTAAAAAAATTAGACAATTGACGAATGTTGAGACGGCCAGATTAGTTTATTTTGCATATTTCCATAGTCTTTTATCATATTGCGTTTTACTGTGGGGAGCTGCTGCAGATATTGAAACAATTTTTGTATTACAAAAAAGAGCCATTCGTGCAATCTACAATATGGGTCCACGTGAATCATTAAAGGAAATATTTAAGGAAATAAACGTAATGACTTTACCTTCACTGTATATATATGAAAATATTATGTTCATTCGAAAAAATGTAGATTTGTATAAATCAAATGTAGAGATTCATAATTTCAATACAAGACAAAAAGATAAATTAGTTGTTCCGTATTTTAGATTAGCTAGAGTTAAAAAGTCATTTCTTGGGAATAGTGTTCGCTTTTATAATAAATTACCAGCATCTGTTACCAAGATGACTGATTCTAGATTCAAATCGTACATAAAAAAAGTTTTGAAAGAAAAAGCTTATTACAAGGTAGCCCAATATATTGAGGATAAAGATGTCTGGAGGTAGCTGCACTCTGTACAAGTACCTACACATTGTTTTTGTTTTTTTTTACTGTTAATTACCATTTTTATTTTTTTTTAATACGCTGTTATTAGCTTGGTATTTTTTGTTTTAGTTTACTATGTAGGTAACTAATGCGGGTTATAATTTTTTATGTATTTTTGTATTACTTTAAGAATAAAATTGTTAAACATTTGAAAAAAAAAGCCAATATAGTCAGATGGTCCAAAAATATTTAAAAAATGTAACCTTGCTGAGTTTCTTGCCGGTTCTTCTCAGTTGAAGGCTGACTTCCGAACCGGTGGTAACTTCTGTAATTCGACCTTCATAAGTGCCCTTCTAGGGCCTAAACTGAATAAATGGTTTTGACTTTGACTTTGAAAATATATTTGTAACGTAGGTACATATTTTATCACCACTTTAAATGATTATATACTATCGCCAATAAACTCAATAAAGCTCGAGTTTTCAATTTAAATAACAAAGTAAGGCTTTGTACAAACAGACGAAATAGTAGATTGTTATACAAGGAGCTAAAATGACCCATTATATACGAGGTAGTTTTACTCCCGAGCTTTAGCGAGGGAGTAAATAGAAACCGAGTTTTAATGGGTTTTAGCGCCGTGTGTTACACTATACTTTTCACTACTATTGCGAGAAAATAAAACAATCCAATACAATATGAAATATGTAGTTTATAATGTCTTTTTTTTCTTCTGTAGCCGCAACACATTGCATGCATTCTACCAGAGATCGCCGATTTTATTTCCATTTTCAAAATTAAAATTAAGTTTTTTTTTTATGAAACAGTAATAAGTCGAGTCTTTATTCATGATTATTCTACTTATGACTAAAGACTTTTTCGTTTTTGTAGGCTCATTGTCATTTGACACACAAAAATTAAAAAAAAAAACTTTTTCCCCTAGAGGAAGAATTGCTATTTTTTCTTCGCTCTGGTACGCCACAATGACGGTATTTTTGAGCAATAGGAGTGAAATAGTTATTTGTTACACAAGAGTGCAAAGTTGTTTATTAACCGCGTGCTCAATTTTGATGACCGAGCAATCGAAGGATTCTAAAATTGAATCACGAGCGCAGCGAGGGATTAAAAAATTAGAATCTTGAGCGTAAGCGAGGGAATCAAAAGAGCACGAGGTGAAAAATCTTTGCACTCGAGTGCAACACGTAATTTTTCATCCCACCTCAGCGAGGAAATGACTAAATAAATGCAACAAAAAATAAAATGGCGTGCGCAAAGCAAATTAAAAAAAAGGACACCAAGAAGGTTCCGAGTCTGAGTTTTTGACAAATTAAAAAATGATTCTTTAATTTCATTTTTTAATTTGTCCAAATTATAATTTTTTATGTATTTTTGTAGTAGTTTAAGAATAAAATAGTTAAACATTTGAAAAAAAAAAGTCAATATAGTCAGATGGTCCAAAAATATTAAAAAAATTAAACCTTGCTGCGTTTCTTGCCGGTTCTTCTCAGTTGAAGGCTGACTTCCGAACCGGTGGTAACTTCTGTTATTCGACCTTCATAAGTGCCCTTCTAGGGCCAAAACTGAATAAATGGTTTTGACTTTGACTTTGATTTTGGCTTTGACTTTGGCTTTGGTTTTGACTTTGATGTATGATAAATTCGGCACCATGGAGGGAGAAGTAAATAGATGATGATTTGAATTCATAAACATAGTGCACACGATGTTCTATTAACTTTATCCTCTAGAGGATAATAACGGCTTTTACACTCAGATATCGAAGAGCAAAAATACTCTTTCCGAGATGGGGGGATGAAAAAGTACATTATTACATTGCAGCACAACTCAAGCTCGGCCAAATTCTAGTTGAACAGGGAAATCAACTCATGGTAAGAATAAAAATAATGATTATGATACGTTACCATGCGACCTGGAATCTGCAACAAGTCATGCAACACTAATTTACGATTATCTAAAATAAAATGTTTGAAACTTTTAAATATTATATACTATAGGTACTACACATTTAGTAACATAATTCGTTACTAAAATAAACAATACCCGTCTCAAATAGGATTAGGTATGTTTATCCAACCCCCAGTTATTACAAGCTAAAATCAAAGTTATTTTGAATGTATCAAAATAGCGGGATTAAAATAGGGCTGTAATATGCATAGTGAAACTAAAATTAACCCATTTTCAGGGATTAAAAGGCCACGAACAAACAGCTGCTGTTACTGAGTAAATGTATGAATGTAAAGTACCTACTCTTTGTTTTAATGTGACCTTGGTCTTACTTTTGCCTTGTGGAAAAGGAAGACAGACCTACAGGGATTTATTTAAAAAAAAATAGGTAGGTAAAGTATAATTATAGAGGTGTAGAAAACCCGGCTAATGGATTCAATCATAGTGTTACGTAATAGGTAACGTTAAGAACACATCGTAAATTGACCGGTTTATTTGCGTTAACTGACTTTTATGCATTTACAGTGAGATATCAGGTCTAATTTAAAATCAGTTTATTCAGGCCGGGGTCAGAAAGCCGCCAGATTTCGCCTAATGCCTGTAAAATAATTGAAACACAAATATCGTTGTGATGAAAAGATCAATTTCAAACCAATCGACTCACCTATACCTACTGTCACCTGATGGTAAGTGACAACCGTCGCCTATAGACATTGGCAACGCCAGGGGATTGCCAACGTGTTGTACACCTTATTACAATGCCTTAAAGGCGAACTGGCTCTCAAGTGCAATTGCCGGAACACACCAACAGGTGCTTGGCGACAGATTTTCAACTTGAGGGTGGTAGCCAGCCAGTCGAGTACTACAAAGTACCCTACCACCGTGCTGTGGTTTCCTCACGATGTTTTCCTTCACCGAAAGCTCAAGCTCATTGTAAGGGTTCGAACCCACGACCTTCGCCGCGGTATTCGACGTCACTTACCACTGAGCTATCATCGCCTTAAACTGTATGTAAATTAATATGATATTGCACATAATCGCTAGTTAATACGTACTTTTCTTGTGGTGGAGACATGATCCGTGGAGGCGGCACATGCTCGCCGTTTGCCCCATGCGGGCGCTACCTTGCCCTAGTCTCCATCCGCGTGCCGCCAGTCGCCGCCACCATTTCTCTACATCTCGATACTTTTATCGACACTCCATCAATTTTCACTTCACTGGTACAACACTGTTTTTTTTATGTTTACATCTTTCGTTCACTAACACCTCGATTGATTTACGATGCTAGCCTGTTCCATTAGCTTTTTTGTTATTTTTTTTCTGATTATCTCAATCATGCGCAATTATCGCGAAGATATAGGTAATCAGACTTGAGTACCTACATAATATTAAAGGGATATTATTTATATTCAAATGATTCTCAAATAAAAGATAAAACTGATTCCAACTAAAATTCATATCATGATCTAACCATATTCACCAGAATACACTATGAGAAAATTAAAGGAAGGAGATTGCAAAAAAATATCCATAAAAATATAAATCCACATTTGGTTTCGTTTGAAGGAAATAAAAAAATACTTGTACTTTGTTTTGTAGATCTTTCCGATGGCAAATCTAGCAGTAGATTCTGCCTGCCATTGCCAAATAATTTAGATTTTCCAGTTTTGCAACTATTTCAATTATTGTTTATTGTAAGTACATAAAAGCGATTTTTTCTAGGCAACCATTACAATAATGTTATTAAAGTTATTATTTTTAATTGAATCTGTTGTTTTTGAGGTAAACTGATAGAAAAGCTATATAGACTTGGCAATACGAATACAAAAACAATATTAATATCAATATATTGTAAAAAACGCCCTTAGCGAGTACAAGAGATGAATATATAATGTAGTACATTAGCAGGGAACGATAAAAAAATTGTACAAAAATATATGAACGGCACAGCAAAACTACAATTGTCATTGATTGATCGTTGGTACACGCATCGAATGGAATGTCATTCATGAATGGAGGTAGTAATAGTAAATCATTGTCGATCGATGCCGCCCCCGCAGCCCCCGCCCCGCCTAACCCCGGACAAACTCGCATCAGTCGGTGAACCGACGACGACAATCATCACAAATACTATCCACGTTTGTCGAATTATATATTGCTAGTATGATCACAAAGACTGACAGACTGATTGACATGGCACTCCCCAAATTGGGACTTCGAAAAATCACTTAGGGGAGAAAAGGGGGTGGGCAAAGTACGTATGAGAATAATATGTTACTGATCACATTTACTTGACACTTATTATTAGTTTTTTTTTTTTTTTTTTTTTTTTTTTTTATGTCAGTAGGTTGACAAACAGGCAGACGGTCCACCTGATGGTAAGTGGTCACCGCCGCCTATGGACATTTGCAATATCAGGGTGATTGCCGATGTGTTGCCGACCTTGAAGAGCTCTTTTTACGCCCTTTTTGAAGAACCCCATATCATAGCGCGGAGGGAAAACCGTAATGGGGAGCTCATTCCACATCCTCATGGTCCGCAGAAGGAACGTCCGGCTGAATCGGTCGGTGGACGATCGAGGCGGCTCGAGGATATGAGGATGAGCTCCACATCGCCGGCGAGCAGTGCGATGGTAGAATGGTGATGATGGCACCAAGTCGAAAAGTTCTTGAGAACACTCCCCATTATACAGACGGTAGAACACACAGAGAGAGCCAATATCTCTCCGGAGGCTGAGAGGTTCTATACCGTTGGTGAGTTCGGGATCGTCAACGACACGAGTGGCCCGCCTTTGCACCGAGGCAAGTGGATCAAGCTGATAAGCGGGTGCGCCAGCCCAGAGATGTGAGCAGTACTCCATATGCGGCCGAACCTGCGCTTTATAAAGCTGCAGCCGCTGGAGTGGTGAGAAGTACTGCTTGGACCTATTTAGCACACCCAGCTTTTTTGAAGCCAGTTTGGCTTTGCTCTCCAAATGACCTCGGAACTGGACATCACTCGCAATGTCAACACCGAGGATCCCGATACTCTTAGAGATGGTGAGAGGAGTGTCTTCAAACTTTGGCGCTGCTATGAAAGGGGTTTTTTTCGTGGAGAACGCGCAGACTTGTGTCTTCGATATTAGTACAAGTATGAATAAAACACGTATTGAAGCGTTTTTCAAAATCTACACATCAGGTAAGAAAAGGGTAAATTTTTTATGGGACATGGATTTAGGTAAGGACGTTTACTTTTTTGGACTGGTTTTATATCGTTATCACGTACTGATAGGAATTTAGAAAGATTTTTTCTACATTCACTAACTAAAGAGATTAAAATAGAGAAACCGCGGTGCGGAATGCTAGAAATAATATATTTTATGGCTAGCTATTAAAACAAGGTTTATTGTTGATTATAAAAATGTTAGTATTTCTAATTACCAACATTTTAATAACCAACATCTAGAGATAGATATGAAAATATCATTTGAATCTTTAAACGAAAGATACGGTCTAATAAATCGGAAATGAAATAAAAAAAAGCTTTTAAAAGACTAAATTGGAATAGTGAGTGCAATAACCAAATGCAGATGGTAATAATATTATATTTCATGATACTGGTTCTCAACTCATTTATAAATATCATCTAACATATATTTGGCTGGCGATCAAAAGATAAATAATGATGTGTTTCCAAAAGTATTCGAGAATTTTCACGTGCGCCTATAAATCTTGATGTAATAAGAAATCATTGTTCTCTATCATCTAAAAGAAAAACACTGTTCTTTCAAAATATCGTTCTACACCTGAAAGTCCGCCATTGAGTTACCAGTTGGTCAATGCAATTATAAAAACCATTTTCCTAAATAAGCTTTTTTGAGGATACATGATTGTCACCAATACCCAAGTGTTTTCAAAATTTCAGTCAGTTCCATACAACCGGGAACTTACGAACCAAACGTACGAAACATAAATAAAAGCTTGTATAGGAAAATATCTCGAGTTTGAATAAGTTTACGTCTTAATTTCAAATAATTAACCCGTTGTTTTAATGATCATCATGGAGAAATAAAAAGCAAACAGAAAATAATTTGAACACAAAATTATGCGTCGCTTTTAGGTGCCATATTTCCAGCATTCAAATTACAAGCCCCTAAAATAAAGCCACCCGTACTAAAGGACTTTAATAAATTGTTCTTAATTATTAAAATTTATTTATACCCTGACATTAATTGCTTTAACTTGACGCAAATTATTATTTAACTTGATTTATTTGTAAACCAACTCATCTAGCAAAGCTTCAAGATAAGAACAAAAACTATTATTAATCTGGTACATTCCCTATTATCCTAGTTACGAAAGGAGAGTGTTTTTGAAAGAGGCACAACAGATTTTTTCGAAATCCAAAATACTCGCAAAGACATTCTCAATAGAAATTGGTAGATAATATATCTCAAAAAAATATTCTTTTGTTTCAACGATGGGTAAATGATATATAATAATACAATATATTAGGTTTCATATTCTACAATCTTAATTCCGGATTTTCGGTAATCGTAAACATAGACATCGAAATAATTTAAAACAATGTCAATATATTGGACTTAGTTTGGGAGCAGACCGTCTGCGAACTACGTCGAAAGGATCATCCAAGCGTTATTCAGTCTGGCTTACAGTACATGTTTTGCTAAAATTATATTCTGTCTGATTCTATTGTGTTACTAGTGTTAAATAATTGATATTCCGAGATCTATCGGGATATAGCTTAAGTAGAAATATTTTAGACGGCATTTCTATTGAAACGGCTTACAAATACCTATCATCGAATGTATTTTGATTATCCCAGTCAATCTTATCAACTAAACACCTTAAGAAGCTCAATAATATAATTAAAAGTTACAATAGAGTTTACTTTCACTTACTGGGGACATTTAGGACACTTTGCACATTTAGGGCAGCCAGCGTGGGCAAGGGTCTAAAGTATCATTACGAATGTCTGCGTGACTGCAAGCAAATTGTAATTAATGACTTCTTTAGAGGTTACGACGGCTAGGTCTATTACGACCCACGCGACCATATGTTTTGGTTTGGCACGTCTGTCTAGCATTATCTGCGAACATGTCTTTTGTAGAATAAGCCATATCACGTATTGTTTATGGAACAGGTTGTCAAGTGTTAGCAATAAAGATTCTGAATATGTTTAGGACACCGACAACGTACGATCACGAGACGAATTCATAGGCATTTAAGCCTTTGATGTTATAGCACAACTGTTCATTCATGTCCGCCTGTTTGGAATAAACCTCTGTTCACAAATAAGCGGTGTTTATGGCATACAAAGTAAACCTGTAGAGATTAAACTTATACTATAGATAAGGCTAAATATAATTTAATTTAGCGATGATATATCAAGATAAGGTAACCAGACTTTGTTTTATAAAATTGCTGAAAACATAGTAATTAATATAATTCCTCCTTGTTTCTATATTTATAAATTTAAATAATACGAGTACATTTTACTCTACCGGAACGATTTATTAAGCATCTCATCTATAAAATCATGCATAATTCAGAAATTGGCACGAAGGCAGGCTCTTGAATTCATGAACCGACATTTTGAGATTCTGTAATAGATCACCTTAGCACCGCAGGAAATTCATTTCAAGGAAAATTTAAGTAAGAAATACAGCTATTATCACTTTACTAGAAAATTAGTAGGACATTGACAGTAATGTAATGATACTTATGCTTATCTTATCAAACACAGTTGATATTTAAGTTGAATTTTATTTATTGGTAGAATATCTTACAAATAAATAAAATTTAAGCTTTTTACTAAATGCATATCAAAGTATGTAAATATATATAGCCTTTTTATTTCCCATAAAATGTTTACAAAATAATTGAATCTTAACCTAATGTTAGTAAGTGACTCTAGGTACTGTTAGTTAAAATTATACGTTGTTAATACATTTTTTTATTTTTCAGTCTATCCTATATTTTACAGGAATCCCTGGGTAGGGTATAAGCCTCCTCCAATCTTTTCCATTCATCCCTAAGTATGTAAATACGATACTTATAACAAAATAAACATTTTTTTTTTGTGTCTTTTCCGGGTAATCTCCTAAACGACTATTTATGTTGACGGGACTTTCACTGATAGATAGTTGATGTTATAAAGAGTAACTTAACCTAATATTTTATTTAAAAAAAAATTATTAGGGTTCCCCGCAAAAAACTGAAATGAAATTGTTATTCAAATAAACCGAGGGTTAAGCCGCGGGGGACAACTGGTCAGAAATATAAACATAGAAGATTAGATATTATCTGTGTGGATGCATTAATAGCCAATTGTATAGTCATTTTATGTGCTTTCTACATGCCATAAACATTAACAGATATATATATATATATAGGTATAAAAGTAGGTATTGCTACCTCTAATGAAGTTAACCTATGTTCTGAATGAATAGATTCGATTGATTGATTGAATGATTGCGTACACTCAATTTACGACGAAGCGAATGTCTCTTGTTTCACGCGGCCACGCGGCCCTGCACTGCAGCGCTCATGTGTCGTCTTTGTTTGCTAATACTTCTAGAATATTGAAATTGCGAAGAATTCAACTGAATCAAATATTTCATCATGAGAAATATCTCGTTTATTTTGTGACATAACCACGAGCGAATTAGGATTGAATACTATGAACTTTTATATATGTAGTTGTATTTTGGTTGAATGGAACTAAAGAGCAGAATGGAACAAATTTTTTTCTTAAAAAAACGATCATGTAGCTACACGTTAGGTATTTTTTTACCGAGTTGCTTGTACTAGGATTAGTACCGGGCATTGCAATATGCAACGCGCCTCTCAACGCGACAAGGTAACGCAATCTTAGAAGCCAGGTTAGAATACTAAGCGACCGTAATATATTCATCCGGGAAAAAACGTGGTCTACCCACCCCAGGCAGGTGTAGGTACATATCGAAAATATGATTATATGCCACGTTCCTTATTGTTGCTCCTGTTTAAGAATTCGTAGGTTGAATAATCGAAGGCCTTGATCCATAAAAAAATTGAAATTGCACTTAAAATTCAAGTTGTTTTCAATCTTCACTTATAAATCGTTAAGTGTGCGTTTGATGCTTGTGAAGTACATATCAGAGAGAACTTTATTTTATATTCAGTAGGTATATATGTTATATCCCTAAAAACAGTATGACGAAGACAATATTGTGTCAATAATACATGAAACAGGATGGAGGCACGTGCGGGAGCCAATTTCCGTTCCTGTTTACCTACTTGAACGGTCAGAACAGAAACACATTTTCTGTAGAAATTGTCGATACATAGGCCTTTTTGAGGAAGAACATCAAAAATAATATGGTAATTATACCATATTGGTTTTATTATGCTTTTTTGCTAGGTTTATCATGTCTATGTAAATGTACTTATAATAATGTAAGAAAGATCCACTGTTAAAAAAAAATTGCCTTGCTGAGTTTCTTGCCGGAGTCTTCTCAGTTTAAGTGTATTCCGAACCGGTGGTAGAGTCAATTGTAACGTTCATGAGTGCCTTACCAGGGCCTAAACTGAATAAATGAGTTTTGAGTTTGAGTTTATGATATGTATACAGTAGGTATATATTTAACGCTGAAAGCGTTTCTAAAACGCAGTATAAAATTTAAAGTTTTTATTTGATATTCCTGCCATGCTGACTGGATCGATAAGAATAGCAACATTACGTTTAAAATAACAAATACAAATATTAACAAATTATAATTATTTTTGGAAAAATAAATATTATTAAGGGTTACTTGGCGTGGTTGGTAATACACGGGTAGTCTAGTACTACGTCTATGGGTTAGCTTACTACCCAGAACATACATTTGTGTGCATGAATATTCTGGGTGTAATAATGTATTTTAAAAGGTAGTATTAGTATATATAGATAGTAATATAACACAGTAGGTATAACCCTGTTTAGTTTGGGATCAGATGGCCGTGTGTGAAAAAGAATTTATAAATTTTAATAAAATGTATTATATTATTTTAAGGTTAAAAAATCACGAGCGCGAAGCGCGAGTGATTTTTCCTGAAAAACTTGACGACTTTATTTGTTTGCAGGGAACCTTGAGGGAAATGCCAGATAATTTTGAAGCTCGTGTGGTATTCGGGGGATTATTTTTCCGTCCCAAATGTCGGCCAATAGAATTGCACCATGAGACGAAATGTACAGTTAACAAATACGAAAAGGTTAATTTGACTGGATCATGTTTTGTATAGCAACGACCAGAGAAAATTTTCAAAAAATTATCAGTATAATACCATGTAGGTTGTACCACGTGACGTCGAATGGTGCAATTCTATTGGTCGATATTTGGGTCGGAAAAATAATCAGTTGTATTTTTTCTTTAATAATAAATAATAAAATAAAATAAATATTTGTAATATTTAATGGGGGCTTCCATACAACAAA
The DNA here is from genome assembly GCA_951361185.1 of Ochropacha duplaris. Classification (NCBI taxonomy): domain Eukaryota; kingdom Metazoa; phylum Arthropoda; class Insecta; order Lepidoptera; family Drepanidae; genus Ochropacha; species Ochropacha duplaris. The sequence goes on along the minus strand of OX592704.1, from coordinate 4,745,605 downwards.
CGCGATTTTATTGCCGTTTTTTTTAAACATCCTGCTGATTTTGAAAGGAATAATTTATTGTTTTAAAATTGTAATCGTCTGTGTGATCAATCATAATAAATTCGTAAAACATAACATAAATCCAAGATGGCGGCTGCAATAGATTATCAACTTTCTCGAGATGGGTGTCGTTTTCATGGTTTTCGAGGGTGTTGAAGCCGATAGTGCTGTCAAAATGTAAATCCGAGATGGCGGCTGCAAGAAATTATCAACGTTTTCATCATGGGTGTCGTTTTCATGGTTTTCGAGGGTGTTGAAACCGATATTGGTGTCAAAATTTAAATCCAAGATGGCGGCTGCAAGAAATTATCAACATTTTCATCATGGGTGTCGTTTTCATGGTTTTCGAGGGTGTTGAAACCGATATTGGTGTCAAAATGTAAATCCAAGATGGCGGCTGCAAGAAATTATCAACATTTTCATCATGGGTGTCGTTTTCATGGTTTTCGAGGGTGTTGAAGCCGATATTGGTGTCAAAATGTAAATCCAAGATGGCGGCTGCAAGAAATTATCAACGTTTTCATCATTTGTGTCGTTTTCATGGTTTTCGAGGGTGTTGAAACCGATATTGGTGTCAAAATGTAAATCCAAGATGGCGGCTGCAAGAAATTATCAACTTTTTCGTCATTTTTGGGGTTAAAACGAGGTACGGTTCAACCGCGGCTCGCGTACACTCCCGCCAAAACTTGTAAAAGTTTATACAATAATGATAAGTTTGTGACCTACAAAAAAAAACAAAGATCTACAAGTTGTGTGTTAATATTAAACTGTATTCCGTTTTTTAAACTATCGAGGATAACCAACGCTATGAGATACCTGTTTAAATTTTATTTGTAAGCTAGCTTTCCACCCGCAGCTTCGCCCGCGTGTACTACTCGACTTTGGCTGATTCGTTTTTACAGTTCTGGCTAGTTATTTCAAATTATCTAAACATAGCTTTCGCCCGCGCCTTTTATCGCGTAGAACACAAAATTTGCTCAACTTTATTATTTTATCGAATCATAAAAGTACATAAACATGTATGTACCTTAATTGAAATTTATATAAAATGAGCATAACATGAACTGTTTTCGTGTTTTAATAGCTAGAGCATTGGACTTTCAGCATAAATACTAAATTTCAAGTAATATTGTTAATAAACAATTTATTTTTCATACAAACTTTAACACCCCTGTCTATCCCATTAAGGGGTGAAATTAAAATAATCCTTAAATACGTTGTTTTTTAATTTTATTGATGAGCTTCTACTAATTTTGATTTTGACAATTAATTTTTCATTCAAACTTTAACACCCCTTTTTACCCCTTTACGGGGTGAAATTGAAAAAAACCTTAAATACATGTTTCTTTTATTTAACTGAAGAGCTAAAGCTGATACTAAATTTCAAGTTATTTTGATTAAAAAAAATCTAACAAATTTTAACACCCCTTTTTACCCCGTTAAGGGATGAAATTCAAAAAATCTACAAATCATTATTTTATATTTAGAGGCTAAATACCAAATTTCATTCATTTCGAATAAAAAATTACAGATTTTCATACAAACTTTAGACCCCCGTTTCATCCCTTTAGGGGGTAAATTTTGGAAAATCCTTTCTTAGTGGAAATCTACGTCATAATAACTATCTGCATGCTGAATTTCAGCGCATCCGTTCAGTGGTTTCAGCTGTGCGTTGATCGATCAGTCAGTCAGTCAGTCAGTCAGTCAGTCAGCCAGTCAGTTTCTTCTTTGATATATTTAGACTAGCTATTTCAATTCGATTAATTGATCACTACAGAACATATAATGTTTTAATTAAAAAAACAATATCATAAAACATTAAAAGTGACAACCCTATGGCTTAAATGGAGCGTAGGTAATTATTTTCAGATTTAGGCTTAGTTTCCATACTGTATATCTTTATACTGTGTTTCAAGTCATGTTTGTTTGGTCGTATTGCTTAACGCTAAGTCGGATTTATCCGACAACTTCTTATGTTAGTATATTTATTTTTTACAAATTTCCTCGACACTGAACTTCTTTAAAGACATTATAGTGTTATTGTCTAGATTCGATTGTTCGAAACAATGAGTGCTGATACCCTTTTGGAGCCCAAACTATAAATACAAACATGTTATGTATGAATCATAAAAGAAGTCGTGACTGTACACGTATCATATTTTGGAGATGGGACCACGATTAAAATTTGAACACGAGTTAATTTTTAATTTCATCGGTAATACTTGAGAAACATCGGATTTAAATAAAGCGGGACTTCTCCTGTAATTATGTGTTAAGTTAGTGTTGATCATTGCACTGTAATTGATGATAATCCGCTATGAATAGAAAAATAAATAAGAATTGAAAATTAAGATAAAACACAGTGGATACATTACTTTTGTTTTTCTGTTATTAATTTTGTTAACAAAGTCATCACGAGAAATCACAAACTGCTTTCTAAAACTCAGCAGCATTCAAGACAAGGCTGCACTGAAATTCGACAAATAAATAAACAATTTCAGAGTCATCTAGAAGATTAACGACAGGACCATTGAGAGCAATCTTGTCCGGAGATTATCGCAGTGATCATTCGTGCAACTAGTCTAGCGATCAGTCGAACAGACTGTCTGGATGCGAACGGAATGCCGCCGCAAGGTCGGGTACGTTCATCGGCCGAGATCGTCCGAGATTTCTTCTCTTCGCACAAGTATAATACTAGATATTTTATACAGGCATACAAAGGTATGACTGAGAACAAGCAAGGTAGCATCTAATTTTAAAACAGATGACCTATGATCTAGATGCTGACCCAATAAATCAAAAGCCACGCCCTTAAGGAAAGATAACGCTCTAATCATGATAAGTGGCGTTAATAAAATTCGACCACGATCGCTAATATTCCAAGTACCTACAAGTGTAAATCATTCACTTCCTGAGTCGAGATCTACAAATGTACCTCGGTAATAATGTAACGAAAATAGGGAATAGATGGATAGAAATAACGTGTAACATAAAGTAAAGTATCACCAGGTAAAGACAATACAAGGTAGCCGGTTAGTTTCCAAACTGACAAATATCCGCAGCGATTTTACAATTGGTTGAAATATTAGAATTAGAAATATTTCAACAGTAAAATAGAATGATGAATGACCCGGGTGAATGTTATAGATTAGGAACAATGAGATGTTTTTATATCCCACAGTAAAATGAGATTCTGTGAAAATAGGTACCACTACGCAGCTAAAAACAATACGGGTTGTTTATACAGATGCTCACTGTACGCTGTTGCTAACATTGACATGTGGCGCAAATTGTTAAAATTGAGTGAACAGCTTTCCATCAAAAACAGATAAAACGTATTCGTCAGTCAAAGTCTGCGTTCTCTTAAGATTTTAGAGTTCCGCAGTCAACAAAGAACCCTTGTAACTGTGCTTGTAGTATCGCCATTTTCGCCCATCTTCGTTTTTCTGATCTTTCGTCTTTGATGATCTAAACAGCGCGGCGTCGGTGTGGCAGGCTTTAGAATAATTGTACTGTCTTACTCGTATATGAGAGCGACAGTAGTGGCCGTAGTTTTGGCACCTAAACTGAGGGAGTTAGATGGCTGAGTTGGTGAAACGACTCTAGTATGTGTCTCTTTAGATGTAAATGATAATTAATAGTAATCAAAGTAATTCAAGAAATATACATACCTGCGTAGCGTAGTAATAAATAGGTCAACATAATATTGTTGGCCTATGTATTACTCTCACAAATACGTGGTGAATTACATTCCGATTGTATTATTGATCTTCGAATAAAAATCGCATAATAAATTCATACCTACGTCAAAATAACTAACTATATTTTGTATCAAAAATATCACGCACGTATGTACAGACACAAAAATTAAGGCGATGATAGCCCAGTGGTAGCGACGTCGGATACCACGGTCGTGGTCGAGGGTTCGAATCCTACAGTGAGCTTGAGCTTTCGGTGAAGGAAAACATCGTGAGGGAACCACAGCACGGTGAAAGGGTACTTCGTAGTACCACCGTGCTGGCTAGCTACTATCCTCAAGTTGAAAATTTGTCGCCAAGCACTTGTTGACGTGTACCGGCAAATGTACTTGAGAACCAGTGTAGGTTTTGCTGTATGTCGCCAAAAGCGATGGTAAACTTAAGCTTGTAAAATGCTAAACTGACGATGATAAAATATCTTAAGACTAATTTTATTTTAATTTGTGTCCTCTAGAATCCTCAGTGCCGAACAAAAATAAAGTGTGAGTAGAATCTCCCACTTCATTTGAAGCTCCAACAGTTGCTCTGAAGATATTATATGAAGCAATTTCAAAGATTTACATAAGTATGTAAATACAAGGAGTATTCAACTGTGACAAAGAGTGTTTTTCTAGGAAATCGTATCAATCGAAGTTTTTAACCCCTTAATGTCCACAATCCATTTGTCTCGAGGAAATGCAAAACTTAAACTTATTTGAAATACCAACTTTGAACACTTTTTGATAAGATGTACGAAATATTTTTTCTATAAACCATGTGCATCATAATTTTTTTAAATATTTAAACTAGGCTTTCAATTATAGATATGTTAATGATGAGTAATCTTAGCAAAACTTATTGAAATCCCTTCAAAAACATTTACAAACACTGGGCAAGTTACAAACAAATAGTCCATCTATTATGGTTAGCTGAACTTTGTCTTCACCTGGACAAGTTTATTTATGAAGATCTTACGCCTCACTGATCTTACCTTTTCGGAGTCAAAGATCATGGCCAGTTTTATTATAAGTAGGTAATGTTTTTGATGCGACGACTGTTGATTATACTGCCACGTATTTAGTTCCATTAAAATTAGGCAGCGTACAATTTTGGACAAGAGCCTTCCAATGCTTTTAAATGCGAAAATATTAACACCCATTTTTTACCACTAGGCTAAGCAGAAGACATATTCTCAGAATTTAAGAGTTTCATTATTATTAATAATAACTGGATATCGTTGATTCTAATGTAAGTACTGTCAAGTTTAGAGAATCCGGTTGCTCTATCACTGTGTAAACATTTACATTAAAATGTTTTCCTTTAATCATAATGTCGACATCATTATAACGTACTTATGGTTATAAAAGGTTACCTTCAAAAGAACATAAAATAAACGAAAATAAAATGAAAAATAATATCATACCAAAACATTTCCTAACAAGTGGGCAATTCATCAAGTACTTCCAGGGTGTATGTGGGGTTTGTTTTTTCTTCTTACAGCCCCTATGCGAGTGGGGGTGGTGGCACCGCTCAGCGGCCTTGCCGTGCTTCGTGAACATTCCGAGTACACCCTGACACTTCCATAGACTGTCACATCACTGGCACTACTAGCAACATAACACAGGCAAAGGCCGTCGAAAGGCACTCTCGCTGCCAACCACTCACTAGCACGAATCACAAAAACAAACCACTAAATCAAGGTCATCCGTAGCCATCACCGTCCGAGTGAAACACTACATGGGCGAGGCCCCGTTCAAATGTAACTGAAAAGAAAAAAAAGAAAAACTGTAGTTTTAACTCCTTGCCCCTTGTCGGCAAAACAAAAAAAGAATGGGGACATGAAATTAGATGCTCTCTCCGTTAAAGTGGGACGAAGACATATTGAGTACCTAGTTGTAGCTGAGTGCTCCATAATCTATGGTAGTTTCCGTCGCGAAAGGAACAAAAAAGCTATTTGAGCCGCGAGTCAGCGAGATTTTTGTTCCATTACATGAAAATGGAATGAAGTCGTGCGTCAATGTTTTTGTCATCACATTGACAGGAGTAGTTTTAATGATATCAAAGATAACATCTCGACTTCTTGTTCTGAATATCTATCGAGAGTACAAAAAAATAATCGGAATTTAGGACGTACTTAACTTTTACTTTTACACAACCAGTCTAATGTGACATTAATTTGTAAATGTTGGTTCTGTTAATTTGATAGCTTGTAAGACTGCGAATTAAGAATTAAAACGTGAGAATGAGGCAGATGTTCAACGAATCTGGTTCTACGAGAATTAAACCAGTCTTGAAAAATACTTTGGTTGTATATTCCGATTGTTCTCTCATCAAGGTCACAAAATAGAATGTTTTTTTTGTATGACGTTTATGTTACACGTTTGCGTCAAAATTATGTTTTTGTCAAGGAATTTACACCACATTGCAATGTTTTTGATTACTTACAAAAAAATATTTTTCAAAGCCTCACAAAATTGCACATGCATTTGCTTAACAAAAAGTTAGTTCGACCGGGTTTGTTGGTAAGTATCAAATTATGTAAAATATCTGATAATAAATACATTCGTTGAACAATATTTTCACGTAGGCTAATCTCTTGAGAAATTTTAATTACTTGATAAAAAAAACCTACTGGACTGGGCTTCTCCAAAGAGCACTGTCATTGTGTTATCAAAATCAGTCATCAAGTTTGTTTAGTATGCGGTCACAGACCGGCTGCGGAAGGTCAAGGCGCGCGCATACATACACACCCATAATACACTGTTATTCACATACATGAACAAAACGTACATGAATATACATCTAAACAAGGACGACGTTATCACTCTTACGTTTACTTTATGAAAGCGACGTGTGTTAACTGGAAATAAGACGAATATTATCATTGAATGCAAATACTACGAACAGTTTCCATTGTGCAAAATTTAAATGACCTCTAGGAGGATGACTAAGTTATTTATGTAAGCTATAATTTCAGCTATTTAAGGATATTTCATGAAGAACTGAACATGAAATTTATAAAAAATTATCGACTTCTTCGATATTCCTAGTTGCGAAGTGAGGCTAAAGCAACAAAAGAAATATTTTTATAAAAAAGTATGTGAGGAAAGCCTTTTCAAATGCATGCCATTTTATGCAGTCATATTTTTTTCAATTCGGTTGCATTCCTTTGTTTTTTACGGAGACGTGTTTGTTTTTATGCGAATTGATATTATGTATTACATTTATTTACGCCGAACCCATCAATTGTAACAACGATCCAACTGAGTTCATAGAAATATACATATGTTGTAATGTAGTGCTGTGTAAGGAAAGGTATGGGTTTCCACGAAGTTGTTGCCTTTTTAGGGTATCACTTGGAATCACACGTCATCGCGCCCTGCAGACCGCTCGCTTGTTTTTGTACAAGATAGTTAAGATGAAGCTTCCACGCGACGGTAAAAGGCCTTAGCAACAGATTTACAGCGGTTTAAAGTTGTATTTTTTATGATAAACACACATAGTTTTAGTCATTGGTCAAAATCATTAACACGTACATCAGAAATGTACCAACTTTTTGATTTTTATTCGCTTCAAGAGTTCAAAACTTGCTTGGCAACAGTTTTGTTTGCACTTGAGAACCAGATGCCTTCTAGGCTTTCTAATAGTAGGCAACTCATAGTCTTTCTGGTACTGCTTATATCCATTGATGACGGTAACTACTCACCATCAAATGGACCGCATGCCTGCTTGATAAACTTCTACATAAATCATAAAAAAGATGTTGTTACATCAAAAGTTTGTATCGCCATAAGAGATTGGTAAGTCTTCTTGTTTATCGAACATCCATCTATCAATGTTTCCTCCCTATCCCTATCGATTTTGATTCTCCTTAAAACGGCCTCGATAAGGCAACAGTTAGCTCAGGTTCGCTCCTTATGTGTACCGACCATCGACCACACATTAGCAACAGTTTCTACATTAATTTAGACTTTACTGCCTTCGGATAAGGTCCGTTTAAAGTTCAACGTTAGCCATTGGATGCCTGTACAGGTAGGTGCTCGGATGACTCACCGCAAACCTAATGTGGAACTTGACCAAGACCCTGCACTGAGAAACGAAGCCGGATTTACTTCATTAATCTCTATCACTCGAAGAATGTACTTACTTAAACAAAACATTATATTTTACGGTAGGTAACTTGTAATCCAATGTAACTTTCGTTCTCATGTAGTTCGCTTTTCGTGCCATTATTTTTCAAGTTCTCAAAATAAAGTCCTTTATCGCGTGATAGCAAAAGATGATTTGAGACGACGACAGATGTTGTGGCACCAATATTGGAGCTCATCGCCTTTGTAGTCCTGACCGTTAGGGTGGGACAAAAGTAAGGAGGGAGTTCTAGGGGGTTGTTCATTCATCTGAGGCGTGACGTCACGCGCGAGGTCGTGCCCTCGGTTCGTGTCGGGAGAATAAACGACGACAAAAACCAGCTGAATATCAACATGACATGACCTTTCAGTTACTATTTTTTTAAACGACTTTATTCCTTTCTTGGCACCGAATTGAAAATGGTTTATTGCCAAGAAAGTGTAAGTTTGTTTCGACTGAGTCATATAAATGTGCACTTGTATTATGCAATAGTCAATAATCAGCCTGCTTTAAGTAAATATAACATATATTGCAGAATAGTGCTTTAAATTCAGTCTTATCGATAACTGAAACTTATATGTTTTGCAATAGGTAAAATTTCAATTTTTGCAACGTACTCGTACCTTGCAAAAATATTTGAAATGCAAGTTCTCCCAGATTATAAGATATTATGTATGAAATCTTCAAGTCGGTACGTGTTCAACATAAAGTATTCTCACTCACAAACCACAGCTTCAAACAAATCTCAAAAAAGCCGTTCAAAAACGGATTGCGGGATTTGAACGTGCAGCAATGTAGTACGATAGAGGACTTTCATCACGCTAATGCATTTATAATGTTCTTTAAATGCAACGGTTGACGCAGACACTGGCTGAGAGTCAGCTGTGCAGTGCCACACTGCCAAATTACCCTCGGCATTTGAAAATAAAACAAGAACACTATCCACCTGCTTTTGATACACGAATCTAGAATGGATAAAAATCATAAAAATAATCTCATACACTAGCTAGATAGACAACATTTTAACAACCGGCACGTTTGAGGAGATCGTTTCACCTATGGTTGTCCAGGGCGAGATAAAATGCCTGAACTTAACCGGTTAACACAGCAATAAAGTAGTACTGTAGTGTTAGCAACATAATGTTTTAGTGAGGGCGTATCGATTGAATTAATGAGATGTGGGCGCACGTGTGGTCCGTGTGCGGAATTGTGTATGCGATTGCAAACGGCCGGGCTATCAATATAAGGAGGTTTTATGGCCTCCTTATGATTTAGAAACAATAGTAAAGAATCCTTTATGTTCCATAACTATGGGTGCGTAATGGTCGATTTAAAAAGACGCGTAGTTTTGGTCGGTCAAATGTTTTTTGGTGCGCCATTACACAAGGAATAGAAAGACAAATTGAGTGTCGATTACGAAGCACGGAAAGGGAGTAGAATTTACCCTGGCAGTGTTGATAGGACCGTTGTCCTCGGTGATCCCTGGAGATTTAATACCGCAGGTAAATAGGGCTGTCACGGAAACAAATCCTTTTCCGACTAGGTAGAGGGTAGCTTTGTAAATGTGAATCGTTTTACGTGAAACCGTTTATTTAGACTATAAGCAAACAAGGGATGTTTTTACACTAATACCATTTCAATAAATACGGAATTTAGTTTCGTTAAATTTACTAGTATGTATTATAATAATATATGCTAAAAAAACAATATCTACCGATTACTATAATTCTCAGATGTTTTAAATATGAACAGACGATTAGAAATTCAGGTTACAATACAATACAAAAGGTTTGCTTCCATGCAGGAAGGGTTGTGGTCATTAACAAAAATAATAGAAATTTCGAATTTCTTTCCACTACTTATGTTATATGATATTGCAATGTGAACCTTCCCAATCAAGTAGTTCCGATAATATTTTTTTTACTACTGATCATACAGAAGACCCGTAAAGCCATTGAGTAATTCTCATTTGAAGCAACACTGACGGCGCGTTACGATTGCTTGCAGCGCGCATGGTTAGAAAAGAGTTAACAATCATCTATCATTACACAATCGACCTATGGGCACAGAATAATTAACAGTACTAAATATGGGTCGATAACCTTGGAATATTGCATTTGAGGAATCAAATAAATGCAAAATAGGGTCATACTAAAGTCAACTCCCGCCTGGGATAAACAACGAGGTACGTACAATATATTTTATAAAAATTAGACGCTCCCAAAGAATAAAAGTGGAACACATAACAGAGTATTGACGTAAAAATTAACATTGTAATGATAAATAAAATTGTTAAAATGTATCAAACATTAGGTACATATTATCGCGGTCAAAAGCAATGTTTCTTGCTATACAAACTGTTATCCATTTTATTTCTGTGATTTCATCATAATATTTGTTTCCAAAAATAACCTTTTTATGTACAAACGTACACGTACACACCTATTTTGAGTAATGAAAAAACATATAAAATAAAAAATACATTACACAAAAAAATGCGTTAGTATTTTTTGTTTTCTATGTAAAAAATTCAATCAGTCGCTTGAGGGAAGCTGAAAAATCTCCATTAAGTCTTCCGAACATTACAAGCAAGTCGCATTCCATCCAGTCTGTCTAGTACGTGATGAATCCTAAATTATTGTCATGCTCCAATTAACTCTATTACGTTTGAAATTATCGAATACACGGGAATGAAAAAGTCAAAATCTGCTTTATAAATTCCAATATTTCAGCGAAAGTCGAGCGATACAATTCGACTACTGAATAACACGTCATTGAAAAACAGATAAGATAACTTTTTAGGTATAAACGATGACGGCGGAGGCTTGCCACGATAACACGAGGTCAAACATACATTAAAACTGTACCGACGTACAATAACGTCGCTGTACTCATGAAATTAATTACCTTTACAAACAATTTTTGGGCTGCTTTTATTCAACGCATCTTTGTTTTATTATGTACTAGCTGTCCTCTGCAGTTTCACCCGCGTTCCCGTGGGATCTTATCTTATCCCGGGATAAAAATATATGTATATGTTAATCTGGAATAATGTAGCATTCAAATGGTGAAATATTTATTGAAATCGGCCCAGTTGTTTTTGAGTTTAGTCGTTACATACAAATATTTCCTCTTTATAATATTAGATTAGATTAACAGGTACCTTATGTACCTGAGGTATTTCAGTCAGTTTCAAGAACAAACTGGGAGCTAATTAAATAGGGTATCTAAGAAACTCGTACTTCGACGAAACAAAAATGGCGATATAAAAATAATGCACTCTTTCTATATAGCCGTTCTTGTTTAAATAAAAACCTATTGATGAAAGACAGCAACGTAAAATACGCATATAGTATACATACAAATATTTGAAGAAAAAATTATTTTTAAAAATAAAAAACAAAAACCGACTTCAAAACTGTAACCTATACCTATGTACAAACATAAACTAAAAAGTAAAGAATAATATTTTAATTTCAAAGCAAGAGCCTTAAAGGACAATCAACAAAATTATTGATATTTATATATCTATTTAATATTTATAAACAGTTCTTTTTGGAGTCGGTGCCAGTCAAGAAGAAGGACAGTTTTGAACTGGACACGAAGTGTTCATACGAGAAAACGTCTTACGACACCTCTCCTTACGGTAATGTTCCTTAGGTCTGCGCCGTCGCTCCCCTACTTTTCGAAAGTTTGTTACAAAGGCAGAATTAAACTGTCCTTCTTGGCTGGCACCGACTCCAAAAAGAACTGTTTATAAATATTAAATAGATATATAAATATCAATAATTTTGTTGATTGTCCTTTAAGGCTCTTGCTTTGAAATTAAAATATTATTCTTTACTTTTTAGTTTATGTTTGTACATAGGTATAGGTTACAGTTTTGAAGTCGGTTTTTGTTTTTTATTTTTAAAAATAATTTTATTTTTTAATTTTTAAAGTTTATTCCTTATTATATGTTATCCTAGGCAAAACTAGTTTGTCCTGAAATCGGGTCTGGCCGGTAAAATATAATATATAACTAGCGGGCCCGGCAGACGTCGTCCTGCCCTGAAATTAAAACAAATCTTGGAACTCGATTCCAGCGCCACCTACCGGGTCCAATTGTATTTTAAAACCATCGAAGAACCCATTGAAGTATACACACGAAATTTCATCCAAATCCAAAAAGTCACGCTCAACGACTCAGTTTGATTCATTTGAAGTCGGTTTATGTTTTTTATTTTTAAAAATAATTTTATTTTTTAATTTTTAAAGTTTATTCCTTATTATATGTTATCCTAGGCAAAACTAGTTTGTCCTGAAATCGGGTCTGGCCGGTAAAATATAATATATAACTAGCGGGCCCGGCAGACGTCGTCCTGCCCTGAAATTAAAACAAATCTTGGAACTCGATTCCAGCGCCACCTACCGGGTCCAATTGTATTTTAAAACCATCGAAGAACCCATTGTAAGTATACACACGAAATTTCATCCAAATCCAAAAAGTCACGCTCAACGACTCAGTTTGATTCACTAAGGTTTATCAAACGAGATAGAATTTTTTTCGTTTTTGTTGATTTTCTCAAAAAGTGCTTAATCAATTTCGACAAAATTTAAATGGGACCACCTCTGAAGTAGGATCTACCAAACAAAAAAAGAATCATCAAAATCTATTCATAATTGGCAGAGAAATCGAGTAACAAACATACAAAAAAAAAAAAAAAAAAAAAAAAAAAAAAAAAAAAAAAAAAAAAAAAAAAAAAAAAAAAAAAACATACAGACGAATTGAGAACCTCCTCCTTTTTTTTGAAGTCGGTTAATAAATGAAATGAAATGTTTATCCAAATAGGCCTTTACAGGCACTTATGATTTGTCACATTCAAACACACGGTTCAGAAGGTTGCTTTTGGTGAGAAGAGCCGGCAATAAACTTAGCAATTATTCTATTCAAAACAAAATAACTTAAGATGTGTCCTGCAAGAGCAACCCATACATCCAAGCATTGTCGTCATTTAAATATTCGTTAATACGGTAGTATGCCTTCTGTAGATACTAAAGTTTTCTTAAATTTAAGTATAAGCAGGCAAATTCAAAAGTGCAGGAGGTATATTTTTTTCCTGAATTCATAAATTTTGTAACGTCGTGTCGTAGGTACCTCAATTATGTCATGCGCACTGAAATCTTAAAACTCATTACGCGATGAACTCCATGATAACGAACAAATATATTGGCAAAAACAAACCGCTACTTATTAAACAATACAAAAATCATTTTTGAACAATAATCACCTAAGTATATTTTCCTTAAACAAATTCAGTCACATGGTGAAGTAGGTTAAAAAAAAAACTATTTTAGATGTATGACATAAGACCATGAAGGAAATAGATACTGAATCAAATCGACTTGAAGATATAAAAAAAAGAAAAATGTTACAAGAGACGTTGATAGCAAAAATAATTCTGATTTAAACGTGTTTCCTCAACATAGTACATTATGCTTTATTTGGTCGGTGACTTAGAACAGAGGTAACATAGTAAAATTCCAAAGCAACAATAATAATTACTATTCCAGACGAGACGTCTTCGAGAACGACGAAGGTTATTCACCCGTTAAAGAATTAACGACACGTCTTACTAATGCCTTAGAAGTGCTTAATCTTAGTTCCCTTAAGAGAGTTCACATAAACAATATTAAAATATTCACTTTTATTATAATTGGCTTTTGTTTTTCTCAACAAATGGTCTTACTCCGCGAGAATAAAGTCAATTGTTAAATAACAGGATAGTGATAAATTTTATATACGCAACGGATTGATTTGGCAGCGTATCAAATACGATGGCCAAAAGTTTTGCAAACCCCTTATAAATAACTGATCTATACAAATATGGAGTGGGCTGCCAATCAATGTCCAATCTCCCGAACATAGACACGATAAAATGGAGAGGCGACAACATTGTAGTTGTACTTAAATACTTTTTGTATGAACCGCGTAAACTATTTTTTGTTGATGCAATGATCAAAAAACATTAGGCTTAACAGGCTTGAATCCGAGTGCGACAGTAAGAAATATATTAACAGACTAGTCAAAGAAGCAACGTGGTCAAGCTATCATAATACATATTTAATCCGCGTGACCAGTCCAGGGTAATGATGTGGACATCGAGAGCACGTGCTTAGTGTTTGGTAGTGTGCGTGCAACACACACTTGTTATTGCGTATCTGAGTAGTCAGCAGGAGAGGGGCGGGCCGGCGCACGCGAACTGATAATAATTATTAGTCTGAAGCAATTAAGAGGCGCCAGATATACGCCATGGATGAGATAGCGGCAGACTTGAGAGAGAATAGATATTCGCAGGCAGATATACAACAATACAATAATTGAATATTGAAACGATATAAACGTTTCCTTTATGTATGATTCACACAGATTTTTAAGGCGATGATAGCTCAGTGGTATTGACGTCGGATACCGCGGCGAAGGTCGTGGGTTCGTATCCTACAATGAGCCTGAGCTTTCGGTGAAGGAAAACATCGTGAGGAAACCATAGCACGGTGGTAGGGTACTTTGTGGTACCCGACTGGCTGGCTACCACCCTCAAGTTGAAAATCTGTCGCCAAGCACCTATCGGTGTGTTCCGACAGCTGCAATTGAGAGCCAGTTCCCATCTAGGCTTTGTGCTTACCACCTTCGGCCACACCATCACTTACCATGGTGAGATTGTGGTCAAACACAAGCTTATTTAGAATTTAAAAAAAAATAGCTCAATGTGGAGTTTCTGTCATTTTCATCCAAGGATATCGCCATAAAATCAGTTTAGTCTTTTTACTAATTTTTAGAAGAATATGGCATAATTGATCGCCATGCCATTTCATTCTAAAAGTCGACAAACTAGCCATAGCTAGTTTCGTCGTATCAATATTGGATAATGATATATCTGGTAGTTTGTTGTTATCGATTTACTTTATTAAGATAGCTCAGATTTACCATAAAAATATAAGCTACAAGTTGTTGGGTGGAATACATGATATCATTATAATATGATGCTGTGCAGTGCCCTACAAAAGTCTCATTTGACCTAGGAATATAAGACATTTTATAACCCGCTGTCACTTCTTTTAGATTCATTAGTCAGAGTGCTCGTGAGACGACTGCCGTTTCATATATAAGCAAACAATTTTCTCACTGTGGAAAATTTACTACGAAGTATTGTTAACGGTTACATGGACTCGCGTGACTACTTAGATTACAACTCTGCGCGTATTATTACAAGGTATGCCATTAAAAAGGTTTTTCTGTAGCATTAAATAGAAAACTTGTACATCATATGCTCGCACATAAATGAGGGAAAGTTTTAAAACAACACGCTATCTCACAAAATTTGAAACAGGTGATGTGCCTGTTACCAAGCCTGAAGAAATGAACTAAACGGAATTGTAAATGTTATGACAATACAAACATGTTGAATACAGTTTTGATGCCAATAAAATCAATCAATTCGCGAGGTGTTTTCTGCATTAATTAAAGGCATTACACAAATATAATCTGTCACGTGGGGTCTCGTACCAAACAACGCCCTCGTTCGATATCATCGAATTTGTTATATATCTAAACATTACCATTCGATTAAGAAGAAAATAGGCATTTATTTTGCCAGAAACGCTACAACATCATCAAATATCGCTTAGGGCTAATAGAAAGATCATCAACGCAACATTTGCGTTGGAATACAAATAATTCCTGTATCAATATTTACTGAGATGTTCTTAGCAATAAAACTTAATCGCTCAGTCAATTAAACTGGGTCCGAACCAAATTGTCAATTATCATTCGTGCTACATTGTCTCGAACGGTTTGAGTACTTGCCTATTTCAGCCTCTATCTATTCGTAATTGCTTCTATGCTGAAGTTTTGTTTGGAAATCCAACGACACCATTCATTTACCGTGACCGTGAGCACATTTAGCACATAAAAATCGATATTACATTGGTGTAATAACAATCGTTGTCATAAAAAACAAAACAATATGAATACCTAGATCTTAATTATTCTTCATTGCAGCATTACTATTCATTGACCAAATACGTACGTGATAAAAAATACTCAAGAAATTCACGAAGAGTTTATGGTTCTCCATATAATCTTATCTCCATCCCATAACATATTTGTGTTATGTGAATAGCAAAGGTCTTTCCGGAAAACATTGACTTGATAAGCTGCCTTGGGAGAATTGGAACACGGTTCAATTTAATATTAAATAGATCTCAATACATAAGATTGTAAGTTTGACATTCTGAACAAAATGAAATACCTTTATGGAGGGAAAGATAAATGGTTCGTTTAACATTAGGCTTTAAGAGTGAAGTGACTACACTTCTAACATAATAAGAACGAAGGTATTTAGTTGGTAACCAAATTATATCTAAGATATTCCGTGTTTGGATTGCTCTGTAATCTTCTTGGGTATTATCTCATTATCATTATATTCATAGAAAAAGAAACATATTTTTTGCGAAAAGGAATGTTTTATTTAGACATTAAATTGCTTAATTAATAAACAACTGAAAGAGTTAATCAAAATCAACATTTTTTTTTATTAACCTACAAGAAATTAACGTCATTGTTCTCCGATTGAATACTTCGTTAAAAATACCAAACCGTATTTACATATAGAATATTTTCCCGTTGAAAATAAATCACGAATATAATATTTTCGTTCCGCACAAATTTCCAATTTGATGTTATCTAGAAATGGGGCCTATAACAATGTACGTGATTGCGGATCTCCTGGTTGGATTCCTGATTAATCCTTATTGATATGAAAATGGATCAACTAGGACGTACCGAAATCCCTTCAAAATTTGTCGCATGTACTTAGCAGATGTATTAGTTAATATTTCTTCATAAGGATAGGGAAAGAATAAAATTATTGGAAATACTTTTTGGCTTCTCTAACTTTATAGTTGACATGCATCATGGTCAAACAATTTACATACATTTATATATACATATATCTACCTACATTACATTTAAATGATGTTCATTACCGACAATAATTAAAAATAATAAGAAAATATCTATGTTACATTATGTCCATAATTTGATTGTTAATGAGCTTGATTGCCGATGATTATGTTAATATTAATATAAAACGTAAAATTATTGATATTATTCATTAAAATTACTTTAAACTATGCGTACATCAATACATACGTTTAAAGATATTATATTGTATACATACAAATATATGAAGTAAAATAATAGGACTTCATCATTTTTGTACACAACAAATACAGATTCTTCATTGTGATAAAATATCACATTAATCAGACATATAGAAAATAAAGTCAAACAAATACATATAAGATTGTTAATCAATTCAAATCAATAACTATTATATCTTGCATTTAAGGAATTTTGTACGATTGTTAGGTATGTTACTTATCCACAACAGTTGGCGCTCAAGGCGCTATTTTCTAAACATTCCCTTCCATTTATGTTGGATTTCGAGCATCAACTTTGTAAATTTTACAGTTATGTCATTCATTCATACATACAAAAAGCAACACGGTATCTTTGACACGGATGACCTCAAAGGAAGGCAGGGTCCATGCAGCACATCCATCACGAACACACACAATGCAATGTTTGTTGTGTTCTGTAGTGTGCGTGTCATATAGTGTTTTACATCTATTGATGAACTGCGTGCCACTACGCGTTAGAATGGAATTGTTTTGGTTAGCTGATATGAACATAATATTTATATAGAGTAATGAGGGACGTCACTTATGTATGATATGATAATATCTTGTGTATATTGGTTGATGTTTCGTCTGGCCCAACATCAAACCACTCAAAAAATCTTGGTAATTAATATACCAATGTAATACCTTAAGTAGTTTTAATGTTTATTTGTAGACGTCAAAAGGTAATCATTAGGTAATGAATATTGAATAAAATCTTCCATTCAACCTTGTATTTCTCAACGCCAGCACCGAATCCAATAAGTAAATTACAATAGATTTTCTTAAAGAATCCTTCCTGTTTCTGTACAGGCAACGTAACAAATGAAAAACGTTTTCGAGAATCACGTTGTTCGCTAATTAATTACTTTATAACATAAAGTGGATTTTAAACTGAATAAACATTACACTTACAAGATTAGTATTATATTGGAACGAAGTTCCTTATCGCGCGTTGTGAAAGGGGGCTAGACGGAAAAAAATCTTACGAAAATCACCGACCGCTGTGCGGCGTGCGCATGTTTCTCTGTCTGTCTCTCTCTCTCTCTCTTATAGAAAGCAAGCCAGATATTTTCATTTCTATTTATATATATAAATAGAAATGTTTTTTTATATATATATATACTCTCTCAACTTATATAACGTCGTTCCATCCGGGTGTCCCTTGACACCTCTCAAGTTTTTTTATGTCTAGAACGTCTATACATTTATGGTAAATTAAAAAGTATATAACGATGGTCTCCATAAACCAAATCAAACACAGACATGACGATTATGAAACCCTAATCGAAAAAACGTATTCGATTTAAAACAGTCGAATCGGTTTGAATCGAAACTTTTACTGTTGTGTAACTTCATTAGTATTCGATTGTATTTATTTCATCTTCAAAATGCTTCGGAAACCTTCAATCCAAACCAATATTTGATTTTGACAATGAAACACAGTTACTTTTCAACTACTAAATCTGCAGCTGACCAAGAGATCAGTCTAATATGCACCATTGCATCAAATCTGTCAACGGATCTCTAAACATCTATGGTAATTTGTATGTTTTTTTTTTTTTTTAATTCTGAATAGCCTTGTGTTTGACTACAATCTCACTGTGGTAAGTGATGATGTGGCCGAAGGTGGTAAGCACACAAAGCCTAGATGGGAACTGGCTCTCAAGTGCAGCTGTCGGAACGCACCGATAGGTGTTTGGCGTCAGATTTTCAACTTGAGGGTGGTAGCCAGCCAGTCGGGTACCACAAAGTACCCTACCACCGTGCTATGGTTTCCTCACGATGTTTTCCTTCACCGGAAGCTCAAGCTCATTGTAGGATTCGAACCCACGACCTTCGACGCGGTATTCGACGTCACTACCACTGAGCCATCATCGCCGTCCACTTCCACAAAACATGATGAGCATCATTGCTGGCGGACAGTGAAGGACAGTTACTGGGCAACAATCCAGTAAGCAGCCAAGCTTGAGAAAACAAGAGGTTAACTCATTAAAGACCCAGGGGTCTAAATACGCCACTCAAGCAATAAATGAAATTCATTATTCGAATTCATAGCAGGCAAATGCTTGAATAACATAAAATCAGTACTTAATATTGGAATTGCAAGATTTGCAAGGGTTTGCTGAGAATTCTCTCGAGTGGCTTTTTGGACTCCCTGGTAGCCCACTAATTAAAATATAGCAGTTTTCTTATCTATGTTGTTCCAAGCTATGAAATCAAATTAGGCCTTTGTCTGAAGAGGACTTTCTTCTACCCTTAGCATCCATAAGTAGCGTTTTTTAAACATGTTAGTAACGCGTTTTGCTTTGTGGCAAGTATAGTTGTGATTTTTGATAAGTATGCTGTTTAAGAAAACCCATTATTATCTTGTTTGTGATCTTATTGGTATTTTACTCCAAGCCAGGGTTTCACATTCTTTCTTAACAATTTAATAAGATTACTTTTTTACATTGGATAAAAATGTACTATTGACCACAATCTGAATAGGATGAAGATTCTTATCTTCATCCTAGTCAAAAAAAAAAACTTGATCAACAAACTAAATGAACCTTTTCGTAAATCAATTTTAGAGAAAAAATCCGTATTCGAAAATATAGCTAGATATTGGTATGTATCAATACTATTAGATTCTGGAGCCACCTCTGTGGAGTCATAAGTCAGTCTAATGAAACAATTAGTTCAAAGGTTTGTCGTGAGTGTTAATAGTACAATGTAAAATGCATTAATGGTGAACTCGGTTAACAAAATGAACATAAGAATGTGTATGGAATGTTGAACGCAGACATTAATAGACAAATATCTAAAGTAGGTAGGTACTCCATCACGGTTACAATAGTATTATACAAAACAGTAGTCATTCCAAGCAATTATGCATAAAGGTTGACGTAATAAATGCTTGATTATATTTGTATGCACGCAGAATGAACAGCGCGATATAGGTAATATATGTTTGTGTACAATATACATGTACCTACATAGATATACACACTCACACCCACGATACACATGTGTGCACTTTACAACCATCCAGTTTTAGCAAATATTCAATTTCACAATAAGTATTGGATAGCCAACACCTTGGCTAACAAAGCGACTCTCATTACATACTCATCTGTTAAACGATATTTATTTCACAGAGCCGTAGGCCAAGTGAATAAGTGTAACAGGGCCGATTGACAACTAAATGCTAGTATTGTAAATCAACCGGGGTCATACTTACAGATAACGTTTCTCGGATACGAATGTGGAGGTTAACAACAAAAATCCGTCAACAAAAACACAAGGGACGTAGTGCAAGCGTGTTGCATACACTGCGGCCGTTAACCCGGCCACGGATCCGGGGCGGGCTGCGTTTCGAAAACTTCGCGCTGAAGCGTTTAGAGAATATTCAAAAATAGACCGACTGGCTCGTAAATACGCGCAACGGTGATTGCTTGCACGTTGTATTTTACTACACAACTCGATATTCGAAACGAAAGCGACGCGCAGCCATTGGATCCGCTCGGAATTGCTTTGAAAAGTTTCCAGTGCACAAAGTTAGTGGGATCGCGAGTTAGGGCTCTACGCGGCGAGAACGCGGCAGCCCCGTGGCGCTCAGAAGTGAACTGGCGCCGCCGAGCACCGACCGACCCGCTCCGCCGCGCCTCGCGCCTCGCGCCTCCGACACAGGAACACCCACACCACCACACACAAGTGAACACTTCATAAATACGATACGACACAGTCTCGCTACTCGTTCTGCTCACACACACTCAATCAGAAACTGATAAACAGCATAAAAACACCAACACTGCAAATGCACATATGAACATACCACGTTTTCCTGCTCTTGTGTGTTTAACAACAGAAGCTGATGCTATCAGAGAACGTGTCACAATTAATTCAAAATAAGTAAATACCAGTAGTCTATGACTAATATTTGTGTACGAATGGCTGATGAAAATGGTCATTCCATCAGAACAAATGTTTTTAGGGTCTGTAAACGAAATCACACCCATGCGCTTGAGTATATTTGTAGACAAAACAAAAAACAGAGACGTACTACGCACTCGCTCTTTCTAATAAGTGAGACATTATTATTAATAATAGACACAATACCAGAGAAACAAGAGTAGCAATAAATTAAGATTTTTTAACACGGCGAGGATGATCACTCACTTACTAACACATTGAAAAAGAGTATATTTGTTTAACATTATATAAGTACACACCCATATAATTACAATTAATAGTGCATCATTTGTTTGATTGATTACGATCAGATAAGAATATAAATGTTCATGATGAGTCTTACACAACATGCTCAATTAACGAATATTGTCATAATTACTTATTAGATAATTAAGAAAAAATATAAACACCAATAACTAATATGATACAAAAGCACAACAAAATAAAATGTAACAATAATAAAACAGCTGAAGAAAACAGAGGTACATACTGGAATAAAATCCATTTAATTATTCGTTCGGAACCTAACCTAACCTAAATATAAAAAAGAAAACCTGAGGTAACAACATTACATAAACCTAGCACATGAACCACATGCTATACAGATAAGGATATAAAAACGTTATAACCATTTAGAAACTGATTGAAATCAACTTGCATTGAAATTATGGTAGATTTTATGATTATGAGCTGGCAGACTTTATGTTCTAGGGGAAATCCATGGAAAATTCTACGTAAATAAATGGAAATTAAAATAATCTGACAGCAATTACACAAGTGCGACAAAATCAATTTACATTAATTCTGTAATGTTACTGTAAAACAAAAACAGCAAAATTCAAATATCCTCTGGCAAAGAACACATGACTCCTTTATTATTCATGTATCTTTCCACGGGAATCTCTAACAAAATGTTTTATCTGCTTTCAAGTCACCAGAGAGGTCAACTTCTTTCGTTCGATCCGACATCGGATTTGTTGCGATAAATTTATCTTTAAACATTATGTTGTGGCTTATCTATTAATTACCTTTCCGTTAATTAAATTATTCATTTTTACCATCTGTGTTGAACATAATATTCAACTATGTACCCATATTATTTTACTACTAAGTTCAAAGATTACGTTTTCATCTATTATTTTCAAGTCAAGTCAAGAAGAAAGAGGTCCCCGTGAAACATTTTCAATTGAGAAGTCGCTTTCAGAAATTCAATTTGAGCTTTCGTAAAATCTATTTGTGTTTCGCACACACGTCCAGAGATAAAAATGGTGTTGTAAATTGATTTATCCGAAGCCTAAATTCATCTTGTTTGATACTTGCTCAATGAGTACCTATTATTAAAGAAAATTTTATTTGTGAATTATAACCAATTTCTTCGCATTTAGGTGATGTAGGTACAATGGATGACATTGATCGTTCTAAAATAACGTTACTAATGCGAGAGAAAGTTGTGTCTTCGTCAATATGAGGTATCGTCTGTGTCTAATTAATCATTGCCTTATGAGTCCTTTTAATTATGCGTAAATTCCGTCAGATTTTTCTGATATTTGTTCAGTACCTCTACTGACTCGATATGATATCCTAATATTTCTGCAAACGACGATGCAAGTATCCTCAATGTCAAATCATCAATAACATAGTATTAATAGTTCTTTACCTATGAAATTGCCGTTCTGCAGTACTGGCCATTTCAAATCAAAAATAATTTTTGTTTGGCTAAGAATTCTAATTTCAAATTAATTTTATTTTAAAAACATGGTTTTTTTTTCCAAAAGTAGTCATTTGTTTATTGATTAGTGTAACATTTTCATCGCATTTCAATCTTTTTCGTCATCATGGATACGTTAAAAATTCGAGTAATTATGGAATATGAGTACCGTCGTGGCAGCAACGCGGCACAAGCGGCACGCAACATCAACGACGTTTACGGAGCTAACACTACAAACCAACGCACCACCTGTTATTGGTTTGCTCGCTTCCGTTCTGGAAATTTCGACCTGAAAAATGAACCTCGCGGTCGTCCGAAGACTTTGGTCGACAATGACGAATTAAAGGCGATTGTGGAAGCTGATGATACACAATCAACTGCTGAATTAGCAGCAGCTTTCGACGTTAGCGTCAAAACAATATTGGTCCATTTGCGTCAAATTGGCAAGGTAAAAAAGCTTTACAAATGGGTGCCCCACGTACTCAATGATCGCCAGCGCGAAGTACGCGTCGAGACGTGCCTTGCACTGCTCAACAGACACACAAATGAAGGAATTTTAAACCTCATTGTTACCTGCGATGAAAAATGGATTCTGTTTGATAACCGCAAGCGCTCAGCAAGTTGGTTGGATCCTGGTTCAGCACCTAAACAATGCCCTAAACGAAAACTTACCCCTAGAAAAGTGATGGTCACTGTTTGGTGGTCTAGCGCCGGTGTGATTCATCACAGCTTCTTACCAAACGGGGTGAGCATTACTGCAGATGTGTACTGTGAAGAAATGAACACAATGATGGAGAAGCTGGCACATCTCCAACCAGCATAGGTCAATCGTTCGTCTCCGCTGCTCCTGCACGACAACGCGCGACCTCATACTGCACAGCAGACGGACTCCAAGTTGCAAGAACTGGGGTTGGAAGCTCTCCGTCATCCGCCCTACTCACCAGACTTTGCGCCTACACACTACTACTTTTTCCAGAATTTGGATAACTTCTTAGCGGGAAAAAAATTCAATACTCGAGAGGCAGTACAAAATGCCTTTGAAGAATTTATTGCCTCCCGTCCAGCTGATTTCTTTAAGAAGGGCATCAATAAACTGCCACTGCGTTGGCAAAGATGCATTGATTGCATGGGTGATTATTACTTCGATTAATACAAATAAAAAATACTTACATGAAAAAAAAATTGTTTAATTTTTTTCATACAAAACGGCAATTTCATAGGTAAAGACCTAATATATAATATCGGTTAATAACTAGGACATGAGTTTGAAGTGGCTCAAGGACTAGGCTACTTTTACCCGCTACCTGGACCTATATTGCCTCAATATCTGCAACATATTCAATCAAGAGAATTTGAATGGAGTTTTATAGGTAATTTCAAAGGTAAACTACCAACATGTTTCAGATAAACCTCGTTAGCATTCACATGCAAATATTCCAATTTTATATCAAAAATCGTACCATGATTTGACCCAGTACATTTTTAAACTTTGGTATTTAAGAACATTTTTTTTTAGCCGTAATTAACTTATAACTTTATTTACAACAAATGTACAAAATATACAAACAAATGTACAACTATAATATATAAAAAAACTTCTTCGAGGCTGCCGCTGCTGCCGATCGGCAGAAGGCTGGCAGCGTTTCCTCTTTGGAAGAACAAAATATTTTTACTATCTTTCGCCTACATAGGAGTTAATTTAAGGCGATGATAGCTCAGTGGTAAGTGACGTCGAATACCGCGACGAAGGTCGTGGGTTCGAATCATACAATGAGCTTGAGCTTTCGGTGAAGGAAAACATCGTGAGGAAACCATAGCACGGTGGTAGGGTACTTTGCAGTACCCGACTGGCTGGCTACCACCCTCAAGTTGAAAACCTGTCGCCAAGCACCTATTGGTGTGTTCCGACAGCTGCACTTGAGAGCCAGTTCCCATCTAGGCTTTGTGTGCTTACCACCTTCGGCCACATCATCACTTACCATGGTGAGATTGTGGTCAAACACAAGCTTATCCAGAATAAAAATAAAAAAAACCTACCTTTCGTCCAAATCCGCTCAGCCGATTGAAATTGTTAATAGTGTAGTCAAAATCAAACCACAATTAGCTAGGTAGTTGTAGATATTTGTTGAAAGGAAAATGCACAGCATCAACTTTGTCCTAGTCTACGACAAATTACATTGTCTCCAACGAAGTTACGAGTTCGAAACTTTCTGAATTGAAATAGGGTTGGTAGGTAACTGTTTTACCTTGTTGAAAGAACGATGCACCTGTGTCGGCAGGTCGTTTGTATTCGCATCTAATGCAGTTTTAAAGTTTTACATCTGAACTAATATTATAAAGAGAAAAGATTTGTTGAAAGATTAATTTATTTCAATAGATCACTCATAGAAATCTACATTATCAGCATTATAGAATATCATGGCCTATATTTTATTTTAATTTCTTCTGTAAGTGAATAGATAGATCATGAAACCATTTTCAGTTTCATTCAACAGAAATTCAGTAAAATTTATATTTACGAAATTTTAACGGTTTATCGTGATCGTTTTGCATGATAAACACCTGCAGCCAAAACTGAAGATCTGAAAATTATGAAAAATGTACAGCACTTAAATTATAAGGGAAAAGATAACGTTATTTCATGAGCTTACTTTCGATTTAGATAAATGTTAGTAATTCGAAACCGTATGCATGGTTGCAATAGAATACCAAAACAAATGTAAAAGTATTTTGATGTTGTACACAAAAAAATCAAATTATGAACATTTTCGCTGAATGAAAGTGAAAAATTGAAAATAAATAAAAAAAAAAAAACATTTTTTTGGCAAAGAACCGATTCGGAATCACCATTATCGAATTACCGATGTAGGTCATCGGCAACATCCTACGAACGTGTTTTGTTTACGCTTTTTTCATAAGTTCCACTGCAGTAGATCTGCCAAGAAAGCTGCAATAGATGGTTGCGTCATTTATTATAGATAGACGAGCCAAGCTGCTGGTGAGCTGATCCCTATCTCAAGCATATTACTTTTTACTGAATAAAAAATATTCTAAACCATGATTAGCGTAAGATAAATGACAAGTATTTCTTTAATCTCCGAAACTTTAGAGATGTTATCGTCACAAGAAAACTTTATACATAGGAAAATCTATGTCATAGAATGTCTTTAGTTCTTTACAAATGTTCCATAACTTATAGCGATGCCGCGAAATTAGGATAGACCTTTCTTAGGTATTTGTAGTAATATGATAAAGAAGGAGGCAGTACCTACTACCTCTTGGTAAAACTCTTGGCCAACCTTTTTTATAGAAAGTAACAAGACTCTCAAGTGCAACAAACCATTCAAAAATGGCATGATATTTAACGATTTGTAGGTTGAATAGAATAAAAGATTTTTTTTGAAGAGCAGCTACGAAAAGCGTTGTTATAGTAAAGCTCCATTATTATCTGTCTGCCCTGTAAGATGGATGTTTTCTGCAAGCAATCCCGAATATTAGCAAAGAAAAATGCTAACATTTTGTTTAAATAATTATCACAAAAAATACACGACCGAAAATAACATAATATTTAAGCATATTTTTAACGCCTTCGTTAAAAATAATAATGAGGAAGTTGACGTTCTGACAAAAAGTATTTTCTTACACGATTTCTGAAGAGATCCAGCAAAGATATTTAATAAGGGTCCAAAAATAAATAATGACTCTCGGCTAGTCATTTTACAAGGCGAATCCTGAAAAGAGACGCCTTTAGAAATAATATCGTTAAAATAAATTAGTGCCATTTATCTGAGCTCTCCGACATGCGTCTGAGTTGACAAACTATTTTCTCAAGTTACAACTAAAGGCATAAAATTATGTACATGGAAGAAATTATCATTAAAAGAAATCTCTTTATGGCCGATTAAGGTTACTAATCAGCTGTAACAAACATTCATCCATCCATCCAAACTTTCACATTTATAATATTAGTCGGATTAGGTATGTATTTTATTCCATTGAGGTGCAACACCTAATCTGCCGTTTACATAATTATTAGCTAAATGATATTAGGGATGGCCACAGAAATTATGCTCGACACTTTTATTCTGCCTCTGTTTTACTATTCAGGCTAATATTTTAGGGTACATAAATGCTTTTCCTATTCACTATCGTCTACCTACATGGATTCAATTCATTAACGTTCACACCTTGTTGCTTATCCTTAGACCAATAAATTATTCCAAGTGCTTATCCCATACCGAACCCAGCAGCAAAAAATATTTCAAGGCCTCTCACAAGACCAAGCAAATTTGAATCCTTGTAACGGAAGGATAAAGGTTAATTTACATCATTCTTTAAAGTTTTCCTACTCTACGCCGGATGTAAAAATTTCCAGAGCAATTTCAGGATCGCTTGGGATTGGCGAGGTTTGTTCATTCACGATTGTATTTTCGGCCCACCAGGCACCGTTCACTTTCGGAATGGTGTCATCGCCACGCATATGGAACTATGGGTTGGCGACCCCAGTGGCGTAATTCAAACAAACAGCTGATCGATATCGCCACTGCGATGAAATCGTGTCCCAACAAGCACAACTTGGGTAGTCACACGATCGCTGGCACTAACATCGCCCTTATTTTCAACGCGATAAGATTAAGCGAGATTTTATAGGGACTCGTGAAACGACCTTTCGTGGTAGATATCGTGTAACCTCGAACAACTTGAGAATTCTTAGACTTCACTTTAACATTCCCGAATCGATTAGTCAATGTGTAAGTAATTGTCTTATCCAATGCATTAATTAGGTACAAACCTGAACTGGTCACTTGTGATCTAAATACCCAGTGATATGAGTCAGTAAAGAAGGCATGGTAGGAGATAATTACCCGGTAACTCGGATCATGTATCAAATTGATTATGTGGAAATTCCTTTGAGATGTCTGATAAGGTGACAGACAGTCTTTTGGGTTTTGACCAAGGGTACATAATTATTATGTAGTAGAATCATTGTTTGTTTACTTGTACCATATTAATTGCCTTTTATTGTAAATGTTACATTATACATATAAGTTGGCAATTCATTATCTATTATTAGATAAGTACTAAGCTGTACTTTTGGGGTCTTAAAAACGACATTATAATTCTCAAAGATAGTATACTTTTTCATCTTTATTTGTATTTGCTATCATACTGCTTCCCATTTAATATTAAAAAATGCTAAAGTTTATGTGAATACTTGCAACTATATCACGGTGAACGGGTTAATAGAATAAAATCAACAATAGGTGCGTACAATACATACATTATTTTCCCACAAAAACGGTTAGATCCTTCGGCAACGCGGGTAAAACCGCGAGTTAATTAGGCCATAACAGGCAACATTTTGTTATTAAAAGTACAAATTTGTCGATTTTTCAGCTTCATTATTATGTCGATGGAATTATTTTTTGTAATTTCCTGAGTTCCTGGATGGCATAAATAAAATATTACCATACAACTGCGCAAGTATTATATCAGCCGTACAGCGGACATTCTTAGAGGAAATATTATTTAAGTTACAGAATAGCTCACAGAATCGTTTAGCTAAAAGAACAATGGATAATCCACGTACTAGTATGGAGACCCACCAAGTGGACTGACAACCTATTGCTGAACAGATGTGGCTTAACGTTCTCAGAAATCTATTCTAATAATAATAATAAGGAGATAATATGATTGCAATTAACTGCTGAGGTGTTGCATTTTTTTAATGAAACTAGTCAAGTATTTCGTACGTAATTAACGATACGAAACTACAGAGTCGGGAGAGTCACTAATATGATATATCTAGAATAAGTGTTTGGTTTGGATGCGTCGCCAAGCGCGATACTTGCCTCTGAGAAGACGTCATCTGGAATTATACCGTAATAAACACAAACAGGGCCCTCCTGAGATACTCACATCCACGCGGCGGACGCGTGTTCACTATTTCTTTCTTTGATCAACGCATAAAATATAAATGCTCCATCAGCACAAATTTAATCGACTAGATTAATTTAGAGTTATTAAAAACATTATAAATAGTTCTGGACGCAATGTACATCCCTGTAGGACAACAGTTACCATATTTACCAGGAGTTAAGCGATACACGTATTACTAAAATTATTAGGAGAGTATCTGACCTCGAAATTACATTTCCAAATTTTTGTTTCGGGTCAAATTATTTTAATATCGAAACGCCTACCGTTTCACTGTAAAAGATTTATTTTATTCAGAGTCTATTTTTGTAAATTGGCCTAGGTATACAAGCTAAACTGAACAACCTATATTTCACAAACTATTTTCTCCAAATCAAAATGTATGAATATCAATTGCTTTTTTAAGTTGTTCAGGATGACAAACATAAAAGAGGCTTGGAAAACATGCCATCTCAAAATAACCACCCAGTTAAAAATATTGCTAAAAACATTTCTGCTTGAGTAATCGCAAAACTTCTTCACGACTAAAAATCCTTTATATTTTGATTTTGTTGAGTAAATTCTAACGTTCATTAGTGCCTTACCAGGGCCTAAACTGAATGAATGAGTTTTGATTTTGATTTAATCTCGAATTTAATACGAGTAATCATATTTATATCCGGTTGATATAAGGTTCACATTCGAATAGCTTGACAGAATTTTCTTTAATTTGACATCTCCAATAATAAGTATTGGAAGACCTGAGAACATATTTTTTTCATATATTAGGGAAATAATTGCATCGTTTAAATATGATGACTTGCAAGTAAAATAAAGAATTAATTCCATAAAATTTATAAGAATAAGAAGCCTACATAAGACATATCTGAATATCAAATAACAAGCGTAAGTTTCAGTGGAACGAGGTGTTACCGTTGTCAAATCAGTGTCACTCCAGGTAAAATGAGCTTCGTTGGAGATATTGCTGGATTATGGTAATGGGACGCTTATCATAATCAATATCATACGATTTAGGTACCAGTTGGTATTCGAAGTGGAATTTATTATATTATTATTGCGAACCTAGATGAATAAAGGTCGGATACTAAATGTGCAAAAAAAAACAAATACTTGCAGTGTACTGAGAACATCAGTTGGTTTTTTATAAGCATTATGGGCAGGCAGCTAAATATTTGAGGAAAGTATTTTAGAGTTTCTTCTACACACAACCATCCTTCACCAAGAAAGACTGTAACTGATATTGGTGTTATAATATAGAAACTTGTACAATTGATATAAGATTTGTATTGCTTTAATAGCTTCACACCAAATCATTCTTCTTTTATAGAGTGACAAAACAATGTAATAGGTACTAGTTCAGTCAAAAGAAAAAGGAGATATAGTAAACAATAAGATCATAACCTTGTAAATAATTTTAATTTCTTGTTCAGTAGTAGCTGCCAGGTCAGAATTGCTCACTGGCTGCGAATGAAATTACCAAACAATAGCTCTTGCTAATTTACAGTCTGTTACGTTCACAGCTGAATTTCCACTCCAGTTGCTTCTTTACTTTGCAAATTAAACAGGAAACGTGTTTTATTTTATTTAAATTGCAATGCTTCATTCATTCAACACTCAGAAAGCACAAAACCACAAATTAAAAAA
This sequence comes from Ochropacha duplaris, assembly GCA_951361185.1. NCBI lineage: Eukaryota > Metazoa > Arthropoda > Insecta > Lepidoptera > Drepanidae > Ochropacha > Ochropacha duplaris. The sequence continues at coordinate 4,715,236 of OX592704.1, read as the reverse complement.
TACCTATCCCACCAAAAACATTGGCATGTAAAGAGTGCTGCCAAGACACCACATGGCTCGCACTGTCTAAAAGTAATCAGATCTCATGTTGATCCAAGCTTCTAACTCTACACGCCCTAACTCTACAAGCTCTAACTTCACAAACTCTTATTTGTGAAAATATATAACTTGGCCATTTCGCTACATTCACATGGGCTTAAGGTGAAAAATTTATTCACTGTTCATTACGTTTCTGATTTTGTAGTAACGAAATGGCCAAGTTATATATTTTCACAAATAAGAGTTTGTGAAGTTAGAGCTTGTAGAGTTAGGGCGTGTAGAGTTAGAAGCTTGGATCAACATGAGATCTGATTACTTTTTGACAGTGCGAGCCATGTGGTGTCTTGGCAGCACTCTTTACATGATAATGTTTTTGGTGGGATTTCACTTCTTTTTGTACATTGCTTGTGACAATATTTTCGTTTCAATTCGAAACAACGCCATATACCTAGTTTTTGAAGTGAAAACTGAAGTCCCATACAAACTGCCATCCCCTAGTAGGTAGTGCCCTTGCGCTTCGCTTCCTTTGGCTTGTAGTTCATCACAGTGGTCTACAACATATCGCACGATAGCAGTCCTGACTTGCGACGTGACCTCAACGTCTATTTCTTCATACATTAAGTATGTCAAGGAATAAAAGAGGCAGGAACTATCTCTCGGCATATGAAACATACGATGACGGCGAGGTCCCAGCTCTACTTCAAGTGAAACTATTTCACAATCCATGCTAACTTTTAAATCAGTTGGAAAATCGACTATGTTCAAACAAACTAACAAAACTTAATAAAATGAAACTTTTTGCCTATATAAATCTCTAAGAATGAAACCATAGCTCGTTTCAATTAGAGACGACGCCATCTAGTTTTTGAAGTGAAAACTTATTTGGACTGCCTCTGTATTTTTGTTGTTTATTAGTATTAGAAAGGGTTGCATTATTATTTTATTACATTATTTTTTGGATTCCGTACCTCAAAAGGTAAAAAAAGAAACACTAAGATCACTCTCTTGTCCGTCTGTCAGTGCGTCACCACCGATTTTCTCAGGAACGGGCGAACGGGTGGACCTGGCAAGTTGAAATTTATACCAAATACTGAGGTCTATAGTCCCTATTAGGTGTATAAAAATCCGGTCAAATGCGAGTCGGACTCGCGCACCGAGTGTTCCGAACAAACTTGTAAATAGTTCGTTCATCACGGTAATGGAGTCTTGAGGATTTATTTCAATTTTTTTTCGATAAATTAGTAATTAATATTTACAACAAATGTACAAAATATACATGCAAATGTACAATTACAATACATAAAAAACATCTTCGAGGCTGCCGCTGCTGCCGATCGGCAAGGTTCCCAGAAGGCTGGCAGCGTTTCCTCTTTGGATGGCCAAGCTGATGCGTTGGCGGAAAAAGCTCCCCGCCCGCCGGTCACCCGAGGCCTCGATTAATTTTTTACATAAAATATTTGCGAAACGACGAGCTTCAGACCCCCACGGACCCATGGTCTCAACCGCAAAAGGCATAAATTGATAATTAATTTTAATTTAATTAATTTTTTCGATTAAGTTTTCAATTACCTTATTGGAGATAGGTGCCAATTAAGCTAGACCTCAAAATTGTATGAGCTCCGATACAACTCAGAGGTCTATCTTAATTGGTGGTACAATGTATGTATGGGGACCACCTTTAATTTTAAACTTTTTTTACTTTTTGGAATTTTCCCTTTATTTGTACCTTGCTTTTTGCCAAATTTCGTGATTCTAGGACAACGGGAACTACCATATAGGTTTTCGACCCAAAACCTATAGGGTACTTCCGGTTGACCTAGATTTATCAATTTTAGTTTAAAGCAAGGTGTTACAGCACAAGTAAAGGGAAAATTCCGAAAAATAAAAAATGTTGAATATTAAGTTAAATTTTGGTACTTAAAATTTTTCGCGAAAATCAAAATTTGCCCATATCTTTTTCTCGTGTTGACTCAAGACCTTGATTTTTATACACCTAATAGGGACTATTAGACTTCAGTATCTGGTATAAATTTCAACTTGCTAGGTCCACCCGTTCCTGGGATAAAACCGTCGAAAACCTATAGGGTAGTTCCCGTCGACCTAGAATCACAAAATTTTTCAAAAGGCAAGGTCTTACAGCACAAACTAAGGAAAAAAATTAAAAAATTAAAAAAGTTGAAAATTAAAGGGTGTCCCCATACATACATAGTTGACGCATTCCCTATTTAAGGGGTTCGGGGATAAAAGTTTCAAGTTTAAAATTTTTTTTGTTGTTTGTGTACTAATATTAGCCTAAATACCAAATTTCAGCTTTCTAGAACTTCAGGAAGTACCATTTATGAATTTTGATGATCCTCAGTCAGTGACGAAATCGGGGGTTTTTAGATATCAATAAAATCTAAAGTATAACAGCTACACAAATGAAACTTTATATGTTTAATAAGTTTGCGATAGGCATCATATCCTGAGAATTTTGTTTATCTGGTATAATCCAAAGCGAAGTTATGAGGGTTCAAAAATACGACGAAGCGCTTCGAGAAAAGGTAGGTAGTGCCCCTGCGTTTTCGCTTCGCTGGCTTGTCTTGGCGGGGCACTGCCGTGCCCCCAGATAGCTAATTTGAAACACTGTGCTAATGGAAATTCTTGTGGACGACCAAAGTCCGAAAACAAAAAGTAATTAGGTGACTGAAATGAGATCTACCCAGCTATCTTCAAGGTAAATAGAAATCAGCAAAACATCGTGGTCGGCAAACTTAAGTAACCGGAGATGATGTATCAGCCAAACAGACTGTAATGTTATACTTTGGACGAAAAAGTAGGTCTTTGATACGGCATTCTCAATAATAAATTAATATTTCTCTCCCGAAATGGAGAAAATATAAATCTTTTCTCCTTTGTAGTATTTCCTTTCATCTAGATCGATACAATTAGGTACATCGATTTTTAAAAGAAAGGCTACTTAAGTTGGACTCACACACGAAGGGTTCCGTCCAATACCTAATCTAGTAGCAATTCAAACCAGACCTTATTTTAATAAAACATGAATAAAATGTTCGGCTTAGTAAAAAAACTTTTTTTTACTTTTTCGTAAGATTCGTGGAATAAAATTTTGTGAAATATATAGGTACACATTACTTTACAATTGTATGATTTTGCAGTTCAAAATACAGAGGAAACGTATAAATTTTTCAATAATTTTGGCCATTTGTCTATAACTCTACTTTCGATTCCGCGCTATAGGCAAATACCGATCCCGATGTATAATTTTATTATGTTGCTACGAAGTAGATTTGGGCAGGCAAACTGTACCAAATTACAGTAGTCATAGTTTTTAGTTGCTCAAAATAATTGACGTGACATATAGACAGACCAAGGACACCAAAATCACACCTAATGAGTTCGTTTACCATTTTCGTAACGAACCATAAATAGTTTTATAACAAAAATATATAAACATATATCGAATTTAAGTTAGATTTTATCCTAGTATTTGCAAATTCCCACATGAATTACCAAGCGACAGCATAACAAATAGGTAGGCAACTATTTTATCTTAGGAAAATCCAGTGATCCTCAGGGATAGCTGCGTCAACACAATCTACTAAACTAAGAGGAAAGCGAAACAACAGCTGAAGCAACAAGGAAATAAATAGGCTCTACTAAAAACGGGAACTTATAACAACCCAAAACATTATTATTAAAAATATGGTCCAATGTATGAAACTAAAACAATAGTTACCGTTGTAAAATATAAATAAATAGCTGTTTCCCTTTATAAATTCGGAATTTCGAATACTTACTCAAAATCAGAGAAAAAAGAAATAGACATTGAGAAATGATTTCACGTCGAATTTCTTGACATTTCTCAGGTAGACGCTACCCAATTTGCAAAGTCTAGAACTCTAGACGAATAAAAAGTTTCGGCTCTATATGCCTTACATCATGTAAGGCATATAGAGCATATGTAAGTTACATGAAATATTAAACTTAGATGTAATGGGACCCGTGAGCTTTAGTTGTAAATTAAAAAAAAATACAATATTCTACTAAAGTATTTACAATATTATGAGTACAGTATAGAGCAATAGAAACTAGCGATTGTTGTATAATAATTGTATTGTATGCGATAAAACGTGGTGCATTACCATTAAAAGCATCTACTTTCACAATACTTTACTAGTATTTACGACTGAAACGAATGAATTTCTCGCATTAGCTACGTTATATTGTCTACCTCACCTGCCCGTGGCGTATATTCAGCTCCCAACTTGAACAGCGGAACTGAAATAAAATATCCGTCATTATTTCACAAGCCTATATTATATAGTATTTTCGTAGTTAGATATTGGACTTTATCTTTATAGGAATAGGTCGATTATATTTTTGCATAATAATTATATTTTTTTGTCTCTACAAATTACATTCATAATTAAACGATTTGAACAGTTGACAAGAAGGTTGATACAAAAATAATTCGTGGGAGATATTGAATCTAAACTAAGCCAAATCACCAAATCCAGTCATCTGATAAAATTTATTTTACACACAAAAAACAAGTTTAATGGGAGCAGAAACTTTATAAACAAAAATTATCATTAATATCGGTTCACAATCGGCGAAGATATAGCATTACATACACACAAAAAATAAATCAGGCAGGCAGGATTTTGGAAGTCCAACGAAATACTACTATTTAAATATTTTAAACAAAGGGATAATTTTTCCTAATAATTATAATTTAACGAAATTATGTGTAGAGCCATCTTTATACTTCTGTTATTCTTCAGTTATGGCAAACGGATATTGCCAGGCCATAGATTAAAATTCCCTGTAATGTAATGTCAGATAATGTTAAATCCCCGCGTTCAAAGTTGACTACACTTGACCGCTAATGTGAATAACTTTCCAAATTAATTGAAGCCATGACTGAGGCTCACATAATTCACTGAAACAATGTGTTAACTGTGGCGGTACCTAATTCACATAGTTCTAAGCTTGACACACGATTAAACCGTGCGGTGTAGTACACAAAACCGCTTAACTTGCTATACTTACATAAATATTAGCTCGAGGATCTTTCACCCAATTTATTCGAGCTTCAGTCGTTTATGTATAAAGTAGACGGGGACTTGTATTCGGAAATATTGACAAGAATTCGTTTGATGGTGGTACACTGTAATGGAATTTTTGATAGTTTTTTTTCTCCAAATATCAATAAAATCGATTAGGTAGTTGAGCTATGAAAACTTTATAAACATAGAGCTAAAAGTTACACAGCTAACTGATGATTTCCTTTACAATGAGACTTTACAATCACGACGTCATCAATAGTAAAAAGATGAAAAACATGACCTTAATACACAAAATGCAAGCAAAGATTCTGCATTGGTTATCTATTTCAACTGCCGAAACCAAGCATTGACTGGCTTTTCCTGTGATTGGCGATCCCATTGTAATTGGAAATCCCATTGTAATTGGAAAAACGTAAGTTTAAATCCATTTAAGTATTTGTAGATAACGTTATCATGTAATTTTTGTAACTGATTGTGATTGCAGCAATTACTTTAATATAACAATAGTCCGCATAAAAGTAAATGTCAGTCTTGCAATTTAAGTCAAAAATGCATAAAAAAACATATATATATTCTAAAACTACTTAACTTTTTTATTTGTTTTATTACCAACTCTTACTGCATGAAATGCATTTTACTTTCCGACTAGTAGTACCTACAGAAAATGTTTGGTTAATACTTTATACAGCTTCCGCCTCGTGGTTACATCTGCTTTCCCGAGGGAATTAAAATATATATAGCCTTGTTAGATAGTGATAATATAGCTTTCTATTGGTGAAATATTTTTTTTGATCGGTTCAGTATTTCCAAACAAACCTTACCTCTACCTAATATAAGTATAGACAAGAGTATATCATTTCACTCCAAAAGTTCTGTCCCCAACAAATATTATAAGTAAACACTAAAGGAATCTAGAAATTGCGCAGTAATTGTTGAGCAGTTGTTAGTTGCATTACAAGTAATCAGAGTGCTTCGCTAGCATTGACTGTCGAACTCAGAGCACAATACAGTGCTTGCTATGCTCAACCTACCGGTAAACGGCAGAATTGAAAATGAAACGAAGCTCACTTGTAGGTCAGTTCTCTTTAATTCTCTATTACCCACAAACATAGACTACACGTTGATATAACGTACACAGCGTTGGTTTGCATTATAGGCTTTATTTCAACCAAACATGGAAAGAACAGTTATGGAGGTCCCAATATAAAGAGTATTTCATATAATGCTGCACCATATTTTCGGCAATTATTCGTAGCACGTTTTACATTCGTAAGACAAAAGAGGGTTTAATTCAGGTGAACTCGGTATCTGCAGTGATCACTGCAATTGTAGTGGTTAGGCTGAATAAATTTATGAGGCTTCGCTGCAGTAGTGCACTTTGCCAGCAAAAACGTTATACATATAGACGTAGTGGCTACAGCTTCGAAAAAGAATTAATACTATTCTAGGTTCTATTGAAGGTCGATGCAGAAAACAGATAAAGAATGAGATATAATTTTAAACTTCTACGCCATTAATAATAAGATAATAACTTTACGCGCGCTTATCATGACTCTGCCACAAAAAACTTGAGGTTTTTCCCTTAAATTCGTTTAAAAAATAGGCAAAGTCGAATGATTAATTGTAGTGAGATTATCGTAATTCCCTCGCATTTTATTCACCCGGGAACAAAACGCGACGAGCATTGTGCGTGCGATATGAATATAATTTATTATCTATGGTGATAAACAGAAATCTAAATAAAGTAGCTGATATAAATAAATACTAATATCAACGTATGGCAGTGGAGGTTCCTTAGCATTATGTATCATGAACTTTAGAGCCTTGGAATAAATAAATCGAAATACAAAATTTCCATAAATAGTTGAAATCTAGGCAATTATATTTCAGTAACTATACCAAACGGCATATCCTATCAATAAATAAATTTCCTAGGGCATTATTCACACACGGCCATCTGAACTCTAACTAAGAAGAAGACCTAGTAGTAGTAGTAGTAAAGGCATACTTAAATAGAGATAATAATTATGTTCATGCACACAAAGGTCTGTCCTGGGTGGTAATCGAACCCATAACTTAATTATGACGTAACAGGTAGTGTTCTTACCAACCACGCAAACCGGTCCGTCTAAGAGTTGTATATTGCCTAGAATTTATAACACTTCTACACCTTATCATTAAAATTTCTATGGCGTCACCAGAAGCTCAGCACATCTTAACGATTAATCATTATAACCAAGGAAATGAATTACTAACGAGCGTTTTCCGCCTCTACTGCGCTCGAAAACAACTGCCTGAATCCATCGGTAATTTTATTTCATTTCACCGACAACTGGAATAAAAAGTGATTCAATCATATAGGTACATATAGATACAAAGCAGGTAGTATGTATATGATGGTCACCTTCATAGGACACTTTTTAATATAACTTTCTCATTACCGACCAGTTAATGCAGTTAAAATAGAATAAATGAAACGTATTTAAATTAAGTGTCCCACAGAGGATTTACGCTGTCTATATATTTTAAGGGGCAAAACAATTAAAGGAGATGCCTCTCCAAATTAAATTCTCATAGTACTCAACAATTCACAGAAAGGGTTAATTTACATACATCCACAATGTCAAGTGAATTAGGCACGCTTCCTATCTTTCATTTTTATAGCTACTCTAACACCGTCGTCATTAATTAAATTTATCTACTATCTTGCGGAGAAATCTGTGGAAATCCTGCCAGTCCTACCAAATTCATATATTGGTGAAGGAAAACACCGTGAGGAAATAATAGCTCTTGAGAGCCAGTTGTCTATAAGGTGTACAACACATTGGCAATCCCGCTGTTGCTAATGTCTATAGGCGACGGTAGTCACTAACCGTCAGACGACCCGCCTGCCTGGTAGAGACTTGTGGTAAGTATATACAAAAATATGGGTCAACTGATTTTACATATTTGACTACCGTCGCATATGGTCCTTTTACCTAGCAACTACCTAGTAAGCAACTACAGCTTTCAAATTTAATACAACTGCCGGAACGGAACTTGGTGACAGATTTCAAGTAGGGGGCAAAGTAGGCACGGCACCCCCCTTCCTTCGTGCTATGGTTTCATTAATATGTTTTCCTTCACCGAAAGTTCAAGCTCATTAAGTTTACGGATGTATTCATATGTAGGTGACCCGATAGACGTTGTCCAATCCAAAAACTTAAAGAAGCACTGATTTTTTTCCGGAGAACTTTTTCAAATTTTTCTCTCACTAAAATCCTCATTCGGACGGACTATTACAAAAAATAAAAATAATGCCAAATCGGTCCAGCCGTCCTCAAGTGATGCAGTCACCAACGAACACAATTGAATTTTAATTTATGCAAGATAATAATTAATAAGGATATTGTTTTCTTTTATAGGACTTTAAATGGCGCAGAGCCGAGAAAAATAGCGTAAGATGAGAGGTTTATACATCACTAGTTGTCCCCGCGGTTTCACCCACATTCCCGAAGAATCTAATCTTTTCCCGGGATAAAAAGTATTCTATGTCCTTCTCCAAGATTCCATCTATCTCTATACCAAATTTCATCTAAATCGGTTCGGTGGTTTAAGCGTGGAAGAGGTAACAGACAGACAGACGGAGGTGAATGAAATAGAAACACGTCACAAGATACTGGTAAATTACTATCATATTTTTATACCTACTTTATATAAAGTTAGTAAAAACTTGGGTACTTGTGTTTTATTTGTAATTACCTATTTTTTATGGCAACTGATCCGTTCCTATAGGTCTCACCGCGATACCTGGGAACCTTCCTCTATAAATGGACAAGTAACAAACTCAAACAATTTTTATTTTTAATTTCCCACATGTATATTCGAGGTTAGCGTGATCATACATAGTCTTCAGCTTTACAAAACATTGATATAGATTTTAAATATGAAAACATCATTACTTTTATTGTTATGGACTAAATGGCGAGTAATAAATTCTTACTTCGATATAGTAAGTGGTCTAGTAATCCTAGCATCAAGGAATTCAAATACTACCAAAACCCCTACTAGTTTATTATTACTTTTCGTATTACTGTCTATATACCTCATACAAATAAAAGTCGAAAGCTCCCCGAAAAGGGTCGAACATTTAGGGATATGAAAAACATCTACTTCAAGGAAAATGGATGACGCAGGAGGGAAATTATGATCACGCAATGTCTATTGGATACCATAATGAAGTGAGGGAAAATTAACATCAAAATAATGATCATATCAGACAGTTGGAAGACCATTCACGTTAATTAAGGAATACCAGGCTTCGTTTATGGATGAAGCAATTAATAACCCCATTAATTTAACATGTTCGCAATGTTAGTGGGTCTGTATAAAATGTCATAGCTATTAATTGTCTGAAGAGTCATAACGTAGTGTTTAATCAAACAGGTGTTCATTTTCGGAGTGGTCTTGTAGTGAACTTGACAAAAAGGCACAGGTTATGATTATGACCGTTAGAATTGACTGTACCACCGGAATAAGAATCTTCAAAAATATCATTAAATACCTATATCTTCATGAACTATTATCCTACTAATATTATAAATGTGAAAGTTTGGTGGATGGATGTTTGTTACTCATTTACGCCAGAACGGCTGAACGGATCTGGATGAAATTTGGCATAGAGATAGATTTCTATTATATTCTATTTTAAGCGTGGAAATGTACAGTTCGTTAAATTACATTTCATAGTCAGGCAATTCTATAATAATATACATAATACCAAACATAAAAATTATGATAGGCAAACACAGTGACTGACTTGTCAACTGAACCGTAATTTTAATATTTTAAGCTAATGCGCTTGCATGCAGCGCCTAATACAATGCAAGGGGGATGTTAACTTCACACTTCCCTGCACTTTTAGTGGTTCAAGCGTCTTCAAGCTTTTGGCTGCTCATCCAGTAATATTCACACATGAATAAATTATATGTAAATAATGAAAATACATCCAATTATGCATTTCAGTTTTAGAATTAGCCTGGACTGAAAACAAACAGCTGTATATGAAACTTTCGCGAACTAATTGTAGTCATAATAATATACCGGGTCTATTCGTAAGTATTTGCACTATTATTATGTGGTTGAAGCCGATTTGCTAGCAGATTGATAGTTGCGTGAATGGTATCTTAAAATGAACTTCCAAGATTATCAATTACTAGCTGCCCCCCGCGGTTTCACCCGCGTTCCCGATCTTATCTTTTCCCGGGACAAAATATAGCCTTTGTTCATCAGGGATAATGTAGCTTTCTAATGGTGAGAGAATTTTTCAAATCGTTCCAGTAGTAGTTTCAGAGCGTATTCAATGCAAACAAACAATAAAATATTTTCTCTTTATAATATTAGTATAGAAATACCATATCGATATTTTACCTAATTTTAATAGGTGTAAATAAAACCAACACTTTTATCGCTAAAATAAATAAGCACAAAGTGCTCAAAGTTCCTATACTGGGCAATAAACGTCTCTATAATGTACCACTACGAAGTGCATCTGAAGTATTCTGAAGCAATCAAATCGCATAGTGATACCGCACTATAAATACAGGAATTTATGTATCATGAAACAGTTACCGGGGAAAACGTTGGTGGGTTTAACGATTATATTTATCGCATCATCGTTTCAAAGGAATCGTAAAATGAATCAGTTTTATAACGTACAATACGTTGGTTAAGTAAGTAAATGTAAGTATATTTCCGTTGCAGGAAAATCATCAACTTTGTTAGTAGGGTCATATTAAAGAATTGACGTGATTTTTACAGAGCTCTTTTCTTGTGAGAGAACTTTTATTTCATGAGGATGAAGGACATAGTATGATGAGTAAGGAATAAATGCAAAGATGTATGTACCTGGTTTTCTCCGCATCCGCCACTGCACCGGCGGCGGCGCCGGACTCCCCGCGCCCGACAAGGCCAGCTTGAAGCCGTTACCTGTAATAATGAAAAATAAAATATTAAATTCCACTAAAACTTTTCACTGACTTTTTGGGACATCCTGAAATATCACGATATGTCACTTTACTTGTGATTTGATAGACAGATTGATCTTTATCGGACAAAAGACCACCGATATCTATAAAACTCAAAATGCACGAATTTAATGAAAATAGAACGAAAACGCAACGTCACTTCGCAAGTTCTCGCCAAAAAAGTAAAAACCGGCCAAGTGCGAGTCGGACTCGCGCACGAAGGGTTCCGTAAAAAAGGGCATAAAAATAGCGTTTTTTGTATGGGAGCCCCCCTTAAATATTTATTTTATTTTGTTTTTAGTTTTTTTTATCATAGCGGCAACAGATATACATAATTTGTGAAAATTATGTATATCTGTTGCCTTATTTAATTATGTATAACTGTCTAGCTATCGCTGTTCTTGAGATACAGCCTGGTGACAGACAGACGGACAGACAGCGATGTCTTAGTAATAGGGTCCCGTTTTTACCCTTTGGATACGGAACCCTAAAAAGGATACATTTTTATTGTAACTGGTTTCCTACGACATCTATTGGCGTTATGTGACACTAAGAAGAGAGGAACGTACGCAATGTAGGAGAAATTATTTAGAACTGCAGAAGCCATACCGTGTTCGCTTCGTGATAGTAACCGTACCAGCGACTAGATGGCGTTACAGTATATGAAAATTATTATCGGGTATTAATTCGGTTATTTTTTTATAATAACTAAATCTATTTCATTCTTTATATTCGTGGTCTTTTCCGTTCAAGAACTAAAACTTTAATGATATCTTACGCAAAAAAGACACGCAACATGCAGTCAATTTGAGAACACTGATTTTTTTAAGTATGATAAAAAAAATGTAGGATACTTATATATTATTGCCACCCTTCCAGGTGTTTCGTCATTTGTATAACAGACAGGACCTACCTACCAACTTAGATTTATAAATATTTTACCTTTTATTTAAATGCTTGAAAACAAAAAGGTATTTGAATAATAAATAACAAGACATAATAAATTATTTTGAAAGAAACGCGCTTTTTATAAAGAAATAGGTACAAAGATTAAAATTCCAGGAAAAACCGCCTCTTTGTAACAACCATCAATACATCTAACAAAGCTCCTAACTTTTGCCTCATAATAGGTGAAATTGAAATTTTCCGAGCACCAAGTCGGTCGTAAACAAGCAAATTGAAAAAAATTACGAATATTTTAATAGCGCTGTGATTCAATTCTTACCTCCTGTAAACCTTATATAATATACTAAGCGATAAACGGTAAAGAGGGGCAAATCCAATCACTTTATTTACTCTTCACTGAGTAACTATAATAGCAAAGTTTAGGTATTGTAGGCTGCTGTGGGTAGCTATTTACTTTTTAACTTAGTAACCCTCTCGCTTCAGAATTGAGAGATATTTTCTTATTTAAGAATTTGACATCTGATGGTAAACCTCCGTAATGAGACCATTAGAAGTGTGATCAATTTTACGCCACGATATATCATCAACCAACTTCAATCAAAAAAAGTTGTATCACTGAATTTCAATAATGTTAATACTTTTGATATGCCCAATAAATTAATTTTAAAAAAATATTTAGGTACGTTGAAGTGACAGCTTCTTGTTTAGAGCTTACATGGGGTGGTCCAAATCGATACGTTAGCTTGAGCTCTGTTGCTGAGAAATAGGGAATTACTCACTTTTAAAAAATAATTTGAAAATGGCTATGCCTTATTAATAGACAATCGAGCTATGTTATTACACACTCTCTTTAATTAAATATAATGATGCCCATCCTGAACACATCGGGTAGTAAGTAAAGTAGAACCGTTTTAATAAAGGACTAGGCGGATTGTAAACAGACGTAATACTTAGAAAATATGTAATTTGTGATATTATTCGCGTAGAAAGTCATAGTTGTGACGAAATTTGCACATAGCGATTTAGCACGGAATTCGTATAACGTCTAGACTCTAGTAGACACTGAGGAATTAATAATGATAATGTAATGTCTATTTGTACATTATTTGTGATATCTAACTTATATTTGCTTAGTTTAAAAACGCTCTCAAACATCACTGTTCATGTGAAAATTATATTTTCAGAACGAATGTTACAAAAACGATGCAACAACCTGAGGATTCACAAACTTACTGTCGTCCATCGGTGATCAAATGTAATCAAATCACAAGTTATTATTGTGTTCATAATCGTATTATCACTACACTTTTCTAATCGATCAATTCAGTACCTACCTTTTCCAAGCAAATCATTATTATAAAGCGGTAAAAAAGTAGGTATTGTTTTATTTAAATTTGCGCAGCTTTCTCTGCATGTACTTATCAAACATGTCCATTAAAAGACATTCAGGAATAGCTTGCGTCATCCCTATTACGTAGATACATTTTTAATCGAATCTTGGCAATAGCGCCGTTCAGTTCGTTTTAATTGTATTACGTCTCGTAACTCTCATAGAATATCTACCAATTAGCTTGTGTTTAGTCACGGAATTTATCCATAAGCTATAAAATCTGAGATTTGAAACATGTATAAATATGGATTTAGAAGAAAAATTAACGCAATTTTTTTATACCACTAGGTGGAAACAATCTTACGCCCCACCTGATGGTAAGCGGTTATCGTAGCCTATGGACGCTTGCAACACCGCGTTGCCGACCTTGCAAAAACCTTCTCACTCCTCTTTTGAAGAACCTCATGATGTAGCCTCTAGGGAAAACCTCTACATCTCATTCCACAACCTAATCGTGCGGGAGAAAATGTTTTTCAAACCACATTGTACGCGACAAATTTGGTTCTATCAAACGTGTGAGGATGAACTCCCTGTCGACGGCAAGCGGTGCGATGGTAGAAAGTTGCCGTGTGCATCATACCATTCATACCATACAATTATTATTTGCCTACAGCAATTTGTTAAATATATCAATAGAAAAGATACTGCTCATCTTAATAATAATATTATCAAGTCTAGGGTTTCATGTAAAGAGCCAAATTGAGGCAAAACTGATGAAACTCGATCATGTTACGAGGAATCCTTTAATTAATTAAATTACTTACGTCGTAGAACTCTCTAGGGGTTATTTAAGTTGGACCAATACTGCTGGGGTAATTATGAAGTTTGTTCTCAAGTCAAGGCAAATTGAACGCAGATCTGACGCTGATATCATGTAACTCTTGTACTTTTAACGATAGCTTTAACGTTTACGCTATTTTTACATAGAAACTATAATAAAACACTAAATGTAAAACCTCTCTGTTCGAGAATAACGCAAATGCAGAGTTTGATCATGAGGCCTTCCTAAAGTTCTATAGATGATGATGATTTTTTATTACGTACTCGCAAAGAAAAATGGACGCTAAAAGGACTTTGGAAATATTGGGACAAATATTATCTGTATAGTATGTAAAAGGCAATCGTTACTGACTGACTAACTGATCTATCAACACAATGCTCAAACCACTGAACAGATTGTGCTGAAATTCGGCACGCATATAATTATTATAACGTAGGTATCCGCTAAGACAGGATTTCCCAAAAATCAACCCCTAAGAGGATGAAACGGGGGTCCAAATTTTGTATGGAGAAACGGGATCGCGGGTGAAACCACGGGGCGGAAAGCTAGTGTACCTACCTATAAAAAGGTAAATTAAAACAAGTTTTAAACTTTAAGACATTTCAGTTTAGGGAACTTAATTAAGTATTCGAGCAATTCCGTCGGACTGAAATGGGAAATTAAACTGAGGCAGCAAATATCGGACCAAATCGACCAGGAAACGAAGTAAATGATTGCGATCACTGGCAAATTGAGAAGTAATCCTGGGGTGCTTCAAAACGTAGTAGGGTAACAAACCACTTGAATATAAGAAGAAATTATAAATATTTATTAACAACGACTATAAATAAATGATTGGTCAAAATATCCATGTATTGATAATAATAATATGTAATTTGATCGACAAGCAATTTTTTTTATCAGGCACCTTCGGTTTCTTTCGCCTAAAATGATTTTTTTCTTTCGAGCAACCAAGGAAAGGAATTTTCTTAAACTGACTTATTTAAATCGAAATCTACTTTACAAGCTAATCTAATTGAGATAGAGTGGAATGTGTCTAGACTTAAGCTAGACTGAACAGCAGCCGTAGGTCGTTGGAATTGTCTACGAGCGCTTTTTAGATAACTAATAAATACATTTATTGAGACATTTCCTTAGTCACGACCATCCAATCCCAAACCAAGCAGGGCTTCAATGGTAACCAGATAAATAGTATACTACATTATTTATTCAATATTATTTACATCTATACTAATATTATAAAGAGGAAAGATTTGTATGTAAGTATGTTGGTAACGAATTGGCTCAAAAAGTACTGGACCGATTTAAAAATTTCACTCACAAATTTCACCATTTGAATGCTACATTATTCCAGATTAACATAGGCTATATTTTATCCCGGGATGTACTAAACATTTGTCTTGGTAGAAATCGAACCCACATAGATGACATTTATTTTATAGATATATAATGCGACAATTTTTTTTTTAATTTTCTTTTTGTTAGGATCCTTCACGGGCTGAAAATCTCACCAGTTCCATCACAATCGGATGAACGGTAAGTATGGCAGCGCATAAATACGAACAACCAAACTAATCGATTTTTATATATGATATAAGCACAATAGACCAAACAATATGTCTGAATATTTGAAACAAAGTTTCCTCACATATTGCTACTTGTATTGGTAAATAAAACAAATTTCGTTTCACTTACCCACGCGAACTCACCCACGCAAAACCTTCAGAGAAACGCTCATGTACAATTTTATTCCTCTCACCAACCCTCAAGACTTACATACGAACCGTATTTACATGCATAAATGGTTTGAAGGCATGTCTAGTTCTGCTCATAGTAAAGTGGATTTACTTTCTTACAAATTCTTAATGAAAATACTTTTATTCAAGTATTTATTAATAGTCTCACCAGCGCACGATTCAGATGGTTGCTTTTCTGATGTTAATGAAAGCAGTGGTGTGGAATTTAAATATTAGTAATACTTGTTTTTGTGACGTAGAAGTGGCTATGAATAATTACAATTATGTACGATTTAAGTAAGCACATAAATTAGAGTCACTTAGGCGACTTTAGAAGAAGCCTTGCCTGGTGGATTATGCACCGAAATTACGTAACTGAATCGCTTCAATTTGTTCAAATTACTAACTTATCAAGTATCTTAGTCGAACTTACCTGTTCCTTTGAAGTTTCAAACTGTAAGATCTAATTACTTCTAACTTTACCTGACTTTGTTTCTACTTTCCTGAGGTTGGAAATGTACGAGTATGTTATAATACCAAAAAATCATTTCAGGAATTGTATTTAAAAAATATAAATGTTTAAGGGTGCCTCGATTACTAGTCTAGAGAAAAGAGAGACTGAGTTACAGTGACATGTGTCTGATCGAGCATATGGTACCAGTATTACAACTTGGCACCAAGTTGAGCTGAAATAAATGTTATGACTGTCCGCAATAAAGCTGGAATCTTGCTGGTGTAACTATGTTTGTCGTGAAACTTTCAAACTTCAATGTAAGTGTTATATGAAGAACATCACTTCCTTATTGAATTAATAACGCTGCTATTGTTTCAGAATAAAATTTCAGTATCCTTATTAAAATCATTAGTTTAGCATACACTCAACAAATTCGTCTTAATTCGAGAATTCCATAGGTACACGTAAAGTTCACGTCTTCCTAAAATATTGACACATTCTTTATTTAAACCAGCATACCACAAAATTCACACGAATTTAATCCCTAATGTCCGAAAAAAATAACTGGAAAGTCAAAGCTTCATATTCAATTTAGATTCTAGGGGACACGTGATTTTTAAAACTAAACTCAGAAGAATTCTTGTTTCCTTCTCGTATAGTACCTATTGAATTCATTAAAAGAAAATACACCGCATTGTTGTCGCAATTCCCTTATAGGCACGAGTGCACGAGTGCAATTACTATCGCTTCAAAGTCATCAAGTTTCAGTTGTAATTAAACCGTCGCGCGCGTCCATCGGCGGGAATGTACCATTGTGCACAAAATATGGAACACAACATTAAAATAGATCTTCGTGCCCAGTGCTTCGGGTGACCACACGTAAATGCCTGTCCTGCGTAAAATAAAGCTGTCAACAGAGTTTTCAGTTTGTCTATGCAGTTTCGCCAGGATAAATCTGTCAGACTTTAATAATATAATTTTCTTAAAGTTCAATTATTATATTTTTTCTTACATTCCCCACGCATACAAATATTTATCAATTATAAAAAGTACGAGCAATATTTCTTCCTTCTTTGTAGAGACAGACTTTTCCATATTTTCATAATATGGTCACCCTACTCATACTCACCATCGACATTTTCAACGCACTAGCTGCTGCAAGTGGAATTTACTTTATTGCACATATTTTCAGCAAAAACCACTCGCATACCATTTTCATGTAGATGAAAGTAAAACAGAGAAAATTCTGTAAATGGATAGGCTCACACATAAACGTGAAATGTATGTTTGATCAAGTGTTTCGATCCAAATCCAGCAACAATTTTTTTTATAATCTGTCAATGATTTTATTCGGACATTAAAAATACGGCTTAGAATATAATTCCTTAGTAATTTCGTATCTACTAAAATATTCAAATTAATTTACCTGAGTAGATTATCACATTCCAGACCTTACGGGCGTATCCTTGAAAATGATTATAACATGAGTTAATTAAACACGCCTTGGGTAATTCATTCACAGAATTTATCTACATTAAAACACTTGTAACAGATACCTACATTATAGTAGGGGAGGCAATGATGCTAAATTTGTAGTTACTCGAGCGCCTTTGGGATCTACTGGAATTGGAAGATTAGGTGGAATAAAGAAAAAAAGGTTATGTGATATTTTCCCCTTCAGCGGTGGGGGGAGCGTCTACAGGGTTTCAAAAATGTAAAAAAAACAGTCACCAAGAAATACTCGAGCGCGTCAGATATTAATAGGGTAGTCGCGCCACGTCTGTCTGATAACGGGAAAATAATAATCTACCGTTTTGCGTGGTGGGGGTGGCCGTACGAAGGGGTCGAAAATATTTAAAAAATTAATTTACTCGAGCGCGTCAGACATTGATAAGGGATGTTAAGTGAACCCTCCAGTAGTTTTAAAGACTGACGATTTGGACGCGACCATCAGTCAGGGCCGATTTTTGAAAATGCAAAAAAAAATCGTGACCTTGAAATACTCGAGCGCGTCAGATTTTTATACAGACGGTTCTTCTTGATGTCTTTGTTGTACTGACCCATAATCTGACAATTATGTTGAGGAATTTCCTTAATCTGACGGTTTGAAAAAAAAATATAAAAAATATCGAAATCTCGAAAATGGTTCAAGATATCGAAAAAATGTTTGTGCAAAAGTTGTAGAGAATTTAATCTTCTACAATATTTATTATGAATACATATACCAAAAAACCCATAGGAAACGAGATATTTGCAATAAATGATTTTTTTGACCTTTGACCTTGAAAAATCTGTAGTCGCGGGCACCCTAAGATAAGTAGCCTTTGAGACAAGTTTTAGGGTGTCAAAATAAAGGTTTATACAAGTTAATAGCTGACTATCTCTCATTCTGAGGTGAAACTCACAATATTCCTGGACTATACACTTAATAATGATTTTAGTTACTTCGGCTTGTGCAAATCGGCAGATTAAGATATTTCCGTGATTCGTGACTAATTTCCTTCAAAATAAAAAAAAACTAATCGCGCTCGAGAAAATCCAGATGACGTTTCTTTTTGCAACTTTGCGAGTCTCCAATTTTCTTTCGTCACGCCCAAATTGTCAGATTATTGAAATGTACACAATGTACATGTAATGACGCGCTCGAGAATTTCAAACCATCGATTTTTTTTTACTAATCTGACGGGCTACCCTAGACGTTCGACACTATATAGAGGGCTCAGATTTGGTGAGAGTACTTCACAAGGTGCAAGGTTGCCCCCCTTATGTTAATCTACCGCGCTCGAGTAAATCCCGAAATCCCCTATTCGCCTCCCCTACCATTATGCATAATTGTATTCATTTTAAAGCTTCTTCGTATATACGAGTACATATGTACTTAAGGGGGAGATAAAAATAATATACAAAAATGTCACCATTTTCGAGATATTTAAAATAAAATATTAAAAAATCAGAAATATCGAAATATTAGTAACTACCCTGACTAAAGATCTAATTGAAGATCGAAGCTTACCTACATGTAAATTATAAAGTCTCAAAAATACGTTCACTATACGAATCTTTAAAAATTTTTATTTTTACTTATTGCACTATTGTGGTAGGATACGATGCTAGCGTCGATTGACTGAATGTATTTTTTGTTGACATAGTTTCCAAAAACAGGTCGTGACTTGCTCTGAATGTTCAATAAGTACATGACCATAACACTAACAATGTTTTTGTCGTACTGAATACGGAATAGTGTGGTGCAAAAACTGATTTTCAACAAGTCAAATGTGTACAAGTAAATCGTATTTGTACATCCGATTTAATATTTCAGGTACGTATGGTCAGGAACTGACACATTGAATCATAACGTTATCCGCATCTGTATGTATGAGGCAATCCCTAGTGACTACCCCTTTTCCTCGTGCAGTGTCATATCTCAAAAACCCGATTTTACATCGTCGCCGTTGCCTTTTCTCAAATTAAGAATAGTCACAGAATTTCTGTAAGAAACATAAGTGAGCGCGATGTCATCTCCATACGCCATTAATTAGCACAAGACAAATAAGCAAATGATTACAATTTAATAACTTTATAATATTGGTAGAGAATACAACGTTTAGAAAGTTTCCATTCACCATGATTCTACGTGGGGAGTGATCGTAGAAACAAGCGTAAAATGGCTGTTATTACAATCAATATGAACTGCCAAATCCCTATTATATCCATAGAAGTTACTGTTGTCTCCAACGTGTGGGAAGCGAAACATCTAGGAATTTATAACAAGTTGTAAATCTAAATAGTAATTAGCGCCACCCACATTTTGCCGGAACTATCGATATCACAAAATATATCGATTAACCCAATGTTATGTAAGTACATATAATGTCTACTAGTAGGTGTGTATCAGTATTTTTAAATTTTATCAGCATAGTGTAAATTTACGTGACGAATTAGAACGAAACTGGCTGTTTTGAGTTTAATATTGACGATACATCAACAGATAGTCACGAAAACATCATATGTTGTTTAAATACTTACTAAAGCATTGGCGATCCCTCGATAGAACATCAACATCTTCCCAAACTTATATAATAAATTCCACAAAGTATGAAAAAGATACTAAATGGACAAGTTCGTGAGGTTTGCGGACATCTATTTACTTTAATATTGGAAGCCCTTTTGCAAAGGACTTTATTTATTTGCCGACATTTTTGTTTGTGAATATTTGAACCTTCCGGCACACTATTTCTCGACACGGAAACCGTGAAGCAGATAGCTAGTAAGGTACTGAAATAAATGTTATCTTCAGATATTGTTTAGGTAAAAATACAATTTATTACTACAGAATCTAAATTGCTGGATGGCTGCGAAAGCCTCTTCGCGCAACTTTAACGCTTTAGCTTGGTCATCCAAAGAGGGAATACTGCCAGCCTTTTTTAAGACAACATGCCAGCAAGGTTTTCTCTCCCATCGGTAGCAGCGGCAACCTCGATAATTTTGAAATTATACGTTCAAAGAATATGTCTCCGGAACAATGTGTAAGTAACTGCAAATAGAAACGTACGGATATTGTTATTATTGTCGCACCATGGAACAGACAAATACCTTGAGTAGGTATTTAAAAAGACTTTAACATTTAGCAGGGTTCTCTAGCTTTTAGCACTTTACTTACCGCTATACGGTAAGCCAGAGAACTCTATGGAAAGATAGCCTGCGGCAGCTGGCAGTTTGCCCTGGCTACGTACATTGCCAGTTACTATTCATTAGAAAACAGTGTTTTATTTAAATCTTTTTCTCTGTACCCAAATTCGAAGCAATCATTTCTTATTTTCACCAAGTCGTTGTTTATTGTGATATCGTCAAATATTTACAAAAATATGAAGTTTTCACTCAGTATCAATATGATGATGATAGTTACAAAGAGAATCTAACAAAATAAATGGAACAAAATAGCGCGTAACCACAGGAGACAGAAGATTAATTAAATTGATTTTTTAAATGTAGTCGTTTACCATGCTATTGAAACTAGGAATATCCTAGTTTTAATTTCTATGATTGCAAAATTTATCTTGATAATATCCAATGTAGGTTACTACATAATAGGTAGAAAAATTATAGGTACTCAGATCTGCCATGTCAAGGATTTACCTAAAACCTAGGACGCTAGGTGAATTTATGGACTTTCCAAGAGCTTCAGGAAATTGAAAACCAATAAAAGCGAATATAATGCTGATCAAAGAACATTAATAATCAAATTGATTAGATCGATACGTAAGGGCGTGGAACTAATAAGCATTGAGTGCAAATTTTAACGTTAATGTATACGAGTGTGTTACCTCAATCGTAATAAAAAAAGATGTTGAATTAACGCCTAGATGCGGAAGTACTAAAACTGGGTGTGGTTGTGGCAATTATAAATACCGTATCCAATTACTTAGCACTCGATGGCTTGAATAAGTATTTGTTATCATGGTACATTTAGTATGTACACGATGTGTCGTGTCGTCAACAATAGTCATAGGTTGGCTTAGATTCAAAGATACCAGTTTTCTGCACAGATGGATCTAAAATTTTAACCATCACAGCGCAGTTGAGTAACAATCATTATTTTTACAAATAGGACAAAGAGATAGACTCCCATTGTTTTACTAAACCCCTCGACTTAATCTAAACTCGAAAGTACAGGAATATCTATTTAATGTTATTATGGAGGAGCGAGGTGTTAGACTCCTCCATTAACAACGCGGTCCAACTGTTGATCTATGCAGATCGCATAGAAAACTTCGTAAGCGCGATGTAGATTATTGGAGCGCCATCTATCCAGTTGTCGTGCGAACTATATTTATGTGTAGATAGATGTCGCTACATTATTATCATGCCAAAAAATACATTTACCCGATACGAAAAACTGTGTACGACACGAGATTTTATTAAATAATTGATTTAAAAAAATACCCACTGTTACGTAGAACTTAAATAAAACAGTGAAGTCTCATGTTACCGGGTCGTTACAATCCCCCATTTTATATCCTTGTCCTAGATCACTGTACCGGATAACAACCACTTTTTCCATCTATTAACTTAACCACTTCTACATCGAAAAGCATTGTAGGAGTAATATTATTGCTGAAGTGCTCTAACTGAAAACATCCTGACGAGTGAAGCATGTGGTATTTATTTTTGTGTTTACACATCAGTATAGGTATACAGCATACAAATCCTTATACATTTAAAAATAAAACAATAATTAACACGTTAGCTCGTGACTGATGATAATTTTAACGCCTAAAGTTCTAAACTTCCACGTAAAAGGTAATCTTTCTTTTCGTCGCATAGGAAGGTCTATCATGAGCGTTTTTTTGTATTATATAAAGCTTCAGTGAATGTTTGGGCATAGATTATTATACTAATATAATCCGTATATCTTGGGAAGCCATTAGTTCCCTTTGGAACGCGGTTGAAATTACGCAACGAAAGCTAATGAAGAATATCTACATAAATGAAGCAATTTTTGCGGAATAAGATAACTTCGGTAAACTTACATACATAAGAACCAAGAATGTTTAAAAGTTAAACAGATACTTAATCGTTGGTTTAGTATATTTTTCCATGACTATGACTATTTATTCAAGTCAGTTTACATCATTCATAAATTCCATATTTATACACGGAAAAATCACTTAAATTATAAAGGTAGCGCACATCGATATATATGTCGATGGTAGCGCATATCTACAGACATAATATATCCTGTAATAGGACTGACTTGTTACATGTACGTTCCTGAGACAGAAATGTAGGTAAATAAGGGACATGAAGAGGTGAACATTAAAGTCCAATGAAGATTAATATGTTTTTTCTCTGAAACTTTTAGGCTCCTATCTTGGGACTTTGAAATTATGAAACTGGACTGTAAACTGTTTTTTTTTTTAGTCCCAAATGACAACGAGGCAGGCGGGTCACCTGATGTTAAGTGCCTACCGTCGCCTATAGACATTAGCAATACCAGGGGGATTACCAATGTGGTGTACATCTTATTACAATGCCAGAACACACCAACAGGTGCTTGGCGACAGATTTTCAACTTGAGGGTGGTAGCCAGCCAGTCGAGTAGGTACTACAAAGTACCCTACCACCGTGCTGATATGATATTTAAGATATAACAGTTCTGAGTTAATTAGTGGTGGCTCTCAAGTGCGTGCGCGTCGTCTGGCGTAAAGTGTAATGGCAAGCGGTTCAACTGGGGGACATCTCGGGCCCGTGCGCCCGCGCATCCCGCAGTTGCTCCTCTTTCGAATAGAAACTATTGGGTTTTCAGCTTGAATTATTACAACATACCCTATATGCTATTAGTTAACGGTAAAACTTTTTTTTATTTTATCTGGTAGTCATTTTGTAACTAGTTCGCGACAAATCCGTGTGGAATTCGTTTACCCCACTTAATATGGAACTGTGGAGAATGGATTACAACATTCTATCAATATTCTTGTCAAACAGTTCACTATCTTCAGACATGCCACTCGAGTTAGCTGGTCACATGAACGCCTATTTACCGTTCATATTTGTTTACTTTTTGTTGAATGAAGGCTAGAAATACTTTCAACGGGCTCTAATATATTTGTGTGTGTTTTGACTCATGCATTTATGACAATAGTAAACAGATTTTTAAATCTTAATGCACGTTTTAACTGTATACATTTAACTCTTATTTAAGTATTTGTTTTCTATTTTTGAATTATATTTCTCCTCTCTCATTAATAACATAATGATTATCAATAGAAGATACAATCATAAAATTGGCTTTAATACTACCAAACACACAGTTAACACTGTATTTGTGTTAAAACTACAGGGACTGCAACAAAGAGTTGATAACACTCTGACTCTGTTTTAACATTAATTTCTTAATATTGTAAATTTGACTTAATCTTTTAAGCGTTTCGGATATGTTTCTGTTAGCTTTTAAGATGTTTGTGTAAATAAATAAAAACACGGGGATAGTCTTCAATAAACAAACACATGACTATGCTACAAATACTTATAACGTAGCCTAGTAACGTTAACAATAGATATTAGATACATTAGGTTCTCATTACTTTGCGGCCGCATTACTATTATGCCTACCACCTATAAACGGAACGGTGTCATTATGTCATTAAAAGTATTAATAGTGAAGTACAAAGGAAAATGTTTTATGTTATTCGATAATTTCAGAGATATATTCAATAAACGCGTGCATATGTAGGTACGGATTTTGCAAAATGTTAAACAATGAATTAGAATGAAACTGATAAGCTTCCCTGCCCCTTTTCTTATACGAGTGACAACGTATTTATTTTTACTGTGAATTTCCACTCGGTTAGGTGATACATACAACACAACTCATTTCATGAAACCTTGCTCTGCACTTCAGATTTTAAAATGAAACTCACACGTATCTCATACTCATACCTATGTAGTAACGATTGATATGATTTTCCTGGAATTTGTAGTAAAAAAGTAATTTGAAAGAAAATATGACTTTTCTATTATCCGAAATTTTGAGCCTCCAATTGAAGAAAAAAAGTTACCGAAGAGTTACACAAGTAGTTGTGTGTTGGTTGCTACAAATATCAAGGCCTCGTACATCGAAAAAAAAAATATGCATTTTTATTCAGAAAAGATACATGAAATTCCATTCTCATTTCATATTTCATTCTTTATTTTTCAAGTTGAAGTTTCCACTCCGAAAGCGATTAAGCCTCGTGGTTTGTACACATAGTGCTACAAATGGAGCATACCTATATTGCGAGATGTTTCTGCTGCATTAGAGCCGCGTCTAAAATCGTATTTGAAAATTACTTAAATGTTTCATGACTTTTGTTTACTTTACCGCAAATCAAAGAGTATAAAACAACTACCTACGTATATACAGGGTGTCCGGTAATTAGTACAACTTAAGGAGGAGATAGGTGGGCTGGTCACCTACCAAATATACAAAAATTACCTTTGTAAAAGTGTCACCTTTCTCCCCCTTATGTTTGTCGTACTACTGGACACCTCTATAAATTATGGAATGTTAAACAATAGAATATCAAGTAATTTGTGAATTCATGGTTTTTGTGTTAAAAGTTTATTCGAATAACGTGGGTAAACAAAACCGCCGGCGACAGCTAGTCCTGAATATAGCGCACTGACCACCACTGTTTCGGAAACTACTTATCACAGTTTATAACCACAACTGCCAAGAACTTTGGAAATCGAAATGTTGTGTGGCACGAACACTATGTAGGTACTTGTACTTTAACGTTATTATATTCAAGTGGTCATTTGACTTGAGTTTCATAACAAGCGATTAATTATCACGTTTCGAGCTCAATGACATTAATTAACACTTCATTATGATGTGAATATTGGTTCAGTTATTTGAGCCGCGTGCATGATGATAGCTCAGTAAGTCAGTGGTAGTGACGTCGATGCCGTGGGCGTGTGTCGTGGACCCTACATTGAGCTTGAGCTTTTGGTGATGGAAAACAATCGATAAAAAACAATAACATGTCCCATACTAATACTAGTAGCTCTGAGAGTTTGTGCAATTTTTCTCATTTTTTACCTTTTCAAAACACATGGCTCCGCTATTTTGAAAGAAAAAAACCAAAAACTGAATCGTCAAAAAAAAACCATATTACCGAACCTGCTCATAAAATTTCGCGAGAATCGGTTGAGAAAGGAGAACACCCGGACAGACGGATAGACGAACATACGAAAGCATTTTTGCCCAAGCTGAAACGAAGACGCTTCGCTCGTTCGGTCAATTATAAATGCGAAAGTAACGCTGTCTGTCTGTTACCTTCTTACGCCTAAACCGCTGAATATTTTTTTATGAATCTTGGTAATAGGTAAGAGATATATGGAAACTTGGAGAAGCACATATGTCCTACTTTTTATCCCGGAAAAAGATAAATCCCTCGGGGACGCGAGTGAAACCGCGGGGAAGAGTTTAATATTTATTTATCATTACTTACCATGGTAAGATCATCAATGGGTGATCTTTTGTAAAAACTAAACACGTTCCTAACCAAACGATGTCAAACCTTATCCCAAACAAATTCTAAATCTTTCGCAAAGCTCTTCCGCTGGGTTTTAATTAGTTTTCAAGTAGTCTTTCAACTTTTGTTTATTTCCCCCTTTATGCCTGAGCTTACTAACTAATGAAAAGTCTACTGAATAAGAGCGGGATTAACTTGATGGATAATCCGCAAAGGATTTCTTGGCTATTCAAGTATTGCATCTTATAATAGATCTGCCATGATTTGTCGAACTCGGGCTGGTTCGAATTATTACTAAACTATATTTCTTTGTTATCGGTTATTGTTTATTATTACAGATGGCGTAACTAAGTACCAAACATCCATACAAAATCTTTATATCAGTAGAATTTGTATGATATTTCGATTCAATTTTATATCTTCAAATGTATGTCGTGAAAGCTTGTTGGTTTATAATAAACTCACTCGCACTGTTGACTATAAATCAAATTTTATATTTCCGAAATAAATAAAATTATAAAGCAATAATCAAAATGTAAATCTACACAAATATTAAATAAATGTTTAACTACGCTATGAATCTTAAAATAATATTGAATTATGATACCAAACATGAAATACATCTTTTAATATATTTCGGGATAATAAATACAGTATTGAGGAGGCGCTGACAATATCTACATTTTATATTGAATTAAAAACAAAATACTTAATTTAGAAAATTCATTGTATCAGAATTATTGAATATCCTTCACTATACACACAACACTTATGTAGGTATGTGCAAAGTATTAATTACTTCTATTACCACAAAATAACAACGACATCAAAGCGTCAAAATTCAAGCGTAGGTTCACTATGGTACCTTGAGACTCTCTCAGAAAATCAATTTGCCATTAATTACAGGAATCCTATTATGTTCCTAGTTAACTCCATGACAGAGGACGATCTGTGCTTAATTACTGGCACTACTATTGTAGTAATAATGTTGGGTCTAGTAAAGGGAAGCCTTATAACTACAAAAACATTTGCAGTATACTTAGTTCCTTTAAAGTTTAGTTTAATTTGTGGAGGTTGGCTTAAGTTTCAGTTAGGGGTCGCTGTAATTAACTGCCTCTTTAAAATTGTTTACTTTGTGGTGTTTTCTAAGCTAACGTATTATCTTAATCTTTAGAAGAGATTCAGTGGATTTAAAATCATGGCATATGATAAATCAATTGTCGCATCCCATTTAAGCTTTATATCGCTGTCATGCTCAGTCAGTCGTATTTAGAGAATTTCTTCCGGATGGTTTATGTATAATAACATGCATATTATTTAGCTAACATTTGAAGAATTGGTTGCTTGTGATGTGACCAAACCTACTTAGAAATCCTGAATATTATGATTTTCTATCGTTTGGCAGGTAGGTAAATTCCTAATAGGAATTAGGTATTAGCTAAGTGAGGATTTTTGAAAATTTAACACCTTTTAAATATTATAAAGTGGCGGGGGAGGTTCCCCCCAGGGAACGCGGGTGGAACCATGGGGGACAACTAGATAAGTCTAAAATGATTCCGCCTTGACGTTTGACGTCACAAAGCCCTGAAGGAGACCGTTGTGGTTAGCATTGACCTTCAGAGTGCAAACAAATGAAGTTTATGTTTGTATTTCTCTTGTTTCTTGTAACGTTTCCGATTTTCAACACATAATATGTATGACACGTGATGGATTATGATACCACAGTAACTATGTTGGAGGACCTATATCACTCGGAATACAAAATTGACAAGAAATACATATTAGTTCACTAAGGGCCGATTTTTCAATCCTCGAATAAACAGACAGATAGGGTGTATTGTATTCGATAGGTGACAATCTGCTGTTCAATCGTCAAATAGGCTTTATTCGTCGTATAATTCACTTATCTGTGGAATCAATCTATTTGACTCATTGACGGCCAGATTACCGCTTATTCCTTAGATAAATGGCGCATTTTTTGTGCTTAGTGGATAGTTTCGATAGTAATTGACGACATGGCAATTGAGGAATAGAGGCATAATAAATTAATATATGAATCCAAGGGTAGTCTAAGGCGATGATAGCTCAGTGGTAAGTGACGTCGAATACCGCGGCGAAGGTCGTGGGTTCGAATCCTACAATGAGCTTGAGCTTTCGGTGAAGGAAAACATCGTGAGGAAACCACAGCACGGTGGTAGGGTACATTGTAGTACTCGACTGGCTGGCTACCACCCTCAAGTTGAAAATCTGTCGCCAACCACCTGTTGGTGTGTTTCGGCAGTTGCACTTGAGAGCCAATTGCCCTTGCCCTTAAGGCATTGTAATAAGGTGTACAACACGTTGACAGTCCCCCTGGTATTGCTAATGTCTATAGGCGACGGTAGCCACTTACCATCAGGTGAACCGCCTGCCTCGTTGTCACTAGTGACATAAAAAAAAAGTGTTAGAAAATAAATAAATGTTTAAACTTATAAAAGTGTCATACCTACATAATATCGTGTTTCACAAAATTATTTTTAATGAATCAAATACTTTGTTTTTATAAAATAAAGTTTAGTTAGGCTTTGTATATAGGTACCTATCTAAATTCAAGGTATTATTTGGAGGACAGTTTTTATTCAGGTTACATTCTCTCGATTATTGCCAACATTTACTGAGACTCGACATTTAGGCGCCCATTAGAATAATGGGATACTTACGTGTTTTTATCTATTTTAACCTTCGTTCCTGCTTTTTACTACACATACCTACTTTAATTTCCGTGAGCTCTATTTCGGTAGGAATATAAATGAATATAGGTAGACATGTCAAATGGGTTAGTATACTACAAAACTACTTCAAGTGAATTGATAAGTGCATTTCTTTTGCGCAATTCATAACAATTTTTTGTGTAGGTATTTTTTCAAATAATTAAAGAATTCAGCAATTTTTTAGCATTCGATCATACATTATACTGTTAGTTAAGGAAGGAAAACAAGTACATAACTAATTCAATAATCAAAAAATATGCGCTATGTTTGTAACATAATGTAGAGTTTCATTATATTAGAAGTTTCATTATTATGCAACTTCAGGGATCGCAATTATAATTAAGATCTCGCTTACGTTGTTGCACTTGCCCCACATGCCCCACTTGCCTCATTATAGGAGCAGTTCTTATTCGTGTTACTTTTAATTTATATTTATTAGAAAATAGTTTTAAGCCCTACATTTACACCCGCGTTCCTGAGGGATCATAATGGACGGGTCGTGGACGGGTCAGTGGCCAAACGTTAGCCCATCCAATGTAAAAAAGAATATATAAAAAGTATCCTGTTTTATTCCAGGATATGATCTAGGTACCTGTGTGCGAAGTTTCATCAAAAATCGTTCAGCCGTTTTTGCGTGACTGAGCAACAAACATCCAAATATACAAACCTTCACATTTATAATATTAGTAGGAAATAGGATTGACCTGTAACTCGAAGCCTAACAAGCAATAAAATAGAAAGTCCCATGTTGTGTACCTTTAAGTTATATGTCGGTGCCTAATAAGATCAATAAGTCCTTAAGGTCTTTAATATTTTTTTTTATTCACGATAAGCTTGTGTTTGACCACAATCTCACCATGGTAAGTGATGATGCGGCCGAAGGTGGTAAGCACACAAAGCCTAGATGGGAACTGGCTCTCAAGTGCAGCTGTCGGAACATACCCATAGGTGCTTGGCGACAGATTTACAACTTGAGGGTGGTAGCCAGCCAGTCGGGTACTACAAAGTACCCACCCACCGAGCGTGGTTTCCTCACGATGTTTTCCTTCACCGAAAGCTCAAGCTCACTGTAGGATTCGAACCGACGACGTTCGTCGCGGTATCCGACGTCACTACCACTGAGCTATCATCGCCTCGAAATCAATCAATTCTGAAACATTTCGCACATGCTAGAGGTACCTGCCTCACGGTCGTCCGACATCGTCGCATCGGAACGGCACGGTCGATGCACTTAAACGAACGCGACAACCTTGGCGACAACAATCGTTAAAAATACCTGAAAGTGTCCAAATGCGTTAAAAAGTCTCAAGATCTACATAGTGACAAGTGTAACAAGTGGCTACATGCGCCTTGAGCTTGTTATTATCTTATTCTTCATGATTCTGATGCAGTGGATTGGAAATGCTAAATTTGTGTAGGTGGTATCAAACTGAAGCGGATCTCGTGCAATGTACCAGACGCAGATGACGAAGTCAATAAAGATACAGATCTCAATAATAGAGATACAGAATCGAGCAACCCACGACGCACTTATCAAGTCTCAATA
This sequence comes from Ochropacha duplaris, assembly GCA_951361185.1. NCBI lineage: Eukaryota > Metazoa > Arthropoda > Insecta > Lepidoptera > Drepanidae > Ochropacha > Ochropacha duplaris. Next base: position 4,684,541 of record OX592704.1, on the reverse strand, counting down.
CCATACGCCAAGAAGTCCGGGACATAATAAGAGTACGGGACTTAATAAATATATAAATCACAACCCAATAAATACCGAAACATCGTTTTTTTGTTTTTTTTTTATTCTTGTGTTTGACTACAATCTCACTATGGTTGGTAAGTGATGATGTGGCCGAAAGTGGTAAGCACACAAAGCCTAGATGGGAATTGGCTGTCCAGTGCAGCTGTCGAAACACACCGATAGGTGCTTGGCGACAGATTTTCAACTTGAGGGTGGTAGCCAGCCAGTCGGGTACTACAAAGTACCCTACCACCGTGCTATGGTTTCCTCACGATGTTTTCCTTCACCGAAAGCTCAAGCTCATTGTAGGATTCGAACCCACGACCTTCGCCGCGGTATCCGACGTCACTTACCACTGAGCTATCATCGCCTTACCTTTCGAATCGCCATCGCCTTTAAAATAAAACCAAATCAACAACCATATTGAAATATGTAAAGGAAGTGGATAAAGAGAAAGTAGAGGGCATTGCAAAAGATATACCACTACTGACTGCAAGCAGCCTGAGGTGTAACAATCAATGCCAGGGACCTGTGACGTGACGACCAGGGCTCTACGCGAGAGACTCATCCTCTGAGGTGCACGAAAGTACAGTGGATTTTATTTTACTTAGTAAATCTTTTTTAGAAACTATAGTTGTCTACTATACTATGTCGTCTGTCGCAAGCTGATACCCAATGGCATTGTCAATGTGCTCCGTAGTTTATAATGATAGTAATAAACTCATAAATAGAGGCCTAAACCTGCGTATTATTCACATGCTAATTCCTAGCAGATCTGTAGAATTTATTTTGTATTTGTAAAGTATTCCATAGCAAAAGCGATAATATAATGAGATGATACTCAACAACTGGAATATAAATGGAGGCAAAATATTATTAAAGCTGTCAATCAAACAGGACGTCAGGAAAACGTAAAATATCTACCTTTTAGTACGTGAACTGTTTCGTGAATCGTATTTTTGAAAATTCAAATATAATATGTATTTTTTAAGTTCCATACAGCTCCATTAGCTGTATGGAATTTAAAAAATTCAAAATCTGTCAAATAAAAAAATCAATACTACCTTCTAAGTAATTTGACTAAATCCAATCCAATTAAAATGGATCATTTAGTAAATTTTCAGTTCCATTTTGGATGGAAATTTATTTTTAATTTGCGACGCCGATCCAATTACCTGCAATAGAATTAATAAATACAATTAGTTACAAATAATGGACATTTTCAGCACGAATTTAAAGTAACTACATATTTTATCTCGTTGTAAGGTCGATTATTCCGGTTCTTATCCCACTAATTATTATAAATGTGAAAGTTTGCTTGGATGTTTGTTACTATTTCACGCAAAAACGGATAAACGGATTTTGATGAAACTTGGCACACAGGTAGATCATATCCTGGAATAACACATAGGATACTTTTTATCCCAGGAAAGCATAAGATCGCTCGGGAACGCGGGTGAAACGCGGGGAACAGCTAGTTTAATTATAGGTAAGTAGGTACCTATTGAAAGAACTGGCTGGTTTTAATTTCCACCTTGATAATATTAAATTATAGTAGATTGTTATACAAGGGGCTAAAATGACCCATTATATACGAGGTAGTTTTACTCCCAAGCTTTAGCGAGGGACTAAATAGAAACCGAGTTTTAATGGGTTTTAGCGCCGTGTGTTACACTAAACTTTTCACTACGATTGCGAAAAACTCCAATACAATATGAAATATGTAGTTTATAATTTCTTTTTTTTTTTCTTCTGTAGCCGCAACACATTGCATGCATTCTACCAGAGATTTTCAAAATTAAAATGAAGTTCTTTTTTTATGAAACAGTAATAAGTCGAGTCTTTATTCATGATTATTCTACTTATGACTAAAGACTTTTTCGTTTTTGTAGGCTCATTGTCATTTGACACACAAAAATAAAAAAAAAAAACTTTTTCCCCTAGAGGATGAATTGCTATTTTTTCACCGCTCTGGTACGCTACAATGACGGTATTTTTGAGCGAGAGGAGTGAAAAATTTTATTTTCAATTTAAGGCATGCATTTGTGCAAGGTTTCACTTAGCAATGGAGATGCTAAAATGTATCAAGTAAAATGTATCTTTTTATACATGTTACTTGATACATTTTAGCATCTCCATTGCTAAGTGAAACATTTTTGCAGTACTTTACTGAGACGCCGCAAAATTGATTAGCCGCTATCGATAAGGCATTCAGCGGGTTTTAAAATTTCTACGATTACAATACGGAAACATTACGGGGAATAACGAATTATATACTAATCATGGTACTTACGATGATAACGGAATTTTTATCCGCCGTGGTCACATCCGACATAATCATAAATCTAGATACGTGATCAATTTATATCAATGCTATAACATCATGTCTTAGATAAAGGAATCAACTACCAACAAAAATCGTATGATGTAGGTATCGCTATTTTACTGTGCTTAACAATTTTACTGTTGTTCTTCAGAACAAAATTAATAAAATGACAACACAAACATAGGTACATAGAGTTGGAATCGGTACACCGACGTGACAATGTTCACATATACAATACAAATACAAACATACATAATGTAGAGGTACGTATCATAGCATGGAGTATGACTAATGTGCCAAAACTGTAGTTGAAGACATTAGGCTAGAATCATGGGTACCATGGAACATTTAGAAAATATTTTATTAAATTAATTTTTCTTTAGTACAAATAGCATAGCGTAAGATTTAATTTAAATTGGCTACTTGACAGTTTTCGGAAAAGTATTAAAAAAATTGCGTAGGCTTATTTTAAACCTCTTACATTCATTTTCTTCTCAAAAAACCCTTATTTATTGGATAAAAAATAGATTTTTTATTTATTAATTTGAAACTCGCACGAAAACAGCCGGTCACGTGACATATGGTACTGTGACGTCATACCCCAATAAATAAACAAAAGTAACGACGATCGCTCTAACTCTTCAGCATATTTTGAGTGGAAAGTTAAGTTTTTTCACTTGATTTTTAAAATGACAAGCTACAAGACGTGTGCCCTGCCTAATTAAATATCCTGATAAATTACCGCAAACGAAAAAGACACGACGTTTTGTTTATTTGGTGTAATGTGACGTCAAATTTTAAAGAATCATGGCCGCCCGTGTTTCGGTTCTTGTAATTCACAGATAAAAAAACTCAAGTTTATTTTTCAAAAATAAAATGTTTACAAATTATTTTTATGCAAAAAACATATTGTATAATTGTTCTTAACTTATAAACTACCATATCTAATATAATTCACGCTGCCAGCCTTCTGGGAACCTTGCCGATCGGCAGCAGCGGCAGCCTCGAAGATGTTTTTTATGTATTGTAATTGTACATTTGCATGTATATTTTGTACATTTGTTGTAAATATTAAATGATATAATTCATGTATTTTCATTACAACTGTCAAATAGCCAATTGTGTTTAAGCTTACCCAATACGGCAGTACTTATTTCTCATTATTTACTTAGAGGTTTTAGTACTACTTGTTATTATTTGCCAATATGTTGAATAACTGCGCTCCACATATTATTTCCAGCAAGTTTCGTATCGGTGATAATGGCCACCTGAAGAAACGGAGACGCCTGGCCTTGATCATTAGTTAAAGACCAAAAAAACCTGCCTTAACAACCTGTTGACGTTGTATTCCTAAAGTTGGTTGTAGTGATTCCTACGCTCCACAATCCTGCATTCAGTTCAGTATTACCGCTCAGCTCGATGCGAACGCTACGTCTAAGTCGTCGTGTTTTACTATTTATTGTGGTCTATACTAATCCATACACATGATTCCCGCGTTACACGAATTCCATTTGGACGTAGCCGTGGACAAAAGCTAGATTCCAATAAATGCTGGAGTAAAATCGAATTTATTCATTCCTCTTTTGGTTATTTTGGCGAAAACTGTAGGTATTATCTACGGTTCACGTCCTTACACCGGGATATTTCTTTGTGTGGTAACTTGAGTCTCAAGGTTCATCTGTAATCGTTTCAATCCGATACCCTTGGCTTAGCTTTATTTGTAAGGTTCCGTAGCCAAATGGAAACAAACAGAGCCCCTATAATTTCGGTCTGGCCACATGTCAGTCCGTCCATATTTCACAGCTATTTTACTTGAAGAATCTTTTTGAAGATAGGCTTTCACTGATTTTCACTAATAACTGATGAAAATCAGTTATTAGTGATTGAAGAGATAGGTGTATTCTATGAAACGCTAGACATTGATGTAGAGAAATTGTGAAAGCATATATTCTGGGGTGGCACTACATACAAGTGAGGGATGAAAACAAGCAGCATTCGGGGTCTTTATATAGGTCTTGAAAAGTCAAATGGAGGTATATATTTTGTTTTTAATTTAAGTGTAGAACTATTGGAGGAAAAACTCAGAAAAAAAACTTTTTCTGAAAACAGATTTATGCTATTTATTGTCTTTGAATTTATAAATACATAGATACTTATTTATTGCTCCTGATTAGTACATGCCATGGAACCTGACACGGTGCGTGGTCCGACATGAACTTGGCCGGTGAATTTCGACTGCCAGATTTATTCCAGCATTGTTTTTATTTATTTGATCAAACATTAAATGTTGCTCTTTTATAACAAAAATCAACTTTCATGAAAATTTTATTAATCACTAGTTTTCCGACACGCGGTTTCACCCGCGTTCCCGAGGGATCTTATCGTTTTCCGGGATAAAAAGTATCCTATGTCCAAGGTTGCATCTATCTCCGTACCAAACTATATCTAAATCGGTTCAGCGGTTTAAGCGTGAAGAGGTAACAGACAGATAGACATCATTTCGCATTTATAATATTAGTATGGATTTCCAATATTTATTTAACAATAAACAAGTAAGTAAACTAAGTATTGTTAACTTTTTTATCATATGGTTGTCAGTAAATAAATTAATGCCAATTATTATCGTCAAAATAAATACGAAGATATAAAATTTATTGGTGACCATAAATTATTCAACAATTACCTACTTTATATTCAAGCAATAACACACTCACATAAATATGTAACCAATATATTATGTGGTTTCAATTTGATAAACATTTTTCTAAAATATAAAACATAGTCAGAAAATCGGAGTTGATGCCATTACGTTTCTAGTAGTTTCTAATAGTTCTTTAGGTATCAATGTACTTTGTGAATTATTATACTACTACCAGTGGTTATATAAAATCTTGAGAGGTGTCAAGGGACATCCGGATGGAACGAAGTTATATAAGTCGAGAGAGTATATATATATAAAAAAAATAAAAACTATTTATATATATATAAATAGAAATGAAAAAAATATCTTGCTTGCTTTCTATAAGAGAGAGAGAGAGAGAGAGAGAGAGAGAGAGAAACACGCCGCACAGCTTACAATAAAGTGACACTGACACTAAAAGTGTCGGACAATTTTTCGTAAGATTTTTTTCCGTCCAGCCCCCTTTCACAACGCGCGATAAGGAACTTCGTTCCAATTATTACTAGTTATTATTATGTTATGAAACATTTTCTTTAAATAATCCTTAAGGCGATGTTCTTATTGGAAACTTTCTAGATGTTACATGATTGTAACTGTTGCTAGATATAATTATTGTGGATAGTTCAAGATCTCAAACTTCGAAAAGAGATCTTATTTTTATGAATAAAGGCTAGATGACTTCAAACTTGAATTTGAGTTGATAGCAAGGCGTCGTTAGTAATTTTTTGCCTGTACTGTGTTAGTACTTCTTTTTAGGAAAAGGTAGCTTTAACTTCCTTTCCTTTATTAACTTCCTTTTGTGTTTCAGTTTGAACTTTAAGTCAACCATTTAATTAACTTGCTAATTATTTTGCTTTTCTTTCAAGGAGTGACGTCGTACAGCCTGGTGCGTTGTCCGTGGGTTTGGATCCTAGAATGAGGTTCAACTATCGATGAAGGAAAAAGTAGAAGGAGTCTATGGATTCCTTAATAGATACGGTGGTAGAGTACATTGTATCACACGCTTGGCTGGTTAACTACCACCCTTAATATGATCATTCTACGGTTCCAGGCAGATGCTTTCTAGAGTCTGTCATCATCAAGGCTTTGTTCATTCGACCAATATCACAATTATGGTAAAACACAAGTTTACAGCATAAAACGGAGTAATTCTTTAATTTTACTTTAGGTGAAACAGGTACAAAGAAATTACTTTGCAGAGACGATATCGATATTGAAATCGTTTACGCATAAGTACTGTATATTAATCGTGGCATTGAATATTTATTGTTTTACGAAATCGGAACGTTCCACTCTATTAAAATAACGAGTTTTATACGACAGTCCATTCACTGAGCAATAAAATGTGGTTTGATGAAAAAATCGAAGAAAATATTTTACGTTCCACCGGTGTTCGCTGTGTGCGATACTTTACTGCAATACTTTTGATAGAGTACGTAAATAAAATCGTTAATTTTCTAAATTATAAAGAAAATAAATTTATGTGATAGCATAGGTCTAATAAAGATCCATTTTTCACACACAATACCATTATTTCTTATTATAGATAAGCTTGATTAGCACTATTTAGTACATTCTGGTAGGTGTGTAGTACCTATCATTATTGCTTAAGTTTCTACTTTGCTTCAAGTAAAGCATACGCTCTACTCGAACCTTTGTATATTTAAATGTTTACCTATGTTTGTAAATTTTACAACAATATTTAAATAACAAAGATTGTTAGCTTCTTTAACAAAACAAAAATCACATATGTAGGTACAATACAAAAACAATGGCAGATTCTACCTCAAGGCGCATGCCATTGTTTACCATAAAAGGTATTGTTTATCATATTTCTGGTTATGATTAAGTTTCCAAGGTTACTCCGTAGAATGAATTTTTCGATTACAAAATGAGGATGGTGATGCCTATCCTTCCAATGATCATCATCAACTCTTACGGCCTCTTCTTATCTGATTTGTGAAGTTGTGGCGCGCACCTTTTAGAAGCTTTGAACAAGTAAATGCTAGAAGTTAGCGTTTAATTAAACACCAAGTAAATTTGATGGAAGGTAGGTAGGTATGTGATGGAAGTAATTTTATGAATTACTTTAATACACTGAATACTCAAAAAAAAAGTTACTAATATGATGAAAAACTACTAAATTATAACGCCAGTGTAGGTACGTACTTCTTAAATTATTTTGCGTCCGTGTTTTATTCTTGACAAAGCACATGACTTGTATTATTTACATTCATGAATATGCACCCATTGTTACAGTATCCGACATCCTGTATACGTGACATGAAATATGCCAGTTTTATCTAAAAAAAAGTATTATCTACGCATTGTCACAAGTGTCACAACTCTAATAAGAAAAAATATATTTATAAAAGCGCTAATCGACTGACTTCAGTGACAGACACTATTAAGATAAATAGCGTGTGTGTATCAAATAAATTAAATGGAAGTTTTATCTAAAAAGCTTTTAACGTAAACAGGAATGGACTTCAATCCATTAGCAAAATTGATAATAACGTAGTATATCACACAATTCATATGACAACGGCTCAAGTAGATTCCGTTGATAATGAAAACAATGCGAAATTGCTTTTAACGTCGAAAGTATGAACGCATTTCGAGGTGTCTGTGGCTATAAAATATGAATACAAAATGAAATAAGTCCACGACAAGAAATAGAGACAGTTGACATTCACATTGCAAATAAATAACATTATTTGCAATGCAATATAACTATAAAGATTTTTTTTAAACAGCCAAATAACTGTATAGAAATATAATGAAATTACCTAATCACTTCGAAAAATGTAATTGCAATAAAAAAATATCCCGGACTCAACAGTGGTTGCGACGGATTGATGAACGGATTCGCTTCCCCAACAGTAACTTATTACGGGTACGAAAACATAGCTTACATATTGCGAACGACAAAAACAGTAACAAAGGATTAGAACTAATAGAAATTCCAATGGTTACCCAAAGGGTCCAGCACATTGTAATACCAGTCAGCAGGTACCTATTGGTATTTACTTACACATGTGTTCATAGTGACATTTAAACCAAGAATTATCAAAAATAATGAAATAGCATTGCAATGTTTCAGTAATTTTCCATCGCAAATTCGGATGATATAGAATCAAATATTTATATAGTATATCGGAGTTTGAATTTGCAGCAAGACTTTTCTTACTCAAACGATGAACTGACTGTTATGATCTGTAGGATAGATTATCTCGACTAAAAGATAATCTTTATATTTCATTTCTAGTATTCAAAGAAACAAAAACGCTGCGTCTCGTCTAGTGAAGAAATATTTGAAAAAGGTCAAAGGTACATAAAACAAAGCAAAACGTCAAGCTGAATACTGTTCGGGAATGAATACTGTAGACAAAAGCTCTGAACCCCTTGAAGATTCGGTACCTATTTACGCCTTACAAATGTTTAGTTCGCCCGCTGGGAAAACGTACCTACCTACAACTTTTTTATTACCGTGGCGATGCGGGCTACCTTGCACGAATTTTAATCCAAATAATTTATGGACTACGATATAACTCCAAGGAAATACATATAAACATAATCTCACATATCTATAAAAATCTCGTGACACGATGTTTGTCCGGGCTAATTTCCGAAACTACTACTCCGATCTTGATGAAACTTGGCACACAGGTTGATCATATTCTGGAATAAAATATAGATCCCACTGGAACGCGGGTGAAACAGCGTGAGACAGCTAGTATAATATATAAGTTCAATAACCCAATCTAATATCTTGCATTCAAATAATAACGGCAAGTATCTGTCTCTACCAGGCAGTAAACAGCCATCATGTTTTGAATTCAAAACAGTTCGAATGGAATCTTTTGGGCCAATGAATTAAGCAGAGCATAAATGACAAGACAATAAAACAACGTGACTTTAATTGAATGCTAAAATATTCGGCGTAAGGAAGTGGCACCGGATGAGGAACTGCTCTACAGACGGCCATTCGAGTGGTCAGTACGGGCAGGGCATATACAAAACATTTGGTCAAGTGATTGAACCAACCTTATATTATGCCATATACATACAATGCGTGCTTCTTCATAAAATGCTGTTTTATATCCTTTTCCGTATTAATGTTTACTTGAAATAAGTTTTATACTTATTCAAGTCAAAATGCTGAATCAAGTAAGAAATAGACGTATGTATTCGATTCGACGATATTTTACTTAGGCAAAGTAATATACATAGAGTCGAGAGTATTTGAATGTCGAATGTATTAATTTATTACGACATTTATACTATTTTGAATTCCCAAAATAATTTTATTTATTTAATTTGGGATATATTATAACGTGTCATATTTGTAAAATACCATAAATTAATTTTATTAATGTCAAAAGATACAGAACAAAGAAAATCACTACTTAGTATAAAACAAAGTCGCTTGCGCTGTCTGTCCCTATGTATGCTTAAATCTTTAAAACTACGCAACGGATTTTGATGCGGTTTTTTTTAATAGATAGAGTGATTCTTAAGGAAGGTTTATATGTATAATACATGCATAATATATTAGCGAAACACTGATAAATTTAGAGGTTTCTAATGTGATGTCGTAATTAAGCATTTTTTTGCGCTTATATTGCAAACGCTGGCTGAACCCTACGAGATAGACCAAAATAATGTACTACAGTATTGTCCACCTTAAAAAGTTCAACAAAAAAGTCCGCGATGGTATATGTCTATCTCTTAGGGATAACCCACCATAACCATTTTTTATCCTTTACTAAAAAGTGATTATTTACGAAGTGATTTTAAACAATACAATATTAATCCTTATCCAATTAAGTACCTCTAATAAATTGTACATTTATTATAGATCAATATGCTTTTTACAGCATGTTATTTAAGTGAATATTTCCGAAGATATTACAAATTTAAAATGCAGGGACGTAGTTGTTGCGGCGCCGCGGCGGTACCGACCCGCGGCGGCCGGCCGAGGATCGGGCGGCGCGCGATCTAATATTTTAAATGCGAAAGTAACTCTGTCTGTCTGTCTGTCTGTTACGCTTTCCCGCTTAAACCTCTCAACCGATTTAGATTAAATTTGGCACAGATATAGAGTAGACCTTGGGAGAGAACATAGGCTATCTTTTATCCCCCCTCCACCACCCCCACTTGCGCGATATAACGTGTAGTCCACGCGGGCGAAGCCGCGGGCGGGTCGCTAGTAATAAATAATTCAAAATTAAAGTAAATTTTGGCAAATTTCCATTATTCTGTATGAATGCACGTACGAATATTAATAATAAGCTAATAATGTATGTATATTTAGTTATTACAAGAATAATATTCCTAATTTAATGTTTTGCAAGTAGGTAATGAAAACGACATAAAGGCGTTGGCAGGTACAGAACGGAAAGGTGTGGAAAATTGGAAGAGGCAATTATTATTGTCAACGGACCAATAACTGATTGTAGGTGCAACAAAAAATATATGTAGATAGATAGTGCTATCCACGAAGACGCGCCCTTTTACTCTTTTTCCTAATCCCTTACAGTGCAAGCGTGCATGCTTTCGCTAGTGTTGTAGTGCTGTCGATAGCACTACATACAAACAAAAAACCTGGCAAGGTTTGAGGTAAGAGGAGTGAGAAAGAGGTATCTTTATAATAATTTTAAGACGTAGGTACTCGTACATACGTCTAGGCAATTACGTATACATTCATTATAAATAAGGCAAACAAAGCCATGTGAATGCAATCTAATTATTTCGTCTACGTGATTTCATCTCACAATCCAAACAAAACCAAAACGAATGAGATCATCGAATATCTATTATGTAACCATCACGATCATTCGATCCAAACCAAATACTCGAATCGAATGTCCCTTATGTTGTTTATGACCTTCAATAGCTTTATTCATTTGATATACTTGATAACTAACTATGTTAATCGATCTATTCATATGCAGCATTAATTGAGTGCTCTATTTATTTGGTTTCACTTATTGATTTAGGCTTTTTATTAATACATATTTATCATATTATCTCATTATCTGTCTTTGGATTTACAATTTTTATCCTTATAAACAAATTATTTTCTATAGAGCAACACGGTGTACATGGGATGCGTGCGGGGAGTACCTATATTTATAATTCTGTTTGAGATGTATAAAAATTTAAGATTTTATAACAATGTCCCTTAAAGATTCATTAATTTTATTGTAATTTAATAATATGTCAAAATCTAATTCTACTATTAATGGAATAAGACGATACGACGGTACTTTTCCCTAACTCTAATACTTAACAAAATAAATGTCTCCCGTCCAAGATGTAGCTCTGCAACTCACTTTGGTAGTCACTGTAGTTTGTCAAAGTGTGCTCAAATATACTTAGGAAGGTTCTATGAACGCTAGAGACAAATTATATACAATACTATAATTCAGAATAAGTTTTAGTTCCCAGATAAAATTGGACGTGTTATGACTTACAATATGAAATGTACTTTGCAGAAACTCTAATAAATACATAGTAATAAGTAATTGTATCGAATGTATTCAAATTCAATATTTATCAGCGGAATTATAAACTGGATCTATTTTAATAATGTGCGTAACACCTATTACAACAATATTTAAATTAGACCCTTTTTATGTAGGTTAGAAATCACATCAAAGCGCTCCAAAAATACGACTACCTTTTCCATTACCAAATCAAGGTATGACATAACATACCGAAATTGAATTTAATATGCCTTATTCCCTTTGAAATGTAGAGTAGACCCATCAGGTTTTACCTTCATAATTTTTTGTATAACGAAAGTAATTCTAGTAAAGACCTTGCTAGTCAGAATTTTACATTTTATTTTCTATTGTTATTTTAAAACAAACATGAGAATAATAAGATATTTTTTTAGAATAATAAGGTCACTATAGCCAAGAAATATTATTTTTAATCGTTACGTTCATACGTAAAGCAAAAGACTAAAATCATTATTACAGTAACATAATTTTCATTGTTCAATTCAAATACTTATAACACAAACGAAAACGTTCGTAAATAGTAATTGTTTTGATTGGATGAAGATGAAGAAGAAACCGGTATGTTGCGTACTTTTCCGATTCTCTAAATTGACTATAGTAATTATTTAACAGAGACGACACATAAAGTACAGTATAATTGTGGTTTTAGGAACACCTGCATGTTGCCACAGATGCTAGGAACTGAACAATTTCAACACATGCGGGGAAAATCATACACGTGTTAGCGTTTAGTATAAATATTGCATCATTTCTAATTATTACTCACATTTGTTTACGATGCATTCTATATGGTTGCATTTAGATTCTCTTTAGCTCGTAGCGTGTATCCGTTTTGGCACAGAAATGCATTGTCCCATTTAACTATAATCTATTTAAGTATGTATTTTAAAAGTAGTCTATATCAGTTATCTGGTTTCTTTAGTACAAGCTCTACTTAGTTTGGGATCAAATTACCGTTTATGAATAATGTCCTAGGATTTTTATCATACTTGGTTTACCTATTCATACATTTTATTATAAGTTTTGGAGATGATTAAAAGTAAGAACAAAAAAATGCTTTTCCTTTACAAAATATTTGCTCTACAAAAGCAAAAACACTAGGAAAGCTGAAATAAGTTTTCTGATTTGATAAGCTTTAAAAAATGGTTTGCTTTATTTTAACAGAAAGATTAATCAAACTTTAAGTCAGAAGATATCTATGTCCAGCACGGTCTAAAGTTTAGACTAGACCGTTCATTGGTCAGAAGTTTTATCAGATGTAGGTAACATAATGGTCAACTGACTGATAGACTGATTCTAACTTAATTGTTGCGATTATTCTACCTGTAGTCTAGATTTTTGTATTTCCAGTTAGTTTAAATTGTATTATTTCGAAGACATTCGATGACAAGATTGCAGTTTGATAACACTGCTGAAGTAATAGCTTTCTTTTGTTAAAGCCTTGATCTTTTTGACTTCAAATTTCTGATTAGATGCCTTGTTCATGGAGTATTGAATATTTATATTGTTATCACAAGGACAAATTATGCTGACCTTGTTTGGTATAACTCGTTTCATGGTGAGTAAAATCACGTTTATTTAGTCATATTTACCATTAATGGACAATAAAAGATCTAAGAACAAATGTATTTCTTATTGATGATATATTTTGCAAGATGATATCGGAATCACGAGAAATGTAGACACACACGCGGAGAAAGGAAAATTTTTTTTTGGGTGTGGCTTCCCTTTTGACTGATGTATACCTACGTTCACATCAGAGTTTCAATTGAGTATAATGAAACTGAAACATTGACTACGTAATGGTAAATTCTAAAAAGTTAATTTATAGTTTTATTAAATTTGTAAACGCATTACTTGAGAAAGGCTGGACCGATTTGTTTTTTAATCTTTGTTATAATCTGAATAAGGTTTTTAGTGGAAAAATATTAAATGTTGCCCGAAAAGTTTGAAAATTCGGGTAAAATGGAAGGTATTTTTTCGAGTTGGATGAATAAATCATTTCAGTGATGTGAAGCAAGATGTTATAATTAACGAATGGTACGTAATGGTACGAAATGGTAATCCATAAATCCATAGAGCAGACTGTAGCATCTGACGAATTGAATGACACGGTCACTTTTATTACATTGTAACAAGCGAACAAAATACATTTAAAATCATATATTTATTCGTGTTGATTTCTACCTTTAAGTCATAAACTATTATTGATCCCGTGGATGCTGGTGAAATGCAGGGACAGCTAATAATTTAATTATAATTATCTAGATTCATTATAATATTCGTGGTCCCTCAAAATAACGCAAATAATTTCTAGATTTCTTCCTATGTATAAACCTTACTGAGAAATCGTAAAAAGCCTTGAATCAGGCTCACTACCTCTATGACGTCTTAAAAACCCCATCAAATCTAGAATGTGACAATTTCTTTAACCATAACGAGTGTTCGTAATTCAATTTGTACCCAAATTAGTAACTACACGCTACGTTACGTTATACCATAGTCGTTATCAGCCACGTGCTCCAATTTAAACATCGAACGATTAAATAATCAATTCGAATGTAGATTAGAACGTAATCGTAATCCTCGACAAGCTCTCATTGTATTACACAACGCTTCCTAGTGAATGTTCCAAAGATAACATTAGGTTCAGTACAAAGTGCAACGTTTATTCAACTACATAGAATACCTACAATATTTATACACATGTATCTCTGCTGATTTCTTAATACCTATTAAGTATTTCCAGTTTGTCTACTTCGTGTTAACGCGACGACTCTTTGACTCCTGGATAGGACCAGATATTTATTAAAACGGACAATAAGAGGTACCCTGAGAGCAAGGTTGAGATTGTAAACGATTGTGGGGAGATTGTTGACGCGCAGTGCCAATTCCTAGAGAAATGTTATAAAAGCATACACAATAGTAAGCATTTACTGCGTATGTTTGTTTGTCGAGTTGCACCTGAACGTCTCGACTGAATCACCCTGCCATTTGCCATTTACAGGAAATAGTAACATTTCCCTTATCAGCTAAACAAAACATGACAAGGTTATCACTGTTTACAAAATACTGATAAAGTAAGTACTTATATATACTAATGCGAAGCATAATAAGATAAGGTAACTTTGCCAAATCTGTGGATATTCATTGAAACACAATGATGAGATTACATGTAGGTAGGTATACATGCGCTTTTTGACGTACGAATTTACTTTGTTTTGTGAAATTATATTTTAGTCAGAAATGTTAGAAACTAATATTTTAGTAGACGTTATTTCGTTTTAGCTTGTGTGTGTGTGACTGACATAGGGTGACAGACCATCACAAACATTCACGTTCGGAAATAGATAAAAATCGATAAGGTACATACATACGTAGTTATGTAGGTACTACCTACTTATTGTGTACTTTTATGCACAGTCGATTTGTCAAAGATTATCAACTTGTAGGGTAGGAAAGGAACCTCAACGCCAGCATTGATACGAAATTTTATTCTCAATAATAAACATTTATGTACATAAGTACACGGGTGACATGCATGTGAGGTATGCTTTTTTTATACCACTAGGTGGCAAACAAGCTTACAGCCCACCTATGGACGCTTGCAACACCGAGGCGTCACGAGCGCGTTGCCGACCTTGTATAAACTTACTTACTCCTCTTTTGAAGAACCCCATGCTGTAGTCTCTAGGGAAAACCTCTACAGGAAGCTCATTCCGCAACCTGATCGTGCGCGGGAGAAAATGTCTCGCCAACCGCACTGTACGCGACCAATTTGGTTCCAAGGTGTTAGGATGAACTCCCTGTTGACGGCGGGGCGGTGCGATGGATGGATAGAAAATCTCTGATGATTATGTGGTTTATAATAAGAATCCTGTGAACATGACTTCTCTGACCACATTTAAGTAATTAATTAATTAACCTACTCTCACTATTAATCTATTAATCAAAGGGCATGCATAATGAATGGATAAAATACTGTGGCACAGACTGTGGTCAAGCGGACAAAAAATCTAATCTTCAGCAAATTCTTCGGTTGTTTAATCAACTCGATCTACTTACAAATCGAACAAAAAACTATAGTAGGTACCTACTCTGACAATTACAAGTTAGGTGAGGTGAAAGTAATAAAAAAAATAATTAAAAAAACTGTTGCTATT
Organism: Ochropacha duplaris; assembly: GCA_951361185.1. Classification (NCBI taxonomy): domain Eukaryota; kingdom Metazoa; phylum Arthropoda; class Insecta; order Lepidoptera; family Drepanidae; genus Ochropacha; species Ochropacha duplaris. Next base: position 4,668,800 of record OX592704.1, on the reverse strand, counting down.
ACTACTTCAATGTTTTAGATGCAGCATAATACTACGAATGTTATCTATGCCGACTATGCCCTAAAAACGTTTTATCTCTTCGTAATAAACTCAATCCAGCGCGCAATGGATAAGAACTTTATGTAGGTTTTACATTTAAAAACGTTTAAATAAATATTTACTTGTACGTTCAGTCAACAACATAAAAACATCACGTCACTGCTGAAATAGCAGTTAAATAGATTCTGTTGTAAAATAATCATTTAGTTCTTTTTTTTACTCTTGGATAAGCTTGTGTTTGACCGCAATCTCGAATCCATGCTAAGTGCCGATGTGGCCGAAGGTGATAAGCACACAAAGCTAGAAGTAAACTGGCTCTCAAGTGCAACTGCCGGAACTTGCCGATGGTTGCTTGGTGATAGACTTTCAACTTGAGGGTGGTAGCCAGCCAGTCGGGTACTACAAAGTACCTTACTACCGTGCTATGGTTTCCTCACGATGTTTTCTTTCACCGAAAGCTCAAGCTTATTGTACGATTGGAATGGAACCCACGACCTTCGCCGCGGTATCCGACGTCACTACCTACTAGCTATCATCGCCTTAGAATCAATAATTTTCTTTTAATTATACTATTTTTATTGAATTTACTTTACTACCTCTAAATTAATATTTTTCTTGGACAGAAAATAAATAGTTATTTTAGACCGTCCTTTGTCGAGTAGGTATGTATGTATGACATAGAAAATAATAGAGCTATTTGCAATTGTTAATTTATTTATTTAGTTAAGCAGTTACTATGCTATTGATACTGATCAATTGCAGGTAAATATGTTCGTTTGAAAATATTTAATAAGTACATAGGTATTCTCACAAGGATTATTATGAGTATTTACTAAGATACAAAAATCTTCGTACAGACCTATACAACTCAAAAATGAATTCCTAAAATATAATTATTTTACAAGTATTGAACTGTGTGTGTCTAACTAAGCTGCAAAGTATTTTTTACTCCAGTAAACTTTGTGATCATTTCGACACACTTTCCGGAGTAGGTACTAACTAAAGGTTTTTGAAAGTGCGACTTAAATGAACTGGTTTCTTGTAAGAAATTTTGATTAAACAAAAGATACAGCACGAAATGTATTCCGATAGTATGATAGTTAGTATACAACGTGGTTTATTCGTCCAAGTATACAATATACAACTGACAAACAAAGAATACACTAGATCGGTACGCTATATAATTTGGACATTCCTACATATTCATTTATGCACATACAGTATTAGTGAGATAGATAGTAATAAACTAATAACCATAGACATATAGTTCTAATAGGAAACGTGTGAAGTAACAAAAGACGTTTTATTATCTTAGCAAGGCGTTGTCGCTCGTTTATATGAACCATAACTGGTTTTAGGGACACTATAACAATTTTGTTGGTAAGGTCATCGGCTGCCACCTACGTTCTTATCCATTTATTTACTCAATTTGTTTAATTCTTCTTTTTTTATTTAGGTATTTTAGCTTGTCGACTCAATAATATTCATAGATACTTACTTCATTGTTCTTAATTTGTCATTGTTTCACACTGTATTTGCCGCCCACCCGCATCAAAAAATTGGCATATTGTTTCGAACTTAGGTGTTGTTTTTAACATAATGCTGTGACACGCTATTTCGTATCTTTTTGTTGTGTACACAGGTGATGTTTTTTGTCAAGGAGTTTGGCAAAATATTTTCTAATAACCTTAGTGTTTATTTATCATCGAAATATGGGCATCTAGGCGAATTTGATTAAACTTTAAATTCATGTTACTTTACGTGGAATTTGATGATTTCAAATTCAATTATTATCTTTATTTGATATTAAAGTCGTTGAATGGAAGCAGCGGTAGGTATTTGCGCAAGATTGTAGTTTTATACCTATATATTCCTAGTTAGCTTATAGAGCACACCATCAGGCGAATTCCATCTGTTGTATTAATTGTATAGGGATACAAATACATGTCTGACTTTAAGTATACAGATCGTTTCGTTTCTATCTAGGTATCTTTCCATTGAAATTATATTTGTTTCAATAACCTTTTTCCTAGCGAAACAAATGGGTTATTTCAATGTATGGAACTGGAACATAAGCTGCTTCCAACGAATACCTACTACTGTTGTTGACATTCCAAAAATACACTGTAGTAGCGTCAAACGTTAGATATAGGTCGTTAGAGAAACATGTGAAGTGAACACTGCAAACAAAGGCCTGGTAACCGAAAACATTAGCTAAAATCTCCTCGTAATGTGGTTATTTAAAGTTCTCATTTACAAAAACCACAATGGCTGCGAATAAAGGATTTCAAAAGATATTTTCTGGGCCAGAACGAAGGCATTATTCAGAGTAATTTTCCAAGTTGTTAGCAAATTAGTTTTTCCATTTGAAATTGTTAAAGATATTATTGAGTGATTTATCTTCTATATACCTAGATCTTCAGTTATTTGTAGTTTAGATATATACTTACAGATAGTAGGTAAGTAGTAAGACAAACTTAAAGGCGAGATAGGTGGGCGGGTCACCTATATACAACAAGTGCGAGTCGGACTCGCGCACGAAGGGTTCCGTCTAGCTATCGCGGTTCTTGAGATACAGCCTGGTAACAGACAGACGGACGGACAGACAGCGAAGTCTTAGTAATAGGGTCTTAGTAATAGTCTTAATAAATAAAATCCCGTTTTTACCCTTTGGGTACGGAACCCTAAAAAACGAGCTCAATAAAACGATCATCATTTTCGAGATATTTCTGATTTTTATGTATTGATTTTATAATTTTAGATATTAAATATCTCGAAAATGGTGACACTTTTACTGTATTTGTATGTATATATATCTGTCTAACAGCCTGTCTATTTATTCCCTCGTTGAAAGGTAGACCTAATTTAAATCAACTGTCAGACATGGATGTATGTATGAGCAGAAGTAGGTACCCTAGTAAATTAACTTTCTCGCTGTCGAAAAAGATTAATTCGTTTGTGTATCCAATTTGTTCTGAACGCATATATTTCCCCGAGAAGAGTAATAACCATATGACGTGATTAGTCTCACACATGGCTGGCAGGCGAGTTTCTGAATCCTTGATCGTGAACTTAGAGCGGACAAATTAGAACAAGGCCAGACCTAGATGTAGTTAGAGGATTACGTGACTCGTTAAGCAACGTGTCTGGTTTCTTTATGATAATAATGAATTCCTAAATTAAATTCGCAGTCTGAATTAGCCATTACATTTGAATTGTTAATTGTAAAAAAATCTATTCATAATTGGCAGAATTATCGCGTAACAAACATACAGTCGAATTGAGAACCTCCTCCTTTTTTGAAGTCGGTTAAAAAGAGTGGGGTGCGTCTTCGTGGATGGCATTGGCACTATCTATAATATGCAAGACAATGTACATTGTTCAATAACATAGCATTACTCTGTGGCATTACTCTTAAATGTTCAGAAGGTTTAGTCCGAAGTCTTACAATTAGGCGGGTCTGATTACCGTCTCCTGCGTCCTGTGGACAACACATTGCAATAAGCAGGATTGCCAACACGTGATACCTACCAGATAGCTCTTAGGTATTGACCTAAGAGCTATCTTTCTCGTCAAATAGATTACGTCGTTCACACTTCAGATCTAGGACTTAATCACTGAATGCGCTAACATGACACGGATGTGGTGGCTTCTTTCTTACGTCATTGTTGCCTTCGCAATAGGGGTGAGATTTAAATTAATAGAACATACTTAATTATTCAAAATATTATTTGCTAAGCTAATACGAGCATTAACATCAATGAAGATAAGTAATCTTATAATTTCACGTAAATATGGCATAAATCAGTAGTCTAAATAACTGTTAAAAATGATGTAACGTGTGATGCTTACAATTTTGACTTAATCTCATTACCTATGCATTATTGCGTATTTACCTACTATACGAACGAAATCGTGAGCAATTTGATCGATTATATTTTTGTGCGTGTATTTCAATGGCTTCCTCGATGATTTGAAAACAAAATTGGACACGGTAGCTGGAATCGGGTTCTAAGTTTTGATTCAATTTCAGAGCAGGACAACGTCTGCCGGGTCCGCTAGTATACGTATACCTATATAAAATTCTCGTGTCACAGTTTTAGTTACCGTACTCCTCCAAAACGGCTTGACCGATTTTTATGAAACTTTATATTTACATACAGTAGGTCTGTGAATAGGTTGTTATCAATTTTTTACTAGCTGTCCTCCGCGGTTTCACCCGCGTTTCCGTGGGATCCGCGTTCTCGTGGGATCTAGCGGAATTTAACAACAAAGGACCGATTTGAATTAAATTTTGTGTGTGTATTTCAATGAGTTCCTCGATGATTTGAAAACAAAATTGGACCCGGTAGGTGGCGCTGGAATCGGGTTCTAAGTTTAGTTTTAATTTCAGAGCAGGACAACGTCTGCCGGGTCCGCTAGTTATTTATAAAATTATTTAATATCTAGGAACCTTGCCGATCGGCAGCAGCGGCAGCCTCGAAGAAGTTTTGTATAGGTATTATAGTTGTACATTTGTTTCTATATTTTGTACATTTTTTTGTAAATATTAATTAATATCCTTTCAGGTGTAGTTCGATAATAATAACAATGAAGGTTTCGTTCGCAAACTATAATATTGTATTGCGTTTTTTCTTAATGATATGATATTAGGTACATATACCTACCTACCTACCTACTACATACAAATTCGATGGCAAAAGATTCCATGGCGGTTTCCATACCACTGATCTACCGTAGATCAGTGGTACTGGTACCTACTGACTTTGAACAAGAATATTGACTAGGTACATTGAGTTGAGTGAGGTTTGGTTGTTAGGGAGCACGGTCATACACGGTAGGCTATTTTGTGGTAGGTAACTACCCTACTCTCATGTTGAAAATCTGTCACCAAGCTAGATTATAATTTGATATTCTCGAGCTTCTCACAGAATACCTACGTTTAAACAAATTACCTACGTACCTTAACAGAAGCGTCGTAATATAGGTGTAAGAAAGGTGACATGCTGTCTACATGACCACAATGGCTATCAATAGGTAGGTACCTAAACTACTAGAAATAAGCACAAATTATTATATTTTTGTACCATTCATGCAAAATAGGAAATGTGTAGAATCATTCATCAACAAAACGTAATTAAACAGATACATACCTCTACCTACTTCATTTATAAAATATAATCATTTACGTAGAGATTACAAATTATCAAAGTTATAGCGTCATAATAGGTAGGTATTTGTCACGCTTCACGATTTAAAGCCTCGACTTACCTCAGCCTCAGTGCCGCACTTCAAAGCAACAAGTTCACGGTCAACACACACAAAAACTGTACAAACCGATCACCACGAATATCAAACAATGCAAACTTTTGTAAACACTTGGTGACACACGCGATCGCGGTCTGAGCTACAGCTACACGGAGCCACGCACCAGTTTCGCGAGCTTCGGCTACTCAAATTCGCACCTAACCACAATGTTCCAAATCACAAAAAATCTTAGTATAACTGTCGAGTGAAAGTTTCCGCGATAACGGTGACGAGGTTATGTTATTGTTTTGATATAACGGAAGCATCGGACGTCAACACACTGTGAACTCCGCGGTATAACTGAATGAACTGAACCATCTGAATGAATGAAATGCGTGAGTGAACTGCGATCCGCGAAACGGTGCGGGCGGCGCAATCGGCGGGTTGATACGATTAGGTACGAGAGAGAATCGTATTCATGACGCGGTGCGCGATTTGCACGAACCCGCGAATTACAAGTGCGTCTGTTGCGCGACTGATACAAAACTTTTCGAGGCGATGATAGTGTCGCAGGATACCGCGGCGAAGGTCGTGGGTCGGTGGTAGGGCACTTTGTGGTACCCGACTGGCTGGCTACCACCCAAGTTTCAAGTTGAAGATCAGTCGCCAAGCACCTATCGGTGTGTTCCGACAGCTGCACTTGAGAACCAGTTCCCATCTAGGCTTTGTGTGCTTACCATCTTCGGTCACATCATCGCTTAGATTCCGGTCAAACTTACGCTTCGCTTCGCTTCGGCCAAACATTCTGTAATATTGGTGGAAAAACTGTAATTGGTTCACATTAACATTGTGAATGTCCTTGAAAAATATAAAGGAATCGTATTAATTGTTTATTATTATTCATTTTACAAATCACTTTTGAGTAAATAATATCCCATCAAAAAAATAAACGTGTAAAATGAGAGCCAAGTTCAATATTAATAATAAGCTTGGTTGTCGACTTCGCCGTCAAAAGAATTGAGATCTAGATGTTTGAAGTTCTGTGAAATACATCGACAACATACAACAACAACAAAGAACATACAACATTCTAAAATAAATGTTCAAACACATTTTTTTGTTTTTTCTGCCCAATAATGTTTTTTATAATGTATTTAAAGGTTAAAGACTATAGAAATTAAAAGTAAGTAACACATTAATGGCCCCAGCTCAGCCTATGTTGCAGATGACTACAGCGCTGATTTTCGGCTGAAGCCACGGGTGATTCACGGACGTGCGGACGGACAGCGCTTACGTGCCGACGGACAGGTTCTGTGGTGGGCTTTGAATGAAAAAGAGTGCCTGGAAAGTACCTGCAGCTTGTCCGTTCGATGTACAGCAGAGCAAGTAGACACGTCCGGTCCGAAGCCGGCGATTCTGAGAGGTTCAATGTGGCTGTAGGCTTACACCAGGGATCGGCTTTAAGTCCTTACTTGTTCCTCCTCATTATGGATGCACTGACATCTGACATATAGGAGGAGGCACCCTGGTGTATGCTGTTTGCCGATGACATTGTCGAATCCAATCAAGGTCCAGAACAGACTGGAAAAGTGGCGGAAAATATTGGAAAGTGTCGGACTGAGGATCAGCAGAACAAAAACTGAGCACCTGTTCTGTTCTGTTAAATGGTGAATTCCTACCAGTCTGTTCAGATTTCAGGTACCTTGGTTCCCTGATCCAAAACGACGGTGACATTGACCAAGATGTGAAGAATAGGATTAATGCAGAATGGATGAAATAGCGGCAGGTTTCTGGGGCCACATGTGACCGACGAATACCCATAAAACTTAAAGGGAAAATTTATAAAACCGTCATAAGACCTGTCTTAATGTATGGATCTGAATGTTGGGCAACGAAAGAGGTGAATGAGAGAAGCGTGCATGTGGCTGAGATGCGAATGCTGAGGTGGATATGTGGTGTTACGAGAATGGATAAGATAAGGAACGAGTAAATCAGAGGAAGCTTGAAAGTAGCACCAGTGACTGAAAAGATGAAAGGAAATAGATTGGCTCGGTATGGGCATGTCATGAGGACGGATGAAAGGCATGTAACAAAAAGAGTATCGAGCATGAGTGTGGATGGCTATAGAGGTAGAGGAAGTCCGAATTAGGTATGGATGGACTGCGTGAAGATGATATGCATATGAAAGGTGTGAGTACAGAGACGACTAGTGATAGAGCGGAGTAGAAGAGGAAAACATGTTGTGCCGACCCCACCTAGCGTGGGATAAGGAAAGGGAAGAAGAAGAAAAAACTGGAGCTCAAGATTTGACTTGGCTAATTTTTAGAGGTAATTTTAAACCTTTTTAGAGGAGTAAAAAATGTTGACCAACAATCTTATAATAGTATGTGTATAACATAAAGAAGATAAGCCAAATATATAATGTGACTTGTATTGAAAATTTGACAAGTCAAATATCTTGAGCTTCAATTCATGGTATAACATTTTAGCGCTTTTTTTTAAAAAACTCGGCCGCCCGCCGGCTCGGCGCACTTTCATAAAATTGTATTGGTTGGCAACACCTTTCATACATAAAAAAAAAACAAAAAATATATTGTTGAGATAGCTTAGGCAAAAAGCAGTCAGGAAATGTTAGTTTTAGTTCATAAAATTACAAAATATATGTTTAAATTCAATCAAAAGTTTTCAGTTTTTAGGGTTCCGTACCCTAAGGGTAAAAACGGGAACTAAAACTAACATTTCCAAATTTGAAAATGTAAAATTTAAATGCTTTTTTTAAAGCACTTATCGATTGTATAAAAACTTTGTGTTTTTGTTAGTGGTTTATCATTACTATAGAATCTATTTGAGACACTTTTCAAAAATGAGTGTAATACCCTCATTTACGTTTTTGTTTTATTTTCATTTAATCCGTGTATTATGAGTTTTATTGAATAATTTCAGTGGTGTTTTGTCCAATAAAGATCAATCTAAGTTCGCAAGTGAAGTGATATAAAATTAAGCGTTTACTTTTCAGGATGTCCTAAATAGTCCGTGAAAAGTTTTAGTGGAACAGCCACCAGTTTCACTAAAACCTGACTGGACTTGTACGGATGAAACTAGACATTAGAGTGATTGTGAGAATATAATTAAAGAATAAAATTAAAGTGAGAATGTGACTATAACATAAAAGAAGGAATTAAAACTAAAGAAAATGTATGCGACTGAAAGGCTTTGTATCTATGGTCATGAATAAAAAAAAAACAATCAAATGCAACATTGCCAGAAATTCAAAAATTATCCTAAATTTGTATTTTTCTTTAGTTGGAGTAACTTACTGTGAAATACAGAAAGTTATTAATATTTCGTTACTCAGAAATTATTTAGAATGAATAACAATATGTAAACGCTGACACTAGATTGACTATTATTGATAAAAAGTGGTAAAACCATTAAACAGTAGGTACTTTTTTAATAACATTGCGCTCGTAACTGTAAGTTTTATTCAGCTAATAAAAAACCAACTCGTGACGCCTTTGGTGTTGCAAGCGTCTATAGGCTACGGTAACCACTTACCATCAGGTGGGCCGTTAGCTTATTTGCCACATAGTGGTATAAAACAAAAAAAACTTTTGATCCACGATATTTTAGTGTATTATAAGTGTATTTCATAGTACACCATTTCCCAAGATTTTATTTTTAAACAACATTGTTTTGCTGAGTTTCAGTCAGAACTTCAATAATTGTGTTTTAGAATGAGATTACGTACTTTTAATACGAGTAATAAATAATTTTCTTACCTTTTAAGTTATCAGCGCAAGAAGAAAACCGACTAGCGTAACATTTGAATGAAATTAGACAGGATCTCAACATATTAAGTCAATGAGTTATCTTATAAAACAATTATACTTTGACCAAAATTACAAATATGTAACATAATTATTATGTGAATAGAAAATTGTAATTATTATACTTTCGGTTAATTCTCAGTCATGGGTCTGGCAATATTTTATTTGACAAATGTCAATGTCAATTGTCAGTCTTGCTGTCAGTCAATTAGATTCAAAAAAAGACAGATTAACCGCCTTTTCGGTTTACATTTGTTTTTTATATTTTCCCCAATCCAATTATAATGATAAAAACTAGTCCCTGGTCTGGAGGCACTGATGAAGAGTACGAAACTCAACACTTTGGCTTCGGCGTGCAGCGTTTCAAAATAGCATTTCGAGAAATGCTGGAACAAAAAGTTACCAGTGGAGTCAAAGATATGGAGACATACTTGCAGGAATCTTTGAATCTTAACGACACAGATAAGGAAACACTAACAGTTTCTTGTGATAAGTTGAAACGGTTATATTGTGAGCGCGCTGAGCCTTCAATGAAGATTATCGACGATGAAATTGAGAGGATACTGTGTGTGCCCCATAATGTATTACTGCCAGAAGATGAAGTTCAAATTCAGCAGGTTTCTGATTCTGAACATGATAGGTTGAAAGAAGAAGTGATCACACTCAGGAAGCGAGTGGAGCGTGGAGCACTTTTTGAGGCTCTGTTGTTAGCCGAGGAGGAGGAATTAGGAAAATTTGTTAAAGCTTGTGACACAGCGAAAAAAGATATGGAAGAGTTAGATTTATTATTAAAGAGCAACAAAAATGACTGTACAAAAGCAATACATCGCCAGACTGAATTCTTGTGCACAAGTTCTCCAATAAAAGAGAAATTTGATTTGTTATGGGATATTTAACCCTTTAGCTCTCAAATTACATGATAAAACAAAACAACAATAAAACTATAATAAATTCATGAATTGCCTTTCAAGTCATGGTGGTTCATTTATTTGCCAATTTTTGACAGAAATACAGTCTAACTCTAAACTGAATATATTGATGGATCGGTAATCACGACCAAATTGTAAGGTCCTAGCCAAATCCCTTTATAAACAATGAAGCAAACATACCATCATAACAACATCAGATACATAAAACTTATCACTTAAATCTATGTAACTATCGATTTTCTTCTGCTATAACAACCAACCATTTTTCTTGTTCTAGCAAAACAAAACAAAATGATAAATTTTCAAACTTATTCTAATCTATGAAGGAATGTTTTGACTTATTATTATCACCTATGCACTTTGTCCCACTCCATCGGAACCTCTTGCACACACCATTTGTTTAAAGACATTTCTTTTTTCGTCATTTTAATTAAAAATAAGTTCATATGCCATGCATAACTTGCACCTATACTGCATACATATGACAATTAATGTAATTACTTGTGTATATTGCTTATAACAACTATTGGACATAACATCCGAAGTTATATGATCCCTTCAATGTTGTTATAAAATATCCAATTTCAACAGTAGTAATAACATTGATTATACTCAACATATTTTTAAATTTTCATTCAATCCTGGCTTGGTTTTTTTTAGCAGCATGGTTATGTACCTATGTATTTATCATGCCATTTAAATTTTCCATAGTGACCATAGGTACATTGCTGTTACTGGGATACTACCTAGAGAGCTACTAAACTTATTCATATTTCTTAATGTTTATCATCCCTGCTTTACCATGTATTTAGAAGTATGTATCGTACAATAATGTAACAAGAACTAAGTCCTTTTAGCTATGTTCCTTATTATTATAAGGGGCCAATTGCATCTAATTTAGGTATTCATGTCAGACAGACTTTTGCATTCATAATTAGTATGAAGTGGATATCCTGTTTAACATGTTCAGTGCTAAATCTATACTAATATATAAAGCTGAAGAGTTTGTGTAGCATTGAACATATTAACAGTTTGCCATACAAATTTAGGATAGACCTATATATTTGTTCATCTTCACCAGTGTTCAGTGATCATGTAATATAATAAAACAATGGTTGATATTTTGAACAGTTCTTTTTATTTTAATGTAAAAACAGAACCTCTTACAGAAATGTTTCCTATCACTGATAATCTGAGAATAACAATACTTATTACATCAATTGTATTATTGTATAACACCAAATGTTACATTATTAACATGTTTACAACTAATAAACATGTTTAAATTTCCCAAAAAAAACTTCACAAAAACTATTAAAATTCACTCGAAAAAGTTAAACTTGGCACATTGAACATGGATATTATGCCTAAAGAGATTCCAAAAGTAAAAAATATTTTAATAAAATAAAAAGTAGCAATAATTCAATATTGTACTGACTACACATTATTTGGTATCACATTTATGCTACTGAAAAACCTACAATTATATGAACTTGGCTCTGCCAATAACATTCATTACTCTTACATTACAATGTGGATTAAATTGAGTACCTATTGATGGTTGTAAAGAGATACAGGAAATCTTTATGAATTCCATAATTATTCAGGCAATAGTTGCCAGTAATGCCATTCCGTAAAATGGAAATAATTATAAGATACAGTGCAGTGTTTGCAGTAATAGGAAGTTAATTGATATGGCAATTCTGTTTACTCACCAAATAAATCTTTGCATTTTAACAGAAAACACATAGACATGTGTACATAAAAGTAAATATCTAAGATATTCAAACATTAGAATCATCTAGTAGCTTTTTCAAAATTCAACATCAATATTTTTCTGGGATACTACTTATAAATGGTTGAAAAAGTAAAATATGTATAAGAATATCATGATAAAACACTTAGTAGGTAATTCATGGAACAGTGAAAATAAAAATGAGTTAAATAACTTGGGGTATGGTTCAGTTATTATAAAGAATCTATGAAGTTATAGCATATTATGCATTAAAACTGTGAGCCTTTAGTTGCGTAATGTCCACTTTATCAAAATATCACAGTCATTATAATTATAATGTTCACCATAAGTGTAAACAAAAAGGAGAACCTTTTAGAGTAGATTTTTGTACTTAAGTATGAAATTACTATTATTGTTTCACAATTCAAGTCGAAAAAAAATACATATATGTAGTAGGTCGCAGTACTAGAGTATATAGGATATTTTGGTAGAGGACAAAATGCGACTAAAGGGAATTAATAAATATAATACGTTCCTAATCATACTCACAAAAATATTTTAAGGATAATGGCTTTTCAGGATTTTCAGAGATTACACACCTTTTACTCACCAATAATACCTAAATGTTCATTACATTGCTCGACATTTATAACTGAGTAATACTTGTATCCTTTATCACAGATGGTAAATAAAATGAAATTAAATATAAACTTATATTTATGTACTACTAATTAATGATTTTATGTACAATTCTTTAGAATTTATGCTTTATCTTGACTCATATGTACATTTTATTTAATTATATACTAAAATTATACACATGGATTAAGTATGATTATCTTTCTACTTTAAAACATATGATTTATAATATTTTTTTAAGTATTCAAGATATGGAATGAAATTTATAGAAGAAATTATATAGGTACTCCAAATGACTTACAAAAGTAATTCTTGCAACTTTTTATTGTCTGTTCTAACGATGAACACTCAGTGTTCGATCTTTGTATACATAGCTAAATACAATATAAATATAGAATAAAAATATACTATGAAATATTACATTTAAATAATAACCATAACTTAATTACACTAAGTATAAATTACACGGTTTGACTAGCATCAACAATGGTAGGTAGGTACTGTAACATTTATAACATCTACTTACATTAACTTTATGTTCTAAAAAATACAAGTAATGATGATTTATTTCATGATAACTTACTAAACCTTCAATAATTATAGGTAGTAAAATACTTACATATTGTATTTTTTCTTTATCCTGGAATGTCTCGTTTTACATTTAATAGGTAACATCAAATACTGAATGGGTATAAATAAGTGTGGCACTTCCTGGAAGGGTTTTTAGGTGCTCTAGTTCTTGAAATATGAGGTGGCCACCTAAAACCCTTATAACTAGGGCGAGACAAAATCTGATATTCGAGGACAAAATAGCGACAGACTCTGAATTCGAATCCGTGATGGTGGCCCTGCCAGGAAGTGTCACACTATAAATAATGATATATAATATAAGAACATTCATATACAACCATGAAATTAAATGACAATCAAATTATTTACCATCATCATAGTATACCTTTGCTCAATATCCAATCAATCAGTCACGAGATACCATGTAAAAATGACGATAGATCTTTTTCTATTACGACATTTCCTTATAATATCGAAATAATCTTTAAGCAGTGAGAAATGTAAAGATTGTCGCACACATCACTAAATAACAACTAAATAACAAGCAGCATTGCCCCAGGTAATAAGAAATTCCATAATTGCAACATACACAAATCAGTATCATAAGAATCGCCTTGCAATGAGACAAGCTAGTGAAAGACATGCGGTTCGTTGATCAATTGACGATAAAGTTGATAAATCGTCAGAGCGGGGGCCCATAGCAAATAGACCGTCAAAAAATATTTATTGGCATTCCTATATTGGGTTTGTGCACTAATGGTCTCTTGTAGCAATAGGTGGTAGGTTACAAACATATTTTTATGCTCGGACAGGCGTGGTTCCATTATGAGTTAGTACGCAATGATTACGTTTGCGCTTACGATATTTCTCCATAGGAATTGTCACAGCGCCTCTTGGAGGTGTGAATGGAACAAATTTCTTCCATACAGAGTTCAAGCGATCGAGTATGAGTAAAAACTCACACTAGGTGCCTAGAAGACAGAAGATATGTATGCAACAACCCAGCATACCTATTAGATCCAGCATACTGGCCAGTACGGTATGTCGTAATCAACTGTCATATTGTACTGGTGACTGCGCGTAATTTTTAAATCGGTGTCAAGTAAAATTGAAAATCAATAAAAATGCCACTGACGAGTCAATCATTTCGGAGCATGGGCCTTACCACCAACTCTTTTAGCGATTCAACTTCACATATACACTTACAATAATTCAGTTCAGGCTGAATTGAATCGCAACATGATGGTAACCATAGACTAAGTATAGGTCCTCGCGCCCCTCTGACTAGATACCATCGTCGTACTTGAAAAATGCGGCAACAAATATTACGTCTAAATCGAACCCGAAGCGTACCCGAGCCGAACCGAGCCCAGTCTCGTTGTACCATTCAGTTGTCGCGACACAATTTTTCACGCACACACACACTATAATATTGAGTTGCCGCATTTTCGGAGCTATCACGGAAAGGGAGCATTTTATTAATGTATGGTAGGAACAGATACATTGTGTCATGTCATGTGATGAGTGATGATTAACAAGTGTAGTGTAATGTTAAACGTATGCGGGTGGTCGGTGGTCGAGGGCGGTGCGCGGTCGTCTGGCGGCAGGGCCGGGCCACGACCACCCCTCCAAGCTCCCGCTCAGTGCCACCCGTCACACTGGACCTGACCACTCCGAGTTCTCCTACACATATATACTTTATATTATACACATTATTTCACACAACACGCAAATTTTGTTAGTAATTAATTATTGTATGTAATAAGTCTAAGTTGCTTTTTCAAAAGAGTACCTAATTGCCGGCTCTTCTCAGCAAAAGTAACCTTTCGGACCGTGCGTTACTCTAGACTATTCATAAGGCCTATTATGAATAAAAAATATTTAATTTATTTGGCATTGGCAAAATAATTATCTTTTTTGCGGAGTTCTTAAAAACTTGGTTTCTAGGCCCTGTTGAAGGTCAGCAATACATTGGTGATCAAAATCATAAATTCTTATAAATAGTCTGACTGACTCACGGTTTAAAAGGTTTCATTTGCTGAGAAGAAAAGACAGGCATTAAACTCAGCAATTACTCTTTTTTATAAAACGAGCTTTGATTAATTACATCTGCCTGCTCTGTTTACAATTTATTGTAGGATTCGAATCCACGACCTTCGCCGCGGTATCCGACATCACTACCACTGTGCTATCATCGCCTTAAACCTCACCTGTGCAATGCTCACAGTCTTCGGATGTAAAGGGCTTTGCGGAGCGCCCACAGCGGCGGAGTTGGCAGCGCTGAAGTACCCGCCCGGCCGCGGCCGAAGGTGACGGTTGTGCATCTCCATCTGTACTATCTTCATGAACTCTATCTGAGCCGCCAGCTTTTGTACTTCTTCCTATATTACATTCACTCTTGGTTCATTAAAAATAATTAAGAATATGGCACATAATATGTTAATAAATCAAAGAGAGTGGCCGCACATATCTTCATACTAAATGTTTTTTCTTTACTAGCCTACTACTACGATAGGTACACAAAGCGGTTCGGACGAATGCCTCGGGCGCCCCCGTATACTCAGCACCAGCAGCGACAGGTAGAAACACCGTGGGGTTTTAGTCGTAGGAGTCTGACATTACCCGGCCAGCTGCCCCCCTCGAACGGCCGGGTATCCATGAGGATTTCCCCACGAAAAAAAAACAAAGGTACACAAAGCGGTACTCGTATGTAGGGTACCTTGAGCTCCTCGTTCTCCTGGTAGAGGTCAGGCGGCTCGTCTGGCACGAGGCCGATGCCGTTGAGTGAGGAGGATGCGGGCAGGCCTCGCGCGCGCGCACCACTGTCCCAAGTGTCGCCCGTGCCGCGGACCACGCGCATTACCTGCAGGTGTTACAACACTAAGGCCGTTTTCTCACTACGCGAAACCAACACAACATAATGTTGTGACAACTCCAACCGCCATACTAATGTATGCGCCGTCTAGAATTGTTTTTTTTTATTATTATAAAATAGCTAGCAGTTGTCGTTGATTGAAGGCAGGACACATAATTGCGTGCGTACTCGACAAATGAACTTAACAAAATGTGACAGTCGTGGTGTGTTGGAGTCGTGCTAGTGAAAAAGGGATGGACAACACGACATCAACACAAATTTTAATGTTGTGTTGATGTCGTGTTGGTTTGGCGTAGTGAGAAAGCGGCCTAAGGGCCATCGCAACCTGGGCGACGAGACGCGTAACTGTTGCTTGCGTCGGCGACGAGTTGTTACGACGACCGTATCCATGTTGAGATTCTCAATAAAATTAACAGGTGCACCATCCTCAGCGCTCACAGTTACACTGACCATAGATACACTATATACTAGAGGAGACTGACGCTGCGCTGTCGCGCGACTGTCGTCGTGTGTGCGAGTGCACTAATGCTAAGCGTATGCTGAGACGCAGATGACGCAGACTTTTTGTAAGGCAAGGCAGGCGAGACAGACATAGCCCACAAGCTTTTTGTGTCGCACGTGCACTTATGGGGTTGAAAGTACATACTGAGAGCTGCGACGTAAGCTCTCAGTACTTTCATGCATTTCAAAATTTACTCTGCCCTGTGCTGCGTCGCCTGCGCTGTCAGCATACACTTAGCCTAATGGAAGGGGCTTTTTGAAGGGAACTTGAGAAGGTATGTTGCGTTTTCGTTTTATTTCCATTAAAATCGTGTATTTTAAATTTAATTAAATGAGCTAGCTTTTCGCCGCGCAGTTTCACCCGCGATCACAAACAAACTTACAAACTTAGGTCCCCCGTTTCATCCCTTAGGGGGTGAATTTTGGAAAATCCTTTCTTAGTGGATAATACCTATCTGCATGCCGCATTTCAGCGCAATTCATTAAGTGGTTTGAGCTTGTGTTGAGTGTAGATCAGTCAGTTATATATCATTAATTGATTTCAAATTGAAATAAAGTATAAACCAACAAAAATGTTACCTTCGGTAGAAACACCAGGAGCACTGTAGTTGATGTGGACAACTGAGTTCTTATAAATCCGAGGAGATATTTTATGTCTGGGCCTGCTTGTGGTAGAATAAGCAAACTGAAAAAAAAGTTTATTAATTATTTTATAAGATTAGTTTTTGATTACATTTTTAATAATAATCAGTACGCCGAATAGATAAAAGTGTGGCAACGTATAAAATATCGAATGCACGTCGGTAATGTAATCCTTTCGGTTTAAAGAATTTATTTCTCAAAATAACATTACATAGTTCAATTAATATGAGAAACATTATAAAAAAAATCTATTCAGAATCGACATGGATTGATTTGGTTAGAAGTATTCTTTGTTTTTTTTTTTAAATAAATTTTTATTTTGCGTGCCTAGGCAAGTAGTTAAACGTTATCGCTCCAAGTTATTTGCCTAGCTGTTTGATTGAATTAATGAATATCATTTATGTTCGCGAGACATGAGACGGACGATAGCGCTTTTTGCGGAACAAAGAAGGAATTAAGCGACAAATCCTTATAATCTAAATAAATGAAAAGTATAGAACATTTCAAAAAAGTTGCTTGTCAGCCTTATAGGTCATAGTTAGTGATATTATTTATAAAAAAATTGGCTTAATTATATGCACCATGATCGAAGCAAAACGAAAAAAAAAAGAATATTAGAGGCAACTTTGTGATTTTTTTCTATCGAGGAATTTTCATTCCACTATGTTTTTGCTTTGGGTCAATGTATCCATATATAATGTAAATACCCATGTTAAAATACTTTTTTTATTTGAATACGATTTACATGAGTAAAAATCAATTCAAAGGTATGTGATTTTGTTTTATGCCCACTCTTAATTGAACGGCTAATTAAGCTAGTTGGCTGCAACATAAATAAGAATATGAAGATAGTTTCATGTGTCACTCTACTCCATCTAAGGAATAAAAGACAATCTCGATTGTAAAAACACTTACTGAAAAGCGATCATCAGTGAGTTGACCGTGAATATGTTATAAATGGCGATAGATATAAGTCTTGCTTCGTTGTACAAGCTTTCTGCATGACGAACACGGTAACAAACACGCACACCCCATAGAAGAAATAATATTTCTCCTGAAACCATATAAAATAATGTAGATCAAGAAATATGATAATTATTAAGATACTAAGATCGTTGTGGTAGAAAACAAGTGTTACCAATGGCTAAGCTGTGATCCCACCAGTTATAAGTACATTGCTTAAATTTCAATCCTTTGTTGTCTGTAATCTGTAATTATAAATTATTATTTATTAATAAAAGAACATTGATATCTAATAACTAAAGATAAACAATCCCAACGCAAAAGTTCTCACAAAACGAACTCAAATTGTGTTGGATAATACAAGTTTTTTTTTTTAATTTGTATTTTCAAAGCTATGTAGAAAAGGCAATAAAATTTTACGACTTATAACTTCTAGCCAAAATATATCTTAAACGAACACTGAGGCATGTTTACCGTTGGAGCGTTCGAATGCTACTAGATTAAAAGAGTACCCAAATGTTCTAGTGGGCACTCATTGGTTAAGGTAATTTTTTGTTGCTGATTGTGTATCTTTAGTTATTAGATATCAAAGAGACGAAGACACTAAAACAGAACCATTTGATTTATTAGCCATTGAGAGAGAAGGCTCAAGATTTTTGTACTGTACTAATATGTAATAAAAAAAAACAAACAAGATGTGATAGTTTTCCATTCCAGTGATAATAAAATCATTTATATGTATGTTTATTATGTGTAACTACGAGTATAACATAATAGCCACACCAGATTGAACAAAAGATATGTATTCTGGTTTTTTTTCAACAATACATTAAAATCTGTGAGTCGAGCCCAGTGAAAGCTAGGAAATCCATACTAATATTATAAATGCGAAAGTATGTCTGTCAGTATGTCTGTCTGTCTCTCTGTTACCCCTTCACGCTTAAAATGCTGAACCGATTTATATGAAATTTGGGATAGAAATAGATGGAAGCTTGGAGAAGGACATAGGATACTTTTTATCCTCGGGAGCGCGGGTGAAACCGCGGGGCGGAAAACTAGTAGGAAATATATAACTTACAACTTCAGCATCAGGTGGTGCAGAAAATGTCCAAGTGCCAAGATACACAAGCATGATCAGCAGTATTGGCGCCATCCATTGCAGCAACTGTTTGTCTGTGAGCTTCAACTTGTGTGCTGACTTCACACGGTAGGTCAATGATACTCTGAAAATTAATGATAATTACATTAATAGTTATTAGGATTAACAAATGGGAAGATGTAGAAAGGAAAGTCAAACATTGAAATGGAGGTGGACAGGCCAATTGCTAAGAGTAAAGAAGGTGATGATAGCTTAGTGGTACTCGTAGTGACGTTCGGATACCGCGGCGAAGGTCGTGGGTTAAAATCCTACAATGAGTTTGAGCTTTCGGTGAAGGAAAACATTGTGAGGAAAACACAGCATGGCGGTGGTAGGGTACTTTTGTAATAACCAACTGGCTGGCTACCACCCTCAAGTTGAAAATCTGTCGCCAAGCACTTGTTGGTTTGTTCCGGCAATTGCACTTCAAAGCCAGTTTGCCTTTAAGGCATTGTAATAATTGTACAATACATTGGCAAACCCCCTGGTATTGCTAATGTATAGGCGATGGTAGTCACTTCCCATCAGGTGACCCGCCTGCCTCATTGTTACTTGTGGCATAAAAAGAAAAAAAAGTATGAGGTGGAATGTTATGGAGGAATGAATTAATTGTATTACATTTCAGTAAATAAAGACTATTATTATAAGGAATAACAGTAAGTTGGTAACCAACCAAAAATGATAAGTTAGACACTTACCTCCATGTCTTCATTAATAGAGCTGTGTAGGTAATGCAGAATCCCATGTGACGAGTCCATTTTGTTGCTATACATGAATATCTGTCTAATACTGGGAATATAGCAGCCATCTGTAGGTGTTAAATGTTTTATTAAATATGAGCAATTATTTTAATGAATATTTAAGTGTATTCCGAACCCGTGGTAGAGTCAATTGTAAAGTTCATAAGTGCCAGTTCAATGAGTTTTGAGTTTATAGAAACAAAAGCGGCAATCTGTAATTAGAATATTTTTTCCAATTTCAATCCAATAATAATGATTTATTTTGTGTGTTTCACCTAGCAAAGATTGCTGGATTTTGAAAGGTACTACCTACTTGATATTTCAAGTTGAATTTTAATGCCATATTTGATATATAGAAATATGTAAATAAATAAGAGAAAATATGCTCCTGTAATGTTAAACTTACTTCCATATACATGATAGCACATCCAAGTAGTGTGATGGAGAGGAATACAGGACTTGCCACACGGAACACCTTCACACGTCTATGGTGACGGGTGTAGATAGTCAAGCATACTGTCATCACAGCGCAGCTCACTGAGATCACAAGAAGAGATATCCTGAAATACAGAATTTAAATATCAGCAAATAAAGTTTAAACTTGTAATACTGAATTAGACTATAATTGGATGGTGGTTTTATGATAGTCTTTGTACTTTTGTCTGTGCTGTTTTGTATTATCAGGGTTATACCTTGTTTTAAAATTGCCTTAGAATTACCAGGGACCATTAAACACAGACGATACTTACCGAAAAGGCCAGTTGTAGGTGGCCAAGCAGGGCTCCGGACCTCGACATATTTCGCAGCCCGGCTGACATTTCAGACATTCATACGGTTCATTCCAGTTCTCTAAATCATTTTCCTCAAACTCTTGATAGGCCACTTTAAAAATAAATTATTTTTGTTAGAATAAAGCCGCGAAGTAAACAAACAAACAAACAACACGTTCAGTTCAACTGACAGTGACAGTGACATGACATGACATTGACATTCAGTTTGATACATTCATTTTTTTTTATGAAGATTTTTGGCCTGGTATCGACACCTTTAAGCCATTTCTTTATTTTAAATATTCATATTTTATGTTTAGTCACGTTTTATTGTCACTTTCACTGTAAAGTCCAGTCCTCATCCGTACATGTACGATTTGTACAGAGGTTCGCAGGTGTGAAATGTATAGTTTTAGCAAATGGACTGTATGAGGTATTTCGAGATGATTCCTTGATGCAATTGAAATGCAAATAAAGCTCCACCAACCTTAGCATCCAGGTACGACCAAGGCCAATCCAGGAACCAGGCGTCAGCTTCACGGCGCACCACTATACAGCTAGCTTTAATGAGCACTGCTAGTAGTGGTAAAATAATGTTTTTGGTTGATAGAACGTCTATCAAAATATCCACGACGTTGAACAAACGTTGTTAACACAGACGTGGTAATTATGTTAAAAAAACTGAGTTATGTCTTAGCACTATGAGTACCGGGAGCACACTCTGCGCGAGCGGCGCCGGACGTTCGGCCATAGATAAAAAAATTGATGGCGCGTATTTTACTTACATATCAATATACATACAAGGATTGAACATACCCCCCACCGAAATCAGTGTGATGATTTCCCATCAAATGTAGAGTAATGTAGAGAATGTAAACTAAATATATGAAGTGTGTAAATATAATATTATATTCAATAAAATATAAATTAACTTAATAAGAGGTTTGTTTTTAGTTTGTATAGGGCAAAGGACATAATTTATTTACGGGTCTCTTAAAGAGCCCAGTTGAAGTGCGCACTGTAACAACACGCACTATATTATCAGTACCAGGATGAATTTTTTCGATCCGACCTAATGGCCATTGCAGAGGTCGAGTTAAGTTAGATTTTAATAAAACAAGATCGCCAATTTTGAGATTAGGAGATTGAGTAAACCATTTGGCTCTCTGTTGGAGTGTATGTAGATAATCATCTGACCAGCATCTCCAAAAGATCTGAGACATTTTTTGAATACATTGCCAACGTGACAATCTGTTCAGAGGAATATTTTGTAACTCATCTTCTGGGACGGCTAATAAATTTTGACCAATCAAGAAGTGACCAGCAGTTAACACTTCAAACTCATTAGCATTATCTGATAATGAGCAGAGTGGACGCGAGTTCATTACAGCTTCTATCTTGCAGAAGAGTGTAGAAAGCTCTTCAAAGGTAAGAGTTCGATCACCAACTGCACGATACAGATGATATTTTGCTGATTTAATCCCAGCTTCCCATAAGCCACCCATGGAAGCAGCGTTTGGAGGATTGAAATACCAGTCAACATGCCGTGAGGTCAATCCATCAAGAATTTTATCTTGATTTGATTTGTTGTTAAAGAATGTCGCGACATCTTTTAAATGTTTTGCAGCCGCTATAAAATTAGTACCGCAGTCAGAGTATAAACGATTGCAAAGTCCTCGGCGAGCTACAAAACGGTCAAATGTAGCTAAGAAACATTCACATGAGAGGTCAGTTAATACCTCTAGATGAACTGCTTTAGTAGAGAAGCATATAAATAAGCATAAATATGCCTTATGTGTTTTAGAGTTACGTCTAAGGCTTTCCTTTACTAAAAACGGACCTCCTATGTCACAGCCGACAAAATTAAAAACTTTTCCAGGCACTAGCCGGGAAGACGGTAGTGCAGCCATGGTAGGTTGAGTAGTAGTTGGTCGAAAACGAAAACAATTAGCGCACTTTGAAAGTACAGATCGAATAATGCTCCGAGCATTTATGATCCAATATTTTTTACATAAAATTCCTTGCAACGTACGAGGACCCACGTGAAGGTACGTTTGGTGAAAATACATGATAATTAATTTAGTGACATGACACTTTTTAGGAAGTAACAACGGGTGTTTTGTGTTAAATGGAAGGTTAGACTGTAAAATCCTACCCCCCACCCTTAGGAAACTTTCAGAGTCTAAGAAAGGTGAGAGTTTGCGTAATGAAATGGCATAGCCTTTATTACTTAATGATTTTATTTCAGAATGAAAATGATTATTTTGTATGATACTAATAATTTTATCATGAGCTAGTTTAAGTTCCTTAGACTTTAGTGGATATCGATCTATTTTTGAACGTTTTATTTTAAGTTTTAAATTATTTATAAAACGCAGACACCAAGACAGTACTCTTTGGAGTCTGTTAACTGAGGAAAATTTATTAAAAGTTTCTTCAAGGTCATTAATTAAGGTTTTGCTATCGTCACACGAAGAAAAACTAAAAGTGTCAATATTAGTTTTCAGTTCAGGAACATTTTTTTGATCCTTCAAGATAAAAGTATTAACAGGCCAAATTTTGGGATCTTCAAGCAACCATGCGGGGCCATGAGTCCATTTCGTAGCCTGAGCTATTAATTGTGTTGGTAAAGTTCCACGGGAACAAATATCACTTATGTTATTTTCACTATTGATGTGAAACCAGCAGTTTGGCGGAACAACATCAGTAGTTTGGCTAACACGGTTCGCTACATAAGTTTGAAGTTTGTATGGTGGCGTTTGAAGCCATGACAGAACGACGCTTGAGTCGCTAAAAGCATAAATATTAAAATTTAAATCCTTCATGTTTTGTACGACAAAACTTACTAATTTTGAAAGCAGCACGGCGGCTTCTAATTCTAGTCTAGGAATTGATAATGGTTTATTAGGAGCTACTTTACTTTTACTTGTTAGTAATCTAACTTTGGTGTTGCCAACATTGTCAACACTGCGCATGTAAATGCATGCTGCGTAGCCTCTGGATGACGCATCACAGAATGCTATAAGTTGCACTGAGGTAAAATCAGATATTAATAAATGTCTCTCAATTCGAATATTGGCTAAGTTTGGTAAATCATGAATAAATTTATTCCATTTGTCGCATAAATCTTGTGGCAAAGGATCGTCCCAATTAAGCCCTAATTTCCACAAGTCTTGCATGATACATTTTGCCACAAAAGTACAAGGTGAAATAAATCCAATAGGATCAAAAATACTTGCCAATAATTTAAGTACTGACCGCTTTGTATATTTTGTGTCAATCAGATTATAATTAAAAGAGAAACTATCACTGAATGGCAACCAAACCAATCCTAAAATTTTTATTGAAGACGATAACGTATCGTCTTGAAAGTTAATTGAGGTAATTTTATCTTCATTTATTCTTGCAATAAGTTCCTGAGAATTACTTGCCCACTTACGCAAGTCAAAACCACCATTTTTAAGCAAGGATATGAGTGCATCTTGCAATTCGCATGCTTCGGTTATAGATTGACATGACCAAAGTAAATCGTCAACATAAAATCCTTGCAGCAAGATGTTAGCTGCCTTGGCTTTGATGTCATTTGAATTATCTTTCAACTTAGCTAATTCATCATATGCGAGCTGATGTAAGGAACGGACTGCTATGTACGGTGCACTGCGGAGTCCATAAGTGTTTGTTTTCAATTCATAGATACATACTGGCTCGTTTGGTGATTTACGCCAAAGGATATGTTGGTATTGCCTTTCTGACGGATCAATGAGCACAGCCCTATACATTTTAGAAACGTCAGCAGTGAAACAGACTTCATATAATCTAAACTGAGTTATAATTTTTGCTAAGTCTTGATGCAACTTCTTACCAGTTAATAAAATATCGTTAAGCGATAAGCCTGTGGAAGTTTTTGATGACGCATCATAAACGACACGTAGGGGTGTGGTCGTACTCTCACGCAGCACATAACTATGTGGAATTAAATATTTCGACGGTTCAGTACCCTTATAAAGTTCCATGTGGTCTAAAGACTCATATTCGTTCATGAAGTCAATGTAGGCCTTTTGAATATCTGGTGAACGTGCAAGGCGGCGTTCAACCTGCATAAATCGTTTGAGTGCAATATCATAAGAGTCACCAAGTGGCTCGTGGTTTGGAGACATTAATAGCGGAGAAACGAAACGACCAGTTTCGTCGCGATAATGTTTTTCAAGGAAAATGTTTTCGGCGAGTTCTTCGTCATGACTCAACGGAACCGAGCACGGCACGGATTCCAACTCCCAAAAACGTTTGAGAGTGTCATTCAGAATATTATCTTCTATAGTGTACGACACTAAAGAATTAGTAGACGCTACGATATTACAATCACTAGAAGACGGCACGGCCAATCTACCAGTTATAACATACCCGAACACGCTGCTTAATGCAACAGGTGTATCAGAGTTTATAAACAATTTTTTCCCATCATAAATGTACGGAAAACTATCGCTACCCAATATTAAATCAATAGAAGATTTTTTATAAAAGTACGAATCCGCCAAAGTTATATTTTTAAACTCGTTAATAACGTTTTCCGGTATCGGAACGGTAGGCAAGTCTGAGGTTATTTTTGTGAGAACAACAGCATCTATATTAAATATTGCATTCTCATTAATTCGAGATTTTACGGTACACGATGTAATCCCATGATTTTTAATGGTCTCACCACCTAATCCATGAATATTAAATGGACATTTACGTTGACTAAGGCCTAAACGTTGTAAACAATCAATAGAAATGAAGTTAGACTGGGCACCTGAGTCAATTAATACTCTTACCGGCTGATAACAATTAAATCTATCCAATACAAGAACGACCGCCGTGCCCAGTATGATTGCGCTATAACTATGCATAGATGACGCATTGCAAGTAAAATGTACTGTGTCGGGAGCGGGCGCAGGCTGAGGCGCGGAGGGCGCGGGGCACGAGACGCTCGCGCTCGCTGCAATCGGTTTCTTATCTGTTATTGTAGAATCCACATGAATTAATACATGGTGATCTTTTTGGCAAATAAAACATTTAAAATTACTTTTGCATTCATTAGCGTTATGATTGGGTTTAAGACAATTATGACATAATTTGAGGTCATTAACACGGTTAATACGTTGTATTACATTTAATTTACGAAACTGATCGCAACGGAAAATCATGTGATTTTCATTACAATGTAAACATTTTATTTTAATGTTCGAAGATGAAATATGTGAATAACTCTTTTGTAATGTTTTATTATTTTGTTTATAATCAATATGTTTTTTACTTTGTTCTATATTTTGAATCTTAGGGTTGTTAGAAAATGATAATGAATGATTAAGCACTCGAATGTGATTTTGAATGAAAGAAATTAATTTAGAAAAAGTTGGAATAGTTTCCTGATCTAGACTTAATTCAAACAATTTACGACTTTGTGGGTCTAAGCCCCGCAAAGCGATGTGACAAAAAATATAATTATTTAAGTCTTCAATATTTAATGCTTGAATAGCTTTATACGAGTGATCAAATGTTTCAATGAATGTATTTAATTGAGCAGGAGATTCTTTACTCAGTGGTGAGAAATTTAACATTTTATCAATGTGTCTACCTACTAACATTCGGCTATCATGATACTTGTTAATTAAACTCTGCCAAACTAAATCGTAGTTAGCGGCTGAAATAGGTACACTTTTAACAATGTTCAACGCGGCACCTTTAGTACATGATAGTAAATAATGGAACTTATCAATCTTGGGAATGCTATTTTGGTTGTGAACTAATGAACAGAATGTCTCGTAAAAGGTGTTAAAATTCTCAATATCTCCATCAAAAACAAACAATTCAATCTTTGGGAGACGTGGTCGAGATTCTTTTCCCGATGATGTATTTTCTAACTTAACACACCCTGTATTAGGTTGAAATTTGCGTACATATAATTTTATTTGAAAATATAATTCATTAAAACTTTTTATTTCCTGTGTCCTACAGGAAGCGTTAGGATTTGATTGATATTCATATTCAAAGATCTCATAAATTAACTTATCGAATGTTTTTCGATATTCATCTAATTCTGACGCACGTAATAAAAACAATTCTTTCGAATCCGAATCTAGTTCAGATTTTGTCATATCAAAAATACTTTGAATGTTTTCAAAAATGCTTTCTTTTTGTTTAATAAGCCTTGCAGTAATAATATCACTACTTTTAGACTTCGACATTTTTACTTTTATAATTGGCGGGTAGGTAATCTGTATTTTATGGAACCAAAATGTAATGGTAAATTAGTGGGATGGTAAATTTAACAATAATTATATACTTTTACTATAAACGAATACTTAGATAATAAGATTATAATAAAATATATATGTGTATGCGATGTAAGCCTTTAAAGGCACAAAATATGCGGGTCGATGGACCAGAAAATTGTACGATTTGTACAGAGGTTCGCAGGTGTGAAATGTATAGTTTTAGCAAATGGACTGTATGAGGTATTTCGAGATGATTCCTTGATGCAATTGAAATGCAAATAAAGCTCCACCAACCTTAGCATCCAGGTACGACCAAGGCCAATCCAGGAACCAGGCGTCAGCTTCACGGCGCACCACTATACAGCTAGCTTTAATGAGCACTGCTAGTAGTGGTAAAATAATGTTTTTGGTTGATAGAACGTCTATCAAAATATCCACGACGTTGAACAAACGTTGTTAACACAGACGTGGTAATTATGTTAAAAAAACTGAGTTATGTCTTAGCACTATGAGTACCGGGAGCACACTCTGCGCGAGCGGCGCCGGACGTTCGGCCATAGATAAAAAAATTGATGGCGCGTATTTTACTTACATATCAATATACATACAAGGATTGAACAGTACAAGTCCGGTCTAATTTTAGTGAAATTGGCGGCTATTCCACTAAAACGTTTCATGGACTTTTTGGGACAACCTGGAAAGTCACGATACACGATTTCATTTGGTTTCACTTCACTTGTGCACTTAGATTGATCTTTATTGGACAAAACACCACCGAAATTATTCAATAAAACTCAAAATACACGAATTTAATGAAAATAAAACGAAAACACAACGTCACTTCGCAAGTTCCCGCCAAAAATTCATAGACATGTATGACCAAGGATATGACAGCTTAGGCCGGAATGTACGACACAATTTTTCCATAGACGGATCCGATAGTCTGAACCGAACTGTCGGAAGGCGTTCGCGCCTTAAATATTGTTCGAACTTAACGTCAGTTTGATAATCGGCGGAAAACAAATCCCGATCCCGTTCCATCCTTTGCAGCTCCACACCCAAAGATCACATTTATCTTTACTACGTGATATAAACTCAAACTCAAAATATATTTATTTAAAATGAATTCATTACAAGTATTTTTAATCACTACTCTACACTACACCACACCCATTATGCTTAGAATACATTTTAACAGAAATATATTTGATTTATTAGGTAGGTTGGTAAGTCTCTAATAATTATTTTTGTTACGGTACTTTAGGTAGGTACGTTTATTAAAAATGTACTTAGGTAAGTATGTACTTTCATAATCCTAATCTTAGAGTAGGTATTTACCTTCCACCAGAGACCCGTTAAAACCTTCTGGATGATGTGTGGAGTAGAATCCTGGACGACATCGGCATATGTATGTTCCACGTGCCCAGCCAGCGTGCCGTACGTTCATTTCTCGATTTGGTTTATATTCACACTGGAACAATAATATAATTTAAAACGATTCCTAACAATAAAAAGATTGATATAGGTAATAATGTGATTTGTATGATTGATAGCACAGAATTGATAGTTATAATAATGACATGTAGTTTAAAAGGCACGGGCCTCTTATTTGTGCCAAAAGTATCCAATATTTAGGTCAGCCGTAGATGTAATAATAGTTATTATTTTGTTATACAAGAGTGGAAAGTCTCTTGTTTATTAAACGCGTGCTCAATTTTGAGGAATCAAAAGAGCACGAGGTGAAAAATCTTTGCACTCGAGTGCAACACGTAATTTTTCATCCCACCTCAGCGAGGAAATGACTAAATGCAAAAAAAAAGAAAATGGCGCGTGCAAAGCAATTTAAAAAAAGTACACCTAGAAGTACACCTAGGAGTCTGAGTTTTTGACAAATTAAAAAATGATTCTTTAATTTCATTTTTTTATTTGTCAATTTTTTTTAATGTATTTTTGTATTAGTTTATGAATAAAATTGTTAAACATTTGAACAAAAAAAAGCCAATATAGTCAGATGGTCCAAAAATATTTAAAAAATGTAACCTTGCTGAGTTTCTTGCCGGTTCTTCTCAGTTGAAGGCTGACTTCCGAACCGGTGGTAACTTCGGAATTCGGCCTTCATAAGTGCCCTTCTAGGGCCTAAACTGAATAAATGACTTTGATTTTGACTTTGATGTATGATAAATTCGGCACCATGGAGTAGGTTTAATGATGATTTGAATTCACACGATGTTCTATTTACTTTATCCTCTAGAGGATAATAACGGCTTTTACACTCAGATATCGAAGAGCAAAAATACTCTTTCCGAGATGGGGGGATGAAATAGTAGATTGTTATACAAGGGGCTAAAATGACCCATTATATACGAGGTAGTTTTACTCCCGAGCTTTAGCGAGGGACTAAATAGAAACCGAGTTTTAATGGGTTTTAGCGCCGTGTGTTACACTAAACTTTTCACTACGATTGCGAAAAATAAAACAATCCAATACTATATGAAATATGTAGTTTATAATTTCTTTTTTTTTGTTTCTTCTGTAGCCGCAACACATTGCATGCATTCTACCAGAGATTTTCAAAATTAAAATGAAGTTCTTTTATTATGAAACAGTAATAAGTCGAGTCTTTATTCATGATTATTCTACTTATAACTAAAGACTTTTTCGTTTTTGTAGGCTCATTGTCATTTGACACACAAAAATAAAAAAAAATACTTTTTCCCCTAGAA
Organism: Ochropacha duplaris; assembly: GCA_951361185.1. Classification (NCBI taxonomy): domain Eukaryota; kingdom Metazoa; phylum Arthropoda; class Insecta; order Lepidoptera; family Drepanidae; genus Ochropacha; species Ochropacha duplaris. Next base: position 4,639,208 of record OX592704.1, on the reverse strand, counting down.
GATGAATTGCTATTTTTTCACCGCTCTGGTACGCTACAATGACGGTCTTTTTGAGCAAGAGGAGTGAAAAAATATTTATTACTGGATATAAGTATGTACATCGGTGTAAATAAAAACGTACGTAAGTAGTCTCGTTTGGGCATTTGTGTGTCCCGTGGAAGGAATATATTTGATTGTCATTTCCATCTTCAGTATCCACCTCGCATTGATTTATTTCCAAGCTAGATATGTCTATGTCGAGCGAGACAACACCTTTTAATCTGAAAAATAAATGAATATCTTTAGTGGAACTAATCAGGCTTGCAGTCTGTTGCATTTATCAAATGTTAAACTATGTAGGTAATTTTAATCGTAACTATGACCATGAAATAAATATTATTAGTCTATCTCTCAGACCAAATAAAAAAGAAAGATAGAGCTTCGCGCAGTTAAAGTGAAGCACATTTACTGGAAGCTGAATTTGAAAAAAGAAAGCCGCTCGTGTTCCTGTGCGACGCGAGTCACGGATACGGATAACGTTCGTGCAGGTCACGCAACTTCGTGAACGTTGCTTTACTTCATTAGAGACTATTGTTTACGTACGCTCCTTTTACCTTTTTTAATTTGTTCTGTGGTCTAACTATGCCTATGGTTTAACCGTAACCCAAAATCACACTCATATTTATCTATAATCATCGGTTTTATAACAACTAACTCTTAACTTTCAGACGAAGGGCAGGCAACAATAATATTTACCCTCGGATTGTTGATACTGGAGCGGTATAAGATAATAGCCACCGCTTAGCCTCGCAACTGTAATAGGGGTATGTCCACCATCCCGCCATGGCTGCCCCAGGAGGAGAGGGCATAAACTTTGGCGAGCGAAGTGTTTCACTATCGTGTGCGGAGACGTACCTGAAAAAATGAAATCTCAATTTTCAATGTGAATGTTATCTATTTTCTATTTTCTTTTACTTTAGCGTATCTAGTATGGTCGAGTTAAGTGATCGCTCCAAGCTCGAGAATGTTATTTCACGTCGTTAGATTTGTTTTCAGTAAGTGGAGTGGAAAGTCGTTTCACAAGTTGTTTGTGTTGAGGAAATAATAGTAGCTTCAATCTGCCAGCGCGGTCAATAAATAAATTACTTTTCCGATAATTTGTGTTCAATCAATTGTAGTTTTCTTCTAGGGTTTGTGTGCTTTCCACAATAAGATTGATTAGAAAATGTTTGTAATCTTATTGTGAAGAATGATTGAACGCAAAAAAGTTATGCTTTGCTAATATCTTACCAAGGATACTCGGGATCTGGTGGTTTTTCCAACTGTGGTGTCATAACTGCTACCGGTTCTCCGGTACCGTATCTCTCCCATGCTACTGCGCTGTTCACGAGACCGTCAGACCGTAGAGCCATGGCGCGCGCCCCTACCGCCCTCTCTGGTGGACTCGCTCCCATAACCAATCCTTGCGATACCGCCATTAACACCTCTGAAATTGAAAATTCACTTATCATCACAAATATTAAGCTCACTTAGGTATCATTGGGATTCGTATATATAATATATAAATCATAACACGCAAATATTGTCAGTGAGACTAGATAAATAATTAATTATTGAGTATAATATGTGTAAGTTGTTTTTGAAAAGAATATTGCTGAGTTTATTGCCGGCTCTTCTCAGCAAAAGCAACCTTCCGAACCGAGCACTTAGATTCATAAGTGCCTGTGAAGGCCTATTTGGATAAATAAACAATTTCATTTCATTTCGATGTAGTGCTTAATCCCACTATCTCACTTATATTATAAATGTGAAAGTTTGGATGGATGGATGATTGTTACTCTTTCACGCAAAAACGGCTGAACGGATTTTGACGAAACTTGGCACACAGGTATATCATATCCTGGAATAACACATAGGATACTTTTTATCCCGGGAAAGGATAAGATCCCAGGGGAACGCGAGTGAAACCGCGGGGCACAGCTAGTAATATTATAAATGTGAAAGTTTGGATGGATGGATGTTTGTTACTCAATCACGCCAGAACGGCTAACGGATCTGGATGAAATTTTGCACAGAGATAGATTATAGTCTGGAATAGCACATCTTACTAATATTATAAATGTGAAAGTTTGGATGGATGGATGTATGTTTGTTACTCATTTACGGCAGCACGGCTGAACGGGTCTGGATGAAATTTGGCATAGAGATAGATTATAGTCTGGAATAGCACATAGGCTACTTTTTATCCCGGGAAAAGATAAGATCCCTCGGGAACGCGGGTGAAACCGCGCGGAACAGCTAGTAGACTATAAACCCGAATAATGATAAGATCCCACGGGAACGCGGGTGAAACCGCGGGGGACAGCTAATAAATTAATATAGGCTCTCAAAAGTGTAGACTAACCAGCAGTCTCTAATCCAAGTTGATGTAACAAATTGGCTGCGAGGTCTGCACGCGCCCTCGCCGAGTCCCACCGCGACGCATGAAGGGGCGCGCGCAGACGTCCATAGCGATGCGTCACGCAGAGGGCACCTGTTGCACCTGATGCTACTGCGTGGACAAGGCGAAGCGACGACTCTACTTCTTCCTGGAATAAGTTTATTTAATAATGTCGTCTGGCAACTCGACTGCAGAGCCGCGTATGTTTTCTTATTCAACCAATCGTTAGTTTTTAGTTAAGTGTTTTTTTATTCTGGATAAGCTTGTGTTTGACCACAATTTCACTATAGTAAGTGATGATGTGGCCGAAGGTGGTAATCACACAAAGCCTAGATGCGAACTGGCTCTCAAGTGCAGCTGTCGGAACACACCGATAGGTGCTTGGCGACAGATTTTCAACTTGAGGGTGGTTGCCAGCCAGTGGGGTACCACAAAGTACCCTACCACCGTGCTATGGTTACCTCACGATGTTTTCCTTCACCGAAAGCTCAAGCTCATTGTAGGATTCGAACCCACGACCTTCGTCGCGGTATCCGACGTCACTTACCACTGAGCTATCATGTTGTTTTAGTTTAGTTATCTTAGGGACTAGTAGTCGTTGCACAGCCCCGTCAAACCAGCCTACCAACCAATTTATTATAGTCGAACTTTCATTTCGACTCTAGTTTCTCCTTACGATTAGATGAGTACTTATGTGGGTTTATTGTTGATAGGCAGGTAATTAGATAGTCATCTGTAACCGGGACATGAAGATAAATATATTATTAAGACTTAGTTTTTTTTTATTAAAGTAAGTACTATGTTTAGCAAAAGCAATAGTGCGTTAGAGTCTGATAATTCAATTTACTTACACCCTAGGAGCACTTATGTAGGTCGAGCCACAGAAGTTACCACCGAAAATTCAAAGTGAATAAGAATTACGTTAACAGCCAGTTTTCAACTCAACTGTGCAAACATCACGTTTATTTGGCGTCAACTGGATACTTAGCCTAAGTAACTTAGGTAACTAGGTAAATGGAAACTGAATAATTTCTATAAAGACACACCGCTAAATTAGGTACCTACCTATGCCTAATGCAGCTTGCATTACGAGTAAGTATTACAGGCTCAAGAGGTAGGTTCTTACTTACCTAGTAAACCTACCAGCCGTAATGTAAGGTAAATATTGTAAATAGTTTATACATTACAGAAGAGATTGCGCAACAAAAAACTGTTGGAATTGAGCCTGGCGCGTAGGTAGGTACGTAGATTACTATGAATATTGTTCAAGTTTCAAGTAATTTGTTTTATAATGTTACCTATTGTTAAATTAATTTGTGTGAAGACATATTAATTAGTTTGTAAATTCGACTCTATCAAACACGTGTCTGGATAAATTAACATTATGAAAGTGTTTGTTCGAATTCTGAGCCACATTTGTCACTAACGAGATTTGAACGACCTCCTGCCGACTCTCTTGGGAGAATTTAATTGTCACTAATTTTCACTGAATGATTATTATTAAAGTTATATATAATATATGTATAAATAAATACCTAAATATCCTTCACAAATGGCCATCTGATCCCAAACTAAGCAAACCAACTGGGGTGCTAATAAAAAGAAAAAAAAACCGGTCAAGTGCGAGTCGGACTCGCGCACGAAGGGTTACGTAGGAACGGAAAAAATATCACGTTTGTTGTATGGGAGCCCCCCTTAAATATTTATTTTATTTTGTTTTTAGTATTTGTTGTTATAGCGGCAACAGAAATACATAATTTGTGAAAATTTCAACTTTTTAGCTATCGCGGTTCTTGAGATACAGCCTGGTGACAGAATGACGGACGGACGGACAGACATCAAAGTCTTAGTAATAGGGTCCCGTTTTTACCCTTTGGGCACCCTAAAAAAAGATACATGTTCTAAAAACATGCAATATGTTTCTTCATATCATTTATAAAAAAAACGAAAACACAACTTTTAGAATTCCTTGTTCGAATAATCTACATTCTTCGTAGGCTGTATAATAAAACGGTTTAAAAATGAGGAAATAACTTGAAACAACGTTAGATCACATAAATTATTCCAAACATAATACGACCGCACGTAACATTTTCATGGAATTACTTTCAATTTACCACGAGAGAGGAGCTTTTGCAGCATTTCATGTTGTATCTCTTACTTATGATGTTTATATTGTGTGTATGAATGTATGCAGGTATGTATGTTATGTACTTTATAACATTTACTTAGTTCAAATAATTTATTTCCGTTAGTGTAAAGTTATATCTAATAAGTAGTGTAGATTTAAAGCGTACTCTAATTTTTATTTATGGTAGGGGAGGCAATGATGCTAAATTTGTAGTTACTCGAGCGTCTTTGGGACCTACTGGAATTTGAAGATTAGGTGGAATAAAGAAAAAAAGGTTATGTGATATTTTCCCCTTCAGCGGTGGGGGGAGCGTCTACAGGGTTTCAAAAATGTAAAAAAAAACAGTCACCAAGAAATACTCGAGCGCGTCAGATATTAATAGGGTAGTCGCGCCACGTCTGTCTGATAACGGAAAAATAATAATCTGCCGTTTTGCGTGGTGGGGGTGGCCGTACGAAGGGGTCGAAAATATTTTAAAAAAAAATTTACTCGAGCGCGTCAGACATTGATAAGGGATGTTAAGTGAACCCTCCAGTAGCTCCTATTTTAAAGACTGACGATTTGGACGCGACCATCAGTCAGGGCCGATTTTTGAAAATGCAAAAAAAAATCGTGACCTTGATTTACTCGAGCGCGTCAGATTTTTATACAGGCGGTTCTTCTTGATGGCCTTGTTGTACTGACCCATAATCTGACAATTATGTTGAGGAATTTCCTTAATCTGACGGTTTGAAAAAAAATATATATAAAAAATATCGAAATCTCGAAAATGGTTCAAGATATCGAAAAAATTTTTGCACAAAAGTTGTAGAGAATTTAATTTTCTACAATATTTATTCTATATACACATACCAAAAAACCCATAGGAAACGAGATATTTGCAATAAATGTTTTTTTGACCTTTGACCTTAAAAAATCAGTAGTCGCGGGAACCCTATGATAAGTAGCTTTTGAGACAAGTTTTAGGGTGTCAAAATAAAGGTTTATACAAGTTAATAGCTGACTATCTCTCATTCTGAGGTGAAACTCATAATATTCCTGGACTATACAATTAATAATGATTTTAGCTACTTCGGCTTGTGCTAATCGGCAGATTTCCGTGATTCGTGACTAATTTCCTTCAAAATAAAAAAAAAACTAATCGCGCTCGAGAAAATCCAGGTGACGTTTTTTTTTTGCAACTTTGCGAGTCTCCAATTTTCTTTCGTCACGCCCAAATTGTCAGATTATTGAAATGTACACTATTTTGCATGTAAGTAACTTACCTTACCTTAATCTGACGCGCTCGAGTATTAAAAACCATCGATTTTTTTTACTAATCTGACGGGCTACCCTAGGCTTTCGACACTATATAGAGGGCTCAGATTTGGTGAGAGTACTTCACAAGGTGCAAGGTTGCCCCCCTTATGTTAATCTGCCGCGCTCGAGTAAATCCCGAAATCCCCTATTCGCCTCCCCTACCATTACGAAAATCTTTAAATAACATGAATCGCGATTTTTGGTAGGTATTCTATTTGTTTTTTGTAGTTTCGTGAGCAACGGGCTTAAATGTAAAACGAATAATGATTTGGCACTTAATAATACGGTAAGTAGGTACATAAAACTACCGATAAGTAGGTACCCGTAGCTGAGACCAGTCTCAAGACCAAAAGACAAACAAAGCTTAAGAACCCTCTCGCTCTATGGATGGATCGATATCTCGAAGATAATATGTGACTAATGGCTGGAGGTTGGAAGTTCAATAGATACTCTACAGATTTGTAAGTGCGTAAAATTGGCATTTATATTTGGACGTATTTTGTAACATAGGAATTTGAAGTTTAAATTATGGAGTAATAATCTCTAGCGTGAATACATTTTACTAAATATAATCTCCGAGAGTAAAACCACAAGCCAAAGGTAGATTGAAGATTATTGTCTAAGCTTACACGTTCTTACAGTAAAAGAATTTAATTAATATGGGCCTTCGAGCCAAATAAAATTAAGTGAAGAAAACATACAAAATAGAGAAATATTTATATTAACATTCGTTACCAAGAACTTATTTATGTTAGACCTTATCAAATTAATTATCTTTATTAATAACAACATCACAATAAAATGGCACATCAACTAAGTTTCCCTGTGACTTAGTTTAATTAACACGATATTTACATAATTATCCTGACCTTTGTGTATTTGTCTTTGCAGACCAAGTCATGTTTTTAAATGCCAGACATGTTTAGAGACCCCATGATCTGGGCTCTAACTAAGTTTTAGATTAATGAGGCAAAGGGCAAACTGAATACTAAATATTTAGATGGAAATATACTAGGTAGACCTACATTTACATGTTTTCAATGTGTGTCAAATCAGTTAAAATCAATCCGAATTTATTTTCTCAATTTTATCTTTATGCCTGGTTGACAATCCGCAGGCGAACGAAAGTAACCGACATAACCCGAAGAATTGCCAAATTGAAATTGGGTTTGAATTGGAAAAAGAATTGGCAGTGGGTGGGGCATATTTCTCGTAGAATCGACGATTGATGGGGCAGACGTAGCGTGGGCGCGGATCGCGGGAAGCGACTAGATGCGGATAGCGCAAGACGCGCGCTTGGGGGAGGCGCCTCGCGTCTTCTGACTGACATGATGATGATGACAACCAAGCAGACTGACCGCTTGAAATACGTGGTCACCGCCGCGCCCATGAACATTGGCAATACCAGGAGAAATGCCGACCGTGAATAGCACTTTTTGAAATACATAATATAAATACCTAATATAATATAGCCTCGTAAACTGTGATCAACACCTATACGACATGCCGGTTGGCGTGGTTGGTACACATTCTGTAATCATAGGTCGTGGCTTCGATTTCCAGTCATAACAGATATTTAATAGCATGAACATTTCTGTTCGCCCTGAGTCTGGGACTAAATACCTATTTAAGTTTAGCATTTAAAAAGAAGAATAATTATAATATTAGTTAGCAGGTAGTGAAACTAGTGAATGAAGAACGTCCCAGGATATTTATTATTTACTTTAGTACTGGTGTATCATTAAAGTATGAAATGTCCCTGTAACAAAAATAGATAGAGATATTTAAAGCCATGCACTTGTGTGCGTCCCCTGAATACCCTAGGAGGGCATTATATTGACGTGAATTCGATGAAGCATCGAAGGCAATTGAGCAAAATATGTACCAGGCACTCTAGCGGAGGCTCTATCAGAGACAAGGGTGCTATTTGAAGAGGGCACGAGACCCTCCCCTCATCACGTGCGTCAATATTTAGCTAGACTAGACAACTACGATTTAGATTTGTTTCGATCTCATCGGTCGTTATACATAATAATAAGTCTGTATTTGTCAAGATACTTAAGTTGTTTAAGGATTTATTTTTAGTGTCCAATAATGTTTCAAGCGCACTGTTATATCAATTCATGATAATTATGTCATCAATAAACGCCATTTTGTGCAATTAGGTTCGTCTGTTCTTAATGCTATTTCTATATAAAAAGTTGGATGGACCAGATGGACTCAGTTTGGTTATATATAGTAGTAGCTGAGTTAGAGTCGCATACTGAGTCATCACTGTGGAATTCTTTGAATTAGATTCACCAGTGACCATCCCTAGGATGGTAGGTACCTAATGATGACCACAGGAATGTCAAACAGATTGAGTAGAATTGGTCTGTAAGTGAATAGTCTCCAATGTTAACTTTTTGGAGTTCTCTAGGTACAACAGTCAACGCTCATAGGATACGTGAAGAAAAAACCTTGTACCCCTTTTTCTCTTCTGTTTGTCAACCGATTTTCTTTTTTTAGTAGGTATAGCTATTGACGAACTTTAGTGTTATCAATAAAAAAATGGAAACAGTTCGTTTATTTTCATAAATAAATTATGGTCGAATTTCGACTATGGGCGAACTTCACGGTATGAGTCATGAGATTAACTATACGTATTTTAACTTAACATTGTTTTATGTTATGGTTTTGTAAAGTTACTATCAATTTACCTAATACGCAGACTTAGCTTTACATACCCGATATGTGGTAGTATTGGTAGTATACGCTCGCGGTAGTGACAGTAGCGCTATGGGCAGCAGCAGCGCACTTGACATGCGCCGCGGCCCACCCATCTTCGCGCACCATTCGCGCGAGCGCGCTTACCTGCAACAAGACATTCACATTTAGCATCAGTGATATAATACAAATGAAACAGTGGTATTCAATCTATATAGAACGTAGATTCTGTACGTTCCATAAAGGAACGTTTGGCTCAAGCCGAGGATCACTAGACAAAAGTACGCTCTAATGTTTTCATTCATTCTTTTTGGCTTCCTTAAAGGGCTTTGTGTACCCAAGATATTAATTTAAGATGGTCCTGGGTAAAACTAGTGGAGGATGTGATTCGAGGGTTCCTTCTTTACAATTTTTGTGAGCAAAAGCAAATGCTTACATTATTATAATGATCATTGATCAATGAAAACTAGCTGTCCCGCGCGATATGAACCACACAAGAAAATTAAAATCCTATGTGTTATGTTATTCCAACTTAGTTAGCTATTAGGAAGCTTTATGTAACTAACATATACGCGTACCTATATAAACTAAGGCTGAGACTCCACCAAAGCTGAGCGGAGCCGAGCGGAGCGGAGATGTGTTTTAAACAATGGTAGAGTCAATTGTAATGTTCATAAGTGCCTTACCAGGGCCTAAACTGAATAAATGAGTTTTGAGTTTGAGTTTGAAACAACCAATAGAATTTCGTTATTCACACATCTCGTCACCGCTCAGCTATTCTATTGGTTGTTTAAAACACATCTCCGCTCCGCTCGGCTCCGCTCAGCTTTGGTGGAGTCTCAGCCTTAGTGTAGTTTAAGCAATGATTTTTATAAGTTTGTAGTCGCTGCAAATGGTACCTAGGTAGGTACATAGAACTCTACAAGGCACGCGTTCCGTCACGCAATTGCTCGGTTTTTATACACCCACTACATTTTATATTGTTCACATGCGATATATCAGAATGGACAGAAGGCGAAGGGCGAGGCCTTCAGGTATCAGCTACGCTTTCAATATAAAAAGCTATGGTCAATATTGTGTTTTCATTTACCTTTAGTCTGCGTTTTAACTTATGACATGACATATTGTTTTCTTTCTTCTTTCTAATATTATAAAGAGGAAAGATTTGTATGTATGTAACGAATAAACTCAAAAACTACGAGGCCGATTTCAAAAATTCTTTCACCATTTGAATGCTACATTATTCCAGATTAACATAGGCTTTTTTTTAATCAACATATTTTTATCCCGGGATAAGATAAGATCCCACGGGAACGCGAGTGAAACTGCGGAGGACAGCTAGTAGCTTAAAGGAATACCTACCTATCAATGTTTCAAAAAGATGTTGCTATGTGGTTTAGTTAATTGGTTCATTTATATAAATTCATGATATTAGGATCTTAGTGAATATTAAACAATGACACATTTATTTCAATCAAGATAATACAGCCGATTTATCCAATATAAAACACCTATCAGTGATACGTTTCTTGCGTCATATCTATGATTTTCCGATTAGGTACCCAGGCTATGTATTATAATAATAGATAATGATAATGGGTAATAAGTAGCCGGTACGTTTAGATTATAGAATTCTAATCAGTAGGTACCTATTTAATTAATGCAGACATTCTTCAACTGCTTTTTTATATTTGCAGTTACCTATAATAATAATATAATAACATAATCTTTAATATGTACATTATTTTTGAAATTGTTTTTTACTTATCCCCGCGACAGCTCTTATAGCAAGCTCCTCCATGGGCACTTAGTGATTACGTAAACTGACTGAAACAGTTGTACTGAAATATATACCTACCTAGTTTTATCGACAGCAGCTATCAAAGTTTCAATGCGATATGAATTCAATAGAATTTGCATCGGCTATTTGCTGAAATCGATATTTTGTAAACCTTTTATTCCATTTCTGCTTCACAATGTTTTATATGAAATTTATTGTTAGGATAAAATTGAAACTGTGAGAGGATTGTACCCGGCAGGCAGTGAGTAGTTACGGATTGAAAATAACGATGATCAAAGGAAAATAAACTTTATCAAAAGGATGCATGGAATGTGAGAGATACATACAAACATACACGCAGGGGTGTTCTTTTTAGGGTTCCGTAGCCAAATGGCAAAAAATGGAACCCTTATGGATTCGTCATGTCTGTCTGTCTGTCCGTCACAGTCACAGCCACTTTTTTCCAAAACTATAAGAACTATACTGTTGAAACTTGGTAAGTAGATGCATTCTGTGACCCGCATTAAGAATTTCATAAAAAATAGAAAAAAAAATTTTTTTGGGGGTTCCCTAAACTTAGAACTGAAACTCATTTTTTTTTCATCAAACCCATACGTGTGTGTTATTATCTATGGATAGGTCTTCAAAAATGATATTGAGGTTTCTATTCTTATATCATTTTTTTCTAAACTGAATGGTTTGCGCCAGAGACACTTCCAAAGTGGTAACATAATGTGTGTCCCTCCCCCGGTAACTTCTAAAATAAGAGAATGATAAAACTAAAAAAATATATGATGTACATGCATGCAAACTTCCACCGAAAATTGATTTGAACGAGATCTAGTAAGTAGTTTTTTTTAATACGTCCTTTCAAATATTTATAAATAAGACTAAATAATACATAAAAATAACTTGATTTTCATTGAGAATAAATTAATTAAAATACACAATCTTTCAACGAACAAAATTTATACGGAACCCTCGGTGCGCGAGTCAGACTCGCACTTGGCCGGTTCTTTTTTAAAATGATGGATTGGCTTATTTTTGTCCATATTTTCACCGTTAGATATCTATGTAATTGCTGAAAGTAATCTAACTCGGCGACAAAAAAATAACGATCGAATCAATTGAATCCATGGACTCTTAGCTGACAGGTTAATGAAATCAGCTATCACATTTACGATGCAACACTCGAGTCGCAGAAGTGGCTATATCGCATAACATCATCCCAAATAGACCTCAGATTACCATGTTGGGTCTGATGAGAATTAAATTTTAAGAATTATCATTCAATTATCCAGCTTTTGTAGATATTTTTTATCCTACAGAGTTTCAACTTCAGTGTTATGGTGTTACAAAAAAAACTTATTTAGGTAGGTTCCGCGGTTATTCCGCAGAAGATATTTGGGTCACAATATCAGTACGTAATAAAAGACCACCGATATCCTACAATATCAACATATTGCAGCATTACACGCTGCATAAACCTTTTTGGTTATTTTAAAGAGGACTGGTATGGAGTCTGAAAGTCGGATTTTTTTTTAAACTGTCAATAATTCAAATTCAAAATTGATTGATGCTTTTCTGAAAAAGAGGGTTCGATGGTGGGCATTCTTGAGCAAAATTCCGAAGAAGCTGGTCGTAATTATTTTGACAAATTACAGCAAAATTGTAAGAAAAGGTGTGAATCTCCATGCATTTTGGAATGCCTATATATTATTTTATTTTAATGAAGATCAATGTAGGAAACATTGAGTTATTTTGCCTGGTACGTATATTTTTCTGCTACATTTAGTTTTAAATCCCTACAAAGTTATTTCAATCTCTCTCTGGTAACTAGATCCTATGATATCATATTTGTGAAACCCATTTTTTTCCCTTTCTCATAGGTGAAATACCAGTGAAGAGGATCTGATTTGGATCCTCTCCCCCTTCTCCTTTCATCTCCTACTTATGCTTGTTGATCCCGCCACCTTCTGGGTTCCTGTTTTTCCTCACGTGGTTCCGCGCGCAAGTTCTACGTTCATAGTCAACGTAATATCGACGGTGGTGACGTAGCTTGATTTTGAATTAATGATTATCACCACTTATGTAATCTTCGGTGTCAAGGTATTATCTAACAGTTTTATTTAACGTTGGCGGAGTTCCTCACTCCGTTCTATTCAATTTTTCCGTTTGGCCATTTGTTTTAAAAAAAGAAGATATGTTCCAGAGATTTTTCATTCTAATGTTTAAGTTATTTTAAAATACTATACAGATTATTTTTTTAAGAAGAATAAGTGTTAGGTATTTTTTGCTTCGAAGCTTCCTAGCATTAATAACCTAATCACGAATCCATCTCAATATTTTGTTATTACCAATTTAAGTTACAAGATAGTCTCTATTTCATTGTCTAGATATTCAGTCTCAAGTTTTTTTTTATACTTCAAATTAATTTTATTTATTTGATCTGTGTAATTTCTTATTTTTCTCCTATTTATGTTTACCTATTTTAATTAAACGTTATTTTAATTCAAGTGGTGTTTATGGACTTTTTTTTTCTCATGAAACTCTACAATATGTACTGTCTACTTAATTGATGAGGCGGGGGGAGGCAACAAACACAAGATACAACTAGAGAACTTTATGGACAGATTAACTCAATTAGTATTAGCTCATCCGCTTGACAAATTTATTATTATGGGTGATTTTAACCTACGGAACCATATTAACTGGGTAAAAAAAACCGGTGACATTGAACTGAAACCAGAACTAACCTCAAATATAGAATACTTAAGTACCTTCATAGATAACCTTTACACCTGCAATCTTGGCCAGTACAATAATGAATGTAATAATAACAAACGGATATTGGATCTAGTGCTGTCAAATGACACTATTAACGTTCACGCCTGCGACTCTCCACTTATAAAAGAGGACCCGCACCACAAATCGATATGTATAAATGCGAGCTTCGTCGAACTACATACACTTTCGCAAGAACGTAGAGAAAAGTATATGTATAACCAAGCTAATTACCCGGCTATATCTTCTGAACTTCTGGATACGGACTGGGTGAACCTTCTTACTAACAACACGTTACATCAAGCAGTGGCTTTGTTTTATGATCGTTTATACGAATTACGCGATAGGTACGTACCCAAAAAAACGATAGCATCGAAATCATATCCACCTTGGTATAATACCGCCCTATTAAAAGTACTGAAAGAAAAAAATAAGTTTCATTCCAAGTACCGTATCTATGGCAATCTCTCTGACTACCAAACCTTTTCATTACTTCGTCGACGCGCTGTGGTGTTAGAAAGGGAATGTTTTGACATATATATGGCCAAAATTGAAGAGTATATAACAAAAGACCCAAAGTCTTTTTGGTCATACATAAAGAATAAAAATAAATCCGGGTCTTACCCCAACAGAATGTCATACAATGATGTAATAGCGGACACTGGGCAAGGTATATGCAACCTATTTGGAACTTATTTTGCGTCGACATTTAATGAGCCTTGTTTCCCACTTAGGAATGACGGATCGGACGCGGCATTAAGGATCTCTCCCTATTCTGGTGCGGGTATAGCGTCAATCTCGGTAAACCCTAATGAAGTCCTGAAACATCTAAAATCTCTTGACTTGTCCAAATCTGGTGGTCCTGACCTTATACCTCCAATATTTATAGTTAAATGCGCTGGAAGGCTATTAATACCAATTTGCATACTTTTCGAGCGATCTCTGACAGAAGGCCTAGTCCCATCAATATGGAAGTCCGCGTTTGTAACACCAATTTTCAAAAATGGCGAAAAATCTAGAGTGGAGAACTATAGACCCATCTCAAAACTTTGTCTATTTGCTAAAGTTCTGGAAAAGATTGTATATAATCAGGTGTATAGCACATTAAACTGTTTTTTCAGCGAAGATCAGCATGGATTCCTTAAAGGTCGTTCCACTGTGTCTAACCTCGCATTAGCCAACAATTTTATAACTGCTGGTATGGAGCAACGTGCGCAAGTAGATGTAATATATACCGACTACACCAAATGTTTTGACCGCATCGACCATTCCATACTATTGGATAAATTATCCAGGGCAGGGATACACGGTGATCTATTAAGATGGTTCACGTCATACATTGACAATCGTAGCCAAGCAGTAGTTCTGAGTGGATTCTTGCCGACTTGGACTCCCATACCATCTGGTGTGCCCCAGGGTTCATTAATGGGACCATTGTTATTTATTATATTTATTATGGATATAAAATACTGCTTTCTGAGCTCCAAAATTCTTTTATTTGCTGATGACATGAAGGTACTAAAGGTGGTCAACAATGCTAACGATGTTAATGACCTACAGGCGGATCTAAATAGATTCGAAGCATACTGCTGTCTCAACAAACTTGATCTTAATATATCAAAGTGCTTTTACATGTCGTTTACACGTTGCCAGCAACAGATTGACTTTGGGTATAGATTATATAATCATGACCTTGCGAAAGTCCATGAAATTAAGGACTTGGGCGTATTCCACGATGCTAAACTTATATTTGATAAACATATTGACTACATTGTGAAAAAAGCGTCCAAGGCTCTGGGGTTTATTTTACGAAGGTCTCTCCATTTTCGTAATATAAAAACACTAAAGATCCTTTATTGTGCTTATGTTCGGAGTCATCTGGAATACGCATCTCAGATTTGGAATCCGCAGTATCAATTGTACAATTCACGCATTGAGCGTATCCAAGGAAGGTTTCTCAGGCACCTTGATTTTAAGACACATCAACACTCAAGTGACTACCACCATAGATGTAAAAAATACCACTTTCTACCCCTTGAAACCAGAAGAAATATAAACGATATTTGCTACCTAGTAAATATCGCTCAAGGTAGGGTTAACTGTGCCGAACTACTGACAAAAATTGGCCTAAAAACGAATACTCTTCGATTACGACAGAGAGCCATCCTGAATATCCCCTCAGCAAAGACCAATTATAGAGCTAACACATTTGTTTTGCGTGCATGTAACTCTTTTAACTCTTTGCCTCACGATGTAGACCTGTTTTGTTCAAGCCCTGCGTCAATTAAAAAAATAATATGTATGAACTACTTTGGCAAAGACAAGACCAATAAAGATTCCGGTGAAATTATGTAATTATTCTATTTTTGTTACCGTTATTTAATTGTTTAAAACTCAATTGTAATTTTAGTGATTATTATGATAGCTTATTTTACTTACTAACACAACTAACATTTTTTTTTTCTTGTACAAAATAATGTGTCTATTTATAGGTGGAGATTTTTAATGGCATTGAACAAAATTTTACATGTCTACCTATATCAATAATTTGGCTGTAAATCTTCCTAAAAGAAAATAAATAAATAAAAATAAAATACTAATACATAGCCTAGAATGAATATTACTAGGCAAAAATAAAAACCAATGTTCAAAAATCAGCCTTATGTCTGACTGATTCATCGTAAATGAACAAAATTCATAACCTTATATAGAAAACTTTCTAAAGGCTACCAGTGCTGCTGCCGTTCGGCAAGGTTCCCAGCCTGATAGCGTTGCCTCGTTCTTTAATTTTCTTTTACCTTCTTTTATACCTAATAATAATCCAGTTTCTTTCATTTCTGTGTGTATAGGTATTTGGTTTTATCATTCCAATCATATTTACAGATGTTGATATATTGTGTAAATAGAACACGAATGAAACTACATGCAAATTTATTCAGTTTCACCAAACATTCGTTTTAAAATCTATCAATTCATTCTATTCTAGTGTTGTTTACAATAAAATAAAGGCAGTGTTAAATCATGTCACGGCGTACAGAGGTAATGAATTAAAAGAGTAGGGAAATGGCAGTAGGTGATAAGCCTGTGATCGGGTATTCAGGTCAGCTGGGTCGCAACGAGCAGAAACAAACACGCCGCGAGCACTTTGCATTTCCGTCTGACATGAACTTCCATTGGACTTAATAACTAGACTCAGAGGATCAATTTTTAAACGCAATATAACCTTTTTTAATTTTAAAATTCTCATCATCATAGGTATCATGGATATAGCTTCTGTGGTTACTGAACTCGGTTCTTAATCCCTCAATTTCCTCAAAGTTACTCATAATTATTAATGAAGCTTAACTTGTCTCTAAACAGAAATTTAATTCCGTCATACACTGACAGTTGAGACCCTCTGTGGTTGAGACTCTTTTGTTCTAGGCATCCAAGATCGGTATTGTTGAGAATATAAATGTATCTACCCTTGGTGACGTGAGGAGGGTGTGACGTGTCGCATTCACCTTCCAAGACAGGCAATTTAGCTAGAAAAACTCTTTCCATCCACTGAAACAAGTACGAATTCCCGTGCGAGCATCACGTTTGCAACTATCTAATAATTTAGTTTTCTATTTATTGTCACCAACATCTTGTTTAAAACTTTAGATGCACAGACTGACCTATTACCTACGCTACCTAAAACTATGTTGTAAAGGCTTACATGCTTATGAAATTGTAGAGTTACTCGTAAATCAATAACTAGTTTTGTACTATGATGCGAGCTGAAAAATCTTCGAAGTTTAAAAACCAGTTTTACTTTATTACTTGTTACCATGAAAAGACCTTTAATCATAAGCTAAAACTCGGAGACTATAATAACTTCACCATCTTTATGTGAGCATTCAATTAACATAACTGCAACATGCATAATTTTATAGATAACAAATAATGTTGCGATTTGACCCCAGATTGTACCCAAACTGCAACAATTTTGGCTGGACGCTCCGGCTATTTTACTTTATCAGTACAGAGAGGACCGCCTAATTACTCAATTTAGAAATAGTCGTGGCGTTCGCAACTAGCTTTCGTGTCACCCCACGGGCACAGTTCCAATAAAGTTCTGCATTCTACAAAGTGCCATTCTGAATATATCTGACATTCTGTGCCGCTAACTAAACGCAGTGTTTTAGCACTTGCACTTGAAGTAGTGAAAACTTTTGCGATTTATGTAATGAATTTAAGTCTGGCGATAGCAATGTTGGAAGGTCGTTGTGTTCCTACACTTCTATTATGTTTTGTGCCAACAGTAAATATATAGGATACTTTATTTTTTTGTTGTAACGTGAGTTCAAATAGCCATTTAACAGCAATTGTATTTTAATTTCCTTCCAGCTACGAGGTAACGTGTCCCAGCGTTACAAATAGTTTTCTATTTACGCAAGAAACTTTGGATGATCAAGAAGCATCAGAATTTGACAGCATCAATCTGCTGCAATCTTTCAATTGGTTTTCCCAGTATTTCATATATCATTGTTATCGTTTAGTTGATAGTCCTCGCATATAAATATATTGAGGCTCAATTTCATAAGCGTGTCATCCTCAGACGCGTCAAACGAGACACATTTGTTATTTGTGTCATATAGAAAGAGAATTTACTCCTGTTCTTTGTACACGTTCAGTTTCAGATATATTATGTATTACTCTACTTATAAACCAGGAATATGTGCTGTTGTTTTGGAATTATAAAGTTAGTAAAATTCACGTAGGTATTGTTAATTAGCTATACAAAATATTTTGAAGATACAAATTGGTAATGATTTCTCTGAGGTGCTTGGTTATGGTTAGATCATTTGGAGATTTTATGTGGAAAATCATTAAGAATTCTATCTTATGTATGCAAGGTTATATGAATTAAGTTATGTTTTCCAAGCTTAGTATGCTTACCACTTTCAGGTAAGTTATAAACTAACTTTAAGATTGAAGATATTAAAAAAACCTTAACTATTTTTTATTCTGGTCAAAAAAACGATAAAAAAACAATATCTGAAAAATATATTTTTTACTTTGAGTTATGTACATTCTGATGAGGTGCAGTAGGTAGGTATGTATAGTAAAAATGATCGCGAACAGGCTCAAAATATTTTCATCAGTAGGAACGCTGGCTGACCTACTTTTATATTTTTGGTTGCGAACTTTTAAATTAATAAAGGTCACGTCAGCAAAATCAATTGTCATTTCTGGGTCATAGATTTAGCTTGCTTCATTCTAATTTTGGCATAGTTCAAGAATGCAATTTCTCATGTTTGACATAGAACTTAGTAGGTAAGTACCTGTATGAAGGAGGACTAGACATAAAAAAGGAAGATCATCCACCAGGCTAGGGCATGGCCAGGGCCAGATTCGAACACATGGCATTCGCCGCGGTATCATCTCACGTCCCTATCACTGAGCATGAGTGGAATATATGCATATACTCGTAGCAATGGATAAGCATACCGTTTTATCAAAGTCGATGTGAAATATCCCTTATGGACGTGATAAATAAGGAAATAGTGATGCACACAGTTTGATAAATCAGTAGTTTGTTGAATATAAAGTAAAGATGATCGAGCGATATGTCATCATGACGTAAACCATATTGGATTTATACCAGGTTTAATCTCAATAATATTTCCTACTTCCTACTATAATTATAATTATACATGCGAAAGATTGTAGGAGAGTATTCTTACCGCTCCGCTCCGAAGTGGCTCAATAGATTTGAATGAAACTTGGTACAGAGATAGATCTCTGCATCCTGTAACTAAACAGAATCATTTTAAGTAGGTATCTATTGCAGATTTCGTAATGGGAAATAATTTTACCTTATATTACATCGAAGTCAATAATACCAAGAAAATTATAAATGCTAGGTCAACCGAGGTCGTCCTTGCTTACTTGAGTCTTATATCCGTGGTACCTACAAATCTCTAATAGACAAACAAAATGGCGTCATTTCAAATGATCGATTGGCATTTCAAAAGTTTTGTTAGATATTTAGATGGCGAAGACGGCGCTAACTAAACTATTTATGGAAATTCCCATTTAATTACGACCTGGATGGATTGGAATAAATTCTTTTACCTGAGCGTGATCGAGGTTTGATGAGGAAAACTTGCTTGTATTAACTGAGTAACGAATTAATAATAAATTCGTTTCGATTCCGACTTTTCACGCACAGAGTTTTATCGGGAGTATTTCTTCTTTCTATTTTTAATACCTTTTATTATAGGTAGGTATTACAAAATTTACGACTATAAAATTTTCTTAAAATACCTACTGAAATCATTATTTGAATTAATTTCAAATAATATATATAAAATAAGTAGAGACTGTATATATTTATAGTAGATAGGAAAAATTAGGAGATAACTTTAGAAACGGTTAGTGAGTTACTCAATTTTAATCAAGTGTCGAGAGCAGTGGCTCTTATAAATTAATGTACCTAACGTTAATGAACTACAGAGTAAAGCACTTTTTAATTACCATTATTTTTTATAAAAAAAAATACACAATGCAATTATGGAATAATTCATTGTTCGTTGGTGATAAAAATGTGTTTATAAACAGTGATTATTCTATATGTACCTAATACAGTTTTCCTTGGGAGAGTCGATATTTTATTAGCTTTATCAGTGTTTAAATGTAAGAAAGCGCAGCAACAGCTGAACGACGGGTTTAGTTTTATAACTCGTTAACGGTCGTGTTGACTGACCCTAAACTATATTGAAACTTTTATGGGTAATTTGAGACGTCTAAAGGTTTGCGTAAAACACAATGTTTACGTAACTTTGCTTACCTTACGCCATAAACAGAATCATAGCACCTGTAATAATAAACGCTCCATAATTAAGAATTTGTTGGCACTTCGTATTATACCAAAATGTTCGCTTAAATACCTACTAAATTTTTAGTTTTCTGACACTTATTATTTCGAATGAGTACGAGTATTACTTCGATTTTAATCATTAGAAGGGGTTACATCGATGTTTAAGTTTATCTTCAGCATTGTTGTTCTAGCGAAATAACTTCAACTAAAACCTAAATTGGGCTTTAAGACACTAATAGATAACAATTTGTATTGTAACTATGTTGTCAACTATTTTAAGTCTAACTTACTTGGTAATATATGATGGAATTGGTGAGTTATTTGAGTAACATAAAGTTAAAATGTTTGTATGGACTTAGAATTTTAGACGAAGATTATAATTTATCTCTTGTTTCTTTCTCTCTTTTTAAATATCACACTTATCGGCATAGGGCGTCAAAATTGCCGAAGTACCTGCCTAATTTGAGAAACAAAGATCAATCTTGTACCCAGCCGCTGCTGCCGTGGCTTCTCTTTGTAATCTGAGCTTATTTTTTCACTTATATTAATGGAAAAACGTTATATTATAATGGAAACCTTTCACAAGGCTGTTTCGAAGACCTTGCAATAACATTAGGTGCAAAAATATATCAGAAAGGCCTGTAAAGGCATTGTTATGCAGCTTAGCGCGCGATACCATCATGGCATGTAATAATAATGTTTGCAAGAGCGACTCGGAAGATACCAATCTTTATTCTAAGGACAAGACATCCGTAGTGTTGATGTATAAGATCTTATTTATAATCTAAACGTGTTTAGCAACTAATCTATTTCCTCTTTGCCAAAAACATGTAGTATTTTTTTTTTGTTTCATTGTGACATCTGTTCAGTCTAATATTATGCTTTAGCTTTTTGGAAGTCGCCTTTCAAGGTCTGTCTACCATGTTGACCCTCATAATTACTCACTAATACCTACTCAATTATAAGATAACATGAACATGCAAAATTGTTTGTTCAACGGTAACAAAATTTAAACATAATTGAGTCTTCAGTTCCTATCCTACCTACCTATGATTTCCTTAATTTGTTTCCTTTTTGATTTATTACGCTAAGACGCAGAATGTCCGAACCGCATCTCATGTTGAAATAATTAGGTACATATTCGCAAAATATGAATATTTCTTCAATTCAGTTTCTGTAAATACACCAATCGTGTCTAAAAAGAAGTTTGAAATTCAGATTAATTTCCTTCGATCTCAGAAGCGCAATAAATGTTTTTAATATGCATAAACCTCGTCATAAATCCGGTCTGGAGGAGGTATATTCTTGAACAATGTATAGGATAGCAGTTTTTATTTGCCGAGTTATACTACGGAGGTTGAGATAACCTCATTTCCATTGCCGGTCTCTACTTTACTCCCGGCTATACGATAAAAGTGGATAGGTGTTTATTTTCCAATAGTGAGTTTTTTTAGTTTTGCTTCAAGTTTTCAAATCTGGATTCTAAATAAATCTAGATTCGTACCTTTGGATCATGAATTTTAATACTGAGATCTATTCAGTATTTCTACGCTCCTAATAGAATGAGAATGAAAAAATATATCAGTTTTTTAGGATTTTCAAATTTTTCAAACTTTTATTACTAATATTTGCTTTTTTTTTCTCCAAATGGTGCGATTGCCATTTTTTTTTTTTTTTTTTTTTTTTTTTTTTTTTTTTTTTTTTTATTGATTCACAAAACTGGATACAATAATTTTTGTTTATAAATTTTATAAAAACATACTTAAACAAGTTTACTGTAGCCTACTAGATGTGAATGCAGCTTGCAAAATCAAAAAGGAACTCACAAGTTAGCGTTACAAATATACATCTAACTATGGAAAAAGGAAACTAAATTAAAAGCAAAACAGTACACGAAAAATACATAAATTTGGTAATTACAAAATTATTTTGTTTACCAAACGCTTTGCGGAGGCCAAAGAACCAGAAAAAATGTCAAATTCACTACTAATAGCATTGTAAGAAGAGCACAAGCGATATAAAGGAGAATGCTGGCCAAGAGTGGTACTACAAATGGGGAGACTAAAAGTCTTTCGATTCTGCAAGCGACTTCCAATTCGCGGCACAATTACATTGATATTAATGAGCAACTGCGGGCAATCTATGTGGTAATTCAACAATTTGTAAAGAAACATTATGTCTAAGTACTTTCTGCGACTTTGTAATGACGGTAAGCGGTAGTGAAACAGTCTGGATTCGTATGAAGTTAGAAGTCGACATTTATTATCTTGAAAAGTTAGGTGGTATAAGAATCGCCTTTGCACACGCTCAAGTCTGTCAGAATGGACTTGGTAACTAGGACTCCATATGGGACTAGAGTATTCGAGAATACTGCGGATGAGACTATTAAATAAGACAAGTGCAATCTTAGGGTCCCTGAACATTTTGGTTTGCCTTACTATAAAACCTGTGAGTCGGCATGTTTTCTTAATTATAGCATCAATATGGAATCGGAAACTAAGCGAGCTGTCGATAATTACTCCTAGATCTTTAATAGTGGTGACTTCCTTTAAAAGAGTGTCGTTAATAAAATAATTACCGGGGGTTGGTTGTATTTTTTTTGTGAATTTTATGTGGTAACATTTGTCAGTGTTGAGTACCATCTGATTCTGACCACACCAATCCTGGACCCGGTCAATGTCTGCCTGCAAAGCTCCTACATCGATATCACTATGGATAACGCGGTACAATTTCAAATCGTCAGCGTACATAGTAAAGGACGATTCAATACTGCGACATAAATCATTAATAAATATAATGAAGAAAAGTGGCCCCAAGTGTGATCCTTGCGGAACACCGGACGGCACCACTCTCTTTGCAGACTCGTAGCCGTAAATTGACACCAACTGTGAGCGATTCTCCAAATAAGATGCGCACCATCGCAGAAGAGATCCATGTATACCCATAGCAGCTAATTTTCGAGTAAGCAAATCATGTTTTACGAGATCAAAAGCTTTGCGGAAATCGGTATATATAGAATGTACTTCTTTCTTCCCATCTAAAGCCTTCGATATGTCAGTAACATAGCTTATCAAGTTGGTTGCTGTAGATTTTTTTGGCCGAAAACCATGCTGATTTGGATTGATATATTGGTCAACATGGGAAAAAATTTTGTCCTTTATGATACGTTCAAACAATTTCCCACAAGCTGACAAAATTGATATGGGGCGATACTGACTTATGTCATCAACTCTTCCTGCTTTGTGTATAGGGGTTAAGTGTGCTACTTTCCATAAATTAGGAAAAGTGCCTGAATTTAAGGAGACATTAAATATTTTGGTAAGTGGCACACTAAGGTTATCTGCACAGTTCTTAAGGAAGATCGGAGGAATAGTATCAGGACCTGGTCCTTTGTCAACATTTGATGATTTTAACTGCTTCCTTACCTCACCCTCACTAAGAAAGCAGGTGCCGAATGGTAATATATTATTTGGTGTGGGTTGAGAATTCATAGGACCTGATGATACAACGTCATTGATTTTATAAACGGTCTGAAAGTAGTCAGAAAAAAGGTTACAGATATCTTGACCACCAGTCACAAATTTGGGGCCTAAAATCATTTCATTAGGTATGGAAGTATTGTTGGATTTTTGTCCTTTGAAAAACTTCCAAATATACTTGGGATTCTTTTTTAAGTATTGAGCTGCATTATTTTTAAAAACGTTATAGCAATCCTTAATCATTGAGTCGCAGCGGGTACGTAATAAATCGAAAGTATGTTTATCTCTTGGATTATTATATTTTTTGAACTTTGAGTGAAATTTAGCTTTTTCTTTTATAACTTTTATAAGTGATGTACTGTACCAGATTGGATATTTGGCATCGCGTGTTTTACGTATTGGTGTATGTTTTTTTATAATCGCATGAATCACTGCATAAAAAATATGTAACATATCATCAGCAGTGAAAGTATTAACCCATAGTGTTGACCAGTCAAGTTTAGCCAGTTCTTCATTTACTGCATCGTAGTTACACAGAAAGAAATTAAGACATGTATTTGACTTATGTTTCAATTGACGAAGAGTAGACGTCGCAATTTTAATCTCTAAGGCCGGATGATGATTGTCAATCGGGATAAGAGGAAATTTTGTTTCATCTACTGAAATGTTGTGAGGTTTGTTTGAACAAACCAGGTCAAGTATCCGCTGGTTTTGGTTGCGAACTAAGTTACATTGATGAAGATCATTAAAATTAAGAAAATCTATGAAAGAACATTCAATATTGTTGTTGGTAGCTATCGGTGATAATTTATTTGAAATACCGTCATGTTGCCAAATTATATTGCCGAGATTGAAATCTCCTACCACAAGAACCTCGGAGCCCGTTTTAATTTTATTATTGACAATTTTGCTAACATTATTTAAAAATATATCTATGTAATCTTGTGTTACGGGGGGAGGAAAATAAGCAACGCAAATATTAAGTACAGAAGAGTTATCAAATTTTACAGATATCCAGAGATCTTCGCTCGAAGATTCCCATTGGACTTTTCTGAGCACATCATACTTTTTTAAGCAAGCAACCAGTAAGCCACCACCATCCTTCTTCGCCTGTGCTGAGGAAGTAGAACTACGATCACGTCTAAAAATATTATAGCGGTCATCGAGAAATTCATGACTGAAAACCGTATCATTAAGCCATGACTCAGTTAGTATTATCAAGTCGTAGTTATGGGATAAAGCTGAAATGAAGAACTTATCGGTCTTGGTTCTTAAGCCTCTGACATTTTGGTAATAAAATTTAAGTTTTAACTTGAGCATTTTAAAGCCATAAACGACAATAAGGCATAGCTAGCACACAAAAAGAGGAAAAAAGAAAATATGTAAAACTACCTTACAAAGAACCCAAACAATCATAATTCTTAATCAGTTTTGGACCAGAATTTACGTCCTTACGAACAAATATTCGACCATTGCGGACCCAGACAAATTGGAACTTCTTTTCTTTCGCGGTGACCCTGGTAGCAGCGTGAAGTTTCTTATTAGCAGGAGATAGATGCTCAACAACAAAAATAGACTGCTTGGGGCCCGCGAGTCCTAGTTCAGAGGTGCTAAGTTTGTTTAGCTCGTGATTTTTATTGTAGGTCCGAACAGCTGCTAGTAGATTGTCACGTGAGCGTGGGCTAGCCAGCTTCACGATAATATTGCGAGGCCGCTTGGAATCAGGACTCAGTTTAGCTGTCCGGTGAAAATCTATAATCTCATTATCGTGCAAATTAGAACTCACAACTGAAGCAAGCTGTTGGATCACAGTGAGTAGATTTTCATTCCGATGTTCGGGAAGATTTTGGATCTCTACGTTACTTGCACGTGCCTGCTGATCCAACTGTAGTACTATGGACTCCATTTCATGTACATGTGTGCGTAGAGTTAAGTTTTCCGCTGTCAGACTCTTTAAACTGGTCTCGTAGTGCTCATTGAGATGTTTTAGATCGTCGTAACCATCGGATAAAAATTTTACAGATTTTGTAACCTCATTCAGCTCATCTCTCATTGAAGAGAAGTTGGAGGTTAGTTCCTTCATGTCTTTCTGCACTTTGGACAAAGTCAAATTATACTTTTCTAAGCTAGCCTGTTGTGTCTCGAACTTTTCATTCATCTCCGCACGAAGGTTTTGAATTTCAGCCAAAATCATTGCTATATTTGACAAATCGGCAGACGACGAATCAGAAGTGGGAGTAATTACATTGCACTTGCCAAGCGGCAGCATCTTAGAATTATCGAGTTTGCCGCGCGATGTCTCACAACCTGGACACAGCCATTTACTGCGCGCAGCTGGAGAATCAGTGTAGTTGACGCATTCCGGATGATACACATGAGGACAATTACTTTGGGTGCATTTGATCCGTTTTTTTGTGACAGGAATGACTATATTGCAGGTCGAGCACTTTAAAACCATGTTTAAATTTTTATCTTATTAAAATGATTTAAATTAATTTATCACTCACTTATTCGCAGGTCCAACTTGAACAGTTTCAGAAAACAACAAACTTGGTACAGGGTTGAGCGATAAGTAAACGATGCCTATCGTTTAGCAAGCAGAAACCTTGGTACAAGCGATGTGTAGCGTGCGTGCGGTGCGATATACAATATAGCACGGTGACTCACCGACTCGTCCGCAGCGGCGCGGCGGACAGGCGAGTTGACCGCGGTCAGAAATGCAACGACGAAAATTTAGATGTTTTTGCTTGTTACTAAACTGTTTTGCACTTTTTGTATATATTTTTACTCAGTTTACTCAAGTGATGATCAATATTTAAAAATTGTGATAAAAAAAAACGAAAATGATACTAATTACACAAAAAAAGCAATAAAAACGCAGAGCAAAACGATAACGTGTGAGTTCGTACGTGAGTTACGTACATCAGCATATCTAGTATAATTATATACCTTTTTTAAATCACAATCTATTCTTGAGACTTAAATTATGTTTTGATTATCGTTTAATGATATCAAACAATTTATTTTATTTGTCGAATCATTTTGTAAATATATAAAATATGTTATCATTTATATGGTAGATTTACTATTCCACGTTTATTATAAACGTACGAACTATAAACGCGTTCATTATAAATTGGTAGTATCATACAATCATCTTATCATACAAATTACTAACGATAAGGTAAGTTGAATAAATTCATGAAAATGTAACTTTACTAATACTAATAATCTACACTATTAACATAATACAATTAAAATTAATCTAATCTAAAAACTACCTAAAATAAACTATAAAAGTGCGTCGAAGAATTCCTCCGCATCGCCGTCGACTGGTAACGTTCCCAAAAGACTGGCAGCATTGCCACGTTGAATGGCAATGCTTAATATGCAAAGAAAAAGCCAGCCTTTTGGTCACGGGAAGCGTCAACCAATCTTTTGGAAATATCCTTAAATAGGAAATGAGCACTCGGGCCCCACGACCCGAGAGTTTCAACCCCAAACGGCTCGAAAATATAATTACCTATAAGGCTATTATATTTTCGCCGCTTGAGGTTCTCAGCAGATGCAGCGGCACCGCCGGCAAGACACGCTGTGCTAGGAAGATGGGATGGCGCAAGAGTGTCGACACACGTTGCGTCCCACACTAGAGGCCTACCCATCTTCCATGGAAACAATGACATTCCGTCAGGTCTCTTGCCATCGTCGCGTGCCAACCCATTTGGCTCTAATATGGCTGGAACGCCGACGGCAACAAGAGCACGACGGATAATTTCATTTAAATTCGCATGTCTCGCTATACGGCCCGCACTCCGACTGCATGACAAGCCGTGGTGCCCGAGGCTGTTGACAGCTTCCCCGCAGTGACAGCGATGACGAGAACAGCAGGGTGCTCCCAGACGCAGACAAGCAGCGAGGCGGAAAGTAGTGTTGTCCAACATAGTTCCTATGTTGGAAGACGGTAGTGCTAGAAGCCATAAACCCGACTCCCACTCACCCACAGCCAGTAGGCTCGCTCGCTCAGCATTACACGGTGACGTGTCGATAAGATTCTTTTGTATACCTTTGCTGAGCGGTTCGTCCCACTGCCTCTGGGAAGATGGGTTGGCGGGTAGGTCAATATTCGGACAAGTGGCTTTCCAAGCGCTTATAGCCTCAGTGAAGCACGGTACCTCAAAGTCAACCAGTGTGGAAGCTAGGATTTTCCTGGTTAACTTTTCAGTCCCATGGACCGAGGATATAAAAGCCGGTAAACTTATACTTGCAATTTTGCGGACGCCGAGACCTCCCATACGGATAGGGAGGGTAGCTTGTGTCCAAGCTCGGTCGTCCAAGGCCACATTTAAAATGGATGTTAAAGTATGGCGGATAATTTTATCAATTTTTTCTAATAGGTGTGAATGTGACCAAAGATGAGATGCACGCAATATGTAGTTAAATTTAGGGCCAAAACAGCAGTACCTGATTATGGTGATAGCCGAATGCATGTTAATTTTTAGCAATCTTTCCGAAACATCACTAAAATTTTGAATTTTTTCCTCGATAAAATCGGGGAAAGAGTTCTCTAAGATTGGAGACCCTAAGAGGCGAAGAGAACTTTTTTCAATCATTTTTAATTGGGGGGAAATACTATTAAATTTTGCGAGTGTCGTTTGGTTGTCGGTCGTGTCAGATAAATAAAGTTCACATTTTGAAAAATTAAGGTCAAGGCCAATATTGTGGAATTCGTTGATAAAAAATTGCAGGTCATTGAATACGGTATCTACATCGCCTCCCAAAGTTCCATCATCGAGATACCAAACACTAAACTTGGAATTTAACTGGCGAATAATTAGATGGATAGCTAGGCTGAAAATCACTGGTCCGAGGGGGTCACCCTGTTGACAGCCTACTGCTGATAACAAAAGATTGTCCTGATATAGTAATTTTGATGGTTGCCTATAACACTGCCAAAGAAAACTAAAAATTTGGGGTGTTTCTTTTTTAGCTTCTGCCAGCAAGGTGTCCCTATTGACGGAGTTGAAGGCATTCTTTATGTCAACCTTCAGGATGATTTCTCCTTTTCCATGATTTAGATAGGTCGACAAGGCATGTACGGCAGCCTCACAGCCCCCCTTTGAGCCATAGCCTAGCTGCAGGGGCTGAAATTTTTCCGAAAGGGCCTCACTATAAAATTTACAGCAAATCTTGGCTGCCATACGACGATAAGTAGTTCCCACGGCAATGGGACGAATACCACCATCCCTCTTGCGCAGAGCACATAAATTTGCTCCGTACAAGACGTCGATGACGGCATCGTTCACACTGCCGGAGAGCATAAGATTGATCAGAGTCGTGAGCTCCTTCAAAAGCAGCTCACCAGCATCCCCGGCGCTTGAGCAGGTGAGATCTTTTAAATGTTGTGGACTCAAGCCGTCGAGGCCACCCGCGGGGTGAGATCATCCGAGGGGGCGGGGTGTTTACTCTCCAAAGCTGATAGAGTATCCGTAGAACACGGCGCCACTACATCGTTGCTAAAAAGAATCCTGGCAGCTCCCCTAATGTCACCTTCGCTTAACTTGGATTCTACTAAATTTGATATACCTCTTGTAGAGGTATATCGCTGTGTCGGTAATTTAGAATCAAAATTGTAGGTCGAAATATTGCAGTTGTCTTTAATTTGGGTGGTTAAAGTTTTTTTGTTTGCCAGATTTTTTTGGACGTGTAGAATCCTGTAGGGGAAGGTGAGAAGTCGCTCCCAGGCACGTTGCGAGTTCTCCCGGGCTGCGAGGCGGACGCAACCTGCTAAATGCTGAGCAACTAAAGGTCTAGCGCCACGAGGAACTCGCTTCAAAACAGGAACTGAATTTTTTAATTTTGACAAAGTTTTCCAAAGTGGATCGGAAGTCGGTTGTGAAAGTATAGGTGCGGTGTCGGGGTCCAAAGTGCATGCATGTTGGGATTTATGGATTTTACCAATATGCACATTCAGACCCCGCTTACCTTTAAAATATCGTGCCTGGGTGCATAGGGGACATCTCTCCAAGATGTCCAGCGATGCTGAAGGTTGACACGCACTTCCTACATCGCTGCTACCACTGATCATTAAAACTTACGACTAGTACACTTATAAAATATTAAAAATATCAGAAATAAAATTATTATACAAATCAAAATGACATTGAAGACAATAGCGGAGTAATAGTGTTCTGTGCAATAGGTAAACTGCGCAGCCGCGCTGAGGGCCGGGGGCGCTGCGCCGCCTTAGCTGGCATTTTGGCGCAGCCTTCGCGACCGTTGCCCCAGAGACACGCGGCGTCGCGTCTTGTCAGGTTTTATTTATTTCTTGTGTTTTGGCCGGTGAATAGAGAGTAGTGATGTGTTTCCTTTGTGTTTCTCGATATCTTATCTTTGTGTTGCTTTATCAATAAAATTTTCAGCGCACTACTATCAGACGGCTGTCAGACGTGGATGGTTGTTCTACCAATTTTCCCAGAGCAATTTTCCTCTTCACATGGAATTGACACGATGAATTATGCATGAGAATTAAGACGCGAAAACAATGCAACTTGTTCCCAGTTTTCAGAATTTTAATTACAATTATTTTTATTTTTTATATAAATTATTAGAACTTTGTGCAATTTATAATATGAAATCTAAAGATTCACTTAGGGAAAAGTTCAAAGAAATTGATATATTGACTGTACCGTGCCAATTTATATTTTCATGAATAAATATTTATCATCTCGATTGGTATGTTATTTATTTTTATACAGGACACATTATAAATCACATTATTGCGTTACACGAGAAACCTTAGCTAGGATTTAATAATATTTCTAGTGTCACAGCCGCCATTTCCATCGTTTGTATTTAAGTTTCTATGTACCTACTCATTCATTGCTTATCCCACATCTGTACCTATGCCAAAATTTCGTCTTTCATTGATCTTCATCACATCTTCATCGAATTTATCAACCTATCGTACCTGTTGCTTCATATTTCTTCATGCTATCATTTACAAAACCAAATTTATTTAATTCGGACTATTTCGTAAAAGTATTAAGAACCACGTTTAACAAGTATTGTATGATACAAAACGTGTAATAAAGTTTAAAGCGCACAAAAAGATACTCTAAAATATAGAAACTTCTGTACAAAGGTAAGCCGAGGGGGAAGTCAAGTGAATTTACTTATTCTTCCTTGAGGCCTTTTCCAAGACGCTCATTATGCTAAAGAAAATCTTTATCAAGTTTTACATTGAGCTGGTAGTAAATTTTATGAACTCCTTTCATAGCAAGTTACAATTGACTTTTTAACTTAAACATGGTTGATATTTTTTTTACATTGGGCTTGTGTTTGACTTCAATCTCACCATAGTAAGTGATCACGTGGCCAAACCTGATAAGCACACAAAACCTAGATAAGAAGGTTTGACTATCTGAATGCGGTAAGTAGGTAATAAATAAGGTACCAATTTTGCGTATAAATAATCAAATTAATAAATGGAATGGGGTCATCGCCAATTGGGATTGCCTGAAGAGACTAACGGGATTGCAATACATAAAAATAATCAATACGACAATAATCTAGATATTGAGTGTTTTTCAATGAAATCCTTTACTGGCTCTACTTACATAAATAAATGATTTATTTTAGAACAAAAAAATATTGTTCTGTTCAATGCTGACTGATATACTTACACAAAAACGCTCATTGATATTATAATAAACTCTTACTCATTTATTCAGTTTACGCTCTGATAATGCACTTATGAATAATAAAATTGACTCCACCACCAATTCGGAATACACTTAAACTGAGAAGACTCTGGCAAAAATCTCAGGAAAGATTGAATCAGCTTTTATTCTGCAGTGGATCTTCTATTTAAATTTAATGATATGTAGTTATTTTCATTTTGTGGCTAGAATATAGGAAGGTAATTGTTGTTTATTTTTCTTACTTTCCTGTTGATTCGACTTGAATCAAACTACTAAACACACAATCTGAACTTAGTCTTGCTTGGAATGTTTTACGCGTGAACGGCAGTCAATTTATATGTGTCACAATATATTCTCCATTTCTTTAGTATCGATACAAATATTTTTCTATTAGAAAAAACGCATATAAATATTTTTCATCTATATTTTTTGTATAGAATGTTAAAAAATTTGTTCATTAATTAAAATTTTACAAAATATAGATTTTATTCGAAAGCTATTAATTATAATTGAAGCAAATGACGTAACTTCTAAGAATAATGTTTACTTTAATTCCTTTCCATGCAATTTGATTTATATAAATGCGAAAGTATGAACTGAATTTGATGAAATTTTGTTACCCCAGAGTTCAAGGTATCGATACTAAAAACCCTTTGTTCTATATCCTTACATTACATAGGATAATCATTTTTAAATAAGTGGATGAAAAAGGGGTAAAATTTCACTATTCCACTGTAAACGATTTCCATGCATACGAAGCCGCCGGAGAAAGATATATTTCCTTTATACAGGCTTGTGTTTGAGCACAATCTCATCATGGTAAGAGATAATGTGGTCACAGGTGGTAAGCACACAAAACATAGAAGGGAACTGGCACTCAAGTGCAGCTGTCGGAATACACTTATACGCTGTACGCTTACCAACAGATTTTCCACTTGAGGATGGTAGACAGGCCAGGCGAGTACAAAGTACACTTGCATGTACACTTAGATGTACACTTGAACTGTAAGGGATTAGGAAAAATAGTGGGGTGCGTTTTCGTGGATGGCACTATTTATACCATGCCACGATGTTATATTTTCTTCATGGGAATTTTAAGCTCCTTGTGGGATTAGAACTGAAAACCTTCACTATAACATCAGAATTATCAGACGTCACTAAAACTGAGTAACAAATACTTACATGCTACCAATATATTACTTCGAATGTTTATTGCTGGAGAAAACTTGGCGTTCGCATATCATACCTTGGAAATAAAATATAGAATATTTTTTATCCCGGAAAAACTTTCCGTCCCTCAGGAAAAAAGGTAGCACGCGGCTGAAGCTTGTTACTTACCAATATTACTTTTATATAGTTTTGAGTAAGTATAACAAATTAGAAATAAAACCAGAATGAAATAAATATTACCAGAATTAATAGAAAGTTGTAGTCAGTGTAGGTTTAGAATACTCTTTATTTACGTTTGTCAACCACAAAAGTTTAAGGCGATGATAGCTCAGTGGTTGTGACGTCGGATACCGCGGCGAAGGTCGTGGGTTCGAATCCTACAATAAGCTTGATAAATAATTTCTATGAAGGAAAACATCGTGAGGAAACCATAGCACTTAGATACTTACACACATAGCTACTTTGTAGTACCCGACTGGCTAGCTACCACACTCATGTTGAGTATAAGTATCTATCGCCAAGCACCTATCGGTGTGTTCCGACAGCTGCATTTGAGAGCCATTTCCCATCTAGGCTTTGTGTGCTTAACCACCTCCGGCCACATCATCACTCACCATTGTGAGATTTTGGTCAAACACAGACATATCCAGAATAAAAAAAAATATTTAGGATAATATTATATTTTATCATGTTACGTACATTTTGTAGGTATCATATTTGTGTTTTTTGTGCAACTTACCTAGGTCACTCAAATCATGTCTGAATCTGAAACAAATAATTAATATTTTGTAATTCATGTCGAAATTTTTGGATACGTTCCACATGGATTCTACTAATGAGATGCGTTTATCTGACCCAGTGAATCGTCGAACGGCCAATAATTCAAAAACCAATTAAGGAGATTGCAATTTGCATAATGGTAGCCACTACTACGGATTAATAGGAGTTGTTAACAATGAGATGCTGCAAATGTTCTATGTCTTTTACAAGATCTATTAATATAAGTTTATGTATAATATATTGAGCTTAAGTTACACATGATGGTTTAAAACAAGTCTAGGTAAAACCCAGGGCTTAAATACTTATATCGGATGCTTTCTATCGTCATATTACAAAAATAGATTATAGTCTATTTACCTGTGTGTGTATAACAAACATGCTTTAATACATTTCACGCAATAGGGAATAATTCATAGGATTTACCTAAGCAGACAAAAATTAATCTTACTTACTTGTATCAATTTATAAGGTGGTAATGTGAATCAATGTAAAAGCATGCCATTATACGATGTATAAGATAAGAATATGATTAATCGCGATGTATCCATGTCGATATCTACAGATATTTCACGAAAAATGTAACACATCATTTGCCAAATACTGAATAGTAAGTATTATAATTGAAAAATAAAACATGCATATTACCTATTGCATAAACATAATACGACTATTTACTTTTTATTCGAGTTCAAGTTAGTTTTTAATTTGTGTACGCAATATAGTACTTTGAACTACACAATAAATGCCTTCTTCAATGGTAGTAAAATGGAAGTCGTAAATTTTAACTCGTAAAGTGATGTCGACAATATTACGAGTTTTTAATGAAGAGAAGTGAGCACTTTGTGAGTGAGCGAATCGTTTTATTTGAATCGGCAAAGACATACAAATATAGATGCAATAACCTCCTCCTTTTTTGAAATCGTTTAAAAAAAGGTTGTTGACACAGTCATTGTCGGCGGCCGAAGCATTAATTAGATTAGAGATTTCTTCATTGCAGCTTCAAGTTACTGGTACCTATGCACTGACAAATGCCATGTTCTGATGAATATACCTATTGTATGTTATGTGTACAATTTACTGAGCATGAGTTGTCAGATATTTGGTACTGATTCTGCGAAAAATGCTGAAGCCGATTTCATTGAAAACTAAAACCACATCATTAGATTTTTGAGAAAAATAATTTCCAAAGCCAGGAATCGAACCAGTTTGCTGTATGCCGTATGATATTGAAAAAAAATACAAAGGATTAAATTCTATATATACCTACTAATATTACAAAGAGGAAATATTTGTATTTTTATATGTTTGTAACGAAAAAACTCAAAATCTACTGGACCGATTTAAAAAAATCTTTCACCATTAGAAAGCTACATTAATTATCCATGAGTAACATGGGCTATATTTTTATTCCGGGAAAAGATAAGATCCCACGGGAATGCGGGTAAAACAGCGGGGAACATTTAGTTCGTTATTACGACAATAAACAAATGTCCTGGGATATTCTTCACACACGGCCCTCTGATCCAAAATAAAGCAGACAGAGATTGTATTATGGAAACCAGATTTTCTGATATACAACTTAAATAGATAGTTACACCTACCTAAGACAAATAGACATCTGCATGCGCACAACTTCTGTCCTGGATGGCAATCGAACCGGTAGTGTCTCACCAACCACGCTAACCAGCCCGTCATTTAGTAGAAATTGACATAATTTAATGATAGAACTCAAACTCAAAACTCATTTATTCAGTTTAGGCCCTGGTAAGGCACTCATGAACGTTACAATTGACTCTACCACCGGTTCGGAATACACTTAAACTGAGAAGACTCCGGCAAGAAACTCAGCAAGGCAATTTTTTTTTTTTTTTTTTTTTTTTTTTTTTTTTTTTTTTTTTTTTTATAGCATAGCATAACATAATCTAAAGATTGAGCTATAGAGCTAATAACGTAAACTGTCCATTTCAATCAGACTATCACTTTTCTCTAAACTCAACTATTACTTACGTAAAGTTACAGTTACAGGTGAGTACATAAATAAGGTTGCTCTTTTAAAAAAAACTTGAGTACTGTGTGTGTATTAACATAATAATAGACATGAATTATGCATACAGAGGAAACGCTTCGGAAGGTGTTGCGGTACCAGGACGTAGGTAAGAAGAAAAAACTAAAAAGCTGCATGGTAGAAAACCGAACTAAAAGGTAGTACATCATTATATTGTCATCGGTCCTTAAAATGTGTTCAATACATACA
Source organism: Ochropacha duplaris (assembly GCA_951361185.1). NCBI lineage: Eukaryota > Metazoa > Arthropoda > Insecta > Lepidoptera > Drepanidae > Ochropacha > Ochropacha duplaris. Next base: position 4,603,859 of record OX592704.1, on the reverse strand, counting down.
AGTGAAGCTAATAATACAACAAGTTTTGGAGACAACTTACATACGATCATTGCAAGTTAAATAAAAACTTGTAAAAAAGTGTGTAATTTTTTTTATGAGATAGCATTTCGTGTCGATTACTTCTGGATGTCGTCTCAGTTGTCGCATTCATGTGTCTCGGCGGATTGTTTCTTTGTTTCGTAGTCAAGGCAGCTAATACTTACCAAACCTGATAATTTGTAAGATTTGACGAAAATTCGTTGTAAATCTTGAGCTAATAAATTGTTAGGTAAATCTAAATATCATTCAAACAATCCGCCCTTAATATTGTAATTCTAATTCTAATAACAAATACATTAATAAAGTAACGATGCCAATTTGTGGATGAAACTGAAAGGAAGGCATAGAAACTCTTCAACGTTTTAGTGATTCCATCGACTTTGGACTCATTACATTTGCTTCGACGAGTTTAATTCATTGAGAATTCAATGACTATTGGTGAATCTACTGCGATTGTGCTTATTGAATTTTCTTAGCGAGTTGTCTTTATTGCACTTGCTATAAACACGAAACAATTCTATACCTACCTATAATACTGTACGAGATGTAATATAATTAATGATGTTTATCTCTTGCGTATTCTCAGTGCATCAGGGGCAATTGTATTTAACCTTTTCCTCCTACAATGACTCCCGTAGTCAGTAATATTGACAAAATAGAGAATAGGTACTTATAGGATAATTATACTGTGTAACATAATAAGCAATTTTAAAACAGGAATCGGTGTCAGGATACTAATACAATTTACTGTGTCGCATAGCATGGAGCGATATAATCTGATATTCCTTAATTGTTTTTGGATACGAACGATATCCAGTAGCACACAAACGAAAGTGATGAATATGGAAATTTGATTTTGCATATCGAAAAGCTACAATACGATTACTTTTTATCTGTAATTTATTTTATAAAACCCTATCAACCTCATTATAGTATAGACATTCTCTGCATAAGTTGTAAGGCGGAAACGTTATTCACCAGTTTTTTATAAGTGTGTGTACTGTGTAAGCTATGGTCGGTCGGTGATAAGTAATGATAGCTAGACAAGCGGGTTTAGGACCCTACCACCGCCACCTGCTATGAATTCCGCGTGATGTTTTTCTTCACCGAAAGCTGAAGCTTATTGTAGAATTCGAAATCACGACATACGACTTACTTACTACTCACATAATTCGCATAGCTACTCAACTTTACCTAAATGTATTCTGACAAAATCAATATTGTCTATAGCAGTGAATTCATAGGTAAACAGCTCTAGGTGCCCACTCCTATCTCGTATCTATAATCAAATCGTTTCGCAGAGCCTGTTATTGGAACGTCACATTCTAAAATGAGATTTGAAGTCAATTTCTGGTAAAATTTTCCAATTTTTATGAAATGTGAACTAAGAAAATTTATTTCAAAGTAGTTTATGTAGGTTTTTTTTTTAATTCTGGATAAGCTTGTGTTTGTCCACAATCTCACCATGGTAAGTGATGATGTGGCCGAAGGTGGTAAGCACACAAAGCCTAGATGGGAACTGGCTCTCAAGTGCAGCTGTCGGAACACACCGATAGGTGCTTGGCGACAGGTTTTCAACTTGAGGGTGGTAGCCAGCCAGTCAGGTACTACAAAGTACCCTACCACCGTGCTATGGTTTCCTCACGATTTTTTCCTTCACCGAAAGCTCAAGCTCATTGTAGGATTCGAACCCACGACCTTCGTCGCGGTATTCGACGTCACTTACCACTGAGCTATCATCGCCTTAGAAAGTAGGTATGTATATCTGATTGAATCCTTACATATTATAAAACAAAGTCCCCCGCCGCGTCTGTCTGTCTGTATGTATGTTCGCGATAAACTCAACTGAACAACTGATGGTAAAAACCGCATCACAATCCGTGATGCGGTTTTTACCATCAGTTAGATAATATCTTCCAGAAGGTTTCTATTTATAACAAATGCATAATAAAGTAGAGGAAAGTAAAAAACGTATTTTTGGGCGCATACATTGCTGCTATAATGAGCTAGTAAACTTAATTTTCAAGGAGTGATTACATTGATTTGCGCTCTGAATTTAATTTAAGTCTATAACATAATCAAATAAATATCTCAAGTGTGCCGTTTTATTCAGAGGAGTGTTCGTGAAGGAATTTGCTTCTTTAAATTGAATTTCTTACGTGAATTTTGTTGGCTGAAGCAGCCGGGACGCTTGGTAGAGCCTTCTATATCTCTCTTCTACAGTGATAATATGTATCAAGGCAAAAATACAGATTTTTTAATACACCTTTATTTTTGTACTCAGAAAACATTGATATCTTTTGGCTATCAGATGGAACTGCTGTCCCACACAAACAATAATATAACAATTGAACTTAGTATATCAAGTTATTAAAAAAACATTATTTATAAGCAATAATAAAACAGTGCATGTGCCATTCAAAATAAATGATATGTTGTGTAAATAGACACCCAATTTTCTGTATCATAAGAATACATTTGTGTATCCAAAAAAAAGGAGCCCATTTCGAGCAACTAATTAGTTAGTTTACCATTTTTTGTAAATAATTAAAATAATTTAAGATTTCATAGTTTTCCTTTAATTTAATTTATAAAGTTTGTTAGAGAGATTTCATCCTTATAATTGACCTTAACGATCGATGCAATAAAAGTACAGGATGTAATTTTTACAGATTTTAGTCGGTTCGATTCCCGGGTGTGGCAAGCGAATTTTCGAAAAACTTTGAATGCTGTTTTGTTTCTTTTCAAAAATAAAAGAAAGTTTTCTTTGAGCAAAATTTTCTATCTACAGTATTAAGAGTACTTTCCCTCCAGGTGGCATTACAAAATTCCACCCTGTATATAGTTTGATTGTTAAAGGAACTCCTAACAGAAACGAAGAACTTTCACGAGAAGCTCTCAAGAAAACTGATTTAAGATAGGGCCGATACGCTTGAATAGGTACATCTAGAATATTGTTTGAATGCAAGTGCACTTTACAGAACGCTTCGAGTTGTTGCAACCTATTAGGATACAAAATATTTATTCAACCCGAGCGACTCTATTACGTAAATAGCGACATTGAACTATGATTGATATAAGTATGTATGTTTGTAAATGATATTTACAATATTGTTTACTGTACCATTGCTGACAAAAGAAACATCGTTGTTATTTAGTTACATTATTTAACTGGTTGTATGTATATTGAGTGGTAAATGAATATATATATATATATATATATTTTTTAATTTTCCAGAGATCCTCTTAGCATAACTCCATTATCTACCACATGACATATACCTGTAAATACTGATCGCTTTATCACTCGCTAAAAACAAAATTAAATCAGCAATTTCTTCAGGTTGTGCTATTTTACTAAGTGCTGATCCATTTATAATCATATCCCATATTTGTTCACGAACGGCTTTATCTTTGTTTGACTATGAATTTTATTTTAACAACTTAATAACATTAACCCAATCAAAGGATAAATAAATCTAAATAAAAAAGTCGTTGTCAGTAGGCAACGTACCCAGAATGCTGGCAGCATTGCCTCGTTGGATGGCAATGCTCATTCGTTGAGCGAGGTATATGCCAGCATTCTGGTCACGAGATGAGTCGACCAGTCGTTTTGACATTTCTCGGAAATGGTGGGGTGCACTCGGCCCCCACGGACCCAGAGTTTCAACCCCAAACGGCTCAAATATGAAACTTGTATCTTAGTTACTGTATTTTCGCCGCTTGAGGCTCTCTGCTGACATGGCTGCACCACCGGCCCTATCCACTGTCTCTGGAAGAAGAGACGGTGCTAAGGTATCAACACACGTGGCATCCCATACCAAAGGCCGACCCATCTTCCAGGGTATAAGTGTCATTCCATCGGGTCTCTTACCATCGTCACGAAACAAGCCATTTGGTTCTAAAATAGCTGTTACGTTGGCGCTGGTAAGGGCCCGACGGATGACATCATTAAGGCAAGCATGTCTCGAATATCTACCTGCGCTTTTGATGCAAGATAGTCCGTGGTGACCGAGTTGATTGACAGCAGTGCCACACTGACAGCGATGTGACGAGAAAATTGGCAAGCCCAAGCGTAAACATACTGCGGATCTAAAAGTGTTGGAGTCCAAAAGTGTACCCATATGTGAAGATGGTAAGGCCTGCAACCAAAGACCCGATTCCCAAGCAAAAACACCTGTGAGGCGGGCCCTATCTGCGGAACTGGTTGACGTTTCTAATAAATTATTCCGTACCAGTTCACAGAGAGGGTCATCCCAGAGCCGCTGCGAGGAGGGGACCTTGGGCAGTTCAATGTTCGGGCAGGCCAATTGCCATGAAATTCTGGCCTCAGTCAAGCAAGATACCTCAACATTTTGAAAAGAAACAGAGAGTATGCGCTTTATAAGGTCATCTGTGCTATAGACCGAAGACAAAAAGGCTGGCAATGACATACTAGAAATTTTGCGAATGCCTAAGCCTCCATGCCTAATAGGCAGAGAGGCTTGTGACCATCCTCGATTATCAAAATTTATATTAAAAACTGAGATGAGTGTATCTCTAATGGTATTGTCCAAGTCTTGTAATAAATTGGGGTCCTTCCAAAGTGGACAACACCTAAGAGTATACACAAATTTTGGGACAAAAAGACAGTATCTGATGATAGTGAAGGCCATGTGTTTATTAATTTTTAAAAGACGATCTGAAACATTTTGAAAATTTTGAATTTTTTCCTCGACAAAGGTGGAAACTGATTCTTCAAGGATGGGGGAACCTAGCTGTCGAAGTGAACCACTGTCTAAAAGTTTAATATTAGGGGCTAAACTATCAAAATTTTCAAAAGCCAAATCTTTTGCTTTATCTTGAACCTTTTCCAAGAAATCAGATCTGACTGGACCTGTGTTTACAGCATTGACACGTACTTCTTTTGATGCCAGATCAAATGCTATGCTCCTTGTCAAATGATCTACACCTGCTTTGCTTACACAATATGAGAATTTATTTTTCATTAGTACTGCACTGGATGCGATGATAGCTCAGTGGTAAGTGACGTCGGATACCGCGGCGAAGGTCGTGGGTTCGAATCCTACAATGAGCTTGAGCTTTCGGTGAAGTAAAACATCGTGAGGAAACCATAGCACGGTGGTAGGGTACTTTGTAGTACCCGACTGGCTGGCTACCACCCTCAAGTTGAAAATCTGTCGCCAGGCACCTATCGGTGTGTTCCGACAGCTGCACTTGAGAGCCAGTTCCTATCTAGGCTTTGTGTGCTTACCACCTTCGGCTACATCATCACTTACCATAGTGAGATTGTAGTCAAACACAAGCCTATCCAGAATTAAAAAAAAAAAACTAGATATATTTATAATATTTCCTTTTGTTTCAATTAGATGCGGGGCAGTAAGATTAATAAGGTAAACCATGGAATCGAAGATTAATTGCCATCATTTCATCGAAGAATTTCATAGCGTTATCGGATAGAATACTTTGTGTTCCAGCTATACCTGCATTGTTTACCAAGATATTCAATGTCCCGAAATGTTTTATGACGTCGCTAACCATAGTTTTCATGTTATCATCATCTGTAATGTCAGCAACAATTACAAATGGCTTGCTGCCATGCTGTTCACACTTCCCTGATATCTACTGTTTTTAGTTTGGTTTCATTTCTTCGAACATTGCTACATATGCTCCTTCTTTTGAAAACTGTATTGCAATGGCGGCGCCTATGCCTGAACATGCTCCAGTAACCAAAACAACTTTATCTTTGAAATTCATTTTAATATTTAGAGTATACAACAGTTGAAGCAGAACTGAACGCCGACTAAATACTAGCGTTGTTATTTTATATAGTAGATAATAAATACAAGTCATTATTTTTAAATAGCAAAATGTATTTTATTATTATTCCATTTATTTATTTTACTTTAACTTATTAATTACAATTTCAAATATATATATGAAAAATACAATATTTATATTTAAAATTATAAAAAACAACATCCAACCAGCATCGGGAACAAGGTCCAAGTTACCGGTGGTCAAGACTCCAGAGAGAGGAACTTCCTCACAATGCGTGCCGTCTCCAGGAGTACTGCCTTCTGAATCTGGCCCTTGATCCAGCCACCTAACGTGAGCCTCTTAAGGTGTTTGTCGAGGCTCTTTGCCAATAGGCCATGGGCGGAAACGACTATTGGTACAATGACAGCCGTGTCAATATCCCACATGTCGACAACCTATTATTATTATTATTATTTTTTATTTTAGACTCCTATTTCTAGGGTATCTACATTTTGTCGCGGGCTTTTGGCCAAACGAAAAAATAGGGGTAGGGAAAATGTGGGAGGGATTAGATGAGTTTACTGGTCTATTGCTAAGAATTTACGGACTATTCTACATGTGTTCAAAATTACGGCCTTTTGTAGTTGGATGAATGTGAGTTTATGAATTCCAAGTTTGTTCAAGCTGCTATGAAGTGTATGGGGTATGATACCAGTGGAAGATAATATTATTGGAACTGTTATGACTGTCTTGACTTTCCACTGTGTCTTCAACTCAATTGATAGATCTGTATATTTTGTTATTTTATCAGTGTGAGTTGATCTAAGGTTGTGCGTGTTGGTTATAGCAATATTATTATTATTATTAGAGACCGGATATCTGCCTCTAACAAAATCAGTCTTTATTTGTTTTAATGAGTAAGTGACAAAGATTCGCATTCATAACAGCAGAAGCGTTTTGACTATTACAATTTCATTTAACTTACATCTATCTATAAGGTCGTGTAATATCGTAAGGTCTCTCTCTATCTCTTGTCTGGTAATCTTTCGCGTCGATGATAAAACTAAAACCAACAGATTACCTCTATTCATGAATTTACTTACTTATTTTATATTAGTTACAACAAATGTGCAAAATATACAAACAAATGTACAACTATAATATATAAAAAACTTTTTGATGCTGCCGCTGCTGCTGATCGGCATATGTACCTATGTTGGCAATAATATGTTAATACGTACCTACTTAAAAAGTAAAATAAAAGTTTGTATGGTTAAATGTGAATTTATGAAATATACAAAAAAACATGATATGATACAAAATTACACGGTTTCACGGGCAATATAAATTATAGTTTCTAAAAAAACACTCAGTATGTATTTAATGCAATAGGTTTTTAATACCTAGATGAAAATATATGATTGAAAAAATCTAGCCTAGATGATAATAGAGAATTGTTTTCGTTTGCATATTTTTTTCATTATAGCATTGGACCTTTTAGTAGATTCCCGTTATCAGTAACATATGATGAACCGGTGATACTTCGTGCTTTATCACTCGCTAAAAATAGTGCAAGATCGGCAATTTCTTCAGGATCAGCTATTCTATCAAGGGCCGTCGATTGCTTCATCATATTCCAAACAGCAGCTTCTCTCGCTTCAGTAGCGCCAGTATTCTCAATTATATCAGTTTTTACTGGTCCCGGATTAATAGAATTTACACGCACACCTTTGTCAGCGAGTTCATATGCTATGCATCTTGTAAAATGATCTAATCCAGCCTTAGAAGTGCTATATGAGAATCCTGTTTTAGACAGAACATTAATTGCTGCTACGCTAGATATGTTAATGATATTCCCTCTAGTTTCAACGAGATGTTTTGCAGCAAGATTTGTAATTAAAACAGCGGCACGTAGATTAGTAGCCATGGTTTGATCGAACAATTGCATGGCGTGCTCGGCGAGAATACTTGCAGAGCCAGCTATTCCTGCGTTGTTGACCAAAACATCCAATTTACCAAAATGACTTATTGTCTCACTGACTATTCTTTTGGCATCATTTTCTTTGGTAACGTCAGCAACTATTAGTAATGGCTTGCTGCCTTTTTGTTGGCATTTTTCAGAAACATCTTTAAGTTTATTCTCGTTTCTTCCAACAATGATGACCTTAGCGCCTTCCTCTACAAACTTTAGAGCGATGGCGGCGCCTATTCCCGAACTAGCACCAGTCACCAAAACAACTTTAGCGAGTAAACTCATGTTCGTAATTAATCGTACTATATCACTCGTATAGACGGAGTACTATGATTGAAAAATATATAGGCTCGAGATTATATATATATTATTCTTGAATATCTTATCTAATTGTACCTAATGATAGCATGTCGCAATTACGTGTTTGTAAAAACTACTTTTGTAGCGTAACTACTTAGCATAAATAGATAATAATCCATAAAAAATCATTATGAATTATGTACTGAAGTGTGTCTATAACCATTTTACATCAGGAGAAAAATTATTGAAATATTTACAGCACTTCTAATATTCGCTATAAAAACATGTTATTTTTTAACATGTTCTGGAAATTTAAAAATTATGGTATTTTTAAGCTGTACGTAAATACATAAGCATAGCTGATAGAAAGCTTGGTCCGATTAGGTATTTCTATTTCTATGTATGATTAATGTGAAATATTAAGCAATTTTAGATTTTTTAGGGATTATTTCCCAAAGGACCCTTTAATAAAATCCCATTGTCTGATATAAATGTAGCTCCCGTTATACCTCTGGCTTTGTCACTAGCTAAGAACAGTGCCAATTCAGCAATCTCTTCAGGTTCACCTATTCTACCAAGTGATGTACATTTCTTCATCCCGTCCCAAATTAAACTTTCAACTTCTTCACTAGCACCCATATTTTCAAATATACTTGTTTTAACAGGTCCAGGGTTAATGTTATTGACTCGAATTCCTTTTGGCGCTAGTTCAGCGGCCATACATCGAGTAAAGTGATCTAAACCTGCTTTCGATACGGCGTATGGGAAGTTTTCCATACCATATGGTATTAATGCACTTACGCTTGAAATATTAATAATATTTCCTTTAGTTTTTATCAGATGTTGTGCTGCAAGATGTGTAATATAAACTGCTGATCGGAGATTGGTAGCTAACGTTTTATCGAAAGACTCCATAACATCGTCTTTTAGAATGTTGGTGTAAGTACCAATTCCTGCGTTATTAACTAGAACATCTATTTTTTCAAATTTTTCAATCGTATTATTCACAATTCTCTTCACATCATCCTCCTTAGTAATATCTGCGACAATAATTAATGGTTTGCTGCCATTCTTTGTACATTGTTCAGAAACTTTTTTTAGTTTTTCTTCATTTCTTCCAACTATAGCGACATTTGCTGCTTCTTTTGCAAACAATATGGCAATCGCGGCTCCAATACCTGAACTGGCTCCCGTGACCAAAATAACTTTATTATTGAAACTCATTTTCAACAAATATATTTCAAGTTGTGGTGTAGGTAAGTAGAATGCCGAATGAGGGAAAACCTATTTAATGGAGTCTTTATAGCAGACAGATAACAAACATTGTTTTATCATGGTACATAATAATAATAAATACACAATAACATAGGTACACATCACGCCTGATGAAATATTAAAATTTTTCGTACGTCAACACAGGTATTTAAATATTGGTATTTCAGTGGTAGGTATTTCACACATTTCATTTTTAAACAGTCACATCTGTTTTGGACTTTACAATAACTACCAAAGAGAATATAACTCACTAATAGGTACCTATGTGTATATGTATATGTTACCGGTCAAACCCGAATTCGGAACAAACAAGATTTGCCTAGGCTAAACTAGTTCGTCCTATACGCGGTCGCTTCATCTTTGTTCACTCAAAATCTTAGAATTGATAAACATAAAAAATAACAACAAAGTGATTAGGTTAAAACTACACTTTTAACCTAATCATAAAATCAATAAAAGAGATAAAGTACATAATGCGTGTTGTAATTTTATCGAGAGGTGTTTATGTATGGCCCAACGTAAATGTAATAAAAGCGTGTTAAAAAGAAACGCTAGACAGTGATAGTGAAGATGGTTTAGATTAACTAAACAGTGGAATCGGTTAAAAATGCACAAACATTTCCAACTGTACAAAAAAAAGACTTCGACCATAAAGATTTCTATTTTTGAAAACAAGTTGAATTACCCCCCAAATATAGTTCGAAATAGTAGATTGTATCATAAGGTAGCAAAATAATATTTTTACGGCGAGGGTGCTTTTTTGAATCCAGAGCGAAGTGAGGGATTCTAGAGTAGAATCCCGTCGCCAGGGATTCTTTAGTAGAATCCTGAACGAAGCGAGGGATTCAAAGCACGTCGCCCGAGCCAAAAATATATTTGCACCCGAGTGATACACTCTACTTTTCATCACCCTCTATGAGAAAATAGAAGGCGCCTCATATTTTATTTCAATATTATTATTTAATAAAATATAGAGTAACAACTAAATTGAAATTAAACAGTATCTAATAATAAAACAACTAAAAACTAATTTCTCCCGGGATTTTGCAGGTAATAGTTTATCCATCACATTTCTTGCGTCAGTTCTAATACTTTCTGGGGTTAATTTTATACTTCACTGTCACTTGAAGAACTCATTTTTCAAAACAAAACCATAAATTTCTAACAATCCGTGAAAATTGTCAAAAACGCGTGCTGTAGTTCGCGCGTTTTTAATTTGTTTTTAGGGTTCCGTACCCAAAGGGTAAAAACGGGACTGTTGAAATTTTCACAAATTATGTATTTCTGTTACAAATACTAAAAACAAAATAAAATAAATATTTAAGTGGTGCTACCATACAACAAACGCTATTTTTTTGCCCTTTTTTGCTCTATATCAATAATGGCAACAGGTAGGCACTTGAAATATTCACAAAATACTCACTTGTATTTTTACTTTAATAATAAATAATAAAATAAAATAAATATTTAAGGGTGGCTCCCATTCAACAAACGTGATTTTTTTGCCTTTTTTACGGAATCCTTCGTGCGCGTGTCCGACTCGCACTTGGCCGGTTTTTTTTATAAATGATATGAAAAAACATCTTCAGAAAATGTATCGTTTTTTAGGGTTCCGTACCCAAAGGGTAAAAACGGGACTCTATTACTAAGACTTCACTGTCTGTCCGTTCGTCCGTCCGTCTGTCCGTCCGTCTGTCCGTCTGTCTGTCACCAGGCTGTATCTCAAGAACCGCGATAGCTAGACAGTTGAAATTTTCACAAATGATGTATTTCTGTTGTTGTTTTTGCCTTTTTTACGAAACCCTTCGTGCGCGAGTCCGACTCGCACTTGGTCGGTTTTTTTTATTATTCAGCCGGCGGTGCGATTATGGGCCGTCGTACCAGCCAGTCTTTATTCAAACTATATTTGCGTTCGATTTTTTTGGCGCTGAACACTAAGATGTTCCAAATTCAAAAAGTGCGCGGCAAAGATAATTGCGGCGCACTTATAAAGAGGATTAAAAACTCATAGAAAACACGTCCGACCGAGGACAACCGAATCCGCTTACGCACTCTCCACCGCGCCGTCAAGAAGCGAGTGGCCGAGGCCCGCGAAAAAAGCTGGGATCAGAAACTGATCGACATAAAGCCCTCCCATCGAGCCTTTTGGCAACTCTCACGTGCCCTAACCAAGGACACGGTTGCCCATATTCCACCTCTCAAAAGGCCCAACCTTCCACTCGCCTTCGAAGACGAGGAGAAAGCCGAATGCCTGGCCGAAAGCCTGGAGCTTCAGTGTACACCCAGTTCCCTCCCTATCGACCCTGTTCATATGGAGGAAGTAAATTCGGAAGTAGAACGGCGAGCTCCTCTCCCGTTACCCCCACCTCCTCTCAACGAAGAGGAAGACCCCGTCCCTCCCGTGACCCCGGACGAGGTCAAGCAGATCATCCGGGACCTCCACCCGAGAACAGCCCCGGGCTCGGATAAAATCACGAACAAAGTGGTAAAGCTGTTCCCGGCTACCCTTATCATGCTCCTGACAGCGATCTTTAACGCTGCCTTATCCAATAACATTTTTCCACATCAGTGGAAAAAAGCCCATGTAATTGGGATCCATAAGCCCGGCAAACCCAAATCCGAGCCCTCCAGTTACCGACCCATCAGCTTGCCCAACGTCATGGGCAAGATGTATGAAAGGTTAATATACCTCCGTCTCAAAGCGTATGCCGACGCTAATAAACTCATTCCCGACGAGCAGTTCGGCTTTCGAACTAGACACTCGTGCGTCCAACAAGTTCACCGTATCGTTGAACACATCGCCTCCAACTTTCAGAAAGGTCAGATGACCGGAGTCCTGTTCTTCGATGTTGCAAAGGCATTCGACAAAGTCTGGCACAACGGCTTAATTTATAAGCTGTACAAACTCGGAGTGCCAGTCAGACTCGTGACCATCCTACGAGACTTCTTGTCGAATCGCCAATTCAACTACCGAATAACAGGAGCGCTATCCTCAGCCCACCCCGTTCTAGCCGGAGTCCCCCAAGGCTCTGTGCTGTCCCCCTTATTGTTTACACTCTACACGAGTGACATCCCAAAAACTAGCAAAGCGCAGCTAGCTCTATTCGCGGACGATACCGCAATATTATTCTGGCAGGAGCCCCACGGCAATTGCCAAAGTTCTCCAAGCTGCGACTCACACCCTAGGTCCCTGGTTTCGGAAATGGAGAATCGAAATTAACCCCACCAAGAGTCAGGCGGTGCTGTTCTTCAGTCTCGCCAAGAAACTCATCCCCACTCCCCCCCCTCCAGTCACCATGTTCGGCGAGCCGATCCCTTGGGAGAGGCGAGCCAAATATCTCGGTGTTACCCTGGATGATCGTTTGTCCTTTGCCAACCACATAAAACAGGTTCGTGCACGCGCCTGTTTTGTGTCCGGTCGCCTTCATTTCTTGTTAAATAAAAAGTCTAAACTTGCCCTAAAAAGCAAGGTGAGACTCTACACCGCGTGCATCCGCCCCGTTATGCTATATGCATGCACTGTGTTCGCACATGCATCTCCCAAGCTGATCCATAGACTCCAAGTGGTTCAAAACCGCTTCATGCGCAAAGCCACGGGCGCCCCGTGGTACATGCGCAACTTAGACCTCCACATAGACCTCAATCTGCCCACGGTTAAGCAATTCATTAAGCGCGCTTCACGCCGCTATTACGATCGTGCCCTAAGCCACGCGAACCCATTAATTGTAAACACTGCAAACTATACTCCTTCAGAGATTTCAAAAATCCGTAGGCCTAAACTCGCCCTCAGCGAGCCGGATGACCCTACAACTCTAGCTCAGATTAAGGATAGGGAGGCTCGCGCAGCCCTGAAGAAACAAATACAACACCGCCCGCGTTTTCGCCCTCGCCGGAGAGGCCCATCGCGACGTCCCACTCAGTCAGTCTCGTCCCCAGTAGTTGGCCCGAGCCGTACCAGTAATCCGACCGTCCCTTAAAACCCCTCTAAATCGCTTAGGCGAAGTCCGTCCCACTATTTTGTGCCCCCCGACGACGCCCTGAGCCGAGGTTCGTGCCCCAACTGGGGCGCCCTCAGCGGTCAGTCGTCTAAAATTTGTAAACTCGGTTGAGAGCCCTAAGCGCTCACCGAAAAGTCCGCGTAAGGGTGTCTATGGTCCCTCAGACCTCCACGGTTGACGGGCCGGTTGGCGTGGTTGGTTAACACACTGCCTATCACGCCGCAGGTCGTGGGTTCGATTCCCATCCAGGACACACATTTGTGTGCATGAACATGTCTGTTTGTCCTGAGTCTGGGTGTAATTATCTATTTAAGTATGTATTTACAAAAAAAAAGTAGTATATGTAGTATATCAGTTATCTGGTTTCCATATTACAAGCTCTGCTTAGTTTGGGATCAGATAGCCGTGTGTGAACAAATGTCCGAGGATATTTATATTTATTTATTTATTTACCTTTAAGTCCTCCCCAAAAAAAAAAAAAATCATAGAAAACACCACCTTTAGGTGCACTTAAAGGCAAACCAAGTCGTCCTTTTTGAATAGATTGGATGAAAAATAATATAACAGTGACAGCGTCAGTGAAGTTTTTTTTACAAGGATAAAAACAAATATTGTGAAACCCTATTACCAACCTATTACAAACAAAAAGTCATGCTTACACTATTCCTGCCTGGCACATGCCAGATAAATGCCAAATAAATAATAGTGTGTGTGTGTGTAAATAATCATGTGATTTGCCAAATACACACTATTATTTATTTTATAATAATTCTGTTATATTTTCGATATCCTTTATTTTTGTTTGTACCATTACTATAAAAAAAAGTACTTTCTAGTGCGGTATTATCACAGTATATTATACTGTGGTATTATCGGTCGTTATCGGCGTGACACTTTCCTTGCTTGATTTCTTATTTCCGGTTTGGTAGATCCAGGGGCAAAACGAACATATGGAAATTGAGTTTAGGAACATTTTACTACTATAAAACTAGGTCATTTAATTTTCAAGGCAAAAACGGAGGACTGATAAACACTGTTGGTAGGGAATAATAATGTTTATATAACCTACTAAAAATAAAATTTGAGTGGTTAAATATGAATTTATGAAATATTCAAAATATTATGATAAAAACATTACACAGTTTCATCACAAAATTTCGTTTAGTCAATATAAATTACAGTTTCTAAAAAAAACTAGGTATGTCGGTATTTGTTGCAAATAGTTGCAATAGGCTTTTAATTAATACATTATTATACCTACTTCGCAAATGAGAAAATTGATACCTAAATCTTCTAACTGATTGAAAATATCTAGTCTGGACGATATGGAGAATTGTGTTTTTTTGCATATTTTTTATTACATTGGACCTTTTAGTAGAATCCCGTTATCAGTAACATATGATGAACCGGTGATACTTCGTGCTTTATCACTCGCTAAAAATAGTGCAAGATCGGCAACTTCTTCAGGATCAGCTATTCTATCAAGGGCCGTCGATTGCTTCATCATATTCCAAACAGCAGCTTCTGTCGCTTCAGTAGCGCCAGTATTCTCAAGTATATCAGTTTTTACTGGTCCCGGATTAATAGAATTTACACGCACACCTTTGTCAGCGAGTTCATATGCTATGCATCTTGTAAAATGATCTAATCCAGCCTTAGAAGTGCAATATGAGAATGATGATTTAGACACAACATTCATTGCTGCTACACTAGATATGTTAATGATATTCCCTCTAGTTTCAACGAGATGTTTTGCAGCAAGATTTGTAATTAAAACAGCGGCACGTAGATTAGTAGCCATGGTTTGATCGAACAATTGCATGGCGTGCTCGGCGAGAATACTTGCAGAGCCAGCTATTCCTGCGTTGTTCACCAAAACATCCAATTTACCAAAATGACTTATTGTCTCACTGACTATTCTTTTGGCATCATTTTCTTTGGTAACGTCAGCAACTATTAGTAATGGCTTGCTGCCTTTTTGTTGGCATTTTTCAGAAACATCTTTAAGTTTACTCTCGTTTCTTCCAACAATGATGACCTTAGCGCCTTCCTCTACAAACTTTAGAGCGATGGCGGCGCCTATTCCCGAACTAGCACCAGTCACCAAAACAACTTTAGCGAGTAAACTCATGTTCGTTATTAATCGTACTATATCACTCGTATAGATGGAGTACTATGATTGGAAAAATATATAGACTCGAGATTATATATTATTCCTGAATATCTTATCTAATTTTACCTAATGATAGCATGTCGCAATTACGTGTTTGAAAGAAAAGTGTGCATCCTTTCGCTAGAGTTGTAGTGCTGTCGATATGTCTATAAGTATATATCGATATTGACTTGTACTAATGCAATAAAGGTGTGTTGCTTTTGTCACGCAATGAGGAATATGCACGTATTTTTTTTATTGTTTTAAACGTTTCTACGGATTATTACATTACCAAAAAAATATATAACATATCCAAAATCTTAACCATTAAGCTAAAAAATATAAATTAAAATCACTATCATTTCCGGGTGATTCAAACGCGGCCATTGTGGTGCGCTTATTTTGTGATGTGAGATTAGACGAATTCGATGTCAAAAATGAAGTGTTTGGTTTACAAAGTTACTAAAATCATTTTATTACCATGGAAAAGCACAGAAAACTTATAAATTATAATAAATTTAAGCGTAGCGGTTACAAACTCTAAGGTCGAGTTTCAAAGAGACGTCACGATATGCTCATGGGGTGTTTTGAAAATTTGCGACGGAAATCAAAACAGACACTTTTTGATGATTAAATTTAGCTATTAAATCATGTTTTTTTTAAATGATTATACATGTACGTATGTTTTTGTAACAATATGAATTACATAAAAAAAAACGTCCGTTTTGAAGACACGTGCATATTCCCCATTACGGAACGCGCGTTTCAACATATTGAAAATAAATAATAGCTACCTTAGTACCTAAGGCTGTCACGGAAAAACTTTACTGTCATAAATGTATCCATTTCACACATCACGGTGTATTTTGATGATTTCAATGGGCATGGAACTTTAAGACGTGTACCTTTGTTAAGTGTACCGAAAGGCATTATGCGAGCATTTGAAAGCCTACCTATAGTAGTTTGTTGACAGGTTTCTTGTTTCGTTGTCCCAGTTTTGACTCACGTTGTCGTATTGAATAACTTTAAGGTAACTTTAACTTTTTTTACTTTTTTGTATTGAGAGTTCAATTTCTCTATTAATTAATATTACCAACTAGATTTCCGCCCTGCGGTTTCACCCACGTCACAGTTTAATATTAAGCTGTGCCCACGTACCCGAGGGATCTTATATTTTCCCCGGATAAAAAGTATCCTATGTTTATTTCAGGGTATGATCTACCTGTGCACCAAGTTTCATCAAAATCCTTTCAGCCAATTTTGCTTGATTGAGGAACAAACATCCAAACATACAAACTTTCACATCTATACCAGAAAGAGGAAAGATTTGATTGTTTGTTTGCATTGAATAGGCTCTGAAACTAAAGGACCGATTTGAAAAAATCTTTCACCATTAGAAAGCTACATTATCTCTGATGAGCATAGGCTATATTTTGTCCCGGGAAAAGATGATGAAAGATCCAACGGGAACGCGGGTGAAACCGCGGGAGACGGCTTGTTTATAACATGCCTCCATCTGCTGCATCTTAATCCTAAAGATTTTTAAATTATCAAAATGGTATTTCCTTAAAAAGTTTAATTTACCGGGTAAACTCTATTTACCCGGTACCCAATGCAAGAAATCAAATTTATTCATCTACTAATATGCATTTATGACATTGTTCATTAGGAGCTGATATCGCTTATCTTCCATACGCATGACTCGTTAGCAGCTCCATCTATCAGTTACTTTTTATATTTCTCAGTTATGTATATACTTATATGTTAGACTGCCAATCTTTATTAAATCTTAGGAAACTGTTAATATACATTTTAAGTATCCAGATTTTAAGAACCTTTATAAAAGAAAAATAAATGTTTATTGTTATTATTCAATAAATTTTAATAATATTATACATAATAATATCATTTATTACCCACGACGGAACGGAGACGGTATATGCGTTTGGGGTGAGAGGATGTTAGTGCAAATCAATGATGCCACTTATCTCCAAAACTACTAGTCCGATTTTGATGCGGTTTTCAGAGATGGGTTAGGATTTGATTGGTGCATGTTCTAAGATAGGTGTTACGTTGACAACTCACCAGGGGGCGCTGCAGTAAACATTTGTTTGTGCAAATCCTATGTTGCCATTTATCTCCAAAACTACTAGTCCGATTTGAATGCAGTTTCCAGTGATAGGTTCGGATTTCATTGTGGTGCATGTTCTATAAAAACTCACGTTAACCACTCAACAATCACGAACTCCCATTCATCTGATACTATATCGCACCCCGAAATGGTTACTTAATCATTCCACATTTAATGGCAGCCACGGACGGATTTTCTTGGATTTTTTTATTTCTCTAGTACATAAATTCTTTAAGTCAGGGATTTATACGCTTTTTAAAATTATTTTATCCTTTTTCAATTACATTTTAACCGTCGTAGGATTTTACAAAATTTTTAATTTTGCGTTTTTTCGGTTTTTTGTAATTCGTGAGTTAGGGCACGACGAGGCCCTGTTGTGGCCCTGTAGTCAAAAGCAGATAAAAAATACTATTCTGAACTGAGGACAAGGACACCGTGTATCGCGAAGGGTAGGAAGGAACCTTCAGCCGTAACTCTCATTTATTTAGATATGAACTATTGTAGGGAAGTATCGTAGTCATTGAAAACTATCATAGAGATTTCAGCTGTGAAAACAGAAAGAAAGTACCAACATATTTTTTTTCTCTAGCTTTAATCCCACGTTTATTGAGCCATATTCAAGAATACTTTACCATTTACTCTATCTATTCTGACCTACAGAATACGCTGTGATAGTAGGTACCTACTGTCTGAAAATCGTCTTCATTGCATATGACGTCATAACTTATCACTACAAACACAAAAAGTATAATAACTGGTTTACAGAGTTCATGTTTGTTTGCCTTTTCATTATAGGGACGAACCGCAAAGAGGGTGCACCCTCATTATATGTAGTAATTACTTTAATAAAATGTATGTCAATACCATTCATAGCCAGGGTGGAATAAATGGCGAAAGAAGATGAGATTTATAAATAGGTACATTTTGTTCATTATTTTTACGTTTGAATGTAACAGCAGAAATTATGATGGTAAACAATTAGTCCAGTTTTATTGGTAACGTTTAGTGCAAATTAAGGCCAACCATTTGAGTACAAATAAAGTGTTAATGACTAACTGAGATAGGGTACTACAACCAACGCTACATCAGCTTTAAAACTATAGGAATGAGGATAAATGTTTATTTTGTTTCTATTTTAAACTGTAGTGTTACACTTCAATTCTGAAAGCTGAATATTATCTATTTATTTGTTGAACACAGCACTGCACATATCATAAAAAAACATAGGTAAACAAAATACAAGAGTACGCGGATGGGACCGTCGTGTCAAAACTACAAATAGGTACCTAAATAAAATAGGTACATGGTATTCAAAAAATCGCGATACAATTTTTCATTTTTGTCACGGTGTTTGTGGTCGAACTCCTCCGAAACGGCTCAACCGATTTTTATGAAGTTTTAGAGTCTCAAAAGTGGCTCAACCGGTTAGAATATTATTTTTTGTATGTTTGCCTCAACTGAAAATGATTAGGTAAAAAGAAAATTAGGATAAACCGAAAGAAACCGTCATCCTAGTTTATTATTCATTATATTCTCAAACTACTTAACCCGTTGCATATATTTTATGGTTTGAAATCTAATGAAATATCTCCGCAAGTAAAAAATACAATTTGTTAAAGCACGCCTGTGGCTTCTGAAGGATGTTCTTCAATCAGTGCGTCAAATCAATTTAATTGAATTTATTTTGCAATAAGTTCAGTAAATTGATCTGAAGGATAGGTATATAATAAAATCAGTTCACCAAGAAATGCATATTTTTTTGTTATTTTGATTAATTATAGAACTACTTACATACATACAATACTATTTTAATAATACAAGAAAACCTCAATAAGAGTAAATAGGTTTTTTTTTATTAAATTAGATAATTAAATGTTAATAATTTTCAACTTTTTTTATTTTTTGGAATTTTTCCTTTATCTGTGCTATAAGATGTTGCTTCGTACCAAATTTTAAGATTCTGAGTTCACGGGAAGTACCCTGTAGATTTTGATTCCCTTGCGAGATTCGAAAATTTGCGGAAATTTGGGGCATAAACGGCTGTATCTTTTGATTGCGTTGGCTTAGAAGTTTGATATTTTCACAGCTCTAAGGGACAGTAGACCCGAGTATCCATACTTCTATTTTATCCTATCCTAATTTATCACCCGAAAATTACGTACCCTTATTTAAAAAAAAAAATACTTTGCACATCTGTGTTTGGGTCACAGAATTACACCATCCTACCAAATTTCACACACAATTTGATTTGGTCCAGTAGATTCAAAGCAAATGTCTGTGACAGACATGTCCGGACAGACAGACGCACGAGTGGTCCAATAAAGGTTCGGTTTTTTTTGTACGGAACCCTAAAATGCAGATTGGATAAAAAATAAGCTACGCAAATTGCTAATTCCACGCGGACGGAGTCACGGGCAAAAGCTAGTTTGATATAAATTTCAGCCACGCGTTCCTGAGAAAAAGGGTTTTGACGGACGGACGGACGGACAACAAAGTGATCCTATAAGGGTTCCGTTTTTTCCTTTCGAGGTACGGAACCCTAAAAAGGGGTAAGAGTTTTATAAGAACAAATTTTTAATTGTCATTCAAAGTAGGATTTGGAAAAAAACGCATTTTTGAAAAAACTTTTTAGAAATTCCTTGCTGGTGGTGGTAAATAAACTTATTGAATTTGGTATAAAATACCTTTTTGAAAAAAAAAACCCTATGTAAAATTGAGGTGATACTTAACTCACTCAATATTATCCAGCCAGAGAGAGAGTCCTACGACAAACTTAATGGGGAGATAAGTGGACGGATCACATACCAAATACTCGTATACCTTTTAAAAACAACACCTGTGAAAAAAATCTGCTTATAATACTTAGGTATTTATAATCTTATTAGTTGGGTACCGACTTTCACCGTCGAGTCGAGTCGGTCAGGATTTCGAAATTTATCCATCCAACCGCATTATTTGTGTTTCCATAATTATTCAGCCATTTCGGTTATTGTAGCCTATATTTTACTCAAGCTTAGATGTTCGTTCGAGCGACAATTATCTAATTAGTAGGTCGGTTAGGTCTCATACCTGGCTGTGAACGTTGTTCAGGGAAGCGTAGGCTCAAACTCCGCTCTCGGCAACAAATCGTGAGATACGCGAGCGAGACGCCTAAACTACGAGTACAAAGCTATTTTCACAACAGAATTTAATTTAGATTACATGGGAAATATAGATGTGAAAAATCCTAAAGCGCTTTACTGACAACGTTAAACGAAAAGCGTCAAAATTTACTGCGTTTCGATTAAATTTCTAGCTATCGGGACGCAATCTATGATTGATACCTACCAATTGCTCGTTTGGAGTTGGCTCACGCCTGTGGGGGGCGTGTTAGACAAACTGTGGATTGTATCTCTGTGTGTTTCCAATTTATCGTCTCTGTTGTCTGCTCGTTATTTTCTTAGTAACAGAACTATTGTACACGCCCGAAGGCAGGTATTATTTTCATTGCTCGAAGTGAAAACATCGTCGTTAGAGATCCCTTCTAACATCTTTAAACAGATGTGTTTATATACAAGAAATGTTATTATTTGCCCGTTGTAAGACGGTTCATTATTTGTTGTTCTTGGAAACTTTTCTCTCTTGTTTAGTTTTAGATAATTATTTCATAACCACACATATAACTATACTAACACGTACTAATATTTATAAATGAAAATGTAACTAGGTAAATCGGCTTGACTTTACGCTTAAAGATTGAAAAGTTTTTGTATGGAGTAACTTGAACTTTGGACTAGGGTAAGTAAGATCGAAGCTACCGTCATACGGACTTCCCGAGGGATTATGCACTTGGGTGTCCAGCTTTCTTGCTAATCGGAACATCAAGGTCGTCGTTGACGGATGCTGCTCCGATATCAAGAATATTAATGCTGGCGTACCGCAAGGCTGCGTGCTATCACCCACGCTGTTCATCCTGCATATCAATGATATGCTGGATATTCCCAGCATTCACTGCTATGCGGATGACAGAACCGGTGATGCTCAATACACCGGCCGCGCTAACATCCCTCGGCCCGTGGTGTAAGAAAGCCGAATTCTTGTGTCTTGACCAAAGACCAAAGTTTGAAAACACTCCTCTCACCATCTCAAGAATTTCTCTCGCAATGTCAACAACATTGCGAGTGATGTCCAGTTTCGAGGTCATTTGGAGAGCAAAGACAAACTGGCTTCGAAAAAGCTGGGTGTGCTAAATAGGTCCAAGCAGTATTTCTCACCACTTCAGTGGCTGCAGCTCTATAAAGCGCAGGTTAGGCCGCATATGGACTACTGCTCACATCTCTGGGCTGGAGCACCCGCTTATCAGCTCAATCCACTTGCCTCGGTGCCAAGACGGGCCACTCGTATCGCTGACGATCCCGAACTCACCAGCGGTATAGAACCTCTCAGCCTTCGGAGAGATATTGGCTCTCTCTGTGTGTTCTACCGTCTGTATAATGGGGAGTGTTCTCAAGAACTTTTTGACTTAGTGCCATCGTCACCATTATACCATCGCACTGCTCGCCAGCGATGTGGAGCTCATCCTCATATCCTCGAGCCGCCTCGTTCGTCCACTGATTCAGCCGGACGTTCCTTCTGCGGACCATTAGGATGTGGAATGAGCTCCCCATTACGGTATTCCCTCCGCGCTATGATATGGGGTTCTTCAAAAAGGGCGTAATGAGAAGGGCTCTTCAAGGTCGGCAACACATCGGCAATCACCCTGGTATTGCAAATGTCCATAGGCGGCGGTGACCACTTACCATCAGTTGGACCGTCTGCGTGTTTGTCAACATATTGACATTAAAAAAAAACATACATAGGCAATTTTTTGTTTATTAACTGTTAATTGGATGAAAGTTAAAATTCTATTTATTACAATACATTTTATATCTAAGTACTTACCTACATCATGTACGGAATTTCAATAATATGGAATCAACAACATATAAGTAGGTATACGAGTCCAGGCATAGGTAGGTATGTGTAATTACAAAAGAGAATTCACAGAGGATATGATATTTACCTTCCTTTTGTGGGAATACAATATGGAATTGTGGAAAACTTTACTCGGGTCTTGGCAATAAGGGATGCGATGATTATGATTAATGATATCTTGCTTCGCTTTCTGCATTTCTGTAACTTTGGCTTTGGCTGTTTTATCTCCACTCCACAATAGGAGATTCTGAATCATATTTACCAGGTAGTGAATTATTTGAGTAACTCTTGGACGAATAGTCTAAGGAGTAACTTTATTGATTTTATACTTAAAACTAATATAAAAATAGATGAATGAAATATCATAGTCAATTATACGTAGGTACCTTAGTGAGATTGCGGTCAAACCACGGGTCAAACACAAGCTTAACCAAAGTAAAAACCTGCCAAGATAGAGTCGGAGTCGCGCACGAAGGGTTCCGTAAAAAAGGCAAAAAAATCACGTTTGTTGTATGGGATTGCCCCCCTTAAATATTTATTTTATTTTATTTTTATTTTATTATTTATTATTAATGTAAAAATACAAGTGAGTATTTTGTGAATATTTCAAGTGCCTACCTGTTGCCATTATTGATATGGAGCAAAAAAGGGCAAAAAAATCACGTTTGTTGTATGGTAGCCCCCCTTAAATATTAATTTTATTTTATTATTTATTATTAAAGTAAAAATACAACTGAGTATTTTGGGAATATTTCAAGTGCCTACCTGTTGCCATTATTGATATCGAGCAAAAAAGGAAAAAAAATAGCGTTTGTTGTATGGGAGCCCCCCTTAAATATTTATTTTATTTTGTTTTTAGTATTTGTTGTTATAGCGACAACAGAAATACATAATTTTTGAAAATTTCAACTGTCTAGCTATCGCGGTTCTTGAGATACAGCCTGGTGATGATAGCGAGCAAAAAAGGGCAAAAAAATAGCGATTTTTGTAGCTTTTGTTGATATAGCGGCAACAGAAATACATAATTTGTGAAAATTTCAACTGTCTAGCTATCGTGGTTCTTGAGATACAGCCTGGTGACAGACAGACGGACGGACAGACAGACAGACGGACAGACAACGAAGTCTTAGTAATAGGGTCCCGTTTTTACCCTTTGGGTACGGAACCCTAAAAAACAATATAGGACACCTTCAATAAACAGGTTATCTAACGTAAAAATACATTTCAAATTCTGGTACGTTCCTGAGATTAGCGTATTAAAACACAGTAGGTAGTAGTGACGTCGGATACCGCGGCGAAAGTCGTGGGTTCGAATCCTACAATGAGCTTTCGGTGAAGGAAAACATCGCGAGGTAACCACAGAACGGTGGTAGGGTACTTTGTAGTAGGTACTCGACTGGCTGCCACCCTCAAGGTGAAAATCAGTCGGCAAGCACCTATTGGTGTGTTCCGACAGCTGCACTTGGGAGCCAGATGCCTTTAAAACATTGTTAAAAAGGTCGGCAAAATATTCGCAATCATGGTATTGCTAATGTCTATCGGCGACGGTATACACTTAAAAATCAGGTGACCGGGTTGTCACTTGTGATATAAGAACACCTTTATAAATTACCTACTGCTGCCGTCTCTAGGATGGATCTACCAAACACCAGCGTGATGCTGCTGCATGTCATAGAATGACAACTAGTACCTACAAGGCCATGCCAGCCGACTCATTGGAGAAAATGAAGCTGACGCTTGACCATTGACGGAAGATTGCTAAAGTTTTTCTAAAGGATACCTATATTTTGGAGAACGTGAACGATAGAAGCCAAGAACAAATCCAGGAGTTTTATACCTTAGTAGGTATCTACTATATTATAATATAATAAGGATTAATATTAATCCACATAATATGTGGATAATAATAAAACATTAATATGTGGATTAATCCCTTACTATATAGGTATAGGTACTTACTTAGTAATGCTATAGTTTTCAATTATAACAAATATTATTTTATCAATCGGGACTAATAACAAAATTTATATTTATATCTACCTAAATTTAATTACTTAAGTAATAAAAACATGAAATATTCCTCGTCTAAAAAATAAATTATTTCTGGATAACTAGCTCGTAGAATTAAATTTGTTTAAATATGAGAAAGATTATTTGTTATATCAGTTACTTTCCGAGGGAATAAGTTAGATAACGTCACAGGTTCCCTCCCTCCAGGTCCGGGCTAGGGGTCGTAACCTTTAACTCACCACTTACTAACGTCCATCAAAACAAAATCAAACACCAATCAATAAATTAATTGCTATTATAAAAAGAACAACATAGGTACTTACCGCAACTAAATCCGTTACTGCCTCTTAGACACCAACAATTTTCACTTCGTCTGAAGCACCCGAAGCACTTATCGTCCATTTACCTCAGTAGATTTATAAAATAAAAACTCACGGTAACCACTCAACAATCATGAACTCTCATTCATCTGATACTATATCGCACCCCGAAATGGTTACTTAATCATTCCACATGAAATTGTTTCACCGGCTTAAAAGAGGTGTAAAATGTAAATGTGATTTTCCTTCCGCTACTTTCAGAGGACTGAGGGCTGAAGCCTACAGGAAAATATCAAGCCTCGACCGGGATTTGGATGAAAATAATTCACGTTTGGGAGGAGCGACTGAGGCATGTTTACTCACTCTGCGGGTTGACTCATCTATGAGTAAGAAAGGGTCAAACGGATCATGCGCGGTGACGTCACGTTGAAACGGACGCTGACGATGTGGCCCGAAGTTTAGCGGCGACAGAATGAGATGGTCACCGCCAAAAGCTCAATGAGCAACGATATTTTATTATTATAAGATAGACATTTTACAATTTCCATGTTCAGGAGCATTTTCACACAGTTTGCCTAATGTGGAAATAGACTTGAAAGTTATTCAACATCGTTTTCGACTTCAATGATTGCAGGATAGGTAGGTATTTCATACCTATCTGTAATTTTTTTTTAATTCTGGATAAGTAAGCCTGTATTTGACCACAATCTCACCATGGTAAGTGATGATGTGGCCGAAGGTGGTAAGCATACAAAGCCTAGATGGGAACTGGCTCTCAAGTGGGGCACACCGATTGGTGCTAGGCGACAGATTTTCAATTTGAGGGTGGTAGTCAGGCAGTCGGCTACTATAAAGTACCCTACCACCGTGCTGTGGTTTCCTCAAGATGTTTTTTTATGATAGGTTTAGACCTATTCATTCTACTTCTTTGCCTTAGAATTAGATTAATCGTCGATTGCAAACTGTCTATGGACTTAAGATCTGTAAACGAATTATACCTACAATCAAGCAGTAAGTAGATAAGTACTTAGGTATTCAAACCTAATCTGTTCCAATATAAATCTGTATAGAAACAGCATGTTTTACAAAAACTTATCGGGGGTTAGTTACGTGGAAAGAGTACCTACTTAGGTACCTAGATAATTAAAAAACGCAAAGAGAAAAGAAAGAAAAGAAATTGCCATAGGCTAAGGTTGATATGATTATACCCTTTTTAAGGTTCCGTACCTAAAGGGTAAAAACGGGACCCTATTACTAAGACTTTGCTGTCTGTCCGTCTGTCTGTCACCAGGCTGTATCTCAAGAACCGCGATAGCCGCGATAGCTAGACAGTTGAAATTTCCACAGATGATGTATTTCTGTTGCCGCTATAACAACAAATACTAAAAACAGAATAAAATAAATATTTAAGGGGGGCTCCCATACAACAAACGTGATTTTTTTGCCATATTTACGGAACCCTTCGTGCGCGAGTCCGACTCGTACTTGGCCGGATTTTTTTCAATAGAAGCAGTAGATAATTTAATCTTTACCGAGCTACCGGTTTCGTTCACCGAAAGCTCATTGTTGGATTCGAACCCAAGACCTTCAACGGTATCCGACGTCACTTTTACTGAGCTATTAATTTTTTGAGCATTATTTAGAACAACTTGACGACTTGTTAAGACGAACATAAAGACTCAATCACAGGCTTATGTTTTCTAAGCCTCATCTTTAGCCACCACCTGGCTATTCGGTAGGCATAATCTTTCCTACTTTTTGTAATTGAAAGCTGTTTTTCAGGAAAAAAAAAATAAAAAACACCAATTATATAAACAATGGTTCATTTTATTACAAAAACTAGATCATCTAAAGATACCTATTTGATAATTATCATTATTTACATTTCAATGTTAATTGCACCATGTTAAAGGTGCTAAAACACTAAAAAGAAACATGGTTCATAATATTATATGAAACTCAATTATCATGTACTAAATAATTGGCACTGAATTTATTTTGCACTTTAATGACGCGTTTTCATTATCAACTGCTGTAATTTTAGTTAGGTAGTCTGTAACTAAGAAAATATTAGTTTAGCATAACCGTAATTTTATGAGATTTTAACATTTTTGGATGCCAACCGAAAGACGCGCCATTTTGAAAAAATTATGACTTCTGTAAGTCTTTTCACTCGACGAATCTAACATTATTTAATTTTTGTGACAATAGAATCGTGAAGAACAAAATTAGTTTAAGTATTAGAAAACTTAATGGTTTAACACTTATTTTTATCAAAAATTTTGCTATAAATAATCAATACTACTGACTTAAACTCATATTTTCTTTTTTCTAAATGGCGCTAAATTAGGTTACCTATTTCCACAAAGTCTATTTTGCATGTTGAATGAAATTTGGCAAGATTTCAGCTTGAATGATAACAAAACTATAGGTACATGTATACAAATAATTAGTACATGATAATGAGTACCTATCTTTTAAGTCATAAAATATAAAAAAATGAGATTCACAAAGTAAATATTCCTTCAATAAAGAAATCTATATATAAAAATGTAAGTTACAAAAATCGTAAAGCTTAATAACTGGACGGGTACATTTTCTAAGGCACTTTATAACATCAGGTATTTATATTTACCATCATAATCATAATTTTATATAAATAAAATTTTTATTTTCATTACTGAGAGTTGACAATTCATTCATATGTTACTATAGGATCGCGTCAACAGTATTTATTAGCGAAACCCCAATATAGGAATGTCCAACAGATGTAGGTGTATGAATACAGGATTTAGCCTGAAGTTACTAGTTTTGGAATATGACACAAATGCAGCAAAGAAATAGTTCAATACCTTAGTCCCCATTTACTAGTATCGGTTCAAACATATTTTCATCCCTTACTGTAAGTGTAGCCTATAACTATATTGTTATTTGTATGTGTGCAAATTCAGATTCCATTAAAAGTATTATAAAACACTTTTTCCTTACTTACTTAACAGTTTCTAAATTCTATATTTGTTTGTCATTCTTATTTTGTAGTCAGTATAAATGCTGCCAAAACATCTGGAATGTAATATATCTTCTAAAGATTTTGAAATGAGGTAAGATAGCTTTTTTTACTATAACAGCATTCATAAGGATTTAGTAACTTAAAAAGGCTTTGTTACATAATAAAGTTGCAAAAAACTGATACTATTGCAATAAGTATGACTGTTAAAGATGATTTGATGAATGTAGAACCATTGCATTCATCTCCAGAACAATAACATTCCTCCCAATACACACCATTCTCGTAAACACCCCAATTACATACACCTGTTACACCATTTTCAGCGACAGATGCACAGCGACGGATTACCTGACGCCAACGTCCATCCCCTGAAAACATTATTGTTATGAATTAATTTTTTGCATTTATTGTTATAACAAGTTTTCCACATGGTGGTTTCACCCACACATCTTATCCCGAGAAAAGACAATTCAAAAAAGAAGTGAGAAGGTTTGTGCAAGGTTGACAAAGTGCTTGAGATGCTTCTGGTGTTGCAAACGCCCATAGGTTACAGTAACCACTTACCATCAAGCATGTCGTGAGTTTGTTTGCCACCTAGTGGTAGTGGTTTTTGGCAATCAATGCTGACAATGCTTATAACAAAATTCTGTACGAATATATATTTATTATGTACCTTTCACACTTTCACAGCGTGGATAACGTTGCATTGTGTATATTTATAAGGTTAGTGATCTGATGTTGTTTTATATTTAGTTATTTAGATAAATTTATTGGCACTCTAGGTCAAGAACTGTACCTATTTCTTCAATGTATCTATTATTATCATGTATGACTGTCTGTTGCCAAAATAAATATAAAAAAAAAAAACTAAATTCAATTATCAAACAACAATTAATGGCCATATACTCATGCTACTCTATTTCAAGTCACAATAAAGTCTATATTAAATTTATCATTACATATAAATAATAATAGTAAAGGGAGCTTCTTTATATCTAAGGCAGAAACTGACAGACTGACTAACATATCACAGCATTTACTACTGGGAGTCTTCCTTTTACTGTGTGTAGATGTTTTTTTTTTTTGGAAAGAAGTTTCTTTTCGCGCGTTATGAAATATGAATTGATTTTTTGTGTCGGTGACAAAAGTCACCAACCGCTGTGCGGCGTGCGCATGTTTCTCTGTCTGTCTCTCTCTCTCTTATAGAAAGCAAACCAGATATTTTCATTTCTATTCATATATATATATAATTTTTTTATTTTTTGTATATATATATATATAAATAGATTATTGGAAATTCAACCTTTTTTTAGTGGATGAAAAGGGAGGTTTTTGTTTATATGAAAATGTGTTTTTCTTGATGATAAATTAATCAATACTATTTTGATAGAAATCACCTGAAGGAATGAGTGTGACAAAGATGTAATACTTATTTGCCAATTTGACTTTAACTTTTTGTTAATAACTAAACTTGCGAGGATTTTCTAATCAATTATTATGCTATTGTTTGATTGGTACGGTCGTCCCACTTAAGAACCAACCGGTTAAGCAGTTTCTTAGTGGGATGTGCATACCATTTTTGATTCCATGGGTTAAGTACCATCAACTATTAATAAAACACATATTTAAGGTTTTTTATTATTCACCTCTCAGGAGAGAAAGGGGTTGGTGTTACATACTGTATTTGTAAGTTTTTCAAATTTTCCAGAAATTGTGATTCATGTTAACTTGACATGAATTGACTGATTTGGGATGTTACAAACATAATTGAAATAATAGAGAATAAGCATAGCACTTTTTTTTTTTATTCTGGATAAGCTTGTGTTTGACCACAATCTCACCATGGTAAGTGATGATGTGGCCGAAGGTGGTAAGCACACAAAGCCTAGATGGGAACTGGCTCTCAAGTGCAGCTGTCGGAACACACCGATAGGTGCTTGGCGACAGGTTTTCAACTTGAGGGTGGTAGCCAGCCAGTCGTGTACTACAAAGTACCCTACCACTGTGCTATGGTTTCCTCACGATGTTTTCCTTTACCGAAAGCTCAAGCTCATTGTAGGATTTGAACCCACGACCTTCGTCGCGGTATTCGACGTCACTTACCACTGAGCTATCATCGCCTAAAAACTTATCTAATCACTTATCCAAAATTACATTTTTATATGTTTATTCTCTACTACTTTCTGTAACTTTTCTTATAAGTATAGTACCAAGATCAAGTCGCATAATTTAATATGAATTAGTAAACTTACATATAAATCCTTTTGGACCCTGTTGGGTCAGTTTCATACAAAATGATCCAGGCATATGAGACTCGTCACTCCCACATTCGACAGCTATGTGGCTTTCCTTATCGAATTTCTTGTAAGCTCCACAGGTATCCTCATATTTGTTACTTTGTGATGATGCACACTGATAGCATCTTACGCAGAATACTGCAAAAACAACGAACTACAATTTATATACGAACTTCGCAATTTGTTTTCGAAATTATGAATCAAAGTTTTTACTTACCAGTCGGTACTATACATAAACAGATAAGAATCAAAGTTTTTAGTAACATTATGCGGGTTCTATTTCAATATTAGTAGCTTTAAAGTATTGAAGCAAAATAAACAAACTGTAACGAACTAACTAACATAAAATAACACACCCACATTTGATTTTCTTTTTTATTAAGTTTTATTTATTTATGACCATAGATACAAAGTCTTTCAGTCGCATACATGTTCTTCAGTTTTTTAAATATACTTCTTATGTTATAGTCACGTTATATGTATTGTCACTGTAAAGAAGCTGTAAAGTCTAGCTCTCATCCGTGCAAGTCCGGTCAGATTTTAGTGAAATTAGTAGCTGTTACTCTAAAACTTTTCACAAACTTTTTGAGACAACCTGAAAAGTCACGATACTTACAAGTTTTCATTTCATTTCACTTCACTTGAGCACTTAGATTGACCTTTACATGCATAAAACACCACCTATTTATTAACAACAATTATTCAATACACTCAAAACACTTGAATTTAATGATAATAAAACGTAAACGCAACGACACTTCGCAAGTTCCCGCTAAAAAGTACTGAGTAGACTTTACTGTGAATGTGATTTAAACTTTGATTATCAAACCAGCCTAATACTCAAAATTTTTAAATAAAAGAATATTGAAAATAAAGAAATGGTTTAGGCTTGATAGTCTTGTAACTAAAGCTTATAAAATAAATTTAAAAATATCTATCAATCAAACCACAGACTACCGAGCGACCGAGCGAGAGAGATATTGAATGAACCGAAACAAAAAAAAACGTGCAAAACTTTGTTTCGTTCATTCGTTAGCTTTTTACTTTTCTTTCAGAAACTTTTCTGAATAGTATTTCATATTATTTCCTCCTTAATCTTGAATAACTCTGATTTGAAACATGACCAAATATCTTGTTTATTTGTGTATTATAAGTTGCGTTATGTCGTGCGGTTAGTGCTACATTTGGTTATTTATAAATACGGTCACGCCCAAACAATTTCTTACCGCCTCTTTTGGTTTTCAGTTTTGAGTATAAAATGCTGGAGTTGCCGTTCGAGCAATGACCCTAAGTGCGCAGATCCTTTCGATAATACTACCGTGCCCATTACAGACTGCAAGCAAGCCAAGGGACTTGCGCACTTGCCTGGAGTCAAATCATCCATGTGCCGCAAAATAAGACAAAAAGGTGCAACACAAGTTAAATCTAAGAGCCAGTTCCCTTCTATGATTAGTGTGTTGTATTCCTTCAGCCATATTACCTATCACTTTTATTGTATTGCAAAGACAAAAAGGTACAACAAAACTTAAATCTAAGAGCCATTTCTCTTCTATCATTTGTGTTTTCCTTCAGCAACCAAAGTCAATCTATATTTACTAAAAGCTAGATTCATATGGACCTCAGATTTGTCAATGACTGGTTGAAATAGTAACCATTATGGAGAAATAATTTATTTACTAATGAATTAATATATTATACATATTTGGTGTTTACAGTTAATGGTGAATGGCGCTATTTCCGGGATTGTGCATATCTTGGTGAAGTTGGCATCCAGGGTGACGAGAGGTTTTGTCTCATGAGGACTGGTACTTACAATATATTCATTGAATATTGTACATGTAATAGTAAAGATGGTTGTAATGCATCATCTGCATTAAGCCCGTTGAGATTACTTCTAACAGCTTTGGTTGTACTGCCATATGCATTCATTAAAATTATGTAATTTTATTATGACAATTGAATTAACTTTGCCCCCAAGCCTTAGTATTTGGTCTCCAAACAAATCAAATACTATATAGATAGTGTTGGTATTACCTAATACATTCTTTGAATATTGGAATGTTCCATTTTTTTATAAACATGGGGGCTATTGACTCAATGGAATGGTATACTAAGCTTACCTACGCCTTATGTACCTACATATCAGTTCTGTAAAGAATCTCACTTTGTACAAATTTAGTTGTTTTCACAAATATTACTATTTGTTCTAGATATAGCATGTTTTTCATGCATTTGTATTTTTTAATTTTTGTTAGTGATCAATCACAATATAAATGCATCAAATCAAGGCAATTTTTGATTTCTTGAACACTATGAAGTTCTTATAACTGAATTTTTCAAGAACTGTGGTATCTTATTTGACTAATTATAGGAGATATCTTAGTTTTAAAAAATAATGTTCGATTTCTGTTAAAGCAGCTCAAATGATAATTACCTACATTATAATTATTCTTGTATATTTATTGCAAGGCATTATTATATAAGACTGAATTGTGTACCGTCCATATAATAAATTGTGTATAAACTATTCAATTAAATATAAAGTATTTTATAATAAATGGTTAGTCTTTATTTAATTTTAAATATGTGCGCCTAAAACGCTTGTTATAACTAATTCATAACAAATAATAAATATAGTTAATAAATACAATATCATTCAATTCAATACAATTAAGCATTGTAAAAAAAAGTATTCTGATTCATTAGCTACAATATTGTTTGTATTTTTTTATATAGGTCCCACAAGTGACAACCAGGCAGGCGGGTCACCTGACGCTAAGTGAATATCTTCGCCTATAGACATTAGATATCCAGGGGAATTGCCAATGTGTTTCGAACTTTTTACAATGACATAAGACGTCAATTTACAACGCTCCGCTTTGAGCGAGTGTTGTGAGATGACGTTGAGGAGGTAGGACATAGCATAACATCTGCTCATAATTGGGGCCGTCTGACTGGGGAAGTACGTCCACCTGACAGAATATCGCAGCCAAATAACAAGCCCTCAAGTGGTGTTGTGTTCCTGCGGTGAGTAAGGTTACCAGAGCTCCTTAGAGGAGGCACTGTGCTGACGGCGGAGGGACCGGCGGTGTTGTGGAGTCGCTATTGAGTAGTGCAGGGGCAGCATGTTGGCGTGCGGTTAGGGAGACCCGGTGAAACGGTTGACCGCTGGCCGCCCGCAGATAGAATGAGTTCCCGAACCCAGGGATTACTTAATCTCCACCCTGGGAGGCTGAACTGCCATCTGGCGAAAGTAGGTAATCTTACAATTCATAAGTGCTTGTGAAGGCATTTATTATTTCTTTCATTGTATTTTTGGGCTTGGCACCGATTTCAAACAGATCAAAAGGTATTTATAGAATAATAATTTGAATAGGTGCGTAGGTAGTTTACATAAGTAAAGTTTTTGGTCTATTTAGTTATTGAAATATTTTTTTGTTCATTTTATTTAAGTAATGTCTTATTCAGTTTATTTTTCGGTTTTTAGTGCAACATTTGTCTTTGAAGTCGTTTTTATTTTTTTATAAAAAGTTTTATTTTCCATTTTTAAACGACTTCACAAAAGGAGGAGGTTATATGTTCGACTGTATGTTTTTTTTTTTTATGTATGTTTGTCGATTTCTCCGCCAATTGTGAACCGATTTTCAAAATTCTTTTTTCTTTTGAAAGAGTATATTTCGGCGGTGGTCCCATTGTCACCACGTCAGGATCTGATGATGGGATCTTGGGGAAAACGAGGGCAACCCTCAAATTTTATAAGAAGTTATAGTATTTTTCATTCATATATGTACTTATCAAAGCTATTTCTATCTGGTAGTCATCATCTCATGTTGCAGATCTGATGATGGAAGGTGCAACTCTTTAAAGGTTAGGTTTAGGGCATAAGTTTGTATACATATATTATAGGCTAATATTTATAATTCATAGACTTCTAAGGCTATTCAGATATTTGCATCTGGTAGTCATCATCTCATGTTGCTGAGCTGATGATGGTAGGTTCAACTCCTTAATGGTTAGGAGTTAGGGGATAATTCTTTAAACAGGCTAATGTAATTAATTCATATACTTTTAAAAGCTTTTCAGATATTTGCGTACCACTGTCTCATGTTGCTGAGCTGATGATAGAAGGTCCAACTCCTTAACGGCTAGGAGTTAGGGGATATTTCTTTAAATATTATAGTCACGTTTAGACTGTAATTTATATTCATATGAGCTGATGATAAAAGGTAAACTCTTTATCGATTAGGAGTTAGAATATACGTTGTTCTAGATAGTAAATGAAACGCAATATCAAATAGAATTTTAAAGTTTATTTATTTCTGTATTCCCTCGTGCGAGCGACAACTTTAGTTGGTCTACCCATGGTGCTACTTAAGGTGACGATATACGCGAATGACCTTGCTCGATTGGCGCTGCACCCCCCGCGCGCCCTCACAAAGAACGCGCAACGCTCTCCCTCGCAACTCGAATCGAGACAAAACAGATATTTTAAAAGTTCATAATACAGCTTGAAACGTAATAGTTATAGGAGTTACGTGACAATGAACCTTATTTCTATAAGATAAGGTCCAATTTCAAGTATCACAGGTTTCAAAGTATATTTGACGAATTGTACAAGCTATGGTGCCGCATAAAACTTAGGGTGAGTCCAACAACAATTTCAAGTTTGTTGGTTATCAAAAAATCTATTTTTATTATCTTATTAAATATAATTCTTCTGTACGTGTGTTTGTCACCTAACGGCTGGACCGATATGGATGAAATTTTGTGTGTATATTCCAATGGGTTCCTCGATGGTCTGACATTTGGACCCGGTAGGTGGCGCTGGAAACGGGTTCTAAGTTTTGTTTTAATTTCAGGGCAGGACGTCTGCCGGTCCCGCTAGTATATGTATAATATTTTTCGGAGTAATAATTTAAAAAATGTCTTTATTTATTTTTATTATGTAATATATAGGTTTTTTTATATAATATAATATATAATATGTTTTCATCCGTGTGGATGTCGAATACTGCAAAAAAAAAGTAAGTTGTGTAACTTGATGAATTCATATTTTTTCTAAAGGTAGTTACGTACTAATACTATAATCAACTATATGAGTAGTTCTACAAACTAACGAACTTTCGACGCCTCAGCTAAAATACCATGAAACATTTTTAAAAGTTTCTAAAAAACATCGCTTAATTAATGGACGAGCCCTAGCAACCGCATCGCGATGTATAGCTAAAATATACAACACTGCTTTAATAACACCATTTATGATATTGTATCGAGTGGAGAAAAAAGTAGCACAGGTCCGATCAGCACAACGTCCCGTCCCGCACTGAAATGACGGGCGAACGAGGGGACCAAAGCTGTCACCGAGTTAAAAATCGAGTATAAATTTAATTAAAAAATAACAGTAACTTTTTTTGAAAAAACAACAAGACAGTGCTATTTGTTTTAGGTGTAAGAATATCTGTAATTAATTTCATGTTATTTGAATCCGTAATATAGGAGAGAAATATGTTTGAAATTTCAAAAAGGCTCATATTCGCGATTTTTTTCTGATGTTCTCGATGATAAAATTAAAATTTGAAAAAAGTCATTTTATGTCGTGTATCCTCTAGTTTAACATATATTTTTAATAAATCACTTGCAATAAAGAATGCAGAGAAATATTGTATCGAAAATCGTCATTTCACGTATATCGTCGCCTTAACTATGACTTTTATAAGTAACTAGCTGTCCCACGCGGTTTCACCCGCGTTCCCGTATGATTTTATTTTATCCCGGGACAAAAAGTATCCTTATACCAGGATATAAACTATTTGTGTGCTAAATTTCATCACAATCTTACGCAGCGCACGTAACGGAAGCTTTCAAAAGAAATAAATATTCCACGATTTTTCAAAATTTTTAATAGATGCTCTGGTGCTATTGATCTTAGCGTGATGTTATGTTGCCTTTTTCGATAAATGGGCTATCCAACACTAAAATATTTTATGTAGTTAGATTAGTTCAAACAAACAAACAAACTCTTCAGCTTTCTCATATTAGAATAGATAATGTAATCCCCTTAATTTGCTCGAAATATATTTCATGAAAACATTAAATATCAAAAATGCAAAAATAAAACTTTTTATAAAAAATTAAAAACGACTTCAAAGAAAAATATGTAGCACTAAAAACCGTAAAATAAACTGAATAAGACATTAAATAAATTGGAAAATAAAATTATTTCAATTACAAAATAGAACAAATACTTATGTAAACTATATACCTACGTAGGTACATAGAAATAATAATTATTCTATAAATACCTTTTGATCTGTTTGAAGTCGGTGCCAAGCCCAAAAATACAATGACAGAAATAATAAATTAAATGTTTATTCATCCAAATAGGCCTTCACAGGCACTAATGAATAGTAAGATTACCTACTTAGTAAATACTGACAATAAGATGACGTCTAATAAGTGTTCCTTAAGTGTCCCAAATTTGAATAAAACATTTTGAATTTGAATTTGACTGGAAATGGGGTTAAAATAACAACGAAAGATGATCCCACATACGCTCACGCATTCCGTTGCACGCAAGGGGTGGTGTGATGTGGCGAGGGTGGACGTGCGAAGCCTATCAAACCTATTAGGCTTGGCACCGACTTCAAACAGATCAAAAGGTATTTATAGAATAATTATTATTTCTATGTACCTACGTAGGTATATAGTTTACATAAGTATTTGTTCTATTTTGTAATTGAAATAATTTTATTTTCAAAGGTAATTAGAATAGTTTCAAAATGAAAACAAAAACATGCCAAAAGCCGACCATCTGCTGACACCACTTTTCAGCCAAAACTTACGCTGTGACCATCATCATTGTAGATATAAACACCTTACCTACTACCACTTGGGTTCGCTAGATAAAATTGTTTACGTTTGTCATTTTCCTTACTGGTTTGCCGACATGTTGGATTAAGTTAGATTTCCGTGGCGGAGGCCACGAGCGGATGGGGTTTTTTTTTTATTCTGGATAAGCTTGTGCAATCTCAGCATGGTAAGTGATGATGTTGCCGAAGGTGGTAAGCACACAAAGCCTAGATTAGAACTGGCTCTCAAGTGCAGCTGTCGGAACACACCGATAGGTGCTTGGCGACAGATTTTCAACTTGAGGGTGGGAGGGAGTCGGGTACTACAAAGTATCCTACCACCGTGCTATGATTTCCTCACGATGTTTTCCTTCACCGAAAGCTCAAGCTTGAAGGCTTGAATATGAGTTCTGTACGAGAACCCGACTCTCTCTAAAGCGCAGATGGCGCCGGGGATAATAAGAGGATTAAAAGAGGTCCTAAATGAGGTCCTTCGAGGCGCACCCAAAAGCGATCTCAACCTCAATAAGGACGATGGGTTATTATGGTCACGACCACAGACCACGACTACGTGTTATCCCACGATGCACAGTGAGGGTGCTGGGAGGTGTCACACTTACCCCGGTACGGGATCTCATTGTTATACTTCATAATCTATTTAATTAACAGTTTAATTACATTAGGTATATGCTTTATCCCGAATATATTTTAAGACCTACTTCATGTTTCGTTATTAGAATAAGGCAGCTAATAATCAGCTGCTCACAGCGTAGGCACACAATAGTGTTACAATTGGTCAATAAGTGCTCAGAGCTGAGCTTTTGATGTTTTTGCTTTCTTGACACACTTGAATTTGTCTTCAAAGGTATTGGGCATTAAATAAAAACTTACTTTACATAATTAACATTTTTATTTTAAAGTTAAGAAAGGTTGAGAAATTTATACACAATTTGAGATTCAATCGTTGTTGCAATAAGAAACTTTTTTACTGTAGGTAACTATGTAGATACTATGTCATAACATTTTTAAAATCAGAAAGGCACTATTAAGTATGTGCAAATAATAATTAATCCATAAAATACGAAAGTAAGCATATAATTTTAGATGAAATATATTTTTACTAATTATTGATATATAATCAAACAAAGAGTTATGTACTTAGGTCGGTATTTAAAAATATTTATCTACACTCATATCATAATGTTTAAATTATGAATAATTTTATCTTATTTTAATGACATAAGTACCTACATACTTTATTAATTAACGTGCGTACCTATAGTAGGTAAGTATAGCTGTTATCAAAGCTATAAACTTTTTTAAAATTAAATATACTTACATCGGACAGATTCCAAGTATTTTCATTTCAACTTACTTAGTTATATGTTTTATAGTTATCTATATATATAAAAGAAAGTCGTGTTAGTTCATGGAGTAAAGAAAGTAGTGGAGGTGCCCCAATGTGAAAACTCTTAAGAAAGATGCGTCGCTTAATGCGGGTGAGCAGTGGGTGAGAGGGGGATGGGGGTAGGGCGATGACTCCACCCCTCGCAGGAAGCCGCGCCAGTTATTAGTAAATCCATCTAGCGGTGAAGGTAATTAATACAGTGTAACTGAACTAACTATTTTTCATTTTAGTTCGTCTACCCACCACTGTGGCGTAACAAGAGCATGACAGATATTCCAGTACAATCTGTGTCCGTTTTTTTTAATAAGTTTTTTGACTTGGTATCTAGACCTTTGAGCCATGCTATGTCCGTAAGAATGGCATGGTAAGTAGGATAGGATTATTGCGGCAATAAATTACACAAACACGCACCGTGTAATGTCCGCTGCACACTTGTAAAAATGTTGTTTAAATGTCATTAGAGTCATACCTAATAAATAGGATAAATAGGTTAATTCAAATCCAGGTTCTGACTGCAAATTAAATTATGTACCTACGTAACGATATGTCTTGTTTTTTTCTTTTCAATACCGATCGTTACGGATTTTTTAAAATTTTATTATGTATTTACTACGTATGTAATTTTATGGTGTCGATGTTCTTTTCATTGTTAGATCTGTGTACAGGGCCGGATTTAAGGAAGAGCAATGAGGATCAGTAAAGTTATAGCAAATTCAATAGAACTAGTTTCCACGTTATTCTTTATGACTTAATAATTATATATCTTTTTGAATTATCCAAATCGGACCATTACTTACGAAGATATTAAGTAATAAACATATGCCGTTCCTGTCGCTGAAAGCCAATGCACGTGGGTGCGTGTGACGTTACTGTGAGGGAACGAGCGCGGCCGGCCAGCACTTACTTCTGGTAAACTGGTATTTGGTCAATGTTTTGCCGATTTAATAGCAAGTGTTATACCTTTTTGAATAGCTAAAGAGACGTAGAAGATTTTAAAATCATTTGCCGAATAAGTTCCATACATTTTTTTTAAAAAAAGCTCTTTAAAGTTAAAAACACTTAGTTAAAATTCTTTAATTCTAACCATTCTCGGGCAGTATTTTTAAACTGTTAGTAGTAAGTAGGTTCAGTTTTTGTTAATCATTTCTATTGACATGCTTTCTAACTTAAAACATCAGAAAATGGGACCCTAACAGCTCTAATCCCAAAAAAATCGATAATAAAGCAAAAAGTAAAGGTTATTTTTAAATAACCTTTAAGTTGAATATCTCCGTAACGGTTAAGTTTCGGACACCATATTACAGAACCAAATCCATCAGAAATGAGCTGAATAATAACGTCCTTTAATATTTACTTACCCTTTTAACCTACTTGCGCTTTATTTAGTGCATGGTTCTCTACACTTGCTGATCTAGGTATGACAGAAACCTTAACAGTGGTTATCAATGGCTGTTCTTTGCCATCTCGCTTTTTGTTACAAACCATTCGTTCAGTATGTAGGTAGGATGACTCGAATATAAAGCAAAAAATATAAAATATTTTGTTTTTAGGGTTCCGTACCCAAAGGGTAAAAACGGGACCCTATTAGTAAGACTTCGCTGTCTGTCCGTCTGTATGTCACCAGGCTGTATCTTAAGAACCGCGATAGCTAGACAGTTGAAATTTTCACAAATGATGTATTTCTGTTGCCGCTATAACAACAAATACTAAAAACAAAATAAAATAAATATTTAAGGGGGGCTCGCATACAACAAACGCTATGTTTTTGCCCTTTTTTACGGAACCCTTCGTCCGCGAGTCCGACTCGCACTTGGCCGGTTTTTTTATACATAGATTCTAGAGTGGTCTACACGATTAAACAAACATACAGCATTAACACCCCTTTTTATCCCTTTCAGGGGTGGAATTTAAATAATCCTTAAATACATGTTTCTTTAATTTTATTGAAGTGCAAAAATACAAAATTTCAAGTAATTTTGATAATAAAAAACCTGAGAGGTGTCAATGGACACCCGGATGGAACGAAGTTATATAAGTCGAGAGAGTATATATATAAAAAAAAAAAATTTGAGAGGTGTCAAGGGACACCCGGATGGAACGAAGTTATATAAGTCGAGAGAGTATATATACTCTCTCGAATCTCTCTACCCGAATCGATCGTGTATATTTTAACCTGTTAGCTCGCGGAAGCAACCTGTCAAACGTGCCCTTGACTCGCGCGAAATGGCGCGCATTCGCGGAGTCAAGCGAAGACGCGCGCCGTCTTTTGTATTTCCGCTTATATCTCGCAAACTACTCATCCATTCAAAAAAAACAAACTACTATTAGAATATCAGATAAATTTCTAATTGAAAAAATACTACTAATTGTAATATTCTAATAAGACTGGACCACAATCTTATTGGAAAAAGCGTTGTTCGCTTAGAATGTATCCTTCTCAGGTATATTGAATATGTATTGCTAAATACCTTGCTATTTCGACCTAAAACGAATTGTTTATAGTAATGGAATAAATAATGATTGAAAATGTATTCTTGGTTTTATTTTATCCCATACTAAAATACTAAGAAATTCAATTTTGAAAATGAGGCATCAATAGTTAGACGTCGATAAAAAAAATCTACTTGTTGTACGTAATTTTACCACAAAATTACAGTTTTTGTATGAAACCATTATGTTATTAGACAGTTTAAATATTGATATTTTAGATTTATTACAAAAATGGTTGTGTTTCATTCAGTAACATGTAGAAAAACACAAATTAGGACGATTCGGCGACCATAATGGACTACTGACTTTGAGTTCTCATCACATCGAACGTTATGCCTCTTATGTATAATTATTTGCGTAAATAGCTTCTAGATATTCCCAATAATATAATGTATAGAACCAATAAGCACTATTCGTATAAAAATAACAAAAAAAAGGTAATTATATTTGGGTGATAATTCCATACATTTGAAGCATAGCACTAGTAATGGGCGCAACTAGGGGAATTATCGATAGTTTTTTTTTCTGCCTCCGAACATTATAAAAGTTTGCAATTGACTTTATTACCATAAATACATCATATTGTCTTCGAACTAGCTTGTGCCCCACGGATTCTTTTATCTTTTCATATATTAAATTTATCGATAGTTTTTTTCTTCTTACTTCGAACATAATAAATGTTTGCAATTGACTTTATTACCATATTAAGTCCTCATATTGCCTTCGAACTAGCTTGTGCCTCACGCATTCTTTTTCATGTTGAATGTGTTATTTTTTCATATATTATATTATTTATTATCCATACTATACTATAAATGCGAAAGTGTGTCTGTCTGTGTTACCTCTTCACGCGTAAACCGCCGAACCGATTTAGATGAAATTTGGTATAGGGATAGTTTGAGTCCCGGGAAAAAACATAGAATGGTTTTTATCCCAGAAATCACCCTATAAGGGGGTGAAAAGGGGGGTCGCGGGCAAAAGCTAGTAATTCATATATTATTAGGTTGGGACATGGAGAGAAAATAATAATTCCTATATATCATAGTAAAATTTTATTTATAAATGTGGTAATATTCACACACAATATGTGGTTCAAGGTAACAATCATCAAATGAAAAAATATAAGTCACAATCAAAATACACATATTCACTTTTGTATGAACTGAACAATTAGTAAGTAAGAATCTCGCAAATTACATCAACAATTATAACGCATATTTTAGAGTTTATTGTTTTGTTTACATTTTAAATATTGTAAGCACTCAAAATAAAGTCTATTTACATTTTTTCTGTCTCAGAAAACCAAAAGGAATCTAATTATATAGCCTGCTGAACATATGCCTTTTCTAGGACTGCCACCCCATGGACGTCAGGACGTTTTTAAACGCACACCATAAGCAAATCTGTCGAGTCGAAAAAGTCCTCGGAAGTCCCGGTATATAGCTATCGGTATCCACCTCCGCCACCCGCTGTATAAAATGCTTGCCGACCAAGCGCCTAGGAGGCAGAACTGACTGCCTTACCGTATGTGTATGGCTTCTAGGC
Organism: Ochropacha duplaris; assembly: GCA_951361185.1. NCBI lineage: Eukaryota > Metazoa > Arthropoda > Insecta > Lepidoptera > Drepanidae > Ochropacha > Ochropacha duplaris. Next base: position 4,561,351 of record OX592704.1, on the reverse strand, counting down.
TGCGGCACTTGGGTTAAATGGTGTTTCATAATTTGTTTAACCAAATCCAAGCGGTATGCCAACTGCTTGGTCTGATCAGCTCGTTCATTCGATTTCTCATGCATGATATGACTATTAAAAATAGAAATGTTCAAGAATCTCTTGAACATTTTCTAGTATTATTTACTACATCTCTTTCGCTCAAGAAGGTATGGCTCCAACATTTGATCTTTTCGATCAACCCCCCCCCCCATGTTGGCATTATAATCGGCAACAACTGTCGGCTTATAATGCGCTGGCTTACCGGGCTTAGCCTCCAAGTGGGTAACCCCAGTGTTATGGTGGGTGGATATCGTATACACAGTTTTTCTGTCCTGATAAACCATAACAGCCACGTCCCCGGAATGCCGTGCCAAAAACGTACCTTCCGGGACTTTGGCAAGCTGGATAATGGGGGGTACATCCAAACGATTTTTACGTAACGTACCAACGCAATCGGTATTGTTACGTTTTAAATATCTGGCTAAGGTCGGCGAGTTGAACCAGTTGTCCATAACTACCTCCACAACCTCCTCCTCTTCTGCTACCCACTCTGGGTAGTAGTAATCTTCAACGTCGATCTAAACAGAAATTAAAATAGCAATTAAAATAAAAATAAAAATTACAATATAACAAATTAAAAAAAAGTGAAGTTCACTGCTTCCTGGTCCAAGTCTTCTTGGGCATCATCCCAGTCACTTTCGCTCCCTGACTCCTCGTCGTCCATCAAATCCGCAATGAAATCGTGAATCGACCTGCGAGTGACTGGGATTCCACATCTAAAATGAAAAAAATATCTATATATATATATATATAAATAATAAAAATAAAATAATCAATTTTTCTAGTGAACATATAAAAAACCATAAAATATCTCATAATTTTTATATTAAAATAAAATATCGATAACGCTCATATTTTTTATATGTTTACATATCCGTAAATTATCTATTTTCGTATCTACATACAATCATAAAATAATATCTTATTATTTTTATACGAAATATAAATGTATTGACAATATCGATAACGTTTATCGACTACAGCCCCAGCAAAGTTACAAAATTGATCAAAATTGTCTTTCGCGCGCATTTTGCAAATGTCAAAAAAATGGTACCTCACGAATTTAGAAATTACGGAAAGGTTATCTATTATTGCACAATTATTTGGCATAGGATACCGAGACTATAAAATTTAGGAACCAAAATGATTCAGTTTACTTAGTAATTCTTACTTTATAGTGGAAAACAAGATCAAAACTTTTTCAAAATGACTACCAGACGCTATCTCCAGTTTTGATTTCACGTAAATTTACATACATAAAATGCAAAATACCCATATATAATTACTGTATTACATATATAACTTAGTATTCTTCAATAACAACTTACCTTGAATGAACGAAACTAAAAGTTGAGCACAAACACTAAATAATTGTTCCGCGCACGTCCGGACGTCACTGAACGAAAGTCAGAATGAATTTGAATGATTTTGTAATTTTACGTAGACACTACTAAAAATTTCCAAAGCACCGTCCACAGACGTATTATATACCATTGAATGGAGAATTTTACGCCCGCTGCACACATAACCGTATAATTTTAGAAATTGGTAGCTACACAAAGATAATAGGTGTTTTTCAAAGCGGGGATTTTAAACGTCAAATATCCCGATATGGCCATTTGAGAATCAAGTGGTGCGGCCTCTGAAATCCCGATCGGGACAAGAAAGAACTGACAGGTTAAGTAAACCTAAAAATGTTTATTTTTAATAACGTCAAATCCCCAGTCAAACCCATTTTGACGAGTATAAAGTTATAATACACGAGGTACATGAGTAAAGTATGATCTTCAAACTGGGTTGAGTAATTAAAAAAGTTATCGCCGCTCAAAAGTCTCGGAGATGGCCTCTGCTTACGGACAGCATTTTTCAGAAATTTCTAAGTCTAACTATATACCTATGTACTTTACATGTAGGTCGCAAGAGCCGGGCCCCCTACCCTACCTACGGTCTGGCTTGCGGGCTTGGCCCGTGGGGGCCCGCGCAGACTGGGGCCCGTATGGCAAATGCCACCCTGACTATATGGCTAGTCCGACACTAGGCGGGGGCGTTCAAACTTAGTCAAGATACATATTTATCAATTTCATACCTGATTAGTTATAAACAATTTGGGTGACGCTCCTTGATGCAATTTCTTGAAACCATTTTTTGTTGTATAAAAATCCTTATCATCGAAATGCAGTGAACAAATTTTCGAATACTTTCTATCTAGACGAGGATTAAGAAAGATTTTTTGAAATTCAATCTCAAAGGATACGCGGGTGAAACCGCGGGGCGGAAAGCTAGTCTTCACATACATTTTCACACACATCCAAACATACTTTCGCATTTATAATATTAGTAGGAAGTAGGATATTGTTTTTATTTTAGAGGTTCCTATGATAACAATAATTAAAACAGTTATTTTGCTTACAACATCTTATTTATTAATGTTTTTATGTTTCTTGTGGCAATCCTATTCACTTTTCTCCTTCCCTACCTAACTAACCCCTAACACCTATTTTATTTCATAATATAAAAAGTCCACATAACACTAGATATACAATACAATGTTATATCTTGAGTTTAATTTATTTAGATTTTCAAATCAATTTTTTTATTTGAATAATATGGCCAAAACTCCTCACAGCATATTTAGGTGGATAAGATATTTTTGTAGTATTCTTTTTACCATACATAAAAATAAATGTTTACTTTGTTCTATAGCACTAAACTTTTATTAATATTAACACAATTTATTTAATTTAAAATTATTATATTGAGTTGGAATGCTAAAATGGTGATTGGTGATAGCCTAGACTGCTTTTGGCACTAGTGAAATATCTGAAAACAAAATAAAACTGTATTATTAGTAATAACCTTTAATTTAAACAAAGAATTCTATGTAAGGTGTTTTATAACTAACTAGCTGTCCCCCGCGGTTTCACCCACATTCCCGTGGGATCTTTTACCGGGATAAAAATATTGCCAATGTTACTCAGGGATATAGTAGCATTCTAGCGGTGAAATAATTTTTGAAGTTGGTCCAGTAGTTTTTAGTTTATTAGTTACAAAAATACAAATCATACCTCTTTATAACATTTATTTATTTATTAAAGGGACAAAAAACAGCTACAACATAAATAACTATTACAATATAAGAATGGTATAAAAAATTTACATTATTGCAACCTACAACATAATCCATAGAGTAAACAAAAAATTATCAAATCACCTCAAAAGGTGCCACTAGTGGCTTAATGTACCCATTTATAAAATTAAATTAATAATAATAAAGTAAAGAAATCAGTCTAATTATAATAAAATGCCAAATAAACAGGAGGAAAATGAAAATAAAAAAACAACATTTAAACTACATTGTGTAACTGATGAAGTGCATCTTTCCTAAACTTCCACTTGGAACATGCAAAAATATCAACATTCATAAAATTTGAATTGTATCACTCAACCATCTGATGTATAGGGCTGCATAATCCAGTATTAGTTCTACAGGTGTTTACTGCAAAGAGGGTTTATTATTAGTATTTATTAATTACCTGATGTCATTTTCATTGTGTTACTCAGAGACATACACATGGCATTAATTTGATCACTTGCAGATGGTCGGACAGAAGTATCTGAAAATGATACCAGCTTTTAATATTTTAAAACCTTAACCATCAGAGTTGAGAGCAGAACTATCAATAAAAAAGTATATTAAACTCTGGTACCTATGCTATAGTATGAATTTAAACAAAGTACAATTTTTTGTAAACTCTAGGTATATACAGATTGTTTTTTATGCTTGTGCAGAGTGGGGCATAGTTTTTGGTCTAGTGAGTGTAGATCTTCCAGTCTAACAATATTTTACAGCCAGAATATTAAATTAAAAGAGTCAAAAAGTATTGAATGATATACATACCTAACACTTACGTACTTGCAACATTAGGTACGTGCTCAATAGATAGTGAATGCTCAGGTACGATTCCTTGAGTAACTAAGATCATTGCATGTACCTAGTCTTTTGCCGTCTTCTCTTCTTGAGATCACTGTGCATTATGCTCTCGCAATTTAATACATTTCAGCCACTGTGTCGTTCTTGAAAGTGATGTAAATTAAGGTCCTGAAGTAAACTCTTGAGCACACAATATTCAAAAAACATATTAAAATCGCTCTATTTATGGATTTAAGGAAAAAAGTGGAGGAAATTAATTAACACTTCTCATCAAAACAAACACGGAAGACATTGGGTGATTGGGAAGACACTATTGGCCTTATTCATAATAATATCGACGGTGTTTAGCAAGTGCTTAGTAAATTTTAATTAAGAATCTACTAAGCAGTTGCTAAACACCGTCGATATTATTATGAATACAGCCATAGGTATATTAAAATTTGTGAAATAAAATCGGCTACCAAAGCTCTTTTTATCAAAACAAATACGCTTTTGTTGATGTTGACTGACAGTTTGAAGGAAGAATGACAGACGGATAGAAATGGAAATAAAATGGCTGTCGTCGGCGTGGGTGAGTGCGGGGGTGAAGGAGGTAAGAAGGGCGATAACTAGGCGTGGTTATAATGCATCTACTCGACGACAGATGACTCTAGTTATAATCTGGCTGAAAATGTGTTTTAAAATGAAAATAAAAATGTTAGGGACTTACACATGGAATGTAATGCCGTCAATATGTTTCAGTTTTGATCCCGAACAATTCTTACACCCAACAACAGAGCACTTCATTGTCACAACTAATTAAAAAATCAATTATGCAAAAACCTAGTAAGTACAACACGAGCCGATCGCGGTGACGGTTCTCTCGATACTAGGGATCGCAAGCCCCGCCCGCTGTGACGTCATGACCTAGTTGAGGCACCTGGCCTAGTTGCCTTGTGCCACCTCCACTATACTTCTTTAACTCCATGTGTTAGTTACACTATTTATAACTCGAGAACGGCTGGACCGATTTTCATGGTTTTTTATTTGTTAGATTCGTCTCCGCCTGGAATAGCAGAATAACTATTAAAAAATAAGAAAAATGCACAAAAAAAGAATAACGAAGACAATTATTTTTGTCATACATTTTGTATAGAACGACTTTTTGACATATCTCGAGATCGGGATGACAGATGGTTTAGATTCACAAATTGGACACGGAAGGTGTCGCTGGAATCGGGTTCTATGTTTTGTTTTAATTTCAGGGCAGGACAACGTCTGCTGGGCCCACTAGTAGTTAGATATAACTTTCTGAAGAGAACTGTTGGTAGGTAGGTACTCTCATAAAACATTTTAGTTATAATTAAGTCATCTTATGTCAATAGGGGTTCGTTTTAATTCATCATTTGAATTTTATAATATGCGTGTAGTTATACTAAGTACCTAAGTACTTACTACTAGAGTTAAAAGACTTACTACCTACTTAAAAAGAAAATTACGGAAGTTACGTAAAAATAATGTTAAAAGCAGCATTGGATACGTAGATTATTATACAAGTATTGTTATTATGAATTTTTATTTGAGATACTTACAAAAAAGTAGAGATAAAAAGAAGATAAAAGGAAATAAAACGAGAAAGTTAGCGTGTGTTACTTTCTTAAAATTACTCATTGTTTAACATTACAAACATTTACAATAATTTTAATTATCTATTAACAACTGGTTAACTTTACTTATTGCTGCGGTGGGCACTCAACTGGGAAAAAAATCATGGTATGTTTTTAGTTTTATTTGAAAAGAATGAGGCACAATGGTGCGGCGAGCAATGCTAGTGTTTTGGCAATAGTGGTTGCTCCATTGCAGCCGTCGTACTCGCAAGTTTCGCAGTAGTTGGTCACTTCATTTGGTCCGTTCGAGGAGCTGGGACATGTGTTCGAGTAATCCTCTCTTCGCTTCCATGTGCAGCCACGGGACACTACTAATACGCCGTTGACTGTAAGATAACATAAAATTATGGTTATTTATGAGTTTGATCTATTCAGCTTCATCCTAACTTAAATCCATATTATTACATTAAACATCTTATTTAATGTAATAAGATGTTTAATATGTAGAAGGTTTAATATGTAAATGGAATGTAAATCTAGGTATGTAGATAGGTATACGGTATACGGCAGTAAGTATGTCTGCGCAAAAAATAAATTGGCGACGGACCAGTATCTATGTGCTACTACTAGTGAATCAAACCAAGTTCTCGAGTTATTATGATCTGAAAAGTAATTTTTTTATCACTGAATAACTGATTTATGAATGATACTGATCTGATTCGTGAATGGAATCAAAAATATAGCTTGAAATGTCATGAAGGCATTAGAAAGGAAGCAATCTGTTAAATTTAGCAACACAGATCTCAACTCTTTTATCGGTGAAAATATCTTTTGTATATACCTACCTACCGAATTTACTTAGATGATCCTTTTTACACTTAAGCATATATATATATCTGGGGGCACGGCAGTGCCCCGCCAAGACAAGCCAGCGAAGCGAAAACGCAGGGGCACTACCTACCTTTTCTCGAAGCGCTTCGTCGTATTTTTGAACCCTCATAACTTCGCTTTGGATTATACCATATAAACAAAATTCTCAGGATATGATGCCTATAGCAAACTTATTAAACATATAAAGTTTCATTTGCGTAGCTGTTATACTTTAGATTTTATTGATATCTAAAAACCCTCGATTTCGTCACTGACTGATGATCATCCAAATTCATAAATGGTACTTCCTGAAGTTCTAGAAAGCTGAAATTTGGTATTTAGGCTAATATTAGTACACAAACAACAACAAAATTTTAAAACTTGAAACTTTTATCCCCGAACCTCTTAAATAGGAATGCGTCAACTATGTATGTATGGGGACACCCTTTAATTTTCAACTTTTTTAATTTTTTAATTTTTTTCCTTAGTTTGTGCTGTAAGACCTTGCCTTTTGCTAAATTTTGTGATTCTAGGTCGACGGGAACTACCCTATAGGTTTTCGACGGTTTTATCCCAGGAACGGGTGGACCTAGCAAGTTGAAATTTATACCAGATACTAAAATCTAATAGTCCCTATTAGGTGTATAAACATCAAGGTCTTGAGTCAACACGAGAAAAAGATATGGGCAAATTTTGATTTTCGCGTCGAAATGGCCAAGTTATATATTTTCACAAATAAGAGTTTGTGAAGTTAGAGCTTGTAGAGTTAGGGCGTGTAGAGTTATAAGCTTGGATCAACATGAGATCTGATTACTTTTTGACAGTGCAAGCAATGTGGTGTCTTGGCAGCACTCTTTACATGATAATGTTTTTGGTGGGTATGTATTTTTGGAAGGATATTGCTGTCTAAAGCCCTTTTGACAGACGCCCCAACTTTATTATTATTTCTTATTACAAAATCAGAAGATTGTTCTTTTTCCTAAAATCGGATCCTAAATCGGACGGGTATTAGTCCGACGCAACTTCAGCACTTGTCTTAGGATTTCCGATAAGGTATAATCGTGCTATTACTCATGGCTATTCAAGGTCATTTCTGATTGGTCATCTCATGGGCCCTGCCTAAACTTGATAATTGGTCCTAAATTAAGTAACCTCGTGGAGTGCCGTCAACTGCCTTTTTATGTTTGAACTGCGAAATGATTTCAAACGCTCTAAGAGCTCGTACACACGAGAAGCATGTTGCCGACTGCAGCCGCCGACACGCGCCGACGGCCGCCGTCGACGACTGCAGTCAGCAACATGCTGCTCGTGTGTACGAGCTCTAACGTCACACATTAGCACCGATTAACGAGAACAATAGTAGATAGGTACAACATATTCACACGACGTGTTTATCTCCAGTGAACTAGCAATTTTACCTGACATTGAAAAGTAATGTGGGATATTATCAAACGAAGCACGAACGCATCATGTGTGTAGTGTAGATAGAGTATAAATACCTACCAATGTTGTGCTATGTTCTGTAATAATGTGATATTTAAAAATATAGGTACCTAATATAAAAAGTTGCAATAGGACAAATAAATGTTATTTATGAAAGTAGGTATTATTGAAAATCGATTTTCTTAACTGCAAGTAAAAGTATAAGATAGGAAGGAAGATTACCTATTTACTGTAGCTGCTTTTCCTGTAGATAATATCCCATAATCACTGATATCGCATGATTAGGTACTCAACTAATGTTTGTCGATTTCTGATTTACTTACCTAATAACAACGGAACGTTTGCGACCAATGTCGAGGTAAAGGAATGATGCGCCGACTTGACGTACACAAAATTTTGCAATTCAAGTAATTCTAATTGAGTATCAGGTACTGACGTGACACCGCTGGACAAGATGTACCAACGTAGGTAAAACTGAATCAAATCGAATATCATTATACCTCCCCACTTTTAAAGTCATTAAATTAAAATATGTTCAATTCAAATAGGCTTTTACCAGTAAGTACAAGCACTTATGAATGAATAGTCCGACTCTAACACACGGTTCAGAAGGTTGATTTTGCTGAGAGCCGGCCAATAAACTAATCAATTACCTAATTAAAATAGTAGCCATGAATATATTTATTTAGAAATATATTTAAAGTAAATAAAAATATATACCTAGGTAACATATCTTCCAAGTGCTAATTACCTTGCTTTATGTACCTAAGTATATTACTGAAATTGTCAGACATGTTAGAAGATTGCATATAGGTACAAGTAAGAACAATAGGTAGGTAAGTACCTACGTATAATAGCCTAGTTACTCATTATTTAAATGCTGTCTATTAAGTACTACTACCACAGAATAACAATTATTAATTTAAGTAGCAGTCGGTATTTACCTACTGTAAATTATGTTAATAGTAAAGTAAAACATTCGGTTTGTAGGTAAAATCATTTGAAAGGCGGTGTGAGAAATGTGGCGTCTAAAACAATAGATACGTCTAAAAATAATTGAAGGTCGCAGCGTCCAAGCCTGATTTTGTGTAGGTTGTATCTAATAAGAACTTTTGAGTCGAACGCTTTGATCGACCTTTTGCGAGAGCCTAATAGTACCAACCAACACGTTTAGTTGTGCAATCTGGTACCTATTTGAGTTGTGGACCAACATAACGGTACCTAATAACGGGTATCAAAATACAAGGGCTTGTTGAAGGTAACATCTAACGAAAACCATCTCAAACTTTGCTGTGTGCAATTTTGTATGATTATTGCCAGATTATTTTTATAAAGTTTGCCAGTTTATGCTATTAGTTAAAAGAATACGAATTCCTATAAAATTATTACTATCTGGCTTCTTCTTCTAGTCACTTACTCAATCGGTATTATAAAGAATATTCACTTCACTAGCCCAGAAGTAAAATTTTTAATATAATTTCATATCGACCAACTAGGTAGGTCCTCCATTGTAAAGAAATTGAACCCTTTTGAGGGGATCGTAAAAGGCGAACCGGATAATCTTGTACGGTTTCCTGTAGATAAGTATAACTAGTGATTGAGATAGAAAGCATTGGTGTAAAGCAGGATATTCGCTTTTACGTTGATTTGTACTAAAATAGAATATATTAGCTAAAACTATTCTGGGATGACAACTTGAAAACGGTGGTCAGACTGAAATGATGACCTGCGGAACAGCAAGAGACGCAGATGTTGTTAGCGGATGTTGTTTAGGCAAGGTTTTGATATTTTTTTTTTATTCTGGATAAGCTTGTGTTTGACAACAATCTCACCATGGTAAAGATGATGTGGCTGGAGGTGGTAAGCACACAAAGATGGGAGCTGACTCGCAAGTGCAGCTGTCGGAACACACCGATAGGTACTTGGTGACAGATTTTCAACATGAGGGTGGTAGCCAGCCAGTCGGGTACTACAAAGTACCCTACCACCGTGGTATGGTTTCCTCACGATGTTTTCCTTCACCGAAAGCTCAAGGTCATTGTATGATTCGAACCCACGACCTTTGCCGCGGTACAAATTTTAAGACAACTTACTGTATTTCTTTTGCTTTTTACAAGCGGACTTTGAAGACGTGAGGTATGGGTAGGTGGCTCCGGCATTTGCATCACAATTCTCCAGTCTGTTTAGGTAGGAGTTATCCGTATTGCCAACGAAGAATGGATCGTTGCACATGATGTTAATGTCTGAGGAACATGTCCAGCATCTTACTGATTCACCTGGAATTAGAAAAAATATTGAATAAATCTACAAATCGTTTCTTAGTGACTTCCGTTTCACTGAAAATATCTAGATTGTTAACAACAACAATGTAACATAGACGACTAAAGAGACATGGTTTGGCATAGACCCGCTAAATGGTGTGCTTCTAGATTGTTCCTGCTCGACCAATATTAGGTAACAGAGGTATTTTTCAAGAGGCCAAATTTTTTACCGTTTGACATTTTTTTTTTTGGAAAAAATAAACTAACAATAATTCCAATTCCTTTTTAAATTGATAACACAAAAGCTCGTCAATATTCTACTAAACTAAAAAAAAGTTGACAAACGGAGAAGTAAAAGCTGCTTGAACTTTGATAAAAAGAAAACTAATATTACCAAAGTATAATACCTCAAGCGATGACATGACCTCAATAAAATTATTCTTGATTACCTCTGTAACATCATTGCGTAACCTCGTTAGGAACTAGTTTTTCTATAAACTTTGCTTGCTGAGCATGTGAATCAACTGCCGAGTGGCGTGGTAAAACGCACTACCTATGCCATAGGTTTTGGGTTCGATTCCGATACATAAATTTGTGTGCATGATGTCTATTTGTCCTGAGTCTAGGTGTACTTAATCTATACTTAATATTATAAAGCTGAAGAGTTTGTTTCTTTGAACGCGCTTATCTCAGAAACTACTGATTCGAATTGAAAAAATATGCGACATAAACAGGCATTTTTTCATTGAAGTTTGATATACTTTTTACGGCTACTAGGGATTGCAGACCTATTTAGTATTAATTTCGAATTGATACTTTCACGCGTTCCTGAAAAAAGGGTCTTACTAAACAGACGGACAGATAGACGGAAAACGAAGTGATCTTATAAGGAATGTTTCCTTTTGAGGTACGGAACCCTAAAATCATCTTAATAAAACTCACTAGATACCTTTACAAGGACTAACATATTACATTCTAGAAACCTACTGTTATGAGGAGGTTGTACCTAGTATATTTATTCGTACGTAGTTGTACAATTTCGAGTGAAAAAAAAACAGGACAAATCTACATAAATTATAATTTATCATTATAATAAAATTATAATTTATGAAAATAATTATTGAAATAAAAACAAGTTTCATTGGCTGACAATACATTTTCTCATTGTATCAGAGGTAACCTGGGAGTTAATGGATAATAACTGAGTGTAAAGTGTAAATAACAAGATAATAATACATAGTTAATTATGAGACTAGCTATTCCGTTTTTAATAAAAATAGGTCCTTTGAAAATATAGAACAATTTACTTTTAGGTACAGGTACTCGAATTAATTTAACAACAAAAAATACCCACACTACATATAGGTACTAAGGTACCTAATTTTAGAGTTGTTTACCTACGCATAAAATAATAAATTACAGTCTTATTACAGTATTAAATTTTACTTTACTAGTAGATAACTAAAACTTTTTGCTGAAAAAAAAAACAATTTGTTACATTGGCTACTTTTATATTTAAAAAAATGATGGTTTTTTTATGTTTATTATTCTTTAAGCGCAACACCGTGTCAGCCTTCTGCGATTAAATGTTTATAAAAACATAATGATGTCTCACAAGGCCCTTTCCTTGTCACGCAGTGATGATGACCAACTGAGTGAGTAGGTACCTAACAATACAATGGAAAAACGTAGTTTTATTTGTCATAGATAGATTTGTTTACGTGCCGGTTATTTTGTCACGCGTCTGTGATGGAATATGAATTTAATGTTTTTTTTATTTATTAAAAAACCGCTACCAAGTTGGTTTCCCTTTGGAGATAGTATTAATCTATAATATTATGCAGATATTGTATTTAAATATGCAATAATAATGTTAATAAAAACAATAACTCTGACCATTATAAAGTACGTAATTTGATTTAATTGTAAGCCTTTTGTTATATGTTTTTATGTAAATAAATACATTAGTATTATTATATCAGAAGGAACCTACTCAGGTCTGTAGGTATGTACGACAAGTATACAAATTATTATATATTTACAAGTCCATCAGTGTTAGGATTAGGATTGAGTCATACTAGGCGTGGTTAAGACGTAAAAAATGACGGAAGATTTTAATACATATTTTTCTGTTCTGTGTTTCAACCAATTTTACGTTGTTCGTTGCGAGTCTTGCGAGTAGTAATATTTAAACTCGCATTTTCACAGAATTAGAAACTCTATATCTTGCGTTTTAACACACAGTTTCAATTGCGTTCATTACAGAAGGATTTAGTGGTTTTTCTACCAGGATAATGAACACTCTTAATAAGTTCCTGACTGAGTGTGTGTTATTACAAACATCTATAGGTACATCTTATTAGGATGGCTCTTTCTTAGTCTATTCTACTAACATCATAAAGCTGCCATCCCGTTTCAGTAACGAGTCACGCACGACTACTGGAATAGCTTTTGTTCATGCAAAATCTTCAAAAATCCTCCATAAAATAGCATAGGCTTTGTTAATTAATTATTTGAAAGGTACATTACTAAAAGTACATAGGTACTTAGCAAACGCTGGACTTAGTTGGTCAATATTTATGTCGCTTTTGTTACAAGTCCTTCCTATTGGATTGGATACATGGATCGATTAGGTTAGATCGCCACATACCAGCTCAGTAACAAGATAAACTAAAATCCATGAGTTAAATATTGACCTCTACTCTTCTCTTCTCCTAGATAATATATCAATACTGATAAAGATATGAAATGTTTATTCGCGGGGATTAACATCGTACAATTAAAAATCGGTCGGATTGTACATCTCGCCTTACATACCTTACCTGTATGTATTCATTATATCTGTCCGGTAAGTATAGTACGACAAACTTAAGGGGGAGATAGGTGGGCGGGTCACCTACGAAATATACAAAAATTACCTCAGTACCTACAAGACCTGTCACATATCTCTTAAATGGTGATACTTTAACTAAAGTTATTTTTATATATTTGATAGATTAGGTACATAAGTATATTACCTATGTAAAATCACAAAATAAATACAATATGGTACGTATGTAGTAATACAGCAAATATTTGATGGTGTTTGCAAGGACGCGGCACTCCTAGTAATATTATGGGTTACTGAGGCCGTGGCTTATTGTGTAGAATGAGGCCACAAGGTCATTAGAGCGTCCTGAAGTCTCCTACAAAGAAGATAATAATTAATTAAGTATTCCTACCCGTATCTGCAAAATTCATGAAATTACAGATTTTCTGTGGTGAAAACTTGCAAATTAATCAATCAGGTCAGGTATCCTACTTAGGTCAGGTCTGTATGTTCGTGTAGATATATGTTACTTACTAAATATGTTTAAGTACATATTTAGTCTCGTCAAGGTATAATGACTGTAAAAATTTCGACGAAATTTTATATACATAGATAAATCATATCCTGACACATCAACATGTAAGAATTAGGTCCCTTGGGAAAATCTATTAACTATGAACCTAGATTATAAACATGGTTACCTACTTAGTGGATAGATTTTTCGGTTGGAGGAACTTGACAGTGGTTTTATTTTGTGGGTCTACAACACACTACATTTTGTGGGTCTATGTCCGGCACATCACGAGCCGATCTTTGATGCAGTGTTTGTGGGTATTAAAAATTAAAGGTAATTGATTTAGCCGCTTTGGTAAGTAAGTAACTTGTATATCTACATTCATAAGACTAAGAGTAGGTTGTTGACTTATAAGTCCAGTATTACAACTCATATTCTACAAGTGTATCATCACCGAAAAAGATGTGATACTCGTGGAGAAGAAAACTTAGATTCTAATGAGGTTTGGTATTGGGATGGCACCTGAGTATGGAGATGATCAGAGTTTTACTCTCTGAATTAAATTTGTTGCAGGAGGCGTGAGTCGGTGATGACACTCTCATCGCCGTCTCACACACATCCACAAGTGTGAATGAACCCTAATTAATCAGCTATCTATCTTGTTTAGTCGATAATAGGATGCAAATAGGTAATTAATTATACATATTACGACTGTAATAAGTAACTTACAATGTAAACAGAACACCCCCTATTATTTATTAGGTATTTACACAATGCAGTAAATAGTGTTATAATTAAATAAAATATAAGTAATAAGTAATAAAAAATATTATTATTAATTTAGAACATATAAAAGAAGAATTTTATTTAATTATTTCCCAAACATTGAGAAAGAATACAAGTTGTTCATATTGTTGTACATACGTCCTTCACGTCATCACGGCGGTAAACATCTGTATATGTATACTTAACGATTATATGCTGTATTACCTCACGCATAGGGTCGTAGCGGAATGTTACGAAATGAGGTGATGTCAGCTTTCGTTGGCTTCTGAGCTACGTATTACGACCACCATAACATACCTACATATAGGTATACATAAACATCCCATGACACGGGTCATGGGTGTAATTATGTATTTTTGTTGCTTCCTTCATTTTGACGCAGCGTGTAAAATGCGTAGTTTCGTTCATAAACTTTTGGTACGAGGCCAACAAGATGAAATGACTTGATTTTAAAATGTCGCTGGTTTTAGTAACAACACGAGACTCTTTTATTTTTGGGTGCGGTATTGCATATATACGAAAACAGTTTTGTTACTGTGTTGATGTTTGTTTATCGGCCGAAATTGATTTTGATAAGATTTTTTTGAAATAATAGTAAAATTAATAATAAATTAGATTTAATGCCATAGTTTTTGACAAACAACATGGAGTTGTTATTAAATATGACGTCATATCTCAAACTGTTTGTACGTGCATATTTAAAATTATTATGTATCGCGACGAACAATTTTAGAGGTCATAGTTATAATAAATTTAACCTTTGATAACTCATAATAAGATGTAGGTTTTTTTTTCACAAGTATTTGAACTAAAAAGTTTCTCACGGCCTCGGGAGACCGGTGGGCTGGGAGCTTTTTGCGCCAACGAATCAGCCTGGCCATCCAAAGAGGAAACGCTGCCAGCCTGCTAGGAACCTTGCCGATCGGCAGCAGTGGCAGCCTCGATGACTATTCATTAATTCACGAATTGGTAAAAATTTTCATTGTACCAATGTCTATTTTTTGCAAATACTGTGAGTATTGTAGACATTGTATGTGGTTCATCAATCACCCACACAGCACACTCAATATAAGTAACAATGAGAACAATCGGTACTACCTTACTGTACCAAAGGATACTTAGGTACTCACAAAACTTAGCAAAACGCACGCACCATGAAATAAACCTCAATAGGTTTTTTAAAGAGGTAAATTATTTTTTAAAAGTAATTTTATCGTTACGTTGTCCAGTTAGTTGCGTTAGAGTTTCTTTTGTAATTGAAATCAAGCTCTAACCTACGTACAAAATTAAGTAGCTTTTTTTGCTATATTGATAGGTTTGCAATTAGTTTGAAGGCTACAACCAACTAATATGCAAACACAATCTATTTTGTTAATGAATTTACAAAAACAAGTAATCAGTTTACTATTTTTGTATTCTATTGGTCTCATCATGACTGGGTTTTTGTATTAGGATTTGTTCTTGTGGCTAATTCGTGACTCATTAACGGCTGTTTTATGATACCTGCTGCTCATTGAATGAATAGGTACCAATAGAAGTTAAATTACCAATGTATACATATACTTTTTAGGAAAAATCGTAATTAGTTTTCACAATGTTATGATAATGAGCAAATATCAATTCGCGACGAAAATTCAAATGCTACGTAGATAGTTTTTAATGTCAGTACCTACTTATGATAGTAAATTGAGTTTATTATGTCGTACACGTTCAAAGGATCAATTTGTCCCCTTCCGGTGTTTAATTTCCCCTAAACAAGTCACTTGCTCAGTCAACATGCGTTACTTGGTGTCATTCTATCACACATAAATAAGTTTTCTATTGGCGAAGTACTTAATGTCTAACGTCTATGTCTAATGTCATATAATAGATCTATCTATGGCCTAATTTTGTATAATTTTCGTATTTTCTTTGTCAATTACCAATTCGATTAGTTTAACAGAATCTATATGAGAATTTTAAACATTTAATGGCCTACCTTTCACAAGCCGATATTTCATTACTACTAAAGGTAATCTGGTAGTCATCAGATTTATTCTTAAAAGAAGACATTATTATCAGCAAACTGTGAACGGGCCCTTCAACATACCGATTTTTCACATCATTGTTCTCACGAAATATTGTCAACCGCTGAGTAACACTTGATCTATGACCCATTCCCTGCTTACAACAGATGATACAGAAAGGTCAGGGCTTTAGTAATTGTACCTATTACGATCCTAGAGTGCACTGGATTAATTATGTTATGGCGTTAATGTAATTCAGTAGCTTTATATGGATCATAATGAATGTCTTCTTGCGTGACATACCTACATAAGAAAAGGTCCTGACTGTGTTATATTATTAGTAAAGATAACTAGGACAGTCTAGGCACTAGGCTAGCATTGATAAGAACCGTGCATTCTTATCAATGCTAGACTATCAACACCACCGAGTATGTGTATAGATAGCAACCGAAAAATATATACTGCTTATAGTTGGATTTTTAATTTGCTGGAGTGATTGATTTGACAGTTGTCGTAATAAATATTTTGTTACTCAGAAACTATTTCTTAAAAGAATGGATGAGAATACGTGTAATCGCTGACATTAGATTTGACTATTATTGATACCTAATCACAATGCGCTGGTAACAGTAACTGCCAGTTCTGCAGTCGAACCTGTTCAGTTCTTATTGTAATTTTTTTAAGAAACACGTACCAAAAGCATTGTGTAAATAATGACTCTAAAAACCGTTTTCTTTTTTAATTCTCTAGCTAGAGGAAAAACAATCAACTACCTACCATATTTTTTATGAATATTTATGGGGCTTCCCTTGATAGCGATCTTAAAACGCTTTTGTTCCGTAATTCAACTATCAATAGTGGCTATTAATATATCAATGGTGTGATTCGCTACCATTGAGGTCACAATGGTCGTGGTCAATGCTTCTTAGTGGGGTCATGGCTTTTTTATTGAATCCGATTTGGAAATATGCGGGCCCGAGGGATATCAATTCAAAAGCTAATATTTTCTAACACAATGGCTATATTTACGCGTTAATTTATTTGATGGTATTGACGCTGTCGTTTTGGATTGGGAAATAAGTGTCTACCTAATATATTTTATTATACATTGTTTTCACATCACAGTGTAGAAATTAAATACTTACGCAGTAATTTCTAAGGAATGAAGAGTCTTTCGATTAAATTATTATTCAATACGTATCTATATGAACGGAATCGCTCTGCAGATCTGAGACGTGTGTATATTGTTATTAGTTTTATGATGTGATAAACGTACCTACCTACCTACATGCAGGGCCGGATTTAAGGGAGGGCAAATGGGGCAACTGCCCGGAGCCTCCACAAGAGAGGGGCCCCCACATAAATATATTCATAAAGTACTAGACACGCGGTTGGAACAAAGGTTTCTTTCCGCTATATAAGGTGAAACACTTGCAAGAAAAATTATGTATTAGTTATACTATTCGCAAAATAATTTGGGGCCTCCACTCTTTTGTTGGCCCAGGGCCTCCACACCTCTAAATCCGGTCCTGCCTACATGCTAAGGTTTTATTAGCAATAGATTTTTTATTATCAATGTCGGTGTAAACTTCCTTGCTATTTTCGACAGCGGATATCATGGTTAAAGAATCGCGTAGGTACCAAAAAGGTAGGTAATAAATTATAGGGAAAGCATATAAATAATTCGATAGTTACTTTATAGCTTCGGAACAATAATATTGATTGCAAACTGTAATAACACGAATCGCGAATATTATATTATATTACATATTATCAAAGGGTTAAAGGGTGAAGTGAATACCTACTTTCAACTATGAAAATTTGCAGTGATTGAAAAATATGTTGTAACGTTTGAAAATTAGAAGTGATTGAAAAATATGTTGCTGCGCAGTTTTACCCTGTTGTTTTGAAGGATAAAAAGTACACAGTATATTCCATGTGCGTTTCATCCTAATCCGTTCAGTGATTGTCAATACGACGTAATTGAGTAACAAACTTTCGTATTCATGTAGATAACTATTAGGTAAGATAAAAAATAGAAAGTAGACCCTTCATAAACGTGTTCATTCCCTTTTCTATTACGCATACGTAACGTAAAGGGCTTAAAAGTGTGTCAAACTGCGATAGTACCGAAAAAAGTGAAAGCGGTGGACACAGAG
Organism: Ochropacha duplaris; assembly: GCA_951361185.1. Taxonomy (NCBI): domain Eukaryota; kingdom Metazoa; phylum Arthropoda; class Insecta; order Lepidoptera; family Drepanidae; genus Ochropacha; species Ochropacha duplaris. Next base: position 4,542,905 of record OX592704.1, on the reverse strand, counting down.
AACATTGTTATACGAGTGTGGCATAACATGGCAGAGCAGCTTTTATTGGTACTCATCAATATTTATTTATGTCGCAAGAAGTAGTTTTGGTCGTGCAAACATTTTATATGTCCATTATATTTCTATATCTATCTACGTACACACATCAAATAAAGTTTGTGATCACTAGCATAATATCTTAAATTGAACTTTATCAAAAAAATATTTGTTGTGTGTTTTCTTTAAATAGAAATATTCAAATATTACCCTGTTTGAAATAAAAAATAAAACTATATTTTATAAAAAAATTGAGTAATTAATCACAATGTAATTGTAACAGAAAGATAGAAAGAAAAAGACTGTTTAACCAAACTTAAACAACTTTTTTTTGGTAATCCGCCATTGCAAAAACTACTGGACCGATTTAAAAAAAAACATATGCTACATGATACATAGAATGAGGGGGACAGCTAGTCATAAATAAATGTAAAAGAGCAAATGAATCTGTAAAAATAAATAAAATTGAAGTGTTTTTGTAATGTCAAAAAACAGCTTTTTACTAAATTCATTCAGAATTTAAATTTATGTCTGCCTGTTTGTTTGTTTCGGCTAATCTTCGAAACGGCTGGACCCATTTTTACGGGACTTTAACTGGCAGATAGCTGTTGTTATAGGGGATATCTTATGCTGCTTTTATTTTAGAAAAACGATTAGGGTTCCGCGCAAAAAAATTAACAGGCGGCTTCACTTGAGGACATTTCACGCAAGCCCATTGTATTTGTTTTTATTTTAGACGATTTAGCGTGAAAACAGCCAATGCATAAACGCCAAAGCTTTGTTATGAATAAAAGTATGGTTCCATGTGACTAACTAGCGATACAAGTGGTTGGCGTGTCAAGGTTCCAAGGTCTGTAAGTTTCAAATAGGTAGATACGTTTAAAAAACTAGGTATTATTATGATGTAATCATTCGCGATTTCGATTGAAAATCCAGAAAATCAGTGCTCAATTATACAATCTAAATAATTATTTAATTTATCATTTTGTTTTGAAACACTCAATATTTGTATCACAGATAAACAAAAAAAAATTACCTACTGTGAAAAATATCACAATTCGGCCAAAACATCAAATCACTTGAAATTTTGATCAAACACAAGCTACCTACCACGCCACAGGTCGTGGGATCGATTCCCATCCAGGACTGACATTTGTGTATGAACATGTCTGTTTGTCCTGAGTCTAGATGTTTATCTGTTTATGTATGTATTTACAAAAAAAAAACAAATCAGTTATGTGGATTCCACAGGACAAGCTCTATTTAGTTTAGGATCAGATAGTCATGTGTGAACATAATGCTTCTTTAGGCTTTTACATACTTGATGTTTTATTGGACTGTAATCTATACAGCATGTTATGGACAGGACATAGCCTGAGTCAATAACTTCATCATCCGCAATAGGTATGTATCATTGTTTATTTTTTTTATACCACCAGGTGGCAAACAAGCTTATGGCCCACCTGATGGTAAGCTGTTATTTATTTTTTACCAGCTGTCCACCGCGGTTTCAACCGCGTTCCCGTGGGATCTTATATTTTCCCGGGATAGAAGTATCCTATATTTTATTTCAGGATATGATCTACCTGTGTGCCAAATTTCATCAAGATCGGAGCAGTAGTTTCGGAAATTAGCTCGGACAAACATCGTGACACGAGATTTTTATATGTAAAGAGATGACACAAATAAAATTCGTTAATTCCAGTAGTTTATCTTTTTAATGGCGGCAACTCACAAAAATCTAGTAGCAATGAATGTATGTAACTAAATAACAAGGTAAATAACTTAAATTTTTATATTTTTCTGACGACTTAGAATGAAAACATTTTAAATACATCGCTTAAGTACTGGTTTTGCGCAACAAACAGGTTTTCGTGTTGGGTTTGTTTTCTGCATACTAAGATTCTGGTTGATTCTACTGGAAATGTGTCCAATACTTAAATAAATATAATGAAACGTAGTTTAGTTGACATGTATCTAAACATTTCTGATTGAAGAAAACGTTAAGCTTCGAAAAAAAACCGACATAAAAAATTACAAATTGCAGAACAATCGAACACAATACCTACCTATAAAATTATGTTAGAATAATGTATATCGACTAACCTTCTTGGATGAATAACGCGAATAGAAGAACAGGTACCAGCAATGATATTTTCGTCATTTTCGATGCCACAAGTTTCGATACAAAACACAAACAAGTTTTGAATTTCACACGAATATTTCGACGCGCAGACGTTCGATTTGAAACTCACTCGGTGAGCGAATGAGAATGACGAAGGAATGGCAAAATGTGTACACTCGTTCGTTCATACACATAGGGACAATAAAGTAACGAGCAAAACGCAGCGTTTCAGCCGCAGTTTCTAATCGCAGATATAAAATGTATTTCAAATGTAATTTTGGGTTAATATTAATTAGAATTGCAAAAATCTAGAAGGTTTGACTTCTTTGCAAGTTGCTGCTTCTAGTATTTCTTAAACTAGGATTTCTAGTCGTTTGTAAGTCGGTAAGTCCCATTAGACGTTTAGGAATACAGAAAATAATTAGGTATCTTTAGCTATTAAATATGTAAGTAGGTACTTACTTTATAATAAGATAAGTAAGTACATAGATTTTTTTTAATGTCAAATGGGTTGAGTAGTTTCCATTCTATGTCAGTGTGGTTAGCTAGCTTAGCTATTGACAACGTTGTGTTTTTATCCTCTTTGCTATTGACGTTTCAAACGTAACTTTGTTACTATGAATAGCTAGCTTTACTACGGGGCGAGGCATGGTGGTAGAATATAGTGCGTATTGCATACTACGATGGTATCATAGATTAAAAAAAATCAGATGATCATGAAGCCATGACATAAATAAAAAACTAGCATGTAGGTATTTATGAAATACATATATCTATGCCATAATTATGGCATATTAGTTTTAAATATTATTAAAGGCAATTTAATATGTGTTATTTATACATAAGATAATTAATTTGTTACCTATAAAGATAGAAGAAGAGATTATTTCCTAAGTATGTATGACATGTAGGTAATTTTTATTTTACTTGTTATCTCTATTTCACATGATTTAAAAGTTATGACCAACATATTTTTATGTAACCTACTTACTGACTGACTGTACAGCGAGTGCTCTGCTCTGGCGAAGGCTCTAATCTGGGTATGAATGTTTTTCACATAATTTTGGTGGGTTTGAATATTTTACCGAGTTATAAATTTATTTTGTTACCTCCAAGTTATCTCTTTCTTGAATGTACCCTTATTGTATCCTCTTATGCTGGCACTCCACATCATCCACATACCTATTCGTATTTGCGTATTTTTGATATTTTACAAATATGTAATTCAATGTGTAGACGGTGTATTTGACAAAGTATTTGCTATATTTGCCTATTTGAAAATTACGACAAATAATTAACACACGCGTTACCGCACCGCTGTCAGATTTTCGGCCGTTTATATTTTAAATGTGTGCATTCTTTGATAACACTGTTGACTCAAGGCATTTAGGTTACAAATCAGCTTCGCTATCGCAGTGGCGATGTAATAGTTTCAACATTCATTCAAGTTGGTATCAATTTATTTGCATTACAATAAATCCGATCGCTATTAATTTTGTAAAATTTGCTTACGTAAAGTAAAAACAATAATTATTCTCCGCCCGCCTGGAGCTGTATTACTCGTAGTTCTATCTCTGGCGGAGAATAAATTATTGTTTTTACTTTTTACGTAAGCAAATTTTACAAAATTAATAGCGGTCGGATTTATTGTTGGTACATGCAAATAAATTGATACCTAGTTACTTGAATGAAAATTAAAGTTCGTAGAAAGGCCTTATAGTTTAATCCTATGACCGTATATAACTTATCTTTATCAAATATATCCTGAAGTTGAATGTACAAATAAGTATTTTTAATTATAATCGTCCTTCAACAATGTAATTTTATCAATAAACCAATCACCGTGAACAGTTGTCCCTGTTATCGTTGTAACAATTACAACGATTTAATTTATGTTTAAAACGCAGAAATTGTCAAAATTAAATATAATACTATTAGGTACAGATTTTCCTATGGGGGTGACATGATCACTGCGTGATCAAACCCCTTTTAAATAATAAAAAAATATATATAATTGAACATTTTTATGATATGGTTAGAGAGGCTATCTATATGAGGACTTCCCCACGTAAAGAAAAGGTAAGTTAAAATTATTCAAAACACTCTCAAGTTGCTCAGGCAAATCTGTCATTTACGCAAAAGTCGGTCGTTCTATTCCAACCAATGAGAATCTTATTGTAAAATAAATCCTGTCTATTTCCAACCGTCATTTGTGTCTTCATCCAAAACTTCCTATGTCGTTCCCCTTCCGAACCGAATTATAACGGATTCTTGTCCCAATTACGAACCAAAATAGACGAGGAGTCATAATGTGCTTTTATAAGTACATACCTAGGTATGTATGTACCTACAACTGTGAATCAATTTGTAATGACTATCTCAATTTGTGATGAGTAAACCCACTCAGCTAGATAATATACCTACGTACCTACTTGGACTGGAAGTTTAGGTACCTAGCTAGAATTATTCAGCCCAGATAGCATTATGCTAGAATAGGTATCACCAATTAGTTTCTTTTGGGATCCGTTTTTTAAAATTATTCTTACGTATGATATGACTCGCGCGCGGTCCGTTTGGTAGACGATTATGAGCCCCTCCTCCCTCGTTGAGATTTTTACACTCGATTACGTTTAAGGTCTGCACACAATAGGGTACGCCATTTGGTGATCCCTAGGCTAGATTTCCTGTCCGACAACCCTAAGAAGAGGAAGATGACCTAACTAATGATCCTAGATTATTGTAACTGTCAAGATGTGAGCATAGCCAGCAGCTCCGGTACCATTTTGGAGATATGAAAAAAATTACGCCAGGAAAAGGTTTAATTCCTGGCGTAATGTAATTAATTAATCTAAGATTTTGACATTAGCGCCATCTATGTGTTTGATATCGCATATTTAATTAACAAACATAACGTATCTAATAACAAGTTAAGTATTACAGTTAGTGAATAGATGTCGCCACTAAGGAATAAGCAAGAGTAATGGAATGATACCTACGCATGTTTTAATCATTTCAAACGCACCTAGATAGGTACACGACGGTGTCTGCCAAGATCGGAAAATTATATAAACACTAACCATTTTGAGCTACTTTTTACCTATGTCACTCACAATGCTCACAATCGTATTGGTGTTCAATGTTCCGTAGGATGTGATTCCAACATCAATTAACCTATGTGCCTAGGTATATTATAGTTAAAATAAATAAATACATAGGTACTTAATTATATTAATAGTGAATAAATAAATAAATAACTTTTTCATCCCACCATCTCGGAAAGAGTATTTTTGCTCTTCTCCTCTAGAGGATAAAGTAAATAGAATATTGTGTGCACTAAGTTTGTGAATTCAAATCATCATTAAACCTATTTACTTCTCTCTCCATGGTTCCGAATTTATCATACATCAAAGTCAAAGCCAAAGTCAAAACCATTTATTCAGTTTAGGCCCTAGAAGGGCACTTATGAAGGTCGAATTACAGAAGTTACCACCGGTTCGGAAGTCAGCCTTCAACTGAGAAGAACCGGCAAGAAACTCAGCAAGGTAACATTTTTTAAATATTTTTGGACCATCTGACTATATTGGCTTTATTTTTCAAATGTTTAACAATTTTATTCTTAAACTAATACAAAAATACATAAAAATATATAATTTTGACAAATTAAAAAATGAAATTAGAGAATCATTTTTTAATTTGTCAAAAACTCAGACTCGGAACCTTCTTGGTGTACTTTTTTTTAAATTTGCTTTGCGCGCGCCATTTTCTTTTTTTTGCATTTAGTCATTTCCTCGCTGAGGTGGGATGAAAAATTACGTGTTGCACTCGAGTGCAAAGATTTTTCACCTCGTGCTCTTTTGATTCCCTCGCTAACGCTCAGGTTTCAAATTTTTGAATCCCTCGATGCGCTCGTGATTCAATTTTAGAATCCTTCGCTTGCTCGGTCATCAAAATTGAGCACGCGGTTAATAAATAACTTTCTACTCTTGTATAACAAATAACTATTTACATACATATACCTATGCCTATATTTTTTTTTAAATAAATAATTACACCCAGACTCAGAACAAACTAGTCCGGTCAATTTAGACATTCGAAGTTACATAAAGTCCCAACAAGCTGAATTTCAGTGAAATTGTTCAAAACATAATTATAAACAATGTCTAGAAGTTCCCCATCATTCCCGTGTATGGAAAAAAAATTATTCAAGGTCAAAGGTAAAAAAAAATGAGTTTTTCGCGATTTTCAGCAAAACGGTAAGTTTTATCATAGAAGTACCTCAGACAAAAATTGTAGATCATAAAATTATCTATAAAAAATGTGTCAATACTTTTTTTCTTACGAGCCACTGTTTCTGAGATATAACGATTCAAAAAGTTATAAAAGTTGTTATCGTCATAATATGCATACGTTTTCACGCCACCTATGAGGTGCGTGCGCACCTTAGCGCGTTTTTTTAACGTGGTTTCCCCAGTAGGCCTACTCCACGGGTCAGTTGTGATCCTGTTTAATGTAAAACTATTGCAAAATAACGGAAATTTTCAAAGATTGGAAAAGATAAAAGCGATGTAAATTAAAAAAAAAGTGTTGAAGTTCATTCGTCTTATTCGTAAGTTTCAAATTCTTGTTCTTCTTCTTGATCTTCTTCTTGATCTTCTTCTTGATCTTCTTCTTGTTCTTCTTCTCATGCTTCTTCTTCATCTTCATTTTGGATGCAAGTAAATTGCGTCAATACCGATGTATCGCATGATACTTCGTCGGAGTCAAACGAATCCTCCATTGTTTGTGATTCAATATTAGAGCACGACCGGCCTTGACAATTTGTGCATGCCAAAGAACAAAACAGTCCGACTTTTTTGCAACCACATTTAGCACTGCATCCCTTTTTGCAGTTGCAAAAAATAGTGTTCAGTAGTTTTTCCGGCGCAGGTGGAAGTAAAGTTTGAACTGGCTCTAATATATTGTTGACCAACTTCCAACCCCAGTCTGTAGGGTCTAGCTGATAACCAAGCCACACTTGAACTTGGTAATATACTCGAAAAAGATGTTGGTGAGCAGCAACTGAGGTTGGAGGAAGACAAGCTAATTGAACTTGTTTTTTATTTTTAGTATTTTTAACGAAACATGCATATCGATGCTTATCTAGATAGTTTTTTTAGGAGCTCCGTACATAGAAAGAAGAAAGCGGATGCCGTTGGTAATAACTTCTTGTTGAGTTGAATTACTCTTTTTAAAAACTTCAGCACATTGAATTAAATCTTGTTTTTCAAACATTTTGAAAACTGCTGTTTTACCCCTCCTGTAAAATGCAGATGTCGTATCACAGCCAGTTATTGCGTGTAAAAATAGTACATGATCTTGACACTTTACAAAAGTAAATAAACTTTTTGATGAATATATATATATATATATATATAATTTTACCTGATATTCTTATAGTTAAAACTTATGTATATTTTATATTGTAAGTATAAGTTACAATGACCGATAGAAAAATATTTAATAAAATATATTATATAAAATATAACAACTCTAGATGTGTATACGTGGCGTACTCATGCATATTATGACGATAACAACTTTTATAACTTTTTGAATCGTTATATCTCAGAAACAGTGGCTCGTAAGAAAAAAGTACTGATACATTTTTTATAGATAGTTTTATGATCTACAATTTTTGTCTGAGGTACTTTTATGATAAAACTTACCGCTTTGCTGAAAATCGCGAAAAACTCATTTTTTTGACCTTTGACCTTGAATAAAAAAAATTCCATACACGGGAATGATGGGGAACTTCTAGACATTGTTTATAATTATGTTTTGAACAATTTCACTGAAATTCAGCTTGTTGGGACTTTATGTAACTTCACTCTCATTTTTTGGTCTAAATTGACCGGACTAAACAGACTTGTTCATGCACACAAATGTCTGTCCTGGATGAGAATCGAACTTACAACCTGTGGCGTCACCACGCCAACTGGCCAAGTCAGACAGAAGAAGTCGTCTGAATCGTAGTAGCCTATAGAAGTATAGACATTACCTGTTACCAGGGAGATAGGCGATGATAGCTCAGTGGTAAGTGACGTCGGATACCGCGGCGAAGGTCGTGGGTTCGAATCCTTACAATGAGCTTGAGCTTTCGGTGAAGGAAAACATCGTGAGGAAACCACAGCACGGTGGTAGGGTACTTTGTAGTACTCGACTGGCTGGCTACCACCCTCAAGTTGAAAATCTGTCGCCAAGCACCTGTTGGTGTGTTCCGGCAATTGCACTTGAGAGCCAGTTCGCCTTAATAAGGTGTACAACACATTAGCAATCCCCTGGTATTGCCAATGTCTATAGGCGACGGTTGTCACTTACCATCAGGTGACCCGCCTGCCTCGTTGTCACTGGTGACATAAAAAAAAAAAAAAAAAAAAAAAAAAAAAAAAAAAAAAAAAAAAAAAAAGATAGCCAATGGGTTGATGGAAAATATCGTGAGAATACCATAGCACAGTGGTAGGGTACTTTGCAGTACCCTACTGTCTGGCTACCTACCGCCCTCAAGTTGAAGATCTATCACCAAGCAAGCACCTATAGGTCTGTTCCAACGGCTGCGCTTGAGAGCCAGCTCCTATCTAGGCTTTGTGTGCTTACCAGCTTTGGGCAAATCATCACTTAAGGCCAGGTAGACCCATTTTACATCACTTTGATTCAATTTTTAACAAACAAAGAGTTATTGTTTAAAGCCAATAAAAATACATATCATAGTTCACTATATGTACTTAGATAATTCTCGGTTCAAAACATGATATCGAAAACTACACTCGATAAAAAAAAAATCCGAAGAGGGGTCTAATTCGATTATTTTTCTTATTTTACTTGAAGCATATGAAAGTTTAACTTCCAAAAAAAATATCTAAGCAAAGTTAATAACATATAGAACAATAATCCTCGGTTACATTTTGCAAAATAGTTGAATTATTTTAATAATAAATTATTATATAATACAGCGGCTTGCGGACGTGGCTTCAGTCGCCCGCCGGGCCTTGACGAGGTAGGACCTGTGTTCCTTTTGCTCTCGCACGGCTGTCACGTTGACTTAGATCGGACGATTTATTCACACTACGTACCAACCACAGTATAAACTAAGCGGTTGTCGCTAGAGAATAATTTATTGTTTTAAAATTGTAATCGTCTGTGTGATCGATCATAATAAATTCGTAAAACATGACACAAAATTCAAATCCAAGGTGGCGGCTGCGCGAAATTATCAACTTTTTCGTCATGGATGGCGTTTTTATGGTTTTCGAGGGTGCTGAAGCCGATAGTGCTGTCAAAATCTAAATCCAAGATGGCGGCTGCAAGAAATAATCAACTTTTTCGTCATGGATGTCGTTTTCATGGTTTTCGAGGGTGCTGAAGCCGATAGTGCTGTCAAAATCTAAATCCAAGATGGCGACTGCACGAAAATATCAACTTTTTCGCCATGGGTGTCGTTTTCATGGTTTTCGAGGGTGTTGAAGCCAATAGTGCTGTCAAAATCTAAATCCAAGATGGCGGCTGCAAGAAATAATCAACTTTTTCGTCATGGGTGTCGTTTTCATGGTTTTCGAGGGTGTTGAAGCCGATAGTGCTGTCAAAATCTAAATCCAAGATGGCGGCTGCGTGAAATTATGAACTTTTTCGTCATGGGTGTCGTTTTCATGGTTTTCGAGGGTGCTGAAGCCGATAGTGCTGTCAAAACCTAAATCCAAAATGGCGGCTGCACAAAATTATCAACTTTATAATTTACGAAATTACTAGACGAATTAATTTACATCTTCGATGCAAGTAAAAAGAATCGAATCCACGACCCCTTTTTGTGTTTGTTAGCCCTCCGCAACGCCCCATAATAGTATTAACAGACGTTCGAACTTGGTACGGGCCGGACAGCGGTCTTGTACGGCGTACCAAATCCGCTATTCACAACAGACGGCCGGATCCAGTCCATCGACACTGCCTTACAAGCTAAATTAGGAACGTACTTTGTACCAACATTGTATTATAAAAATAATCCTACTAAATTAAAACGAGTACTGATTCCTTTGGGTAGCAGGTGTCTTAACGTCTATTTGATTTAGACGCATTATACCTTTTTTTACTGTTGGTAGAATTGTTGAGGTATTATAATCTATGTTTGGATAAACAGTTTGGGTTTTTTCTCGTGGTGAAATTATTGTGTTATACAGTGTTTTACAGTGTTTTATCTCCGATTTCGAAATCACTATTTAAGTTTCTTACATTGTTTTGGAACGAAGTTCCTAATAGTATTAACAGACGTTCGAACTTGGTACGGGCCGGACAGCGGACTTGTACGTCGTACCAAATCCGCTAGTCACAACAGACGGCCGGATCTCGCAGTAGCCGCGTGTCCTGTGCACAGTTCAGACTTCATGCCTCCGACGTTATCCAAGCGCGCTAAAATTGCGATTTATCTTGCGGCAACAGTAATACCACTACAAACCTCACTAAAAAACAAGGAGTGGGCAAAAACGTATTTAAAATACGTGTGGTGTCGTGGGACACCAGATAGGAACGAAGTTTTTAAAAAAATATTTTTCAAGTTATATTCGATAAAGAAAATGTGCGTGTCAGCTCCTTTTTTTTTAGAAATACATACTTAAATAGATAATTACCTATGAGCTTGAGCTTTCGGTGAAGGAAAACATCGTGAGGAAACCATAGCACGGTGGTAGGGTACTTTGTAGTACCCGACTGGCTGGCTACCACCGTCAAGTTGAAAATCTGTCGCTAAAACACCTATCGGTGTGTTCCGACAGCTGCATTTGAGAGCCAGTTCTAGATGGGAACTGGCTGGCTTTGTGTGCTTACCATCTTTGGCCCCATCATCACTTACCATGGTGAGATTGTGGTCAAACACAAGCCTATCCAGAATAAAAAAAAATAGATTATTACCTACAACCCAGTCACAGGACAAACAGATATCTTCATACACACCTGTCCTGGATGGGAATCGAGCCCACGACATTTTTTTTGTAAATACATACTTAAATAGATTATTACCTACAACCTACGAATACGTTATCAGGACAAACAGACATCTTCATACACACATAATAATATCTGTCCTCGATGGGAATCGTACCCACGACCTTTTTTTTCCGCCATAGTGCATTGACGCACGTGCTACCTACCTCCAGAACGTTTCGATCGTGACTGCCGTGCGTTTGTCCGGTCCGAGCGTACAGACGCGCGGATTTGGTACGGAGCGAACCAAATCCGACGCGCAAACCATCGGACCGGACCGAACACGAAATAATAATAATTATGTTCGACAGACAACTCTCCAGACGAACGGATATGGTACGGAGCGAACCGAATCCGCTGTCCGGACCGTACCAAGTTCGAACGTCTGTTAATACTATTATACTATTAATGCACTATGGCGGAAAAAAAGGTCATGGGTTCGATTCCCATCGAGGACAGATATGTGTGTATAAAGATGTCTGTTTGTCCTGATTACTTATTCGTAGGTTGTAGGTAATAATCTATTTAAGTACTTATGTATTTACAAAAAAAAAGTCGTGGGTTCGATTCCCATCCAGGACAGGTGTGTATGAAGATATCTTTTTGTCCTGTGACTGGGTTGTAGGTAATAATCTATTCAAGTATGTATTTTAAAAAAAAGGTCGTGGGTTCGATTCCCATCCAGGACAGACATGTGTCTATGAAGATGTCTGTTTGTCCTGTGACTGGGTGTAGGTAATTATCTATTTAAGTATGTATTTCCAAAAAAAAGGAGCTGACACGCACATTTTCTTTATCGAATATTTTTTTTTATAAAACTTCGTTCCTATCCGGTGTCCCACGACACCATACGTATTTTAAATACGTTTTTGCCCACTCCTTTTTTTTTAGTGAGGTTTGTAGCGGCATTACTGTTGCCGCAACACCAATCGCAATATTAGCGCGCTTGGATAACGTCGGAGGCATGACGTCTGAACTGTGCACACGCCACGCGGCTACTGCGAGATCCGGCCGTCTGTTGTGACTAGCGGATTTGGTACGACGTACAAGTCCGCTGTCCGGCCCGTACCAAGTTCAAACGTCTGTTAATACTATTAGGAACTTCGTTCCAAAACAATGTAAGAAACTTAAATCTCAAATAAATTAATTATGACTCACAACATTTTTCATTCACTACATCTATTCAAAATAATATAATATAAATGTTAGGTTTTCCCGGTGACTACCTATTATAATAAAACAAGCAGACAATTTAATAAAATAAGTTGACCTTCTGCCTACACGACACGCTTACCTATACTGTGACAGATTTGGGTTCATGTGAGTTCACGCCGGCAACGTCTGCGCTCGGCTCGCCTCGCGTAAAGGATGGTAGCGTTAAATACCTACTTTGCTCGGTCTACCTGGCCTTAACATGGTGAGATTGCGGTCAAAAACAAGCTAATCAAAAAAGTAAAAAAAATACAATACATAATCTGCGTGATTATTATTTAAAAAAAAATGAAATCCATCATAAAAATGAATATCGTAGTAAAAGTTAGTTCGACGTCTATGACCTACTGTAGGCTAGTATACCTATTTAGAAATGAAACAGCTATTAGTGTAGAAAATCGCTCTAATTTAACCATTTTATTATATTTATAGACGAATTGAACACGTTCAATGAGACCTTTGCATTAATATAAATAACATTTGGCTTTTTAAGACTCACGACTAATTAACTACGCGAGCGTATTTTTAGCAAGAACTGGGGTCACTATCAGAACAAAGAATGCCATCGTGAGGTCGAGGAGAGAGCGAGAGACTCCGTTTGTGTTGCATCTGTCTTCATCACATTCGTCACAGCTCAGTAACTTCACCATATCCTGGTGTTCGTGAGCTTTCCTGATATCTGCACAAGAGCCTCGTTCAGTAGCACAACCGCGAATATACCATGGTTTCTTTAAATCTGGAATTATTTCAAATATAAATTCATCGATATAGAACATTTTGAAAGCTCAAAATACGAACCGCAAAAATATTACATACACCTCTCAGCCATTTTTCCACAAAAAAATATACGCTGCTTGGTAGTAAGTAGTTATGTTTAGGTATATTTACCAGATACCTACATAAAGTACTAACTTGTAACTTTTTCTAAATAAAAGATTTAAAAAAACCCGGCCAAGTGCGAGACGGACTCGCGCACGAAGGGTTCCGTAAAAAAGGCAAAAAAATCACGTTTGTTGTACATTTCAAGTGCCTGTTGCCATTATTGACATCGAGCAAAAAAGGGCAAAAAAATAGCGTTTGTTGTATGGGAGCCCCCCTTAAATATTTATTTTATTTTGTTTTTAGTATTGTTATAGCGGCAACAGAAATACATAATTTGTGAAAATTTTAACTGTCTAGCTATCACGGATCTTGAGATACAGCCTGGTGATGATATCGAGCAAAAAAGGGCAAATAAATAGCGTTTTTTTGTATGGGAGCCCCCCTTAAATATTTATTTTATTTTGTTTTTAGCATTTTTTGTTATAGCGGCAACAGAAATACATAATTTGTGAAAATTCCAACTGTCTAGCTATCGCGGTTCTTGAGATACAGCCTGGTGATGACATCGAGCAAAAATGACAAAAAAAAAGCTTTTTTTGTATGGGAGCCCCGCTTAAATATTTATTTTATTTTGTTTTTAGTATTTGTTGTTATAGCGGCAACAAAAATACATAATTTGTGAAAATTTCAACTGTCTAGCTATCGCAATTGTTGAGATACAGCCTGGTAACAGACAGACGGACGGACAGACGGACAGACAGCGAAGTCTTAGTAATAGGGTCCCGTTTTTACCCTTTGGGTACGGAACCCTAAAAAAGAACAATTGTTCACCTACAAATGTACTAAGATATGCCCGCGACTTCACCTCCATGGTTACTTTTGTCTCTGACCTTACAAAACGGTCAGTGCACTGCCAGAACCGTAGTAACAGAGCTATCCCAAGAAACCTCTCAGGTAGATATCTAACTTGTGAAACCGCGCTAATTTGAGACAGATTTGCTTAAACATACTTACATCTATATTGTTCAACGTAAACCACACATTTGCCTTGTTTTGTTGGATCAGATGAGTAAGGGCAAATTTTTTTCGTAGTATTCGCTGAGACCGTAGGGCAGTCGGTACATACGTAACACTCTCTTGCCTTCAAAGGTATAGATGGTCCTAAATTAAGTGGTTTCGATCGTCCCCCAGCATTAGTAGAGGCGGCCCTCGCTGACGCTGCCGAACGGCCTGTCTCATCAACATTCTCATCGACGTTGTTGTCGTCTAGGGATCTTTGTTCCAGTGAGTCATCTATACACAATGCATTTGTTTTTTATTCCCTTTACTAGCTTGTACATAATTTTGATTCAGTAATGTATTGTAGGAACACCAGTTAAAAAATAAATAGATAAGAGAGATAATCAAATATTTACCCAGAGATTGAGCAAAGCTGAGGGCGCCAATCAAACTGGCATACACCACCAGAAACAAGGGAAGTCTTGTCATTTTGCCTTCATCAATTGAAATGCAACTGAATGTCATGAAAACTAATAAATTATTATATACGGCAGGTTATCATTGCAAACAATAGAATTCTGCATGCTCCACTAACCGGGAATGGAAGGTACGCATTCGGTAGAGCAAATCGCTATGTGGTTTGTTAAGTGTGAAGTTCATAGTTTAGAAGCAGTAACACTTCGTTGATAATAATAATATGATAACTTTTACCAAGTACCTTCCTACTTACCTATCAGTTACACCAAGTAACAATAACAGATATGCGATCTATAATTGAGTCGATGGCTACTTCAGATTGAAGCAGATAGTTCCACTACCTACCATCACATTGTCATCGGAAGATACGATTTCAAACTTTTGCAAAAGTATGTATGAAAATTAACAGATAACATTTTACCGAGCAAAATTCTCTACTCAGATGCATTTTCATTATAGATGGATAGGAGTAGTGGGAATAGATGGACCAATTAGATAATTTGAATTCAAAAATTTTACGTCCCGACGCGACGTATCTTCATCATGTTTATCCTGGCTGACAACACCATCAATTTGAAGCTGTAAAGTACTCGCTGGTTTGATCCGGAAATAGCACTTGAAAGTCCGTTTCCTTCTATAGGATATGTTCTACTATGGTGAAATTGTGGTCAAAGACAAGCTTATCCACAAAGAAAGAATCTCGTATAATGGAAATGTACCCACTTCATTCTCCCTACTCTACAATAATTACCGGCCAACTCGGACATTAAATCGCATGGGAGTCATACTAAATAGTGGTCAGTGGTAAGCGCGCTGCTGTAGCAAAAATACTTTTGCTACTGCTAAAATACAGTTGACTAGCGTGTGCTATAATTTTTTTTAATTTTTTATAATAGGCCATTTTGACAAAATAAATACCTAGTCTCTCACCGTCATGGATAAATAAGGCAAATAAGCCGACTCGGTTTGCCGTAGTGCTATTCTACCGCTAGTGCGAATGTGGGCTTACTATCTGTCGGTGAAAAGGTAAAATGATAAACGGAACTCATTAACTATATTATCATTTTTATGATAGTATATGTACCTACGATGGAGTACTACAGATATCTAAATTAAAGCATATTATAGGTATTAAAATTGATTAGATTAAATTACATTTATTTCCTGCCATAAATATCTACGTAAATACCAATAATAATCACCCAATTCATTGTAAATCTGTATCTGTTTTTGATATCTTTAGGCTATAATTTGATAAGATTTTTGTAAGGGTTACCGATTGTATTTACCTATTTAGAATTAGAGCGGCATTTTCAAAGCTAGTACTAATTCTAACCCACCAAAAACATAAATGTAAAAAAGGAGAGCCAAGTTCAATACAAAATTTATTCTCTGCTGTGGGCTTCGCCGCAAAAAGAATGGAGATCTGAGTCTGAGATTGAGTGCCAAGTTCTATGCAAAATCCAAATATGTAGTCTAAGGGCTGACCTGGCTGGTTTTCCCATACGAATTATTATTAAGTACCTACTTTTATACAGTCATGGAAGAGCCTTATGTTCGATGGGTAGTTTCTACCAGCAAGCCAAATTTTCGGAATAATAAAATAAGAACCGAAAGGTAACAGGTTTAGAACATGCGAAGGCTATATAATTCGTATGGGAAAACCAGCCAAGTCAGCCCTTAGACTACATATTTGGATTTTGCATAGAACTTGGCACTCACTCTCAGACTCAGATCTCCATTCTTTTTGCGGCGAAGCCCACAGCAGTGAATAATATTTGTATTGAACTTGGCTCTCCTTTTTTACATTTATATTTTTGGTGGGATATCATTACTTTTTGTAGGTAAGTACATATCCTCGTAACGCCGTGGGTCCTTTTAAAAGGACAAATTCAAAACTAAAAGTAGACTTTATAAAAGAAAACTTAGCAATTTCGCAGCATAAATTGCAACCTTATAGGTCAAATATCGAGAGACAACCGGACAGCAAGACGGCGCTCGCGCTTATGAGCGCGGCTGCCGCTCGCTCGGCGACGTTCGCGTCAACGGTTCGATTCGGTTGTCACAGCCACCACCCACCCCGCCCGCGCCGCTCCGGCGTCACTCGGCGCGCGCGCGTCGTGTATATACCGAAAATCTAAATGCCTATTATTTTATCATTATTTATGAGTAGGTAATGATTTTACACTATTGATGTGCGCTAAATATAAAAATAATAATTAATCCCAGTTAATAACGTAGGTACCCTAAGTAATATTAGGTATTTATGTCAAGCGTTCATAATAGAATCTAATTATTTAAAAATTGCCAGTTTTTTATTTATTCCTTTGTATTAATCTAATTACCTATCTGCATTAGAAATTTTAACTCTCTAGGTCATCTGGAACTGGGTTAGAGTTTTGGTCTATGAGGAATTTTGGACATTAATATCTAAATAACCGTTTGAGATAAGCTTATGAAATTTAGAACACATATGTATCTCGCAAATGTATCAAGCAAAATTTGATACGTTTATGTAAAATAGTTTTTGATTTATGAGGGGGTCAAAAGTGGCTCCAAATGGTTCGTGTAATATTACACACGGTGCGGCTCGCCAGTTCTGTTTCTTGAACTTGGCTTGACACGCTCCCGCGTGTCTAGATAGGTACTACATAACTCATGGGATAAATCGAAATAAGTAGTCGGGATATAATGTTATTTTTCCTTATGTTTTTAATGGTATAAAAAAATGTAATAGATATGCAATTCAAGTAACTAATACAATAAATAATAGTAAGTTCCTACCTAACGCAAAAATCTAACTTAAATAAATAAATGGAAATAATTTTCTTGACAAAATGTGTTGATGTCTAGTGTGAAGGTAATAACTGAAAAATAAAATATTCAGACTGTGATATTGTCTAGTGATTCAAATGCAAAAATAAATATGTAGACACTTATCTGAAACTAATTTATACATGTACATTGATGTTGTTTGTATCTACTGCAATGTAGGTATGTGAGTACCGTTGCAGTTAAAATCTTAAAGTAAATAAATAATTATGTTCCATGTACATTTTACAATAATTCGTGAAAATTTGCCATGGAAACACTATAAGATCTAGTGTGAACTGTCATTAAGTAAATAAGCAACTAAACTGATGACAAAAATCATAAGCGTGACGGTATGTTTCCCTGCCGAGTTACATAAATCCCCCGTACACACTTCACAATGTGTAACGTTCCCGTTGAAAGATCCATCTTCACTGATCGCTTCAAGACAACGTTCATCTGGTTGTTCTGATGCGTAAGAGCAACCTCGAACAACGTCTGTTTCACCATTCTCTAGAAAATAAAAAAAAAATGTAATTTGCCACAAAAAAATACATTAAAAAAAGATACAAGTAAGCACATTGATGATCCGAAGTAACATAAAAAAAAAATCAAAAACAAGAGTATAACATAATATGGCAATAGGATTAACTCAGCGATTGCAGCGTTTACATTTGCTGCGCTGATTTTCAGTTTACCCTTGTGTTCGGACTACGCTGTTAGCCGAAATATTTAAAGGGTAAAAAAGCAAGTCATGTAAAGAGAACAAACTAAATAAGAATTATAATATCATCATAGCTGTCTCCCGCAGTCACACCCACGTTCCCGAGGGTCCTAACATTTTCCCGGGTGAAAAGTATATTCCGGGATATGATCTACCCGTGTGCCTAGTTTCATTAAAGTCCGTTCAGCGTTTTTGCGTGATTAAGCTACAAACAAGGCTAGGATTGAAACTTTTCTGTAACTAGAACAACTTTATAAGTATACAATATAAATTGATGCAGCAGGAGACCAAAGAACTGCCGCTTTTCACTGATAAAGTTAAGTACCCTCGTACTCTTCGCTAGCTTTAGGAAAAAGAGTGGGACGCGTCTTCGTGGATGGAACTATCTATAGTTTTGTATTCTATTTTTAATTGAGTTATTTCTTCGTCTATTAAACGGTGTACATGTAAAATTAATTAAATATCATCAATAACTGTACCATAAATTAATTTTGTTAATATAAAAACACTGTGGTTTAACATAGCCTGCGTTCTATCATTTTATTATCGATAACTTATCAGCTATACGGGGATTTACCCAACTTATATGTGCATAGTTTAGTAGTTACATACTTATCAGATATTTAGTCTTACGGTACCTACTAGCTAAAAAGTATCCTATGTTCAAATAAAATAAAATAAATAAATCTGTCGTAGATTATTTAACTTCCCAAAATTTTTTTTGGTTCTA
The DNA here is from genome assembly GCA_951361185.1 of Ochropacha duplaris. Classification (NCBI taxonomy): domain Eukaryota; kingdom Metazoa; phylum Arthropoda; class Insecta; order Lepidoptera; family Drepanidae; genus Ochropacha; species Ochropacha duplaris. The sequence goes on along the minus strand of OX592704.1, from coordinate 4,523,963 downwards.
AGCACTGATGATTGACATAATATAATATGTATTATTTACACAATTATAACATTGTTATTGAAGTATAACTAATAATATAGCTACTTTTGCGGTTGAGACCATGGGTCCGTGGGGGTCTGAAGCTCGTCGTTTCGCAAATATTTTATGTAAAAAATTAATCGAGGCCTCGGGTGACCGGCGGGCGGGGAGCTTTTTCCGCCAACGCATCAGTTTGGCCATCCAAAGAGGAAACGCTGCCAGCCTTCTGGGAACCTTGCCGATCGGCGGCAGCGGCAGCCTCGAAGAAGTTTTTTATATATTATAATTGTACATTTGCTTGTATATTTTGTACATTTGTTGTAAATAAAATTGTTATATTATAATATTGTGTGTGAATACTATTGTAGACTTAAAAACCGACGGACGAGGTCGAAATTACTCGAAAGGATTAAGACATAACATAATATTATAAAAAATTGTGTCAGTTCTCGTTATTGTCCCAATTTTTTTTTATTATTTCCTAAATGGGAATTATTGAAATTACCTTCATAAAAAGTTACAACGCATCTTGGTTCCAGTTCAGCATCTCTCCTCATCCGATCTAAAGTTTGTATAGCATCTTGAGAATCTTCAAAATATATTTCATTGTTTTTGACGATCTGAAACAAAAAAAATCATAATCGGTCCTGTGTTGTTCGTATTTAGAGCCGCAATCGCTGAGCTGATATCCATGTTATCAAAATTAAATTGGTAATTTTTCGTTCATCAAACTTCAATTTTAAATTATTGATAATGTTTGCCCAGATAAAGTCTTATACTGAGTATTGGCACCGAACGTGTTGTATATGTCACCGTAAAATTGTAAATACCTTTAGATTATAATCTATTTCGCGAGATTGTGAACTGACGAAAGATTGTGAACCGTAACATACTGCTTACAAATTATGTAATCTTTTCTATTCAGAATCGACATGGCTTGATTAGGTTAGAAGTGTACGGTAGGTGATTAGGTTAGAAGTGTAACTGCGATCGCTCGCTGCGCTTCGCGATCACCGTTCACTTCGTGTTTTTTTTATATAGTGGCTATAGTGGCTCCGTGACATTACAATGTCACTAAAACCAGGACGTTAAATTGTAAAAAAGGAATCGATTGATGATCTACCGTTTAATTATAATATCACTAGTGAAATTGTAATATCACGGCTTTGACAATATACCTGCGGTTTGGCGCCGTAAGTTACTAGGTCGCTACCACAGTATAAAGATATCTCTAGCATTTTTTTAAACCTAGCCCGTTAGCCTCAAAGCCATATTACATAAATTCTTATTTCTACATAGTAAACGTGATACGATTTACGGTAACATTTTGTATACAGAGTTATTGTATAGTTTATATACAGAATGTCCCAGAAAATAGTGTCAAGCGGAAGCCCAGAGGTAGAGCACCTTTAGAGGTACCCGTATCACTCCATGTATGTTCCGCGATTTTTCGTAATTTACGAGTTATAACGTCTTTTAATTTTTTTTACTCAATTCCGACTTTCAATACATTTTTAGTCGCAGACACGCGATTAGTTGAGATACAGACAGATAGAGATACAGATCTTAACCCCATAGACTTTTTCGTTTGGGGTTACTATAAAGAATGAGTGTATGCCAAAGAAATAAGAAATTTAACAGAATTAAGATCGACATTGAGAGATGCAGAGAAAACAGTGAAAAACAATAGAATGGTATTCATAAGACCAAAAAAGAACTTCTTTAGAAGATGTAGAGTCTGAATAGAGTAGGAAGAATGAAATTAAACAACAATTATTAAGTTTTAATATCTTTTCCATTCACCCATTCAAATTTTAAATTTCGACTTTGTGTTATTTAGATCAAATTTTGAGTCGGAAGCTGTAAAGATAGCTCAATGAAATTTACAGGTTACATAGCTAATAAAATGGACAAGTTTTTAAAATTGGTTTGAAAGAAAAAAGTTATGTAACTTTTATTATTAAAATGTCCTCAAACATTTTAGATAAAATCTGAATTTCCACTTTCTGGCAAATTGCTTTTTTTAAAATGCTTAATGGTCACAATTTTAGTAACAAATGTTTATGCATCTACTAGGTCTATTATTCAGGTAATCAAGAAAAAAAACTCAGACCTCAACTACTCGCGTGACTGCGACTAAAAATATATTGAAAATCGGAATTGGGTAAAAAAAAATAAAAGAAGTTAACTCGTAAACTACGAAAAATCGCGGAACATACATGGAGTGATACGGGTACCTCTAAAGGTGTTCTACCTCTGGGCTTCCGCTTGACACTATTTTCTGGGACACCCTGTATTTCAAAGAAGATTTCCAATAGACAATATGGATGATGAAAAGGATTATAAGATGGCGATCGCAAGTTAGTGCGCTCCAATATTTGATCTTCAATGCTTTTAATCTCCGAATTTAGCAAATAGCCTCAACTATTCATAAAATTCGCCATTTATTATAAAAAGTAATAGTATTTTAAATACACATGTATTATAATTAATATTACTCTTACGCGTTCCAAAAAAAGTCCTGTCTTTTTCCGACGTTCCTTCCAAAAAATATGTATATTAATCTGTGAATCGATATAAACATTATTTTTGTTTCTTTCGCGATCTTTGTATGATTTGAGGTCATTACTTAAAATTTGAATTAACTTTATTGAATCTTACCTTAACGATGGTTGACTGTGTTGTTGATGGCTCTGTGGTACTTGACTGTGTTGTTGATGGCTCTGTGGTACTTGACTGTGTTGTTGATGGCTCTGTGGTACTTGACTGTGTTGTTGATGGTTCTGTGGTAGTTGACTGTGTTGTTGATGGCTCTGTGGTAGTTGATTGTGTTGTTGATGGCTCTGTAGTAGTTGACTGTGTTGTTGATGGCTCTGTGGTAGTTGACTGTGTTGTTGATGGCTCTGTGGTAGTTAACTGTGTTGTTGATGGCTCTGTGGTACTTGACTGTGTTGTTGATGGCTCTGTGGTACTTGACTGTGTTGTTGATGGCTCTGTGGTAGTTGACTGTGTTGTTGATGGCTCTGTGGTAGTTGACTGTGTTGTTGATGGCTCTGTGGTAGTTGACTGTGTTGTTGATGGCTCTGTGGTAGTTGATTGTGTTGTTGATGGTTCTGTGGTAGTTGACTGTGTTGTTGATGGCTCTGTGGTACTTGACTGTGTTGTTGATATCTCTGTGGTAGTTGACTGTGTTGTTGATGGCTCTGTGGTAGTTGACTGTGTTGTTGATGGCTCTGTGGTAGTTGATTGTGTTGTTGATGGTTCTGTGGTAGTTGACTGTGTTGTTGATGGCTCTGTGGTACTTGACTGTGTTGTTGATGGCTCTGTGGTAGTCGACTGTGTTGTTGATGGCTCTGTGATACTTGACTGTGTTGTTGATGGCTCTGTGGTAGTTGACTGTGTTGTTGATGGCTCTGTGGTAGTTGACTGTGTTGTTGATGGCTCTGTGGTAGTCGACTGTGTTGTTGATGGCTCTGTGGTAGTCGACTGTGTTGTTGATGGCTCTGTGGTAGTTGACTGTGTTGTTGATGGCTCTGTGGTACTTGACTGTGTTGTTGATGGCTCTGTGGTAGTCGACTGTGTTGTTGATGGCTCTGTGGTACTTGACTGTGTTGTTGATGGCTCTGTGGTAGTCGACTGTGTTGTTGATGGCTCTGTGGTAGTTGACTGTGTTGTTGATGGTTCTGTGGTAGTTGACTGTGTTGTTGATGGTTCTGTGGTAGTTGATTGTGTTGTTGATGGCTCTGTGGTAGTTGACTGTGTTGTTGATGGCTCTGTGATAGTTGACTGTGTTGTTGATGGCTCTGTGGTAATCGACTGTGTTGTTGATGGCTCTGTGGTACTTGACTGTGTTGTTGATGGCTCTGTGGTAGTCGACTGTGTTGTTGATGGCTCTGTGGTACTTGACTGTGTTGTTGATGGTTCTGTGGTAGTTGACTGTGTTGTTGATGGTTCTGTGGTAGTTGATTGTGTTGTTGATGGCTCTGTGGTAGTTGACTGTGTTGTTGATGGCTCTGTGATAGTTGACTGTGTTGTTGATGGCTCTGTGATAGTTGACTGTGTTGTTGATGACTCTGTGATAGTTGATTGTGTCGTTGGTTGACTTGGACCTGTTTCTTGTGAAGTTGAAGTCTGTGTGGACGATGTATTAGTATCTACTTCTTGCGTGGTCGGTGATTGCGTGGCCGGTTCAATGGTAGTAGTTGGTTCTCTAGGGCTACATGTTTCTATATGATTGGAATTTACTTCTTTGCACCCCCGACAAACATAGCACTGTAAGGCATGTGCTGGAAATATAAGAGATTATCTTTATTAAACACCTCGAATTTATTTTTAGGTAAGTACCTACTTACTTAACTAGTTAGTAGTAATAAAACGTTATAAATGTCTATCGTTTGTAAATTCTTCTTTTTTAATTAAATTATTCAGATTTAGTTTTAAATTAATTTATTATGAAATCATATTTATCCAGCTCATTAATTGTAAACGAGAATATTTGGTTCCTGTTGATTCTTTTATGCGATAAACATAGATTATTACCTATAGTAAATATTCATTATTGTGAATTTTTCATAGTGTGAAATAAGAGAAGATGATGTTGAAAAAAGTTAATTCATTTCCCTTTCTAAAAATTACAATAGATTGTATAAAAAAATGGATATGAGAGTAGGCTGAATGCAATGATTAATTACATCGCCATCTAGCGGCATCAAATAAAACACTTATAGATAGAGTCAAAGGTAATTTTCACTACATGATTGTCATGTCTATACTAATTATAATATTATAAAGAGGAAAGATTTGATTGTTTGTTTGCATTAATAATTAATTAAATAATTTAATACCCTCGGACATTTTTGACACACGGCTATCTGATCCCAAACTAAGCACAGCTTGTAATATGGAAACCAGATGACTGATATACTACATTTTTTTTTGTAAATACATACTTAAATAGATTATTACATCCAGACTCAGGGCAAACAGACATGCTCATGCACACAAATGTCTGTCCTGAATGAGAATCGAACCCACGACCTGCGGCGTGATAGGCAGTGTGGTAACCAACCACGCCAACCGACCCATTGAATAGCTTCTGAACAATTTGAAAAATTCTTTCACCATTAGAAAGCTACATTATCCCTGATGAACATAGGCTATATTTTGTCCCAGGAAAAGATAAGATCCAACGGGAACGTGGGTATACCTATAATATCTCAGCTTGTCAGGATGAAGATCATGAAAATTTCACGCCAAATAACCGACCCAGTGTTCGGAATCCTATGAAGAGAAAACGTCTAAATTTAGGATTCCCCTTATATCTTTAGCATAATAATACGATTTTTACTAAAAAGCACAGAATGAGGTAGGCTTTAATCAAGTATAATTTTATCATAGAATTCATACAATAATCTAAAACCTCTGCACTGATGAAGTTGTACATTTAACTGCCCTTTTTTCAACTATGTTAATATAATATATTTATTTATTTTAATTTCTTTAAAATATTATATGGTACCTACTTGAATTTATTACAACACTTTCTTGATACTATTAGTACCAACGATTAATTATTATTTGCCTGAGCTTTTTTAAAATTTAAGTATAAATTAAATAAATAAACAAGAGTTGCGTTTAAATAAAAATTTTAATAAATTAAAAAAAACCTAAAAATCTATAAAAAAAATCGAGTGAGTCGCAAGACTCAATTTTTTTTTATAAAATTTCATAAATTTTAACTGATTTGATGTCATGAACTGGAGGACAAATATTTCCCTATTTTCTTCTATTCAGTCAATCACTCTAAAAATTGGACCAAGGATTTCTAACAAAACTCAATCTATACCATGCAAAAAAATCTTAGAATTAAAACTCACTTCTTCCATAAACACTAAGAATAACTAAGAGAACACACGTAACATTTTTAACATTTATCATGTTTTCGTCTATTATGAAATTCCTATCTAAATAATTAGACAGAAGCGCACACGCGACTCTCATCGAAATGCTGATTATAACTTTTTGATAGTAATTTTATATGAGTAGATAATCTGAGAAAGATAGAGATAATAGCAAATACGTTGCCACTGACATTGAATACGTCATTAGCACTTGGTCGTAATATAAGTGAGGTCCTAGTCACTTCTCATCATATGGTAGGTATACCTACATATTAGAGGTATACTGGATGAATTTTTCAAGTGGGTGTGGATGGCTAAGAATAGCAAAAAATGCTCAAAGGAGTTTCGCACGAGGCCGATTTTGATGAAAACTAATATTGCATCATTGGATTTTTGAAAATCAATACTTCGAGCTAGGAATCGAACCGGTTGGTTGTGTGAAAAAATAACAGATCTATATTTTTATATACCAAGTAATTTTGCGAATAAGGATCAGGGTAAGTTTGGACAGATTTTGGGCTATTTGGAGAGGTATACATCTTATTTCTCAATATCTAAATGAGAGTAAATATATTTAAAAACAATCCAAACTTCTTGATTTATCCTGGATAAGCTTGTGTTTGACCACAATCTCACCATGGTAAGTGATGATGTGGCCGAAGGTGGTAACCACACAAAGCCTAGATGGGAACTGGCTCTCAAGTGCAGCTGTCGGAACACACCGATAGGAGCTTGGCGACAGATTTTCAACTTGAAAGTGGTAGCCAGCCAGTCCGGTACTAAAAAGTACCCTACCACCGTGCTACGGTTTCCTCATGATGTTTACCTTCACCAAAAGCTCAATCTCATCGTAGGATTCGAAACCACGAATTTCGCCGCGGTATCCGACGTCTGAGCCACTGGGCTATCATCGCCTTAAATATTAACTTCTTAATAACTTAGTGGGTTTTTTTTTGTAATATTTTGATAGTCCGGTCTTACCCTACCTACAAGCGAATAAATTGAGTTTCACAAATTTTCCAAAATAGTTCTTCTATGAATCATAGGTGGTGAAGGTTATTTTATTTATTTTCTTCCAGACATCTGCAGGTGGCCAGCGGATAATTAAACTAATCATCGTTTGAGCTTATTGTAGGCTAGGAATATGGAAAATAATAAACAAATGTAGAAAATAATATGAAAAACTATAGTTAAATATTATCTTAAAAATAATACATAAGAGCTAAAACAATTAAACTGTTCGTGTTTTAATACGAGTTTGGTAAGAAAATTGCCTTTAATTATGATATAATAAAATATTTGGGAGGCACGACGATAGGGATGATTAATTTTTCTTTATTGCAATTCAAGTAATTGCGTCAATCGCCGACGAGATGCGCCGCTTCAGCAGATCGCGCCGCCACCTGCAGCAACGGCTTACTGGCTGTGAACAGAATAGATGTGTTGTTTATAAAATTATATTATACTTACGTTGTAATTTTGCATATACATGCCTATTATTATTATTTATTTTTATAGGCTTTGTTTGAGCACAATCTCACCATGGTAAGTGATGTTGTGGCCGAAGGGAGTAAGCACACAAAATCTAAAAAACTGGCTCTCAAGAGCACTTCGGTAGGTGCTTGACAGATGAAATTGACTTGACTAGACAGATCTTAAATATCAAATTCCCATGTCACGATGTTGGTCCGCGATTAACTCCGAAACGACTAAACCGATCTTGATGAAACTCGGCACACAAGTAGGGTATATCCTGGAATAGGAAGTAGGATACTTTTTATTCCGAGAAAAGATAAGATCCCACGGAAACGCAGGGGAAACCCCGGGTGACAGCTAGTTAGTTTTATATGTATATTTATAAGTACGTTAGTCAGTCTTATTATATACTCGAATTTTGTTTCATGTAGCTATATTTTTTGAATAATTATTGTGGTAGCGATTCGGAATCCCGTGACAACGTTCGTGGTTTCAAAACCGCTTGATTGAGCTCGCAAAGCATCTACTGGCATCTCTACTTGAGGCATATTCTAAGTGCTATTTGTATGCCGAGTTTAACATGCCGATGCCAAGGTATTGACCTCAAGCTTGTACATAATAAAAATAAGGTCCATAAGAGCCATGATTTCATTTAACGTGAAGGTTTCTAATCAATAAAGTAGTTAGTAGTCTGTGACAAGATAAATTCGCTATCAAAGTGTTGTTTGATAATGTTTCACGAGCTATCAGTTTGTCTATCGCTCGTTACTTACTAATTTTAGATGTTTCCATCTAAAATCAATAGAATCATGTCCTAAAAATATAAAAGGTTAGCACTTTGGTGAATATTTTCAATCATTTGGATTGGTTACGTTGAAAAACATTCAGTATTTTGGCCGTAATAAATTGAAATCAACACACTTGCGTGTGGATACTATGAATTGTACAGTGATTTCATATGCTTTTTTTTGAGCGGGCTAAAAAGTGGAAGACTGAGTCACCCATACGCGGACTGTTCGGCGAGCGCTTAGGGCTCTCAACCGGAATAGAAAACTTTAGACGACTGACCGCTGAGGGCGCTCCAGTTAGGGCACGAACCTCTGTTCCGGGCATCGCCGGGGGGACACAAAAAGTGGGGATGGATTTTGCATAAGCGATTTAGTGGTATTTTAGGGGATGGTCGGATTACTGAATGCAGCTCGGGCCGCCAATACGAGATTGACGAGTCTGTGTGAAATTTCATACTTGGTCTTTAGCTGTTTCTTTTACCTAAAGGTTGTCTGATAAAAATGACTGCTCATCGTGCAGTCAAGATTTTGCCTGACTAAGCACCCCACCGTGGTTTCCCCTTGGAAGTACAGCATGGGTTCTTCAAGGTGAGTGTGAAGATACTCTTGCTGGGTCGGCCACGATCGAGTTATACCCATAATGTTTCAAGCGTCCGGCGAACCGAAGGTATGCTTGTTTATTCAGGTAGTGGTTGATTTTATTGGATCAGTATTGAAATAGAGCTTGGGAAAACACGTAGTATCTCTGATAACATGAGCTACTTCGCAATTATATTGAGTACATAAAGGTAGGGTAGTACCTAGTTAGCGGTGACCTTCCACCGGGTGTACTGATGGTCAAGTCACTGGGTCTGTGTTCCGCAGTCGATGTTGTTATAATGACGAACGTCACATCATTAATATGGGCTCTATTGTCCCCTATTAAGTATAATCAGTTAGTACTGATAACAGTACCTCTTTGATATTAGTGCCTATGTCTTGTTAACATATAATATTAAAAAGTAGACAATAATATTTATTATTTCTACAACTTTGTTTGTATCAATAATCGTTATCTTGTTATTTGTTCTTCGAGGAGTGTGGATTGCATTTTATTGTGTAATTACACAATCCGGGTAATCACCTTTTTATGATTGCACTGAGTCATTGTCATGATGTGATACTTCAGAATTAGTTCATGTGGTTGTTGCTCATATCTACCTTTGTTAACTTCAAGTGTAAATAGTTTTTTTTGTCGTGGTAAACATCTAGTGTACGATGCAATTTTTGTTGCCACCTAGAGTAAATATTCAGGGTAGCGGGCACAGCGGTGACTACAGCGGAGGACGTCGAAGTATGCGTCCATCGGCGACCGTTCATTCAAATTTGCTATAGAGAATTTAATTTAGAATCTGCTAAGTACTTACCGTCGAGATTTTTATTAAGTTGCAATCGATTTTGTAATGCCTGTGTAATTTACACCCATTACTCAATCATTTTAGTACGAATACGACAAATAAGTTTTTGTTTGACAAAAATCTTTTAAAAATGTTGTTTCCATTAATTATTAAGCAGGCAGTCGAGTCACTTCATGGTAGTCACTACCATCTCCTATAGACATTACCAATAACAGAGGAATTGCTAATGTTGTCAAACTTTTTACAATGTCGCTCTCCAGTGCAACTGCCGAAACACACCAATAGGTGCTTGGCGACTGATTTTCAACTTGAGGGTGGTAGCCAACGAGGCAGGCGGGTCACCTGATGGTAAGTGACTACCGTCGCCTATAGACATTAGCAATACCAGGGGGACTGCCAACGTGTTGTACACCTTATTACAATGCCTTAAGGGCAAGGGCAACTGGCTCTCAAGTGCAACTGCCGGAACACACCAACAGGTGCTTGGCGACAGATTTTCAACTTGAGGGTGGTAGCCAGCCAGTCGAGTACCACATAGTACCCTACCACCGTGCATCATAATATCAATACCATAATAATTATGTATGATATTATTATTTCCTATGTTAGTTTTATTACTCAAAGGTTAAGTGGAAGGTTTGATTGTAAGCATATATACTTAATATGTAGGTAGTGTCACAGCAGAATTTCCTGAAGTATCTTTAAGCGATGAAGTGTTCACTTTTGATCACGTTATCATATCTCACGATTAATGATAGACGTAGTCTAAGAAAAGTAAAATATAATAATGTGATTTGAATAGGTACCTACATAATAAATCATAATACTATTGATTGATATTGAAAAACTGATTGAAACAAGTTTTATAATTCTCAAACAAATTATTTACATAATCATACCAACGACAAAGAAAAGGCAAATAATAAGGGAATTAAAGAAAATTGTAAAAGAGTTGCTCCGTTGCATCTGTCTGTGGTACAAGAAGTACAGTCAGTAGTGTTGATAACTGCATTTATTAGTTGGCATGTCGTTTTATTTGTATCTAAATTTTGTGCGCACCCTCTGAATGTTTGGTCTGTACCATTTACTGAAACAAAAACAAATGTTAGTTAATAAGTCCTTGTAAGTACCTTATAGTGGTAGGTACATATCACTGAGGTCAGTAAAGAATGCTGTTGAGGATTTTCTATTTCGAGCCCAACTGATTTTGCAGGAAAACATTTAATCGATCTGAAAATGTAACAATTGATGGATTAAAATAACGGATTAACTGTGATCTATGCATGTTGTAAAAAGATTTTACAGTACATACCAGATATTTGTTCAAGTGAAAGAGCTTAGTTGAGGAGACTTTACTTCAATGAAATTTCGAAGAAATATGGATGTAGTAAGTAACGCTCAAATTAAAACTCCGTATGAAAAAAAAACATGATTATCTTACTGTTATATTTTAATTTGTAGCAAGAAAATGACTCCGTAGCTCGGAAATCTGGTTTAATGAAAATTTCTGAAGCAAATCGTTTTACTCTTAACGATGATGGCGGTTCCAGCTCTGTATAAGTTGAATTTGAAGGTAGCCCTGTATCAGTTGAATTTGAGGGTAGCCCTGTATCAGTTGAATTTGAAGGTAGCTCTGGATCAGTTGAATTAGAAGGTGGAGGTGTAGAATTAGAAGGCGGAGGTGTTGTAACAGTAGAATTAGAAGGCGGAGCTAGTGTGACAGTAGAATTAGAAGGTGTAACTGTTGTAGTTGGCTCTATTGCTCCACATGTTTTTAATTGCTCGTCTGATACAGTTGCACAGTTATCACAAACGTAGCATTGTAAACTATAAGCTGTAACAAAAGGGTTATTAATTAGTCTTTGCATCGTTGCTGAAGTTCACGTTAATTTGTGATCATGTTCTCATCCTATTTTCTCTTAATAAAAAACCAAACAAGCATTCAGCGCCTGATGGTAATCGATTATTGTACTATAGCCTAAATACACTTGGGTACACTAGGGATATCACACGCGCGTTGAAGATTCTAACTGTTAAACTATTATGGCAATGTATGAATATAAACCTGTCTGAAATTTTTTATTTTGGATAAGCTTGTGTTTGACCACCATCTCACCATGGTAAGTGATGATGTGATCGAAGGTGGTAAGCACACAAAGCCTAGATGGGAACTGGCTCTCAAGTGCAGCTGTCGGAACACACCGATAGGTGCATGTCGACAGATTTTCAACTTGGGGGTGGTAGCCAGCCAGTCGGGTACTACAAAGTACCCTACCACCGTGCTATGGTTTCGTCACGATGTTTTCCTTCACCGAAAGCTCAAGCTCATTGTAGGATTCGAACCCACGACCTTCGCCGCGGTATCCGACGTCACCACCACTGAACTATCATCGCCTTAGTCTTGGATAAGCTTGTGTTTGACCGCAATCTCACCATGGCAAGTGATGATGTGGCCAAAGGTGGTAAGCACACAATACCTAGAAGTGATATTACATTTACCAATTAATTATTTCATTTAATACCTTCCCAAATTTATAATTCAAGATTTTCAAAAATAATTTATCAAAATTATTAATTAGTATTTAATAATTAGTCTACTATGAAATCTTATGAAATTTTGTATTGCAATAGGTTAATTAGTGAGTTACTCAACTCAACTTGAGTACTATGTATGTAATATAAATAAACTTCTATTGTGAAATAGTTAACTTACCTTGTGCAAATATATTTAATAAAACCACAGCTAGAATTAAAGATGAATTCCCCATTGTTACTGCTGTATCTGACCTGTTTTACAGTATCACTGATGCAAACTGTAATAGTAACAGAAGTGTTTTGATTAGTTTTATATACGGTTTTTTTTTATATAGATGGTGTTAGTTTTTCCAAATTTATTAGTTTGCATTTTTTTTACCTTAACAAGTGTCAACTTGTTGACAGCATGTAATGTATTGCCGACCTTGAAGAGCACTTTTTATGCGCTCTTTTTGAAGAACTGCATATTATAAATAGCGCTGATTGAAAATAGTAAAGGAGAAATATTATCACTTTCCAATGGTCAACGGTTTAAGGCGATGATAGCTCAGTGGTAAGTGACGTCGGATAACGCGGCGAAGGTCGTGGGTTTGAATCCTATAATGAGCTTGAGCTTTCGGTGAAGGAAAACATCGTGAGGAAACCATGGCACGGTGGTAGGGTACTTTGTAGTACCCGACTGGCTGGCTACCACCCTCAAGTTGAAAATCTGTCGCCAAGCACCTATCGGTGTGTTCCGACAGTTGCACTTGAGAGCCAGTTCCTAGGCTTTGTGTGCCTAGCACCTTCGGCCACATCATCACTTACGATAGTGAGATTGTAGTCAAACACAAGCCTATCCAGAATAAAAAACAAAAAAAAAACAAAAGAAACCAATCTTAAATAGTATTTTGGTACCTAAATAAAAAGATGTGTTACTTATAGCTGTGTACACCGTAAGAAGACATTTTGTGATGTGGAAGAAGATGGTAAGCATATTAAGTCTAGAGGGGAACTGGCTCTCAGGTGCAACTGTCGGAACACACCGATAGGTGCTTGGCGACAGATTTTCAACATTGTAGAACGCTGAAACTCATTGCATACTTAATTAGTTGGAAACGCCTCACTATTATCGTTTCTTGTAGACGACAGAGGAGTTCCATGCTCGGAAGTAGACTGATATCATGACGTGGTAGGCAAAAACATTGTTTATGTTCCTACATTCATCCAAGCGACCACGTGAATCATACAACTTGATGGAGACCTCAACGTTAATTTAATTTGTATGTACAAAATAAACATAAAACCACCACCACCATGTATAAACACTTTGTTGGATACGTGTTACATTATTATCGCAGGATGAATTGTATCCTCTCCATAGATAAGACAAATGTTAATTGCAGCCCTCTTCATAGATAAATAGAAATGAGAAAATCGGCTTGCCACTACCATACTCATTTTAAATTGTTGTTATTATATTATAACATTATGTACCTACCCTACGGTATTCTTTTTTATTTATATAAATTAATTTACACTCATTTCGTAAAGTTTCAAAGAAGTCCCATTTGATTCGCGTGCATCTTCATTTTTATTTGAGTATACTTCGGACAGATTCCAACCTATGAAAACCTTTCACTCACAAAATCTGGGGTAGTAAAAAAGGGAAATAAAAAAAAAAAACATTTTTGTTATGATTTTATATTTATTTTGTCAAATTCAACAAAAGTTTTACTTCCACGTTAGCCCTGGTATCCGATTAATATTTAAATTTAGAAATGTTGACTTCGTAAAATGCGCTATTCAGTGTGAGTGTACCTAAACGTTGTATCGGCCTTCCTTGGCCCCCGTGAGGTCGAGGGCCCTGGGCACGGGCCCCGTGTGCCCTTATGGTAATGACGGAACTGATAACAGACATACGGACGGATGGACATGATGGAAACTATAAAAAATAAATAAAACAAAGCCCTGGATTTTATTAATTTTATTAAAAATACATAAATACATCTTAACGGACGGTTATTAACTGTATATAAGTTTATAAATGCTTAGATAATATCTTGAAAGAGTATAACAAGCCTGCATGTCTTCAATTGAGTAAGCTACTTGTATGCTTATACATAACTTGTTGTTACAAATATGAATAATAGAACAAAGTCTTCCTCCTGGATACAAACTGTATATAATATTGCTGCCAGGTACCTCAGGTACGCTTATTGTAATTAAATAATTATGTATTAAAACACTAACAAACAATGTGATTGTTATATTTTTGGTATTACTATGTAACAAGTAATAAGTATTACAATTATTACTCAAACCGATGAAAATATAAAGTATTACAAGTATCGTTTGAGGTGAAGTTATTTTGTAGAAACGTCCTAGTAAAGATTAAATACGTTTTTATTACTAATCTTAACAGTAATTATTTAAAAAAAAATTACAAAGCAAAGTATCAACATCATCTTGGACGGTCTACTACTAAATTTACAAGGCCGTGTTGCAGTCATTGGCTTTATTCGCCAATACCTATGCTTAAAATTTTTTACGGTAATTGCTAAAATATTATTAGAATAGAATAGAAAATCGTTTATTCAGCTCAACACAAGAAATTACATAAGAAATTTAATTAACAGAAAAGTTATTACATCTAAGGAGCTGAAAAGGTCTCCCACTCAGCATAATGTCGCAGCAGAAGGGTAGACCTGTTGCTACGGCGCTGGTTTTCAGTGGGAACCAGATAATTAAGACTACTTTAACTAAGCACACACAATAATAAATTCTTTAATTCAATTATTCCTCCTCCCATTTTGGAACTCTAATATTTCAAGTGCTACTTGATAGAAGCATATACATTGTAACATTATATTTGAAGCCTAAAACCCAGAAACGAAGTTTTTCATTAGCTTTGTCATGAGTTGGGAATTATTGTTTGCAGTAAAGGTAAGAAACGATCAACGCCAAGGTGGCTAAAGGCAGGGAGACAGATGCGGCCCCAGCGCCATTGCAGCTATCCTTGTTGCATACACTGCAGTTTTTGATCTTGGCACTATCAACAGTGGCGAGTTTAGAAGCAGCCTCCACCAGACGGCAACTTTGGTTCAAGTCAGCAGGGTTAGCATCGAGGCAGGTGCGTACGACGGTGCCACTATCTGAAATTATACAAGAGCTCAACTTATATAATTCTACTCAGAACTCGCCAATTGACAACACTGTATACAACAAGTAATGTTGCATACTTTTCTAGAATTTAATTATTAATCTGCCATTGAACATCTCTTTTAGTTAGTCTTATTGGTAATATTGCGAGCGACCACCTGACCTGTGATGATGTGACCGAAGATAGTAAGCACACAAAGGTTAGATGAGAACTGGGTCTCAAGTGCAGCTGTCGGAACACACCAATAGGTGCTTGGCGACAGATTTTCAACTTGTCAGCCATTCGGGTACTACAAAGTACCCTACCACCGTGATCTGGTTTCCTCACGATGTTTTCATTCCTCAAGCTCATTGAGGGATTCGAACCCACGATCTTCACCGCGGTATTCGACGTCACTAACACTGAGCTCGTCATCGATCATCGTCTTGGATAAATAATTTACAAATTAAACATTTTGGTTAGATACTCTCGTCTAAGTTCAAGCTGACAAAGGAATAAGATAACTCTATTGAGCGGAGACCTTTGAGCAGAGTAGTCTTCAGCATTGATCGCTACGTGCTCGTTGATAAAATAACCTGACAATGGGGTATATGCACGTGACTTCAAAATGGTCGATTTTTTAATGTAATTCATATTGTTACAAAAACATACCTACATAATTATTTTCAAAAAAATTCATGATTTACGAGTAATAGCTAAATTTAATCATCAAAAGTGTCTGTTTTTAAATTCCCTCGCAAATTTCCAAAACGCCCCATGAGCAAATCGAGAGTAATCGTGACGTTACTTTG
The DNA here is from genome assembly GCA_951361185.1 of Ochropacha duplaris. Classification (NCBI taxonomy): domain Eukaryota; kingdom Metazoa; phylum Arthropoda; class Insecta; order Lepidoptera; family Drepanidae; genus Ochropacha; species Ochropacha duplaris. The sequence goes on along the minus strand of OX592704.1, from coordinate 4,507,916 downwards.
ACAGAGTTTGTAACCGTTACGCTTAACTTTATTATAATTTATAAGTTTTCTGTGCTTTTCCATGGTAATAGACTGATTTTAGTAACTTTGTGAACCAAACACTTCATTTTTGACATCGAATTCGTCTAATCACACATCACAAAATAAGCGCGCCATAATGGCCGCGTTTGAATCACCCGGAAATGATAGTGATTTTAATATTTTTTTTAAAGATTTTGGATGTGTTATATTTTTTTCGGTAATGTAATAACCCGTAGAAACTATTAAAACAATAAAAAAAATACGTGCATATTCCCCATTCCAATACCCAAAAATGGGCCGACTCTATTTATTGATTATTGTGGCATTGATCATAACGATAATAAAATACTTACTGGTAATAATTTTGTGGCAGTATCTGGTTGCACCCGTAACACTTGTGATGACGTCATGGGGCAGCACGTTATTAAGATATAATTGATTAAACGTATCCGCAGCAGTGCAATCCTGTAACAAGAGATAAATAAACATTACTAAAACCTTTATTTTCAATGTTTGTTGGCTTGTTTTCCTGTTTTGGAGGAATTATTTCTTGGAATGTAGTAATTCATCGTTTAACATTTTTTTAATAACTTAAAGAAAAAAAATTGTGCCCATTTTTCTCCTATGTTTTTCAACCGGTTTAATTTTTTTTCGTTTAGTAGGTAGCCAGACAATTTTTTTAGCAAAAAAGCTATCGGTAGCATTAAAGGTTATTTTATTTTTGGTGATTTTCCTCGGTGTAGCAATGACAAAAAAGGATGCGATAAATTTTTAATTTCCAAGTTGTAAAAAACTCTGCTAGAGTAATAGTGGGGCGGAAAGCTAATAATATACCTATGCGAGCATATTTTATTTTATTTTATTTAAGACAACAAACAGTAAAAGAATTAAAAAAATAGGTCTTTTGTACTTACCACTAAACTCTTGGTGCTTTTGAATGGATCTCCACATGTTGGGTCGTTCGAACTGGTGCACTGGTAGCACTTCAAACAGGATCCTGTAAATAAATATTCAACATTCTTTTAATGGAAACTTTCAGAAATCTACCAGATCCGTAAAGCATTCTTATACTATAAAAATAACTATAATAATTACACCGTGGCATTATTGTACGTTATCACGAATGTAAATCCAATCTCGGCAGCTAACCGCGGCAGTGGGACGATATTTCGAAGTTGGCTTTTATAAATAGCCGTTCTATTTTACAAAGAAAACGTAGCTGTTATTTCAAAACCTGTTTGCAATCAACTAATATTTACAACAGAACTGTACGATCTTTGGTTTATATTAAAATTTAACGTAAAAGTATGAAATTCTGGAAACAAATTTGCTAAATAATTTGGACTAAACTATTTTTTTCAATTTGCACTTACGGCTAACAATTCTACGCGCCTAACGCGTCGCTTATCTTTTGTATTCGAAAAGTATTCATGACATCATTTCTGTGATGTAATACCAGTCCCGACTACTCCCGACACAGACTTAAATTCGTCGTTTCTATTGTGAGAATGAGACAAAGCACAAGGACATAATCAGCTATACTGCTTGCTCATGGGCATAGCTCATGTATGGAATAGCAGGTCAGATGCTTCTTGACTCATAGTTCATGTATCTCTTGGCACGCACCAATCAACAAATTAGATGCGAGTGTGTTCTTTCATATATATACCTACATGTATACGTACTCTATGAATTGACAAGATTACAAAAACTTCGCTATGAAATAGGACAATCTTAAAATCTTGAAAAACAACAAATAATTCATACGTTTTTTTGTTGTAATTTCAGACTTGGTCCCATAGTACGAGTAGAAATTGATTAGCATGACGAACCCAAATCTTTGGAAATATTATAAGTAAATATTAACGCAGTATAAACAGTCTTAAATATAAAATTTTCATTTCGTAAATACATAATTCTGGTACATTTAAATAAATTTTAATTTTAAAAAATATTATGAACAGAGAACATAAAGGTATCAATATTAATTCTATATAGGTATCGCCCGGGGCGAAGGATTACCCGCATCCCTATGATATAAACCTCCTTTCAAGGTTCTATGAACAATGGTTGAAAACAAAAACATAATGATTATCGTTTCACCGGTTTCACCTGTTTCAGTCCATTAATCTCAAATCAGACCAGAGCCCACCACTAGAATAAATTTTGCTAAAATAGGTCAGAAAGCTCTGACATAAATGCTAAATGGGCACTACAGTGACCAACTTTTTTATTCCACATTTAAGGATACTGCTATATATTCCTAGCAAACAACGTTATTACAAGTCAGACGAAATTTATAGCACTGTTTTTGTGGGCTCGCAAATAACTGGAACGAATGAATATCTAGCAAAAGTATAGATACGTATTATTATATACCTATCGTAATGTTCCCCATAAGTATGTAGTGTCCTTGAACATAATTTATGGCTATCGTTATATATACTCAGCGACCATACAGCCTAGTCTGTCTATACACAGCGAGTTTTTTTTATATGAGCATAGGTAGGTACTATTCAATTCTGCCATTCAAACCCATTTGCTAAGATTTTTAGATATTTAAAGAAAAAGAGAAATACAGAAGGAAACTATTCGAAATAGTAGATTGTTATACAAGGGGCTAAAATGACCCATTATATACGAGGTAGTTTTACTCCCGAGCTTTAGCGAGGGACTAAATAGAAACCGAGTTTTAATGGGTTTTAGCGCCGTGTACACTAAACTTTTCACTACGATTGCGAAAAAATAAAACAATCCAATACAATATGAAATATGTAGTTTATAATTTCTTTTTTTTTGTTTCTTCTGTAGCCGCAACACATTGCATGCATTCTACCAGAGATTTTCAAAATTAAAATGAAGTTCTTTTTTTATGAAACAGTAATAAGTCGAGTCTTTATTCATGATTGACATATTCTACTTATGACTAAAGACTTTTTCGTTTTTGTAGGCTCATTGTCATTTGACACACAAAAAAAAAATATTTAACGACCAATTGCGGGTAGTTGGAGACAACTCACTTACCCATCAAAATGTAGATCCAGATTCGTGGCCGTGGAGGTTAATCAATATTTTTTTTATACCATATTTTATACTAGGTGGCAAATATTCTTACGGTCCATCTGATGGTAAGTGGTTACCGTAGCCTATGGACGCTTGCAACACCAGAGGCGTCACGAGCGCGTTGCCGACCTACATAATAAGATTCTCGATAAGACCCGTTATATTACTACAAATACGAACTAATATCAATGACTATAGGATTTGTAACCTCATAAAAACATTAACTAGGTAAGTGCAGCAACTACTGCAAGCATTGTGCTTGATCAAGTCACTATTTACGTTTACGAAATACTGGTCCTATAAAGAGTGTTACTGAACAGATGATGTCATCACACTATTCAAGTTCTATATATTTAGGCCATGATCGCACGCGTCACCTTCTACCAATAAGCAAAACGAGTTTCTTGTTATGGATCGCGATCGCAGAATGTATTCCATTCATGTAGGTACATATGAATTAGCTACCTAACATTAGATAGGTCTAAAGTGGTAGCACGACAAATTATTAATAATAATGTGCCAGACAGACGTCTAATGTAAAATTTATTGGCAGTCTGTGGTGTAGGTATTACTCATCCTACCTGCCTAAATACCTACCCAAATATAGAAAATATAATATTACTTAAGGGGCCATAAATCCCTCCCCAACTAACACACAATTGAAATTATGACCAAAAGTTTTGGTCCAGAAATTTTATGTGAATAATTTGTGAGAAATCTGTAAATAAATCTGTTTTACTGTTCTGACTTACCAAGTCATAATATTCTTTTTTGCTGAAACTTAAGTCTTAGTTTGACCTATATTTATATCAATGTATGTAATTCATAAAAATATCCTCACATTCTAATCACAGCTAAGTATTATTTGTATTACATATCATGTAGGTATTTTTATTGATGCTGAGTGATGATGCGGCCGAAGGTGAGCACACAAAGCCTAGAAGGGAACTAGCTCTCAAGTGCAGCTGTCGGAACACACAGATAGACCAGGTGCTTGGCGACAGATTTTCAACTTGAATATCTAGGATACTTTGTAGTAGCCAGTCAGCCTACTACAAAGTATCCTACCATCAAGCATTTGATAGTTTAATGCTCCTAATTTGACAGCTGGCTATAGTTTATCTATTTTCGTCGATTTGAGTAGTACGTATTTATTGGCGGAGAATCGATTGACCACATGCTAGTCTTCAAACTAAAACCTCTTATAACAAAATGATATTGCAATAAATATATTATGAATGTACAATTTACAGGAACAAAAAAACATAAAAAGGTTTCACACTTCACTCATGGCCAATTTACATGATGAATTTTAACACTATTAAAAATATCCAATACGAGTTAAAAATAATGACCGTAATTGTTGTGGAGAAATTTACATTATGTATTTTTATATTTGGCATTCAGCCAAATGGATGGCCTACAGGATTTTGCTGCTAAAATTAAACAAGTAAAGAGAAGTTATCAGCGGAATAAACGAATTGCATTCGATTTGATTTTCGTTCCTTATTTAAAAAAAATATTTTCCTAACCTATGATCGTGCTGCTATGTACCTACACGTACCTACGTTATGTAGGTATGTCTTCTACTGGATACAGGTTAAATTGAAGGTAATTGGCCCAAGTGGTCAACCGACGACTACCGATCTATCTACTTAAAGTATAAATGCGAATGTTTGTGTGTGTATGTGTTACCACTCAGCTACGTAACGGTTTGATAGATATGGAATAGGACTAGGCACATAGATTGAATATATCTAGGAATAATATAATTTTTATTTTGAGATAAGATCCATCGCGAAGGCGGGGCGGAAGCGATAGTCCTACTAATACCTATAAATGCGAATATGAATTTGTGTGTGTGTGTGGTACCTACCTAATTTCACTTAGCTCCGAAAAAAAATCAAAACTCATTTATTCAGTTTAGGCCCTGGTAAGGCAATTATGAACGTTACGATTGACTCTACCACCGGTTCGGAATACACTTAAACTTAGAAGACTCAGGCAAGAAACTCAGCAATATATCAGTCATATAAATATCTTCAATACCTGCCGTTATAATATGCTAAAGTAGATCCGATTTTATTTGTATGGAGTTAACTAAAGAAAATAACGAAAGCAGTTACGTTTCCAATTCCAGACAGATATCAATAAAGGAAAAGAAAATCTGATTACAGATAGAGAAAATGGGTCAACTATAGTAGATACTAAATTAGTTACTTGGAACTAAGCCACACTCCAATGAGTATCTTCTAAATCTTTAATAAAGAATGTTCTTTTAGTTCAGATGATTAGTAGCAATTAGATATGATGTAGGTAAAGTACCTCTGTCTGTGCTCATGGGGTTAGCATTTGTCTTTACATCACTTGGTATGTATTAGGTACGTGAAATATATTTTTTGCGAAATAATTCGTACATAAAAATAGATAATAATATAATAATAAATATTGTAAATGTACTTTGTTCAGTGATATACTGAAATAAGAGTGAAAACTAACTAGCTGAATAATGTATAATCTATTTATTTATATAAAAGCCAAATACAACTAACTGATTAATTACGAAATCTCAGAAATGCTAAATACTCGAGCCTTGGTATGTACCTAGATTCCGTAAGGATTTTTAAAAATTCATCCCTGATAAAACTGCGGGGGAACAGCTAGTTCAGAATATATTCAAGTAAATACGTACATACAGTTTTGAATATGACATCAACTACTAAGTATATGAACTTTTGCTCTAGTTACGAGAGAAGATTGTGTCATTTCAAACGAGACAATAAAAGAAAAGTGTATAAAGTTACATTTTAAGTACAAAGACACGAACAAGAGGAAGTGAAAAGAAAAACAAAAATATTAAAGCGACTCGTAATGTCAGCACATTGTGACGAACAACTAAGTTGGTTCTTCAAGTTTGTAATTATTCAACCTTGTGAGATTCTTGCACGAATTCTTATTATTTGTGAACATTATGTAGGTAATACTTGTGTGTGCTCTTTGGAGATGCTTAATGTGTAAGACCTTCTATCTAAGGACATTGTTGATTTTTCCATGCAAGGTTTCTTCCTTATGTAAATCACTAGCCCCCGCGGTTATAGATAGTGTCACCCACAAAGACGCCCCCCACTCTTTTTCCTTATTCCTTACCTACAGTGCAAGTATTCCTTTTATTGTATTGCTAGTGTTGTAATGCTGCATATCGACATATACAATTATATTTTACTATAACTATTAAGGTGTATTCGATATAAACGCAACAAACATACATACTGTATAAATACATATTATACTTATGTTACAGTTATACCTGTGTGTATAAGAATCAAACCACGGCAGTGGAAGTCAGGGTAAGTATCTAACTCCCGCACCAACTGCTACCATCAGGAGGGCCATATACTTCTTAACGTAGGTAACCTAACGTAGTATAAAAAACCACCAGCAACAATTAAATACATCAAAGCGGTGTTTTCATTATTTTCAGTTTTAATATTCTTATTTTATGTTACAGTCACGTTATATCAGATTCACTATAAAGTCTAGTCTTCGTCCGTACAAGTCCGGTCAGGTTTTAGTGAAATCGGCGGCTGCTCCACTAAAACTTTTCACGGACTTTTTGGGACAACCTGAAAAGTCACGCACGAATCCGCACGCTTTCCTTTCATTTCACTTCACTTGTGCACTTAGATTAATCTTTATTGGACAAAATACCACCGATATTATTCAATAAAACTCAAAATACACGAATTCAATGAAAATAAAACGAAAACAAAACGTCAATTCTCAAGTTCCCGCCAAAAAATCCATCAAAGCGTTGCCGACTTTTTACGATGTCAAGGAGACAACTTTAACTCAAATAAATAATAATCCGGAACTCCCATATAGGTGCTTGGCAACATATTTTAAATTTGACGGTGGTAGTGCCAGCCTGGTTGGAAGGAATACCTTGGTATTCCAAGGTATTCCATAGCCAACTTCGTTTCCAAAGCATTGGTTTCCTACACAAAAAGCTGAAACTTATTGTAGGATTCGAACCCTCGACTTTCATCACGGAATTCGATGTCAAATACCACTGAGGTACCGTCGTTTCAAAAGGTTTAAGGTAAATAAAACCTACACAGTACTATAGTACCTACCTACTATTTGCGCAATATATGATGATGTCAATCGTTTTAGAAACAATATGAGTCAGTCACCAGCCATCAAGGTCTATAGAGTAGCAATATTCATGGAAACATTATGAGAATCGATTCTAGATTCAATAGAATACAACGTAAGATATAATACGCAGCTTGCGTTAAAGAATACCATTTGTGATGGTTTAAAAATAATCTTCATAAAATATATAGAACAAACAAAAACATAGGACCCCTGTTAATAAAATTAACAAATTAGGGCTGACGTAAAAATAGGTAGGTAGGCTATAAATCGAATAAATAAGTAGGTAGTTGTCTAATTAATTAGGACGAAGTATACTTATTTAATGTATTTTATCACGCTAGTTTTGCCCAACCTTAGTAGAAATATTTTATGTTATTTTATTTAGTTACAAGCTTCTGCTTTTACTCCCTTAGGAATCTTAGGATATAATATTTTTTCGTGATACCACGTTTCTTACGTTTTATTCCAGACTTATCTTTGAACTAATAATAATATTATAAAAAGATTTATTTGTAACTAGCTGTCCCGGCAGACCTTGCTCTGCCCTATTTTTTACCTATTCAATACAAATGACTATAAAACAAATTTGAGGGAACTCGTTCGCCTTTGTTTTGTTTTGATTGACGTCAAATGTTTGACAGCTGGGGACATAGTGATTTGTATGGGAAAAAAAAATTATGTTTTTACTATTTTCCTCGTGTTTTTACGTTTTTTTCTCTCCATAAGAACCTTCCTCAGACTTCATCAAACACAACAAAAAAGTAATCACCCAAATCGGTTCAGCCGTTCTCGAGGTTTGCGCTTAGATATATATAGATAAACTCAAAAGTACTTAACCAATATTAAATAAAATTTCACCTATCGAAAGCTACATTATCAATGAGTAATCAGGGCTATATTTTATCTTAATTCATTCGGGAACGCCGCGCGCCTGTGAAAACGCGGGGCGAAGAGCTAAATTAGGATCTTGACATTAAACCATGTGACTGAAGGCAAGTAGATAAACCGGATTTATTTGAACATAAACAACTCTGATGTCATCGCTATGGATTGACTGATATTATAATGCTTTGATTTATACCTATTGCCAGTTAAATAAAACCAACTGATCGCCGCTGCCGCTTATGAACTTAATCAGTGCCAGGGGGTAGTTATAGTCAATGCCATTGTCAATGTATTACAAACTCTTTAAAGAACCTTATTGAATATCGTAACGCAAATTGATGATGCGAGCTCTTTCCATACCTACTTTCAAACTAACCTAATGATTCGCTACCGCGTGTTAGTGAGGAGACATACAAACAACTTTATTTGTTTGACATTCATTGACATTAGCGCGATGGAAGAGTACCTACTCTGTTATACTCCGAGGACATTTAGAAATACTACTTTTTAAAGCCTATGATAGCTCAGTGGTAGTGACGTCGGATACCGCGGCGAAGGTCTTGGGTTCGAATCCTACAATGAGCTTGTTCAGTGAAGGAGAACATCGTTAGGAAACTATCGCACAGGGGTAGGGTACTTTGTAGTACCCGATTGGCTGGCTACCACCTTCAAGTTGAAAGTCTGTCGCCTAGTTTTAGCTTTGTGTGCTTACCACCTTCGTCCAAAACCTCACTTAGCATGGTGAGATTGCGGTCAAACACAAGCTTATCGAAGTGTAAAATAAAATCTTATTTGCCAAATACTTACAAACGAAGCAAGAAATAAATATTTCCTCATTTTATTTAAATTACCAATGAAAATATAAAACATAAATCCTATAGTTCTCTAATCCAACTACAAAACCTAGGTAGCTTTATTTGAACAATGAAGTCCACTTTGGCTCGTGACACACTGTGACCCATGATGACCCATTTTATAATGTACCTTACTCTGGCTGTGACCAAATGATATCACGTCATCAAGCAACGTGAACCGAAAGCATGCTATTCCATAAGTGTAATAAGCGTAACAAGGCATAGTCTACCGCTAATTCAAATTCATTCCGACTTTTGTCGGAGTTTGACTATTACACATCTTCATATTTACTTTAGCGACATGCCGGCCAACCGCCCGCCACCGCCCGTTTCGCTGCGAGCGATTAATAATTTTAAACTGTGATATACCTTCTAAAATAACCATTTTAATAATAATGCTGTAAAGGCAAATTTTGAAATACTTGAGAAAACTTCACCTACCTAACTACCTACATATTATTGTTAGGGCTGCATGCATAAGATAAATGTACCTACCTACTTAATAAAAACTTAAAGTTCAAACACAGTAATCTAACTGCAAGTAATAATTTAAACAAAATGGTTTTGCATCAAAATAAAAAAATAAATCGTATAACTATCGGGGCTATTAACTAAATTAAGTAAGGTTATTTTTAGGTCGGTTAGTACCTCCCCGGTCGTAATATTTACGAGTTGCTCTCTGAACGTGCTTGCAATACACAAACAAATGCCTTATCGAAGGTGGATAAGTATAAAATAGTTTCTTATAGGTAGGTACGTACTCAAATCATAAGTACCTATAACAATATGATTAAAACCAGTTTATGTAAAAACACTTGAAAGCATCGTGATAGTCGTTTAAAACATCGATAGGTTTAGACATAGCGCTAATCATCAGTTAAGTAGTCGGTACAACTATGCACAAAAGTAAGAAAATTAATTTAAAGTAAAAAAATACGTACCGATTTCGAATACGGCCAATAAGACGGCGAGACTCAATGCGGTGAATCCACTTCGGGCCATGGTGATTATCTTTTTTTAATTAAAGCACAGAGTAATGTCGACGAGTGAACTCTTGCCACGGATGAGCGATACTGAGACGAGAGCACCGCGCCCGCCCGCCAGCGCGACGCCCGACCAACGCATTTACACTTAATGTAGGGTGAACATATTAAACTATGACTACTCTTGGGACAAACATTTTTCTACTATAGAAATTTTACTGAAGGTAAAACTATAATCGAAGTGATTTATTGCAATGCAATGCAAAATAATGAATTTTCTACCTAAAAGAAGCAAATACTTGTTTTCGTAATTTCTATCTGACATGTCGGAGGCAAGCTAACATATGTACCTACATATAATTAAAACTGACATACCTACTTTTAAAGAATTTCATCCTATAATAACTAGAGGTAATTGTTCGTCAGAGTTTAGTTATCCACAATTGCCTATCTGAAATAGCGCCGGGAAGACATTGGAAATGTTCTGGTATCGCAAATGTCCATATTATACAGAGACCTAAGTTTAACATCTGTTGCAGGTATTAAAATGAGTCACATAATCACTTCTTTAATTAAGTATACCACATAATAATGACTAGTTAAGTACCGTTAGATAAGGGAAGTTAAATTTATAAACGTAGATTCTCATAATTTAATTAACAAATACTTGTTGTATCTATATCTATATCTTCTTTTTCAGTTATTATTCATATAAAAACAACATGATCTCTTAATTTTTGTACCTAAATTAAGGAGATGTCGGCTAAATATTAGGTTGATTACAGGAAGACTATGCCCTTTCGGATTCTTGAAGCCAATATAATAATAGATTCATAATTCGGCGTTTGCGCACCAATATAGCAGGCATGGCTTCAGAAAAGTTATAAAAATCAGATATAATCAAAACCGAGAGCATTACTTTTTGCTATACCTCTACCATATGTACTCGGAAACGTAAGTGAATCATGAGGAACTGTAAAATTGTGTTATTTTCCTAAAAAGTCATCGTTGTTATTGAGGTTAATATACATAATAATTATTATGCTCAGAATTCTTATATTTTTAGACTAAATAGAAACCGAGTTTTAATGGGTTTTAGCGCCGTGTGTTACACTAAACTTTTCACTACGATTGCGAAAAAATAAAACAATCCAATACAATATGAAATATGTAGTTTATAATTTCTTTTTTTTTGTTTCTTCTGTAGCCGCAACACATTGCATGCATTCTATCAGAGATTTTCAAAATTAAAATGAATTTCTTTTTTTATGAAACAGTAATAAGTCGAGTCTTTATTCATGATTATTCTACTTATGACTAAAGACTTTTTCGTTTTTGTAGGCTCATTGTCATTTGACACACAAAAATAAAAAAAAATACTTTTTCCCCTAGAGGATGAATTGCTATTTTTTCACCGCTCTGGTACGCTACAATGACGGTCTTTTTGAGCAAGAGGAGTGAAAACATTATTGTATGTTCATGTACCAGTACAATCACAAACGGTAACTGAAATCTCTTAAAATTACATGAATATCTCCATGTAGGTTCTTTTTATATTTACAACTAGTTTTCCATCCCGCGGTTTCACCCGCGTTCCCGAGGGATATTATCATTTCCCGGGATAAAAGTATAACCTATGACACTCAAAAATAACGTGGCTTTCTATTGGAAAAATAATTTTCAAAATCGGTTCATTAGATCTAGAGATTATCCCCTACAACACAAACTTTACCTCTTTATAATATTATTAGTATAGACTAGTTTTCCGCCCCACGGTTTCACCCGCGTTCCTGAAGCATCTTATATTTTTCCGGCATAAAAAGTATCCTATGTTTTCTTCCAGGATATGATCTATCTGTATGCCAAGTTTCATCAAAATCCGTTCAGCCGTTTTTGCGTGATTGAGGAACAAACCCACACAACAAACATTCACATTTATAATATCAGTAGGATTAAGTATTTATTAAAATAGTGGGTATAATATGCCAGCGGCATCGACTGCATAGATTGAATATTGTATTTAGTAATGAGGTTCATAAAAGTATTTAAGTGACAAAACAAATCCAAAATAAACTGAATCACGTGGACACCACAAAGTCCGCTTTGTTACTTATTTTTTACTGTGTCCTACCTAGAGCAAAATTCACATAACATTCTGTCAAGGTTAACAAATTTTAGAATTTGTTAAAATGTAAGTTAAACACATTTTTCGAACATAGAAAAAACAACATGAAAACAATAATAGGGATCAGATTTTATAATATTTATTTAGGATTTTTTTCTCATTTCAATTTAAATTTAAAAAAATCTGCTGATTAAACTTGACGACTCAAACCACCCCCCGATTTAAACTAAAAGCATTTTATATAGTTTTAATTACTTTAATTAAAAAAAATACTGCATTACGAAAAGATTTCAGCGCTATTTTCTAACTAAGAGTTTTGCGTTATTAAGTTTAATATATTATGGGCGAAATTGTAAATCATGAATAATATTTCTATCAAGGAGGTAATAAGTTTACTTTTAACTTTACACTAAATAATTCTACCCAACACAACATCTAGAACCACACACATTGTACATCAGTTTGTCTTTTCATTTATAACCTTGATATTATATTTCCTTGGTCTTTACATTATTGAAATTTAAATTATTCTACTTCCAAAGTTATATTTTCGCCATTTACTTGTCACTTTATGTGCTTCCAGTAACCTTAACCATGTCAGTCAACCTAATGGACCTTTAATTAAAGTATTCTCTTTATTATGTCAACAGGTTGGCAAGCTAGCAGAAAGTCTACCTAACTATTTCGTTTATCTTTCTTGCCACAAAATATCAATTCATTATGGCGGGCCAGTTGGCGTGGTTCGTTACCAGCCACGCCATCGGTTTGATTCCCATCCAGGACATACGTGTTTGTATGACTTTGTGTTTCAAGTATATGTACTTACAAAAAAAATAGTAAGAGTTAGGTTTCCATAGCCTAATATCTGCTTAGTTTGGAATCGGCCGTGTGTGAAGTCCTACGATATTTATTATTTATTTTAATATTGCAATTAAAATCTTTTCTCTGTTTATTTTCACCTGCAACTAGCACAACCCCCATATGGCTGTGTAGTTGAACCATACATACAAAATGATTGGTTACGCTATCAGTGCGGTGTCGTGTCGTGACTGACAGCTAACTGATTAGCAGTCTACAGGAGGCTGACCTAGATCATCACTGCACCCCTGTATGTTAAATCTATGCTATGTCTCAACTACCTACCTACTTGAAAATCAATACATTTTTTTTTCCTCATCAGAATCCGTTTGAGAAATATTAAGCTGTAAAGTGCAAATTTTTATTAGAGTCAAGTCACATCATCATATTCTTGCTGTACAAAATATGCCCTTTTTTGCATTTACCACTGTGTCTAAATTCCTACGCGTAAAGATTCTTACAGTGTAAAAAAATGTATAGGTAAATGCAAAAAAAGGCATACAGCAAGAATATGATTGTATCTCAAAATAGCCTAAGATTGAGTTACGATGTTATTCCTTGCAGGTGTCGATAATTCGAAGTTAAAAGGAAAACTATCACAGCTATGAAGGCTTTACAAGTTAACGATGATAGTCGACTAACTACTAGTAACTTAGGAGAAGTAAAAAGGAAAATTTCGTACCTACAAATATTATTGAAAATTACTTAAATGAAGTTGTTAGTTGTGTAAAACACTATAAGTTTACGAACCATGTAAGTCCGCATATCGTGACGGGCAACTACCGAACTCTACACTGCGCGTGGCTCGACACTTAGCCAATGTTTTCCAATCCACACATTTAGAAACGCGTCTACATCCTAGTTCACAGAGTTAACGGAGATGAAACAATGGTAATATCCAATACGCTTACTACGAACCTACGTTATTACGGTTGGGTTACTTTCCTAACTCTACAATACACCGATGGGCTTTGACTATACATCATGTGTAATGTATACAAAACGCTATTGTGCTGCTAAATATAGTGGGCAAGGTTAGCCATGCGTGCTTTTTTGCTTTGACAATTAGCAATGGGGACAAAGACCACAGAATATGTCGAAAGGTCATATATTCTACTGCTGGAACACAGCATGCTGCTAATGGAGCTGATAAGTCCTTACCACTATCTTTACTATGTTTACCTTCACTGAAAGCTTAAGCTTATTGTAGAATTGGAATTCATGACCTTCGCCACTATTTACTGAACTGTCACCCTGTAGAGTTGACTTATTCCCAGGCAACTTTGTTTATATGCAACCTTGTTTACATGCAAAGCTGACGTAGACGACGATGATGACGAACGATGACGCGGTTGTAGCCATGCGTTTCTCTTCAAGACCAAGACGTTTCTATCCGTACTAATTAATAAAGAGGAAAGATTTGTATTTTTGTATGTTTGTAACGAATAAACTCAAAAACTACTGGACCGATTTAATAAAATCTTTCACCATTAGAATGAGAAAAGTAAGAATGAGTAATAGTGAAAAGATAAGATCCCACGGGAATGCGGGTGAAATCGCGGGGGACAGATAGTTATGTATAATATTACTGTAAAAGGCGATGATAGCTCAGTGGTAGTGACGTCGGATACCACGGCGAAGGTCGTGGGTTCGAATCCTACAATGAGCTTGAGCTTTCGGTGAAGGAAAACATCGTGAGGAAACTATAGCACGGGTGGTAGGGTACTTTGTAGCAGTCGAATGGCTGGCTACCACCCTCAAGTTGAAAATCTGCCGCCAAGCGCCTGTTGGTGCGTTCCAACAGTTGCTCTTGAGTGCCAATTGCCTAATAAAGTGTACAATACATTGGCAATGCACCTGTAGGCGACAGTACTCACTTACAATCAAGTGACCCGCCTGTATAGTTGTTTCTTGTGGTTTAAAAAAATTGCAAAGGGTCGTCCTAAAGTTTTTCGAATGAAAATACAAGTCGTCAGTTTCTCGGTTATACTCCACTCAATCTATATTTCAATTTCGTGTTACAATAACATTTGTTACGCAACAAAATTATAGCGTTAAGATTTATACGTGACCTACCTATGTAAGTTGTTTATATAGGCTGTTATTCGTTTTTCAGCTCGATCCAGACATAATGACGTCACCCGACCCAAATAAAGCGAACTTTGAACCTTGACCCTTAACACCCTCACGGATATAAATAACATGATGATTAATTGGCAGTTACTACATAGCTCTATGTTAGGGCCATAGCTGCTTGGTCGGCCTGATATCAATTAATGAAAAGATAACTGCAACATTTTTAATGTAGTCTCTTAGAGAAGAGGCAACATGAAATTGAGGTTTTTGCTACAGTTTTTCAAATTTCACGCAAATCTGTTTGAGGTGTTAAGACCAAACGTCTTCTTCTTCTTCTCTTTCTTATCCCACGCTAGGTGGGGTCGGCACAACATGTTTTCCTCTTCCACTCCGCTCTATCACTAGTCGTCTCCGTACTCACACATTTCATATGCATATCATTCTTCACGCAGTCCATCCATACCTTCTTCGGCGTTCCTCTACCTCTATATCCATCGATACTCATGCTCGACTCATGCAAGACCAAACGTAATAGTTTTAAGCCCTACAATAAACTTGAGCATTCGGGGAGAAAACATCGTGAAGAAACCATAACATGGTGATAGGGTATTGCAGTTGCTGGCTTGCCTGTATTTGGCTACTGCACTTGAAGGCAACTTTCACATTTTTATAAGTAATTCATGGATTTAATTAAGTACATATCGTTGATATACATAATCACGTATTGAGTAAGTATTCAAATTGTAAGTAAAATGTTATACATATGGTACTTATATTACGATACTTGTATGTATTAAACTTAATAATCTTCAGTTGGACTTTGAACCCACTCCTTCAAATATTAGATTTTGAAATGTGACGTCACGAAACATAGGACCCCTCCCCCCCCTTGTCACACTTCGTTGATATCCTCCATCCCTTTACGTGTGACGTAATTTACGGTTGCCCCCTTATCCGCTTTATTGAAAAGACAGTGCAATAACTAAAACTGATCAAAACAATGAAACTATATTGCAAAATCGTAAAATGTTTCGAAAAATACTCTGCTAGTTTCAAAGCAATGAGGAAGTAATAAAATTTTCATCCAGTGTTTGTGTGTCAACAAACGGAAGGTAAATCCCGCAAGGAAACAATAAGTGGAATATAGTTTCCTTTTGTTCACTTACAATAAAATTGTAAAACTATTAATCCTCTTGCTAAGCTAAATTGTTTCATGGTATAAGGTAAATTCCTTGTAATTATTGCTCATCTTGTACAGAATACTATGATTAATTTATTTGTGTTAAAATGTACATAGGGTCTTAGGTAGTCATAGTATACCATCCAAGACACCATGTGCAGTGACTGTATTCCATTATTATTCCTGGTAGGGTATTTTGTTCAGACTGGCCGGCGAAGTAGTGAATCGGTTGCCAAGCACCGTCTGGCATCTGCTCTTGAGATCCAGTCTATTTTACGGCTTCATTTTTGAGATCTAGTTGCCTTCAAGGCTGTAGTCTTCAACACTTGCAATCCCTCTGGTAATCTAATGTCTATAGGCGACTGTAGTCACTTACCATCAAGTGACCAGTTTGTCAGACTAAAAAATTTAAATACTAATCATCGAATGTGTCAAGATGAGATCTTGGTTTATAAATATTTACTTAGATTATATGATTCTTTTTGTTTATTGCTGAAGGAAAATGTTCTGGAAATAATCAATGTTTTTCTGCCGTAATAACGTAACTATTGTATACTATTTACTAATTATAGGTAGGCACACAAGTATCGGACTAATATCAATACGTCATTCATTATTCTAACACAATAGACGGTTATATCATGAGTGCGACGATTGTAATGCATTCACAACTGTGAGATTTGTCACCTTTCTGAGTCATATGAATAAATCATGCGCCCCTCGGTTTCGTAAGCGTAGGGGTTATTTCTTAAACCAAGCCTACTTAATTTGATCCTATAGGGTGACTTGCTGTTCATCAAGATTTAGTATCTCGCAAACTATGAAATGCACTGTATCAATATGTGATGCGCAAGCCGCAAAAACATCTTTTAATTACCCGTTTTTACTTTAAATATATTTCAATATTGAATCGTGTATTGAGTGTGATATTTTTGCAAGCAGATTGGTAAAGCTGTAGTGAAGTTGCTAAGTTGCTCTGATGTAACAAATGTGGAATGGTCGGATAATCACAATATTAGCAACCCAGCATTTCATCACATTTCACCTTACAGCGAGGACGTCAAAGATACTTGAGGACAACGAGCAATTAAATATGTTATTTCCTTTATTTGATAAGTGTTATCTATGATGAGACGATAGCAACGACTGGTTTAAGTCGATGAATAATTATCCTTGCTGATTCACACAATACAAGTCTCTATGTACCTATATGGCTCCAAAGTGTGATGCTGAATAGAAGACCAGCAATGTCTCGATGTCGAGTCTCACTCAGGCGAGCGAGCTCACATCGAAAGCGAACTCACACGACCTTCATTTGGCATCCTATAAACATTTGGTACACACTTGCGACATGAAGTGTCATTCGAAGTTTTTAGTTTACAGAATGCGAAATTGATATCTCACCTGAGATTCAGCTTCCGAGATACATAAACGTTCTTACTTTCCAGTATAAAAAAGTACTCTGTGGTTCTTACAGAATAAATAGCATTGCTGAAATTTACATTGAAATACGTATGTATTTGTTTGTCATTGGCCCAAGAACGTAAAACAGAAATATATTCGTAAATTGATACAGGTATAATATAAGATCCCATCCTTAACAACCCCATAGTATAAGTTACTTAAGTTGTTCCGGAGGCGAACTAGTTTATTATACGACAGTCATTCCACGTTAGGAACAGGAAAAGCGGCGACACAGGTCCTGTCTAAGTAGGTCGCTATTTATTCTCATCCCCTGTTTGACCCTGTTTCTTGCTACACGGAACACGACAGTTAAGTTTGTTATTTACCATTTTTAAAGATAGCTACGAAATTTTGTATTTTTCGTTCTAACATCATACTTATTTTTTATTTTCTTTGGAATCCTACGAACAAAAGGAAGGTAATATTTATGCAAGGTCGGCCACACGCTCGTGACGCCTCTGGTGCTGCAAGCGGCCATAGGCTACGGTAACCGCTTACCATCAGGTGGGTCGTAAGCTTGTTTGCCACTAGTGGTATAAAAAAAAAGAATGTACGCAAAAACTTTTTTTTTTATTATGAAAGAAAAGAAGAAAGAAAGAAAAATAAATTTATTTTGGACACACACAAAGACGGCAAAAAAACAGATGCACATTATACAAAACAGTTGTGTGAGGCCAAAAAAGGCAACTATCTCAGCATATGCTGCAGCATATGATGCTGCAGCGCTGGTTTTCAGATAGTGCCCTCAGCACGGTCAATCGCGGCACAGACATAAAAATATATATATGTATATATCAATGTAAAATAATAAGTAAATAAATAATAATAAAAATAAGTGTAGGCAACGTCTAGACTTTACTGTGAGTGAGATATAACGTGACCATAACATGAGGAATATTGAAAAAAGGAGGAATATTGAAAATAAAGAAAACAGTTTAGGCTGATAGTCTTGTAGCTAAAGCCTTAAGAATAAAATTAAAAACAGAAAGAAATCAATATCATACATGTCAATAAATTTTATAATCTGCCAACCCAAACCACACCAAGCAATACCAAGCCATAACAAGGTACATAATAAAATAATACGCTAAGTCAGGAAACGATTGTTTTTTGTTTGTTTAACAAGTGTTTTTTAAATTGGTTTTTAAAAGAAAATACTGTTTTTAAATCACGAAGAGGCGGTGGCAGGTCGTTCCAGCAACGGGTTGCAGCGAACTTAAAACTACCACGAAACGCAGCCGTTCTATGGCTCGGCAAAGTCATAAGATATGAGGAAGCCCTAGTAAGATGGTTATTTCAGTTTCGTGCCCATGATAATTTCGAGTAAAGATACTCCGGTCTTCCATGAAGTACAACGCCAAATAGTAGCGTGGCTAAATGAAGCTTCCTACGTGTCATCATTTTCATTAAGTTACCTTGATTAAGAAACGGAGTGATATGGCATCGAGGTGGAACCCAAAACAAAAGCGTGCGCACGCATTTTGGACCCGTTGTATGAGCTTTTCAGTTTTGCTGAGTAGGCAAGCGCTATATACAGTATCAGCATAGTTTAATTTTGACAGTATAAGAGTCTCGCATAACAATATACGCATACTCACACTGATGTATGGACGAACTCGATACAGAAGTTTAAGACGGTAAAAACAATTACGTACAGCCTCAAGAATGTGTGTTTCGAAGTTTAATTGACCGTCAAAGACGACTCCAAGATTGCGAGCCTCTAAAACGCGCTCTATAGAACAACCATCAATCCTAACATCAGGATTACCGCTCTGAATTTTGGAAATAATTTTTTTTGAACCCAATATAAGGTATTTGGATTTATTAGGGTTTAATACTAAGGAATTCTTTCTTGCCCATTCAGCAACACTGTCTAAATCCCTGTTTATCCTTAATACAGCTTCGGCACAATGCTGTGGGTGGAAGGACAGATATAGCTGTAAGTCATCTGCATAAATATGATATCTGCAGCTAGCTATACTGTTAGTGATATCTGCAGTATACAAGATAAAAAGCAAAGGACCAAGAATGGATCCTTGAGGTACTCCTCTGGTTACCCTGCTGATGGAAGATGACGCCTTGTTTCCATCCCTATCATTTGTTACCTGGACAAACTGTGTTCTGTTGCTAAGGTAACTATTGAACCACTCAACTGCGGTTATGTCAAAGCCATAGTAAGAGAGCTTGGAAAGAAGGAGAGAGATATTAATCGAATCGAAAGCACGTGAGAAGTCAAGTAGTGTGAGCACTGTTCCCATCCCCTGGTCTCTAGCCTCAAGAACATTATCAACAACATCTATGAGAGCTGTGGCCGTACTGTGACTCCGACGAAATCCAGATTGTGCAGATGGTAATATTCCATGCTGCTCAAGATACTGTCTCAGCTGGTTACATACTATCTTCTCGAGAACTTTAGACAGACATGGTAGCAGACTAATCGGACGAAGGTCTTTTGCAGAAGATGGATTCGCAGTTTTTGGAATTGGCCTCACTATTGCTGTTTTCCACTGATCAGGAAACGTATTAGTAACAATAGATCTATTGATAATTTTTGTTATGGCTGTCAGAGAGTGCGGGAGTGTCATTGACAGCATTACCAGAGAAATATTATCTGTACCTTGCGCATTGGACTTCAAGCTATGTATAGTTTTAAGTACTAGATCTTCATTAACTGGCTTAAGATGAAAACTGTTTGATCCAAATCTGTTATATTCAAAATATGTCAAGTCAGAAATAGTTGAATGATCACTGCCAGGTACCTCCAAAAAGTGTTTATTTATTTCGTCAGGGTTATTAAAAAGAAAAAATGGTAAGTCCTGTCCTCGCTTGTTTGTGATATTAATAGTGGATTTAAGGTGAGTCCACAGTTTTTTAGGGTTGTTTTTATTGTCATTAATATATGTCCTGAAGTATGCACACTTTTCACTATCAATTGCAGCTCTAACAAGGTACTTGATATCTTTATAAGAATTTTCATGAATATCTAGCTTGGTGGATTTGAAACGCCTATGGCAATTGTCACGCAGTCTCATCATATCTTTAACTGTGTCAGTTATCCAGGGGTATGAAGTTTCCTTAATTAAAACTTTCTTGAGTGGAGCGTGCAAGTCAAATAACATGGTGATATAAGCATTGAAAGTCGCCACCATAATATTGACATCCTCAAGACTCACGATATAACTCCAACATATCTTATCCACATCATCATAGAATGCATCAATTAAAATATCATTAAGCGGTCTATAAGTTACCCAGAAGGGGTCAGGTTTTTCTTTTTTTATGTTTAGCTCGACTGCTAGCATCGCGTGTTGGCCAAGTTCTGGAATGTGTGATACGGAGACACTACGCACTCGAGCATCAGTGCAGGCGATATCTATTAGGGTTTCACTGTGATCAGTGAAGTGAGTCGGTTCAGTAATTATTTGGTTTAAGTTAGAGTACTGCAAAAAACAGTTCAGTAGTTTTGTCTTATTATCCGCTACATTTAGCACATTGATGTTAAAGTCGCCAAGCAGAAGAATCTTATCAGCATTGACAAAAGATGATAAAGAATCTGTTAACGCGTCGAAGAACACATTCACGTCCAGCCATGGTGGTCTGTACGCCGTGCCAATGATGACCGAGTGTGAATTAATGTTAAGTTGTAACCACATTTGCTCGACCATCGGTGCGACAGGATGCGGTATAGTACGCACACGAATGCCACGGCGCACATAGAACCCTACTCCACCACCTCGGCCGCCACGAACGTTAAGCGGCCGCGGTAGGTGCCGCAACCTATAGTTAGGGACAGTAGGCGCACGGCCCTCCTCGTGTTCCCTTAGCCAGGTCTCATTAATCGCCATAATATCCACTGCAAGCCTATGGAGTAGTATGGTATAGTATGGAGTAGTAGACCAATCACGGGCCGCTTGGTGTGGAGTTTCAACTAACTACGTCGCACTGGTCGTGGGTTTGAATTCCACCCAGTACCTATACTTCAGATATTAGTGTGTATGCCGACTCTTCTCTGCAAAAGCAACCTTCCGAACCGTGCATTAGAGTCTAGACTATTCATAAGTGCTTGTGAAGGCCTATTTTGAATAAAAATATTTTCATTTTCATTTATGGAAATGATTGTTTGTTTACTGTGCTACACGTATTCCGAATACGAGTAAAATTTTCTATATGGTTTTTTAAAAGGAGCCTTCTCCATAATAATAAATATTCAAATAGACGTGGAAGGAGGTAAAGTGACGTATTCACAATATGTATATAAATTATCTCAACTATACAAATATATTGTCACTTATTACTACACTGTAGCTAACCTAACCATGTAAACAAAGTCAATAATTAGTAATAAATAACACTTTGGAAGACATTGTAGTTTTCCATTATTTTCCTTGTTCTACTAACCAGGAAAACGTAAAATGAAAATATATTTAACAAACGTACTAGGTAGGTTTTTACCTCATCATTGTTCGTCTTACACTTAGCGTACACTCGATACTATATTATCCATAGGTACCTACTTAAAATGCGAATGTTTCTGTCCGTCGGTCACTCTTTAACTGCTGAACCATTTTTTATGAATTTCGGTAGGTATAAAGACTTATGGGACCATGGAGAAGGACAACGCGGGTGAAATCGCGGGGGACAACTAGTCGCTTTACTAAAGCCTGAGGAACTCTGTCAGCTTGGACAGAATTTGATAAAAAAATTGGTACGGTTATACCTTGAAACCTAACAAGTAATTCTGTAGTCTACTTTAAAAAATAAACTCAACACTAGATATCATGGGTGAAAACCTTTGATTAGATACCTGGTTATCAAAGCTGAAAACTCACCAATCCGCGTTAATGAATTTCAAGCTACGCAAGCAAACCTTCACCTTATTAGGTATAACAATTAGCAATGCCTTGTCTGTGATGAGCATTATTTCTACCCCACGCACGATATACTTAGGTACATAGGTAACCATAATACCAACAATGTATATCCACGTTATACCTATCTCTCACCCAAAACACCGACCTTTAGCAAATTGTCCCATGCTCAGATTTTATTCTACTAAGAATGTCTTCATTACGAAGCTTGGCATCATATCTCGCAATGTAATAAAATAGGTAGGTTAATACACTGACGGAACCAACAGAATCGAATAAAAATGAGCTTAAATAGGTAGGTATATACCTAATGTTCTCATAAATATTTACCACCAAAGCGTGACCTACATGTATTAATAGTTTACGTAGATTTAGGAGTACAATTTAGTTGATTTAGGGCAATTGTGTAGTATTAAATCAGGAATATTTGGAATAGGACTTTTGAAGTTTCAGTCAACATACTTATTATATACCAGAACCTAAGTAATAAACAAAAAAAACCGGCCAAGTGCGAGTCGGACTCCCGCACCGAGGAGCAGGAACCCTAAAAATGAAACGGAAACTAACATATTGACAGAAAACTGTTCTACATAAATAAATTTTATTCGCATCACACAATTGTGTTTTAGCGTAAAAATCTATAGAATAAAAGCTGTGATAAAAAAGGAACTGTAGGATAACTTTTTTTCCCATAATACAATGCCTAGAAGAAAACTTTTTTTACAAAATCATCCGATTCCCGGACTGAATCATCGAAGAGTTCGCAGGGACATGCCGCCGGTGGGAAGTTTAGTTAGTGCATCATGTGAATATGGAGCTAGTGATGTGATATTGCGCCATCTATACACAGTAATAGCAACTACTCTAACAAGTTAATACTTCTTATTTACTTTGAACGATAGATGGCACTAATTTTACAACGGTGTTTCAATATGGTGAATATAGATGGCTGTACCAATACGGCGATAAATTTATTTTTTATGCTCTTTGATACAGGGGGGTGATAAATTCACACCTCTTCAATAAAATCACACATGTAAAAACACTAACGATATAAAAAAAAAAAACAAACATTAAACAGCTTTAATCCATGTGGAAATTTTGCTAATCTATAGGTACCATAAAGAGATAAAGTTTGTGAGGTTGTAAGGAGTAGGTAATCTCTGGATTTACTGAACCGATTTCGAAAATTCTTTTACCAATAAAAAGCCACGTTATTTGTAAGTGTCATAGGCTATATTTTTATCCCGGGAAAAGATAAGATCCCACGGGAACGCGGGTGAAACCGCGGGGGACAGCTAGTTGAGTCTAAAATCAATCTACACATTAAGTTTAATTTACATACCTAGTAAGCTGACATAATATCCTGGAATACCTACTTACCTACTACTTTTATTCGACAATCAAAGACCCACATCATTCAAAATTCATGATATATACCAGTTTCAGCAATCCATAAAATATATTGTGCAATCACAACAAAGTCGCAACGTATGACATTTCATCAATCCAAATACCTAGCTGCGGAAGTGCCCATAGACTGCAGTACTAACTGGTAAGGTCAAAGCCAGACCAGCACGGCTAGCTGATTGATCATTTCTCTCACTTCCTCGTCGCTCGAGGCCGACAGCTATTGTTGACGAGAAAAGCCGAAAACCAATTAGTCGCGATGTTAATACCAATAAGGTTTGTTTTTGTTTTGTTCGCCATTTTTATTTATTTATTCAAAGGGCTTTCTTTAAATCTTTAATTTAGGGTCAATCGTCATTTTTTTATACGTAAGGTACCTATTAGTAAATAGGTAATTTAAAAATGTTACAGCAAGATTGACTTGAACTTGTAAATACCTTTTTTAAATCACTAGGTGAGCTCGCCTGATGGTAAGCCGGGTACCGTGGCCTATTGCCGTTTGCAACAACAGGTGTATCATTAGCGCGATGCCGACTGAAAAAAATCCATCACACCCTATCTGGAAGCTCTTTCACGGCTATTTCGAGGTTTACCAATACCTCTTACCTCAACAAAGTCATTGAAAAACATTCGTGTGCTCTCATTTTTTGCCCGCCCCACTTGCAACAAAAAACATAAACACGATCATTACAAAGAAATATTATAATAAATCTTTACATAATACTTTAATTGCCTTTCTCATTAATTCACAACTTCAGCCAATAGGAATACTAACAGTGAAGTAATTGACATGGTCCAAAGTAATATCAGGCACAAAAAGCATTAACGGGGCGGGCGGCTGGTGAAAACTTAACTGGGTATAACGGAATCCTAATATTGAAATTTTATTTATGACTAGTTTTCCGCTCCGCGATTTCACCCGCGTTACCGAGGGATCTTATCCTATATTTTATTCCATTATATCTACCTGTGCACCAAGTTTCAAAAAGTTAAAAAAACTTTCTCTTATATATAGGACTAGCTGTCCTTCCCAGTTTCACCCGGGTTCCCTTAGATCATATCTTATCCCGGGATAAAAAATAAATAAATAGCCTATATTAATCTGGAATAATGTAGCATTCAAATGGTGAAAGATTGTTTAAATCGGCCCAGTAGTTTTTGAGTTTATTAGTTACATACATACATCCATACAAATCTTTTCTCTTTATAATATTAGAACAAGCCTACCCATAATAAATTAAGATACTATAAGGTATCGTAAATGGACATGAGCTATAATTTGTTTCGTTTTGTGCACGACTGTATTTTGCTAGTCACGAGCCTTCCTGCTTGACTGTCATTTTTTTCTAAATCACATTTGTTATCGTAATTTTTTTTTATGTCAGAAGTGACAGCGAGGCAGGCGGGTCACCTGATGGTTAGTGACTACCGTCGCCAATAGACATTAGCAATACCATTGGGGATGGCCAATGTGTTGTACACCTTTGCAGATTTTCAACGGTGAAGGAAAACATCGTGAGAAAACCATAGCATGGTGTTAGGGTACTTTGTAGTATTATACAGCGAAAGATCAAGGATTGAAGTCAAACGGAAATTGTCAAGCTCAATAAGAGTTTACGCGTACATCGAATAAAGTTTTTGATTCAAAAGCCCGTCTTTATAGCTAACAAAACAATGGTCACAACTCGGTCACAGCATTTCAATATGTATCATCTGTTACTAGAAGATAAAAGTTCACGGTTGTTGCCATCACACTTCAACTCCTAATGACCTTTACACAAGACGACGTTATTTCGAAATGAAATCTGATATCAAGTTATATGTATGTAGATTACATAGGACCTATGCATAAACTACATGAAAATTTCATCAGAAAAATATTCCTGTCAATAGCAAAGCTACTTTTCTGCTTATTGCTGAAGATTGGTTCGCTCGCAGGTCAGCGCTGTGGAGGGCAGAATAGATCGTATGCATGTAGCACGCAAAACGCCAGCCTGTCAGCATTTTTCAATAGATCTTGAACTATTTAATCTGATTGTTACGCTTCAATGACCATGAGATATAAAGCATTTTATTCGCGTTAGTACTAAAGATACCTTGGTGTAGTTCCAAGAATCAGTTTTAAACCAAATGTAAAATGTCATGGAGTGAAAGGACTTAGCGCAGTCTGTCGGTACGCTAGGAATGTCGGTGTAGAAGCACACAATTGAACTGTACATACTTAAGTAAGTATACATAAATACTATCAAAATGTTTCGAATGTGTACCTGAATTTTTTTCATCTTATTGTCAAGTTACAAGTGGTCAAATTAGACAAAATTTAAATGAGACAATATACCTATAGCGATAAAAGAGACACCCTCCCTCATGTCAAATGGGGTCTATTAGTAAGTGATGACTTTACGAATATAATTATATACTGGTACAAATGTATCTATATATATCCATAAAAAGAGAAGGCCTGACTCACTGACTCATCAACGCCCGGCCTAAATAGAAATATTGGACATAGAAAGCTGAATTCAGTCACAGGTGTTATTTTTAAGACGTAGACGAGGAATAAGAAAGGATTTTTCAAAATTCAACTCCTAAAGGGGTACGCGGGTGAAACCGCGGGGCGGAAAGCTAGTATACAATAATTTGTGACAGCATCTAAGTGACAATTTGTCCAGCCTATGATTAATTGAATGTGAGGCGATGATAGCTCAGTGGTAAGTGACGTCGGATACCGCGGCGAAGGTTCGAATCCTACAATGAGCTTGAGCTTTCGGTGAAGGAAAACATCGTGAGGAAACCACAGCACGGTGGTAGGGTACTATGTGGTACTCGACTGGCTGGCTACCACCCTCAAGTTGAAAATCTGTCGCCAAGCACCTGTTGGTGTGTTCCGGCAGTTGCACTTGAGAGCCAGTTGCCCTTGCCCTTAAGGCATTGTAATATGGTGTACAACACGTTGGCAGTCCACCTGGTATTGCTAATGTCTATAGGCGACGGTAGTCACTTACCAGGTGACCCGCCTGCCTTGTTGTCACTCGTGACATAAAAAAAAAAAAGGAAAAATATATAGAACTTAAAAGTTGTTGAACCGGTTCACCACACGGTCTAGTGATATCTAGAGTTCTGTGGTTAACAATCATGGACTTGATAATTAGTGTAGCCAGCTGTACCAAACTATACAGCATTAAATTTTGATCTGTTTAATTACCCCATAGTAGTTGGTGATGATTAAATAATAAAATTGCTTCACTATTATTTCAGATGTAATTGCATTGACCTCATAACGAGATTAATAAAAAGTCTTATAATATTTAAATTCTAGGACAATAGGAGGCAAATATGAATGCGAGTTAGGCCAGTGGCCGAGTGTTCCGCCTCGACTTATGAATTACAAATGTAATCTATTATTTACATCAACACGCAGTTGAAACTATTTTGATCCGGTAGCGGATTAATTGTAACAACTTTAAGCCTAATTCTGTTTGTTGTTAGTATTCATATCCAGATACATTTATCACACAAGACTGTAAGTAGTACGACAAACCTAAGGGGAGGTCGGTGGGTGAGTCACCTCACCTAATATATAAAAAAAATTACCTTAGTAAAAGGTGTCACCATTTTTAATCAGAAAATCAACAATATAAAAATCAGAAATATCTTGAAAATGGTGACATTAGAGCTTGAAAATTTAGCAATGAATCATTGCTCTGAGGAATAATAGATAGTTTTATATAATACTTAATGGCATGTAATTGTACGCACACGCAACTAACTACAATTTTCTGTCAAATCCCTGACATAGAAACAAATATTATATAGGAATATATGATGGCTTATCAAATATATTCTAGCATTTTAGTTCTCTAGTATTTAGGAATATATCAAGTCAAAACATTTGTAATTCACTTTAGTCACCCAAGCTTAACCTTTCAAAACGAGTGTCACACTGTGGGTGACCGCACTAAAACGGCTAGTAATTGTTACTTTGTCTTGATTGTTGTAATTTATCATTTTCAATTCCTGTCTCAGATATTGTCTGTAACAGAATCGTGGGTCTCTAGCCGCCTTGCTCTATGCTAGCCGCCGACGAGAATTTGACGTTAATTGTGACAGACAGATATATTCAACATTCGCTTTTGAATATTTATATTGTTACCACGGAGCAGTAACTTTATGTGGTTAACTGATACGACGAAACAGGGGCAGACATATTTTTTATTGGTCGAGATTTTAGTTATGAATTTTAAAGATCATTACAGTATCTTGATAGTAATTGAAGTTTATTTAATTCGTGACTTGCTTACAATTTACAGCCGTTTGGTATAACTACAAAGTATCTATCATTTTATAGATAATACAGAAAAAATAAGAAACATTAAGATACCTATTTACAATACAAATACAACATTGAGATTTTTGTAAACATTGGAGATTAAAAAAACACAAAAAAAATAGGTATCCTTTTTTGTAGTATCGTTGAAAAGTTTTGGTTAAATCATTGTTAGGTTCCTTCGACATTTGAAGGGTTAATGAGGTGATTTTTCAGAACTAAGTACAGTATTTCTGAAAAAAAAAAAAAAAATCAGCTCTCGATAAAAACACCGTGCAATCAAAACAAGGTGAACGTACTTCGGTACGTTTTTAGTATTTATTCTCTCATTAGATAAATAGATTTTAATATCACTAAGCGTCACGTAAAAAGGTCCATCAAACAAGGAAAGTCGAATAGAGAAACGAATATTTTCTGACAATTTAAATACGGAAAAGAATACATTATTATCCGGATATGGAAAGGACTAACACCAGTTCATTAATATTTTAATTAATATTATACACGCGCTATTGTCAATTGGACCGTTAAAGGACATAATAGTAACGAAATGACGGACTAACAATCAACAGTAATGAAATAATGGCTTGTCGATTTTGACTACTGCGAACTGTTGGCCCCAACAATGCCAAAGGTCAAATCATGTACGAACATTTGCCCTAAATTAGGCTTAATGATCTTTTCCGAGTATCAATAAAAATAAAAACGTTTAGCCTATGTTTCAAAATTTGTTATTACATCCTACTATTGAAGTAGATAGTTCTATCAAGCGCCATTGTCAAGAACACCGTTTCAAAGCCTTAAAAGTACACTCACATACACTTTACCCGAACCTCATTTAAGTACCTTCACAAAGATTTGAGAAAATCAGGTAGTGCACTTATTTTCATTGTTTAATACTATTTTACACACAACTTAATAATGAACTGAATTAATTGAAGTCCGATCCTCACTTTTGTGCCCCCCAACGACGCCATGAGCCGAGGTTCGTGCCCCAACTGGGGCGCCTTCAGCGGTCAAGCGTCTAAGATTTGCAATAACGGTTGAGAGCCCCAAGCGCTAGCCAAACAGTCCGCGTAAGGATGTCTATGGTTCTTCAGACCTCCACCTTTCTGTCCTACTCAGAAAAAAAAATGAATTAATAAAAAAAATGTTTGCTGTGTGTCTAAAAGATATTAATACTATTTCGTTATTCTAAATTCGTTGTAAGTGATAAAACTGATAAGTAATATAGTTTTATATTTTGGGCCATTTTATATAAAAGAACGAGGTAGTGAAAACAATTTTTTTTAAAGAACGACGTTTAGAAAGCATTGAAATATGTACCTACCTATACCTACATATAAATATCAATTTATGTGACGCACAATACTATAATTTAATTTCATATACAGTTAAAACATGATTCTGTTGAGTAATATTAGTTGTAACTTACTAACATGGTTCTTAAATAATTTAATTGAATCATTTCCGTTGATAGAAGGCCGACTGGAAGTGACATAGATACATTCATCAAGATTTTCCAAGCATTTATAATAGTTATGTTTTGGCAGCTACACTTTCCAGCCAGTTTCCTACAAGGCTTTGTGTATTTACTACCTTTGGTCACTAACACGATACTGTGGTAAGGGTGTTTTTGGAAAATGAGATCCCACCAAAAACATTATCATTTAAAATGTTGCCAAGACACCATACAGCTCGCTCTGTGAAAAAGTAATCAGATCTCATATAAAGGCAAGCTTCTAACTCTACTCGCCCTAACTTCACGAACTCTACACCTTAGTCAAAATATGTGGCTTGGCCATTTCGCTACATTCACAATGAAAGAAGACCTAGAGGGCGACCACAGATGAGATGGACGGATGACATCAAAAAAGTGGCGGTCATCAACTGGACCCTAATTGCCCAAGACAGAGAAAAGTGGAGAGGATTAAAGGAGGCCTACACCAAATATTTGGTTTATTAATTAAAGGCTAAAGAAGAAGAAGAAGACATGGGCGTAAGGTGAAAAATTTATTCACTGTTCATTACTTTTCTGTTCTTGTAGCAACGAAACCAAATTAAATTTGCAGATCCATATGGAACGGACTATAACGTTTTGTTTACTCTTAAAACAAAAATGCTATTTTCACTATATATAGCACGGTGGTAGAGTACTTTGTAGTACCCGACTGGCTGGCTACCACCCTCAAGTTGAAAAATCTGTCGCCAAGCACCTATCGTTGTGTTCCGACAGCTGCACTTGAGAGCCAGTTCCCATCTAGGCTTTGTGTGCTTACCACCTTGTGCGGCCACATCATCACTTACCATGGTGAGAGTGTGGTCAAACACAAGCTTATCCAGAATAAAAAAATAAAAATATAACTACTAATTGTAACGGCTATGGTACCTGATAAGGAAAAAACGAAACCTTTATAACACTTTGTTGTCCGCCTGTCTGTCCTTTTTCTCAGGTTTAACTTCGAAGTCAACGCAATCAAAAGATACGGCTCCGATTATGTCGCATATTTTGACTCTCGCACGCAAGGGAATCAAAACCTATACTCTCCGTTGGCCTAGAACCCTGAAATGTGGCAAGAAGCAATATCAGATAGTACAAGTATAGGAATAAATCCGAAAACCGTAAAGTAGATAAATGAGAAAAAAAAACAAATCGGATAAAATCTTCGAAACTCAATTCTCGTGATGAAAGAACTATTTACATACCTACTAGTTTTTACGGAACCCTCGGTGCGGTAGTCCAACTCGCACTTGGCCGATTTTTTATTTACTATCAATTGTTTTTAATCATTGAACCTCACAAAACAAGACAGTGCTATAAGAACTAATTAAGGTAGTTGATAATAAATTCCTCCGCCGATAGGCAGTCGACGAATGTCGGTAAACGTGCTGCCCCGCCCCTGACAATAAGCAGCTACCGACTCTGTTATTAAGGCATAGTTGTATCATAGTTAAATTATATTATAGATACTTATAATCTAATAAGATAACTAAATTTACCTATGAAATTGCCGTTTTGTTTAAAAAGTTCAGTTTTTCTCTTCTTGCCGTAGTTTTTTCCTTATATACAAGAGTTAATACACAAATACAGTCTATACGAAAGTATCCGAGGAGTAATGCCTTTTACTGCCAGACTCAATGTTTTTTTTATTTCTTTTAATCGAAGTATTCTCTCATGGCAGCACAATGATAATTTATAGGGTTTTATAGATGTCTTATTGTTAAAACCTAAGTTGGGTTTATAAAAAAAAGAAACGTTCATAATTCTAATTTTGATTGAGCAATTGAGTCCTGGGATTTTTATATTCCGATTTTAAAAATAATGTGCAGCAACAATATCCTTTCCGTCATTTTCATCTGAACCTATCCGTAACTATGTAGCTTTGCGTACCTACAAATAACTCAGACTCAGTACCCATATAATTGGTACTTTTGTTATATTATTATTTTGTTTCTAAGCAAATGAGCCTTAACACTAGCGCAGATAATATAAGCGACAACCGTGACATATTGCTGTCGCACAATTTTATTGAGTTCTTATTATAAACCAATAATAATTAACATAATCACAGCCGGATACACAACGACACCAACTCGTGGGTTCAGGATTATAAGGTTTATTATAAAAAAAACTGGAATGATATAATACATAACAGGAGAAGAAAAAGCGCGTGCTGGAGAAATCGAATGAGCATAATTCCATGGACGCTGGTAGCCGCAGGGTGCAAGCGTACCTAACGTACTCTTTGTTGAGAATTTGTGTGTGTAAGCCATTGATATCTAATAACTAAAGATAAACAATCCCAAGCAAAAGTTCTCTCAAAACTGTCTCAAATTGTGTTGGGTAATACTAGTTATTTTTTTAAAGTTTTATTCACAAAGCTATGTACAAAAGGCAATAAAACTTTACGACTCACACCTGCTGGCCAAAATATATCTTAAACGAGCACTGAGGCATGTTTACCGTCGGAGCGTTCGAATGCTACTAAATTAAAAGACCACCCAAATGTTCGAGTGGGTAGACATTCGGTAAGGCCATTTTTTGTCGCTGATTGTGTATCTTTAGTAAGCATAATATGAGCAACTAAAGTTGGATTTTTTAATTAGCTGAACTCAAATCAAGCAGAGCTGTTGGAATAGATAACTGGCAGACCATACTATATGTATACTAAAATGAAAATGAAACGAAAATTAAATGAAAATCAATGAGTAAAATAAAATCGTTGCGTATTGATTTTTTGGTCAACCTGCTATTGGTGAAACTAGAGTAGATTGGTTTCATTTTTAATCTCCTAGCAGAAAGCTAGGACATTTTAAAAACGTTTTATACCTATTTTCTACATTTAAAAGACTAATGAAATAAAAAAAAAAACGTTCAGAAACTATTTAGCTCCCATGAATAGACCCAAGTTCATTTCATTGAAAAATTATTCTAGCTGTAACCACTCGACAAAAGCCAGTTGTTGGCACTTAATTGAGGTCTTGAAATACTATAATACCAATAGAAATGTATCAATAAATATTTGCAGTTCTATTTTATTACTTCACCTTGATTGCACAATAAAATTGAATTGCCCCTACACTATGGCCCACAGTTACCCATTAAACTTTGTACTTAGGGGTCATCCATTAATCACGTGATGTTTTTGGTGATATTTTTCGTTCGTGGTGAGGTTTTAGACTAGCCCCCCCTAGCCAACATCACGGGTATTTTTTGTTACAAAGTATGTTAGAAAAATTCAGAATACATATTATCTTTAAATACAAGTAATAGGTACTACAATCACAAGGGGGGCTTGTGATATTTTATGATTTTGTCCAAACCCTCTCCCGCTTTCAAGCCACACGTAATTAATGGACGATCCCTTAGCTATAAGTAAATACAGAATTCAATGGAACGCACGTATATTATTGCTGTGACACTGGAATTTCTGACACATACCTAGTTGTGAGGGAATGACTTATTAATCATTGCGAAACGATGCAATTAACACATAACGGTTTTAGTGGCAAATGGTGTAAACAAATAGTTGCTGTTTTCAATAATTTTAAGTATGTATTTAAATATGGGATATTTTAGTAGGATTTTTGGGCTTTTTCTTGTATAAAATTTTCTTTTGTTTCTTTGATAACCCTTTGAGCCTTTTTTTTTGTTAACCGGGTGGAAAATGCGTTACGCATACCCTCCGCACATGGGAGTGGCGGAGGGTTATGTGGGACTACACATCGCCTCTCCCTCCTCAGAGTGAGGAGGAGTAGGGAGTACTACCCACTAAAAAGACGAAGGGGAGATGGCCGAGCACGCTTGGCCACTCTCTCAGACCGCTCAGTGACTTGTCACGGCAGGCGGAGGACTCCCATCCCCCACCTGCAGTCACTATGGGTTAAGGCGTGCGGCAAACCGCCGCCGCCTCACCCCCTGCCATCTGCGCCAGAGGGGATGCGCGAGAGGATCTTCCTCGCGCTCCCGCTCCGCGGTCTCCTTCTGCGAGATAACGAACTCGCAGAAAGAGATCACAGCCTCCCAGGACCCCTCGCTGCTGAGCATCGCGGAGACAATGCTCTCGAGCGAGAGGTCCGCCCGCTGGAACCCTTTGAGCCTAACCTAACTGCAATTCCAACTAATCAATGGATACGACTACATTCAATTCATCTAATAGTATTTACCGACGTCATAATATCTCCTCAACATGATATAAATAAAATTGAAAGAATTTACCGCAAAAAATGGATCCGGTTTTATAAAACGGAACATGCGACAAAAAGGGAAACCCACAGCAATCACGGAAACAAGGATTTCCCATTCAATGTATCAGTACTTACTGTTAATTTTATATTAATATATTCAATTAACATTAGGATTCTACCGGACCAATTTCAAGTTGTAGTTTAAACACTTTCTGGGATTTCGTGATTAATCAGTGTGGTTTCGCTTTTATATAAGATAGCTGTCCCCCCGGTTTCACCTATGTCTTATTCCAGGATATAATCTGTGTGTGCGCCAAGTTTTATAAAGATCGGTTTAGTAGTTTTGGAGTTCATCGCGGATCAGCATCATGACACGGAAAATTTTATATATTTATCAGTTAGATAATAGTTTATCCGACACATAAAAAATAGAGAACCATATAATCCTGATTTTAATGTAACATGACTAATAAATAAGTACATGGTTACATACAAGTAAGTATTAGATAGACAATCGTTTCTTTTACTATGATATGACTCAACTATTTCAAAATGAATTTTCAATGCAATAATGACTAATAGCTTAGCGAATCGACTATTTAGAAAAGAAAATTCACGCTACCCTTGAATCTTTGAGGTCTTTGTAAGTTATGATTCATTCGGTACATATTTGAACAAATCATTAGTTAACCAATGTAACAAGAGCTGTAACTATTTTTGTTTATCTACCATCTCAGCGATGATAGCTCAGTGGTAAGTGACGTCGGACACCGCGGCGAAGGTCGTGGGTTCGAATCCTACAATGAGCTTGAGCTTTCGGTGAAGGAAAACATCGTGAGGAAACCATAGCACGGTCGTAGGGTACTTTGTAGTACCCGACTGGCTGGCTACCACCTTCAAGTTGAAAATCTGTCGTCAAGCACCTATCGGTGTGTTCCGACAGTTGCACTTGAAAGCCAATTCCCATCTAGGCTTTGTGTGCTTACCACCTTCGGCCACATCATCACTTACCATAGTGAGATTGTAGTCAAATACAAGCCTATCCAGAATTTAAAAAAAAACTCAACGTGATACGTATGATGGAGCCAAAGGGAGCACACAAAGCGTAAAAGGGAACTTATAAATAATTAAATATCTTGAGATATTCTCCACCCAGGGCCATCTGATCCCAAACTAAACAGAACTTGTACTATAGAAACCAGATAACTGGTAAACTAAATATTATACAATTACGCCAAGACTTAGGAGAAACAGACATGTTCATGGACACAAATGTATGTCCTAAATTCGAACCCACGACCGTGGCGTGATGACAGGTTCCATTTAGGCACTAAGTCCAAGTCGTAGCAATTAATATACCCGCGTTGCCCTGGGATCTTATCTTTTTCCCGGGTTAAAAATATAGCCTATAGTTACTCACACTAACAGTTTTTTTTTTGTTAAATCGTAACAAATAAACAAACAAACAGAAAAATTAAATTAACTAATCTTTCCTCTTTATGATACTAGTTTAGATAAGTTAATGTTAAAGGTCTTGTTTGATTGGTTAATACGTGAGACGGCGACACAGTTGTCTCGAACAAACAATGATTTTTTTATTTAGATGCGGTTTTTCCACCGGCAAACGTTAGCGCACTGTTACACTTCGCGGATGTTACAATGTGGTCACTAGAGTCACTACTGCTAGGGTTGGCGCTATATTATTTTGAGTTATCTTTATAATCATTGCCAGCCTCAGAAACTTTTTTTGTTATAAATTCTTAGATATTGGCGATATGGCGTGTAAATAGCCAACACCAGAATTGTACATAGTACGAAACTAACCGACACACCCTCTTAATCCCAAATATCCTGACGCGCAGAAAATGAAAAGAAGGCCCACGTACCTGGTATTCCTGCAGCCTCTTCAAGAGGGATTCACAGTCCGGGTCGTCTGGGTAGATTCCTCTTCTTGCATGCACCAGTAGTTTATTTAGGGTTCTGAGGATCCTCAGTTAATTTGCAGAGCGGGTTTTAAGCGGTATATTGATATTATTATATATTTTAGTTGTCAAAATATGGACAAAATGCGGTTGTCAACGAAGACATATTTTTCTGAATATTATTTTTTTAAAATGCGGTTGACAGTTCAGAAAAGAAACAACTTCACGGAGGCGCGTCACGAAGGAAATCTTATTTTCCTCGCAGATCGACGCTACTAATTCCCTCTAACCAAAGCATTAGGCCACCCAAGGAAACGTGAACCTTTCTGCGTGATATTTAAGAAAAGAGGGCATATCAGTCAGTCCTAGATGTTACAATTCTAACATTGACGCTTCACCAGATATTTAATTCAATATCTAATATTGCATGAACACACTACAAAAAAAATACATTACAACCTAATGTTTGGAATGATAATTATATTAGATAATTCGTTTTTAGTGTATTGTACAATTTGCAAATTGATTTTAGTGTAGCAACCCTGATTTAGTCTTGTACATTTCAGTGGACGACTATTCAAATGGGCTATATTGGCGTGTCCAAAGTCATTACACGGTCTTCTTTATTTAATTTTTTTCGAGTTATATCTACTTGTACTGGGTTTTAGTTGACTTTAAATTATTTAACTTTGAGTTTACTTTTATTTAAGGGCATCATTCACCTGTCGAAAAAGGTTGTAATATAACAATAGTACATTACGATACGTGTGACCTAAGTAGGCTATTATTGCACGGTGTGAAGTTAGCGCCCGAGCGCAGCGAGGATGCTAAACGCCGTGCAATAATAGACAACTTCGGGCACATGTATCGTATACTATTTTTTAATACAGTTGCTCAAAAACTGGTGTATTACAGGGACGTATAGCGTTCGGGATGTGGGCTATTACATACTAGTGCTTTTTTTTTACCTTTACCGAACTCGTGCGTTCTCTTTCCCAACTGTCAAAATAATGTCTATTAAAAAGAAAAACCAACCATGAAGTTTTTACTAAAGAGTTTTTGTGATTCATACAAATACGTATATTTCTAAAAAGAAGCTCTAATTTATTTCAATATCAGATTTAATGATTTAATTGAATGAGTTAGGTTAGGTTTCATTTCATTTCATCTCATTAAATTTCATTTTCATTTCATATCATTAAAAAAAATATACTGAAGACCAAGCTGTATGGATAGTTCCCTTTGGGTGAAGAAAAAAAAACTCTGCTTATATTCTACGGTTGGCGCCATTTACAGAAATTTTCTTTGCGAGTTTAGTTGTTTGTTGCACAAAATGAGTAATTTCGACCCTATTTTCTTTTAATTAACACCACCGGAATCACTATAATTGCACAAACATTGTATGACAAATATACATGAACAATCATACGAAATTAATAATAGTTTGTCTCAAACAGTAAATATGCAACCTAAAACATCCCCAGTAAGTTTAAAAAACTGTACCAATTTCAATGTACATGTGTACTATAACTTTTATAAGAAATAAATTATTAGTTAGTTGAGTTTATTGTGTTTTTATTAAATTGCTTCATTTTTTCGCAACTGTATTAAAATAGTCGTTCAGTACACTTGCGGAACCGTCATTGCAACTTGTTCCGACTGTCAACCCTCGCCTTCGGCTGCGCCTCGGCTCGGGTACACATTTGTCGGAACTCTTTGCAATGACAGCCTTTCCGCACTTGTAATGAAATATACTATTATAGCAAGTGTGACATAAACCCGCACTTTACGCATGCTTCTACGTGCAGAAATAGGCAACTTAGGTCACGGTAAAGCGTGCGTAAAGTGCAGGTTTAGGTCACACTGTGCTATAAAGAAAATTCATAGATAAAACTTTCGCACGCGTTCTTTGTATATATAGCCGTGTTAAAAACAGACAGACAGACTCATTTTCACTTGGTAATATTTAACGCCTATTTTATAATTATTCATGTGAATCTTATATATAATATAATGATATCCTTCCAGATGAATAGCTATTAACTTGCCATTTAGGCACGATTTAATAGGACCCCTAGTATGTCCTTAAGCGGCTGTAGTCACTTACCATCAAGTGACCTGCCTGAAAAATTCAAGCCCATTTATTAAAGACGATGTCATATAACAAAAATTATACAAAGGTCATTAGTCTACGCTTGGAGTCATAGTTTTTCCAAATTCTTTGTCTAGAGAATATAATGAAGCGTCTATACAAAGTCTATTCTTTTAAAATGACTCATTTTCTTGTTTTTATGAGATATTATAAATTTCGTAACCTAATAGTGCTTTATAAGCTGGCTATATAAGGTTGGTTATGTCATCCGTTTATATTAGTAGGTATCTAAAATGGTAAAAAAATATCTCACTACTCTCTATGAATTTCAAAGTCAAGATTGAATCATTTGGACTCAAAAAGTGGTTGAATTATAGAGCACATTTATTTAAAAAAAATTAAGTATAGGGTAAAAGCCGGATAGTTGCCTCAGACGGATACATGCCCCGGTTTTTGATACAGTATGTTAGGAGTATAAATTGTTTTTGCGCTTTACTACAATGAATGGTGACCCCCCGCAGGCCTCAGTGCCACATAAGTCATCGAAATAGGCGCACTTGTTTTGTCTGTGCAAGCAAAAATCTTCCGCGGCGAAACTTTGACGGGCGTTATAATTATATTGGTAAATAATTTCTATTGAATATCTTTACTACTGATTGTGGTTTCAATCAACTTTTTGTTTCTTTGCATGCATTAGAGTTTAAATTACATTGTTTAATATGTTTTATTGTTAAATAATTTTTATTTATTTCGCAAATAAAAAGGGCAAGTATCCGCATCAAAAAGGATAGTCGCCCTACTTACTTTCGCGGATAGTTGCCCCTCGAGTAGCTACAGATTTTTTTACAAGTAAAGACGGATTTTATTTTTTTGTTGTTTTTTTCGAATTTACTGTGACTGTAACTTGTTGTAAATAAAATAAATATCCATTTGACTGTTTAATATATTTATTCTAGATAAGCAAAATGCCTCGCAAATATAAAAGAAAACCAGGCGTGGTGCGACTAAACATCAACTGGACAGAAGAAATTGAATATTTTTATAATTTAAATCATTACAACTAAAAACTATTTAATAATGTTAATTAATATTCCAATTTGTACTTAACCCTTCGTGTGTACACTAAATTTTTTAGTACACGGTGTGTACACTAGGTCTTTTAAGGATCAGCCTTGTTTTCACCGTTTTCTAGGGTTCCAAAAAGTCTTAAAAAATTCTAGATTACTTTTTAAAGTGTCTACTACATGGTCTAACAGTTGCCAAAGTCAAAAGTTTAAGATCATTGTTAATAAAAATTGAAACAATAGCCCCAAAAATGGGAAATCTATGATTTTCAACTGTTCCTTCAAAGACCCAGTATCCATACACCGGGTTAATAAAATATCTCAGTAAATTATACAGACTTGTTAAATAAATAATAAAGATTACTTTAATTGATACAAATTTCGTTCTATCTAAAATAAAAATCATACCGAGGTTACTATCCCCGCGCGAGGCAAGTATCCCCCGAAGCATTTTCCACGCTAGGCTACTATCCGCCATAGTAGGCAACTATCCCTTTTCTGAGAGGTGAAATAAAACACTATTTATTCAAAACCATTGTGAATTATGTATACAAAAATAGGTTGTTATAAAAGATCAAAGACCAATGTTTTGAGAAACATACCCAAAAATTTTCAGTAAGTCCATATTTTTAAAAAATAAAGCTTTTTCGAAAAGTGGGGCAACTATCCGGCTTTTACCCTACATTTTAATTAAATCAATAAATTCATTTGATTAACTTATAAAACACAAAATGTGCATTTATGGCAATGATAGTCGTTGATGTCTTTTGTTGCTAGCGTTCATGGTTTGATCTACCTAATCATATTCAAGATATACTTTAGTTCAAACTATTACCATTATATTATACATATAAATATTGAATTACCAATCTAATGATCTACTCTTTTTTTGTTAGTTTGGTAATTCGATATTTATTTACCGGTTAGAAAAGTTTTGAACTTTTGACTTTTTGGTAAGCGATAATTGACTCGCTTTAATGATTTGCCATTTTTCTTATTATCATAGTTGCTCGGTAAATTGTAAGATTCGTGTGTAAAAGTGATTTTTTCTATGTATTAAATTTATTGCACATAACAACGTCTATCGGGCCAGTTTGACAAGTCACTTGAGTACTCTATTTCATAATTTAATAGAAAAAAAACATAAAATGCTTCAATAGATATGTATAAAGTAGGTATCTACTTTTATTGGACCGAAATGATCCAACAGTTGTCGACTTCTATGGTAATCGTATCGACCTCGTTTCATATTTAACATAATGCTCCATAAAATATTATCATAAATCAATAAGCGTTCCAAAAACTCAAACAAGCAAATTCGCGAAAAGCAACACATGAACGTGAAAAAAGTGATACAGCTGCGTGCAAAATTAGATCCGCATATTGTTTCCCATTTTCCTACTCACTACCTACAACTAATCATAAAATCCAACCGGAACCTATACATCATCGGAAGCTAATTAAACATTGCTCTGAGCACTGACCAGTGAGGCAGTGATACCACAGTGATACAGCTGAGGTCTCACAGAGTAAAAGGAACGGGTCACACTTTACTCAGTACCCGCGTGATCGCCTGCGCGTACGCATGCGCGCCAATCGCGACTATTAAGAAACACAAGCCCGCCAAAACTGCATACATTCGAATTATTACGCGTGTTATATCAATTCCAAATTCAAATGTGACAGTTGATATTTATTGTCTGTGGACTAGTTTTGAGAATAACATTGGGTTAAGTTTTTTTTACTACATGAAGGCGTAGTCGAGGACTTTAAAGGTAATGCTTATCATTGTAGATTATCAGTGGTCTATAAATATAATGCGTTTTAGTATCCATTGTATTATTTTTCAGATCTATTTCATAATAATTCTTCAAGGATATTGTTTTAATGCATTTTGAGTCTCAAGAACGATTTAAAAATGTCTAATAGCTTCTGGAATTAAATATTTTTAGTGTGACATACTTATAATGAGCAAATGACAAAACCATTCATATATACCTTTGTACGAGTTCTTTACTTATAGATGACCAATAATGGCTTAATTGTAACAACCTTGAGTCAGTGTCGCTAATATTTACGTAAAACCGTCGTCTCGTTTCAATCAATGACATAACCCAACTACATACAAGTTCATTTATTCCTTAAATACATGCTCGGTAAAAAATATGTGGAACAAAAAAGAGTAATTTTTGGTGACTGTTTGATATCATTTATTTAGAGCAATTGAATTCGTGTATCAAAAATACGTTTTGGAGGGTAGACATAAAGTTATTACTTTATAGTTAGTAAAAATAATTATAATATACTTATTTTATTTAGTAGTATTAGTATTTTTAACCACAGATCGCAGCAACTTGGGTCCTATTTTTTTGTTTGATATATTGGCCATACTTAAATCATTTTATCATCTAATATATAAAATTCTCGTGTCACAGTTTTAGTTGCCGTACTCCTCCGAAACGGCTTGACCGATTTTGATGAAATTTTTTGTGCTTATCTGGTATCTATGAGAATCGGCCAACATCTATTTTTCATCCCCCTAAATGTTAGGGGTAGAGTCCACCCCTAAATTTTTATTTTTATTTTTGAGACAAAATTTCTAATTTCTATTTTTTTATGATACAACATACAAAAATACATACAATCCCCAATTTTCACCCTTCTACGATCAACCCTTATTTTTTAATAGCCATTTTAGTAATTTGAGTAATCGGTCAAGCCGTTTCGGAGGAGTATGGTAACAGGACCGATTTGGATGAAATTTTGTGTGTGTATTTCAATGGGTTCCTCGATGATTTGAAAATAAAATTGGACCCGGTAGATGGCGCTGGAATCGGGTTCTAAGTTTTGTTTTAATTTCAGGGCAGGACAACGTCTGCCGGGTCCACTAGTACTTTATATGTTACTAGCTGTCCTCCGCAGTTTCACCCGTGTTCTCGTGGGATCTTATCTTATCCCGGGATAAAAATATAGCCTATGTTAATCTGGAATAATGTAGCATTCAAATGATGAAATATTTTTTGAAATCGGCTCAGTGGTTTTTGAGTTTATTCGTTACATACACATATGCATACAAATAATTCATCTTTATAATATTAGAAAATAAATTCAAACCGGAATGGTAGCTTAGTATACGGGCTTATTTCACAAGACAGTTTGACACTCACTCTACAAATAATAATGCAAAACAAACATGGTTTTATTTGTTGTATAATGAAAATATATCCAATTGTAAAACAAGCCTTAATAATTAGTAACCTAGTAATGTAAAACAAATGATTTGAAAGTTTGTTAGCGTTATAATATTATAATCTTCAAGACGTATTATTCGTTTTGAAATTTTATCT
This sequence comes from Ochropacha duplaris, assembly GCA_951361185.1. Classification (NCBI taxonomy): domain Eukaryota; kingdom Metazoa; phylum Arthropoda; class Insecta; order Lepidoptera; family Drepanidae; genus Ochropacha; species Ochropacha duplaris. The sequence goes on along the minus strand of OX592704.1, from coordinate 4,465,531 downwards.
AATCACAGTTGACAAAAAACATAATAACCTAATGAAAATATACGGGTGTAATTGAATAATAAATTTAAATTATTTTTAAACCTCACTCTTGTTAGTTAGGTACTCCATTATTATTAGACTTGGTTCGTAATAGTAATTTACACGATATGGTAGGGTACTTTTTGTAGTACGCAGCTGCTGTGTACGTAATAAAAAATATTCCCTTCTAGGTTTTGTGATTTATCGTGCGTTTTAAATACATTTTGCTACTCGCTACTGTTTTTTTAGGATATTTTTTCTAATTAAATAAAGCCACAGTGGTTCAGTAGTGCTACCTACGATCATGAATATATGTATATACAGGTTCAAAGCACTGGCATACTTTTGAGTTTCAAAGAAATTCTTAAGTCTTTAGAAGTAGGTAATGTTTACTTTTAAACTACACCTAACATCATTATAAAGGCATTGTCAAAAGTTCGGCAACATATTGTCAGTTCCCCTGCCCCTGTTGACGACGGTCACCAACCATCAGGTGACTCGACTGCCTGCTTGTCAGAATTTATACGCAAAGAAACCTTGAATATGGACATGGAGATGTACATTTTTACACAGGACGGAAGAAAGTCGTAATAGAAAAACCAAACAAACAACTAACAATTGTACGAAACAAATTAGTCTCTTTACCTTTACAAATTAGCTTTTTTTAACATTTTCCTCAATCATACGTTTGTAAAAACAAAGGTCGATAGATCGTATAATGTTCTACTAATAATAATTAGCGAAAGTTTTAAAGATTTGGTATTTAGATGGTTGTTACGCCACTCTAGATGGAATTAGGCAACAATGAAGACCTGACTATGCCGAAATTCAGATCAATGTTAATATACCTACCTAATGTACTAGTAGTAAATTAATAGTTTCCAAAACCCGAGAGGGTATCCAATACTATAATTTAACCTAGTTAAAACTATACTATAATTAAACTTAGTTAAAACTGTACTATAATTTAACCTAGTTTATTTATAGTTTTGCATGCTATGTGAGCTGGTCAAGTGCGAGAAAGGCCGAGCCGTAAGACTGGGACTGTAACCTTTTGCGGACCTCGCATAATACACCGTATGAAATTATCTGCAAATATAAGTTTTCACAACAATATCATCTGTTATGTGATGGATTTTTAGATTTACACCAAGTTTGAAGACTGGTTTTACACCTCATTTGCCGAGTTATAAATTTTAAAATAAACCTTGTAATTTTGTGCATAATTAATTAATTACCTTTTATGAATAATCTCAATTATCTGATAAAAGAGTCCCGACTTATCTTCGATTTTCCATGCCCAAGAATAATACGCAGTTGTTGATGAACCATTTTTGATTAAATTTTTATCTTCTGGTGCTTTTATTACATTAAATCGCTTTCAATGTAATAAAGAAATATTAGGGGAAAACCACTCTACAAACACAAAAAGTTGCAATAATAACGTTTTTCAATCAAACCTGGGTACTGACTAATATTATTCAAAATAAATAATAAACAACTAAATGTACCTACTAGTATTTACCTATTTATGTCTTCGAGCCATTCGCAGAACTGTCGTTACAATGATTATTAACAAAACGACATGCGTAAGCGCATGGTCCACATGTCGTTTTTCCCCCACCCGGAAATACTCGAGTTTTTTCTTATCTCTGACCTTAAATCGAAAGTCTGTCAGCAATTAAAACAAGTTATAATAAGAGAATAATACTTATACAATGTACATACATCATATATGTAGGTACCTGCTGTTATTCCGGGTAACCTTGTCAAGTCGTTGATCCGTTGAAATCTTGTGAAATTTTGTCATTAAAGGAAATGGCTTCAATAACCACTGAATACCATGTGGTACCATTTTATAATGTCAGTAAGTTATTGCGATATATTCTGAACTTATGTTTAACGAGCGCAATAAGGTTGGATAAGGTTATTTAGGGTTCCATATCCATTTTCATGTATTGCGGTACAGTACCTACACATGTGGTTTTGCTTAAGTCAGAGTGACGTGTTGCAAAACTTTTTCTTATTCCTTATTCAAATAATATTCATATTCTTCTTATAGCGAAACTGTAAATCAACATTCTGTATAAACGAAATATGAAATGTTGCCAATGAAATTAGTACTTAATACGGAATAAATAATTTTTTGAAATAGGTAATTATTTTAGAAAGGCTGCGTATCTAACCAATGACATTGTACGCGCGTCCGATACCCTCTTGGCCATTTTTTAACATAAAAGTTATATCAATGATGTCACCCAGAATCGTGTTTACAGTATTTTACCACTTTTTACTTAGTCGCTGACCTTTTTTAATGTCCAACGACATTGCTCTCTTCCTTCTATTAAGAAGAGTACCTGGATGACCGAGCTTTGCTCGATTTTTTTTTGGGAAAAATTTTAATAGTTTTTCTCACAACAGAAGGAACTTGAAAAAAGGAAAAAAAAATATCTGGTACGAGGTACTTGGTTTGGGTGTCGCTCGATTTCCCCCTGAGCTATTATATCCTGTCAGATAGTAGCGAAAATTACTTTGGTATTTTAATGATATTGAAGCAGTTTTTCATTGCCTGAAAAAACGGATAAAACGGCGTTTTCTAAAAATTTAACCTAGCTAGATCAATTTATCGTCCCCAAAACCCCCTGCATACAAATTTCATGAAAATCGTCGAAGCCGTTTCCGAGATTCAGATTATATATATATACAAGAACTAGCTTTCCGCCCCGCGGTTTCACCCGCGTATCCTTTGAGATTGAATTTCAAAAAATCTTTCTTAATCCACGTCTACATCTTAAAAACATTACCTGTGAAAAAAATCAGCTTTCTAGGTCCAACACTGGGCGTTGATGAGTCAGTCCTTCTCATTTTTCATACCAAGAAACGGAAATAACTCCTAACTTTGAACCCCCGTTTCACCCCTTCAGAGGTGGAATTATAGGAAACGCTAAAACACGTATTTCTTTATTTTTATTTGTTAGCCTAAAAACAAATTTTCATGGTTCTAGCTTCAAAAATGACGGACTTCCGTACAAACTTTCAACCCCTTTTTCACCCCTTTAGGAGTTGAATTTTAGAAAACGCTAAAACACGTGTTTCTTTATTTTTAATTGTTAGCCTAAAAACAAAGCTTCATGGTTCTAGCTTCAACAAATCGCGGACTTCCATACAAACTTACAACCCCCGTTTCACCCTCTCAGGGGTATAAATTTAACTAACGCTGATACACGTGTTTCTTTATTTTTAATTGATAGTCTAAAAACAAAGTTCCATGATTCTAGATTCAAAAATGACCGACTTTCATACAAACTTTCAACCCCTTTTTCACCCCCTTTAAGGTTGAATTCAATTCGGTCAAGTTTTAAAAACAACACTTGGAAAAAAATACAGCTTTCTAGGTCTTAGGGTTTAGGCTGGGCGTTGATAGATCAGTCAGGACTTCTACTTTTATATATATAGATTACTCGTTTAAAGTATTAGATAAGATGAATACATACCATATGATACACAAGAAAACAAACAAAGTAGAAAAAAGAAATAAAGAAAGTGAATATAACACCCCTCTTTTTCGTCGAGGGTTAACAAAATAGGCCTATCGCTGCAGCGATTTCTTCTAGATAAGAAAGATATGAGGATAAATCTGATAGTGACAGACAGGAAGAAGATTCTAACGTTTGGGCCCGTTGCTAGAGAATTCTAGAGACTGACCTGAAACAGTAAAAGATTGAGAATTTTGTTCAGTGGAGCTACGAACAAGATTCATTTTCTATTTGTATTGTTTTTTTAATGTAAGTTCCTATACCGACTTTAAAACGAGTGCAGGTATTATTTTATTTTATTCGTCTGAATAATTTTTAAGTTTATATCTGTTTTTTAACAATAAAAATAGTTTATTTCCGAAAAAACAGTCATACAGGATATAGATCACGATTATGATAATTATATTCTTAAGGTATTTTAATAATTATTGTGGGGATTCTTTATCGCAATGATCCTTGAAAATTTCAGATGATATGATCACAAAAACCTCGTTTAACTAGTTATAAATATTTACAAACAGACTATTAATATTGAGAAATGACAATTAATTTAATATTCACAATGTCCTTGTGTTCTTGAAGATAACAATTCTTTTAATTTAAGGTATGACCCAACAATACACATATGCATGATGTATGCGTTCATAATAATTGTATCCCAATTCTCACGGGATTCAGTAGGTACTGAGCACGTAATACTTACATTTCATCGAATATAATATAAATAAATAATAGTAAATAAAAATGGGACTAAATAATACAATACATGATGATTTTAAACAAATAAACACCAAGAGAATGGTTGTAAAAAAAATAAACAAAATAAACAATCAGGCCATTTTGGGTTCATAAGTGAATGAAGCCAAGGGTAAAAGCTAAGTGTATCAAGACGCATGAAACCTGTTATACATTCAATAAACAAAAAGTAGATCGGCGCCATCAATAACGTGACGCAATGAGGTTTGTGACTGACAGAATCAGGTCATCGGTTCCATTCCAACCACATGTAGGAAAATTAGGTACCTACTGAATGTTTTATTCAAATATTATACTAATTTGTTGCACCCGGCTGGCTTTACCGCCAAGCTCTTACTGGAGTGTTTCGGCAGCTGCACTTGAGAGCCAGGTCCGTTCTTTATCTTCTGTGCTTACCATCTTTGGTAACATAACAAGAAAAAGTATTTTTTTAGTATCATTGTGAGAGATGAGTAAATTATTACTCGGTGATTCTCTTGAATAAAAGCAACGAGAAATTATTTAAATGATAAATATTAATCACAGAATTGATCTGCTGAGGAAATCAATATCTAAATATAGGATTATATTTTGAACTAATAAGGTAGTAGATATAAATAGAAAAACGGCATGACATTTTATAGTGGGGCGAATGGCACTAATCTAAGAACATATTTTATTTTGTTTCAAAGATTTAGAAAACTGTCTTATGTTATGTGGCAACATATCAGCTAATGACGAAATATTTGATTTTATATGAAATGAAATGAATGAAGTTAAATATTTCCAACAAAAGATCATATTATTTATGTGTTGGAATAAATCTATAAAATAGAATCACACGATACACTCATAAAATATACAAATGTGATGTGATGTGGGTAGACGAACATATACCTACTTACATATTATATGTGTATGATTAAAATCTAGTCAACCCCTACTTATCTAGGTACTGATTATATTCAACAATAATTTAGCTATTGTTACGTCATAATGTATTCTGTGCCCGTACCAACCCGTTGACTCACAGATGGGACAGTCCCAGTCGTCCCAAAACTAACTCAAAAAAAAATTCAAATTAGTACTCATGGAAATAAAAATACATATAAAGTACCTAGGTACACACACACATTCCCACATACACACACACACACACGCGCGCACACACACACAAACGTTAACAATTAAAATGTATTTTTTTAACACTGTTTAAAAACTGTTATGAAAGAGCGGAGTCTCCCAGGAGGCTCCAACACTAAGTATAAACATGTATTATGGAAATGAAAATAAAAATTATTATTACCTAGCAAATGTCATTAAGAACATTATTTAACTACAAATATGGCCAAAAAAATAATTTGACTGTTACACATTCACGGCCACCGTTGCATTCCAATACACTGCTCGACTTATACTCGTACACAAGGTCGACGATTTGTAGGCTTGGTAACGTAGAATTCGCATACATTTATAAATCGATAATACATGAACATTTAGTTCGCAACGATAGGCTCCACTCCGCCCTAGGAGGAACCCTCATTTATTACAAAAGGTCCTTGTACTGTTCTCCCATGGATCAGCCCAAACTTGAGTACATTGAAGCTTCGGTCTGCAGGCTCGGCATGACTGGCCACGAGTCAATCATTCTGGTCTCAGCCTACGTTTCCCCAACTCGCTCTTCAAGCGACCTCCAACTATCACTCAGAAGAGATTTGAAAACCCTGTTCGAACTAGGAAGCTCTGTCATAGTGGCGGGCGACCTAAACGCGAAACACCGCCTCTGGAATTGTCATACGAACAACTCCAGAGGTATTGTACTAGAATCCCTCCTCGGGCCGCTGAACATCGATTTAGTCGCGCCCCTGGAACCGACTCACTACCCCAACGTACTTGACCACAGACCTGACATCCTCGATGTGGCACTGTTGAAGAATGTAAGCCTAGGCATACACGACTTGACAGTGCACCACGAGTTAGTCTCCGACCATCGACCTGTAATCTTAGAACTTACACCGAACTCAGGCCCCCCTGATTCAGGTCGGACCCCTCTCACTAAAGTCGTGACGAACTGGGACAAACTGGGCGAAAGCCTCAAGTCTGCCTCATCCGTTCACCTCGACCAAATCCCCAGCAGCATAGTCACCGCTGACGAAGCTGTAGGCGCAATCGACTCCCTGACCAGCCACGTGCAATCGCTTATTAGCGATTGCTCTCGGACAGTTCCGGTGGAGAGCAATCGACACTGGCGCTTGCCCGACGACGTACGTAACCTGATTAGGGTAAAGAACGCAGCCATGCGCGAATACGATAGACGTCCGACCGAGGACAACCGAATCCGCTTACGCACTCTCCACCGCGCCGTCAAGGAGCGAGTGGCCGAGGCCCGCGAAAAAAGCTGGGATCAGAAACTGATCGACATAAAGCCCTCCCATCGAGCCTTTTGGCAACTCTCACGTGCCCTAACCAAGGACACGGTTGCCCATATTCCACCTCTCAAAAGGCCCAACCTTCCACTCGCCTTCGAAGACGTGGAAAAAGCCGAATGCCTGGCCGAAAGCCTGGAGCTTCAGTGTACACCCAGTTCCCTCCCTATCGACCCTGTTCATATGGAGGAAGTAAATTCGGAAGTAGAACGGCGAGCTTCTCTCCCGTTACCCCCACCCCCTCTCAACGAAGAGGAAGACCCCGTCCCTCCCGTGACCCCGGACGAGGTCAAGCAGATCATCCGGGACCTCCACCCGAGAAAAGCCCCGGGCTCGGATAAAATCACCAACAAAGTGGTAAAGCTGTTCCCGGCTACCCTTATCATGCTCCTGACAGCGATCTTTAACGCTGCCTTATCCAATAACGTTTTTCCACATCAGTGGAAAAAAGCCCATGTAATTGGGATCCATAAGCCCGGCAAACCCAAATCCGAGCCCTCCAGTTACCGACCCATCAGCTTGCTCAACGTCATGGGCAAGATGTATGAAAGGTTAATATACCTCCGTCTCAAAGCGTATGCCGACGCTAATAAACTCATTCCCGACGAGCAGTTCGGCTTTCGAACTAGACACTCGTGCGTCCAACAAGTTCACCGTATCGTTGAACACATCGCCTCCAACTTTCAGAAAGGTCAGATGACCGGAGTCCTGTTCTTCGATGTTGCAAAGGCATTCGACAAAGTCTGGCACAACGGCTTAATTTATAAGCTCTACAAACTCGGAGTGCCAGTCAGACTCGTGACCATCCTACGAGACTTCCTGTCGAATCGCCAATTCAACTACCGAATAACAGGAGCGCTATCCTCAGCCCACCCCGTTTTAGCCGGAGTCCCTCAAGGCTCTGTGCTGTCCCCCTTATTGTTTACACTCTACACGAGTGACATCCCAAAAACTAGCAAAGCGCAGCTAGCTCTATTCGCGGACGATACCGCAATATATTATTCTGGCAGGAGCCCCACGGCAATTGCCAAAGTTCTCCAAGCCGCGACTCACACCCTAGGTCCCTGGTTTCGGAAATGGAGAATCGAAATTAACCCCACCAAGAGTCAGGCGGTGCTGTTCTTCAGTCCCGCCAAGAAACTCATCCCCACTCCCCCCCCTCCAGTCACCATGTTCGGCGAGCCGATCCCTTGGGAGAGGCGAGCCAAATATCTCGGTGTTACCCTGGATGATCGTTTGTCCTTTGCCGACCACATAAAACAGGTACGTGCACGCGCCTGTTTTGTGTCCGGTCGCCTTCATTTCTTGTTAAATAAAAAGTCTAAACTTGCCCTAAAAAGCAAGGTGAGACTCTACACCGCGTGCATCCGCCCCGTTATGCTATATGCATGCACTGTGTTCGCACATGCATCCCCCAAGCTGATCCATAGACTCCAAGTGGTTCAAAACCGCTTCATGCGCAAAGCCACGGGCGCCCCGTGGTACATGCGCAACTTAGACCTCCACATAGACCTCAATCTGCCCACGGTTAAGCAATTCATTAAGCGCGCTTCACGCCGCTATTACGATCGTGCCCTAAACCACGCGAACCCATTAATTGTAAAAACTGCAAACTATACTCCTTCAGAGATTTCAAAAATCCGTAGGCCTAAACTCGCCCTCAGCGAGCCGGATGACCCTACAACTCTAGCTCAGATTAAGGATAGGGAGGCTCGCGCAGCCCTGAAGAAACAAATACAACACCGCCCGCGTTTTCGCCCTCGCCGGAGAGGCCCGTCGCGACGTCCCACTCAGTCAGTCTCGTCCCCAGTAGTTGGCCCGAGCCGTACCAGTAATCCGACCGTCCCTTAAAACTCCTCTAAATCGCTTAGGCGAAGTCCGTCCCACTATTTTGTGCCCCCCGACGACGCCCTGAGCCGAGGTTCGTGCCCCAACTGGGGCGCCCTCAGCGGTCAGTCGTCTAAAATTTGTAAACTCGGTTGAGAGCCCTAAGCGCTCACCGAAAAGTCCGCGTAAGGGTGTCTATGGTCCCTCAGACCTCCACCTTTAAGTCCTCCCCAAAAAAAAAAAAAAAAAAAAAAAAAAAAAACATGAACATCATTTTTCTACACCCTAATAATGGTAGGGGAGGCAATGATGCTAAATTTGTAGTTACTCGAGCGTCTTTGGGACCTACTGGAATTTGAAGATTAGGTGGAATAAAGAAAAAAAGGTTACGTGATATTTTCCCCTTTAGCGGTGGGGGGAGCGTCTACAGGGTTTCAAAAATGTAAAAAAAAACAGTCACCAAGAAATACTCGAGCGCGTCAGATATTAATAGGGTAGTCGCGCCACGTCTGTCTGATAACGGAAATATAATAATCTGCCGTTTTGCGTGGTGGGGGTGGCCGTACGAAGGGGTCGAAAATATTTTAAAAAAAAATTTACTCGAGCGCGTCAGACATTGATAAGGGATGTTAAGTGAACCCTCCAGTAGCTCCTATTTTAAAGACTGACGATTTGGACGCGACCATCAGTCAGGGCCGATTTTTGAAAATGCAAAAAAAAATCGTGACCTTGATTTACTCGAGCGCGTCAGATTTTTATACAGGCGGTTCTTCTTGATGGCCTTGTTGTACTGACCCATAATCTGACAATTATGTTGAGACAAGATATTTCCGTGATTCGTGACTAATTTCCTTCAAAATAAAAAAAAAACTAATCGCGCTCGAGAAAATCCAGGTGACGTTTTTTTTTGCAACTTTGCGAGTCTCCAATTTTCTTTCGTCACGCCCAATTTGTCAGATTATTGAAATGTACACTATTTTGCATGTAACTAACTTACCTTACCTTAATCTGACGCGCTCGAGTATTTCAAACCATCGTTTTTTTTTTACTAATCTGACGGGCTACCCTAGGCGTTCGACACTACATAGAGGGCTCAGATTTGGTGAGAGTACTTCACAAGGTGCAAGGTTGCCCCCCTTACGTTAATCTGCCGCGCTCGAGTAAATCCCGAAATCCCCTATTCGCCTCCCCTACCATAACAAACTATTTAACGGGTCCTAGAATGATTACTGAGCTTTCAAATAAATTTGCAAGTACCTATTCGGTACTTGCAAATTTATTTAGTAGTAGTTGTACAGTGCCTACCTTTAATTTTAAACTGCGACGTGAACTGCATTAAAATGGAATCCATAATACTTAAACTTCAATAGGCCGGTATTTTTTATCATGTTTTACAATTAATGCGTAATATATAAGATTAATCATGTATTTACCGTCATGTCCAAGTTGTCCAACACTTGTATGTCAACACCGCAAAAGGTTGTCACAAGGCGCGTACTGATATATTTAAATTAAATACGCTGTGTTGACAGTTAAGACTGACATTTAAAATCAATGGTTAACGAGCGGTTGAAGATCAAACCTACTCAATTTACCAATTAAAAATTATGTCGAATAATGATGTAGAAAGAAAGAAATCTAAAGAAACTATCGGTTACTAGATTAACTTTAAAATCAATTGTACTTGTTTTTGATAGCAATCTCATCATGGTAGGTCATGATGTGGCCATAGGTGGTAAGCACACAAAGCCTTAGGAAACTAGCTGTCAAGTGCAGCTCTCGGAGCACACCGATCTGTGCTTGGCGATAAACTTTCAAATTGAGGGAACTTTTTAAATAGTGATCCCTATGAAAATTACAAAGATATAACCCAAGGTATATAAAAAAATTGCCTATAAAAGTCATTATTTGCCGTGCGCTAACATTTTGCTGAATAAGTGTAAAAAATTAAGGCGAAACGAAGTTCCAATAAGCAAATATCGGCGGTCAGCTCACTATTTAATTAAGTATAGCATCAGTTATTTCGGATGCAATTTCAAAAATAATAAATGAGAGCTTCATGAACGAAAAGCAATTAAAATATTATTTTATTGATGAAAATGCAGATTGGATAAAAAATAATCTACCCAAATTCTTAATTCAACGCGAACGAAGTCGCGGACAAAAGCTAATATATGTATGTATTGTATTTTTTTGAAAATGAAAGACTTATTTACACTTAATATACAAATATTCTTATACTATAGGTAGGTACGACACAAATCTCTATATACGTTTTAATTACATTTCTCTAGTTTTAGTTTCATTAAACATTTTGTGGAAACTTATCGTTCCACTCAACAGTGAGTAGTTAAAGTCAGTCAAGTCAGACAAAGACAATTTGTGGGCGTATTTCTTTTACCATAACAACCGGCTCAGACAGGAAGTGCTCTATATTTCTTACTAATCCAACGGCATTAATGTCAACGCACGTATATTAAGGGGATTTGTATATTAGATATAATGTCAAACTAATTATTATAAATTAGGTTTGTACTAGTATTTAATAAAAAGTGAAGCGAAAATATTTGATAACGATTAGAATTTTGGATCCATTTTTTATGCCATACAACAAGTGACAACTAGGCAAGCGGGTCACCTGATGGTAAGTGAATCGGGATTGCCAATGTGTTGTACACCTTATTACAATGCCTTAAAGGCTCTCAAGACGACAGATTTTCAACTTGGTGGTGGTAGCCAGCCTGTCGAGTACCTTATACTTTAACCATCAACCATGCTTTGGTTTCCTCACGGTGTTTTCTATCACCGAAAGCTCAAGCTCATTACGACCTTCGCCGCGGTATCCGAAGTCACCACCGAGCTAATATCTAGATGTCTCTCGCCAGCAAGAAATCTGTAGAAACTTTTTTTATTTATAGGTATTACCTACAATATAAAAAACATTTTAAATTACAACTTATAGTAAGTATATTTTTGTAGAAATTGCATAGAGGAAAACTGAACCCTTATGAAACATCAATCAATTACCTAACAGTGGTAATAATACCTTTTTCACACTCATAAGCAATAGATTCCCATAGCCATTACGTGTCATCTGTGCCAGATGAGTTCCCACGGTGCGCTTGCGCATCCGCCGTGATATAGATGCACTTCGGCGATAGTGTTTCGTGATAATCGTGTAAGGACACTACTTGCCAAATATGCTCTTGAAAAATGCTATTGTGTGACAGTCATGACTGTTACTGAGGTCGTTTATACCATTTTATGATGTTAATGAAGTCAGTGCCTTAATATAATACTCGTATTGTACTTACTCTAAAGTGTAGCATCAATGTCGGTAGACTAATCAAGAAGTTATCATACAAGTCCCAGCAGTAAAGGTTATGGTAAAAATAACATGCAATATTAAGGGTCTGGAGTGGCGACCATGCACTCGAAAACGCAGCGTGAGCTCCCCACAAGGACCGAAGACCTAGTGAGGGTTACGAGAAACCGCTGGATGTGAGCAGCACAGGATTGGTCGTTCTGGAAAACTTTGGGGGAGGTCTATGTCCAGCAGTGGACGCCTTTCAGTTGAAAAGATGAATATGCTGTATAGAATACATATTATGGTGGATACAATAATACCAGGCCACTCAGAAAGTTTTGTTACAAAAAGTTTTTTTGTATAAGACACTGGCCACTTGTAATTATTTTGAAAACTTCGATTATTTAAAAGTAAAAATACCACTGTTCTTCAAATTTCCCTCCGCATTTTTTTGAGAGCCAATCCAAATTTTCTTGTCTCATAAAAAAATGGATCTGCATCGAGAACATTTTCGTGCAATGATTTTTTATGATTTCAAATGTGGCTTATAACCTGATGAGTCATTTGATCGACTTCGAATTGCTTTTATGGATGAAGGACCTTCAAAAGCAACCATCTGCCGCTGGTATAGCGAGTTCGAACGCGGTCGTCTTACTTTGGTGGATGAACAAAGGAGTGGTCGTCCTACGACGGCTGTCACCGAAGAAAGTGTGTAGGCAGTAATAAATTTAGTTCAAGAAAACAGACGAATTCTACGAAGAGATTCAGCATACTCTGCTGATTGGTTCAGGAAGTGTTCACAAGATTTTGCACGAGCACCTTCGCGTAAGGAGGATAGTTTCCCGCTGGGTACCGCACAACCTCACCGAAGCTCAGAAGCAGGCCCATGTGGATTGGTGCCGTGATATGATACAAAAATTTGATGCAGGCTCGTCACGGCGCGTTTACGACATTGTGACAGGTGACGAATCCTGGATTTATCAACACGATCCAGAAACAAAGCGTCAGTCGACAGTTTGGCTGTTTCAAAATGAACCAACGCCTACGAAAGTGAAGCGATCGAGGAGCGCAGGAAAAATTTTGATCGCTAGTTTCTTCACTTTGATGGAGTACCTAATTTCTATTCCACTTCGAGACCAAAGCAGCATCAACGCCGAATGGTAAAGCACTAAATGCCTGCCAGAAGTTTTTTTTGCATAGAGCAACAAGCGACCAAACACCGGGCTCCGCGTCCTTCTTCACCACGACAACGCGCCCGCGCACTCTGCGATCAAAACGAGGGACTTTCCACACCGGTCAGAGTCTTGGGACACCCTCCTTACCGTCCTGATTTGGCTCCGTGTGACTTCTTTTTATTCCCTAAAATTAAAAATCAACTCAAAGGGATACAGTTTTCATCGCCGGAAGACGCGCTAGCAGCGTTTAAGAAGGCCGTGGAAGAGGTGTCTGCAGAGGACTGGAAAAAATGTTTTGAAAATTGGTTCAGACGCATGAAACTTTGTACTTATAGAGGCTGGTGGAGAGTTCTTTGAAAAGATTTAATAAAAAAAATTTTTTCATAGAAGTTAGTTTTTTTAGTTTCTCAAAACTTTCTGAGTGTCCCACGTATATGGAGGTACATAAAATAACCTGGGTGAATGTTTCAGTGGTCTCAGAAGTATTCTACTACTAGTTTGCTTAACAACTTAGAGAAAAAATTAAAATTCATAACAAAAGTTGCTTTATTGAGTCAGCTTGAATCATCGATTTGGACTTAAATAAAGGCACGTTATTAAAACGGCATTCTTTCAAATTGACGATTGTTTTATTGAAGTGAATGTCAATTTTCAGCTACCTACATTAGTAGGTTCAGAATGAGTCAATGATTCTGTTATGTTTTGGTAGTTATAACAAACTAAGTACTTAGTATTTTAGTGGTATTTAATTATTAAAAATAACAACTACAACATAAATAATTATTACAATTTAAGAATGGTTTAATAATTTAACATTAATGTAACCTACAACATTATCCGCAGAGTATACAAATATACTTAAAAGGTGCCACTAGTGGCTTAATGTAAAAAAAAATATTACGTCAAGAAATCAGTCAGAATTATAATAAAATGCCAAAATAAAAAGGAGGAAATTGGTAGTATTGAAATACAATAAATAATATATACGCAAAGTTACAGGTATTTAAAATCATATAAAACATATGTATATTCCTACTAGGTTGGTAAATGGTACACTTTACTATTGACAAAATGACAATAAACTGTAGCGTATATGGGATGTGTGTCAAAGTTTCATGCATTTTATTTAATGTTTAACTTCCAATTATATTTAATACCGTTTAGATTGTTCATAATTTGCATAACATAACTAAGTCGACAAATAGAAATAGGTATAATTCTTAGCTCGTACCATTTACAATTCGTGAAAAGCAAAGTGAAGGGTCATATCCAATGTATTTATAGAATTAATTCTGTAACTGAATAAAAAAAACTGTCTGATATTAAACAAAGTAATTTCAATAGTTTTAAGAGGTAATTATCAGAGACAGAATTACAAGCCTTTATCATTTCCATACAATTAAGTGAAGGCATTTTAGAGATCGTATTAATTCTCGGGTTTCCCCTGTCTCAGCTCCAAAATCGTCTGCGGCGTATGTTGAATGGCATCACGATTCGCCTTTCAAATCGATGCCATTTGTAAAGTGGCAAGGATATCACGAAACGGGGGGAAATCCAGCCATAACCATTACCACGACAATGTACTACAACTAGTTCATTTTTGGCATCCAATTATATTGAGAATGTATTGTTCTCGAACATAAAATATAATCGATGTTTTATTGTTTCAGATAAACGACGTGTATTGAGGTGTGCAGTGCTGTAGTCTGTATTGAAAACTAAAGTGTCAGTGTAGTGTTGTGTCTGTTTCAACAATGAGAAGAAGTTTGGAAATATAGAAATTAGCTAGTGCGTTAATAGTTGTCTCGTCAATCGTACGTTATATTCATATAACGAGTTGACATTTTACCCCAATGCCGAGTAAATAGGCAATGGCTTTGACAAACTTCACGATTGCGCCGATCGGGGCTGCGACGCCGGCGCTAGTGACTGCGTCGTCAGAGCCTCTGAAGGTTGGCCTTGATGATCTACTGTATGCTCCTGATGAACACCAACAGGATTATATCCCAATTCAGCCTACCAATGAGCCGTTCGCACCTCCAGTAAATCCACAACAGCAACGTCGGTCCAAGCTCAAAAAGCGGGCCGGCACCGCCTACCTGCCACCCCAAAACCAATACGCTAGATACCCACACGAAAACATCCCATATAATCCTTACAATACACAACTTCACACACAAGTCTATCAACAGAATACGAGGCTCGACATTCAGGTAGAAAATCAAAGAGTTCATGAAGTAGAGCCACAGTTTGATAATACGGGACAATATATTCATGATTCTACTGGAGATTATGATTACGAGCAGAGGAGACTGAATCAAAATGCACAACGCCCGTCTTACAACCCTGGGTACGCGGAGGCACCTTATTCACCGGCGTCGACGCCGAATTCTCAATCTAGTCCAAGATATGAAGGGAATCCGAACCAAAATGTAAATAACTACAACTTTGTGAATAGACCGACGACGACAGCACCGTTCCCACCGACGGATCAGAGTACGAAGACGAGCGGCAGCGGTAGTAGTGGACAAACACCACCAGACCGGCCCCGGGGCTTCACGAAAGTAGAAGCGGGGAGTTCAGGCGGCAAAACTCAATTGCACGCTGTTCTAGACTACGATGACGATTATTATGACGATGTTCCTGGACAAGGTAATTTCGATAATATTCTCAACTAACTAACAATAATTGGTTCACCCGGTGTCTATTACACACCGATATTTATTATCAATCTTTAGTAATTTGTCCATGTTCAAGTCTGGTTGTTGCTAATGGTTATAGGCGACGGTAGTCACTTACCATTAAGGGTGAGTCCCTTGTCACTGTCCCTGCCTGTTTATGAGACTTCTGACATAGATAAAAAAAACAGTTCCTGCACTAAATAATAAAGTAATTTCATCAAGAAAAAATAGCACGTGCTTACGAATAGACTTATGTGCCCGTCAACTGTCAAGGTGGTCAGCCCGACAATCAAATCCTGTTCATTTTGCGTTTGCGTAAACATACTTATTGATAGGTATAAATTGGCGAGACACGCCAAAGTACACAGATCATTATCCGTGAAATACTCGTACTCGGTTCATACGTCCACGTCAACAGACGGAGTCCACGATTGGTCCAATTACTTCTACTATCAGTCGATAACAGACACTCGTAGCCTTCAACTATGACGGAAGGTATGAGCGGTGGGATAAGACTAAAGACGAAATACATTATTAATTAATTGACAAAGCTTCATATGGCACCAACGATCTTTAAAGCTGTTACAGGGCATTATGATGTTATGATGTTTTCTAAAAAAATGTATGTTTTACCGAACACGAATAAATTTTCATATACCTACGCTCTATTAGCATAATCGCTTAAGCTTTTGCCTTGCTTCTCAGACAGGGCCTCCGGTTGCTTTAGTGCACACCAGTCTCCAATGCCACTCAAACAATAGACAGTCTTCCGTAGACGTTGATACATCGACATGAATGTAGTCAGTGATCTAGAAATCAAACTAAAGTCCGTAGAAGAAAAGACAGCACCCATTTTTGTTGAGTAAAAACGTGATCCGAAGCACTAATAAAGATTAAGATCAGAGTTTATGACACAATATTTCCTGTACGAAGTCAGTTTTCTCAGTGTCAAGGCGCACGAACAATAGCAATATTTTATACAATTTGTAGTAATGGCTTCATGGGGCGTATAAAGGTTTCTTGTACCTACGCAACCTCGCCACGCCCGTCAGCGTATGTATATTTTTTTAATGATAACAGTTCAACTTG
Source organism: Ochropacha duplaris (assembly GCA_951361185.1). Taxonomy (NCBI): domain Eukaryota; kingdom Metazoa; phylum Arthropoda; class Insecta; order Lepidoptera; family Drepanidae; genus Ochropacha; species Ochropacha duplaris. The sequence continues at coordinate 4,448,737 of OX592704.1, read as the reverse complement.
TTACATAAATTTTAATATCGAGATCATTCAACAGCTAGATTTAAGCGTTAGCTAATAATCCCATGAACTACTGAGATTTATTTCAGCGTTAGCTAAGAGTATACTGAGACGGGGCCATAACATATTTTTTGACGCGTTGCAAGCTGCAGTGTGCACAATATATCGCCAGATCATCATGAGTTCGCCAGCGACCTTGGTTTCACTTTCGAACGCGTTGTATCATCGCGTGAGGTGGCAAGAGGTCGGAGCACTCGCGGCTTGATTCTTCAAATAAAATTGGGCTAAATCTTTAGCGGTTATAGCTTTCGATTAATCACAGTCATATTTAAGTTGTCCAATTAAATTTTGGATCACATATAAGCTTGCATTTTGCCAGAGCTTAGGTAATCAGCAACACTGAACAACCTTAGCAATATAAGCTTATATGCTAAAATTGTAGATTTTATTGATGTTTGTCTGCGCCATTTATTATACAAGAATCACTGTGTATGAACACAAGAATCAGAATGTATTATGTAAGATAGTCTCCAGACATCGAAAACCAAAATTGGCAGCAGAATTGCATTATTTACATACAAAAATGTTTTACACTATGATGGAATATTAAGTTGATTCCTTTCGGTACAACTTTCTCTTTGATTACATCCAAAAGTCCGTCTACAAATGCATTTTTTTATATCACAGAGATATAGAGTCAAGTTTAAGGTAAGAGTGGATAATTTTATTGTTTAGATCTGTCATTTTTAATTCACATGACTTCGGTATGTGGGAAACAAAATAGTTTGTTGCATTGTTTTTTTTAATTTATCTAAAACATCCACCAAATTATATACGCTGCTAAAATCGGCGAAAAGCCTATATACTCAATTTATTAAAACGGAATGATGTCTCTGAATTATATTTAAAATTTTGGCACTTTTAGTGATTTTACCTCATTGGCGTCACACCGTGGCGATGACATTGTTTATATAACGGTACAGGTTTTCATGTCGTAATGAAGAGTAGGATCTCGCAACGCTGCGAGTGGGGCATATGAACACATAGCCGTCAACTTTTTTTGCAGTTTCTTCTATTCGATTTATAGTTTTGACACTAGGCAAAGTTTGAAGATGAGTAATAATCGATTTTGTGACAAACCCATCGAATTGTTTCATGAGAAAACGTAATCTATAACATAGTGATTGGATAATAGTGCTGGTTTAAAATTTATAGTTTTTGTTTGTTATTTTGTGTCCAATTTGGGAATATGAGTCTATGTCTTCCATGCAGTAAGTAAATCTTTGTCTTTATTTTCTTATAGGTACATAAACAAACTGTTTTGTAAATGGCATTTGATATAGTTATGTAATTAAGATACCATATTAAATTACTTCAATGCACCTCAATTTATATTTTACATGTAGATATTTATGTATCCCTTTAGAAGTTTTTTTTTGATAACGAATGTTAATAACTTTCCGGAGGGAAATAATTACCTACTTATATGGTAACCTGGATTAAGGATGATCCATTAATCACGTGAGACTCGAAAGAGGGGAAATATCACAAGAGGTGGGAGGTGGGAGGTGTATTGACATATCGCGTATACTTTATTTTTTCGCGAATGCGATTAGTTTGGGATGTGCTATGGTATGTCAGTCAGTCGGCCAGTTTCTCCTTTTAAACGACTTCAAAAAGGATTCTTCACTTCGTATCCTATCCTCAAGGGCCTAATTACACAGTCCTTACTAAGTCAATTCAACTATTTAATACCTACAGTGCAGATTCAAATTGCACTTAGAGACCTACAAGAACTGCTAGTTATTTCAAGAACTATGTAAGGTACCTACTTACGTTATAATTCCACCGCGAAGTTAACCATAATTTCACTTAATTTTTCCTGTTATACTGACTGAACCTTAAGTTTATGTACAAATAAAGTACAAACCTACCTATAAACATTTTATACTGGAAAATACTCCATCAATGAAATCAGCACCAAAGGCTTGCATCAAATAGGGAGCGTGACTCCATTTATCTCGGTATAAGTACCAAAGTCCTACGAAAACTAAGCAACTATAAATATATTCTAGACAGCCCTTTCAAATACCGACCTTAGGTTGGTGGTTGCCATTACCATTCGACTGGTTTAATTGCATTTGTTTACTGTTTGATAACTGAAACAATATGTTTACCTAGATAAATAATTGACTTAGTTATGTGTGGCTTTTGTTCTTGCAGTGGATGTAGCATATACCTAAACGTATGTAACATAACCGAATTCTTTGGAGGATGAGCCCCATTTATCCGTTGAATCGAGACACACATTTTTTCTTCAATAAAGGCAACGTCCCTATTGAGATCCAGTTCTGTACTTTGTGTGCACGACTTACCAGCACGATGAAACTGTGGTCAAACACAAGGTTATCCATCCAATAATCTATATCTGTAGATATATTAAAAGGCAATCGTTACTGACTGACTGATCTATCAACACATAGCTCAAACCACTGAACGGACTGCGCTGAAATTCGGCATGCAGCTAGTTATTATGACGTATATTCGCTATGAAAAGGATTTACCAAAATTCACCCCCTCTAAAGGTATGAAACGGGGGTCCAAAGTTTGTATGGAGAAACGGGATCGCGGGTGAAACCGCGGGGCGGAAAGCTAGTTAAGAATATAAAAGCGAAATACCACTCACTGATTAATCACGAAATGACAAAAAGTATAACATACCTAAACATAAAATTTGGCAGGTAGATTGCTCATAGAGATTAAGTATCGGCTTCGAAAGGATTTTTGAAAATTCAATCAGAGGTTCCCTCGAAAACGCAGGTGACAACTAGTATAACATATTCTCAATGCCAGTGCAGGCAATATAATGGTCATAATAATTTTCACTTTTCATGTTAGAAGGCTAACAATCATTGAAACGGTCCACCTTATGCTTTTATTCGTCCAAAACCTCATGGTACTACCTACTACCATCTTAGTAGGTAAGTCACAAAGCACCGCGGTGACGTTGCAAGCGACAAAGTTACTCACCAGAGTATGATGAGTGACCTAAAGTTCAAAATATTCGGTTTCTAGGCAGTAACATGATCACTGTGCCAGCCATTATAGTTAACCTTAGTGGTCAGAAAGATGCGTCAGTCGGAGACGATTACGAAATTAATGATTAAAACATCAATGTTATTTAAACATACGTGGACCTGTTATAGTCATCTATCGCCTATACAACATGCCAAAGTATTTATCAAACTAGAGCAGTAAGACAATTCATCTTGACCTCGGGAAATTCGGTGTATTCCGAACCGGTGGGAGAGTCAATTGTAACGTTTATAAGTGCCTAACCAGGGCCTAAACTGAACAAATGAGTTTTGATTTTGATTTTAGAAACCTGATTTTGGTAGGGCATGAGTGAAAAAACAACTTTTAACGTTATGAGAAATCAAGTCTGAAAGAAGTTATCCTTTGCAAACGTGTAGATAGCCCTTAATAACTCTAGCCATCTATCGAATAAATTGCTGTGTTAACTAGATATTGTTTTTATGCATTTTTTTCGCTTGAATACAATTTCAAGTGGCACAAGTGTCACTTGCAAATATTACGTGACTACAAATAATTGATTTACTATTATTGCTTCCATAAATTTATTATACTGTGTGTGTTCGGTTGATGGCTATCTGGGCAATATTTGTATGTTAATTTATTATTAATGTGGAAATTAAGAGATGCGGCATTGGACAACACGATTAAACTGAAGCAAGGTCAAAATTCACAGCTGGTCGTTTAAACAACAGTTATTATTGCTATTTTTAAAGGCTTTGCTTATTAAATAAAGTCGGAACCAATCAATTTTCATTGAAAATGTTATTATCGATGTCAGAAGTTTTTTTTCCAAAGTAGCATATTTCGAGCCGATATAATAACGTCCTACTTACATAGAATAAGAGGTATTATTTCATGTTAATGGAAATATTCGATAAAACCAGGATCAGCTTTAGCCCATGTAGCACCCGGGTGCAATCAAATACCCTGGCGCCCTAGGTTCGCGAACTACACAAGAGTACATAATATGGGCGCAGGGACTATTGAGAGCGCTACGAGCGACGGCGCCCCCTTACACCCTGCGCCCGTCTGCGCTGCACACCCTGCACTATAGGTAAAACCGGCACTGGATAAAACAAAAGCATGATAATAATTAGGTTGATCGCATTTTAAGGTTTAGTACCTAGACATTACAAAGCCTAATTTTTCATCTCTTGCTTTTAAAAAACATATATACGGTCGAATTGAGAAACTCCTTCGTTTCTGAAGTCGTTTAAAAATAAAGATGGTCAACTAGAATTTATTGTATGGTTGTAGGTACGTAGGTATGCGACCCTAACGTTAGATAATATAAAAGTTTCTTGAATCCAACCGCTGACAGACACATTTTTGATCACTTCAGTTTCTATTTCAGTTTGTAAAATATGGTATAATATACCTTAAGGTGATAACTGATTAATTGCTACAAATAAAGGAAGGGAAAACACATACAGGAAGTTTCCTCAAGTGTGACATAAGTCTATTGTCTTAGTAATGTTAAGTCATGCTCACAATGTCTATGTAATCGTAACATTACTGATATTTTATCGCGTTTTTGCTCGTTCGATTATGATATCGAGCCTTATTCCTTTCTTTATTGTCAGTTTTATTGCTTTCGAAAAGGTATGCATATGCCATTCAAATGTAGCTACAAAGCTGACTTTAATTGCAAGTTTTAAACTTTTTTGGATAAGCTTGTTTAACCGCAATCTCACCATAGTAAGTGATGATGTGGTCAAAAGTGGTGAGCACACAAAGCGTAGATGGGAACTGGCTCTCAAGTGCAGCTGTCGGAATACACCGATAGGTGCATGGCGACAGATTTTCAAACTGAGGGTGGTAGCCGCCAGTCGGGCACGATATTTTTCTTCACCGAAAGCTCAACCTCCTTTTTTGGAGTCGGTTAAAAAAAGGCATACCATACCAGAAAATATTGCATAATAAAAGGCAGTTTCATGCTTATGAGTTGATAGATAGATCGCCATTTCTGGTATCAGAAGATAAAGCAATAGATAATATTGTAGTATAGATTTTTGCTAGGTTATTGGCACCTATATCTTCTTACCTACTTCGATCAGCAGACAAACTTCCATTAATGTTTTTATGCAAAAAATGTATTTCATCAGATATCATAATGACATGTCTGTCATGCCAGTCACGAGTCGCGCCACACTTTCAATAATTAAGCTCGATCATAAACACCTTCTAATGTCGTTTCGTTATTGTCTTTGTTCCGACGATCTGTGAATCATTCGGTATAGCTTCAATACTGTTTAGGGGAAGTTATGATTTTAATTTTAAAGTTTTCCTCCACTTTTTTGAGATTTTTAAATCGACTGTTCCTCTTAATAATGATTAACGCCTAGATAAATAGAGTTTTTATTTAAGTAAACTTTAGGATCAGAGACACTTAGGTGAATAGCAGATTGTACTAACCAGAACTAGATACAGTCTTGCTTGACTTTATAAGTTAGCCTTAAGCTAGAGCAATCTTAATATATCACTTTTGACAGCCTTTATACAATCATGTATAAAGTAGACCAAATCGTCACCTACGTCACCTACCATCAAGTGAGATAGTGGTCAAACGCGATACCTAGGTATGTATAATAAAAAAAAATGTGCCAAAAAGGGACAGACATAGTGCAAGGAGAGACACCCTCTTGTCAAATAAGAGTTTTTAGGTTGGCCTTACTTTAATTCTTTGTGTGACGAATCATATCGACTGTTAAGTAAATAAATCCCACGGGAACGCGGGTGAAACCGCGGAGAACAGGTAGACGTTGATAAGAAAGAAACAGTCCGCTAGGTCTTCAAGCAATCTTCAGAGTTAAATAAAATAAAGAGTAAAATAAACAACGAGGCTTCCCCTTAAGTTGTCGCACTTAGAAGATTAGTGGTTTCATAACCCCTGACCTGGATGAGGTGACGCACCTCTGGCACACTGTTGAAATTACGTTGTTTTACAACTAATAGCCACGAGATGAAATACTATGTGACGAGGCAACGTTGACACTGACTGCAGACCTTACGCTAGAATACGTGCGTTATACATTCGTGGGGATTCTAATATTCAGTTACGTGTTACGTGCCTCCAGTTTCCTGGTTTTAGAACATGGTCCATCCATATCTTCTATGAAATTTCTTGTGAATAAACTGAAACCTTGCTTTAATTGCTATCGGGGTAATATCAATCACCAATTCGTCACCAAGTGTGATGATTCCCAAAGAATTACGATATTTAGGTAATATCAATCACCAATCCAAGTGTGATGATTTCCAAAGAATTACAATATCACCTAACCTTGAAATAAAATGATGCTTTCTTTTACCTGCATGGTGGCACTTAAGTTGAAAATCTGTCGCCAAGCACCTTTTGGTGTGTTCCGGTAGTTGCACTTGAGATCCAGTTGCCTTTACGGCATTGTAAAAAAAAGTGTACAACACATTGGCAATCCCCCTGGTATTGCTAATGTCTAGGCGAGGGTATTCACTTACCTACATCAGGTGACCCGCCTGCCTGGTCGTCACTTGTATAACAAAATAGTGTATGCTGTATTATAAAAGAAAAAACTGTATCATTTTCAGACTCCGGTCAGCCTGCGGTGACTCCTCTCCAAGGTCCAATACTCCTGCGCAATGGAACGGTTCCTGTCGTGCCGTTGACTTCTTACCCAACAGTTAACAATGGATCATTCTACCAAATACCCGTAAGATGGAACAGTTACTCTATCTGTATATGTATATAAAAGACAATCGTTATTGACTGACTGATCTAATCTATCAACACACAGCTCAAACCACTGAACGGATAGCGAAATTCGGCACGCAGATAGTTATTTTGACGTTGGTATCTGCTAATGAATGCTAAAAAAATAATTTTCCAAAATCCACCCTCTAAGGGAATTAAATGGGGGTCCAAAGTTTGTATGGAGAAACGGAATCGCGGGTGAAACCGCGAGGCGGAAAGCTAGTACAATATATTTAAATAAATTACATACAAGCTTAGACGTAATAGTTACGATCCTTTAATATAGGTACCTACAAAGACAAAATTGTTCAGTACCTTGTTCTCCTGTTTGTCAACCGATTATCTTTTGTGTTTGGTAGCTATTGACGAGCTTTAGTGCAATCAATAATAAAATATGCGAAACAATTCTTGTTTTTTACCTATACGTTTTCCGAATAAACAAAATAATGATTATGGTCGAATTTCAACTAGAGTGGTCGAACGTCGTTTCAGTTTACCATGTAACTAGTGTATTATATGTTTTTTTTTAAATTTATTTTTTGCATTAGTTTAAGTGTAAAATTGTTATACATTTGAAAAAAAGCTAATACTATGGTCTGACTATGGTCCAAAAATATTTAAAAATGTAACGTTGCTGAGTTTCCTGCCGGTTCTTCTCAGTTGAAGGCTGACTTCCGAACCGGTGGTAACTTCTGTAATTTGACATTCATAAGTGCTCTGCCCCCAAAGTGAATAAATGGTTTTGACTTTGTTTGAATTACCTAGCTAGATTTTTTAATGATTGATTAACGAATAAATCTGTCAATTATGAAACGTCAGCTTTATTACACGTTGGTTAGTGTTAAATTAACAAGTTCATTAAAACAAATGAAGATAGACAAAGCTGGGTTAGGCAAACGGGTATTATTTACAGTGCGGCATGTCAAATGATGTCTGTCACGTTGCAAAGGCTCAAGTCAAACATCTCTTGCTTAATATGTACAAAATGTACCTAAACACGTCGTGAACGCATCTACAAATATAAGCAGTCGTTCGTTGCACACTCCTATTTCCAGTAAATTAAGATTAACATGTAAAAATGTATATAATTGAGTGGAATCCACGGTGAGGTATGTTTATGCCTTTATTTGCCCATGCGAATAGGTCACTTAGCGTTCTTCTGTACCTATTAATTACCATCATTCGACATTTCGCGAATATTTTATATACTTGACAATTCTAAGAGACTGATCGGCGACTCGTACTCCGTCTGTTAGAAAATTATGTTTATTACAACGTGACTTACCTAAATAATGTTCGAGACTGTCATGATCAAAGATGCTAAATGGTTAAGTAATAACAATGACGGCGATACTCCATCATCGTCTTTTGGGTTGTCTACCAGTTTCGGGATGTAATTTTTATGTCAGATTTAAATTAATTGGTACCTGCTATAGATAATTTTTAGGTATACCTACGTATCTCGAAAACTGTACAAACAGAGATAAAATTATTGAATCGTTTTTTTTTTTTTTTTTCAAATAAGATTAAGATTCTGCCGAATCATATTTTTGACATTATTTTTATTGCAATATTAGGCATGCGAATACAATTGTATTATAGGTGAATCACAAAAATACATAATATTAAGGTTAAAAAAAAATATACGGTCGAATTGTGAAACACCTCCTTTTTTGAAGTCGTTTAAAAACATTTTATTCAGACAAAACTTCCATCCATTATAATATTCTAGCTTGATTAAAACCGTTTAGTTGAAACACTCAAGTGGAAAAAAAAATCGCAAGTAATGTATAATTTGAGTATTAGTGTTGTTAAGTAATAGGTACGCGATCGCAAGAGGTGTTAAATAGCATTAAGAAACATCCCGTGCGACATGAGAGCAATGTCAACAATGCTCATGAAGAACGCGCAGTAAGCCGCGACGCACTGTATCCTTGACATAATGTATGCAGGGAGATGGGGATTGAAGCATTTTCTATTTATTAATATTTCTTTTATGCACCAGCAGGCAGGTCACCTATATACATTAGAATACCAGGGGATTGCCAATCACACCTTAACAACAGGTTAAGAGGGTTACTTTTGTCCTAAGTTTCAACTTAATATTCGCTTTTATCCTAGTCCACACATGTTAGCCTCAAGTCCCCAAGTGAATTATATAATCACGTATCTGCAATAAATTAGCAAACGTTTAGATATTATCTGTGTTTAAAGCTTTATATGAAGGAGCAGTAGGTACAATAATAGACAACACAAAAAGTCTTTTACGCCTTGTTCGATATGTTTTGATCAACAAAACGAACGAAAAATTTATTGAGTTACTTACAGAAGTGAGAGAAACAATGTATCGTTTTATTTTCTGGTAAAGAATAAGCCTGCAAGTAACATACCAACTAACTGAATACTTTTAGAGCAATATAATAGGTAATCTTCTTATTATATAAAAATGAATCCCTATTTCCTTGGTCACGGCATCACGCTTGAACGGCTGGACCAATTCGCTAATTCTTTTTTTGTTGTATTTGTTATTGTAAGGAGAAGGTTCTTATGAAAGAAAAAAGTATGAAAGTTGCGCGGAATATTAGAAAAATTAAGAAAACTTAACGACCATATTAAATTTTCTAAATATTGTTTAAAACTGATGGTTCCAAGTTTCATTTTATTTTCATTTCATGGCAGGACAACGTCTGCCGGGCCCACTAGTATAATTATAATAAGTGCACTTAGTGTACCTAGGCATATGCGAAACTCAAATAGGTACCTACTTTAAAATATTCTGTTTTGTGCGGTGCCACAACTGTCGTACAAAATCCTACCAATAAATTTCAATTTGCACTTTAAGCTATAGAATTATTTCGCTCGAAGTTTCCGATATTATCCTATATTTTGCGGACACCTTATTAGAATTGCGACAGCGTAGGCACCGCAGGAAACGTCCGATCTAGCCGAGCCTGAGTCACATGCGTGGGCCACGCACGACAACATGATAAAATATAAAACGTGAGAGATTTATAAGATCCACTGCAATGTGGACGCCATAATTTATATTCTTCGTCGTCCTCATAACACCTGTGAGAACAATCACTTTTATGTTCAAGTCGAGGTAAATGTAAGATTAATTTACTTACCTCGAATAGCATTTTGTTTTGTTGGGTAAAAGAAAATTACTCACTTTAATATTAATGTGAGTTATTAAAACTTCTACTGGAGATAGATTTAGTAAGACTAGTGTTCGCCCACGGATCGAAATTCGACCAATAATTTTTAGGGAAAGTCATTAGGTAGCTGTCAATAAAAAAAAAGAAACTTGGTTGACAAACAAAGAGGAGGATAATCTTGAATGAATAATTTAATAATATGTATAGGTAGTGGGTGTGTGTGTGTGTGTGTGTCTTTGACTGTGCTAATTTTCAAACTCCACCGTCCGCGTTAGTTTTTTCATCATGTTTTATTTTGTATAACAATATTTTCACCACCCCAAAAAATCTGTAGGTACTAGTTTTATCAATAATATTGTGACTTGTTTGATATTTATTTTATTACCTAGATCTTAAATCAATGCACATTAATCAGGCGGAGAAACGTTGTTTTTATTACACTGTCGTTTTAACATGCACTTACTGACTACCAAAACGCATTACTACAGGCGCATTTAAAAAATCTATATCCAAATAATCAATGGTGACTCCAAAAATTATTCTCCGTGTAGGTAGATAGAATGTTCATTGCACTCTGGTTCAAACTTCGGGTCGTTCCAAATAACCAGTTTCTGATTACGTGATTGGGACGCCCAAACTACAAATGACTGGAATTATTTAACTGCGGAAGTTCTCGAAAACATATTGCGCTCTGTATACCAACAATGGATACTAATATAAAAATTTATTTTATGTAGGTACCTACTTACAAAATGTATCTTGCAAAGTAAACGCGCGTGACTCACATCCAATCAAGTCGAAGCACTTTACGTGAATTGAATTTACGCATTTCTGAATAAATCTGCGACACTGCGAAACTTATAACTGCGAACTTATGCTCCGAGTTTGCATTTAAAATACCTATAAATGACAAAGCTTAAAAAATCATCGTGTATTCCACGTAAGTACCTAATTGTGGATCTGTCGCAGTATATTTGGTGCCTAGTCTACTAAACTGCATGGATTATTGTGACTCACAAGCTTCGTTCAATATAATGCCAATGTTCCCCTCAGGAATAATAGATAATCTTGAATCGTAAGTAGGTAGGTATCTTTGCTGCCATAACACGCAAATATTATCAGTGAGACTAGATAAATAATTATAACTTAAATTTAATAGGTCTAAGTTTGCGGAGTGAATTCCTACTACAAACGAACGCACGACCCGTTATTGGTTTGAACGTTTCCGATATGGAAATTTAGATCAGAAAAATGAACCCTTCGCCCGGAAACTGAAGTGATTACAGACGAATTTAGGCGATAGTGGAAGCTGACGATACTCAATCTACGGTTGAGTTAGCAGCAGCTTTCGACGTTAGCATTATCAATACCATCATTAATCATTCCATTTGCGTCGAGCTGGCAAGGTAGAACAGCATGATAGTGTGAAGTTAGTGAAAAGTGGATTCATTTTGATAATCGTAAACGGTCATCATGATGGTTAGACCCTGGTGCGGGACCTAGGCAATGCCGAAATCCTACCCCTAGAAAAGTGATGATCACTGTTTGTTCTAGTACCGGTATAATTCATCATAACTTCTTACCAAACGGCACGAGCATTACTGCGGATGCGTACTGATTGTTAGGAACTGAACACAATGATGTAGAAGCTCACAAATCTCCGGTCAGCCTTCGTTAATCGCCCGTTCCCGGTGCTCCTGCACGACAACGCTCGACCTCACACGGCACAACAGATGGTCTCTAAGCTACAAGAGCTAGGATTGGAAGTTTTGCGTCATCCACTTTACTCACCAGACCTTGCGCCGACAGACTTCTACTTTTTCCAAAATTTGGACAACTTCTTGGCAGGAAAAAAGTTCAATACCCGAGAGGCAATAAGTACTACATGCCTTTGAAGAGTAGGTAGCTATGTTGCTTCCCGTACACCTGATTTCTTCAAGAAGGGCAATGACATATTACCACTGCGCCGGTGGCATACTTTGATTAACAGAAATAAAAATTACTTTTTGTGCACAAAACGGCAATTTCATAAAGATCTAATAATTTATTAATTAATAATATTTAAATATTTCATTATTATTAAAAATTAATTACTTGTCCACTGAAACATCAAACGACAATAAACACTTTTATTTTACTAGAATTAACTCAGCACACAATAGACCGCTTCATGATACACTATGCCATACAAAGAGATTTTAACAAAGATAAAGTTTATATTAGCTAAAAATAAAACAAGACACTGTTTATATGATAAATTAACCATCTTTGTTTATGTTGCAGAAAGTACTATGATTCAAAATTTGTAAAAATGGGTGTCATTCATTCTAATTTCGTCCCATGATATTCGTGGACTAATCATATGGAGTGAGGATTTGCTCTAAAATCGTGGAATTCATTGCATCCATCAATATTTGGTCGATGGTTCGATTGGTCTTTTTAATAACCTCAGTTCAGAATGGTAAATAGGATGCAGACAATAAATACGAAATGATGGGAACCTAATAGGAAATTTCACTCACACCTATCCTGTCTTATGCGGGGGACAGCTATTATTTTATATAGGTTTAAATGTTAAGATCAGTCTATACCTGCAGGTGTTACTGTTAGTTCAACAAAACAATATTAATTTGTTCATAGAATTATCAAAACCGATTTGAATCCAATAGATCACGAAACACGATTTAAAATTACATGAGCAAAATTTATAATCAAGTCCATAGATACTTATTATGTTGCACCAATAGTCATACAATTTACAATTTGTATGTATACGGATTTTTTTATTAAACATTAAGATGTGTAACTGGTATTGCATATAAATAACATCCAAATAAAATTAATATTTTTCAATTAATTTCATCTTGACCTCAGAACGGTCATTAGCAGACACTTAGACAGGTAACCTGGGAACTATGACGATTAAACAAGTCAATAAAAATAAATATTTCTTTTACGTAATGTCGTAAACCTTCAGACGATTTTTAAGTGCTCAACAAGTGAACTTTACAATTGCAATTGAAAAACAAAGTGGCACTAGGATCGACATAAGTCTCAAGATAAACAAATCAAAGACGGAGGAGTTCGGGCGCCAGAAGACGAGTGCCGAACTACACAATATTTTTTTTCTTACAAAAATATGTAAATTTATTTCGTTCCATGCAAGGTTATTGACACAGTTGCGTCTAAAATATACTGAATAACTTTTGAATTGCTAAATAACAAGCGCTTGCTAAATTAATGACACGATCCAGTTTCCCATTTTATATATTGCGCGATCAAAGTTGTCATAAATCATGTCAATCTATAACTTGGGTCTTATATTTGAATATGATGAACTATAATCTTGCACGAGGATTCAATATTCTCAGCAAGTGCGTGTGTTGTAGCAGTTGCTTTTTAGAATGACAATGGCTGTTTAAGATGTCAAACACTTTATGCAAATACAAAAACCATAGGACTTGCAATGTAGTAAATGATAGTATTCTATCCATAGGCCTAAGGTTTATAATGCTGTAAAAATTATATAAGATACAGAAACGCCTGTTTTGTAAAATAAAAGATGTCTTATATCGTAGGATGTATCGCGAGAGCGCCAACCACTGTGCGTTGAGCAGTCCTTAGTTTAACGTCTTTTTTTCGGTAGTCGGTTGTTTTTGTTTGGAGTCCGTTCAGTTAATTAGCGCACTTTATAGAAGCAGGACGTGTTAATTAAACAGCAATCCGGTAGCGGATATGAATTTGTTCTGCTTAAATGTGAGTTTTCAAGTACTTATTTAACTATTAAGTAAGAAGATCGTCTCGTCCTTTTAACTAATTTATTAAGATCTCGTGTCATCTAAATAATATTATTATTAATTCCAACATCCTGCTATATGCAAAAAATATTCACAGGAGGTTAGCAACCCAAATAAAAAGTCTGCAATTATTTTATAATCACTCAATTTTGTTTATGAAATTAAAAACTACCTTATCTTCTTCTTGATACCTACCCATAATTTTTAATAATATGTTTTTGATTAGTGTAAGAATAAACTTTATAATTTAAACTATTAGAAATAAGAATATAAGTATACATTATACCGATATTAAGACTGCGTTGACACAAAATGTATATAACATTATAAATATCTAAAATATCTGAAGTCCATTTTTATTTGTTTTCAGATCCTATGGACTGCACTTTCCCTAGCATTGGGATACGAGCTTCAAGGTCAAATCATTAGAGGAGTGCCATGCGTGAAGCGTAACTACCAATTGTATTGTCCGACAGCTGGAAATACATATCCTTTGTAAGTTTAATCTATTAATACAAAACAGTTCCGTGACTGGCTGATAAATGACAGCCTATAAGATCTAGAAACGTAGTCTCGAGAGAAACTCAAAGAAAAAAAATGCTAAATTCAACTCAAACTAAACTGAGTAATCCAACTTTTCAATAGATAAAAGTGTTGGGAATGTACTATGCATAATTAGGTGTCATGAATGATGAAAGGTTTTGGTTCGGTCTTGTGCTGGAAAAGGCTTAGCAAAATTGCGTGGAGTGCGGACTAACCGACTAGTAACTTATAAGTAGGATAATTATGATAAAGCTGTTTCGAAACATGTTCCCATTGGCAATTAATAATACTGAAAGAAATTGTATGTATGTAAAGTGATATTATACTAGTATAGATAACTGATAATTATTATAAAATGAATCTGCCTATTAATTTCGCTCAGACTGTAGCTCCTACTTCAGCACATAAATTTCAGCTCAATGATAGCCACAGTGGCTGACATGTTATAAATTAAATAAATAAATATCGTCGGACATTTTTCACGGCGATACGGCTATCTGATCCCAAACTAAGCAGAGCTTGTAATATGGAAACCAGATAACTGATATACTACCTTTTTTTGTAAATAGATACTCAAATAGATAATTACACCCAGACTCAAGAAATGTCTGTCCTGGATGGGAATCGACCTGCGGCGTGATAGGTACTGTGTTAACCAACCACGCCAACCGGCCCGTCCAATTACAAATTACAAATAAATACAAACACAATTACAATTATTTTTACATATGATTTAAATATATAGGATTTTCAGATGTTGTTACATCTCGGTTTTGTAATTTGTAATCAAAATTTGTCTAACATATATTGACAACCACCGCATTCATGCTAAAAATAACTTACAGAATGACTAGGCATTCTTAGTAGTAAATAGTGAAATCCAATCACCGGCGACCGTCCTATCATTGTAGATTTTGTTCGTGGTGTAGTCAACGTTTAAATTGAACCTAGACTCGAATACGTTAACCTCGCTATACTATTGAGCTGTTGTTTCATGGCCACATTACTACATAGAAAAATATAGGCTAAAATAAACCTGTAAGTTGACTATAGTTTATGAACCTTCTATAAACCATTTAGGGCTCCTTTTCCAATTATCATATAGGTACAAGTTTTGAGAGATCAGTTTTATATGATGATACAAATCCGTCCCTTAAATAGATCAGAACAGGTGCTGCTTTTTTTAATTGTCATAAACTAGATTTATTATAAAATCACCGGTAACCAGTTTCTTTGTTTATAAACAAGTTCCTTACGTGTAAAACAAATAATCTAGTGTTGTAATTAAAAATAATCCCATAGTTATTATCAACGATGAACAATGTTTAACCTACCTTCTAGGAAAATACTTAATTTACATAAAGAAACTTGGGTATACTCGTATGATGCTCGCCAATTTGCACTGCGTTGGCGCAGCACGGTAGACTAGGCCTTAAATAGGCATTTCTAATAAAATAAGTCACGTTGCAATGGAGACATAGAATATGTTAATTAGACATTAAAAGTCGATAAGGAGGTTTAGACTTTTGATCTCCAAATAGGATTCAATCACATAGGTAAGTATCTTATATGTTTCCCTTATTATTTCCAGAGACAAGATAGAAACATTTATAGACGAGAATAAAGCATTGATCAAGAGAATGTACGGTTCCTTCAATATACCAGGAGGTAGCCGAGTGCGGAGAGCCCCTGGAGTACCAGACATGCATACAGGAGACTCTTATTTCCGTCACGTGAGGCAAGCTTCAAACACTCAGCTACCTGATCCACAATCGGTTAACAGTACTGGCAGGTAAGTTTTATCATTATACTCTAACTAGCTGTCCCCCGCGGCTTCACCCGCATTCCCGTGGGATAAGAAGTATCCCATCTCTTATTCCAGGTTATAATCTATTTGTGTGCCAAGTTTCATCAAGATCAGTTTAGTAGGTTTATCCTTAGGATTTATATGATGATAATAAAGATTGAACAGTAAATCATCACCGAAACTAAAATACCTAACCCAGTCTTTCTCTAATGGAAGAAGAATTGATCAGTTAGATGACAATTTCCATAGTTTTGGCCTTCCATAGCTTTAACTTAGCACATAGATAATCTATAAATAAATTGTACTTCAAATGTACGCTCAATATTTCCAGAGTGGACGCATGTGAGAGCAAGACAGAAATAATGACGCCATACTGGGCACTGAACTCTGCGAGAAAACTGCGAGCTATTGTCAACACTATGCACTTTGAACAGGCTATACATCAGGAGGTTTGCAGGTATATCTGTGTATCAGTTATTGTATCAAATAAAATAATATAAATTTTGGAAAAAATCGTATCTTGTTTCTTACGCATAATGCGTGGCCGCATCGCAACGGCCATATTAAAGAAAGAGATAGTATGCATAATCTTATGGTCCGTGCGATGCGACCCCGCCATAATATATGTACTCTACCTTTACCTTTCGTAAGAAACAAGATAGGTTTTTTTCAATTATCAGTATAGGGTTTTTGTTATTTACGAAAGTTATATATTAAATACTAGCTGTTCCGCGCGGTTTCACCCGCGTTTCTGGGGGATCTTATGTTTTCCCGGGTTAAAAAGTATCCTATGTTTAATTCCAGTATTCCTGCATGTGTGCTAAGTTTCATCAAAATTCGTTCAGCCGTTTTTGCGTGATTGAGCAAAACATACAAACTTTCACATTAAGGCGATGATAGCTCAGTGGTAAGTGCCGTCGGATACCGCGGCGAAGGTCGTGGGTTCGAATCCTACAATGAGCTTGAGCTTTCGGTGAAGGAAAACATCGTGAGGAAACCATATCACGGTGGCACCGTAGTACTTTGTAGTACCCGACTGGCTGGCTACCACCCTCAAGTTGAAAATCTGTCGCCAAGCACCTATCGGTGTGTTCCGACAGTTGCACTTGAGAGCCAGTTCCCATCTAGGATTTGTGTGCTTACCACCTTCGGCCACATCATCACTTACCTTAGTGAGATTGTAGTCAAACACAAGCTTATCCAGAATAAAACTTTAAATTTTCCAGTAAGAAGACAACAAACAGATGCTCAGGGGACTGTGGATGTGAGCAGAAATACAAATGGCATCGACTCCTAGCTTACGACCCAAACGACGATTGTGCCGGCATATTTATGGACTGGTTTCTATTTCCCTCGTGCTGTGTTTGTAGATGCAACCCTTAGAATAATGATTCATCACTATAAGCGATTAGTATTGTTACTTAGGGATTGTCGAGGAAAAATCCGCAAAATAGCCGCAGAGGTAAAACAGTCCTAGAGGTTCTTTTTATTAATTACGAAGAACCTTACGTTCTCGAATTAAAAATGTCAAAACTTATATGTATAGTGCGTAGTATAGGTAGGTAGGTAGTAAATCTACCTGATTATAGAAAGGAAACAAAGGGATACGAAGCCTCGCGCATTTTATATTCAACAAAAATTGTGTGACAGTTCAACAAACGCTTAAGATTAACGTGTGTGTATTCTGTTGTATTAATGTGGTATCTATAATTTTGTGACAGTGAGTAGACATAATTATTTGATTTTGGAATTATCAACGATTGTTTCGGAGATTTAAACTATTGACGCTGTCGACTGTTGACAAATACTGTTAGATTTTTTTAACATGGAAGATCATGATTTGATACCTTCTACTCAGTGTTATATTTAAATAGCGTGTAAGGTAAATAAATGATCTGTTTAATATCAATGTTTTACGAAGTTATTTTGAAGCTATCGTGTTTACACTGCCATTGTAGTTACGTACTCTTTCCATAAGTTATAAGGAAATAATAATTAGAAGCTATCGAGATCTGTTATTTTTAAGTCATTCCTAAGTAAATAAGTATAAAATCCTTTATTCAATATCATGAAGATTTAAGACGCGATTCGATGTAGTTAGTAGGACTTTTAAAATTAAAAAGTTGCTTTAAGAATAACTGATAATATAAGATAAAACTACTAATATTGTTAGCATGTAAGCCTTCGAATTTAATTTTAGTGTCTTTTTATGTATTTATATTTTAAACCATTTTCAAACATTCAGGCCGTTTCACAAATATAGAAAATGTTAAAAGTATTGTTCGGATACTTTATCAAACATTTCACCGTTTGTTATCACCGTACCCAGATTAACAGTTGTAATTAAATCAGATTTATAAAGAAAATGTATAATCAAGTAAATCTACTAAACTGGTGCTTATTTCTAGGGCACTAGCTAAAGTTTAAATACTCAAAGTTTTATATTACTTTTATCCTTCAATAATAAAAGTGCAATAAAATAATGCTTTTTTTTTTAATTCGCTACACTTCTAAAGGTGCGTACAGACTATGGAACTTGTTATATAACTTGTGTTTTAAAACACGTCCACATTATGTAACCTTGTTATTCAACATTGCAACATAAAACAATACTGTACACATTAGAATAACAATGCAATATAACAAACAATGTTATATAACCATTGTCGTTTGTCGTTGTAAGTAATATAACATTGTTGTACATATTAATAACATGATTTATAACATTCAGTGTCCACATTATCTGAAACATGCATAACAATGTTGTATAACATGTTATGTTACATAGTCTGTACGAACTTTTAGCACCATAATATTTGATATAAAAAAAATCTTATTCACATACGCCTTCACAGCCACTTTGGAAACTGATTCTAATACCGGGGTGGAAGGATGTTTTTGCTGAAAGCAGGCAAACCCTTTCCAAAACCAACTGGATGGTTACTAACTTCAAGTTTAAAATCTGTCACCAAGAACAAACCGGTAGTGTTACAATAGCTGCACTGCACTTGAGAACTATTCCCTTCTTGGCTTTGTGTTCTTACCACCTTCGGCTACATCATCACTTACCATGGTGAGATTGTGGTCAAACATAAGTCTATCAAAGGAAATATTTTTTTTGATCTGTCGTGACTGTTATGATGAGACAAAAGAATTTAAAACTTGATTTTGATAAAGAAAGAAAATATAGAGAAAAAGCTTTGACGAGACCGTTGATTTCACAATTTTCAGACCAGACCAGACAACAACTATACTTATTTTTGCATGTTCTTATTTTATTAATTGATTTCAGACCTTACTATAAAATAAATGGTTTTTAGGGTTCCGTACCCAAAGGGTAAAAACGTAAACCCTATTACTAAGACTACTGTCCATATGTCTGTCAGCAGACTGTATCTCATGAACCGTGATAGCTAGACAGTTGAAATTTTCACAGATAGGCACTAAAACAGAATAAAATATAAAAACAAATTATACGGGACCCCCGGTGCGCGAGTCCAACTCGCACTTGTCCGGTGTTTGATATAACAGTCTGTTTACAAACGTTTAGTACGTTTGAATAACTAAGTTTTAGGCAAAATATGGCAGAACTAAACAACAATGAATTATCACAACTATAATATATATAAAATCATCAACATATTTACAAATTCATTACTACAAAATACAACTATGGTCACCATTTACCTTAAAGTGGCATTCTAAGATTCATTTGATTTTTCTTTAGACTTTAATTGCTCAAACTCTTTGAATATCTTCTCACTTAACTTGTCACCTTCGTCATCAATTTGTTCTACAGCTAACACTTCTGGTATATAGAACTGCATCATGTTTTGAACCTGAAATAAGATAAGTAACATTTTTTTATAAACCAACTTTAAAAAAGGAGGAGGTTCTCAATTCGTACGTCTTTTTATTTATGTTTGGGCATAACTCCGTCATATATAGATGGATTTTTAATTTTTTTTTTGTTCGAATGAGTGTTATTGTAATAACTTATTTC
Organism: Ochropacha duplaris; assembly: GCA_951361185.1. Taxonomy (NCBI): domain Eukaryota; kingdom Metazoa; phylum Arthropoda; class Insecta; order Lepidoptera; family Drepanidae; genus Ochropacha; species Ochropacha duplaris. The sequence goes on along the minus strand of OX592704.1, from coordinate 4,428,606 downwards.
TACGATCCCGTTTCTTCATACAATCTTTGGACCCACGTTTCATTCCCTTAGGGGTGAATTTTGGAAAATCCTTTCTTAGGGGATACCTACGACATAATAACTATCTGCGTGCCGAATTGCAGCACATTCCGTTCATTGGTTTGAGCTGTGTCTTGATAGATCAGTCAGTCAGTAATGATAGCCTTTCATATATTATACAGACAAAAGTAACTCATCCCATAGGGGATTGTTTACAACTTATCCACAATCTCACCAGTGTAAACTATCCGAATGTGGTAAAAACACAAAGCTTAAAAGGGAACTGGCTCTCAAATACAGCTGTTGAAACACACGGTAGGACTTTGCCATAGATTTTAAATCCTGATGAATATTACAAAATCATATAATTTTATATTGACTTACTCCATTTTTTAATGTTACAATTGAACTGGGACAAGATGAGCAAGACCCCTGCATTTTAAGCCTAAGCACTCCATCTTTGAAGTCCACAAATAAGACATCGCCCCCATCTTCCTGCACCGTTGGCCTGATACGTGTGTCCAGCAGTTCCTTAATCATTTGAACAGTTTCATCATCATCTTCGTTAATTTCTGAAAACTTTCATTTTGTCACTATCACATTGTAGAAGTTCCATCACTCTTTTTCTTAATCCTTTAATGTAGTGTACATCCTTTTGCTAGTGTTGTATACATATACATATTGACAGGACTACAACACTAGTGAAAGGATGCAGGCTTACATTGTAAGGGATTAAGAAAAAGAGTGGGGGCATGTCTTTATGAATAGCACTATCTTTTTGGTATAGTTACTATACTCTTTGGCACTATTTATACCTATAAAATGCTTACTGGTCCAAAGTAAATGTATTAAATATGTACATCACTAATTACTAGATTTGACCCATCCCCATGATGCGGGCTTAATAAAGAACTTGTTAACACTTGTTAACACGTCCATCCACAAATAATCCATAAATAATTATTACAGTTTACATGGGTGAAGTATAATATAAACCAATTTTACCCAGGGATTAACTTCAATGTACTGTAAAAACAAAAGTATATTCTATTTTACATGACAAATACAGGGATATATAAAGGATATCTTACGTGTATCTCCTGAGGGCTTAGCATCAGTGACAATAGGTAATCCACTAGCAAAGAAGTCCATGATTGTAGCAAATATTTCAGGCTTCAACAGTTTCCATTCAACATCATCATCTTGTTTAGTAACAGTCACAAAATCAGAACCAAAGAACACTGCTCTGACTCCATCAATACGGAATATCATTTTTGCTGTTAACATAAAAATGGTAATAAAAAATACTATCCTCTGCATCTAATAGTACAGCAGTAGCTGATCCAGGATTTAGGTTTGAGAGTAGCTTGAGCTCACTAAGGGTAGGTTTTATCAAGCCTAAACACAAAAAATACATTATTTTTGGAGACTAAAACCTTTCTACTAATCTCATACTAAATGTATGGGAGTGTTTAATGTCAAAATTTTGGATACTTTTCGTTTGATTTAAAATAAGTTATTGATGTCATTTTACTGATTAGGGAACATACTATTATAACGTAATTTATATTTTTTTTATATCTGTAATAGTTACGGAATAATCGCCTGGACACACTTAACGATTACACCCTGTATATGTGGATTAGGATTCTTGTTGTCTTATAATAAAAGTGTACTCTGTAAAGGCTGCGGTATTTAGCACACTGATAATACATTCATAAGATATTCATTAACTATTGGTAGGTAAATTTTCTCTCTAAGAATGCTGCACCAAGAAGGTAAAGTTTGAAATTATAATATTCTTTTACAAACCCAAAGGACTGCATTGAGCTGCTCCTATGTTGGGAAAGTCCATTGTCTGACCAGGTTCCAGAACCTTTGTTCCCGGCAGAAACTTGAGGCTGTTAGGATTTGGTGTATCTTGCGTTTGTATAAACATAGTGCGACATAGACATGTATTAAACACAGGAAAATTTTTCAATGCATTTCTTTTCATTGATTGTTGAAAAAAAACACTATAATCTCTTATGTTATATTGCCTGTAAATATAACAACAATGTAGTAATAAAAAAATTGTAGGTAATACCTATTTGCGAACAAATTGAAATATTGGGTAAGATCGCAATACCTTTTAATTCCAGCAGCACATAGTGGACCGCAAAGATTTCTGGTTTTAAATATTTTTAATGAATTTCTTAACATTTTCAGCTTAGCAGTGTTTTAACTTATAGGAAATAACACAGAATGTATTATTATTATTGCGTTATTGTAAAGATCAAAAGAAAGAACGAATGAATAGGTATTGAATGAAAGAAAGAATTGTCACTGTCAGTTATGTCAGTCAAGTCAAGCGTGTGTCAGTTATAGATGCATTATTTATACGATTTTTATGAAAATCGATTCATTTCTATGTATTATGATTTAGCGATTTATTATGTCTCCACTGATTAATCTTAGCGTGTGGTCTAATTTTATAAATTGAAGAAAATGTAAAATATTTTAGTGAATGAGACAAAAGGAAACAACACAAATCTTGCCTTATCACATCAAGAGACACACGACGAAGTCAAAAAATAGTGCCTTTTAAAATAATAAATATTTCATGTCACCCTATTACAATACAAATTATAATTATAATAATTAAATGATAAGGTACTAAATCTAGAACTACGACTTACTCAGCAATTATTATTGTGTTGTTATATCATATTTTATTTACAACAAATGTACAAAATATACATGCAAATGTACAATTACAATACATAAAAAACTTCTTCGAGGCTGCCGCTGCCGCCGATCGGCAAGGTTCCCAGAAGGCTGGCAGCGTTTCCTCTTTGGATGGCCAAGCTGATGCGTTGTTATATTATTTAGGTTATATGTACTCGTAAATATTTTTTTTTTACACGCTGACTACAGGGCTTTTTTTTTTTTTTTTTGAGGAGGACTTAAAGGTGGCGGTCTGAAGGACCATAGACACCCTTACGCGGACTATTCGGCGAGCGCTTAGGGCTCTCAGCCGTGTTTGTTTGTGACGACTCACCGCTGAGGGCGCCCCAGTTGGGGCCCGAACCTCGGCTCAGGGCGTCGTCGGGGGACACAAAAAGTGGGACGGACTTCGCCTAAGCGATTTAGAGGAGTTTTTAGGGGACGGTCGGATTGCTGACTGTGGCGGCTCGGGCCGTTAACGACTGACTAACGGGGGGACGAGACTGAATCTGAGTGGGACGTCGCGACGGGCCTCTCCGGCGAGGGCGGAAACGCGGGCGTTGTTTCTCGAGGGCTGCGCGAGCCTCCCTATCCTGAATTTTTCTACAGGGCTATGTTCAGCCGTATATTTATACAGAGTGCCCGGTAAGTAGTGCGACAAACTTAAGGGGAAGATTGGTGGGCATGTCACCTACCAAATATTAAAAAACGACTTCAGACTTCAAGTTTGTCGTACTACTTATCGGACTTATATACTTTCCTCTAGCCATATATATGGCTGGTTACTCAAAGATATATGGTATTTACATAAACAGAAATAGCCCTGGTTCACATAGTTCGTCAAAAAGAGCGCTCCAGGTTTCACAACGGTACAATAATCCTACTGCGTATGATATACGATAGTACACATTGTCGCACGCAGATTACGATAATTTCCACCATGACGCAAAAGAGAGTTACGCTGATCGCCAATAGCCTTTGATTATTAAACCAGCCTCAAAGCCAATAGCCCAATAATAATTTCATGTTCTCGCAAATATAAAATATAGGTATTGAAATAAAATTTTAAATCACATGCTTGTTTTTCGTTGTTTTTGTTTGTCTCTTTTTTATTCACCCTTATTTATAAAAGTGACGACCTTATTTTAGAAACAAGGTAGGTCAGATGGTCAGTGCAATGTATTAGTAGTCATTATCCTGGATACGATAATTTTTCGGCTTCAAAGATAGCCAATAGCCCTGGTTGTGAAAACTGGAGTGCTCTTTAGACCTATTTAATTTTATATTTTTACCCAAGAAGGAAGTGGCAACAGAAAAACACGTAGGCGAAACTAAATCCAAAGCTAACCAAAGGGGACTTTTTGGCGGAAACTTGCGAAGTTACGTTGCATTTTCATTTTATTAAATTCGTGTATTTTGAGGTTTATTAAATAATATCGGTGGTCTTTTGTCCAATAAAGATCAGTCTAAGTGCATAAGTGAAGTGAAATGTAATGTATGCATGTATCGTTACTTTTAAGGTTGTCCCAAAAAGTCCGTGAAAAGTTTTAGTGGAACAGACGCCAATTTCACTAAAACCTTACCGGACTTGTGCGAACGAAGACTAAAATTTACATTGAATGTGAGAATGTGACCATAAAATAAATAAAAGAAGAATAAAACTCAAGAAAATATACAGGGTTACTGGTTATTCTATACATTCCTTTAAGGGCGTGATAGTATACACTGTAAGCTACGAAATGAACCCTATATTGCATAATACAAATGTTGACCGTTACTGAGATATTTGGGAATTTAGTATTTTCTCGAAAAAATCCCGAATTACAACTTCAAAATCAAATTTTAAAAAAAGTCCGTAACATTTTTAACTTTTTTTGTTTTTGGTACTCAGACAACATGTAAATACTTTTTTTGAATCAATAAAATGATGAAATTTTGCAATGGCTTCGACACAATATCTTTTAAATCGTGTCACTTTGAATTATTTATCTGTTTTCTTAAAGATTAAAATGCCAAATAAAAAAAAAGTGATGGAGTTAGAAGTGTATAAAATGTACCAAAACTTCCTCACCAATCTAGCTATCTAATAAAGTAAGAATATTAAAAAAAATCTCTACAAAATATGAAGAATTAGTTCTTAGAAACAGAACAGGTCGCAATTTATTAAAATAACATTTATAATTATTTTTACAGAAAAAGTATCCTTACACCGCCAAGTTGTGATTAGAGATCGGCAAATTCCGGTATAGTTCGGAATGGTCATGCCGTCTTCGCTGGTAAGTTTTTGAGTTCGCTAGCGTCAGTTCGTTTACGAACAACTGACTGCGCGTGCGTTTAAGTATTGTTAACCCAGCTACGTGAATTCTCACGAGTATTTCTTCATCACGCCCTTAAAGGAATGTATCGAATAACCAGTAACCCTGTATATGCGAATGAGTGACTTTGTATCTATGGTCATGACTCTGTGGATTATTAAAAAAAAATTAAAGCTAACCAAAGTGAGGCGAATCACAAAGTGTTTTCTAAATTTTATTTATATACAAATAATTAGGCAAATTATTTATCTGTTTGATTGTTTCTACTCAGTACGAAAGTTAGCTATAAAACAGGTAATTAATTAGTGTCTTTCTTGTTGAAAAAAATTGAGATTTTCAATTTGTAAACCAAAGAGTATTGTTGTAAACGTTTTTGGGGTTCATACATTTTCTTTTCATTGCAAAAAATGCTAAAAATTTGTTCTCATTATTATCTTAGCTGTATCACTCTGTGCTATTAAGTCGGCCATTATTGCAGTTTGCAAGCACGTATTTGTAGGTGTCCATTTTTTTCGAAAAATAACAAGGTAGCTAAGCTATGTTTGTTACAAACTTTACTTGTAGGTGCAATGGTTGTATGCCATTGCACACAACCGCAACTGCAAATCTTTTACTTACATGTGCAGGCTAGGTGCATGGATAAAGTTATTTTTAAGTACACATTTTTTAAAACACGCGGGTAGATACTATAATTATTCCAACAATAAAATTATTCCTCTAAGTGTGGGTAGTTTTAAATACCTACCTTAATTCATAGGTACCTAGTTTCTGATCTATTTAGTTCTAGATTGATGGGAACTCCCTTTGTTAGTAGTATGCTCAATAACTATCTGTTGATACCTAAACCATGTTGGTACAGTTTAACATTATTATGTTTTTGGGAGTCCAAGGTGTTAGAAACTATTTAGTTATATAATATTTGATTGTTTTCTTACTTATCAAAAGAAAAATTATAAATTGTGTTATGTTGCCCATATTATTTTTCCACTCTCAATTTTTTTTATTGATCTACACAAGGTTATTGCTATATAAGTAATACCCCAATTAAATTCATGTGTAATAAATAGCAGACTTAGTATTTGTAGTCATTTCAGCTAAGTATATAGCTAGGTAAATTGAATGAAATCATTTTTGCTATGGTACCTATTCTTGATTAAATAACTAATCACAATGTCAGCATTTCTATTCCCCTCAAATTGACAAACTTTCTTGCATTAGGTATAATTCCACCTATAGGGAGGTAAATCAGTGATTTTTGGCACATTATTGCGGTGCATTGCATAGGTAGGATGGATTTATGGCAGCTATATATCACTTATATTATATGTGTTTCTAGAGGTCATAATGGCAGACCCAGGCAAGGGTCGAGGTAGGGGTATGGCCCTACTTCAGGCCTTAAAGAAGTCTCAGATGATGGATTCATCAGATGAGGCGTCCCCCGAAACTACACCTGGCCCAAGTGTGGCACCAAGTATTGTAAGTATTTTTTGTAAGATTGTGAATATTTATCTCTTTTCTCCCTTACAGTGCAAGTGAGTGTGCATCCATTTACTTCTGTTGTCGATAAGTAAACATATACAATTCACAACAACTACAATGCACTACAACACTATCGAAATTATTGCACACGCACACATGCACTGTAAGGTATTAGGAAAAAGAGTGGGGTGCATCTCAGTGGGTGGCACTATCTATATTTGAACTGATTATTTACATAACCAACTGTATCCTCCTGACCAGTCCTGTATTATTTAGTATTATACAATGTGTCATTGACTACAGAAACTTTAAGGGCATGTTGTATGATCATTTTCATCAACAAAACTACCCCATATGGGGGGTCACAACCCCACCCTTAAAACAGCAGCCATTTTAAATTTTTTTCGGTTGCAAGTGCTTATACTGCTATAATTTTGTAAGCTGAAGCCCTATCTGAGTAAAAAAAAAACTGGCGGATACGTTAAAATATTGTCTATCATTATGTAACTTCATAACTAATTTTAATAGCATAACTTTGCAGAAAAAAAATGCTGAAGTCAAATTTCAAGGTAACATTTGACATAATTTTTAGTTTTATCAAAATTTCATAAAAACAGTCCCATTAGTCTACTTTTTTTAGTCGCCTAATCAAAAATTGATTCATTTTCCTAATAAATGTTAGTAAAATTATGTTTCTAAATGCAAAACGTTTGATGTTATTGATGTTTGAACTACGCATCCAAAAGGAAATAATTATAACAGGCAATAATTAAAACACAAGTAATGGTATTTTTGCTATTTGTGTAATAGATTAGTTGTGATAACATAACCTACACAAATTTTGTAGTATTAATATCTTTTGAATATCTATTTGTTGTGGTAGGGGAGGCGAATAGGGGATTTCGGGATTTACTCGAGCGCGGCAGATTAACATAAGGGGGCAACCTTGCACCTTGTGAAGTACTCTCACCAAATCTGAGCCCTCTATGTAGTGTCGAACGCCTAGGGTAGCCCGTCAGATTAGTAAAAAAAAATCGATGGTTTGAAATACTCGAGCGCGTCAGATTAAGGTAAGGTAAGTTAGTTACATGCAAAATAGTGTACATTTCAATAATCTGACAAATTGGGCGTGACGAAAGAAAATTGGAGACTCGCAAAGATGCAAAAAAAAAACGTCACCTGGATTTTCTCGAGCGCGATTAGTTTTTTTTTTATTTTGAAGGAAATTAGTCACGAATCACGGAAATATCTTAATCTGCCGATTTGCACAAGCCGAAGTAGCTAAAATCATTATTAAGTGTATAGTCCAGGAATATTATGAGTTTCACCTCAGAATGAGAGATAGTCACCTATTAACTTGTATAAACCTTTATTTTGACACCCTAAAACTTGACTCAAAAGCTACTTATCTTAGGGTGCCCGCGACTACTGATTTTTCAAGATCAAAGGTCAAAAAATCATTTATTGCAAATATCTCGTTTCCTATGGGTTTTTTGGTATATGGGCGATTCTCTGTAAACTCGTAATGGCCCATACAGATGCTGTCCTGGCATTTTTTTTAGAATTGTCGTAAAAATATGGTATGATTGCTTAGTAAAGTAACTATTACTTTTGGTACGTAAGGAGGCCAATTGAATTTATACGTATTTTTTAAGTAATTTGTTGTTTTCTGATAAATTCTGACAGGGGACTGTTAGGTGCAGCAAGGGACTGTTTTGAACATAGTAGTCCCCTACTGGGACTGTTAAATGAGACAAATGACTTTTTAAAAAAGAAGAAAATCATATTATTAGTATCAATAATTTATTATGTTTATGTCATATTAACGCAACAACATACAACCATTATATTTCTAAAGTTTCTTAAGACAAAACAAACCAATAGACATAACTCTGACAAAATAAGAATAAAACTTTCAATAAAAAACTCACCACTAGAAACACTTTGTACTTAACCTTAGATCATCTTATTATTATTATTAATATCAATTATTAAATGCTGTATGTCGTGTCAGTCTTTAATGAAATACCTACGATCAATAAAAATCTTGCAAAATCTTCATCTCAACAATAATACACGTAATATCAAATGTAATCTGCAAATAAATTATTTTTTCTTAATCATAAAAGGCATATTTAATCAAAGTGAGCTAATGTAACATTCGGAAATCTTAGCGCTCAAAAACATTTATTTCATTCAATAGGGAATTTATAAAATTAGATCCCCTTTAAAATAAAGTCAGGATCATTTATATTACGTTGATATTATCTTAGTCGCTATGCTTCACTTTTTTTTTCTAATAATTCCTCTCGGAATACTTTTTTTTTCGAGGCATCCTTAGTGTACGTCAATCTGTAACATATTTTATGTTCAGTAAGGTAAATAATGCGAATCATATATTTTCAAAGCTGTGATGATTCCTACATTAATGAAACTTTGACTAGTGTAGGAATTTACACCAATAAAACTATTAAGTAATGACTATTTATGAGAAATCTACAGTGGCAGGGGTGCCATGTAGAACAGTCTCCTGCCGTATTTCCGTGCAGGGGACTGCGGTCAGGGGACGGTGAATTTTGGTTATGTTGCATAATATTTACAAAACTATTGGAACATGATTAGTTACGAAACCACCGATAAATTTAGGCACAGTTTATGGAAATAATAAATAATACTTGTATATAATTAAACTAATTAAATTTAATAATATCACTTACCAAAGGACTGTGTGACGCACCGACTGAGGTGCGTACTCCCGTCACAAATGAAGCTCGGACACTAAACAAAAAGGCGGCCCGCTGTCGTTCTCGACTATGTTACCAACTGCACACTGATTGCGTTTCATTCCACGCCATAAAACGTTTGTACACATGTTAGTTTTTTTTTATTTTAGCTTTGAATTTTTAGCAGAGGACTGTTTGCAAAAACTCAGGACAACATTTACATGACATTATTCAACTTAAAAAATACGTAATTAGACCTTCTTTTATGAAAAAAATGTAATTCCGTTATTCCTTTTTTAGATATTAATAGCCAAAATTATGTAATGTGAATAAGTTTTTTTTAAATGCTATCTCTAAGTAGGAACTCTGGGAATGGGACAGCCAGGGGACTGTGTTTTAAGGGCTTTGATAATTTCTAGAAAAAAAAGTAAAACAGCTATAGTTCTAAATACAACCGCGCTATAAAGTTTAACTGTTTTATTTTAATTAAGAGTGGTAATTGTTTTATTCAGTTTTATTATTTAAAAAAAACTCGGTTCGGACAGCCATTTACGAGTTTACAGAGAATCGCCCATATGTATTCATAATAAATATTGTAGAAGATTAAATTCTCTACAACTTTTGTACAAACATTTTTTCGATATCTTGAACCATTTTCGAGATTTCGATATTTTTTATATATTTTTTTTTTCAAACCGTCAGATTAAGGAAATCCCTCAACATAATTGTCAGATTATGGGTCAGTACAACAAGACCATCAAGAAGAACCGCCTGTATAAAAATCTGACGCGCTCGAGTAAATCAAGGTCACGATTTTTTTTTGCATTTTCAAAAATCGGCCCTGACTGATGGTCGCGTCCAAATCGTCAGTCTTTAAAATAGGAGCTACTGGAGGGTTCACTTAACATCCCTTATCAATGTCTGACGCGCTCGAGTAAATTTTTTTTAAAAATATTTTCGACCCCTTCGTACGGCCACCCCCACCACGCAAAACGGCAGATTATTATATTTCCGTTATCAGACAGACGTGGCGCGACTACCCTATTAATATCTGACGCGCTCGAGTATTTCTTGGTGACTGTTTTTTTTACATTTTTGAAACCCTGTAGACGCTCCACCCACCGCTGAAGGGGAAAATATCACATAACCTTTTTTTCTTTATTCCACCTAATCTTCAAATTCCAGTAGGTCCCAAAGACGCTCGAGTAACTACAAATTTAGCATCATTGCCTCCCCTACCATTGTATCTAGTTGTAATTTTTTCCTTTTGGATGCCTAGTTCAAACATCAATAACTTCAAAACTTTTGCACATAGAAACATAATTGTATTAACGTATGTATGACAGTCAATTAATAATGGTTCAGGTATCTTCCACAAGCATGGCTACAACAACAACACCTGGTGGGAGAGGTCGTGCAGCGGCTTTAATACTTGCCAAAATGCACCATAAACAAGGTTAGATTTTACTGTATATATAAAAAAAGTTACCCTATACTAGGCTACTATGGTATCATTGTTTAATTATTTTGTACCAAATAATAAAGCCCAAACTCAGGTACTTGCATTAGAACTATAAGTTTTTTCATTCAGACTAATAAAATAATTAGGTATCGAGTCATGAGATTTTAGATAAGTCTTTGTTTTATTGCCTTACATTGCGACATCCGTCTCGATATTCGTGAGGTTAGAATTATTTAACATGTAGTTCAGTTTTTAGTGCTTTCATCATGCTTTCACTTAGTATTCACATTTTGTCCCAAAAAATGTCCCTAACAGATAGTAATATAGGCATCGTTTTCTCGTATTACAACAGGCTAACCGTAATTTCTTTGTAGTATAGATAGGGCCAATAGATATATAAATTTCTATTATATATCTATCGGCCCTATGATATATTGGTATATCTATTCTCTCAAGTTTCACCAATATTCAAAAGTCTACATAAATAATATCTCAAGTCTCAACAATAAAATGTGTTTGTGATTGATCATCAAAGTAATTGTACTCAAAATATTTTTTTATTGTAGGGCATTCATTTGCTCCTGCATCAGATGTGAGTCCGAAACCAACTCCACCTTCGAAAGGCGTCGGTCGTGGTATCAAGCTTTTGCAGACTCTGTGAGTATGAAATTATAAAAACCCACTAAATAAAAACTCACCCATCAAACATCTCCGGGAACTGGGGTGGGTTGAAAAACAGCGCTGCGGACGCATCAACATGTGTACGTAGCACAAGCTGAACTTACCCCTTTTGCCCTATTTACATATTTGTTATTGCACTAAATTGCATTTATTCAATTTTCAGTCAAGCTGCTAAATCTGTCCCAATCGGACAAGGAGATGTACCGGAAATCACACACAGGATGGCTGATAGTACAATATCTGGAACTACAACTCTCGCTTCTACTACACAAGCTTCATCTGTTGCTAAAAATAAATATTTTGTGAGCATTAACATTTCTAAAGCCCCAGTTGTGATATTATAAAGTCTTTATGTATAGTTCTCATTGCATATAAAACAGGCAGAATCGCTGTGTTGCATTGCCTCATTTCTTAAACATTTTCTAATTTAGATCCTCTTCTAGCACTTGTTTATTTAGAATTGTTTCAATAATAAGAAATATGCACGTGACCTCAAAATTTGACGTTTTTTTTTACGTAATTCATATTGTTACAAAATCATACCTACATAATTATTTTCAAAATTTTTCATGATTTAATACCTAAATTTAATCATCAAAAATTGGATGTTTCTAAATTTCCAAAACACCCCGTGACAAATCGTGACGTCACTTTTACACTCGACCACAGAGTTTGTAACCGCTACGCTTAAATTTATTATAATTTATAAGTTTTCTGTGCTTTTCCATGGTAATAAACTGATTTTAGTAACTTTGTGAAACCAAACAAACACTTCATTTTTGACATCGAATTCGTCTAATCTCACATCACAAAATAAGCGCGCCATAATGGCCGCGTTTGAATCACCCGAAAATGATAGTGGTTTTAATATATTTTTTTTAGCTTAATGGTTAAGATTTTGGATGTGTTATATTTTTTTTGGTAATGTGTAATAACCCGTAGAAACGTTTAAAACAATAAAAAAATACGTGCATATTACCTATTGTTTTGACAAGAACCAAAAGGGCCCTATTATTTATTTTTATTTTATTTATTTATTTATGATCTGCCAACGGTTATGACAATAATACAAGGTGACATACATACACGTTAAAAAAATAATTAAGAAAGAAAAACCAATAAATACAGCACAATACCTATAACATAATAAATTACTTACATAATCGCTAATATATACCTACCACATTTCAAAAATAATAATTTAAACTAACTTAAATAAAAATAAATCTAAAATTTTATAACGAAGTAAGAAATTTTAAAGTGTTGTAGCAGAAACCCATTAATGTGTCAAAATGAATATCAAGCATTGTAGTGTTAAACACCAAAAACGTTAACATATTCTGAAAATAATTAAATGCGAACCAAGCGAATCATAGCAATGATTTACCTCTATTATGACTGTAATTTGAATTGAGAAGACAATTGGTGTCAATCTTTAGCCAGCATGTGCAGTGTAAATTTACGTGTTGACTTTATATTTTATCACCATATTTTATTTCAGAGGGAAGTTAAAGAAGCTCCTCCAGTTGTGATGAAAGGCGTGTCAGGGACGCCAGTAGAAGTCACTGCCAATTTTATATACCTCAATTTTAAAGAGAACAATGTATTTGAGTATGAAGTCAAATATGAACCAGATCAGGATTACAAGCATCTGCGTTTCAAACTTCTCAATGGTAAGGTTTAGATATACATATGTTAACTTAGAATCCGATTCCAGCGCCACCTACCGGGTCCAATTTTGTTTTCAAATCATCGAGGAACCCATTGAAATACACACACAATTTCATCCAAATCGATCCTTTGTTACCGTACTCCTCCGAAACGGCTTGACCGATTTTGATGAAATTTTATATGTATATTCAGTAGGTCTGAGAGTAGGTTGTTATCTATTTTTGGTACCGCAAAATTCCACGGGAACGCGGATCCTACGGAAACGCGGGTGAAACCGCGGGTACAGCTAGTAAAAAATAGATAACCTATTCTCAGACGTACTGAATACACATATAAAATTTTATCAAAATCGGATCGCAGATCCCACGGTAACGCGGGTGAAACGCCGGGGGACAGCTAGTAAAAAATAGATAACAACCTATTCTCAGACCTATTGAATGTAAATATAAATTTTCATCAAAATCGGTCAAGCCGTTTCAAAGGAGCACGGTAACTAAAACTGTGACACGAGAATTGTAAATTTATATCTAACAAATAAACTTAAAAACTACTGGATCGATATTAAAAATTCTTTCACCATTAGAAAGCTACATTATCCCTGAGTAACATAGGCTATATTTTTATCCCGGGAAAAGATAAGATCCCATGGGAACGCGGGTGAAACCGCGGAGGACAGCTAGTTGGTAATGTGGATGAATTTGCATACAAATCCTAGGCGGAACGTGGAACCCACAGATGTGAAAAACTATTACTAGACATGACAATAGTTTCTCCAGCCCCACTATGTTTTATTCCAAGACATCTTATTGAGTAATATCACAGTAGCAAAAAAACAACAGATGTTCTTTTAAATCAGCCAAAGAAGGAGCTATCATTTAGAGTTCTTCAAAAGAACTTAGTCATCCATGTAGGTAGTTATTATGTAAGTTTTTATGTTACACACGGTTAGTGAGTTAGTTAAAATAGTGATTTTTGAACGTCGCTATCTCTTGAATGGTAAAAGGTTTTTTTTTATTTGAAATTTCGTAATTCTTAGGTACCTACTCATAGTATATTGTATTTTCACTACCATAATTTAGTATTCTAAAACTCATAGTATGTTATTTCGTATTTTTTACTACCGTAATTTAGTATTTTAAAACTCATAGTATGTTATATCGTATTTTTATTACCGTAATTTAGTATTGTAATTTTCGGCACTGTTTGTCCACTTTTCTATAAAACTTTATAATGTATGTCATACAATTATGATGACTGTGTGTTGCCAAAATATAATAAATTAAAATAAAAAAAACGTGTGTAGGTCTAATAGTTTTTTAAGTTGTGGGGTCGAAGTGGCCTAAAGTGATTCGTGTAATATAACCCACGGTTAGTGCGTCGCCTTTTTGTTTTGCATACTTGCTGCCACTCTGCCTCGTATCTAGATTTTGTCGAATATTCATTTCAGAACACAAACAGTATTTCAAAGAGAAGACTTTTGACGGAACAACACTGTACGTGCCTCACAAACTGCCCGACGAAGCTCTTAACTTGGTGTCTACTAATCCATTTGATAACAGCCAAGTTGATATAACAGTAAGTACTTAATTAAAATTTTCAAAATGAACGATATATTCCTCGCTTACAAATTATTATTTGATTATTTTTGGATTTCCTATAAGATTCAGGTTCTATCTACTATTCTTTACCATTGCAGTGTTTTATATATTTTTTCAATAATAGATAATTTTCCGACGAAACCGTCGTCTCAGCGAAATGATCCACATATACAACGTGCTATTCAAGTGCATTATGAAAGACCTGCAGTTGGTGCGATTCGGTCGGCAGCATTTCAATGAACATGCAGCTATACAAATTCCACAGTATAAGCTGGAAGTTTGGCCTGGGTAAAGAATTGTTATTGAATTATTAGTTCATGTAATAATTATTCATACAAAGCTGTTTGTATTCCCTTTGTTAAATTGCAATTTAAAATCTGTTGCTAAGCACCTATTTGGGAGCTAATTTTCTTTTAGGCTATGCGTTTGCAATAGTACCTTCGCGAATTAAATTCATATTTGTAGTATTATATACCGGGTCTATTGTAGTAGTATACCGGGTGTTTTTTTTTACCGTCTTGATAATAACATGGTGTGTTATGTTTGTGGAATAGAATCTATGGACGTTAATATTTGTGTACTAGCATTTCGGTTATTAAAGTTCAGAAAATCCAATAAAACACATAAAAAGATAACATTCTACACGGCGCGGCGGCGCGTGCGTAATAGTAAATAAAATAGGTGCCTACACTGCCTATTACTACCAAGAACGGGATCGCGCATGAATGAAGTGCGAGCGAAATAGATAGCGCAGTACCTACGCATTTCTACCGTTGCGGTTTAACAAACTGTTATTTTAGAGATTTCGATCTTCCCTTCATACTTTTAAGGGCTTAGGACCATCTAACATGCTGTAGTTGTGTTACATGTTAAACTTTATCATTACCTACTCATAACATTATTTGTCAGAACGAATAAAATAGTTGATACCTACAAGATTATACGTTAACTACAACTACAACATACTAGGCGTATTTAAAAGATTGAAATCAACTTATTTACAAATTACACTGATAATGACAAAATAATTAAGTACCTTTTAGCGATATCGCAGTAATTGTTCAAAGTGTCCACCGTTTCTCTCGTTTGTTAAACTACGAAGGGTGTTTCTATCACTTTTTAAAATATTAAAAGCGTCTATTATGCGATGTTTTAACACACTGACACTGCGAGCTTCTTCAGTGTACACCAACCGTTTTAGTTCGGCCCACAAATATGTCCAAAGGGGTTAGGTCTGGCAGTTCACAGGTCCCCCGCGACCTATCCACCTGCCACTGAACTGACTGTCCAGATACTCGCGCACCGATCTTTTGTAAAGGGCTGGACAGTTGATACGTATTCAAAATCAAAGTAGTGCTGGGAATTTGCGGATCCGGAATAACCTGCCGGCGAAGAGATTGAAGATGTTGTGGTTCTGTATACATTCGCCTTGCACCATCTAAGCTTTCACCAGACATGTAATAACACCGCACCATTGCTAAATACTCTACATTGTTGTATTCCTACATGTTTACGGTAATATCACAGCGAGCGCGAGCGACCGAAGGTAATGTAAACAATGCGAATAGATGACGTAGGTACCACGTCACAAACACGACGTCATGGAATGCCTAATTGCAGGCGACTGCGCGGGCGGCGGGCGGTGGATGGTTGGCGGGCGGCCGGGCGGGGGGTGGGGAATGGCGGAATTCGGGATGCCTGTGCCTACCTGCGCCGACGGCGGCCGGCGAGAAGGGGCGCCCGGCGGGTGCGAGTGTGCTTGAAAGAGAGTTGTAGGCATTTGTAGCGAAATCATTCATAAAATTTGTCGCGCGTTTATTAGGGTAACTATGTTTACGGTTTTGGATTATTTTAATTTTTTTTTTCGAATTTATATTTTAAATCTTTTAATGTGCAAAATAGAGTGTAAATGAGTAGTGTATATTGGTAGAATAATTTCAGACTATGTTAGTAAAATAATTAAATAAATAAAGTAACTATGCCATAGGCTTCTATTCCATTTACCTATCACGCCCAATTTTTTTCAAGACGGTAAAAAAAGTCACCCGGTATACCGGGTCTTTGTGCGCGAATAGACCCGGTATTGCAATATTGAACCACAATGGGATTGTGGTGAAACAATATTCTAATTAACACGTTCAATGCTCAGCGAAGCCTTATAATCCCAAGTGCTATTCGACGCATATGTGAGTGTGTGCATTATAAATTTTTGCTTACACTCTTCTACGCGTCGAGTAGCACTCGGGATTATATGGATTGACGCTTACATGCGTATTTAGCACTGAATTAACAAAATAATCTCAATTATATAATTTTTCAGTTATGTGACTGCAGTGGATGAATATGAAGGTGGTCTGATGTTAACTTTGGACTCAACCCACCGAGTACTGCGAACACAAAGTGTCCTATCCTTTATCAGAGAGGTGGTACATACTGAAAAATCCAATTGGAAGAAATCTATAACTGAGACACTGATAGGTTGTTCCGTTATGACGACGTATAATAAGAAACTGTTTCGGTAAGTTATTTTTTATTGTCAAAGTACCTTAGCTTAGCTTAGTATCTTAATAATTTTAACTAAAGACCTATTGCCTCCAACTGCATGAGATTGTTTACAGTGCCTATTGGAAATATGTCATCTTAAGATTTTTTAATTTTTAAAACTTTTGTAGATCATTGGACAAGTTCTTATTTCGCGTTATCATACTCTTTTAATAATTTGAATGACTGTTTGTTTAGAGATCTTTCAGCACAAGGTAATACTCCTCAAGGACTCATCGGAAATCGATACCTTAGTTAAATTTTGCCATTTTGTAGGCCTATTCAATTAACAAAATGTACAAATATTTTACAGCGTGGATAGTA
Organism: Ochropacha duplaris; assembly: GCA_951361185.1. Taxonomy (NCBI): domain Eukaryota; kingdom Metazoa; phylum Arthropoda; class Insecta; order Lepidoptera; family Drepanidae; genus Ochropacha; species Ochropacha duplaris. The sequence goes on along the minus strand of OX592704.1, from coordinate 4,411,088 downwards.
TTGACGATACAATAACACCAAGATCGACGTTTGAGAAGACTGAAAATGGCGAAGTAGTGAAGATTAGTTACCTTGACTACTACAAGAAGAACTATGGCATTGATATCACAGACATGAATCAACCTATGCTCATATCAAGGTAGGTTTTTGAATAGAAAATTTCAGTTTGTGTTTTGTATCGCGTATTCCTTTGTCTTCTTAACCGACTTCAAAATGGAGGAGGCTTAAAAATCGGATGTTTATTTGTTTTTATTTGTATGTTCTGTCATAACTTTTTGTTCGAAAGAGGTTTAGTCCGAAATGGGCCCATATAAATTTAGCCCCGCGGTTTCACCCGCGTTCCCGAGTGATTTTATCATTTCCGGGAATAAAACGTATCCCGTGTTTTATTATTATAGCATCTACCTGTGTGACAAGATTTATCAAAATCCGTTCAGCCGTTTTAAAGTTATCATGTCATTACACAGGGACACAAAACGCATGTCAGGATCTGAAGTGCCGACAGAGTTCATGATCTGCCTCGTGCCAGAGCTGTGCCAACTGACCGGGCTCACTGACAACCAACGCAACAACTTTAAACTCATGAAGGACGTCGCTACATACACTAGGATCACGCCTAACCAACGTCACGCTGCCTTTAAATCGGTCAGTTAATTTTATTTAACTATGGATGTGTTTTTTGATGTGGTGTTGTCGGTCTTATAAACCGATGCGTGCAGCCCACGCTTGAAAAAAATGACGTTCCGCGAGATCGTGGGTTCGATTCCCATCCAGGACAGACATTTGTGTGCATGAAGATATCTGTTTGTCCTGTGTGTGGGTGTAATTAACTATTTAAGTATGTATTTAAAAAAAAATAACTTATGACGCTATCACGTAAACCGACTATCGTCCGTAGACCGACTTTACAGACAACCTTTTTTTTTGTTTTCTTTGATGGCAATTTTCCAGACGTTTTTTATTGTAATATTATAATAATAACTAGCTTTCCGCCCGCAGCTTCGCCTACGTGGACTACACGATTTTCGCCGATTCCGCTTTTTCCAGTTCTGGAGGGATATTTCAAATTATCAAAAAATAGTCTTTCAATTTTTATACAAACGTTAACATCCCTTTTTACCCCTTTAAGGGGTGAAATTCAAATAATCCATGAATACATGTTTCTTTAATTTTATTGATGAGCATAAATACTGCATTTCAAGTAATTTTGGTTATAAACTATTTATTTGTCATACAAACATTAACACCCCTTTTTACAAGGGGTAAAAAGGGGTTGAAATTCAAAAAAACCTTAAATACATGTTTCATTATTTTATATTTAGAGGCTAAATACCAAATTTCATTCATTTCAAATTAAAAATGACAGTTTCATACAAACTTTGGACTCCCGTTTCAACCCCTTGGGGGGTGATTTTTTTGTGAAAATCCTTTCTTAGCGGAAACCTACGTCATAATAACTATCTGTGTGCCGAATTTCATCGCAATCAGTTCAGTGGTTTCAGCTGTGCGTTGATAGATCAGCCAGTCAGTCAGCCAGTCAGCTTTGACTTTTATAGATAATAGATAATAAAATACTTATATTTTTTCTTTCTTCACAAATAAATACACGTGAAACAGAATTGACATTAATATTTCATACCCATTACATACTCCAACAGTACATCTCAAACGTGATGAACAATGAAACAGCTAGAAGCCGTTTAGCCGGCTGGGGTCTAAGTATAGCGCCTGAAACAATCAATATTACCGCTCGTACACTGCCTCCTGAGGTTCTTTACTTTGGGAACCAAGTTAAAGTACCCGGCAAACCTAATGCAGAGTGGAATAATGAGGTTACGAGGAACCCTGTGATGCAGGCAGTTGATATACTTAGATGGGCGCTGTTGTACACTGATAAGGACAATAACGTTGCTACGGTATGCAACATTTTATTATTTAGGCTTAATATTTTTGATGATAAATATCCATACAGGGACCTTAATAAAAAAATGTCACAATTTTTTTGATATTTCCAATTTTTATGTATTGATTTTTAAAATTTAGATATTAAATATCTCGAAAATTGTGAATAAAATAGTTTTTGTATATTTGGTAGATGACCCCCCCCACTTATATCCCCCTTAAGTTAGTCGTACTACTTACCGGACTATACAGACTTACGTGGCATCTGACTATACAAGATAGTCAGATGATCCAAAAATATTTTAATTTGTTTGTTTCTTGCCTGTTCTTCTCAGTTCAAGGCCGACTTCGGAACCGGTGGTAACTTCTCTAGCTCGACCTTCATATGTGCCCTCTTAGGGCCTAAACTGGATAAATAGTTTTAATTTTGACTATACATATTTGTATGTTTGTTTGTAATGGAAAAAATCAATAAATAGTTCAGTAGTGTCGTGAAATGCCGTCTCGAAGGTGAATCTTACAATGAACTTGGTCTTTCGGTGAAGAAAAACATCTTAAGGAAACTATAGCACGATGGTACTTTACAGTATATGCCTAGATGGCCACCACATTCAATCTTGAATGTTTGTTTACCACCTTCGGCCTCATCATCCAGTATATCTAAAAAATGGTTTTTCAAAACAACGATACTATTTCAGTCTTTTAAGGATACACTCAAGCGATCGTGCCGCCCGATGGGCATTAATGTATCGGAACCCGAAATGGTCCGCTTACTGAACGACCGTACCGACTCTTACATCACAGAATTGAGGAAATGGATCAATAAATCTCTGCAGTTGGTCGTCCTCATATGTCCCACCGCAAGGGATGACCGTTACGCTGCTATAAAGAGGATCTGTTGCGCTGAGAACCCAATACCGTCGCAGGTGAGCTATTTAAAGTGCTAAATATGAAGAAATTTCAATCGTGGTTTCAATCGCGTTACCACGCAGATATCATCTATCCGTGTGCCAAGTTTAATCAAAATCCGTTCAGTTGTTTTGTGTGAAAGAGTAACATACACCTTCACATCCATCCTCACATCATAAAAATCTTTCATATTTCTAATAGTAGTAAGTAAGTTATAAACCGAGTTTCTGAACTATTTTGTGTGCTTTTCATTGAATAGAAAGGGTCTAATTTTAAAATCCTTTTCATGCTAGATGATAAAACGCAATTTTGCACGTTAAAGCGCAATATTGCATGTTACAAACAACGTCTTCTCGAGCGTGTGAGGTGAAAACACATTATGTTTTTATGGATTGGCTTATGCCATGTATTATACGATACTTTCAGGTGATGGTAGTTCATTGGTAGTGTAGTGACGTCGGGTACCGCGGCGAAGGTTGTGGTTTCCAATCCTACACTAAACTTGAGCTTTTGGTTAAGGAAAACATCGTGAGGAAACCTCTCTGTCGCTATGCACCTGTCGGTCTTGAGATCCAGTTAGCTGCCTACAAGGCTTTGTTAAAAGGTCGACAATACATTGGCAATACCCTGGCATTGCTAATGTCTATGGCGACGGCAGTCACATACCTTCAGGTAACCCGCCTGCATGTTTGTCAGATTCTGAAAAAAAAAGAGAGTGCGGTGTATCATTTTCTCAAAGCAAAAAGTCGTCTGTGGAGTATAACGCTTTTTTCTCACGTATCTCTCACGATTTCTGATAGTTTACTCTACTGTAAGCCGCTTAAAAGAACTTCGTTCCAAAAATACTAATATAATAACTGTTACAGGTTATAAACGCCAGAACATTATTCAATGAAAACAAAATACGGGCAATAACGCAGAAGATTCTTTTGCAAATAAATTGTAAGCTGGGTGGCACTTTGTGGAATATACAAATACCTTGCAAGTCTGTAATGGTCGTGGGTATTGACTCTTACCACGACGGAGCGCGAAAAAAGCGGAGCGTTTGCGGTGAGTTGACATATTTTACTTCTATGTTTAATCGTGACGCAAAACATATAGAGATAGAAATAATCGAATCATCATACTTCAAAAAAATTGGCTTCACCAATTCCCGTATCGACAGCTTGAAAAGTTCATACAGAAGAGATGTTTTAGTAAAAAGCTCTTTTAGAATTTCTACACATATTGAAGGGTAACCTATGATTAATAGGGATGTTGACTAGATTGAAGATAAAATATCAAACAATTAAAATACTCTAAAACATCGAATATGTTATAAAATTTATCTTTCTTAAATTCCAATATCCACAAAAAGTATATCTTTTGATAATGAGAACATATGACGTCACAAGTTCATAATATTTTTATACAAAACTGCATAACAAACTACCGTTTTGACATTTAATAAAAATACATTTGATATGCTATTCAAGATCCCTATTCAAGAGGCTAAAATGGCAGATTCAAAAGAAATGTGTGCGAGTAAGATAAGAATGCACATTTAGGCTATTTGCTTAGATTTATCTTATATCTACATTTGACATCATTGTCTCTAACAATAAAAAAAAAACGCTTACAGCATTTGTGGCATCATATAACCAAACATTGACGCATTGGTATTCAAGGGCTGTATTCCAAGAGCGAGGCCAGGAGATAGTTGACAGCCTAAAGTCTTGCCTCGTGGACTCCCTTAAACATTTCCTCAATTCAAATGGCTGGCTTCCTGATAGGATCATCATATACAGGTGACACTTTTTTTTATTACTTTGGCTCTTATGTTTTCCATGATTTATTTGCTGGATGTATGATTCTCTCACTGAAAATATTAAAACGTGGGCGACCCACACACTTGGCGACGACCCAACACTTTCACTTTCCGAAGTGGTCGCTCAAAACGGGTAGTGGTCGTGTAATACCTGTTAGGATCCCCTCGGAGCGTATGTCATATCCAAGTTCATTTTCGTCTGGCAGGATGTGATGTCCAATCAGGCTTTTCGCGACAATGTTTCAGGCAGTCGTTGGATATTAATTCGGGCCAGAAAATTCCGAAAATTCGTCAGAGGCATCGGCTGACGCCGATTATAGAATTAGAGGCTACTTCTGTAAAATATCAAAAATATGAGTTCATGCGTAACACAAGGTTCTATTGTCGTGATACTCAGTGGTAGTGACGTCGGATTCCGCGGCGAAGGTCGTGGGTCGAATCCTACAATGAACTTGAGCTTTCAGTGAGGAAAAACATCGTGAGGTACAAGAGAGATAGTTGGGTACTACCTTGTAGTACCCAGTAGTAGTAGTAGTACCCGACTGGCTAAAATGCCCTGAAAAATTTGACCCTTGAAAGATGAAAAATGGTTGCCAAGCACCCATAGTATAGGTGTGTTGCCACAGTTGCACTTGGGAGCTAGTTCCCATCTAAGCTTTGTGTGCTTACCACCTTCGGTCACATCATCACTTACTATGGTGAGCTATGAAACACAAGCATAAAAAAAAATACAAAGTAAATAATTAAATATCCATTGTAGAGACGGCGTCGGCGATGGTCAGCTGAAAGTGATAAAAGAATACGAGATACCACAGATGATGATAGGCTGCACATTCCTTCAAGCGACATATAAGCCATCCCTGACATACATTGTAGTGCAAAAGCGAATCAACACTAGGATCTTTATGAAGGTTGCCAGCGGGTTCGACAATCCGCATCCCGGTACTGTAGTCGATCACGCGATCACTAGACGCGATTGGTAAGTGTTTATTTTTATCATTTTCATATACATAGTTTTTCTCTTCTCTAATATTGTGAAGAGGAAACATTTGTATGTATGTGTGTACTTGCTTTCCGCCCCGCGCTTTCACCCGCGTTCCCGTGGGATCTTATCTTTTACCGGGTTACCAGACAGTATATTCTATCTCTGTGCCAAATTTCATTCAGATCCGTTAAGCCGTTCTGACGCGATTGAGTAACAAACATCCATCCATCCATCCACCCAAACACTTACATTTATAATATTAATGGGATGTATGTAACGAATAAACTAAAAATTACTGGGCCGATTTCCAAAATTCTTTCACCATTCGAATGCTACATTATTTGCACGGTGGTAGGGTACTTTGTAGTACCCGACTGGCTGGCTACCACGCTCGGGTTAAAAATCTGTCGCCAAGCATATATCGGTGTGTTCCAGCTGCACTTGAGAGCCAGTTCCCATCTAGGCTTTGTGTGCTTACCACCTTCGGCCACATCATCACATACCATGGTGAGATTGCGGTCGAACACAAGTTTATTCAAAAGTAAAAAGATCAGCAACTTAATATCTAATGATCGGAAGACTAGAAGACTAGACTGTTTTGATTGACAGTACCACCGTGCATAGGTTTTCGAAGGTTTTCCACACATCATGAACGGCAAAACTTTTTTTACAGGTACGATTTTCTTATCGCGTCGCAAAAGGTCAATCAAGGTACTGTCACCCCAACACATTATGTGGTTGTTCACGATAGCAGCGGTATGACGCCGGATCAGTGCCAACGTTTAACGTATAAGTTATGCCATTTGTACTACAATTGGCCTGGTACAGTCCGGGTACCGGCCCCATGCCAATACGCCCACAAACTAGCCTTCCTTGTGGGCCAAAGCATTCACCAGCCACCATCCGATGTGCTCTCCGACAAGTTATTTTTTCTTTAAGTTTTTTTGTTACTTTTTACTTTCAGTCAAAACATGCTCATTAGTCAGTCAACTCGATGACTGTTCGCTAGGTTCTACGTGCTAATATAGGATATAGAATATTACTGTACCAAAAATCAGTTTAGTCGGCAAATTATCGATTCTAAAATGACTGTTCTTAAGATGTACAATACCAGAAACGTGTGATTTAATTCGTGGAAAGTAAACAATAGTGATTTTATTATAGTAATACTTTGTTACACTGTCCGCTAATGTTACGCGATAAATGCTATACAAGTAGGTATCAGATTTCTACTAAACATATCGTACTTAGCTGAAGTAATTGTGACGTAGTAAAATAATATTATTTGTGTTTTTTCATGGCTAATGTATAGTTTAAAAATCAAACTTTCTGAGACTGCAGTAGATTTTTGTGGAATCGGTATTTTTTTCGAGTAAAGTCTAAATTCTCCATAATCTGTTCACCCGTTGTTACGTCGCAAATAAGTGAAAAAGCTTGGTTCCTAAAGAAATCTCCACCGATTAAAATAATTTAAGTTGCATTGTCATAACAACTAGTTTTATTTTATATTATTATTCTTAAGTACAAATTGTTTGCGCCAGGCCTGAGCTATTTTCGAGTTTTGAGTATTTTCTTTTTAGTCTAAGTTCTAAGCCAGAGCTATTAACTTCGAGGTTTGAGTATTCTCATTTTAGATTTTTAGTCTAAGTGCTAAGCTTGTTTTGAAAAGAGTAATTGCCCAGTTTATTGAGTCTGACAATTCATAAGTGCCTGTGAAGGCCTATTTAATAAACATTTAATTTCAAGAAATAGATCTATATTTTTGTATGCTATGGCTCCAATCTATGTCAATAGGTTATTTTCCATGTTCGGTAAAATTTACGCCATTAGGTGTAATAAAATTAAATATGAACATTCTTTAACTTTAAAAACAAATTGTTAAATAGTTTTAAGAATTGATTTCAATTTTGAATTGAACAGCAATTCAATTTTTTTTCTGATGACCAATTACATCAGAAAAAAAAAATATTGCTGTTTTATCATATCCTCTTACTAAAATTTACCTTCAGGGCTACCGCGTAAATGGTACCAAACTTAATTGAATTGGTTCCCATTTTCTGGAATTCTGTTACATTGCTGGGCCATGCGAATATCAAAGGAGTTATCCATCGAGTCTTCCGTTGCCCTTGTGGGATCTAAATATTATGGAATTCTAGATTTTCATGCAAAAGCGATAACAATTTTGTAATCAATATTGTTATCGCTTTTGCATGAAAATGGTAGGTTATGCATGAAAAATAGAGGAGTAATACCGAGCTATGAATATAATTACATTCGCCACGCGTTCTCACCCTTGTTTCCAAAATTAATCAAATCAAAGTAATTTTAACCTGTAAGATATTCCGGTGCTTAAAAAATCTGTTGTTTCTTTATAACGTTAAGGAAGGATAAACAAATTTGGACCCATTAGACACGTGTTAAAGATTGATTTTATCGGTATGTTACATAAAGTGCAGCTAAGTCTATGTTACAGTCTTTCTGAGAGCATTATGACGTTGCGTTTCTATATAATGTAGCATCCTATGGATGGGTGCTGTAATTGTCTGATGATAAATTTTAGATATTAGGGAATTGTGATGAGGTTACTCGCCTGTCTGCTTGTCACACTTAGGATATAAAAGGTCATATTTAGTGTAGTAAGTACCTACCTCTGACTAATTAGTACTGTACTAATAGTCACATAAATATTAGTATTAAGATTATTTCTACAAAAATGTAAGATGACATTAGGCAAATTGTTTTAATTCGAATTCGAACATTCATGATTGGGACCAAAATTAACAAAATGTGTGCAAACTGCGTTGCATCGCCACGTATTTCGATTAAGTTCTATCGGGTGCTCAATATCCCTTTTATCATGTTAGGGTGTAAAGTAAAATACTTTGTCTAATGTTATTTCCATAGATTAATAAAACGCCGCGCCGCTCCTTCGTAGATGGAGCGATCCCTTTCCGTGACAGCTCCGAAAATGCGGCAACTCAATATTGTTTCGCGACGACGGAATGGTGTCATTTCTTGCAACGAGACTGGGCTCGGTTCGGCTCGGGTTCGATTTAGGCGTAGTATTTGTTGCCGCATTTTTCAAGTATACTTAATCTATGGTTATTTCAAATAAAAAAAATATATTTTTCTATTGGTTTATTGTAGATTAAATGACATTACCTTAAAACTTTATTCGTTATATAGTTTTAAGGTCGATTAATAATAAGTATCAGAATAAATTTTTCAATATTGTAATCTCATTAGTAATGATAAGTGAAAGATTAATAATTGTTGGTTAAAATATGTGATATATTGTGTTCTTGTTATGCAGTCGCATCTGCGAATCGAAGCAGTGGTATGCAGCGATCTTAGAGCATTAAGCCAGCCGGGAGGGGGCACTGACAGGCGTTCCTCTCTGCCAAATGTACGTGATTACCAATCACGTCGGTTATATAAAACTGCACACACTGACACATTGTCCCTGTGTGTGAATGTAATTGTGTGCGTATGGTTTATGCTAGTGTTTGATAATTTTGTCATGTCATGCGTATTAATGTGTGCGTTCTCGTCCCCCCCAAAAAGTGACAGACTTTATTGCATAGACATTAGTGCGCGTGACGTCTCCAGACTGGCTTAATACTCAAAGGCAGCGATGGTACTTTCTATTGATGGTATTAACATTCCGTTAATTATACTGTTAATTCAAGATTTTTCGTACTTATCGCACATATTTTTGACGATAGTCGCAGAAGCGACCGGTGCATTATTCAATCAGTTAATTGTAGATATAAGCTTGAGGCAACGAGTGATCGATATTCGATTCTTCATTCAAATGAGTTTCAATTTTAATATTTGAAGCCTCCAGATATCGATCACTGAATGATCAGAGTTTGATCATTTGATTTCATTGTGTTCTATGTATTTTTACATAATATTAATTGATTTATTTCCTACTCCATTAAACTATATTCCATTGGAATAAAAAAATATGCTTGTTGTATTTTAAATCAAGATTAAAGCTATCTTCTCGAATATCATTTTGCATAATAAACAGATACGGTATCCATATTGTACAAAGTAGTAAACTTTTCGAAAGCGAGCCATTGTTTTTGGATTATCGAAAGTGGGTTTTTTTTGATAACTCTGACTCCACGCTGATGTCCGCGTTCTACTAAGAATAATTTATTTCCGCCGGACCTAAACTACCCTTATAAGGTCATCAAATCATGTGTAATCTTGTAGAAATAGAAGACAACAGTTTAGGTACGGTCAGCAACATATAAGGTTAAACGGATCCAAATTTACAAACGACTGATATCGAAATTATGTAGAATTTTGCTTCTTTTTTACTAACTGTCCCCCGCGGTGATTTCACATTCCCGAGGGATTTTATCTTGTTTCCGGTATAAAAGTATTCCATGTTCTATTCGAGGATATGATCCACCTGTGTGTCAAGTTTCATTAAAATCCGTTTAGCAGTTTTTGCGTGAAAGAGTCACAAACATTGGAATATTCACATTTATAATAGTAGTAAGATGACATGGATTCTATACTTATGATACATAATATTCTATGATTTAATTATTATTAACATGGATCTGTTAAAGTACTTATGTTGGTTACTGTACAAATCATTTATTTCCACGTCTGCAAAACTCTTAATAATTGCTCAAGTGAAGTAAAAGTACCTGATAAAAAGTAAATACATATTGTTAACTGCCTGTTTTACCAGCACAGAGAGCGTGCTGGTAAAACATGTTCATGTAATAGATTTTTATTTGTCTGTTATGTTCTTACCGAAAGTAAGATACTCCGACCGTTAAATTGCTTTTTCGAGCATTATTTTTGCAACTTTTGAATACACACTGTGGCATAGTGAGACGTGTTTATATTGGCTGTGTTCAAACGAAACTAAACAAAATAAGAGCTCACTTTTCAAATGCGCTCTTATTTACCGAGACGTATTTTTTGCGCCGACCCTAAATCTAGTCTATACCTATATCGATGGTCGAATGTCTTCCAATTTTGTGATTTACAATAATGGTAGGGGAGGCGAATAGGGGATTTCGGGATTTACTCGAGCGCGGTAGATTAACATAAGGGGGGCAACCTTGCATCTTGTGAAGTACTCTCACCAAATCTGAGCCCTCTATATAGTGTCGAACGTCTAGGGTAGCCCGTCATATTAGTTTTTTTTTTTTTTTTGATGTTTCTGCTACATGGCAATCTGTTCCAGGAACAATAAGCCAATTCTTTGGCTGACAGTATGTCTTAATTGTAATATAGTCCACGAGAGCCATAAGCTGCTGGAAAGTTTCTTTCCAGCAGACTCTCTTGTTGTATTATAGTGGGAATCTTTTCGTGAGATTAGGGATGTCATGTCTCTTTAGCCGGTTATGTTGGAGTCCACCTTCTCCACTTAAAGTCTGTGCAAGTTCATTTACATGAGTTGTTAGCTTCTCCTGGTACTTCAGGCTGCTTTGGGCTATTACTTGTTGGACAGTTTTAATGCCGAGGTCTAAGTACATGTATTTATTGCTAATACACTGGGGGATACCGAACATTGTTCTTAGTGCTTTGTTCTAGAATCTTTCTAGTATGTCGATGTTGCTGTTGCTGGCGGTTCCCCACAGCTGTATGCCGTAGGTCCAGATGGGCTTTAATATTATTTTATATATCAACATTTTGCTGTTGTTATTTAGTTGTGAGTGTCGTCCAATTAGCCAGTTAAGGTTGCGAAGTTTTCCGTCCAGTTGCTTTCTTTTGGTCCAGATATGCCTTTGCCATGTCATTCTCCTGTCAGATTAGTAAAAAAAAATCGATGGTTTGAAATACTCGAGCGCGTCAGATTAAGGTAAGGTAAGTTAGTTATGCAAAATAGTGTACATTTCAATAATCTGACAATTTAGGCGTGACGAAAGAAAATTGGAGACTCGCAAAGTTGCTCTGGATTTTCTCGAGCGCGATTAGTTTTTTTTTTATTTTGAAGGAAATTAGTCACGAATCACGAAAATATCTTAATCTGCCGATTTGCACAAGCCGAAGTAGCTAAAATCATTATTAAGTGTATAGTCCAGGAATATTATGAGTTTCACCTCAGAATGAGAGATAGTCACCTATTAACTTGTATAAACCTTTATTTTGACACCGTAAAACTTGTCTCAAAAGCTACTTATCATAGGGTGCCCGCGACTACTGATTTTTCAAGGTCAAAGGTCAAAAAATGATTTATTGCAAATATCTCGTTTCCTATGGGTTTTTTGGTATATGTATTCTTAATAAATATTGTAGAAGATTAAATTCTCTACAACTTTTGTACAATCATTTTTTCGATATCTTGAACCATTTTCGAGATTTCGATATTTTTTATATGTTTTTTTTCAAACCGTCAGATTAAGGAAATTCCTCAACATAATTGTCAGATTATTATTTTTCCGTTATCAAACAGACGTGGCGCGACTACCCTATTAATATCTGACGCGCTCGAGTATTTCTTGGTGACTGTTTTTTTTTTACATTTTTGAAACCCTGTAGACGCTCCCCCCACCGCTGAAGGAGAAAATATCACATAACCTTTTTTTCTTTATTCCACCTAATCTTCAAATTCCAGTAGGTCCCAAAGACGCTCGAGTAACTACAAATTTAGCATCATTGCCTCCCCTACCATAACATTAATCTATGATTTACTTGACATACGGCTATTTGGCAGCACTTTTGGAATCTGATAGGTACCTACATCGTATGGATTAGAACAAGTACGAATAAGGCAAATATATCGGTACAATTTTAAATTTCCCACATAAATTACGCCGGAAAAACAAAGTTGACAAGAATGTAAGGAATAAATGTGTATTTACTAGTACGTACGTGCTTTTACCAGTACAGTTTAGTTAAGGAAATACATTATAGGCTTATGAAACGTCAAAAAAATACTGAAAATTTCAGGTAAAAACCATTAAATTTCAGGATTTTCCATATCAATGGCTGTAAAGCGTTTTGCTTCTTTCTGATCAAAATAGCTGTTGGAACGTTACGATTTAAGCCATTTTATTCTACACTAACTTTCCGCCCCGCGACTTCACCCGCGTACCCCTTTTTTTTACTCCTTTAAGGGTTGAATTTAAAAAAAATACTTTCTTATTCCTCGTCTACGTTTTAAAAACAACACCTGTGCTGGGCTGGGCGTTTGATGAGCCAGTAAGTTAGGCCTTCCCTTTTTATATATAAATACATACCTATACGTAACATATAGGTACTATATTGGTAATTATCTTTTAAAACTCGTTAAGGATCTTTTAAAACTACTTTCATATTTTTTAGGGATTCGTAGGCTCAAAAGAAAAAATCGGCACCCTTAAAGGATCACTTTGTTCTCCCTGTTCGTCTGTCAATACCCTTTTTCTCAGGAACGCGGTGTACGGAACCAGGTGCGGATCCAGGATTTGGTTAAGTGAGGGATAATTGCACCTGCTTCATCATCATATCAGCCGGGAGATGTCCACTGCTGGACCCGCGACCCTCACAAGATCGTCGGTCCACCGTGTGGGAGGCCTGCCCACGCTGCGTCTTCCGGTTCGTGGTCGCCACTCGAGAACCTTTCTGCCCCATCGGCCGTCGGTTCTACGAGCTATGTGCCTCGCCCACTGCCACTTCTGTTTGACAATTCTTCGGGCCATGTCGGTCACTTTGGTTCGCCTGCGGATTTCCTCATTTCTGATTCGATCTCGCAGGGAGACTCCGAGCATAGCCCTCTCCATTGCTCTTTGGGTGACTTTTAGCCTTCTTAGGAGGCCCATAGTAAGCGACCACGTCTCTGTTCCGTATGTCATCACTGGCAACATACACTGGTCGAAGACTTTCGACTTGAGACACTGCGGTATTTGGGACGAGAAGATGTTACGCAGCTTCCCGAACGCTGCCCAGACGAGTTGGATTCGTCGATTGACCTCTTTCTCGAAGTTGGACCTACCTAGTTGGATGGTCTGACCTAGGTAAATATAGTCGTCTACAACTTCGAGTGCAGAGCCTCCAACCTTTACTAGAGTGGGTGCAACATGGACGTTAGACATGATTTTCACCTGCTTAATCTTACAGAAAATCGGGGAGTGATGAGCGAGTTAATAACTATTCTTCGTAAACGGCACTCCCCTTTAGTCCCGAAGACTTAGTGATGTCGCTAGGTTTTTTAGTTTAGGTTAATTAGTGATTTCAATAATTTGAAGAATGATTGCCCCAGCAAATGCTTACATAGCTCTTTATAGTGCGAATGTCATAGTGGGCATAAACTTATTAAAACGTAAGTTTATAAGAACCTACTGATTTACAAAAATAAAAGTTTAGGCTGATTAGATTTCATTGATGGAAAATAATTGCATGGCTCAATTATTTACAGCCATTTTATATATTTGTGTACGTATTGGACAAGGTATTAAGTCAAATTAATAATAAATAATATTTTTATTAAATGCAAGTAAGGTAATTTTAAGATTTTTTCATTACCACAGAAGTAATGAAAAATTTGATGAGTAGAAATATTTAATTATATCTAAGTAGGTACGTTAGATTGACCTCGAATCATGACTATGTAGGTACTAGGTAGTGTTTCTTTCTTGTCAATTTTGTTATTTGATCTAAAATAAACCATCAAGTATAGGTAGATATTAGAAGCCATCTTAAGGAGATCGGTTAGAACTGTTCCAATACGTCAGCCTTTTTTCACTCTTAACGTTAAATAACCTAAGAATGTAAATTATTTTTATGTTAATAAAAAGCATTCTGAAAGAAATTAGTTTTTTTTCAAGCACAAATCCTTTTTCCTATCTTATCTCGCGCTATGGAGCCTAAAAATTCACTGTAGGTAGGTACCTACATTTTTATATTGAACGTCGTTTCAAATTTTATATTCATGTGGCTGGCTGAAGACGGACAATAACTATTAAAAACAATAAAAGCTTATTTCATAATGCGTATTGGTCCACAGTGAGAGATTCCGTGACCTCAAGAGCTTATAAGGATAAGTTGCATGTTCTCTGACGGTGATTATATAAAAATATCTGGAAATAGATTTTTGAAACTTGTGATAATGGTCAGGAATGTTGTGAAATAGACTTAAATCACTGTAATTATCGTTTGATGCCTAATTCCGCACATCCAATCTAATCGCTGTTCGGAAAATATTGTACCCTAATTAGGTGCAATGAAGTCTTCCCCCACGGCATAGCTTGACAGGGGAGACGAGCTGTGCACGCGCATTAGACAGATGGGAATTGGACTACTCAGAACCATAACAATATTTACTACGAATCCAGCTTGATATATTCTCGAGTTTCACGTCCATTGACGGCCCTATAACAACGTTAGGAAAGAATCCTCCAATCATCATGGCACAGGATGATAAAATCAATGTTCTCACGTCTAGTAAAGGTGTTTAGAATAAGCAAAGTGGTCCACTGTGGCAATTTATGTTCGGTTGGATATTCTTTGTTAATTTAATGCTTAAATTATTGTTAATTTTGGATATCTTTCAGGAATCAAAAATGTTGTCTTATGTGAGAATGGACATGAAGATTAGGGGTTAGATGTTTTTTTTTATGTACGCTGTGTTTATAGTCTTGTATAACTATATATAATACCTGGGATGTAATATTCAAATTTTTTATCGCCTTAGCTTTAGATTTGGCTAATCCAAATCGACGAAAGCGCAGCCATGTTATAGGATGATTGAAAATGATGGAAGAAAATGTTCCAATGAGGCTTTATTAAAAGGCCACGTTCTGACCTATTTGTCATCTCTATCCTTAACCCTAACATCTTGTGTTTAGATACATTCCTCTTAGTTGCTGTAATTCTAGTGAATGTTTAATCTTTATAATAAACTAAGTCAAATAAAAGATTTATGGAAGAAACCAACAAAATTAAAAGGTATTCTGTTGTTTCATATAAAGTGCTAGGTACATACATGTTGCCTGTTGGATAGTGAAGTTATGTGTATTATTGTGTAACTATCTAATGAGTATTATACTCAATACAATTCATAATTACGAGGAAAAAAAAGATAATCTCAATTATAAACTAACTTGTTGGTATATACATATTAGTATTACTACCTATTATACATTAGGTACTTATAATACTTACATTACTTTGAGTTTATGACTCCACTGAGCTTATCTATTCCTATGGGTATATCTAAACTAATATTATAAAGAGGAAAGATTTGACTTTTTGTTTATTACGATTTAACTCAAAAACTACTCGACTGACTTTAAAAAATCTTTCACCATCAGAAAGCTACATTATCCCTGAGTAACATAGGCTATATTTTTATCCCGGGAAAAGATAAGATCCCACGGGAACGCGGGTCAAACCGCGGAGGACAGCTAGTACTAGTATAAAACCGAAAAACCACTCACTGAAGAACGATATCTCAGAAAATATAAATGCTACGAACTCGAAATTTTGCAGGTAGGTATTTATAAATTTCTAATAGGGAGTAAAATATCTGCTAATGTGTTTTGAGAATTCTAAAGGGTTACCTCGGGAACGCTGGTGAAACCGCGTGGGACAGTTAAGACTAAATAATGACAACCTGAAAAAGTCGGTTGCTTATTAGGTTTACGGCCGTTTACGTATCACATCTAGGTTGATTTCTCCAAATAGATATTAGGGAATTCGCTGAAGATTAGAACATTTTAGAACAATCTCATTTATTTTACCTACGATACGTTTCAATAGCATCCAAATACAAAAATAAAGGCAATGACGCGTAGGTAAGTATTACTTCTGCAACTCCATTCTACTGGCTGGCAGCAGGATTCTATTGGTTTACTTTCACAAAACATTCTAGAGAAGTATAGGTAGGTAATCAATAGTGTACAAAGTCGATATGAAACTTCTAGCAGCTAACATGTGAGCTGACGTAATCTTATGTTGGTTTTCACCTCAGAACAATCTGAAATACCGACGGTATGTGTGGGTGTGCTTCGCTTAACGAAAGAGCGGCAGTCCATCAGGAGGGAGAGGGACAACGCTATACAGAGTGAGCGGTACGCAAGAATACGCAGCCCGTGGGAAATGCACAGTAGTGGTCAGATCAGACTGCGCGCGCGCCGGCCCAGTGCACGTATTATTGTATTGGAATCTCTGTCGCTTGTAACAGCTTATGGGATGATTCTACATGTTACGACGTCGTTTTTATTACGTTGGACTAAGATTCATTATTGAATTACATGTCTAGAAATATTGGATGTTCTCTTGTACTCAAAAGTTATATAGGTAGTAGAGTCGGGTACCTATAATGCGATGATTTTTTTAGCGATCGATTGAGGTGGTTTCTGCGGCGGGCCTCGCTCGGGATGCAAATGTGGTGTTTACGAAGTCGGTCGGCACACGCCTATAATAAAAGAAATGTTATATGCTTTATTAAACACGTTTTCATGACGATGTACTGGTAATAAGCCAATTTGCTTGGTCGCCGAGGAGGTTCTAAAATAATTTCCTATGGTAATGAAGATTCTATTCTGTGTCGCTGATAAAATCTTGTTTCATTGTCTTTCAAATGTATTAATGTAGGTATACCAGCAGAGGTATCCAGCCTAGATCGGAATTTGTGGATACCTAACCTACCTACTACAGCTGTGTAACCATTTTATGTTGTGCCACCAAACTTTATGACAAGATATTTCAAATTAAACTTTCGGATTTTATTTTTCAATTAGCATTTTTAAAATTAATATGCCAAACAATAAAAATGATTTGCCCACCCATCGCAATCAATCACAATGACCTGTAATTTGTATCGTTTGTGTCGCCCACCTACGCGAAACTGTTGACTTTAGCGCTTCAAAATGTATGAAATGTAAAAACCGTCCAAATATTTACAGCGCCATTTCAACCTTAATGACAAAGCAATATATACCTCCAGTTAATTAGACATTCATTGTAAATAAGGTTGATTATCCTTTGAAAATGGCTTTTCTTCAATGGTGGGACAATAGAGTTTGAAGCAGGGGTGGGTCACTTTGATACATATCTTAATTAGGCCGCACAAGGCGATCATCGATTTCTGCTTTTTTTTCACGTATCCGGTCGCTTGTTTAACCGTAACGAATATTTGTATTGACGCATAGATTAGAATGCTAGTTTTAAAATGTATTTTACAACATTCATATTGGGCAAAAGAGTAACAGGATTTTGGGAGTTGTTTGCACGTTTTTGACATTTGTCTGCCAAAAACTAAGGCATAAATATACGGAAATAACCTTTGCTTGCTTGAACTATTGTATAGCAACATGCTCTTCGTTTATTTCATAAAGATTTTTGTTCTAAAAATCAAAAATAACTACTTAGGTAGGAAACTATAGGTATCATCATATCAGCCGGAAGACGTGCACTGCTGGACAATGGTCTCCACGATGACCGATCTTGAGCTACCTGCACCCAGTGGCTTAGGTACGGAACAGAAACGTGGTCGCTTACTGTGAGTCTCATAAGAAGGCTTAAAGTCACCCTAAGAGGCAATGGCTGTGCTCGGAGTTTCCCTGTGAAATCGAATCAGAAATTACGAAATCCGCAGGCGAACCAAATTAACCGACTTATGTTTAATTGCATGACTTGCATTTACCACCTTTCTAAATCTAAGTAGGTAGGTAGGTATATTATATCTAGATAAGTAACAGTTCAAGTACACAAATCTTTACTAAGTAACGTCTTCATTTTCATGTGTAGGTAGATTTACTATGAAACAAAATAAACGGTTTACTTTGAAAACTGGAAAGCTACATACGATTGTATAGCCAAACGTTAATTGGAAGAACCGTTGACAAGCTCGTTCGCTTTTCACCGTTTGTTGATCGGGTTTAATGAATTGAACGCTGTTAGTCGAGACTTGATAGAGATGTGAAAATGTGAATGAATGTTCGTTTTATGTATGTCGTGGTTATTTTACAATACCTTTGATAGTAAAGTTTACTGTTGGCAGTTTTGATAGTAGGCAAGTATTTGCTAATAGACCTTGTATGTATGTACGAACTTACTAAAGGTAAAGAGTCGTAATCTTTGGTAATAAGTTAGGTAAAGAACCGTTAATGTCTCTGCTACGATATCTAGTCGACCCCTAAATTAGACTTTTAGATGGTGGAAGAATCTAATGAAGTGGAATGAACAAACTCAGAAATAAGGATTAGACAATTTAAAAATGACGAATAGGTAAACACTTAAAAATATGTTGCTTGCTTAAAAACAAGAAATATTTAATTTGTTCTGGTTCTAAAGGTTTTTATTAACACATTTGGGAACACACCTAAGGTTATTAATTTTTTACTTTATACAAACTGAAAAGATTTTAATTAAAATAGTGAGATGCAAGAAAAAAAAAAGAAAACTAAAGATAAGGTACGGTGTGCCAGTTTTGATTTAGCTTCCTAGTCATCGAAAATTACAACAAGGTTCAAACTAAAAAGATATCACTGAAAGAGATGCATAATAATGACGTTGTCATAAGTTGTCAGATTGATCTGTAAGCGAAACTAATCTTTATCACCTATGAATCTGCAAGCGGCATTCAACCTTAGGGTGGTACACCACTTTCTTGGCCGACCGTACCTACCTACCTACTTATTGCGCTAAAAATTACTTTGGACAAATATAAGATTGTTTCACAACTGTTAGGTATGTATTCGAATTCTTTCATGTTTTGCATAAGTAGGTAGGTACCTATGCTACAAATAATGTTGAATAGACTAGCAAGATCAGGTTATCAGATAGTTACTTAAAAAAACACTCTTATGGTGCGACAAATACTTTCGGTTCCATAAGTAAAATTATCCACACTGTATGTAATGTATAAATGAGAAATACTTACTCTTCAGAGAGATAAAATCTATAAACACGTAGAACTTACAATGTTAGTGACGTGAAGTGCAGGAGCCCCATCGTCACTGTAGCATAATTAACATCAGACATGTCTATAATGAGATCTGCATCAACATTTTACTATAGCGACTATGGTCTTTATTTGTTAATAAATAAAGTCTGATATCGTAGTAGCTATATTAAAACTAGCTCAATAGTGCAACAACGATCATGTCTGTATTAAAACGTGAGATATCCTGTGGTGTCTGCATAACAACTTGCCCCCGAGAATATGTTGTTTTGCATTGCATAGTTATTTGGTTATTTTATTGCATTCAAATAGTTCGGATGCATGTTCGAATGCCGACCTTGCGACAATAAAAACTTGGCTCGATTATTTTGTTTCAATTCAACCACGACTGAGTTTTGCAAAATACGTTATGGTCCTTTTTATTTAATGCTACCTAATTTATCTACTAAAATTATATCTTTTTTTAAACAGTTTTTGAGTTATGTTTATGCATATTTTACATTGGAAAAATAAAATAATCTTTAGTTAGGTAGGTACCACTGGTGCCTTTATCTACTGTTGCATCTTTACTAGCTAGACAATAATCATAGCTACTTTAGTTATGTGTATACTTACTAGTTAGTTCAGTTCAGTAAAGTCTAGGTACTCAAATTTACTGGATTTTCATCCACAATATTTTTATCTTCTATTAATCTTTACTTCATATCTATCTTCTCAATACGAAATTCACTTATGGTTTCAGTTACAAAACCCATCACAAATCAACACACCTACATTCAATAATTTCCACAGTGTATCAATCTAATCTTCAAATTGTCATCTCGTAACCATAGCTTAGACAACGTTTACCTGCTTTCAGAGGTAATCGTCCAGAGCGGCACGTCGTGTTTCAGACGAGCTTCGCCCGGGGGCTTTAGCCGTGGGAACGGGTCGAGCCTTATTCCCTTCATTGAACATGTAACGCTATCACCTTCATACTGAATTTAGTACTGGGCTAGATCGCGTTTTAGTTGCTCAGTGGCGTTTACGCTTTTTAATTTATCTTAGTGATAGCAAAAACTAGGTTTACCATTAATTTTAATTGATTGGTAATGGAAACTATCGTCTTGTTGATGTAGTTTCCAATTTATGTACCTAATAGTGCAGGTACATTCGTCTATAAAATAACATAATGGGAGTGAGAGTAAATAGTATTAAATGGTCGAGAAATCGGCAATATTTTTTTCTTCATTTAAATAATACAAATATTGGTATTACCTACTTACCTATTTATCTTAGGGTGTTTAAGTCTCAAATTAAACAAAAGACTGATCCTTAACGAGTGATGTATAACACGGTATTCGTTTATAATATTTGATCTTCACACATTGTTAAAAATACTGCCAGGTTAATGAGTCAGTGGAAACACGAAAAATAAAGATGTAAAGAGATACTTAACACGCCCTCTCAGTAATCCGAGAAGACATGCCATATGTGTGAATATATCCATATAAACAAATTAAGCGTGTTATTATTCAAATTCAAATATAATAAAATATAATAAGTGTTCATTAATTTATTAATGTAATTTGATTCTAGTGTTACACTTTTGTGTTTCTTATAATTTAACGATTTTTTATTCTTTACATAGTTCTTTTTATGAAATCAGAATAAACCTGCGTTGATTATGACATTAAAAAGGACAATAGACAAGCAGATGTTGCTTTTAAAATAACACAAAATAAACATGGATGCAAATTAAAACCCCATAAATTTTCCCAAACCAGCGGATGTGTTACCATACTTACCACACAGGATGTCTTTATTTGACGCCGGCGTCTCCAACCATATCTTCATACAGTCTAACAAAACATCACCGAAAATATTAACCGAATCAATAGTTGTTCTTGGAACACTGCGGAAAACCGATAGGGCGCCTTTATGGGCTTTGAGTGAGTTGGAAACCACGTGCTGTTTGCTGTCGATGACGCAAATATCCAATTGATTTTGAACTTTAATTTGTAAGTGTTAAGTATTATAAGTGATATTTTCAAAGAGTGCATTTTCGCGTTTGAATGTGATTGTGACTCGACGCTGGTGGTGACACCTCGCAAATAATATTGGTGTTGTGTGGACCACCGCCAGTACGCGGTACATTTTAAAGAAACTCGATGGGCGGCTATTGACTTGATTGATTGCGCATTGAGTAGGGTATTTATATACTTTACCATTTTTTTTGCATATGATTTGTATCAACATAAAGTAACTAGTTTTATTATAACTTAGGCAATTAGTAGTTAGTATTACCGGTTTAGAGATAACACATCATATACTCTGAAGCTATGTTATGACGACAGTAGGAATTTCCTTTGGCGATTGGCTAAATGTGGAACTCGAGACCCCATCAAAATTTCTACCATGGACAAAAAACTAACAGCATTTGATGATCTCATCTCTCGGTTGTTTTCAGTTTATTAAATATATATATCGGATCGTCATCCCTATGAAGAAGAGGCGCCACTTCATAATTCTTTTATTTTCAGCCCAGTCACCTTAAATCTTTTAAGCATTACCTTCAGTGTCACCTCACGGGCTGGACATCATAAACGAGCGACTCGTATAAATAACGATATATATGTATGGACTCATAATATAGGACTATAACGGCGCCTGTTGAAGTCCTTGTTTTGTGAGCCTTTAGTGATGTTACTGATATTATTATTATCGATAAATCCATTGGAAATAGAGATGTTAAATATATCGCAGCCTCGCGTGACAAAGAACCCCATTTTCCGAACTGAGGTTAGTCAATTAAACAATACCCTTTTAAAGATGATTATATTATTATAAGTAATTCATTTTATTATTCGTCATTAAAAACAGCGCCTACTAAAGTCTTTGTATCTCTATTTGGTTATTTGATAACGTGGCGTGTTCGAGAGACTCATTATTTTATGAGTCTAATATTAATAATAACATCATTACCTAAAGATACCTCACTAGCTTACAAACGTTACATGACATGTGCACTCGCTTATTTATACCCTTTATCGTATGACGTCCGCACATAAAAGCATGCCGCTAGCTATAATAGAAGGACAGACCAACCATTGTACGCTACGAGCATGTAAAGACTATTCATCTCGGTGTACCGATGACTCAAGAACGAAGACTGATGCCTCCACGATTTCAGTACATTGTGTAATAAGCATTTCGCCGACTATGTTTAAGAGAAACTTTAAAAATAATTTAATTGACTCCTTTACTTTTATTGGTAGTCTGTTTCTTACGAGGCTTAAGTGTTTTAGACTTCTAAGGTTGTTAAAATGTAGTTGGGCATTATGGTTGTTCTGGCAGTCTATAATTTTGTCGTAGGTAAAAAAAAAACTTTTTTGTTGTAAATTTGACATTTCATTATCTGTTTTATTTCCGTACAATTTTGTTGTTCACAGCATTAGTGTAGTGTATATGTCTAAACTTGTATATAATGTTATAGGTAATAACTATAACTACCTATATACAAGTATATATAACTATAACTACCTATAGTATATAGGTAAAAAAAAAAGGTAGTTATTGATAAAAAAATAATTGATATTTTATGAAATAGGTGGCTTGAAACTGACACATATTGAACTGAACTGAGACCCTTAAAATTTCTGGCAAAATCGAAATTCCTTCAAACACACTATTTCTTTCTGCTGTTCGTGTTCCCGCTCTTTCTCACGACAGAGCCGCTTCCACTGCTCTCGGTCTTTGTCGAGGTATGATCTTTGTGCCTAGTTTGGTTGGAAACCTTGTTGGACCATCATATTGGGCTGCGTCCTCTAGGTTTCTTTCATTCCAGCTTTCCCGTGACCATTAGCTTCTCCAGATTGTCGGAGGCACCTTGGGAATATTATCGGGTAACTAAATTTAAAGTAGATACTTTTAAAGATTAGATCAAGGTAAAGTGGGAAAGATACGGCTCGCAGGCCACGCACGTGGTATTCGCTTTAAACCTACCTGCATAAGCCAAGGTCACTTGAGCAATTTTAGTATTTTACTTAATGCTCTTATTGTCATAAAAATGCGTTCAACAACTGAGTAGCAGAGCTGCAGGCAGACGTAGTTTGGTTCCATTACATCCTGTACGGGGACCTACTATAGTTTTCCTTTGTAATCTATGAATCAATTTTATGAGACGAAACGTAAAGTCGTAACTTGTAACTTACTAAAACCGCATACCATATCTATGTACGTAGGTATCAGGTATCTCGTTTATTATTTCGAAACACGTCGATACCTGAATCGATAGGATTTGCAAAAAAGGAACAACGCCAGTGTCCTTACCTGATATTACAATGTTATGACTTATACGTCTCTCTCGAGCAGATTTATCGATATTCAATGTATAAAAATCAACTAAATCAGCATAATACATTCATTAAATAACGTGTAAATTAATTTTATAACATGCTTTACGAAACGAAATAGAAACATCTGGACAAGGAAGGAAATAAGTTGTAATTTTTTTTAGATTTAATATTACGTCATCGCGTATTTTATTGGAAACTGTGAACCATCATTTAAATTGTAAAAGATAATACTGATTTGATGCAATCATCCAATGACGTAATAGTACCTAATAAATAAAAAAATCGCCCCGCGTTTTGAACTTCTTGACCTTAGAAGATGAATTTTGGGAATTCCTTTCCAGTTAGGTAACTTCTACGCTTTAGGCAGAAGTTACCAACTAAATTAGTCTTTCCTTGTTTTGTTTAATTTTTTATTTTATTATAGGTGCCTACCACAAGTGACAACAAAGCTGACGGGTCACCTGGTGTTAAGTGACTACCGTCGCCTAATAGACATTAGCAATACCAAGGGGATTGCCAATGTGTTGCACACCTTATTACAATGCCTTAAAGGCAACTCTCAAGTGCAACTGCCGGAATACAGCGACAGAATTTCAACTTGAGGGTGGTAGCCAGCCAGTCGAGTACTACAAAGTACCCTACCACCATGATATGGTTTCCTCACAATGTTTTCCTTCACCGAAAGCACAAGCCCATTGTAGGATTCGAACCCACGACCTTCGCCGCGGTATCCGGCATCACTACCACTGAGCTGTCATCGTCTTGTTTTCGTAATATACATACGAGTATATTATAGGCTAATATAGATTGATTGGTGACACAATAAAAGTCACCTGAGATCAACAGATACAAATTTTCCATCGAGCAACAATCCGGCAACAAAGTCATCAAATCTTAAAAGGACAACTCAACCCAATCAATTAGGTATGTGTATCGTATAATAATTAAAATCATCGTTAATTTAAAAGCACTTGTAACTAAACACTTTAATGAAGTGAATCATTATATACTATTAAATTAGTCTAAGTGTATACAAATATTTGCAAAAGGGTAGCAATGAAAATTGTACTTATGATAATTATTATGGTCGTATAAAAATGCTCATTACGTCGGTCACAGGATTGTTTCAAACTTAAATTATAATAATAATATGTATCTTTGGTAAGGACATTTAATTTTTATTGTCACAAATTTAATGGGCGAAGACCGTAATTTTATACTTAAACCGCAAAATTGAATAATTTATTACACCTACAATTAGATTGTTAGGCACAATTCAATTCGCCAATGTTCGGTCGGACCCTATGTTTTTTGTACAAATCAATTTGATTCGTCGCGTTCCACTTTAAATTCACACGTTAAAAGGTAAAATCCTGTAAATTGATTGTTTTTATTGTTTTATTCTTTAGTTTTAGTGTATTTTTATTCGAAATTGTTGTAGTTACTTTATTATTAAGGTTATAATATTAAATGTTTTGTTTTTGACACATTTTTGCCAGATATTGAGTTATGTATTAGATCTTTACTATATGATCTTAGGATGATAATAATATCATAATATTATGTAAAAATAAATGTGATTAACGACCTACTACAAAAGCGATCAATTGATTGGTCCTAATCAGACAAGACGGGATCCGGGGACTAAATATTTACTCAATATTAAATAATATTTTCTCTACATGTTCTTCCCTAGTAGACCACCTGGAAGTCGTACGTCCACATTTAGAGACCTCCTTCCATGTAGCTTAAGGTTACCAGTTTCACCAAATCGTACCAAGGAGACCGTATGTACCTATCTAAACAAGCTGGGAACACTCAGATTGCCAAAAACTCTTCTGTTATTCGGAGGTTGTAGCGGCTTACATGTGAGTCGAGTCAGCGGAAAAGAAATAGAAGCGCGTCGTCACAACGAATGAAATATGACATAGAAACAGAAATCCTACATGGCGCTAGTAAAGTTTTCTCATCTGCAGTCCCCGAGCATTGATAGAAGGAAACTTGCCGGTGGAAGATCTTCACTTTTCGCGGTACCTATGACATATCCAACACGAAGGACCCAATATAAATGCAGTATTAGTATTATACATTATGCGAATATTTTACATTCCATCGAAAGTGATTTAATGTGGTCTGACGACTACCTGTACAAGGGTCTACGTCGAGGAATCCAGTGGCAGATTTCAGATTAGCACTATACTCGTACATCATTAGAAATATTTACATATAAATTCCGTAGATGCTTAATCGATCTACCGATAGACTTCTTGTTAATACTAAAAGCGTCCTGCAATTAATAACTTAGTTTTAACTCCTTTTTTAGGCTTCCTAACTAACCTTTTTTTTGTGATGAAAATTGTTAATTATCTAATTTCTGATTTCTAAATGTACCGTTCCATGAAATTAATTTTAAAAAATCAACAAGAGACTTGAAATCGTGAAACAATAGATGAATAAATAAAAGACAAATAACCTACTTAATACAACATTTGATAAAAAAAAAAAGTTTTAATTTTTTTTTCATCAAAGTTTATTGAATGAGAAGTCTATAATTTTGATAACTATGGAACGTCAGCGTCGTTAATCTCATAGTTTATCTTTTACATTTTCGTTATATATAAATAATAATGTTGTTACTTTTAGACGTAATCAAAGTTTTTTGTTTTTTGGAGACTATTAAAATATACAACAAAAATCGCTAAAAATATATTCATTATGATATAACTTTTGTGATGTTTAGTTAAGTTTCTAATTCTCGAAATTTAAGTACAATAAATATTAGATACCAAAATCGCTTCTTTATTCTTTGACAAAATAATCTAGTGTCGGTACTTTTCTCATAGCCTAACCTAACTCGTAACGGTCAACGAAACGATTAACTTCAATAAGGCATTGAGTCTATTTATCCTGTCATACCGTGCTTAGCCTTTAATCTTCGATACTATCTCCTGCTTCCACAGATCACCATGTACTATCACGTACATAACTGCCTTTAACAATTGACAAGCCACGTTATTCTAAAGATGATATTGACACAAAGACACAGCCTTCAATGGACGATGGAATTTAAAAAGCGACTGTACTTGAAAGTTCTCACAGAGCGATGAGAATGCTCTTTACAATCGATATTCAAAAAAAGAACAGCATCGATGTCTCTGTTGTCAACGGACAATTCTTTTGGAGATCAACAACACCGACGCTTAATCCAATTTGAACTTTAAATCTTAAGTATTAGTGATTAAATCAGATTGAGTAATAAATGGATTTTATTGTTCCGTTTCGGTATGAATTGCGTCACCGACTAAAAAGACAAAGCACGAACCGATCGCGTCGCATTGTGGGGTTAATGATGAGCCAAAACATTATTTTTAGATGGCTAGCCAGACTTTATAAGGTGCACAGACGATCGCAATGTAGATACAATTCGCTTTTATGGTACCGGTAGCTTTAGTTGTTAACATGGCCGAGGTTTCCGATACGATGTTGCCGATTTTAAATCGATGTTAATATATTTAATTTAATTGTTTATCGATCAAAATCTGCAGTAGCTAACTTACTTGAAACGTGGTTTTTGAATAATGACAAACTCGAATGCTATTTGTACCTAAAATAAAAAAAAAACATCTTCAAATATATACCTATCTAATTGACTACACAATAAGCTCTTTAATGTACTGAAGTACCTACTGTCACTTTCTTCCCAATCAAAAACTAATTCATTATGAATCAAGAAACATGAATGTAGTCTGAGTAAGTTTCATAGAAAAGACATCGACGCGCGCGCCTTATTTGGAAACAGTATTATGGGTTATATTAATTTGGACGAAGCTCCTAGTTAGTATTTAAAAAAATAATTTGAATTGTGCTAATTTATTTTCTATATAAAAAATTATATGCTCGAACTGTCTGACTGGCATATTAAAGCACAGACTAATCTAATTTCTTTTTGGTTCCTTTTATAAAATGGGGGTTTTCATTTTATTAATCCCTAAGGAGGCAATAGGGGATAGCGAGTTAAACCACAGATCAGAAAATTAGTAAGTAACTAAAAGTACCAAATTTAAAGTTAAATCGTACTGACAACCATTTAATGTAACTTACAAATAACATTTGGAAGAAATAAAAGCAAGACTAAATTGCATTTCTATCTTTCGACAGGTTTAATTAGGAAATTAGCAACGCACGTCTCCAGTGTGGTCGAAGCCATTCATCCCATCAACAAAGACTGGACAGAAAGACCGCACTTTTTGTACCATAAAATCCCGTTTTCTTAATATTGTGAGCAAATATTATGTGACACTTCGCACTTTATAATATGTACAAAGAGTCTATGAGCCCCCGTTGACAATAATAATGAATACCAATTTCGAAAACAATGCATCCTCTAATATGTTTTGATGTTTTCTATATTGTCTGTGTCTGTACGCGTGATTGCTTGTTTATAACCGTGACTGCGTTGTATGGAATGTTAGTTTTGTATTATTGTGTTTTTGTTCTATTGTAACAAGATTTGTGATTTGTCGCGAGCCTTTGCCGTTACGCTAAGCTTGGTTTTTTCGACTTATTTAGTTTAACTGTGTTAAAGCAATGTTTTTTTTTTGTAAAATTTAGCTGAACTTGTGATTTCATATGGGAGAACATTTTAGAAGCTAACATGTCTCCATAAGTCCTTCAACATCGTCTTAAAAAATGACTTTCATTGCCGAAGAAATAGATTTTAATAAGACTCATAATTTTATGTTGCAGAGGCTCCGTCTCAATATTTTCCAGTGTATTCTTCGTATGATGAAAAGTTCCACGTTATTTAAGTACCTATACGCATTTTTATTTTTTTATTTTTTTATTTTTTTTTATTGATTCACAAAACTGGATACAATAATTTTTGTTTATAAATTTTATAAAAACATACTTAAACAAGTTTACTGTAGCCTACTAGATGTGAATGCAGCTTGCAAAATCAAAAAGGAACTCACAAGTTAGCGTTACAAATATACATCTAACTATGGAAAAAGGAAACTAAATTAAAAGCAAAAATTAATTAATTTTTGGCACCTAATCTGAGGTTAGATGGCTGAGTTGGTGAAGCGACTCTCGTACTCAGGTGCATCTTCTTGCGTTTGATTGCTATATTCAAAAAATCTGAAACCAGTACTAACTAGGCTAGTAAGTTGTTAATATTGTTTGTATAAAAAGTAATTATTTTATCACATTTTATTGATTGATTTTGTTATTTTGAGGACATAAAACATGTTTGATTTTAGCCCACATCTAAAAAATAAGAGCAGCTCGTCTAAACAATGCAACATTATGTAACATGACCCCACCTACGCAATTGCTCAAGGATTATGGAAATGCCCAATTTTAAATTGTGATGTCTGGCTTATCAAAATAGTTTCTATATAAACGTGTTTTGATTTAAATCTTGTATTAAGTAGATATACCTGCAATATGTCCATGCATTTGAACGTAAGATTTTAAAGTAAATATAAAGATGGCCACTATTATAAAGATAAATGTGTCGAAAAATAGCGTCATCAAAAAAGGGGACTATAAAATATAGAAATGCATGCAACATAGAATAAATGCGGGCTTATAATGCTATGCTAGCTTACTATGTTCAACCTACATAACGCATAGTTTTGTTGTGTAATGTGAAAACAAAAACATTGGAGGCGGCGCGCGGCGCGTAGCACGGGAGCCGCGCGCAGCGAACATAAATAACCGGCCACACCGCAAACAAGACTCGTATTTACGATAATATTATATTTTATACTTGCGCCTGCGCCCGTTCAGTACACGGAGGCACTAATACGTGGGCAACCTACATAATAACGAGAACGCGCGGAAGGCGTAACCCGGTGGCAATCTACCGTCTCGCTCGACAACGCCCCGGGCGCGCGCCTAAGCGAGAGGAACAACCACAAATTTATTGAAACGAAAAAAAAAACTTGGCTACTGCACTCCGCGTCGCTTCAACAGAACTAGATAAATTTTTCCACGTCGTCGCGTGTGAGTGAGCAATACCAGAAATGTAACGAGAGTGAGCGAGGCAGCTTGCTTTCTGCGAGTGCGGCGAAGAGTTAAACGGCCGGTGATGTGGGCGCTGCCGGTGTTGCGCACGCGCAGCTACCTCGGTGCGGCAGAGTTCCACGCTCACGCTGCGTCGTCGTCCGGCTCGCTTAGCCCGGGTGACCTTTACTTGGTGAACTTAGGAAGCGTCGTTCGCTGTGAAACTTCCAGTAGACCCCCTCGTCCCGCGCGGCACTGATTCCGTGGACCTCCAGCGCAGCAGTGACAGCATTGGAGCGAAAGAGACGATCGGCGATTGCCAGCGCCGTAGCAAAAGGTATTTGTAGAATGCGTGATCTGTATCGGGCGGGCGGGAGGTGGCGCGGGGTGCGGGGTGCGGGGCGCGTTCGGAAGCGGTGGCAGCTCCCATCGACTCCTGGGGTTATTCTTCCTCAGGCCACTGCTGCTCGAGCTACGTACGAAGCGAGCCAGTTTTTTCTGTCCACCGCACCGCACGCCACACACTCGTTAAGCCCGTGCCAACACGAGAAGTCGCCACTAATAAATTACTGTTTTTTACTGCAATCGCAACAGTCACCGCCGCGCAGCCGACTAATTTATACGTAAAAATAAACATTAATCAGCAATAATCGCAGTTGCTAGCGCCCGATTACAGTGAGTACCCTAATATGTTCTAACTTTACCTTGATTTAAATGTAGTTCTCTTAGTTTCCGATCGAATGAAGCTATTGAAAAATATTGGACAAACGTGTATTTCATATTAGGTGAATATATCATCGGTAACTAAGAGATTGGCAGTTAAATCAGCATTTTGTTTACCAATTTATTCATACTAATTCTTAGATATATGTTTTGAAATATCATTTTTATTATCAGTTTATCATTCATCATTCTTTTCATTTGCTTTTCTTCTAATCATTATCATTTACAGACAAGCTTTATTCTTATTAGAATAACATTTATTGTTCAATTACTATTTAGACAAACATAACCACTCTACAAAATTCTACATCCACGCAAGGGCTGTAAAATAAACATAATAATAACATACAAACACACACATATCGTTAACACACACAATATTTTTTTATTTAATATTAATTTCATGAACGTTTTTTAAATGAGTCTTAAGCAATAAAATCGTGAGGAATTCCAAAATTTATTAGAAAAATACATTCCCATCCTTTCGTATCGACAAGCACAAAAATTATTTGAATAATCGTGTCCATTATCATGTAAATTGGTCTTAGCGCCTCTCTCGGCGCTAGTTCCACAAAAAGGACATCCAAAAATATTGTCCTTATTATAAGCATTTTTTTGGACAAA
Source organism: Ochropacha duplaris (assembly GCA_951361185.1). Classification (NCBI taxonomy): domain Eukaryota; kingdom Metazoa; phylum Arthropoda; class Insecta; order Lepidoptera; family Drepanidae; genus Ochropacha; species Ochropacha duplaris. Next base: position 4,379,928 of record OX592704.1, on the reverse strand, counting down.
TATCATTCGCTCCCGCGTTGGACTCCATTCAATGTCCTATACTGACCATTTTATAACGATTTATGGTTTATTTAACAATAAAAGAAGAATGGTTTCACAAAAAACTTTTGAGATATTTCTGGGGTACGGTTAATATTCTGCCTTTGTAATTCTTCAAAGTTCTGTATTGTACGCATCATTAGACACAATTTTTGACACCTTTGAGAGATTTTCCCATGAAATATGTTAGCATCAATTCAATTTCGAACTTGCTTTTTTGATGCAACTGCTTCAATGGGAATATATTATTTTAAGACAAAATTTATGACTAAAATTATTTCAACAAATTAATTCATAATTTTGTTACATTATTTAAAATATGTTAATCTTAGTATAGGTAGGAATGCATAATAGGAATATGCATCAGGTTTTTCAAAAGAAAATCTAAAAAACAAAGTTTCAGAGCAATTGTTAAACTCTTAAACGTAATGAGAAGTTATTTTTGTGTCGATGGCTCTTTACAAAAATGAATAATACAAAAGTTTTAATACTCATACATGATAATTAAAGTTCATACAAGTACTAAGATATAAATAAGGCCTGTGTATAACTATAGCCATATGTTGCAGGGCCACAAAGTTATTACTCATTCTTACAAATTGCTTTTTTCTTATTTCACAGCGGGTTGTCTATCTAGACGCTGACAGAACTTTTAGAGTTTTTTTGCCAATATTTTTATATTTTTGTCTATGTTTGAGTCGTATTTCTATTGATTTTTAATACAAGTGCTTAATTGCAAGTAAATATATCTACTGATAAATAAAGCTTTTGATACCCTTTTTATCAACTCTGGTAAAAAATATAATTTAATTATGAGTTTTTGTGTGCAACTGTCCAACTTCCTTATATTCAAATTATTAGATTTACCTGCTGTTTTATAATAAAAACTACCTAATAATTTGACAAAATTTCAATAGTTTTTCAATTTAATAACAAAAACATTCCGAATCCATTAATTATATAGAGTACCTACTTCGCTCAAAATTGGTGAAACATAAAAACAGTATTTTAAACGAATCCTTTCTAAATTTTGGATGAAATGTTCTTTTGTAAATTCTCAGTACCCAAAGTCTACAACGATAAATTTATATTATCTACAAAACCATAATTTTGCTTGAATTACGTTAAATTTCAAAAATATTTTCTTACAATTGGCCTTCATTAAAATTCACAAGTTTTCAAACGAGGAAAACGACTTCTTTATGTGTTGAATGGCCACTCGATTCATGTGGTTAAACAGCATGGCCCGAAGCTCGGAATTTACATCTGTAATTACTGACGAAGTGGGCTGTATAGGCAAGGAGCTATAGGAGATATTTAAAACGCAACGTTGAAAAATTTAACAAGTAATTAAAACATTCGTAATATTACTTTTTCATAACAAAAACTAATATTAGTACCTAGTTTTATTATAAGTGAAGCAGTTATTAAAAATACTATAAGGTGTTTATTATCTGGTACCGTTTTATTTAATGTGACAAATATTTATGTGCTGTAGCGGGACTAGCTTGATTCGATTAAAAAAAGTTATTGTTAGAACCAGCTTATCCAAGCTTCCTTTGTACTATTAAAACATGGATAAATTCAATAATTGCATAAAATATAATTTCACATTTGTTAATTGATTGAATAAAAGTAGTTAATATTTTCTTTAATCTGTTTGCGACCAACATGAACGTTAATTTAAAAGCAGTCTAGCTCCTAGTGTAGAATGCGTAATGCAGTGGCAGATGTCTGCCACAAGCCGCCCGCGCCTTTTGCCAATTGTGGATCTGTATCACAAATCTGGCATCTATGTAATAGGTGTCATAAATATTATTAAAATTATGAAAAATAGATTCACACATCACACATAATTTTTTTTAAATATTTTATACAAACTTTCGATTTGAAATCAGTAAATTATTGGCATTTTTTCCAATAACTTCAAATGAAGAATTCATACTAAAATGTTAAAGTTTTGTGGAGATAAGTGAGGAGTTTTATGGCGCGTCCAAACAACTTCGTTACATAATTACCTATAAAAAAAATAGGTCTCCACTCTTTTTCAGATAAACATTTAAAACGAATATGAGATTATTAATATTGCATTCTAACATAAATGTTTAGAATACTTGGAACGTTTAGGGAATGTGAAGGACTCACGACGGGGTTTCCAGACGGCGATCGCCACTTTCTTTCAACTTTGCCGAGCGTGGCCTTACACCCGGCTAGTGATGGACGATTCCATTCGATTTGCATAATCGACTAATCCATTGACATTGATAGGTGATCCAACGATAAAATTAGAAATAATATATAAACAATAACATGCTATCTATACATAAGTCTAAGGAATACGTCTTCTATTTAAATTAATTTATGTTTTATGGAAACATATTATAGTCTTTATGTCATTCTAACTCTGTTGTTAGGATGAAGTCTTAGATATGCCCACGTCCATAAAAAATGTGTGTTTAATACTCAAAGAAAAATTATTTGACATAATTACTAGATTTACCGGATGCCGTGTTGGTTAAACACTACCTATCACGATACAAGTCATAAATTCCCATAGAACTGAAATTTGTGTGCATGACATGTCTGTTTGTCTTGAGTCTGTATCTATATACAGGTGTCCGGTAAGTAGTATCTACGACAAACTCAAGGGGGAGATAGGTGGATGGGTCACCTACCAAATACACAAAAAAATCCTTAGTAAAAATGTCACAATTTTTGAGATATTTAGGAATTCTAGCCTGATTTTTGTATATTTGGTGAGTGACCCGCCCACCCATCTCCCCCTGAGATTTGTCGTACAACTTACCGGACACCATGTATAAGCATGTATGTATTGTGACTAAAAACAAGACGTGAAGGATATCTAGGGACATTTATTTGTTAAAATTTTTCAATTATTTTGATAGAATTTAATATTTACAAGATCTTTCCTCCTCCTCTAATCGTTAGCTAACTGCTGAGCATCGTGATGTTCCCGCTCTTTCTCACGACGGAGCAGCTTCCCTTGCTTTCGGTCCTTGGCGTGGTGTAAGGCATCTGTGCCCAATTGTTTGGACACCTGGTCGGACCATGTTATTGGGCTGCGTCCTCTAGGTCTCTTTCGTTAGTGTCTACAGATTGTCGGAAAGTTTTCGGGCTATGTGCCCGAACTATTGCAACAAGATCTGTAGGTACGCAATCGAAGAAAGTGATCATAAAATTTTATACGGACCTAACATAAAAATTCTTGTAATATGACTAAATTAGTAATAAACTGCCCATCCCTATTTAAGCTACACGATGCTTCCAGTGACATACATATACAAACGCAGCAAGTGACACATTGGCACATACTTGTAATATTTACAAGCCGCGGGGTTGAATAATGTCAAAAGACAATGATATTATTTATAGGTCCAAGGTTTTTTGTCATAACGCACCGCAGTCGATGGGTTCTTAAGGCCATTTATATCTACCTTTTATACTACATACAATATTGATCTTGAAAGGGGGCGCAAAATTGTTTATTGGTGGTTATTCGATGTTATATGGGCGATGATAGCTCAGTGGTAAGTGACGTCGGCGAAGGTCGTGGGTTCGAATCCTATAATGAGCTTGAGCTTTCGGTGAAGGAAAACATCGTGAGGAAACCATAGCACGGTGGTAGGGTACTTTGTAGTACTCGACCACCGTGCTATGGGCTACCACCCTCAAGTTGAAAATCTGTCGCCAAGCACCTATCGGTGTGTTTCGACAGCTGCACTGGACAGCCAATTCCCATCTAGGCTTTGTGTGCTTACCACCTTCGGCCACATCATCACTTACCAACTATAGTGAGATTGTAGTCAAACACAAGAATAAAAAAAAAACAAAAAAACGATGTTTCGGTATTTATTGGGTTGTGATTTATATATTTATTAAGCGTTATGATTGTTAGTAAGTTTAAAAGAAATTATGTGTCTAGGTATTGTCGCTATTTAGTCCAAAACTTTTTCTTAAAATCATCCATACAGGCTATGCTCTTTCTGTTGCATATAATATGGGTCTTTTTTTATATTTCAATTCACGAGTCTAGATAGGTAGGTATTAGGTGTATAAGTAGTATTGTATTGTTTTTAATATTTCTAGAATTCCATTGTGCAATATTCACAAAGTGTTACGTGTACATTACCTTTAAAAGTTACGAAACTAAACAATATCATATTTGTACATAACATCCTTTTAACACATAATTTGTCATCAACAAAGCATACAGACAGGAAACTTTTGTTTGTACGAGATAAAACACAAAGGCTGGTCGAGTTTCGGCTAAGCTTATCTACTGGTAATCTTGGGATGACGATAGATAAACGAATTCCAACTTGGGATGTGTTAAATATTAACAGATATGTAGCGGGCCCTTAAGGCTTCAAGGGTTCTTAAATAACGTTTGGTTGCGTTTATTTGATACGATAACATTGCTTGGTTTAAAAACAACATTTGTGATTAGTAGGATCTATATTGTGATCATCAGTATTAGCTTAAATGTAAGGGAGAATAATTAATATACAGCAGCGTGTAAAAGTTATATAAACTTTTTGTGTCTTCAACTCTATTCTTTGCCAATTTTTTGGGTCTCCATTGTTCCCAATGCCATTGGAGAGAGCTTATCTATAACACTCCTTTAAGCACCTATTTAATTATCTATCGTTTAATGGGTTTACCAACACGGATATGATGATTGCATATATCATCAGAATGTTTTCACTTATCAGTCGGTAATGTTTCAACTATAGTAATACCGAGACGCTATTTCCACTGAAAAGGAGGTGATGCATTTTTGTTGGTCTTATCATGAAATAAGTAGGCTGCTTGAACTGTTGTGGGCGCGCCGGTGATATCTTATCATAATAACTTTTGTTTGCGCACGAGTCGAGGCTCTCCTTTGTCTGATACATTGTTTGATTTTCTTTTGATGGTTTTCCGACACACTGATAATATTGTACTATCAGGATATGTTTCAATTAAGTAGGTGCAATGTTATTATACCTACTCTTATATCTATACTACCTAAATAAAAATACTTAATAAATATCTAAGTGGTAGGTAAATTTTGAGTTTTTTGTTATTGTTTATAGGTTCGCGTTTGACCAATAGGTATCTCACATGATGTTAGGTGATGATGTGGTCTACGATGATTTTGTTCTTAAAATAAGCCTTTATTTTATAACCCTTTACATTATATTCAAGATAATTTGCTTCCAAACATTTATGGTAGATAAAAGTAAAACCACGCATACCTATACATATTTTTTAGTTTACCATATAGTTCAGTTTCGGCCTTAGTACGGTCCTTATAAACGTACGTTTATAAGTCGGATTACAGAAGCTACCACCGGTTTCAAAGTCACCCTTCAACTCAGAAGAACCGGCAAAAACACAGTCTGTTTTGATCTGCTCTAACCATAATAGCTAGGCATATTTTAGTTGTGCCTTTAGGCTTTGTCTGCTTACCACCGTCGATCACTTACCATGGTGAGATTTGTGGCCAAAAAGCCTATTACAAAATCTCTACATTATAATTTCTCCACTAGCCACTTAGCATATTCATTCACAAGATTTTTACGTTACTTCCATTGAGTTTAGTTTATTTGTAAAGGCCAGTTCGCACCGGCGCTATTTGCCCGGTTCGACCACTGGGCAAACACAACATTATTTGTGGGCAAGCGCCACAGGTGACGTACCTACCTGCTTTTTTGCCATATGTGCTTAGGAAGTTAAGGCTATTTAGACGTTTTCTTTGTTTACGGCCAAAGATTTGAGTGTTTAATAGCTGTTTGGTTCGGGACCGTTTTTTATCTCGCGAAGACTGTGGTCATTTCACTTTTAAGTTTGCCGATATTGTTCGTCATTTATAGATTTCTTCCTTATACATATATCTCTGGTTCTCACTATGAAATGTTAAGTATGTCAAGATGCAGTTTCTTTCAGTTCATGTACCTATCCTAGTTTGTTCCTAGTTTAATGTTGTAAGGAGTTATTACAAGGTTAATTGCTAACTGAGACTCACTTGTTTTCAAACGATCAAAATATAAAACATTTCCATTAAATCTCAACTAAAGATTTTTAATTTAGTTCACAAAGGCCCCTCTTGCTTGCGTCCCACGAGAAGTATGCCGCGGGCGATAGAAAGTCCCACCCACGCTCATCGTTGATCACGCGCATCGCTCTGACTGTAGTAAATAAAAAAGTGAATAATCCGTTTTTTGAATGCGGTCCAATAATTCGCCGCCGTGTTACGCGCTCCGCCCCCGCTTCGTGATTGGTGAACGGTAGCAGCATTTGAGCTTTTTACGCGCACACGCATATGTGGATCGAATTGATTAGTGCAGAGTAGAGGAGAATTGGGAAATGGATCGTTATGTAGGTAAATATACGTTTAGGTTTCTTGGTTATACGTATATTATGTATAGGTAAAATATTATACTATTTAGATACATAGTGAATAATGACAGTGAAAGTAATTTAGGTATTATTTTTATTGATTTTTTAAATGTCTTAAATTTGTATGGGTAAAAAATTTTTTCCATCGATGTCGATAGATAGCGACATAACTTACGTAGGTGAGTAAAATATTTCATTTAATTAATTGCTATACCTAGCTTTAAAATATTTTTTAGAAACTAGTAATCAATATCAAGGGTCCATTTCCGTGAAAAAACCAAAATTGAGACATACAATTCTTTCAACATAATAAAAAAAATATCCTTTCATGCCATATACTTAAATAGGCAATCATATTCGTACCTACACTCATTGATTGGCTGCCGCGTAAACCAGTAGCTGGCTCCCACACAGTACACATAACAACATGTATGTGTTCTGTGTATGCACGTATGTACTCGCTACCGTGTAGTCCCGCCCAACCCGGGAGCGATCTTTGATCATGTGAAGCGAGGGACCATATAAGATTAATTTTGAGACTGATTCAATTTTGTTTCCCATAGGAAGGGTTCCATGAAGGAACAAGAAGGAATTAAGCATATCAAAGGTTATTTAAAGGTCAATTTCATCACGATTGCAGATTTTTATAGTAAGAATATACACATTGTGCTTCATACCTGAATTACAGTAGATATTAGTTTACCATTTAGAGGCAATTTTAGAGATTTTTGATTGACTTCATATTTGGCATAAGTATTGCTAAATTAATAAACATTTCGTGATTAGCCAGTTATACGGCCTCTTTTATGTTGATGATCATCGTAATTACGTATTGATAAGCTGAAGCAATAGCAATATTATGTTGGCAGTTAGCATATAGCTTGGTAAGAAGCGATACCTATAGGTATGCTTATGTTGTTCTTCTCTTAAGCCTGCTCAGTGTATTCTATCGTCTATAGACTCTATATAATGGGGAGTATGAGTGTTCTCAAGAAGTCTATTAGGTACTACGAGTATGTCATTGTCATCATAGCCTTTGTATCATCGGTCGCCGGCGTTGTGAGTTTTATAACTTGAATCACGATTCCTGGATTTTTAATTAATATATTAGTATCATATTACTTTCGACCCCTTTATACCACTAGAAAAACTTAACAACCATTCAAAAATTCAACACTAGAGACATATAGGTACTTAATTATAAATGTTCACTTTAACAGATGTTTTTGTCTTTGGTAGAGATTGAATCAATGTGTAGATTGGTAGTGACAGTATCTAGCCCCAATACCAACAAGTCCATTATTTAATATAATGCTATCGTAGTACCTTCTAGTACATATTATACAATAATATCAAGTATCAAGGGGTACAAGCGTTGGGGCAAGCGACGCGGGCGCATTGCCAGGGGCTATTCGACCGAGGCCCCCAATATATCAGCCGGTACTCACAGATACTTCGTTGCTTTGGAATAGCAAGTGGTGTTGAGTCGTTTTGTGTAGTTAAATTTTGAGACATTAAATATTATTCTCATATTAACATAGATTAGGTACCTACATGGTGATTTTATTTCTTAGTAGATATTATACCTAAAGTCTAAATACTTCTTATTTGTTCAACCGTAAAAAAAAATGCTTAAATGATGACATGACCGTAACAGTATGAATCCTAATTATACTTTTAAAGCGATGTTAGCTCAGTTTTAGTGACGTCGACGTCGAGTGCCGTGGTGTAAGTCGTGGGTTTGAATTCTATACCGAACGTTAGCTTTTTAGAGGTGATGAACATCTTCGTGAGGAAACTATTGCACCGTGGTAATGAAATTTGTAGTAGACGCCTAGTTAGCTACCAATCAAGTTGCAAATCTATCGCCAAGCACAGGTGTCTTCCAACAGCTGCACTCGAGAACCAGTTCCTTTTTTAGGATTAGTGTGCTTACCACCTTCGGCCACATCATCACTTACCATTCTGAGGTTGTGGTCAAATACAAGCCTATCCGAAGTAACAAAAAATAAATTCAATTATGTACTTCGATAACAACTCCATATATTTTGCTGTCCAAAGTCAAGCGCATACCGTTCCTGTGGGAACGCGCGGGACATAAACTGTTTCGTTATTTCTGCTCACTCTCTCATTTGTATATTATAATTTGGCCCAAGCTTAGCGAAGTCGACTTGAATTTAAATTGATATATTACTACAATGATTATGTACTACACCCTTGAAGTAAGTTATTCCGTTTCGCAGGAATTATATTTGATCGTTTATTAGTAAAAAGGAAACATATCTTAGTGTTTATTTAAAGGAAAGATAGCGTTTTACACCTTTTGCCAGCCACTTTATCACCGTTTAATTGCGCTGTACTATTGCTATATGAAATTGCATTATTTTAAGTAGATAACCTAACCATAGAGTTGCTTGGGTGGGACAGCATCTGATATCGCAAAAATACAGGCTGGTTCAAACATCTTTGTCAATTGGATATTTTGTTCAGAGTGGCTGATTTCACTTCAGCGTTCTGCAATGTACAAGACATAGGTATTCGTGTCTTTTTCTACGAATATGTAATTGAATTTAAATATTGTTTTTTTGTTTTCAAATTTTTGTACAACGATATATTTTCGGTAGGTAATTACAACACCGTGATTCAGCTGATACATCGCATTCTTTCAAAATTTAAAGGACAAGCCAACAATTGCATTCCATCCCTTTCACTATTACTGAGATGATTATCTGTGGGAGAGAGACAGGCATAGGTCATTGTTCGTAAAAATGTCAAATAGAATGATAAACATAAATGTTCGTGTTGAAACGCACGAGAGATGCGCACGCGCCCAACAATGTGATGGTAATAATTTTATTCAAATGTGGGTGATCACGAGTTTAATTCTTTTATTTATGGTTAGGTATTTGATAAAAAGGCTTAATTTATGGGCTTTGTTGCATTTGATATGCATTTTAGGAAGGTAACGAAAAAGATCAGACCCGTTGTTAGTTAAATGGTAACTTATTATAAAGTCTGTAATGTGCAAACTTATATATTAAAAAGATGAAAAATGTCTCATACATAGTTTAGAGCTGATTACTTTTGTACAAATAAATAATTTGTACAATCAAATCAACACTCTATATACCAACAATGCTTTTATCAACATTCCTAGAAAGCCGTAACTTCGAAAGCCAAAAGCCGCTCAAACTCACGCTGACTCGACATCCTGAGCTCATTGAAAGCTGAACAATAGCTTCAATACACCATAATAGACCGTATTAGACGCAGCCATAAGGCAGTGATACAATAACTTGATAAATATTGGACAAGATACGGCTATTGATGCTGGAACTTTTTAGGATGTCATTTTTCATACAGGGTTGTTGTCATTAATGACGCCTTGGTTTCTCGCTCCTTTGAACTATTTTCTTGTTACCTTTTAGTTTAAAATGTATTTAGATTATTGCCTTCTCCCCTTACTAAATTAGTGAATTTTAATTAGAAAAGTAATTTTAACACGATAAAATCTCAGAGCAATTGTTTAGTATATCATATTTTGAAATGTTACTGCAAAATACTTGGTTTTTTAAACAACACTGGAAAATAATTCAGTAGTACATTGTATCTAATATGAATAGAGTAAAATTGACTCTGCATTAACGATCATCGCATCTTTTTATTATGTTGTTAAAGTTTTTAATTACGGACCTTAAAACATGACAACAGTTGCTAGCATTTTATGGTTACCTTTTGATCTTCAGTTCAAATAGTTCAATGCTTGGGCATAAAAATAAAGGCCCTGTTTGTTCCTTTGATAGATTCCCTTCTACTACCACAAAATCATTTCCTACCACTATATTCTTGACTAGTTCTATATTCATTGCGTGATAAAAACCAGCTGTAAGCACAAGAACACCTACTAAGCTTGCAATGTAACGTACATTATTTTAATTGCCAGCTCCTTTACATTGTTGCCTACAATCGAACAATTTAGTATTGCCAATGCTTTATTACGTTCGTTTGTGGAATTTTGCGTAATTAACTCTGTAGTGGCAGTTTTTGTATGTAATTATGAGCATGTTCAAACTTTTATGTATGTGCGAGGTTCTGTACAATGTTATTAATGAACTGCTATGAATAATTACGCAAATAATTCTGTGTCTAGAGAATGTTTGGATTACTTACTCTGTTGAGTTTGTTTGCAGCTTGTACATTAAATTAGTTCCTCAAAATTGTTTGAACATAAATGATTTTAAATCAATATTTATATAGAATAAATTTCTATTTACATTTAGATCTGCCCCGATAAGTTAATTAAAAGTAGTAATAAAATTATTGAAATAAATGATTGAGCATTCAATCATTCATTTATAATATTTGCTAATTGGTTGTAACATTTAACTATGAAACATCTCAATAATTTAGAACAGGAGCTTGCGAAACTTATAGTAGAACATTCTAAAAGGTGTCACCGACATTCTTTAAGAGAATTCATAATTAATGATTGAATATTGACTCAGAGCTTTTAAAACAATCTTCGTAACCGCAAAGCGAGATACTCACCTTACATGACGCATCATAACTGTAGAATTGTATTATATGATAAATGACATTTAACTTGTCTTCTGCGACCGTGTTACGTAAGTTTTATGATAACATAAACATCTGATTTAGGTAAATGATGTTAAAATTAAGACATTTTTAAATAACTGTCTTTAGTTACTTAATAAGCATACATATCCGAGACCTGTTAATACATCATCTTTATAAGCGTAGTCTGTAATCAGAATAAAAATAGGTCTTATTTTGAACTGTGGTCAAATATTATGTTGTAGGTAAATTACCTATATTGTATATCTAACTTGACCTAATAGTTACGTTGAGGTGACGTTAGCAGGGATAAATGGTTTTGATATTCCTACCTGATGTATGTCACATGCAAGTTGGTCAATTGTATAAAATCCCTTTTTCTGTGGAATTTTTTAAGTCGCACGATTTTTGCGTCAATGCTTACATGACAAAGCAATTCTTGTAAACAATGCAAATCGTCAGAACTCTAATGATTTACTTATTCGTCGTATTGCACTTTGTCCTGGGTTTTTTTTTAGATCTGCGTACGAGTCGGGATCATCTAAAACATTTATTATTGTGAAATGTCAAAAGTTCAAGGGTCCTGTTGGTGAATCATCGGGTGTTTTAAATGTTTTGACACCACAAGGCCTACCCATGTGGTTGTATGACTCATCTAAAGATCCGCATGGACTGATTTTAGTATACTATCATATTGAGATTGTATCTATCTATATAGTTGTTGAATCATTATTAACCGTAGACACTACAACATAATTAGCTGTTGTATGCAACTTTATTATTAAAATATACGATTAAAAAAATACGACGTACTAAATAAAAAGCGCTGCTTCAAAATTTTAAACAGTTCAAAGATTAAACACTTACATATCTGGAACAAGACGCTTTATTGCAGCGTCTGGCGTAGTAGACAAGAGGGCCATTGCACTATTTAGATCAGTAGATACGTCTTATCATAGAGATTCCTAATGCCACGTAAATATGCAGTCGCCGTGACATCTTTAACTTCTGTCCGACAATGTTTTACGACTGCTATGGTAAGCTCTCGTGACCACCAAAGATTTTAATCATAATGTTACTTCTATGTGCTACCATAAATGGCATATAATATTTTAACTAAATATGGAGATTCAGTGATATTGCAAAACTTTTTTCGCAAGTTTTACTGTCGGTACGCTATTGTCGTGACGATGGGTGATCGTTTACTTGGGTGGCTGTAATGTTCGCTATTTTTATGGGGCATAAAGTAGCGGCGGCATTTTCTGTAGACTAACCATCTTAGATGCACTATTTTAGGATTCCGACAAAAACGATATCTTTTGCTCTGTTAGACAAAGTTTGTCGTCAAGTTTTTTAAGTTCCGATAGTACGTCTTCTTTATCTTTGTGTGAATCTTAGCGTTTTAAAATTCCACTATTCATATATCAAATGCGATGGATCTTGTAATTGAAATAATTTCATTGAAACTACTGTTGACTTTAAAATAATAAGTGTTTGTCACTTTCCGAAATGCAATCAGCATTCAAAGAATATTAAAATCCTACTTAGAAAGGATAATCAGGAGATCTCCTTCCATTAAAATTATTGATAGATATTTAGCATAACCGCTAAGTTATGTCTGCAGCTAATTATCTTCAACTTATGTTCAGTCATACTGCAATTTACTTTTGAATACACATTTAAAGCTTACAACGGTCAAGATAATTTGAATAGTGTTACGCGTTCATAAAACGAGTCGTAAGTGTTGCTTCGCGCCTGATCCCGGAATTAAGTTTTATAGCTTCTTTAACACGCGAAATTTGAATATTGTGTGAAATCGACGTCGATTTGAATGAACGTCTTGCCAGTCAAGTTTTAGGGGCGGTTGTCTCAATTACGTCTGTCAATATACAAGTTTTAATTAGTTGATCGTGATACCTACTGTCTGATTGTTTGAGATTGATTTTACGCATAATTGGACGTGTTGCCTAGGTGAATTGTGTTTTGATTGTTCCTTAGACATTTGTGCCATTTAAAATTGCCATATTTGTGTATTAGTTACTTGAGTTTTTTAATCAACAACGTCGTGGCTTATGTTAGACTAAAATATTAGGTACTTGAAAATAGATTTGTACATGATTTGCTTCATATTAAGGTGCTACTTAATCTAGAAACCACATTAAGCCCCTGGGGCACGGTAATGACAGAAGCCGAAAATCATAACCAATTTACCGGTAAACAGTACCACTGCCGAAATAAGTGGGGGTCACGTGTGTTTCGTGAGTGAAATACACGGCAGTGCCGCAAGCATACGGTCGCCTCTTGCTTTCCCACCGCCGCTTTACGTCAACCGATTAATAGCGTAAACGGTAGGTACATATACGTAATTTCAATCACAAAAACTTTAAAATGATGCATTATTGCGCAATACGATAAACTAATTCTGAAATTTTAAAATTACCAATATCACCTACATCAAAAATATTCTTACCACCAAACTAAATATATCCGTATTTCGGTCGCACCTAAATCACTTACCGTAAACCATAAAGAAAATCATCAAACCCAACCTGTGTCACATAAAATACGCCTACTAAACCTGCCGTGGAGAGTTCATCGAATTTTCACAGTGTGCGAGGCATGAGCCATCAGCTTACCGTCGCTACCTGTTCATTCACTCGAGCGCACGTGGTGGGGGCTGTACGCCTTCCGCGTAACGTTATCAGTAGTTTCCGCACCCTCTCGCCAGCGCAGTTGCCAAACGCACCCGCTCATAGTCGCACGTTTATCGTCAACCACTTTGACACTTCTATTTTCTTTATATCCACGCTCGCATAATCGCATATTTTTAACTCAGCGTTGAAACCTTACGGTTGTTGAATTAAGTTCTATATTCGAATGAAGTTTGGTGGTACCTCTTTTAAAAGTTTATTGTGAAAGTGTTTTAGCTGTTATTTTCTTGGGCATTGTCTTTGAAAAGGTGCGTATTTGAATAAACTAATTAAATTGCTGTAAGTAATTTTAATAAATTTTCTTTAAACGGTATTGAAATAAATAATTGATATTATAATGGATAAACACAGCTTTATAATACTATTTTGTGATGTTCGCCCCATTTTGTTGAATATTTGATATCTTATTACCCGACTGCGTATTTTTTGATCAAACGACAATAAATGAAAAGGCACACAATAAAAAAAAATAGATCTTATGTCTAATATAGTTACTCGTATAGTTGGCATCGCGAGGATTTCAGTTTTCAGTATTATTCGTCCCTTTCACAGTCTGAAACAAAGAACGAGATAGACCGTGAATTTGTCCGCGTAATAAGCATAACAAACCACACTTATCTACATTCAAATATTACTTCAATTTACACTATACAAACATGAACTCTATACACAGCACAATAGGGTCACGAATCAACCGCACACGACATCTGATAACTTATCATTGTACAGGCGCTCAAGCCCCGCCCGTCGTAAGCATCACATCATAGCCCAGACAAAATGTTCGCCGTGATGCAAATTGACGAAGACCACACACGGGATTTCAGACGCAAACTGCGCCCAAAATGCGAGTTCGTGTGCAAATACTGCCAACGTCGGTTCACGAAGTCCTACAACCTGATGATCCACGAACGCACCCATAAGAGCCCCGAGCTCACGTTCAGCTGCGAAGTGTGCGGGAAGAGTTTCAAGAGGCAAGACAATCTGCGCCAGCACAGGTGAGTTTCCAAATTATTAAAGGAGATCGGTTTTAGTAGAGGTTAATTTAAGATTTTGGTCTATTGTTTTTAAAAGAATTTAGCTCGTGTCATTTCCTTAGTATGTATTTAATTAATTAAAGAAATTAATCGCACCATAGATTAGTGACATAGTGACACTTAATCTTCGGGTCAATTTGGGCTAGTGTCGATTGTATCTATTTTTTCAAACATAATACGATTTTTTTTCATAATAATAAATGTATTTAGCTACATAAACTACTTCAAAAAGAATTCACTTCCGATTATTAGGCCGAATTAGTTTAGTCACAATCAAAAATCAACCATATTGTACCCTACGTACTAAATGAATTCAAAACGAGACGCATCAACCCTACGACCTACATAGCTGAACGCGGTTTACCAACTCGCGGCTGGTCAGGTGAGACAAGGCTGTGGTCGGCACAATCGACCTTTATTAGGGTCTAGTCGATCACGGGGGCACTCGGGTGTCCCATAGTACTTAATCAATGTGCTAAGCTATGTTACTACTGTTACAGGGAGACCACATGTCTAGTGCAAGAGTGCAAGTGATAGTCGATACCTTTGGTTACTGTGTTAGGTTTATCTAGTTTGGTATTTATTATTTTATCAAGTGTAAATTCAAAATGTATCTTTACTAAATTAATTTATTACGTATATTTTTAATCGTCATTTGTTACAAGTTTTAGTTATTTTAATACCTTCATAACTATCTACACTTGGTTGTCCCTCTCCAATCTTTTTTGCGTAAGGGTTGCTGTTGACCAAGCGGAATGATGTTCGTATGCTTTTTTATCTTCTGAACATAATAAATTAATATTATTACTTGTAATAAAATAAATTTCGAATAAGTATAGAATCCTCTAAAGTTAATAAACGATGCTTAATAGTGAATGTTATGATTAAAACATCTGCAATTTAATTGCACTCGATCTTGAATTACATGTCGTACTAATAAAGTCATAATTAAGACACGGTGACATAGAAGAATTGTCATGTAAACATAAATGACGCCCGTGCTTATACCCATTGCTTATCTGGGCTTCTTATCTGTCTCTGGAGATATTTATACTGTCTAGCCTTAATAAGTAATTTATTTAGAACTGTTTCTTTTTACCTCGTGAAAGGTGTCAATTAAAGAAAATTGAATTTGACATAGTAGTAACGGTAAATTTGGTTAGATTATAATTATGATAAAAAAATATATAATCTCCAATATCTCTTAATTACAATAAACAGACCAAAACGATTAAATCCTCTTAATATTACAAGCTGTCAATCGTATCAATTGAGAGTTCATTAAACTTCTTAATTTATTTAAGGTGCGTTCACATTTCGCTCTGTCACACTGCTGGGATGATTGTCATACCGATGACGGTTGTCATCCATAATTAACATACAATGTGTTGGTAGCATTACAGTGATGGGGTCGCGACCCAACAACGGTCTAAGCGATGCAAATCTTATCTTCCGTCCCACAAAACAATGTCGTAACCGTTACGAAATGTTAACTTTTACGATATGAAATCGATGTGGGTGACAAAGAGCTTGATCGTTCCGACATATACCACCATATTTGTACATCTTCAATGTTCAACTCCTCTTTGCTGTTCACAATGCCCGTAAACTTTTAATACGAATTACATTTGCTAAATTCCCAAATTTTTAGTTAATTGCAAAATTTCGCATGACAATTCGTGAGTTCATGATCCCGCAGCAATAAAACTCTTTCTAGAACACAACCAGAAACGGAACAAAGTACACGTGTACAACACAATATGCCGTGTGAAAAGGTAAGAAAAGTACGCGATCCTACTCGGAGGCTACCGAGAGATCGTCGATAGATCGCTCATGCTGCATGAGAGTCGTGAGCTCGTGACGTGCCTGTGTGTTAACGGTGCTTAATGGGCCCTAATGCTTCCGAAACTGTGCGAACGCGGACGGTAGCCCGCAAGACTGAGCCACACGTGACTGCCACAGTATAATTTGCAGTTTATGCGCCGCCCGTACAAGGAACAACAATGTGTACCACGCTTAACCGTACAGTGGTGAAATTGCAGCAATTTGTCGGTAGGGCCATGTACGTACGTAGATGTGGTTTCGTATTTGGGTGCTTAACAAATGCTCTTTGCTTTTTAGTAAAGTTTGCAAGGATGCTCTCGGGTAACGGTTCATTCGTTAAGGCTCAATCCAGTTAAATAAACCAAATTTTCTCAGTAGTTATTCTTATTTATGAATCATCATCATTGAGTATGATTGCTGAACTGTCTCCAACAAACCTTTCGTTCCTTGTCTTTAAAGTGAAAAGTTTCAATTGTCACTGTTTAAGCCTTCACCTTAGCCTTTTTTAACCATTCTCTATCTTGGTTATTAAAGTTCTCTACAGTTCACTTAACTTCTTTCGCATATCATCATCTATCATCGGTGGTTAAATTAATGACAGCCTTAAATCTAATTACATCGTCAAACCTTTTCAGTAGCTATTCCGTAGGACTTCTATGTTGTATTATTGAAGCGTAAATTTTATTGGACATACTAGTATATTCTGAACAGTAATAAACATCGCGTGTGAATCGCCAGTCAGAAGACGACGTGAGTGCCAAAGGCAGGAAAGTCCCGCTACTGATTGTTTTACTAAATATGTAAGTGTTATGGTTGTCTCATCTGTATGGTGCTGTCGTGAGCCTCTTTTCTTTGGTCTTTTCATTTAAATCATTATGACTTCTGGTTCTTGCATTTCTTACATTTGTTGGCTCCATCATTCTTACTGCAGTACATAGATTTCGAGAGATTTATCGATCAAAATGCTATTTTTGGTTTTCATTCTTTTGCTTACGATTTTGATAGCTCCAAAACGATTGGACATAACTCTATTTCTAACGATCTAACTCTTCTATCCGAGTTTTTTTCCGAGAACTAAACATAATTTATTAAAAAGCGGTACATTTTATAATATCTTAGAAATCAGTTTCAGACATTTTTTTTCTTGAATTAGTCTAATCCATCATAATTTTGATTGTCGTTACGGAATATTTAAAAGAAATGTTAATTATATTTGACAATCATTACTTTCTTCACGTATTCACGTGCAATCGATTCACGATTTTCATCTTGTAGAGATTTATTTAAATTCAAATGAAAACAAAAGGATCCCACAATCTTGCTTAATTACGGTACGAAATAGAATGGAGAGCGCGATGTCCTATTTAGTTAGCGCAATGGGTCATCAGCGCAGGCTCGGGTTTGCGTTCAAGCCTTATCGATCGAACATCGATTCTTCGATAGGTCGATCCATTCGATTCACGACTTGTGGATCCAGTTTGACACAGCTATTATTTCCTATTATCTTTTAACGGTAGCTTTGGAGTAATTGGCTATTGGTGTTTTACAATTTATTGTGTGATCGCCATTTGCGTTTTAATTTATGCGAAAAACTTCCGTTAAGTTTTAATGATTTGTATCCTATTAATCAAATTGATATACTTCAGTAACGTATAATTTTGCTTATAGGAGCAGACTTAAATCATTTTCCTTGATACGAGTCCCGAATCATATAAAAAGTGTTACTTTATTTCAATCTGCAATATTTTCCTGTCTTTGTATGTAGGTACCTGTTTGTCTTAAATTTTATCTAAATAACAAACTTAATCTAGCTACGTAAGTACGTAGGTAAATTAAGTGAAAATTAAACCTATAAATGCGATGTAATTGCAGTAAAGGCATCTCGATACACAATTGTTCGCGCATGCGCCGCGTGGAGGTGGCAAATGCGGTTAATTAGACGCCCCTTGAGAATACTTGTTCATTTACAGGCTGATTGTATTTTTATTCAAAATAAATTAAATCATTTTTATTTATTTAGTTCCATAGTAAAGGGCAATATTTCTGGTCGACCTCTAATCTTTATTGTGATATTTTTTTACAGATTGTGAGCATAATTACGAAATTATTAAATTTCATCAGTTGTGTGTGTCTGATATTAATAATTGTCTTTTTAATAAGGCCTGAGCCGGATAAAAGTCTTGACTTTGATTGAGTATTTGGCGAAGGAAAACATTGTGAGGAAATCATAGCACGGTGTTAGGGTACTTTATAGTACTCTATTGGTCACGACCCTAAGCGTGAAAATCTGTTCACAAGATCCTTACGGTGTGTTCTGGTAGTTAGAAGCGCAAGAGACCCAGTTCCTTTCTAAACTTGTGATATGTGATTATCTCCTTTGGCTACATTGTACTTTATCATTAAGATTGTGGTCAACCAAAGAAACATGGAAAAGAAGTCATCGACATTTATTCAGTTTAGTCTAGTACTTATGAATGTTGACACTGCTACTAAGTGTCTCATTTGTCACTACTCGTATCTAATATACTTTCGTACCTTGAGAGTGGATTTGAATTTTATATTAATGTTAACTTTAGTTTATAACGCATCATAAATAATCGGGATCGGTTGAGGTCTTGCTTAAATAATATTTGAAAGTTATTAAAGCCATTGTAGTACCGCATAAGAAACGCAATATTTTATTCATAATTATGTACGTATATAAAAAAAAACACGTCGTAGATAGACAAAACTTAATACAAATTAATAAGATATTGTTATTTGCATTAGATTCTACTATAACTACATGGTAAATTATAAAATGGTTTTTCAATCACTCTATATATGAAAACAAAGAGCGTCTTTCCCACAGTCGCACATACAGGGTGTGCGATCACGAAGTAACCCAGTCTTGTATCGCACGGAAGTGTATAAATGCCGTAGCCTGTCACCTTCGCCCTTTACACTGCTGTTCAACTATCTGGATCTAGACACTTCTAGTTCCAATTGTTTTTTTAGATAGACTATTGAAGTCAAATCTGTACTGAAATTTTATTAAGAGTTGAAGTAAACGACGTCATATGGATTAATTCTCTATACGTACTAATCAATCTGATAAGTATCAATTTCGGCGATTGACTCAGGTGTTACAAAACTTAAAATAAAAAAAAAGAACATCTGGATGCGAGTTCACGGCCACATTAATATCTTCATCACGATTATGAATAATTAGCTGACGACTTGATGACATATGGAGTTGAAATATTCTTGGGGCACCGCGCGGAAACTTTATCACTTGTCACTTTTATGTTATATCATTTTAAACTTGAGTTGTATTCAAATACTTTTTGAATAACGTTCCAATGTATGTACGAATATTTTTATAATCTTTTAACTTAAAATTGAATATGTATATATAAATAAGTATTTGGTTTGGTACTGCGAGTTTTACAAACTTGAATCTGAAACGCGACCAAGAAGTTGTTATATTTTTTATGATACTGTGTTACAAAGTGAATATGTTTTAGCAGTTAATTTGGTATTTAGAGTCGGTTTGACTTGAGCGTTTAGTTACGGCTTAAACTTTAATATGAAGATGTTACATTTGACCGACGCTAATCTGTTTAAAACCATTCATTGTTGCAAGCGGTAACCGAAAGTACTAAAAAACAGTCTTGAATTTTTAATCTCGTTTTGGGACTAACGGTATGGGTTTTTCAATTCGCTGAGTATTTACAATTTTAATATTCTATTGGGATTTGACAGGATAGGATAGGATTTTTAAATGTTATTGTTTATACCATGTTTTTGTAAATTGCTTTAGAGGAGATGAAAAAACTGTATGGATTTTTGTTCCTGATGCCCTCTCATATACCTGTAAAAGATTTTACTGTTGTTTTTTAAAATGTGTCGGTATTTGTTCATTATTTTACTGACAACGATATCTCAAGATTTTTAATTTTGTATTTAAACAATACAATTTCTCTTTTAACTCTATTTAATATTTAAATTTAATATAAGTAAATGCGCACTCATTCTTAAATGCACAATAACTTTTGGTTTGGATATTAAGAACTAATTAATATACTTGATACTTAAAACCTAATTTATATACATTGTAGGTACCTGTATTATATAAAGTTGTTGGGATAAGAGGTAAAATAAGAATATTAATTAGAGCGTCATTATCGAGCTCACTTAATTTTAAGTCAAAATGATAATTGTTCGAATAAAATGATCGAACGGTGGGATATACGGAAAATATTGATAATTATGATTAATAACATGTTTTTTCTTAATTGTTGTAGATGTAGTCAATGCTTGTGGCGGTGAAGGTGATGGAAGCACGATCCTACTACAGCGGTCTCTCTTTCATAATAGAGTAAGAATCTCAATTTTATCATTCGATCATCATTCATTGATAAGACCGATTAAGTCCTCAAATTAAGTGGACATGATAACAAAGATTTATCTGTCTTAATTTTTTTTTGTCATAAATAATGTGTGTTATCATCAAAACTTTGGTAATTCTAATTAATTACTCGATAGACACTGAAATCTTATATTATGATACTTTACAATGCAAAGCTTATACAAATTTCCTGTACAAATAGGTACATGAAATATTTTTATTTGAACGATACTTATCAGATTTCGTATAATGGAGACCGCACCGAATTTATTAATAGCGAATAATGATCGTGCTATAACAAAAACAACCCTACAAGCATTATTTTCTTTCATAACATCTTATAAAGTCGCGTGGATAAATTACGTTGATGTTTTCAACATTCATTTTTAACATTTTTCTTATTCTTTTTTTTAAATATTGATTGATTATGTATATCAGAAATATATGTATTACCGGTGAATGTTTAAAACAGCAATTTTATTATTTTATTTCAACTACCACTAGAATTACTATCATTAACACTTAATTATCATTTTAACTTAATCTGTTTTATATTTTGTATTAATTTGTATATATTTTTTTGTTACAGAGAAATCCACTATAACCCCAAAAAGGAGACCATGTACTTACGTTGGTGATACATAAAGCATTATGCTATGAGACTCTGTCATCGGTTAACATCTTGGAGTTACTTATTTTACATAACAGTATTCGTGCTTCGTCATTAACACCGCCAGAATGGGATATTGCAATTTTCGATTAATATTTTTAGTATTTTGGCTTCCGAAAAAACTTTTTTATCAATGTGATATTTTAGATCTTTGGGATTATTCTTCCTTTCTATCACTTTATTGTTATCAATAATCAATAAGGTGACTGTAGAATAGTGCCACTGTAAAAATAATCGCTTTTGTCAAAATTCGTTACAATTATTTCAAAATTCTAAAAGCTTATACATTCTGGTGATTATTCTGTAAATAGTATTTATTAGGTTAAGTATTGGTAGCATTTAAACAGCTAACTGCTTAGCTACTTTTAATGTAAAATAATATTTATATTATATTTAAAAAATATTGTTACTAAGCTTTTTATACGTAGAACGTATGCAGTTCTAAAACATTACTTATCAATTTATATTGAAGTTTCATTTATTTTTGACAAGAAAAATATGTTTTGCCGACTTGATTTATTTATTAATAATAAAATTAATATTAGTGTATTACATTCCATTTACTTAATTAATCATGTATATTATGAGGGTTGTTCCTAATACCTACAAGTATGGGTAGTAAAGTTTTTAGGGTTGTTTTGACAACAAGGGTCATAACTACTATCAGATTTACTTTGAAACTTCTCTAACTTCAAAGTGGATATAAAAATCGAACACTAGTTTGACTTAATCTTGAGAAGATCCTGACAAGTAGCTTTGATAGTAGACGCCATGTTAGGAAAGGATAATTTTAATTGTATTAATTGACAGCTTATTATTTCATTTAAGTTTATTATATGCATAAAATATCGTAGTAATGTGATACAAAAATAGAGTAGTTCTTTACGTTTAAATAAAGTTTTTCATATAAGAATATAAAGCACAAAACACTTCAGGCATCACTTATAAAATATTATTAAAGATAATAAAACAAATAAGGTTATTAATTGGATTCAATTAAACTTTACTGTATTTCGATACCAGCGAAATAAATGTAAGGTTGATTTAAAAATCTATTTCATATTTTAATTATGCTGTCTATATACGATATATAAATATGTTTATATATTAATTGTCATATGAGACGCCAGCTAAAATCGCTTAATTAACTTTGCTTGAATAACCTGAAAATTATGTAGCTGCAAAGGTATTTGAGGAATTGTGATAAGTAACATGCAACTTGTGATATGTTAAAGGTGACTGCGGAATAGTCATCACGATAAACACTAGCCGTTTGGCACTTATCACACTTTCTTTTATTCATTAGTAGTTTAAGTGATGAAATAAAAATTAATATTCAAAGTGCCAATAAATGGACAGAGTTAATGCCCTGTCATTAGCCATATAGTTTTAGATGTAAAAAATAAAATATTTTTTGACTATGTTATTTTTATGTATGTATCTATTCCATTACATTGTGTATATCAATGATAATAAATGATTTATTAATAATTAATGTTGTGGTTCTTTTTATTTCTGAGGTACTTAGTTGAATATATATCCTTCATCACCATATTTTTCTTGTCTATCCTCATTGGCGCAACATGATGCCTCCACCAAGCACTGGTGACCGTGTGTTCAAGCAGCTTTACTTGAGAGCCAGATTTATGTGCTAGCCACCCTTGGATACGTCATCACATACCATACTAAGACGGTGTCAAACACAATCCAAATTAGATAAATATTTATAACTTTAATACGGTAGATATGTAATGACTGACCAAAAGTTTCTAAAATATGCGTACAATTACTTACAAAAGCTCAATATTATATTCTCAACTAGTTTCCGCCCCGCGGTTTCACCCGCATTCCTTAGGGATCTTATCTTTTTTCAGGATAAAAAATATGTTTTATTCCAGGATCTATTTGTGTGCCAAGTATCATCAAAATCCGTTAAGCCATTTTTGCGTGATTGAGGATCAAACATCCAAACATACAAACTTTGACATTTATAATATTAGATCTAAATTAATAAAATACATACCTTATTTTATTTTGTGCTTTCAAAGCATAGAGCATTAAACCACTCCCTCTTGGCCTTTTCAAAGTGTTTAATTTAGTAAAAGTTGAGAAAAGAGTCGTTAAAAATAACTACGTTCTATATTATATATCTAGGTTCGTATTTAAGGTGAACGCATACTTATCTGAGCCGAAGGAGGCGAAGGAGACGAATTAATCGAATTAAGCATAAATCATATAAAATCTCATCCACGCCAAATCGGACGAATCGCTCGAAGAATTTGGATGGCTCAGTGGACAAGTGTGCGATCACATTTATAGTATCGCTGTCGCATTGTACTGTGAAGACAACTTTTCACTGTTATATGCTTTAGTAACTAGCACTTACTCGTAGTAAGAAACTGGTTCTGTGTTTTGTGTAGTACAGAAGCTCAAATGGGGGAAGCCCGTTTTAGTCATGCATTATGACTAAGTATACAGTTCTGTTAAATAAATCAACAACCGATCGATCTGTGACGTCAATAGATTGTTCAAAATTGATTTGACAAAATGCCACACCTGTTATTCAAATATTAAGTATTAGAAAGCCACATAATTTGAATGACGACAAGCCCTGATGACATTTCGAAAAATTGATTTATAATTGAAATTGATTTATCTTTATTTTCATTAGGCTGAATTGTAATAAAATAATAATTAATAATTTATTAGTTTTAAAGAGACATAAAAATGATTGATGTTTGATTCAGAAGTTAAATCATGTTGCGTTAGTCAAGTTGAATAACTTCAAGTTACTATGGGACCAGTTCTTTTAGCGAAAATACCAAACTACTTTTTAGCCTTAAATTATAAAGTCAACCTTACCGATGAAATGTATGTATGAAACACATTTTTTTCACGATTTCGGAGTTGAAGTAAAAGTACCTACCTAATACCTAGTTATTGAGGATGTCAAACCCAAAATAATTTAAGCCCAGTAGCCCACCTAATTCAAAATAAGTAAGTAGGTACACTACATGGAAATTAAGTACTAATGGAAAAGTTTGTATAAAATTATGCAGTCTATTTACTGTTTTTTAAGGACTTACCTATCACATGGTGCTCTCAAACAACAGTTACATACATATATTTTTTTTTATGTCACAAGTGACAACGAGGCAGGCGGGTCACATGATGGTAAGTGACAACCATCGCCTATAGACATTGGCAATACCAGGGGATTGCTAATGTGTTGTACACCTTATTAAGGCGAACTGGCTCTCAAGTGCAATTGCCGGAACACACCAACAGGTGCTTGGCGACAGATTTTCAACTTGAGGGTGGTAGCCAGCCAGTCGAGTACTACAAAGTACCCTACCACCGTGCTGTGGTTTCCTCACGATGTTTTCCTTCACCGAAAGCTCAAGCTCATTGTAAGGATTCCAACACACGACCTTCGGCACGGTATCCGACGTCACTTACCACTGAGCTATCATCGCCTTAAATAATGTTATCGTGTTATATAGCGACACGTCATATTAGTACACCATAAAAAAATCCTATCCTTTGACCATTTTTTTTTTATTCAATACCACCATTTTCTAAAATTCTCACAGAATATTCCTATCGTCAGTGATTCACAAACAAAACCATATAATTTAATTCAAGTGGAATATATTCCGTAGTAGTATAATATCGAACGGTCACTTGTGGAACTGGTTTGCAAGTGTAACACGGTGGCTGCCAGACAGTGCGGCACGGGTTAGTCATCGCTCATCTAAATGTGAACGAGATACTTGGACTAAGTATCAGATGTGATACAGATTATACACGTTTTTTTTATTTTAATTGGTTCATGTAAGATTGGACAAAGGTTTCCCTCAATCTCCACGATGGCTGGTCTTGCGCTACTAGACATTAGCAATACCAACGGGATTGCCAACTTGTTGTACACCTTATTACCATGCTTTAAGGACAACTGGCTCTCAAGTGCAGCTGTCGGAAAACATCGATAAGTGCTTGGTGATAGGTTTTCAACTTGAGAGTGATAGGCAACCAGGCGGGTATTACAAAATAGGTACCCTACCGCCGTGCTGTTTTCCTTCACCGAAACCTTAAGCTCATGGTACATCCGACGTCACTACCACTGAGCTATCATCGCCTCAAAGACATGCTCGACCAAAAAAATACCAATTAACTTCTAGTACAGTAGAATATTGAAGATTGTGCTTCAAGAACGCTACCTCTGGATGTATTTGTATTAATTAACTCTTCTGATTGAATGAAAAACTGAAGTTCAAATACATAACACTGTGGATCTATGAAATATATTGTTGCTCATTTTAAATCAAAACAACAAAATACATACCGAATAGGTTAGTAGTTATAATGGAACTCTGAGAGTGCAAATCCTGTAATTTTAAGCAAAAACACATTATTATTATCATCATATACGTATTTATTACAATTACATTATTAAAATAACAGAAGGTTTATTAGACGACATTTACATTTTATAATTACCCAATAAAGTTATGTTGCATATCCGCGTGTAAAGCTGAGTGTCCACTTGCGAACTATAACTGCCTTTAGGACATAAATATCTAATGAATAGAATCAATGTAGAGACCAGAATAAATTATAGCTAACAAATTTGGAGCTCTGAAAAAATGGCTACAGGATAAACTAAATAAATTTTGAATAATTTTTTTTTTTATTTTAAAAATAATCACTTTTGTTAGC
The DNA here is from genome assembly GCA_951361185.1 of Ochropacha duplaris. Lineage (NCBI taxonomy): Eukaryota > Metazoa > Arthropoda > Insecta > Lepidoptera > Drepanidae > Ochropacha > Ochropacha duplaris. The sequence continues at coordinate 4,353,564 of OX592704.1, read as the reverse complement.
ATTGGCTTAAATGCTATCTTAATTTAAGATTCGCTATTTGTGCAACAGTACTGATACCCAGCATTGCACACCATCTTCAAGGTTCCGCCGTGAGTCAGAACCTCGATTCGCGGCGCATATCGGTCATCTTAGATCGTATCATCAGGTCGGGTCACCGAACGGAAGCCCGCTTTAGCGAGAAAGCTGAATTTTTATGCTGTAACTCACAACTGGAGAAGGTTCCCACGACATACTTCTAATATTGCAATGGTAGTAGAGGGAAGAGAGACTGCCTTGCAAGTCATTCTTTACTTCAGTAAAGGTTGACTAGCTAACTCACTTTTACGGGTACGTTAGTTAAAATCTTTATAGTTTTCTCCCCGCGGTTTCACCCGCGCTCCCGAGGGATCTTATCTTTTTCCGGGATATAAGTATCCTATGTTTTATTCCAGGATAATATGATCGACCTGTGTGAAAAGTGTCATAAAAATCCGTTCAGCCATTTTTGCGTGATTGAGGAACAAACATCTAAACAAGTTTCTAAGTGATGATGTAAGTAGAGTAGTAGTCAACCTAGTGAAAAATAACTAGAAACAGAATTTGCCACAAAGATACCTACCTACTCTAAAACATTTTTCCAAGAAAACGGCAGGCCCAAATATTTTCATGTTGTAGATATAAAACAATATTTTTTTGAATTTATAGGGTAACAAAACACAGTAAGTCCATGCCATTCCCAATGCACCGGGGACTGCCCAAGACGTTGTATTCGAACAAAAAACAAATAAATACAAACACGATCTAGTGTTGCACTAATTTCGCTCTCGGCGTGAATTGTGGCAAACAATACGCGGAAGGCAGCTTTGTTTTGTGCCTGGCCGTCGAGTGCCGTGGAGCCAGGGGTAATGTAAACGAATAATGAGAAATTGTGTTTATTTGTTGCAATGGCAACTTCGTGTTTGAACTAAATGTTTGGTTGAAAATAAATCATGATTACGTAGATATGAAATGTTATAGAGCGTTCCGAAATAATAGACCCCATCCCATACATACGTTTTTATTTTAGTCATGAGCCAGCTATATAAATCAATTGTTTTAAATAAACCTTAGTCAACGTCAACCAGAAAAAGTTGGCTTATGTGATCATCATTATTAATGGATATATTTAAAATAGAAATACACACATTCATTATATATTCAACAATATTGATTGACAACTCTCTAGATTCATTGATCACCCATAATAGTTGATTGCCTATATTTTATAGTTATATTATGTGAATATAAAGCTATAATATCATAATAATCACTAGTTAGTGAGTGGACAGTGAGACGTAGGCGAGCGTAGGTGTACACTTCATTAATGAGACCAGTTCGCACACATTGTCCCGCCCGACTATGCTTGCGTCTGCTTAGACAGTGATAGTACCTACCTACATACCTATGTTGAAAGTAGTTGATAATAGGTACCTAGTGATAGCATCCATAGGGATTAAGTATATTATCATCAAGACATCAGTTTCCTTCAGCGAAGGGTATTGTTTAAGCTACAATTTACTTACAAAGGTAATTTTTCTGCAGTCGAGTTAAGAATTTAAGCTAATCAGACTAACAATAGTGAATTTGGTTTAATAATTAGAATTGTAGTAGGTACTCACACAAGTCTTTGAAATACTCTATTAATTCGATATAATGTGAGTAGATCATTTATATGTATGTATCTTTGGCATAGATTTTCTGTTTTAGAATATATTCTTTAAACAAAGATTTGGTATTTTTAATAATCATATTTTGTCTGATTTTAGGTACTAAGGTAAGCGGTAAACATAAAAGCTGATACAAAATAAAAACACATAAAATAATGTTTCATTTAACGCTTGCATTAAAAAGTAACATTGATAATTACATAAAACCATTCTGGGCTATTAAAGGACTATTTTTCCGGCAAATCAATTTGTTAAAGGAAATATTTATTTTACACGAAACATCTTTTGATGTTAGTGTGTTGGGACTATCAATCCGAATCGATTCATCGGTTCCGATCGTTTCATAAACGGATCCTAAGGATTTAATTACATTTGATTGTTTCACGGCCTAACCGCAAACTAATTTGTTCATGAATAGTTACATCCGTGAATGAACCGAGTTATAATGAAATGGTCTTATTTAAGAATGGTTCGCGTGCAGATCGATAGTTAATGTGAGGCAAAGTTGAATCAGTTCATTCATTTGTGGTTACAGGACTAAGATATTGACCACAATTTAAAGATGAATCAATGGCTAGATTTTAAGAATGAAACATGTTAGTGATTGAGAAATCAAGAAAATAATAATAATAATAATTGAATGGCAATGTTTTTGTTATATTGTAGTGAGTTGAATAGTTTCAAAACTTTTTATTATAGTATAGCTGTAATGTAAATAGGATAATATAGTCATCATTGGCACTTAACAGAAGTAGATCACCAACATACGATGTCAATGTAACATATTCTATGGGTAATAAATTCAAAGTTGGTGTCATTTAAATTGGACCTCAGATAGCTATTTGCCATAGAGCTACATAAAAACAGCGTAACATTTTATTCTATAAAGATATTAAAATATTATAAGAATAAACTATACTATGCCATCAGTCCAACTGAGGCAAGCATTTCGCGTGAAGTGAACCCGCCACCTCTTAAAGTAAATTAATAGCGTGGTAGAATTGGTAATATTATAATAATACAATTTTTACTCTTAAAAACGAGTACTTTATTTCTTAGTACCTCAAAGTACACGAATGATGCGGTCAATCGTATGTCATGAGATCATAACATGTCATAACTCATAACACACAGTGTGGTTGCGCGGTCGGTAAAATGCCATGAAATTGACTTTCGGAGAACTTTTTGACTCATCTACAATGTTGTAGTGACCTAATTTTTATACAACATTTATTTGGCAACGATAATTTTAATCATCATACGGAAGTCAATGATATTGTCACAACATTATTGCTAAAATAAATAGGTTCCCCTACTCTATTCTTTTGTTTCCTTCAAACGGTTTAGTTTTTTTGATCGAGCTCCTTCTGTGATATGTTTAATTAAGTCTCAATGGATGGCCAAACACATTTCCCCTCCTGATGTCTAGTCTCTTCTGAGATCTATCCAGCGGATCCTATCCATCCTCTTCCAACGTCATATATAATTACTATTTATAGAAGGTAAATAGAAATATTATCAACTTTAGGGTGGTAGCCAGGCAGGCCGTTCTATGGTTTGACCACGATATTTTCTTTCTTCAAAATTTCAAATTCATTGTAGGATTTGAACCCTCGATCTTTGCAATAATGACTAGGCGGGCAATAGACTCGTGTACCTTCACGAATAAGAAATGAGTTCTACCGATGTGTTCCGGCATCTGTATTTGATTGAAATTCTCTATTTAAATTTATAAGAATTTTAATGACCACAAAAAATATAAAAAAATATTTAGCATTTTAGTTTTATTTTGTCTTTAATAATTAGTTTAATTTGTAAATTTAAGTATTCCCAAAATAAAATTTAAAATTTTCATTAAAAAATATCCTTCAAATGTAAATTTCGAAGTTGCTTTGATAAAACAAGGTACCAGGATCGCATAAATAACAGAGTCGTACCGCACAACACACGTTCGATAAAGCACAGTGTTGGTATACATCGTGTACGACACGGCCCTATACTGAGCGGTCTTCAGTACCTCCCATTCACTAGTAAGAATGGTATTTGCATTGATTTGCAAAGGGTTGTCTGCTATAATTAAATTTAATCAGTTCCGTCTCCGCGTTTTCTGGATCATTTGTTACCCTGAGCTGAGTGATAAGAAACATACACTCACATTTCACTCACTAGTATATACATAATCTAACAATAAAATGTCTACGTTTACTACGTAAAATTTGAAGTCATAATTTTGATTGCAAACACGTACATACATAAGCGTCTGCTTAAACCGAAACGTGTGTTAACCGTGAAGAATAATCAATTTACTGTGACAAAAGAGTGTTGATTTTAATAATAGTTGAAGATCATGTTATTCGGGTTTGGCTTCCATTACTTAAACGCGTGAAAATTAAGTTTAGGTTAAGGCTAGATTAACAATAGGTATCTACCATGAATAACCGAATAAATTGTCTGTGAAATATATGCAACCTAGCATCAGTTTGATACATGTTGAATTTGAGGATTGTTTATTTATTCCTGATGAATATAATTTAGTACCTTATTCAGCATATTCTGGATTTCTGTGATTTGGAACCAATCTCGTTCTATTTTTGTAATTTCCTATTATCTCGGTTAATATCAACCGTGTTTAATATCAACCCTGGAGCGATAAAAGGCTATCAATACGCGTGTAACCGGAGCGGATATCTCCATTGAATAAATCGCTTGGATGTTTCACACGAGGTGCAGGGGGATCGCCGGGATCGTCGCGTGCCGTCAACGTTTCTTCTCTTCAATGTACTGTGCGATCTTAGGGATCGTCAACTATTTTTCATTTAATAAAAGGATGAATTGAAGGAATACTTGTTATATTTCGACATGAGTGACCGAATTTATTTATAACTATTTTTAGAGAGACAGATACTAGTGGAAGATGTAGAGTGGATTGCTATCCTTAGCTCGTTGGGCCGCCCCAACCTACCTGAAGAAGAGGTTTAAATACCTAATATTATAATTTTATTTTATCGTGACTTACCATTTATTGAACGATTAGCTAATAAGACGAAAAAATTAAATGCTTGCAATTTATTACTCTTAACAACCATATAATCGCTTATACAAATAGAAAGTTAATATTCGAGAGCACCTACATCAACACCATCCATTATAAATGACAGTATACAAAGTTTGACGCACGTGTTAACAATTAAAACTCATAGTTTAACAAATGATCGGTTTAAACAACAATTATACGTGGTCACGGCTATTACTAGACGTATAACGGACCGACCGACGGACAGATCTCAAATTATAGTTTAGATACGGTGGTTTCGCACCCACACATTTCCGCGTTTTATGTGCCTAATGATCTGATATTATATTACAATATTGTGACTGGATGGCGATGGTCCCGTTGTCGACCAGTCAATGGATACGTTTAATTGGATATTGAATGAACACGATATGGCGACATAAATAATAGTTTTTGTTTTTACCGTGGGTGTTAGACGCTGTTTGTATTAAAGGTAATTTAGAAGTGTTGGTTTTGTATAATAAACTGGGTGTGTTTGGGGATTTTTTTTAAATGGAGGTCCAAATGTTGAGGATGTGGGACAGACTTGCGAAAGATATTGAACGATCCCGCGATGTTATGTCACGAACGCGGGGCGGCGCGAGCGCCGATCGCGACCCGCGTGGGCGGCGGTCGAATAGGGATGACATATCGCTGCATTTTATCGATAATTTCGTTTTATATTGTTCAATAGAATAGATAGAATTCTGTAACTGCCTTTCAGAATTAAGGATTATCATTATTTTTAGTATAGCTATGTGTATTGGACAGCCAATTGAAATAAATAAATGATAAATAGTGTAAATTGTCTCATTTTTAATACACGCCCATCTGAGCAAAGCTTGTACTATGGATACCAATCAACTGATAACCTCTTTTTGGTTTCTAGAGATCCGTAATACGTCTGGTTTCCAGAACAAATAGACATATTTACTGATGCACACAAATGTCTGCCCTATGTGGGAATCGAACCTACGACCTATGACGTAACAAGTAAGTAGTATTTCTTACCTTCGATGCCCGTCAAAGATTAGGAAATCACCACGTACAGTAGGTACCTAAAGACAAGGTAATCCCCTGATATTTTTACTGCTTTCCTATTTGCCTTTGGCCAATAAAAAAATCATGCTACTTACATTATTTAAATAAAAAACTGCTGTATTAATATTAAATTTATGTACACATTTCCACATAATACTTATTATTATATTATGTATCGATGTATTAATCGACTCACACTAATCCCGACTCTACCGTCGCAGGCGCAATCTTTCGCTAAGCCCGTAGCGGCTATGGCGACAGACAACATAAGGTCACAAACGGTCCCATAAGAGGAGACCTTAAAATATATAGCCTTGTACGTTAAATGTCTAATGTCATTTCATTTGCAGTCTTCCATTACAACGAAGTGCATTCGAGGCATCGTTGTTTTGCTTTAATTTTTTAATGTTTTGAATACGATGTATCTAGGTCTAGATTTACATACATTTTACTATGGATAGGCTTGTGCTTGATCACAATTAATAACATCATCATTTCACTTTTGAAAATCAGCCATTCCATATTAGTCATATCTTTCAAAGCTGGGCTCCACGTATCTACTCATTTTAATTGAAATATTGTGCCAAGAAAAAAATTATAATATGTTACTGTCGGTGAATCAGTAAAACATTCGACCTCAGACCATCCAAATGATGTTTGCCATTTGGATTTAAAAAATATAGCAAATCACCAATTTGTTTTAGGTAAATTTCCAAAAATTGCGCCTTAGTGTTTGCCTACAGTAAAAAAGGAAGCCTTGTGCAAGTGCTTGAAGCTTGTGTTTTCCAGTTCCTAATCCAGGTAGGCCGTGCGCTGATATTGTCAAGCAGTCAGATAGTTTCTCTATTTATCCTACTAAAATTATAAGCGTCAAAGTTTGTATGTTTGTTGCTCAATCACGCAGAAACGGCTGAACGGATTTTGATGAAATTTGGACACAGGTAGATCATTTCCTTTTATCCCGAGAAAAAATAAGATCCCTTGGGAATGTGGCAGAAAACTAGTTTTCTATATGGATGGAAACAGATTTGATTTGACAAGTGCGGCGTCTTTGTTTTCTTCATCCTGTCCTACTTCCCACTAATATTATAAATGTGAAAGTACCTACATGACTGTGTGAAGCTGTATGTGAAGATGTTTGTTACTCTTTCACGCAAAAACGGCTGAACGGATTTTAATTAAACTTGGCACCCAGGTAGTTTATATACTAGATTTCAACATGGGATACTTTTTATCCCGGGAAAACATAAGATCCCTCGGAATCCGGGTGAAACCGCGGGGCGGAAAACTAGTTATCTATATTTTTAGTTAAGTGTGTATTTCTTTGAAGTGCCTTTGACGGGAAGTAAAGCTTTATACATTTTGTATGTTTGTTCCGCTCTTTGTATTTACGTGTACACTTTTGGTTATGCGTGGAAATTTTTCACTCGCCTGACCTTACTTATAAGTTACTTTGTTTAGTAAAAGATAAATACATTTAAAACGTGATTTAAATATTAACTATTTTGATAGTTGTTCTGTCTATTTTTATGTAATATTTTGGCGTTAGTATAGTATCTGTCATTCAAATCTGGATGACTACATAATCTGAATAAGCCACATTTATTACTACACAAATTGTCTATGGAGTGAAAGCTAGTAGGTTGATAACTCAATATTTTATTCTCAGTTAGGTATATCCTTCATAATTAATACCCTTCACGATTGAGAATGATTTTACAATCAATATATTGATTGTAACCACTTTCACTGACCTCAAATTTATCTTAACATGACCTCGAAAATACTTCCCCAATCAATGACGAATAGAAAATTTTCGATACGAATCTGTGATTTCGTTAACGAAGAAGTTATTAGAGAATTAATAATTCAAATATATAGAAAATATCATATAAATTTTGTCTGCATTGCCTTTACCGATATTAAACTTTTTAAATTTATATTAATACCACAATCAACATCATTACGCATGCTTATTCTTCCTTAACACCATCCGTACATTATCAACAGAAAGTATGAACATTGCAAACTTAATTCACATTCGTAAAAGTGAAACAATTTCCAGAGTCGCTACAAACAACATTAAAGTCCAATGTGACCTCACACAAAAGTAATTCCATCAAAATTAATGATCCCGTGTGTTCTGTTTGCGTTAAGGTGCTCTCACATTTGCTTGTAAGGAAATATATTTTATTTAACATACCCATTTTTTTACAGATTTTTAAATTTTTTGTTATTATAATAAATAATATGCAATCAGGTGCAGTACTGCAAATGTCGGTGAGAGCTACATCGTGACATAGCTGAAGAATACTTCCTTGTTTTATTGTTACGAAAAAGTTGATAATCATTATGTAATATTAAAAGATATTTAGCAACATAACAGTCAGCTTGGCCATCCAAAGAGGAAACGCTGTCAGCCTTCTGGGAACCTTGCCGATCGGCAGCAGCGGCAGCCTCGAAGAAGTTTTTTATGTATTATAATTGTACATTTGCTTGTATATTTTGTACATTTGTTGTAAGTAAAGAAAACTCTTTACACTGTTTAATATGTTTTAAAATTACAGTCAACCAATATTCAATGTTGACCACTCGCGCGCTCAGTATAAAACTATCGAGTAACCGTTGTATGAGCTCCTTTATGGAGAACATGACTGGTATGCTCATCATTATTCCGTGGAGATGCGCCAACACTGTCATTGTATAATGTATGTTGAATACACGCCGACCGATGAATGGACGCACCCCCTCGTCCGAGAACCGCCCTCCATTGTTTCGGGGGACATATTATAATAATTTCCCAGCAAATCAAAAGCATTTGGGAATCGAACGATCGACTCCGGTGATGTTATTAAATCAATGTGGATAGGTGGATTGTTAGTCTTGATAGTTTTCTTTACTCATAATATTGTAAAATTAATTAGTGCTAATTGTAAGTAATGCTCGGACAAAATAAAGACTCAATGGAGATTTGCCGGTAGGTCAACTTGGTCATAGATTTTCAATTGGAGAATAAATGATGATTGAAAAGTATAAAACTTGTATTTGGAACAGTACATTTTTGGTTTTGGAATTTGATATAGTCGTTCAAGAATCATGGTCAGAATGTTTTTTCGCCGAAAGACGTCCACTGCTGGACAAAGGCCTCAAAAATTATTGTTAAGCAAATCAAGTATCAAGTTTAAAATCCCAGTATAAACTTCATAATACACAGGTTATCTGATGCGACAGCTTGCAATATGCTTATTTGTGAGAACAATACTACACGCTCTAAATGCAGGGTTAGACTTTACTTCCCAGTACATTAGACTTCAAACTTTAATTCAATTCACCAAACAATCAGAAACAGATTTACAAACATTACAAGAAAATTATTCCCTGTTACTTATTATTACAATTTACAGCCTATATTTACCTCACGTACAAAAAACATTAACGTAATACCAGTAGCGATATTCTCTAATCCTTACCCGAAAATGCTAAACGAAATTATTCGTTGTATTACAGTAAAAAAGATCATTTTAGATTGTAGTGTGGTTGGTTTTGTGTCGTTTTAAGATTGGAATGGGAGGTAAGACCGGTAGCCAACGGACAATAAGCGATCACTCATCGCTTAGATAGCAGGTGGAATGAGCCCGAGGACATATTTGAATAAAGGCCTTTTGTTGGACACGGCTCTTTTGTACGTAGTCATTAGAGGAGATAAAATTATATGGAACTTTAGTAACATCGAGATTTCAACGTAAATGTGTTATCTAGATTGTACGATGATTTATGCCCAATGACTTTGCGATTTTGTTGAAGATTATATTAGCTTAACTTAGTGTGTAATTAGGATGGTTAGGAGAAATCTGAGGACAAAATTGTTGTTTTTATCAATTTACTAATAAGAAGATTCTTCGGCGCACTTTTATAGTTTATTTTTGTACATAATACTTTAGGTTTTAAATAATATTTAGTTTAGTTTTTTAGTTTTACATACATATCTATTATTTGTTATTTAATTGTCGTGAATAAATTTACAAATATTCTAATAAGATATGAATAATTTTGTAGTTTTCAGTAAAATTTTGTCAACATATAATTTGTGCTTTATACAATTTAGATGTAAAAAAGAAAAAAAACCGTCAATAAATAGCAGACATTTTTCTTCTATGTTTTCCTGAACATGGAAGAAAAATGGTGTGACAATTTGATTTGAAGATATTTATTATTAACGATTAACAATTTTATAATAAAAAAAAATATTGGCTGTTGTCAGCGCCTTAACAACATTATTAGCTGTCATAATATTACGTTGTCTTAATCAAAATTTAATTTCTTCTATTAATAACATTCATAAAGACTTGGTTCGAGATTGGATAGCGAAAACGTGTAAACAATATGTCAACATCACTTGCAGTTTTAGATCTTTAAAAATATTCACAAGTTTGCCCTAACGTTATACTACAGAGACATGAATTATACCTCAATTTGTGACTCAATCATGTCAATTTGTGACTCAATCATTTAAATGGGAGATTTAACCTAGATTAACACATTGTTATTATATCCCTCCGATACGCGGGGAAATCTAAAGGGCGCAATAAACAGCGACAGTAAGGGTTGGTAGACATGCTTTTAATGGTAGTTTCCTTCATCAAGAAACATATTATCATTATATGACAACTCAGAACAATTATAGAATTAGTACTTGAACCGCTCATAAATATCAAATGTGAAAGTTCGTATGTTTGGATGTTTGCTGCTCAATCACGCAAAAACGGCTGAACGGATTTTATTGAAACTTGGCACACAGGTAAATCATGTCTTGGAATAAAACATGGGATAATTTTTATTTCGGGAAAAGGTAAGATCCCTCGCGAACGCGGTTGATACCGCGGGGCGAAAAACTATTTATTCAATAAAACTCAAATTACACGATTAATGAAAACACAACGAAAACACCGCAGCGTCACTTCGCAGGTTCCCGCCAAAAAACCTTAAAAAAGTTTATATGCTCTAAATAACAATTACCTAATAGGTACTGTTTAAATTGACACCCTTTAATTCCCGGTCAATTAATAGAAAACTACATAGTTATCTAAATTATAGGTAGGTTTTCTTAATTTAGACGTAGTTGTTAAGAAAGAGTTGCCACACGCCAAAAAGCTTTTGCCAAAACATTTGTTTAATTTATAATAAATCGATTTGATCTTTGATTGTACAGAAGTAGAGATTAATCGTTGTCTACTTAATTGATTTATTTTGTCTCTACTTCAGTTTAGATATAGGTAGATATATTATGTATAAAATTACTTGTAGAACACCCACACTTATGATACGCAAGTGTTGTTTTCTTTGATAGGTTAATAAATCATTTGGCTGGATATAAATTCATTAATAAATCTTTATATTAATAGGTTATTGTATTAAATTGCATGTATCGTTTAAAATAACTGAAGCAACAAACATTTTTTAACTTTACCATACCATACAAAGCGTAAAATATTTTTACAATTAATTAATGATTTATTTAAAGCGTGACATCATCTGCTATTTTAATATAGGTAACTAGTAAATGCGAATTAAATTTACACTTAGATTTAGCTCTATATAAATTTTTCAAGCAATAAACTAGCACCGTTTTATGATGCCCGTTTTGACATCAGGGTGTCTCTTATCAACTCGCTATGATTTTCTCTTTTAGGCACGTAGAAAGATAGCGTTGTCAAAATGGCTATAATAACGTGTCGCTCGTTTAATCATCGAAATACAACATTAGTTTATACAGTTTACATAACAAAAAAAAGAAAAAAAAAAGTATAACGATATTTTATCAATCATGGACGTGGAGTTATAATGCTTGCAATATACTGCTAATAAATATAATGACAACTAATACCTTACGAATCCTTAAAAACCATTTTATTTTACTAATAAAACCCACATTATTGATCAATATGCCCAGCGAAAGTACGTTAACCGTGCTGTTCCGACGAGTATTTTTTATATCTTTCGGGACATTTTTGGTCACTCATATATCACCCTAATGTTATCTGCGTGGCCGCTGTCCGCATGATGCATTGCGCTTGCGCAGCTTTTGATTAACGAAATTAATTTGTCACAGGCGCGAATGTGGCACCTTAATTTGTTGTTTAACATACGTGTCTTTTCTTGTAAAAATCTTGATTAAATAGTATAATGTTCGCAATGTTTAGCAACCATAGGTATTCGGTTGTTGAAATATTTATGTGATTAATCAGTTGCGATAGAGATATCTCAAGATCTAAATGTATGTTCCTAATAAAGTTGTGACAGTTTTTTTTCTCTATCTATGTTAATTGAGCCGGGTATCGTTGGGGCTTCCAATGCCATAATTTAGATAAAAGAGGTGTGTGCCCCAACACCGCATAAATACAACATGTCCAAACATACTTATCTTGTGACCACCTTTGAGTTCCTGAAATTAATGGACCTCACGATATGACTCTTGTTTTTATTAAAAACACTGGCGTTATAGTGCTAATCATTGAAACAAAAAAACTAAAACTTCGTTTGATAATAAAGATCGTTAATATTATTAATCACGAACCCTTCATTTAAAACTAGTTAATTATATGATCACAGTTAACAATGATTATTGACCTTATAAAATCATCAATAGAACCGATAGGTTTACAAAGGGAACCGTCATCGGTCGGTTGCCGGTGCAAAACTATCAAAAAAACAAAGTCAATTTGGCCTAATAAAGAATAATTAAAAATAGATTTTATTGTTCGCCCCCTTCACGCATTACTTGAGTTTTTAATTAATCAAATGGGTTATTGGGAAGTCTATATAGTCGGTGCAACTGATCATATTAGACAAAATTGTTCGTCCACATTGTGTGATTTGTTACGGAGGTAGAGGGTTATGAAGACGGGTGCTATAAATGGTTTCTTTATTGCCCAATGGGATGGGTCTATGGGAGTACCATATAATATATTATTAAAATGTTCCTCATTAGAACCAATTTGCTTTAATTAACAATATTGAAGAGAGCGCCACCTCGCAATAATGAGAATGACTAAAATTAGATGATTTAAAATCTAATATAACGTCGTAATTACAAATTGCATCTTGTTGAATACGTAGTTACTTACCTTTGATGTAGTATTGTATTACATTTATATTGCTGTAGAAAAGAGAAATGATGAGTATAATACTTGGACTAATAAACTACTATTAGTCCAAGGTATAATACTTTGCTTCACGAGAAGAGCTTCCTATAAATTTAGTGTTACGTAAAGTTGTACAATATAGCGACAAAATACATATATTTCAAAAATTTATAAAAAAACCGGTCAATTGCGAGTCGGACTCGCACACAGAGGGTTCCGTACAAATTTTGTAGTATTATTTTTTATTTTTTTAGTATTTGTTGTTTTAGTATAGTGGCAACAGAAATACATCATCTGTGAAAATTTCAACTGTCTAGCTATCACGGTTCATGATATACAGCATGGTGACAGACAGACAGACGGGCAACAGAGTCTAAAATAAGGTTTCCTAGGTACCGTACCCAAAGGTAATTTTACCTTTTGGGTACGGAACCCTAAAACATTAGTCATTGTATTTTTTAAAGCCTACAATGACCAAGCCTTACCCACACAGTAACCACGTGCCCAAAATTCTCAAACCCCCAAATTTCACGTTACACTATATTAATTCCTATAATTTCATAATAGCAACTGTATCTATTATTATATAAGTTACGGTTGGTAATATACAATTAATATTTCAGTTTGTCTGTCAAAACGTCCTTCAGTGGCATGAGATGAACCCAATCTGACAACCCCCTAGACATAGAACCTATTATTACGGTTACACAAGCCCCGTACGAAATACAAAAGAATCTTACACTTGTAGGTAGTAATTATGTCTTACGAAACTATTTATGATTTTTAATTGTTTGTAGCTATAAAACAATGCATTTCAAATAAAGTTTTACGTTATTTGCCACGTACCTCAATATTAAACTCTCGTTTGAAACTTTGAAAATTGACTCTACTAAGCGCTGATTAAATTAGATTGACTTGGTATCGGTATGTCTTGAGTAGGGATGAAAGACATGTAATACAACATGAGTGTGGATGGATAAAGAGGTAGAGGAAGGTCGAAGAAGGTATGAATGGACTGCATGAAGAATGATATGCATATGAAAGGTGAGTACTGAGACGACTAGTGATAGAGCGGAGTAGAGGAGGAAAACACGTTATGCCGTCGCCACCTGGCGTGGGGTAAGGACAGGAAGTAGAAGAAGAAGACGCTTAACCGCTGTATTCCAACAGTTGAAATCCCATTGTATCCTTAGCAGATCCAACCACACAAAATACATTTCCTATAAAATTTTATTGTAAGTTATTTGTTGAGTAATTAATATACAAAAATTGAGTGGCTATAAAATAATTAACTTTCAACATATTCTTGAATGAATTAATGTACTAAAGTACAAATGCATTATCATACTAGATACATCTGCTCGGAAAGTACCTTTTTACTTTTTTGAAAAGTAGGCAGAATATACGGCATTACTGTCATTGAAATATACGGGCGGATAAAATGTATGAAAATTCATGGTTGACATGTTGTTTTTTTTAAATAAATTGGATATATAATTACAAAAGTAATAAATATCAAGTGAATAAGAAATACATTTTAAAGCTAAAATAAATTAAAAAAAAATTAGATCCCTTCAGCATGGTTCCGAAGATGCTGGCAGCGTTTCCTCGCTGTGTGGCAATACTGAAACGTTGTGCGAGGAAACTGCTTGCTCTTCGATTCCCAGTAGTAACTACTGACCTACTAGCAAGCTCTTTGAAGAGCTGGCAAGCGCCAGTACCACGGACCAAGGGTATAGACAAAAAAGACAAAAGTCTGTCCTAGTTTGCAAAATTATACCTACTATCCACTTGCTTTTTCTGTCTTTCTATAGTCTCTTCTGTTTTATATCAAACTTCCCGTACTAAAATTAATCTCCCTGACAATATTACGAGTTTTGATTATTAACAATTTTAATATAAACTTCAATTAAATAATTTGTATTTCATTTTCCTCGTAGGTTGAGTATAAACCACTAGTGTCACTTAGGAGAAAGTGCGACTTCCAACTCATGTGCATTAACTCAAACTACATCCATGGTCGGTAAACTGTCACTTTCTTACCTCGGCGAACAATGTGGTATTCCATCCAATTTCTATGTTTACTACTTTTAGCTACATTATCACTTATGATGGTGAGTTTTTTTATTCTGGATAAGCTTGTACCTATATGACCACAATCTCACCATGGTAAGTGATGATGTGGCCGGAAGTGGTAAACACACAAAGCCTAGATGGAACTGGCTGATAGGTGCTTGGCGACAGATTTATCAACTTGAGGGTGGTAGGCAGCCAATCAGGTACTACAAAGTGCCCTACCACCGCGCTATGGTTTCCTCACGATGTTTTCCTTCACCGAAAGCTAAGCTCGTTGTAGGATTCGAACCTACGACCTTCCCGCGGTATCCGAAGTCACTAGCTAGCTATCATCGCCATAAAACAAAAGTAAAAAAAAAGAATATAATAAAGCCAATTGTACTCTAACGTGTAACATATAAGGTCAATATTGTTCACGATGATGTAACTATACGTTATTGCACTTACTTGTAAAGGATGTAAGTAAATCGATTAGTTGCGATTGTCTATGAAATCGTGTTTCCTTTTGTTACTTAGAATATTGTAAGGTACAATCGATTTGAAATACCTTGAGTTTTATAACGCCGTGGTCCGGAAGCAAAAGTAAAATTATTTTATTCTGTTTTTAGTATTTGTTGTTATAGCGGCAACAGAAATACAAACAGAAAATTTCAACTGTCTAGCTATCACGGTTCATGAGATACTGCCTGGTGACAGACAAACAGCTAAATCTAAGCTTTGTGTACCACCTTCGGCTACATCATCACTTACCATGGTGAAATTGCGATCAAACACAAGCTTATCAAGTAAATAAAGTAAAAAAATTACAAGTAGACTGACAGTAGTCTTAGTAATAGGGTTTCCGTTTTTACCCTTTGGGTGCGGAACCCTAATAAAGAGTAAAGATTCGAGTTTTTTTATGTAATAGACTCAAAAATACTTTATAGCACAGTGAGACCTAAACCCGCACTTTACGCACGCTTTTCCGTGACCTATGTTGCCTATTTCTGCACCTAATATAATAGCCTACTTAGGTCACGCGTATCGTAATGTACTATTACCGAATTTAAACATTCTTTCATATAATATAGAAAGCTACATCATATCTGCGAGTAACATGGCTTACTCCCTCCAGAACGCGGGTGAAACCGTGGTGCGGAAAACTAATGGTAAATATATAAATATAATTAATTAATGTGAACATTTTGTAATAGTATATACGGTTTATTTGCTATCTTTCTAATATTATAAAGAGGAAAGATTAGTATGTATGGGTGTAACGAATAAACTCAAAAACTACTGGGCCGATTTCAAAAATTCTATGACCATTTGAATGCTACATTATTCCAGATTAACATAGGCTATATTTTTTATCCCGGGATAAGATAAGAACCCACGGGAACGCGGGTGAAACTTTAGAGGACAGCTAGTCAAATTATATTTATATTATGCCATGTATATGAAGTAAAATTCAGACCAAATACCTACTGATTTCTATCAGATTTATAAATAACCATTTACCTAAAAACAAGTATTTTATTACTCACTGCAAAGGTATTGTTTAAAACCTGTCAGCTAATATCAGAAGCTACAATATCCATAAAATAATTCTACAAAGTCATCTATGCAGAAATAGTATATCTCCCATAATCAGTATACAAGTAAAAGCCATTAAGGGCAGGCGTAATAATTGGCGATAGTTTTATTTTTTTGTTGCCAAGTAGGCTCCCAGTTGATTGACGCGGCCACTACGTCTTTTTGACAAGCCTGAAGGTTTTTATTCGAGATGTCTGTATATAGAGTGTCTTGGTTTTTTGCTTGTATTGTTATTTATTCAAATTGTGTTATTGTACACATTGTCCCAGGATATTATTACTATCATTATTTTATAGAAAACTTATTATAAATGAAAGCCAATCTTTATTTTAGATCTTTAGATCAAATGATCTAAAGATGATTAATAGATTTACATTTAAAAGTTCTAATTCAAATTAAATCAAACAAAAAAAACATCTTGCGATTGATACAAAAAAAATAGAAATAAAAAAAGATACTGTTGCGTTCATTAAAACTATGCATTTTCATGATTTTAGACTTTTTTTATGTCACTATCGATCCAATGTGAACCTAATATTTCATGAATACATCATTTTTATGAAAATAAACATTTATGATTTTTTTGTAAACACCCTATACTAAACATTCCATGCAGATGCGTATCGTCAATATATTATCGGTGGGTAATCAAGCTCTTCAGTTTACGCTTTACACAAAAAGGCGTAACAGAAGCACTCGCAAATGGACGGCTCATAATGGCTACTCCTTAACTTTAATTTAAAACGATCGACCTCGTGTTGAAAATTACAAGCTCAGTAATTGCAAATTTGTTTTAATTTCTTGTTGTATTTATTAACTTTTGTTTCAGGTTTAGGTTGCAGCTTAAATTGTTTGTTTTTTATTATCATGGATTTTTCATCGGATAATAACGCCGAAGGTAACAAGCACAACGAGCCTTATTTAATTCATAAGATAAATTTATTCCATATAGATACTTATTACTTTTTTTTATTGAGTATAGGTTCGCGTTCTCACTTGATGTTAGGTGACGATGCGGTCTATGATACTTCTTTATTAATGGTTGGTAAAGTTGTATACACGATTTTTTAATACTTCGTTTTAGCCCATATCTCAAACTGCTAACTCTATGCTTTTTTATTTATGAATTTCATCGATGGTAAATTATAATATGGCGGTCAGTTCCTACTGTCCTAGAAAACTAAATGTTTTGTATTTTATTTAAGCTACACCTAATATGTAATTTATTTGGGTCAGTCATCAATGTGTTACCTACTGATAGTAATCGAACCAAAAATAAAATTCAAAAATATTATAAAATCATTTTGACAGGAAAATTACTCATCAAATTTCTAATCTATAATCAGAAAGCTACTGCTTAAGCATAATCATTGGATATATCTACAAATCAAACAATTGATGTATAGTAATGTTGCTACCCTTAAAAATGTTCTAAAAGATTTCTTGGGCTATCGCCCATCGGCGTTACATATAATTATCTCATCTTAAACCTTTTAGGTGTAAAACTGAGGAGTGACTTCTGAGAAGCGTATCGGTTTGGACAAGGGTTGTTACTATTCTAAAAAATCTACGATTATAAGTACCTACTAGTAAAAAGTAATTTAATTTAGATATGAAAATTATTAAGTTGATGTTTCCATGCATTTTATTTGAAGTTTATAGATACTTATATTTTTAGGTCATTGAAAATAATACTAAAACTAAAAATAGAATTAAATACCTATTATACCTAAGCATTTTATGATCGTTTTTATTATATTATATTATCACAGTAAATATTATAAAAATGTTAATTTTTTTTTTCAGAGACAACCCTAATTAAGATCGTGGGAGCACGCTGCAACGTTGTATCGGCGTTTAATCATGGACTAATTACCAGTTTTGGCTATCAGCTATCACATACGGATAGACAGTGCATTAACTAAAGGTCACTTACATTTCGGAGGAAGTGAATGTAGACAATGCTTCATTATGTTGTATTCCTTTTTGTTTCCCATGAACTAAGACATTTTAATGTAGCATTTATTATACAGATATAAGGAAGTTTAACGTGTGGTAGATCCAAATAATACAGTAGATTTTACACCTTAAGGTCATTTTAATATATTATAAAGGTAACGAATACTACATTTTGAACTAGTACCTAAGATTAGGTAGTGTATAAAAATTGTTGGTGAAAATTGTTCTGCAAGAGAAACCCTACTTATCGTATTGTATTCCAAAAAATAATGGATTTTAATTCTTTTAAAGTTCCCCTTCCCCTACCTACTTGTAAGTGCTATTTGTTTTA
Source organism: Ochropacha duplaris (assembly GCA_951361185.1). Lineage (NCBI taxonomy): Eukaryota > Metazoa > Arthropoda > Insecta > Lepidoptera > Drepanidae > Ochropacha > Ochropacha duplaris. The sequence continues at coordinate 4,334,703 of OX592704.1, read as the reverse complement.
ATGCGAATAAACAAATAAAACTAAGGTGATTATTCCATTTTATTCCATAGTAATGACCACATAAGACTCAAACTAGCGAACGACATACAGTATACACCTTTCCCACGATAAAGAAAGTGATATATACGTTCAATATATAAAACAGTACTTCTATTGTGTTGTCAAAATGTTATGGCTCGTCGGCTCCGTTGTCTGTAATTAAGTTAACTGACTACTTAACCCGCTGATGATGCGTTGATGCCCCATCAATCAATGATTGAACAATTGTTTTGATATTGATTTATTGTGGAAGCGATATGAATTTTTGTTCGATACAAAATTATATGTTAAGTAACATTTTGACAAATTCCTTCGTTATTCAGTTAATCAAAAATAGCAAATATTTTTTTGTACATTTTTTACTTTTGGATAAGCTTGTGTTTGATCGCAATCTCACCAAGGTAAATGATGATGTGGCAGGTGGTAAGCACACAAAACCTAGATGGGAATTGGATGCCGAAATACACTTATAGGTGATTGGCGACAGATTTACAAATTGATGGTGGTAGCCAGCCAGTCGGATACTACAAAGTACCCTACTATGCTATGGTTTTCTCACGATGTTTTCCTTCACCGAAAGCTCAAGCGCATTGTAGGATTCAAACTCACAACGTTTGCCCCGATATTCGACGTCACTGCCACTGAGCTATCATCGCTATTATTTAAATTAAACCAATATCATAGCTGCGAAAGGTCAAGGACTTGATCAAAATTATAAGTAAAAAGATACAGAACGAAAAAAGGACCTGTCTGTTATGTTTTGCTTAAAGTTTTTGGGGTGTACAATGTTATATTAGTCATCAATCACTAATATGTTGCAGGTATTGTTTGTTGTAACCATGTTCTGTTCATTACCTATGAGATAAAGTTTCATACGCTATAAACCTAGAACTTATGGGATATCACCACAAAAAGCTTGAATTTCATTTTTGTTGACTCCACCTATAAATCTACTTATATTATACACGGTTTATAAAAACATGTTTACTTCAATAACGAAGCAAGTCATAAATAGTAATATGAATCCTTCAACAATGTAAACTCAGCATAAATAATAATAACGAGGTTAAAGAACATTATCCGAGCAATTCGCACTGTCATAAAACTGCCCATGTAACTTAAGAATCAATCAATGTTACATTTTGTATCTTTAAAGCCATACAGTATCATCTTCCGAGCAATAAAAACCAGTTGTGAACTTTACTTATTTACATCATTACACCTCTGTCTTTATTGCTAGTCTTATAAATACAACATCATAGTTCAAGTGCAATCATTGCAATAATATTACAACTTCTGGTTTTTCCTTCTTTAGGTATAGAGTTTGTATAGAATATACGAGTCCTTGTTCTACAGCTTCATGACCAACATTGCCTGATGTTTTTCAAAGATCCTACCTTAGTCAAACAACTTGGCCTTATTTCTAGTACCTAAGTAAATATTATGTACTAGCTGGCCACCGCAGTTTCACCCGCGTTCCCGTGGGATTATCTTATCCCGGTATAAAAATATAACCTATATTAATCTGGAATAATGTAACATTCAAATGGTGAAAGATTTTTTGAAACCATCCAGTCGTTTTTGCGTTCATCCATACAAATCTTTCCTCTTTATAATATTAGAAAGCTAGATAGAAAGATTGTATACGTTTAAGTTTTTCACAGTTTTTGAGATTGAAGAATTATTACAGACTAAAAGAGTGGCAGAGTAGATATTGGTGAATATACAGTATAGAATATACAGGTCAAGTGTGGGAGTTTTGATAAATAGCCTGAATTTCTTTGACGTTAGGACATTGGGCTTACATACATCTTATAAATAAATATTAAAGTTACTATAGGTACAGTTTCGTAATTTATTTAAGAGGTTATTTTTAACAGCTCCTGTTATGTTTTTTCCAAACAACAATAAACTGAGATCAAATTTTGGCAACAATGTTCTACTACCGGACCCACTTATTATAAATGAGTTTAAACATTAGTTTGGTTTCGCAGCCCTATAATTTGGTTACATCATAAACATTATTATGAACATTAAGAGTTCAGATAAATTATCGAGTGATTAGTAGTGTTTGGTTGCTTTGTTCAGGTGATACTATGGTTTTAATCATCGTTAACTTTAATGGCCTCGTTTCTAAAAGGGAACAACTTATATTTTTGAGCCTTAAGGCTGGTTTTTCAGTTCCTAGCTAACAATGTCATGTAAAACCTTATTAGACCCACCTACATAATGAAATGTCAAAGTTCCAAAGGGGAGAGATCTAAATGACTTTTTGGCTGGAACTTGTGAAGTTACGTTGTGTTTTCGTTTTAGTTTTATTAAATAAAATCGCTGGTCTAATGAATATCAATCTAAGTGCACAAGTGAAGTGAAATGATATAAAAGCGTGTATCGTAACTTTTCTGGTTGTCCCAAAAAGCCCATGAATAGTTTTAGTGGAACAGCCCCCAATTTCACTAAATTTGTACGGACGAGGACTAGACTTTACAGTGAATGTGATAATAAAACGTGACTATAACATAAAATAAGAATACCTATTTAAAATATAGAAATGGCTTAAATGCCTAGATACCAAACCAAAAACTTTTAAAAATAAAATACTTAGTTATACAAATGGGGATAGGATGGGATAAAACAATAAGGTGGGAAACCTAGGTTATACAAATTCCTTTGAAAAAGTCTGCTTCGTATGCACACTTAGTCAAAGAGTTAATTTAAAACACACATTAATAAATTAATAAGATTATGGTTCATGCAGAAAGATGCGGGTGACTAGCGACAACGACATGTTTCGATTATTGAATGAGCATCGATGCGTCGAATCGATTACGTCCGAGTAGTACGTACTCGTACAGTGTTCGTCTGCGACTCCGACCACGTCCGACCGAGACGAGGCTTAACAAGGGGTCGTGCAGGATTGTACTTTTTGTTCGGGTACTTATGCAGAATGTTATGCATTACGGCTTCATTTATTTAAATTATGTAGGTTTGTGTAAAAATATAGTTAACATAATTATTTCAACAAAAAATCTTACCTAAAATGTTAAATAGGTACCCAACAATTCACATAAGGCTGTATGATATGTTTAGGAGATAATTATGATATGATAAGTTCAAGTAAGATAGAAAAGAGATGTGATCTTGTAGGATTTCATTATTTTTATGCCTATACATCTAGCTATATAATTCCACCATTCAAAGTTTGTTTGTTTTAATTGACTATTGGTATTTTTTTAATATTACATTTAGTTTACCAAAAGCTTTAAGTTCTTATAGATATAGGGTATATATTCTATAACATAAAATCTTGAGCACTTACAGTGTACTACCGTCCTCAGAACCCAGCTGACGCTAGTCGCACCGCGTGCACTATCGCGACATGATCGCAGCGACAAATCGCGAGATGCGCCTGCGCCGCGCGCCGGTCGCCAACCGTCCGTTATTCCGCACCGCTGCTTACCCCCGTCCGATCCTATCCATGAACATATTATTATTGTAACCGATCAGCGGGAAGACCGGGATGCAAAAAGTATTTGCACTGTAACTCTAGTCATATTTTTAAAGAGGCTGTCATTGATAAGAAAGTTTGCTTTTTATTTCAAGTTTCAATCACAAGTTGTTATCAATCAATGACATTGTTTATATATTTTTCTATTTCTTATTTATAATTTTAATAATGTCGATTGGGAAGTTTACTAGTACCTTACTTAAGTCTCTTAATACAATGACAAACTCAATCATACTGAGATTTTAAAAGAAAATTATTCATGCTGCAAAAATGTAAAAATATAAATAAACCATATTTATCAGACCATAAATTTGAGCACTAAATCAATTAAGGAGTCGTCGTCAACAATAAAGTACGCAAGAATTTACATTACACAAACGAGCCACGTGACACTGAATCCTAAACTAACGATATAAAAGAGCCAACGTTTCTCTGCGCCTCAATACAGCGAATATCTCCATAATCCAACCAGAAACTCCAGACCTAGAGTTTCAGGCAACATTAAACAAAATGATAGGTCACAATAGCCTGGTGGTCAACACATGAGTGGTTTTGAATGTGTTATCGTGGTAGTACATTAGTGGCGACTTGACACGACCAGTCTTCTGTAAGGGCACGGCTTGTATTAGTGGCTTCTAATTTATTGGGAACGATAGGACGACGGACGCCGGCCACCCTGGCCTCGGATCCATTCACACTAGCTGAGGAGATCTGGGAGAGATGGATGTGTTTTAAGAATTGATTTATTTAAAAATCTGCAATTTTTTATAATTAACATTACAACCAAACAAGGATTTGTAGACATATTCTTGACTACGTTAAACTTAGAATATGAAGCTCCATTAAAAGGTCGTGTTTTTAAATTACTGTTGCCCCTATTAATTCTTTTGGCTATTCGCTTTGGCCTTTAGTAGATCGTTTGATTATTGTTTTAATAATAAATAAATATCCTGCGATATTTTTCGCACACACGGCTAGGTCAATGAAGCTAGACCTATTGTTATTAAGACGTTGTATGACATCACATTTTTTGAAATATGTTATGTCAGAATTCAGAAAAGCTGGCTTTTGAACACTTAATGGTATGTTACTACTGTCGCTTGTGTTAGCAATATCAGGGAGATTGCTTATGTGTTGTAGACATTTTACAGTGTCTAGAAGGAAACTGTAAGAACTGAAAATAAACTAACAATTAAATAAATATTCTTCTTTATTTTTGAGCATTGTCCCCTTTTTTCCGATCCACTCTACATTTTTATTAACACCCCAAACCTGATAAACAGGATATGGAAAATATATTTATTTGTCCAATCATCGAATATAAGGGGCGTTCTCGGGTTACACCAAATGATTCCGGTAAAGCAATCGTCCAGGTGATTTGTTGCGATAATCTGTACTAATAAATAACACACTCCATTCGACGATTGAGCTGCCTTCCTTGAGATATGCCCGGATTCTTTTGTTTTTGGTCATTTTTAGCTCGAAAACTATTTGATTTATCATGTATTTTGCATATTTTTGTAGTGAGCAACGTCTACTAGTTTGTAGGCATCTTGTTTCAAGTTATAAGTATCTATTTGATTAATGCATCGCCCAATTGAAACCTGAATATGGTTGATTGATACCGATTATGTCTTTACCAAGCTTTATAATAACACTTAACTCTATATCTAATTTAGGATAAGTATCTAATTAATGTTTTTAAAATAAATGTACTTCGAGACTTGAAGCTTTCTTTATCTTCTTTGGTTTTTCTATGAGTTTTCTCCGAAGATTATTTGGCTTTGTGTTATTTAACTAGCTTATATTAGCAGCTTCATTAATGCACCCAAGGAGTCTTATTTTAAATTTTTGGGTTTATAAAGGAGTGATAAATCCACATAGATTTTATAAAATCCATTCTTCTTAAGAAAGATTACGCCCATGGCTACATTATAGCGGCATCCTTAATAAAACTCTTATTACCATAAAACAAAGCCGATGCAAAGAACACCCACACAGCGCTACTTTTATTGTGCTTTCTATCGCATCGTAAACATGTGACATGATGGTGATCGCGGAAGCTATTCGGTTGCTAAAACCTTAAAACTTGGGCATAATATATGGACAAGCTGGGCAATAAATATTGGATATGGCGTGGTGCTTTAAGCGGGGACCTCTGAAATGTGTGGATACAGTATGAAGCCCTGGTATGTTACTGATCAGTGGTATGATTTAATAAATGGCCCCAAATTTGGAAACTGTATTGCCGTTTCTTTGTAGTTTTTTAAATTATACAAAGTGAATATGACATCCCTTTCTGGGGTCGGTCCCTCATGTCTGAGAATCGTGGTCAGCAGTAGGAATAGAATATGACATACCTATATTCTATTCTACCTTTGAAGCAAACTAAAGCTTCATTAGGATGGCAGTAAATGCACACCGAACGCATGGGCCGCGATGTGTGGACGACATTAGCGAACTGAGGGTAGCCAGACCAGCTACGCCTAGAAGAGGCCTTAACATGCAGCGAGGTAACTAATAGTAATAATTTCTTATTTAAATTCCGTGAATTTTATTAATACTTATAATCCAATCTCTATGGAATACGAGTAAAATTAAGTTTATAACAAATGTACGGGTTATTGCTGTTGTTGAATGGTTTGGTTTAACTCAGATAGGTTCAAAAGGAAAGTTCAATGTTACATTTATATGTTTCCCATTCAAAACTCAGACAAGAAAGTAAGCAATTGTCGCAACAGATAAAAAAACCGCATTAGCGTTAACAAAAACGCCGCGACCGACACATACCGAGCTCAATTTCGCTGATTCGCTCGTAAAGCCACGAGGCGTGTAAAAAGCCTATAAAATTCAATTGACACCCGTAAAACCTGATAATGTACGAGCGAGTGAGGCACTTTTCTTGTGTTAACATAAATTGTCGAGATTCCAATGTCTAACTAGTACTTTACAGTGTTTAATCATTTGATACTACAGAATGGTAGGATTTAACTATTATGTGATGGAATAATTAAGCAGTTATCACACCTTTTTAGATTACGTATAAAGTTATAAGTTTATAGATAATCACTACTTTATTGTTATCTTAATGGCGTTTAGTGAACGCCAATAAAGTATTTATTGCTAAATATCAATTAAGTTTAGAAACATCTATTTATCATAATCTTTGTACGGTTTTCATTATCTATTTATATAAGGTATTTTGAAAATACTTAGTATACAATATTTTATGTAATTTATGAGTAGGTTGAGGTAGGTAGGTTGAGTACATTACATAAAATATACGACGCACGTGTCAGCCATCGCCTTCTCACAGGAGATTTATAAATCTAAAGAAATAAATTATTTTACACGATTTTTTCTTTTGAATGTTATCTTTAGGTATAACGTATCGATAAACATCAATAGTACTAATAGTAAATATTTTAAATGTGAAAGTTTGTATGTTTGTTGGCACACAGGTAGATCATATTCTGGAATAAAACATAGGGTACTTTTTATCCCAGGAAAATATAAGATCCCTCGGAAACTCGAGTGAAATTGCAAGGGACAGCTAATATTTTATATGGGGCTGGGGTAACAGTACCAGTAGGTACTGGGCTCTTCTCCTAGTTTGGTCACGTCTCGTAGAAACTTCTTGGATTGGCCTGCACTCTATGGCACCAATTATTTATTAATGCCTTTTCATAGTAACAGTGTATATTTTCTAATAATCGTTAAACTTTGTATTAAGTTCTCAGTGATCGACAGTGCATTGACAAGTAACGGACGCTGTTTAAACTGTTATCTTGCCTATAATTCAGTATATAGATAACTAGTACTGTTAGGGCTCCTACATTATCTGAAGGCTCTATTTGTTGATTTAATGTGAAGCCTTGGTTATCGGTGTGTGGTTTAGGTGACAGGAAGAAGCGGAGAGGTTATCATACTTGTACTTACTTTATTTTTTACTTTTGGATAAGCTTTTGTTTAACTCCATGGTGATATCGATATGCTCGATGGTGGTAAGCAGACAAAGCTTAGATGGGACCTGGCTCTCAAGTGTAGCTGTCAGAACATACCAATAGGTGTTTGGTGATGATGAGTAATTTTCACATCGTGATTGTAATTTATATAAGCAAATCATGATATGCTATTACTGAGGTTTTCATCGCAAAACTGAATGTTTTGCCTCTGTCCTTCAATGATGCGACCATATTCATATCTCCAAATCCAGAGATTTATCGTGGCTTCTGGCAGTTCTACTGGTATTGCTAATGTCTATTATTCACTTACCATCAGGTGACGCGTGCTTTATTTTCACTAATCGTATATGTAAAACAAGTGTAAATCTTAATTTCACATCTGTAGGTACCTATCCATCCTGTACCGCTCCACAGTATTTAATATGCTCGCTACCTTAATTTACCTACATGGGTGTAGTGTAGTAAATGTCAGTACGTAGGTTCAGATTCAATAATAAAATTATTTTTAAAAATAAAAAACAAAAACCGACTTCAAAACTGTAACCTATACCTATGTACAAACATAAACTAAAAAGTAAAGAATAATATTTTAATTTCAAAGCAAGAGCCTTAAAGGACAATCAACAAAATTATTGATATTTATATATCTATTTAATATTTATAAACAGTTCTTTTTGGAGTCGGTGCCAGTCAAGAAGAAGGACAGTTTTGAACTGGACACGAAGTGTTCATACGAGAAAATGTCTTACGACACCTCTCCTTACGGTAATGTTCCTTAGGTCTGCGCCGTCGCTCCCCTACTTTTCGAAAGTTTGTTACAAAGGCAGAATTAAACTGTCCTTCTTGGCTGGCACCGACTCCAAAAAGAACTGTTTATAAATATTAAATAGATATATAAATATCAATAATTTTGTTGATTGTCCTTTAAGGCTCTTGCTTTGAAATTAAAATATTATTCTTTACTTTTTAGTTTATGTTTGTACATAGGTATAGGTTACAGTTTTGAAGTCGGTTTTTGTTTTTTATTTTTAAAAATAATTTTATTTTTTAATTTTTAAAGTTTATTCCTTATTATATGTTATCCTAGGCAAAACTAGTTTGTCCTGAAATCGGGTCTGGTCGGTAAAATATAATATATAACTAGCGGGCCCGGCAGACGTCGTCCTGCCCTGAAATTAAAACAAATCTCGGAACTCGATTCCAGCGCCACCTACCGGGTCCAATTGTATTTTAAAACCATCGAAGAACCCATTGAAGTATACACACGAAATTTCATCCAAATCCAAAAAGTCATGCTCAACGACTCAGTTTGATTCACTAAGGTTTCTCAAACGAGACATAATTTTTTTCGTTTTTGTTGATTTTCTCAAAAAGTGCTTAATCAATTTCGACAAAATTTAAATGGGACCACCTCTGAAGTATGATCTACCAAACAAAAAAAGAATTATCAAAATCTATTCATAATTGGCAGAGAAATCGAGTAACAAACATACAAAAAAAAAAAAAAAAAAAAAAAAAACATACAGACGAATTGAGAACCTCCTCCTTTTTTTTGAAGTCGGTTAAAAACAACTTACACCTTAGCCGACCTAACGGAAACTTTTTTTAAATGCCCGTATTAGCAACCAATATTTGATCAAATATTCGAACGAGGCTTTAATAAATCCCACAAATATTTAATAACAGGAGAATAAAAATAAAAGTCACAGAACTATTTATTTTGACACACTCAAACAAAATGTTTCGACAAATCTCTAATAGGTATAATAAACAAAATATTCACCCGGTTAAGAAGCTTGCTTGTCTTATTAATTTGTATAATACTACCAAATTAAGGAGACTCCGTAGCTCTATATTCTTTGTTAACACTTGAGGATCATGTTATACTGGGCTATTGGGAGCAATTCAGGAATCGTCCTATCATGCAGGAATCTCGGGGTTTCGAACAGGTAGGAAGGCTTAGGAAAAAAAATTAAGTAATAATCCGACCACAAGTCTATGATAATCTGATGGTAACGCCATTTTGTCCTGTGTGGTTTTGTGTAAAAAACACGTGACATGATTATCTGTTACCCTGAGAACAAAAAATATTAGGATGGGTTTATATGGTAGCGGAGACAATTGATTTATTAAAGGGTCACAGAATTCTGTTGTCGGAGATTTTAGTCCTCTTTAAAAGACTCAGATTTTTATAATTATAATTATAATTATTTTATATTCGAACGACATAAAATTTAAACGTAGTTAATTAGATTAGTAGGTATATTAATTGTTATGGAAGCGTGTTTGTTAGTTAGTTAGTAACAAAACAAAGGACCGATACGTTTTTTGAATACAGATATTTTATATTTGTATTGTGATAGGCTACTTTTTATCCTGTCCAGAAATGCATGTGAAATCGCGAGGCTGAGTTTACCATGTCATATTCTAAGATTCTTCACTGGACATACACTTATTAGCGGGCCTTCACTTATTACATATTTAAAAACTAGGGTAATTATATACGAAAAAGGTTAAATGTAAAATATATTTTACGCGTCACTGATTTCAGACTAATCTGTACCTACATATTTTGAAACATAAGGTTGAAAAGCTTGACTTGAATATAATGCACGATTATATAAATAGGTACCCGTAAATAACATGCATGTCACATACTTTATAGAGTAGGAAAACTACTAAACATACCTATGTTTACTCCTTGTATTTTTTTTTTAAATCAATATATTTATACTTATTGTCATGTGCTTTTATTTTCCAAAATAAATATTAAATCTGGAGCCATATAAACCGACCACTAACCAATTATAAGGGCGCGGTCATTGGAAAGCAACAGCGTTAGATAAGGGATGAAAGTAATACATACGATAACATCAGGGTAGGCTCGTTAGCCGCAATAAAACCGTTTTTGTGTAAAATGGAGCGAATTTTTTGCTACTCCCGTCGCGCCTGGCGGCAATTTGTCGTGGGATTGAGTTAGGATATGTTTTGATTTCATTTGACATTATAATTTAGGTTTTACACGAGCTTTGGAGAATGTGAGTATTCATCAAGTGATAGAATGGAAGGTTAGGTTTCGGTTTAAAGTTCCTCACCAAGTCCTCTCCTTGATTGTAAATAGGCGTAGGTTTAACGTTTATTATATAAGAGGTCTCCCATCGACTTATTGAGGCCTATCGTGAGAAGAAGGTTGGTATGTTCTTTTCCCAAAGGATTGGCATTGCCATTCAGCGCGGCAATGCTGCCAGTATTCTTGGGACGCTTCCATCGGGCAGCGATTTGGGGCCATTTTTTAATTTATAAATAGTTTAGTTATATAATAATTAAGTACCCGACTGGCTGGCTACCACCCTCAAGTTGAAAATCTGTCGCTAAGCACCTATCGGTGTGTTCCGACAGCTGCACTTCAGAGCCAGTTCCCATCTAGGCTTTGTGTGCTTACCACCATCGGCCTCATCATCACTTACCATAGTGAGATTGTAGTCAAACACAAGCCTATCCAGAATAAAAAAAAAACTCGTTGGATTTAGAGCTCAATCTTCTAATTATCAAAATTAGACTTAAATATTGAAGAACAACCAGAAATATTAAAATAAGTGAAATACTTTTATAATGTACCTAGTTGGCAAACACAAGATACAGGTGCAGTGAACTGATACTATAGAGAATGCGCAAGCGCGTTGATGTCGTATCAAGAACTATTCTGTACTGATAGCAAAATAATTTTCAAACATAAATATATAATGTAGTATTTATGATGATCAAAATCAGACAGACGGTTATTTTTCTAGAAAAATATGTGACATATAAAATAGCTTTGGAGTCGGTATAGAATTTTTTTCACTTATTAGTAAAAATTTGACTTATACGATGTACTATGCAACAGCTCCCGAGACACTAACTTGTGCATGCAGTAACATCCAGTGTCTCAAGAGCGGGCCGTCCACTCGATTCGTAACTACGTTCAGGAGGTTCGCGATCGACACTGCTCTCCTCCGCATTGTGGCATACAAACGATTCTAGCCTCCGTAAACTGCCTGAATGCATTGTTATATTGAACGCCTTATGCACAATTAACACGATTAATTTTATCCTAATCACATTTACCCCACTTTTGAATTATGTAAGGTTTGCAGTCAACCATGAACTTTAAAGACACTTTTCATGTCGTCAGTACATTTTGACGTCTTTATACGATTGTATGAATGCAATAATATGCACATATTTAAGTCGACGTTTGTGCAATCCGATGCTAGGAGACAATTTACAATGTCTTTTGATTCTCTTATACTGAAGTAGCTCAGAGAGGTTGTGGTCGGTGAAAATTATACTCAAGTTTGAATTATTGTATATTTTTGCTAGATATATTACGACATGCCTTATTTTACTGTAGTAGCAGTTGCACTATGTAACTTTGAAATTGGTTTCGGATTATGTTTTGAATGAACGAATTTAGGTAAATATATTATTATATGTTAATGTGTTGGTAACATTCTTAATATTTATTAGGGTTTCTTAAATATTTTCCAATTAAAATAAGAAAATATTTTATTTATGACAATTTATAACAATTAGAATTGGCAGTGAGTTAACTACAAATAATAGAAACTACAAAGAAAGAACAATCTAGCTAAAATCATAAGAAGAAACAGTCCAAACAAAATAAAATGGTGGGTTTTTACAAAACGAAATAGGTAAGTACTGTCAAAAATAACAGGAAACAAACAATTCACCACACCTCTAGCGCCACTAAATTACCGAAACCGTAGACCTAAGTCAACAAAAATCAACCGGAAGACAAAAGATCGGTCGCGATAACATTACCTAATCGATAATTGTATCTACGACACTTCGGCTCACACGTAACATCGTAAAAAAGTGAGAAAGTACGATGATAAAACTATACTAAGCACCATTTTAACTCTACCATTACGCAACTTAAATACAACCAAAAATAAACCTTATTCTTTTACTATACGAATAGAAGACGAAGTTGGGCGTGTAAAATCAAGTTTGGTATTGTAAAGTCGCGAAGAGCATGGCAATAAAAAAGGTGAAATGTCTCAGTGGAAGCGACAGTGGACGTACAGCCGATAAGGGACCACCGTAGTGGATACTGGTCCCATTTTTGGGACGGTGTTCCGGTTTTATGTTATTCAGATACCTATTTTTTTATGTACCTATGAAAACAATTGTAATCAATCCTAATATCATCAATTTATTGGTCCAAAAATTGCGATTCGATGTTCTATTCAAATTTTGTTTCTATAATTTGTATAATCATAGATGTATTAGGCGATGATAGCTCAGAGGTAAGTGACGTCGAATACCGCGACGAAGGTCGTGGGTTCGAATCCTACAATGGGTTTGAGCTTTCGGTGAAGGAAAACATCGTGAGGAAACCATAGCACGGTGGTAGGGTACTTTGTGTTACCCGACTGGCTGGCTACCACCCTCAAGTTGAAAATCTGTCGCCAAGCACCTATCGGTGTGTTCCGACAGCTGTACTTGAGAGCCAGTTCCCATCTAGGCTTTGTGTGCTTACCACCTTCGGCCACATCATCACTTACCATGGTGAGATTGTGGTCAAACACAAGCTTATCCAGAATAAAAGAAATGGCTTTAGAATTATAAATGTAATGGAAATATATAAAATGTGTATTGTTCTAAAGTAAACTACTACCTACTACTTATTTGAATGTAATTTACATGTAGTGAGAGTCACTGACTGAGTCATTATACGGATGTAAGGTACTTGCTGACTACCAGCCTCGAGATGACAATCTGTCACCTGCTATTCTAGCCCTTGAGAGCCATTTGCCTTCGGAGCAATCCCCCTAGGATCCCCCTGGGATTGCTAATGTCCTTAGGCGGCGGTAGTCACTTACGATAAGATGACCTGCTTGTCAGACTTCTCGCATGAAAAGTCTGCATAACGTATATTTGTATTATTTAGTACCACCAGCTTACGTGAATCTGCATTACTGGAGCAGGAACCTACCTTTATAGCTCTTGAGTTTATTGTAGATTAGGAGACTTTATACAACTTTGATTTTTGCTCCTAATGCTGTACAAAATACTTGATTACGAATGGACGTTAAACTTATATGGTGTATACTTATAAGTTTAACGTGTTGTGTTTTCATAATATTTCACTATGCAATTAGGTTTACAAGGTTTACAATGATCTTTGTAATTACATTTCGCAATTACAGCCGAGCATTTAACCATCTACTTTTAGAATACTAACTTTTAATGGGCCATAATTTACGTATACATTTACTATATCAAGTAAACTCTCTGTGCATTACTTTTGTAGGAAAATAGTCGTTTTCATTACAAATTTATTTGTTTTGTAAATTGAGCGATAACTCGTAAACGGTGAAGGGACCCGCCGTGAGTCGACAATAATAATGACATCTACCAAATATATACGATTACAGTGAGATAGCGGTGACTCCTCGGGGGCTATTACTTTATTTTGTGTCAACGGCCCACATGACAGCGCGGGATATTGAATTTTTACTGACTAGATAGTGAAGTGAGAGAACAACGAGATTTGGAACCCGTTAAGTGGTTTATCAATGAAATTTTTCTATGATTTATTTCTGACAAAGGCAACCTATTTATTTACCAAACTGTAAAAGTTACTTGTTGATGCCTATATGACACAAAAGTTACTTGTTGTACCGGTATTCGTGTAAACGTTGCAAGCAATATGAATCTTATTTCTTGTTTTATGAACCGATTTAAAGTTGACAGGTAATATCCTTACCTCCCTTTATTTACACGTAAGCAAAGATTTAAAAAAACATAATCTTATTACCAACAATACGTGTTAGCTTAAGGTTAGAAATAGCCTTAAGATGAAACTTTCAGGGTTCGCTGTTTGCGAAGTCAACCGCAAAACAAACACCGTTAATATTATATTCATTAGTATCCCACCAAATAAAAAAGGGACAAGTTATTCAAACAAACCTTTTGTCTATGTATCAAAAGATCATCGGATCAGTCAACCAACGAATGTTAATCGGATTTTCAATGTAAAGTTATTGTTTGGGATATAATAATCCCACCGGGCTGTGGTTGGTTATCTTTTATTTCATAATGAACCCGTGTTTTCTCTTGATGGATTTACAACTCTATATGACATATTTTTATGACAAAACTCGGCTTATTTTCTCATAAGTAAGGGTGAAATTCGGTAAACGATGGTATTTCTAATCATCGCATGCCATTTGTAACATGATTTATGGTTTTTAGCGAAGTTTGCTACTGGGTAAGCGTTGGTCCGTATTAAGCTTTGGGTAAGCTCGACTAAGCTCTGTCCACGCCGTTTAGTTAATTTAAATCCTATAGAGTTGAGCTTTTAAATTTCGAAACCGTTATTTAACTGTGCTGTTCTTTAATTAAAATACGTGTACTGTTTTGTTAAAAGGAAATAAACGACATGATACACATTTTATGTTTTATTTTATTAGAATATGCCTCAAGTGTATCACTGAAAATGTAGACAGTGCAAGGTAGTTGACGTCGATTAATTATATAAAGAAAGTAGGTAAGTTGTTTGTGTAATACTACTAACATTAGGAAGTTTGTGTATGTGTGTAATACACACACATGCGTACCAAATATGTTACGCAGATAGAATATGTTTTGGATTAGCATAATTAAAGTCTTATTATAAATCACTAGAAAACATCAGATCCCTCGGAAACGAGACCGAAACTGCGGGATGGAAGCCAGAATGGGTATAATATAATGACATGACCTCTTCATACTTCATCTTCAAGTAGTTTTATTATTTCATTAATTATTATGGTAACTTATATAGAGTGTTCACTATTAAATAAGGATTCTTAGATTTTATAACTTTCATTTATTTTAATTTGCCATAATATCAGTATTTCTTTGTATTCTTTCGGTGAAGGAAAACATCGTGAGGAAACCATAGCTCGGTGGTAGGGTACTTTATAGTACCCGGCTGGCTGGCAATCACCTCAAGTTGAAAATGTCTCGCTAAGTAGGTACCTATCGATGTGTTCCGACAGTTGCACTTGAGAGCCAGTTCCCATCTAAGCTTTGTGTGTTTACCACCTTCGGCCACATCATCACTTACCATGGTGAAATTGGTTAAACACAAGCTTATCCAGAATGAAAAAAACGTACACATTTTTGAAACATCTGGACGGGTATGGAATGGATTATTTTGTAAAACTCAGTAGGAATAGGATTACGGATTATTTTTTTGTATAATATTTTTGTTGTTAAAAGTAAATTTGCTCAGGTTGATTTCCCGTGGGATACGGAGAAAGTACAACGAATACTATGAACATTTTTTTCTTAAAAGTACGAGAAAAGGAAAGGGTCGCCTAGTTTGTAGATGCTCTTTTGTTATTTTATATTGAATAAATGCATGGAAACCTGTTTCAGTGTTTTAGTAAATTAAGTTTTAAGAAATATATTTGTTACATTTTGCATATTTAGTTCTGATTCTATTTTTTTTTACACCCTAAGCATTTTGCTGTAAAGAAATGGGATTCTTTGCAATATAACTTGCCCTTAGGTACTAGTGATAGAGTCATTTAACAAAACTTCCTAAACGTTCACTAAATTGTAACTAACTTGGTTTGACTTTCAAAAATGACGTCACAAAGACTAGACAGATTTGGAAAATTTTCAATATGTCCGTAACACGATCTCTCGATCGATAACGCTCCGCCTTAAAAGGCGCCGTACAGGTATGCGCAGGCGCCGCCAAGTGCCTTCATGCAGAAAACAACTTCACTGATGAAACGAACTCTTAATACGCGGTGACGGTCACTACAGACCCTAATTAAGGCTTAATTCTTGACTCCAGTTTAGTGAGACCTCTATATTTTGTGGAAAATCTTCAGTAAATTGGCCCGTGTTGAGGTCTCGTATACTGGTTATGTAACAGTTGATATCGCTATCTTATCGCCTAGCATTGATTTTGAGATTCAAAATCTCAGTGTGCGGTTTCAACGAGTATAGATAACGTTACTTTAGATTTTTTATTTTCGGATTTATTTAATTTTGTTGTTTTAATACTCCGCATAGGCATAGAAATAACTTTTTTCATTTAAATATGTATCAAGTCTTGTTTTAAATCTAGTAGGCTGACTTTCGAACTGCTATTGTTTCAAATTTCATAAGTTCTTAAACCTAAATTAATAAGAGCTACGATTTTTAAGTGTATTCCGAACCGGTGGTAGAGTCAATTGTAACGTTCATAAGTTCCTTACCAGGGACTAAAACTGAATAAATGAGTTTTGATTTTGAGTTTGAGCCGCAATAATTTAATTAATAATTATTCTCTACGCCTACAATACAATAACACCATAGAATATTTTTTAGTATTTCCAGTATTTGACCGTTAATGGAGTACTTAGAACATTATTTCCACAGCTTTTTAGCTCGATTGGTAGAAATAATAGGAATCCATTAAACACTTACATTCTGTAATACGTTGTAGAAATGCGTAGGCAGGCGTGACAAAATTGTAAATAGAAGGTATAAAAGCAAGGAATTGATCAATAAACTGTTAAGAATTGAAGAAAGGGTGAGAAGGTTTCTTTGAAAAATACTTCGGGGGACGGCCATACTTGTTACTTGATTAGTTTAATAACTTCAAAGATATCCATCGGTTGAGTACAATAAACTGATGATTTTGACAAAAGAAGATTTATATTTTTACATCATCTCTTTGAATGTTTTTAGATTATAGCCATCGGAAATACAAACGCCAAAGACAAGTGACAGTCCAAGTTTACTGACGTCAGAATCTGAAAAAAAAAAGTTGGATACTTATACAATTTCTTACTCAAACCTAAGAGTAAAAAATCTGTGACGGAAAGTGTAAAATATCTTATTTTTTCACCATTAAATACTTGAGTACTTCATGGGCTATGGTGTTCGCGGTTCATGTGAGAGCACGCGGCCGCGACAGTCGAACTAATGTCAAGGCGAGCGCAATCAGTGTGCGTGGGCGCACCGTAAGGTGAAGTGGATACGGTTATTTGTAGGAAAATATTTTATTATTATGAATTATGAATAAATTTTATGACAGCAGATTGGGTTATTAAGGTATAGTTTCTATAGGCATTCTATGTTTATTGTAATGCATTAATACATTTTAATTAAATATACCTACTGATCCTGAGAAAATCCTGGTTTCTGTCTGCATCCTCTAGAGATCTTATGTTTTTCAAAATGACTACGAGCTAATTATGTTATTATGCTATCTAAGTGCTAAGTTTTATACAAATCCGTCCAGCCACACAAAGATCCTACCCTCCTCCATAAATCTCCTCAAACTTCAAAATGTTGAATACATATTGATAGAACTTAGCCACAGTTCATCTTTTCAGTTACTCTTGTTAATATTTTTTTTTGTTTATAATAATCAGTATCGGCTTATACCTACAGTTAAAAAAATCCGACTAATTGACTGCAAAACAGTGAAAAAAATCTCCATAAATATTTAATGTATTTAACATTAATATAATCAATAAACTGTTAAAAAACATGAGAAGTTTAACAAAGCTTTAAAATTAACATAGTTTCTGCTTATTTTAGATACCAATTTGGTAGAAAAAATAATTGACAACTTTTGTTGAGTCAGAGTTATTTATATTATATTAATTATTAGGTTTATATGAATACATAAATAAATAGATTTTGTCGCATTTTTTATTCTCTCATTCGTATCCGTAAGTATTTTTTCCGGTAGGTTTATATGTATTGGTCCAAATTATCAATTTATGCCTTTTGCGGTTGAGACCATGGGTCCGTGGGGGTCTGAAGCTCGTCGTTTCGCAAATATTTTATGTAAAAAATTAATCGAGGCCTCGGGTGACCGGCGGGCGGGGAGCTTTTTCCGCCAACGCATCAGCTTGGCCATCCAAAGAGGAAACGCTGCCAGCCTTCTGGGAACCTTGCCGATCGGCAGCAGCGGCAGCCTCGAAGAAGTTTTTTATGTATTGTAATAGTACATTTGCATGTATATTTTGTACATTTGTTGTAAATAATGAAATAATTTATTAATACATGCATATTAAAGTAATTAATTTTGTGTTGAGGTGTGGACAATAAAGTGTAGTGGTAGAAACATAATTAATAATAATTATTAATTATGTTTTCTTCCTGAATATTTTATCTATCATAGACATAGCACACACACACACACACACACTTTCTTATCTATAATATTACTAGGATTTAAAACTGTCTTATCCACTCTAGTCCATCGCTCGCCACAGTCGCGCTTCAGTAATTGAACGGCGATGTAAAAGGTATCTACGGTGCAAATAATAAAAAAAACAGCCATAATCGCGGGTCGCACTGCTCCGCCCCGCGTCGTGCGTGCGCGCAGACCTTTACTCGAGCCCACGGAATGCAAAACAAATCAGAAACTATGTTTTTACAAAATCATAATCTAAATGTTAAAATTTGTACCTAGCTAAAGAGTAAAGAGAAAAGTTGGTTATAAAAGTTCTTGGCAATTTATTTTTGTTAATTGATAATTTTACATTGTCATAATGCTTAAACTTTTTCTTTTTTTTGTTCCTTTACCAAGAAAAATAATTGTTTTCTTTTTTGCGTTTTTACAGCTCTGGCAGAAATATTTATTTCGTTGGCCTTCATCAATCTAGCTAATTGATCTCGAATTTATTTCATTTAAATATGTATGATTTTGTACAGTGAAAAATCGGCACAAACTCAGTCGGTTTCTGGTATATCCTTTATTCTTATCCGTGCTATACGGTTATTGTGCGGAGAAATAAAAATGTGCCCCATTCAACGGGTTGAATTACAAAGCGTAGGCTGTAGACGTGTTTCAGTTGTGTTAATGTTATGTACGCAATTTGAGATTTTCTGCTTTTTATCGTCGCTTCGCGTTTGTTTAGGTTTAGTGAAGGGGTTTTAAGAATTATAGTAAGAATTTAAAGTAAAGGCGATGATAGCTCAGTGGTAGTGACGTCGGATATAGCGGCGAAGGTCGTGGGTTCGATTTCTATACAATGAGCTTGAGCTTTCGGTGAAGGAAAACATCGTGAGGAAACCATAGCACGATGGTAAGGTACTTTGTAGTACCCGACTGGCTGGCTACCACCCTCAAGTTGAAAATCTGTCGCCAAGCACCTATTGGTGTGTTCCGACAGCTGCACTTGAGAGCCAGTTCCCATCTATAGTCAGTTCCATATGGATTGGCAATACTGTGGTGAGATTGTAGTCACAAGCTTATCCAGAATAAAAAAAATGGATGCGAAAAGAAAATTAAATGCATTTATTTTTAAAATTATCTACCTTACCTAAGTACCTTATTACCGAAGAAAATAAGTATTTTTTCTAATAACAAATTTAATTTCGTGATACTGCTAAATAGCAGCTTAGAATTTCCTACAAATACGCTGTAATATATCTATAGATAGTATAGTAAGTTATCAACATAAACCATACCGTCTGAAAACATTGCGCACGCGCAAGGTGAGGACATATAAAAATTGCGCAGACACTGAACAAGTGGTGGCGCCCATTCGCGACGGTTTTATGCGACTCAATTTGTCAAATGGTAATTTTGTTTGTTTGTTTTCTTGAGCACTGTCCCTATATTGAATATGCTTGAAATTAAAATATATCAGGTTTTGTAACAAGGAGATAATTATGCGCTAGTAGTAAAATCATTTAAAGATAACAGCGATGAAACTATCTATAAGTTTTGAGCAATTTCTTTCTTTCGTATTTTGCGCTACTGTCATACCAAATTCACAAAAAATACAAATTTAGAACTGTTATGTTTGAGCACCTATAAATTAATGACTTCATTTAAAAAAAATGAAAAAAAGTTTAAAAAAAACACAACAAGAAATACATCACCTTTGCCTATGGCTTTAATATTCACGATCATAAACACAAAAACATCCTCGCTACCCCTACCTACAGTTTATCTGTCCTAAGCATCTGAGCGGCGACACGATCAAAAACCTCTCAAATTATATTGTTAACACTTTAACACGGATCAATGTTCAAGATACGAGATGGCATATTTTCAAAATCCGTTTTTGACTTTGTCATGCTAAACAACGTGAAAAATGGGACCAACCCTGAAAACGTGAAAAGAAACATTTTGGTCGAGCAAACTTGTTACTGTATTTTCCTAGCTAGGCCAACAAGATTTTAGTTTGAGATCAAAAGTCCTGCATCACTGTTTGCTAAACTAAAAGATATCTCAATTTCCTTGAAACAATATAGCTGAGGTCGTGCCGTGTAAAAAGGCCACCTCTTTTATTGGGGACGTAAATAAAAACGTCGGAGTCGAAAAAAAAGAGTTTTAAGAGAAAAGGCACACGCGGTTACACAGTCCTATCAAAAAACAAACAGACATAAGATTCTACTTAGGTGCGTTGTTCGCGGTTCCGTGGAAGACGGCTGTAAAATTTATGATTCGGTGAATTATTGTCTGTTTTATTGAAATAAATGTACCTACGACGATGAAGCTATCTATTTGATTCATACTTTTCACAGAGGACTCTTCACTGAAGATGAACGTTGAGGTGCCATTAAGCTAAGCATTTTATTAGTCCTTATAAAGGTGGAATAAGGAAGTGATTAAGCTAATACCACCTACTTGGCAAACTATTAATTAACTAATTAAACAACGACTAGAGTTTCATTAGGAACACCCATGAGATTATGAATTATTTTCAAAGATACAAATTCGTTTTCGTACCTTAAATAATATCTATTATTTAATCTGAATTCCATTAAACTCAATGATGCCATAACAATAAACCTAACCTACAATTACGTGTTTACTGAAATAGCTGACGTATTATCGGTACCCTTTACACAGATTACACGTTTAGTCGAATTACATTGCTAATGAAAACCGCACTGAAAAAAAGAATATACCATAATACCATGATTATAGGAGCCGTGCTAGATGTATTATAAAACCATTATAAACACATCTACCCTTTAACAGATGGTAAGGGTTGGTAGATAGTTGCTATTGCTATTTATTCTTTGTACTCATTTTAATAGACTTTTAATTTCAGTGGTCGATTTACGCCCATTTTGTTGAGTATCTATTATTAAACGATTAGATAGAGCGTAAAGAAACTGCACATAATGCTTTCCTACTTAGTGACATTTAGAGGTGAACTTATCTTTAGTTTGGAAGACGAACTTGATAGAGCTAATTATACCTATTTTAGCTTCTCACTTATAGCTAATCAGGTACATCTTCGAAGTAATAATACTTCTAGTCATAAATAGATAATTACGCCCAGACCCAAATACAATGTTTATGTCAACAGTTTATTTTACTACTTATTCTGAGCATATACACAACTCTTTCGCGCAATTCTTTACATTGTAATGATCCATAGCAGTATCATCGCATAAATTATCGAATGTCACAATCACATGGGTCCATAAAGCACTCTTCGGCTGCGGGAATGCTCGCACAATCGTTCATTGAGGTACTTATTTATTTTAAATACAATCATAAGGGGGCCCTCCCGCGGGGCTACACCCGGGGTGCTGTCGCGGGCCCCCAACCTCGGTCCGCTTTCGGCCCCTTTTAATCAACTGTCATGCGGTCAGTACGATACCATTACCGTGCTGTTAATACCTTTGCTTTCGATATAAATTTTAAAATTAATGAAATAGAGTTGACTTTCGAATGTGTTCTTTAAATGTAATTTTGTGTTGTCGTATAGAAAAGAGCGATCGTCGTGGTCGCCATCTTTATTTATTTGATTGCGGTGTTATATTGGATCTGGAGCAGGTTTGGATGACATTCAAAAATGTAGGGATTGTAATAAAGGTAGCGGGATAGGTATGCGGGTTTGTTGTTTTGTTTTCTATGACGATTATAAAAATGTTGTTGATGACGATCTACAACATAATGTGATTGGCTAGTAGGTATTAATAAAAGTATATTGGTACCAACCATCCTATATCTACTAGTTTAGTTAAATCTTAAATTGAACTAATAAACAATTATGAATTATTCGTGTTATGCTAATAAAATAAGTAGGTACCTACCTACGTGTACTTATACCGCCTTTCTTATAAAAAAACATTTACGAGTATGATATTGATACAATACCCAACGATTTCAATGCATCGTAAGCGTACCGAAATCTCTCTAAATAACTTATCAAAATTAATAACAAAAGAGCTTTAATTCCGTAATCTCCACACAGAGTTAATAACAATAACTGATCGTCATAATATTCATACTTTGGGATCCATAACCAACCGTCAAGCTCGCCGCGATGATCTGACGAATTTGTTATGGTCCGAAATAAGGTGCTATACATACGGCTGTTGCGTTCTTACAGCTGCTCATGCGAAATAGCGATTCCGTATCTTTAATACAATTATTTATCGGAACCAAACTAGCGTAGCGATTTTTATGCCAATTTTATCGGTGTTTTCTGATTCTTTCGGTGTGTCTACCAGCTTATTTAAAAATGCCTGTCTTTTGATTTAATTAAAATATACTTATTATTATACTGTATACAATAATCAAACACAATGATTCTTATATTTTTCATTGATAGAAGTCTAATTAGTAGGCAGACGGGTTACCTGATTGTAAGCCATTTTCTATGTGTAAAGAGCTTTTGCAATGCCGAAAAGCTCTTTATTCAATAAGTGCAAACTATTGTAACACTAATTGTATCTATTATTTTCTATCGTATATGTAGGTATAACTTCTCTGTAGGTACCTATATTTTATCATATTTTTTCTATTTATACTTTAAATAGAAAAAAATATGATAAAATATACGGGCTTTGGGTTTTGAGCGCGGCGACCGAATCAAGAAATTCCGAAACGAAAAAATCCTAACACCCCCCTACCATGTATTTTGTTGTCATATTTTTGTCGTCGTACCAGCCAGTCTTTATTCAAACAATATTTGCGTTCGATTTCTTTGGCGCTTTCTAAGATGTTACAAATTCAATAAGTGCGCGGCAAAGATAATTGCGGCGCACTTGTAAAATAAAGAGGATTAAAAACTCATCACTACGCTAAAAGTTTCTTATAGAAAACACCACCTACTGGGTGCACTTAAAGGCGAACCAAGTGGTCCTTTTCGAATAGATGGGATGAAAAGTATAATGCTATGCAATAACTTAACCGCGGCAGTCCCCGAGTGCCACAGTTAGTTTTTTTTTAAATTTATCTACATCTACATCTAGTGATCTACACTAATATTATAAAGGGGAAAGATTTGTATTTTGTATGTAACGAATAAACTTAAAAACTACTGGACCGATTTAAAAAAATCTTTCACCATTAGAAAGCTACACTTTCCTTGAGTCACATAGACTATTTTTATCCCGAGAAAAGATAACATAGCACGGAAACGCGGGTGAAACCGTGGAGGACATATTATAATATTTTAATCGCGATATTAATGTTCGATTCACTGAACTTCAGTGCTGTGAGTCACACGCGTTAGCCATTTCTTTTTTCATGTCCTAAATGGGCCATAAGTAAGGCATTGTGCGACCAATGGTAACAATAGCGACCATTATGGACGACCATCGATACCCTTTATTTGCCGGAATTTAATTGTGTGATGAAGTGTGGTTACGACATTTTTTTATTCGTACTCGAAACCGAAAGGTCCATGAAACATACATATGTAGTGTGTTGTATCATAAGTTTTATTTTCTTAGGTGTGTAGGTAATATAGGTTCCTATTGTATGACCTATTCTATAATAAGCAGTGTTACTATGCGCATTATAAAATTTTTAAATTGACTGTTACTAAATTAATTTGTTTTCTTTTTCTTTGCAAAGAGCAGTGATTACAGTTTTGATTGCAGTAGTAAATTCAATGTGGTAAGTGTAATTAATTCTTACATTTCAACATAGTTTAATACTTATTTGTTCTCAAACGGAGTACCTATCAGTGTTATTAGATCAGTCTTCTTATTCCAGTTAAGAAACGATCACAAATTACAAATACATCTATGTTCATACTTATAAGGTCAAAACTTCATCTTCTAGGCGAAACTTTTGAAAGCTTACCACATTTCCAACTGTTAATGTAAATGCGAACTCAGATGGTAATAGCGACGGAAAATTATCGAATTCCCAACCAGTACTTAGTTTTAAGCCTTTATAGTTGGACATTTTACACTTTGCAATCGTCGTATTGCGAAATTAATGCTGCACAAACTTTATCTCAGACGCAAATGGAAAACAAACATTCAATAAAATGCATGCGTTCATAATAACGTCAAACGAATGCGCAGGCGCATCGAAAAATGCATTCAAACTTCATCAATTACTTACAAATTAGTTTTAAAGCACTAACAAACATGTGATATTAACACTTGATGTATTTTGACGTCTTAATTTGTCAGTATTACTTGATAAAACATTTAATGCTTATGATAATGTATTAAGACCTAATTTTCAGCGATCAATGTTCGTATAGCGTAAAGGTTGTTCATTACTCTGTTACCACCCGCTAAGTCGATAAGTTGATATTCATTTGGAGCAATGTAATAGTAATAAATTGTTGCAAATTATTTCATTACGTTTCATAACACTGATCATAACAGTTTGGTGTTCTTTTTTATGTTGGGATAACTTCGGGTTAAAAAGTTATCGTAGCAGTTTTGCAACCTATTAATTTTGATTGAGTTAAAAGTCTTAATTAATTGTTTCAGCATAGCAATAAAAAAGTCGAATGTGAATAATGATTGAATTCACGAAGATACTACTCGTATAGCTTGTATGACTAGCATTAAACTCAAAACTCATTCATTGAGTTTGAGCCCTGATAAGGCATTTATGAACGTTAGAATTGACTCTACTACCGGTTCGGAATACACTTAAACTTCAAAGTCCGACAATTCAAAGTCAACAAGGCAATTTTTTTCTGCAGTGGATCTTTTTACCTGGTAAGAGGTAATGGAAAAAGTAATCAAACACAACATTCAACACAACTCTACATACCTATTACATGACACTTACCCATCAGAATTTAATTAAAAGTTAAATATTTACCAATCTCAACTCAGCAATGACGCAAACATCGGGACAGTTTAATTTTTAATATTTTTACTGTAGGTATCTGATTCCTTAACTTCCTACATCCCAGTGACCCTTAAAGAAAAACAACGAATATTTACAACCACAATTATCATTATTTTAATTATATGTCCACGATACACGAAATAAAACACGTAGCTAAATAAAACATGATCAACGATCATTACCAAAAAACGTATTCAGTAGAATAAAACAAATAAAACAAAAATTACTACAGGTTTAATTGAATTTTTATTTCGGGACATTTTCGTGTCCATAACTTAGAAAAAAGCAGATGCAATTAAAATATTTAACATGTGTCTCGTGCCTTTAGTATGGAGCTCACTAAAATAGCCTACGCTATCATAAATAATCGATTTCAAATTATAGAATTTATAATTATGGAGCTCCCAACGTGATGCTGATTAGGTTTTTAAATAAACTGAAAGCTGGTTGAACTAATTTTGTGTTGTATTAAAATTGGACGTAATAATGTCCACAAATCTGTGATTTTATTATAAGCGGCTGTTGAGGAAGCCTCCAATATAATGGATGGTGTTATGCAGTATCGAGAACATTTTAAAGCTATTTATAAACACAATATTCAGTCAATTTATAGAAACCACTCATAAATAATAGCAACTTCTTGAGTATCCTATACGTTAAATATTTTTATGGACGTCAGTTTCAGTGTTCAGGTATATTTATTAGCTATAATAAATACAGATAATGTAGTAGTGTAGTGATTTTGTAAAAAAAACTTGTGTCTCTTTAAAGAAATGATATAAAGGCGTGTTTTTTCTCATCAAAGGCAGTGGTACCTATTGTATAAAGTCATCCAAATTAGAGGATCATTCTTTTTTGTGAGCAGCATGTCGCCATAAATGCAGTTTGATAGGACGATGGAACCGGTAATTATGGTATTATTTATTATGAAAAAAGACCCTCATTTCGTACTTAATCTAAACAAGAGAATTAAGCTCTTAAATTAATATTATTAATGTTATTTGATTCGGTTTATTTATAGTACATTTTGGGCTGTTTTGCATTTTGAACTTTTGCCTCTACTTATGATATTCATATTTAAAATAATATGTAATCAGGTTGTTAGATATAGGTATCGTTAGAAATGCTAGAACTATTTTATGATACTATCAGACTATTTTGTTTTGGTCTTCGTCTTGGAAATTTAATTGTAGAGCCTTTAGGACCATTTATTTTTTAAATTTTAATTGAAATTGATCTCTGTTTTTTTACATGAAGTGCCATCTCAAAGGGTTAAATAAGTTACATAGGTATAATTATTTCACCAATTTTATATATCAATCGAACGATAGGCAATCGATCCTTCCACTAATTACTTGAAATACAAAAAAATACAAAATGACTTTAAAATCATTCCAGTATCTTTACAGCGTACTTAAACCAATAAAACTGCAAGGCCGAGGGTAGGCCAATAAAATTAAGACATTTTAATGATGTGCCCCTATTTTGTCTGTCTATATAGGCTAATTACGTTAGGACGGTGGTCTCTTTCTTTATAAATAAAGCTGTTAATTAAGGAGGTACTTCGGATGCTATTGGATGCAATAAAACGATAAACTCCGACTACTTGAACCGTTCAGTATAAAGCATCCTTAAATATTGCTTTAATTGATTTGCAATAAATAATGGAATTTGAATTACTTTTTGCCATAGTAAAACAAGTTAAGGTTTTATGCTCTTGTTGATTCTGCTAATTGCAATTCGAATCGAATCAATAATTTATTTTGTCTGCATTACTGTTGCTAAAGTTATTTGGATATCGTAGATATAGAGAGTTTAAAGCCTTAAATAAGTTATTTTATTCTGCAAAAAAATATAAACGCAAGCATAACTGCGAAAGAAGCTAACTAGCCAACTAGCTACCAGCAAATACATATTATATCAATGTTTTTTTTTAATTCTGGATACCAATCTGACCATGGTAAGTGATAATGTGGCCGAAGGTGGTAAGCACACAAAGCCTAAATGGGAACTGGCTCTCAAGTGTAGCTATCGGAACATACCGATAGGTGCTTGACCACAGATTTTCAACTTGAGGGTGGTAGCCAGCCAATCGGGTACTACAAAGTACCCTACCACCGTGCTATGGTTTCCTTAACCGAAAGCTCAAGCTCATTGTAGGATTCGAAACCACGACCTTCGCCGCGGTATCCGACATCACTACCACTGAGCTAACATCGCCTTAAATTTGTCAATAATAGAGCGCGATTGGAACTGTAAGTGTGTGCGTATGCTGAGAGACAGGTCAGGCAGGTCAGGCAGGGCAGGCAGGGTAGACAACACAGATATAATATGCTGAGACGCAGACACATTTGCGCAGGTTGACATACATAGTACGGGAGGTAGCGTTGCATTTGAGATAGTGGTCGTACGTCGATCGATTGCCATGTTTTTCATTAAATGTCGAATGACTAATAAGTGAAATAAGCGTCAGCTCACTCACCCGCGGTGTGTGTAAGATTGGAAGGTTACGGAAGTTGTAAAAAAAAAGTTATGGTAAATATATCATTTATTTGAGCACAACTTTTGTATTTGTAACGCTACCACCCGGACTAAGTCGTCGCGCAGCCGCGTAAAAATCTGCAGAGTTGCTAACATGACAACATTTTCTGCCGCCTGGGTCACCTGTCTGCCAGCATACGCTCAGGCTAATTCTCACCCATCGAGGAAGACAAGCACTTTCTCACCTATGCCAAACATGTAGCACACCATAATGTACTCATCCCCAAAAAAACATCCGGGAAGGGTAACAGGAAACTTCCCGGAAACCTCGGCCTAAGCCACACGTCCAATACGTCAATTACCAACATTGAAGATAAGGCTAGCGTTTGAGAGACAAACCGACAGACATGCGAGCGCCTGTCACCAAACAGGGCTGTGTTTGGTGCTCAAACAATTGATAAGATAACCTTTAGTTAACGCCGACACAATGGTCGGAGCGGTGTAAATATTTGTCATGTGAATACCTTTCGGCGTGCCAAGCGCGTGCTAGTGATGTGGGCGTGTGTTACACCGAAGCGATTCTAAATGTCTGTAAGATGTCATCGTGTTTTAATAGATACGCATAGAATATCCTATGCCTATGATTTATAATTTGCATTATCTATAGTATTTTTCGACGTAGTTATTTGCTTGCGAAATCTTCATACCTAAGCGTTATTAGATTTTTTAAATTGTTTTTATTGAAAAAAAAAACTTATTAAATAACTCTACTATCGCATCTTTAATGTAAAATCCAATCCTACTAATATTATAAATGTGATTGTTTGTATGTTAAAAGTTTGTTACTCAATGACGAAAATAACCTGACGGATTTTGATGAAACTTGGCACACAGGTAGATATCCCTCGGGAATACGGGTGAAACAGCGGCTAGGCTCTATAATTAGTAAAATATTTGATAAAGTTGAACATTAATCAGACCTTCACATAATGGATAGATCCATTTTATTATTATCTAACATTCACAACGGTGTAAAATGTGTCAACTAATGCATAAACGACGCACTTAAGATTGTAACGGATGTCAAAGATAATAGAATTTAATTTAGAATGTAGTAATTAATGATCATTAAATATACCTATGCTGTAGGACATAAGTACCTACCTACAAACTTCAACTTATTACTTATAAATAAAGAGGATAAGAAAATAGATAGGTCGATCGTGATGGTGAGATTACGGTGAAACATAAGCTTATGCAAAAGTTAAAATAAAACTTAAGTAGGTTTATGATAAATAAAAATATAAAGGTGAAATAAAATAAACAACGGTATGTTCCGACCTACCTCCACAAGAGAAATATCCTTTCTTAACTTTATGTTCTTGCCAATCTCGCACCAGCTCTTACCATAGTAATATTATGGTGAAAGTTCCATGGCAAAAATTGCTGAACTTCAAACAACGTATTGGATAGACATGTCATTAGGTACCTACAAGATTTCTCGATGAACACAATGCATACCTAATTGTAATTTCACGTAAACTGCAAAGCAAATGTATCAAATAAATTCCCAAACCCACAATTCAAATTATTTGTCACGAGCTTAGTCGCTCTATTACCTCAGGAACTCCATAATATTGATGAAAGCGATAAATTTTCACAAACAAGTTGTTCCGTGCCCTATTAGTCGGCCAGCCTTTGTCAACACATCAATAAATGTACCAGCAATGTATTGAGCAACAAACCCCGATACAAGTGTAGGTTTACAACAAATTGGCAAGTAGCCGTTTTGCAATAAAACAAACCTGGCGTAGTTAAATACAAAATAAATTGACCATTTCTAAGCAAAATAAGTAGGCGCCAATTCCTTTTTGGCAGATTAAATCCATTAGGCTGGTTTCAATATGTATGATTTCACGATTGTTTTGGGTAATTACGGATTTGTTTATTATTGACTCATGCCATCTATTCAAATTAATTTACGGTTACCTAAGCTGTATCTAATTCTTAATTACTTATGTATCCCACATTTTAGTATGTAGGATCATGGTATCCTACATTAGTAGGTATTAAGAGTAATAATTCATAATAATATATTTATGACACTATCTTATTTTGGAGTACTCACTGAGCCTGAGCACAGAAATTAGATAGTTACTAATCTACTCAAATGTGGTATAGATGGCTTACCTACTTGTTTTCAAAAATCGTTTTCTTTTTGAATAAATAAGTTCAAATCATAGGCGTTACCTATTATTATATAAGTTATTGCGGTTATTCAACACAATAATTTGAAAGCTCTACTAGAGATCGAGTAGTGTACATTCCCATTTGAAACTTGAATTAGAGAATAAAAAAATGGCTCGCTGGAAAATACCGGACGTTTAATAGAACGATTACCCGTAGTTCAACATAAAAGAGCATTCAAGACTTCAATTCAATTGCATTCTCCGTACAGCGGCGCGGCGCGGCGGCCTTAAGCCTTCAATGCGCGTACGCATCGATTCTGCTATCAGCCAATCAGAGAACGGATTGGGTGGGAAGTGGGAGGTACCATTTTTAGTATCGCCCAACGCCCAACACCGTGATTTTATTGAGTATTGGATTACAGATAATAGAGATCGGTTGTTTTATTGAGATTTCTTTTGTATTTTTTCTGCTAGATTTTATTGAAATTACTAATAAGAACGTAAGATTCCATTGCTCTAATAAACAAGACCCTATTTCACTTTGTTGGTAGGTAGATAGGGTAATGAATATTAGCCGTCGCAATTATTTTACAACACACTTTCTGGTACATCAATTATATCGTAACTATAAATTAGCTACCTATTACTTAAATGGAGATAATAGCAGGTCGCAGCATTTAATAAAAAATACTTTTTTAAATTAATTAAAGCTAGGTAGATAAATTTACATAAACTAAATAACTACATAATCTTACCACCCATAGCACAGGCTAGCCTAGTTTGGGGGCCAGGAAACATCAAACACATGTTTTTCTTTTTTACCAGATTATTATGTGTAAAAACTGTGTACATTTTGGGCAATAAAAATATTATTATTATTCCATTTATTTATTTTTCTTTAACTTATTAATTACAATTTCAAATATATATATAAAAAAAATACAATATTTATATTTAAAATTATAAAAAACAACATCCAACCGGCATCGGGAACAAGGTCCAAGTTACCGGTGGTCAAGACGTTCATATTATTATTATTATAATATGAACGTTTTGATTTTTACATAGGTACCTTACCTTACCTAATATCGTTATTAGGTATTTTATCATTTTAGTCAGTAATTTTGCATAGGCATTTGATGGAATTTATCGACTCTATTTAAAAAGGTACTTAAAACAAAAATCTTTCTTCTTTGTTATCAAATATTAACCTTGGTTACTTTACCTTTAAATCAGGCACATATTACATTGTCTTCAAAGCTCATTGCAATCGGCATCGTACTTTAAAGAGAAACCAGTCTTTAAGAACTGCGTATACGCATCGTGTGCGGGCACTATCTAGTGCCCTATCGTGACGACGCCGTTACTGTCAGTCGCGACACGATAGCTGCGCGTGGGCAATTGTCAAAGATTAAATACATCTAGAGAGGATATTTCATTATAGAATATAAATTCAGCCTATTGGTATGACCAAAAAAATAAAATATGTTTTTAAATTATGCTCAAAGTTAAACATTTTAAGGAATTTCTTTCACCTTATTCTTAAATTTACTACGATAAAAAATTTATCATAACAAATAGTTTTTTTTATCACAACTGTATGAGTGCAGACCATTCAAAATTCAAATAATACGGCATGTAAGTCTTTCCTGCAAAAAAAAAAATCAATAAGTGATCTGGCCACATCACTATTTCATTTCATTACCTTTTCACAATAAGGCTCAATGAATGCTACGATCTAAAAAGACTAACACATCTGCAATTTTCATCATCCGTAACCTTAACGAGCACTTAGCGTTGAAGCTCGTACACGAATGGCATTCGCAATCACAATTGTCACCGTTAATTCGCGTACTTGTGATAAGATGATACCAGTGCAGTTTTACTATAATACTCAAATGAAACAACACATGACATGCCTTAACTTCTACACCGATAAAATACTTCTATTCCATGAGCCGTAAGGAGTAATTTTGAATGAAAATTTTGCAATATTTACAAGACAACGCGCGTAATTAACAGCAGCGTCTGAAGTCATGTCCTTAATTTATTTACCTAATTTATTTATTCAATCAAATATTATGATTGTTCACAGAGTAATGTTCACCTTCCTATTATTAGTAAATATTGACTATTGAACTTCCTGTTATTATTTCATTAAATAGTTTCATGGATATTTTGATGGATGGTGGTAATTAATGTGACTATGGTAAAGGTATTTGGATGCTGGTTATAATATAATCAAAACGCGGTCAGTGACTCATCCCCAAAGGGAGTTAGTTATGAGGACATGAATATTCTAGCTTCGAAGAATTTTAGGTAAGTATATTATGTACCGACGCAGGATATAATTACCTATCTACTAGTTCATAGAGTTTAACTTAACCGCATGCTCTCTTGTCCCCTATTAAATAAATAAATAAAAAAGTTTATTTAAAAAATTAAAAGACCTGACTGCATCATCTAAAAAAAAGATGAAAACAAGATGACCTATTTCCAATACTGTAAACAATCCCATACAGTTTAGTAGTTACGAGGGAACATAGGGACGGAGATACATCAAACATACCGATATATATACCTATATAGAGGTGAAACACATAACCCTCCTTTTTTGTCTTCGCCAGCAGTCGGTAAAATATAAAAAGTTATTAGTACCCAAAGATGTTTTTTCTTTAAGGTCTCTAATATTCAAAGCCTCCAAGTAAAAGCCTGAATATTTTCATCGAATAAATACATAAGTGTTATGTATCCCCAGTAGGTGTGTCTCAGTATATACTTATGCTATTACGTTTCCTTCGTTCATATAAAGACAAACAATTGAGAACGAAACCGTGCTTAACATACGAAACAAGCCGAACGCACGTTCCACGGGCATTGTCAAAACACCTTATACAATTTCACAGCCGAAGAGAAAAAAAAAAAAAATCTTGTACCGTGTGTGGTCGTTGCGAATAAAAACCACGCCACTAAATTCGGATAATGCACACTCAAAATGAGCAAATATTTTTCAAACACCTTCAAAAGTAAACACGGTCCTTTGTGACACTCAAATATAGGTGTCGATGACAATAGTGTTTGCGAAAAAAAGGTAGTTTTGTTTAACCCAGCGGGATTGCCGATTGCTCTGTAATTTGTGAATAATTCACGGACATTAAAGTGTTCTAAACAGTGTCCTATTATTATGTTGTCATTGGCTGTAATATGTTTAATGTAGGTAGAGGTATGGGTTTTGAGGTTTCTGCATTTGTTTTTCCTTGATCTTTGACTGTTTTCGTGTAATTTCCTCATACATTAATAATTTGATGTCATAAAAAGTAAGGTAAATAAATTACATTATTTATTATTTAAGTTCAAAATTAATTAGATCAGTGTTTCTCACTTTACCTATTAGAAGATACATTACTTACAAAAAAAATAAGAAAGAATAATATCATTAATTCCTATTACTTAACAAATCGAAAGAATGTATCCGTAATGACCCTGACATCGAATTAGCGATAGACTTCTAGAATGTTACCATAAAAAACAGATAGGTACGCCTTCTCAAGTCCGCGTATCCGTGACGTGAATCAAACTTGCCAAATTCCGTAGCGAATCACGCGCATCGATTCAAATGTAGAATACGGATCGACGTAAATTATGACGGTTGTTCAGAAACAAGATACGCGCCCATTCGTATGAACAGATACAATTTGTTACCTTTTTAACACGTCATCCATTTCCAAAATCTGAAGAAAAAAAAATTCAAACATGTGGCCCCATTATAAACGTGTTTTGTGTTACGAAAAGAATCAAGCTTTATGTCATTTTGATACACTCTTAAGAGCCTTTGTGTGGGATTGAATCGACAATGGACTTTTTATTCGTGTGAATAACTTTGATGCTCTCTTGCATCGATTTTGTGTTTGAATTGAATCGATTTTTCAAGCTCGGTAGTCGTTCTTTGTTGCTAATGGCCATCTTTCGTCTAGCTTTTTAGTCGGTTCTATATAATTACTACATTAACGTTTATTAATCCTTGTGATTGTGTTTATTGTGCATCTGTTGCTGTAAGTGATCTGATCTCATTTATGTATTTTGTTAACCTTCATTTTAGAGTTATATAATCTTACGTACGCTTCCTACTTACGTATTAAAAGGTAGTTTTAAATTCAGTACTTACAAGGTCAGATGTTACATAATGTTATTTTACCTACATTTCTTGTTGGCCTTTAGATTTGTGTCAAATAGGAAAACCCCTGGACCCCTAAATCAGATACTTGCTTTGTAGGCATTTTCAAAGGTCAGCAACTAATTGGGAATTCCCCCGGTATTGTTTAGGGAAAATCCTTTGACCAGTGCTGTCGTAATTTTCATCAGGGCCTAAACTGAACAACATAAAAATATATGTTTATCTTTCGTTTCTCTTGTTCGAATTGGAAATGGAACTAACAGATTATTAGAAAATCGAAGAACATACATAAAAAAAAGAACATACTGTCGAACATATAACATCCTCCTTTTTTGAAGTGGTTTAAAAATATATGGTGTCTGCAGATACAAAAAAAAATAAAAAATCTTTGAAATTCTTCAATAACTGACACTCAAACTATTATAATTTTCATATGATAGTCCCTCTTTCACCGGAGTTTACTTTCTGTTCTCGATATTTTTTTAATTTATCACATGCCATAATTTTTACTAGCTTTCTGCTCAGTTGTTTCAACCGCGGGCCCCTATTTTACTCAGGACTTGAAATAAAAAAAACCCTTTTTTATGGATTTCTAAGTTATAAAAAGAAACCTGTGTACCTACTAAACATAATGTTTCTAAACCCAGTGGTTTAGGTTGTGAGTGGGAGCTTTCAATTTAAAAAAAGACAGTAATATGATTTTTGAATTTCTGTTAGTTCTATTTCCGGGTCAAACAAGGCACAGAAGGAAAATACGAATAAGTAGGTATGTCTGTTTTTATAACCTATGTCATTTAATTTTGTCTATTTGCTATATCGTCACAAAAAAATAAGTATTTCAACTGCAGGGTCCACTCGTTTGACTTTTTTTCATTATTGGTACCTATTTTAATACCTCATTGGAGTATTTTATGGCCAAGTTTTATTTATGTTTTGATTTTATTTTAAGCATACATCTAAGACATATTTATCCATATACTTTATGTAGGTTACGTTACCTAGATACGTAGCTATATCATTAAATCTTATCTTCATGTAACGCCTTCTACAAAAATACTATTTGAGAATTTCCCAGGAATATTAATAGCATTAACTATCTTACCATACTTCATTTTCTTATATTTATTTATATTGTGAAAATATATTGGGTTGGTTCTTAAGTGGGACGGCCGTACCAATCAAACAATTGATTAGAAATTCCGCGCGAGTTTAGTTATTAATTATTTGAGGATCCCTAACATTCATCACACAAAAAAGGTAAATAATAACCCACAGTCAAATTCATCGTTTTAATTAAATCTATACAAGATCTTCAATAATACAAACACTTTGAGAAATCAGAAGTGATTTTTTCATACAAATTTAAAAGAGGAAGACTTAATTATTATTAAATTCATACAAACTTTATTTACATTGAGTTTTACACGGACGGAATGCAAAATTAATTATTAGTCTATACATTTACAATTACCTACACACGCAAAATATGAGATCAGAAAATTTACAAGATTTATAAAGAGGCTTAAAACTAAATAATACTAATAGAACCCAAAGTAGCAATTATTACAAAAAATAATTCTCAATTCCAATTTAAAAATGTGCATCCAAAATACTTTTTTTCCCCTATTTCATTTACATACATATTTTTATTTTTAATGGAATTTGAACTCTTACTTTATCGCATACGCACCAATTAGAAAGGTAAGTACTTGATTAGTTTAATAAATGCAAATTAAATATATTCGGAATATATTAACAAAACATAAATAATACCTGCTATTTTAACATTATTCAAAGAAGTGTTAAACAATTTTTCATTCCATAATTCATGGTTTTTGATTAGGCTTAGCAGAATAATATCGACAGAAAAATATAACAACTACAATTACTACTAAAAGGCACTAGTTTATACAAGTTAAATCAGTCTTTTCACTATTTATTCTCACTGAATTCTAGTATTTCATACATTTCAGCTTAGTTCTAATTTTCGTCTTCTGTATCAAGATTGTCGATTGGAAAATTTGGGTTGAGAATCGGACTTTTGCCATTGCTTCCACTTGGTGACGTGTTGACCGAAGAAATCCCAATAAGGTTGTGTGTCAGACTGTGTCGTCTTAAGTCACAGTTTCTCCTAAAAACCTTTCCGCAAGAGGAACAGTTGTATGGCTTGATGTCAGTATGTGTTAATAAGTGAGTCTTAAGATTCGACCTTTGGTTGAAACTCCTACTGCACACCGGGCATTTGTGAGGAGATTCTTCCATGTGTAAAATTTTATGGACTGCCAACGTTCTTGATTGACAGAAACCCTTCCCACATTCTAGG
The DNA here is from genome assembly GCA_951361185.1 of Ochropacha duplaris. NCBI lineage: Eukaryota > Metazoa > Arthropoda > Insecta > Lepidoptera > Drepanidae > Ochropacha > Ochropacha duplaris. The sequence continues at coordinate 4,297,930 of OX592704.1, read as the reverse complement.
CACTTAAATGGTTTCTCCTTAGAATGAATGTACCTGTAAAATAAATTTTTGATCAGAAACAATTCTACCAAGCTCGAACATAAACTATTTTTGATGCCATAAATAAACAAGTCTATAAAGTTAACCAACTTGACTAAGTTAACCAATCTTACTCCTCACAGTTAATTAGGTGAAAATACCTGAACACCGCAAATCAATCTATTCAACAATATTTATCTTGCTTGAAATATTGAATGGAGCATAACTAACTACATTTTCCACGTGAATGGGGCAAAAAAGCTAGTCATCGTTAGGAAAACTGAAGGAGGCATAACATTGACAGGTTCATTAGAAGCAGCAGTAATCATTTGAAAGTATTATTAACTGAACAGAACTTTAAGTAAACTATTAAAACACGCATACTATTCAGTTGAGAATGCTCAATGTAGAAATACATAATATTGTTCATGTCATAAGTCGCTGAAACATTGACTCTTGCGTGTTTTGAACACCTTGTGGGAGCAGACGTGAAACAAACAAGTGCCCGCGGGATATTGGTAATAAATTTGCTCACCGTTTTCTTTTTATTTGAAATTTTATTAATTTAAGCCACTTTGAAGATGAAACAAGAGGTGAGGAAGGTTTATTTCTGTTCAAAAGTAAAAAAAAAAATGGTAAAGCTTATAAAAGATTATGAATAGAGATGATGATAATAATATATTAAATATTGAAACAGGTACTAAAATAAAATAATGTAGGTAGATGTGAGCTTTAATTATAAATAAAGGTTGGACATCACGCGTATTTCAACGTACTGATAGCAACTAATTTTAAATTAAAGTATACAACCTATAATTAACACACCGAGTAACGTGTAATCAATAATTATACTGAACGAGAACCCAGCAATCGAGTTTCCAATACGAGAAATTATATTCGACTCAGATAAACAAACATACTCGAGGCATAAAAATTAGGACGTGTTCAAAGTAACGTAATACGTGTAATAATCGTTGAGATTGGTTAGATCAGTGACGATAAAGAACTACACGATGATGAATGAAATAATAATTTTGATATTAAAACACGAGATGATGTCGGTGATTAGGACGGGATCAAGTGCGCGCGCAGTCGAGCATGCGCCGTGACACCGACGCAAGCGCAGCGATAGGCCTAACTCGAACCAACGCGATGACTCTGATTAATTAGCTCCGCAATGCGGATCGATGGTTTATGAAATTAAGTATTTTCTGCATAAATAAATTAAAGTTGCATTTAAATAATTATCTACACATAATAACATTCCAAAGTCATTTCCCAAATTACTAAACAAGCTCAAATTAATTTAAGTCTATTATCCAAATTTCAATCTACATAAAAAGTTCCCAACGGTTCGAACATCAAAACTTGATTTTGTATGCGAAGGATATTTACCAAAGTATTTTATTTTTTGTCATCCATATTAATCCTCACGTCAGGATCACCACGTGCTTTGTTAAAACCCGTCGAAGGCCCGCTTCGGTCCATTATAATGTATCGTGTCAACGGACATCGATTGAACATCGACAGGCCGGGACCGGCCGGGCTCGGGTTAACCCTCCGGCGTCTACACGAAATTTATTTTATTGCCGCAGAGATACGGTGATTTGGAAGGAAATCGCCGAGAGACAGGTGTTAAAAATTCAACACCTTTACTTCTTTTTGTTTAGGGATCTCGACCAGATAAGTGGAGAAATAGATTGAGAGCTGTTGTAATGCTATTATCATATTTATTGTATTTGAGATCCATGTTTGGAATTTGAATTCTTGTAACGGTTACCTACATCTTATTAATGTATTGTATCTTGTTTTTCATTGGGATTAAATATTTTGATTTGTAAAAAGATATGCACAAAGATTTATCAGGAATGCGAACGATTCGTGAAGAAAACAAAATGAAAAGTCAAAATTAAAACATCGTCTCGTGGGATTTGCGGCGGTTTTGTGAAATAATTTACGAGCGTGACGAACGACTTGTCGATACCATCTGCACGGTCCATACTTAATCCTTTTTGTTTTAAATTATTTTTTCATTCCTCGCCATTATTCAAAAGATTTCTCATAATAGCGTTTCGTGTTGATACTCGACTTTTATCGATATCGAAAATGAGAATCGTGAGCGCCACATATGTTGTTCAACACAGCTTAAGATTTTTTATCTTAGGTATAAATAAGAGACACGCCAACTGACACTGTCTTTTTGGAGAATAAAATTAATCACTATAGCTGATTTAACTATTAACGTTAACTGTAAAGATAACATAAATGTCAATAAATTAAGCTGGTCTGACCATTAAGTTATACAAGACGTGATGAGAAAGATACATTTAAAGTTGGGGGCGCATGTTAGGTAATTATAGAAAACTGTCTGTTTGCTACATTTTTAACATGCTATTATTTTATCTTGCCTCATTAATATAAAAAAAAACCAGAAATGTCAAATGAACTTATCAAATCATATAAAAATCTATTGTCATGCATTTTTTGTATAAAAGTAAGATAATTAATAGTTTAGAAAAAAAAGTGTAAAAATAGAAACCTTAATACAAATAAGTTTTTATTTCAGAAATCATATTTTTCAGTGAAAGGTACAAACAAACAAAACATTTTTTTTTACCTGTGATCCCTAAGATGGTCTTGCCGTCGGAACGCTTTACCACAAATGTCACAGGAATATGGACGCTCATCAGTATGTGTCCTCTCGTGGATGAGCAGATTATAAGACTTCGTAAACTGCCGATTGCAGAACTTGCAGATAAACTGTTTCTTTGTTCTGGGGCCACTCCCACTTGTCTTTTGTTTATTTGATATGCTACTGGTCGATGACGTAGAACTATTTGTTGATTTTGACGAGTTTGAAGCTTGTGGTGATAATGGCGCTTGCGATGGACTTCCACTCATTTGTTGTTGATACATTGCATTCATTAAAAGACTTGGGTATCCGTTATCTAAGTTCTGTGATGAACCGTAGCCGTAACCTTTAGATGTTGATTCTAAATGTTGCTCCAAAGTAAATTCATCTTCATTATCTAGTAAAGCCAAGTCTTCTTCCACTTCTTCAGATAAATCTACATCTTCTGCAGCTATGGCGTCTGACAGTGGATATTCTTCAGTTGTTTTGGGTGAAAAATCTTTAGAAGTATTCTCAGATGCATCTATTTCACTAATTTTTGCACTTGCCGTTGCTATCCTTAGTATATCTTGTTTAGATGAGGAACAATTTTCAGATACATTAGGTTGAGTCGTACTATTTACAGAAGAGACAGATGTCAAACGCTGCAAAGTCAAATAAGATTCCAATGCTTGTAAGTTTAAAGCGGCAGCAGCTGCTGAATTTGATGGCAAGAGTGCAGCTTGTTGCAAAGAATTCATCATTGCATTCTGAAGTGAAATGACAACGCCTTGCAGCGATCTTTGTAACATATTTTCCTGAAGTAACGCGGCGGATGCAATTGACATGTTTATGTTCGTTGTTGAAGAAGAACTAGGACTCTTACTTGCGTTTGTTTTCAAATCCGCATGTGGCGAAGGTGGGTCGACAGCCAACATGCTGTTCATATCAGTTGATGTCTTCGTATCTTGAATTTGCAGGTTATTTTTCAGCTTGATGATAGCGCTCTCCAATGAATTCAAAGTAGATTTGCTGGGTCGTGACGAACTTTGTTCTTGCATGGTGAAACTTTTCGGGAAGGTGATGATACCATCAGTTGTTTGGTATTTCACTGGTAGCGAGGAGCACGTGTTGTGAATGGGTGCGGCGGGGGAGGGTAACGCGTGCGCGTGCGCTGTCCGAGGGGCACGCTTGGTGGCGCGGCGTGCGAGGCGTGCGAGGCGTGCGAGGCGGCTCTGTGGCACGGCGCGACTGAGCCGGCGGGCAGCCGGCGACCGCTCCGCCCCCACCTCGCTCCTCGCCTGTCTTCCCGCCTCACAAAAGCTCTCTATTTTAGGCAACTCTTTGTACGCAGTAATGGTCACCTCACGCTGCCCTAACGACAGACACGTCCATGAGAACAACGTTGCGCCAGATTTGTTGTAGTCCCTTTCAAGTGTAATGAGATTCTGAATGGGATCGGCCGGGCTATGGGAAAACAATGTAATGCGGTGATCTCTAGGGCTTGTTTTGTCAGTGGGTCACGCGCGATCGTAACTAAAGGATAATCGGTTGAATATTTAATGCAATTTGGTTTATCTATGAATGAAAATAATCTTTATTGTACCTATACTTACAAATAAATGCAAAACTTTAATGTAGGTTAGAATGTGCTGAATATTACCACAGTATTACTAATTGGTACAAAAACCTACTTTGGAATAATGTCAAGCATTTCAAGTTGTTTATCGTCAGTAAGAAGGTAGTTATTTTTTAACTGCTGTAAATAAACTATCAGACCTTAATTAATGTGCATCATTTAATTACGAAACCTTGTTAAGACAACCATTTTTATTAATTAAATGCAATTTAATAGTTTCTCATTGGAAGTTAATGATTGAATTACAAGTTGTTGAATTAATGCAACATGAAAGTATTAGTATTTAAATTAATTACAGGTACAATTAATTACAGTTATAAAAAAAAGCGATAATGTTTCGTTGCAGAAAACATTTTCAATCATCAGGTAATTTAATAATAGGATTCTAATATGTATTTAATTAATATTTTATTTAACCCTTTAATTAGACTTTAACGGCAACATTACTATAACAAAAATTTCGTGCCACGAGCGTGAGTGCAAACGACGATGAAATTATATCGTTACTTGAATTAATTACTTGTGCTATAATTAAATATTCGGAGATAATTATAACTTTTTTAAAGCAGTTTCAAATGATGGTGTATTTTTTTAACTCCAATTTAACACCAATATAGTACCGTGATATAGAACATAATTAGGTTTGATTCCCACTCTAGAGGAATACTCAAGTGCATTGGTATATTGACTCCTAGTACCTAGACACATGTTATGGGTCAGTTATCTGGTCACCATAGTATAAGTCCTGCTTTGCTTGGTAACAAACCTCTGGAATATTCCAGGGTATATAATACTTTATATACCTACGTACCTATAAAGCGTACCGAAAGCAAAAAAGCAAAAAAACTTTGAATACAGTTCTGTAAAAGACGACGAAAGAACCAGTGAAGAAAGAAGTTTTGGAAGAAGCGAAAGCAACTTTTCAGCGTATGGTCGCTACAAAATCAAATTTATGATATGACAAATGACATAAAAAGTCTATTTTAGAATCACCTATTATTATATTTTTGGTTGTTTTCATTCGAGTAGTTACTGTACTCGACAAACAAATCTTTTCAAAACATTTTATTTCGTAATGCTCACTTGTCTGGACAAAGGATTAGAACAATTCTTACATTGGCATCGTCACGGGCATTTAGCAGAAACAAAAGGCCTGCCCATGCTCCAATAGAGCGTGATAATTGCAACAATTGACATGAGAAACGTGGAAATAGTACATTAAGTTGCAAAACGTCTATAGATAATGGATACTAATAGTACACAGTATACGTACCACAAAGCGTTTACACGATTTGAACTCTATAAGCAACCTGTTATGTACTATTTTTGTATATTTATAATTTACCATCACCATTTAGTCTGTGAATGTCCATTGCTGAATGTAAGTTTTGTTGAGTGTATTATATAGTCTATGGCACACAATCAAACTATTGTTAATCTATGAATAAACCTCTATGATTCTTAGTACACCGAGTGTTTCTCCTCTTAAAATCCAGTCTTTACATTGAATTATATCCTTTTTAGTGTGTCCTAAGTAAAATTTTCTTTTTTTACAATCTAAGGCTTGTGATTGTTGAACACAATTTCCATTATAGTCGCAACTTCGATAGCTATATTTCTCCATTGAACTGTAGACATGTAGGTACCATATATGTATGTATGTAATTTATGTTACACACCTCATAAATTATACCAAAACTTTTAAGCAACTTTTATAACTGGTCTAAAACAAGTATCTTAGCGTAGGTGTACATAAGAACACAAAACTTCGAAGATTATCAAATTTGATAGGGATAATATTTATAACTCTATCTCTAACTGTAATTATTAGATTCATTACCATTATTATCATTACATGATTTTGCAGCATAAAGTGGTAATTCTATAGTGTTTGAAGTTGCACTTGATTCATGTCAAAGTAATGTGAACTTTAAACAGCAAACTGAAATGAAAATTTAGACCTAGCGAGAATCGGCTTCAATTTTGAATTAAGAGTTCATATCCCCGGGACAAGGAACTCTAATGAAGTAATTGCACATATCCGACATGTCAGAATATGACACATGTTGTCTTGGACAAACCAGTGCCGGTACTGTGTTCGTTCCTAATTCGCAGCAGGCATTAGGCGCATGCGCTCAGCGACGGTTCTCACGCGCCGCCGCCGCCGCCACGCCGCCCGGAGGCAAAGAGTGCTCACGACTTACAGCAGATATAAAATTAATTTATCTATAACTATTGATACCATTTTATAGAGGGTAAGTTTAGACTTGAGAAATAATTAGAAGCTAAAATTCTAAATATTTAAAATATTATTTTAAAAATCCTTAGAGCATTAAACCACCAGCCTATAAGGATTTTGGAAGAAATGTTTTATGTGCGAAAAAAATATTTAACATTTTTTTTGTTCCACAATTGACAACCAGGCAGGCGGGTCACCTGATGGTAAGTGACTAGAGCCGCCTATAGACATTAGCAATACCAGGGGGATTGCCAATGTGTTGTACACCTTATTACAGTGTCTTGAAGGTAACTGTCTCACAAGTGCAACTCCCAGAACACACCAACAGGTGCTTGACTATATATTTTAAACTTGAGGGTGGTAGCCAGTCAGTCGAGTACTACAAAGAACCACCGTGCTGTGGTTTCCTCACGATGTTTTCCTTCTCCGAAAACTCAAGCTCATTGTAGGATACAAACCCACGGCCTTCGCCGCGGTATCCGAAGTCACTACGACTGATCTATCATCGCCTTTGTAATTCTACTAATTGAAAGTACCTACTTAAGGAAGAGAAATTGTTTTTTATTAGGTAATAAACTATTTACGGCTTTATCTTCTGTGATGATTTCTAGTGATAAAACTAGAGGCCATTATTTTTTAGTGATCCTATTACCCCCTAAATCATTCACATTGTAGGTATTAAGTTTGTTATCGTGTGCTCCTCTCACATCATATTATGTTTTAGCTTTCTCTCCTTTTAGTGTGATTTGTCACTGTCTGGCAAAACCTGTCTGATGATCAAGATGATCCTATTATTTTTAACTTTCCATCAGCATCATTACTAACAATATCACATACTGTTAAATTATAGTTTAAGATTTACACAAGTATAAACCATTTTACTCAGGGTCTACCAAATAGAACTCTTTTCAAGATATTCTTGATTGAATAATAGGTACGATTGAAAATTAATTGGCCTTGTTATTTATTTTTTACTTGAAATACCACAAACATTTTAAGGCAATGATAGCTCAGTGGTAGTGATGTCGGAAGCTGCGCTGAGGAAACCATACTCTATCGGTGTGTTCCGACAGCTGCACTCATCATCACTTACTATGGAAAGATTGAGGTCAAACACAAGCTTATCCAAAGTAAAGAAAAAGAAACATTTAAAAAGCTCATAATTTTGCACGGTGGTAGTACTTTATAGTAGTCGATTGGGTGGCTATCAGTCTCAAGTTTAAAATCTGTCACCAAGCAACTGTTGGTGTGTTCCAACAGTTGCACTTGAGAGCCTGCCACATTGGCAATTACCCTGGTACTGGTAATGTCTATATAGGCGACGGTAGTCATGTGTTGACAGTCTTGTCCTATAAAAAAATGTTGGGAAATTATTTTTGCTTTGCAATTTCAGCTCTTACCTACTTTGAAATAGAGTATTAAAGGTTAATAAACATGTTTAATCGTAGATACATATCAAAGTTTAGGTGAGACTGCTCGTTAGATAGATAAAGAGACATGATTAGAATTATCGAGTGAAGACATTGAGCGGGGTCAGATGTTACCATATACCGTTAGATTGATTAACACATTAGGAAAGGCTTGTTAAATGTCGCCTTACGTAATTTTTTTCGCTAAGAATGTATATTGATAAGTTTCAACTTTCTTACCAAAATTAGATTTGTTAAAAAAAAATGAAACATGAATCGCATAGGTCACATTCGTTAATAGTAAATCAAAGCCTATGTGATTGTTTATAGATTATTTATATATTTATATTTTCTGGGTTTACTAATTACGAACAAACACAAAAAATATACCTTTTCTCTTTATAATATTAGTTAAGAAAAAGTTCAAACATAACAAACCGTGGAATTGAAACTGTTCTTAAATAATGATTTTAAGATCGCCAACATTATTTACCAGTTTCACACTCAGTGATAAATATAAACATATCATTATAACATAACTGTTACATCAGTTTGTTCTACAATATACTACTTTAGATTACATCGACAAATAAGGTAACGTTAACAACGTCTAATAGGTGCTATACTTCACAGATACCGTCCAAAATTATCCGTTTAATCATAACGAGTTGGACCATTATTGCCCACACTAGATGATCTTCCTCCGCAGTCTCTACGTAAACTATAATGTACCGTGGATACGTTTGATTTTGACTTTGGTCCAAGTTTAAAGCTAGTAACAATTTAATTAAAATCACCAGAAACTGTGCGGGTGTAAAGAAAAGCGGAAGATAAGATCTCAAGTTGATAAGTGCCAATAAAAACACAAAAAATAGCCCAATGAAAAAAAACAAAATAGACTCACAAAAGATTTTTTGTTTTGGGGAGGACAAAAAGGTGGAGGCCTGAGGGACCATGGACATCCTTACCAAAGAGTACAGTAACCTTAGTACTGAGTTAGAACCGTTTTAAGCAGCCAGTCAGCACTAGACCTGGAGTCTTTTACGCAATTCGCAATGGTTCAATTACGCAATTTGTTACAATCTTGAAAACGGCTGATATAAAAACGTGTATTTTGTATTTCTTTACCTTCTAGTAACTGCATATACAAACTGTATTTCATTGAGAATGGAACCATTTTTGATATAGTAATATTTCTATTGATGTAGAGTTACATTTTACGCTGCAACAATTTTACGTAATCAGATACTTGGCCAGAAACTGTCAAATCTCTCTGTAAATGTCTCAAATATCTCTGTCTGCAAATCTTTCATAGCATCGACCACACAAACATTATGCAACGGTCGGCGTGGCGTGCGTGACCGCTAGTGACGTGCGCCCACTCGGCGCACGCGCTCTTGATGGACAATTTGCATCAACCTAGCGATACCAACACTAGAGAAATAGTCGTTCTGCTGCCACTATGATTGGGGTTTCATTTTTATTAGATGACAGAAAGTACATTGGGTTGAATGTTATTATGGCGTATCCATCATCTTCCTTTCGAGAGGACTGAACTATGGATACTTATGATACTAAACTTTCTTTTGAATTTCGCGGCATTTTTTAATAACACATTCATTCATACTAACCTTAGGCTATACTGAACATATCTAAGTATTTGTCTTTTTTTTTCGTCTATAAAGATAAAGACTATACTTATAGAAATTTAGGTAGGATATAGGATAGATCATATTAATATTATCATTGAGAGTCTAGATTGTTGACTAATATATATTCTATTATTACAAAACATAATGTAGGTACATGCAACAATATTATAGATTTAAAAACAATAATATGTATTGTTGATAAAATACCTATTATTGTCATTCCAAACTGTCTTGAACCATTTTATTACACTTACGGGAGCAAAGGTAATCTTATGCCTATTTAAATAACGTACAAAATAGTCTGTACGTATAAATGACGACTCTAGTAAAAGCCTATATAATTTCCACTGCGTTATGATACGAACAACTTTTAGTTCACGACGCAGTTCTAAGTAGGTGTGACTCAAAGATCAATTTACCTGCATGGCTGTAAATTCTGAATAAAGTGGTGTAATAATGTTATAGGCATTATATTGTAATATCTTTGCTATAAAGAGGTTTTCAAAACATAGAAAGAAAATATCTTAACGTCAAATTAAAGGTAAAAATGCAGATAAATGTCCATTAAATGTCCGAGTCCCTAAATTGCTTCAGTGTTTTTTCAACTCAATCAAATATGAATAGCACTGAATATAATATAGGTATCTATACTAATATTAAAAATAGGAAAGATTTGTATTTTTGTATGTAACGAATAAACTTAAAAACTACTGGACCGATTTTAAAAATACTTTCACCATTAGAAAGCTACATTATCCATGAGTAACATAGGCTATATTTTTATATCGGGAAAAGATAAGATAGCATGAGAACGGATGAAACCGCGGAGGACAGCTATACCATATAAAAATGCAGTTACAACCATTAACATTACATCCAGTTGTATAAAATATACCGGAATAATACCTTACTAAGGACTTTGCTTTGAACGGCGATGACCTCCGACCCGCTAGGAGCTTAAATTATTGCATACAACCGGTTCCTACATATTAGGAGGACCAGGAATCCTTGTACTAAAAGTCTGTACCAGAAACATTTGAATGTCGCTATCGCTGTCTCGCTTTCTACCGCTGGTAGTAAAAGAGACTGATTGTATATTTCTTGTTGGCTAAAAACAGATGTAGAGTTATTAACGATTACGTTATATTTTTAATGCCATGTTTACCTTACTAAATGAAATAGGTTTTCATCAAATCAGTGCGGTAATTTAGGCGTAAAAATGGACGATAAAGACTGACAGAATCACTTTCGCTTTTCCTATTAAAATGACGTAATTAGAATTAAATTACGTCATTTTAATAGGATATACTGGAAAAAATATTTGACAAGTTCAAAGATTTGATATAAAGAGTTGCTAAAAATTATAGGTCTATTGTAACTTGGCTATTGAACTGCAACAATGGAAATAACTACGTAGATATCAATGAATGAAAGAGTAGGTAATAACCTACTCCACTATGATTGTGTGTATAATTGTTTGGGTATTATTACACAACCATGCTGAATTGGCTAAATGGATTACCGTAAACCCGTCGGACAAGAGATGGTTTACTGTGGACCAAAAAAGTCCGATTTAGATATGCGATTTAGATAATAATGTAACACTCATATTATCTTCTCCTATTTATACATACTCGTAAGAATTGATATATACCTACCTATGATGTCAGTTATTCATAGTAAATCAGAGTAGGTAGGACCAATCTAAAACATTTTATTGATCGTTCTATATGGTAGGGGAGGCAATGATGCTAAATTTGTAGTTACTCGAGCGTCTTTGGGACCTACTGGAATTTGAAGATTAGGTGGAATAAAGAAAAAAAGGTTATGTGATATTTTCCCCTTCAGCGGTGGGGGGAGAGTCTACAGGGTTTCAAAAATGTAAAAAAAAACAGTCACCAAGAAATACTCGAGCGCGTCAGATATTAATAGGGTAGTCGCGCCACGTCTGTCTGATAACGGAAAAATAATAATCTGCCGTTTTGCGTGGTGGGGGTGGCCGTACGAAGGGGTCGAAAATATTTTAAAAAAAAATTTACTCGAGCGCGTCAGACATTGATAAGGGATGTTAAGTGAACCCTCCAGTAGCTCCTATTTTAAAGACTGACGATTTGGACGCGACCATCAGTCAGGGCCGATTTTTGAAAATGCAAAAAAAAATAGTGACCTTGATTTACTCGAGCGCGTCAGATTTTTATACAGGCGTTCTTCTTGATGGCCTTGTTGTACTGACCCATAATCTGACAATTATGTTGAGAAATTTCCTTAATCTGACGGTTTGAAAAAAAACATAAAAAATATCGAAATCTCGAAAATGGTTCAAGATATCGAAAAAATGTTTGCACAAAAGTTGTTGAGAATTTAATCTTCTACAATATTTATTATGAATACATATACCAAAAAACCCATAGGAAACGAGATATTTGCAATAAATGATTTTTTTGACCTTTGACCTTGAAAAATCAGTAGTCGCGGGCACCCTATGATAAGTAGCTTTTGAGACAAGTTTTAGGGTGTCAAAATAAAGGTTTATACAAGTTAATAGCTGACTATCTCTCATTCTGAGGTGAAACTCATAATATTCCTGGACTATACACTTAATAATGATTTTAGCTACTTCGGCTTGTGCAAATCGGCAGATTAAGATATTTCCGTGATTCGTGACTAATTTCCTTCAAAATAAAAAAAAAACTAATCGCGCTCGAGAAAATCCAGGTGATTTTTTTTTTGCAACTTTGCGAGTCTCCAATTTTCTTTCGTCACGCCCAAATTGTCAGATTATTGAAATGTACACTATTTTGCATGTAACTAACTTACCTTACCTTAATCTGACGCGCTCGAGTATTTCAAACCATCGATTTTTTTTTACTAATCTGACGGGCTACCTTAGACGTTCGACACTATATAGAGGGCTCAGATTTGGTAAGAGTACTTCACAAGGTGCAAGGTTGCCCCCCTTATGTTAATCTGACGCGCTCGAGTAAATCCCGAAATCCCCTATTCGCCTCCCCTACCAATACGAGGTGTCCAATTTCACAGCTTAGAAATTTCGAGTCACAGCGACGAATAACAATAAAAATGGCCCATTTTTTCTTTTTCATGATTCAGTATAAATTTTATAGTGAAATAAAGGTCGCTAATAAGTTTTTAGAAAATTCTAAAAAATGTTGAATATTTTTTACAATTGATTTAAAATAATAATTAAATAAATATTACTAATTAGTTTTTTGCCCCGCGTTCCCGAGGGATCTTATCCTTTCCCGGGAAAAGGTACCTATGTTTTACTCTCGGATATAATCTAACTATGTGCTAAGTTTCATCAAAATCTGTTCAGCCGTTTTTGTGTGATTGAGGAAACATACAAACTTTTACATGCTATCCTACTAATATTATAAACGCGAAAGGTTGTATGTATGGATGTTTGTTACTTTCTCACGCGAAAACTACTAAATGGATTTTAATCAAACTTGACACACGGGTAGATTTTATCCTGGAATAACACATAGGATACTATTTATCCCGGGAAAAGACAAGATCCCTCGGGAACGCAGGTGAAACTGCGGGGCGGTAAACTAGTTTATAATATTAGTAGGAGAAGGATACGTACATTTGAAAAATATTCTAAGAATACAACAAAAATGGAACCGCTACAAATTCAGCAACTCAAAAGGTATATTACCGGACGAATGTGACCCGGAGTCGACACGGCTATAATGTTTTATGGGGTCTGCTGTGTTTTACGATTGTCACATTTAATTACTTCATTGCCGGCAATTAAAGTTTGGTGGAAACGATTTTTTACGTTTTACAGCTGCATTTGGGTAAATAAAAGCTTGAATCACTACATTTGTTTTTTACCACACACGAGCTCGAAATAGTGTTGTTAAATTAATATCGATACGATTAAGCGTAAAGTGCTTTGTATAAGATTAGTGTCGTCCCACAGTAGTGTTGTGTTATGTTTAAAATTAAGATAATTGTGATTTGGTAATGGTCAACATAAAACATAATTAGCAGAATCTCTTTTACAATAACTAACTAGTAAAACGTGAAAAATAAACAAAAATGGTAGGTAATGATAATATCAAATTGTAACGACGTGAATGACCATAAGGATATTTTTTCGTTTAATGTTAATTTCATACATTTTTTTTATTTCGAATAGCTTTTGCCAATTGGTTAATGCTGCACGCAAATGAAAGCGCAGGCATATAAAAAATATAAAACAATATTTTTCCTATTTAACAAAAAAACTGCCTATAAAAAAATATTATAAACACTGTACCTAGTTCTTGCCAAATCGAACGTTTCAAAATATTAGATACCTACCTATGTTTGAAAAGTTAACATACTCTCATTAATTAAAAGGAAAATAAGTTATATAGTTGATTGCATTAAACATTTTATCGACATTGAAATAATGTCAGTACATCACAATAATTCTTTCTCGAATCGCCCATAAAAATCTATGGTCAGTAAATTTGACAGGAGCACGCGCGTTTCTCGATATCTTTTGATATAACTCAATATAGTCAATGGTTATATCGATATACAATCTTTACTTTTATGAACATCACTACCAAATTTTTGCGATTTATTGGTACGAGCGTTATCAAAAATTATTTGACGTTTACTGTATTAATTAGTAATTTATTATTAACGAAGATAACATTAATTGACTGTGTTTTCGTTTAAATTGGGAATTTAATATAAAAACCGTCACTAAAACTTTATTATCCAGTTCTGTAGGTATACCAACATAATTTTAATCAATTACGACGAACCATAATCAGGCTGCCGGGAAATTGCCAACATTCGAATTAAATAAATGTTTAACAACATACATTTTTATAACGCCATTTAGGTTTTTAGGTTCAGATTTTATATTACAGTACTTACCCACCTACGTTAATTTATCTTATTTTATAAAAAAAATACATACAGTCGAATTGAGAACCTCCTCCTTTTTTGAAGTCGGTTAAAAAGTTATTCAAAATTAAGGATTCGATATCTTGACTAGGCTTTTGATGGAAGTCTCATATACAGGGTGATATTTTCAAGAGGGCGTGGGGAACTAAAGGGAATAACGAAAAATGCTGAAAGAAGTCTCGAGGCCGATTATGAGGAAAACTAAAGAGAACTGGCTCATAGCAATGTTCGGATAGCTTAATTTAATGTACAACTTTAAAATACTAGTATCCGGTAAGTATACAAAAACGACCTTCGAGATATTTAATACCCATCAGAAATTCGAAAATTTATATACAGGTGAATTTTTCAAGTGGGCGTGGATGGCCAAATCCTAAACTAAAGGGAATGGCGTAAAATTATGAAATGATTCAGATTCAGCTGAGACGTCTCAGGGCCGATTTTGATTAAAACTAAAACTGCATCATTAAATTTTTGAAAAAATATTTTCCAAGGCAAGAATCGAAACCCTTTGATAATGAGTCAATTTACACATTCTGTATTATTACACCATCTAGTAATTTTGCTAATAAGGATCAAATTCTGTGAAGTAATAACATACGGCAAATTAAAGGAAAAAGTTCATTTTCAATAAATTAATCAACATTTTTGTATTTTCATACATTACACGCAGGTAGGTAGGTGCCGTAGTTATGTAAAGCTAGTCAAACTGTTCAAATCTAATCCCATATCATGAAATTAGAAGGTGATGTTCGAGTGGGTTATCAGTCAAAAATATAAAAAAACAGAAATATCAAAATATCTCGAAAATGGTGACACTGTTTTCTGATTTGGTTAGTGATACCTTACACGATAAACAGTCAGGCGGATTACTTGATGGTAAGAGGCTACCGAGATGCCTCTGGATCATGCTAATGTGGGCTTGGTTAAAACCTATAGGGATTGGCAATGTATTGACAACCTTTTACTTAGTACCAATAGAATGCGATCTCAAGACAATGGTATTAAAACTTAATCAAGAACCAGTAACAGTGCAACTACACGTTATACTTCTACCTGTAGCAATAAACAACTAGACTTGCTAGCAACAAGCCGCCATATTTAAATAATTTTAATTCAACCACGTACCACCGGTGCCAGGAGCGAACTCCAATAATTGCCGCATTACAAAGTTCAGGTGAGACTAATCTCAGATTTATATTACATTGTTTCGCATAGATTAAACTACAATTTAGTGCCCTTCGTTACAAATATTATAAGGAGTTGTTGTAACCAGGTATGTATTTATATTTTGGGAGACTAAACTTGTATTTTTTACTAAGTAGGTATATACTACCTAATTTGTTGGTTCTTTGATCTCCTAGTAATTTACATTTTGTTTGAGTTGGAAAAGATGAAAAGGTATTTTTTACTCTGTATTATATAAATTATTATTTATTTATTTATATGTATGCTACATATAAATAAATAAATAATAATTTAATGAAGACGCAGTTTCACAAATACATCGAAAGTAATAAAATGTTGGCAACATTAAAAACATAATAATCCTATTTTCTTATTTTAAGTAGACAATTCTTCTTATTCATGAAAATAATATTTAGTTACTTATAATTTCAAATACAGTTAACGCCATTAATAAACCACTGCATTGGGCTCGCTCGATGCAATTACCGATATCCGTTTTTGCGCTACAAATTGACATGGAAACAAATGGTGGGATATTAACCACTCTATACGACTCCCGGTGGAGTGAAACCGGACCGGATAAATAACGTGCTGGGTTAATCTAATTACTTAGCACAATGTCTTATTTGTAACTTTTTGTTGTGCAATTAAACGCGGCTTCGTTCCGCGTGTAAACAGAGATCGGCGCAAGCGCATCGATTTGTTACAACCCTGTGCATTTGCGGTTTTATTTTATTGATTTGCTATTGGTGTTAAACATTGATTGTTATGATTATATTAGATGCAGGAATTAGAAATTATATTAAGTTTAATGTAATTTTCATATACTATTCGTAAATATAGGTGAATACATAATGATTTAAAAAAATATACAATTTGAGGAACACCATTTTTAAAACAACATCATGAACTTACAAAATTAAATATTCAAATAAAATAAATTATAGGCTTCAAAGTACAGGCCTGTTTTATTATGGATAGACTTGTATTTGACCAGAATTATCAGTTTTGAAGTTCAAGTTAAAAAAAACGACAAAAATTACCAAATCTATACAATCAATCAACTATATTATCTTATTTCCTTTATTAAAATTTATATTCTTTGTATTGATTAATAAAGTTGAAGTTACCAAGTCAACCCTATTGTCAATAGGTGCGCGTGCGCTGTAGGTAAAACGACAATTAATTCCATTAGCACGCGTGATTTGATCACAACATGACGACTCGATAGTTCAATAGATTTAAATTGCCATAGACTTAAGCGAGCGTGACTTTAATAATTAATAATGGAATAATATTTTTTGTATATGGTAAAGTATTAACGGTTTTTTTTCATCAATAATTAGGGATGTTGCTATGATAGCCAAAATATCTAATAATAAACATGATATTGTAAAGATGGTTAGCCCATAATGAATTTAAAAAAAACAGTAACTACACTGTAAAAAAATATTTCCATTTTTAGCATACTTTTTGAAGCAACACTAATTGTTTAAAAATAGCTGAATATTTTAATTGCTCGTGCAATTTTATGTTTAATTTCCTTATTGACCATTGTTAGGCACGAGTTGGTGCTGCATGATTAATAATTAAAAAGTAAACATCGATTATTGAGTCGTTCCCGGACATTGAGCAATTAGTTAATTCTCTATACTCACAGTTGAGACACATTGTTAATTCAAGTAACAGGTTTTCAATTGGTAGGTATAAAAATATCAATCTCTTTAATCTTATACAGATACAATATTGGAATAGTGATTCTAATAATAATACATAATGTATTAATAGGTAAAAATAGAGTTTACCAGGAAATTAAAAAAAATGTCATAGCTTATCTATGAAGAAAACCTTTATTTATGCAAACTATATCGTTAAAATTTCATTTATTTGGGATAACAATTTTATCACCACCAATAAAAAAGTGTAAATACTTTCGTATAAAAAGTATACTATTTAACAAATGTATCGATAATTTTCCAGTCATTGTCAATCAATACTAGTGACTTTATTTGATAGTATTAAGATTTGATAGTATTTAAATTAAATATAATTTTATAAGTAGACCTTAATTATTTTTTCCAAAATATTTCACAATACGATTGGACGGGTACAAAAATAAGCGTATTATTATATACACAATACATTTCGATGAAGTTAAAAAATACCAAGCAACAGATTTATTAATAGTAGAGTTCGTAATGGTATCGGATACAACACGAATAATAAAGCACATAGCCCGGTACGTTATTAATGGCATTATTCAAATTCCTTTTATTAGATTAACAGTGGAAGCCCTACTGTGTGGAGAATGCAAAATATATATATTACTTTGTTTTTATACGACTTCATATATGATTGTGTTGTGATAGAATGTGAGCTTATTATATCATATGTATTGCTTGAGAGTCGCTCGAGCTCGCCGATCAGTCAGCGTGGGACCGGAAAGCAATTTCATTCACCGTTCTAGGGTTTAAATATCGCAATATTTTTTTCATGAGATGTAGTTTTCTATAATGTTATATAACCTATATACCATAATAGAAAACTACTGTCCAAATTTTAGATCTCAAGCTTTAGTGGTTTAATATTTATTGACTTTTACAAAACAGCCATACAAATATACATAACATTAAAATAAGCGAAGATGACCTAGCGATGATAATGCCTGTTGCCTAGCAATCCTTTGCTCAAATGAAAGTGGTAACACGCATTGCAATTCATATCATAAACCCAAATCACAACATGAAATAACATAATGCAATTAAAACACTGCAGGTAAGTCAATATAATATATTAAAATAAATACAAGAGACAATAAACTGTACCGCTACTGACCCATAAAACATTTTTATTTACGCCAGTATGATATACGTGTCGCCACGGTCAAAATAAACTCTTAATTTTTTATATTAAGTACACCCATCAATGCTTCCACCACATACGGTGATGTCATGACTTAAACCAATAAACATGAAATATCATGTGATCGTGAGACGCATGCGTGATGCTTACTTTCGTGCTACATAAAAATAGCTACACGCAACCAATAGTGAACGTTAAACAAATCATAGAAAATAACTTAAGCGCTGTTAAGTCAATTCATGTCAAGTAGAATAACCATATAGAAGAGACATGGTTGAATTTAAACTCTTCAAAGATAACGAATGACGAAGCAGTGACGATTGGTTTTAAATAGAAAACAACAGTTGGTAGGTACAGTTGACAGTAATCATATTACAACAATAATAAAAGTCGGGGCTTACGGTCAACGCATTTCGATATCAGAGACACGATCAACCATGTTTCATTTGTCAGGTGACTCAGCGTTGTCGCTGACGTGACGCTCTCAAAATGCAAATTTTTGAAAAACCGAACAATATAAATCTCGATCGGTCCATCTCGATTCACCGACGGTATCGACTGGTCCCGCCAAGCAATTGAATTCAGTCGATCACTAATCGATGTCTTGTCCGTGATAGGCGCGGTCGGGGGCCGCGGCAGCAGGGTGCCGACTTACCACACAATCCATCGTTAACTTCTTTCTTTCTTTCATTACCAACATTACTTTCAATATCAACTTTACTCACTACTCATTTAAAGTTCATAATATTAAATATCACATTTAATGTTGTATCTTTTTGTAAATTGTTCTCAACCGCATCTTCGTCAGCAAGTTCGTGTGCATCGTCATCAATAAATACCGTAAGAGTTATTACTACGATATAAATTACTTTGTTCTTCGTTTGAAGATAATTCCTTTTGGTACTAAACATTGAATTTAACCTCATTACCTATCTTAATAAAGGATTTGCCCTTTCGCGCCGACTAATCACAAATGAGCATGTAAAGTCTGTAAATTATGTTGCATTGAGTTCATATTACTGGTGTTTTTTTTATTTATTTTATCAATGTAAAGGTTGCTTATTCATAATTAGCCCCCCTTGAAGTTTATTACTTCTGTATGTATGAGTAAAATGATTGCGTGCACTTCTGTTCCTTTGAATGAACCATTGCGTTTTTCGTCTTCAAATGTCTATCAAAATCGTTTTGTTAAATGCTGACGTTTGATTCAAAGAACTGCTTGAAATTATATTAAAATCTTTGCGGTTACTTTGATTTCATTTTACTAGTAATGATTATTCACCATAATAAAATATATTGTAGGATTTTATAGGCATTATAGTAATCTTAATTGCTATTTATTTTGTATTTTTTGTAAGGATTTTTATACCCGAGGTTTCTTCTATCAGGGTAAGTTTCCCATTGGCTTTCGCGTTTCAGGCTTTGCCTAGTGTGAAAGTCATTAGCACATTTTGCTAGAAAAAACCTCCAGCATTATGCTTATTTAATTTTTCTGTGTAATCTGTAAATGTTATGCCTAATATTTTGTTTGGTGTGTATTTTGCTAAAATAAATTCATTTTTCATTTTCATTTTCATTCATTGTAGTCATAGGATTCAATAATATTTTTTGCGAACTATTAAACCATTTGTTACCTACTCCTACCTACTATTTACCTATAGGTATAGGTGGTATTTTTGTCAAAAAGCACATTTTTATTCAAGAAATCCATTGCAAACGAATAAATAGAAGCACCTTTGGATACCAATAATTCAGGGCTATTGATTGCCCAAATCATACCTAGCTGCGGCATCTTCTTATAGACAGATTCATAGTCATCTATATCCCGGTGCCATATATAAAGTGTCGAATGTTGGGCTGATGACTGCGAGACTCAAGAGCTGCGCTCGTGGTAGCCCCCTGCCGCCTCACCCCAGGGGACGTACCGACCCGCCGAACTAAATCAAATAATGACTAATCGATTCTCTCTTATATTGCACAGTAGGTTCACGTCAAACGTTATTCCCTTTAATTTTTATTTTATTATTTGCATAAATCCAGATTCGTTATAGACAATGCCGTGATTGATTCGTTTTTACCATTTGATTGATATTTATTAGTTCGGTAGTCGGAGTTTTGGGAATCATTAGATGAGTACGGTGTCTTATGAAGAGTAATGATTGCACCGCTTGTGGTACTCAACTTAATTCGAGGTTTGACCGTTTGTTATTTATGATTCGAAGTGCAGGTACTCACACTGTTTAATTCATTTTCCTCATTTGATTACTGAATGTCTTTGGAGGTTAACATTTTTAGTATTCGATGTTGTTGGTATTTTATTAAATTTTTTAAATTAAATTATTGATATCTTATCTAAGTATTTTTATTGTGAGAGTCAAATACCCAGCGGTAATACAAATATTTTGGATCATCTACCATCATATGCGACACGTTTATTTGTTAAGATATTTTTGGTGACATAAACGATCGCAAAAAACCAATATAACAATGTACAATATTAAACTTTGGTATACACAGAATAACATTTATTTTACGCCCATATTTTATTACCTTAAGACTTAACGACTAACGAGAGATTTCAGTCTTGACCGTAAATAACCCGCAGATAAATTTGAACAATTATATCGTATAGCTTTCGTTGGATTCGATTTTATTATGGCGTCAACTACGCCTACGCTTTAGAGGACTATTCATATTGGAACAGGTTAATTTGTTTTTGTTGAGTCTGTTACTGTGATGCTAAATTCCATTACTTTGTAATGGGTAATCATCGTAGATATTATGTCAAAGGTCGTTAATGTACTCTCTAAGAATAGTTTACCTATTTAGTATAATGAGTGTAAGATCTATTACTTACGTGGTAGTGTAAAAAGGTTTAGATTCAGTTGATAAGCTCAATGTAGTCTCACAAACATTATTAATATTTTTAAAGACACAAATTGAATCTAGGTATATTAAACTAAAAACCTTTTGCAAACCAAGAATAATTTTATCTAGAACTTTATGATGTAAATTCTTACTTTTTATACTAGATTTTTTCATTTGCTAATTCTTAGAATCTTTTGAAAATTCATTAGTGAATATGTATTGAAATTGGTAAAAAATTAGGATTGCATGCGCAAAAACTGCTCACTTCGCACTTCAATCATCCAATTGATTTTACAATGATGAAAAAGATTGATAGAGAATAAATTAAAGGAGGTTCAACAACATAATGATTTATTGTAATACCAATGTGCCATTGATTACGTATTAGCCCTTTATTATAATATATTTTTGGCCGTGCTAAGGTAGGTATGATACTTTTTCCTCTCGAGAGAATTTGACTACGTATGCAGACAAGACCTAAATTGACATAATTGGGTATTATCATGGTATTAGGCATCAAAGAAAGTAAAATTAAAAACGAAGGTACTCAATCAAAATTTATGAAGTCTTTTTTTGCAATTTTACGGTTGGTTCCATTCCATTCCATGATAAAAAATGTTCATAATGATAAGCACCAATTCTTGCGATCTAAATTCTCGAGCGGAAATCGAACCCAACCAACAGACAAGTCATAAAATTATTATTACAAATAACCAAAAAGTAAAGGTTACACTTTTATTAAAACCTTTCTTAAATATAAAATATTCTGTTTATGTTTTTCATATCCAAATATTATGATATTCAATAGTTATTTTTATATTAGGGGATACTATAAAGGCTTTTAAATTGTAACAGTCAATGTACAGTATGGTGACACTATTATCGAGATTCAGAATAGAAATACAAATATGATAATAAAATGTTTATTCATCGGCAATTGTAAGCCCTTGTAACGACTTCATTTCAAATTGCTGTAAATAGACGAATAACTGTGGAATTAGATCTCGAGTTGAATGTGGGTAGGAATTGGGAAATTATGGTTATTTAGTCCAAATATACTTACTTTACTTAGTTAAAATGGTGAGTGTACTTTTTGTTTTTTGAGAACGAAGCTTGGTTTCATTTTTAGGGTTCCGTACCCAAAGGGTAAAATCGGGACCCTATTACTAAGACTTCGCTGTCTGTCCGTCTGTCTGTCACCAGGCTGTATCTCAAGAACTGCGATAGCTAGCCAGTTTAAATTTTCACAAATTATGTATTTCTGTTGCCGCTATAACAAAAAATACTAAAAACAAAACAAAATAAATTTTTAAGGGGAGGGGGGGGGGGGGGGGGGCTCCCATACAAAAAAAGCTATTTTTGCCCTTTTTTGCTCGATATCATCACCAGGCTGTATCTTAAGAACCGCGATAGCTAGTTTTTATTCATCACAATATTTATTTACCTTAATATTAAATCCTTGAGGGAGTCCTAGCAGAGGTCGTCTTCTGGATGACATGATGATGATGATATTGATCTTGTTAGGGTCGTGGGGAGCCACTGGATGCGAGTAGCGCAAGACCAGCCATCGTGGAGATGCTTGGGGGAGGCCTTTGTCCAGCATTGGACGTCTTCTGCCTGACATGAAAAATATAAAATATACGATAGAAATATAGTACCTTGCACGGTGGTTCCTACTCGACTGGCTAGCTACCACTCTCAATTTGAAAATCTGTCGCCAAGCACCTGTTGGTGTGCTCCGACAGCTGCATTTGAGAGCCTGTTCCCGTCTAGGCTTTGTGTGCTTACCACCCTCGGCCACATCACACTTACCATGGTGAGATTGCGGTCAAACACAAGCTTATCCTAAAGTTAAAAAAAGACTTAAATTTGTTAATTATTTTAATTAAACTTGATTATACATACTCGTTTCAAAGTATGCGCATATCGTTAATTCTTAATCATTAAATAAACGTCTCAATTACCTTTTTTGGTCTCCAAAGCACACAAATATTCCAAAGTTTAAAATAAATTTAATTTCATTTTATTTATTATTTTAAAAACAGTTCAAGAATCCAAGCAATGTCAGCCAAATTGATCGCAATGTGGTTAGAATAACATGGTCTCTGAATGCAATATGTACGAATAAATTTGATTGCCAAAATTTTTTAATCGTAAGTCCAACTTCACTGATTTTCAAAATTGGGCTTTATGATTAAAGTGATACAGTTTCAATTATAATAATAATAGAGATGGCAAAAGGCTTGTTATAAATATGGCAAGAGATGCGAATCACAATGTTCGCAGCAAGTCTGTACGGGAGTCGAGTGCAGGTGACAAATAGTCACGCTACTCTCGAAAGGTCGGAGGCGAAACGACACGTCGATGTTTTTATTTGTTCAGTCGATGACTTAATATTAGTGGTGTAACTATCGACCTATTGATGACAAAACAACTTTAATTAGACTTCAATAAATAATCGAAGTACTTCACATAAATATGGCGTGTTGAATGTTCAGGATTACTATGTCAATGTATCCTAATCGTAATTTATCACTTAAAAAAAAATATCTTTACCGAGTACAAATACAGTTTGAACGTATTTTAATGAAATCAGTACTTTATATTCTTATTAAAATGTTGATAAAATTGAAAATATCGATATATCTCCTGATGAAGTTAGCAACGTCGTCGCAACACTAATTTTATAGATACATATCTCTTAAATGTATGCATTCAGCAGCACATAATTCAGGATTACAAATTGTTTGTTTTAGGCCGAGACACCAAATGTATTGGCGTGATTCCAACTTAAAAGGGTGGCGATAAATATATAAAAAATCTGATGAAGCATTGCAAAATGGAAGGCTGCGGTTATTTTCTTTGCGTCGAGACATTTTTCTCGTTTGCCTGACAAAGGACGCAGAACTTAAATTTGTTTGCGTATATTGTCGCCGTCAATATTTATTTTGGTTCATGTGTAATTGTTTCTTTGTAAACGAATAATAATTTGTATGGTAATTAAGTATCTTTACTGTTAAGCTAAAAGGAAAACCAAAGCAATATACTTACACCGAAAATAACCTTTTATTACATGAAAAATTTTTTTGGGAGTATTGGGAGTTTTGTTATTATGATGATGTATACAAATGACAAATTATAAGTATACTATCGTTTTGGGTGTTATGATTTTGTTAATAGGTATTTGGTTCCAAATTAGAGAAACAATAAAATACTTAAATGTAATACAAAAAGGGCAGAAAACGAAATAACCACATAAAAGGAAGAAATCAGCCGTTCACAGAGAGAGCAGCTGATCCCAATCACTGCCAGTTGGTAGTATGCCCAGAACGCTGGCGGCATAGCCACGCTGTGTGAAAATGATCCGCCGGCCGATGCATTCGCCAGCCCTCTGGTCACGGGAAGCGTCGACCAGGCGCTTAGATAATTTGCTTAGCTTATTTTTTTAGATAGATGATGATACGATTAAAATAAACTTTTCATGCCATCTATTCGAAAAGGACGACTTGGTTCGCCTTTAAGTGTACCCAAAGGTGGTGATTATTATAAGAAACTTTTAGCGGGCAGTAATGAGATTTTAATCCTCTTTATTTTATAAGTGCGCCGGAATTATCTTTGCCGCGCACTTATTGAATTTTGAACATCTCATCTTAGTGTTCAGCGCCAATGAAATCGAACGCAAATATTGTTGTTTGAAAATTTTTTACACAATTATCGTTGGTCACGGGATAAGTTTTTTTTGCAAGTACACCCAGTCACGAAGTACACTCAAAAGCGGGTTCTCATAGAGGCTGATGAAAAGTAGAGTGTACCACTCGGGTGCATATATATTTTTGGCTCGGGCGACGTACTTTAAATCCCTCGGATTCAGGATTCTACTCTAGAATCCCTCACTTCGTTCTGGATTCAAAAAAGCGCCCTCGCCGTAAAAATATTATGTTGCTCCCTTATGATACAATCTACTAATGAGTATCCTTTATTATATATAGGTATTACTCAAATTCTTGATAATTTATCCACATGTAATTTCTACCACAACAGAAAATTCAAAAGTAAACACCATCAATATTAAAAACGCATTTAAAATTTCAAGAATCGATATTTTGTGATATCCCGTCAATTCTAATATAACATGGTCATATATTACATCGATATTGACAGCATTATAGAAAATTATGACTATTTAAGCGTAAATTCCATCATTTGAATGATTGTCAACTGGTTTCTCGATGTAATAATTATCTAATCTTTGTTGACGGATTGAGATGTGGCTTAAATATATGTATTGATTGATAAAAAGTGGAATTCAATATGATGTGATAGCATATCTGAGGATATTTATTGCTTTTTATTGTTTATTTTTCTGATGTATACAGGCGGTTTTAAAATGCATTTAAGTTTGTAAATAGAAATCAAAAAACCTACGCCTACGTGAAAATTATTGTATATAGGAAAGATACAAAAAATAGATAGAAGTATGTAATATATGTTTTTAACCTGACTGAAAAAGTTTACTCTGATATCGTAATTAATCTAATGAAATTATTTAAAAGTGACTAAGTTTAAAATAATATACCTTTACATCCTGTAGAATAGATAGATAAATAAAATATATTTAAGAGAAAAGTGTAACTTTTTTAATCATATGAAAAACTAGCCAGCTCTACAAAATATTTCTGGTGACATAAGTATGCTATACCTACCCACATTGGATATAATATATTCATAATACATAATTATATTTGATGATGCCACCTTCGAAGTGATACTTAAAAATAAGAAAAAGTCAGCCATCAGGGCATGTTTAGTGCAGACATATTATACAGTTAGCGTTTTTAATGGTGGCCTCTATGAAAGTATATTCCGTCTGCACTAAACATCCAAATATTTTATTACACACTCCTTTTGTCCAAAAAGTTTAAAGAAACGTGACATTTTTGCTACAAGATTGAAACATCAAAATCGCACCGACTTTATTTTTGGCACACGGGATGTCAAAGGGTCAAAGTTGAGCGGTTGACCCCCGATGACCTTGCCAGTAAGGCGGTACCAGAACTTGACTCATATGGTGCGAATGGTTCAAGGTCTGTATTTTGAGAAAGATATGCTACGTAGGACAATATCTTGTTTAAACAGGTTATCATTTGTGACAAGCATTTCTTAACAACAACTAGAGACTCTACAAGAAAATTGAATCAGCTTTGTGTATAGAACACCACTGTTTTTTAAATTCTAGTATCACACTCAATACGAACATTGGATACCTGTTTATACTCAGACGCAACTTTTAAGAAGTTGTAACCTTATTTCCTCAAAACCTAAACATCATTAACAAATATCGTAATAACTTTACGGACCCTTTACCAAAAACCCAAAACCACCGATGTCACATACGAGACTCACCAAAACAGAGTGGATCCACATAAACACCAGTTCGGTATTCAAATGAGGTCGGTAATGAGTAGCAGCGTATGATTTCTGGGTAAAATATGTACATTATTTAGTTGGTCGGCCGACGGCAGCCGCAGGCATGGGCGCTAAATTAAAAACACGTCAAATGGTAAATTGGACCAAGACATCTATTAAGGGAGTTAAGGCACGGTTATAATGAGGTCGGAATATTTATGCATGATTTTTTAAGTTTATACATTTTCATATTGTCATTCATTTCATATTGTCAGTATTTGTTGACCACAAATACTCACAATATGAAAAATGAACCCGCTACATATCGACAAACATTATTATACTGTTGAAAGATGAATCATAGTAATATTCAAGGTTCTATAAAGAAATTATGACTAGTTTTATCAAAATTATTGGTAGTTGTTTCGAGGGTTTCTTTTCTACTTTTTTATTTTTTTTGGATGAAAATACTTTTTGGTTTTGCCGCAATCGGTATTTTTAATTAATGATTTTTGAGTTTGAATGCATCTTATAGCATTGGTTTATTGTTTGGATTTTTCTCGTAATTGAAATAAATAGATAAGATTATTGAGCGATACACCCTGTGGAGTATAACAACTAAAGAGCATTTTCTACCTCTTGGCAATATAGTGCCGCTATAGTACTAACATTGTGATAGGGTATAGGGTAGTTCTAAACTAACCCTACGCAAGCGAAAAGTTATTTTAACAAATACCGGCGTGTGTCCGTCGACAGAGAGCTAGTCAAAAAAAGATAATAAGTTTAAAATAATAAAACACTGAAATATATTAATGAATTTCGATGAATACAAATATCAGCTTCCAAAGTAAACACAGCTTTACCACCAACTAGAGGTATCAAGAAACAAGAGCTCGAAGGCTTTTACTTAATTCAGAAGCGCAGCGGGTGTTCCCAAAACCATTGGCTTGGTAACGTGAAATATGGTGCGCCCGCGCGGGTGATCACCGATCACCTCGGGGCATGTCCTGCATGTCTCGAATACCACCACTTTGTTATTCTAAACGCGGATCGCCTTTTGATCCTGGGGAAAATTAGCTGCGAACATTTGACCTTTTTAGTTGGTGTTTATTGCGATGTATGATCCTTTGAGTGTTGATCATGTTTGAATACGGATATTATTTGGGGAATTCAAATAATTAGATATTTTATAACTCTGTAAGTATTATCTTTTCGTCATGTTTCATGTTCGAATTTCAATATCTAGTAGGTACGAATTGGAATGTTAATTCTTTGTTGTATCCGATTTAAATTATCCGATCATTTAGGTATCCGATTTTTAATTCATAGCTATGAAAGCGAATAAATTTATGAAATTACTAAATATACCTACATAGAAAAAACCTAGTTTTACCGATTAATAAAAATGATATATTACAATACAATGTCAATTTTTTTATCAAAAGAATAAATAATGCCTTCCAAATATGTGACGATTGCAACATATAATCGATTCTTAGCAATAATCATTATATGTTTATTTATTAAAACGTTCTTCGATGTGATAAAACAGCTCTATTTTTATGGATATTTTGCAATATCCATAAAAATAGAGCTGTTTTATCGATAAAAAAAACTTGACTTAAAAAATCCAATATTTACAGTCATCATTATAGTTATAAAAATACACTATTTTTTTAAAGTTATTTTTATAAAATCTTTACATGCCCTTATTAAAATATATTTTGTAAAGTAGTCTATGCTACTAATATAATATATAAGTTAATTCTACATATTTATATGAAATATTCTATACTATAAATAAGACATGAATACAAATAAGAAACTTACTCAAAATCATGTATTAATATTTAATTCTCAATAAAAATATCGAAAAAGTATCTTATCGACTATTCGCAGAAGCCCTAGTGGCTATGGCATGTCGGCATTTGACAAAACAAAACACAATTTTCTCCAGTCAAGAACACATTTATCAAAAGAACAAGTGACGTTTAGGAGTAGCAAAACAAATTGTGAAACCTTTTTCGGGCTAAAAGCTTATTTAAAAATTTATAACACAGTAGAAAAAGTTAATTAAGTTTTAATGGAATATAAAACGGGAGTTGATATGGTAGCCAAAAATAGGCGGAGATGTTATAAAATTTAATTAGTTTTTTGAGGTTAATGATGATGCTTTTTTTTCACAGCCTTCTGCTTCTGAACGGGAAATGTAAACAATTAACAGCTTATTATTATGAATCAATGCTTCATCCATTTAATATTGATTCAAGATTCATAATTGAGAAGTTGAAATCTTGACATTTGAGAATTAAGTGTAGGTATAGTCTTATTTAAAACCCTGTACCGTAAAATGCGAACTTCATTCAAATCGTTTGTTTACACAGAAGTTTTGGAAAGCTAATATTACAATGCTTCGTAAATCGTCATGAGAGTCCTCGAGGTTTGCCTCGCACCAGAGTTTATGACTCCATTGAAACCTTCGTGCGATCGTTTTCACTGAACGCATTATATTGAACGTCGTCTTAACCCTTTGATGGAGGTCGCGAAACCTCAAACCTGATGATTTAAATGACACCGCAGCCCGTAATTCTAACGGAGTAAATGGTCGAAAAAATTGTCAAAAACATATTTTATGGCCGACCACCGCACCGCATCGAATCAATTTCATCTCATTCTGTAGCTTATATTGGATCATTTTTATCGACTATAAGGTTGTGTGGGTGAACGTTAATAACATAGCTTTTAATTGCTCCGTATAAATCATTATTTCTTGTTACGACTCGAAGTGATTTACTTACTGCTATGACACATGCGCGTATCTTTTAAATCAAGACGAATGCCAGTGCATTTCGCCTTTGTCATGTATGGCGACTTTATGCGATTTTTAATGAGATATTTGAGATTGAAAAATATGATTTAATCACTCGTTTCGTGGTAGGCGTTAAGTTTGACGATAGCATTATATTATGTTTTCATTTCAGTGGGTGCTAAAACGAAAAAAATGTGCTTTAATCTTTTTGGGCTAGCTATTACCTACCCACAACTGTTATTGCGGAATCGGCCTTTCACCCCCATTTCACCAACATAAGGGTTTATGAGCCCATATCCTTCTCCTGGATTTAAGGTATCCCCGTATCGAATTTCATGAAAATCTGTTCAGCCGTCAATGAAACTGCAGATATGCAGACAGAGCTATTTATATTTTTTAATGTGGAAAAATACATGTATCTATATTACTTAATTAATTAACAATTTTGTGTATCCATTCTTTCTCCATTCATTGTTGTTATTAATTTAAATATTTCAATATTTTTTTCTTACCTTAATCTTAAACACCAAGGTGTTGCATTAAACAAAGCCATTCAACCCATGTCGTTCAGTTATTTTTCCTATTAGTTATAACCACACTATTTCGTAGTTCATTAAGCATCATATCAACAGACAGGTCGTTACTCATAAATATTGTTCTCAGTCAATGAGGGATCAACTCTCGTAACTAGTGTTTGCTTCTCAATTTACAACTGACACATTGGAACAAAGAAATTAATTGATGTTCGTAATGATGGAAACTAATGAATGAATTTATATAGAGTAGATTTGAAATAGAGACAACATGCGTCTTTTGAAGGCTCAGTTGCATTATAAGCCTTGAAGATTAATTATTATCTTTCGCAGGTATTTTCCGGCGGCCTAATAAAATAAAAAATACATGAACAATAAATTTATGATAACCTAAATTATTTTCTTTGAAGACACATTTTCTTTTAATTTCGTTCTTTACCTGAACTTTACTCAAACTTCCATCGGTTAATTATTATTTCATTTAAACTGAGTTAGTTTTGTTAAATCCTCTTTAGCTGTATAAACAAGAATATTTCACCTAACACGCCAGTAAGTTTGACAATAAATCATTCTCTAAATCACAAATTACTCTGCTCAAGTCTCGGGAACAGTCAATCCAATCCATCAAATTGAGCTCTAGGCCATATTCGTCTCTTTCGTGACTTCTGCAATTGCCCTACGATATATTATATTATGTTTGCTTTTAATTAACTGACATTAACCATCAGTTAGAGTACCTTACATGGTTGTAGAAGGTTCCTGAGTTAAGACAAATGGCATCAGTTGCGCGGTTTGAGGATAGCGTGGGAAATGATTTACGAGTACCTACTTGAGTTTGAGACGATAACGTATATTACAATCGCACGTTACAATTGTAGATTATGCCCATAAGATAGAAGAGAGCACTTAAATAAAATTATTAACTTATTGGGTAGGTACTGAGTTTCGAATAAAAAACATAATTTCTAATGATATTTCACGAATGTATTATTTGTTTTTACTGCACATAAAGAAGAGCTTCATATTATAATAATATGAATTCGTCCCTTGACAAATTAAATTCTAAACAATTTCAAAATAAAATAAACAATTTTTCACAGTGTAGTTGAAAGTTTGTGAGATACTGTAGACCAGAGGGCATTTCTCTAATAGTTTCTAACAGAGCCTACAAAGATACTTTTGCATTTGCTCATCCTTTAATTTTGGAGTATAAGGTTCATTTTTCAATGAATTGGTTGGAGACTGAAGTGGAAAGGGTCGAATCGTGCCCTGGCTATTTAAATGGTGCCTCCGTCAGTAGAAGTTGACTCAGCAGGGAGTACACCCTTAATTGGGAGCGCAATATGTTACATCTTCGACTGATGGTATTGTAGGAATGTTTTAAATTGGTAACATTTTAAAGACGTTGTTTTTATATGTTACGTAATTTCAATTCTTATCATTTATTTATACAATCATAGCATTTGGATAGTCATACAAAATACAGTACCTAAGTTTTTTTTTTAATTGTTTGGAATTGTCATACAAGTGTTATTAGTTATTTGGACATCACCAGCAATTTTTAAATTAAAATATACTTGTAATAAATAAAGCCAGGAATAATAGAAAATAAATATCAGAACATAAGTTGGCTCGCGGAATTTTTGATTCATATTATTTAAGTGGGACGATCGCACACCTTCAGAACCAAACGGTTCATAAAAAATTGAAAGAATTTTTCAGAAGTAGCAATAATCATAGAATTTCCTGAAAATAATATAATATGATGTAAATTAGTAGATTATTAACCAAGGGGATAAAGCAGTGTCTTCTGTCGCGGGTGACGATTTAAATCGCGAGTGTAGCGAGGGATTTAAGTTCACCCAAGACTAAGACAGCTTTATCACCGAGGAAAATACTCTACTTTTCGGACCATTTGCGAAAAAATTAACACAATAATAATATGAGATAAGCCTTTATTAAAAATAATGACAATTAAAAGTAAAAGTTAACGTCTGAGGAACTTACGTTTCATTGTAGATAGTATACGTCGGAGATAGTGGTGGTGGTGCATCGTGAGTTACGGACGAAGATAAGATGCCGGAAGTTGATGGTTGTGGCTCTGATGGATTAAGTTTTATATTTTTTGTTAATTTGACTGCTTAATATGGTTTTATTCGCCATTGAGCTTTCGATATAATATAACCCTCAGCTACTCTATCAGAGCTCCAACCACCGTGTCTTTTCATTGACGTAATATCCGCCCCTGAATCCGCCATGAAAGTTGCCGAAGTTCTTCTAAAGCAGTGACCAGTGTAGAGTTCAACATCTTTAAGTTTTAAATATTTAGCAATTTCCTTTGGCATATTGCTAATTTTATTTTTGCCGATGGCTTGTCGATTACATTTCCCATTCCGATAGTTTATAAAAAATCTATTGTTTTC
This sequence comes from Ochropacha duplaris, assembly GCA_951361185.1. Taxonomy (NCBI): domain Eukaryota; kingdom Metazoa; phylum Arthropoda; class Insecta; order Lepidoptera; family Drepanidae; genus Ochropacha; species Ochropacha duplaris. Next base: position 4,265,344 of record OX592704.1, on the reverse strand, counting down.
AATATTGGTGGGACGTAATGATTGGTATTTATGAATGATTTTAGTATATTGTCCTTGTACAATGAATTACCGATTTTTCCTTGTCTTAGTTTCCTTTACATTAATCAGCAGCAACTCATTGGAATGATTTTCAACGTCCTCCACCTTTAAGTTTACAACTAAGATACGAAATATTCATTGTTAAATCATGTATACTTTTGTGGCCAGAAATTTTTTGTCAGGAGCTTCATTAACAAAAAAAAAACATATTTTGAGTCGTAAAATTTTAGACTTCTTTGCGCAATGCCCTTCTGATTTTCTTATTAAAAAAGCCAGTAATTTCGTGAATCTATTTATTTCAATGCTGTGTTTGATGCTTATTGTAGCTTTCAGTTTTGAGTATATGCACCAAAGTGTATTCGGATTCTTTGTCTTGGATAAATAATCAAAATAGACAAGAAGTACTGATTCTGAAATTGACAGGCCTTTCGCACTTCTCCACGTTGAAAATTCTTCATAAGTTTTTAAATAATTTTCCTTGGATTTTGTTGGAAGCAAATTATTTATAATTGCGGCAGCATTTGCACTGATGGAATCCGACAATTCACTGTCACTGTCGCTTTGATTTAACATCGTAACGTATTTTTTAGAACATTAACTTATTTATAAAAATAAATAGGGTTAGTAATTAATTAAAATAAGATTTGAAAACTAATCTACAATAGAATAACCTAATATAAAACTTACTAATATAATACATACCATCTGAAATATAATTAATTTTAAATATATAAATACAGAAAGAGAATAAAAATACTAACTAACCTATACATATATACAAAACAATGTGATAAGAAAAAAGAAAGGGGAGACCAGCTAATCAAAAGAAGAGAGACAGCTGGTCAAAATGTTGAATTCAACTGAATGAAATTCAGTACAATTTTCTTTTCCTGTTTTTAACAGATTAAAAATGACTATTGTTATGTTCGCTTTTTGTGGCATAGAATGTCACTTTTTTGAGCAAGTGGTACGAAAATATACATATCTACTTACCAATACAAGATTAGACTACTAGTGCAAAGCTTTAGCAATATTTTTCACAATATACTTACTCGTTTTCATTTTCAATTGGCGTCATCCGTTTATACCATTCATAATTCAAGCTCGATTAGGTGATAACTACTCGTTTGCAACTTACTGCGTCCTGCTATCAAAAGAAAAAATGTCATCGTTAAAAGATAATACCTAGACATAAAAACACGCTGAAATTAGTATTCTTAGGGAGATGGCATACTACAGTCACTACAGACGACGCGAACTGTGATTTCATCACAAGTTTTTCTGCTAACTGTGATACTTACTTAGAATTAAAGAAAACACTAATTCCGAAATAAATATTATTACAGATAATAGGTACTAAAATTATACGGTCACAACAGATGCCGTAATAATATGTGATGTCACAGAGGATTATGACTGGTTAGTAAGTCGAACATCTATTTCAAACGACACTGTGATCTTACCCTTAGATATAATATCTTACTTTTTGCAACTGTAATCATATCATCTCTGTTCTGTACCCAAAGGATAAAAACGGAAACCCTATTACTAAGACTCTACCGTCTATGTCTCTGTCACTAGACTGTATCTCATGAACCGTGATAGCTAGACAGTTGAAATTTTCACAGATGATGTATTTCTGTTGCCGCTATAACAAAAAATACTAAAAACAGAATAAAATAAAAACAAAATTTGCACGGAATCCTCGGTGCGCGAGTGCGACTCGCACTTGACCGGTTTTTAAGCGTTTTATTTGGTAAATGTTTAATCTTCTTTCTTATCCCTAACATCCCTATTACCTATGTAAAGGCGCTGTGAATAAATTGGCTGGCATAGATCATGAAGTATAATTTATACAAAAACCTGTCCTGTTACGCATTATAGATTGCACTGAGTTACGATAATGACAATTTGAGCTTGTTAAAAACATATATCCATTCACATGTGGATATTTATTACTTTTAATGCATTTCTATCATTTTAATTTCGACATAGGCAAAAAATAAATGTTATCAGTGAGACTACATACATATTTATTGAATGTAAAAGGTGTAAGTTGTTTTTGAAAAGAGTAATTGCTAAGTTTATTGCCGGCTCTTCTCAGCAAAAGCTACCTTCCGAAACGTGCGTTAGAGTCTAGTCTATTTATAGGTTCTTTGAAAGGCCTATTTGAATAAAAAATATTTTAATTTTCATCTAATCACAACTCTCATAGTACTTCCTCGTCAAATGCTATAATTTGTCCACTATAATTGTAAACGATGTCTAGAATCAAACATTGATGAGTTTTACTTTTATTAACAATAATTGCTTGCTCACTCTTTGTGTGCTCACGTGAAGCGTGCCCAGTGTCAATAAATATAGTCAATTATAATATAAAGTTTATATGAAATTATCCATTTCGATTTTCATTGCTTTACGGTTATTTAGGACGGCGTCTTATTACCCATCACGTTTCATTTTAACAATCTCAAAGTAAACTTAGAATTGTGTTTATTGGTACATACGTAGTCTCGTCTATTTGTACATGTTTTGGTCGATCACGGTGGTTGATGCTATTGGCTAGTTCTGTTTTTGTTGGTGTCTATATCAAATTGGAAAATTACGTAATGATCAAGTTTTCTATCTCAGCAAACTTGCAGCAACAATCGTTGCATCTATTTGATTGGCCGGTTGACATACTACCTATGATACGTCCTTGAACATGTCTGTTTGTCCTGAGTAAGGGTGTAATTATCTAGTGTATCAGTTATATGGTTTTCATGTAGTGCAATGTCCCAGGATATTTACTGTTTTATTTTGGTATTTATTTTAAAATATTTTTAGCGATAGTTTTACTATCTTTGATAAATATATTTGCACTCTAAGAATTACCTGTTTTTGCATCAATATCTGAGAATTGCAACAGGTGACTATAAATAAAACCAGCTAATTCTGGCGCACCTTTAAAGACAATAAATCTGTTCGGATAAATGAATTATAATATCTGCTCAAGAATCTGGCGCCTAGATCACTTAGATGACGTCATGACGGGTGTGGTGATCACGGTAATAAATAATCTTATATCAACGGAAAGGGTAATTAAAGATCTAAATCGCTTTTAAAATATAGGTAACATTGGTAAGAACTAAAAATAAACAGTCAATTTCTATAAAGCAGAAATCTCAGAAAGTGTAAATGCTACAAACTTGAAATTTGGAATAGTTCTTTATGTAAAAACAACCTGATTGACTCTCTTCCGCCGAAAACTGAATAAGATATTCACGATATAGTTAATTGGAGTTTACATATCTGTTCAAAGTCTTCTTTATTACTTATTATCTTATACTAAGTACAGGTGCTCTTCAGCCCGATGGACCAATGACCTACAAAAAGTGGCTGGTGTTACCTGGATGGCGAAGGCTGAAGACTGGGAGAAATGGCGTCATGAAGGAGGCGTACCTATGCCAATATAAGTTGAAATTATGAGGTACAGAAAAACTTATCTCAATTGCTCATTGGTCACCTCAAACACAAACTTAAAATAAAGTTACCTAATCTCAATCTTGATACATTTCATTCATAAAACATTTAAATCATAACACGACCACGTGCAGCGATCGCACATGCTTTTTATTAAGTTACTAGATATAGATGGTCCCTGATACATCGGCCAATGTATTCAAATTGATGATTGATTTGAACATGCAGTGTAACTGTGATTGAATATAGATACATAACATTAGTGTCGTGGTTGATACACCAGGCAGGTGTTAACCTTTTGAACTGTGTCGACAGTTGGATGTTTTGGGGTTTCGTTACGTTTGATTTAAAGTTTTGACATGGCGGCTCATGCACTTGGCTTCAAATTCTTTATTATTTCATTAGTCATCGTTTTGTATTCAAAAACCTGAAAAGTATCTATTACTACTACAGTTTATATGGGGGTGGATATCATTTAATGAGTAATTATCTAAAGATGTTGTCTGATTACTAGATATATTTTTGGTAAATTTCAAAATAGTCTTCTTATTTGTTCACTTCGAGTTCCATCTAGGCTTTGTGCGCTTACCACTATTGGCTACATCATCATTTACCATCGTGAGATTACGGTCTAACACAAGCTTATCAAACGTAAAAATTAATAATTTATTACTTAACTATTACTCATCCTTTTTCATACTGTCTGAAATAATGCAGATAATAAGTTTGATTTAATACCAGCATATTGTATCAAAAATATTGTTTGACATCAAGCCTAGACCGACTCAATAACATGTCAAACTCATAGACGATTAAAAAAGAATTCAAAAGGAAACTACAATAGTCGATCTAAAGGCTTTTTTTATCCACATCAACGCCTCAAATATGAAAAGAGCAGATATTATTCACAATTTTTTCGTCATCACAAAAGGCAGCGCCGCCAAAAGGTGGCAATTAGCGACAGGTGCCCCTATTCTGAAATCGTATAAATTTTACTTTTTTTCACGACTTGAGACTTAGTAAAAACTTTTGTTCTCTTCAAAGTTTATCCCAACACCCTTTGTCAATGTCATATTCGCTACCATTCCCTGTATAACACAAAGCATGGTGACATGTGTAATATGCCAGAGTCATGATGACTCGAACGAATTTAGAGGACCTTACATTGCGAAGATTTCTGATGATTTTGAAAGCATCCCGTTTTTGCTACTTTATTTTTTTGGCTTTGTTTGTGATGGCGACCCACAGTCTGTGAGAATCACTGGATTAACTGTGTTATATAGTTTTTTGGGATTTAAGTAAATTGCGTCTGAAATAAAACAAAGAGATTTTAGACCTATATATTACATGTAGGTATCGAGTAAACATTATTTTGTTATTTCATACAGTGCAATTGATTATCATCTTTTGTATGTCGGAGCCCTGTTTATAGTGTTTCAAATCCTAACTAACAACAAATATACTAACTTAAAACGTGATAGTAATTTTTCAAAAACAATCTAGCTTGTTTAGCCATGTCTAAAACGGGTCAAAGCCGTAGGTACTTATAAAGGCTCTGCGATACCTTCTATTCGTGTAACTGATTGTCGCTCAAAGCTGCAAATCCCATTAAAAATATAATCCTCATTATAAAACTTCATTTTAATATACGTAACAAATCAATAACAATATTTTACAGTTAAATAAGAACTATCGTTGTCTACCCACGTAACTAAAGTAGATTATACAGTTAAAGCTAAAGGCGCCTCTTTAAATAATCTATTCGTCTCGTTGTAGTAAAAATCATAATTTGACCGCGACTGATAGTCGTGTCACCATGATTTTTGATAGTTGAAGATTTGTCCATATTTTTAAATAAAGTACCTCCTCCACTTGATAAGTTGTTTCCTAGTTGGTTAGATTTATTTATTACTAGTTTACCGCCTCGCATTTTCATCCGCTTTCCCGAGGGATCTTTTCACGGGATAAAATGTTTCCTATATTTTATTCCAGGATATGATCTACATGTGTGCCAAGTTTCATCAAATCCGTACAGCCTTTTTGGTTGATTGAGCAAACATCCGAACATCCAAACTCACAAACGTTCACGTTATGTATAATTATTATTATAGTAGGATGAAGGATATGTGATTTCAGACAAAATATTAATTAATAGATACCTAATTAGTATTTATTATTATGTATAGAAGTTCAATGTTAGTAATTTTGAACCCTATAAAGATGGGCAGGGGAAATTGAGATGCACAATTCACCGAAAATATGATCAGTTTTAACGAGATATGTGGTCAGTATTATCATCGTATCTGGGACGCATCAACAGGCTTTGTGAGCAATGAGCACTTTTCATAAGATAAGCCATTAAAATATTTTACTTTGAAACTAGTCAGCTGTAGACGCAATTTACCTAAACTATTAAGATCTAGACTGTCCTAAGTACCTACTAGATTATTGGGCTCTTGTGTTCTATGAAACTAAGAAAACTTTACGAGTTAAAATAAAAAACAAATATAGACACAGCAATTCCAATGACTTGGTCACACTAATCATAAGTAATTTACAATAAAATTCCATACGGAACCGGGGCACGACCGCGACGCTTTGTATAGTCAATGTTAATGTTCTCGATTCTGTTTTGTTGATTTCTATAAAATATTATAAATGAGACGGCTACCACTAAGAGAATGACCAAATATTATAATATAGTGTACGGCCGAAGAAAGTGGCATTTTCGTGAGACTATCTTCTGTTCGCGATGTCTGTTGTTGATTAAAAATATCTCATGAGATTCTGTACGATTGAGTTTGGATATGAGATAATTTATATTTATATCAGTAAGTACGTCATAGAATTTGATAGCCTTAATTATAAATTGTATTTTTTGCATTTTAGTCGTCTTTACCTTTCTTTTGGATATCCAAATTGAAAAGCTGTTCTTTTTTTTTAGTAGTAAGTTGATAGAAATTTACAGTCTAGAAGCTTTACTTTCTCGACGCCATGCACCTTACGCAATATGAATCCAGAAAAATGGAATATTCTTTATATTTTATTCACTGCTGGAGCTCAACAGGTAAGCATGAATAAATTCCCTGGTCGATGACAAAGGCCGCTCACAGTTGGACAGCGTTTTTCATAAAGTGTCGGTCCTGTTAAACATTTTTTATTTGGCCATTTGCTACCAACTGCGTTATATGAAAAATGGATCGTAACATCGTACCCTTTTCTCGTCTCCTTTTTTTATTCACTTGAATAAATCATGTCATTAAATTTTAATAGTCACGAGTCGAGGTTAGTTAGGTCTTTTGTTGAGGCGAGTTTTCGAGCATCCTTTGATTCGATTGTTACTATTTAGAGCTATTGTGGTTGCGTTGGTTAACTCAACTAAATGCCGACTTAATTTCATTAATCGATGCCTTTGTACGAATTAAGATTTAATTGAGTCAAGCTGACTTTGTTGGGCATTGTCCGAGTGATCTTTTCAAAAGGAATAATGCGTGGAATTCAAATTATTTTCAAATGCATCTAAATGATGAACGAATATATGTATGTTTTTTGGTATCGCGTGCTTCAAGTCTTTTTTTATTCATTTTTGATACGTCACGGGTTTTATGTAGTCTTAACAATGTATTCAATTCGCCGTAGTGATTTGAAGTTTATTTTAAGTCTAACAAACTTTTCTATTATTCTTTAAATTCTGTATTCTCTTCATATTGTGTAATATATTTAATTCTTTGAAAATTTAATAAAAGTCAATAAATAATTGGAAAATAAACAGTTCAAAATTATATACAGAGAATAATTTTCAACCAATCTTCGGCGATTACGAATGAAATAAAAGTCTACAATACGACAAAAGGAAGTAATGTTTTCCAGTTGTTCTGCTTTTGTCAATATAAAGATTTTATGACAAACAATCTCAAATGATCATAAAACGAGCATGCGAGCATTCACTTGACTCCAACTTCGCACGGAAACAATATCGATAATAATAATCGCGCTATCGAATCTTTTAAAAAATCGAATCGTAATAATTTCGGTATCGATTTTTTTGATGGTACCAAAAAGGTGTTGGGCGTGATCGCTTCAGGCGAAGCATGTGTGCGGTGTGCGGGGTGCGGTGTGCGGGGAGAGAGGATGCGCGGGCGAAGGGCATAGGTCACGCGGGCCTGTGGTCTGGTAGTGACGAGCCCGAGAGCTAAAATACATGTCGAAATACCGGCGTCCACGAATTGTTGTATCCATTGGTTATAAATATTTCTAAAAAGCGCTTGAACAGTTAAACGGTATCTACCTCTATTTATAAAATGAAAGTTATGTTTGATATGTCTGTATAGTAGGTATACAGGTATTGTATAGGTTTAGTTTCTAAGTTGCTGTGTAATAAACGTTGGCAAACCTAATAAATAAATAAAATAAAATATCGTTACTGACTGACTGATCTATCAACATACAGCTCAAACCACTGAACGGATTGCGCTGAAAGTCGTCACGCAAATAGTTATTATGACGTAAGTATCCGCTAAGAAAGGATTTTCCAAAATTCACTCCCTAAGGGGATGAAACGGGGTCCAAAGTTTGTATAGAGAAATGGGAAAGCTAGTTATTAATAAATTTTATTAAACACAATGAAATTGTTTTTCTTTAAGTCATCTTTTACCAGTCATTATGCCTCAAAATATATTTATTATTAGTTTTATATAAAACTATAAAAGAAAAATATTTTTTAGAAATCCACTATGGAATTGTTCGATATCGTTATAATTTTACAGTGGTGCATCACTATAGACCACACCTTCGTTCACCTACCGCGTCATGGCGAAAATTTAATTTTAATTCACTACTCATACCTACCAGGATAAAATATTACTTAATTTGTGGTTTGTTTACAATTTTCGCACCCATAACGTTAAAAAGGATATTTTATAGAGCAAATGTGGAACTAGTCTGGTCGGTCTGCAGCAATATTTAATTGGATAGAAAATCCTAACTGGCCTATTAATAAGAGAATACAAATACTTTTTTTTTCTGTTACACATCAAAATTTTCCATCAAACCTGAGCCCGAAAAATAGAAACAAAAACAGCTATAGTCCCAGGTTTAATGATAACAAAACGCCATTTCCTTTTATTTCACTCGGACCTCCATCGATGAGTTTATACATGGTGTAAAATTTCAAAGCACCAGGGAATGGATCCAAAAAGAAAACAAAATGAAAGAAACATCATCATAGAAATCATATTAAATACGTTTAGAAGTGGTATACTCGCATGTACACGAGCAAGCGTGACTGGTTGTTTTTAATTTAGATACTGTTAATAGTACTTCAGTGTACTGTAACTAAAGGCGTGTTATTAAGATTTCTATGGGTTTGATGCGATCTCGATCTCAAGTCGATCATAGCAGATGGAGGGGTATGGTTTATGCAAATAAGAGGCAGGAAGACAATGCTGTTCCGGTTGATAATCTCTTTCATTTTACATATTAAGATTTGATATTGTTTTATTGGGATGAATGGTATCACCTGTTATATGAAGGTGAACCAAGTATATGGTATTGTATTATTTAAAATTATAATTTTATTTTAGACTAGCTGTCCCCCGCGGTTTCACACGCATTCCCGAGGGATAATATCCTTTCCCGGGATAAAAAGTATCCTATGTGTTATTCCAGGATATGATCTACCAGTGTGCCAAGTTTCATCAAAATCCGTTCAGCCGTTTTTGCGTGAAAGAGTAACAAACATCCATCCAATACAATCGGATAAAAAAATTATGTGATTTTCATATTTTTAATGCTTTCTTCAGACCACACTAAAAGAAAATAAATAAACGCGAATCTTAATGGTGTACAGCTGTTGTGATACCAGCAAACATTGTGTTAGCCATCTACTTTGTAAGCAGACATTTACAATATTGCGTATTAGTTAAGGGACAGATATTATAGAAATAGAAAGGTAGAATAGATGCAAATATATACAAACCTACTATATAATGTAGAGTTGAGGATTTTACAAACTAACTTTTAAATAATTTTAAGGAAAGTATTTAATTTATTAGATGTTGCTCAATATACTGTAATTATAATTTACTAGCTGTCCTCCGCGGTTTCCGTGGGATCTTATCTTTTCCCGGGATTAAAATATAGCCTATGTTACTCACGGATAATAAAGCTTTCTAATGGTGAAATCATTTTTAAAATCGGTAGAGTCGTTTTTAAGTTAAATCGTAACAAACAAAAACTCTAATCTTTCCACTTTATAATATTAGTTTATATAAGTAACATTGCCTAGATTCCCGAATAAAAGGCAACACATCGGCAATCACCCTGGTATTCCAAATGTATTCTATATATATAAAAAGATAAGTCCTGACTGACTCATCAACGCCCAGCCTAAACCCTTAGACCTAGAAAGCTGTTTTTTTTCACAGATGTTGTTTTTAAGACGTGACGGAGGAATCATGCTAATCTTCTCTGTATCTTTCCAATTTTAGTATATGTACTGCCGAAGCAAGTACCGTGGAATAAGTGACCGAGGAATAAGAACGGATTTTTCAAAATTCTACCCTTAAGGGGTAGAAAAATGGGTTGAAAGTCCGTCATTTTTGAAGTTAGAATCATGATACTTGGTTTTTAAGCTAACAATTAAAAATAACGAAACACGTGTTTTAGCGTTTTTGTTTTAAATTTTACCCTTGAGGGGGTGAAACGGGGTTGAAAGTTCATATGGAAGTCCGCCATTTTTTGAAGCTAGAAGCATGAAACTGTGCTTTAAAGCTAACAATTAGAAATAAAGAAACACGTGTTTTAGCGTTTTTTAAAATTCCACCCTTGAGGGGTTGAAACGGGGGTTCAAAGTTGGTATGAAAAATGAGAAGGCCTGATTCACTGACTCATCAACGCCCAGTCTACAACCTTGGACCTAGAAAGCTGATTTTTTTCACAGGTATTGTTTTACGTGGGATGGGATACGTGGGTAAAACCGCGGGGCGAAAAGCTAGTATATGTATATATTCCATAGGCAGCGGTGACCACTTACTATCAGGTGGACCGTCTGCCTGCTTGTCTTTTTGCACTTGAACACAAAGAGAGACAAGGCTTTCAACTGACCAAATTTGCATCAAAAGATAATGCGATTAGATACGTCAATCTGCATCAATTTCTTTTCTGCTAACAAAGACATCAATCGATAGCCTTTTCTAGATATGCCTAACCTTAACAACAAGTCGTAACACAACTAGAGCAATAGATGGCGCTCACAAATGCGCGCGCGCCGCTTGCAGGCAAACGCAACGAGCTGTCGACGCGCTCGACGAATGTTCCTAACAGTCATCTAAGAAAAACATGTAAGTGAACTTTTTAAATTTAATAAATTTATAGATTTTTAGGTCATTATCGATAAGTAGAGCAGGTTTATTAGTACTTCGTAATTACCATAGATTTGCTTATTTAAAAACCTTTCTGGGATCATAGCTAATAGATTTTTTACTGACCATGATCCAAATATAAATATTGAATGACCCTCGTACCTAAGAACTAGAATTCTGGTTTTTGGGGAGGGGGGAGTCATCTCACAATGCAACAACTCCCGATTCCAATTAAACGCAATCGTAAATTGACCATGGTGATGTGCCCAAAAGTTGTAAATTCTTGAACCCGTGACTTTTAAAGATCCCGGGATTTTCAACATTTGCAAGCCTGCTGGTTAGGTAGGTAGATACCTACTACAATATATCCAATAATCGTGCCATGGTTTCTTCATGATGTTTATGTTCATTAAAAACAATTTAGTTATTATTTTAGGATTTGAATCGAAGACCTTCGGAACCACAGATCTACCATTGCCTTGAAATTATTCTAGGTTAATGATAAAAATAGTCACTAGGTACTGTTATTAAGGAATCAGAAAACAAAACATTCCAAAAGCATCGTCTGAGTACTTTGATTCGATGTTTTGTCCCTTAGGTAGCATAAATATCAGTGAGAATTCATAGTTTTTGGGTCATAAGTTTCATAAATTTTCGAGTATCATTCAGTAGATAGATTTTATTTTAATTACCTATCACTTTTTTCTTTAGTTTATGCACGAACCTTATTTAAAATAATGATATTTATTTACATCTCACTTACCCCCAACACTTGTAAGGCGTAAAAAGCTTTGTAACACCACAATAGCATAGTTTGTCGAACGCTTGACTCCGACCCCTGACTTATGTGTTCAATAAGTTCACACCGAAACATGGCCCATCCTTCGCACATAGTGATGACAATTTATTATTTATTGTTGTTTTGTCAATGCTATTACTGCCTATGCCTACATGTATGAGGTTTATTGTTAACTAGTTTGTCCGCGGGTTTGCAGCATAAGCATTATACAAAAAAGGTCAGTCCCATCTTGTTCAGGATCAATTGTCTTCGTGTTACCAAATGCACGTCCAGTATTCATCCAAAATAGTTTATCAGATTTGTGATGTGTGTTCAATGGGTATTAACAGACGTAATATAGCTCATCTATTCTAAAATGGCTAGCAGATGGGAATTTGATAGTAAATGCTAGAAGATACTAATAAATTAATAAACAGTTTTGTGTAATCTATATCAGGAACAAACAAAACAAAAATTACAAAATCATAAAAATAATACTGCCAATGAATATGTTCCAAATATAAATATTGAATGACCTCGTACGGTTGTAGAATATGTTCAGCAGCAATGCCTCGATAGAGTCGTGCGTGACTGTGTGCGTGACACTGATACTGCAGCGCTCATTATCACTCGAACTTCGCACTAATTCGCGAAGCCGCTTTTTTACTTTACAACTGAATTTTTAAACTACAATTAAGTACTATATCTACAATCTACTATCAATGTTGCAGACTCATCATGATGGCAAAAGCAATCAAAATCTGTTCAGCCGTTTTTGTGTGATTGGGTAACAAATATCCAAACATAGTTAACATCCAAACATGAACAATTGAAACATTTTCTAATATTAAATAGGATCTACATTTTTCATAGCGTGAATAATCTGCTGATAAACTGGATAATTCCCAAGAATTTGTGTATAATTGCAGAACATCACTTCTGAAGTACACAATATTTTCACTAAATTGTCATAAATTGCATATAAGTAACATAAATCGCATATTAAATACAGATACCTTACCTATATGGGTACAGAAAGTATATTAGCATCAAACCATTTGAACAGGTAATCTAACTCTGTTATTAATATTGTTGACTTGTTCGCTGTGCCTGTGCCCATGTAACACATTACACTACAGCTTATAGGAATTTGACCGACATGGCGTCGTGAATGTCGGCGGACGGGACGCACGAGCCCGCTCGTGCAACGAGCCGTAAGGCTGTGTTCACAGTTGTGACTTATGTAACCTGAAATATTTATCGTTTAATAGCTGTCCCCCGCGGTTTCAGTCGCGTTTCCGAGGATCTTATCTTTTCCCGGGATAAAAAGTATCCTATGTTTTATTCCAGGATATGGACTACCTGTGTGCCAAGTTTCATCAAAATCCGTTCATCCATTTTTTCGTAAAAGAGTAAAACACATCCATCCATCCATCCATCCATCCAAACTTTTACATTTATAATATTAGTGGGATTATGCAATTTGAATGTAGATTGTATATTATAGTATTTAAGATCTTAGTCGCCTATGTATCTTTTTATTTCACCGAGTCTTATTTATTGTTGTTAATAAATTTATATAGAGGAATAACGTCGACTACTACGACACATGTTAATTTTTAACCTACTGTAGTAGCCCGCTGTTCATTTTTTGTTTAACGTCAACTGTTTTGTACAACTTGTGACAAATAACTTTGTAACTTATATTCAATGTATGTTTGTGAGTAAAAATAAATTATTATTATTTCCTTTAAAACATTCTGTTTACTCTATTTTAACAAACCCTCAAAAATAGACATAGTATTTGTACCACAAGTAGCCTAATATATTATGTTATTTTATTACATTTACCTATAACTTGTATGAGTATCCTGTAAATTCAGTTTTGGGCCTTCATCGTTTGCTCTTATTATTCTACAAGATAGGTATTTAGCCTGAAATAACAGCTATTCTGTCGGAGACAAAATTGAGGTTATTAATAGGTTTTATTGAGAGATCATACCTAAATAAATAATAATAAGTTAAACGTTATCACTTACTATGGCTCTCTTTAAAAGGCTCAAAGTCACCCAAATAACAATGGAGACGAATAATCAGAGTTTCCAGAGGTGAACCAAATTATAACCATAACCCGAAGAATTGCCAAACTGAAGTGGCAGTAGGCGAGGCATAGCTCGTAGAACTGACGGCCGATAGGGCAGAAAGGTTCTCGAGTGGTGACCACAAACCCGAAGAAGCAACAGGCCTCCCCCAAATAGACCGACGTTCTTGTGAGGGTCGCAGGAAGCCACTGGATGCGGGTAGCGCAAGACCGCCGGTCTTGGAGATCCTATCGTGGAAATCCTTGGCAAGGTCTTTGTCCAGCAGTGAAAAGTCTTCCGGCTGACATAATGAAGGGAATTTTAACTACCTATGGAAGATTTTAACCTAGAAAGTTTTGGGACTATGGTCACAACTGCGAGCCAGGGGTTAAATACAAAAATATTTGTTTTTGTACAATCTTAAGATTTTTGGTTGTCTTTGACAAGATGACATTGTTTGAAAAATATTCTTTGGCACTCAAAGTTAAAATAAAAACAAAGTATTTGGTTTATTTTAAGCCAATATTATGAACACACGCTAATCATTTGACGCGTGCTATATCAAAAAGAGCTAAGAGAAATTTCTTTGGAAACCACGTAAGAACGAACTTCTAATCTCTTCATTACTTTATCATCCAAGCCTTTAAATCGAAGACCGAAAGTTCTATTTCCATTGTCACTTTTTAATTTTCTTAAGACGATTTGTGTTTTTACGCAACATTACCTACTGATGCCTCTTTATTCTTCGAAACGCCTTAACAGCCAATCGACTTTAATGTGAATTCTACTTTTGATGCATTTGTTTACAGTTGAAATTTCGCTGTCAATGGTGATGGCTGTTGAGATAAAATTTTAGGATAAAATGAATCGTGGGAATCGAGGTATGCCCGCGGGCGCGTCATGAAACTTCGCAAGTGAATGGGACAGAAAAAAAAATACAAGTGAGCGTATTTCGATTAGCTTTTACATATAATAAGTTTGGGAACAGCCTTCATATTTGGAGGTTGTGTTCTTGTAATAACAATGGCGTCACTAAATGTGGTGAAGTGTTTCTTGGAATGTAAATTGCATGTCATTTTAAGGAGATATGTTTCCTAATTAGGACCAGATCTCTGAGATTTCTGCTTTCATTCCATTGTTCTATCACCTTACCACTAGCTGAAAGAAATAAATGTCATTACTTCACATCAACTTTCAGAACTTTCACTGTAGAGCAAAGTCTATTGTAACTTTTAGTGAGCTATTTTTTAATCAGACATACTTATTTATCTATTCGTTTAGCAAAACAATTGAACATTAATGGATTTTAGTAAGTATAACAACAGTAAATTTATATTTTGAAGTACGAAACCAATTACAATTATCTTAGTAATATATTTTACAGGAGAGGTCAATTTCGGCACAACCGCGCACGTCTTTCCTGAATTGAGTTATATCATAATAATAGTGGAATGATACATACTAAATTACTTTTAAATATATAGGCTACTAGCTGTCCCCGGCGGTTTCACCCGCGTTCCCGAGGGATCTTATCCTTTCCCAGGATAAAAAGTATTATATGTGTTATTCCAGGATATGATATACCTGTGTGCCAAGTTTAATCAAAATCCGTTCAGCCGTTTTTGCCTAAAAGAGTAACAAACATCCATCCAAACTTTCACATTAATAATATTAGTGGGATTTCAATGTTTAAAAGCGGCAGAAATAAACGATATGTTGTTCTACCTGTAACTACTACAGAGCACAACTATTATAGCCTCTAACATCCTAAAGAGCAATACATTCTTCAACAAAAGCGAAAGTACCAAAGTTCCGACAGCAAGTGAAGTACTGTGGTAGTGAAAAAAGATATAAAAGGGCACACAAGGCATGCCGCGCTAAGTTACAGGGCAGGAGGGCGATAAATTCCAATCAGGGCTCGTGAGCCTTTGCAAGGGCACTGGGTCGCAGGTTGGGTCAGTTAAGGTGATGTACTTAGGAAAATAATATTATAAGGACTATAAGGGGCTCGATTGAAATAAGACTTGAAAAGTAAAAATAGCTGAAAGCTACCTGACTGAGTAAGTGTCGAGATTTTCAACGTATGGATAGCTGACTGGGCAGGTAACTTTAAAGTCTCCGTAGTAAAAGCCGGAGAAGAAGGAGGGTTTCTGATGTACTTTTATCAATAGTTATTCTAGTATCCATGCCCTTAAGTGTTTAAAGGTAATGCCGATACTGGCTGTGAAGTCATATTACATGTGTTCAAAGCGAGCCGGAATGGAGGTCCAAGAACAACCTCGTTTACATTTCAGATATTACTCACCTGTATGAAGATACTGGATCATGTTAGCAAAATGTTAATCGAAGATCTTGAATATAAATAAATATAGGTATATCTTGAATATAAATCTTGAGTATGAATGTTAATTTTATGTGTAAAGTTATGTGTAAGTTTATTGTGATGTATTTAGCAATAATAAAGTGGGTACTCTGTAAACGATCGACAGTCTTTGGCATAATACATCAGTCTCGAATATACTGTGTTTCTGTTCACACCCCGATCTCACATTGACGACGATTATTGGGAATAAACCACGATGCCGTTCGGGAAATTGCAAGAATTTGACCTCGAGGAAGGGCGACATTGGTCTGCATATGTTCGATTAGTGAAACAATTTATTTTGTTGAACGATATTAAAAGTGAATTGCGCGTGGCAACGTTAGTGACGCATGTCGGCGCAGCGACATACCAGTTGATGTGCGACCTGTGCGCGCCTAATAACCCCGAGGATAAAACATTCGAACAACTCGTCGAGCTCGTGACAGGCCACCTGGAACCCAAACGATCGGAGATCGCAGAGAGACACACGTTTCGTCTGCGACGACAGGCTGAAGGCGAATCCATCGGTGTGTTTCTACAGAATCTTAAACATCTCGCTACATATTGTAACTTCGGCTCGACACTGGAGGATAACATCCGCGACCAGTTCGTCTCAGGGCTGCGGAGCGAGGATATGCGCTCGCGGCTGTTCGCGGAGTCGTCGTTGGATTATAAGAAAGCAGTGGAGCTTGCGCTCGCGCTGGAGGCGGCGGAGCGGCACGCGGTGGAAGCTGCGGCCGGCGTCGCGCTGTCGGCGACCGCAAGCGGTTCGGGACTCGGGCAGGGCGCCGTCGTCGCCGGCCTCGGCGTGCATCGCGTGGCGCAACAGGCGCCGCCGGCGCGCCGACGCGGGGCGAGCGCTTGCTGGCGCTGTGGCAAAGGAGCGCACGCGCCTAATGAGTGTAGATATAAGTCATACGTGTGTGATAAATGCAGTGAAAAAGGTCATTTGTCTATAGTGTGCAAAGATGTCAATAAGGATAGATCAAGGTACCAAAATTTTATTAAAAAGGACGGTTGCGATTCTGATGATGACTCCTTAAGCGACGATCTTTATCAAGTTGTAGCATTAAAAAGTAATTCCAAAGATGGCCCTTATCGGTATGTTCTTTTAGTAGAAAATATTAAAGTCAAATTCGAAATCGATACCGGCAGCAGAATATCAGCAGTCAGCAAATCCTTTTACGATAGGTATTTTACATATTTGCCTTTGATTCGTGATAACAATAAATTCCATTCATATACGGGGGAAGCTATCGTCCCGCTTGGTTATGTTTCAGTGAATGTTTCGAGCGGCCAGGCCGTATTAACACTGCCGTTGTTTATTATTGATAATGGCGGGCCACCGCTGCTCGGTCGAAGCTGGTTACGCGAACTTAAATTTAATTCTATTAGCTTACTTAATTTATCAAACGATACAGTTACTACTCATTTAAAGCTAGATTTTCCTGAGGTTTTTAAGTCTGGTTTAGGTAGTTGTAAAACTAAGCTCGAGTTGTATTTAAAAGACAATACACCGATATTTTGCAAAGCTCAGACGTTGCCCCTCGCCTTGCGCGCGCCCGTCGAGCGGGAGTTGGAACGGCTGCAGCGCGACCAAGTGATCTAGAAGGTGGACTGCAGCAGCGACTACGGCACGCCCATAGTGCCTGTCGTCAAACGCGACGGTTCAATTAGATTGTGCGGAGATTATAAAATTACGCTTAATAAAGTTTTAAAAGATTTTCATTATCCGCTACCTCGAGTAGAACAGCTGTTTGCCGCGATCGATCTCAAACATGCGTACTTGCAGTGTATTTTAGATGACAGCTCTCAACCATTGACAGCTATTACTACGCATATAGGCACATTTGTTTACCGTAGGGCCCCATTTGGTTTGAAATGCTTACCTGAAATGTTTCAAAAAATATATTGAGGAAACGCTGTGTGGCCTTAATTGTGTGGCATTCATCGATAATATCTGTCTGACAGGCCTCGTTAGGGCCTCGCATTTGTCTAATTTAAAGTCTGTTCTGTCGCGATTACAGGAGGCAGGACTGAGGGTTAGGTTCGAGAAATGCGAGTTTTTTTTAAAGATGAAGTATGATAGAATTAATAAGCATGGCCTGCATACCGATAAAAGTAAGATTGATGCGATTACAAAGGAGCCTCAAAATGTTTCTCAGCTCAGGGCCGCTTTAGGGTTGATAAACTACTACGCGAGGTTTATACCTAATATGAGTACATTGTTACAGCCTATGTATGCTTTACTTAAGAAGGGGACTAAATGGGAGTGGTCACAGAAGTGTGACGCTGCCTGTGCGTCGGTCAAGGAGGTGTTGACGCGGGAGCCAGTGTTGGCACACTACGACCCCTCGCTGCCGCTCGTGTTGGCAGTAGACAGTAGTTCCTATGGGCTGGGAGCAGTGCCGTCACAGGCCTACCCCGACGGCGGCGACGCGCGCGTGTACTTCGCGCACACTATCGCCAGCCGAGTATAAATACAGTCAGGTAGATAAAGAGGCTCTCGCCAGTGTGTATGGAGTAACTCGTCATCACCAGTATGTCTACGGACGGAAGTTCATACTTAAGACAGATCACATGGCACTGAGTTATATATTCGGTCCAAAGAAAGGTATTATTACTCAGATGGCTGCCAGTCGTCTACAAAGGTATGCGGTGAGATTGGCTGCCTATGACTTTGACATTAAGTTTGTATCTACAGAGCGGAATGGGTATGCGGATGCACTGTCACACAGAGACGTGGCTAAGGTAATTAAAAATGATATAATATATTCATTGTGTGGGGTTATAGTCATATCTACGGTCTATGGTCATACCTAAACCACTGCGCGCTTCTATTGCTACAACGACGCTTTCACCAGGGATAAACCCGGCAGAAAAAGCTTCTCGTTATAATTTGCGTCCTCGCACGCGTAAACCTAACAATACATACGTTTTTATTTTACTCTTATAGATCTTATCGGTATGCAAACTATGTAACCAGTGTTGTAGTTTTAAGCATATAATGTATTTTTTTTTTCTAATAAGCTGAGACGTTCCATGTTTTGTAACAATTAAATAAGTAGATATAAAGGTTAATTATAGAATATGAGTTCTCTTATTCTACTCTTATAATTACGGAATATTTTGTTGTTCTTTTTGAGTGAGGTTGTTTATTTTTGTTTATTTATATCTGTAGTAAGTATTTAGCTATAGGTATCTATCGTATTTCATATGTATGGTTAGCATTAAGATATAGGAGGGAGGAGAAGTAATCCGACCTATATTGTTACTGTCTGTACTATTATTAAGGATTCCGCAGAGGGGAAAATTGTGATGTATTTAGCAATAATAAAGTGGGTACTCTGTAAACGATCGACAGTCTTTGGCATAATACATCAGTCTCGAATATACTGTGTTTCTGTTCACACCCCGATCTCACAGTTTACATCTATTTTATTTTATTTTATCTTATTTATTTTATTATTTTAGGAAAACTTACAGCTAACATAACAGAAAAATATACATATATATAGGCGATGATAGCTCAGTGGAGGCGATGATAGCTCAGTGGTAAGTGACGTCGGATACCGCGGCGAACGTCGTGGGTTCGAATCCTTACAATGAGCTTGAGCTTTCGGTGAAGGAAAACATCGTGAGGAAACCACAGCACGGTGGTAGGGTACTTTGTAGTACTCAACTGGCTGGCTACCACCCTCAAGTTGAAAATCTGTCGCCAAGCACCTGTTGGTGTGTTCCGGCAATTGCACTTGAGAGCCAGTTCGCCTTAATTAGGTGTACAACACATTAGCAATCCCCTGGTATTGCCAATGTCTATAGGCGACGGTTGTCACTTACCATTAGGTGACCCGCCTGCCTCGTTGTCACTTGTGACATAAAAAAAAAATATATATATATATAAAACATGAAGGCCATTTAAAAGTTCTCACGTATATTATGTATATGAATTCTATATATAGGTACCTAAATAATAATGAATCCCTATTTCCCTTGGTCACACCATAACTTGAGAACGACTTAACCGATTTCATTCATATATTTTTAAAATTTTCTAATATTTTGTAAAAGGTTCTTCCGGAAAGAAGAAGTTTTTTAATATTACTAAGTCTAGGTATAATGACTACAAATTTTAATAATATAATTAAAATAATTATATTATTTTTAATATATATTTATTAGTGTTATTTTTTTTTATTTCTTTTGTAATTTTTAATAATGTAATGTAATTTGTACGCCTTACTGGCAGGATATGTGGAACTTTATTATTTTGTGTGACATCTTGTATACCATATTCAAGCAAATAAATGTATTTGTATTTGTAAGAAAAATTGCCTAGAAAGTTGAAAAATTTCAGGTACTTATGAATAATTCAATATCAGATGTTGGTCCGCGATGAACTCCGAAACTACTAAACTGATCTTGATGAAACTTAGCACACAAATAGATTATATCGTAGAATAAGAGATAGGATAGTTCTTATCTCGGGAAAGTCATATACAGACAACGTCACAAAAAAATAGAATGAGGATTCAAAAAGCTAATGAAATTGCTGAAAATAAATATTGAATTATTTAAAATTGAACTTTAAATACATAAACTACAGCATGCATGTTCGTTTGATGTCAGTACCTACAATAAAGCGCATTATGATGACGATGGGAGTTTACCATTCTAATCGTCGAGAAACGTGAAAAAATCCACCCACAATGCACGTGCGCTTCTTCGGGATTCCAAAATGATTATTCTATATAGAGATGTAATACCACGGAAATTTTAATTCAAATTTTGTTGTTAATATGTATGACTGAACACTATGAAAGATTGTTCTGCGACATGCGATAAATCAAATTGCATAAAGAAGAAATTATACTGAGAGGTACAGTATGTATCTACTTTTAATTAATAGAGAATGAATCAATAACTTATAATTTTGTAATTTACCATGTCAATTGGATAGCGCAATTTTTGTAGACTTAGGTACAGCATATTTTTACGGTAAGTAAAATAAAAATAATTTGTGTAAGAAAAGTACTTACTACAGCTGATGAAAATCAATAGACAGGTATTATTCAGCTCTATAGATATATATTATTTTATGAAGCGTCCAGCTATAATAATAATCTGCATTGTGGAACCGGAGTACGTCTAACCAAATTCACTCTAAAACTTTTTCTTTTTCCATGTTTTAAAACAGAAAATTTTCCCACGCCAATTTTACGTTCAAGATTCATACATAAATGCAAATTATAGAATACAATTTGTCCTCCGCAGTTTCACCCGCGTTCCCGTGGGATCTTATCTTATCCTGGGATAAAAATGCCTCTATTAATCTGGAATAATGTAGCATTAAAATGGTGAAACAATTTTCGAAATCGGCCCAGTAGTTATTGAGTTTATTCGTTACATACATACAAATCTTTCCTCTTTATAATATTAGAAAACTACTATTAGGTTGTATATTCGTCCATTTTTTTTCAATGACTTGCAGATGGTGTAAAATAAAAAAAATTAAAAACTTGGCTCAATCATTGATTACAAATTTACAACTACATTGCGTTTATTGAGACCAAATGACCTAAGACTAATTATCTGCAAGAGATCTGTTATAGAAAAAACACAATATTATGTTACAACTGAAAATATAAATAAACATAAAAATAAGGAATTCACATTTACAACGTTGCTATAAAAAATACAAATGATAGCTGATCATTTTGCACAATAATCTTAACATAAATCATCATTATCAAACAAAATAAATCAAAGCAAATCATCGCCTAATGACAGCGTACTGCAGTGGGAAAAATGATATTGATTGTACTGTAATCGGTAGGCCATTAAAATAGTCCATCTGATTGAATTTCTCATGGTAAAGTTGTGAGAAGCAAGCTAATCGGTAGCCATTATGTAGGGTAAACTGAAGTTAATCCAAATGTATTTAGTGGTTTATTCGTCCAAGATTTAGTTCTTTTAGGTCTATTGATGTCTAATGACTGAAGATAAACAATCCCAAGCAAAAGTTCTCTCAAAAGTGTCCCAAATTGTGTTAAGTAATAATAGCTTTTTTTTTAATTGTTTTCACATAGCTATGTACAAAAGGCAATAAAATTTTCCGACTCACACCTGCTAGCCAAAATATATTATTATGTTAAACGATCACTGAGGCATGTTTACGGTCGGAGCGTTCGACTGCTAATAGATTAAAAGAGTACCCAAATGTTCGAGTGACCACTAATTCGGTAAGGCCATTTTTTGTCGCTGATTGTGTATCTTTAGTAATAACTAAAACTATTAGATATCAAAGTTTAGGTAAATAAACCACATTTTTTTATGTTTACATTAACCCTACTGCACGTATCCTTGTAAGCTGGCAATTTGAAGTATCTTTTTTTCGTTATTCTATGTTATTCTAGGATATGATCTACTTGTGTGCCAAGTTTCATCTAAATTCGTTCAGTAGTTTTTGCGAGTCGATGATAGCTCAGTGGTAGTGACGTCAGTTACCGCAACGAAGGTCGTGAGTTCGAATCCTACAATGAGCTTCAGCTTTCGGTGACGGAAAACATCATGTAGGAAACCACAGCAAGCTGGTAGGGTACTTTGTAGTACTCGACTGGCTGGTCATCAGCCTCAAGCTGAAAATCTGTCGCTAAGCACCTGTTGGTGTGTTCCGGCAATGCCAGCCATTGTAATAAGGTTATCCAATGTGGTGACATCAGCGACAGTAGTCACATACCATCAGATGAATCGCCTTCCTGGTTGTCACTTTTGGTATAAAAAAAAGAAAACCACAGGGCCACTTTCAAATGTTTGGTCTCTTTGAATATTTTTAAACGCTTTTATAGCAACATTATAAAAGCGTGTTTGAAACATTGCGTGATCTCAACACGGGTAGCGAACATATCACGCAACAAACTAAACATTGATTTAAACACCACACTCAGTGACTAATAACCTTTATTATGGCTATCAATTTATTGAGTCCACCGATTGAGATATCCTCAAGGCTCAAGTAAAAAGGTAGCAGTTATTAAGTGGCGACAAACACGCGATCTTACTTTTTAAAAGAAGACGCGGTTACGCGATTTACATTTTCGAACATAAGTTTAAAGCAAAGAGAACCTACCTATAATTGATAACATTTTTTAAAATTTGGTCAGATTTCATATTAGATGTTTTAGTGCATACTAAGTTTTCCAAGAGTTTTTTTTTGTTTGGTCTACAAAACTGAGTACAAATAAACCAAGTAAGTACTATAAACCTCGTTACAAAATAAATGTTGATATAAATGTACTCTTCTTGATGTAGACACAGCGTGCTTACAGTCGTACTAGTACTAAAATACTAATTATACTTATTATCTAGGTAAAATTTAAAAACAATTTTTTTAATGAAAATCAAAAGAAAATCGTAGCCAATAACACAAAAATTAAGTTACTGGCCAATAGCAGCCAGTACTTTCCTTTTAATTAAGGTCACGAAACCGGTAAACAAATCAACTTCCGAACGGATAGTGTTTGATGATGAACACATACGATAAATAGGCGAGTGCTGTCCGAGTTGTAAAGTTACCAACATAGGGTGAATTTGTAGAAAATCCTGAGGTAGGAATCGATACCGTTGATTTTGAAATAAAATACGCAGCCTGTACACCATTTGATTATATTGCTACTAAGGAATATTGTTTCAAAAATTGTATGATGCAAAAATGTGTTTTTTGTTTTGTTTTCCTTTTAATTAAGGATTTGGCCATCCAAGCCCACTTGAAAAATTCAATAATATTCTAACATTTATTCAATTTACTCCAGTCCTGCATGCAAATACACCTCAACCTATAGGAATATAAACTTAAATACATTACACGCTTGCGTGGCCTTCTTATCTCTACGCAACTAGTTCGCGTGAGTTCGTAACTGGCAATTTGAATTTAGAATGCGATGCCCGCCCAACTGGCCCGCCCATTGGTAGATGCATCGCTATCAGATCGGCCTTATGTAAGACTGATTATGCATTTTCTGACCTGACTGTACTTGTATGATGACTGCTGATATGGTGCGAGCATGTGTGAACGATGTACAGTTCAGTAGATAAGACGTATTGTTTCTTTGCCTACGAAGGGACTGTATGTGATGTACTTTATACTTACTTGTAACCCTACGATGGTAATCTGTGATAGATTTTTATTTGAGTACCTATCTAGATAATTTTTCGGTGTCTTAGGAACTTTTATGAATATGCGTTAACTCCAAAATAAGACTTGATATATTCGGTTGTAGATTTGTAGAGCTCGCAATAAATTAATGAATTTAAGTCGTACGTTCAAAGGGTCAACAACAAATTGGCAATCCCCAATAAGGCAACGGTAGTTGGTTACCATCAGGTGATCCGCCTGCCTGCTAGTTAGACTTCTGGAAAGAAAAACATTCTAATTATATAATTGCATTCATAATATTATATTTCATTGATTCACAAACTGTTATGTCATGATCCTTTACATTTTAAAGCTCCTATCAATGCTCCATTTAGACGACAAACGACGGTATGTAGTTAAAATTATGTAATATCAGGGGATTATCACATTCTTGTATTACATACATTCAAACATTCTGATAAATAGATACATTTAATAAAATAAACGTTGAACTAAAACTTAACATTTAAGAAACATTACATCACATTGCCCAACCTGTATATTAAAAGGCCCATCCTAAACATCACGATAGAACAATTACCAAATCAGATCTTAAAAATGACCTTTTACCAAAACTATAATTATGTTGAGTTGAGTCTCCGTGTGACCGTATGAAATGAAAATTAGTGTCAGTCCACACACGTACGACCGCCGCGCGCCGACTTGTAATTTGTGCATAGATTTCGACGTGACCAGGGTACGAGTCCCGGGCGAAAATGTTCCCATGGGTGATGTGAACTTGGCTTCAGTTATATTGAAATCTGTTTGATGTTATATTACGACACATTCATATAACTGTTCTTGATACTTGGACGGAGAAAATTAAAACGGATACTTTGTTGTGTTACGAGTAATACCACATTACAAGTATCAAGACTCTATTTGAATTTATATATTGAATAATGTTGTGCTATACATACATATATAGCAATAGAGTTCTGATGAAAGGCTCTATTACCCCGTCAAGTTTTTTAAGCTATTGTATAGCTTTTATCGCGGGCTTTGATGGCGACCGAACCAAAAAAATTCGTAACGAAATAACCTGACACCGTAACCATGACAACAGTCATGTCCTTAGGCACCTAACTAAGGTACAGCCGTCGACGCGCGCCGATGGCAGCCACTGACAACGCGGTTGCAAAAAAAAATATCTAAAGACAACACACTTTTTTAAATATTATTATTCAGCTATTATTCGGCGGCGGGACCTCGTCGCTATGCAATAGCTTTACCGCGCCAGTCCTCGAGTGCCACAGTTAATTTTTTATACCTCAAGTCACAACCAAGCTGGCGGTACATGATTACCTGATGGTATTTGATTACCGCTGCCTATAGAAATTAGCATTACTATGGGGATTAGTAAAGCCAATCGTAGACGGTAATTTCGACTATGAATACAACACATTGTCAATCCCCATAGTATTGCCAATGTGTTACTACTACATATGTAGTATATACTGGTTACTGAAGAAGTAAACGTATTTAATATAAACCCCTATCTACATTCATTTCCAACCTAACTGGAACGATCTGATCACCAGAGGGCGTAACGCACCGGTGATATAATGCCCACTTCCCCTTGTTACTGAGTCTAGCCGCTGTGACGGGAGCTGTTCTATCTAGATCCACACTACACTTTAAGTTAGCGTACCTACCTACGAAAATGTAACTAACACTGCTATAAGTGCTATACACATCATGGCATTATAACGGAATTAATTCTAATTAATGATTATGTATTCTACGTGCGATATTACTAGAGATGCGATTGTATTACACAACACTATCTTTTTTTTGCAATACACAATAACGTTTTTTTTTAGAATAGCAGCTTTATAATATCTACTCTCGGTTATGTTATTTTATATATGACTAGCTGTTCTCCGCGGTTTCACCCGCGTTCCCGTAGGATCTTATCTTTTCCCAGGATAAAAATATAACCTATGTTACTCATGGATAATGTAGCTTTCTAAAGTTGAAAGAGTTTTTAAAAACTGTTGAGCAGTTTTTCAGTTAAAAAGCGTGTTAAAAATCAAATCTTTCCTCTTTGATCCTGAAAATCAGCGCTGTGTCGGTTGTTTCTGTCGCAGCAAAATGCTGAGTGGTCAACCTCGTTTGCCAAAAATGTGACGTACAATTTCCTATCCTTATCTTTGTTTATTATTATTGTCCGATATTTTATTTATGTATTTTTTATTTAATTTATTCTTTTCTTTTGTTTGTTTTTTCTTTTTTATGGATTAGACATCCATTATGTTTTTATAAAATCTATGTTGTGTATAAATATTTTTTCTTTCTTTCTTTATAATATTAGTTTAGACTAGCTTCTTTCTCACGTTTTCAATCTATCGTTTCAATTTACCTATGTTTTTCCGGGATAAAAGTATTTTATGTTTCATTCTTAAATATGATCTATCTGTGTACCATGTTCCATCTAAATCCGTTCAGGCATTAAGGTATGATTGAGTAACTAACTAGATTTAGTAGTTATTTACTTATTTAGTAAGATATGAAAAGAATAATCAACTTCCAGACGGAAACCACCGTAGGTACATGACTAAATATTTTTACTGTGTGTAAACTAGTAGCGCCATCTATCGATGTTTGATGGAAGAAGTAAATATTTTACCCTAAATCACTCCATAACCAGGCCCGGGACTGGGGGGAGGGGCAAACCGGGCGAGAGTTTCGTGGGGGCGCCAAAATCACAATATAAAATGTTTGAAAAATAATAAAATTAAGAAACAAAAACTAGAAGTACAAAAAAAATAAAGAGTGCAAATTTATTGAAGTTCTTATTCTTCCGGTCACATAAAATGCCACTTATTACATATTTTTGGGTTTTTTAACAATTTATCTCAAACGCAGGCGAGGGGGCGCCAGTAGGTATCAAGTTTTGGCCCCGGGTCGAAAAAGTCGTAGATCCAGGACTGCCCATAACTATACCGTAATGTTATATTATGTTCTTTGACAATAGGTTTACGTGACTATAGTTTTTATTAACATTAATATTAAAATTATTATTTAGTGTTAGTAACATTTCCTCAACATTAGCCCCTGAAATATACAGTCAGTTTGACACTAACGACGCGGGCCTAAAGCGCAATGAATCAACATGCGCATGCGCCTATAAATAAGCGGGACCATAACGTAATTGGTCTGTAAATATCCCGCCAAATAAGCATTAATGAGCCAGTCCGAACCGTGTCTTCATTCTTTATTTGAAATATTTATAACCTCATTCAGACTTTTTTCAGGAATGCGTTTCGAATTGTGAACGGTATATACAGAGTGTCCGGTAAGAAGTACGACAACGGGCGGGTGACCTATCAAATATACAAAAATGACTTTAGTAAAAGGGTCACCATTTTCAAGGTTTTAAAAATCTAAAATTTCGAATCTTTTCATGGAAGCTAATTTTTGTATATTTGGTAGAAGACCGGCCCACCTTTTTTTTTTATTTCTGGATAAGCTTGTTTGTGTTTGACTACAATCTCACTATGGTAAGTGATGATGTGGCCGAAGGTGGTAAGCACACAAAGCCTAGATGGGAACTGGCTCTCAAGTGCAACTGCCGGAACACACCGATAGGTGCTTGGCGACAGATTTCCCCCTTAAGTTTGTCGGACTACTTACCGGAAACTCTATATATTCGGCTAGGTTTGGCTAAACTAGTATCTGTCCCATGGCTTTACCCGCGATTCTGAGCGTGTATTTGTTTTAATTTAATAATCATCAAAATATCTGTGCGAAGTTTAATTGGAAACAGCATTAAAAAAAAGTATGAGATAATAGTTCCATAAGTATTTCGCGGGAGGCGCTGTATTGGTCTAGAGATATCGAAAAGCCGCTTGGTAGAATTACCTTATTTCAATTATAATCAGGGTAACTAGATGTTCTGGTACCCATATCTGAAACTAATATTTAAGGCAGTAAACACAACGATAACTAAAGAATACCTTCTTTAATTTGTCTTTTTTTAGGGTTCCGTACCCAAAGGGTAAAAACGGAAACCCAATTACTAAGACTCTACTGTCCGTCTGTTTGTCTGTTATTTTAAATTGTTGTTAAGGAAAACCAACCTATTCAGTAAACTACATTTTATGTAAGGGTATCCACAAATTATAACCTTAGGTATAAATATTTCATAGAGAGAATATTTTTTTATAGAGTACAATTGAATTTATTATCCATTTATATCCAACCCAGAAAGTATTATACTTTAGCTATATTTACGATCTCACTACCATTTATAAGCGAAAGTTCTTTACATGCAGGTAATTACATTCCCATAGTGATCCCAGACAGACTTCCATTAAACGGTCTAACTAGTGATTTTTTGTCGTGGCTTCTTTTGACCCGGGCCTTGTCCTCGGGCGAAACAGTAAATAATGATTCCAACCTATGTATAAATTATGAAATGAAATCTTAAGGTTAGAGCTGTATTTGTATAGAGTTGTTAATTCCTCTTCAATTTTTATCTTGAGTTTATTGAGAGCAGAGCCAGAGTATTATAAAAGTTAATTTGTTAGTTATTTAGGTTTGCCAAAATAACTGAATGTGCCACTTGTTTTTTCAATAAAATTCTGTTAGGCATCCAAAGTAAGGTGTTTAAGTTTTACATATAACTTAGGTATTTACGATAGGTTTATCTTCATGGAATCTATAACTTCTATTTTGCTAGCTAGTTACTTACAAGTTTTGTATAATTTTGATAAGACAAACAGTGTTTTGAGATATCAAAAAAATTCTTGTCCATGGTATATCCAGCGATAAAACAATACTACTTAGGAGTGATTTTTTAAAAGGAATTTTTGTAACGCTTGATAAAATATTTTCAAATAATACAAGAGTATCGACTCCTAGTAGATACCTTACACAGGCATGGCATGCGTTGGTTTTGAAATGACATCAAATTTTCGTACTTATTAAAAACGCTCGTAATTTTCTTTGTTTAAAATTTGCTCTGTTAACCCTTAGTCATAAAGGTCAGTATTGTGATTAGCTATGTTTTTCATGTATTGGAAGACTAAAACACTCACTGTCACACTGATAAATCTCGATATAAATTATTATAAAAGATGACAGGCACGTCATGGTTTTGCATAGAGGTCGTTACCGTCAATGATGGATGGGGATCACACGATCTCAGCCGATGAGTGCCGAGTACCGAGGTAGTAGGTATGCCGAAGCGCGTCGGAGATAGGCGAATACGCCCGAGGCGCGAAGAGCTATGTCTCGGCTATTTTAGCTATTTAAATGAGTTGTCAATAATAAGTTGTGTATGATTTTAAATTATGTTGCTTCATGAATGCTAGTTAAATATTACATTTATGATCTAGCAAAGATAAGTCTCATTTCCTTACATGTTCTAATGTAGCTTTTGGGAAGTGTTAACCTTGCTATATTAGTTGATAACCATATCTATAAGTAACAAAAAGTAATGTCTTATTTTTCTGAATAAGGTTGTGTTTGACCTCAATCTCACCATGGTAAGTGATGATGTGGCCAAATGTGGTAAGTACACATAGCCTAGATCTCAAGTGCACCGTGCTATGGTTTCCTCACGATGTTTTCCTTCACCGAAAGCTCAAGCTCATTGTAGGATTTGAACCCACGACCTTCGTCGCAGTATCAGGCGTCACTACCACTGAGCTCTCATCGCCTTAGAATGTTTTAGAAAATGTGTTTGATTTTCTTAAAGCTTTTCAGCAAATAGCGCGAAAATCTGACATCACGATGAGTTAGTATTAAATTCTTAATTAAATGTGTTGTATAGGAAATCTTGAAACTGTTTGTTTAATAACGTAGTTTGGGAATGCGCATCTCGTCAAATTGAGTCAAATATATACATAACTGCTTTCCATCCCGCGGTTTCTCCCGCGTTACTGAGGGATTTAAAATAAAATATAGCCCACCGATAATGTAGCTTTCTATTGGTGACAGATTTTTTTTTAATCGGTGAAGAGTTTTGGAGTTAATCCATTAAAGACAAACATACAACTAAAAATCTAATCTTTCCTGCTTATAATATACCTAAGTTTAGATGGCAACTTCGTAAAGCTACAAATTAAAAGAATAAAAAACAAAAAACTCCCATTAAATAAAAAGCTTCAAATTTGATTGAACGTCAATTTATAAGCTTACATTTTTTGCTACAAACTTGTAATATTAACGCAATAAAATCGTGACAATCATCTAGAGGCAAAATTGTATAATAATGTTTAAGGAACCGCCTTTGAACCGTCCGAAAATGTTCCGAAAACACCGTGAGAAACCATCAACCAGTGACTCGGTTTCATATGATATATTGCCTTAAACGTGCCATTTAGCGCTTACGCATCCATTCCTAAGTATAGTGGGGTAAATTAGAAAAAAAATGTAAACACAACATTGTACGAATTCAATAATTAGATTAAGTTTATAATGAGGGGGTAGGGGCAAAAGTTGGGGGCTTACGGCGACGGCGGGGCGCGCGCCGGTACCCGCCCTGTGGCGCCTCGGGCGCGGCCGCTTTGACCCTATTTGTTTTAATTACTAACCAATGATCTTTAGGACAACACGAGGCCTTTGTAATAGCCGAAAATAGTGCCCTAATTGGCGGTAGGCCGTAACGTATCGCATTAATCTGGGCGCTAAGTTTTAGGGTGGTGACGATCGTTGCTGAAGTGATTTTATTAGCTTTCTTTTAAAATAGGTTTGGTACATAAAAATATAACACAATGTACCTATTGTTTAGATGACGCACTGGTGCAAATCATGTCAACAATTGTAGGTATCAAAAACCGTTCGTTCCGACATGCGTTACCATGGGAGTACCAACCACCCTATCAATATACCTTATTAACTATAATACAACTACACTTGGACCGTTCATTACATTTAATTTTTTTCAGACATTTTCTTAAAATACTAATAAGCAGCCGAATCATAACACAAGAATTTTATCGATCCTACTCAATAACAACTGAATAAACAATTAACATACCTTCGTTAAATACTATATTTATTCTGAAGAATTCTTCCAGACAATGTTATTACATAGACTCCAGATGGCGTTCCAGAAATTCCCGAGACATTCCTGATGTAGACCGACAATTACCGAATCATCCGGTAAACGCTTGTAATCACCTTCGTCGTAGTATCGTTATTACACTGAATGCGGCTATCATGAGAGCTTAAAATATTATTTTTACCTTTTTTAGTTGAGTTTTGAAACGAAATCAACTGCGTTGTTTATCAGATTTTTTCTATCAAGGTATTTTTATTCATGAGTGTAATTCTATCAGCTGTCAACTTTCGTAACACATTTTGTCTCGGAACATAAAAAATCTGTATAATATCTTTAGATTAAAATAAACCAGTTAAGTCTTCGTACAAAATACCACCCAACAATCACTTATCATTAACAAAATCTTGCTTAAGAAAATCCCACGGTCATAAAAGAAGTCGAAGGTGAGAACCAAGATCTCTAGCCTGAAGCAAACAGTAGATCTACTGAAGCAGCAACAGCGTCTGTACATGAGAGTGCATACTACTCTTACCATTCTGATGCAAGAACCACAGTATACGAAACACATCATAATATTAATGAGCATACTGGTGTTATGAGAGTAGATATGAACAAGAAAGAGGTTGTATGTGAAGCAATCGTTGATGAATTGGTGTTAGTGTGTAAAAATATGGTTGGTAGAGGAGGTCGCACGCAATCCAAGCATTCAGAGCACGTGGGAAAGATTCAGAGCCGAGGCGGGGAGCCCTAAGGCAATCCGCTACAGTTGACGATCGCCACGATAAATATATCCAACATTAGTGTGAGCACAGAGCAGGCTGAGACAATTTATGTAAAGTTGTGGGATGTGCAAGAATTATAAATCTCTTGTCTGAACAGTTAAATAGATATACTAATATTTTTCTTAAAAAAGGATAACGAAATCAAAAATTTGGGATTGGTCACATTTGATCATAAAAAAAATAAAGAAGTTATCAAGTGAATCATATTTTTGAATCTTATCCGTGATCGTTACGGTAATACGGTTACGTTATAACAATATTAAAATTTTAGATCTGGAATATCATTTTCACCATACAAGTGATAGATAATAACATATAACATATCGCTACACAGAACTTGATACCCTACTCTGTACACTTTCCAAAACGACCCAAGTTGGGCCCAAGACAGCCGGAGGGCGAATTCCCCAAAAAACTTGGACCGAGAGGTCAAATGTCGAACAATTTATTGCCTCCGTGGTAAAAGGCCCAACCGTTTGGATTTCGGTGCGCTTTGGGAAGATCCGCGAACCTCTAATTAGTGGGATTATGAAAATATTCACACAGGTGCTTGGCACAACCCTAATAAGCATCTTGGCTGGAGGCAAGAGTCGTGCAGGATCATCGGCTTAATGTTTTGGGTGTAACTGTTGCAGGTGATCTCTGTTAGTTGTTGTTTTTGGGCCGGTGTGCATCTAGGAAGTTTTGTTGTTTGGGTTTTTTTATAAAGTATCAGAGTACAGGGAATATACTTGTTGGTATCTTTTTTTTGGTTAAATATTAGAACTAAGTACAATTTCATTTTCTCTTCTATCATAATCTGGCACGTGTCTTTTACATTTAAAGTTATCTTCAACAAAATTACATTAAACGGTAGTTAAGACCACCTATGAGATGTAATCAGAGCAATTTATCTGCGACATTAATATCATAAGCAGAGGGTTGTACCACCTAATAAAAGAAAAGGATATTTATATAACTAGATATTAAGTAAGATTTTTATGGTCAGGGTATCAATTCTGGCTAAAATTTTACATATTGTTATATCAATGTTAAATTCTATTATAAAATGAGAACGATATTACAGAGGGGCAGAAGCCCCTCTGTAATAAACTAAATAGTTACTTACATAGGTATCACATAAAACTGTAGCTCATTTCTAATGCGTATACACACAAAGTAGATACTCTAGGTACAAACAAATCAAAATTACCAGTTTCCTTAATTGTTTCATTTTTATTTTACTCAACTATTATATAGAAAATGGCAAATAGAAATAGCATTTCTCCCACTAAGCAGATATCTTGTTGTTATAACAAAACAACAACAAAAACTACTGTCTATTATTTTATGTAAATACATTTTATTAACAGCCCTAGATTAATTCCAAGTGCAGTTAAGGTAAAGATGAACATAGACACATACTGGACAGAGGAGACATTTAATTTTAAAATCGTGACACTATATTCATAAGACTTGTGACGTCTTTTGTCTTACGACGCTAACGACTAAGAACGTTTCGGGTCCAGTTGCTCATTTAAAACTTTGGGTTTTGTAGAGTAAGTTGAATATTTTGTAGATATGGTAGCAAAATTACACAAATATAAATTCACCGATACGAAGATAAATTAACTTATGGCTGATGAATTTGTAATAGATCGCTTTACTACCCATAAAGTAAAAATTGTATACCAGGAGCTAGATTTATATCAACCTTTATTAGTTTATATTAATAAATCTAAAAAATACACACCTAATAAATGGTCTCGTTATTTATTACAATCAACTTACAGTTTAAACCATTTAAGTGTATCTAACCATTAAACTGCAATCAGTAAACAATTTTTTACATTAAAATGTCTAGTGCAGTATAAGTATTTATTAAAATTTTGCTCTTACGCGGATGAACATTTGTGAAATGTACATTTGTTGATATAAGTAATTGGACCTCGATAAAGAAATTCAAACGTCACTCACAAACAGAGCAACCTTTATTATTTTAATAAAATCAAATAACAAATCCGCAACCGACACCATTAGAGCCTCCCATTCATAAAATGGCACAAAAACAGAGAGATCGCTCTCGTTATAATAATAGGTGGTCCGTTGAAACGCACGCCGCAAATAAAGGGACGCCATAATTTTTGACATGTCGAACGTAAACACCTTATAATTTTTGGCATAGATTAAAATATACAGACTGTAAGATTCGATAACGTTTCTGTATGTGAGACAAAATGTGGAGGCTGGAATTCATGGTGAGAAAAAAAAAAAAAAAAAAATGGAATTAATAAGTCGCAAATAGTCGCAATCATTTACTCTATTCATATATTTTCGTTTAGTAAAATTATTATCTTGAATATCAAATTTCACATAGGTTTTTCATAATATTCATTAAAATACTGAATCTAAAATTGAATTTTTGTTGCATGTCTCAAAAATATGCTTAGTTTAAGATCACCAAATCCTCAATGAGAACTTTCACAGTAGGCACAATTAACCCAATATCTGATGTTCATTTTTAATCCGCAGTTCACACAACTTTTACTCATTTCATGTCTATCCCACGGGTGATCATTCCCAAAAATGACGGTATAATGATATAGTAGTTGATTAGTTTGTGGTTGGTACATTGAGGTCTGTGGTGCCGCTGCCAAGCGCAGTGGCGCCGATAAATTAGTCATTGCTTACTGAAAACCGTCGGCTATACTAAGAAACCTTTGCGTCTGGTAGTCACTACTATTAAATCCTAATTTATTTGATATTGGTTACATTGGACCATTTTTTACATTGGATTGGCTTGAATTTAACTACAACCTCACCATGGCGTGAAGGCGTGGTCGATGGTGGTAAGCATGCTAAATCTATTAAAGAACCAGTTCTCAAATGGTTATATAGCGTGTATTTTGTAATGCGATGAAAGCTCAGTGGTAGTGACGTCGGATACTGCGGCGAAGGTCGTGGGTTTGAATCCTACAATGAGCTTGAGCTTTTGGTGAAGGAAAACATCGTATGAGGAAACCATAGGACGGTGGTAGGGTACTTTGTCCCGACTGGCTGGCCACCACCCTCAAGTTGAAAACCTGTCGCAAAGCACCTATCGGTATGTTCCGACAGCTACACTTGAGAGCCAGTTCCCTTCTAAGCTTTGTGTGCTTACCACCTTGGGCCACATCATCACTTACCATGGCGAGATTGCGGTCAAACACAAGCTTGTCCAGAAATAAAAAAATAAATAAAAAGCTGTAGCTAGAGCGAACTTCATATGTGCTCTCCTAGGACCTAAATTAATTGATTGTTTACTATGACTATGAAAATGTCGATATGCACCGGTATAGATAGTGTCATCCAAGAAGACGCGCCCCACTCCTTTTCCTAATCCCTTACAGTGCAAGTGGGGACCCTTTCGATGGTGTTGTGATGCTGTCGATATGTCTATATGTATATGTCAATAGACAGCAATACAACACTAGCGAAAGGATGCACACTAACACTGTAGGGAACTTTTTGGCGGGAACTTGCGAAGTGACGTTGTGTTTTCGTTTTATTTTCATTAAATTCATGTATTTTGAGTTTTATTGAATAATTTCGGTGGTGTTTTGTCCAATTGAGATCAATCTAAGTGCACAAGTGAAGTGAAATGAAATGAAAGCGTGTATCGTGACTTTCCAGGTTGTCCCAAAAAGTTCATGAAATGTTTTAATTTCACTAAAATTAGACCGGACTTGTACGGACGAGGACTATACTTTACAATGAAAGTGACAATATAACGTGACTAAACATAAAAGATGAATATTTTAAATTAAGAAATGGCTTAAAAGTCTAGACACCAAGCCAAAAAGCTTGGAAAAAAAAAAAAATAACACTGTAGGTAAGGGACTATCACACTATATACATAATTATGTATACTTACTTACATGGGTGCTTGGTGACAGATTTAAGCTTGAGGGTGCTACAAAAATACCCTATGATCATGGTTATAAAGCGACTATTTGGTTGGATTTGTTGGTTAATCAGAATGTGATATAGCCCTATATGTACCTACTTCCTAACAAATAACTGATATAAATTCCTTTATTTCCTAAATAAATATAAAAAAAAAAACGGTTTGCCTTTGTATATGTCACAGGTATATTGTCAAAGCGGTGATATTCCAATTTCACTAGTGATATTATGATTAAACGATAGATCATCAATCGACTTCATTTCTTACGTCCTGGTTTTAGTGACATTATAAAAAAAAATAACCACGAAATTAACGGCGACTTCTAACCTAACCAAGCCATGTCGATTCTGAATAGAAAAGATTACATAAATTGTAAGCAGTATGTTACGGTTCACAATCTTGCGACAGTTCACAATCTCGCGAGATAGATTATAATCTAAAGGTATTTATAATTTTACGGTGACATATACACCGTAAAATTGTAAATACCTATTACCGTTTTACGTCAATGAATCACAAAGTGATATGCCAAACTAAAAATAGGTAATTAGAGAATTAAAATAGTCTTATCTAATTCTGTTAAAATAATTAATTGAATGAGTTAATTTATTAGTTATAAATAAAGTGACTATAATTAAATATATCATAGTTTTATTATGCGTTTTATCTTATTTTACTTTCTAATCTAAAATGTGGTATGATGAAAATTATATTATTATGATCTAAAACCTTGTCTATCGTACATAACCAACCACCCTTTAGTAGTTTTTGTTTGTTTGACAAATACATTAATTCAGATTTAAATATAACTATTCCCCATCCTAATCAGTTTTAATTGGTAACGACTACCTCAAGAATTTACTTTTAATCCGTAATACCGTAAGTTTTATCTCAAAATATTAAGCAGTTAAGTAAAAAATTACGAGATTATAAGCATCTTAAAACTGCATTTGGTTGGAGATTAATTTACTATTATTTTGACTTGTAACGGGCCTTGTTATTTTTTCTAGCTTCACAGTTTCTACTGTTGTGAATTTTGAGGTACGCATTAAGTCTTTCTAATGAGCTTTTACATTGTAAAAATGTTATTTACTTTAGATTGGCTTCTTTTAGACCACAGTATTACCGTAGGTAAGTGATGTGGAAAGGAACTGGCTTTTCAGTGCAGCAGCCGGAGGTTTCTAATACAGATTTTTAACTCCGTGCAATGTTTTAATTACGATGTTTTTATTATACCCAAAACCTTTGTCTTTCCAGAGTCACTGTTTCTGAGCTATCCTTGCCTAAAAATAAACCAAAAGGTGAAGATAAAATATAGGTACGGTAAATGATTTAATAAATATTAGAATATATCTTACTATATACCCTACTAATATTATAAATGTGAAAGTTTGGATGGATGGATGGATGTATGTTTGTTACTCATTTACGCCAGAACGGCTGAATGGATCTGAATGAAATTTGGCATGGAGATAGATTATAGTCTGGAATAGCACATAGGCTACTTTTTATTCCGGGAAAAGATAAGATCCCTCGGGAACGCGGGTGAAACCGCGCGGAACAGCTAGTAATATATATAATAGAAATCAAAGTAATTGTTTTTCGGATTAACAAAGATTAAGTTTCAAATAGCGCAAGACCGGCCATCGTAAAGATCCGTGGGGGAGGCTTTTGTCCAGCAGTGGTCTTCGGGCTGACATGATGAAGTTTGAAATAGATTGGAAGTTAAGCTTAAATTTAATAACATCATTAAACAAAAAAGAGACAAAACAGTTTCGGTAGGAATCTACATTATTACATTTAATTTGTCATACAAACCCCAAATGTCATAGCTATAAATCTTTTACCACCACCAATTTAAACAACATAAATCTGTCATAAACCATTCATTTGTAAAATGAAATTGTCTTTTTTTACAATAATCCCTATTATTTTGCGAAATAGCAATGCTCTGGGAGCGGAAGGCACGTCCCTCGCATTAAAAATATAGTAACCACAAAATTGCAAAATTCTAGAGTCACAACAAAATTACTATCCTATATTCCTGTATCATTCAAAACTGACCTGAGGTCTATTATAACCGCATTTGCACCCAAATTCTACATTTTGATAATTGGTCCAAACGGTTGGGCTCAAATTTTGTGCGCTTATAATTATACGTCTGTATTTTGATCGTCGATTCATGATATACCTGGTTTTACTTGGAAGGGTGCACCTTGAAAGATCTAGTTTTGATTGAGAGATTGCACTGTTCTTACCCTTCTAAACTATTATCTATTTAATTATCCGTTACAGACGTCGTGGTTAATAATATACATGTAATTAAATGCACGCGATTCCTAGCTACATAATTGGAGGGTACAAAGTTATTGGGAAGCGAAATTTAAAAATTCTTTCCAAAATTTTTCTTTCACATTCTTCCAAAATCAATTGTAAAAAAATGACTTGAAGGTTGGTTGACGTTTTTTTTTGTGAAATACTTATGTATATGTATGAAAAATATTTGGTGTTTTAGTTTATGTCTAGGTTTACTGCCCAAATATTAATTATAATTAACGAATTAGAACATACCTACATAAATCATTTTTTTATTGTGAGAACATCATTTCTTTAAAAAAAACACTTCCCATTCCTGTATTCCCGTCAATACCTATATTAGTATAGGTATTGACGGGCACGAGTAGCATTTACTTAAGTTTTACATTGAGTTACAGTTAAATCCATAGATCATATAATATTTTGCTATAAATAGTTTTTGTTAGGGACAATCAAAGTCAGATCAAATAGACTTTTTCTACGCAAGCGTCCGCCAACTTCGTCGTTTTCATTTTATGGGTCACTGGCCAAATGCATGCCCATTTAATATTAATAAATAAAAAATCTCTTTACACATTATGACAGTGACTAATTTTTGAAATGAAATAAAACATTTATAGAGTTAGTTTAGAGAATATTTTTTAAAAACTTATTATAAATGAGACAACTACAATGAAAACTGTACTATTATATTTCCAGTGACTGCTCCAGATTCATACCCCATGT
The DNA here is from genome assembly GCA_951361185.1 of Ochropacha duplaris. NCBI lineage: Eukaryota > Metazoa > Arthropoda > Insecta > Lepidoptera > Drepanidae > Ochropacha > Ochropacha duplaris. The sequence continues at coordinate 4,226,306 of OX592704.1, read as the reverse complement.
CAAACTTTACCCTTCATCAAATTGTTTGACGCGTAACGTCAGTAATGAAGTCAGTTACTCTATCTGTACTCTACTATTTAAAATAAGGTTAGAATCTTATTTCAGGTACAGTAAAGATCAAATTACAATAACTTTCGTTTAAGGGTGAAAATAGGCTTGTGGTTTATGGACCCACTTTTTGAGCAGCCGCTTGTCAATTGTTGATGTATAGTTGACATGGGTTTGATCATCGTTCATGAGTTGAAAAATATTATCTAGTAGGTAATAAATAAATAGTTAATGTACAATAATATTAAAAATATGTGTAGCATTGTGTATTTTTATTAGGTATTCAAATATATCTTGATATAACGTAACAGGAGACATGAGAAATAGCAGAAGAGCGACAGGCAATTATTTAATAAAAAGCACGGAGATATAAAGAAGTAACTAAAAAAAAACTAGGTCATCAGTTAAAATAAACTAACTCAATTTAAACACAACCTAGTAACTGAAAATGATAGGCAAGGTAACCTATGCAATAAGAAAAAATGCTCAAACTTATTAGGTACCTATGTTATTTAATTTATCTCAGTAAATATCGTGATGATTTTATGCAAAGCCGGAACTAAGTAAATCATTTGCACTTCCGATTGCAAATAATTGATTGATCAATCATCATTGGAAACGCTACTCACAGCGCAAACGATTAAATACAATCGAATCGTACTTATAATTCCCAAGAAGGTTATATAAACGGAAATAAAAACAAATAATCATGACAGAAGTTTTAGGAAGTCTGCTGAATCACGCAATAACGATAACTGCCAGTTTATAATTTCCTGAAATTATTATCTACTGTGTCACTGTACCATCAGACACATTGTTCTATAGAATTTACAGCAATTTGTCTATTGACAATAAACCTTGTTTTTTTGTTAAGTAAGACCAATTTAGGCATGTAATTTTCAGCAAGGATTTTACCTAATTGAGTATAAAAATATTTTTATCGTGACTTTACAGTGATGTGATGTTGTGGTAAGTAAAATAATAGCATCGCATTTCTCCGTGGTCTTACCAAAAGAATTAAAATTTGTTTGAAATATTTACTTAATTCGGTAATTATACAGTGCATTATAGAAGGTAAATAATATTCCTTCGATTGTACCTGCAAAGGTCAAAGAAAGTTGGTTAGATAAGCCACGTTAGCTCTGTGGTAGAGACGTATCGCGTGACGAAAATTGTGGAGTCGAATTTTTAAAATGAGCTTGTGCTTTCGTTAAAAAAAGTACCCGCTGGCCTAGGTACCATCGGTGTGTTACAGCAGTTGCTCTTGAGAACCAATTGCCTTCTAGGCATTGTAAAAGGTAACTTATTTTTTATCCACCTGGTATTGCCAATGTCTAAAGGTGTCGGTAGTCTTCACTTAACACCAGGACACCCGCCTGCCTGCTTCTATGATAAAAACTACAAAGAGTCCTATATCGTCTTCCATTAATTGCGACGAGTAAGATCGGAAAAAATACGTAAATAATAAAAAAAAATTAAGACACTACTTTTGTTTTATCATCGCAACGGCCGTATATATTAGATCATTTTAACGCTACATTAGCATTGTACGGGGTATTTTACTTTTTCACCGGCGCGTTGTGGGTGCGACTACATGGCTCTAATTGGCCGAAATGAAACCTATTATACTCGATGATTTGTGATGATTGACAGCTGCCAATCAGTATTGCGTGAGTGAGCCGCCAGGTGGCGCGTGCTTAAGGGAACGTGCACGTAGGATGTGGTTGGCATATTTTACGGGGTTTCAATTTTTTTTCTACGGCCCAAATATACATTGTTAGCTTTTTAGGAATAGTTAGTCAAGCCTTTACATATTTTGTATTCAATATATTGATAAGGATTTTTTATGTAGGTACCTACCTAATAAGGTCATATCGAGCTATGTTGACTTGAAGATTGATGTAGAGATATATGTTTTCTAATTGTCTAAAAGGTAAATGGCGAGGAGAATCATACCTACCTCCAAAGAACAATTTTACAAGGGGACTCTCTGAGTGATTATTGTAACACTATTATCACAATTGTTAATATTGATAATCATCATCATATCAGCTGGAAGACGTCCGCTGTTCCCCAAAGGATCTCCACAATGACCGGCTTTGCGCTAGCCGCATCCATTAGCTTCCCGATAATAATAATAAGCCATTTATTCTGAACCATTTGTTTGTGTTTACATGCTATTTTGGTTTTAATTTATCATAAAATGTCCCGAAGTTCAGAGTGCCTCTTGGCATATCCAACCTCTAACAATTTCCACTGGGTTCGGTCAAGTGCTACCCTTCTCCAGTGAGATCCAGTTGTTAGTTTTAGGTCATCTTCCCACCTTGTTTGTTGGCGACCTCTACTGCGCTTGCCATATCTGGGGTACCAATCAGTGATACTTTAGCTCCACTTGTTTTGGGGGTCTCGTAACATGTGTCCATCTCCACTATTGTTGGTCTATTCTGGCAATTATATCAACTAGTTTCGTTTTTAGGGTTCCGTACCCAAAGGGTAAAAACGGAACCCTATTACTGTCTGTCCGTTCGTCTGTCTGTTACCAGGCTGTATCTCAGGAACCGCGATAGCTAGACAGTTGAAATTTTCACAAATTATGTATTTCTGTTGCCACTATAACAACAACTACTAAAAACAAAATAAAATAAATATTTAAGGGGGGCTCCCATACAACAAACATGATTTTTTTGCCTTTTTTACGGAACCCTTCGTGCGCGAGTCCGACTCGCACTTGGCCGTTTTTTCCCTTATTATGCTACTTCTCACTGTGTCTTGTTTCTTTATTCCTGTTAAGCTTCTCTCCATGACTCTCTGACATCGTTCCAACTTTTCAATGTGATTTATCTTCCCGATAATAGTTATTGATATTTATGGTTCATTGGATAAGTAGATGTAGAGATCGCTATTGCAATGTTGAATATAATATAGCAACCTCACGTGAAAAACTAACAGCAAAAAATCCGGAAAGCATAAAAATATGTTGCTATCCGCAACCTTTACCAATTGACCAAGTAATAAATCATTCCACTATTATTTCCAAAAACACCTTTTGTTTCCCATAAAATACCGCAATATAGCTCGAAGCTATATATAAATCTTCCTCCAAAATATCGGTATAGAACATCTAAAGTTATAATAAATCTACAAATAATTATTTAGTTACCATTTGGGCTACTTCAGTGATCGTTACGTGAGTACGCCTTGGGGTTAATGCAATCTTCATTATCTTACCTTATTGTTCACCTACGCTATATTTTTTAGTAATTTGGACTTGGAATTCAACTCATCTGATACTTAATATGGTTTTACAAAATTGTACCTACTAAATGTAATGATTATTTTCGACATTTAAACAGTTTGAAGTTTTTCAATTTAGGTATAATATTAGTACACCAGTATTATTAAAATAACTGGTGAATAATGGCAAAAAAAACTGCAACTTTCTTTCTTATGTTAGAAGTTTCTGCCTACCTTGCTATCCTTAAGCTGTTGGGTATACTGAGGGACGCGCAAACCACTTAAACAATAAGATAACAATTTAATCTAGTATAGGTATAAGCGACATTAATTAAAAACAGCAATCACTTTCTACAAGGAAGATAATGGAAAAGCATCATATGAAATATAAGTAGTTTAGATCAAAAATCCGCATAAAACGAACAAGCAGAGATTTAATTTGCTTATTAGAGTTTCGCATCTACCTTAGTATAATCTTCTATAGAATTTGATAGACTTAGCGATTGTCATATATCGTAGATAACAAAGGCTACCGTACCTATTAATTAACTGAAATGATTGTTCCTAGCTAATTGAATAGAACTGCCTGAATTAACATCGATAAATCAGCGCGGTGCATTCATAAATCAACAGAAACGTCAGTCAGTGTATGCGCCCGCGCATGTGCGCCACTGACAGACAAAATCATTTGAAATATCGCCGTTGTTCAACCAAATTCGACTTTAATCCGCGCCGAATTGCGTTTAATTGGTATAAAAGAGCAAAAGTAACGATTATTGGCATAAATTGGGAATAGTCATGGGAAAGCGGTGCGATTTCGCGATTAGACCCCAATCAGAAGGGATTTGTTGCAATTTTCATTGACTGGCAAATTGCAGATGTAAAAGTTAAACTTCAATCATCAATCAGTAACACAGTTTCACGTCGATTCGTGTAAATTGGTTTCATTTCCCAATTAAGGTCGAATTAGATTAGAATTCGTTTAATCGAGTTCACAAAAAAATCTGTGAAGGTTAGGTTAATATACAATACAAATACAAAATGTTTATTTACCTTAAATGATTTTACAATTTACAGTACAGTATTCGAAGCCTCCTTTTAAGTATGAAATACCTATTAAAATACATGGTTAAGGTATGTAAATTATTATCTACCGATAAAGAAAAGAGGTTTGCATATCGGAAGTGCCTATATTTAGTTTGCTCTAAGCTCTATGAATAACAAATATATACCTACCTAACATAACAAGATTCTACCTCATCTTTTGATTCTCTTTTTACTTTCACTGGTCCCGCCTGGGGGTGCATCAAAAGGTCCACTTTGCGATAACCATTATTTTATATCCTCCGTATTTTAGATTAAGAGCAGTCATTTGAGAGATTTGACTAATCTCTTCAGAACATTCGCCAAGAATAATTAATTATAAAAAATAACTTAAAATCCGATTATGAAACAAATAAATATACAATAAAGCTTATCATCATAAACCCTTTTAAGAAGCTGCACAACAAAAATTGTAAATATTTGTAATAATTTTCCTTCGTACGTAATACGTAGCGACATCGCGTTGTGACAAACGACATTTCTTAGTTCAGCACTTTTCCGCTAGATGGCGCAACGATCCCAGAAATTATATTCATGGAATTTTATAATTTCCTATGGGAATATGAGGATGTTTTATAGTAATTACAGTATTTTGTATTATGAGGTATTTTGATCTACATAATTTTAACATTATTTTGATAGGTAGCGAGCGACATGAAAAGGTAGTAGGTATACCTAATGATAACAACGAGTCAACGACGTAGCGTAAGTAGGTACTCGTCTCAAATACTTAATTAGATACAGGTAATTGCTACTTAGCACAATGTCTTTATAGTAACAGAAACAATATTTTGAAATTTATAGTCATATACGTAGTTAGGTTACATTCCTGGAGAAAAATAATTAACTGAAAAACTGATTATCATTCTTCTTTCTATTATTCTTTCATACACTTTAATAAAAGCTTTAAAATTATAATACGACTATCCCAAAACAAGTTGTAACCATCCAAATTTGCTTGCAACATCTGACCGTATAATTATAATATTTTTTTAACTTAACATTACCCGTAATAATGATCGTGTTTGGATATAGCACGAAGCATGACGCCATACCATAGACCACTCTCTAATGGGCGAATGGACACGCCAACAGCCGTCGTTATTTTATACCATATTAATAATATAAATTTAACATTAGATACTTACCTACTTAAAAAAAGCGTTCGTAAATGCTGCCAATACTTCTTTGTCATCATTTTTATTGTCTTTGTTAATTGTTTTCATTTCCTTGTATTTTCATAATGGTACTTGCTAAAAATTAACCATACTATCCATCTTTCATTATGAAAAATATTAACTTTTCCGCATCTAACTTAGCCAGGTTATTCTAATACTTTTCCATAAATTACGGTGAATACCATAGTCGAAAGGTCTGATATAAATAATAAACGATTAACTATTATTATCTATAGTTTAATTTGAGACTCGTTTACGTTGTTTTTTTGCTAAGGTTCCAAAAACAAATTGAAGGGGCCGCAAAGTATTTATTCCTTCAGATCTTCTAACTTTACAATCAGCAAATTGGTCTAGACTAAAATATAAAAATAAACTTAGGATATTCGTATTAGTATATGATAGTATCAAGTATGATTATCATGTAAAATTATTTTAAAATTTATAATCAAATCTTTTTAAAAGTAATTTATATACTATAATTGATTTGTCATTGAAGATACTCAGCAATTTGAATTATAGCTTCATGGTACTATGAGCTTTATAATTTATGAAAATTAATTAATAACTTTTGCATTAATCGTTACTACTGCAACTGATATAAATTATCAGATTTACTTTAATTTGTCGGTCATCTTATATGACTGTCTTTCTATAAGTATTTCTTAAGTGACTGTCGCCTATAGACATTGGAAATTCCAAGGGGTTGCCAATGTGTTGTTGGCTTGGCAACAGATTTACCTCTAGAGGGTGAAGGTAAAAATTATGGTAAAATTTACTGATGCGATACTACCGGGTCGTCCAGTCGACCTTCAACTGAGAAGATCTGGCAAACGTTACATGCAGAACTTATGATATATCGCATTAACTCAATTGAATATTAAACTTATTGGGTAGGTACTTATTTATGGAGATTTGATATTTGCATAATTTAACATTAAATACGTATTTATTTATTAATACAAAGTTTATGATTATATCATGTTTTTAAGCCAAAAATATAAAACTCACATGCATGTATGTATATTATGGTAAATAAAACAAAAAAGTAGGATTCAATGCAATTATTTTTTCATTAAAATTAGATGTTTTATAATTAGCCTCGTAGACTTAACTATTGTCTGACTTATATTACAATATTTACAATTATTTACAAACGATCTAGAACTAATACAAATTGTACTAATTATACTTAAATTATCTACATCTAATTCAAATTTGAACATGATCTCTGAATATGTCATAGCCACTGAATTTGGAAAGAAACCACTTAAAACAAAGGTAATACTTTTCGGTAACTTTAGTTAACCATAATCTTAGGCCTAATTTAAAACTATCACAATAAATAAATCTCTAAGGAAAACAATAACAATCATAATTAATAATAAAATAATATCAGTCTTTTTAGTGTGAAAAGATCCGAATTCAAATTATTGGCTACATTGTGAATCATTCGCAAAATGAAGAGATAGCCTTGATGACTGATCATTGTACAAAGAAAAAGATTGTCACAAACAGAAGTGAATTGAGGAATGTGCAATGTGAGACATAGATAAGAAATTTATTAATCAGTCGATGAGATATTTCTTTGGCAAATAAATAAACAATACATAACCGTATAATGTGAGCTATGATTCTAGAAACTATCAATACGCTTTAATCAAAACGTCGATAACTCCTTTTATAATTTCAACAACTCTGAAACTCGCTGTAAGAGTCAGTAATATTTACATGGTTCTCAATAACTATAGAAAGACAATATAACTAACGTTTCATGATATCTTCTATTGAAAAACCCAGAGTCTTTTTAGGTCCTTCAATTGGTGATTGGTGCGGACTTACAAGGGGTTGATGTTGTTGTAGAGGTAATTGAGGTGATGGCTTGTGTGAGAGATCCAATAGTGAGCTTTCGGATTGACTCGTCGATGAAACTTCTTGACAACCTTCCAGATGATCTAGGTGATGTTTGCTAGCTTCACTGTGTGTAAGAAGATGGGTCTTCAAATTAGATCTTTGGTTGAAACTTTTGTTGCAAACTGGGCATTTATGGGGAGATTCTTCCATGTGTAGAATCTTGTGTACTGCTAAAGTTCTCGACTGGCAGAATCCTTTCCCGCATTCCGTACATTTGAATGGCTTCTCCTTGGAATGGATATACCTAGAAAAATAGAGAAATATGATAAGACACAAGCTCAACTTTCACTTGTAGAGGCGAGAAAACGGCTAGACGTGCTCTATGTAAACAAATATCTAGATGGGTATTTATGGCTCAATAGACGACGAAGTAATAAGCGTTTTGAATGAAAATTTAAGTGATTCTACATTACGAATACATTAGAAGGCTAATAATATACGATATAATATGAGAAAAAAAAGTGTTGTCTCGTAAAAGCGAAGAAATATAACGTGTAATTTGTTCGATGGCGGAGCAAGACAGATATGGTGATCGTAAAGAACCAAACCGGTTGTTGGGGGAGCGCGTGCGGCCAGCGTCTTGCGACCTCACAAAAAGGTTTACACTTTATTTTTACTTTCTTATAGTCAATAATGCCTAAGTGAAGCACATACTTAATCATATTGTTGATATTAGAGATACATTAAAATTAATTTAATAGTAAATGGGCAAGTTAGGGATTTATATGAAACGTTTATCGACAAAATACGGAGGTGAAAGTGTTTTACGTTTACATCGAGACATTAATCAAAATCAAAAGTTATTGGCTATCAAATTACTCGAACGGAACATAATTTTGACATTAAAAACTTGGTCGTAAAACGATATTTACCTGTGATCTCTGAGGTGGTCCTGTCGTCGGAAAGCTTTTCCGCAGATGTCACATGAGTAGGGCCTCTCATCGGTGTGTGTCCTCTCATGAATGAGTAAGTTGTAGGACTTGGTGAACTGACGATTACAATATTTGCAGATAAACTGTTTCTTGGGCCTTGTCCCTGGAACGCCGGGTGCTCGCATTGGAGGTGGATGTCTTCCAGGCATCCTCTGAGCCATTGCTCCGGGATATCTCATAGAATGGTGGTATAATGCAGCGTTTCTGATCCATTGATTTACCAGCATCGCATGGTAGGGTGCTGAAGGTGGCAATGTAGCAACTTGAGCTTGCACGTAGGCTGACATCGCTGGATGCGTGTAACTTGGTACTGGCACCTTCTCGTAAGGGTAGGGTGTTTGCATTGTGGGTCGTGGGTAGGATGGATAGGGTTGGGGTGCAGGTGGGGTCCAAGCGGGTTGGTGGCGGGAGATAACGACGGCAGGAGGTGTGTCGTCGGTGGGCGTATGCGGTGGTGTTGGTAATGGGGGCGACGGCCGTTCAAGTTTCACTAATGCTTCGATAGGGAAGTCTGGAGGGTAGCCTGTGAAGATAATAAAATAGAGGTGTTATAATGGGGCTGTATGACACTCAAGCTTATGTTAATGGAACGGTTATGCGGCTATTATGGATATATTTTGTTTAAATTGATTAGTATTGAGTGCCTATGGGAAATATTTTAAGTAATGTAAAATTTACATTATTATTGATTAAAAAAATACACAATTAAAGTTAAAAATGTACCACTTCAATTTTTTAACGCTAAATTGTAATTTCAGAAAATCATCATTGCTTTATATTTTTTGGAACAAATATATTTTTTATTTAGGTAAGTAAGTATCTAAAAGTATCCAATACAAAGGAATCCACACATGAAAAAGAAACTTTAGTTTACATTAAAAAATATACCACAATACTTACTGTGATTTTCCTCAATATGTTCTTCTTCCTCGTCTATATTGATATCGTCCGAACTATCAACACTGTAAGGCTTATCTTCCATTTCCACAAAACAAATTGTCCAAAGAAAAAAACACTAGGGCACTGTACTCGGCTCGGTCAGACTCACTGTGGTATCACTGTATACCTGTGTCGTCACTGGCAAACCGGTCTGTGAACTGACAACCGGCTTGAGAGAGCGCGCGGAGCGTTATGAGTTTGTGTGCGTTCGTTATCTTGGCCTGCGCTTGCGCGCGACGGGGAGGGAGGACATCAAAAGCACCGCTCCGGTCGGCGCCTGTGTCAGCTCCCGAAGCAGCAGCGCGCCTCCCAATAGGCGGAGCTTACCGAGCACTGCCTTCGGAATCGATCGGTAACAATCGCGAATTGCTCAAATCACTCTCTACTTCATGTAGACTAGGTTCTAACTCTATACTTAAGTACAAGAAAATGGGACCTTGTCTCAGTGAAGTAGAACATGAATTGTATTGTTTTGAAATCGAGTTTATTTGGTAATGCAAATTTTTGGTGACATAGCCCGGTGAGGCTATTAGGTGAGCGGATTGCTCTCGTAATTTAGTTTCGTAGGCAAGTCTTTGTACTGATTGTCGTACATGGCTTTGTTCGTTCCCTTTGTAATTTGTATCTCTATTGAGATTAGGTATTGCAGTACAAAGCTATTGTAGACTGTTTAGGAGTGGTAGTGAAAGCTGAATCAGATTTCGTTGTCTGGATTAAATTGTTTACAATTTGGACCGTGAAACCTTATACTTTGTGGTTCTGTATTGGCTATTTGTAGGTCAACTAACATGCATATGTAGGTGATGTAGCTATTTAACTTGAAACTAAGTACCTAATACCTTCCTCTACCAAGATAAACCATCAAAATGTATTTATTTACATTATATCCACCGGTAAACAAAGGCCTTCTATAGCTCCTACTCGGAACTGTCCAAGGCATGCAGTATCTTCAAGAATCTACTTCTTCTACTCTACTTCTACAATACTTTATAAGTTAGGAACTAATAATTGTTTTGCTTTATTCTTATAAGGTACCTAGTTTATGAGTTTCACTTATTGTACTTGTTTGCCATATTTTAATGTATCCTACCTATTGCCCTAGGTTGCCTGGAAAAAAAGCCGCCAAAATTGTTTTCCACTGTTTTCTGTCTTTTGTGTAACTTGTAACTTTTGTAATATGGTGTCAACAATAAAGCATAATTTTTATTGTATTGTATTGCATTTTACCTACTATCTATTTCTATTAAATTTGACATATTGTACACTCCCGTTACCCCATTATACAATAACACCCTGCAGGTATATTCGTCTGGTTTATGCTTTTTTCAGATGATGTTCTTTTAATGACGGGTCAACCTATGGGTTTTCATTATTAAAAGCTTCATACCTAACTAACATTTAACTCTAAATATGATGTGTTTTACCTAAAGCATTTGGATATCTATACTTAATATAACATTATTAACTATAATTAAACATGAATTTAAAATTTAACGAAATTAACTTCGTACTACTCATATCACTTAAGGCATTAATGAGGCTTCTATCAGTAGATTTAAGTTACGTAACAATTACTTATTAAATTAATTATTAAAAATGAATGTAATTAACTAAGAGGTAGGTAGGTACTTACCTACCTGTATTAGTTACTAATATAAAAAAAGGCGAGGAAACTGAATAAAATCTAACAGATTTGCCTATCAGAGGAATATTTCAGAACCGACAGAATAAATAAATTAAAGTAGCTCGAAAAAGAAAAACTGGAATAGAAATATTAATGTAAATAAATATTTCTATATAATAGAATTTATTCATGCTTAGAATAGGTACTGGTTTTTTTTTCTAAAAATATATCAAAATTAGATCCAGACTGCAACATTTTATAAGCAATTCAAAAATGTTCATGATTCTGCTATGATTTTTTATTGTCGTACTTTTATGTAGGTTCTACATTAGTCGGACTATCATAATCATTTTATTAGCATAAATAGATTCCAAAAAACCATTTAAGTAATATGTTTCATAACAGTCCTAGTAAAAGTTACCTACAAAAATTCACGACATACCAACAATATGACTGCGACGTAACCAGTGGTGAGCATTTTTGATGCGTGTGCGCAAACATCGGTCAGGTGGGCGCGGGACACACGACACTCGGCGGCACCCTTTGTGCCATAATCAAAAGCGCCGACACAAACATTAGCTTTGTCCAGTAATAACGAAATAACTCACACAATGTTTATTCTATCTTGATTTGAATGCTACCAATCAGTGAGACTAAAATGGCATTTGTTTTTTTTTACTTACGTCGTTTTGCTTTGCATAGGTTGGGGTCGGCCGGCTGTGCCACTAGACACCTTGTTGAGTCTAGAAGTTAGCTTGTTAGTTGAGCAATGATTGTGTGAATAAATCAAAAAGTCATAGGTAGGTGATGTTTTGAATCTTTGATTGAAACTGAATGGCGCGACTAATATTGAGTGATCAGAAATAGGTAAGAGTAACAAAGCGGTTGAATAAGGGTCAATTAAGATGATCAACCTTTCGATCTTATATACCTTCACCCTACACCAACAGTATTGACTGTATTGACTAACACGAGATGATCTGTCAATAAAACATCAGAATTTCTGAACGCTCTCAAAATTGTAATTTTCTATTTTTTTATTCTCAATAAGCTTGCGTTTGACCACAATCTCACCATAGTAAGTGATGATGTGGCCGAAGCTGGTAAGCCCACAAAGCCTAGATGGGAACTAGCTCTTAACTGCAGCTGTCAGAACAAACTGATAGGTGCTTGGCGACAGATTTTCTACTTTAGGGTGGTAGCCAGCCAGTCGGGTACTACAAAGTACCCTACAACCGAGCTATGGTTTCCTAACGATGTTCTCCTTCACCGAAAGCTCAAGCTCATTGTAGGTCCCCAGACCTTAACCGAGGTATCCGACGTCACTCACTACCACTGAGCTATTATCGCCTTAAATTATAACGTTGGATTGGACACTTTTCAAATATTAATCGGAGTAAATACGTATATTTTATCTGTTCAGCTCAGTATTCATATAAGTACCTACCTATCTGTTCAGTTCGCCCGGATGCTGGTAAACAGGTACAGTAGGTAGTCTAGAGGAGAAGGAAAAACCGAAATCCGGCCTGGAATTAGTCCATTAGGCGGTACTAGGGCTGAAATAAGTGACAGACACCTTCAACTCAAAACTCATTTATTCAGTTTAGGCCCTGGTAAGGCACTTATGAACGTTACAATTATTACTCTACCACCGGTTCAGAATACGAGTACACTTAAACTGAGAAGACTCCGACAAGAAACTCAGCAAGGCAATCGACCTGGCTCCGCACGTATTGGTTTGCCTTTCCTGCAGAATCAGCCAGTGAGGGCGAGAGGGTGACGTGGGCCCTGGGTAACTATCTAGGCAGTGATCTAACTCTGTCCCAGCGTCGCTGGAGAGGGCACTTCAGAGCCTGCCACACGGACGCTGTTTAGACCATCTATTTAAGATGTAAAGGCCTTTATTTCATAGCCACTCTGCTAAAATGTCTTCATGTCAAGGAGAACTCTTCAAGAATCCAATCCTTGGGGAACCCATGATGTGTCTATGATGACGACATATACAATAGTAGGCAAAAACAAAAATAACAGAAGGTAATAAATTAAAAATTCGTCAAGTCACTAAATAATATTTTATCGTGCTAAGCTGAATATATTTAATTTATTGCTACCATTAATTTATAACTCGTTGCTTCTGTTTATTATATTTCTTATATTAAGTAGACTGATATTTTAGTTTTTTATTAAGTCTATAAAATTTGTAAAGCTTAGGTAATTTAGTTTACGAGTATAAGTTTTTTTTTTTTTTTTATGTCACAAGTGACAACGAGGCAGGCGGGTCACCTGATGGTAAGTGACAACCGTCGCCTATAGACATTGGCAATACCAGGGGATTGCTAATGTGTTGTACACCTTATTAAGGCGAACTGGCTCTCAAGTGCAATTGCCGGAACACACCAACAGGTGCTTGGCGACAGATTTTCAACTTGAGGGTGGTAGCCAGTCAGTCGAGTACTACAAAGTACCCTACCACCGTGCTGTGGTTTCCTCACGATGTTTTCCTTCACCAAAAGCTCAAGCTCATTGTAAGGATTCGAACCCACGACCTTCGCCGCGGTATCCGACGTCACTTACCACTGAGCTATCATCGCCTTATACTTATTAAAGCAGTAAATGCTTACTGCTTTAATAATAATTCTATCTATAAATTATTGACCTAACTAATACCCTACTTATCAATTAACCTTACTTAGTGTAGATACAATAATCCTAATTATATTATAAATGTGAAAGTAATTTCTGAAGTTGAATATAAAATAAACACATCTTACACAGTCAAATACCTATCTTGGTACCAAGATAAACTAAAACAAAGTATAAGTTTCTTAATCATTTAAAATAGTTGCTAATATCCCTTGTATTATTTTTGTCCTATTATAAAATTAAGTTACGTACATCAAAGAATGCTTTGCATGATTTTAATAAGATTTGATGTAATCTAAAACTAATGGAGCCTTCAAAAGCGTTTGTTATCCCCGCTTAAATATTTAGATTTGCGACTTAGACAAAGCTGTAGGGATGGTTGTGCAGTTAATTAACAATTTAAATACATTGAATTGCTTGGAAGAGTTAAATAGAATATTTTTAAGATTAATATTGTCATCTACCTCTTCATTGAAAGTTGAAATTATTCAGCGCTCACTACAAGACATCTGGGAGTAGCAACTTGTAGTAATTAAAAAAACGAGCTAAACTGACAGTAGTCGCATATGATGTGTAACAAACATCTGACTTCTCACCTTGATAATACCATACATGTAGGTACCTCTCGGAAAATGGGTTGATACCATCTGACAGCCAACTCTTCCACCGCGCGCTGGTTGGTCAATAAATGAGTTTTGAGTTTGAGTTGGAGCCTGTATGGATCAAAACCCTTTGCCTGCACTACAATAAAATTACACACTTCATCCCTATCTGATAACCTGGCTTCCTGTAAGCAAATCCTTAATCTGTTAAAGTTGTGTTATAGAAAGATGGCATCGTACGATGAACCGAAAAGCAAGGAACAGAAAGCTCTTTTATGAAGGTTTTATAGCTCTACGACTTTTGTGTAATAAGTATTCTCGAATCATTGCTGTCGTCACCCTAGGTTTTTTTTTAGCTCTGATCATGGTACGATTGGAATGTGTTGCTTGCATGCATCTCGGTGTAATTAGATCATTTTACTGAAATTGAAATAAACTAAATAATAAAAAAATGCTGGTGTATCAATTGTACTACTTTTTATTAATACAAAAGGCTTTTACTATAAAAAAAATTGTAATCACAACTTATATCGAAAATAAAAAATGCATGTTTCATTAATTAAGATTATTGTATTCGATTAATACTAATTATGTAAGCTACTAACTTTTAAGTGGTTCCAAGAATGGCGCCTTTTTAACATTATTATAATCAAGATCTTTATCTATAAAGTACCGAGGAACTTTAATTAAAAGTGTTTCAAAGTAAATAAGGTGAACCATGAAAACATGATTAGAAAAAATACTTATTACTATCGGTGGGTAGAGACCTAAAAATCTATTTATTAATTCACTAGCTATCCTCCGCGGTTTCACACGCATTTCCGAGGGATCATTTAATGTTTCGGGTTAATGACACTCACAAATAACGCGGCATTCTATTGGTAGCAGAATTTTCAAAATCAGTTCAGTATATCCAGAGATTACCCCCTACAACCCCACAAACTAACTAACTTTACCTCTTTATAATATTACCTATAGTAATAGTATAGATGTAGTGTATTTTAATTTGTATTTGGCAATAAATTAATGAAGTACTCATTTTTAACTCGATGAACTATCTCTTATCAAGCACAAACAAACATATAATTAAGAAATAAAAACTGAAAACAAACAAAATGCCGTCATGCTAATAATCCAGACAATATACTTCTTAATTTGCATAAGATAAAGTTGATTATCAAAAACAGAATCTACTAATTGGGGGATATAATCGTAAAAACTATGCGAGAGTAGTTTATTCTTTGTAAATATGGGAAAAATTCCTCATTGTATGGATTATGGGACCTTCTCAAATGACCTTAACTTTTTTTTTTGGCTACATAATACTGTTGTCACATCGAACTAAATATTTTTTGATGTGTAATATATTTCCTCTCTCCTCCTCCTGGTAGAGTTAGTCAGATAGGGACATTTCCTCTATTGTAGTGCAGGCAAAGGGTAGCCCATAAAGCGTCAAACTGAAAGATGTCGGATGACACATCATATGCGACTCCTGTAAGGTTCGCTCCTTTTTTTTTATTGACAATTCAAATTAGTTTGATATTTCTAATGGTCGATATGTAAAAAAATATTTGTCTTGACTAACTGACACAATGAATTATCAACACACAGTCTAAACCACTAAAATATAAACTATATTTTTGCGCACAAGTTCCTTTAATAACGTGGAAATCAATTAGGTTACAGTTTTTTGAAATCCAGCCCCTGAGGGGGTAATTAGTGAGTTAACGGGTGAAATGAAAACGTAGAATGGAAAGTTTATTTCTACAACTAAACAAGAAGTATTGATTTCATAGAACTTAACTATAACTTGTAGTGTAGGTAGGTACCTACATAGCTAAGATTGTGCCGACACAATCGGTACTTTTGGCAATCCCTCTGATATTACTAATTCCATGGATGATGGAAACCACTTACATACCATCAGACAGACTACTCAAAGTTAAAGTCAAAACCAACCCTAGGATGGAACGTGTTGTTAGGCACATGGCCTTTATATGACTTTTCACCCGCGTTCCCCTGGGATTTTTGTAAAATAGCGTGATGTGTTATACCTATAGCCTTTCTCGATAAATGGGCTATTAACACTAAAATATGTTTTTCTATTTTGAACCATTTTCCCAGGGGCGTAATATATTCAAATGAGGAATATAACCTTCTTAGTCCTATTCAGTTAGATACTTAAATAAGAAAAGAAGTTATTACCTATTGTAAAAACTGAGCCTGGGTAACATACGATTTCTCTTATCACTTCCCAAAACACACCTCCCATGGAAAGGTCATTACTTGAAAAGGTAGGCTTTGTTCCTCTTATCAGTCATCAACAATATTCTCTACATGAATACATACCTATAGTTAGTTATGCTTTGTTAACTCTATTTCTTTTACTGATAACTGATAGACGCAGGTAAGGAACTACGACGGCGTTTCAAAGGGAACAGTGGCAAGTAAGGCGCCTTAATGTTATTAAAACTATTGTAAACAGTATATTAGTATGTTTATGACCCCTGTCGGCTCGTTTTACCTTTTGTTTTGATACTTTTAAATTGTCGGCTCGTTTTAGCAGAGGAAATTGGGACGATAGGTGCAATTGCTATGTAAATAATGAGTAAGCTCCCTTTTAGGAATAGTTGGTTCTGAAATAAAAAAATTGTATCCAAAATTCTTTCTGCTAAATGGTGAAGGTCAAAACTGAATCGTGTATTTTTGTATGAAGAATAACTTACACCTACTCAAAAATGTACTAAGACTTAAAAAAGAGTACAAGGTAGTAACAGAGAAAGATATCTTCGACAGATTAATAAAAACTTACATCAATTAAATTGTGTATCATATCAATTTAATCAATCTAGATATGCATGTATTGAAACATAAAAAGAAATTAATGGAATTGATTAGAATTTTAGTGCACTTTATAATTAGAGATAGAAAATCATATTGCCGTTAATTAATTTGCTAGATAACGTCGTCGAAGTACTTCAAGATCCGTGTCCATAATCTGATTACTAATAAACTTGCATTAGTTTGTATAAAACATCAATTCGTTTAGTCGGGACATTTCAAAAATTTGCTTTGATTTGAATGTTGCCGTATCGGCGGTCTCTGGTACAGAGATTTCATTATATCTTCCCTTTAAAATAAAAAAATAACCTGCATTTGTTGATGACTAAAATTTTATGATATAAAGTGCAAAATAAATTCATGGTGGAAAGAAAATCCTGGAATAACATCCACACAATACTATCCATCCATACTAATATTATAAATGCGAAAGTGTGTCTGTCTGTCTGTTACCTCTTCACGCTTAACCGATTTGTATTGGTATAAAGATAGATGAAACCTTGGAAAAGGACATAGGATACTTTTAATCCCGGGAAAAGATAAGATCCCTCAGGAACGCGGGTGAAACTGCGGGGCGGAATCTAGTTCTGTATAAATGATTTTGTATAATAATATGATAACGTAAGTCTTGACTTTTATTTTACACTTTACATAGCTTGTAGGCCCCTTATAGTAAAACTAGCTTTCCGCCCCGCGGTTTCACCCGCGTATCCCTTTTTTACCCATTTAGAGATTGAATTTCGAAAAATCCCATCTTATTCTTCGTTAACATCTTAAAAACAATACCTGTGAAAAAAAAACAGCTTTCTAGGTCCAATGTTGTAGACTGTAGACTGGGTGTTGATGAGTCAGCTTAGTGAGTCAGGCCTTCTCATTTTTCATACCAAATTTGAACCCCTCGGGGTGGGAATTTAAAAAACGCAAAAACACGTGTTTTTTTCTTTCTAATTATTAGCTTAAAAACAAAGTTTCATGGTTCTAGCTTAAAAAAATCGCGGACTTTCATACAAACTTTCAACCCCCGTTTCACCCCCTCAAGGGTATAAATTTAAATAACGCTAATACATTTGTTTCTTTATTTTTTATTGATAGTCTAAAAACAAAGTTTCATGATTCTAGCTTCAAAAATGACCGACTTTCATACAAACTTTCAACCCCTTTTTCACCCCCTTAAAGGTTGAATTTCGAAAAATCCGTTCTTATTCCTCGGTCGATTTTTAAAAACAACACCTGGGAAAAAAATCAGCTTTCTAGGTCTAAGGGTTTAGGCTGGGCGTTGATAGATCAGTCAGGACTTATCCTTTTATATATATAGACTAGCTTTCCGCCCCGCGGTTTCACCCGCGTATCCTTTGAGATTGAATTTAAAAAAATCTTTTTTAATCCTCGTCTACATCTTAAAAACATTACCTGTGAAAAATACACTGGGCGTTGATGTGTCAGTCCTTCTCATTTTTCATACCAAGAAACGGAAATAACTTTGTACGGGTAGCAGAGCATATAACCTATATGCCTATATAATTTTTTTTCTGTCATAGTGTCATATCAAGCGCGTGCATCAAGCGTGTGGGTATTGATATCTTTTTTGATACCTTCAATAATTTATACACTTAAACTTTCCTCATGAATCACTCCATCTATTTATGAAAACCGTATTAAAATCCGTGCAGTAGTTTATGAGTTTATCGCGTTCAGACAGACAGACGCAGCGGGGTGACCTTGTTTTATAATATTTAGTGATATTCTGGACTCCATGGACTCCAAAATGTATTTATTATGACTTATTCAAGTCTCTTACTTATACAATCAACGATGAAATGAAATGTTGAAATAACGTCGATTTTTTTATACCTCAAGTGACAACGTAGCTGACGGGTCACCTGGTGGTAAGTGACTACCGTCGCCTATAGTCCTTAGCAATACCAGGGGGATTACCAATGTGATGTACACCTTATTACAATGTATTTAAGGCAACTGGCTTTTAATTGCAACTGCCGGAACACACCAACAGGTGCGACAGATTTTCAACTTGAGGGTGGTAGCCAGCCAGGCGAGTACTACGAAGTACCCTACCACCGTGATATGGTTTCTTCACGATGTTTTCCTTCACCGAAAGCTCAAGCTCATTGAAGGATTCGAACCCACGACTTTCGCCGCGGTATCCGACATCACTACCACTGAGCTATCATCGTCTTTTGTTTTATCTCTAATCTCTAACAGTAGTATCTGGTACAACTTCCTCAGATCAATCATAAAACGTTCAGCCCTTTGATATAAACACTTGAACCTATCTAATCTTGAAGGTGATCGCCTTAGAACAATAACACACATTGATTATCAGAACTATGTAAATAAATAATCCTGCTATAATGTGTCTTTATGGTTTGAGGTATCCAAGCAAGTATGCGGTCTCTATGTATGTATACTTGGAATATAATTATCATCATATCAGCCGGGAGACGTCCACTACTGGACAAAGACCTCCCCAAGGATCTCCACAATGACCGGTCTTGTGCTACTCGCATCCAGTGGCTTCCCGCGACCCTCACAAGATCGTCGGTCCACCGTGTGGGAGGCCTGCCCAGTGGTTGCCACTCGAGAACCTTTCTGCCCCTTCGGCCGTCGGTTCTATGAACTATGTGCCCCGCCCACTGCCCCTTCAGTTTGGCAATTCTCCGGGCTATGTCGGTTACTTTGGTTCGCCTGCGGATTTCCTCATTTCTAATTCGATCTCGCAGGGAAACTCCGAGCATAGCCCTCTCCAGTGCTCTTTGGGTGACTTTGAGTCTTCTTAGGAGGCCAATGTAAGCGACCACGTTTCTGCTCCATTACTGGCGACACACACTAGTCGAAGACTTTCGACTTGAGACACTGCGGTATTTGGGACGAGAAGATGTTACGCAGCTTCCAGAACACAATACGTTGGAAAAACTACTTCTTGAGTTTCTACACTAAAAATAGGTTTCCAACCATGCTTAGAAAGAGCCAAAAGAAAGTCGTTTTTTTATTTTACTTTTTAGACATAAAGTTTTTTTTTTATTTAAATAACTTTTACCAACATAGGTACACTATTCTAGCATCGCTAAATAAGTTTTTTATATACTCACCACAGTCATTTACACATGTACCTACCTACATACATATACCAACGTATTTTTATTATTATATATCACACATTTACGCACACAAAGAAACTCTTTATCATCACATACATACATACAGACTAAACAATACACAGGTAGTGGCGACTCCGGCTTAAAAGTAAACGATAACAGATCAAAGGGTACCGACAGTTGATAACAGCAGATGTAAAGTACCGACAGGCATTACGGTAGCCGGTATAAAACGGACAATATTTTTTATTGCGAAACGTTTGATGTAGCCGATTGATAATGATTGTAGAAATAAGCAGTTGATCGAGATATAGGTACTCGCACGCATTAGATACGATAATATGGAATAAAATAGCTCAACCGTTTTGCAGTAAACCAATAATGAAATTATAATCATGTCTTATAAGTAGTCTTCATAGATAGTCATATGAAAATTTTTACGAGTCCACATCGAACGATTCTTAGTTCAAAAATTATTGTCTACCATATAATCATATTTTTTTACACCACAAGTGACAACCAAGCAGGCGGGTCACCTGATGGTAAGTGACTATCGTAGACGTTCGCCATACTAGGAGGACTGTCAATGTGTTGTCACCTTATTACATTGCCTTAAAGGCAACTGGCTTTCAAGTGCAATTGCAGGAACACACCAACAGGTGCTTGGCGACAGATTCTCAACTTGTGGGTAATAGCCAGCCAGTCGAGTACTACAAAGTACCTACCCTACCACCGTGCTGTGCTGCACTGAGCTATCATGGCCTTGTAAAATAATGTTTTCCATATCATTATTTACAATTTAGGTAGTAAATAAATCAAGGTAGATAATTAAGAAGCGTCGAACAATCCTAACTTCAATAATTCCTAAATAAACAAAACGATGTTACTGTTCATTCACATACCTACTGTGTACTTTTGTTTAAATTGTTCAAAGAAATGCGATAAGTGTTAAGGAAATCCGGTAAACACCTACTAAAGATCCAAACCAATTTTAAGGTAGTCAGATGGTATGGAAGCCTCTTAGATAGATACCATTAAAATCCTGGTCCATTTTATCAAATTGATACCATTTTTATTCCGCAACAATATTATTTTGTAGAATCTAAAAACAAATGAGTATAGATGTAAAAAAAAGCAAGATAAAAAAGTCTGTCAATCACTCGCAAAAGTAGAGGTTTATAAATGCCTGGTGGTGAAAATTGATATCACACACCAATGGCTATCCTGACCTAATTAACACCAATCAGCTTACCTTTGCGGCATTATCATATAAAGTCCAACTGCAATAAATATAGCAGCCGTGTAAAGTCTATTGTGACGGCTGTTATCAAAATGACGTCTATCAACGATATTTTAGCTGTGGTGCAAAATTAAAGCAGCGAGCGGGACCCGAGCACCATTTTCAAGTTTTTAATATAATTTCCACCCCGCGGTTTCACCCGCATTCCCGAGGGACCTTATCTTTTTCCGGAATAAAAAGTATTTCATATTTTATTCCAGGATATGATCTACTTGTGTGCCAATTTTCTTCAAAATCCGTTCCGTAATTTTTGCGTTTTTGAGCAACAAACATACAAACTTTCACATTTATTATATTAGTAGGAAGTAGGATTGCAATTGAATAGCATCGGCTTGATTTTCATCATCTCAATCATTACACCTGTGTCGTCAATTAAGCCTCTTATCGTTTAAATTGTAGATTTTTATTTTCTTCTTTATTTTATCTTATTTAGTTTCTATATAATATTTGTTCCAGAATTCTTATTAAGTTGCAGTAAATATGAGGACATCAATTTCATTTGTCACGTCATTACCTATATACTATACCTACTAATAGTTGTATTCAAAGGAGGAAAGTGAAATATTAAACCGTAGTAAATTACAACTCTGTTCTGTACTTAATCGCTGCCGCTTGTTACTTACCATATTTTAGCTGAATAGAAGCGGATAATGTGTCACTGCTGTAATGTAATGGAACTGTAACTGTAATCAGCGTATTAAAGTCACAAGTGCTTTTCACTACAACACCACTATCACTCATTGTTAAGGTATATGCAGCACGACATAACATGTCTAGGAACTGTGTACATTTTCTTGGTTATATTCAGTTGTGGTTATTAATTCAGAAATGAAAGTAATGTGTGTATTAATTTCTCACAAAATTATGTTTAATCCGAAAGAATGTAAGCTTGGAACATACATTTTCTTCAGCGGATATAAATTAATTTAAAAAAAAGTTTTCCATCACAGGACGCCCAGCAGATTTGAAACATCCATGTTAATATAAGAATTGATAATTAATAAAAACCTCTAACGATATATGGAGTAAAATAGAGTTTCGTTAAATAAATATTTTTGGTCACTTGATCGCCACCGTCACACATATTTCGATCCAATAATATAACTACTAATCTTTAAACGCTTTAGAAACAAAAAGGAGTCGAAAGCGGTGGCGTAGGTATAGGGGGCATCACGGCATGACATCGTCATACCTTTTGCCATCACTTTGTCATACGAATCTGTTTTGCTGCCAAGACGTGCCAATAGATGTTTCACATCAAAATATATATTAAAAGGTAGTATGCAACTGCCTTTAAATATTTCAATACTTTTGATATTAACCGACGCACTACCGATTTGGATACCGCGCCTAATGTGTCAGTTATGTTTTATCAGAACTAATGCATTTCATCGTATATCATCCACACATTAGAGCAGTTTATGTATGATCGCAATCAACTAATGTGGGAGTTTTAGAATTGTAATTCTCATACCATGTTTTGTAGGCATAAATAAATATTTGCATTCACTTTAACCTGATGGAAGGTGATGCTGTTCATCACTTTCTGCTTTCAATGTTTCTTTTAAATTTCCTCAAGGGAATACCATTAGGTATTCTTTTGTTTTTATTGTTTCACAGTACTCAGCTATATTTTGGGGTTTAGAAATTTCATTCATAAAGACAGTCAAAAGTAAATATTTGGTTACGATGTTGAGTAATAATAGGCAAACGTAGTCCAAATTTTAAACTGTATGTTTTCACTATTAAAGTCGATTTTAGAATAAATATACTTATTGTAAATAGGAGTAAGATATACAAACTGAAATGTAGCACGCCTTGACGCCACTTAAGACCACCCAAGGCGAAGTTTTTGCACATACGCATTCAGTTTATTTTCTAAACGAAGATCTGTGAAAATAATCGCATTTTTTTCCACTTACCTATTCTATTGATTAATGAAAGTGAAACTCATGCAAATATTTTTAATTAATATTTTGCTGAAATTAATCAATTCATTTCATGAATGACTATGAATATTAAAGCCCCAAATCCAAAAATGCAACGGTCACTATTCTTTTGGAGAACACCCATATATTTTTGGTCTTGAAACCCTACTTTATTTATTCTTGATTATTTTATGGTTAGTGTTGAATTTTCTAGTTATTTTTAATCTGATGCAAAAAAATGAAAGAGACTACCTAAAAACATCTTGTACACCCTTATAATTTCAAGTGTGAAAGAGCTTTTTCACTCGGTTAGACTAAGAAGTGTAGCGACACTGCATTTCTATGCGTTTGTCACTTCGCAGCCGCATTTTATCGCGAACTACAAAAAATATTGCAAATATAAAGTGACGCAATTTCACGCAATTTTGATTTCAAATTGTAATCGATGCTACCCAGATACGGACCACACATCGCAATACAATACAAAAAGACATCTGAACTAATTTATTTTGATAAACTGAAATAGAACATAAAGACCAATAGATAGATGTTAAAATTGAACGTAATAACGATAAGTACGGTATTGTATTGGTACCGCATATTGCACATTTGACGGTGTCGATTTCTGGTTGCCATCGAATGTCAATTGAAGTGTATTTTGTGGCTTTTGTTAATGTGACAAATTATTGTTCATTGATGTGGAATCTGATTATTTTGTGATTGATTTGAAAGCTCGGATCCTCCCTTCTATTTGTTGACAAACCAAACTATTGAGTATGTTCCCATTCCGGAGAATCGCTCTAAATAACAGTTCACAGAGAGCTAAACTAAATTGATATCAACACGATCTCAGCACGATTACAGATGTAATATATTTTTTGTTGAATACTTTCAATAGCCATCTGATTCCTGACTGAGCAGAGCGAGAGCGAACTATGGAAACCAGATAACTGATAAAACATGAAATACATACATAAATAGATAAAATTCCAGCCAGATTCAGGAAAAAATAAATCTTACACAAAATGTTTGTCCTGGATGGGAATCAAACCCACCACCTGTGGCGTGATATGTAGTTTAAATTAACCACGGTAACCGGCCCGTCAATTTAGCTTTTTATACTTTGGATAAGCTTGTTTTGACCACAATCTGTTAACCATAAGGCGATGATAGCTCAGTGTCAGGATACCGCGGCGAAGGTGGTGGGTTCGAATCCTACAATGAGCTTGAGCTTTCGGTGAAGGAAAACATCGTGATGAAACCATAGCACGGTGGTAGGGTACTTTGTAGTACCCGACTGGCTGGCTACCACCCTCAAGTTGAAAATCTGTCGCCAAGCACCTATCGGTGTGTTCCGACAGTTGCACTTGAGAGCCAGTTCCCATCTAGGCTTTGTGTGCTTACCACCTTCGGCCACATCATCACTTACCATAGTGAGATAAAAAAAAAACAAGTTTATCCACGATAAAAAAAAACAAGTTATGTGAAATGTGTTCGAATGTGGTAAGCACACAAAGCCTAGAAGTGCAATGGCTCTAATGGAAAAAATTTACAAATCTGTGGTTATTGGGCCATATTCATACGTAAAATTATTATATTGTATGTCAATGTCTTGCCATTAAAATGAAATAAATGATAACTCGTAAATACGAATTTATGAAAATATACTCAAATAAATATCCTGAAACATTTCTCGTGCCCCGCAGTAGGTACTCTTCAAACATATAATCTGCCGATACAAATTAAACTTGTTTAATAATTTTGCTATTAAAGTAAATCCGACACATGTAGGTAAAATCACGGGCGATCTTTTACACTAATTCATTGCCCATTGTACAGTAAAGTGACAATTGCCTTCGGTACGTGTCAAATAAATGTCCCGGAGTTTCCCATTACCGAATTTTAGAACAGTCTCCATATGCATTCACTATTTATTTTGAACCTTATGTTAATGGTAATTGGAACAATGTTATTTTTCTTGATGTATAGGCATAAGTTTGTTGTATCAGTGTCGAATGATGTTTGTGTACCGAGCACCCCCTGTTTGAACAACAAATTAGTTCCATTATACGCTTATGAGTAGGGAGGAAGTTCCATAGTAATCTAAGGGCGGACAAGATTCTTATTACAAAGTTCCTGTAATAGTTTTAACGAAGTTATAATTTGAAGGCAAGTTATTTTTTGCATATCATCTATTGAAAAATATTCGAAATTTTATGTCACCGTATTTTTCTGGGACCGAGTTTCAAATAATATTCAACTCTTGTAGTTTTAAACTTCTGAACCTTTAGGTTACAGTCACATATAATACGAAGTACCCTTTATATTCTGCGGAGAGCAGAATTATTGTTGAAAAATAACATGAAGTGAAGTTATATACAAATTATGGATTAGTTAGGGACCACCTAACGACAAGCGAAGTTAGTCATAAAAATTAAAATCTCGGCGCGACTGAAATATTTTGCGTAACTAGAAAAAGTGGTGCATACCTATACCCTTAGCTACCAAAAAAGTATTCTACAAAGGAGCGTGTCTAAGCATCTATCGGCTACTTTGAAACAATTCTAAAAGTAGATTTTAAACTAAAGAACAATGCGGGGTCGTAAAAATTCATTTTTCCCTACAATAAACTCATTGGGCCAACTGTTGCATTGCATTGTAAACTTCCGAATTGTAAAGCTGTGTTACTGGCTCCCATTAGCGGCGTTAAAGCAAAAGCAAGTTCAAATTTTTTATCAACAATTTGTTTTGCGAGAAAAAATCTTAAAATTGCATAAAACCTTTTTATTGCATGTCTAGATAAAGGTGCAAAATTTTGTTCAGTAAAGTGAAATTTTTATTGCGCAACAGTTTTTGGGAGAGAGAAATTTTAATAAAAAATGAGCTAAGAATTTCTTGTACATAATTGTTCATAGATACTCCTTAAACAGACTGCATTAATCGAAACAGGCGCATAATAATATCGATTAGCATCTAGTCTAGATCTATATCAATATTTTATTGCTTTAACATCTCAATGGTATTTATAAAATATATTTGTATTTTAAAATAACCAATATTTTTTTTCGTAAGATATAGACCAATTTTATAAATGTCTAGTATGGTTTATACTTTAAAAACGATTGGATGCACAATAAAACGTATTATTTTCTAATTTTAAATACATTATATACGAAAATTAAAAATGTGAATAGTATTTCACTTAGGTAATTGTTGCGCCCTAGAGTCGGTACTCACATTTACAGTTATTTTAATTTGCAAAAAGAAAGTTCCGAACCAAATTAGGGTAATAAAAACTATCTTAGGTATAATATTATAAAACGGTAACAAATTTCTTCCAGTTCCACGTGTACTCCGATCCTTGGGTACAGTTGAATAAGTGTTACGGTACAATTTGTATAAAGTTTTATGGTCCAACACTGTTTGAATAGTTTTATAACTGGCTACTTTCTTTCCGTTAGCCCAATTTCATCTCTTTGAAGATGCCGTTGCAATCCGTTTGTAATGATGTTTACTACCGAAATTCTTAGACAAATGTAAATTACTGTAAAGTGTAAAATGAACGCTTGGTCGTTTCGATCGAACCTGCTAAAGAATTGAGTTAAGATACATTTTAATAACTTGAATCGCGAGGAATTTCTAATCAATTGTTATGCTATTGTTTGATTGGTACGCGCGTCCCATTAAGAACCAATGATAATCAATACAATAATAAAAACTTTGCTTTATTAAGCTTTGACTAGGTAGGTACCTACTGATTCAACAAAATTTATGAGCAGTTATTTAAAAATGTAATACAAAAGTTAGTAGTTAATTAGTTACTAGTTGTCCTCCGTAGTTTCACTCGCGTTCCCGTGGGATTTTATCTTATCCCGGTGTAAAAATATAGCCTATGTTAATCTGGACTTAGTATTCAAATGGTGAAAGAATTTTTGAAATCGGCTCAGTAGTTTTTGAGTTTATTCGTTACATACATACAAATCTTTCCTCTTTATAATTTTTTTTTATTAAATATAGGTATCTTTTGACCACTATCTCACGTGATGGTAGGTGATGATGTGGTCTACGATGGTGCACGCTTACCTAGAAATAACCTATTAGACTAGTGGGTGGACCCGGCAGACGTTGTCCTGCCTTGGAAATAAAATATAAAACTAAACCATCGATTAACCCGATCTCGAGATACGTATTACCTATCAAAATAATTCTATACCTACCTACTAAATATATGACAGAAAAAGATTTTTCGCAATTTTAATTTTCCTAAATTTTTCCTTGTTTTTAACAATTATTCTGCTATTTGGGGCGGAGACGAATTCAAACAAAGCTTCACAACAAAATATTAGGTACAAATACATAATCTATTATAGATTAGCGGAAAAAGCTCCCCGCCCGCCGCCGCCGGTCTCCCGAGGCCTGGATTAATATTTTACATAAAATACTTGTGAAACGATGAGCTTCAGACCCATTTCAGACCCCCACGGAGCCATGGTCTCAACCGCAAAAGCAAGCAAGTTTTTAATTATTAGGTTATGTTGCAATCTGCTTTTAAGTTGTATTCAACTTACTTGCCTACTGGTGTAATATAGTCCCAAAAACGGAATTTGACGTCACTCAAAAGGACTGAAGTTAAACAAGAAACAATCGTACTAATCGATCGAAGACTTGTTATATTCAAAGAAAAAAGAAACTTCAGACAAAAAGTTCATATTTCAAGCTAAGCGTGGAATACTTACACATAAACAGTAATTCAAGCGAAAACCATTTTAAAAAATTGCCTTAAAGAATTTTTAACTGTTCACGATTGTTTTACCCTTTTCGCAATCCTTTCGCTAAATGTCCATTGCCAAAACCTCATTAAAAACATAAGTAATTGTAGAAAATAGCTTTTAAACGCGCAATTATTGTAAAAAAAGAAATAACGGGTTTTACTTAACTTTTATAACTTAAAGGGTTCGCTAAAACCTTCGCAAAGACTACAAGGCCGTACAATAAAATTTGGAAATCGCATTAACCGTTTGCAATATCAACAAAATATCCGCAAGGCTATCTGCCATACTGATTTCGGGCATTATACTCACGCAATTATCGTTTCAACGCAGATTTACATTAAGTTCAAATTTGAAAGTAGTCTTTTGGAAAACAGTTACAAATGTGTGAACATTATTTTACCCTTTCCTGTACCGTAACTAAGTCCGTTTTGTCAGAACTGTTATTCAATAACTGTTCAAAAGGGACCGCTAAATGAGTCAAAGGAAGAGTTGCATTTATTTAGAACGTCATTTGAAAAACAATTGTCCTTGACGACTTTGTACCCTTTGCGCGAAACAGTGTAACCCATAAATTTTATTTTCTTCCAATGAAAGAGTTGCCTTTGTTAGGCAAACAGTAATTAGGATGTAAAAGTGAAATGTCTCTGTATTATAGTGCATTTGTAACGCTCTATTATGTGGCAATATTAGGAAAGGATTGTTGGATATTAACTTTCACTGGAGCATTTCATGCTTGTTTGAATTAGTTATACTAAATTGTCGTTTCTAGAATTTGTAATATTTGTAAATTTTAATATTTTTTTCCCGCTATGGAAACACCTATTCCAAAAGTGAGGAATGAAATAACATTTAGATGAAAGTCATTTCTATAGATTGATCCTTATCTACCAAAAAATATTTATTAAAGCGTGCCCCATCTAAAATTCTGGAAGATTTTTTTTCCATCGTTAACATTTTTATAGACTATTAAATATATGAGACAACCTGATGTTTGTGGAAATCTAAAAATCTGCTAAAGCTTGTTGGTATTATCAATTTCAACAATTGAAAAATCATTTTTACACAAGATATTATATGTAGTAATATACAATGACATACCTAATGATATTTTGTGTTATAATTATTGAAGAGTAGTAGCAATAGTAACAACGTATGTAGAACTTTTTGGCGGGAACTTGCAGAGTGACGTTGCGTTTTCCATTTATTTTCATTAAATTCGTGTATTTTGAGTTTTATTGAATAATTTCGGTGGTGTTTTATCCAATAATGATCAATCTAAGTGCACAAGTGAAATGAAATGAAAGCGTGTATCGTGACTTTCCAGGTTGTCCCAAAAAGTCCGTGAATGTTTTAGTGGAACAACCGCCAATTTCACTAAAGCTTGACTGGACATGTATGGACGAGGACTGGACATTACAGTGAGTTTGAGAATGGTACTATAACATAAAAGATGAAATTAAAACTGAAGAAAATGTATGCGATTAAAAGACTTTGTATTGACTAAGTACTAAAACTTATGTAAAAAAAAATTGTGACAAATAAACCAAGACCATTTCAAATACTTTGACATTGGCAGAAATATCCTAAAAGGATGATTGCCAGCAACAAAAAAAAAGGACAACGTATGTATGTTCTTATGGGCTCTAGTTTATCTAATGTAACATTGCTTCTAACTTCTTACATCCATACTATGACACATAAATTAAGCACATGTAGTGTCTAATATTCAGTAACTGTCAAAATTTGTCATCTTTTAACCTGATTCGTCTCGACCTATAAAAGCGAAACTTTATAGAATTTCCAACAAAGACATAATTCATCCACTGTTTATAAACAAAGAACTAAATATTCCGTTGAAAGTAAGAACAGTTATTGACTACTATGGAAGTCTGCTCTTATAAAATGCTCCACTTTTGAAATATTTATTAGTTCCCATAAAAGTGTTCAGAAAAAATCGTCTAACTGTCGACAGAGGACGCGCGAAGGGAACGAGCTTATGTAACGGGCCTTGAATTCGACATGACAAGTTACAAATGTTCCAAATAGATTCGTTCTTAGAAATGGAAACCGAAATTTTGACAAAATGCGGTGTCAAATAGCGTGGAGTGCCCAAACAATTGTTATGAGGAACGTAAGCGTGCCTTCGTGTTTTGACCATTTCAATAACGTGTAGAAAAGAATAGTTACCAAAGTAATTATTGGGCATGCCGTGTTCTAACTGTAGCTTAGCGGGGCATCGGGCTCTCACAATGTGAGGACAGATATGCGTGAACGAAACAGTTTTAGATTTTGTATTATTTATCTCAAAACACATTAATGGAAGGACAAAATAGAACAATGAGTTTGGTTATTATATTTGTTTGCCTTTGGGAACGTTCAAAATTGATTGGCCATGCGTTCAGTACCTATAAACCATTAGATATCATGTACAAATTATTTTATAACATATGCTAATGCTCAAAGCAAAGAATCAGAGTTTTTCAAACTATCAGTCACAAAAGTTGTAAAAGAACACACGCAAATTATCTAAAAGACTACAAACCACATGTGATAGTTTGAAACTTGACACGTGTGACTTCTGTGTCGTGTTCTGTCATTCGGAAGTTTTGATATTGTATCGTTTAAATTCAGCGAAACGTCAGTTTGATGGGTGGATTCTACGAGATGTTAATTGCCCATGAAATACGCACGACGCAAAAAATACGATGTTTTAGTAATGTTACTTTCAATGGTGTACCACCTTATTTGTGATGATAGGTGGCCATTATGTTTCCAATTAACTTTATATTTTCTTATTAAACTGGAAAATAATTAGTTATGATTCATGAAACCCTCAATATTTTTAATAAAATTATCCGAAACACGATTCCTGGATTTTTTTTTCCTGTACTTAGGTAGTTTCAGGTTAGTCGTCCCACCATACCAACAAGTAAAGGGGTTAGATTGTGAGTTCTTCGACTATAGCGAATCACTCACGAAGGAATGTTTGTGTCACATATTTATTACTACCACATGTCAATAATCCTCGACGAGTGGGTAATATCGGTATCACTATTCCAAGAAGTGAATATACCTAGCTTGTCAATCGGTTGAAATATAATCGAATCGAATGTAAAAATTGTAGTCAATACCCGATATTAGAATCTGATTTTGTATCTGGTTCAAGAGCGTAATAATATAAAACGCAAAATTCTTTTTTGGTTTGGTTAATTTCGATATTTCAAGACTATATAAAAATACAAATTATACATATTACACCTTCCTCTTTATTTTATACTATGTAAAGATATTTGTGGGTAAATTACCGAAAATCTCATATATAAACTATGATCTACGTAAACATTCTTCACACACCTTTTTACCAACGACACCAACTGACTCGACATACGGTGGAGGTTTACATTTTTTTTAAATAAAATAGTCCAACAGTGCGTGTAGTGGGTAGATACTCGTGCGTACACATAATATTACTATTAATAAACAATATTGCTAATTACAAGAATCATGTGACAATCTGTGTAACGCGATCTGTGGGCGTATGGCAATGGATGCTGATCAAACGATCAGTCAGCACATCTGGCTTCCTTATCGGCAGTCACTGCTGATGCCAAGTGAGCCGCCCTCTCTGAAACGAACATTGGAATTATGACGTCACAGTATGTGGTGATTATTATCGAGTATGGGAAGTGGTACTGGGATTTTTTGTGATTCATCTATCGAAACAGATTATAGACTTGTTTGCAGTTTGCCAGTAGCATTCTACTAATATTATAAATTTTAATAAAATGATCTAATTTCACCAAAAACTGATTTTTATGAAACCAGGCACACAAGTAGATCATATTTTGGGATAAATAGGATACTTTTTATCCTGGAAAAAGATCTCTCGGGAACGCGGGTGAAACCACGGGGCGGATAACTAGTTCCTAATAAAAAATAGAGGAATCATAATTTTAATACGATAACAAAATTAATATTACTTACTTTATAACTAAGAGCAACAAATCTATATAAAGCTTAAAGCATGTTTCATTACTCAAATGGAATATGTTAACTATTAATCATTGACACGTTAATAAAGTGGCATAAACATATCTCTACTGAAACGAATCAACATCTGCCTATATGTTAAAATTAGTCACTTTAAAACATCGCTAAATACTTATCGTATTTAAGCAGCCAAACGTTACTCTCAGCCCTTAGAAGTTAATGTGTTAAAAATACTTTTACATTTAAAAAGCAAACACCTTTCCTGTGAACATTTTCACTCCTTTATCGCGCACCCTTCGCAGTGCTGTGACGTAATGAAGTGGGTGTAACTAAGCGATAAAGCGAAAGCAGCTGATAGTTTTGTAAAGATAAGCATGAGGATTTAATTCAAACAGCGATGATGAAAAATTTTGTTATTTTGTAAGGACCAGCTGTTATCCCAAGGTTTTAGTCGCGGTCCTAAGGGATCTAATGATTTATTTCAGTATGAATCAATCTATGTGTAATATTTTATCCAAATTACTCGTAATAATTTAACTCAGAATTTAACCCTTACAGCCTAATCTGAAGAAATATTTGAATAAATTAGTAGGATTGCAAATAATTATTTTTGAAAATTTTCTTCTACTGTGCCTTGGTTGAATTTTTAAGTGCAGTGCTAGAATTTTCAGGCTAAAATATAAACTTCTTTTTTAATAATATTTTATTGAAATAATTCTTCGATGTAAATTGGTTAACATACGAAGAGACCTCAAAACATTTGGAAGAAGTCTACCTCTTATACTGATCCTCTTATCTACCTCTTATATATCTCTTATCTGAATAACTAAAATAAGAATATCTAACAAAAAATGATAGAATAAAACTATTTCAGCTACGCATATTAATTTTTACATTCAGCGATACATCAGCTGAAAGGTAGAACTTTAAGGGTCGTGTAACACCAGAACTCTAAGAGTAGATTTTATCTAACATCATAAGTGAGGTTGTGTGAGATACGAATAATGGCAAGATGACACTTGACATGTGTTCGTTTTCAAGAATTTTAAGTTGTTCATCTATGAAGTAATGATTAGGTTATGATGCTACTTCAAGTGGCTATTTTTTGTATCATCTTGATAAGGGTTCCATTTGAAATTGTTTTGTGGGAGAGATTTCAATATTGATTGGTTCAGCAATGTTTGGAAACCAAGCCTCCAAACTCTTTAGCTTGTCGAGTCAATAAATCTAAGATACGTTGATGTTTGAATCTGTATGACGTACAAACTTAAATAAATAGCAACATTTCATTGAATGAAAATACGTTTAGGTAGGTACCTACTCGCCTTTTTAATAAGCACTATCTCTAAACCTACCTGATCGGTAGTATCACGACATAATAATACCATTAGCATCCATTAAGTACTCGAGAGCAACTTTACTATCGCAACGTGTGGCACACTTACAACTCAAATACAAAAATGCATTTTCAGCCGATTACAATTGCAACTTTGCATGTATTTATTACCTAATAGATAGGGGACATTATTCAGAAACAGAATTTAAAAAAAAATTGCACCGAAAATATATTACTAACTTTAAAAGACTTCTAGGT
The DNA here is from genome assembly GCA_951361185.1 of Ochropacha duplaris. Classification (NCBI taxonomy): domain Eukaryota; kingdom Metazoa; phylum Arthropoda; class Insecta; order Lepidoptera; family Drepanidae; genus Ochropacha; species Ochropacha duplaris. The sequence continues at coordinate 4,192,553 of OX592704.1, read as the reverse complement.
AAGTACTAGTAACTATGTATGTTTGATTCGTTGACATTGTTTAGAAGGCTTATCCTCTTACCGTGGTAAATGATGATGTACGAGTAATATGTTACGTTACGGCATAAAAAACTCTTTCAGGGAGAATTCAAGTAAATGAAAAGATTTTCATGAATTTTCAAGATATTTTCAAGCTATTTTCAAGCATGATCTTCTGTTGACGCTCCGTCCATGATATATGTTTCTCTAGATAATAAGCAATTCACTCAAACTTTGTCATCTGTCACCTGATTTAGGTTCAGAATGTGTTATAAAACACCTACGTAGATACGTAAAAGGGTTTTTACGACGGAAACAACCGTTCCGCGAATTGTCGAAACTATAAATTTTGTTTAGGAGTCACCATAAAACGTCAATCATGTGAGCGCTGCTTTACTTTAACAAAAATAATTTTACTGCTCAAAACAAATGATGGCATTCTATTTCAATGGATTAAAGTTCAATTTTGATGTTTTAAGCGAAAATATTATATTCTATTAGAAAAATCAAAGGGTAGCATAGTGACAAAACGTGTTTAAGTAAATCGAACTATAAAGTTTTTTGATTTCCTTCACAAAAAAAACGAAACTAATTGTTCACATTGCGAAGCTCAAAGTGGCTCAAAGTTATAAAATTTAGGCGATTTCAAATCGATTATTGTTTACAACATAAATACTGAAGGGTTGGTTATAAAAACAGTAGGTTAAGTTCCGTATCATAAATAAAGTAGGTAGGTACATTGCACCCCCTATTATGTTTATATCTACGACAGCACCTGCTTATTTTTTAAATCTAGATAGCAGCCTGCTTTGTGAGATATTCATTGTAATCTTAAGGCATAATTACTACGACATCTGTGTCTAACTCCCAGTCTTCCACTCAATAATCAGTGGTTATGTTGAACCACGGTTTACCCAGTCTTCAACGTCTTTTTAAAGACTATACCAATATTTTCAGCCATGCAAGGATCACCACACCTGTCAGAGTACAGGATGTATAAAAGAAATACAATACCTGACCTTATTATCGTTAACGACGTATAGAAAACTCAGAATACTCATGTTAGCAAATTTCCAAGTAAGGTGTCCAAAAAATTCCTTGTTTCTACAGGACTTGGCCAATAATTTTTAATGGTTTTACTCTGGTAAACAAAGAGACGGGCACGGGCATCTTATTGTATTACATTGTTTGTATTGTTCGTGTTAATGTGTCCATGTTAATGGCCGGTCCGTCTGTTTGTACGTATCATACAAATAGTGATTTCGTGTATTTAACGCGTGTTAGAGTTTTGTATGAGGGTTTTGTGCGCCCCGCTGTTGGCTCGATGGCGACAAACGAAATGTTTTCATGTTCTTAATTATAGGTTTTCATCGTCTTATATGTATGTACTTTATTTTTGCTTTATTAAAAGTAAATTAAAAAAACGACCTGAGAGATGGATCATTGCAATATTCACGTTGGATAAACAAATACTCGTAAAAAACGCGCCTCAGATTACTGTAACACTAAATACTGGTTTTTATTTAATATTATATTATTTTAATATATTTAATAATAAATAAATATAATAAAACTTAAAAAATTAATGATCGCTACACTAATAATTACTAATGGAATTGTAAAATAAGACTGTGTTAGTGAATTATTAATCAAGACTTAGGTACCTACCAAGCTTAAAAAATACACATTGATGATTTTTTAGGACTAGGTGCACGCTTCTATAATAAGATACCACCTACACAGTTGAATTTGCCTATACATAAATTTAAATAACGTGATAAGAATGTTTTAGTACAGAAGGCGTATTAATGAATAGCGCTCGCTCTTGCAGGACATACATTTATGTAATAATTCTAAGTTTGTGTTGAAAAGAGTAATTGCTGAGTTTATTGCCGGCTCTTCTCAGCAAAAGCAACTTCCCGAACCATGCTTCAGAGTCATAAGAATCTGACAATTCATAAGCGCCTGTGATAGCCTATTTGGATAAATAAACATTTCATTTCATTACTGTTTTCGTAATTTTCTGTTTGAATTATTCTTTTTATTTTTCGCATTTTTCTATTTGGATCAAGACAACATCTTCGTTGTCAATCGATACATTTAAATAATATTTACTTAAAATTTGCTATAAAATAGTTATTTCAGCTTAATTTTTAGTTATCGTTACTTGAATCAGCAGTTTAAGGCCACGCGACTGACGCAAAAAACTTAAAATTGTTACGTCTTACCAAGAATAGCAAACCATTATTACGATCAACAATAAATTGTTTTAAACTTTTTACCTCGCAAATCATTGTTGCGTTTTGAATATTGTTTCAAACAAATAGAGTTCAAACATATTTATTGGGTGTGAAGAAACCACACACAAAAGTGACCTAAAAGCGAAAACATTATTCTTTTTCTGTTTTCATTAGAATTGTTTCCTTTTTTACTTCATTGAAATAGAAATGTATATATCTACCTATCATACTTAACCAAAGTGCAATATTTTACAAATGTGTGTATTGAAGGTGCTCTATAATAAGTTACAATAAGTATATAGGTAAGCAATTTTTAGGAAATTAATAATTTTCTAGAAACAACTTTAGAATTTTAAGGCGATGATAGCTCAGTGGTAAGTGACGTCGGATACCACGGCGAAGGTCGTGGGTTCGAATCCTACAATGAGCTTGAGCTTTCGGTGAAGGAAAACATCGTGAGGAAACCATAGCACGGTGGTAGGGTACTTTGTAGTACCCGACTGGCTGGCTACCACCCTCAAGTTGAAAATCTGTCGCCAAGCACCTATCTACCTGTCGCTAAGCATCGGTGTGTTCCGACAGTTGCACTTGAGAGCCAGTTCCCATCTAGGCTTTGTGTGCTTACCTGCATAACGACCTAATTATTAAGAAAAATATTGAATTGTTTTTTTTTTCACAAAAAAGTGTATTGCATGTAAAATTTTCCACATATTTTGTCGCGACTCAAACTAAAGCAATTACGGACACCTTCAAAAAGTTGAATTTAAAACAAAAATCTTGCGAACTATAAAAAATATCGAGCAAGAAGTCCCATTAGCCTCCTTACGACCTTCCGACAATATTGTCCCTCTATTATAGCCGTAAAGAATTTTAATATTTTGTATTATTTATTCATCTTTTATTTTTCTCAAAATTGTTTTATAGCCCGGCGCGTGGACGGAGCACGCCACGGTGCAACCTAATCTTCTATTGTATCACACACAGCTGGTTAATGGATTTGCATCTCTATCACACGATTATAAGGTACAAAATAAAAACACAAAATAGTTTAGTAAGTGACAAATATTAAGTATTCTGAATTGTGCTTTACGGACGACAATGTCATAAACCAATTGTATTGTCAATATTTTTTGATGACATTGAAGATTTCTTTAGTTACTGTTAAAGTGAATTCTGTTGTCTGTATATGCATACAAAACCGGTACTTTGAAACGAAGGAACGCGTGCGTAAGGATGACGACATTTTTTGAGAAACAATCCTTTGCAATCCAACTTGGTTTTAACGGTAACAATCAATCGATAGTATTTTCAACGATATTTGTTTTACACGTCCATTATGTGGCCTATTCTCCGTTTATACATACATGTAATGAGAAAATAATTTCATTACCGTTTTCACCGTGTTCTTCCTTAACCTAAATAAAGATAGCTTATAAGTTGATTACTGTATTAGATACCTACATATGAATTTCTTTTCACTCACACCCTTGAAAACAACGAAAAAATTCCCACCGGTGAAGTCCTTGAATTACTTGCACTATTTTTTATAATATAATCAAATTACGTTTAATTAACCTTTAAATTAGAGTAACAGAAAAACTATAATATGTATATGTAATGTAAGCATTTAAAAAGTCTGAATACACGCACAGCCTGATAAAAAAAACGAAAAACAATTTAATTTTTTATAAAAAACAAAACCCAAACCGATAGTAATTTTTTGAATGGTGGAAGAATACACTTAACATTTCATTTCATTCCAATAATCTGCGGTGCAGAAAGATAGTAATAATCTTTATTTATGTATATTTATTATATCTAAAGTTACAAATCATAATATTGTTGTAACCTATGTTAAGTTGAAGGAAATAACGTCTCTCAAAATTCCCGTAAAATTTCCCACTAATAATAATTTATAGTATCTCCTATCTACTCGTATATTATAGCAGCAACAATTTAGTTAATTCTCATGGGCGTAAAAAAGTAAGTAGGTAAGCAGATAGTAAAATTATAACTCAAATATTTGAGATGATAGTGTTATAATTTATGTGATAACATGACTACGTGAGAAATACCTATTCAAATTTGCGTAATATAGAAGTACATCTACAATTCACACGTGGTTTTTTTCTACAATTATAAAAACACAAAATTTATTGAAAAAAATAAGATATTTAAATACGACTGAACACAGTCTAGTCCGTAACTAGTGGACCGAGCTGCATTCAGTAATCCGACCATAAATCGCAAATACGAAATCCATTCCCACTTTTTGCGTCTCACTTCGCAACCCTGGGCCGAGGTTCGTGCCACACCTGGGTCGTCCTCAGCGGTCAGTCGTCTAAAATTTATCAATCCGGTTGAGAGCCCTATGCGCTCGCCGACCAGTCCTCGTAAGGGTCTAATGGCCGCTCAGGCGCCACCTTTTATCCCAAAAAAATAGTCTAGATTTTACCATTTGAAAAGTACATAAATGATATTGTCATTGACATAGTCAAGCGAGATAGACTCCTACTGTTACGTATTGCGGATGCTTTTCCTGTTTTAAACGAAAATTCTTTGTAATAAATAATGATCTAAACCGATGGTAACTTCAGTAAAGATCTTCATAAGTAACTTTGACTATGATAGTCAAGTATAGACTTTTGATCTTAATTAATAACTCAACTTGCTTATATACTAGATTCTATTGTTATCTTATCTTATTGTTTTCATGGGACATCTGTCCCTATATACATTTTATATCAGTATAGTTTACAAATGGCTGATAAATATTATTGGTGTAACTATTTTTTTAAACTTTATTTTAGTAAGCCAACATGCTACCGCCTTTTTCAGATCCTGGGAACAGAAATATCAGTGCTACCGTTATCAGTCACGTGTGTTGACCCGTCATCGACAGCGCCGGCGAAATAGAAACAGTTTAACAATTTTTATTCTAGAGATTTGTCTCTTATCAACCATGGGAAATTTTGGAAGCCAGATATGGTCTACTATACGATGCTATTTCTATTGCGGAATGTTTTCATATTGTAAAATTAAGTATTGGATAGACTTTTTTCTCATAAAATGAGGTTTATTTGTTAGGATAATACGAATAAACCTCACAAACTTTACCTCTTTATGATTAGTATGGATTAGGTTATACGATTAGAGCTAAAGTATCTGAGGTAATATCGAAATGTGACCTAACTATTAAAACACGTCACATAAGAGTTATTATTTTGATCACATATAAATCAGTAAATAATTTATCTTAATGTTTATAAATACAATAACATGAATTGGCGGCTTCCGCGTACTGCTGATTAGGAACGGGTAGTACGTGGATGCAGTGAATACGGTATACGGGTACCTAAACCGTTGTTTTGAATAACAAATAATGTGCTAAATATCCACATCTATTTGTTCATCCTACCCGTATGAAGAGCATAAATACCTTGAATGGAATGTCCTGGAATATTACTTAACACACGATCCCGAAATAAGCAGACACTATGGAAACCAGATAGCTGATAGATACTAGGTACATGAACAATTTTATGGTATGAAGCCATGTATTACCATGGGATTGTCAATGTGTTGTACACCTTATTACCATGCTTTAAAGGCAACTGGCTCTCAAGTGTAATTGCCGAAACACAAGAACAGGTGCTTGGCGACAAATTTTCATCTTGAGGGTGATAGCCAGCTAGTTGAGTACTACAAAGTAACTTACCACCGTGCGAGATTCATGTTTCTAACTAATAGAAAAAGTAAGTAAGTAAAGTGCATCCATCACGTGACGAAGCAACGGATCGAAGAAGGGTTATTTTACTTTTATCCTGAATGCTAGTGAACCGTGTGGTAGAAGCTAGTTTTTATGTTATAAAAACCTAAGTTCGGATTTGGGATGTTTTAACTTCTCTGTAAGTGAACCGATCTTGTCTAATTTGGTACCTATTGAAACAGATACAAGCCTTAGGAGCGCACTTATGAAGATCTTTACTGAGTTTACCACCTCATCAACAGCAGAGCTGGATTCAAGCATTTCTGGGCACTAGTGTGCAGTCGGAAAATGACCCTTTGCTTACAGGAAAGTGTTACTGAAAGTAAATCAGATAAATTTTATCGTGAGGCAAAAATTCCTATAAACAAATGATTCACATTATTTATCATTAGTCTTTATTTGTAAATGATAACAGGGTTATCGTAGACTCACCGACCACTACCGTAAATATGACGTGACTTTTGTTTTAGTTGGAATTTACGTTTTCCCTATATATTTTTTTTGTTTTTACGAGATACTGAGTGATACATCAACTGAATCATTAATATACATAGTATTATTAGATAAACCAAATTTACATATCTAAGTATGTTTATTACTCTATCTATTTAATAGAGGCCGAGAGATAATAGGTATTATGTATTTTGGATTTCTACCAGCATACAAGATATTTTAATATTCAGAAATAGCTTTTACCTTAGCATGTATCCCCAGGGATGAGTGACCTTCCTAATTAGTATTAATGATCACTCATTAACAACCAATACCAATAATATTGTAGAAAGAGATTTTTAGAGGAAAATATACTGCAAATTCACTTTCTCTTATTTGAACTGAATTCAATCAGAAAAACTAATTGTTATAAATTGAACTATGATAGGCAGGTATACATTTTTTAATTTGATTATACTAAAGCTAGGTATTTGAAATAATGTACGTGAAGGAAAGATGAAAATTAATACTATGACCAAATAACATTTTTGAATAGAATAAAATAGAATAGAATTTTATTTCAAAAAAATACCTTTTTGAAATAAGTCAAACCTATTCAGTTTAGGCCATAGGAGGGCACTTTACAGAAGTTACCACCGGTTCGGAAGTAAGCCTACAACTGAGAAGAACTGGCAAGGAACTCCGCAAGGTTACATTTTTTAAATATTTTTTGGACCACCTTACTTTGGTTATTTTTATTTCTATCCTACTTGTTTTGATTTGTATGAAAATTGATATAGGATATTTTTTTATCTCGGGACAACAAAAGATCCTGTAGGCGTTAATCCGCGGGACAAAAGCTAGTATAATTATAGATAGCTCAGTGGTAAGTGACGTCGAATACCGCGGCGAAGGTCGTAGGTTCGAATCCTACAATGAGCTTGATTTTTCGGTGAAGGAAAACATCGTGAGGAAACCATAGCACGGTGGTAGGGTACTTTGTAGTACCCGACTGGCTGGCTACAACCCTCAAGTTGAAAATCTGTCGCCAAATACCTATCGGTGTGTTCCGACAGCTGCACTTGAGAGCCAGTTCCCATCTAGGCTTTGTGTGCTTACCATCTTTGGCCACATCATCACTTACCATGGTGAGATTGTGGTGAAACTAAGCCTATCGAGAATGAAAAAAAAAGATGTAATAACGATGACAGCACAATTCACCAATAAAGTTTTCCGCGAACAATTCAGTCATATTCGATATTTTGATTAGACTAGTAGGTACCAAAACCAAATTTTATTCGGTGACATCATGTCAAATGATGTACTTTTCGAAGAGATAGCAATAATAGTTAGCAAGTAAATACTCGTATGTTACGATACAACTCTTTTACAGCTTGCTGGATATTACATCCATTTTTCTTTATCTTAGATGCCCATTTCTGCCTTCAAATATAAAAGTAGTGTGGGAAAATGATAGGTAGTAAACATACAATCATGTTTACAAAGTTGTCAATTCCCTTTACAGATAAATAAATAGTAAAATCGCATATAATCCTTCAATAACCTGTCAGTCGGATGTCGATTTGAAATGTAAGTAGTCTACCTTATCAAACTAGGTAGGTACTTTCACTATTTACACAGTGATGTTAGTTTGTTGAGAGGAAAAATATGGAATAACATGCTGATAGATTATATACTTAGATACTTTTTCTCATGACCTACTTCGGACCTAACTTCCTTCTTCGCATTCCCTTTGCTAATTCGATTAGATTTGATGACACTATCACTCAACAATATAACGTCGTGATGATTGTCTTGATCTTGATATTATATCGGTGGTAAGCCTCGGAAGAGACCGAAGGGAACGCTGCCAGATTTTTTGTTTCTTGCTAAATTTTCTTATATGTATAATAGATTGTATTAAAAGAAAGTGTATTCATATTCATGTAAAAGAGGTCCTTCTCCTCCTATCGTCGATCTCTGAATATTGAAGATCGTAAAATTCCTAACATGGCGACTTTGACGATTGAGTCATCGTGGAGTAAAAGGTGGAGAAACGTGAAGACGAGGAGAGACAATCAGTTTAGTCCTGTAAATCTGTATTTACTGAAACATTTTTAGCTGACCTACATAGCGACATCAGATCTATCGACCATAAACTTCGTTGCGTGAAAATGAAATTTTTATTCGTCCACAGCTTTTAAAAGATTACTGTAGGTAGGTACTTATTTATGATTCTTTCTAGTAGTAGCTTGACATTACATTAATGAAACTGTCATTAGATTTCCTGCTCGCTGTACCCCTATATTCCATTTATAAAACCTCCAAAAAATTAGCGAGTTTATTATAATTTAACTGAACAAGTCATAATTGAAAATTAGTAACGGTGATCTATATTTAAATGCAGTCAATCACTTATATGATAATACGATAGAATCACATCACTGTCGACGTGCAATCACAAAACGGGCGTCAACAGATGCGCTGGCGACATAACGCCGACAAACGTTATCACTTATCGCTTATCGCGTATCGCTGCGATATCGCCACCCGCCGCGTCATATGCGCGTGCACGGCTCGTCAAAATCGACAATTAGCCATCAGGATTGGAATAATTAGGGAGTGCTTGGAAATTCGAGCGTTATCGTCTGATTGTGCGATATGTGGAATTGGTTGAGTAATTAGAATTACTTGTCTTATTTCTGAAAAAAAATAATTGAAATGGAACATCGATGATGACAACATAGATTGATCTTAAGGGTAAAAGTATAAGTATAAGCATTTTACCATCAAGTGTTTTTTTTTTGTTTTGCATTCGTTTATTGTTTTGCTTGTATCACGACCTGCTATTAAATAATTAGATACCTACTAATACCTATGTATATTAGGTAGCTATCGTAGACTTTAATGCCATTTTCACGCTTATTTCCACACCTTTAAGGCCTTAAAATAAATAGAATAGAAGAATAGATTAGAATAATTTATAGATAGAGGACGTTGGAGGAGAGTTAAATAATTAGGGAAGATCTATTCTTAAAAGGTACTCAGATTAGCTGTGTTGTTGTGGTAGTCCACAATTTAGGTGATAAATAAGTAACTTACCTAGCCTACTTACTAGGTAAGCATACGCAGGAAGGATCTCTTGTCTATGTTATACCTAACTAAAAACACGTATTCGTCTATCTATCTACCATTTACCGCCCAAAGGATTTTATATCGTTAAGTCTGAAATTCAGAAAGTAAAAGATGGCTGGCGGCTACTAAAACTCATTCACCGGTACCAAATTGTGTTAAACCACCCCTCGGTAACTCCGCTTCGGAGATAAACCAATCTGTGCTTTTGCTTGGAATAACAACCTTTATATCCAACTATCAAGCATTCAATAATGGACTTTAAATGTTACCCGAAAGAGTCGATTTATGATTGGGATGTAAAAATATCCTTCACTGAAAATAGCTTTGAGTATTGCAAGGAATTTTACTCTTTATTTCGTGAGAGGTAAAACAGAGATTTGGTTGCAGAAAGATTTTCACTAAAAGAGGGGTAGTTATCAACGGTTACCTTTGAAGTGGCGCTTCTGCATGCAAATTTTTAGGGGATAGCCTGGGAGATATTTTCAATTTGACTTTCAAAATTCACGGTAGATTGAAATTTTAAAGTCCTTATTTTACAGAATATTTTTTTTGGATGTAGTTAAGTTTTTTTTTGGTAAACGGCAATTCATTAGGTAAATTATGTTGTAGGTACTTGCATGCAGTGCATGTTTATAGGTATGTAAGTAGTAACACCTCTGAGGAATTTGTGTACAGACCGTTTAGTTATTTTACCTCTTATTCAAGTAAGACCTGTAGTCAAGTAATAGGGATGTTGACTGACATATCAAAATAATCAGCTTAGTTTTTTGTTAAAAGTCAAATAGTTTAAATTCATTTTTTCATGAAATACTGGTCTGTGATATCAAAAAATATACACCATCAAAACATTTTCTCTACGTCGTTAAATTGATAATTAAAAATCATTCAGTTTAAATTTAACAACGTATTTGTTATTTTCGGGTATTTTTAGATGTTCTATTTTAGATATTTTTTCTTAAATTTAGGCAATATCCATTGAAGCCTCTTCATTGCATTGTTTTGGTATTTTTTCATATTGTAATGCTAAATAGGCAGTGAACAGTCTGTACAATGAAAAGATAAATTTAGCGCCATCTCTTTATCATTGACTGAACTTCTGAGTTCAATCTTCTACTTATATTGATTTATGATGAAATAGTAACACCTGTTTTAGTTAGATGGCGCTGTAAACAGCTGAAGTTTTAGACGCCATCTTTTATTTTTCATTTACATTAAATTAAGGACTAGGCAAATCAAAGTCTGTTTGTTTCAGTTAATTTAGAATTCCACTGCAGATGGCTCTACATGAATTTTTTTGATGCTTTATGGAATAGAGCAGTGAAGAAACTCAATTTACTACATTTTTAAAACTGTTATAAAAATACCATTAATATACCTCAGTATTACTATGAACATTAACAAAATAATACTGATTTTTATTAGAGCGCGCAAAATGGATCATTACAGTGTCGTCCACATTATTGGTCTAATTTGGCGTTTCGGTTTTATGTGTTTACTTGACGACCGACGAGGCGGCGACCGGCTTTCATTATCCGCACCGAATGCAATAAATCGTAAGCGGATTCTATGGACACTATGTGCAGAGTGTGATCGTTTATACGTGACTTATGTATATCAGAATGAATTATAATACTAATGGTTGCAATTAAAATAGGTAAATACTTTGTCAACTTTATGACACTCAGTTCATGACCACTTCATTAGGTTTATCACCAAAGTAATTTTCTAAAATTTGTATGTGCTGATGGTTGAAGGTGGTAAGTAAGCACGTACAGACTGTACGTGCTTACTCTGCAGCTATCATCACTTTTGGAAGATCATTTTTAAATCTAATTTCGTATAAAATTATTATGAGAAAAGTACCTACATGCATATTAAGAAAATGACATGTAATCAATTACATAAGAATATTAAAATTAAACAAGTGTAATATACTTAATCGATATCTTACTAACTCGAAGTTCAAAACTAGGTATACTACGGAATTCTAACGATTTTTTTAAAGAATTTAGTCATATAAAATCGTAGGTATCACATAATGCACTGATTGAAAAAAAAATTACATACCTACCTACGTACTGAAAATTATAAAGAAATCTCTACCAACAACTTATAGATCAGGATTCAAACTCACTAGAATGGTAGGTATGAGATTGATTTCCTGCAAAAATTATACAATATTAGATATATAATTTTCCTATCTGGCAATTAATTAATACGCCTATGGCACCCAATAAATTAAACGCATCAACACATCACAAATTTGCTCGCCTCACAATTTATGTGTGGTGTCAGTGAATTGGCTCGGCGAGGCTACTTAATCAGATTCATTACAGTTCGGCTCGTGTCCGCAAACAAGGGATCAATCTGTTTACACAATTCACACCGCGACCGTAGCTGTAGGCTATATTACGTCAGAAATAGATAGGCCGGTAACATTGTCCCTATGTGTAGATATTAATTATGTTTTCTTATATTAAATTATTAATAGATGTTTTGTTCACGGTCCATCTACAAGTTGGAAATTTATCGCCAAGCACCTATCGATGTCTTCCGGCAGACGCACTTTAGAGCTATTGTCTTCTAACATTCTAAAAGGTTGGCAACGCATGGACAAACCGCCTGGTATTGCTAATGTACGTCATAGTAGTAGCTTACCGTCTGTCTACAGTCTGCTTGCAACGTACTATACCTACTGCGATATTTTGGCCACCTTGCTGGAAGGTGGAAGGAAAGAGACCGAGAGGCTGGAGCTCCAGGCGGTGGGCAGAACAGATATCACAGGAGCTAGAGATGCCGGTTAGTGCTGCAGTGCACCAAGCAACGGAACGAAACCGATGGAGATAGCTGGTTCACAAAGTCAGAAGGAGCCACGATCCTCAGTAGTGAGGGAAGCGACTAGAAGAGAGAGCAGCTTACCATCACGCGACCCGAAAAATAAACTGTACAATGATCGCAAAATCAGTGATCAAGTTTGACTTATCAGCTATTGTGAAAATATTGAATTAAAATATTCGAAATTCAAATACTGAGCTACCATCACGATAAAATCAGAAACCAAGCTATCTTATACCTAGATCGGTTCTACACTTATTCTACCCCGTTCTACACCTTCCACCCTCACCATCCCTTCAGTTCATCCCCAGGGGTGCTGGCTTGTAGGCGTGTCGCGTCGCGGGGGGTGGCGCGCATGCTCTGTGATCTTATAATATCAACATGGCGTATAGATTGATGGATGTGACAGGTCGAAGGGTCAAAGAGGTTTGAAAAAGGATTAGATTTTTATGACAATTATGGAATAACTGGTAATATTTTTTTAATATTTGTTTTCATAAATGAAAACGTTAAAAATAAACTTAATTATGAGCATTAAAATTTAACTCTATAATTAACATATTTTAGTTTGCGACATATTATTTCTAACTTACAAAAATTGGTTTGCACAAACTGATAGGTAAATAAGAATTTCATTCTTATTAAAATGGTAAATAAGAATGAAAATCTATTATAAAAAGGAAAATAAAACTTGAAAAGTAAAGTTATCAAGTATAAATAACCGTTATTTATTATAATCTATAATCTAGACTAGAGTGCGATTGGACGAAAATGGGCATAACTATTGTCACAAATCCAGACCAAGTTTGCAGTATGAATAACAAGTAGTAGGTAATCTTATTACTTTATTTTCGTATAATTTTACATGAATTTGGCCAAATGCAGTACTCTATCACAGCTCTATTGCAGTCGGGGTCTTAGAATATATAAAGGGTCAGGATAAAGAAGAAGCACTAGGTGTATAAACGCTACTGTAATCATTGTTTTAAATGTGAGGTGTATTCTTTGTTGGATATCCAAATAAAATAAATAAATAAAGGAAAATTTGAATGCATATATAAAATACTACCGTAGTTATTTATATCATTATTTATAATAATGCTATCTTATTTTATTTACGTATGTAATATTTTACAATGCCTGCAATCCACTTTTATCTGAATAGAAATGATTATAATTTTGTGAATTATTATTGATATTCTGCTGGTATCGCATTAGGAATTTCTGTAGAAGATATTTGGTATCAAATCACCAAATATCTTCATAATATCTTCAACATGTTATATCTTAGCCTGCTTACATTAAATTTTATTTATAATTTAATATCCAAAAATATGTTTAATGTGCATGGATAGAGTTTCAAAAACGCTTAAAAATGCGCTCTCCATACCTCACATTACACAAGTTCTCAATCTTTTTATTATTTATACACTATATACGCTTTCTTAATCAATGTTATATTTTTGTTGTAATTAGTCTCCTTTTTTGGGACAACTAGTTATTTTGTACGTGTTTGTCTGTTTGACTGGACCGATTTTGATGATTTTTTGTGTGTATTTGAGTTAGATTCACAATTAGATTCGGTAGATATTGCTGCAATGGGGTTTCAGATAGTATATTAATATATCATTGGTTCATTATATTTTTTCGGGTTTGTGGGTAGTGATGTAAACCGCGCAATTCGTAGGTACTTACTATTCCATAGATTAAATAATATCTAAACCATATTTTTATAAAAATAATTAATAATTTTGCTAAAGCTCGTGGGATTACAAGTTGAATTGTTAGGTACGATAATTTTGAACTCTATGCTGCGTCAATAGACATGAACGACTTGGGCAAGGAGACATAATTGTTTAAAGACCCAAAATATGTACAGTCACAGAATGAAAAGTTTCGTCACCTTAGAGTCGCTTTTCGCTTGCACTAGTAGGTACTGCAAGAATCAATTATGATATTTTGCAATGATGACATTGACCGCTTGACAATAGTTTTAACTGAAATAATAATGGCAGGTTGAACCAACAAAAAGGTTTTAGTTTATCAAACATAATAATCTTGTTGACAAGTTAACAGTCAAAGAACTTTTATCTGAATAATTTTGAGCTTTATTAACGAACATTTAAACATTGTTTTCTCTAATTCGAGTCTATTCTGTAACATAGTTTCAAAAGGTAATATGTGCTCGCGATACGTTGAACGAATCAATTTGAAAATCGACGAACCTTTTCATTCCGTGACTGTACATAGTTTGAGCACCACAGTTCAACATTTACAATACAATGACCGACCGCCTCCCAGTCCGTCGGTTGTGACAAAAAAATAACTTTCCTCTTTCTGCCCGTCACACGACGCTATAGTGACTTACCGGGCATTTGTTTTTTTAGGCTGCCCCGTGCACGATAAAATATTTTTTGTGGCAGTAGCCCTGTGCGGTTGGGTGAGTATCGATAAAATTATGTCGATAGCCATGTAAGGCTAGAAATTAAATTATAACACTTACCTAGGTGCTTACCTGTTACAATATAATACTTTTAAAAACCTATTCTATTCTTCATTAATATCTTCACTGTAAAGTACTAGGTACTAGGTAAAATAAAAAAACGTAATCATAATTACAATAACTTTATTAACAACAAGCTGTCCCCCGCGTTCCCGTGGGATCTTATCTTTTTCCGGGATAATGTAGCATTCCAATGGTGAAATAATTTTTGAAATCGGTCCAGTAGTTTTTGAGTTTATTCGTTACAAACATGCCTACAAAAAATACACATCTTTCCTCTATAATATTAGTACGTATAGATGAAGATATACATAATGATGAAAATATTATAGTCGTGAAAACATTACAGAACTTAATAAAGACAATCTAAAAAACGGCACTCCCTTACTACGACGTAGATCTTCAAAATATTATTATTCAATTCATTTTTGCTCACATTAAAATTGAATTATAAACAGTGTGTAATTAATATATTTTTTAAATTATTATTGTCACTGATTTACTCCTAAAGTAAAAATATAACAAAAAAACTTACTGGAAACGACTTACAACAACTTTGAGATATCGATACTTTTTAGATCAATAATCTCACTACACTATATCATCTTATTCTTTTTTTGATACTATGGCATTGTTTGTAGAGTAAGACAGATAGTGTCAACGATAAGAAGAGTAAGAGAGACAGATTATGGAGGTTTAAAAATGAAAAGTACTGAGATGCAGTTACTTTTCCATTGAATTATACATACAAAGGCAATTTTCCGTATTGGCAATTAGGTACAATGATTTTCAGAAAATTCAAATCTACGGGGCAGCTTTTTAGCAGTTTAAATTTTTTCGGATAAAAAAGGGGGTTATGAATTTGACTTGTAATGTAGGTTATGTTTCTAGAATACAGATTTATAGAAATTATAAAATGACTATTGTAATTATGCATGGGTATAAACAACTTAATAACTATATTTTATAAGTTGGTCGACTATTACTTGTTAATTTGTAAAGCCTACTTAGATGTGAATATCTCCTCTTAACTTATTTCAACTGTTTTTCACATATCCAAACACCACTTGGTTAAAAATTAGCACTGTAAAGTTTATTTCGCAAACGGATCCTTGATTCGGAAAAATGGGTTTCAGACGACAACAACACCATGGGATAGACGAGAAAAAAAAACCCCATAATTACGTGTATACTAGGGCCTCCCTATGCGTAATGTGGGGACAACTTTTCACCAATTTTTTTTTCATGATTTTATTTTATTCACGTGATTACTTAATATGCACACCCTTGTCAAATTACAAATTTCTAGTACTAAGAGTCTTTGAGCTAAGCCACGGATAGACAGACAAACGGACATTCCTTGTCGACTACGAACAAGAACGTCTAGATGTAGGATCGTAAACGGTATGAACTCAACAAACGTAAATATACGCTTTCAAAGATTTCAATCATTGCAAGGACTGCAATTTAGAGATTTTAATTAAATAGTTAAAATAAAAAAAATACATGAGACACTTATTAATATAACATAAAAATACATTATTTTAAATCCAAATTATTACATAATTTGTTTATATTTTACTAGATGTCCCCCGCGGTTTCACCCGCGTTCCCGAGGGATCTTATCCTTTCCCGGGATAAAAAGTATCCTCCAGGTTTGATTTTTGCGTGAAAGAGTAACAAACATCCATCCATCCATTCATATAAACTTTCAAATTTATAATATTAGTGGGAACAATCTCTTCACGTCACGGGTGAATCCAAAATGGGCATTGCTCTTTACTTACATAATGGATGGTTGAATTTGGGTAGGTAAAAGTTTCCAACCAAAAAAATCTTCTAGAAATATGGTACCTACATTAAAACAATGGATTACAAAGGTTGCTAACAACACCAAGAAATACAGTCTATTTTAAACTTAATGTAAACAAATTATCGTAATTCAAAATTAACAAACGTCTTTGGATTGTATTATTAGTATAATATTTGCCATTTATTCACATTTCTAATTAAATGCCTCTTGGATACGCCATAAAACCAAGCTCTAGAATATGCCTTGTATCGATTCATTATATTAGTTTCATACGTGTATACGACTAGAGTAGGGTAACTATCATTTTATATATCGACGGTGGAAAGGAAAAACAAATGTAGCGCCATTTGGCCAATTTTTCAGCAGAGCAAGTTTAAATAAAAAGAAAACTTCCAACTTTTTTATTAATTAGTGAATTGGTCGTTTAAAGGCAGTTTATTTTTAAAATACCCCATTTTGTACTTTAAATGAAACGCTAAAGTGCAGAGGTAAAGAATTCTAATAACTATAGTGTCCTTTAAATATTTTCTATTAAGGTCATTTTAAAATATTTTAAGAGGTCATTGGTAGGTTATAAATATCCAGAAAAACAGGCTTTAAATAATTAATTTATGAGAAATTTAAAACCTTTTTATTATTTATGTAGGTAACAATTCCAAATTAGTTTCACATTAAATTGCTTGTGCATTTAAGAGTTGTATGTATATTTATTTTTAATTTGTAAGAATGATTAATCATTTCGATTTTATACATAAAACATGAATTTAATTTATTAGTAGTAGGTTGCTACTCAAAGACATATAAATTAAATTCATTTTTATTTTTAAATCCTTATATTATGATGTTTAAGACTAATATTATGTCCTTAAATATTGTTCAAGCATGGTGACCGTAGGCAAGCTGCAGCACAGGCGGTCCACACTATAAAGGGAACGAAACTGGTTTGAAGCCTGCATGCCGACCGACTCGACTTGAGACTGCCGTGTCGTATAGTTGGATTGTCTTACTATGGTTGTTGATATTTTATTTAAATAATTTAAAAAAAACTACTGTGATGTTCTCCATTTTCTATAAAATTATATAAAGAGGAAAGATTTGTATGTATGTGTATAAGTATGTAACGAATAAACTCAAAAACTACTGGGCCGATTTAAAAAATTCTTTCACCATTTGAATGCTACATTATTCCAGATTAACATAGGTTATATTTTTATCCCGGGGTAAGATAAAACCCCACGGGAACGCGGATGAAACTGCGGAGGACAGCTAGTTTTCTATAAAATGATATCACGTTCCATCATTTTCCAAGGTGAATCTGTACGACAGTTTATTAGCGATCTTATAGGTATTTATCGAAATACATTAAAAAAAACACATTAGAATCTTTTTTTAATGAATGAATGAAATCAATATTCATTAACATAGTTCACGGCCATGATAATAAAATATCGATAAAGTGCAAATAAGTTTTTTAATAAAATAAATTAAGTATTAGATCCTAGGTAAGGCGGTCGTGCATAGGAATTGCGAAATAAATATGTTATGCTAAATTCATTCATCTGTATAAATAATTTAATGACCATAATGATGTGGAAAAGCAGGACCTAAAATTTAGCTTAAGTTTCCTTCATCTTACTCCCAATTGAAATGACAGATATTTTTTTGTAATATGGATGTTTTATAGCCAAATGGCAGCTCATGTTTCTTGAGACTAAATTGCGTAAGCTAAACCTTGTTCTACCAGTTTTTTGAAGTTTATGTTGTGAAGCTCATACCAATTAGAAAGTGTAAAAAGGACTATAAGAAGAGCGATTAATTGCTAGCAATTAGTGATGTCTGAAGTATGGCTTCCGCGTTAAGTCTTTATTTTTTTTAATTATATTCACAGTTTTGAGGTAAAAGAGCCTCATTGTAGTTAATTCCTTCATGGTGAATATTTTTTCTTCTACAAATCTATTATTACTTAATATTAGGAAATTGCTCACATATGACAGAACGTTAAAATATAAGTACGAAAAATAAAATTACACCTTAACACAAGTTGTACTAAAAAGTTTTCTTTTCTGTTTTAGTATGTAGTACCTAATTGGTAAGTAACTAGTTAAAATAATTATGGCCAATTCATGTTCTATTTTTATTCAAAGGGGATTCTTTAACACTGGCCAATTTAAAATGACCTCGCTGCATTGATTATTGGGTGCATTCTGTACGAATCGTAAAACTTTATTAAAACTTCCATGTTATAAATGTAATTAGGGTTATATTGTCAGAAAGTTAATTTTCACTATTATTTCTAAACAGACGTGTAGGTATTGATTTCTTTCCAAATATAATTTTTCTCTTGCTTTTTACTAGACAAAAATTATACCTACGTTCCAGTGCTCTTATCACCTCAGACTCTTTATTTATTGCCTATTATAGTATTTGACTACCAATATCCCATGGTAAGTCCATGATATGGCTGAAAGTGGTAGAAGAATACTCCAAAATACAACTGTAGCTATCAGCAATATTATAAAGGTTTTCAGTTTGAATCCAGCGTGCTATGATTTAGGTAACTACACATTAATTTAAAGTATGTTCTGTAATATTAAAGCTGTAAGATTTGATTATTTAAGACAAGCTAGATCTTCTCGCCTGAAACACAGGTTTTCCTAGTTCAGGCATGTGTTATATAAACTATATCAAAAGAAAATTCTGTGCCTAATTATTTTGATTTAATATGATTTGATTTGTCGATCTTTGTGAGACTCTTCGTTTGCTTCCCTCAGTGTCAACATAACAATAAAGGCGAACATCCATCGCCAATTCTAAGCCCAAACCATCGTTCGCTCTTATTTGCTTAAACCCGTCGGAACTAAGGCATGTCGGCTACCAAAATTATTGCAGTGCCCAAAATAGTAGGGGTCAGTTTGCTACCTACCTACACACAACTCTAAAGCATCTTTGTAAGTATCTACTATAAAGTCCATAGCTGTATGACTGGCCATATATGGCTAGCGCGTGTATGAGAGCCTTATTCTTAATTTTAAAAATCGCCACTCTTTCACCATCTTTATCGAGACGAATCGGACGAAAACCGAATACGGCCGAAACGAGCGAGAGTTCGCATGTCATTTGGCCGTTACCGTATCTTCGGATCCGATAAAAGGGTCTCCTGCACCGTTTTAATTAGGCGGTAGAATGTATCGAGTGGCTGATGCTGGCGTTAGGGTTGAACGAACATGGCGTGCATTATTGGAAAATTCTTTAATTGGTTGTTAATACATTTTGCGAAGGTAATAATGGATTGAAATTCACTTAAACAGTTTTAAACTTTACATCAGAAGTTAAGATCTCATAATTTTTGTATGTGGAAAACTGTAATTTATATATTTTTTTAATGATATAATGCAAGTCATTTTTTTTTGGATGAGCTTGTGTTTGACCGCAATCCCACCATGATAAGTGAAGATGTGGCCGTAAGTGGTAAGCACACAGAGCTATTAAAGATGGACGACACATTGGCAATCCCTCGAGTATCGCTTATGTCCATAATTCTGCCTCCTTGTCAAACATAACAAACCTTTATTGTAAAAAAAAAGAAATCGCCAACCCTACATCCTGCAAAGAGGTACGTAGCCGCTTGCGATCCACCGGCGAGTGCCGTTCAGCTAATGCGTACTTACATTCAATGTATTGTGACCACTGGAAGTAGGAACTTCCATGACATTTGTTGTGAGCTTGTGATTTGTTTCAGATTGTGAATGTCTCTCAAGTCAATGTCTCTTTACTTTCATTGTAAGTGCCTTTATTACCACAAACTGTGTACGTCAACATTTTATAATATGTACGACAATAGGGATGTAGAGTGATTTATCAAATCAGTTTCTTTTTATAAAATGTCAAAACTGATGATTTATATAGAGTTTTGTATGAAATACATACTTGTGACTTCATAATTATAATGCACCATCAAAAGGCTTACTCTTTGTCGTTAAATTGGTACTTAAAAATCATAGAAAAGCGGAATTTTACAACGTGTTCACCATTTTTGAATATTTTTAGATGTTTTATACACTAGTTCTTTTAAAATATATTTTTTTAATATAGGCATCATCCCAATTGTACTTAAATAAATTGTTTATCTGACGGTTTAAAAAGGCCACTCGTGAACACAATGAGCCAGCAAAATTTTGCTGGGCCAGGCTATTAATAAAATGAATAGTTTTTTGATCAAATTCATAGAAGAACCTCGCTGGTTTCTCGAGTATTCTATTAGTAATCTTTTAAATGATTTTTTCAGCCAAAAATACATTCTCCGGTAAGATTTTTATGTCCATAGGCAATGGTAGCCATCATCTGACCCGATTTATGCAGTGAAAAGTAGTTTTGACTGTACCTCAAGTAAACAGCAGTATGTAGAAGTTTTGTGTTATGTAAATCACTTTGAATAACTCCAAGGTCAATGCAGCTGAGAGCCTGTTCCATTTTTAGGCTTTGTGTGCTTACTATTTTCGGCCACATCATCACTTTGATTACCTACACCTGGTGTACAGCCAAATTAAGAGAAAGATTATTTTATATCCTTTTTTACCAGCTCTAAAGTTTTTGTGGTGTAACTCCAGTCCAGTTGCAAGTGGTCGCACCGGAGACCGGGCAATGTGACCAGTTCGGTAGATCGTCGGATAATGCCGGCAGATAGGATTTCGCTATGTGCCCGTTGCTTTATTACAAACGCTTTTTTAAGCTCTACAACACAGTCATGTTTCTATATACCTAAGTAGGTATAATAAACCTTCTTTTGTTTTTTATAAATGTGATGATTTGGTTTGAAAAGGGCAGATTTTTAAATTGTTGGATAAACCTCACTTAAACTATTGCCAAAACCGTCTGTTACAAATTAACAACCATGTTTAGAAGAACTTATTAATTATAGCGTTGTACTACACGTGGGATTTACGATATTCATTATTACGCTGTATAATTACTGTATTGTGGCTGACTGAATAGTTTTTTATGCCACACACAAGTGACCAGGCAAACGGGTCACCTGACAGAAAGTGAATACCATCACATCAGCAATATTAGCGGGATTGCCAATGTGTTGTAAACCTCATAACAATGCCTTAAAGTGCCAATGTCTCAAGTCTAACTGCCGGAATACACCAACAGATGCTTGGCGACAGATTTTTAACTTAAGGGTGCTAGCCAGCCAGTCCAGTACTACAAAATACCTTACCACCGTGATGTGATTTCCTCACGATTATTTCCTACACCGAAAGCTCAAGCTCATGGTAGGATTCGGATCCACGACCTTCGCCTCGGTATCCGACGTCACTACAACTGAGCTATCATCGCCTTAAAAGCTATTGAAAGTCTGAAACTTTAAAACAATCATATTCACAGCAACGTGCATTCTAAAATAAATCGTATGCTATATATATGCGTATGCGTATAGCTCTTATTATATTAATTTTATTCAATACGTTTTCTCTGTCTCTTCATTGTATCTACTATTAAAAAACAAGTACCTACTAGAGTCTGTAAACAGTAACCAGTTAGAAAACACAAAAAGGTTACTTACATAACTTTTGTATCATAAACACTCATTGCATTCGTACCTACATACTTTTGAAAGTCTTTCTTTTAAATAAAATCGTCTATTTCTTAGAAAACTTCGATAAATATTAACGATTGTATCTTTAATCCATGTGCAGTTTGATTGGGGTTTAATGATCGCAATTATTGTTGAAAGCAATAGATAAGGTTGTTGTCGAATTTAACTTAGAGATAAAACACGTTAATTGAATTGACAACGTCATGGAAAATTAAAAGTAATTTGAGTAAACTTTACAGTCATTTTAAACCAACAGGCTTTTATAATGGAAAACAGGGAACCGCTGGTTGGAGAATTGGATCCATGATATAGAGATAGATAAGAAAAATATGTACTTTTTTTACTAGCTTTTTACCACATCTTGTATTCTTTGAAAAAGGTTTTGAAGGCTTATCTCAACTAAAAATACTTTCAATTTCGAAATAAAACCAATAATTTCGTCTTCCCAATTTTACGAACTCTATTTCTCAGTTGTAGGTAAATTATATTATCGTCAATCGTTGAAAAGTCAAATCAAGAACTATACCTATTAATGTACACTGAATCTAATTTGACTATACAATAAAAATAAACAGAATGTTTCGACTTCCGGTCTAAAGTGACCGCGTCCAATACAATTGCAATAAGTAAGTACTGAGAATGTATTACGATACAACTGAGGTATGAGTCACATATTGTTACAAAGCTCAGTATTCAGCGCGCAAGAAGTCGGCACTTGAGACGAAGAGACACACCGTCACGAAGTACGTAAAACATTTATTTTCGTTGATGGTCTCTTGCTCGATAAAAAATAATCCATTATAGACAAATCCTACAAATATTATAAATGTGAAAGTTTGTATCATTGTATGTTTGGACGTTTATTGTTCAATCACGAAAAATCAGCTGAACGGATTTAGATGAAATTTAGCACAAAGGTAGATCATATTTTCTACCTGTGTGCGAATTAACATAGGATACTTTTTATCACTGGAAAAGGTAAGATCCCTCGGGAAAGCGGGTGGACAGAAAACTAGTACTTAATTTACATATTTTTATTTGTCAGAAAGCCGTCAGCACTGAATGGCAATTTTACAGGAAAAATACATTTTACAAAAAATTTGTACCTATAATCTACATGAAAAAGCTTCCCAAATCAACCAACCGTGTGAAACAGAACTTAACTAACGATATCACTACGTTTTCCCATCACGTACATTACAGTGGTTTAGATTACCTATACGGGTTTCCCGCTCCGTTCCTACAAAGACAACTCATTTGTATCCAAATTCCGAGCACGTTGCAGATTTACGATTAAATGGAACCTTAGAACTGTATGTACACGAATCCGGGTGTTGCCGAATTCTGACGTGAGTTACTTCAATGAAAGTCAATGTTGTCACTGTTTTTGTCTATAAATTTTATTGATCTAATCTAGGGTTGTGCCTATAAGTTTCGGTAGACGTCTAGGGTTGTCAGTGGGATTCAGTAAAGTTAGTCAGAAAAGTAAAGATTTCCTCGGAATGTTTTTAAAACACGGAAATGAATGTGGTTATCCTTTAAAATATATAAACTGCATTTACCATACGGATGGTGGTAAGGGAATTTGTAAGCACCTATCGGTGTGTGCTTGAGAGTCAGTTGCCTTTAAGGCATTGTAAAAAGTTGACAACACATTGGCAATCCCTTGGTATTCCCAATCTCTATATGCGGTTGTAGTCATTTACCTTCAGGTGAAAATAATTAAATCTAATTCTGCGTTCAGCACGTGTAGTTTGCTGTCTATCTGGTATTTTTATCGCTGGTTTTGGTGTTTTTTCTGTACTATCTAGATAGTACAGAAAAAACACCGTAAAACCCGCTTACCTAAACTTTGTCTAGACAAAGTTTAGGTAAGCGGGTTTTACCCAGGTCACAGGTCACAAGTCCTCTGCTTACCTAATTGTATTGTCAATTTATGCCTTTTGCGGTTGAGACCATGGGTCCGTGGGGTTCTGAAGCTCGTCGTTTCACAGGTAATTTCTGTAAAAAAATAATCGAGGCCTCGGGAAACCGACGGGCGGGGAGCTTTTTCCGCCAACGCATCAGCTTGGCCATCCAAAGAGGAAACGCTGCCAGCCTTCTGGGAACCTTGCCGATCGGCAGCAGCGGCAGCCTCGGAGAAGTTGTTTTTATATATTATAGTTGTACATTTGTTTGTATATTTTGTACATATGTTGTAAATAAAGATATTTATCTCATATTGTATGGTCTGTTCTAGACATGACACCATGAGGTCCTGAATAAGGTGGCTCTAAAGCTGTATGCACATCGCATGTCCTTAAGAAAATGTATTCGATTGTTTTTAGATCATCGTGCACGTATAGAGGTACATCTTTCGCAGGGCGAAATCGAATCTTAGTTGAGAGACAAAATCAATTTAAAAAAAACATAAAAGATGTAGGTACCTATGTTTATTTTGTATCCACAACTAAAGCGCACAGCCCTATCTTTATCAGATTTCAGAATAAGTAGTAGGTATGCAATAATTAAACGCAAAAGCCGTTACATATGAATATTTTCATGGGATCTTCTAATAAAGCTTATATTTCGTATATAGTATTTAAATAATTTGCTTTCATATTCCTCTATAAGTGCATACGATTTTTTTAAATTTCCGTTTATGATTGTTCATACTCATGTGCTTTGTAGGTATTTCTGATATCCATATAATTTAAATTTATATTCCTGTTCCCACTATGATTTGAAGCGTGATATAGTGATCTATCTATCCATCATAAAAACCTAAAAAATCTGTGTAATTAATCTATCAACGAACACTAATGAAAAATTGTCCGATAAATCGTGAAAGTCAGTTCTAGCCAACGAAATGTCAGTCAACATGCACGTACGTATCATAATTATAACTTTTTCACGGTGAAATGAAATTAAAATTCAGTATCAAACAATTATTCATAGTCTGCAACTCGTGCAATATGGACACAGTAAATATAATTCTACAGTAGTATCTACCTACTCAGTAAAAAATATGATTATTTAATTTATTAATTGCATTCAATCAGTTTCATGAGGCAGTGAAAGCTCAGTGGTAGAAATATCGGATACAGAGACGAAGATTGTGGGTTCGAATTTATGTCACTAGTGACAATGAGCCAGGCGGGTCACCTGGTAAGTGACTACCGTCGCCTATAGACATTAGCAATACCAGGGGGACTGCCAACGTGTTGTACACCTTATTACAATGCCTTAAGGGCAAGGGCAACTGGCTCTCAAGTGCAACTGCCGGAACACACCAACAGGTGCTTGGCGACAGATTTTCAACTTGAGGGTGGTATCCAGCCAGTCGAGTACCACATAGTACCCTATCACCGTGCTCTGGTTTCCTCACGATGTTTTCCTTCACCGAAAGCTCAAGCTCATTGTAGGATTCGAACCCACGACCTTCGCCGCGGTATCCGACGTCACTTACCACTGAGCTATCATCGCCTCGAATCCTATAGTTAGGTTTAGCTAACGGTGAAGGAAACCATAGCACGGTAGTAAAGTACCTACTATGTAGCATCTACCGCCTGCAACTATGTTCAGTTGCACTTAAAATCCAGTGCCTTCGTAGCATTGTAAAAAGGTTGAAAATACATTGGCAATCCTTCTGGCACAGCTATAGGTGATGATAGTTACATAAAATCAGATAATCCCTTCAAAATACTGACATGAAGAAAAATAACATGGTTTTTATTTTTATGTACTTAAACTACTTGTTCAGGATTTTAGCGATAGTAAAACATAATCACATTGTAGACGACAATATTGACGCCAAAGATAAAGAAAAAAGAATAGCTTTAAAGTATACTAATATGGCACCAACATATGGAGAATTTAACATTTATGGAAATGCCAATTACCGTTTGCAATAGCATCGACATCAAATCGATAAGATGAAAAAAGGATAACGCACATGTCACTTAGTCAACTAACTAAACTTTTAATAGAATTACTGCATCAACTATACATAAACTGTGTCAATAACAGAATGCCACCTCACATTTGAGTGCTTTCACCTCACATCACGTTTGGACGGATTAAAATATCGAAGATACGACATTCGCTCGTAAAAATATTTTTATTGTTTTTTTTTTACTCAGCGGCAAACGAAACGATTTGCATAAACTCCCAAGTAGCCACCGGAATGACTCTTGGGATGGTGGTTCGCGCGTTGCCTCATAAAATGGAGGTCGTAAAAGGGACACCTTTTTGCTTATAAAATGTTTTTGTTTTGTATCAGGCTTAAAAGTGTGATTGGCCGATCAAGTCCGGCGATTGACTTACTTTATACTTACCCTTCATTTTGTTTTATTATTATTTTCTAAATTGAAGGATTTTAATAAGTATCTGAAAGGCTGGCTTTACACGAAAGTAAAACAACTGAAAAAAAAACAAATAGTTTATTCTACTTACATTAAATTAAATTAGACGCAAAGTAACTTAAAAGTTTGTACTTTGGATCCCTACCTTTACTAAGCCAATCATAGTAATAAGTTCCAATAAGTTATTTTATCATAAGTTTACAATGTATCCGATTGTTGCGCCTTGCGGCTGCCTCTAAATTGTGCGGTTTTATTCATCTCATCGAAAATGAAACAAGTTTTCATTATTATTATGGAAATTCTCCGCTAACTCATTATAAGGCGCCTCGTTTGATTTTTGCAATAAAATATCACTTTAAATTCTGGTGTCTAATGGAGCATCGACTTAATTTTATGTTTAACTTATGTAGTTTAGTATTTTAAACAGATTTAAGTACATAAAATCAATAGTGCTTTTGGTGTATGGTTTAAAATGCAAACATACCTGTTCGGAGTTTCTTAGCTAATGATATGATTTTTTTATGAAAGTTATGTTTTATATTTAAAATGTCAATGTACATTTAGAAAGTCTACCTAAATGCTTAAATGTTATTCTGAAATCATGATCAGTGTTGTCTGAGACTTTATTTTCATTTTCTTAAATAAGTCATTGCCTCCAATCTATATAAGACTCCGATTCAAGTGTAGAAAAACTATTAAAAATATTTTTTTTTCATAAAAACTGAGTCTTGAAGAAAATATTAATCATTCTTCACACCATTTAGATTCGATCCCAAAGTTTGTAATAGACTGCTTCCTGATACTGATATTAAAGATCTGTTATGTATTTACCTAAATATATACTAGAATCCGAACATATAGACAAGTTCTGTTTTTCCATCTCGTGGCTGATCAGACAGGGTATAATACTCGCCAATAATCTTCGCATATTACTATGCAAATGTCCGCATCCATTTTGATAAAATAACTTCAGTTTTGGCATAATTTATAAAATATTGCCAATACAATTAATATTTGCGACATCTAATGAAGTCTGTTATTTCCTATTGTTTAATAATTTATACATTCTATTCCATATAATACCTATTTTACGTCCCGCTTGGTGATGTTTGTATTCAAACGAATAATGTAATGTAATTTCAAATGTCTACATACCTAATTTAATTTATATTTACAAAAATCAGTGCTTGTAGTAATTTTTATTTTGTACGTAGTTTTGAGGCGATAATAGCTCAGTGGTAGTGACGTCGGATACCGCGGCAAAGGTAGGTTCGAATCCTACAATGAGCTTAAGCTTTCGGTGAAGGAAAACATCGTGAGGAAACCATAGCACGGTGGTAGGGTACTTTGTAGTACCCGACTGGCTGGCTACTAGCCTCAAGTTGAAAATCTGTCGCCAAGCACCTATCGGTGTTTTCCGACAGCTGCACTTGAGAGCCATTTCCCATCTAAGCTTTTTGTGCTTACCGCCATCGGCCACTTCATCACTTATCATGGTGAGATTGCGGTCAAACCCAAGCTTATCAAGAAGTAAAAAAAATACGTTGTTTGAACTTTCTTAACTGTTTTTAGGTTTTGTTCATCATCTACCTACAATATTTCAGGTTATTGTAACGGTCGCGTGACTGTCGAATTTTTAATTCATACGTTTGTAGGATACCTGTTGTAGATGCCTGATTGTGGGAAACGGAACATCACAACGCTTGCTGCATTTGCATGGTTCATTTTTCACTGTGTGCGTGTTAAAAAAAAAACAAATAAATACATGTCATCATAATTTATTAAGACAAAAAATACTAATTTACATACATTAGGTGATTAACTTATATAATTCTGAGCAACAGAGTTGTACTTTACCTATGAATAATGTCAATAATATGTTATGCCAATAAAATTGCACTTTATCCTTATTTTAGGTACATGGTTTATTATGGATTCCTTTCATATTTTTTTCATTTAAATTGTTTTTCAATTGACATTAATATTTAAGTGAATAGTCACAGCTAACTATCAAAATTTAATTGCATAATTTGACAAAGTAGCCATTAACAAAAAATGATGTCTTATTTAATATAATTTAATTACTTACTTTTAATTAAAACACATCAAATCATAACAAATGTACCATTTGTTTGGATGTACGAATTAACAATTTAAAATGTGAACTTAATAATATTTTTAATTAATATTTACATATTATCATTCTATTCTTTAATTAGATCATTATTATCATGAACATTCTAGTTTATTGCCTATTTTAATTATAAAACCTAATAAAATACTATAAAAGAACTAAATAATAAATAACAGGTGTATTATTTTAAGAACCAGTCACGTCTTAATTAACTTTATAGCAGAAACTTAATTATTATCATATTTTAATATTACGATCAGCACTGAAGGATACAACAGAAAAAAATAACACCAACGCTATTGTTTTGTTTTCTTATTTTATATCTTGAAATAAAACAACAACAAAGCGAATAAAATATAAAAGTATCGCCTAAATATCTTGATATAATTACTAATTTTTTTATTAAAATTTTGAGGTAAACAAAACACTGCACAAACAAACCGTATGAGATCTTTACGAAAACCAAAGCCACTTGCAAATACGTACAAACATACCTCTAGGAATTTTACACGATGTTAAAAAGAAACTTGAACTAATAATACTTCTCATAAAATAACACTAAATTTAAAGTTATTACATCTTAAAAATCTTTCATGAAATGCACCGATACAACCATTAACTTAGGTGTACTTAAAATTTACATCAACGTCTCATGATGTCTTCTATACTGAACCCTTTTCTCGGTCCACTAGAGTGACTTGTTCCAGGTTTCGGGTTTGTATTAGGCTGTATGCCAACTATGTTTTTAATTCCACTAGTAATAAAACTCGAACTTCCTTCATCTGGATCTTTCATATTGTCTTTGAAATTTGTTACACTGGTTGAAGTACATGGTGCTGTATCCTTTGGAGGAGCATTTTTCACTATCAAATCTTGTGCAACTGTTTGCTGCGGTCCTAATACAGTATGCGGTACGGAACCAAATGCAATTTGAGAATGAGGCGATGGTAATGGCAAACCAAATTTGTGGTACGGAGGCATTCCCATCATAGATGGTGGTATGCCTACTACAACTTCTCCATTTCCAATTTGCTGTCGAGGCATCGTCAAATTAGTTGGCTCTGGTGATCTAGCTCTATAAACAGCGCCACATGTACGCATATTATCACCAATGTCAGGTGGATGACTTCTTTTTCTAAACGGACTCAAATACATACTCGAAGGCCCAGGGTCAATCGGTGGACTCGCCATTTGACCAATTTTGGAAGGATCTGGTGGAACAATTTGGTGTAAATCTCTTCGAATTTGTAATTGTGGATGTCTTACTGGCTGTTCAGGAATTTCTGTATATCGCATTTCTTTTTCTATGATTTCATCAGATGTGTACCGTCGTTTTTCATATAAATCGGACGATGGCATACGATATCTTTCTGGGTGTTGAGGACGCATGGTGTAAGGACTCGCTCTGTCTCTTTGTTCATTATGATGACAGTGAGTGCGTTCCACAGCAGAAGGAGATGGGCGTCTTGGTCTTTCTTCACTTTGTTCTCTGCCAATACTTTCAATTGATGATGAACGTGCTCTTCTTACAGGAGAATGTTCGGGTGACGATAACTCTGGGTCTTCGTCATCAAAACCAGGTTCAATAGGTGAGCCCGGACGTCCAATGTCTTCTTCTCCTACATCAAGAACATCACCTGGTGGAACATCTCCAACTGCATGAGTTAATGCGTGTCTTCGCAAATCACAGTTTCTTCGGAATACCTTTCCACACGAGTTACATTCATAGGGTTTGTGATCAGTATGAGTAAGAAGATGTGTCTTGAGGTTAGAGCGTTGATTGAAGCTTCGACTACATACTGGACACTTGTGAGGAGACTCTTCCATGTGTAGAATTTTGTGGACAGCCAAAGTCCTGGATTGACAGAACCCTTTTCCACATTCTGTACATTTGAATGGTTTTTCCTTAGAATGTATATACCTGTAACAAAGAAATTAATATTAAATATCTGGGCTATTTTTAGTTCCAATGGAGATAATAAGCTTTGATTTTATGTTTATTTATTTATTGATCAAAACATTTTTACAAGAATAGTTACATACATACATTCATCACCAAAACGAAAGCCTGAGAGGCTTATGTGCTCGGTGAGAGTTCAAGTTTAAGAAAATAAGAAATGTATGTTCGCTGAGAACGATTTAATGATTCGTAGATACTATAAAACATTGTGGTTTAATTAAATGTCTGAAGAAGGGCGGGGTTAGTAATCGAGCATGATTCGCATTGTACATTGAAGCTTTTTTATATTTTCAACATGTTAGTAAATCAAGTTTTGGTTTGATTTTATCTTTTTTTTATTTTTATCATTTATCTTACGCCACTTGCACTCTTAAGACTACTGATGTACTTAGTATATATTTTGTTCATACAATTTAATCTTGAATTTTAACGTAAGCGTCCACTTTACTGTTCAGACGCACCTTGAACGTGATCCGAGTAATACGAGCCTTTAGTCTCAAGGCGAGACCGACGTCGCATGCGCAAGTCTATGTAGGTACCGCCCTACCAATCTTTCAAGACCTCTGCAGATTCTTTCCACTGCCCTCTTTTATTAATTAACGACCGACATTGAGACGTGGTGGGAAGTTCAAATTACGTTGGTTACGTTCCACAAGAGTTCCAGTTCATCCGAATCGAATTACGTTAAAAGCATTTTGTGGCCAATCGCAGCGATTAATATATTATTTAAAGCGTACATATTGGATTACTAGTGGGCATCTGCTAGGAATAGCGAGTATATCATCCTAAATGGAAAAAAATTAACAGAAAATTGGCAGTAAGGAATAAATGTTCTTCTTCGTTTAATCATTGGTAACTATCATTTACGTTATTATGACTATATTAAAACAGTTAGACAGCGCATGAACAACACATTTAAATTTCTATTATTAATAAAGGGAACAGCTTTCCAGAGAATAATTACAGTTTTTCTTATAGTTTAATTACTTTTTTCAGCTCTAATAGCTTTCCGTTATAAAGTAAAATAGGTTTTTTAAATCTGATATTATCAGTCGGTAACTTTTTCTAATATCCCGTGTTGTATATTTATCAGGCAATTTAAGTTGCATGACGTGATCATTGATTAACTTTTTTTAAAGGAAACAAACCAAGGCGAAGGTTTTTGCAAATTAATAAAGGAAGTATGGGAGAGTCGCTTGGCCAATGTAGTAATCATGCTAATAACCAGTTTGGGACATGCTAAATCATATTGTGAGGTTTCATTCATTGTGCTTTAAAATATACAAAAAGTTTAGGAATTGTGTTTCATCTCATGAATTAAGCATTTTAATACCTACCTACTCGTATATCATTACGTGTGTTGCAGTTAATTCAAAAACGCTTAAGTTTATTACAAAATCATTAAATCAGCAGAATCTATCTAAATCTATTTTATTTGTGTATTAGCATAATGAGTTTGATTCTAAAAAGCTACCAACAGGAACAACATCTTACAAAACAACGCTGCAAAATCTAAAGTTAATCATGAGAACCTATATGCCTGACAAAAAAAATTATGAAGAACAACCGCCAACGTTGGAACTCATTTAATGATGATGACTCCA
Source organism: Ochropacha duplaris (assembly GCA_951361185.1). Lineage (NCBI taxonomy): Eukaryota > Metazoa > Arthropoda > Insecta > Lepidoptera > Drepanidae > Ochropacha > Ochropacha duplaris. Next base: position 4,160,168 of record OX592704.1, on the reverse strand, counting down.
GAGATTCCTGTGCTTGTCATGCGAAGAATGCGTCACGTAAATAATATATCATTACACTAAGAAATAAAAAAGGATTAACGACCTTTTCTTCTTCCATTACACGGACTGTCTACGCGATTTGAGTTTCATTCACGTCGAATTCTTGGAAATATTCGGGTCCAGTTTTAATTCTCATATAAATAACTTGTAACAGCACAGTACCTATCTTATAGTTTATTACCGACATGATTGACTGGTTCTACTGGATTGGTCAAGTCGTTTCTATCATCAACAACTTGTAATATGCATTCGAGTTGCCGAGTTATTTTAGTTTTAATCTTTACTCCTTGGCTTGTTTTACATTTACCAATACTTTTAAAATTGCTCAATTAAATCTCATAGCAGTTCGTCTCTATCAATATTTATACCGCGCACACAGGTTTCTGCAAAACGATTATACAATTGACCTTATGTTTGATTTCACGGATAATTTACGCACAAGTAGAACTATTCAAGGAATTATAATTTTGTTTACTATTCAAACAATGGACATTGAAAAATATTTCCTATTACCCAAAACTAAAAATAAGGCTTATAGTTAGCTTATTTTATAAATAGTTAATCATAGACGCCGAAGAATTAAATACATTTTTATATATAGTGATGACGTGTGGAATTAAATCGCGATGTACGAAAAAATTAAATTACATTTCATTAAAATATATAAGTAATACAATTAAGAGAAAAAAATAAATATTTTAGGAGTTTATCGTCATAATAACAAAAGATTGTGTTTGCTAACAAATTATTGGTCATAATAAAGCTATCATAGGATATAAAGAGAAAGTCAAATAAAACAACGGAAACCATGAATGAAATTCACTGGAAGGGCACGAACTTTGACTTGCCGAACATCACGCAAATATTATGACTGAGAAACTAACCGGTTTCATTGTACACACGGGTTTTATGTTTGCTGAAGATGTAGGAAAGATGTGGCCTTAGCTTTTAAATGTATTTTGCGTCTTAAAAATATGTAAAAAGTATTAGAACAGTGTGATAATGATGATTTTTGTTATATTTTTAGCGAAATAAAATAAATTAAATAGAAAACAATTGAAAAAGGGATAAAAGCAGTTGAAGTGTCAAAAATATATTTTCTTCCTAAACATTTCCTAGGCTTTGTTCTTAACACCTTTGGTCACATCATCACTTTTCATAGTGAAGTTGTTCCATCATAAGTTTATACATATTTAATACGATGGTGGGATACCATAGATCAACAAAAAAGCGATAGGCATTATAAATTGAAGATAAAGAAAAAGTGTTCTAATTAAATGAAAACCTGATGTTAATAATAGCGTCTAAATTACTTCCAATAAATTTGAAATATCTAATGAAGCCGATATCTCTATAACAAAATTAATCGAGAACCTCAATCGGCTTCATCCGATGACGGATTCGGAAACACTCGTCAAACAACTTTGCTAAGACTTCAAAAGAGACCGCCACCTGATTCAAATTAACAAGGCTATTACCAGGTTACTTCGAAAACGTTTCACTAAAAATCAGAATAAATTATAAAAACCATAATCTTTCAAACTGTTTGTACATTAAAAACGCTGTAAGTAATTTTTTTCTTTCTTCTTTACAAAAAATTAATTCATAAATGTCATAATAATAACAAGGCCAACATTAATTCGGAAGTTTAAAATCGAGATACCGAAGATTTTAACTTTCAAAGAAGGAATTAGGACAATCGTAAAGAATACACATAATTAATGACATAAACAAATCGTTCCTTTCCAACAGCCTTATCAGGGCATTTCGATCAATTTTGACGTTAAATAAAATATAAGTAACGTCTGTCTCTTCTTATTATGCTTGGAGATAAGAATCACGATGGACAGTCGGCCAGAACCCCATCAAGAGACGGAGCGAAGATAAAAAAAGTGAGACTCCAAATTACAGAGAGGACTGAGGTCTCGCGCTAATGGGTTACATTAAAAAATATTTCCATTACGGTTGCTGAACAAATCATGTATTTTTGTGGAAGAAATACACAAGATGACGCTGATGAAAATTGGGAATGGACTCATGATCTCGAAACGAATTGAGAACGAAATAACGTACTTCGAAACGGTAATTGAATCATAGCAACACTGATTTTTTTAGGTATTTCTACACCTTTTTTCTCGTAAATGTAATTGGTTGAAGCAACTAAACATATGCCAGTAAAAAAACAGGTTTTTTAAAACGTCCTCGTTTTATTTTACAAGCGTATAGTGTAACCGTTGTGACAGAAATGCGAACGGAAAGTAAAACAGATTTCAGCATGCTTTATTTGATTGCCTTAAATTTGATACTTTTAAGTTCAAAAGCCAATTGGTTAAGTAACAATGTAATAACAATTATTGTAGGAAACTTTAAAACTAAAAATATCAAGTGGTATTTCGTCTATCGATCCGGGTCGAAATGTTTTTTATTTAAAATTCAATCGTGTATACGTGATTGCCTATCGACCATTGATCAAGAGTTTGGTAACGGATACAGACCATTAGCTAGTCACAGAAGTGTCAAAATTAAGATAAGTAAGAAAATAATTATTTAAGGCAATTTCAGAATTGACGACATTAAGATGAATAAATAACAATTATGTATGTAAAATGTTCATATGTATAATGAAAATAAAAGCTGAAATTTTGTTGTTTCACCAATTATTCTATAAATATTTTTGCCCGATTTAGTACACTTGTTGCATAATTTTACCTAAAAATAAATTTAATAATTTCCTATCTGATATTACATTAAGTCTACGTGCATCGAGCTCTACGGATCGAATCAATTTCTCTCAGTATTTTTTTTTCTTATTATATACACGCATTACCTGAATGGTAGAGTCAGCCAACTGGTCACCAATATTTCGTTTACTTAACTAAGTAACTTGATATCTTTTATTCATTTAAATGCTTTGTTTTTTAGCTCATCACTTTTATGGCTTTTTAAAGAACTGCATTTTTTTTACTTTGATATAAATATTTATTTACTTACAAAAAGTAGCATAATGTGTATCAGTTTGGTTTCCTTTATAATATCATCGGTTTTCTCTGCTCTGCTTAGTTTGGAATCATATTATGGTCGTACGTGAAAAATATTTTTTTTCTATTATAAAGTCACTACATTTATGGAATAATTTTAAAAACAAGATGTTTTTGTTTCAGTTTCAAGCATGAAAAAACTCTGGTAAAAAGTAAAGAGAGCAGGTTCGACCAACCGACGTGCGCGTTGGAATGCGTGGGTCACTGTCCGTTCCCCCACTACCACTTCAACTCATCTCCACCATCTAAGCCTTCTATCGCTAAGCTAGATCAATCGCACTAAAAGCTTTTTCTCATTAACTGCTATAGTTATTTGTTTACCGACGTTTGTTTTAAAACCATATTTTTTAATATTAGAAGCTACCAGGTCCATTGGATACCAGATTTACCGAAACTTGCAATACAAAATAAAATTTTAAAGATAATTTCAGAAAACAAAATAATAACAAAATAATACAATTAAATAAATAATGAAGATGATTATCACGCATATTAAATTGAGCCATTAAAAGCATAAATAACACAAAGAAGACAATGCCACCGTATTTATTATAATGAAAAGCAAACTTAATTAGGTAGGTTGGTGTATTTGCAAAACCCACACTAATACAGAACGGTAGCGAGATATAATACATAAATTTATACTCAGAAACGAGTAGACATGCCGCATGCTGGCATATAAGTAAATCAAAACTGCTTATAAATAGCTTTTATTAACATAATCTCGCGATTTGTATAATGAAGTAGCCAACTTTGTTATTCCAAATCATTTTGGTTTTCAGGGAGATGCATCGGAGTATTATTTTTATTGGCTATTCTAAGTTTTCCATTGGTTTAATAGTATTGAAAGCTATGATAAGACAAAAATCTTATGGTTTTATGTTTTATAAATATACTTTAAGTTACAAAATTATGAATATTTATTACAAGATTCTCCAACAACAAAGATCAACTATTTGTATGATTGACAACAGTTGGGAAAGCTTGAAGAATATTTTTAAATGTAAAAGTAATTTTAAATTTTACAATAAATATATTTAATTGTTTTACAGGAGCCAAATGTGCCATATTAGGGGAACATAAAATTGTACTTAAGGAACTGTGCTCGACTTCCCTTGTCGAATGAGCCCACGCAATGTTTTATCTCTTTACAACTGACTGAGCTGGTTCTTCTAAATCGATTTATTGTTATACTACTCATATCATAGCATCTGTAGTAAATAACGCCAACGCTCCTCTAGCTTTCAACTAATTAAAATCATATTAGAATATATTTTTCATAGTTCTTGAAGAACTATAGAGTAAATATTAGATTACTGATTGGACGAGTCCATGATATCCATTCTATAGACGATAACATTTAATGGATCCTTTTAGATATTATCGTCATATCTTACATTTTAATTAAACTTAACGTGAACAATACTACATTGAAAATTAATTAATTCCAAATGTCTTTGCTGTAATTAATTACAATAACTATTAAAGACAACATAATAAAATAACACAAGTGAAAGTCGGTACATGTAGGTAATGGATATTCAACGAATGTATGAGGAAGTCAATCAAGTGATTGTTAAGTGGCTAAACAAAGATTGTGGTGTTGGAGAGGAAGCAAATAAAAAGAAGTATGTACCTTACGGTATTACAATGCAAAAACTAATTGACAAGAAACGTGTTACTGTTGACGCCTAAGCGAAACCTAAGAAGACCAATTAACATAAAGCCAACGAAGCTAATATTTCTAAAAACTGACCGTCGGAACCCGTATTGGCAGTAGCTAAACATTTACATGAAGTATATGACATAATGCAAATGAGGCAGAGTGTTCTTCACATGAATATTTTCGCAACAACTTGAGCAAAATTAGCATTCTCATTAGACGTTTTTTGCACTTCTCTTTACAAAATGAGACGTCAATAAACGGAGCTGTCTTTTTTGTGACATTGCAATGGAATATGGTAATTATCTTTTTGAGTATTATTCAAACTGTGGAGTAAAATAATAGCCTAATAGAGCCTCACTAACTGACAAAAAGGTCTAACTCTGAATGATGAGAAGCGCTGAGATTCTTAACAACAATATTTTCTAGTTTTGGTTTTCTGTTTAGTTTGCTATTATGTATTTTATTTATTCAATTTATGTTTAACTGTACAACCAAGTTTCATTAATCTCTGTCATATTATTATTATTGGCGATAAAATTTTACTATAAGTTTAATTATTACCTACAATTACGGTCTCATCACCGTCAACTGCCGCTTTGAAATGTTAATGAAAAATAGGTCGCTTTGAAATGATACCCAAAATATAATAAGTCATTACCATAGTTACGATAAAGCTTAACGGCTATGTAGGCGTGCTTTCAATCACTGCTGATAGCACAATGACTCATTAACGTTGTTAGACGCTTGGTCTCCGGTAATGATCTAGCTAGATGCTACCTACGCACGAAAACCTTTCGCCATATTCATCTGTGACAATAGATAATGCCTTACTGTTTAAATGAGGCTCGTTTCTAAAAAGATTAACGTGGCTTAAAAGAATATGTACTCGTTCTTAATACGCTTGTGATATTCATTTAACTTGATCGTTTATTATGATTAGATGTTTTAATCAGCACTTTAGTTTGTTTTCGTTTTGTGTCGATTGATTTTTATTAGAAATACTTAAAGTATATTTATGTTATGATTGCATCTATTTAGGTCCGTACTTATTATCGATAGACTTGATATTATATTGTGAAACATTATAATTGTTATTGTATAATAAAATACTTCAAGCATTTGTGATGTTTTTGTACAAAAAACTTAATTGAAAAATAATGCAGTCCCTTCTGCATAGTTCCACGATACATCATTTATTTTCCGTTGTATACTAAAGAAATGTTCGTACTATAGAAGTTTTGTATGCGTCGCATGGCCGGCGTTATAAAAAGTCAAATCCCCTAAAGTCGGACAGGTACGTGGACAAAAAATAAATGGAAAATACTAATGGAGCGAGCCAAAGAGGTGGGACCATGGCGCTATGTGGTATGCTACAGCTAGATTTATGATGATGGGGTTTTTTACATGATGTACCTACTCATAGGTAATCTATATCAGTATACAATATTGTTGATTATTATGATCTAATAGTACAGAAGGTAATTTCATACTTTTCCACAGATAAAATTAATATAGTCTACGAATATCTCGTAAGAGAGAAAATTGTAATGTTATTCCATAAAAAGGAGAATAAGATTACCTAATGTTATACAATGTCTAGGTATAAAATAGAGTTTGTTTAATACTATACTGACGAAAATAAACGATTAATCAGTTTTGTTGAATAATTTCCAAATACTTTGCAGCTATTTTATTTCCACAATATTTACTGAGTAGTATGTTTGAATTTTTAATGGAATGACAAACAATTTATCATTATCAACATGCAGTTCACTGAATCAACGAAACGCGTGGCTATAGCATACTATATCGCGTCCGCAGCCGGTTTGGCGGCGCGTACGCGGTGCAAGCGACGTAATGGGAGCGACGGCTGGCCACTGCCGCTTCACACACAATTTCACCTCTGACTGACACAAACATTCATTGCGCTGCGTACTTAAGACTTGAGTCGCTGTTCCGTGTTACAGATAGTGCATCAGGTGTTTTGCCTAAACTGCAAATTTTTTTGAGTTCGATCTATATCGATTTTGGCGTTAAAATACTCTTTTGTATAAACGGTCAATTTATGTTCAATGCCTTTTCATTTAATGTGTCTTTATTTTTACCACCGATTTTATATCTTCGCGAATGTTGTTTGATACTGTTTTGTAAGAATTTTATGATCTGTAACTGTTTTATAAGTATGATTGTATTTATATGTATAATTGCACTTAGACATTGATTGTCAGATTTCAAAAGCTGGCGCCTCTCAGACATAATAGAAAAAACGGTTAGATACTTGATACGTGCAAGTATCGAATATCTTCATTATGCTCTCGCATGAATAGTTCCAAAACACAATTTTTCATGGTTCATAATATATTGTTTTTTGAAACCTGATTCGTATTCATTTTTTGTGATTGTTATGATAGCTTATTTTATAAATTGATCGTTACATTTATTTAAATAGAAGCTATAAGTCGTAATTTGCTTGCTTGCTTTGAAATGTAACCTCTATTAGTACAACAACAGAAGAATCTTTAATATTCACGCGTCGAACACAGGTAGGTAATATATTTTTATTATTGCAAGTCCCGTTCTATGTACTCATTAAATAAACTGATAAGATTAAAAATATCAAATAGATAAAACGAACATGGTCGGTGGTGTTTTAAATACATTGAATGACACAAAAAGGAAAGAAACTATCGAAAGGAAGGACCAGAGTAGCTCAGGAAGTTATTTACATCATGTTCGAAACAAGTTCAAAAGCGATGATAGCTCAGTGGTAAGTGACGTCGAATACCGCGGCGAAGGTCGTGGGTTCGAATCCTTACAATGAGCTTGAGCTTTCGGTGAAGGAAAACATCGTGAGGAAACCACAGCACGGTGGTAGGGTACTTTGTAGTACTCGACTGGCTGGCTACCACCCTCAAGTTGAAAATCTGTCGCCAAGCACCTGTTGGTGTATTCCGGCAATTGCGCTTGAGAGCCAGTTCGCCTTTAAGGCATTGTAATAAGGTGTACAACACATTAGCAATCCCTGGTATTGCCAATGTCTATAGGCGACGGTTGTCACTTACCATCAGGTGACCCGCCTGCCTCGTTGTCACTTGTGACATAAAAAAAAAAAAACTTATCAGATTTATTACACTGGCAGTTGATTCATGATGGTCTCTCGCCTGGCAATTATATTGAGGACCTGAGATATCATTAATCATATCATATTGATAGGTCCACTCTGTGTACAAATCCAATTAGATTTTGAATCCTTTGCTACAATTTTCTTACATCGAACCAGAGTTTTATGATTTATGATTATGGTTAGAGATGCAATCAGGCCAACGGGGTAGAGGAGTGTTAATTTTGGTTTAGTCGTAAATTCAGTTTTAGTGCTGGATGTAATTGACTGTAATAGTCCGTAATCGTTTCTTGGATGTTTTATAGTATAAAACCTTGTGGGAATGATGTAACATGATTTTATTTGCTTAATAAGTTTACTTGTGGTAATCATATAAAGTTTAGCTATTTCTGATATGATGAACTTTAAAATCATCATCATCATGTCAGCTGGAAGAAGTCCACTGCTGGACAAAGGCCTCCCCAAGGATCTGACAATGTTAGTTTAACAATATTTTGATTTTATTTAAATATCCTCGGACAATATCCTCGGACATTTTTCACACACGGCTATCTGATCCCAAACTATGCAGAGCTTGTAATATGGAAACCAGATGACTGATATACTACATATACTACTTTTTTTGTAAATACATACTTATTTAGATAATTACACCCAGACTCAGGACAAACAGACATGTTCATGCACACAAATGTCTGTCCTGGATGGGAATCGAACCCACGACCTGCGGCGTGATAGGTAGTATGTTAACCATCCACGCCAACCGGCCCGTCAAAGATTTAAGTAAGTACCTATTTATATTTTAATCTACTTTTTTTACTATCAGTGATAAAATTGTATGTAATATAATCAAGGTTTTGTTATTTTTCTCAGAAATCCATCGATAAAATATTAATTATTTGTTACTACACAATATTTATTACTACTGTAAAACGGTGAAATGACACTACCACTTTATAGAGATAAGCTTAAGAACTTGACTCATTAGCAATTTCTAATACACGTAGATATGTATCGGCATTGGAAAACTTAATCAAATGTTTTTAGATCGTCATAATTTACAATAGAAACGTAATTGGTTTCATTAAGTTTCAATTTCTGTCTCAACTAATAAATGTTTATTACTATCCAAAAACTTCTCCAAAGTCGATCAGAATGTTTTTAATCTCCCATAAAATCAGTCTGTACGTGCTTAGAACAGATTAAAGATGGTTGCTCTCAGACATTGGTAATAAATAACGTGATTATTTCCTTTTGAAACTGGCCTCAGTCTACTTTAAGCCGACTTTTTTTAACTGAATATAACCGAAAGAAGTATTTTGTTAACGGGATTAAGCTGAGATGGAGGCTTTTAGTTCTCAGTTGAAGATTTTCAATAGTGAATTCGTAATGCTACCTACCTGTCACATAATTATTTATATAAAAAAATAGAAATCTGTCTTTTTATGAGAAAAAATATTTTTGATTTACATAGAGGCTTGTCTTTGACCGCGTTATATTGTTGATGGACTTATTGTAACTGAACAAAGTTAACAAGATTATTGTTCCTTATCAACGACTTTTGGAATACACCTCGGGTATTTTCAAACATGTAAATTAAGATTTTTTTACATTATAAGAAGTGAAACTAGTATTTTAATCGTGTAAGAGGTACAAAAAAAGACAAAGAAGAGTATAAAATAGAGTAGACGAAGCTACATAATATACGACTCCAGGTCTTAAGAGAAAATTAGACTCTATCTTATATACCTTTAAACTTTTTATTGATCAATCAATCAGGTAAACCTAGGTATATTAATTATATTATTATTGACTTTTTAATTATATTTTCGTCCATAAAGGACAGCATTTCAGGACAATATTTTCATAATTAACAATAGATGTTTATTTGATATACTAAATTAATTTCTTCGCGTCAGTATTTACAATTGTAAGAAATACTTTCTGGGCTTCAAATAACACTATAAAAAACACATGCGGGAAAGCCATGGATACGAGTCAAGGGTTCAACTTACCAAGGACAACCGGTCCTTAGACACAACCCAACCCTGTGGGTAGCAATCTACCTCTGTTCAGATACTATCAATTTTACTCATTTGTACAATTTTACTGTCTCCAGCAGTGGTCACGTAGGATTCCAAAATATTTTTGAGGTTATCTTGATCTTTGATGTAAGCACATACGAGTTTTGCTGCGATAATGACATATTATAAAATGTTACCAAAGACGTGAGAACTCGATGTAGCTTCAAAGTAAATACTTTTACTAAAACGTACTTTATTTAAATTGAAATAAAGTTTTTTCTTGTTCTTCGAAAATATTTTTTCGATCAGCTTATGATATTTTTTTATTTAAGATTAGTTTATAGTATAGTTTTAATCATATCTTGTTATTTGGTGTTACTTTATATAAATCATAAATAGAAGTGATTAAAGTTTATCATAAAATTCAAACTAATTACATTAATGATTTTTAAACTAGAAATAAAAACAAAAACTTGCATTGAAATATGCAATGCATTACAAAAATTGTAATGCCAGAAACTAAAGAAAGTAAAAACATCCATAAAGACTTTTCAAATAAATAAAAAGTATCTCTACCTGGTTGAAATTGAATTTGTTTGTGTGAGGTAACGTTTACACACACTCGTGTTAGTGTGGTACTCCATGGATTTTATCTCAGGTTGACGTCGTCATATGATTAATGGTTATACAGAAAGTCGCCTGGGATACCTTTCTTCCAAGACTGGAACAATGGCATCTAAGGATTTCGAATTTTCAAAACTTGTTTCCGAACGATTGCTTATTTATAATTTTTTGACAGTATTACATTTGAGAATATGGAACTTAGAAAAATCATAATGAGTAGACAGAGAAATGGAACTTAGAAAAATCATAATGAGTAGATAATTACAATATAAATATACAAATAGCTGAGGATGCCAATGTAAATACAAATATTCTTGTCGAGCAGTGTGGGCTTGGACTTAGAGGCCACAGTGTAGAGTGTAGGTAAAGCACCGGTAAAGTCGTTGCGTTTGTTTGGATAAACGACCGGTCACTGTTTGCTCTCTGCGACTCCTCGAAACTACTCGGAAATATTTCAAGCGAACAGCTCTTGAGCAAGCGAGTTTTAAAAGCATGCCTCGAGTTTGACTTTTAAAATATTCATAATACGATGGGTTAAGAAGTCTCCTCTCAACTATGTATTTTAAAAATTAAATAAGTTTGTGAAATTCAATCTGTTAAGTTTAATAGTACCTTTATCTTAATGAAAAGTGGATCATTGTGATAGCAAATAAGTAGGTAATAGTAATTCATTGCGTCTTGTCGACATAATGGGTAGTCACACAAAACAAGTAATACAGATTGCTACCTACAAGCTTAATGGCTTTTAAAAACTGGATTAAGTAGCGAAGAAATGCTAAATCGACGATAAGCATACGTCTTGTCAACCCACGCCTAACAAGCATAAACTTTACCACCTGCAATGCAATGTGTACTTTATTTTCATGTAGTTTAAGATATATTTTACAAAGGTTATTGTAAAGTGGAGATTTTAACTTGAGTTCTGTACTTCACTGTTAAGATAAATTTCCTATTGTTTCTATGTGAATAACGACTATACATGACTATACTTTAGAGAATATTTCAAAATGTTTCAAGTTGAAAACTAAGTTCTTCGTTTAAAGGTTTCAGTTGAAGAAGTTTGATAAATCTGAGGAATCCAGTCTCTCATGGGTTCTCTCTCACGTATCGGATTATAAAATACCAAAGAGGATTAGCACAATGATCTTCAATTTGAATAACTTTCATGCCGTTCCGGATATTTATTGTGCGTAATTCACAACGGGATGTTAAATCAGATAGTGAGACATTCTTTCCTTAATTTTCAAAAGGGAATCCTATATTGTATTTTACCTAGGTAAAAAAAATATTCTCACAGCAATGTTTAATATGTTTTTATTTCTAGATATTTATTTCAAGAAGAAAAATTTGGAAAACGAAATCTTTAATCAGTGATTACAGTACATACCTATGCTGGTAACTGACGTTTCAATTCTAACAGGTTTTAGGATTACGGTCGAATTACTTTCAGTTTTTGCGATAGCCAAATTATTATTAATGGAATCGCATCAAAGGAATGTTAATAGAAAATCCAAAAAATGTTAACAGTATAGTTGATATAAAGATTGAATATCGAACTATCGCGTCAAAATATAAATTTATGCTTACCATTGTCAAAAATTATACTAAACAAAAACAAAATCCCAGAATCTTGTTATCTAAAAATATGCAAGATAAATACAAACTTAGTTTGGATCGCAGAATAGACTTGTATTTTGTTTTATCGGTGAATCCAAATCACGCGAATACTGAAGTTAATTGGCCCGGTATAGCGACAAAAAAGTGTTTTGCAACTTAACACGCAAACGGCTGAAGTATAATTTAAATAATACGTTTACCTGTTTGAATCGATTCAGTAATAATGGCATCTGAATAATCTAAAACAGATTAAAATGGAATCCGTTAACATATTAAAATGTCCGAATCGATTGCCAGATGCGCATAAAAATTTGATTTGAAAGTTTTGGCTTAGCTATAACATCTTTGATAGCTTACGTTGTTCATAATATAAAGCAATATGGAACTACAATCTGTAATGAAAAAAGTCTCGAATTTTATCTTTAAAATGTTTCGAATATTTTGTTTAAAAAACAAATTTGTAACCAAAGATCGTTTTGACTTATTCCTTCATAAATAAATAACCGAATTTATTTCTCAGCCGCAGGTGTACAGGATACGTATAAAATACGTCTTTAACGTCAAAACAAATCGAGTGTTCGAAAAAAAGTTGCGCAACAGTCACTGAGTACCGCAAGAAAGAACTTTCAAAAGCCAATAAGATACTGTGAAATCGACAAGCAGTTTGCCGCGTACTGCGTTTGTGGCTAATTATTCTCCAACCACAGTCACGACTATTTCTAACACACATTTATCTATAATGTTTATTTATAGAATATACCAGTACAATATTTAGTTCAATCAACTTCCAGTCCTTCTTAATACAAATTCTCAACAAACAGAAATGAAGTTGCTGAAGTGATAACTAGTTATCAATATCAATAACTAGTTTTACAACCCGCGGACGTTCCCGAGGGATCTGATCTCTTCCCAGAATAAAAAACATCCGATGTCCTTCTCCAAGGTTCCATCTATCTCTATACTATACTAATTTTCGTCTAAATCGGTTGAGCAGTTTAAGCGTGAAGGGGTAACAGACAGACAGAGACACTTCCGTATTTATAATATTAGTATGGATGGATGGATAGCAGATGCACTTTTTAATGTATGCAAATTTTCCATATCCGTTGGGATGAAGAGAATTTGGTATTTATTGTGTCACTACGGGACTAATTTCAAAACATTATTCAAAGATCGCGTGACAATTATACAAAATTGCTCAAAACCAAATCGAATAACATTCTAGAACAGATTCAAATATTGCAAATTCCAGCCTCCAATTTAAACATTCAAGGGAAATAAAACCGTATGTTGTTATGATTGGCTATCAGAGTTGAGGATGATAATTTCTAAAGTTGTCCGTAGGCGAATCTCTTGTTCATGCGACCGAGTCCACCTGCCTCTCTTTGATTTATTATGGATTCAGTATTAATTTGATATCCCTTTTTGCCATGGCCCCTTGAGCGATCGGAACGAACGTGTGGAGGTTTACCCGGTCCCCATTATATGTGGTCTTGAGACCGATCATAATTGCATATGAGCCTCGAGATAAAATGATGTTCAATGCAAAAATAATTCATGCGAAGGCATCAACAAATACAGTGGAAATTAAAACGCAAAAGAAAGATATCATAAGTGACAGAAAGACAAAAGACCAGTGTTACAATATAAAGGATCTGTAGAGAAATGTATCAGTCTATTATTAATACTAGTTTCTCATAAGATCCGACTCTAAGAACCAGTTTTTCGTAAGAAATTGCTCAGCTTGCTGTGTAGAAAATTAATGATAGTTGATACGGTATGTGTGCGTTACTTAGGTACCTACGTGCACTGTGGTTATGTTTTAAGTGCCTCAAATAGTATATTTTTATATCTTTTAACTTGAGTACAGGTTTATGGTGTGAATGTTGCTGTTTGAGTTGCTGCATATCTTATTTCCGATGGGAATCTGTTATAGATATTTTTTTATGTTTGAAATATTGTTAGTTTTCTTGATATGAGATGTTCAAATATTGAATTAACTTCATTATTTGTAGGTTGGTATTTTTTTAAAAGATGTAGAGTTTATTCAAATCTTTATTCATTCGTGGTGCAATGTCAGCAACATTACATTCGTGGATTGTTGAATTGTTGACCCTGCATACTTGAAAGTTTATCTATCACCTAGCTGTAAATTCAACGGAATAATGTGAAATAGTTACTAACCCAATCTTACTTACACCAATGGATATTTATAAAAATAAATAATTTAAATATAAATTCTGAATAATTGGCTATCATCATAGCTTCAGTTTATGTATAATATTCTCGTTTGAAAATATTTACTTTTATATTGAGAAAGTACTGCTATAAAGAGTGGCATCTTACTTGAGATCAGGATCGTTATTTCCATGAAGTATTTAACCATGTTTTGGGTCAAAAAATTCCGTTTACGTTTCGATTGCTTCGATCGATCGTGGATAAGCCGCGGCTATTCAAAGTAATTTATATTTACGTAAGGCCGGGTAGTGATTTTCACTAAATATTCATGAACAAGTATCTGCCTTTTATATTTTACTGGATAATTTAATTATCGTTTAATAATAGCCGGTGGTTTTGGTCTCTAAGATATTTCGTTATGGTTTTTGCGATATTCGGCGATTTTTCGGGGAATTAAAAAATAAACTTGCGTGTGGCGTGTCCTTGGCGGGTCAAAGGCGCCTGCGTTTTTCCTTAGGGGTTATTAATTACCCCTGAGGGTATAATAACCGGGTATTATGCAGTTTCGACGTGATGCATATCGATTATAAAAGGCAATCATAATATAATGACTACGCGCGACAAAAAACTCGAATGCAGCTAGTGATGTGCCATGGGTCAGTGACTCGATTATTTACAAAATAAAGGTAGATACTTATTGCTATGAAAATTGAGTGTAGTTTTTTTACTTTTGGATAAGCTTGTGTTTGCATCTCATCATGTGATGATGTGGCCGTAGGTGGTAAGCACACAAAGCCTAAATGGGAACTGGCTCCTAAGTGTGGCTCTTGGAATACACCGATGTTTGGCGACTGTTACTAAATTAATTGAGTAGGATTTTTAGAGTAGATTTTTGTTAAGTCAATTCGATATGTTGAGTAAGTACCTACCTACAGTGGAAATGTAAGCCGTTGGTGTGGGATGCCACTTGTGTCGATACACTTGCGCCATCTCACTTACCGGTGACTTGTAAAGCCGCGGGAGCGGCTGCGAAAGGTGCGGAAAATTCAAAATTCAAAAAGTACGCCTGTATTGGTCCAAATTATCAATTTATGCCTTTTGCGGTTGAGACCATGGGTTCGTGGGGGTCTGAAGCTCGTCGTTTCGCAAATATTTAATGTAAAAAATTAATCGAGGCCTCGGGTGACCGGCGGGCGGGGAGCTTTTTCCGCCAACGCATCAGCTTGGCCATCCAAAGAGGAAACGCTGCCAGCCTTCTGGGAACCTTGCCGATCGGCAGCAGCGGCAGCCTCGAAGAAGTTTTTTATGTATTGTAATTGTACATTTGCTTGTATATTTTGTACATTTGTTGTAAATAAAACCTAAGTAAAACATTTAGTATTGGATCATCACTAAACTGCACCTTATGACAAATAATGATGATTCATGACTCCAATTTTGTTTATTCTGCTAAAAAACTAGTTAATTGTATTATTCATTATCTGAACCCAAATTTTTTAAGCAACAATTTGATTTGCTATTAAAACTCTATAATAGGGAAGAACAAAAATCCTCAAAAAATGTCTTTTGTCTCCTTCTACTATCGTCCATTTAATGGGAACAATTTCTAAGCGAGAATTATTAAATTGCGCTACAAGTTGAAGGCACTATAACCTGTGCTTATAGCTTAGCCAGGTGTTTGTAAGGTTGGAAAAAAAGTGTATTAATTTGCTATGTAATACTTTACTGGGACATTCTTCACACTCGGCCATCTGATTCTAAACTAAGCAGAGCTTGTACTAAATTTTTTTCACACACTAACTTTGGACTAATAAACATGTTCATGCGAACATGAGTCTGTCCTGGGTGGGAAACGAACCCACGATCTGTGGGGCGTTATATGTCAACCGGTCGGCCCGTCATCCATAAATAGGTATTCATAAATATTTCCTATATAATGTTTGCCAATAATTTTTTTTTGTTATCTGAGTTTCTAATTTTCTCTTGTGTAATTATTTTATTTATTTTAGTTTTTTTTTTTTCAAATAATGTAAATGTACTTTAAAAAACGTCTTTAAACGAGAAATTGTTTGACTAACCCTACAAAATCCTGCCTTCCATTACGACAGAGCGCCAATAGAATCGGATGACTCATCAGATTTAAACTAATTACCGGCCAAATGTATAAAAAAGTTACCTGATGTGAGACGAATATCGAAGTCGAGCGTTTGTATCCATCAAATATCACTAAGTCCGTATTTTACGGTCGGTTTTCTTGAGTTTTTTGTTGGTTGGGAATTTGGAAAATATCAAATTGTAATTGAAGTTGCTCGATGCTATTATTTATGATTTGAGTTACTCTAATAACTATGATATATTATTACTTTAATAATTCTTGAGAAATTGATAAGTACAAAAAAAATTGTGAGTGACTTTTTTACTAGGCTTGTGTTTCACCACAATTTCACCAAATTATGTGATGATATGGCCGAAAGTGCCACAGCTGGAACACATCAATAGGTGTTTGACGACAGATTTTCAACTTGAAGGTGACAAGCCAGGCCAGTACCTACTTATACTACAAAGTACGGTGGGTCGTCTCGATGTTTTCCTTCACTGGAAACTCAAGGTCATTTTCGGAATCGAATCCACGACCGTGCATGGCAATTGACGTCACTAGCAGTGAGCTATTATCGAATTATAATAAGAAATATCCAATGAAAAAAAAATTCGTGGGATAGTCGCCTTCTGTTTGATATTCTTACTTTGAAACCTTTTTACTAATATTATAAAGAGGAAAGATTAGATTTTTTGTTTGTTACGATTTAACTCGAAAAATACTCAACAATATGAAAAATTATTTTACCATTAGAAAGCTACTGTATCTCTGAGTAACATAGGCTATATTTTTTTATCCTGGGAATAGATAAGATCCTACGGGAACGTGGTTGAAACCACGGAGGACAACTACAAATACAGTTGTAAGATTTTTATTAAATAACAAAGTAAAATAAAAAATAGCCACGAATTTATGGAGGAATATTAGATAGTTAAAAGTAATTATGTACCTATAGCCACTGATAGATATCGCTTCTGGTAACATCGAAAATGAAGAGACAACATTCACTTAAGTTTAAATATCTCTACCTACATAGATAACATCAAAAGATGCTTATCAATCCCCAATAGTTTTCCTCGTTTGGTATAAGAGTAAGTCATATTTGCAAATGAAAACAGGTTTAGATCCAAAAATCTAGTTACATTGTGCAAATATGCTTATCTATCTAGCTTCCAAATAAATAACGAAAGTAGCAGTTTTATGGATAATTTATTCGTTCTGGAAACTACGAAGTTCTTAAGTTCAAAACAACCGAAAACATATAAATTTAATTGTTATTTACGATCTGCATCATCAAAAAGATTCCGATTAAAATTTTGATGGTCAATGATTAGATTGATGAATATTTGATACCATATATCGTAGTAGATATAGTATGATATCGCTGTTATTAAGTGAACTGGTTTTATCGGTTTATTTCTTGAAACTCATTATCTTTTTTAACTTAAAAGTTGATAATATTAATAACGTCACTGTTATCTACTAACTAGTCTAGTTTTTATAAATAGTATAGACAAATATTATCCAATTCTATTACTCAGAAAAATAATAATTTAAGAAAATATTACTTATTATGTAATACGAGTACTTGCAAATGAATGTTTTTTTTATTACTTTTAGAGTACAGTTAGATCTCTATATTTAGACCATAAAGGGTTATGACTTCAAAGTTCAGCATTGCCACGTTGGATGGCAATGCTGATTCGTTGAGCGAGGTATATGCCAGCATTCTGGTCACGAGATGCGTCGACCAGTCGTTTTGACATTTATCGGAAAAGGTGGTGTGCACTCGGCCCCCACGGACCCAGAGTTTCAACCCCAAACGGCTCAAATATGTAACTTGTATCTATGTTACTGTATTTTCGCCGCTTGAGGCTTTCTGCTGACATGGCTGCACCACCGGCCTTATCCACTGTCTCTGGAAGATGAGACGGTGCTAAGGAATCAACACACGTGGCATCCCATACCAAAGGCCGACCCATGTTCCAGGGTATAAGTGTCATTCCATCGGGTCTCTTACCATCTCTTACCGTCACGAAACAAGCCATTAAATTAAATATTATGTTTATTTTTCGTTATTTATATGCCTTTAATATAACCGTTCACTGAAATTCTTATCGCTAAGGTTTTTCACCGATTTTCAAAGTAAATTGTATTGTTGTAAATGCTGCTGTCGTGGGGCATTCATTACTGTTGTAAATTCTTTAGATTATAATTTATTGTTTACATATCTTTGAGTAGAACAATTATTTTAATTACCTACTATTAAAATTAAATAGTTTTGAAATATACATTTCAGAAATTGTACTGAATTTCAAATCATGTTTTATTATCTTAACGAAAAATATGATTCATTTATGTTGTTACCTGATACAATTTGTCAAAATTGTATGTTTAAAGTTTTTACTATTGTACATGAAATAAATTACTTTTAATAGTTTCGGAAAAATTGGGTAAAAATTATGAAAATAGACGGGTAAATCTTTTGTATTGAATACTCGTTTTGGAAAAAAAAATGCTACAAAATCTAACAGTTTTATTTACTTCTAATCGTGTTACGAAACTGCTTCGCAGATGTTGTTTGTTGCTGTGTTTAGTCACTTTTTTATTTTCAGTAAAATGGTAGCGTATTTTTGCCGGTTTTCAAAGTTTACTAGATTAAAACCATAAGATTTTTTTTTTATGTCACAAGTGACAACGAGGCAGGCGGGTCACCTGATGGTAAGTGACAACCGTCGCCTATAGACATTGGCAATACCAGGGGATTGCTAATGTGTTGTACACCTTATTAAGGCGAACTGGCTCTCAAGTGCAATTGCCGGAACACACCAACAGGTGCTTGGCGACAGATTTTCAACTTGAGGGTGGTAGCCAGCCAGTCGAGTACTACAAAGTACCCTACCACCTTGCTGTGGTTTCCTCACGATGTTTTCCTTCACTGAAAGCTCAAGCTCATTGTAAGGATTCGAACCCACGACCTTCGCCGCGGTATCCGACGACACTTACCACTGAGCTATCATCGCCTTGCTATCAAGAATGAACATATCATAAAATGTTTGGAACCACTAATTCTTTAGTCCGACACATCAACTGCATATCCAGTTTAATAGCTTAAACGCAATAAAATCATTTGATTCGCTCCATAAGGCGTCGACCTGTATAGTCTCGTATAGCCGAAGATATATTTTAGTGTGCTAATTTTCATAAGATTGATATGAAAATTATTTAAAGCCGATTAAAAACATCATTTTGAGTCTGACGTCATAAACTTAATATCCTAGCGTAAGTCTACTTTGAAGTAGCATCATAAAAGCATAAGCCATAATATAAACGATGATAAACTTCAATAATAATAAAGCCATGTATAAAATAATAAGAACCATTAAATCTTTATGGTTTAAACTAAGAACTACTTTAGTGTCAGCCATCTTGTTACTAAGTGTAAAATGTTTTTGAGCCCAAAAACTGTTGACCTTACCAATTTTTTCGTATTCTCAGAAAACACTGGTCAAAAGTTGAGCTGTTTATTCCAGTTTTTATAAAATTTAAAGTGTTTACATTTCTAGAAACATTTTATCTTTCGTACTTATTTCGATTTAAAAATATTGCTTCAAAGCTTAACTAAAAAATATTGTACTCTAATAATAAAATCCATCATGTGGTTTAGTCTGTCATAAGCGAACCAAGACAACGATATATTATTTGCGTTTTATCTACAACTTCAATCACGAATGACCACTACTCAAAGAGTATGGTATGCGTTTGTAGAGTCTGCACTATTTTTTCTAATCACGTCAGGATTATCCGTGGACTTCTCGCCGAAAAGTGTATCTTTTATTTACAATTAATCAAGATAGAAAGACTTCCGAGAAACCACCTACGATAGAGGATCTTTATAAATAATTCCGTTTCCAAGTAGCCGGGCGGATGCAGCCACAGTCGGCTTAACATCTGCAACTTGAGTTACACCGGCTGCTTGTTACGTGCATATAAATTAGGTCTTTATACAAACTATGATCAGCGTTGTGGAAAATTAAAATGCGCAAGAAAGCGGATGCGCCTTCAACAGGTACGAAATTATGCAGTAATTACAGGTTTATGTTTAATTTATATAAAAAATGTCTTACCTGTGGTCTCGTAAATGGTCTTGTCTACGGAACGCCTTTCCGCAAATGTCACAGGAGTACGGACGCTCATCAGTATGGGTCCTTTCGTGAATGAGCAAATTGTACGATTTGGTAAACTGACGGTTGCAGAATTTACAAATAAACTGCTTCTTGGGTCTGGAAGCTCGGCCTGGAGCTCTTAACAGTCGTCGATCTAAATGAGGATGCATTTGGTGTGGGCCAGCACCGGGTGGAAACAATCCAGCTCCAGGAAAAGTAAAACTGCCAGCTGCTGTTGGTGAAGGTCCTGGTGCACCAAGAAATGGACCAGGAGGTCCATAGATTGGTGGTTGTGATGATCCGTCAGACATCATACCCTCTATTGAAGCAGTTCTGTGATGAGGTAATAGCATAGCCGCTGCTGCCTCACGTAGAGCTACTTCCTTTCTTTTTTCGACCATCATAGCCATTAAGTCAAAGGAGTTTCTTTTAGGAAAGTTACTAGGCGCTCTATCTGGAGATCCTTTTGCTGGCTCTGATCTTTCTCTGTCCAACATTCTTTCTCTCTCAATTATCTCCGAAGGAATTAATGCTGGATGCATTTCATTAGGGTACATAACAGGATGCATAGTTCTGGTAGGTACCACAGGAACAAATGCAGAAGTCTCACGATGAGACGCTGCGAGTAAGGAGCCAGTTGTTATCTGGCGATGGTAGGGTAATGGAGGTGATTCAAAACTCCCACTGGGATTTCTACCGTTTGAAGACGGCCTTTGTTGAGCTCTTTCAGCTGAACTGGCAAGAAATTGGTCATGTCTAGACCGTAACGGTGCATTGACGGGAGTTTCATTGACTGGGCGTGGTGTAGATGCCCTGGATACAACTGCTCCGACGTTTTCCGACATGACGCTTTGAAGTACATCTGAAAGAAAAAATAAACGATTACAAAACGTAACTAAATAAACAATACAAACATATTTATAACGAAAACTTAATTTACACATACTATTTTTCAAAATTACACTACAGTATCATAGATTTTAATAATTATGTTTTTTTGAAGTTCAAGAATAATTTATTATTCGATAAAAATAAAAAGTTAAAATCTATCTTTGAACCTCATGTTAGCCATAAGTTTTAAACACAATTTTAATTCGTGGGTTGCTTAAACTGTAGTACTTAGTGGTGTTGAACATTCAGATTTATGGATCGAGAATCATGCTTAATTAAGTAGCTCTACATTGTTTCTCAGAATCGATTAACATTAACTCATAAATTCTCACGGTATCTGTCTAAAATATTGTAATTGGATCATTAGTTTTCATATCTCACCTCCATCTTTAAACTCATAGTGTTTTATAAGAGATATTAATAAATTACAAATTAAAATTTATTCACTAGGAAAGGAAAATACTAAAATACAAAATTAATATTTTTTGTATTTACCTATACTCGTAGTATTTCTTCCTTAAATTAATACCTATTAGAATCGTTTTAAGATATTGAATCTATACCTCATGCATCATTCAACAGTTTATTCTGAATCGTATCAATTCTTAGCTTCTGGTGATATCAGAAAATGCTAATGACGACCGGATTTGGATTTGAAACCAACATTAGTGTCGATACTTGATATATTACTATGCTCCGCGTAAATTGCTTTGATTTGCTTTTTTAAATAAACTTTATACGCAATTTACTTCGAAATTTATTATTATTACCCCTTTTGAGTGGATAACTGTGTTAAGCTGTGATTATGGTATACACAAATAACTGGTCACAAAGATTTGTCTCATAAAGGCCTACATTTTATTATTTTTCATTTTACTTATTTTAAGATTTTATTAACAAAACTCGTCTTGAAAGCAAGTAATATATTTTTCTAAGTAACTCATAATAGTGTAGTTACATACGGGACCGGTGTCATAACATCGTCATCAAGTTGTATTGCAGGAAAGGCAACATTTATTGCTCCATCTCATTCTTGTATTTGTACAAGACGAATAACATCTCTGAAAAGATTGCTAACCCAAGATTTACGATTGGTCTGACAATTTCCATCTGAAATTAGTATCATGGCTAGGGACAATAAAACTGACGCTTTGCTTTACTGCCCGTGTTGTATGAAGCGTATGTTTTCACAGGGTTTCCGGTGTCTGAGACTTTGAAACTTCATGTTTGTCAGACTAAAATTGTATTTTGTGAGCATTATTAGATTCTAGCAGTTTTTTTTTGTATTACTGAACCGCAAAAACAATTGTTTCATTTATTTTTGCAACATGTAGTTGTTATTAATTTACCTCATATGTTTCACTAATAGGTTTCTAGTGAATCATGATTTATTGAGCAAACTTATTTACATGTCATTTATTTTCAACATCACGTACATACATTAACTATGAAGACAAATTCTAATTCTTTCCTATCGTTTTTTAACTTTGGTAATGAAAAAAATCTTGTCTGTCAGTTACAGCAACTACAAAAGATTAATCTTAGAATCAATTTATTCAAGCGAGATCGAAAAAGAAGGCGAGCGCGCCGGGCCCACATTTCACTGTTCGTTGCCCGTTCTACCGTAAAAGCCTTCTGATTTTATTTGCTTCTTGCTCGCACTCTACAGGCTTAGTATTCTATCTCACTCATTCTGTGGTTGTGGTTGATCGAGTTTCTACCATCTTACTTGCTCCGAAGCTGTAAAACTACTTTTATCTCTCTTTCGGTTTGAGAATTTAGAGGTATGAATATGTATGCAGGCACTGCAGTAAGTAATGGACTCTGGGATGTAATACCGGTCATTTCAATAACGTAAAGCTTTTAAAAGGAATATTTTAAAGCGATCTCCTTGGAAATTTAAATTTCTTGTCTTTTCAATGCAAGTGTATTTACAGCTTGAAGATAGCGTCACTGTCTCATAAAATACTTATGCTGTACGGAATATAAGTATTCTTATAGAGTTTATACAAATTAAGTACTATAAAATGATTGCAACTGGCCCATGATAAATGAAAATTGATATCAACAAGAAGTTAATATCAAATCAATTTACCTAAATATATAACTTGTATTGCCAAAATTAGGAAAAACTAATAAAAAAATCGGCGTATGTTTTTGAGAAACAAGCCGTCACACAAAAGTGACATAAGTTTATTTAAATCTATTGATCGAGTTTGGAGCCTACTAAATAGACAGTTTCTTTTCATGGTGCCGCAAATTCACACTGAATATTTCATATTGATCTTCATATTATTCAAGTGGATGAACTCATTTACATTCAAAAATAACGACTGTTCGAAAAATATCACAGGAATCATAATGCAGAGTTAAAAATTGTTTACCACTGAATATTTCATGTACAAACAACAATTGCAAGAGGAAAAGTC
Organism: Ochropacha duplaris; assembly: GCA_951361185.1. Lineage (NCBI taxonomy): Eukaryota > Metazoa > Arthropoda > Insecta > Lepidoptera > Drepanidae > Ochropacha > Ochropacha duplaris. The sequence goes on along the minus strand of OX592704.1, from coordinate 4,136,277 downwards.
TCTCAGAGATATTTCTAGGTAATAATATGATAGCAATGATCAATATACATAACAAATATTTTATTTTATTAAGATCAGATAATGCTCATGATAGCAAAGTTAATCGACTATTAGTCTTAAGACTTTAAACTTTAATAAATTTCCCTTATAACTTCAGTCAGTAAAGGTAAGTTAAAAGAAATCTTCATAACTTTGTTTCGGAGTAACTGTCTAAAACTATCTATGTCTAGTACTAACAATTAGTTAGGGGGCAGGGAGGCGCAGGTTTGATAGAAAAATGTAGTCAAAGGCCAAAGTCAACCAAAATCCTGAGTCCACTTGCTACACTTGCTTGACCGTAGGTAGAGGTAATAAGATTTGCACTACAAATAAGTGTAAAACTTCATGCCCCAGACCATCGGTTGGTGACTCTCTTGATAAGGAATCCTTTTTTTGAATAAATAAACCCTAAAATGATAAAGAATTCAGATGTAAAATCAGTCCACTTTGTGTTAAAAATACTTGAACTTGAGAGACTTATGCCTCTCCCATATATTTCTTGATTAAAAGTTTTGCTGCTTACTCTATAATCAAGGGCTCTTTTAATTGTTCTAAAACCCAAAGACTTTGTAACTTCGAACTCTCCGGTAGGTGGTCAACATTTAAGAGCATATCGGTAGTAAAGAAGATTCTATCATCTACCGAAACTTCGTACAAAGATCTTTCATAGTTTTTATGATGGTTTATGATAAATTAAAAGACGTATTAGTATTAGGGGACTACTATTTCTACTTATCTATAGGCATAAAATTTTACTAATCTCTCATTAGATACATAATCTATATTCTTTGTATGTAGCTGCTTTGCTGTTATTAAGTGAGTTCTTATTAAATCCATTTGATGGTATGTCGCTCCATGTTTCTTCTAAAGCTTTTTCTAAATTTTGCTACTTCCCATGTAAATCTAAACAATAATTGTCAGTCTTTCCAAATGTACGGTGAGCCCCACGCTGTGTTTCTCTGTACGTGGTCTCCACTCAATAACTTGTTTCCTCTATCGGTTATCGGTTTTGTGACAGATGTGGGCAGCCTATTGCCACTTCAACTTGCTAATCTTCTTACATTGGCAGATTCAAAGTCTCTAGCTTTAAGCTTGAAATTGCAATAAAATAAACGTAACACAATTGTTTTTGTAGTCCTAAGTATCTTGACGGAATTTTACTCAGTGTAAATTTTTGGTGTTATAAGGTTTATATTAAACATCTTTTCAAGCCAGTTGTAAGATTAGATTGTTCTTATCAGTTGATAGTAAAGATTAACTACTATTTGCTAAACAATTAAAACCTTCAGTGTCTTCTACCGTATTACTGTTACGTAACGTTGCTCTGTAGAGTTGAATTTGATTTGGCATCCTGTTGTTGAAGTAACAATTAAAAAGTTTTTTTATAGCAGCATTTATTATGTTTCGATGATTGGTTATTGCAAATTTTGTTGTCATGGCCAAATTTGAACATTATAGGTGCTGGAAATGCTAATTTGTTTAGGCTTGATTTGGAAATTGTATTTTGAATTGAAATGATTGTTTCTACGGGTAATGGCTTTAAATTATGATCAGTCTACCCTTTTACTTTTAAAGGTTTGATTTTTTTCTGTTGTTTAATTATGATTTAAACTTTTGGAAAGGAGAGTAGCCACTGAATTCAACTATTTATACATATTTTATTTGAAGCTGAAATAAAAAAAATGACATTTGTTTATTTACATAGTCGTACAATAAAATCATTTAATGCTGAACAAATATAGTGATGATGTTTATATAACATAATTTATATAAAAAATAAGCAACAATTGAGATATAAAAGTTATGTATTGCAATTTGGTATGCACCCAATATAATAAAGTACCATTGTATATCGCTTACTTAGAGACATAAATCTACAAAACAATACAGATAATTACAGCTTAACACAGTGGCAGGAAATATTAAGTAAACGCCACTGTGAAACATTCAGAACAATGGCGCAAACCGCAGACCCGTTACTTCCCAGAATTGTAACGCTCAATACAACAACATCTGCGACGAAAACATAATAAACACGCATAAAATCCACCACACAAATCCATCAGCCATATGACCATATAAAACAGGTAGCGACAATCAAGCGCACCCTGCCTACCCAATTTATTCCACATCCGCTGTATTAAATTACCAAAATTATAAAAAAATGTTGAGGACTCACAAGTCGACGGGTTGCCCGATCGATTGTCAGATGTGCTCAATCGAACCCTCCAGTAGTCAGGTAGTTAGCCCACGAAGTTTACAAACCAAGGGTCTGCATGCGTACAAAAAGCGATCATTGCAATTTTTTGTCACATTTCACGGTTCAACCGCAATAGGTGGCGTCGAAACAGGTGAATAGGAGATTAGTGGAAGCGTACACAACAATAGACGCACTGTACAGGCCATAAAACAGTTAATAGACACGGTGGTTAACGAAAGAGTTACTGCGGTAACGTCTGGTGAGCTATAACATATTATGTTCACTGTTTCTTTCACACTATTACACTTAAGTCACAAAATTGTTCACTGTAATCCACTGATAAAGTTTGGCACTAATGTTGGTGTGGCACTGAAGTTTTTTCAGTGTGGTATTACAAGCATTGGCGCGAAGGCTGCGTGCGCGCAGGTGGCGCGCGACTGGTGGGAGTAGAGCGCGCGTACTACCGTCGTCGTCAGAGGCAGTAGAGCTCCTGTGGCGTCCCCTCCCCGCAGCCGCTTACCGGCCAAAGCCTCCAACCATACTGTTTTTACTTTGGGAGCGATAAAAAAGGGAAGGATATCGCTGGATTGTTTATTTTTCGTGTTAGTAGCTTATAAGTCGTGTAAATTAACGCCGCCCTCAAATATATCGGAGATCATGAATTTCGACTGCAGTTGCTAATTGACAATGCAGCTGAAGTGTTTTTTTTAGGTTTTCTCATTGATGGTTCGTTTGAAATAGGTTGAAAAATTACTTCTATGTGACAGAAGATAAGTATATTCTATATAAAATTAGTTAACCATATAACGCAATGTAAACGATGAATAAAAGATACATTTTACTTTTTATTTTTATTACAACGAAATCTATTAATACAGTCACATAATAATAATTTAAAAAAATCGTTTCATCATCCATTTCATCAATAGTTTTACTCTTATTGGCAAGTTCACTTGAATAAAAAGTTAACACAGAAGGTTAAAGAGTTAAATTATTTTTTTGGCATATTTTTACTATTTGGCTCTTATTCTTTGGCAAGCAAACGATTTTTTTTTACAAATTGAAATTCTAAATTTCCATTTCTTTCGTCTCTTATTTACTGAACACATTACAATAACTATAATTATATGTTTACAATTCTGGTAAATCTATGAAAAAACAATGTAATTGTAATTTTTTAACGTGCATTTATAATTTTGCAATAATCTTAAACAAAAATTTGATAAATCTTTTAATATCTAATTTAACACTCACTAGTTTACAAGGCTACCTCTATAAGCTTTTAACCAAATCTGTTTATATTCAAGTCTTTTTATTTATTATTTAATATACATATTTGAGCTTTTACATGATTATTTATATACATACCATCAATATTGGATTTATTTTCCTTAGATATTAATTATCAGTTTAATGCACAATCGTTTAAGTCACCTAGTCTGGACCACATTCTAAAGGGAAAATAATATTTGAATCTTACACAATAACATTCGAATTACATTAAAATGTGATTTTAATAAATACGCTTTCTGTAACCCTTTTTACAACAATAATTATGAATATTTACACCCAGTACGAAATTATGTATTAAGTACGTTTAAAATAAGAAAGCTAATTTATAAATACAAATAAATTTTTCAAAATTTCACAACACTGATAATAATCACAATATTTGAATTAATTTGGGTTACAGACGAAATAACACGTTAGTTTATATAATATTTCAATGGATTGTGCTTTATTCCATCGAGTCAAAAATCTCTAACTACTGCTTAACGCTCTAGGTATTAACGAGGCTGTGGCACATTCATATAGGTAATCATTTATCTACTGTATACTTAATTCCACTACGCTACACAGTTATGTGTTATAGCTATATGTATATTGTGTATATATACTGTGTAATAGGAATACCATTTGACCTTATTTAAGTCTCTTACATAGTTCTTTGTATATTATCTTCAAGTAGTTGGAATCATAGTTCTGAAATAGCTATTATCTCCTTTGATTGTTTTTCTAGTCAATAAAATTAATGTTTTACTCATTTTTCATTGATTTCAAAATTCAAAAGTTAAAGGTTTTTAGGATTTTTTAATCAAAATATTTTTACGCCATCTCCGTTTAGTCTCATTTTGATCAGTCATATTTCAGAATATATAAAGAGATCTTTTAATTTGATTTTAAATTGTTAACACCATTGATATAATTTATTTTAAATAACTATTTTAGAATTACATAGATTAAAGCTATGCATTAAAAAATCATTTTTCATCTTCGATGCGCCCGTTACAGTGATAAAACGTGTATATAATAATATCAATTATAAAATTTTATTTGTGATAATGACTATATATGCAATTGATTTAAATAATTTAAAAATGTAATCATCTGTTGAACAATACAATATTTTAGTTGCTTGGAAATATAATTATATTGAATACATTTATAATTCCAACATATTTTTTTTACAATCTCTGAATGGATCCATAGGTACACATAGGACGGGAATCAACGTTGTAATAATTACAGTAGCTATAATTTACTATTAATTAGATAAGCATACTAAAATAATTATGAAAATTTCTGAACGTTATCTAAAGGAACTACTTAAAAAAATAGTTGCAAGTTCCATCCAAATATTGATTTATTTATGAGATATGTATGCCAGTATTCATATTTAGTTACCATTTATAAATATATTTTCTATTTCGATATTGAATGGGTCTGTAAATAAGTCAAAATAACGAAGATAACATCGGATACATTTAATAAAATTATATAATTTATAAAAAGTCGAAGGAATCTTCTGATAAGATCAGTCGTCGTCAACCGGCCTTCATCCATCTATCTATGGAGTATTCCAGGGCTGACATCCAGCTGAAATAAAATACAATGTGTTTTAGTCTCTGAAACTATTGAATCAATTAAAAAAGGTACATAATACCTATATATGAATACGCAAAGAATAAAAACTTTGTACCCCTTTTTCTTCTCTGTACTTTAAACGATTTATATACGAGCTTTAGGTAGTGATAGACCAATAAAAAAAATGGAAATAGTTTTTTGCATGTCTTATTTCGATATTTCGACGTATATAATTATTGAACGTTCCAACTTCTGAGTCTCTTACATTAATACCTAGGTAGTATTTTATTTTACCAATTAACAATCTAAGTAGGTATGAGTATAACAGAATTTATAGGCTATCAATTGAAAAAAAATTAACTAAGAATCTTACCGTTTCTTATCCATTTCTGATTCAGTGTGGAAGTAAAAATGTCTTTGTTTTGGCTCCGTGGGCATCACCTCAAATGCGTATTTCTTACCACCCGGAGAAGAAGTTTGTATTCTGTAGCCGTGAAGGCAAGCCATTCCTAAGAAAAATGTGTAACAATAAAATAAATAATATTAAATAAATAAATTGTAATAAAGAATTTAGAAACATCTCCTTTTTTGAAGTCGTTTAAAATATATTAAAAGTATAGCATAATACAGATTATGATAACCTAGATAAGGTTTTATTTTTCAACTGAGTCATAAAACTGGCATCCAAGCCGGTCATCGTGTCTTTTTAACTGACTTGAAAAAAGGAGGAGGTTCTCAATTCGACTGTATGTTTTTTTGAATCTATTGTTTTTATGTAACTTGTTGAGGTATTTTTCCAATATTTACCTAAACTTACGTGGCACAATAAAATTTGAAAAAATATTTACCAAAAGCACTTTTGCTGTTGCCGTCATTGTAAAAGTATAGGCATGCATCTTTAAGCACGCAGTATCGCTTGGCCCAGGATTTCCACTTGGATCCAAGCTTCATGAGGTATCCGAAGCAGTCAGGTCGGGGTATTGAAGATGGTGGTAATTTCATATTTCTCATTGTGACTTCTAACCAGCCATCACGCTGGAATGAGGAAATAATAAAAGTAATGAAAAACCACAAAAATATAGGGCATTTATTGATTCCTGAATTTTGTCGTTAGCATGCCATCTATATGTCAGTATCTATACTAAATTATCAAAAGCAGTAAGAGTATGTAGAGGTACAAAAACGCTCTGTGAAGGCATGTTAATGGCAGAATCGAAATAAGTATCTAAGTATGTAAATCTTCTTTTCATGTTTTTTTTTCACTAGGTTTGGTGATAGCAATGATTTCCCTTCAATCTAATAATTTTGAGTATTATCCCTTATAAATAAATAATTCAATAAATACCTGATTACTGGCATCAATAGCATGGGCAAGGACAGCCTGCCATCTAGCGGCCGCTTCGGCAGTATCAGCTGCAAGTTGCAGCCTGGTGCCACCACCGCGCTGTAATCGGAATCCATGAGGTCTCCCAGAGTCTTCCTCGGTGAGTTGATAGTTTACCAACATAAGTGCTCCTACTGGGTGTATGCTCTATGAATAGTAAAGGGAGGTTAGTTTCAAATATTTTGGATAGATGGCATTGTATTTTAAGATCCATATTTGCAACAGTCTAAAAATATACATCTCATCTCGGCTTTCGTGAAAGTCTGGTCAAAGTCAAAACTATTTTCAGTTTAGAGTGCATTTACGAAGGTCAAAGCACAATATTAGGTAATCTCTATACTGTGGTCTTATTTTTATTAATCAACGCCTTCTCAGAGTGTCGAGATTTTAACGATATATCGGGTTAACCAAAAGATTGTATGTGAAAAAATAAAGAGGCGCAAAGTAGGTACTTCACTAAATTAAACATTTCATTTTACTTATTTTTTCTAAATGCACTTTCTTACCGAATCCGTCTTGTAATAGTACAAGCAGTTGTCTCTCTTCAAGACGAACCATCGTCGCGTCCAGCGGGGTGGATGATGAGGCCTGAGAGGAGCGGCCCGCCACAAGTATCCAGAGTATAATGCTGCTGGACCACCTTCGTGAGCTAAGGATGCTACTACTTCACATGTTCTGGCAACCTGTGATGGGCGAAAATAATTTGTTGTCATCATAAAAACACCTGATAGCAAAAGTAACAAGTGCTACGGGACGGGCCCCGCACATTCACGCCTGACCGAGCGTAATTTTTTTATCATGTAAGATTGGAGCGTAATAATATAAAACAAAAATTAAGATATGTGCTTGTAGATATTATGTTGGTACTTATTGATACAACAGGACAACCTGTAAGACAGTATTGCATTGAACTGCAATCCAATTGGCACCACATAAAATTAACAGAGGAACTCCAATAAATATGTACCATAACATAGAACTACGACCTAAAGATTTATTGCACGCCAAAACAATGAACTTGAACCGTGATTCCAGGATTTTTATGTGTTTAGATAGGACTATCTGCGAGTCAAGAGGACAAAATTAATGTTTTAGAATTGCAGCATTTAGCAATAACAAATATTTCACTCTTACCAACTTCTATTGGTAGACCAAGAGTGATTATCTTAAGTATCGACCTCAATGTTGTCGTACAGATATTTCAGTTATACCTTAGTGATCGCGTACATTTCAGATCATGATGCTTGTAGGGTATACCAAAATTATATTTGTTTACCTCTAATTCCAGTATCTCCGATCCAGAATGAGCTATCTTCACTACTTCTGAATGAGTTTTATCTATAACACTGATTCCTGTAACGAGAAAAAAAGAAGCATGTTTTGAAGGTAATATACACATTATGTACCTATAAGGTAAATTATATGCCATCTTAAAAATTCATTTTTCAAGATGGCATATAATTTCATTCATTTCAATTTCGTATAATTATCGAACCTCCTCACAAAATTTCACGACAATCGGTTGAGAAATGCAATGTGTAGAGGAATACAGCCGGCAGCATTTTGGCCCAAGCTGAAACGGAGACGCTTCGCTGGCTTTGCTCGCTCGGTCAATATTTATAATCCACTTAGCCTTAAAATGTATGGAGTGGATAAAACATCATAAACCTAAATAAAAGTATGATATCTAATGATGAAGATAAAAAAAATAGGTGATTTACATTCGATGTGCTATTTTTATAAAAGTAGCAATTGATTTTATGAGCAGTACATTTGGAACATTTAACTCATCCAGACTAATCTCATTTCTTATTTTTTGCTACCTTTAATAATATTTTGCTTAGAGTAATTTAAATTTACTATGTAGTAATTAATTACTGATTCTACTGTCAATGAATAAATACCGAATAAAAAAGCAGGTACAGAATTTGGAGTCGATTAATAAATTTTCAATTCAATGAATAGGTACATAACGATAATATCAATTATGTTTTGAAAATGTTCATTCGAACAGATAATGCAGTTTCGATGACTTACCATTGACAGCAATAACAATATCTCCAACTTCCAATCCAGATGTCTCGGCCGGAGTATCAGGTTCAATCGCAGACACAACCACTGGCTTACTCCCGTGAATTCGGAATCCAAACTCTTCGTTACCACGCCTGACGACCACAGTTTTGTCGCTTTCTGTAAGTTAATTCAGTAAAGAATCTGGAATAGGTTCTTGCGTTCCTAAACTCAACTTCATTCCTGACCTAATATTTGTATTCTTATCTTATACCACTAAAAGTGGCCTAGAGACGGTAATAAACTCTGGGAAACATGACCATGACACACATTGTCCATGCGATTGATGTCTGAAGTGAAGTAGGTATTCACCAAATATTTCTACCACAGAACTTTCGCCAAATATTTGGCAAACAACCAATACGTCAATCATCCAGCTTCATTCATTAATATTTGCAGTTGTAGAGATTACACCAATTGAAATTATATTGATAAACAAAAATAAATATACCTACTAGTAACAACTATGTTTACAATAAATAACTTCGGCATTGTTTTTGTTTTAAATACTTTATAACCTAACATAAAATATAAATTTCAGAAAAAAATTAATATTAATACGCGAAGACAAAAAGCTTTGTTCCCCTTTTTTCTGTTCTGTTTGTGAACCGTTTTTTTTTGTTTAGTAGTTTAGTAATTTAGTGGTGTCAATAAAAAAATGGAAACGGTGTTTTTTTTTCTAAAAAATTTACAATTGAATTTCGAACGATGGAAACATTAGTTATATATAATTAAATACACATGAACAGAATATTTCTATAGGTTAGTGTATCTAGATTTATTTAAGGAACGAATATCACATGGCAGGCAAGGTATTTTTTAAATACCAAATTATGAGTGTTACCACAAGGTTCCGCAGCCACGAGCCTATTAACTTGGCATTGGCGACACCACAGCACCAACATCAATTTGAAAATCTCCTCCAATTTCTGTCTCACACTTCCTTTCGAACTCGTCAACACATCTTTAACTAAAATTTAAAAAATAACAAATGGCATTTTGATATAAAAATACAAATCAATTTTGAATCACTGATATAGAAAACCAATTTGTACTCACAAGAATGCCCCATGTTGGCAAAGAAAACTTAAAAACTATCCAACTGATCATGAACTTCGTATAGTGACCCCGTTTGTCACAATAATTGCCCTGTCTCCGTATGCACTGCACGAAAATTACGTCGTCCGAGACATAAATTACCGTCTGGACAAGTTGAAGACATAAAATCAATACACGCTGAATATTAAGCAACGTCGAAACATTAAATTACCATCTGGCTACATTAGCGTGCGGTCAACAACTGAAATCTGACGTCTGAAACGCCACGAGAATTAAATTTAGTTCGGTTGAGCTCGGTCAGTTTTGATTGTGCATCACTTTCATTTTCTATAGCATTTACTGTTATAATATCAAACAGTCAAATCAATGATGTTTAACATTTTATTACTGAAAACAAGGTCATGAATGGGACAGTTAAATTTACTGAAGGTTAGTCACGGGTCACATTTGTATCAGAGGAAGCGTTTTCACGTGCCAATAACGTAGATAAGCGAAAGAATTCAGGGGACACTCCTAAAATAATAGATGATGCTATTTAAACAGTGAGAGTACTAGAAATAGTCTACACGTCACCGTTTGGAAGTGGAGCAGTTAACTCACGTGCGATAATAGCTGTGACGCAATGCGTTACTGTATAAAAACGGTAATAAATTGAATAACTCAGATTGGGTTTTTTTTTAATAAATAATGGTCGCGCAACGTATTATGATTGAATTCAATATGTTGCTAAGCAGAGTAACCAAAATTTATTCTATTCTTCTAAATTTATATTCTAGTTCCAGATTAATCTAATGACCATTAAATAGAAAAGTATATTTTTTTGCCTTTGCGCTTGATACTTCTTAAAGTTTCTCTGAAAGTTTTTCTTGAAGTCATCGGTTCAATAAGTTAAAACACGAGGTAACTACTTTGTTACAAAAAACAATTTCTGCTTCATAACTATACATATTTACTACCAATTCGGCTTACCAATTTCACCTATATCACTTCTCTATTTTAGATTCCGAAGTTAAAAAAGAGTTCAAAATACATACCAAATGTGTTATCTGTTTGTCGCCTATTCAGCTCGATGCAGGCACGTCTGTGCACTAGCCTGTGCGTTAGCGCGACATATCGTTTGTTGAATTCTGTTTCTGACTCCGTTGGATCATCTTTGCCAATATCAGTGGTGTCTAAATTATCTGTATTTTGAAAAATGTTTAGATAAAATTTAGTTCCTAACGTTTTAAGATTCTTGCAAAAAGTAAATTACTTGAAACATACCAGGTGGAATCCTAGTCCAATGATCATTATTCTCAGAGAGCATGATCCAATTACCACACCACCAGGGAGCAGCATAAACACCTTTTTCATCGCAAGCTCCATCAGCGCCTTCCGAACTTCCTGAGCACTCTTCATGTTCTGCATTTTAAAATATATCTTAAAGAGCCTTATATAGTTTTATAGCAACAAGTTTTAGCTAAATGAGTAGGAAATTCAATAAACCCCTTGCGATTTTATGCACGTTCCCGGAATAAAAAGTACCTACATACATTTCTTATATCAACACATATTTCTGATAAGAAAATGAAGGTTACAAAACCAGTTTCAGATATTTATCTCCTATATCCAAGCTCAAGTTATTTATATAGATCAAAGTAAAACCAAAGGTTAAAATATTGATTATTGTAATGTCAGTGTCGATTTTTGGTATTCTTTAGTAAAACTAAACGGAATACTCCAATGCCGAAAGCATATTTTTTTTACATCTCAGTTAATTTTTTTTGTTTTTTTTTTATTAACAATAGGTATCGCGTTAATTAATTTTTATTAATAAATTTGCAGAAGTTTCTACTATTTCAAACTACATTTTACACACCATCAGGATCCACACTTGCACTAGAACCACCCAACTTGTCCAAACTATTTCCGGCTGATCGTGCAATTCGTGTATCTTGAGGTTTTTCACTAGATGCATATTCTTCTTTACCTCTTTCCTCGGACTGGAAAAAAATATAGTTTTGTCAATATCAGTAGGTACCTAATATGAATTAATGACTTAATTACACAGCTTATATAGGGTATATTGGGCAATCAAAGCTGAGGAGTGAAATATGTAGTAGGTAGGTTGAAACGAAGGGTAACAATGTGGTAGCGTGCTAACAGCAAAGAGCATTTAATTGGTTTGAAGTGCGACCTTTTTGTGTCTGTGGCACTGCAATACGTCACGGTGGACACGAACCCAAAAGAGCATGAAGAGCAATAAAAGGTAACTTAAATAATATGCTTGCCAAACATGATTTTAATTATAATTTTCATTTTAATTAGCAATTCAGCCTGTAAATGCACAGATATTATTGAAGATAATGACAATGATATAACATCAAAAGTGATACCATCCACAGAACTTAAACAGGCCTCAACATTTCAAATACCTGATGAAAAATGGATAACGATTGCTTTAAAAGATATAGCATATTTTTTACGTTATTATAAATTTAATGAATGGGATCGACGAAAAATTCATGATAAACCAGATATAGATTTAATTGGATATTTCCGCGCTTTTCCAAATCCCAGCTTATCCTCACTTCATTGGAATGTCTATGAAAATTGCAACAATAACTTTTATAAGTGTATAACTTATCTCCATAGCATAATAGAAACTTCACCTATTATTAGAAGTGATGATCCAGTTATAACTTTTGATAAGAAACTATTTTCAGGTAATAAAACTTTACTTAAACATTTAAATAGTGAGTGTAAAGCAACAATATTGAATATAGAAAAAACCGGGATACCCTTTGACGATCCTAAAGAGAAGTTTTTATGGGAAGCAACAGCATCTTATTACATGTGTTGGTACACAATGCTAGGAATACCTGAATTGTCAATGATAGGGGAATCTTGTGACAATTTTGCTAATTGTTTAGATATTAACTTTGGGCTAAGAAACCATGACCCAAGAGCTGATGATCGACTAGCGTTTTCATGTGCTTTGTACAGTTTTTGTCCCGACCCTTGTTGCATAATCAAACATGTAAAAAAAAACACTCAATGCTATAAAAATAAAGGTAACCCATGTTTCAAAGAAAATTCACATGGCGATACAACAGGAACAATTTGCAAATTAGACCGAAAGGAAAATCAGAACTTCAAAGATATTGTGGCTAATAATTGGAATGTTTCTTGTCGATGTTCTTTGGAAGGATTTAAATGGACATCAACATTTGGAATGTGTATAGATATTAATGAGTGTTCAAAAGTAAATACATGCAATAATGTAACTGAGGATTGCTTAAATTTACCTGGAACTTTTCATTGTATTTGTAAATGGGGATTTGCATTTGATGAAAAGACAAAACGATGCATAGCAGCAAAGTAACTAATGATCGTAATGAAAAAAACGTTTACTGTGCAATTATAATAATTTGCAAATACCTTTGCTCGCACATCTGATCTATGACGATAATGATGTCTAGATTTGTCTTCAGAGCGATATCGTTTATCTAACTTTTTGTATAAACGAGCACCATTTGTATGTTTTTTAGTCGTAACACAAGATGGAGAATCTGCAAAGCCAGCTGGCGCTGGAACTATATCTGGTGTCGCGTCAGCATAAGAATCCTGAAAAAATGCAGCATTATAAAAAGGCATGTATTTGTTTTGGTTTAAAGGGAACAATTTATTCATGTTTAGAGCATTAAAGATTAGATTTTTTTAATAAACTAAAAGGTTATTTTTTTATTTACATCTGTATGTGAAGTTCGCGAAGCAAGGCTGTCATGTTCGTGAGTAGCAGTTATAATATGAACCTCCTTCCCGCAATGAAGACAGTGAGCTTTCGCTTCACCATCAGCTCCAGCCAAACTGTGTTCTGTTTGTTCAGAGTAGAATACTGAGTCTGAGCCTGGTGACACAGAACGAAGTGATTCTGCTGAAGCTGCTTTTGCACATTTTCCGTCTGAAATAAGAGTTCCATAATCCACATTAGTTGGATAAAATTTGTTTTCAGGAATTGTTTAAAATAATTTTATGTACTTACCTTTTTCTTGTTTTCGATTATGTCTCGGAGAAGTAGTGGGACTTCGTACATATCGCAATGGAGTCAACCGTGATCCAGCACTAGTTAGAGTTCTAGTTGTTTCAATATCTTCTGCTTCCATAGAACTTACACATGGTACTGTAGGTATTGATTGTTTCCTTCGCGGCAAACTACCAGGTAGTGATATGCTCTCATTAGACCCACTTTTTCGTCTCGGCCTACTACAAAAAAATATTAAACGTAACAAATGTATGCTTTGTAAAGTAGGTTCTACAATCATCAAAATAGTTTACCTATATCCTGAATGATTATTTATTGTAGTTGGGGATTTGGCATTGTTAATATTAGAACCAGTTTTTCTTCTAGGGCTATCTCGTAAACGTCTATGTTTTCTTGGAGATACATTTCCATTACTAGTACCTATAACATAAAACCTTTATTTTTATAACATTCTACCAGCGGTTTAAAAGAAAGTTAAACTGAGAAGACCCCGCAATTAAACTAAGCATGGTTATATTTCATCGTGAATCTTTCATTATTTTTTTTCACTTAATTTTTAAGTTATTTGTACCTTCTTTCCTGTATTGTTCGCTGGAATCATCTGAAGTAGGAATATTTAGATGTAGCTTCATATTAGATCCTACACCTTCTCGTCTATCGTAATGAACTGGTCTGTAGTTATGACTTCCATCAATAGCTGTTTTACTTTGTGTAGGACTTTTAGCTTTCAATTTAGTTCTTTTTACGTATCGCTCTCGCTCAGCTGGCCTTTTAAGTTCCGATTCTTTCTCAGTTAATACTCTTTCTTTAATAGATTTTTCAATATCTTTAGCTTCTCGTGGAGAAGATTGCAAACTTTTATTTTTGTCAGCAAAATGAGTCTTCTTTTTTCTTACCTCAGGAGCCTTTTCTTCTAGAGGTGATTTGGAGGTTGATGGCTTAAAAATACTTCTCTCTGACTTTTGACTGATACTATCAAAAGCATTAGGTTTCTTTCCCCAATCATCCTGTGATGTAGAAACAGAGTCGTCGTAAGATTTTGAAAATTCTAAAGTAAATGCTTTCTTTTTCCTTCGTTTTTCATCGCATAGCCAGGATTTTTGCCTGCTAGTTGATCTATACCTCTGCGAGTGTTTGTATGCTAAAAAATGTTAATTTTTGATTAATTTTCATAACAATTAAGTATGTCAAAAGTAGTAAGCATCTAAAAATATTTAAACATTACTTAAACCTCCATCATCGTCATCATCAATAGGACTCTCGTAATAACCAGAAGATGAATAATGTGCACTTCTTTCATCATCTGACAGTGATCCCTATAAATAAAAATCTTAATTAGCATATATATGAGTAGGTACCTAGTTATAAAATTTAAAAAAATATCTCCATTGTTACCATCATTTTTGGTACCAGTTGTTCCATTTCATGCATAGGACTCGTGACTTTATCTTCTTTAGTTTTTTTTTCTACCTTTTCTGGTAAGTCTTTTAACTTTTCTGTTGGTGTTTTGATTTTATCCTCTGTAACATTAGGATTCGAGCCTCCTATGCTATAACTTCCACTTGAACTACTTTTTCCACTTATAGTATCTCGTGCACTCTGTGAAAGATCATTTTTTATTATTTTCAATCATTTGATTTTATATTATTTAAAACTAGCTTTTCGCCTTGCTGTTTCACCCCCCGTTCCCAAGGGAAATAAAATAAATAAAGCTTATGTCACTTGCTGATAATGTAGTTTTCTATAGGTGAAACAATTTTTAAAAAGTTTTTTGAGTTTATCCGTTACAGACAAATATATAAACAAATCAAATATTTTCTGTTTATAAAATTGGTTTAGATATCAGTTATGATGTTTAAGAAACCTTTGATGCTTTCGCAATATCTTCTTTAAGCTTAATTTCAGTCTTATCTCTCTTGATGTGTTCTGTCCTGGGTGTGATATCAGCCTTTACTTCAATCTTTTCAATAACTGCTTTAGGTAATCTATCAGGTAAAGGTAATGGAGGGGACGCCAAATCTGGAACTATAAAATCGTCATTGATTTCTAGCGGTGGTGAAAAACTTGGCACAATCAAATCCTCGGCTATGTTGTCAGTACGAGTTGATGAATATAGACTGGATGCACTTTCAAATGAAGATCCGTCTTGCGCTCTATTATTTTCTGGATCTGAAATAGAAAATTTGTTGTTTGTTAACTTTATAATATCAAGTCAGCAAAAATTTTTTTTAAAGTACTATAGCATTACTTTGATTTGGGTTTTTACAGCTTTTCTTGGAACTATCTGAATTTGCTGTAACGTAATCTTCAGTTGTAGTCGTACTTTCCGAAACATCAGTTGTGTTGATTTTACCAGAATCGGTTCGGGCTAAACTTGTCTCACTGCTGGCAGGTTTGGCTGCTACTGGTTCTGAAGGTGATTCAATAATTTGGTTTGGTATAGTTCCATTCGGTTCTTTTTGCTGTGCTTTTTTTTGCAAATCTCTTCTTCTAGATGGGCTTAATGCTCTTTCTCGTTTTTTGTTAATAAAACTCGGAGTTCTCTTAAATGGAACATCTGCCAAATCCAAACTTGGATGAGTGATGGCTATCGCTGGAGTATGGTTTAATTTTGGATGTGCTATTGGTGATATAGATTTTGATATTGTTGGTTGCTTGGTTATGGGTAATATTACACTTGGAACAACTGCAGGAGGTGATAATGATGATCTTGCTTGTACTGAACTTGAACTTGACAAATCTAATTTATTTCTTGGTGATGTTGGTGATTGACTCTGTAAAATTTATGATTAAGTATTGAAATTAGGTACTTAAAATAATGCAGCAATTTTTCTACTAAAGGACCCACCTGAGAAGCATCAAATTCTTCATCTAAAGCATCTGTATCTAAAGAAGATCGTTGTTGATGTTGTAACAGTAATAATTGTTTTCTCCTGGAAGTGGGAGTTAATAATGCAAGTGCACCTGGTGATGCTGCTAATGAACTAAGATCCGAAGAACTGAAACAATATAAATAATGTGTATATTGTTGTAGGTCTTTGAATATACTACATTCAATAAACATTAAAATTGCTCATGCAGCTAACTATAAAGTAACAGTTTAATAGGTATCTAAAAGTTGTACACAGCCAATAATGTACTTGATGTATTGTACCTTATAACAGTCCCATTTTCCGTCCCCGAATCTATTTGTAAAACAGTCGTTTGTGATTCATTCCACATACCATCTGAATGGTCCCTGAAAAACAAAAAATAGGTAAATAAAAATATACAAGTAGTTCCTCATGCCAAAATTACTTAAACTAATTAAGTAATATACCTGCTAGGATCTACAGTAAGCGATTCATTCGATGCACAAGGTGAAATCTTTTCCAGAGGTTTTAAAATGTTAGTTACTGTGTTTGCTATAACTGTTTTTTTGGTTTTTTGTTCCACACCTAAATCAGTGCTAATTGGATCTGGTGAACCCGGACTTGATTTAGCAGTACTGTAAAAATATAAATACTTAAAAATATATATTTTATATACTTGTTTAAAATGTTGTTAACTAATATAGATGCCTTATTTTTGTCTGTTATTATTTACCCTCTTTCCAGAAATTAAGCCAATTAACATAGTAATTTTAAAATGATTGCGCACTAAACTAGATTAATCTAAAATAAAAAATGCTTCTACTCGTACTGCTTTAGTAGTTTTAGGTCACTCTGCATGACGATAAATAGCTAAAGATGATCATCTAGGCGAGTCGTGCGTACCTGTTGTCAAAGAATTCGTCTGTTTTATCGATTATTTCAGTTGGTTCTTCAAAACTTACGCTTCGATTTCTAAATGTTTCATGCTTGTAACTAATGTACTTTTCGTGAAAATCTTCATATGGTGCATTCCCGTCTGAAGAACTATGAAGAGAATTATATGAATGAATAAAAGCATAGCTTTGAAATGAACCTTAGAATATGTGGAAGAGTATAAAATTGCGCTATATGTAAATCACCAGTCAGTGGTAATGGCAGATTTGTGCAATAGTCCTATGCATAATTTCTATGTGCATTATTTGCCTAAAAATGCAAAAGGCAGCTACACCCTTAATTACTATCTAACTAACCTATAACTTACCTAAACGATCCATCAGGCTCAAACCCAAATATGCCCTCGTCTTTGATTGGAGTTTGATTATAATTTTGACCAATGTATTTTCGGTACATTGCCTCACGTTCGCGATCTTCTCTCGTCATATTTTCTTGACTCGTAGACATTACGAGAGGAGCATCCTTTATGCCATCTCCATTTGATTGTATTTCAGTTTTTCTTCTATAAAATATTAAACATTTAATTATTTTATTGAAAAAATTCAAAGTTTCAAATGATTCAATATTTACTTACACGTCTAAAAGAATTTCTCCTTCTGATAAAGTTTTTTGGAGCATCCTCCTGTTTTTCCTTCGGAGTGAAGTAAAAGGCATAGCTTCATCATCAGGTCTAGGTTCAAAATCTATGATAATTTCTTTTTCATTTTTCTCACTATCATCAGTCGTTGTAGCCGAAGTTTCAGTCGAAGGTTCAGATTGAAAAGTTGGAGTTTTTGAAAACTGATGTGACGAGTTCATAGTTTTTTGTGAGGTATCACTTGTACTCTTTGATAGGATTGATCTGAGCGATCGATCACCTTTGGATTGTTTTGCTATTTCTTGCTGGAGGTATTCCAAATTTTTCCTATTTAGAGCCATACTTTTCTCAATAGTTTCAATATCGTCATCTATAGTATCATCTCTATCACTTTCATGTATAAATTGGAAATTTTGTTGAAAATATTCCTGTGCTTGCCTTTGTAAAGCGCTTAGTTCTGACGATTTATCTACTTGTGATGATGCTATGGATTTAACTGATGAAGAGGTAACATCATCAGAGTCTCCTCTTTGTAGCAGAGGGGATGACGGCATCATTGATGTTGGTGATCTAGGTGATCTAGGTGGTTCTTCAGATTGTGTTCTATGTAGTTTTTCATGGTCATTGTTTATAAAGCTGTAATAAGTGGATTGAAATATAATTTAGGAACAAAATGTTTTATTACGTGGTAATGAAAGCAATAAAATACCTTTCAACTGTAACACTTATATCACTTGGTTGATCTCGACTTGCTATACGATCACCCCCAACCTCAGAGAACGATTTCGTTAGTCGTCTTACTCCAACGGTGAATCCATTTGTTTGTACTCCCGCTGCTACCATTTTTACCTGAATATAGATTTCAGTTTTAAATCAATTCCGACTGATAAATAAAAAATCTAACTAAATCAAATATAAAAACAAAGAAGTACCCTTTTTATCGTTCGAGGACTCAATGACAAATAGTTTGGTGGATGAGGTTTTCTCCCTAAGCACACTTCTGTTTGTGTAGCCTGTGTTCTCATTACTCCTTTCTTTATTGAATCTGAAATACGAATTAAATGCTTAAACAAAAATCTTTATGTTTCTATCGTATGCCGAGAGTAGGTAGGTATCTCCATTTTGAATTGAAATAAATAAACATTCTTCTCACATGGTCATCTGATTCCAAAATACGAAGATCAAATACAAATTATAGAAACAAGATAACTGAGATAATGAGGGGTATTATATCCGAGGAGATTATTATTTTTTAAATCATTGTTGAAATATGAAGGAGCTGCTCTATTTTTCAAATTATATTTACCAAGCACAACAACTTTAGGTTGTTCCGTTTGCGTCGGTCGTGGCATAGATGGTGCTTGGTGTGTCGGGAGTGGCGTGATTGGCGGCGGGTAATGCATCGGCGCCACCGTACCCTGCGCGGCCATGAACTGAGGGTACGGTGGGAACGGTTGAAACATCACTGGCAGTGTTGAGTACGGTTTGGTTTCTGGCTGGAAATTAAAAAAAGCACATCATATTACTATTAGTCACAATTCAATATAGAAATAAATACATAGATCGGCATTTGGCGAGATGGGAAGACGATTACCTAAAGACCGTGGTAGTGTCAAAGTGGCGAATAAGATACGGACGTCAATAGTCGGACATTCTATCAGCCTGATGGTATTTCTCTTTAGGAATTGGTAGGTAAACACCGACGCGTTTGTAGCGTTTAGTAAGGTCCTCGCACTAAGCACTCTGAAGACATAGTCCGAGAGATAGGTCTAGATGAGACTGGCGCAGGACCAAGAAGGGTGAAGGAGAGGCTCTTATTCAGCAGTGGGTGGACATGTACTTATCATATAACTACATACCTACTAAACAAAGGCTTCTATTACTGAAACATCTCTTAAAATAATATATAATATATAGTTCATCAAAAATTCAAATGTAAATCCCACAATGTCCCGAAGCTGTATTCACCATGAATAAACTTAGTTCACTTTATCTTTGATGTTGAATTTCTCGGACAGAATTTATAATATTATAGTGCATCGCAAACGGCAACATGTACCTATATAAGATATTTATTACAGCTACAGAACTTTAGATTGTCTTTAAGTTAAAATGGATGAATGTCATATATTGTCTGTGATTTCGAGTAACATAAGAAGTTGAAGTAACATGAAAAGCTTTTGTACTAACAAAAATAAAAATAACCAAATCGACAAGAACATAAACAAGTTAATTGGCCATTTTCTCGAAAATTTTGATGTCGATTTTGTCCGAAACGGTTTCTTTCAATATAATTTTTAGATGATTCTCTCCTTGATATACAATAAACTAAATAATGTCCATTGTACTTTTCATCTTATAGACTATTTATAAGCAGTATTTAATATTGTAGGTTTTTAATAATCTTGATACATAAATGTCTTCCACATACCTTAACGACACGTCCATCGATCAGTCTCTCGCAATCTCGTCTGAAACGACTGCCGCTGACAGCAGCCGGCATCACAGAGTCATCGAATGTTGTTAGAGTGTGGGAGCGAGCAAACGATACATGCTTTGTTCTGGAAAAGGAGACAATTTTACGGAATGAAAACCAAAACTAGTAGACGAGTTTATGATTGAAACACATTTGTAGACTCTTACAGAAAACGCTTGTATTTGCATTACAATTACAATAATGTAACAACCCTTTTTGAATACCTATCAGGATACGCCTAATATTATAGCCTCATAATTCAATACCGAAAATCTGAAATCATTTTTATAGCGCTTGAAAAATTTAATAAAATCCGGTAATAAAAATTTCTTTACCTGTGCGGCGGTATTGTAAGTGGAGGTGGTGGAGGCGGTGGCGGTATCGGGGTATGTGCGGGACAGCTGAAAAAAGGGAATAGCTTTAATCTTTGCTAGGTTATAGCTAGCTACTGTGTTGTATATGTATTTCGATTCTTACGCCTCAACCTAGTACCTACCTTAAAGGACCGAAGGAGGAGAATCTACCTACATATAGGTACAGGTAAAGTAAAAAGGTAAGGTTTGTTTAGTGTTCGTTTCCCCGATTCTAAAAATCTTTTTTGTATAAAGCTACATTATCAGTATCTAGGCTATATTTTATTTTAATTCCCTCGAGAACGCAGATGAAACGTGCGGAAGCTAGTCATACATGATTGAACGAAAATCTGACGAAACAAAAATCTGACGTAACGAAAATCGAATCGGAAATAACCCAAAGTCCATTTAGGTTAGTAAGTATTTTTCATTTCAAACAAATCGGATGTCCCTAGTCCCTATCCCTTGTCTTTTATAATGAAAGAACAGGTCAATTTCAACTCTTGTTCATTAGAAGAAACATACCTACATGGTCATTAATTTTATAAAAATGTTCGATAACATAGAAACTCTTGACAAGGCCACGAACTATTGGAACCATGTGAATCAGTGGGAATGTTGTTACTGGAACAATTTGTTCGCAGTGGACGCAGAGTTTGACAATGTTATAAGATCTGTAACTAAACTATGATGAAGGTTGATAAGAGTATATTGTATGTACAAACATATTTTCTGGAATTAGAACTACAGAAAGAACATTTTAGAATAATAAAAGCCTTCGGATTTTATTGTTTTTCTTTTTTTAAATCACTAGTGACAATTAGGCAGGCAGGTCACCTGATGGTAAATGAATAACATCGCCTATAGTATTAGTAAAACTAGCGATATTGCTAATATACACCTACAATGCCTTAAAGGCATCTCTGGTGCAACTGCCAGAACACCGTTGGGGTGTTGCTTGACGCTAGTTTTTAAACTTGAGCGTGATAGCCAGCCAGTCGAGTACTACAAAGTACCCAACCATCGTGTTATAGTTTCTTCACGATGTTTTCCATTACCGAAAACTCAAGCTCATTGTAGGATTCTCATAATTTTTTTGTGTTGCTCAAATAAAAAGAAGCCATGTAGCAAAAAAAATCGCTGTAGACTTTAACAGTAGGGAACGGTTATGTAGGTAACTCATGCAAAATGGGCAACTTCGTAAACAGTAATGATACTCAGCGCTGTTTTTTTTAAAACATCGTATTTATCGTAATGTTATCTACAAGTAACAAATTCGAAAGAGACGAGCGAGCCTGTAGAATAAAAATACCAACTCGAATATATTCTTTTCTAAAGTAAGTAAATGTTCCTATGACCTTTATTGGCATTATATGAAGGTTACATTAGGTCGCGCTCTAGCGAATAAAATGTATTTATACAGTAAAAAGGTCACACTATATTATGTTAAATGCAGTTGCAACAAATATATCGAATTTCCGTAAAATATTTTTAAAATGTAACCTTGCTGAGTTTCTTGCCGGTCTTCTCAGTTTGAGGCTGTCTTTTGAACTGGTAACTTCTGTATCTCGACTTTCATAAGTCCTAGCGCTTAAAATAAATAAATGTTTTTGACTTTGAAATAAATACTAAATAATTTCACTCGACACTAAATTGAACTGAAAAAAATACTACATCAAAGATAAAGACGGTAAATTATGTTCAAGTTTGACAACTGCAATCTCAAGTAGATACAAGTTTTTATAAATGATGAAGAGTGCAAAAAAATGTGAAAGCTTTTAGTCTGCTAGAAAGCACTCAGTTTACAAAGAAAATATCGTCTCCTTAATTTATATATGTATAAAAGCGAAATACCACGAAATCTCAGAAAGTATAAATGCTACTAACTTGAAATTTGGCAGGTAGATTACATTTCTTTTTTATTTCTGGATAAGCTTGTGTTTGACCGCAATCTCACCATGATAAGTGATGACGTCACCAAAGGTAGTGTACACATAGCCTAGATGGGACCTGGCTTTCAAATGCAGCTGTCGGAACACACCAATAGATGCTTGGCGACAGATTTTCAATTTGAGGGTGGTAGCCAGCCAGTCGGTTACTACAAAGTACCCTACCACCGTGCTATGGTTTCCTCACGATATTTTCATTCACCGAAAGCTCAAGCTCATTGTAGGATTCGAATATGGTGCTTAATATAAAAATTCAACCCATAAAGGGTTTCCTATGGAAAACGGGTGAAACCGCGAGGGACGGCTAGTATAGAAATAAAACACATTTTATTACGAGTTTTTACGATTCAGCAGTCTAGGTCAAATAAAGGTCTAGCTAGGCTAACATAAACAAATACAGATATTTGTCGGTCATTTACTAAGATAGATCATGTCAATTAATTATTGGCAGTTGTGATAAATTAGATACAATTTATAGATTACAACTGATTTCAGATTGTACTCCTATAACATTAATTATGTTATTGATAAATATAGTAGATTTGTATTATATTTAATTTTATATAGATACAGCAATAAATAAAGAATTTGTTTTACTATGGCTTTTGTGATAGTGATCCGTAGAAGGCATTTGGAGGTGTGGTATATTACATGTACTGTAGATTTATATTTAATTTCTGAATATTCTTATAAATAAATATATATACATCGATATGAACGACACTAATGAGGATTGCAATTTCAATTAATATATAGAAATTAAAAATGTATCCCTCATTTTATTCCGGGATATGATAAACCTGTTTGCCAAATTCATCTAAATACTACACATTTATTACAGTAAGATTTACTTACGGTATTATTGAAGGTGGTCGGGGTAACGAGCCCCCTCGGCTAACAGACGCGATTTGGTCCAGATTATAATTCTGCGGCCACCCCGCGTTATCTTCTATTACCGATCTGAAAAAGAAAAAAAAAGAAACATTCCAATAATTGGCCAATTGGGGTGGAGGTTCAATACCTTGAGTGCCACGCCATAATTCTTGGGTTCGATTCCCATACAAGATAAACATTTGTGTCTCTATGTTCTAGGCCTAGATGTAAACATCTATTCAACATACTCGTATTGATAAGGAACTTGTGTTAACGTATTCTATGTAAAAAGTATCCTTGAATTGGCAGTATGTATATATGTATGTACAACTGCACGCAGTACATTTCATCCTGTACATTTATTTTTATGAATAATCATAAAAACGTAGAAAAATACTAATTTATTTTATATACATATTGAAAAATATAACGTGATTCAAGAGTGTTAAATGTTAACGGCACGGGTTTACAAATTTAGGTTTGGAAGAAAGCTATTAGCTTTACCTAATATCACATCGTAGATAATTTCAAGATATACTTTAAATATCAAATTCCATATACAAAACAAACAAAATATTCCCCTGAAATGAGATGGTAGTCGAACAGAAAGGAATAGGTATCAATATTCTAAATGAAAGCAAAATTTGTTTTTCAAATAGCAAACAATATTAATTTTATTGCAAACAATAATAATGAAGTGTCTTCGTAGGTATATTAAAAAATTGGAGACAATTTATGCAAGCCCAAAAGAGCCAAGGGTCTAAGGACTTTTGGCTATGTAAATTGGTAACAAACATTATAAATTGACGTGAAATAATGGTGTTTGGCATACTAATTACGAGTTTGCTTTTGTTATAAATTTTCAGCTCGTTTTACTTGTGATCGTTGCCTATGCTTTTCATCAAAGCGATATAATGGAATCCGTCAGACCCTTACTACATTGACTTAATTCGCTAAGAGCGAACTGTTATGATTTTGAGCTAAACTTGTTAATATAAGGGAATCAGTACCTAAATTATTATAGAAATAGTGTTTATTGTGAATATACTGCCTAACTAAATAGAGGCATAAAAAATGCTCCATAAAAAAATTACGTAGGGACTTAACAAAATTTTATATGCCTAAACAGTTCTAAAGGATTTAAAAAAATCGTTTAAAATATCTTCCAAAACAATTATTGGCCGTAGTATTTTTATTTCAATTATTTGACTTTCTTAAGACTCCCGAAGGTATTAATGAGCACAAGCGGACCTTGAAATCAATTATGCCAAAAGAAAAGTTGTATAGATAACGAACCTTTCTTTCTTCATGTTTATGTAAATTTCAGAGGTTGCTAGTACTTTATCGTCATTTGTGCGAGCCCAAAATAAGAGGTAATATTTTATTGAGGGTTTCGTTGGCATGGATATTTTCTCTCGAGTGTCCTCGAGATCGCATTAAAATTGTTCCGTCTTCAAATAAGGCTTCCTTCGGAGCTTAATGAACGGAATGGAATTTTACGTAAAGTGAGCCTAATTAATAAATTTATAAATCACCATTTAAAATGTTCTGAATAGCGAAAAATGCTGAAAGGAATCTCGAGCATGATTTTGATGAAAACTAAAACTGCATCATTAGATTTTCTAAGCCAGGAATCGAAACCCGTTGATTTTGAGAAAATGTATTATAACACTATCCTGTAATTTTGCTAATAAGGATCAAATTCTGGGAAGTTAGATAGGTACGGCAAAATTTATTAAAAACTATATTTTTAGTACGTTTACTCATATCTTTTTAAAATAATTAAGGGATGAAAAAGCTGGTTAGCAGCCTTCCCTCTAAGAATTTGAAACTAATTTAGTGTAATTTATTTTCCTCATTAATTAATGCAAGAGTCATTTACATTTTAACAAAGAATTGAGAAGCCTCGACTTGATCTCCTGGATCAATTAATGAGATATTTGTAATCTTTGGATCATTACTAACATCGGATTTGTTAAATGGAGCAGAAATCCTTGTCTTACGCGTTAAGAGAAGCAGGGATTCTTGGAGCGTAAAGCGTTTGCTAAGTACACATAATATGCAGTAATGGAAAAGCTGAGCGCACATTACAGCTTAATGGTTCAAAATCTATCTTAGCTAACACAAAATTATATGTGTATATAATTTTGTGTTAGTGTTTGGGTTAAAAAAATGCTTTTATTTAATGAAATTTTAAGTCTTATTGCAGATTCATCAGAAAAATCTAATATTTTGATTACATCAAATACAGTGATTTGTTAGCGTTATACAATGATGTGTGATTGGGCTCTGCATATTCTACCAATAATGGTGAAGAAATATTAAACACATTATAACGTACACAATAATATTATGTGTATAGGGAACTCACTGTGGCCACTCCATCCGGGTGAAGTCTTCATCCTCAGGCATCCATGTGTACCGCTTCGGGTCAGGTTGGCTGCATACTGACCGTGGACGTCTCCGGAAGTATGAGCACTCGAGGTCAGCATCGTAGGCGCATAGCTCAGGCGGAGCCGGGGTGGGTTGGCCAAACCTGTCACCAATATTTGAACAATTTTGTTGCCACAATTATAAACATTGAGGTTTTTTTTAATCCCATTGATTTCTGCAATGATCGGTTTTGGGCCGCTTTTATTTTTCTTCTTCTCTAGCCTCTCTCTACCAACTTGGTGTAGGCCTCCCTCAGCCGCTTTTATTAATTAATTACTTTTATTGAAAGTAGTATATTTACCTACTATCAGTAACATAATCAATTAATATTGTTTCAGCTAAGTATGTTATATTTGGCCCAAATTTAAATAAAACCGTGTTATTGCGGTTAAAATGTATTAGATTACCGATTAAAATATAAAAATAACCTTGTCTCTAGAAATATCTAGACGTAAGGTATGTTATGTCAAAATAGTACCTGGGATACCGCTGTATTGGTGCATAATCGGTGTTGAGATTCTCATCTGAGGGCACTCGACGACGGACACACACGGATAGAAATGATGCTCTGAGAAAAGTAAAAACATATGACTAAATATTATATATTTTCCATCCAATTTTGTTTTCAAATCATCGAGGAAGCCATTGAAATACACACACAAAATTTCATCCAAATCGATCCTTTGTTACCATACTCCTACGAAACGGCTTGACCGATTTTGATGAAACTTTATATGTATATTCAGTAGGTCTGAGAGTAAGTTATTACGCTAAATCTCACGGGAACGCGGGTGAAACCGCGGGGGACAGCTAGTAAAAAATAGATAACAACCTATTCTCAGACCTACTAAATGTAAATATAAAGTTTCATCAAAATTGGTCAAGCCGTTTCAGAGGAGTACGGTAACTAAAGCTGTGACACGACAATTTTATATACATTTAATGTGATATAGTACTCGTACTAACTAATTCGAGCCACATTACTATACGTGATAAAAAAAACTTTTAAGTAGGTAAGTATTTTATCGATTTACCTAAAAAAGATTCAAAAGGTCAAATCATTTGAAAATTACAATTTAAATAAAAACTAATTTATAAAGCATTTATACGCTTTACATTAATGCCATTAATGTTATAAAAGGATAAGTGTCATAGACAGTAATGGCCTTATTCATAATAAAATTGACGGTATTTAGTAAGTGCTTAGCAGATTCTTAATTCAAATTATCTATAAAAAATACATTGCAAAGTAAATAGTAGATATATTATTAACCTTATATAGGTACATTTTTCAAACGCTGACATTGAAACCTAATCACATTGAAAATTTTCCCAAAGAAATAGAATAAAAAATACTTAGTAAATGAAAGTGAACGTTGAAAATATTCAAGTGGCCATTCACCCTCACTTGAGCCCTAACACGATTACAAGGGTGCAGAATAATAAAATGCCCAATTTGTTACCTTTACCTTCCCTAAGAGATCCGCATTTATCGCCGAAATCAACTTAAGTAGGAGGTTACTGTTTGGGAATTAGAATGACATTTTTACTTTGCCCCAATGAAACGTTAACTTATTTTATGTACCTACTCTTATTCCATGTATTAAAATAGTGATAGAACATAAAAGATGTTCATTATGTTCATAATATTTGCTGTAAAACAATTCAGTATCGACATTTTTAAATATTTTATAATTGTCCTAGACAACATATTATGGATTATACAAGCGTATTACAAAATATCTTCTTGTTGACTCTAAACCTATCATATCTTCTCATAGCAGTTATAATTACTGTAGCCGAGAAAAATCTAGAATACAATGACAAAAAAAAGAAAATCCAGGTTACAATAATAAAATACCTTACCTACTATATTTTCATAAGAATGAACTGGCAAAAATACCTACCTACTACAATTCCTATCAATATCGAGATTGTATAATTTAGTGGTCCTGGTCCTTAGTCCTCCTGGTCAGGTACTGGGATAACATCAAGTATAATAAAGGGCACCTTTTGTTAAACCCAATAATCAAAGAAGTGTGTTCTAGGGATTCAGAGCTCCCAGTATAATAATATCGATAAGCGTACATAATATGTTATCGACATTTTCAGGTTGATTGATTGAAAAAGAGTAAAAACGAGTAAACTAACATGTTATATTTCATTACTGCAGCAGATTTTTAATTCACACTTCCAATCAAGTGAATTAAGAAACCATCATGTTTTAAAATTTACCTCAATTTAAATGACCCCTTTTAATTTTAGTGAAGAACATAAACTCAGTCGCAGAAACGATCTTAGTATCTACCGAAAAACCTTAGCGTCACGAAAACTTTGTCATGCTCATTCCTTAGAAATTAAAATCGATATTTTTGTGTCGATGCCTAATATTCTGATCCAATCACGCTGGAAATTTTGATATTAGATCCAGATGTGCTTTATCCATTTCGGGATATCTTTGAAAGTTGAAAATCTTTGAGTTCATTTCAAACCTTACTTGAAGACAATTGAAAATCGTTTTCGATCTTTTGTTCTCAAACTTTTGACAGGTATTTTACCTTATAGCTTAGGGAACAATATTTTCGGGTATACACAATTCTAATGGGAATAACTTGGCTCATATCTTATGCATGAAAGAAGACAGCCTGATAGCTCCCATGGGAGTAGCCAAGGTTCGGAAATACGAAGGCTGATGTCATACATATAACTTGTCCTTTTCCTAAGTTTTTACTGAGTTTTGTGCGTTCATTTCTAAAGTTTTGGTCATAAAATATAAGATAATGTTTCTAGAGAGAATAAACTGACCGACAGAAAATTTTGAATAGGTACTTTATGAGATTAACTGAGAAAAATTGCGTCGTTGTGTGCTTTATTTAAATTTATATGTTCCTTTGTTATTTAAGACCTAAGTAAATACAATTTGCTCATTCAATTTACCCCATAGTTGAACCCTTCAAATTTGGCGGATTACATTCAATATTTGATCATTAATTTATTATCATACTGAGTACATATTAAATCAAAGTAGGTAAAGTTGAATATTGAATACATAATTCGTTATTTCATTATACAATGTAAAGAACCTTCGAATTTAATTGAGTAACTAAATTTGTCCTTATAAATTTTCGTTTGAAGATATTTATGTAAAATTTCAATGACTTTTTTTTTAATTTTATATAATATATTGACATCATATGCCATCATACTACACTTTTAAATTTTAAAACTCAAATGAAAACTGCATCTATATTATCATTTGAAAGTAACCAAGCCTCTTTGTCTGACTGTTTCGCTAAATTGCTGAACAGATTTTGATTATTTTTTAGGCTACCTTTTTTAAATCAATCCTTAGTGGATTTTGATTCCGTGATAAATGAAATTCTCACGAATGCAGTCGTGAGTAAAATCGAAATATGTATATTTTTTTATTTTATTTATTCTGGATAGGCTTTGTGTTTGACCACAATCTCACCTTGGTAAGTGATGATGTGGCCGAAGATGGTAAGCACACAAAGCCTAGATGGGAACTGGCTCTCAAGTGCAGCTGTCGGAACACACCGATAGGTGTTTGGCGACAGATTTTCAACTTGAGGGTGGTAGCCAGCCAGTCGGGTACTACAAAGTACCCTACCACCGTGCTATGGTTTCCTCACGATGTTTTCCTTCACCGAAAGCTCAAGCTCATTGTAGGATTCGAACCCACGACCTTCGTCGCGGTATTCGACGTCACTACCACTGAGCTATCATCGCCTTGTTTCTCAGTTTTGAGTCTTTAAATAAAATCCATAGAATTGTATACCATCAGTAGACAATACATAAAATTAAACTTACCTATTGGCCCTTGAGCAGGGACTCTCGATGTGGTATTGTGAGAGACATCCGAGAAATCTGTCCTTCTTGGACTTTTCCAGCTCCAGCAGATCCAGTTGTTTGTTGTTGATGCAGTACTGTTCTCGGAATTCCTGATACAAATAAACGATTAATACTTGGCCAAGAAAAAAATAGCTTATACCTAATGTGTGAGCTCTCAATAGTTAAGATAATACTAATATTATAAAGAGCGAGTCTGTTTATATGTGAAGTGTATTCTCCGGTGTAAATATACATGTTTAAAATCGTTTTAATTTCGTGAAAATAAGCTCAGCGACCTGTGGTAATGTAAAACTGTAATTAATTTTAACAATCCAAACAAATTGCGATCTAAATCTTAATTTCTCTTGGAATTTAAAACAAAAATCTCTCGCAGAAAATCTAGCTAAAAGTAAACACTGAAAAATTATTCGTTTGTCAATGGCAAAGGTCGTGGGTTCGAATCCTACAATGAGCTTTCGGTGAAGGAAAACATCGTGAGAAAACCACATCACGGTGCTTTGTAGTACTCGACTGGCACCCTCAAGTTGAAAATTTGTTGCCAAGCACCTGTTGGCGTGTTCTGACAATTGCACTTGAGAGCCAGTTTACCTTTAAGGCATTATAATACGGTGTACAACACATTAGCAATCCCCTGGTATTTCCAATGTCTTTAGGCGTCGATTGTCACTTACCATCAGGTGACCCGCCTGCCTCGTTGTCACTTGTGACATTAAAAACAAAAGATGTTAGTGTCTCAATTATGCAGTAATGCACTTAATATTTATTTTTTATTGGGAATGCGAGAGTAGCTCAGCTCATAGTAGCAGCTTACCTGTTTCGAGTACATGGTGGTCTTACTGGCTGGCCGTTCGTCGCTGGCCCTCTGCCACTTTCTGCCCGCGTTCTCATCCTCTGACTCGTAGCCTTTGGCCGAATGTGCTATGTCTGCCTGTTGGACAAAATGTTACTTTATATTTATTCTCGTTGAGTTTTATTTACAATAAGTTATGTGTTTTAATCATTAGGGATGCTGCCTATACTCAAGAAAAAATATCTAATACTAAATAATGTATAAAATAACTAAAAATATCGCACGATGACGTCACAACTAGCATGACGTGTTTTCTTCCATAACTCCATATAAACTATCGTTTTCACATTTAATAGAAACAAGCGGATTTTACAATAACAGATCAGTCAACATTATTATTTAAAGAAATATAATACAATGTTAAAGTTGTTATCCGTTTGTTTAAATTTATATATTGATCTTGCTTGCAGTCCAAGTTTCTCCGCCGTAGGCAATGTTTTCAATGTTGCCATAACATACAAAGTAAAACCAATAGAGCAAGTAACTTTTATAGTTGTTCACAAACAAAGTCGATGAGTACACGATCATCTAAAGTTCCCAGCATTAATTGCAAGTTCAGAACTTCTATCATTTGCATTTTGGATTGCATCTATTGAAACTTAGAGCAGCGATTCAATACCATCTGAACTGAAAAGATCGTAGAGCTTAAAAGATACATACAATCTGAAAACAAATCTACTCTACTTTAGATTAAAAGAAACTTTCTACTGAATTGAGTCTCAGAATATTCGGTACGTAATAAAAAAGAGTAAAGCCATGTTTCGCAATCACTTAGTTTTGTTACAGATAAAATCTGTTCTAAAATGCGTGATAGGCTTTTAAAGTATATGAATTTACATCAACGTTTTAAAATTAATAAAGAGCTTAACTTAGTATGTAAAACGAGTCCTACAAAAGCAGTAATGCACTTTCCAGCTATTAGATAGGAGAACGACTTAGAAAGGTCACAATTAAACAAGGTTAATGAGCTTAAGTTAATTGACTTTTGCTTCTATTTGTAGTTAAGAGGACGTTACCAAGAGGCCACTATCTCTCTCGCACTTGGCATTCTCACGAGCGCTACGAGGTACGGCTATAATTTAGCACGTTATGTATATATCTAAAAGGAGTTAAATATATTAATAAATAACATATTTTTTTTACTTCTTGACAAGCTTGTGTTTGACCGCAATATCACCATGGTAAGTGATGATGTGGCCGAAGGTGGTAAGCACACAAAGCTTAGATGGGACTTCACATCATGTTTACAGATGGAGTACTGAAGATGGACTGGGTCAGCGATGTGGTAGTGATACACCAAGTTCTGCAAGTGGTTATAGGCTACGGTACCTAACCGTTTACCAATTAACATTTTTCCTGATTGCCATCATAGAGGTATTAAAAATAAAAACAAAGCCTAAAGGTGACTTTTATATACAGCCCAGCTTCTAACTGGGCTATTATAAGTTGTCTAATAATTTAACGTTTTTTTTAAATCAATAACATATCGCAAGAAACTAATTATTCCATGAATATACTTTTGTATTTTTGAACAATGTTTAATAAAAACACGATTCGAATAATCAAAGTGTCTACTTAGGTATGTATCGTAAAATAATTTAAATAATGTTAGCCCTTAGCCTAGTTAAAAAGGATTTTTCACTCCTCTTGCTCAAAAAGACTCATTGTGGCGTACCAGAGCGAAGAAAAAATAGCAATTCTTCCTCTAGGGGAAAAAGTTTAATTTTTTTTAATTTTTGTGTGTCAAATGACAATGAGCCTACAAAAACGAAAAAGTATTTAGTCGTAAGTAGAATAATCATGAATAAAGACTCGACTTATTACTGTTTTATAAAAAAATAACTTCATTTTAATTTTGAAAATGGAACTTAAATCGGCGATCTCTGGTAGAATGCATGCAATGTGTTGCGGCTACAGAAGAAACAAAAAAAAAGACATTATAAACTACATATTTCATATTGTATTGGATTGTTTTATTTTCTCGCAATCGTAGTGAAAAGTATAGTGTAACACACGGCGCTAAAACCCAATAAAACTCGGTTTCTATTTACTCCCTTGCTAAAGCTCGGAAGTAACCTCAGTTTTTACCTCGTATATAATGGGTCATTTTAGCTCCTTGTATAACAATCTACTATTACATCCATATCGCCAATTTCCCGTATAGTCAATTGCCATAATGGGATTATCAATAGACATTAGACTTTCCAAAGAAATAAAAATAAATTCAGCAAACGGTTGTAATTCTATTAAGAACTCATTTCTTAAGTGGAAGTTTAAATTCATCAATTTTACAGCCCCTAAATGTATTTCCTTTAGACAAAATTAAGCACTCTAATATATTCGATACAGAAACAGGTGTTAGTGAGTGAATGTTTTATTAGCTATCCAAATTTCAATTTACATCACAGATACTTCATGCAAATCATTATAAAATGTAAGCCCTTGCAATAAGGGTTGTACGAAGTATCTATTTATGTTGGATAAGTTTAAGCAGATTTAATGGTGTCATTATTTACCTCAAGGCTTAGAGGCCAGAATTTGTAAGATGTACCGTTAATCTTTCGTAAATTACCAAAGGAGTTATTAGGCTCTTTTACTTTAATATTTTAAATGAAATACCTTTACGGTTTTTTTACCGCAATCTCGCCATGGTAAGTGAAGATGTGGCCGAAGGTGATAAGCACACAAAGCCTATATGGGAACTGATTTTTATTCCGCCCAAACATGTAACACATTTGCAAATTTATCATCATGACTCACTACAGGTCGTGTTCGGGTTCAATTACGACCCAGGTGAGACATTTCTGTGCAACATTTCACCAGTTTCATTGCAACCGTTCATACGGTATGGCAGCGCATAAAATACAAACAAACATTGATTTTTATGTCTATATATAATCGTTTTTTGGATAGCCAATAAAACATCTTATTTCAGTTTAAGTTTATGTTATGTGGCAATCATGTGTGAAAATATTTTACGCCATGTCAAAAAACCTAACCATCATAATTTTTGGTTATACCTACCTATTTATACATATTGTGTTTCGTTTCACGTCAACCCTTCCAAGGCTGTCAAACAAAATAAACAATATGCTACCCTGAGAGTGAGCAAAGAATCTGGAAATAGGTCATTCGTTATATAAAAAGAAATGGCTATTTTTGTCCTACGGCAAAGAAATTGCTTTTCTCGTTGAAGTTATTAATGGCGCGCTTTAGTTTTTTGCTTTTAATTACCTAGTCTGCCCCTGTGTTGCCGGGGCCGTATTCGGGTATAAATAACAATTAAAACTTGCTAGTCATGCGAGTGTGTAACAAAACCGGGTAGGTAATGTGCCGTTGAAAATTTTACCAAAAAATTCAAATTGCGTTTTACGAAAATCCTTATATTTTTGGGGCTAATTCGAGTTCCTTTTTATGTTTAGTTGGATGGGCTTTTACATGATATTTAAAACATTTCAAAATATGAAGCTTTTCATTTCCATTTTTAATAACATTTTTTTTATTTTATTTTAGTGTGTTAAGGTAAATAGCATAGTATTTATTTTTCAGTAACGTTCTATTCGATAACCGATAACCCGATCTCGAAACCATAGATATAACGTAATTTGAAAATTAAAATGAATGTCGATATAAAATATATTTTCTAAACAATGCCACAACGCTAACTTTTACCGAGTGCTGCATTTATACTAAACGTTATAGTCACATTAAAACTTATCAGAGTTGTTGACTGTAACCAAAACACTAAAATAGTTTGGAACTGCATCAACTGGAAGCATTGTGGAGGGAACTTATTCTGTTGTCTGATAACTCTCAAACTCAATAACTGGATTGGATTGCATTGAACTTAAGATGCAGATGAGTTGTAGGTACTTTAACTGGATGTTTACTATTGAGGAGATCAAAAGTTTCTTATAAAGTAAGGTGATTTTTTTATCTCTATACATTTTATTGAAGCGAAATAGTTACCACTTGCTAAGAAAGAAAGTATGAATGCTACAAACTTGAAATTCGGTAGGTAGATTTCTAATAGGGAGTATGTATTCGATTCGCTAAGAAAGTAAGTTGAAAATTCAAAACTTGAAATCGCGGGGGATATTATTTATATTTTGACCGTACCATTTTAGATTAGTATTTGGTAATGAAATATATATAACTGTAGGAACAACAGAAAATAATCAAATGTAGTAAGTGCCAATGTGACTTTTCTAGAATAAACCGTTTATTTAAACTACAATAACAAACTGGATCGTATAATATTATCAGTTTATTGAGAGCGCTGGTTTGTTCTCGTACTACGAGTATAGGTACCCAAAGAATGCCATTCAGGGAGGCAGGCAATGCTTCTTGGACGTTTCTGCTGGTCAGCAATTGGGGCAAATATTTTATTTATAAATATTGTAGATTTCTGTTCTTTTATCTCGTCTCAAGTAATCCGAATTTTGGGAAATCGTTGGTTAAGTTTATCACCCACGTAATCACTTTCGGAAAATGTCCTGAACGTAGCGTAAATTAATTTAAATTATTTTTATTCAGATAATTTAATATTTATAAACAAACCAACAAAAAAAACTTAAAATTTAGGTTTTTTTAGGTTCGGCAAGTAGGTACCTGTGAGGGTAAATAAAAACCAGCCAAGTGTGTGTAGTCGCCGGACAATGCATACGATTGGGTCCCAAAGTGCTTTTACCTACTTCAAATATTAGTTTTAAATTGCAAAACTGAGCTCGTGAACTATAAGATTCTCATTAGACGTATTGGTTTTCTTGTAATTTCAGTCTTGCAACTACAGTTTCAGTGGTAGGTGGGGTCGAGTTACTTACTGATACAAATTAGATTTTAGAATATATATATGCAGCACGTTAGCAGACCATAATATAGTACATAAATAAAACGGCCTCGTTATAAATAAAATACTGTAAGCAACCAGTCAATGATTTTGTATCCCACTGAGATATTAGATACATAGATATTAGGGAATAATTATTCATAATTCGTCGTTTTCTTTTTTGCGACATGGTACGTACGTATAGGTTACACGTAAATTATTTGTAACATGACGCAAATAATATAGGTAAAAAAGTAAAAAAATAAATAAACAGACACAACAATAAAAAAGAAACCAACTCAAAACTAATTTAGAGAACCTGAACGAAACCCTATTGAACAAGTCGCAGTAGGGTTAAATCAACCTTTTCAATCAAATACACAATGACTGTTGAACTGTTAACCTTGTACAATTGATTTCTCTTCGATAATCTCTCGGGTTTGTTACATTTTATTTTGTACATTATTCGCTATAATATTAATCAATATTACACTTCTAACTTCATGAATACTAAAATCTTACGGCTATTAATATCTATTATTATACCTGAGGCGTTTATTATACTTTTTAGTTACAAAATTAGTTAGGACAGAATTTAATTTAGTTAATATAGGTACTATTATTATTTCTCGAGTAACGAATGAAAATGTTTACCAAGTATTTTTTTATAAAAAAATATATTTGCTTTGCTATTACGGGTGTTTCATTAAATTCAATTACATTCTATGTTCTGAGAATAAAAATACCTAAATGAAAAAATACAAAAACTAAAAGCTTTCCCATGTCTCATCGCATCAGATCCTAGCAGCTATCTGAGATTCAGAACTTTCAGAAACTCTCGCAGTATCTGAAACTGCATTTTCAAACGAGCTGTAGGCTATTAAGACGACTTTTGCATTTGTAATTCTATTTTTTAAAATACTCTCTCGACTTCCTCTTCATCGGCAAAGAAATAAGTTTCTCATTTTATTTATCTGCTGTTTATTTCACGGTGAAATGCGATAAGATTTCTTGGAAATGGAGTTTCATTTAGTGCGATAGTAAGTTGCATAATACTGGGAATGAAAAACCATTTTGGTCAATAATATAATATTTTAAGAAAATTTATGTCTGCTCAAAAAATCATCAATACCTACTAGAATTACTGATATATCAACACAGCCTAAGCTGATGATGTTCGAACCTTAAAAGTGGAGAATCGAGGGGCAAAAATGTTGAAATTCAATTTACTTTAAAGATCTTTTGATCTTTTACATGCTGCGGAGAACTTAGTCGAGGATATTTTAATAGTATTATTGGATGTTGTACTCGTAGAACAGCCATCGTCCTTTTTGTACTATAAAAAGGCTCGTAAAAGGTACAAAAATAGCATATAATAAAATCTAGGCCAGTAGCTTGCACGGTACACACGTGCGATTGATGTTACGCAATAAAAAATGTCGCCGTTACGCCTCCTATGTTTTTTTTATTTTAACCATTTATACAGAATAAATGCAAAGTTGACAATAGAACACAAAAAGTAATTAAAAAGTGTTTCATTGTATTTCGCTAAATAAAAAAATCACGTTGATCCGTTTCTCGATTGCTGCATGAAATTATGAAAAACCAAGAAACACACGAATTGCATTTTTTAAATTCTGGATAAGCTTGTGTTTGACCACAATCTCACCATGTTAAGTGATGATGTGGCCGAAGGTGACAAGCACACAAAGCCTAGATGGGAACTGCCTCTCAAGTGCAGCTGTTGGAACACACCGATAGGTGCTTAGCGACAGATTTTCAACTTAAGGGAGGTAGCCAGCTAGTCTGATACTACAAAGGTGCTATGGTTTCCTCACGATGTTTTCCTTCACCGAAAGCTCAAGCTCATAGTAGGATTCAAACCCACGATCTTCGTCGACGTTCGTATCTGACATCGTTAAAGTATGATTTGTGTTCAACACACTTTTAATGGCTTCTCAGAGAATCGCTCAAAGATTTCTTTTCAGCGTTCTTGTGTCCGTAAATTTGTAGACTTCATTTGAAATTTAAATAAAACGTTTCAAATTAAAATAATGACACGCAATTATATTATTTCTTAGGGAAAATGAATGCACGCCTAAAAGCATTGGTCTCGGATATTAATTCCAAAAGTTGCCTTAATTCAAGAGTGTAAGCGAATAAAAATAAAATATTCATGACACCGCGAACAAAGAGCAAAGACTGATTAAAGATGCACTTAGCATAGTCTTGAGGGAATTAATTTAAGTAACCCTGCTGTGCTGCGGGTTAACAGTGGATGGTGCATGAGGAAGACTTTAAATTCTTTTAAGCTTATCAGATTGGTTGTAATGTTGAATGAGTAGGTATTTTAACTGTTACGTTATTTGAGGAATAATAAAGGTAAGTAATAAAGTTAAAAATATCATATTTTTAGGTGAATTCTTACTGATTTATGTCGATAGTTACATACCTTAGCTATTAGCACCATATCATTTCATAGTTATCATTATTTTGTTATGAATAACAATGTCTGTGTATACGCACACTTTTGTCAATGTATATGTACATGAGTAGGTACAGTCCTTATCCGAATATTTAATATCATGCCATATCTTTAAGAAAATGTATATACATTATATCTCGAAAACTATCAAGAATCGTAGAACATAGGTACATGGGGTATTTTGGATACCCCTAGGCATGAGCAATCAATTTTTTTTATGACGTCATATTAGATTGTTAAGACATTTTAAATAACCGTTATTTGTATAAACATAATTTTATATGCAAAAGATAGAGTTAATATTCATTTAATGGATGTGTTTTATATTTTACAAACAATTATTTTTTTAAAGTAAAAATTCGATTAGTTATCGCTAATCACTAATAAATTGTACCATACCCTTAGGACAGACACCTGGAGTCTTGAAATAAAGGGTTTTCACGACTCTTTATGATCCAGACGGAATTTCATTACGGGAAAATCGTGTTTTAAATGAGTTCCAGTAATGGCATTATAAAGAAAAAAACACCTCTGATAAAAATGGGCGAGAAAACGTTGGTATTGGAGGTTATAATTATTTTTAATTATTACTTTGGTTTTTCGTTTTATCTTTCAAAAATGGCATTATTTATTTTGAACATATTAGAAAGGTTATTTTTTCATTCAAGTAAGGATTTAATGTTCGATTTCTAGAAAGGTTCACAAAAATAATATTATGCGAGCATTAGTCATCCTTGCTTTGTTTAATTTTTGTTTTATTCAAATATTGTAATAATTTCAATTTGAATAAAATTGGAAGCTTGTATTTTTGTGAAAATGTATTGAAAAAAATTTTATGGATATCACTTTAATATACATAATGTATAACGTAGCTCGTAGGTTCCAGGGAAATAATTCATGTTAAAATCCGGTACATTTTTAGAAATAAATGAACCCTTTCGCAACCCATACCTATGTGACTCTTATGTGATACAGAATTTAATTTTGCCGCCAATTTTGTTCGAAGAAGGATTTGTTGCTTTTTCCTTAAATTTCTTAGAAAACAGCTCTTTTCTCACTTTTTTTTCTCTATCTGAATTTGAGTATCCCACAAGACTAATGCCTTATCAAGTCTTACTGGATCAAGCTGGTGTTATTTTGTATGAGTTTCATAGTTGTCGCGTGCTTCGATTTGACTCATGGAAATATGGTCCACACACGATTTTCTAAGAATCTTCAGATTCTCGCAGTGATACCTTCGATTACTGCATTCATTGACGTGAAATAAAGTGTATTTTGTTATACTACTAGGTGGCAAACTTACGGCCCACCTGATGGTATGCAGTTACCGTAGCCTATGGACGCTTGCAATACCAGACCTTGCATAAACCTTCTTACTCTTAAGTCAAAGTCCTCAGGGAGCTTATTCCACAAACTGATCATGCGCGGGAGAAAATGTCTCTCTAAGCGCATTGTACGGGACTAAATTGGTTCTAAAGTGTGAGGATGAACTCCCTGTATTTATCACCCATTGGTTGCATTTTCAAGGGGGACCTTTTAAATATTTGTATAGGAAAGTATTGTTAAAACCTAAACGCTCGAGTTATTTTAATATAATATTAGGGAGTAGTTTATTTTTATCTACATTTAGAAGGTTCATTTCTGCAGTGGTTATAATTAAAGTTACAGTGTTTTTTTTTTACAACAATGTTAATATTGTTTATAATCTTAGAATCATAAAATAGCTATTCTTTAAATTCAGATAACAATCACAGTTCAATTACGTTATATTAACAAATTTTCGTCTTAGCTGTTAAATCGTTGTCCATCAACCGTCAAATTTTAACATAAAATCTCGCTGGAACCATTTGAATTGCATTTAGTTAGCCACGATTTTTTACATTAAAATTCAAAACTGTTCCCAATCCATTAATATCCATGTAAGACTATATTAATAAGCTTCATTTCGAAAAAATTAAATTCAATAACAAAAATTTGGGACTCCAAATGTCCCATTCAGTAAGCCGAACCGTTCTAATTTATATGTCCCATGTGGACAGTGTATTGGAAAATTATGGATAAAAGGGACATAATTAACGAATTTAATCTCAGTGGAACAAGCAGTGAGCAGTAAAAAGCAATTTATTGAACAAATAAAAAGTAAAAACGAAATAAACACCTTTTATTTTTCTGAAAATCATTTATGACAAATATGTTGTAATCGAAAGTGTTACAAAATATTCATTCATATATGTATACTTTGAATGATTCACGCATTTATGGATTGAACATAATAAATTATATTAACAAGTGAATAATAAATTAAATAGTTATATTTTAATCTATATAGGTATATAAAAGCAGTATAATAATATAGAAGTACGAGAGTGGTAATAAAACTATATTGTAAGACACGTATTTTTTAAAATATTTATAAATTTTGCACTATATTTGATTCTATGAATAAAGTTACTATATTCAAGACATTTTTAATAATACTCACTTATACCAACTCATTATTATTTTATTTGAGCGTGATAGACGGCACACGCGTTTCTAATTACGAAGAGATCTTAAGAGATTATAAGTAAGCCTGCCAACGTAATTATTTACGAACGAATTGCTTGTGTTCGTGAAGGTAGATTTGTGAAATTATATACGCCTGCATATTTAATAAATTCATCACCACCCTGATAATTGTGTGAATCAGGCTTGAGCCTATTATAAAATAATAAGAATTAATAAAGTCTCAATTTAAAAAGCAATCACAAATTAAATAGTCATAACGTCAAGTCTATTTAATTTTTTTTTAATTTTTTTTTTATAGTTGTCTCTGCATATGTCAGGAGGCTATGGTTAAACCAAGCGAGCGAAAATTTTATTATCCTTTTTGAACGTTTTTTATTTTCTGCAAATAGTGGGCGCTCCGAATTTTGTCATACTATTTACGTATATCAAAGTAAAATACCGAAGCCAATAATCCTATGAGAGAAAAATATTTATAAACAATTTTGAGCTCACCTGCGTCGAAACTGATACGCCCGAACCGCCCACTCCACCTGAAACAAAAATATTTTATATAAAATTTATGTTCTTGTCAACCTGTATACAACACAGCATTATACAAAGCCTTTGCGTTTGAATAAAGTATTCTAGGGCTTAGTGAAAACCTACATTAAATCCTTGAATTACTCAATAAAATTGTCAAGTTGATAATAACTAAATATATTGGAGTTTAGTACGAAGTAGGTATATAGGTTCACAAATTGGTGCTTTAGTGGCTAAAAAACGAACTAAATGTTACGGATTCTGAAGTTTAAAAAAGGTTGACAACATCCCCCTGGTATTGCTTATGTCTATTGGCGGCGGTATTCACCTACCTTCAGTTTGCCAGGTTGTGTCTTGTGATATAAAAAGAAATATACATAAACATGTTATTGTTTATATATCTTTATGTACATATATTTTTTTAAACTTTATGTAGAGCAGATAGAATGATGGACAGGAACGTTTTAAAGTAATCTTAAGTAAGTATCCTCATTCTAGTATAATTAACGAACGAGTCACAAAGTTGTTGCTTAATGATAGCAAGTACACTTACTTGCAAGTGCAAGTAAGTGTACTTGCTTGTAACTTGAAAACGTGTAAGTACACGTTTTCAAGTTACGGAAGTTAGCCCAGTAACGTAGGGTTACTGTTTTACTCAGGAGTGGAAGAAGTTTTTTTACGTAAATATGATTTATTAAATGTCAGCAACGTTAATAATTATGTAGATATACAAAAAAATAGATTTCATATTTTGTCATCGAGCAAGTAGGTACTTATTTTGAAGTATCTGTATGATGATGTTATATGCTTCGGGATTTCAGAGTTAGTAAAAATTGTTCACAGTACCACAAAGTAATAGTTGTTCAACATACTTCTTTTTTTTAATTTAGTAATATTGTTCATTTTTTTTTTAAATTCTGGATAGGCTTGTGTTTGACCACAATCTCACCATGGTAAGTGATGATGTGGCCAAAGATGGTAAGCACACATAGCCTAGATGGGAATTTGGTATTATTATGGGATTTTGATGGTGTATATTTTTTAATTACAATAATGTTATTATCTTGTTGGCCTATGTCCAGCAGTGGACTTCTTTTGGCTGAGATGATGATGATGATGAAACGTTGTACATGCCTACTATAGGTTTACATATCTTAATCTTCATCGTGTCAATATGTAAACAATGTGTTTCATATATAAATAAATAAACATACCATAACATTTTTTTGTTCATAGATTTTGTTCGAGCTTGGTTTTTTGAAGATTCCAGAGTCGGTTCTATAGTAAAAGTATTTTAGCACGATATACCCAACATAGGCTTAAAGTACCTAAAATTAAATGCAAAAATTACAAAAACATACACTACATCCTGATACAGCTGAATACATTTTTATTAACTTCAAAGAAAATGCCAATACACGTCACACACATGTTTCCCCGACCGTAGTTCATACCGAACAAGGCCGAAGTCACGTTCTAGGTACATTGAATTTCCAGGACATAAAAGCGTAGTTCCTTCTTTGCTTTACACTAAGTAAACTTAAAGCTCGGACTGCAGTAGCTTATTTAATTACATTTCCTACGTGTTTTGAGAGTAGAGATGTTTAGAAATAACTTAGATCTAACTTAGAATGTTTTATAATTTGTTTTAAAAACGCGGAATAAGTATCAACGCCCAACAATTCTTATATTAAATACTTGAAACATTGCACCCTTTTATATCGTAGCGTAGGCATTCTAAGTGTGTAAAAGTTTCTAAAAATAAAATATCGCAACTAAAACTAAATTTAATTTGATTTATTTAATTTTTCGTTGTGTGACATGTCTTGCTAAAGTGTCTTATCGAGTATTTTGTAGAGTATGGGCCTTGGACGATTATCATATATTTTCCAAGGTATATCATAGATAATTAGGATATATAGATATACTTAGTCAAACAATAAATACAAACAAGTCTCTATTGATAAAGCTTTTAATGGAATTTAATTAAAATCAACCTTATTTAATGAATTCTACGTGTCAGTTTTTTTTAGTTTAATTATAAAGACATGCTCATCAACACGTAGTAAAATTATTCTCTGATGTAAC
Organism: Ochropacha duplaris; assembly: GCA_951361185.1. Lineage (NCBI taxonomy): Eukaryota > Metazoa > Arthropoda > Insecta > Lepidoptera > Drepanidae > Ochropacha > Ochropacha duplaris. Next base: position 4,093,018 of record OX592704.1, on the reverse strand, counting down.
ACTATGTCTCAACAAATCTTTAAATATATCTTGATTGATACTATCGTATAATACAGCGCCTTCTTATGAACTGAAGTAATAAATATTATTTAAAAACCTGCACAGGATCGTGAAGATTTTTAATATTTACACGGAGACAAAAGGACTGGCTACATCGGTCAAAGAATGAGCCTTGCTATACAGCGATGTAACGCAACGATCTAAATATGTTTTATTTATCATCATACATTAAAGGCGATGATAGCTTAGTGGTAAGTGACGTCGGATACGTCGAAGGTCGTGGGTTCGAATCCTACAATGAGCTTGAGCTTTCGGTGAAGGAAAACATCGTAAGGAAACCATAGCACAGTGGTAGGGTACTTTGTAGTACCCGACTGGCTGGCTACCACCCTCAAGTTGAAAATCTGTCACCAAGCACCTATCGGTGTGTTCCGACAGCTGCACTTGAGACCCAGTTCCCATCAAGGCTTTGTGTGCTTACCACCTTCGGCCACATCATCACTTACCATGGTGAGATTGTGGTCAAACACAAGCTTATATAGAATTAAAAAAAAAATAAAAAAAAAACCGAAAGACGTTCACTGCTGGACATAGGCCTCCTCCAATAAATAATCATAATAAAAACATTGTTTATAAATAAAATTATAACTTTACACTAATAATATGTTATTAACTATTACATCATTATTTCTGCTCCTCTGTATGAGCTGTTTCTTAGAAGGTTGCAGTAAATATAGTTTTCATATTTTAAGTGCTAGCTGTAAAAATTGACTGTAATTTCTGTCTTGCAATATACTGTCTGTCTTTTAGTTACAAAATTTTGTGAGACGGTAAATAAATGTATTATTATATTCTATTATATTATGCGCAAGTCTGCTCCTGTTGTAGGTAACATAAATCATTCCATCACATCAGACAAGCTTTGAAATGATGAATTTATATTTTCCCCAAGATACCAAAATATGTTTTCTCCGGTTTTTCTATTAGCAATGAAAAATGTACATGTGTAAGGTATACGTGCTTCCCGTTAACCCAGCTCCAGCAGTGAGCTGTAGAAACATCTTGGGGTTTTAGTCAATAGGAGTCTAACATAACCTGGCCAGCTGTCCTCTAGAGCGACCCATGAGGATTTCTACACGAAAAACCAAACAATCATGGTGAATTTTAAGATGCAAGAATCCCACTAATATTATAAATGTGAAAGTTTGGATGGATGGATAGATCTTTGTTACTCTTTTACGCAAAAACGGCTGAACGGATTTTGATAAAGCTTGGCACACAGGTAGATCATATCCTGGAATAACACATAAGATACACTTTTTACCCCGGGAAAGAATAAGATCCCTCGGGAACGCGGGTGAAACCGCGGGGGACAGCTAGTATTACTATAGTTTAAGAAAACACCAAAACATTTTCGGCTACAAACTGCGTTATATACGTGTACATTGTACAATAATCGAATGTTCCAATTTAATAACCTCATTTATATTCAATAGGTTGGAGATATTTTGCGGGCGGAGTTTATTGTATGTTTAAAAAGTGTCTTACGGTTATAGCATTTTGAACTTTGTTGACAACATTGTGGGTACTTTTGTGAATGTGTTTGTGTTTATGAGTGAATGTGTATTGTTAATATGGATGTTTGGTACCGAATCATGTAAATAAGTAAGGAACGGATTCAGGCAATTATTGGCACGTACCTACCTACGATATGCCACAACGTATAAAAACCTTATAATATTTCATAATATAAGGGGATTTCGCAGGCAAAATTGCGAAATAGCTAACCGAAAAATAAATAACAGTTGAGAATAGTCCAATCGAAATTGAATCTTAATTTTTTGTTTTAGTATTTAAATTTAATCAATAAAATTTAATTTGGAATTCTGTTTTGTTTTTATATGTAGTTTTGTGACGTTCTATCTGGAAGTCAAGGGTACTATATGTTATTTGTCAATACATTGACTTTGTATATTTTCAAAATAGTATACCGTGTGCACCTTAAATTATGGCTCAATATAATATTATTATGAAACGTACGCTCTCTTTTGCGAAGTTAAACTCATTTGTAACGTACCAACTTCTAAACGAACCGTGTACCTACCGACGTTATTTATTATTGAAAATGTTGCGTTCACTGCACCTGACTCTATATTCTCGGAAAGGATTATTTAATCGGTAATCGTAATATAAATCGAGATTAAACATAAATTGTCGAATCGATTTTACTGCTATAAGATTTGAAAACTCTACAAATAGAAAATTCATAATATTTTTAAGTTTACGACATTATAATCTATGGATTTATTCATGATTGCAGCTGCCGTTCAGCAAGGTTCCCAGCAGGCTGGCAGCGTTCCCTTTTTGAATGGCCAAGCTAATGCGTTGGCAGAGAAAGCTTCCTACCCGCCGGTCTCCCGAGGCATAGATGAGTTTTAAAAAGTACAAATAGAGAAGTGTTTGTTTTACATAACAAGGTGCCTGTAGCTACAGACTGTTATATTGACTACGTGACTCTTGAAAATATGTAGGGAAACGACGGAAATTTCCGGGAATAAATGCTGAGTTTGAGCAATAAAATGACTTCATTGTAGATATATTTAGTAAAAACTTTTTATAAAAAGATTAAAACGACTTCAAAGAAATTCAACTATAGTAGATTGTTATACAAGGAGCTAAAATGACCCATTATATACGAGGTAGTCTTACTCCCGAGCTTTAGCGAGGGAGTAAATAGAAACCGAGTTTTAATGGGTTTTAGCGCCTTGTGTTACACTATACTTTTCACTACGATTGCGAGGAGAAAATAAAACAATCCAATACAATATGTAATATGTAGTTTATAATGTATTTTTTTTGTTTCTTCTGTAGCCGCAACACATTGCATGCATTCTACCAGAGATCGCCAATTTTAGTTCCATTTTCAAAATTGAATAAAACAGTAATAAGTCGAGTCTTTATTCATGATTATTCTAAAGATGTGATATGACTAAAGACTTTTTCGTTTTTGTAGGCTCATTGTCATTTGACACACAAAAATTAAAAAAAAAAAACTTTTTCCCCTATAGGAAGAATTGCTATTTTTTATTCGCTCTGGTACGCCACAATGACGGTCTTTTTGAGCAAGAGGAGTGAAAAAAGTATTTTGTTTTTCATCAAAATCGGTTAGGTAGCTTAGCTACTAAAACGTACCAAATAGATAAAATACACGAAAATGAAGAAATTGCCAACAAAAAGCTAACTTTTTTCATACAATTTTTTTCTTTGCCTAGGTACCTATAATAAGCGTTGAATATACATATACGATTCAATTATATTAAAGATGGCATCTTTGTTTATTTTGGCTTGAAACACGCCAAAACAACATTACGATCCACGCACCGTTTCTTATTCATACCTCTTTCAAGTTTTCAGCTACGGTAAATATAACTTTAGTAATATAACATAATGCGCCGTACGTTACTTTGATGAAATGAAACAAGTTTTAAGTTTGGTTATAAATTGCAAATATGATTTACTGGTACATGAAAGTGAGCTGTAATAGTAATCATATACCACATGTCTAGCAAGAAAGCAGGCAGGTCACCTTATGAGTGACTACCGTCGCCTATTAGATATTAGCAACAAACTTCAGCTTGAACTTATTCAACATTAGAATTTTATAAATAAAAAATACGAGTATGGGCTGAAGGTTCTTATACTTGTGCCAAGAAACCTTACGACATAGCCTTGCTAAGTAACAATATATTTTTTGCCCGAGGTAATTCTCAGCTCAGAAAGCGTGAATTGATTCCACCTGATATCTTTGCACTAAATGCTTGCAGAGGGATTGAAGTTTCACATAATGACGTTTTATCACTGATTAAAAGACTTATTGATTACTCACTTGTAACACTACTCTTTTTTCTATTATAATAGTATATTTCATTACAAGTGCGGAAAGGCTGTCATTGCAAAGAGTTCCGACAAATGTCTACCCGAGCCGAGGCGCAGCCGTAAATGAAAAAATAGTATATTTCATTACAAGTGTGGAAAGGCTGTCATTGCAAAGAGTTCGGACAAATCAAAGAGTTCCGGTTGACAGTCGGAACAAGTTGCAATGACGGTTCCGCAGGTGTACTGAACGACTATTTTTAATACAGTTGCGAAAAAATGAAGCAATTTAATGAAATAATAAAAACACAATAAACTCAACTAACTAATCATTTATTTCTTATAAAAGTTATAGTACACATGTACATTGAAATTGGTACAGTTTTTTAAACTTACTGGGGAAGTTTTAGGTTGCATATTTACTGTTTGAGACAAACTATTATTAATTTCGTATGATTTTTCATGTATATTTGTCATACAATGTTTGTGCAATTATAGTGATTCCGGTGGTGTTAATTAAAAAAAAAATAGGGTCGAAATTACTCATTTTGTGCAACAAACAACTAAACTCGCAAAGAAAATTTCTGGAAAATGGCGCCAACCGTAGAATATAAGCAGAGTTTTTTTTTTCTTCACCCAAAGGGAACTAACTATCCATACAGCTTAGTCTTCAGTATATTTTTTTTATTGATATGAAATGAAAATGAAATTTAATGAGATGAAATGAAATGAAACCTAACCTAACTCATTCAAATAAATCATTAAATCTGATATTGAAATAAATTAGAGCTTCTTTTTAGAAATATACGTATTTGTATGAATCACAAAAACTCTTTAGTAAAAACTTCATGGTTGGTTTTTCTTTTTAATAGACATTATTTTGAGAGTTGGGAAAGAGACGCACGAGTTCGGTAAAGGTAAAAAAAAGCACTAGTATGTAATAGCCCACATCCCGAACGCTATACGTCCCTGTAATACACCACTTTTTGAGCAACTGTATTAAAAATTATATTACAATTGACGATTACAAAATGCAAAGCCAGTCATGATATTTTTTCAAAAGTATAACCAACGGTTTAAAAAAGAATATTGTTAAAACCAACAATGACGATCGTTAAAAGTAAGAACCTTCAGATAATAAAGCTGATAAACACAACGTTAGAAATTATTATAACTCCACTAAAAAAGAAAGACAAGGCTTTGTGAAAATGAAATCAAAACAAGTAAAGTCTAAGTTAAATTAGGGAACGTTGAAATTTCGGGAAGCGTAAACGACTCCCAAAGAAACGAAACGGAAGATTAACTGACTTAACATTGAAGTGTTTTTGGGAAAATTGGGGGTCTTCGAAATGGATTGATTTTGAACCTGTCGAGCTGTTAGGGGGACGACGTGATGGTAAAATGACTATAGCTCTAATTGCCGAATTTTAAGTGGTTTTAATTTCACTCAAGCGGCTGTTGCTCATTAGAGCAAGTTTTTATCTAGATTTTCGTGCTTTCTATGGGCACATCACATTCCGTTTTGTATCGTGAAGTTATGTATGTTGTATTGTGTAACATTCTAGCCAAACAAGGTAGAAAAATGCATGTTGGTCCGAAACCAAATATGTAAATAATGTTTTTGGTTACTCATTTCTATTTATAGTAACAATTATTTCTGATTGTACGACAAATAAAATGGTTTAGTTGAACTTACTAAAAAAAAACTTTATTAAATGAACTCATTACAAGTATTTTATACGACACTCATCTGTTTTGTATGTAATATCCTGGGGCATTATTCAGACACGGCCATATGATGCCAAACTAAGCAGACCTTGTACTACGAAACCCATATAACTGATATACTACGTATAATATTTTATAGGTATTTACACCTGGAATCAAGAGAAACAGACATGTTCATGCACATATTTGTCTGTCAGGAATTGAGCCCACGACCTTTAGCGGTAGTGATCTTATCAACACGCCAACTGACCTGTCATAATAGCTAAGTTCAAAAAGTCTGTCTATTTCTGCCCAAGTTTTCAAGGCGATGATAGCTCAGTGGTAGTGACGTCGGATACCGCGGCGAAGGTAGTGGGTTCGAATCCTACAATGAGCTTGAGCTTTTGGTGAAGGAAAACATCGTGAGGAAACCACAGTACGGTGGAAGGGTACTTTGTAGTACCCGACGGGCTGGGTACCACCCTCAAGTTGAAATCTGTCGCCAAGCACCTATCGGTATGTTCCGACAGCTGTACTTGAGAGCCAGTTCACATCTAGGCTTTGTATGCTTACCACCTTCGGCCACATAATCACTTACCATGGTGAGATTGTGGTCAAACACAAGCTTATCCAGAATTAAGAAAAAAACTAGCTGAACTGAGCCTTATACCTAGCTGAGTTTTAGGGTAGAAGAGCTTAGCCAGTTCTTATTAAAATTCTCTTGGGATTGTTAATACAGAAAACTATTTCACCTATCCTGTTCATAACACGAACTATCCATTAATATGCTCGTAGTTTGCAAAGTAAATATCAAAATATAGCGTAGGTATGAGCCGGTCTCCGCTACTGACTTGTAATATCCGGCATGAGGACTCATTTTGATCGCGCCTTTGATATAAACCCCTAATAGCTTTTCCTGCATACTGATATTGAAGATGTTTAACGTACGATTGATTGCTGTTTCAGTTTCAAACTAATCGAGTGTTAATAACGAGGTACGATATCGATTATTTATGTAGGTATGTGAATATTAGAACTTGGTGACAGAAGTGTCAAGCTGGGCCAAACTCCATACAGTGTACTGCAAATTTCATTGAGTTTATCGCAGACAAACAACGTGATTTTTTTTATATTTTAGACAACGCAGTTTCACCCACGTTTCCGAGGGATCTTATCTTTTCCCGGTATAAAAGTATAGCCTATGACACTCATAAATAACGTGGCTTTCTATTGATAAAAGAATTTTCAAAATCGGTTCAGTAGATCCAGAGATTACCCCCTACAACCTCACAAACTTTACCTCTTTATAATATTGGTATAGATAAAACAACGGAGCGCAATCAAGTAAACTACAAATATGTATTAGAACACTATAAATTTGGCCCTGATATTCAAGCTTTATAGATCTGATTTATAGCAATTGATGGAATCAATCAAATTACATCACAATACAGTCGCTGAATAGACATAAAGCCACAAAAGGTTAGGTCACTGCATTGATACTTGTCCATCAAATAGATAGCCAAGTTTGACCTAGATTTAGGTCTTCTATTATTCAAGTGAGACAATGTTAAATTCTATGTCATTTATACCTAAGCATGATTTTTCTTGTTAGTATAACAGAAAACGATATATGATATATCTGTAGTTGAAAATCACAATCAAAGAATAAAAATTTTAACATCGCACTCTATATCAATCCAAACATTAGGTATAGCGATTTCTAAACGAAAACTATTTTCAAATGTTATTAAATATTATGCATGAAATATCTAAGTCGATGTTCCGATTCTGTTGTAAGAGACTAAACTAATTGAATCTAGTTACGTCTGTCGACTCTACAAATGACCTACGTCAGCGCTCTATATTCTAGTAACTCGGAACACATTGAGACGCTGAGTCGATAACCCTCGGTAACCATGTTCAGGCCCTAGATTTAAGTTGGCATTAATTTGGTCTTAGACACACTCATGTAAAGAATAAACGTTTCAAACTTAGAAGCTTTATTATTTTTTTAAACGGTTGGTCTCGCCCGAATTTTGAGTACCTCTTCTACACCTTTTACTAACAAAAATCTAAAGAAAAGGATAGAAGAAGTCTTTGCTAATAAATAATCGCACCCACTTTTGATAGTGACTATATCTACATTGAAGAAAACTTAATAATATCTGAAACACATTTACGAATCGATGTAAAGTTTGAATTGATTTTCGAAATCATAGTTAGAATCTGTTAATAACTTTCAATTAAGTACATGTAACCTGTTCTCTTGTGTTTTCGATTTCCGACCCGTCAAGAACTTAATTACACGTTTAAATTGCTCTGTAAGTAACTTATTTAGTTGGAAATAATTTCTAAGGTATTCGACGTAGATATTTTGCTCTAACGCCTCTTTGAATATTTATCAAAGTGAAATCTGGATTCTCAGAATTTGAATCAATTTCCTAAGGTCTTAGAATATTCTAAATATCTAAGTTCTGTCAATACAATATTTGTTAAATTTAATGTATTTCATTCAAATAGGCCTTTACAGGCACTTATAAATTACCAGATTTACTAAATAGTGTTAAACTAAATACGTACCTAATTTACTAAAATAAAATCTCCTTTTTAATAAGGGTAAGTCCTTTGATGGAATGTAATATTAAATTCATAATTAAGTTGATTTCATCTATAAATTCCCTTATTCGATGTCCAGGAATGGATAATAAAATCTTTTTAATGAATAATAATTCCTGTTATCGTAACAAATTCCAAATTTTATGCTTTACGGTTATAAACTTTTCATTTCCGCATTTACGATTGAAAGTAAAATGGCAATAAAAGCAGCAAACGTAAGAGATTGTCGTCCAGATACTTTGTTTCATTGTCACGTATAAAACAAGGTGTTTTGATCCCTTTTGTTAAATTAAATTTTATTTACATTGTAAGACCCTTATTAACCTGATTAGTAACAATGCCCTCAAACTCCTAAACAAATGAGATTACAGAAATTTAATTAAATATTTATTGGTTTCTATTTCCTACACAGAACCTCAGTTTACATACTGTATTCTTTTATTACCATTAACATGCTTCCTACAAGTCATCATTCAATCTAACAGAAAAGGAAGGATCACAACCATCCATTATGCAATCTTCCCCGAAGAGCTAATGTAATGCATTGGTCTACCTACACGGATGTGCCGATTTCCATTAGTTATGTCCATTATTTATTGTTATTTCGTTAGATTTCTTGGAGTCATGAGCATGGCACTACTACATGGTACATACACTGACGAAAACGGCTTAATATTTCTCCACAATCGTCTATTCGATATGTCATTGTAAGAACACGCACTGTACAAACTCAAATCAAAGATTGCTCCTACATTTAATCTAGGTATACAAATAAATAAATAACTATCTATATTATTAATTATTTGTGTCTATTTGTAATGTCAAAATAGGTAACAGCTTTTGATTAAATGCAAATGATTGAACCAACTTGACTGCAATTTGAAAAAATTGACAATCATGTTGGTTTTTTTCGGTTAATCTCCGAAATGCCAGGATCGATTTTTACGGGACTTTCACTGGTAGATACCTGATGTTATGATAAGTACTTTTATTTCAGAAAAAGAATTTAAACTCGTATAATTTTAACCGAATTCCGATTCAAATAAGGAACGTGGCTGAAGCCGCGGTGGACAGCTAGTATTATTATAAACATGTTTTATGCAGGAAAATTCTTCTAATTTTTTACCGTCTATAACGTGCGTATACCAAAACTGAAATATCATGAAAAGTTAAAACGTATTCACTTAAAAATTGTGGTGATAATGCAAATTAATAATATAACCTATAAAACAATATGAGTAAAGTCCTAAAAAATCTTGATAAACTGCGTTACGCGATCGCAAAACTAGCTTTGTTTTTTATATTGTCTCGATGAAACACAAAACTACCTTTACTGCTAACAAAAAAAAAATTCTATAACATGCTAGTACCACTGTGCACTTGCTACAGAACCCGAGTTCTTCTTGGACCACGCATAGTACTTTGGCTGGATTTGGTTTTTTTTGGTGCTATATGTTACACTCAGACTGACCAGCTGAGAAATTTACCTATTTTTATAAAAATGTACAATAAATCAGAAATATGTCGCATAGTATATTATATCAAACTTTATGAGAAATGGCACTATATTTCCAACGCAATATTGGCCTTTCTCTTTATAGGTTGGTTTAAAATGAGAATTTCTCCTTTGTGTGATACTACACTATGAGTCTGCAAGTATTTCAATATGCAATCCTGTTACTACAGTTGTTTAGGCGCCGGTGTCTTAAATATAAGCAGTACATTTTTCTACAAAATAAACAAAAAATAATTGAATGTACCTACTAGTTTTTCGCTCCTCGGTTTTCCCAGATTTTCTGGATCTTATCTTTGCCCGAAATGAAAATTATCCTTTATTTTATTCCAGGATATAATCTACATGTGCCATTTTCGCGTGATGGAGCAACAAACATCCCAAAGTCTAAACATACAAACTTTCATGTTTATAATATTTAATTAGTAGGATATAGTAACATGAAGGAAAGTTGAAAAAAAAACCTATAAATGTTAAAATAGTCATGCATAAAAATAATGGAGGTGTTAAAAACAATAAACTACAGTACTTGGGTAATATAATACGGAATGACAAATACTTCTTCAGCTGCTTAAGTAGGATACAGGGAAAAATCCAGGGAAAGCGACCACCAGGAAGAAGTCGTACCTCGTAGCTCAAAAACCTTCGAACGTGGTTTAACTTGACCACTAGATCCTTATTCCACACAGTTGTGTCCAAAATAAAGATAGCTTTAATGATAGCCGACCTCCGGTAGAAGATGGCACCTTAAGAAGAAGATTAAAATAAAATATTCAAACAAACATTCCAAAGCATTTTAGATTTCAAGCAGTATTAGGTCGATGTACAAATTAATTACTTTATAGCTGAAAGCATGTACTTCACGAAGGACTTGGCCAGCGGATCCATTAGTCAGCGGTTGGGATACTAATCGAACGGAAGTAGTGCAATATCCGGTACACGGATTTCAGTCTGTCACAATTTGGGTCTAGCTTTTATGATAATTATTCACTTGGAGGTATTTATTGCCCTTTTACAAGGTTTGGACTGTGAAAATTTTCTGATGTATAGTCGTCATTTTAAAAATACCTACAGTAAAATCATGGACCGTTTATCACGTGATCACTGAGCCTAGCACTAGAATATATATGTATGTATAAGGTCATGGGTTTGAATCCTACAATGAGCTTGACATTTTACGTTTTGAGCCCGGTGCCAGGGCACTTTGTAGTACCTGACTGCCTGCCTACCACCCTCAAACCTGTCGACTGAAACTTGAAAACCTGTCGCCAAGCACCTATCGGTGTGTTCCGTCCCATCTAGGCTTTGTGTGCCTTGCCTACCACCTTCGACCACATCATCACTTACCATAGTGAGTATGTTAAGTTGATTCAATTAAGCGTATCTTATGTTTTACGCCTGTCAATTGTTTTTTTTTTCTTTCCTTTCTTCCTCAATTGTTACTTTCTGTATTTTTTTTACTTCTGGATAAGCTTGTGTTTGACCGCTATCTATCCATGGTAAGTGGTGATGTGGCCGGAGGTGCTTAGCCCAATTGCAGCTATTGGAACACTGATAGGTGCTTGGCGACAGAATTTCAACTTGAGGGTGATAGCCAGCCAGTCGAATACTACAAAATACCCTACCACAGTGCTATGATTTCCTCACGATGTTTTCCTTCACCGAAAGGTCAATATCCAACATCGCTTATTGATGATGACCTCTCAATTACCTATATTGCCCAAGCATTGTACCTGTCATTAATCATAATAACAATTTGTATACGGACACAAGCTGTCGGCATATATCAGCTTTAATTTCATGCATTTCAGTCAGGTGTTACTGAAATGAAATAGCGTATGACGTGTTCAGCGAGTCGTATTGTATCGGAAAATTAACAAGTGTGCGACAATAAAATTCTTCTGTGAAAATTAAAACGATTCTCTAGCCACTGTTTATCCATACGTACTAATAATATAATGAGGTAAAGTTTGAAACTATGTTTGGAACTAGTGAATCGTTTCTAAAAATTATTTCACCAATGGGAACCTAATTATTGCTATCCATATTTTATTCCCTCAGGAATGCGGTTGAAACCGTGGGTGTAAGCTAATATTAAATATAGAAAATTAAGTAATATTTAATAATTAAATTTCAAAACTTATAAAGTTAATAAATAAACCAAGCTTCTTTTAATATTGTGAAGTATTGTCAAATAAAGTATTTTAATTATTTGTAGATATATTAGAAGTAAAGCTTTACGCTTAGTATAGTGAGATGCTCAGAAAAAAATTGGAATCAAATTGGTTGCAGTGAATGATTTAAAAAGAGCTTGCTACCACAGTCGCTGAATGAATTTCCGTGATTTACATAACAATACAGTACCCCATGTTTTTCAAGAAGGGTGTGAAAAGGTTTTTGCAGGGCTGGCAATGTGCTTGATGGTTTAAAAGCATGTTAGTGGACCCTAAAATGTGAAATATAGCCTAAATTCTCCGTTACATAGACGACAAGGTACAGATTCATTACTAACAAACTCACGCACCGAAACTACAAATAACCAAACCCACATAATAGATTGAACTGCGAACTGTGCAAATTGAGCAATTCATCCATTACTAACAAGCGAACAGGTTACTCCTAACAATTTTGTGGCTAGCCGTGAACCTGTATGTAACATTTACATAGAAGCTCTAAGTAATAATAAGTATTCAAGCATAGAAATAAATTTTGTTTAAATTTGAACGAAGATGCGATAAAAATTATCGCACCTACTTATAAAGGGTGTCTCAGTAAGAGTGCACTTTTTCATTTTAAAATAATTCAAGTATTTTATGACAGAGTTCCGATTAAGTATGGAATAAAATATCCGGCAAATGACCCCCACGTGATTGGACCTTACTTTTTTGAAAATGAGGCCGAAATTGCAGTGACTGTGAACGGCATTCGTTACAGGAATATGATAACGGACTTCTTGTGGCCTCAACTGACGGCATGAATCTGGACAACATGTGGTTTCAGCAGGACGGCGCCACCTGCCACACCGCGCATGAAACAATCGACTTATTGCAGCAACGATTTCCAGAACACATTATTTCACGAAATTCTGATGTCAACTGGCCACCAAGATCGTGCGATTTAACGCCGTGCGATTTTTTTCTTTGGGGTTTTGTGAAACCTCGGGTTTATGCGAATAAACCTGAAACAATTCCTGAGCTCTAATCGGAAATCCAACGCGACATCGGTGAGATACAGCCACATCTCTGTGCAAAAGTCTTGGAAAATTTCATGAAAAGAGTAACGGCCTGTCATCGGAGCCGTGGTCAATCGGAACATGTCTTCTTTACAATACAATAAGAATATCACAACTCGATCATAAAATACTTGTTTTTATTTTAAAATGAAAAAGTCCACTCTTACGGAGACACCTTTACTAGGGATACTTTCAGCTGTAAACGTCTTAGTTCATATTTATTTTATCTTAAAAAGGCTACATAATTACGTTGTAAATAAGTAGAAGTGTTGATTTTAGATTCTTGAATTTTTGCATCATCACGCTGAACGGCTATCAAAATCCCATTATTCAAATTACGGTCATCTAAGCATCCAATCTAAGACCAAAATCGACCTTAATAAGGCGTTTTCTTCTAAATCCAGCAAAATTACACGTAAACTCTAAAAGGTACTTACCTACGAAATTGGAGGGATTTGTCTAAGCTGCGAAATTTATATCCTCAGACTAATTGCTAAGGTTTTAATTAAAATAATAAATTCCTTAACAAAGACAACACACTTAATTAAGTTTTTATTGTGTTGACATTTTTATTGAGATATATATGAGTTATAACTCCAGAACACAAAAAATCCTTTCAGCCAAAATAACATAAAAGTTGAAAAACAAAATATTTTTTTAATTAATCCATTCCAATAGAATAAAACACAATCGTTTAAAATGAATTTAATAATGTACCAACAGATTTGCCACTCACTTCAAAGAATATTATTTATAATATTATTTAGAATATTAATTATAATAGAATATTTTTCGAAGAAGTTAAAAGAAAAGTTGGATGAACTGACGCGAGTAAAAGATTTAATCTTCTCCGCACACCCCAGCACCATAAATATTTATGATAACGCGACAGATATTGGAAAATATATAAAATAGAAACGGTACATACGAAAATTTTCACTTGGTTTTTATTATAAATCTTTTGATATGATAGTAAAAGTTAAAATACAATATTAACAAAGTAGTTTTTATATAAAATATATTTTTGAGTGTTGTATAAACAAATTTTTTGTAGGACAAAACCTTTAAATAGCAAATATTCAAGCAAAAGTTTTTAGACTCAAAATTTCCCAGAGGAGACATTCTATGCTAGATCTGGCTATATAAATAGGTATACTACATTATTTGGGATTCTTTACTACATTTAATGTTAACCAGCAAATTTACAACCTATGCCACAATTAAACTATGCTAGGAAAAGACAATTTTATGTATAGCAATATATAAACTGAATAACTCATTACGAATATTGTTCAATCTTGGACATTCGCTAAGATACATTTTTTTATATATCCACTTGGTTAAAACTGAGATACAAAAAATATTAAGTAGGACAAGTTTACTTGAGCTGGTATAATTAATCTTTGAAAATTTTATAATGTCTTGGTTTAAAAAATCTGTTGAAATCCTGAAATTAACAAACCGTAAAGTGTGTCGCGTCCCGACTTCAAATTTGCCGTCATCAATCACGGTCACTAGCTATTACTTAAACCGACTTTTTGCGGTTTTCCGGCAAAATAGGGTACCTACTCGTAAATAAAAGCGCTTTCGAAATTTTACGGTTCATAAAACTTGTTGAAACTCGCCGGTGCTTGAACTACGAGCTACGGACCTCTATGCATTTAGTAGCCACTATACCCATAAGCCGTTGAAACAAAAATGTTGGTCCCATTTTTTAACCGACTTCAAAAAAGGAGGAGGTTCTCAATTCGACTATGTTTTTTTTTTGTGACAGCATTTTGAAGTATATATACTCGTTGTAATATTTAACAGGTTACTTGACAAACCAACGTTAAGACAAACGTGTAACAGTTCAATAAACCCTAATACCTAATTAACACAAACATTTTCCAGCCGTTAAAAAAATTAAGAACATAACAAAGATATAAACAGTAAAGAGCAACCTGCACTTAAAAAGCGCAATATTATGGAGATAAAATTTTTAACGTCACCATATTTTCCCAGAAACTAATAAATTCTTACAGAATCCTTACTCTGTATAGCAGTAAATGGGAGATTGTTTCAAGCGATGTATTTTCCTTGTCGTTTCATCATCGTTCTCGCTTCCAGAATGAGCTAATGGCGTTCACTCAATTCGGCCTTTGTTTTTTCCCCGGGAAATGAAACACACGACATTACATGAACTGCTACTCACAGAAATCTAATTTAAGCTGATAACGTGAACGTTTGTTCGGATAAGTGTGATCACGGTTTTTCTGATTCTTATTCTTTTTTAAGTATGAAAAATATTGTTTTCGACGGTTATTTCAGTTAAAACCCTTTACAATAACACTCATTTATTTTTATATTTACTAGTCTAGGTAATTTTTTAAAAACAAGTTTATAATGAATTTGATTTTTAAATTAGCACTATAAAAATAAATTAAAAAATCTGTAGTAAACGTTATACGACGTAGTAAAAGTTAATGTCAACTTAAAGTGAGAGTTTCATAACACTTAAAATGCTATGATGTTGCTCTCAAAAAACAGTAGGTATTTTTGGTATTTCATTAAAATTTTACGTTTCATATAAAGTGTTTGATACGAATTATTCATGGTTGTTCCCGTTATTTGTTATTATACCTTGTGCCAACATGCAAAAACTAAATGGAACGATATAATTATATTTATTACTAGTATTTGGCAATACAATAATTTTAAACATTATTATTTATGTAAAAATTAACTTAAATATTAAATATACATATCATATACAGGGTGTAATCAGTAAAATGACATCAATAAGTTTTTTTAAATCAAACGAGAAGTATCCAAAATTTTGACATTAAACACTCCCATACATTTAGTACGAGATAAGAAGAAAGGTTTTAGTTTCCTTACTTTAAGTGGTTTAGTACTCAATTTACCTTAATCTCATTTTATGATTACGTATGATATGATAATAATGATTTTCAGGTAGATATACGTGTATATTAATTATCTTACCACTTCAAATTAGTAATAAACCTTGTTTCAAAATCGCATTCATTTGAACTGGCTGACAAGCAACACACTACAAAAATCTGCTTTGAATACAAAATTTAGTATTTACCAAGAAATAAATGTTATTTAATTAAAATATAGTATTAATACTTTGTTAGGTTAATAAACAGTTTCCTTTAATGACAGTAGTAACCTAAAATAACCTTTTAAAATAAGGAAACTGAAACCTTTCTACTAATCCCATACTAAATGTATGGGAGCGTTTAATGTCAAAATTTTTGATACTTCTCGTATTTAAAAAAATATTGATGTCATTTTACTGATTAGGTAAAGTACTTTCGATATCAGTTAAATTTTTTTGGATATCTGTAATAGTTACGAAATAATCGCCTGGACACTCTTAACGATTACATCCTGTATATAAAATACTACCTAAAACAACAAAATAATATAGATCGTAGAGAAAAGAGCTGTAGGTCGCTACCCTGAGTTTATAGAAAATATGACACATTTGAAGAAAGGTAGCTACTATTATTATTTGCAGAAATTATTTCTTCCTAGAAATAAAAGTAGCAGTGACTTCTCCATTCCTAGCTAGCCGACGTCATTGCCCCGTCTAAAAACCATTTAAAATATTAATTTTATAAAAATCCATATTCCGGGCATTTTAATAATTAATATAAGTTGTATATAATAGCTGTTTATTTCAATATGTAAAACAAGTTCGTCATCATGTCATCTCAACTTCAGATGAGAGAGTTTGGCTCGTTCACACAATTCGCAATAAATATTTATGACTATATTTCTACTGTTTTGTATTCCAAATAACAATGAAGAACAGGAGTTCCGATTGGTTCATAAAAAGGCAGTAGGAAAGTAATAATAATACAAATATATTTGTTGGCAATCATATTGTTTTATAGGCGTCGTAAAATTGTAATGTTTTTTTTTATGTTATGTAATTATTTGTGATTGAGATATTATCTCTTTGTATATTAATTCCCTGTTAAGAGGAAATATCAAACGACATGTTTATCATGACAAAAAAATTACTAAGCGATGACTACAGAAATATATGTAGCACAAAAACGTTTGCATAATTCCACATGTTTGTTTTTAGGCAGGTATTAATATGTTTCACATTATGATATTCGGAATTATTAAAAAGGAATCATACATCTAAATGAAATTGAAAACATCCCAAATCTTTTTTTAAAACAGACTACGTTTTTAATTTGCTCGTATTTTGTAATTTACTGCCTCTGTAAAACATCTGCAACACGCGACAGTAGTCATATTTTACAAGCACATACATTACAAAATTAGTCTTTCGAGTAACGACACAAGTAGATTAGCTTTTTTAAATCACAGTTTCATATACATACTGAAATAGAGACACATATTGATTGAAATGATATGTAGGTACTTAAAGGCAATAAATCCATTGGTAAGCACTTCCTAGTCGTACCACTGAAATACAACGGCCAATGGTTCAGAAACAATTTCAGTGAAAAAAACATCGCTGGATTTTTTTCAACGTCTAAACGGTACGGAGCCATTTGCTATTTCATGCTTTATTTTGCTCGTTAGCGCCAGTTCAGTTGGACCAATTGGCACCTCGTTTATAAACTTGGAATTCAGTTCGAGTTTAAATCGATTTCTGTAGTTATTGATGTTGACATCTTTGTTTGTTTTGAACGGCGTTCACTTCAAATGTTTTGATGTTTTCCTATTGAAATAATATAGTCGTAGTAGATCAACGGTTAGGTTCGGATTTACTATAAAATTATTATTATATCTCCACTTTAATTTATTTTACGAGTAAAATCTATTTATTTAATCGTATTGCAGATGGATATTTTGTATCGGCCATCTATACTTTGCTAGAGTTAAATTTAATTAATATTATTAGAAGAGAGTAAAAAAATAATTTATGATTATGCTCAAAAACAAATTATAAAATGATGAATTCTGTTAACAAACTAAATCTTTGTATTACAAATTAACAGAATTTCATTAGAGATACATACGCCATACCCAGGTTGAGAAAGGCATGGCTTTGTCCTACACAATGAACTACTGCTTTACGAGTTTTCGATAAATACTGTAATCACCATTTTAACTTCAAATATGAAGATTGATATGAAACGTGCTCTATTTTTTTATATAATAGAATCCCACACAGGTGGTCAAGAGCTTTAGAGGTATATTTTACCTCGGGAATATGTAAGGTCATTAGAAAGGATAATGTATTTTACCCACACGGATGAAAATGACCCAAATTGCTGGCAAGGGTACTCTATGATTCAGCTAAATGTACAACCTAAAAGTGGTTTAAAAATAGGCAAATGAGAAATTATAACATTTAAGGAGTTTATGACTTTAAAATTCAATCAATTATAATGATATAAGAGTTTCAGTTACTGCTTTAATCTCCATTTAACTAAATGGAGCCCCTATTTACCATAGACTCCACATATACAGTGCTAATTAGTTGTGAAACTTCATTTATAGCCTAGTAATTTTCACATGAGTTTTGAAGGAAAGGGGGAGGGGGGTTTTTCAAATATAGTGGTAGAGAGGAAATTTAATAATGGGATATAACTTTACTGAAATTATCTAGTAACAGCATTACAAAGTCAATCAAAACTGTATATAGGTTAGTACCTCCTATCTACCTCACATTACTCACTACTGTGTTATTATCACAAACTTACAAAATATTTTAAGTTACACATTTAATGTATATCTCATTTGCCTCTACAAAAAGTCATCAAAACCATAAGTTGCTCAAAAGGGACATAAAAAGAGCTCTTCAAGGTCGGCAATCACCCTTATTTGCAAATGTCTATAGTCGGCAGTGACCACTTACCATCAGGTGGACCGTCTGCCTGTTTGTCAACCTAATGGCATAAGTTTTAACGCTTAGTGGTTGAATTTAGAAATAGTTTATTTTGTATGTAAACTCCTATAGGTATCTATAATAATTTTGCTCCGAATAATATTTACTAAAAGTTTCTTATTCTTATTCATACATGTTCATAAACAAATTGTTTGTGTTTTACCCCCTTCACAGAAAAGACGTATCTTGTTAATTTTAATATTTGTATATTTGTCCTCAGATATCGTGATTAGTGAGTGAGCCATTCATTTAGAGTATTATGGATCAGCCAGTTATGCATTCAATTACTAAATCTAAAATAGAAACAACAAATTACATAGAAAAAAATTGTTACAATTTTTTTAGAAGTAAATATTTCTCAAACTTAAATAATATACCATCATAAATGAAATATAATTTTTTATAGTTTTTTTTAAAGATCATCTGAATGTGAAGTCACCCATTAACTGAACGGTCAGGCTAATTTTCAGCGCATAAAAGTCAACTTTGAAGTCCCCACAGAGAAAGACCAAACGTTTACCTGTGTCGTCTACGTCTTCAGAAGTTCAGAACTAATAAGTATTTTGATATCTTACAAATCATTTAGAAACTACAGTTCATTAATTAAAACATAACATACAAGATAGAGTAGTAGACCTCTGAAATATTTTCTAACATTTTCCTGGCAAACAACTAGCTTCGGCTTGGCAAAAACTTTCTCTTGTGAAATGAACTCGAATAGGAAAATAATAAATGAGATTGCTGGCGTAAAGTCGTTTATAATTCAGGATATAAACTCCTATCCGAGCCACTGGATTATGCTTCGCTTCTATTTTCCGTGTCCATTTAGTTATATACCGGTCGTATATTTGGACACTGCACAAAATAAATGCATGAACTTTGTTTAACACGGTACATCAGGTAGCTGTGGTATCAAGACTTCAAACAGCTTAAAGTTTTACCAAATTATTTAAATACAGAATAATTTAATTTAAGTCTTTATACAATAGTAGGTACCTAATCTAAATTTAAATGAGCTCTAGCTACTCCGCTACTAAATCCGCTGGTCTCCAAAACATTTCTGCTATATGAACAAAAACAATTTGTTGGTACCTACGTGTTATATGACTAATTAAATGGGACCATTTCGAAATAAACCTCTTTCGAACTCTTACTATGTAGGTAACTAATGCGGGTTACAATTCTTTATGTATTTTTGTATTCGTTTTTAAACATTAGTTTTGAAAAAAAAACCAATATAGTCAGAACATACATAAAAAAATTAATACCTCCTCCACCTTTTTTTGAGTCAGTTAAATTACAGAGTCGGTAAAAAATATAGAGAGCAAAAATCGAAAAGTCAAGGATTAAATAACCAAAAGGAAAGGCTTTAGAAGACCCTAAGGCCATTAAGGACAGTTTAAAGCTGCGCTTATACAAGCACTTTTACATCACTGGTTTGAGATTCATCTTTGCTGTCATATAATTTAAGTTCTGTTTGTAATAATAAATTCATTGAACAGTCGGTTTATACAAAACTAGAATACTAACTAGACGTGCCATTGTCTAATATCTCAATAGCTACCTATGTAACAACACGCGTAGGTGTACTAAATTGTTATCATTGCGAAGGCTTTAATGTGAATTGTATATGCCCTCATCAATCATCGTGGAATCCATTTGTGAGTTCACACTCCTGGTGCTGGAGTGATTTGTCACAGTGATGGGGCCTTTAGCCTTTGTTGTTCAATGCTATATTAATGTACCATAGGTGCTAGTATAAATTTGAGCAGAAAATTGAAAACTTATTTAATTTTTTTATGAAAATACTCAACGGATTTCGTTCCAGTTTTGACGATTAAAAAGTAATGCATTATTTCTTCTAAAATGAATTTTAGCGCTCACTTTGATAGGATAAAATACCTTTCGTCCAAAATCGTGAGTTGTTAGTAATTGAATAAAAGCAAACTGGAAAATAGCTCTACTAAAGAAAAAGGGTAGCCAATCACAAGAAAGTAAGATACATACGAATTTATCTCGAATGTACGCACGGTTGGTTCTATTTTTCAATCTACTAGATCACGTTTTACACTGGATGAGTTCAAACAATTCAGTACCACATTGTTTAGCTCAAGGGATTAAATGAAAATATATGGCTGGATTTAGTTATGTTGTAATTCATAAGCGTTTACCTACTTGATAGTCTGACTTGCCAAGTTGTGGTAAATAAGTTAAGTTAAAAAAAACTTTTTTAAAAACAAGCTTTGGATTTGAACCGTCATATCTCAGAAACGGTGACTCTTAGGAAAAAAGTATGATATTTTTATAGGTCATTTTATGATCTACAATTTTTGTCTGAACTAATTTTTGACAAATCTTACCATTTTTCAGAAAAAATTTTTTTCCATGTGGACTTTTTAGATTACACATATAAGTAATGGTGCTACAAAAATTTCTACCAATTTTTAGCTCTATGCGAATTATTGTACCTTTGGATGTCTAAATTGACCGGACTAAATGTAAATTTTGTCAGTGTATCAAACGCATGGAAGTGTATGTAACTTTTTTCTATTAATTAAACAATTTATTACTATAAAAAAGAAAAACATTACATATAAAAATAACAGTTTAATGCACTCCTCTATATGAACTTTAATTATGCCAAATTTCATACTCCTCCGTCCGCGTCATTTTCGTAAAAGGGGTAAAAAAATGTTTATGCATATAGTTATCACTTAAAATTTCGTAAACAGTAAATTGAACAAAATAATCACTATTTAAAATTTATAAAATACTCTATGATCGCTATCGCTTACACCTCAAACCATAAGCTTAACTGTATCTTTGAATGGGTACATACATGTATGTATTTGAGAGGTGAATGTACATACGTAGCCATTGTCTAAAACTGAATATATATAATAATAGCTTTGGTACAAACTCACGCCACACTTCGTTTCATACCAAAACACCCCGTCTCGTAATAAATCGTTTGCTTTGTTCTAAAATGGACCAAACCTAAACTGTGTGAACATTATTATTTCAAGAAATAGAAACCGGGTTGAAAATAAAATACCTAGGCGTTTTTAAAACGAATAAAATACTGAAACTTTAATATTTTTACTTTTTGGCCAATTTATTACTTTCTTTAGAAAAATACGAGGCAGAATATGAAATGTGTTCTTTAGTTCGCGATGCATAAGTTTTAAAGTTGACGTCACTAAGAAGATACTTAGCGGTAAAGACTAATAACTGCCGTAGGTAAATACATCATAAAGAAATTCAAACATTATATACTTAATAAATAAAAACATGTACTATTAGGTAATCCCCGTAATCTATAACACAATATTCTTAAGTGGTTATTAGAGTGACAGAATTCATTACATTCAAGGTAAACTTTAGGCCAACAAATAATTTTAAGCTCTACAAACTTCGTGTAATGATGACTAATGACCCTTATTAGCCTAACATTTTAGGCCCAGAAAAAATTGCCGAAGATTTTCTTTTCTAAAAGTTTTTTTTCTTCATAACAAAATTACTGGGACTGGGAGACATCATTTGTATTCTGCCTATGAGCGAATATTTAGATTGTTTTTTTTTCATCCTTTGTTCCATTAATGTTTCATTAACTATTGATACCAGAATATGCTTTATCGCAGGAGAATAATAAAATATTTTCAAAAATAACACAAGTGCATGTAAGACCACCATAGAGTTAGAATCTACTTAACTTTTGATATGTTACTGTGAATAAAATGTTATGTGATTCTCATACATCGATTGCGTAAATTGTAAAGTGAATCAAGATAAATGTTCTATTTAGAACTTCAAACGATTTAAGTTTGTAATTTATGTATATTTACTATTAGTTTTGCGTCAGAATCCCGGGAATTCAACTAATGTCTACGGCAACTTTAGTTTACTTTGAGCGTATGTTTTAAGTTATTTGTCGAGTTTATGTCACATTAATAACTATGATTTAAAACCAACTTCTATATAATTAGTATTATTATTTATTTAACCTTTAATAAAATACAATGATTTACAGCTATAATAACTTATAAAAGCGACTAAGATGTTGAGAAACTCAATTCTTTATAGCAACTGTTGCTTAAATTAGGATAGACTTCAGCAACTTTACTTTAAACGAACAAATAAACATACAAAAATGTAATCTTTTCTCTTCATAATATTACCGTAGGTAAATATATGATAAGATTATTTGATGATAGCTTTGTAGTATCGACTGCGGATACCGCGATGAAGGTCACTGGTTCGAATTTTACAATGAACTATAAGCTTTCGGTGAAGCCAAACATACTGAGAAAAGGTGGTAATGTGAAAAAATTATAAGGGTAATTTTTAGTACTCGTCTACTGAGAGCCACTTGCTTTAAATGTATTATAAAAGGTCAACAACAGGTCGGTAATTCCTCAGTATTGCTCATGTCTGTAGCCGAAACGATGATCCGCCAACATGACGACAACAGAATAAATATTATTTATAATTTATTACGTTATTTATACCCTAAACTATCATATCATATAGGTACCTACTTATTTATAACGGGAAAGAAGAATATTTTCTACTAGATTAAATATCCCGAATGTTAGCACTAAAATAAATTTATTGATATTGAAAAAAACGGACATTTAAATGTTTGTGACAAAGTTCTTAGAAATAGTAAAATCTTGTGCATATTGGAGTTTTTAACGTATACTCCATTTACTGGAGTATTCACCGTGGCATTTTAAGTCTCTTTTCTAAGTCAGCACTTTTTTCCTTCAAAGGCTGTATTACTCGCGCCCCAATAGCACTCTTATATCACATTGGAGAGATAAATCACTAAGTTTTCGTTGGATATGGGTCTCCAAACTTTATATACTTTCGTAATAGAAGAGGGGAACAATTTTCATTCAAAATCACTCATGTGAGCTGAAAATTGAACACGATTCAAAATTAAAATAAAGCTTGATATTCATACTGATATCATAGTAATCTTTAGTAATCTAACCGGTAATCTATGTATTCAATCATAAAATAAATTGTTTAAATAACAATCGTTGTAAAAATTGGCACAGAGGTTTTTTTTTATATCACTAGTGACAACGAGGCAGGCGCGTCACCTGATGGTAAGTGACTACCGTCGCCTATAGACATACACACATTGACAATACCAGGGGGATTGCCAATGTGTTGTACACCTTATTACAATGCCTTAAGGGCAAGGGCAACTGGCTCTCAAGTGCAACTGCCGGAACACACCAACAGGTGCTTGGCGACAGATTTTCAACTTGAGGGTGGTAGCCAGCCAGTCGAGTACCACATAGTACCCTACCACCGTGCTATGCGGTTTCCTCACGATGTTTTCCTTCACCGAAAGCTCAAGCTCTTTGTAGGATTCGAACCCACGACATTCGCCGCGGTATCCGACATCACTTACCACTGAGCTATCATCGCCTAAGAGTCTGACTTTTTCATCTCGGGAATAAGAGCAAAAAGGTTGACAAGACAGCTTAGATGTAATATATCCCTACGAGTGATGTGTAATTTCACAGATGTTTGTCAAACGTCTCCATTACTTACTATAACACGGACTAGCGTCAATAATATTGATATATCGCGAGACTCATTTAGGGCGGACGACAATATCTATCCCTGATATATTGACAGTTTTTTGTTTACTAAGGTTTACTTGTGACTTCTTACATACGCTAATGTTAAAGTTTCTAACAAGCTTACGTCTAACATCCACATACAGTCATATTTCAAAGACCACTTTAAAAAAGAACACAACTGCTCGTGCGTTTGCCGCATCACTTCCAAAGCGCTAGCCGCATTCACGCCAACGTGACACGTAGCCCAAGGCTCGACGCTCGCGCTTTGAGTGTCCTTTGCGACTCTTTTAAAAACAGAACATATGTACCGCAATCGTAGTTGGTTCCTTTTTGTTGCATTGCTTCTTTTGCTGTGCTGCTAGTTGTTTCGCTGCGTCTGTCTAGTATTCCTTTGGCTAATTAGTGAACGCTGCCGTTGGTTTTGTGTTTAGTACGTACCTGAAACAATTTAAATGTATTTATAAATATTTATTTACGGTCTTAGGAAACTCTGATCTCTACTTTCGATTCCAGTTATAATAAACTTGGGCCTATCTTGGTTAAATAACCTATAATACCTATATTTTTGTGTACATTACTAAGTAAATATACCGATACACATTCATAAACTATACCCAAAAAATGAGAACAAATTCTAACTGCATAGAGAGAACGTGGTACCGCATAATAAGGTTACACGAGGAAACCTGGTGACACCGTGGCATAGTGCCAAAATTCTTTATTGAACCTTTTATACTGCGAACTGTCTACCAGATGTCTTGAAACACTGATTTGGAAACGGTAAAGGTGTTTTCTGTGGTGCTGGAAATAATTTGGTAGTTCTTTTTTAGTAATATTTGCCACTTAGTTTCACCTAGAGTTGCAGAGTTAATAGCTAGTTCTATGCAATATACATGTAGATTCATTATCCGATTTGTCACATTTTGAAACTAATAATTGAATTTCTCTACATTTTTTCCAGGTCACAATTTTTTTTACAACAAATTACAAAAAAAAAATACTTACATAAAATCTAAGAAAGATAAACGTTGATCTAATAATAAAATCTAAATTAATAGTCGTTGTCAGTAGACAACGTACCTACCCAATGGTGGTATTTCCACGTTGGATGGCAATGTGCATTCTGAGTTTATTTGTTAAATAAACTTATAAAAAATATCAACATCCTTTTATATATTTGTCTTCCTTTTATTGTTATTTATAAATTAAAATTTAAAAAAAAAAAAACGATTATCCCCAATTAATAAATAGGGACGCGCATTTTTAAACTACATAAATTATAAAAAAAGAATTACGGAATATTCCAGACGTCGAAATCGAGCGAAATCAAACCTACAAAATGATCCAAGCCTCTCCAGAACCTAATTACAGTCCGCAATACGTAGCAAGAACTCTAATCTACAGATTTCAGCAAAGCTCAAATCCTTTTAATCAAGACATTGCCTACTTTCGTAGTTCATTCAAGAACACAATGCCTCCAAAAGGGCACCTACACAAAAGTAAAATATTAGCTCAACAACAAAGGTCGCAATAGACTCGTGAAAAATGAATAAGCAAGCGTAATGTAAATTCCAGTATAATTTTGTTATGTAACAGTATAATAGAGGAAACATTGTTCCCAGAAAGGCATCTCGACATAGGTAGGTAAGTATGTACTCCAAAGCTAGGAATGAATTCAAAATGCTAATAGAATTACTATATGCATATATCCTACTAATATTATAAATGTGAAAGTTTGTACTTTCACGTTCAGTTTGATGGAACTCGATCACGCGAAAACTATAAAATCGGATTTTAATGAAACTTGACGCACATGTAGATCATATCCCGGTTTAAAACATAGGATATATTTTATCCCAAGAAATAATAAGATCCCTCGGGAATGCGGGTTAAATTGCAGGAGACAGCTAGTAAAACATAAGACAGTATGGCATTGAACCTAATCTACCTATCACCTGTGTAAATGTATTCAAGTCATGAAGTAATACTGCGTTTTTTTTTTTTTTTTTTTTTTATGTCACAAGTGACAACGAGGCAGGCGGGTCACCTGATGGTAAGTGACTACCGTCGCCTATAGACATTAGCAATACCAGGGGGACTGCCAATGTGTTGTACACCTTATTACAATGCCTTAAGGGCAAGGGCAACTGGCTCTCAAGTGCAACTGTCGGAACACACCAACAGGTGCTTGGCGACAGATTTTCAACTTGAGGGTGGTAGCCAGCCAGTCGAGTACCACATAGTACCCTACCACCGTGCATATCATTTTCTACCACGTTTTACCCTCAATTTCTAGAAATCTAATAAATTCTGTGACAGTATTGATCTGCAAAAATTCAAACAATACATTTGAAAGTCATTATATCCATTTTATCCTATCATAGCACAGCCGAACAATGGCAGATCTTCTAAAATGTGATTTGTTTTTAATATTGAAGAGTATTCTGTCATTAAAATTATACAATAGCCTAAGCTAAACCCTAATCTTTAGTTTAGTGAACAATATTATAAACATTCTGCTATTTTAATTGTTTTTAGCTAAACTAATAATTTTCAATTTTAATATTAAAACTAGTTTGCAGTGTCAATAGAGATTAATTAAAAACCGTCAACATTACATTTGCATTTAAATTATTCGGTTAGTTTATTAATTAACAAAGAAAACCAAGTTGTGCTATGAAAGTACTTGAGTATATACATAAAAATTGTCTAAAAATAATTTACAGTAACCCCTGATAACCTTATATACCTACCGACATGGTAACATTTGTGAACTTTAATTACAAATATTTTTATAAACCCTTAAATCTCTGTTATCCTGAATCTTATTCAAAGATTCATAGTAAGAACATACAGAATTATGACTTCTCATACCATTTAAAAGTACAAATGAAGTAACTGAAACAAAACGAGATTTTACACATAAATGTTTTTTTAATTTACCGAGAAGCGAGAAGCAAACTGAATTCGTTGTGATTCAGTAAACATTTTATTGAGATCGTAAATAAGCGAAGGAGAATACCTTAAGGTGATACGTAAAAAATTAATCATAGCTTGATGGGCGTGGCTTAACAGTGGACGCGAGGAGCGCCTCGCATAGAAACATCGGGAACGCACCGCAACTATTATTGTGTGTGCCTGTGCCTGACAGTGTTTTGAAGTTTTAGAATAGAGGAGGCATGGAGCCGCAAAAATACAATGAATTTGTTTATTTCTCTCTGAATAAAACTAACTTATTATCTTTATTTGGCTCGGCCCTAATTTTAATATATATTGATTAAATATCTAAGTAATTCTAGCATAAACAGAGCTTATATTTATTTTTAATGACTAATATACATAATTATCTAAATACTGAAATCATATTCATACTATAAATGCGAAAATTTGTGTGTTTGTTTGTACTACAACAAACTTTCGCATTTATTTGTACCACGTAGCTCCGTAACAGCTGAACGGATTTTCAAGATGTATGTGTAGTAAGTTACTTTTAAAATGGGGGGTTGAGAAGTCAAATATTCTATAAATAGTTTTCTTTTTATTAATTTTTAAACATACATTTTAAAAGTGCTGTGTGTAAAGTTAATTTTGTAAATTTTGAAATTCAACCCTTAAGAGGGTAAAAAAGGGGTTGTAAGTTTGTATGAAAGTCGGTCATTTTTTAAGCTAGAATCATGAAAATTTGTTCTTAGACTAACAATTACAAAAGAAAAATACCGGTCAAGTGCGAGTCGAACTCGCGCACCGAGGGTTCCGTACCATCTTGTCAATAGATTATGTTTTCGATTACCTTATTTGAGGTTTTTGCCAATTAAGCTAGACCTCTAAATTATATGAGCGCCGATACAACGCAGAGGTCTATCTTAATTGGGGCTTACTATGTATGTATGGGGGCACCCTTTAATTTTCATCTTTTTCCATTTTTTGGAATTTTTCCATTATTTGTGCTGTAAGACCTTGCTTTTTGCCAAATTTCGTGATTCTAGGTCAACGGGAACTACCATATAGGTTTTCGACCCAAAACCTATAGGGTACTTACGGTTGACCTAGAATTGTCAATTTTGGTTAAAAGCGAGGTCTTACAGCACAAATAAATAAAAAAATCCGAAATATAAAAAAAGTTGAAAATTAAGGTAAATTTTGTGTACTTACAAGTTTTCGCGAAAATCTAAATTTGCCGATATCTTTTTATCGTGTGGACTCAGGACCTTGATTTTTATACACCCAATAGGGACTATAGACCTCAGTATCCATACTTACTTAATATTATAAATGCGAAAGTGTGTCTGTCTGTCTGTCTGTTAATTCTTCACGCCTAAACCGCCGAACCGATTTCGATGAAATTTGGTATAAAGATTGTTTAAGTCCCGGGAAAAAACATAGGATAGTTATTATCCCAGAAATCACCCTTTAAGGGGGTGAAAAGGGGGTCGGAAGTTTGTATGGGAAATCAATTACCGCTGAACCAGGTTTTTTTTGTCTGTCTGTTACTTCTTCATGCTTAAACCGCCGAACCGATTTAGATGAAATTTGGTATAGGGATATTTTGAGTCCCGGGAAAGAACAAAAGGATAGTTTTTATCCCAACAATCACCCTTTAAGGGGATGAAAAGGGGGGTGGAGATTTGCATGACAAATCAAATACCGCTGAACTAAGTTATTTTTGTCTGTCTGTTAGGTACTTCTTCACGCTTAAACCGCCGAACCGATTTAGATGAAATTTGGTATAGGAATAGTTTGAGTCCCGGGAAAGAACATAGGATGAATTTAATCCCAGAAATCACCCTTTGACACCTCAAAAAAAGTGAAAAGGGGGGGTGGATGTTTGTATGGGGAATCAATAACCGCTGAACTGATTTATGACTGTCTGTCTGGATATTTATGAAAAAACCAGCCAAGTTCGAGTTGAACTCGCGTGGACAGGGTTCCGTACAATGCCAAAGTCAGTGAATGTATTATGATGAGTTTACCACTTTATTTTCAATTGATAGAATTCTCATAGGTTAGGTGTGATGAATAAAATCAAAACTATTTATTTTACAATACTAACAAAAATATATTTAAGATTCTAAGAAAACGAGCCCTTTCATTTTCTATATGACACAGTAAGGTTTGCAAAACATTTTTTTTAATTTCCTAAGTACTTAATTTGTCCCCCGAAAATTATCGTTATTTAAAAAAAAAATTATTTACTTTGCACATCCGTGTTTGGGTCATAGAATGGAGAATGTTACTAGGTATGCCAAATCGGTTGAAAGTTTGTTACAGTAAAGCTTGTATGTATACAAATACAATAGTTTTTTAAGGCGATGATAGCTCAGTGGTAAGTGACGTCGAATACCGCGGCGAAGGTCGTGGGTTCGAATCCTACAATGAGCTTGAGCTTTCGGTGAAGGAAAACATCGTGAGGAAACCATCGTGAGGAAACCATAGCACGGTGGTAGGGTACTTTGTAGTACCCGACTGGCTGGCTACCACCCTCAAGTTGAAAATCTGTCGCCAAATACCTATCGGTGTGTTCCGACAGCTGCACTTGAGAGCCAGTTCCTATCTAGGCTTTGTGTGCTTACCATCTTCGGCCACATCATCACTTACTATGGTGAGATTGTGGTCAAACACAAGCCTATCGAATATATATAAAAAAAAACAGTTTTTGTTGTATTCAAAAATACCTTTTTTTTTTTAATTTAATTTTCATTTACAGGTTTTACTTAAAAATAGAATAAACTAAGTGCCTAAAAACCTCATGAGTTTGTGCAGGCACTGTACATTCGTCTCATCCTAGCTTAATAACAAAACCTATTAGTTTTGATTTTACAGGCATTTAAACTTACGATAAAATCGAGTCCCGCTAACAGTCACGTGACCGCATTTAACGTCAATGTGCAACACTCGCTCATAGCGGAGCGTTGCACATTGACATCACACCGTCACACAAGTTGTCATATCGAGTACGAGTCCGCATCGCACGTTTACTTCTATAAAACGGAAACTAATTGACGTAGCGAAGTAATTCTTTCACTTGTATTTTAGATTTTTGACAGAGAATATGATGAGCTAATGTTCAAAATTAGGTAACATTCTTCATTACACCATCCTACCAAATTTCACCTGATTTGGTCGAGTAGATTCGGAGCAAATGTCTGTGACATGTCCGGATAGACAGACGCACGAGTGGTACTATAAAGGTCCGTTTTTTTGTACGGAACTCTAAAAAGCAGATTGGATAAAAAATAAGCTACGCAAATTACTAATTCCACGCGGACGGAGTCGCGGGCAAAAGCTAGTAGTGGTATAAATTTCAACTTGCTAGGTCCACCCGTTCCTGAGATAATCGGTGGTGACACACGGACAGACAGACAGACAGACAGACGGACAAGAGAGTGATCTTATAAAGGTTCTTTTTTTTACCTTTTGAGGTACGGAACCCTAAAAACACGTACTTTAGCGTTTTTTTTTAATTCTACCCCTGAGGGGGTGAACCGCGGGTTGAAAGTTTGTATGGAATTCCGTCATTTTTGAAGCTAGAAGCATGAAACTGTGTTTTTAAGCTAATAATTAGAAATACGTATTTTAGCGTTTTCTTAAATTCCACCCCTGAAGAGGTGAAACGGGAGTTCAAAGTTGGTATGAAAAATGAGAAGACCTGACTCACTGACTCATCAACGCCCAGTCTAAACCCTAGGACCTAGAAAGCTGAATTTTTACGTCGGTGTTGTTTATAATATGTGGACGAGGAATGAGAAAGGAGTTTTTTTTAAATATTTAATTCCATCTTTAAAAATGACAATGGCGACTCTATTCTTCTGTTTTCGATTCACATGTATGCTCCAAGGTCAGCTCCGGAGGCGTTGTAATTTTTTAATCGGTTGGCTCTGTAAAATCAAATTTGTATATAAATATTAAATTTTCAGAAATAAAGTCCCCTGAAAAAACTCTTATTCAAGCCAAGATGATTATAAAACGCGATTTCAACTCCACCGATTGTGAAACTAAAACATCATCTGTCAGTCCGATCTCGAGACTTGTCAAAAAGTCGTTCAATACAAAAATATATTTTTCTTCATTATTATTTTTTTGTGATTTTTTCGTATTTTTCAATCCTATGTCCGTCTCTTGGTCCTAAGCTACCTCCCCACCAATTTTCAGCCAAATCGGTTCAGCCGTTCATGAGTTATAAATAGTGTAACTAACACAACTTTCTTTTACGAGTATATTATATAGATATCAACCATACAGAGACTGGATAAGGTCTAAGATACATACAATTATTAATAACATTTATTATATACCTAGTTATAATAATTATTCAACATGCTATTTATTATAAATGTATTGTATACTCACTTTTTATTTTCCGTCATTTTACGAGCTTTTTCTCTGAGGCGTTTTTTGTGTTGGAATTTGCTTATTTTTCGTTGTCTTTTAGACTTAATTCCCATATCGGTAATGTAATGATACACATTATTCAATAGTCAAATAAAATAAAAATTTGGAGACGCACTCAAACGAATACAACAATAATATTTATGAGACGATTCGACACAGATCTATCACTGACAAAGCCTGCAGGCCGACTGGGCGCCACTGGGCGGAGCTACGAAAGTGACAGAGTTATTTACTTCCAGATGCGAAGAAAGAGAGCGCAACAATGCGCTCGCTCCCAGATAAAAAAACGTAAGCGCCAAACCAAATAAAAATTGATTAAAAATTAATTACGCTAATTTATCAAAAATATTTTCAAGCAGACTTTTTAAATACCTAATACCCATATTTTGAATGGAGTTAAGCTATGAAATTCGTGATGATTTTAGAATAAAAAGCAAAAATAAAAGAAAGAAGAGGTCTTTTCGGAATTAAATTCTATCGAGGCAATGTAATCCAATCGTGTTTTCACGTCAACCAAACCATTAATCAAATAGTCAATAAGCATATTATCCAAAAAAATATATATATTAATTATGCCATAGTGAAATAAAACTATTTCAAAAAGCTCAATTTTTTTTTGGTATCGCCTTAATGAGATAAATAATGTATTTCTGTTGCAGATGAATTTTTACCATTACAAAATATAGGAACAGCAACAATGAGTTTACAACAGTTCTCTTACAGTAAATTGTTCGGATAATAATGTCCTGCATATAGGTACGGTATGTAGATATTATTATGTAGGTATGCGTACGTAGACAGTAAACGGAAATCTTTAAAATATACCTGCATAGGTAATTGTTCTTTAATCCCACTAATATTGAAAATGTGAAAGTTTGTTTGGATGGATGGATGTATGTTTGTTACTCAATCACGCCAGAACGGCTGAACGGATCTGTATGAAAGGCACAGAGATAGGTTATGGTCTGGAATAGCACATAGGCTACTTTTTATCCCGGTAAAAGATAAGATCCTCGGGATCGCGGGTGGAACCGCGGAGGACAGCTAGTATCTAATTAAACATATTGTTTCACCCCAATGCAATTGAAAAGTTTTTCTATTGCTAATAACTTTTCAAATCTCTTGACAAACAGAAGAGAAAATAGGGTAAGTAAGTACCAACATTTTCCCTTCATCTTACTAATATTATAAATGTGAAAGTTTGGATGGATGTATGTTTGTTACTCATTTACCCAGAACGGCTGAATAGGTCTAGATGGAATTTGGCATGGAGATAGATTATAGTCTGGAATAGCACATAGGCTACTTTTTATCCCGGAAAACGATAAGATCCCTCGGGAACGCGGGTGAAACCGCGGGGGACAACTAGTGTATTAATATAATGACTAGAGTTCTGTTACTGCTAGATATTGAATTTTAACTTTATAAATAGTTAAAATAAATAGGGTAGCGGTTTTCTTTTTATGTCAGAAAACTGACAAGTGGGCCGATGGTAAATCTGAAGATTATGTGGATGTCCCTTGCTTGCTAGGGCGCTGACATCGTAATGTATTGTGATATTGCAATATTAAATTATTTAGACAGGTGTCCGGTAAGTAGTATGACAAACTTAAGGGGGAGTTAGGTGGGAGGGTCACCTACCAACATATACAAAAATTACCTCAGTATAAAGGTCACTATTTACAAAAAAAGTCACAAAGTGGTGACATGCCCACCAATCTTCCCCTTAAGTTTGTCGTACCTACTACTTACCAGACATTTTTATTAAATATGTTCTTGTATTATTATTACACTCGAACATATATCCTTAGTGTTCCTCATTATATTGATACCTTGTATGCCATTACTCGTATAATTTGGCTGCATACACTTTGATAAAAAATCTTCGATAAAACAAATTGGTTTTGAGTTTCACAGAAGTTTTTAGGGCTCATAATAGATTATTTATTGAACGAAAATACAGTTCAATTTTGCACGGTTGTCTGTTTAGGGGTTGCATATTCAAAAATCCTTTCCAAACAAGTTAGTAGGTTTTATACTTTTTGAGATTTCGTGATTTTTTTTTTGTATTTATTCTGGATAGGCTTGTGTTTGACTACAATCTCACTATGGTAAGTGATGATGTGGCCGAAGGTGGTAAGCACACAAAGCCTAGATGGGAACTGGCTCTCAAGTGCAACTGTCGGAACACACCGATAGGTGCTTGGCGACAGATTTTCAACTTGAGGGTGGTAGCCAGCCAGTCGGGTACTACAAAGTACCCTACCACCGTGCTATGGTTTCCTCACGATGTTTTCCTTCACCGAAAGCTCAAACTCATTGTCGTATTCGAACCCACGACCTTCGCCGCGGTATTCGACGTCACTTACCACTGAGCTATCATCGCCTTAAATCAGTTGTGGTGGACATTTAATGCACACAAATATTTGTCGGAGACGGGAATCGAACCTACCACCAGTGGCTTGCATCCCACTTTATCCAAGCATAATAGCTCCTACCAGGTCTACTTAATGGAAGCCATTATTGGTATTTACTTGACCAAAAACAGTATGGACTCAATAATACGCTATAATTACAGACTATTTAATAAAATCCTTTAATTAACATAAACAAATATAAAGTAAACAATTGCAATTAAGTTTAATTACCATAATATCGAGTGAAGTCGTAAATAAACGAGGAGCAGTGTTAGCATTAATATTATTAGAGTAAATAAATTGAGGCGTCATTGTTACCATAATTTAATAAGCTTTTGTGACAAAGATTCCTCCTTAAATTTAAATTAATCTTCTCAATGATGTCTCATAACTTCCTATCTTTAAATCACACTTCAGATATAACTGCGCCTTGCCAGATCTGCATGAATACTGACGTAGAATATAAACAATTCAGTAACTGGATTTAAATTCCAGATCTATTTACGACCCTGGACCAGCAGATTGACGGCGTCAGAGTAACAAGTCTGACAATTCATAAGTGCCTGTGAAGGCCTATTTGTATGAATAAACATTTCAAATTCATTCATATTCATGTCATGACGCTGTCGCCTCAAGTCTATGTAGCCAAATATGCCAAAAAATATGTATTTGTTACAACAAAATTCAGAATTTAAATTGATTTCTTAATTAATTATTAGTTCCTTTATTACTTATTATTTTATAATATTTATCAATCAGTCAGTGCAAACATATTTTCAATCCTGAACAGTATTCCTATTTTCTATTCCACATTAACAAAATATTGAGACCATGTATTATTTTGCACTAAGGAACATTTGTTTCATAGCTCTACGTCTCAAGCTCATTATATACATTGTGATGCACAATATTTAACTCTATTAAGAAAGTTGAAATTCCATTGTTTAATTAACATTTTGCTCGTTTTTCGAATATTTATTTTTGCAATTTAAAACTTACCTATATGAAGTGCAACAGTGGCATTAAACGATGAAAGTTAATCCTACTAATATTATAAATGTGAAAGTTTGTATGCAATCACGCAAAAACGGCTGAACGGATTTTGATGAAACTTGGCACAAAAATAGATCATATTCTTCAATAAAACATAGCTTACTTTTTTTCCAGGAAAAAATAAGATCCCTCAGGAACGTGAGTGAAACTGTGGAGCGAAAAACTAAATAACTGAGAACATTCGGAGAATGTTTTCTTTTTCACAGCTCGGGCAATGATTTCAATAAGAACCACATCAAAAAGCGTTTCCAACCAATACTGGTAATCTGCCACACCAACATCGAATTTCCAATGGCAATGCCTTCATTTTCCATTTACAAACCATTCATGCCATGTTTACCAACGCAGGTCCAGTCCAATTAGGTCAAGCTACAATAGCTGGAACATTCAGCTATAGCTCCAAACAATTTGGTTTGAGACTTTATTTTGATGGACCAATGACAATAGTTCGACTGTAAAATGTTACGACAATTTCAGGCATATGTGTACAATATATTTATTGTGAACTAGACTTTATGTTTTCATTTATAAAAGACAAAATTACATCGCCTTAAAAGGAAAACGTCAATTCAATTATCATTTAACATTTACGTTCATTGTAAGGCTATTTTATTTGATAGCCAACATTACATAATGACCCTAAAGTTTTAGGGTAAACCAAAAAAGCCTTTGTCCTATACAGTACACTTTATAGAGCCTTCACGCAAATACTTTGATTGATGACTACTCAGCCGTAGCTGGTTTGGCTTCTAATCTTATTTATTACCCTCATAAATCAAATGGTCAATAACTAACCTTATATTAAGATTTGTTTACTTTCATGTCTTATAAAATTACATTAACACTCAATAGATCTATCTTTCAATGATGATTAAAACTTCTTCAATGATTCTTCAGTAACTATTTTTCAAATTCGATAAAAAATCTAAAAATAACTAAATGGCGGTTTAAAATTCTACGAAATATTGAGTAGTAGCTTCATTGAAACCATTGTCTCCAGCGTTTTATTTTTCTACACGTTTTTATCCTACTTCTAAATAATACTGCAGTGCTAGATCATCATTACAAAAAATGTTTGGAAATCAATGTTTAATTGCGAATCACACTTTGAGTAGCATTGCAAGCATTCGTTAGTTAGACTAACATGAATATTTGAGGAATTTCAGAAAAACGAAGTAGAAGGAACGTAAATGGAAATGCCATTTCTATGTGAATTGAATTAAAAGCAGATATCTTCTTATCACCTGACCTTATTCAATCCCTACCAGTAAAAACTTTGGCAGCTCTAGATTGTTGACTAGGCAGTAAACGACACTTGTGTACCCAGTTATGCCTTATCGTTTCAACTTCGCTTTAGGATATTTTCTGTTTGTCAAAAGGCTTATTGATCAGACAGAGGAAATTGAGTTTACAACCTACGCAATAGAGTTCTTATTGATGTGTCGTGTGCCGGAATTGCCGGAGCGTTAACGTGATTGGAAAATACTGCCTCGGTTTTGTTTTATATGAGATTGTGTGATGGAGTATTTATAGGGTGAGATTTATTATAAGAATTTGACTCAAGTTGTTCTGTCTGTGTTGTAGTGTATTTTAATGTTAGGATTTCAAGAATATATACGCATCAGTATCTAATAGTTAGTTTTATAATTATTAATGATTTGCTGAGGTCTGGACTTTAAAAAATACTAGTTTAATCGCGATTCCTATTTATTTTATATGCGGTAAGGGGACACGCGTCACTGACATGCGCCACTATAGCGAAGCAACGGATAAATTGACAAGTGATTAAGTGACATGTATTATAGTTAGTTTTATTTTGCAATGATGCAACGGTTGAAACTTTAAAAAATACTAGTTAATCGGAATGAAAATACGGTTTGGGGACGCCTGTCACTGTAGCGAAGGAACGCGTAAACAACAGTTGGTTTAAAAACCACTTTTACAATTCCAAAGAGCTATTCCTATTGATCAATAAATCCAAGTCTATGCTAACTTTAAATGTACAATGAAGCTATAAATAAACATATTATCAATCAAAAATGTATTTTTCTAAACATAACATCGAGAAGAAAAAGAATATGTAAAGAATAAAATAAAATCGTACAAACAAAATACGGATAAACTTGTTGTTTGTTTTCTAAACTACTTTGTGTTAAAGAACCGAAGGTTATTTTAGAACTTGCAAGACAGTTTCTGTTGTTTAGTAGCAACATCGGAAATGATTCTAAATTCAACGTGAACTGAATCTATGGTTTCTTCTTTATTTATTTAAAATCAGCGAATAAAATTTAAGTAGAAGAACTAGTGAATTCTCGGTAAACTCATAGTTATAACACATACTAAATCCGAAAAAAAATTACCATTGCAGCATCAAAAGTCTCCTGGTATTTTTGTTCTTGGAAATTAAATTAGGACTTAAATAGTTCAAATGCTCTTCATTAATTACTGAAATAGCTCACCAGTCACCACTTATACGGTTTAATATTAGAAACAGCAGAAATCGATATAAATGTATAGATATACGTACGTAGCCTTATTTATACATCGAAATTCCCTACTGTAATAAGGTAAAGAAGATAATCGCGTGACTGACTCCAAATTATATGGGCTAACAATGAAATTCCTTTCCATAAGAGATTAAGGCCCTGTCATGTATTATCATTAGGACCATCATACATCGTTGTGATAAAATTAATTTAATACCCATCTAGTCATGTCATACGAGATTTTGTGAAACAATGTAAAATGAATATGCAAATACGTTGTTTTGCGGTTGTCTTAGTCTTTATTTAATTGTGTTGATTTTATACTCGTTTGTTATTTTTTTTACATTAAATTTATAACACGTGTTGATAATTTCACGAAAAAAAGCTGTGTCGTGCCGAAAAATATTTTATTGGAGTGTTTTATATGGAACTTGAGGGTAGATGATTCTGTCTCATGATTTCATCTTTTTTTTTCAATTCGGAATTGATAATAAGGCAAAATTTTCATATGTCAAGACACAAATAAGAGTGTACCTAAACATTACATTATGAAAAAAGTGACTTACTTAAAATTACTTGTAATGAGTTCCTTTACTATATTTTAAAATTTTTATGAGAGCAAAGTTGTCAGATAGAGAACAGATTTTGAGAGTCTAGCTAGAAATTGAATATTCCCTCACAAAATGTATATTTATTAGAAATTGAATAAAAATGAAATAGCAAAATCTATTCATAGACATTACATAAACTTTTGTGAAATAAATCTGTAAATGTAGAGCAATAAAACTGTTCATGAATTAGCAGCTGTGACACAAAGTTCAAAACTAACTAACTCAATTATACCCAAAGTCTGGATTAGTATCTTGGGACAAGTACATTTATTTATTTACAAATCTAAAGATAAACACAGTAACTATTGAGGCCATCGTTTTAGTTTGCAATAACTTTTGAGGTAGGTATATTTTTTGGGTGGGACTAAGCAATTAACCAACAACATTTACAATATACTGTCAAAGTTCTAAAACTCCTTTTATCCAACTCCTTTTCCCAATGTTACTGTAACTTCTATAGCTTGACCTTTTGGTGAAGAAAAATGTTGTGTATAGAACATACTAGCTGTTCCGCGCGGAGGGATCTTATGTTTTCCCGGGATAGCCAATGTGCTATTCCAGACTATAATCTATCTCCATGCCAAATTTCATCCAGATCCATTCAGCCGTTCTCGCGTAAATGAGTAACAAATATAATATAGCCTTGTTGTCATGCCATCATCAAGTTGAAAATTTCCTTATCTTCTAAAATTCGTGTGCTTTTTGATTTCAGATACATCATTTTTTATTTAGATAAAATTTTGGTCAAACGTCTTGGCAGTCTAAAGGTATTGTAAAATAAAAATCTGTACCTAAAAACTTGAATATACTAGTATGCTTGTATGCTATTTAAAATCAATTATAAGCTCAAATTTCTGATCTTTTATTTTCATTTTTATCTAGATCCTAAATGTTACAATTTCAAGTAGCATTGAAAATATAAATATCAAAGTGAATAACAGATTAAAAACAATCTCAGACATGGTTACAGTTTTACTTTAACATCTTTAAAATCTGACTGAGAAAACAGCATCTGACAGCCCCCATTTTCCCTAACCTTAAAAAAGCGAAAAAAACACGCTGGGATTTTCTAATAACGCAGTTGACGCGTAAATGCTAACGTGTCAACCTGTTTGCAGAGAAAATTCCCAGCGGGATTAAGACATGAACGTAGAAATCGTTAACTTGGAAAAAAAAACAATCTATCAAGCTGGATTTCAACTGGGTGTTAAACTTTTCACACGAGACGAGAGCGTTACGATAACGAGGAAATTTTGTAGAAAAAATGTTTACATGGCCTTATATTTTATATGCCATACGAATTGTGTGCTGATTCATGATAATCAGAATCATTCTGATGAAGTAGTAGGTACCTAGTGATGATACAGATGTTGAGATCTCTTTCAAAATATAATGTGTTAACTTGTACTTTTCATTAAAGTATAATGAAAAAGTACAAGTAGGGGAAGTACGTCCAAAATGACATAGGGTTTTCTTTTAGCACCATAAC
This sequence comes from Ochropacha duplaris, assembly GCA_951361185.1. Classification (NCBI taxonomy): domain Eukaryota; kingdom Metazoa; phylum Arthropoda; class Insecta; order Lepidoptera; family Drepanidae; genus Ochropacha; species Ochropacha duplaris. The sequence goes on along the minus strand of OX592704.1, from coordinate 4,053,145 downwards.
TTTTAATTTATTATAACTAAAACACAGAAATCGTAAAGTAATATTCTAGGACTCATTAACTATAGAATAAACACAAAAAATCGTCATAAAAACAAACACTTTTGCAATTATTAAGTCTTTTATAGAGCTCCATCAAAAACCATTTTGTCCATACCGTATTGACATAGTACTAATTGACATAGTTTGGTGCACTTGGACAGTTCAGGGCACTCAACGTGAGCCCAAAGGGAGCAATTCAGGCACCTTAGCCATCCTTCACCAGGCCTGGCACGCGAGTAAAGGTCACTGCATTCGATGCAAGCACAGTCATTCCCAGTCAGTCCTATTTTTTTCGCATTTTATTGCATTATTCATTATTATCATAAAAATTACAACAAAAACTGTTATTGCAAATGTGAAATTCGAACAAAGGCATTTATTTTCCGCAATAGTGTAAGCAAATAGCAATGTAGATAAAGTTTCGCAAATAATGTAAGCGCGTAAGTTGTTCTGTCACTGTATACCGTATACGGTAACTTTACGGTTTCAATATACTGTAAGCCTTATTTACACTGCGAGCGATAATATTTCTCCATGTTATTATATTACTAGTGCTACTTATACCTATACTAAAAAAAACAGTATATAAAACGGAACAACGATTTAACATTTTAAATTGAGTAAAATACTGAAGTCTCTCTGATTCTCTACTGACCTTTTAGCTAATGGCATGATGCAGTGAACTTTATAGAAGTGCAATTCATCATGCTAAATGTCATTTGTTCAACGTAGTTCTCTATGTGTGTTATTTAAAGTTGGATTAAATTTGGAATACTACTTAATCCCACACGTTCATATGTGTATGTAGGTACTTTATATGTTTATTAATCGGGGGATGGGTCCTTTACTTTTTAATGTTGATTAGGTCATGGTTAATTAGTCCTACCTAGGGATCAAACTAGGTGTTAGTTACCATACTATTCTATTACTATTTTACGATGTCAAATCTCATATATTTTATATAATATTTATATCATATCAACTAGTCAAAGAGCAATTTGCTAGGCGCGAATAAAATTAAAAAAGTTTACCATGTTCATTTAACAATGTCTTTACATATTGGAACTGATATAGCTTCGCTTACAGTGGTATATCAGTTTTATGTATACTATCACACAGAAAACTATATTCAAGCAGAAAAGTGTTACATTGTCAAAGGTCTTTTGAGAATATATTCCAATTTCGAAGTTCATATGTGAAGTGACTTTTCTAAACCTACTTTAACTTTTGAAAATATAACTACTATTGTACAAATATACCGTATACATACCTAATGGCGTTTCGGCAGCTGTACTTGAGAGCAACAACAACTTGGGCCAAATACAAGCCTAAATCAATATAAAAATGTCTTGTAGTTTGTTAGACTTAGTTACTTTTACCACCATTTGTTAGTAAAATTATAATTTAACTTTGATTAAATACATTAACTTTGGGTCATAAAGGTATTTATGAATATTATGTTACTTATGGCTCTCTTCTTAGAGCAATAAAACCCGTAACTTGCACTACTGTTTAAAATTAAAATCAGAACTTGATAAAGCACTTTACGTCACGACTGTACAAGAGCTAATCGATCTTGTACAGAAAACAAAGCCCAGTGATATTGAACGTCATTTCGTAGACGCATCCGAAGCTACTGCCATCTATTTGATAAATGAGGTAGTAAACAAAATCATCACTTACGCCATGACAGTTTGTTGCCATAGATCAGTCAATGCGAAAGCTCAAATATGTACGTAATACTCCCTATAAAATAAAGGCAAAATAGTGCGGAGTTGGATGTTAGGGTGACGACTGACGATTCTAGATATCTGTGCTGATCTTTTGTCTCATAGGACCTTTGTAAGAGCTGAAATTGTTTGTCCACTAGGCTCTCTTAATATCCTATACAGATAGGTAAATAATTATATCAATGTCTTAGTATAAAAATATGTTTTGTAATATAAATTCCAATTAGATAATAACGTCAAAAAATACAGAATTTAATTCTCCAAGTTACTTCAATTCTTCAAGTTCTCCAGTAACATCATAACAGCTTTGTTGCAAACTAGAAAATACGTCAAGTTGACAGCGAAATAGCTCAATTGAATCCGCTGACAAGATTCCCAATAGATTAATGGGCAATTCTAGAGACAATTTATCTTCAAGATAAATTGCATTAAATGGTTACGAGTTTTCATTTAATTGTAATGTTTCAGTTTTATTTAGAAAGATATTGACAGGTTAAATGCCCTTTTCTCTAATCTAGCATCTACCAGCATCATCATCATATTTTTTTCATTATAGAGACGTGGTATACAAGACAAAGAAAGTCTTGTTTTTTGTAATTTGTTTACCGCTAGCTCTTAGCTCTTAACAGGTATTTACTAAACAATTAAACTTGTTAAAAACCACAATAACTCTTTAAACAAAAGTATAGAACCGTTTTTCAACCCTTCCCGAAACTTTTTCCATTTCGGCATTCCTTCACCGATCAGAAATGATAAAACTTCGCTAAGTAATTAAAAGACCGACAAAATTTTGAAACTTTGTAAATTTATTAAAAAAAAATCAGTCGCTTTTGCAATTTAATTTCGCGTGCAAACTTGACTCATTTACATAAACACTTATTATCACGACTCAGGTCGTGGGTTTGATTCCCACTCCAAACAAAATTCTAGTTAGTAATCTCTAAGTATGTATTCAAAAAGTAGTATTATCAATATATTTTACACCCAAGTCTATTATGCACTGATGTGTATTCGATGATAGCCTTCCATGCCAAATATATCACTCACGTCCGGAATAACAATAACCTTTTTCAACGGCCCTAAGTGTAGTTAGGGACGGCATTATTCAGAGAATCTCCTTCAAACTATTTTACTTTTATTTATTGAGGATGGTCGAAAAGAAAAAATATTGAATGAAGCATTAATATTTATAGGTTATTTTTTTGCGGTTTCGCACGCATAACCTCTCGCAAATGGTGACGCTTTTACTAAGGTTTTTTTGGTATATTTGGTAGGTGATCCACCCGCCTATCTCTCCCTTAAGTTAGTTGTACTTTTAATAAGTATTTATAATATCAGTAAAAAAGGAGTGGTGAAAGTTGAGCCAAAATTACTAAGAACGGAGGAGGTAGGTAAATGATAAACCCAAAGATTTAAAACTATAAATGAATTAGCTCAACGTAACCTTTGTAAAGTCACTTCAATATATTTAAATACTTGTGTTATTTAATAAAAAGCTTTTACTAATTAAATTCTAATAAATCTTATACTCTGGAGAAAATCCATTAAGATACTTTTCAGGTTGGAATACTGTTTTTACCTTAATTGGATGTTCTTGAATAATAAATACTTAAGTCGTAGAGAGCTACAATATTTCTCGGAAATATTTTTTGGAAAATGCTGTGTATATTGATAGATTAATAGATACAGAAATGTATAATAGGTACCTTAGTTAAACGTAAGCGTACTCTTTGGACTATTTATTATTTTATCACATATTTTCCCACAAAATATCTCAAATATATCTTTTCTAACCCCTAATAGTCCCAAATACAACAAAAACTGGACGTTAAACGAACTAGAAAGGGACTCCCTAAATGGTGAAATTGGTCGAAACCATTTTCCTGAACTATAAAATAAATCACTGTCTCAACTCCATTTTTTTCAGTCAAAAGAAACATGTCTCTTTCCCGGACACCCAAATAATGGAGTGACAACCTTAACCCTTAATTGTATTCTCACAAAGCTTTTTGTTGTATAACAGAGTATATGCAATGGGTCGCAATTATCTACTAATTTCCATTGTATGTTTATCTTCAATTATTTTTTCCTTCTCTTTAATGGTCTGTTACCTTTGTTAAATGAAGTTACATATTTATATTTGATACAAATATTTATTTATTTATTTCTAATTTTATGCATATTTTCTTTGGAAACGTATACTATTTTGATTCTGTTTATTCCTGGTGAAAGGTTTTATCATCAATAATAATATGTTTTATTAATAGTTCAATCAAAAATTCTGTGAATTTATTATAAGTTTCACAGGTAAACCAATTGACAGGAAATTAATTAAGCACAGCTTCCATTACACGTTAAATATTCTCTGTGTAATTATGAATGTTGCCATGCACATCGCTTTGGAAATTCAGTATAAAATTACGCTAAAACCCCCTACATCAGCGTGATAAAGATAAATTGTGGCGAGCTACGTACGAGCCACTCACGGGGCGGAAAAATGCCGATTCACTTTTATAAAGCCTCCATGGAAATGAATAAAACTGTACGCAGAATGTGGATATTTTTTCGCGATTTTCGCTTCAGCCGATAAAGAATAATTTATGAAATCTTAAATTTTGAATTCTTTTCACCGACTCCTTTTTCAACTTACGCTGTGAATTAATAATGAGCATTTTGAATTGCAAATGTACCGTGGATTTATTTATTGCAATATTGTAGAGGACCAAAATACATATGTAACTATATAATTTTAGAAACACCATATATTATCTTTCATACCATCAGGTGACCCGCATGCCTCGTTGTCACTTGTGACATAAAAAAAAATCATAAGTTCTGTTCTCTTTTGGAGAATAGCTGTGATATAACACCTAAAAAAATTTATAGATATCATAGTATTATTCAAACCTCATATAAGGCTAAGTAAGGTGCAGTCTGCTCATGAAATGCCTCGACAGACAAGTGGCAGATGGTGTGCACAAAGTGGCAGGTCGACGGAGTTAAAGGTACTTACTAAAAGTTATCATAGTTTTGCGGCATTTGCGTCAGGTAATTGTAATACAATTCCATATGGATACAACAAAATGAAACGTGAAAACTCTGCGTTGAAAATTCCTGAAATTAACTAAATTAGCCACATAAAAAAGTTCGTGCAGTCAAGTTTTTTTTCGCAGATAATTTCAAATGTAATATTTGGATAATTGTTTCGTTTTGTTTAAATTAATTATTATCATTCAGGTATAGCTGCTACTATTTAGTTCTAAATTTTGTTTTAATGGAGAAACGGGACCGCAGGTGAAACTACGGGGCCGAAAGCTAGTTATAGATATAGGATTCATTTGCAGTATTTTTTATATCAATATTTTACTATTATTTTGATCAAGACTGAAAGAAATATTTGCGTTATAAGATTATATAAAAGACTTTTTCGTCGTTTAATATTATGCTTGTACCTATCTGTTGTGTTTTGGGCTTTCAAAATTTAAATTCACCCGCCAATTCATCGACTGTGCTACATGTCATAAGCACATATTAAAACTTCTCGCCATCCGGTTGGTGGCGCGTCGATCGCTTTCAAAAAATTCGATTCGTTAGCGACGACACGTATGTCGCCCGGTCTGCTCAAAATAAGTGAAAAACTATCTAAAGACATTAAAAACTTCAGTGAAGTGCCAAGAAACAGTTACCCATGGACTTGACCCACCGATTCATCTAATTGTGGACCCTATTCTTCAATTTTGGACGCAGTTGGGAACCATCAAGAACATCGTGGCGGGTGACGTACCTAAAACGTTTGTCTATTTATTCCGTAGCCCTTTACTGTCTAATATTTTGTCTAGTATTTTCAAATTATATTATTCAATCTCCAGTTGTGTTCCGTACACAACATTTTGGTCATTCGAACCAAGATTAACCAGTTACAAAGTTAGGATTCATCAAAAATACTCAACAAAAATACCTACCTTACAAAATCATACCTATTTGTATCAAATACACTTAATCTACAATAGGTACATGCTTTTTACACACATATACATACTCTAACAAGACTGTTTGTTATATTTTACGTGTGTAAATTAGCTAAAAAAGCATATTTTCAAAGATAGCTAATTATTTTTTATCATACATTGTGCTGACGCTCGCTCGCGTACGCGCCGGCCGGTCTCGGTCCGCGCCGTCGCCATTACGCGCGAACGCCGATTTCTATTGCATTTATTTTAATTTAACATTTTGTAAAATTTTGTTTATTTTTTGTTTTTGAGCCTATTTAGAGGTGGAAATATTCAAAATGTCTCGATCTCAAAGTGTTAAAGCCAGTAAAAGTGATCCCTCCGATGATAATGATGATTTCGATAAATTGTTACAACCACTTGTTATTTCCCAGGAAATGTTGTTTATGCGATTACAGTCACTATTCGAGATGTCAAAAGGTGTTGTTGAGAAACCAGAATTGTGTGATATTTTTAATGCACGAGTGCGTGATCTTCCTATGATTCGTGATAAGTTCGAACAAAATATAGGACAAATTATTGGGATTAAAAAGGATTCGAACCCGAAATTTGTACCTACTTACAAGGAGATTGACGCGTTTGATCAAATGTTCTATAGTATTCAATCTGTTGCTGCGAGTATCAACACACAACAACCTCAGGGTAGTAGTCGCGTGAAAACCAGATTACCGAAATTAGAAATATATCACTTTGATAGTAAACTTGAGAATTGGCCTACATTTAGGGATACTTTCACCAGTTTAGTTCATAACAGTTCTGACATTTCTAGCATCGAAAAGTTTTATTATCTCTTAACAGCTGTGAGTGGATCTGCCTTGACGATCGTGAAGTCACTGCCGGTCACAGCTGATTATTACCCTTTAGTGTGGAGCGCTTTATTCAAGCGGTACGAAAATAAGCGAGCGCTTGCAACTACTTATTTAGATAAATTATTCAACTTCAAACCTTTGACCGTCGAATCGGCCTCGGGTTTAAATTCGTTTTTACAGACATTTCAAGAAAGTGTAAAGGCTCTTCAGTTATTAAATATACCTGACTTAGCGAGTTTTATATTGTTTTACATTTCGTTACGTAATCTCGACCCTACTACGAGACGCGAATTCGAATTAAACTCGAAGCAAGGGGAGGTACCTGCGTTCAACGATTTAATGTCATTCATCGAAAACCATGTTAAGGTTTTGGAAATGTCTGATTGTAAATCTAATGCAATAAAAAATTTAAATATAAATAAAACAAATCAAATTAAAATCAGTTCAAGTACAAATTATTCCAAACCTATTAATTTTAATAAATCAAATAATCAAAAAACTACCTTGTCATGTACGTCTGTCGGTACAGCCAAACCTAGTGAATCAATCAAATTCAGAGATTGTTTGTATTGTAAAAAACCGCATTCAATTTACAGATGTAATGAGTACATTGACCTTTCGCCGGAACAACGTCTTATCAAAATCAAGCAACTAAAATTATGTGAAAATTGCCTTCGTGATCATGCTTTCAAAGACTGTCCATCGAAGGTTCGCTGTACTATTTGTAAAAATATGCACCATCACACTTTGCATATTGACTCGGGTTCTAGTGCGGGTTCAACTTCGAGTTCGAATTGCAATAGTGACGCTGCACGCGCTGTGTCGCTTACTTGTTCGACTGAATCAACAGTGTTGCTTGGTACTGCTATTATACACGTCGCAGATAGCTGGGGTCAATACCACACCGTACGTGCTATTATAGACAGTGGTGCCATGACGGGTTACATGACTCGAGACTGCGCGAATCGACTTGGACTTACGCGACGCAAGTGTGACTTTCAACCAATAGGTTTAGGTGGGAATCCAGTACAAGACTTCGGTGTCTCGACTTGTACTATTAAACCTCGAAATAGTGATTGTCCTATTTTGACTACTGATGCTATTATCGTGCAAAATATTGCCGGTAATCTACCGACTGCGCATTTATCTGATACAGTTATCAATCAATTTCAAAATCTCGTTTTGGCTGATCCATGTTTTTATAAACCAGCAAATGTAGACATGCTGATTGCTGCTGATTTATTCCCTCATATCTATAGCGGCGAACGCATTTTCTCACAAATCGATGGTATTCCTGTGGCCATGAACTCTATCTTCGGATATGTAATTGTAGGACAGACGTCGGTACATAGTTCAGATCAGAATGCCACGGCTGCTTGTTCGGAAATTAGTCAATCAGTTGACACTAAATTCTGTGGATTGTCAACGAATATTGATCAGATCATGTCAAACTTTTGGGAGCTGGAAAACATACCGTCTGTTAAAGAACAGAATCCAGACGATGTTTTGGCTGAGGAGTTGTTTGCATCTAGTTACAAGCGCGATAGTTCTGGTAGATATGTGGTTCAATATCCTTTTCGACCATTTTTTGAGTTGGGTGATTCTCATCAGATGGCGGTTCGTAGGTTTGTCAATCTCGAGTCCAAACTTGAACGTCAACCGCTACTTAAGTCTGAGTATCACAATTTCATGAGTGAATATGAATGTCTTGGGCACATGACTTGCCTAGGTAACATGCAAAACGTGGATTCAAAATATATTATCCCGCATTTTTGCATTTTCAAACCATCGAGTACGACCACAAAACTTCGTGTTGTATTCGACGCGTCAGCTAAGACATCCAACAGTCTGTCCCTGAATTCGGTCGTCCTTCCAGGTCCGAAGCTTCAGGCAGATTTAAATCAACAGTTGATCAACTTTCGTTTGAATGAGATCTGCTTGTCCGCGGATATTTGTAAAATGTACCGTCAGATTCTCATCGATCAGACTCAACGAGAGTATCAGCACATTCTTTGGCGGGATTCACCCAATAAAGAAATTCAAATTTTTCAACTCAACACCGTGACATACGGGGTGGCCAGCAGTCCATACCTCGCTATCAAAGTTCTACAGACCCTCGCTGAGAACGAAGCAGAGAGATATCCAAAAGCTTCTTCTGTACTGAAGCATGCCTTTTTTATGGATGATTTTCTTTGGTCCGTTTCCTCAGTACAAGAGGCTGCTGAGTTACAGGACGAGCTGATGGCACTCCTGCAGAGTGGTGGCTTCACGTTACGAAAGTGGTCTAGTAATTGTGTGGAAGTTCTGCAGCGATTGCCAGTCGATCATCGTGAAACCCCGGTAGAATTCACTGATGATCAGAACCTGTCTATCAAGATCCTCGGTCTTCAATGGTTACCAGCTTCGGATTCTTTTTCATTTTCAACGACTCCGTCAAGCCCCGTTGTAACAAAGAGGTCTGTTTTATCTCAGATTGGACGTCTTTTTGATCCGCTTGGTTTCGTTGCACCTTGCGTGTTCTTTGCGAAATGTTTCATGCAGAAACTGTGGTCACTGAATTTAGGCTGGGACCAGAGTTTACCTGCAAATTTGGAGGAGCAGTGGTTAACCTTTGTTAACGAACTACCTCTTTTATCCGACTTCAAGCACGAACGTCATGTCGCTGTCCCAAAAGAAACTTACTCTCAGATTCTAGGTTTCTGCGATGCGTCAAGTCACGGTTACGCTGCCGTCGTATATTTGCGTTCTTCAAACGATGCTGGCAAGAGTAAAGTCAGTCTCCTCATTGCCAAATCAAAAGTAGCTCCGTTGAAGACAATTTCTATTCCACGGTTGGAATTAATGGCAGCACATCTTTTGTCAAAATTAATCAAGTATGTCAAGTCTATCTTATATCCAATTAATGAGACACTGTTGTTCACCGATTCATCGGTAGTCTTAGCGTGGCTCAACACTCCTTGTTACCATCTCAAGGTCTTTGTGGCAACTCGTGTGGCCAAGATATTGGAAGCGGTATCTACAGATTGCTGGTACCACGTGAGTGGCGCATGTAACCCAGCTGATATCTGCTCCCGCGGCGCAGCCCCGTCTGCGTTGTTGGCGATGCATGAATGGCTTAACGGACCTGATTGGCTTTCTCTAGTCAAGCCGCTCTGGCCAGTTAAGACCATCGATGATTTCAAGGATGTCAATCCTCCAGAACTAAAGCCTCAAACCACTTTAGTTGCTGTGGATACTCCTCATTCAAAAAGTTTTCTCTACAAGCTGACTGAAAAGTATTCTAATTTTGACAAACTTATCAATGTCGTTGCTAGGTGTTTTCAATTTATTCAAAACTGTAAGGTTTCAAAAACTGAACGGAGAGCACTCTCACTCAGTGATATTAGAAAAGCACATGATATCATAGTTAAATCTGTTCAAAGTCATCACTTTTCGGCAGACATTACAGCCCTGTCGAGAGGTGAGCAGTGTTCCCAACCACTGAGAAAGTTAAACCCTTTCGTGGACCTCAAATGTTTTCTCAGGGTGGGGGGCAGACTTTCCCAGTCCAATTTGACTTATGATAAAAAGCACCCTCTGCTTCTGCCTAAATGTTCTAATTTTACTAAAATTCTAATTGACTATTATCACAAATTGCATCTGCATATTGGTCCAAGAACACTTCAAAGTATTATAAGTCAAAAGTACTGGATCATATCTGCTCGAAGTGCAATTCGTTCTCGTACGATTCGATGCATATCTTGTTTCAAAGTATCACCGTCAACTCGACAACCCCTCATGGGTCAGTTGCCCAAGTATCGATCTCAAGATACTCATGTATTCCACACTGTTGGAATAGACATTGGCGGTCCCTTTTATTCAAAAGAATCTAATAGAAGGAACGCTAGTATTTCCAAATCGTATTTGTGTGTGTTCGTCTGTTGTTCAACCCGAGCGGTACATTTGGAAGTTCTATCGTCCCTGAGTACGGAATGTTTTATGGCAACATTTGACCGTTTTACGGCCAGACGCGGCCTATGTCATTCTATAATTTCTGATAATGCCACGAACTTCGTGTCAGCCGGCAAGCATCTCGCAGAAGTTTCAAAGTTCCTTAATTCAAATCATGATAACTTGAAAAGTAAGGTAACTAGCCGTGGAATTGAGTGGAAACATAATCCTCCCACAGGAAGCCATTTTGGTGGGTTATATGAATCTGCCATCAAATCGGCGAAAACACACTTAAAGCGTTCAATAGGCACTAGGGCATTATCCTTTGAAGAATTAACGACAGTCTTCTCTCGTGTTGAGGCTGTATTAAATTCCAGACCATTGTGTCCGTTATCAAATGATCCTACAGAGTTTGAAGTTTTAACTCCATCGCATTTTTTAATAGGTCGAGACCTTCTCTCTGTACCAGAATATGATATCACTGGTCTATCAAATACTTGTCTTGGTCGTTGGCAGGCCACCCAGCAGCTTTCCCAGCAGTTCTGGAAGCGTTGGAGACTAGACTTTCTTCATACACTGCAACAGCGACAGAAGTGGTTTAGCAACTGTCAAAATCTCAAAATCGGAGATCTTGTTCTTTTACATTCTGATGCTCCACCTCTGCAGTGGCATTTAGCTAGAATAACAAAAATTCATCCCGGACCTGATGGCGTTGTTCGCGTTGTCAGCGTTCGCACAAAGAATGGCGAGTTTACTCGTCCGGTTGTCAAAGTTAGCCCTCTCCCTTTGGAGCAGGACTTGCATTAACTCAATTTAATCATTTATTTTGCTCACATAGATTTTACTGTAAACCTATGTGAGAAATTTCTTTAATATACAGTCCACACTCTACCACATGACACATTTACTACACATTTCAAAATAACATTTTTCAAAACACTACATACATATTTCAACCTCCTGGTTTGGTAACTGGGAAATCCTGGTGGATTTCGGTGGGGGGAATGTTGGGTTTTGGGCTTTCAAAATTTAAATTCACCCGCCAATTCATCGACTGTGCTACATGTCATAAGCACATATTAAAACTTCTCGCCATCCGGTTGGTGGCGCGTCGATCGCTTTCAAAAAATTCGATTCGTTAGCGATGACACGTATGTCGCCCGGTCTGCTCAAAATAAGTGAAAAACTATCTAAAGACATTAAAAACTTCAGTGAAGTGCCAAGAAACAGTTACCCATGGACTTGACCCACCGATTCATCTAATTGTGGACCCTATTCTTCAATTTTGGACGCAGTTGGGAACCATCAAGAACATCGTGGCGGGTGACGTACCTAAAACGTTTGTCTATTTATTCCGTAGCCCTTTACTGTCTAATATTTTGTCTAGTATTTTCAAATTATATTATTCAATCTCCAGTTGTGTTCCGTACACAACACTATCGATATATTTTTTTTCCATCAGCCAAAACGATCAACAAGTGAAATACAATCAATGTAAAGATTTTGTATTGGCTTTAAACTAACGCTCGCTTAAACCGCGTTAAATTCTCATTAGATCAATCGAATCCAATAAAATTGCTCCAAACTGAAACGCCGTGTAAGTGAAATTCAAACATTTTAATCAATGGAGGTCACAAGACAAGCTTTAATTGCGTTCCTTGGTGTTGCCCTAGCAATTGGCTTAACCGAGTTTGAGGTTTGGTCTTGATGGAGATAAATGGAGCAACATATATGTGTAATCAGTTCAATCTGTTTGTTTACATCTATTTTCAGAAACTTCTCAATGATATTAAATAATGTCTGTTTAATGAGAACATAAATATATATAACCTAACAGTTTCATAAAGGATCACAGTTAAAATAAACCAGTATACCTATTATAGCGTTATTAAGGCAAGAGTACCTACCTATAATCTGAGACAGCGGTCAACAAATGGCGGACTGCGGTCCAAATCCGGACCGCTGACCTATTTTGTCCGGACCTTCAGTAAACAGCACAACATTTTTTTGCCCGCGCTTTGTGCAAATAGTTCAAAGCAAAATATGTAATTTTAATAATTGATGTACAGGAGGGCGTATAAGTCTACTAAACCGTAACAGACGCATAATTATAAAAAAACGGACCCCAAATGAAACGATAATCCCTGATCTGAGATATTGATGTTTTATATTCATCTGCATCGAAACATACTGCTTCTCCGATGATTATAACTGTTCATCATAGACTATGGAGCAATCTAGGGCCATAATGAAGGCAGCGTCATCTTGTTAACTGCAGATTCGTTATGCAAACTCGATTTATAACGTGCAAACAAGCAAAATACATTCGTGAAAAGCCTCTGTTTCAGGTTGTTGGGTGTTGAAGCACAATATTAATTGCTTCAACAGATGCCTAATACATTTACACTAGGATATCTAGGTTACAAGGTAGAAAACGGGACTTGAATTTAACATGTTAGCAATAATTTATTACTATTATTTAATTTTATAACAATGCTGTAAGCTTTTATTAATTCAGTTAAATAGATATGCTATATATACTATGGGTTGGGTATGACAGTTCTATTTAAATAGGAAAAATCAAGTCTGATGCCTATAGTTACCATTTACACCAATTAGTTGTTAGTCACTCATCACTATAAATCGGACCAAATTTTCAAAATCCATTTCAGTTGAATTCATATCGGACTATTGAAATTCAGGAAAATCGGGAAATTGATTTTTTAATCCTATCGCTGATAATTGAAAAAGTTTCCGAACTGTCCGTCGGTCTTCAAGTCCAACTTTAAGCTAAACTGACCCTAGTTATCTGGTAATAAGACGAATTTCAGTGTTGAGCGTCGAAGCACCAAAATTACGTTCCAAGTTTTAATTATTTAGTTTTAGACAGAGAGGTACAGTGAAAACTTTAAACTATTTGTTAACTTGTGGGAATAATAATAATACCTGCATAATTATGTTCAAATAAATAAGGTTTGTTCAGTTTATTTGAGAGCTTAACTTTCTACTAATTTATTTATACAAATTTTATTGAACTTGCATATAGAAAAAGGGAGACTGCTCTATTTTCCACTAAAGATATATTTAGTTTTTGGGCGCAATACTAAACACTAGATTCTATACTTATTTAAATTTACATAATTTAATTGGAATCTCAATTCAAACTTTCCCAGATATAAAAATCAAACAAAAAATCTTAATTTTCAAGCCGTCTCTCTACCGATCTAATTAAAAAGACCTAATTAGGAAATGTTGTGTATAATTCCAAAGGAAATTGTAATAATGAACACAAAATTCTCATAGCTCTGTGGCCTACATTTTCCCTCAAACATAAAATGGGTTGAAACCTATATAAGCCACTTACAGTTCCAGAAACCGTTAAATGATACAGATGCCAGTGCTAAGGTCTTTGTGCCGACGTTCTCAAAGAGTCACAGAATATTTAATAAGTTTCGACACAGCTGGGCTCTCTGGTTAATATTGTATTCTGTTTGACGTAACTGAAATATGACATCCGTTTGTTTTGATCTTCTGAAAATTTCGAGTGAAGGATAAAGATTATTTAATAGTAGTGTAATGATTTATTAGATCTGTATTTGGTTCCTGTATAACTAAAATAGTATTCTAGGTATTTTATCATTAAGATCAATGTTTGTGGTTCAACCTTACAATTGATTTTATTTATTAGATTAAATAGTTAATATAAACCGTCATCTTCAAATAAATAAAATAACTGACAGCTAACGTCAGTAGTTTCAGAGATTACCCCCTACATCCAAACTCACAGACTTTACCTCGTTATAATATTAGTGCATGCACATTTGTACTCACGAATTGTTGTATGCTTCTTGTATTACTTTATGGTAGCTATTAAATTTATTATCTTAGTAAAATCGTTACTCTTAAGGGTACAGTCAGGAAAAAAAACAAACTTTATAGAAAACCAATATTTCTATAGTAACACAGTACGCATGCTACATCACTTCGTAAGATAAATGTGTGGTTTATATAAATTTGTAGCTATACTATATTTTTAAAATCCTTAAAACCTTTTAAACATAATCTCTAAGCATTTGACATTGCCACTGACTAAGTGAAATGGAGGTTTTTACACTCGAACATGAATGATCCAGCCTAATGGCTCGAACGGAAATACATAGTAAAACGGGAATGCTCACAAAAAATTACGAGCTTTATCATTTCCGTAAAAAGACGAATGTGTGTTAACAACACACATTCGTCGGCTTCATATTTTTATGTACAGCAGTGTATGTTTTTAATATATAACTAAAATTTAATAAAAATAATCTTATGTTGTTTTTTTAAGTACCTATTTACTTTTAATTTGGTTTATTTAGAATGAGTAACTGTATCGATAGTGAGTGTTCTGAAACTAAATATTTATCATAATATAATTCAGTATGTATTTACAGACAATATACAAATTACATAAACAAAAAAAAGTCGCTGTAGTCGATCAGCTAGGCTCGAAAATTAAAAACTATATTTCTTGAATTTAAAATCACGATTTTACGTTGAAAATGTATTCAATTACCACCCACCGTTAGTATTCTTTTGTAATATTTTTTTTGCATTTCACATTAAATTGAAATAAAAATACCTATTTCGATTTTTATGAATTGATTTTTTAATTTTAGATATTAAATATCTCGAAAATGATGACCTTTTCACTGAGGTGATTTTAGTATATTTGGTAGGTGACCCGCCCACCTATCTCTTCATTAAGTTTGTCATACTACTTACCGAACACACCGTGTAATGTGTAAAAAGAACAACTACTACTCTAAGGGTGGTTAACTATAAATTACTTGTCCCGGTAAATTTCTATGCAGAGCGTACGAAAATTCCTTGTTAACTGACACGGGCGAATGCAATTTGCCAGCTGCCACTTACAACAGTTACTTAAATAAGTACAAATTTAATAAACACTTGATCCAATTTACAACAAGGATACAAAATACCACAATTATTTTTGAGCTCTTTACCAGGATATCAGAAGTTTAGTAGAGACATCGTCAATACAGTGAGTTAGGCGAAAAATATAGAAGGCAAATAATTGACTGAAAAATACCTACCAGGCAACCAGAATATAGAAGGTGTCCTCTTTATATTTGTGACCTACGAGCGCTACGACACGCCCCGTAGCGATAACGGAAAAGTGTGCTACGGTGTGTATGTGTTTATGAATGTTAAAAGTAGTGTAATACTCGTAATATGTAGTATATCTATTATCTGCTCAGGATCAGATAGCTGTGTGTGAAGAATGTCCCAGGATATTACAAAATAAAAACCGGTCAAGTGCGAGTCGGACTCCCGCACGAATGGTTCCGTAAAAAAGGCAAAACAAACACGTTTGTTGTATGGGAGCCCCCCTTAATTATTTATTTTATTTTAATTTTATTATTAAAGTAAAAATACAACTGAGTATTTTGTGAATATTTCAAGTGCCTACCTGTTGCCATTAGAGCAAAAAAGGGCAAAAAATAGAGTTTGATGTATGGCCCCCCTTAAATATTTATTTTATTTTGTTTTTAGTATTTGTTGTTATAGCGGCAACAGAAATACATAATTTGTGAAAACTTTCTCAAGTTTCATTGAGTTATCGCTTCATGGTTTTTTTAAACGGAACAGAAACAAAAAAAAAACTCAAACAGGAATAAAACAATCTAAGTAATAAAAAGCTAGTTTTATTTCCCAAAAATAAATCTATACCTAAATATTATTTTTATTTCAAATTACTTTAAAGGAACAATAAAACCTAATAACATAAAATAATCTGAATGAAATAGCAAATATTTATTTTCGTCTAGTATACAGGCTGTCTGGTAAGTAGTACGACAAACTTGAGGGGAAGATAGGTGAGTGAGTTACTACCAAATACACAAAAATTACTTTTGTAAAAGTGTCACCCTTTTCGAGATTTAATAATATCTAAAACTCAAAGATCAATACATAAAAAAAACTTGAGAGGTGTCAAGGGACACCCGGATGGAATGAAGTTATATAAGTTATATATATATATTTTTTTTTTTGGGAGGACTTAAAGGTGGAGGTCTGAGGGACCATAGACACCCTTACGCGGACTTTTCAGTGAGCGCTTAGGGCTCTCAACCGAGTTGCAAATTTTAGACGACTGACCGCTGAGGGCGCCCCAGTTGGGGCACGAACCTCGGCTCAGGGCGTCGTCGAGGGGACACAAAAGTGGGACGGGCTTCGCCTAAGCGATTTAGAGTAGTTTTAAGGGACGGTCGGATTACTGGTGCGGCTCGGGCCGCCGTTAATTACGGGGGACGAGACTGACTAGTCGAGAGAGTATATATATAAATAGAAATGAAAATATCTGGCTTGCTTTCTATAAGAGAGAGAGAGAGAGAGACAGACAGAGAAACATGCGCACGTCGCACAGCTTACAATAGCTTACTACACACAACTGTCACCCGACCAACTGACACTAAAAGTGTCGGTTTTTCGTAAGATTTTTTTCCGTCTAGCCCCCTTTCACAACGCGCGATAAGGAACTTCGTTCCAATATATATATAATATCTCAAAAATGTTGACCTTTTTAGTGAGGTCATTTCGGTAGGTGGCCCGCCCACCTACTTTACTGGACTGTGGCCTGTATATTATGTGTTGTATAAAGGATGGTTTAAATTGGCGTTCTTTTGTATAGTATATCTCAGTTTCAAGCACAATACCCCTGCAACATCTCCAGATACTTTGCTACCCTGAGCTTGAAAGCTATACAATATATTTTAGCTTGAAATTGTTAGGTAAACAGACTTAAACAGTTTTGAACCAGTTGCGCTAGACACAAAGCAAACAGCATTTTCCTAGGATAAGCATTGTTTGATATAATACGTAACATAAGACAGTGTGTGATAGGAAAAAAATAACATGCTGTGTTTTAAACCTAGTGCATCTGAAGGAGCCAGCTGAAACCCAGCTTACTTTTGGTAAGGAATAAGAATTCTGATTCCAGTCCATTATTCTGAATACCATATTTTTGTATGTTACCTCTGATGTAGCCCCTAGATGTGCTTCAAGTTCTAATGTTTTTTTTTTTCTGTTAAGTTCAATGTGTTAAAAATAAATTACTGTTTCAGTTTTGGGTAAACCATCAACTGTACAATATAATAAAAAAAAACGAGATGTATCTAAAACATACAGGTTTAAGGGTTAACTATGTTTCTTTTAAAAATTATATTATTACTTATTTGTATTTTAATTAAGTACAAAAAATATGAATAGATTATAGGTTTCCTCGCGATTCTTGGAATTCCATTTTTTGTAGGTACTTTTGGGACAATCGTCCCTCTATGGTTAATATATGTATAATATAACCAGGCGCTTATATAGGTACATTTTTATAAATTACACGTCAGAAAACAACTTAGTCACCATATGAATGGATTGTTTTCCAAACAAATGGAAGATTTACTAAACAATTCAACGTGTATATGTTACTGTGAAAGCCCGAACTACGGTAGATCCTAAGACATACCACCTTCCTCTCGATAAATCTTAGGTTTTACCATGGAGACATGGAAAATTTAGAAAAATAGACATGTACGTATGCACCTACATAATTATTATATACGTTATGTGAATAATGCAGATATTCTAAACAATACCTAGGAAATGAACCAAACACCGAATGCACGTAAGTGAATGTAATAACTTCTATTCAGAATTGATATTAATTGATTAGGTTAGTGTAGTAGTTATTTTGAGTTTGAAAACTAAAAAACAAACTCGACGGTGTTTAGTAAGTGCTTAGTAGATTCTAAATTTAAATTCTCTATAGGAAATTCGAATTAAGAATCTGCTAAACAGTTGCTAAAAATCTTCGAAATCTATATGAATAAAGCCATAAATATATAAATAAGGTTTTGACTGATAGGTAATTAAAATAAATGATTAAAAAAGTTCCAAATACTAACATTTAACCAATAGTTTTTGTTAAAAAGACTAATGATAAAAGCCATGAAAATATATCTCTAAAAATAAAATTAAGATATACAAGTTAATCCTAAGATTTACCAATACACGGGCTTTTACTGTAACATATACATACATATTTAGTATTATTATTTAGAAACAGATTCTAAGCTAAATGCATACAACTCCCTCTGTGAATAATGCAGTCATGTGAGTGAAAGCCTCGCTCCAGACACAATACCTGCCCACAACGCGTGTCTGATATTTCCGTTTAATATTATTGTGAGGAAATTATTTAATATGCTCACACTTCGAAACACACGTGAAACGTTGAAATAATATTACGTACTTTTTGAAAAATATTCTAGATTTGAAGTTCTTTTTTATTTCTGAATAGATTTATCCTTTTAAATGAAATGCTATTTTACTTACCTTAATTAATTGTACCTCGTTCTTTACATATCATTTGTCACTACTCAATTATGTTCACAATCAAACCATCTATCACAACAGTTCAGTTTAATCTCGACACTTCATAAAAATCCTAACTTAAAACTATCCTTAAGTAAAAACACTATCTTTATACAAAACATCTACTATAAACAGACACAGATATTATTCTAAAGACACTGACAAATATAAATTTAAGAAAGGTTCGTTAATTTTAAAAATATTGCCCGCCAAACACTTGTGTTCTCAATTTGAAATTATCATTGCGTAGTGCTAGTGCGCGGTAGCTTCGGGCCGCGGTCGTCGGGCGACTAACGTTGTCAACGCAAGCCCCAACAATGGACGGCAACAGCCTACTTTATACTTGGACAGTATACATACCTACTAATATATCAACATATCAAATGTGCAACGAGAAACTGGGTTACTCTAAATTAGTAGAGATTTTTTACCCGTCTATCCGAGTGTAAGAAAATGCGGGCGGAACTTTTTAATTATGAGATTTGAGGATTGCAAGAATTCAACTTCAGTCAAAGTTATCTCGACTTTTTAACGTTTAAATTAATGGCAGGGTAATCATCGTTTAGATATATTTTTTTTAAATATCGAATGTTTTAACGGATAAAAAAACTTAGTTTATTGAATAATTCTAGTTTTACTCAGAATATTTAGATTGAACGCTGATATTATACAAGACATCAGGAGCCAAAATCAATATTAAAATATCAGTACGAATAAAAAAATAAATTATTTTCCACACGCAACAAAGCTTCTGTTACAGAAAATAATTTCCAGAAAATTTTCCGCACGGTGATTCTATCTCGCGTACCTATTATCGAAACCGAATGCAATATATCATTCTAAATTGCTTATCGGTATCGATTCCATACAACGGTGTAGTAGTGTTGTCCCAGTTGGATTTATAGACATCTTTCGAGACAATGGACGGTGACCGATTCTCAAACGGAACGAAATGATCAACGGCGTCGCGTCGTTCCATTGAACAATAGATTGCAATTTTAGAATAGCCCTCTTTCCATTTGACGTAGAGTAATTCCACTGAAAATTTTAATGACTTTGAAGCTCTTATATTTAAGTGGTCTGCAAGGGTTACGAACTCTTTATATACCTTCTAAAGTACGTTACATTGAGGTATTATGGACGCTATTTTAATATTTTAAATTAGGTACCTATAATAATTATATCGTACAATAATAATAATACCTTAAAATCAGAAACCCTTAGAGGTGTTCTGTTAAATTGGTTTTAATAACTTTGATTTATGTTTATCACAATATCTTGCTTTATTTACTGGTTTCGGTTTACGAATATTACTCAGATAATATTTTTAAACAATAAATAGAACGAAAAGTTCAGTGAATACAGAGATATGATAATGATTTTAGTATAAAATATTCAAAATTTTTAATAAATAAAGTCTGCGAAGAATTTTTTTATATCTATTATAGGATCAATAATGTTTTAATAATATTATTTCGTTGTATTCTTGTGGTTTATACATGACGTGAATAGAAACATTTATGATACATATGAACTGGCACCGAAGTTTGATCATATTTCATATTTACAGCTGAAAATAGCTTCAGGCACATTTTATTTTACAGCGTAGTTTTGTCGTTTACAAGGAAATTGAAAATGTAAAAATGCATAGTTAAGGTATACATGCAAGGTTTTATAAGCATTGTGTTCTGTTTTATTTAAACAAGCAAGATGCCCTGACATTGTAGTTTTATTAATCTGTAATATAGTATGTACATTTATATTTATTACATTCATAACATATGTATAATAATCTCTTAATAAAAAATCATGATGTATTTAAATTTTACATATTTTAATTCATCAAAATTAACAAAAAGCCTTGAAAGTTCTCAATCGATGTTCGGTGTTGACAAAGTGATTGGTTTTAGCTAGTTTTAAGCACTATGTCTCAAACTAATTTCACCAATAACTTTGTTAATTTATTAAAATCTTCAGTTCAGATTGCTTCCGTTGTAAAGGAATGTCTACCTTGACCTAAATTTCAAATTTCTAAGTCACCTAAAATTAACAAAATATAGTCTAGGTTTTTGATGAGTGAATGAGTCAGACTATAATAGTTTTATGCATGACATTTGAGATTCTAGATATTCAAGACAGATTTGCGAAATTGAAAATTTCTAAAGTAACTGGAAATTGTTCGTGTAAATGCATAGTTACTGCAGGTGTATCGCCATTTTCATTATAGCATAATGAGCTTGAGCTTTCCGTGAAGGAAAACATCGTGAGGAAACCACAGCACGGTGGTAGGGTTCTTTGTAGTACTCGACTGGCTGGCTACCACCCACAAGTTAAAAATATGTCGCCAAGCACCTGTTCGTGT
Organism: Ochropacha duplaris; assembly: GCA_951361185.1. Classification (NCBI taxonomy): domain Eukaryota; kingdom Metazoa; phylum Arthropoda; class Insecta; order Lepidoptera; family Drepanidae; genus Ochropacha; species Ochropacha duplaris. The sequence continues at coordinate 4,031,835 of OX592704.1, read as the reverse complement.
GTTCCGGCAATTGCACTTAAGAACGTTTGCCTTTAAGGCATTGTTATAAGGTGTACAACGCATTGGCAATCCCGCTATGGTATTGCTAATATCTATAGGCGACGGTAGTCACTTACGATGGTAAGTGATGAGGTGACCCGCCTGCCTCTTTGTCACTTGTGACACTGGTAAAAATAGATACTTTAATTTTATTTATTTGTATAGATCCAGGCATAATATAAGGTTCAAAATTGAACTGAACCATTTTTCCATTCCAAATTATACCGAAATCTCGTTGTCGTCAAACAAAACAAATTGAAATATACACAGTTAATTCACTTTCCGGGAATACATCAAGTTGACACACACTACATACATATGAACAGAGCTGATGGTGACATCCCACGCTTAGCGTTCGGGACCAATAATTACAGTTCTAATTCAAGATGATGACTTAACGGGCTCTGAAGCTGACGGATATTATTACGACAAATGGAAATACGGATCTATTAGAAGGGAGCTGCGCTGAATGGATCTACGAGTTGTAATGTGACTTAACTCATGTGTTTATTACCTTACTTAACTAGATAATTATTATTAGATTATCCGCCAACGTATCAGCTTGGCCATCCAAAGAGGAAACGCTGCCAGCCTGCTGGGAACCTTGCCGATCGGCAGCAGCGGCAGCCTCGAAGAAGTTTTTATACATTATAGTTGTACATTTGTTTGTATATTTTGTACATATGTTGTGAATAAAGATAATAATATTAGATAAGAAATAATCCGTGCAAATATTGTCTTTTTCTGGGATCAAATAACGCGTTTCTATTTTTCATTGAATTTGGGATAGACATTAAAAAAACTTCATTCACAGGCACTTATGAATAGTCAGACTCTAATGCACGGTTCGGAAGGTTGCTTTCGCTGAGAAGAGCCGGAAATAAACTCAGCAATATGTAACACTTTTGAAAAACATTCAATAATAAAATTGTTTATCTAGTCTCTCTGACAATAGATATTTGCGTTATGGCGGCAAAATTTGTAATCTTTGGAATGTAATTATGATTGACTTATTAAACAACAAACTCAAGCAGACCAGCCCCCACATAAATTGATGGAACTGTGTGATTATGTAGAGAAACTAAGCATGTCTGATATGGAAAAACTCTAATCCTGCACACACTATGTGCCAAAACTAAACATTTCAAGAGTTTAAAAAAATGGGTATAGTTTTTTTATGTTAATAGGTTGAGAAACAGGCAGACGGTCCACATTATGGTAAGTGGTCACCGCCGCCTATGGACATTTGCAATACCAGGGTGATTGCCGATGTGTTGCCGACCTTGAAGAGCTCTTTTTACGCCCTTTTTGAAGAACCCCATATCATAGCGCGGAGGGAATACCGTGGAAGGAAGGAACGTCCGGCTGTATAGTATTTAAGGTAATGGATATGTATTATCAAGTAAAACTAATACGTACATACAAAACACGATCACCATATCCAAGCTCCGTATAATACATGAGTAAAATATTAATTCAACACAGACAGCCCGTGACGTTGCTGTCCCAACTTTTAATGATAAGGGTCGAAAACGAGAATAATTTTGAGACATTCCACCGTGTGGTGTGGTACAAAACAAAAGCGAATAACTATTAATTAATCATATGTATACAATTTTATTACCTTACCACATTAGGACCAGTTTTATCCCAAGTAAGCTTTCAAAAGTGACCGAAGTTTTTTATTTTAATTAAATATTCTAGCATATTATTTACACACGGCCATTAGATTAAAAAACTAAACAAAGTTTGTACTATGCCCATATGGATTTTTTTAACTTTTGGATAAGCTTGTGTTTGACCGCAATCTCACGAAGGTAAGTGGTGATGTGGCCGAAGGTAGTAAGCACACAAAGCTAAGATGGGAACTGGCTCTCAAGTGCAGCTGTCGGAACACACCAATAAGTGCTTTGCCAGCCAGTCGGGTAATGCAGAGTACCCTACCACCATGCTATGGTTTCCTCACGATGTTTTCCTTCACCGAAAGCTCAAGTTTATTGTAGGATTCGAACCCACGACCTCCGCCGCGGTATCCGACGTCACTACCACTGAGTTAACATCGCCTTAAAACTATATATTATACTAGTAAATATTGTGTAAATTGATAAATAATAATGTAATTAAACTAAGAAGTGGCAATCAGTGAATAGGTACAATTAATTACTCTAAGCTATTGAGCCACTAAATACTGAACAGGTACTTTTTGTGAGATAGAATTTTATTCAGTTACTAACGCTTCACCTTATCATTTGCAACATTACGACCTTCGCGAATTCTGATGAATATTCAAAACAATTTGTTCAGACGCAAATTTGCCTTACTTTTTGAATATGTAGGCTACAAAATTCCTACCTAACATTGTACATCACATTACTGTAATGTAGGTATATTATAAATTAATTAATTAAATTTATGTTAAGTTATTAATGTAAAATAATTAAAGTTTCCATATGACGCAATATATTAATCTTTAGCCTGTTTTCATTCAGCTACATAAGTGATATGATGGCTATGACTATGAAAAAATCCAGATTTTGTTTTAAATATCGAAAATATTGCCTGTAAATAAAAAAATCGGCACAACCAGGGTCGTCCATAAAATACGGCTCATGGAATTTTTTGACCCCTTCCTCCCAGCTTCGTGACGTTATGTGACACTTCCAGCGACCCCCTAAAAAAATTCGATAACAATTTCTTGTGATTAAAAATAGTATACAGATGGATAATTCTAAGTTATAACAGGCGTTAAAGTACCTGAGAAGGACTCTCTATCGTAATTTAATAAAATAAGAACTGCCAAGTTAAGAAAAGCGTTAAAATAAAATTGATGAACTGCAAACGTCACGCTTTCTTATCATATCTCGTCACGCTAAGCAATACCCCTCCTTCTCCCTAATTTGAGAACGTATTTTATAAACATTCCCTGTAAAAGTAATAAAAACACACTTTACGAAGAAATAACATAGAAGAGAAGCTAAATTAAGTTATATTATACAAACATTTATCTAGTATTATCAGAAAAGGTTAAACGGATTTTATTTTCATGAAATAAGATCATAAAAAATCTTTTCTTAGTCTATTTAATTTAGCCAGTTTCTATGCTACTTAATTTTATTATGCTAAATTATCAGCTTACAGTTTAAAAGTAGGTATTCGTTGAAATAAAAGCCTACTTATTCATTTATCACCGTAACAAAATGATCTGTTTAACTTTACCTACCTAGAGAAATTCTCAAACTTTTATTTTATTGAAATCCAAATGAGTACCTATCACTTATTACCGAATTAGGTACTCATTGAATGAATTTAATTACTTGGTCAGATTATTTTTCAGCCTCTTGAGATTAAGTAGGAAAATTTCCTCATCCGTTTGAGTTATTTTGGCGATAATTTTGGTTTTAATGTAAAAGTTAAGCTTTCTCAGTTTTCAAAGGACTTTTTAATGTATTAGTCAGATAATATTAATGATAGAACTTCACAAGTATCCCTTAGTCTTTAAATCAGTTAATAATATTCAAAATAAGTTACGTCTCCAAGGAATTTACCTAATATCCATTAATGAAAATAGTTTTGGCCTGAAACACGAAAAATGTTTGTAACTTCCAGGGCAGACTCTCTGTATAATGTTACAACTTACTATAACGTTTTAATGTGAATAATTACTCAAGAACAGTCTCCAGCGTATTTATTTCAAAGCGCTGAAGTTTGCATGAAGTTCACGGGAGCTGTACTAACTTACTTGATGGATTTCAACATCGTTGTTAAATATTCTGATGAGTTCATCTATTCATTCAACACTTATACCAAATTTTATTTTTGATTGTACTCTTTCCTACGTTACAAAATTCCCGTGTTACGATGTTAGTCCGCGATTAACTCCGAAACTACTAAACCGATGTTGATGAAAATTGGCATACAAATAGAATGTATTCTGGAATAATAAATAGGATACTTTTGTTCTTACCGCGGGGGACAGCTAGTTTTTTTTATATACTAATATGTTTATACTGCAAAATTAGAAGGATCAATATCAACTTCTGGAAGTAAAAACTAAATACATATTATAACACACACCTGAAACTTTAAACATAATTCAACCTGTGATTACTGCTCCGTGATTGCCTAGCTATCTGCTAGTCACAAAAAGACAAAGAAGATAAAAAGAATCTCCTGAATGTAGGTCAACCAGAAATTAAGGCTAACTTCGAATAAAACCTCGAACTAAAGGATTCAAAATACTTGATAGCTAGGTACATATGTTATTTATACAATCTAATATACATTTGATACTATTAAATAATTCTTTTTTTTTAATTGGCTTATATTTGATGATTGATTCAGTCCAGTATTATTATTATTTACCAGGGCCTAAACTGAATAAATGAGTTTTGAGTTTGATTTGTTTCAAAACCGTCAAAGTACACTTATGTATAAATTATATTGGATGTGAAGTAAACATTTTAAGCGTTTTATGTAAAAGTTTGTATGTTTGGATGTTTGATCCTCGATCACGCAAAAATGGCTGAACGAATTTTGACGAAACTTGGCACACAGATAGATCATATCCTGGAATAAAACATAGAATAATCTTGATCCCGGGAAAACTAGTGATTAATTAAATTAAATTAATTATTGAGTAGTTCAACATTGAAAAGAGCTCCTGTATATCTTAATGCCGTATGGACATTTTCAGTTACAAGTGTTCCTACCTAGATCATCAATCAGTTATGCTCGATAGTTCCCGGTTTGAGCTTCAGTATTAAAACCATCGGAGCGAATCGTGTTCGGTTTTCCAAACAGCTTGTTAAGTGATTGATCACTTACGTGTGACTATAAAAGTATTATTTAAAATTCTTTAACTATGCCATATTTTCAGCATCATAACTGAGTTGTATAAAAGGAGTTCAGACAGCCTACTATCAGGTAGATTGATGATTTTTTGAGCAACTGCAACTATTTTAGCTATTTTCCCAGACTAATTATAAAGAGATTATTCGTATAAATACTATGTACAGTTACCAAAACTTGAACCATTTATATTCAAGCTTAAACCATCAGTATATATCCGCACCCGTTACGAGCGTGCATGTCACACTTATGAATGAACGACCCTTTAGTGAAGTAACTATTAAGCTGCATCACAGAGCTGTCTCTTGAGCGTGGCTTAGAAGGGATACTCATGATTCTGATACGATCCCTAATAATTAAAGAAAATGCATTTTTTTTCAATGTTTACAAGCGTATTGCGTTTTCTATTAATTAGATCAATAAAATTTCATCGTAAAGATTCAATTATATTATTAACCCGTTGGCTATTAATAGGGACAAATGTCCCAGGAAAACAATAGAATCTAGTATATCAGCGATTCAAGTTATCAATATCGATGTTTTATAGGGTATTATAGATTGAAAAGGCATTGACTATCTTAAATAAGTTTTAAAAAATACCCATGGAAAATAGCATAAATACATTTCGTCACAATTACGAAAAAACAGATTAATTATTATGTGTTAGCTAGCATCAGCGGCTTACTCAAGTACTAAAATCACTATCTTTTTGAGTGTGACATAGGTATTTAGCAGAGGTTTTACGCTTAATTCTAATTGCTATAACTTCGTACTTGTAGTGTACTCTTGATATTTTGTAGGATTATTGATAATTATTTATTTAAAAAAACTATCCGCAGTATTCTACCTCAAATATCATTGTGTATAATTTATTTGCATTGCATGTATACGAGTACATATTAACGAGATTTCAGCAGTCTGAAACGTGACTGCAAGTTGTAAATATACTTGCTACTAAATGATATTTTTGATGCTTGAAAACGTCAAAATTTTTACGACCTCGGAATTATTTACTTTTTATGTAACGATGTACCTACAATAATTAGCTAAGCTAAAAAAAAAGATCGCTAGGAAGTTCCATTCTTTTTGGTTTACTACTTTTTCTAAGTAATCTTTTCAGTCGCGGTTGGCGTGGTTCACATGTTACTCTCAAAATTTTCATGAATTTTAGGATGTGCCGAAATTTTATGACTTTGCTTTGCAAGCGAATCACACTTATGACAGCAAAAGGGTGGAAAGATTTAATTTTTTCTTCTTTAAGACTTGTGTGAGTTATGTTTACATTACATTTAAATTTAGTTCATCAATAATCTCATTCATACATTTTTAGATTTTTGATAACTTATTGCAACTTCTTTGAACAAATTGTCTTTTACAAAATGTATTTTTATTTGAAAGGATTTGTAATATTTTAGTATATTTTTTTATCCCGTGAAGTAATAAATGCGAAAGTTAATGTAGAGGCTTAAACTCGGACGTACCACAAAAGATGAATAGATTTCAGTGAAATATGGCAAATAGATAGATGACTGTATATTGTTACATCATAAATGATAAGATATGTCGGACCGGTTGACGTGGTTGGTTAACTCTCTACCTACCACACCATAGGTCATGGTCATAGGATTCGATTCCCATTCAGGACCGACATTTGTTTGCATGCAAATGTTGTATGTCCTGAGTCAAGAAGAAAACATGTTGTGCCAACCCCACCTAGCGTGGGATAAGGACAAGTGAAAAAACGAAAGAATAAAAAAAAAGTACTAAATGTATATCAGTTAGGTATCCATAGCACAAGCTATGCTTAGTTTGGGGTCAGATAGTCTTGTGTGAAAAATTTCAGAGGATATTTAAGAAAATCCTTATCGAAATATATTATGTAAGAATATGAAATCCTAGAAAAACCTTGGCCATAATACATTCAGTGAAAAACTACCGCTGTAAGGCCGTACATACAATTACGTAGGCTCACGTGCAAGCACCACGCTCCACTGGCCGAGAGCCCTTATTATTATAGTTTCGCTCCCATCAAAGGGCTCCACAGGGCACTTGTGAATATTGTAATACTCGCGAGTAAACCTTAGCGGATGAAAGGCGGGCAATATACTGGCTTTCGGATAATTTGTTTAGTCTTCATAGGTACCAGATGTATTCTTTCTATTTGCAGAAGAGTTGAAAATAGTAACGTTAGATAATTATGGTTTGTAAACAAAGATTTTTATCTTTTAGTTCCAGATTCGTATCAATAGAAATACATACATTTGGTGGCGATGGTAGCTCAGATGTTGTGACATAGGTAGTTTTCGCACCCGCGACAAAGGTCGTGGGTGCGAAAACTACAATAAGCTTGAGCCTTCATCGAGTGGAAATCATAGCTCGGCAGTAGGGTACTTTGTACCCTCAAGTTGGAAGTCTGTCACCAAGCACCTATCGGTGTTTTCCATCAGCTGAACTTGAGAACCAGTTACCAACTAGACTGTGTGTGTTTACGTACGGCCACATAAGCCACACAAGCTTATCCGAAGTAAAAAGAAACAAAATTAATAAACAACTATACTCTTATAAACCAATCAAGTAGTTATCACAACAATGACGGTGCTGTTTCTAACGATTTCCTCTCAAAAGCGCACGTTTAGCGTTAAATGCAAAAAGGGGAAGTCGGCCAAAGAATTCCAGCGTCAATAAAAACAGTTGCATTTAATTTTATTGAAGTCAACAAGCTGGATGGGGGGCAGATCGAACAAAATGGGCCAAGTTTTCAAGTCAAGTGAACTGTCAATACGAACTGTGGACCGGTGGGTGAGTTGAAAACACTCTTGAAAGTATTATCTGAAATAAATGTGTTATTATATGATTCCCTTAGATTTATTTAGATTAAAGTACATGCCTTTTATACTTTTTACGTAGTATGTTCATATAATATGGAATGTATGAGATCATTAATTAAATGCTGATGTAGTAGGTACATGATACATAAAAAACAGAATCAGTCTACTAATATTATTAATATAAATGTTTTTATATGTGTTATGTTTGTTACCACTCAGCTCCGTAACGGGTGAACTGATTTAGATGAAACGTGGCATACATATAGATCATATTCTGGACCAAAATAAAGATAACTGTTTATCCAGAGGAATCTTATTCCCCGGGAACGCGGATGAAAACGCGGGACGGACGCTAGAAATACTATAAACATAATCTTTTTTTTTTTTAATGTCACAAGTGACAACGAGGCAGGCGGGTCACCTGATGGTAAGTGACAACCGTCGCCTATAGACATTGGCAATACCAGGGGATTGCTAATGTGTTGTACACCTTATTACAATGCCTTAAAGGCGAACTGGCTCTCAAGTGCAATTGCCGGAACACACCAACATGTGCTTGACGACAGATTTTCAACTTGAGGGTGGTAGCCAGCTAGTCGAGTACTACAAAGTACCCTACCACCGTGCTGTGGTTTCCTCACGATGTTTTCTTTCACCGAAAGCTCAAGCATTGGAAGGATTCGAACCCACGACCTTCGCCGCGGTATCCGACGTCGCTTACCACTGAGCTATCATCGCCTTATACTACGAGTATACGGTATATTAATACGTAAAGAAAAAATCTGAAAAAAATATAGTTTTGAGTTTGAGTCTCCTCCAGTCTGTCAACCGATGTTTTTTAAATTTTAATTTTGTATTGATGAGCATTAGTGACATCAATAAAAAAATTGAAATATATTTTTTTATAAAAATACATTGCGAAAAGTAATATTTATAATTATATCTAAAATATTTTTCAAATTCGACAAATTCACTGAATTCAATATGCATGGAAAATGCATGTGGTGAAATTTTTTCCTAGTTGCACGAACCCTTTGAATGCAAAGTAATCCAGAGGGGGTGCGACGTTCCGGTTAAATTGCAATAGTTGTAAATTTGCAATCTTAGAATGTCCAATCGGATTGCATTATTACATTTCTGATGGAGAATTTCAACCTATAGAATTGTTGGATTGTATTCTGCTATTCAAATTAGTGGATACCAATAATTAATTTTGCATACATTGGTTAAATTTCATGTAGCTAATATAATTTTAACCAGTACCTACATATAAAATCGAAATTGGAATTTATTTGAGCACACAGTACAATTGTAACGGTTCTGAATTATATAATTCATATTCTAATTACAAACAAACATTCTAATTAGAATGTGTAATTTATAACATTAGAAAGATCGGTTTACAGAAAAAAAAAAACGATTTCTCATTTTCATACATATTCCATCAACACGCACCTATCTGATTGATAAGGCATTTTTATATTACAAAAAAAAACGTTTTCAACTATTGATTTTTTTATAAGTACTCAACTTACTCCTAAAATGGACTGACAAACTGGTCATCACGGATCAGAATCGTTTGTTATGAGTTGGTAGTCCACATAGACAGTTAAATTGTCTATGGTAGCATCCATCCATGAGAAGCATACTTATAATCTACGTTATTTAGGTATAGCTTGATTTGTGAGTTAACAAAGAGAGATTTTGGGTTAATAGAAAATTAAACTTATAACAAAAATAACGTCATTTTTAAATGCATATTTTAAGAGATAAAAAAAAACAAAAATAAATGCCAATGTGAAAGTTACTGCATTGCGCTGGCAACTTGGACGAATGCTGGCAACCAATTAATTACTTAAATATTTAAAATAGATAATTTATACTAAATAAACGAGCATACTATTAATTTGTTTCTATATTTGTTATTTTGTCATTTACATCTATGTAGTTTTATAATGATTCCGTTAAACGGCAAAGGTATTGTCTCTGTATTTAGCTCTAAAAGGCGCTAAAATCTATTTGAAACTGAATGAAATAAAAAAAATGAAATGAAAACATGGGTACCTTATTTTTAAAACTAGTTTCGCATAAAATTATTAATATTAATGTTAAGAATATTACAAATGTTGTAAATTACCCTTAAAGACTTACTATGTACATAATAAAGCTTTGGAAAAAATGTCCTACACATTCAAACACAAGGTAATTTAATGACAGTCCGTTTTCACATTTCCTATGCGCACACAATTAGTACAACCACGTATGCCCGGTATACCCGGTATGCCCGGTTCCACAAACCTAGCCACGTTTGCATAATATATTTACAATGCTCCGAGCAACTGTGCTCCGTCCATTACCTATTGAAAAAGTATAGTTTTGTACAATAATAATAAATTAAAAGTAATTTCGAACCGTGTTGTACACTTAACTAAGACAGCTCTTAGTTTTATGTTCTATTTATTTATATCTACTTGTACCGTAAACTTAGGGGGAGGTAGGTGGGCGGGTTTCCTATTAAATATACAAAAATGACTTCAATAAAAAGATTGTTATGTATTGGTTTTTGAACTTTAGATATTAAATATCTTGAAAATCGTCATTTTTGTATATTTGATAGGTGACCCGCCCACTACTCTACGTGATAACATAAAATAAGTATAATTATAAATTGACATTGGCAAAAATTTACTAAAGAACGATTATAAACTCCTATTCCTTAATTTTCACAACTCTATTTTTATCATGTATCATATTGAACAAAGTAAAATTTGCAAGTAGTCACATAGCTACGTTTACATAACATGGCAAGCCATTAGAATGCCCTCCACTCCAAATTGGTGTTACTAACTATCTTAACATAGTTATATGTTTTCCATCTCCTTCTTACGAATAGTTTGCGACTACCCATGTCTATCATTCTTGAATAACTTTCAAAGTTCAGGGATAGACTCTCATCTATTCCTATTCATTGATATATTGATACTTGATTAAATCTCAACTTTATTATTCTTTCTTGTTCAATGCGAAACTTTAATAAATGTGTATTATTTTTATACTACAATCTTCAGTTCTTAAAAAAAATCCCCCTAAGGGGATGAACCCCTATGGTCTAAAGTTTGTATGTCAGGTGCTCTTTTATCTTTAAATGAAAACGTTTTTTAAATTATCTTTTAAGTTATACTTTCTCTATACGTTACTTAATAAAATAAAATCCTACTTAATATTTTTAAATTGCAATTATTTATTTGACAAATCGTTTATTGTATTTACATCCATTTAAAAGCAATTAATTTATTTGTGCCAAATTATTGTACATAAATTTAAATTCTATACAGCAACAATATTCTATTTACAGTAGCTTACTTAGGTTGGCGTGGTTGGTTAATACACTGCCTATCACGTCGCAGGTCGTGGGTTCGATTCCCATCCAGGACACACATTTGTGTGCATGAACATGTCTGTTTGTCCTGAGTCTGGGTGTAATTATCTATTTAAGTATGTATTTACAAAAAAAAAGTAGTATATGTAGTATATCAGTCATCTGGTTTCCATATTACAAGCTTTGCTTAGTTTGGGATCAGATAGCCGTGTGTGAACAAATGTCCGAGGATATTTATTCCGAGGATATTTTTTTTTCTTTTTTTTTCGTGGGGATATCCTCATGGATACCCGGCCCCTCAAGGGGGGCAGCTGGCCCGGTTATGTCAGACTCCTACTGACTAAAACCCCACGATGTTTCTACCTGTCGCTGCTGGTGCTGGGTATACGGGGGCGCCCGAGGCATTCGTCCGCGTACCCAGCAGCGACGGCCCGGTGGCAGGCCTCTACTGCTATGACGGGAGGATCGGAGCTCGTATCCTCACCGTCTCGCCTTAGGTAGTGAGTGGAAACACGCACTAGACTACCCGAGCCCGTTGTGAAAGGGCGGCTGACTACCCCGAGTCTGCCACCCATGGGCTCATGTATTTATGCCTACTCTAAGATTAACATAGACTGAAGCAATACACACACATAACATGTGTTAGTTGGTTACCCCAATCTGGTTGGGTGGGTCAACACAAATGTTTGGACAAATAGATAATACACAGTCTTTGCATAAATTACACAGGTATGATTTACTATGTACGCAATGGTGTTAACTATGTTAATCAAGCGAAATATTGTACTAGATGTATTATTTAAACAAAACTAATATTGGTATAAAGATTTATTAATCCAACATTTTTTCTCGAAAATATTACTAAACATAATAATTTAGATAAAACAAATATATTGTTAATAATGATTAAAAAAGTTACCTTTTTTACTCTTTAAGACTTTTCATTTGATATGTTGACCAAAATGATCGTCATCCGCCATCTTGTGGCGACGTACATTTAAAAAAAACCGCGTGGTGTCGTGGGACACCAGATATAGGAACGAAGTTCCTTATTATAAAAAAACTTGAGAGGTGTCAAGGGCCAACCGGATGGGACGAAGTTATATAAGTCGAGAGAGTATATATATAAATAAAAACAAATGTACAACTATAATATATAAAAAAAATCTTCGAGGCTGCCGCTGCTGCCGATCGGTAAGGTTCCCGTTTCTATATATATATATATATATATATAAATAGAAATGAAAATATCTGGCTTGCTTTCTATAAGAGAGAGAGAGAGAGAGAGACAGAGAAACATGCGCACGCCGCACAGCTTTTAGTGTCAGTTGGTCGGCCGACCCTACCCGACCCGACAAATGACACTAAAAGTGTCGTGACAAATTTTCCGTCTAGCCCCCTTTCACATTCACAACGCGCGATAAGGAACTTCGTTCCAAAAATACGACAATTACGAGTACGATAACAATTTTCGACGACATCGTTAACGTACATGCTGGTCGAAGGGTATAAGAAAGAATCACGAAGCATCTAGCGGACATACGTTCAAATCCACATAATTCGGAAAATAGGCAATATTCTCCGACGCGTGACTGGAGTTTCTTTTTCTAAATACATACTTAAATAGATAATTACCACAAGACAAACAAACATCTTCATACACACATGTCTGTCCTGGATGGGAATCGAACCCACGACCCACGATCGAATACGTCACACAAATATTACTTAACGCTACGGACGTTTTTTGCCGGCTAGGGTTCCACAAAAGCAACATAGAGTATTGCATATTGCATAAGTGGTTCTAATTCAACCCACAAGATTTGATCTACACAAACGAACAAACATGCATTACAAGCTAAATAAAAGTATTTAAAAATATGACTATTCCACGAATATGACGTTCAATTCTCACACAGGACAACGATTTGAGCAAATTCTTATCTATATCTGGGTGACATTATCGAAATAAGTAGGTATATTACATTTATATATATAAGTAAATATACATTTATAATAGCAGAGTTATTTTCGTCACAGCTATCTACGGTCTATCTTCTATCTTTGCTACGATAGTGCTACGAAAGTACTACGCGTAGCGTAGCGTAGCAGTAACACTGAAAATCTTAGTCAAAATATTACTAGCCACCTCACTATACCTACTATAAATTGAATATTACACTCTGCTCATCGTTTGTAGTTACTAGAATGTTAGCTTTAACTAGCGGCTTGTTGGTTTTGATTGTGCTACGTTAGCTCTACGGGATAGCTACGACGGAATTACATTATTCCTACGCCACTATTAACAGCGCAAAATAGGTAGAGAAAATCAAGTTTGACACTAACATTAGAATTGAGTTATGTATTTAGGAATATTTTTCTGTTTACCAAATATTAGGATCAGCCGTAGAATAAATGATTAATGCTTTTGGATAAACATGTACTTTATTGTTATTATTTTAAATAAATGACATTTACAATTTGTTCTTGATATTCCCTGTCCATTCTCTCAACGACTAGTAAGTGCCCAGTCAGCAAAATTTCCATCTCTTTTTCAGCGTTGCCCGTCATATAACCAAAATTATAGTTCATTCCCAATGTTTCAAATCAAAATCAAAACTCGTTTATTCAGTTTAGGACCTGGTAAGGCACGGTGGTTATAAACGTTTACAATTAGCTCCACCACCGGTTCGGAATACATTTAAACTAAGAAGAATCCGGCAAGAAACACAGCAACTTTTTTTTTTTTCTTGTAACTACATAAATCTACTGGCGCAGCACTGACGAATACTATTTTGTTATAATATTGATAAAATCTCTCATCTCTTTTAGTATGGAAATTAATGTCAAACGTCTTATTCTGGATCCTCAAGTGTGTCACGTATCGCTCGTAAAGCGGACAACGTAGCAGTGGCTATAAAATACACACGCCAAGCGAAAATAAGCGAGAAAAATAAAAACATGGAATGAGATACGTTTTACTACAATATTGTGCATTAACTTTATATACAGTTTAATACAGGAATATTAAATATCAATCTAAAATATAATAAAGTTGAGTTATATTGGTTTTACTTATAATTAGATATATGCAAACTCGTGAGGAAACCACTGCACACCCACCCATCGGTGGTAGGGTATTTTATAGTGCTCGACTGGCTGGCTACCACGCTAGACTTTTTTTTACGTCACTAGTGACAACGAGACAGGCGGGTCACCTGATGGTAAGTGACTACCGTCACCTATAGACATTAGCAATACCAGGGGGATTGCCAATGTGTTGTACACCCAGTCAGTACAGCCAGTCGAGTACCACATAGTACCCTACCACCGTGCTGTGGTTTCCTCACGATGTTTTCCTTCACCGAAAGCTCAAGCTCATTGTAGGATTCGAACCCACGACCTTCGCCGCGGTATCCGACGTCACTTACCACTGAGCTATCATCGCCTTTGAAACGAGGAATAAGGAAGGATTTATTGAAATTTAATCCCTAAGGGGTAAAAAGGGGAACGCGGGAGAAACCGCGGGACGGAAAGCTAATATTTTATATAGCCTGTATGTTAATCTCGTAAAAAATAATAAAACATGTCAACAAATATCATATCTATACAAAACAATTGCCGGGGTGAAAACCTAATTACGAAATCGAAGTGGAATTTACACTGCAGTGAATTGGTTCGCGATAATAATATTGTTTTTTTTTTTTTTTATTCTGGATAAGCTTGTGTTTGACTACAATCTCACTATGGTAAGTGATGATGTGGCCAAAGGTGGTAAGCACACAAAGCCTAGACGGGAACTGGCTCTCAAGTGCAACTGCCGGAACACACCGATAGGTGCTTGGCGACAGATTTTCAACTTGAGGGTGGTAGCCAGCCAGTTGGGTACTACAAAGTACCCTACCACCGTGCTATGGTTTCCTCACGATGTTTTTCCTTCACCGAAAGCTCAAGCTCATTGTAGGATTCGAACCCACGACCTTCGCCGCGGTATCCGACGTCACTTACCACTGAGCTATCATCGCCTTAAAATCAATCCATTTGA
Organism: Ochropacha duplaris; assembly: GCA_951361185.1. Lineage (NCBI taxonomy): Eukaryota > Metazoa > Arthropoda > Insecta > Lepidoptera > Drepanidae > Ochropacha > Ochropacha duplaris. Next base: position 4,016,696 of record OX592704.1, on the reverse strand, counting down.
ACAAGACTTCATCTTCCAATTAATTATTCGCTTCGATTGGTATTTAACTAGCCTTTATTTATCCTTACTATATACATACACCCTTACAAGACCCTTACTCATAAAACGCTATTTAACTAAAACACTGTTTAAGTTTCACGTTCCAGTAGGTAATTATCAAATACAGTAGTCTTTATTTAATAATCTTTATTCACGATACAAAGTCTTTCAGTTGCATACATTTTATTCAGTTTTAATATCCTTCTTTTATGTACGTTATATCTCACAGTGATGTCTAGTCCTCGTTCGTACAATTCCGGTCAGGTTTTAGTGAAATTGGTGGCCGTACCACTAAAACTTTTCACTGACTTTTTGGGACAACCTGAAAAGTCACGATACACGCTTTCATTTCACTTCACTGGTGCACTTATATTGATCTTTATTGGACAAAACACTACCAAAATTATTCAATAAAACTCAAAATACGAATCACGAATTTAATGAAAATAAAACGAAAACACAACATCACTTCGCAAGGTCCCGCCAAAAAGTCTCATACAGAAGTCAAATTAAATAGTGTTACTACATTTAGGGTGTGTTCCTAAATTCGATACAGCATAATGGCCAGTACGATGTGACGTAATCAACTGATGCCATATTATACTGGTAACTTGGTTCCACTTTTAAATAATTGTGGTTGATCGGTGTCAACTTTCAAGTCAAAATGGTTATGGCACTGACAAGTCTATTTTGGAACGGTTCAGCAAAGGTTTGGCAATATGGCGTCAGTTGATGACATCACTACGTACTGGCCAGTGTGCTGAATCGAATTTAGGAACAGACCCTTAATATAACTATTCGCAATTCAAAAATGGGTACCTATGCACTTTCTACATTGAGTTAGGTCAACGTGAATGTGACAATAAGTTAATATTGAATAAACTTTAGGTTGAAACTGAGAAGGGTGTCCCTTCTCAGTTTCAACCTAAAGTTTATGACAATGACAATAGTACAATGACCTGTTATTGGCATCCATTAACTATTTCACCTTTGGAAATCGAATACTGTTTTAATTAGTAGCTTGTTCACTTTATAATCTTTCAGAGGAAATTATTCCTAACAAAGAAACGTATATTATGTTTAAATCATGTAGATTCTAGACCATTATTAGTAGTACTTATTATTATAATTACATACAATCTAAAATACATGAAAATGTAAATAATTACAACCTTTGAAGATATACTTTCATTTAAACTTTACAGTACAGTAGTTATATAATGTTTTACAGCACCTATTTACTAGAAAATATTTAAAAATATATTTTTATTTCAACAGATTGATAAGCGTGCGACAGTCCTTTTTTTGTAGTACGTATATTGTCCCCATTGCCTAATGGGCATGTGCAATAACATCAGGTGAACCGCATGTGCTCTAGTGAAGACCCGTATTCTCAACCGCAAAATGCATAAAGTTTTGTATAATAGAATATTTTATTGAATTAACAAATTATATAATATTAGCGGCTTAGACATGAACACATGCGGTTTATTTTAAGTATCAATATGAAAGGTCGGGCTGTAAAGGGATCAAATACAAACCTTCGCACCCGCAGAAACGCTCCGTTTTTGGTTTACAATAAAATATTATTTTAAACGTGACTTGAGTTTATTTAATGTAATTCGGTAAAGTGGTTGCGGTTGTGGAATTTCGGTCATAATTTTAATCACTTACATAGACAGTTCAATGAACTGGAGAACATAATAAAATGATTCGTATACCTAATTAAATAAATAAATATCCTGGGAAAATTTTCACACACGGCTATCTGATCCCAAACTAAACAGAGCTTGTAATATGGAAACCAGATGACTGATATATATACTACTTTTTGTTGTTGTAAATAGATAATTACACTCAGACTCAAGACAAACAGACATGTTCATGCACACAAATGTCTGTCCTGGATGGGAATCGAATCCACGACTTGTGGCGTGATAGGTAGTGTGTTAACCAACCACGCCAACGAACCCGTCAGTTATTTGTCAATTGCCGTGTTAGGTGTAATTTAAGCGGTAAGCAATCAGTGACATAATAATATAATCATGCTAACAGCCGTGATTCCATCCACTTCACTTCAGTAGGTATATTAAAACATACCTGTTCACTCTCTTACCCGAGGGATCTTATCTTTTCTCTTTTTTTTTATCCGGATAAGCTTGTGTTTGACCACAATCTCACCATGGTAAGTGATGATGTGGCCGAAGGTGGTAAGCACACAAAGCCTAGATGGGAACTGGCTCTCAAGTGCAGCTGCCGGAACACACCGATAGGTGCTTGGCGACAGATTTTCAACTTGAGGGTGGTAGCCAGCCAGTCGGGTACCACAAAGTACCCTACCACCATGCTATGGTTTCCTCACGATGTTTTCCTTCACCAAAAGCTCAAGCCCATTGTAGGATTCGAACCCACGACCTTCGCCACGGTATCCGACGTCACTATCACTGAGCTATCATCGCCTTAAAAATGTGTCCTATACAAGGTCCCTTCCTACCAAAATTCATAAGAAAATGGTTGAGCGGTTTAAAGGTGAAAAGGTAACAGACAGACAGAGTTAGAAGCGTATTATGACATTGATGTTACTTAGTATCTAAATCCTATTAATAACAAGCGCCATCCAAACTAAAACTGTACCTCACCATATTTACAAATAGCTTTGATCCAGACAGACAGATATATGTATAGATATGATGTAGAGTTGAACAATCAATTCGTATGGAATGTTGACATCAATAACTCTGATTGCTATGATATGATATACGTAGGTATATTATGATTATAGATGCGATGAAACGTAATTAGCCATGTTTTAATGTCTCAAGCGAAGTGTAATGTAATGCCGACATATGAAATTAACATGGAGCAGGAAGGCGTATGAATACTTGAGGACTTTTTACAATACCTAAAAGGCAAGTGGCTCATGTACATGTACTTGTATATTACTATATCTATATGAAATTGGCCATATTATTACATCTATACTGATATTATAAAGAGGTAAAAGTTTGTGAGTTTGTGAGGTTGTAGGGGGTAATCTCTGGATCTACTGAACCGATTTTGAATTTTTTTTTACCTATAGAAAGCTACGTTATTTGGGGGTGTCATAGGCTATATTTTTATCCCGGGAAAAGATAAGATCCCACGGAAACGCGTGTGAAACCGCGGGGGACATCTTGTCTTTAATATCGTCGCTAATTATAAAACTTTTGCTGTTGGTCTACGGAGTAAAAAGAAAAGAAAATATTCCTATATATAATCTATTAGCAATTATTGAATTTCAAGAATACACATTAAATAATTGATAGTTCATTTACAGTACGTCGTTCTATAGTGAAAAAGGGCTTAGGTCCTATTTAGGGGTATGGTACCTATCTGGGCAGCTACTACAGCTCCACGTGAGAGCCAGTTTCCTTCTAGATTAAGTGTGGATATTACCGTTCACCACATCATCACTTCATCACACATAAGATTGTGGTCAAACACAAACAAATCCCAATGAAAAATAATTTTATAATAATTATACAGTAACAATAAAAACATCATTCAAAAATAGAATTTACTGGGAGACTATAAAGATTATGTCAATGATTTTCCAAGCTACATAACGGAACGTGGTTTCTGAGTTGTCACAGGCATCGATGAAAATGATGACGTCGGCAAAATGCCATAATCGAAAGAAAACGCTGACTTGGTCCGTAGGTAGTCTGTTCTTTTTTACTCGGTTTCAGATAAAATAATGTATTTGAACTACGGTAGGTAGCTCATAAAACTGAACGCTACGATGTATTTTCAAATAAAAAAAAAACATATTTAAATTAAGGTTTCATAAAAAAAAATACAAAAAGTTATCCTAGCTACAAGACGTTTTTTTCTTTCTTTTTAATGTATTCTCCAACTTAATAGTAAACACAGCATCGCCTAGCAATGCTTAGTCCAATTAGTCTCGCTGTCCTTAATATTCTGTTACATCTTACTAGAACTCCAATGATATTATCACCTAGATCCATACGAAAGCTTTGATTCCTTTACATATCTATTACAGTCTATCTATTCATGACTAAAATACTATCGAGTTAACAGGCATTATGAGCCATCTTTGATTACTTTGAAGGGATTTGTTGTTGTAAATATTTGTTAGAATAACATATTAACTAGCTAATCTAGTACCTATAGGGATAATAAATAATTCGTGTACGTATTACAAAAAAAGAGAGAGCCTTACAGTAATATGATGTGTCATAACATCTGACATCTCACTTTGTTAATTACCATACATGTACCAACCTCTTTGAGTTTGAGGATGTATATGCTAAAACCCTTTGCCTGAACTACGATAGAGAAAAAGTTCCTATCTGACAGTCAACTCTCTACAGGTTGCAGGAAAGTTAGAGGAAAGGAAAGATGTTACACTTAAAAAAAGCAGTCCTTTCCAGTACCAATAATCTGAATTATTTAAGTGTTATAGGTGATAAACAAAATTAGCAATATACAAGTGTCTCCACTTATCTTATTAAGGAGAAATGTATGAACAAACTTAGTTCGCAATAAAAGAGCATTAGTACGCCCCAGTTTGCATTGGGAAAATGGATAGACATCAATTCGCCCGGAGGCTTTCAGAAAATATTAAACTACGAAAAAAGTTTTGCACTATTTTATGCTCAGTAGGTATCAATATTATTAGAGTAGTTCGTTGTAAGTTCAAAGATACTATTTGACATGTCTCAAAAACGGTACCAATAATTTATTAATTTAGAGGTAAATATTTAGATGTAGGTACTATGTGACTTTTTCACGTCGAAAAATATATTTCAATATATCTTGAATGAAATACACAATTTTCTTCAGTAAAGTCTAACAAGACTCTAGAACTCTGATAAATAGGATAAATCAAAACCTATATTCGATTAATAAAAAAAATCTTTTTCTCTTTTTAATATAAAACCAAATCAAACTGAAAGTTTCGAACCCTTCAATCCTTAAAAAAGTCCCAAAGGAAAATTAATTTAGCCAATCACAAACAAAACTGAATATATTTGAACAATGCCATCAACGAATTGGAAACTACAAAAGAAACGAATAAAAAGGTTTGTTCAGCTTGAAAAAACCGGTTAGATTGTTAGGAAAATTTCATTCATACCTGTAATCAACTGATAATTTACTTAACAATATCAATTTTAATTTTAAGCTACATAATATAGTGAAAAAGAAATAAGTTACTAATAAAACTGGTATCTGAGTTACAGTCAAATGCAATGGTTTTCAGAAATACAGGCCAAGATCAATGGAATTGCATTGAAACGTCAGCGCCAGTGATTTATTATATGCCTGTTGTGAATATAGAGTAGGTATGTAGGTTTGAAACGAGGTACTGGCGATGGCGTTGACAAAATGTTTGCTATTATTTCACATAAAAATACGGACTTTATTTTAAAATGTTGAACATAAAAAGCGTATGAAGTGTAAAAAGTTTAATTAAAATTCTCCCACATTCTCCCACTTGTTATGGCCTATTCAGAATTCATGCATATTTTAAGGATCACTGCTCACTTATATAGTTCTCCATTACATTATCAAAATATCTTGACTTATTTAAAAATAGGCTTGAAAATCCAGCAATACAATCAAGATTTGAAATCAAATATTAGAGTTGTTTAAATTCTAATTAACCAACAACTTTTTTTATATTTTTAAGCCAAGCGGCGTTGCGAAACTATAGTCTAACGCCACAGTAGTCGATTCTCTAAAATGGAATCGACTATTGTCTTGAAATACTGCACCTGCATTCCAAAGCCAACTCAAATATTTTTTATAATACTACAAAATTTCATTGTAACCAATTTTGCTGTACAACACCCACATAAGGAGACAACTTATTTAATACACTTACACCATACTAGTCTCGGTGCGAACATAAGGATAAACTAGAATAATTTATAGTAGCAATACGTAATGCCAAGTGTAACTCAGTACCCGCCTTCTGCATTACGTTATCATAAAATATGGCGAAGTAAGAATAGTTACCGAGTCGAGAAGTAGGTATGTATCCATCCGCGCATTGAATATTTATTTGTGTCGGAAATACGATAGGTGAAAAAATATTCTATCTTTGTAATTTATAGCTAAAAGACCTAAAGCATAGGATATTCATTTTTTTTTAAAGTTGCGATAAAAGGATTGATTGACACATTCTAGGCAAAAAAGAATCGCTTTAATTATTAATTTAACTAAAGATGAGATTAAATTAATAACAACATATTATTTGGTTGGTATTAATGAATTATTTTTATACACTTAAAGTATCAGTAATATATTTTTATATGATATCAGCTGGGAACGCTACGGGCTACGAAAATGCCTACGGATATTCTTGCTCTTACAGCAACTTACAAAAAACCATGTGTCCATTCCAACAAATTATGTAATACGTTATAGCTTAGATAAGTCCTAACTTGCACAGAATCCGTCCTATCGGGTAAGTTTGTCGTTTCATCTCGTGGTCGACTGACCGATATTGGGGCGTTCCATTTTAGGTCTTCAATCAATTCCATTTAAAATTTAGAACAATTCCACTAGGAGCTATTATAAGTATTTAAAGTCTGGGAATAATATTAAAGAAGGAAATAATAAATTGTAACTAAATTGTAAAATTAGTTTTATTTTAAGTATAATTCTTTACCAAAAACAAACCATTTATACAAGGTATTTATATATTTTGTTTTTATAATAATGTTTAATACAGTAATGAATATAAATGATAATAATATAAATGAATCAAACCTTTTTAACTATAGTTTTAAATAAAGTACATTGTTTGTTTTATTTTGTAGAGCAACAATGAAAGTTTAACAATAACAAGAAATAAAAGCAAAAGAGAAACAGCTGTTTTTGACAGGCAGGTGAACAAAAACTTTTGTGTACGTTTTTGCAGCAAAAACAGTAGAGTTTAGATATTGTTGGGCTTCTTTCTAAATCGATGACTGAACCTTAAATTGTATAACACACGGCCATGTGATCCTAAACTAAGCAGATGTTGTAGTAGAAAACCAAATAACTGGTTACCATTTTTAGAACTACCTACCTAATTACTTAATACCCACAGATTTGGAACAAACAGCAATACAAACACACCAAGAGTGTAGAGTAATGAAACCCATGAGTTTTGGCGTGATAGGTAGTGTAAAATACCAATAGGTAATCCGATGTCTTTTCATCATCATCGTTTGACTCAGTGCACCAACAAAAAATTCTTCAAAAAGTATACAATCTCTTTTATATTCAATGTATTAAAGATATTTAAATTCAAAATAAGCCTTTTTGGAATTTAAAATGAGCCTTCACAATAGTCTTGTCCCAAAATCCCTTTTAGCATGTTGGAATTGAAAATGGCTGTCTTACTGTGCTGTCTTAGGACGCGCCATTAACTAACATTAAAACGATCTCAAGACGAATGACCCTACAGTTGCGTAGGATTTTTCAAGCATCCATTTTGAAGATCACTTTATTCTTCCGAAATATTGCTAATGGTCTACGAGATAGCTTTGTCTTATCTGTTGCATCTTTATAAATTGTCTTTTTGTTTGTTTCTCTTTCTCCTCATCTTTTAGACTAATTAACTGGAATGAAATGAACTTTGTTTTCTTTAAGTGAGCCTAAATCTTTTGTTGGATGTTTGTTTTCCGGCTTTGTTTCGTATTCTTGAACAGAAACTTTAATGTTACGTTTAATTAGACTGTGTTTATTTTTTTACATTACATAACAATTAATTTTAAAAAATATTAATCAAAAACAAAATGTTTTTGTTATTGAAAACCTTTTTAGAAATAATAATATTTTGATAAATAATTATTTTATTTCAGCCAAAAAAGACCTATATTTCATGATAAATAAGAATATAATTCTATTGTTTTGATTTATTTGGCTATTTTTAAATGTTTGTAATAGTTTGAAAAAGATATAGAAGTACTTTTTTGTATTTTCTTTTTGATAGGACCAACCGTCAGTGGGAACAGCTAGTTAGACACAAAATCAAATAAATCACTTCTTCTAACTCTTATCTTACTTTATAAATCTTCAAACACAAAATAATCAGTGTTTACTTCAAACCTACGCATTATTTCTTGTAAATTTAAACATAGACATAAGTAAAATATAGGTAGACAGTCCCAAAGCGCAAATAAAGTATAGTGTAGGCATCCAAAAGCGTCGGAAGTTATACCTACGCACAATTACGCCTACGAGTCCCCAGTGCACAGTAGGTATTCTGACTTGTGATTCAATTGCGTTTCGCAAAAGCACGAAACGTGGTAATTTCCTAAAGTAGAACACGCCTTGTGGAAGACAACCCTTGATACGAGAATAATAATAATTATTATTATTTATTTTCTCCTCAGTAATAAACTACTTGCATACAAAAATTTAAGTTAAAAGATGAGCTGGCGTCTATTGTAGGTTTTTTTTTATGTCTCTAGTGACAACGGCAGGCGGGTCACCTGATGGTAAGTGACTACCGTCGCCTATAGACATTAGCAATACCAGGGGGACTGCCAACGTGTTGTACACTTTATTACAATGCCTTAAGGGCAAGGGCAACTGGCTCTCAAATGCAACTGCCGGAACACACCAACAGGTGCTTGGCGACAGATTTTCAACTTGAGGGTGCCAGGTAGCCAGCCAGTCGAATACCACATAGTACCCTACCACCGTGCTGTGGTTTCCTCACGATCTTTTCCTTCACAGAAAGCTCAAGCTCATTGTAGGATTCGAACCCACGACCTTCGCCGCGGTATTCGACGACACTTACCACTGAGCTATCATTGCCTTAAGGTGTAAACCTGTATTACATACTAGAATGTTGTTAGACTGTGTAAGTGAGAAAGAAATGTAAGTGCATCGTGTTTTATCAGCCTAATGAGAAGGACTTCGTAAAGTTACGTAAAAAGATATTCAAAGCAACCGAAATCCATTTATCACTATAGCCATTTTTATATGATGCCTTATGTAATTGAAGATTGATACAGAAAATCGAGTAATAAAATGTAGTATTGTTTTATACTTCTTTTTCTTCCAGTCCTCATCATAATAATATACATATTGTACTATACTAAATGTCTTCATGATTGTATATATTACGATACTATAAATGGTACGATAAACCCCAAGAATGTTAAGTTTAACGAAGTATTTGAAACTAACCCCCACAATCACAGTTCAGTCACAGTTAAAACTGAAAATCTTATAATTTGATTTTCGTTTTAAACACCAAATTGTTATATTTTGTTTGAAAGTTTTATTGAAAGAACATAAACCTATTAAAAATATACGAGTTCAAATCAGTAGCTTGTCAAATTTTTGGAAAATATGTTGTATTTTTTCAGAAATCATTATATTTCACCTTATATTTTTGAGCCTTCAAAGAACCAGTGAATCTCAAGATCTTTGTTGATTCAACAGTCCATTTGAATATAATTTAATTTCATGTAACGAGTCTGTAGCCCCGAGGGATGAAAAATATGAGAGAAAATTATGGTACCTACATTGAAATATTTTAACATGGAGTAGGTACCTGTTTGAGATTATACTAATTACCTAATAATTCCTAATAAGGGCATCATCTAATCAAAAAACATGTTTTGTAAATACGATATTCAATAGGCCCTCTCTGGGGAGTAAATACATAGTAGTACCTATAGCGTAAACTATATACATTTATATATAATATAAATTAAGGTCCTAAACCATGGTTTTATCCACGTTGTAGGAATAAAAACTGGCCCATATCTCTCGTCTGTCTATCACAATATGATATCCAGTTCCCGTTTTCTAAAGTAATTCTTTTAATTTTCCCACCGACATGATTCGCACTTTTTCTTTTCCTCTTTCACCACTATTATGTTGTATTAAAACTAGAGGTTTTCACCCAACCTACTCATAATGATATTTCTCACCTATAAAGTACCTACATAATATGTACAAAATATGAAATCTTTTGTCTTTATAATATTAGATTAGATTATACATTTTTGCATAAAAAATGTTTATTATTTTAGTGTATATTTTATTACTTCGCGTTTAGTTTCAAGGTAACCTTGTAAATATTATGTGTTTTATATACATTTTTATAAGGTTGTTCCAGCTATTGTTCAGAAATAAATTGTACCCTTGGTCGTATTTGCTACTTCAGAAAAATCTTTCTGAGAATAGAAGAGACTTCAACCTTCTAGTAAATTGCTTTTATGGATAGGGAGGGACTGCTAGAATAGGTTTAATTCTTCCAACGCTATTTGGAATTGAAAAAATATAGTTCATTTTGGTCATTATTTTCAACGATAATTTTTAGTGAGCACTAAAAATCTATCACTTTTTTACATATTTCACCTAACGTTTAGAATAGAATAGAATAGAATAGAATAGAATAGAATAGAATAGAATAGAATAGAATAGAATAGAATAGAATAGAATAGAATAGAATAGAATAGAATAGAATAGAATAGAATAGAATAGAATAGAATAGAATAGAATAGAATAGAATAGAATAGAATAGAATAGAATAGAATAGAATAGAATAGAATAGAATAGAATAGAATAGAATAGAATAGAATAGAATAGAATAGAATAGAATAGAATAGAATAGAATAGAATAGAATAGAATAGAATAGAATAGAATAGAATAGAATAGAATAGAATAGAATAGAATAGAATAGAATAGAATAGAATAGAATAGAATAGAATAGAATAGAATAGAATAGAATAGAATAGAATAGAATAGAATAGAATAGAATAGAATAGAATAGAATAGAATAGAATAGAATAGAATAGAATAGAATAGAATAGAATAGAATAGAATAGAATAGAATAGAATAGAATAGAATAGAATAGAATAGAATAGAATAGAATAGAATAGAATAGAATAGAATAGAATAGAATAGAATAGAATAGAATAGAATAGAATAGAATAGAATAGAATAGAATAGAATAGAATAGAATAGAATAGAATAGAATAGAATAGAATAGAATAGAATAGAATAGAATAGAATAGAATAGAATAGAATAGAATAGAATAGAATAGAATAGAATAGAATAGAATAGAATAGAATAGAATAGAATAGAATAGAATAGAATAGAATAGAATAGAATAGAATAGAATAGAATAGAATAGAATAGAATAGAATAGAATAGAATAGAATAAAATAGAATAGAATAAAATAGAACAGAATAGAATAGAATTTTATTTGTGAACTGTAGGTTAGATAAACGAAGTCACAAAAATTTATATCGGTAGTAAATATCGAAAATTCAGAGTAATACGAACTCTGGAGGCAACAGAACATTAATACTGGTAAACTCCCGGGAAATCCTGCAAAAAACACTGGCCAGTTATAAAATACTCACGAGATATATTCAGTATAAAATGAAGCTATAAAATTTATGAGCAAACTACAAGTGGAAATTAATGTCTTTAGTAGATTAAAAAGCAAAAAAATAGATGTTCTTGATTTTTTTTATTTGAGTAAAATATTTATACCTACCGTGCGCGAAAATTTTATAATAACACCCTTCTAAACAGAATTGTGAAGTTTGTTCTATTTTTTTTATATAGATAATGTCTTTTATAACGTAAGCCATTATTCAATGATATTGATAAATGTCGTTATATTTTAAATAGATGATCTAAACAGCGTCCGTGAGGCATGCTTTAGAATTACTATACCTACAATCCGATATGGGAGCGACAGTAGCGTCCAAATTTCACATGTGAAAATTGTAACGATTAACTATAGACTAGGGAATTTTGAGTTATAGTGCTTTATAATAAATACCCATATTCCTTTCGCAATAGTTTTCACCAGAGCTAGTCCCATGTTGGTGGATGTCGCCATTTTATCATCCTGACTTGTATTTATGAAGAAATACATTTGTTTATATTCTACACTTTTCTATTGATTTACCTTCTGCAGCCATTAGCCATGATGTTATTGGTTACCTGTAAAAAGATAAAAATAATTAAGTTACGATAATTAAATACGATGTATTTATCTAACGACTACTAAATTACCAAAAAAAAAACGAAATTAAATAATATTTCATATTGGAAACGTTACATTAATCGAGCATTAAGTGGACCGTAGGTATGTTTTTTCCTACCGTTGCGTAGTAGTATAAAAAACAATAATAATGACATGGTGATATCACGATATCAACGTTTAATAATGTACATTTTCTAACTACAAATACTTTCCAATTTTCACCCGTCTTTCCATGATAAAAAGCATCTGTGATCCAATCTATATGTAAAAAATTGATTACAATTTTATAATTACTAGTAAAGCGCATTTGTATTAGGGGCCTATTAGATTTAAGCCTTCCCAAACAACAACCAAAAACATTGCGGGTCCAATGTGAATTTGTGAACTTCACAATATTTATGAAATTCATGTCAGCTCACTTTAAGTTGGTAACTTTTTGTTTGTAAAACTAAAACACTATTTGCCAACTCATGCCAATAGGGGTCGAACTTCAGCCAAGTTTACTCTGCCCTGTGTGTTGATCTTTCTGCGTGTGACTCAAATGTTGGGTAACTTTACCTCTCACGTCCCGTTATACCAAAACTCCGGAAAACTCTATAATGTGCTACTGATTGGTAGAATTAAAACAAAATGAAATAAGATCCACTTATTTAAGGTTCACTTTAGATCTATTGCAAATCTGTTGTTGTAATTTGTATTTTGTCATCATTCATTGACGTTTGAATTGTAAGAACAGTATTCATTTAATTTTATATTATTACAAGATTCTACAATTGGTCCTGAATATCTAATATGGTTTTTGAAAATACGCCATTTCAAAGTGTCTCTAGTAAACCTATTCTCGTTGAAGATTTAGTCCTCTCGCTGCCGAATTCATATGAATTTGGATCCTCAAATGTCCCCGTCCAAACAACGACCCTATTCAAGTGAGTAAATATTACTTTCGTCCTGAATATTTTAATGCAAATAAAACTAACGGCGGCTTTTCACCTTGCTTTTCACTCAAACAAAATTGAGGGTAGAGTCAACTACAGAAGGTCATAACATAGTTACATAAATATATCAAAATCCTGTAAATATGAACGTTTAAATTTAGTAGACATTAAGAACACACGAAAGATTTCAAGCAACATCATATTTTAATAAATAAAATTATTAAATTAACCTTTGGCATACCGCAGTGGGGACTATTTCAGTCGGGCACAACTGCCTGGTTAGGCACCAGGCAGTTGTGGACTCTGGGATGACGCATATTTGACGAATTTTTGAATATACCTAAAATATGGGCGTTATTTTGATGCTCACAGTGTCATAGTGGGCACTGGGGCAGTTCGGCCCCGTTTGATGTCCAGGGCATGTCAAAGTGGATGTAGCCTCAATCCTACAGTTCAGAAATAATTTAATTTCGGTAACAGAATTTAATTGAAATAATAAATTAATTTTATTCTACAATAGCTAACATAAAATTAACAATTAGCGCGTAAAAAATTTACGTTTCAAACACTTCAAACTAACATGTTCAATCAAAGCGTAGAATCAAGTCAAATGGATGGTCACACGGCGTCCTTTAACACTAGAAGCGCCATCGTTCCATTTTTGTCCCACCCGCAAGTTTCATCGTCAATAACTTTTTATGTTTTCTACTCAGGACCGTGAAACTTTTTGACTTTTTATAATTTATTGTATTTATCATATTCTTTATGTTTTCTATTAAATAAAAACAATAGCAAATTAAATAATATGCTATTTACCTATAATTGCCACCGGGTCATTTTTGTCCCGCCAAGATTCTAAGCAGTAATGCTCATTGCTCTGGTTAGCTGCACGAGTGGAGGGTCAACTAAACAGTGGAGCAGTGATTGTTTAAATTTACTTCCTCGTCGTTTCACGTAAAGAGTGCAAGTTTTTAAGGTTCCGTACAAAAAAAAAAAAAGAACCCTTTTAGAATCACTTGTGCGTCTATCTGTCCGGTCATGTCACAGACATTTGCTCCGAATCTACTGGAATGAAAAGGTGAAATTTGGTAGGATGGGTCATTTTTGGGGGACAAATTAGGAAATTAAAAAAAAGTTTGGAAACCTTACTGTATCATATTATATCAAATGAAAGGGTTTGTTATTGTTGTAAAATAAATAGTTTTGATTTTATTCATGAAAGAAGATGAAAATTGACCATTTCCCCCCCCCTGATCCTGGAAATCCAGGGAATCCTATAAGAATTCTATCAATTGAAAATAAAGTGGTAAACTCAATATAATACGTTCACTGACTTTGGCATTGTACGGAACCCTATCTACGCGAGTTCAACTAGCACTTGGCCGGTTTTTTGTTTTTACAAGCGCATACCTCACGTATTATAATTATGTCTAGTCAACGTCGCAGAATATTGAAACTGCAAGAAATTGTGTCCAGCCAGTTTGAATGATATTTTAGAGGACGAATCAGATATAACCTTTGGAATATTCTGACGATGACTACGAGTTAGAAAATAGTTCTATTTCTTGTTCTGATGACACTACTCAGAGAGAAATACCTCAAGGTCTCTCTATAACAAGTTTGATCAGCATCGTGACTGAAGCCCAACATCAAGTGCCAAGTCAAAGACGATGTCGAAGAGTTCGAAATCGAGGAGTTCGAGGCATTGACAAACCCTCGTTTTGAAACGACATCAGGCTCATCACTTGTTTCTTCCGATGGACTGTCTGGACAGTAATTGAAGCAGTGATAGTACACCTGGTAGGTATGGATGCCAAAATGTTTTTAGAGATCGCATTGGGCCAACTCCACGTGCTAAACGCAAACGTGGATGAAACTTGCAAAAGTGCTGTGCTAAGGGTTTCAAAAAAAATGATGCAGCATATCTTAGAGTGTACTATGGAAGAGGCGCGACGCGAATTGAAAGATAAAGACTGGTATAGTATGACGATGGAAGAATTATAGGCATTTATTGCTGTACTTTACATACGTGGTGCAATTGGTGCACATAACTTAGACTTGGATTCATTATGGTCGATAAAAATGGGCTAAATATATAAATCAACATTGGTTAAAGTAACTTACATAGTGTAATTTTTTTTTTTCATACTTTATGATAATGAACGTCGTGAAAGATATAACGGGACAAAATTGTCACGGCGGCGGTTCGAGGGGGGTCTTAAGTTTCGGCACTTCTAGTGTTAATATAATCAGTATGTACTGTATTCATATTTATTCATATTAACTACTAGTTTATTTATTTACTAGCTTTCCCTCATAGTTTCACTCGCGTTCCCTAGGGATCTTATCTTTTCCCAAGATTTCTTATGTTTTATTTTAGGATATGATCTACTTGTGTGCCAAATCTCATTCAAATCCGTTCAGCCGTTTCTGCTTGATTGAGCAATAAACATTCACATCCAAACATAAAAACTTTCACATTTATAATATTAAATCGCCTAAATAAAGGTTTACCGCAAAATTACTCCTATCAATAAAAACCTTCTGAACGCTATATGCAAAGTGCAACATTCAAATAAACACTTACCGCATAAGTCCTGAGAATCCAAATTACAAAGTCGTATATGAAACTGCAAAACGTTCCCGAGTAATCTTTTTGTGAGAAAATTATGTTAATTCTACGAAACAAAAGGGGAAACCCGTTGTTTTAAATGTTACAAAGTCGTTTTACGGTTTTTGCTTTTCGGGTTACATTACAGACCCTGTATTATATTTTTACTATGGTAATATTCGGTTATAATTGTATTTTGCTTTGTCAACACCATGGTATGGTATGGCACGGCCGAAAGGAGGCGAGCCTAGAAGGAAACCAGATATACATAACAGTACCACTAAATAATCACGATGTGTCAGAAATTATAAATACGAACTTGAAATTTGGCAGGGAAAAGACTCCCTCGGGAAAGCAGGTGCAACCGCGGGGGACAGCTATCCAATATAGAGACCTTGGTTAGAATTATGATTATACTATCAAACATTATTGCTTAAGGCAGGATCGTTAACTGACTTGCTGTCATTGCAGAGCTTATCGAACTCGTAACCCAAGTTATTAACGTCACGTGATCACTAGCAGGGCATTTAATACCCTCATTACTGAAATTGCAAAGCAGAAGATTCGGCCTACAATTTTGTAGAAATAAGAGCTCGTAATATTCCCTGATCGCTTGTACTAGTCTAGTAAGTATACATAGATTCTATTGCCAAATTAGATGTCGTAGTACAAATTAAGGATACAGAAATGTTAGGCTCCAACGTTAAAATTACGAAATGTGAATGATGCTTTATTAAGCAATGCATTAATTAGGTTATTGGAAAACGGCATATCATATTGAAACGTTTATTATTGGCGTATTTTGGCAAATTTGTAAAATTGCATGCATCCCGCATGAAACTATATTTTGCAGTAATATCCACTGACTAACACAAATATATTATATGGCGATGATAGCTCTGTGGTCCAGACGATAGTCAAATTCTATTGTAGCTTATCCTTTTGGTGAAGAAAAATGTTGTGTGGAATCCATGGCACGATACATTGTACAACCCGCATGGCTGGCCACTACCCTCAAGTTGAAAATCTGCAGTTCCACATTAGAGCCAGTAGCCTTTTTTGCATTATACCATGTTGGCATCACGTTGATTTCTATTTGACGTTGATGTCTATAGGTGACGGTAGTCAATTACCATCAGATGTCCCACCTGTCTGCTGAAATCATAAACAGTAGGCACTCCTAACTTATATTTATAGCTCTCTTATCACGAATGCCTTAAGAACTAAATTGGCACTTTAATTCAAACTTTTACAACACAACATCGACCTAATTTCCGGAGACTCAAGGAAATATCTCTTCACGAACATACCTACTATATAAACAAAAACAAAATCTTCCAAAAGGCGAGCAGCTGAGAACTTTAGTCATAAACCGCCAGAAGTTGAACAAGTACTGAAGTAATCTTGGAATGTCTCTGGGGTATAGCTCGACCACACTTTGAGTATATAGCGTCTATTTTACCAAAACATATTAGCCGACCAATTGAAATAGTTTCATAATGTAAATTGTACGTATGTAACGCCATCTATCCCATCGTCTTTTTTTTCTGGGAGTGTCTGAGTTTTGTCTGGGACTGCCTTGCGTCCCGGCCCGCAAGCTATCTTCTGATATCATCAGAGTAATTTCTTACTTTATTTAGGGATACAATAATAATTATACACGGAGCTTGGGATTGGGGCTGTATGTATGGCGTCTATTACGCTGCGTTCAATAATATGGAGGAGTGAGGTGGTCGATTCCTCCCTTGAAATGGTAAGATCTTTCGTCAGTTCAGGTCATGGCAGGGAATAGCAGTCCAACTGCAGTTGTTGTATACTTGTATCTGCAGATATGATCGCTGGTGTGAAAATTTGGAGTCCGGAATTTATTTAGGTACCTATATTTAAGCCAGCTACAATCACAAGAACGGCGTAAAACCAATCACAACGGTCATAGCATCATGCTGAACTGACGGCCCAATTTATCAATACACGTCGCGCAATTCCAAATAATTTTATTCATAATATTGTGTTAATTATGTTATTTGGTAAATAAATGTTTTTTTTTTTTAATTCTGGATAAGCTTTTGTTTGACTACAATCTCACGATGGTAAGTGATGATGTGGCCGAAGGTAGTAAGCACACAAAGCCTAGATAGGAACTAGATCTCAAGCACAGGTGTGTTCACAAGGACCGGTGTGTTCCGACAGCTGTAGCTGTAGCTGTAGGTAGGTGCTTGGCGACAGATTTTCAACTTGAGGATGGTAGCCAACCAGTCGGGTACTACAAAGTACCCTACCACCTTGCTATGGTTTCCTCACGATGTTTTCCTTCACCGAAAGCTCAAGCTCATTGTAGGATTCAAACCCACGACCTTCGCCGCGGTATCCAACGTCACTTACCACTGAGCTATCATCGCCTTAGCTTATTTCTTTCTTTCTTCTTCACAATTCCAATCCTAGTTCCCGTTTGGCCACATCATCACTTACCATGGTGAGATTGTGGTCAAAGACAAACTTATCCAGATTAAAAAACAATCCAAATAACATTAGTCTATATTAGATTTTACTTAATAGATTCCGAAGAATTACTCGTCATTCAAATATCTATCTATATCTTGACTTTATCGAATACAGCGTAAGTGATAAGTTATAGAGTTATTGTACAAATATAAATTAGCTTACATGTCCAGCAAACCAACTTTATCTACTATTTACGCCTCAACAGAATCGAATTAGTCCGTGTAACAGTAGCACACTGAAATGATTTGTCAATAACAAATATACAAATAAAACTATCAATTTGTAGTAGCACAGCGCCCACAAAGAATAATAAATGTAGCATCAAAGATTCACATAAAATTGTCGGTATCATGAATATTAATAACTAGCTGTTTCCCCGCGGTTTCACCCGCGTTCCCGTGGGATCTTATCTTTTCCCGGGATAAAAAGTAGCCTATGTGCTATTCCAGACTATAATCGCCGTTCTGGCGTAAATGAGTATCAAACATCCATCCATCCATCCAAACTTTCACATTTATGATATTAGTGAGATAACCACAAACGCTTGTCACTTGGACCAACCAAAAGCTTTAGCCAAGTCCAAGTGCTAATCCCTTCAATTTGCTAACACGACAAATTTTACCGTCTTCGTTTTGTTTCTTGTCACTCCCTTTTTAGTTACGACATGGACGAAGGGTGAGACGTAACACAGACGTCCTCACACTCATGAAACTATGTAATGTTTGTAGAAAAAGTTTCACATAAAAAACAACTTACTTAACTTATTGCGTAAAGTTGAAATTTGATAAAGTAGTTAGTAAGTTTAGTATTAAGTATAAGGCGATGATAGCTCAGTGGCAGTGACGTCGGATACCGCGGCGAAGGTCATGTGTTCAAATACTACAATGAGCTTGAGCTTTCGGTGAAGGAAAACATCGTGAGGAAACCACAGCACGGTGGTAGGGTACTTTGTAGTACCCGACTGGCTGGCAACCACTCTCAAGTTGAAAATCTGTCGCCAAGCACCTATTGGTGTGTTCCGACAGCTCCACTTGAGAGCCAGTTCCCATCTAGGCTTTGTGTGCTTACCACCTTCGGCCATATCATCACTTACCATAGTGAGATTGAGGTCAAACACAAGCTTATCCAACAGTAAAAAAAAAAAAAAAAAAATAAGTATGGTTATTGATCGTATGCCATGTTGAAAGTTTTTGATGCTTGCAATCTTGATTTAAACATCGATACAGTACCTACTTGGATGCATTGTGCCGGATTAACATCTGCATCTTTATTAGAACTGCATTTTTATGGTCTTCCGATACGGAATTTATGTAACTTAACACTATACATTTAAAGCAATAATATTACCAACCGTATATGAAATGTCCTATTCCAGACTATAATTTATCTCTATGCCAAATTTCATCCAGATCCATTCAGCCGTTCTGGCGTAAATGAGTAACAAACATACATCCATCCATCCAAACTTTCACATTTATAATATTAGTAGGATCTGTTCATATCATTAAATAAATGCAGCGTGGGTGCACCGATAATTAATTACTAATTATTATTTTGCGAGTTTTAGTAAATAATAATATTAAGTTTAGTTATAATATAATTTTTTACTTTGCAATATTAAATGTGGTTTGGGTACTTGTATTTCGATCATCATTTACGTAAACCATGAAGTTTGGATAATATTATATAGGTGATTTAATTTAAGGAAAAATCACACATTATATTATGTTCCTTAATGTATATAAATATACCTAAATGTATAACCGTAAATTAATTAAAACATCCCACGTTAAACTAACTAATCTTAATATAATTATAGCAACCTCATAGCAAGCTTTGCTTTACATACATGCTTCATTTGCATAACAACGCTGAATTTATTTAGTCTAATATCTACATAAAGTATTATTAGGCACTAGTGACGTTGAAAAATATAGTCGACTCAAATATGCGTTTCAATAATATGACTACTTGACCAACCATACGTTATGCTGTTCAAAAAAATCGATGCAAAAAACAATATTAAAGTTTTCCCGAATCCTCAATTTGCATCTTTTCCAATTTTTCCTTTCTTATAACCTTAATCCTCAGACCAAATAAAAAAGAAGCCGAATTTGAGAAAGGAAGCTGATCACGTTGCTGTGTGACGCGAGTTACTCGGAATAACGTACGTGCAGGTCACACAACTTCGTGCACGTTGTTTCACTTCATTGGAGACTATTGTTTGTTTACGTAGGTAGCCTACTCATTCTACCTTATTTATTTGTTCTGTTTAAAAACATGCCAAATCGATCTAGCCATTGTTAACTGATGAGCTTACCAAAAAACATTTTTTTATATATTAAAGGTAAAAATTAGTTATAATACATTGCAACACAAAAAAATATATCAGCAAATTCTCGATATTGATTCAATACTTACAACAAATACCTATACAATAACTTGAGTTTACAACTCACCTCAGCAAATATGGGTACCTACAGTGAATTTATATGACACTGGGGTATTATTACTTCGATAAACATTCGAGTAAAAGTACTCTCGTGTCCCATCACTAGATTACTCCGACTTGCTCAAGCGTTAACGTAGAATAAACCACGAGCCATCGGTCGACCGTTGCACCCGAAGAAAATAACTCTCATTTCAGACTGTAGCTATTTTCAACCCTTTAACTAAAAAGCTAGATGAAACACTTTTATCATATAATTAAACTGTTAGGGAGCGTTCATGATTTATTTTTATTTTTGGTACAAAATTTATATTTAATATTTTTGGACAATTAATTAAAAAAGCCTTAAAAGTTCCTTGGCTACAACTCCTGGTATAGTAAACCGATCTTGATTAAACTTAGCACACGAATAAATTATATCCTAGAATAAGAAATAAGGATACTTTTATCCCGGAAAAAGATCCTATAATCGCGGGTAAAACCGCGGGAGACAGCTAGTCGTGATATAAAACATAAAGCCTTGGTGAGTTCTTTGTAAATTTTAAAGAAAAGCTCTCGTGACACATCTCAAAACATTAATAAAGAATTCGATATTTGAATATCAATGAAAAGCATAACATGGTAACATACGAATAAAAAATTCCATGTCCACGGTTCGCGTAGCACATTTAGTATACGTAACGTTGTTATCCCTTTTACATGCCGCGGTCACTCGTGGGTTTTATAAACATGTACCTACAGCTACGAAATCACCTTTTTATAATGTTTTAATTAAAATAACGGTCAATATAAACGTGAAAAATGCTATGGAAAATGTACGTAAATATTTTACTGGTGGATAATGGTTTCCTGCAAAAATTTTAGGATTTTGTGAATTCACACATTCTTCAAAGTATTTTCAAACGATAAAACAAACATATAATGCCATATAAATCGCAACAACTATCAATTAATACTGCATGGGCACAGAAATGGCTGCATTTAATTTCGTTTCTAGGTAAACAAATAACTACGTATAGAAATAAATTCAAGCCGGATTTAATCTAGGTCAAACCGATATTTGGGTGTTCACAGACAGGCAGATTTTTGGAGTGATAGTAGGCGGTACAAATTGTTGGTTTATTTTATTTTTGCACTGCGGTTTATTGAAGCGTGTTTGGAATTCTAGATTTTAGCTTTACCGACGATGAATGAATTGATGAGATCTAATAAAAATATGATTATAGACGCTTTATTTCAGAATATTTTTCATCAACGAACCCTCGGGTCAGGAGCCCTTCGCATATTTTGCGACATTGCAAAAACAATCACTTTGTGAGGTGACCATTATGGTGGTATTGCCATAGCTACAGCGTGCCATTTTTTTTTATTTACCGAAAAGCACGTAGTTTTGGCACCTAATTTTTAAATTTTGGGCGGGAATCACGATCCCTACGCTCATTTGCATATCATTGAGCATCCTCAATCATCTACATAATGATTCAGGCGGACCATCTTACTGTGGACCATTAGAATGTGGATTGGACTCCCATTCTAGAAGAACTTAGAAATTCCTATTTCTAAGTTTTTTGAGTCTAGATTTTTTTATGAAAATATTTTTATGCTATTTTCCGTTATGAAATGTATGTTTCAACGCCCTTTCAGTAGTCAACAAATCTACAGCTCTTCTTCGTTGAAATATGAATTTCAGAAAAGGCCTCAGGGTATACAACCTGCACAACTTTACATGCACAAGTATATTCACAGCATTAGTTTCATCAACATGCTTATTATAAGTTACATACAAGTTTCTTAGCTGAAAATTGATTAAGTTTTAATAGTAGTATTATGTAGTATACCTATTACATTATTTTATTCATAGAAAATGTGACAATCCCGATAACGATTTAATTGTTGACACAGACGCTAAATATTGAAAAACAATCCTAATTCAATGTCAATATTTAAAAAAACATTCGCTTCTAAAAATTCGAACACGTTATTCTATATTTTAAGATTATTCGGCTTACTTGCTCCTTGTTGCTTTTATTATCCATTCCAATATCTGGAGTCAAAGATTTGCATTACATTTTCTGAATCTTTTCCGATCTGGCATTACCTGTCACCGATCTGTGGCACTGGGCCAAGGCAATTTAGCAAGAAATACTGGCACAGTTGTTCATCATTCCATTTGTAAGATGTTACCATTGTTACCTACAGGTGTAATATTGAGTGAAGTTCTTTTTCTTTATGTTGGATCTTTGTTTTTTTTTTTTTTAGATACTGTTTGGTAAATGTTCGTAGATGAAATATTATTTGACTTTAAAATCGTACTAATATTATAAATGTAAAATTTTGAATGTTTGTTTGTATGTTAGGATGTTTGTTGCTCAATCACGGAAAAACGGCTGTACGGATTTTGATGAAACTTGGTACACAAGAAGATCATTTTCTGGAATAATACATAGGATACAGCGAGGCGGAAAACTAGTATTTAATATGGTTACTTTGAATACCCAGAGACGTCCAATTCTTTATAGATGTCCAAACCGAAGAGTTTTGTGACCCTAAAACTATCCATATAAATAATATAACTAACTACAATTTCATGAAATATTCTTAAAGATACAGACGATGAAAATATATCTACATAAATAAAGACCGTAGGTAACTTACCTACAGCATTTGCAGATATTCCCACACCACTCTCCTGGATTTCTGACTCACGAAATATTATAATTAAGTTCTTGTTTATGAAAGAGCAACAAAGACAATTTACGCCGTATTATAAAGCTTTATAAACAAAAGTGGACCAAATGGTTCGTTTCTCATTTTCTTTTGTTTTCATACAGTAGGCCAACCAACTCGAGACTTGAAAACGAATTCATTTTGAGTCGAGAGTTCTTAACGTTCCCATTGAGACCCAACACTTGTCCTTCAAAGTATGTATAGATGGGCTCATTGTTGGGATATAACAGGTCAAAGTAGTTTAGAGGCTTGGCAAGGTTTATAGTACTTTTTTATTTTATAGAAAGCTTAACCTTTTTATAAAACTAGCTCTAGCTCCATTTTTCTAGTTCTACTTCTTCTCAGCAAAGTCACCAGCGAGATCCTATTAAAAACATATCTTGAGCAATTTATGTGCAAAATTAGGCTATGCTCTACCTTTACCTAAAATAGGTAAAAGATAGACAAGTTCCTATAACACGTGTATATAGTGAGTATTTCGTGTTAAATCGTGAAAGAGCGACAAGGGTTCTACCGAACGAATCCCATTTATGTTGGAAGGAAACCTAGGTAAATGGATTCAGCAATCCATTTACTTACTTTGAAAATACTATTGGAACACAACACCAGTCATCTGTGAAGTTCATCCGTACTCCATGAAACAAAAAGGTAAATTAATTTACACATTTAATTTCGCCAATCCTGAGTGAGCAAAAATCATTTCATCGTTTCAACGACATCTACGCTAGTTAACACATTTAGCCTCTGAACCATAAAGCCTTAATTCTGGAATCCTCCCAATTGTCGTCTAAGAGTCCGTAAGGAAGTAATTTATCAAGACCGTGAACATTTTTTGCCCACTATGGCTTCCGATTCAATTGCCAATCTCTTTTTATGTGACGTCCAAATCTTACCAATCTTGATCTATTTATTTTAAGCGAAGTTTTATTAAAGTAAGTACTAATTTTTCGGCTCGCGGTTTCACCCGCGTTCCCGAGGGATTTTATCTTTTCCCGGGATAAAAAGTATTCTATGTTTTATTCTGGGATATGATCTACCTGTGTGACAAGTTTCATCAAAATACGTTCAGCCGTTTTTGCGTGATTAAGGAACAAACATCCAAATACACAAACTTTCACATTTATAAT
Organism: Ochropacha duplaris; assembly: GCA_951361185.1. Lineage (NCBI taxonomy): Eukaryota > Metazoa > Arthropoda > Insecta > Lepidoptera > Drepanidae > Ochropacha > Ochropacha duplaris. The sequence continues at coordinate 3,992,283 of OX592704.1, read as the reverse complement.
ATTAGTAGAAAGTAGGATAAAATGGCCTGATACTTTCCCAGCACTCAGTTGAGGTGATAATTTTAAAGATCAAAGTTTGAGGCGATGTTAGTTCAGTTGTAGTGTCGTCGGATACCGCGGCGAAGGTCTTTGGTTCCTACATAGGTAAGGTACTTTGTAGTACTCGACTTGAGGGTGGTAGCGAACCCTCAAGTTGAAAATCTGTCGCCAAGCACCTATTGGTGTGTTCAGGCAGTTGCACTTGAGAGTCATTGCCTTTAAGACACTTTAAGAAGTTCGACAATACATTGGCAATTTCCCTGGAATTCTAATATCTATAGGCGACGGTATTCATTTACCATCAGGTGATTTACCTACCTGGTTGTCATCTGTAGTATAAAAAAAACCGGCCAAGTGCGAGTCGGACTCGCGCACGAAGGGTTACGTAAAAAAGGCAAAAAAATCACGTTTGTTGTATGGGAGCCCCCCTTAAATATTTATTTTATTTTAATTTTATTATTTATTATTAAATTGAAAATATAAATGAGTATTTTGTGAATATTTCAAGTGCCTACTTGTTGCCATTATTGACATCGAGCAAAAAAGGGCAAAAAAATGGCGTTTGGCGTATGGGAGCCTCCCTTAAATATTTATTTTATTTTGTTTTTAGTATTTCTTGTTATAGCGGCAACAGAAATACGTAATTTGTGAAAATTTCAACTGTCTAGCTAGCTAGACGGACAGACAGCGAAGTCTTAGTAATAGGGTCCCGTTTTTACCTTTGGGTACGGAACCCTAAAAAAGAGAGAAGCTATTTTCTGTTCACGAAGTTGCTCGCGGGGACCATCTGTACCGCACGGTGACAATGTACCGTATTGATATTCCCCTCCCCTGCAACTTGCCACGAATAACCACTACGAGATCAAGCTGGGATTCACCGTTAAAAGAGCTCCTTGAGCATATGAAGTACCCTGATACTAGCACCGGACCTGAAGTACTGGCTACGAACCCTATCTACTCGGTTTCTGGAGATAATGACACTGGGGTTGATATGATACCGTATAAAATAACAAAACTTGTATTTTAAGGGCTTACTGAAAGGTTTAATGGAGCCTACCTAAAACAAACAGCATAAATTAGTAACAACAGGCATAGATCATTATATAGGTTTAGTTTCACAACAATGTTGTACGGAACTATTCTCGTTTAGCCTTTGGGCTAGTGGAACATTTGTGACCTCTTGCAACTTATTAGCTACTCGTATTAGTATACTAAAGTTAATGTCCTAACGTGTTTATTAGAGTAATTTCGGAAAAATATAACGTTGATTTTTCGAAAATAAACCGTACGTTTTATTTTAAAATTTGACCAAAACCATGACTTATTAAATGTTTTTAAATATATTTTTTCTAAATTTTAATAGCCGAGTTCGTCCAAAGCCACTTAGAATTTTATATTCAAAGAAAATAGGTACCCGACAAAGAACTCGTGAAGAAAGTTTCTAGCCAGAGAAACGTACACTTTACAGACAACTGAAAGGTCATTCACTATTTGTAAGCACTGACTACTTTTACTTGAGAGCAAAATAGAAAAAACAGGAATAACACCGCGTGAAAAACCTAACATGAAGCTAGGGTTGACATGAGGTACGAGTAGGTACCTACTTCTAGCCACTATCCGTAATAAACGCGGGAAGAATTATTATCCGTTCATAGATGAATTACCTAGGTCTATATAGATTTTCACATTTTTCGGTATACGAGTATGTCCAAATAATAAAACTTGATTGTTGATTGCTACTTAACAAAAATTAAATGCTCAAAGAAATGACGGCAGTAATTACTTACGCAACAAATGATTTAAGGTACAATTCAATCGTTTGACAACCCTACATGACACGCTTCGTACGTTCTCATGAATTTTTTATTTATGCTGAGAACGCTTTCAACGACATTTCATAGTTTCAGTTCAGGATTTTTGTTGAGAACTCGTTTTCTGTGTATTTTATTTTCGTTAGTTTCTAGTTTGTTGAATCTATCTAGAATCGTTTGAGTGAAACTGTGGAAAACGGAATGAGCAAGCAATGCATTTAATGTGCAACACTATCTTAGATACAAAAAACAATTTATTTTGTGATGAGGTTATTTATTCACTTTGGTAAAGGTAAAATAAAATGTTAGGGATATAAACTCTGGTAATTCGAACTTCTATTGATAGTAAATCAAAATGTGAAAGTAACTCTGCCTGTTACCTACCTAAACCACTAAACCAATTTTTATGAATTTTGGTAAAGAGATAGATGGAACCTTGAAGAAGGATATAGGCTACTTTTTATCTCAGGAAAAGATAAGATCTTTCGAGAACACAGGTGAATTATAAAATAATTTTACTTACAAGTACCACATTGTTTTAGGATTAAACATCAGAATCACGAATAGACAGTTAAAATTTCTCGCGGAACATGATACGATAATAAAACAAAGACAATAAATCCTTCCCGAGCCATCGTATCCTATAATAGTTTCACAAAATAACGTATTCGGGCTATAAAGGGATCAACATTAAGTCTCACTTAGCCCTACCCTCGTAGTTTGCACGACGAGTCGACGCGCGACGTCCACGCATTATAAATGATACTTTGTGATGACGTCGTTTATTACCCGCAAGAGTGGTTTGTCCGCGCTAAATCTCAACTTTAGGAACCATTTTATGACCGAAGATTCTCTGTTAAAATATAAAGTACACATTAACAGCTTTCCGATAGATTAAAAGGAATAATCGTAAAGGAAAACGTAATATAACAGGGATATAATTTTTGTATTTTTTTTCAAACACGTTTCTCTGATTCCAAACTAAGCAGAGCTTGTGCTATAGAAACCAGATTTTTTAATATAACAATAATTTTTATTTAAGTAATTTATATTTTATGTGTGTTGTGTGTGTATAGATAAATACACCCAAAATCAGGACAAACAGACATGTTCATTAACCCAAATGTTTGTCCTGAATGGGAATCAAACCCACGACCTGTGGCATTATAGGTATTGAGTTAATCAACCAACCGCCAACCGGCCCGTCAATAACTAATAACGTCATTAGCTATGAGTTCACAAAATGATAAAAAAGACATAAGTAACCACAAATTGTGAAATTATGTTAATTTCATTATGACTGTGAATTGGCTTGTGCTTCACCATGCTCAGCGAAAAAATGGCCGAAGATTGTAAGCAAAGTCTAGCTCTCCACTGTATCTGCTGGAACACACCATTGGGTGCTTGGTGAAAGAATGAGGGTGGTACCCAACTACGCGAAAACAAAGAACCCTTCAAAGTGCAGTCGAATGGAACAACCAAGATTACCGTGGTATCTATAGTTGGTGTATATTTAGACCTTTGTGGTTGAATAATCAATTCCATTTTCTACTATTCTATGATTAGACGAGGGTCAGTTTCAAAAATGAACTTGTTGAGATTTTTCTTTTATTCTTGTTCAATCTTTCGCTCGTGGACCCATACAAAAATAGAATTCCAGGAATGAATAAAGGATGTAAATATAACAATTAAACGATAAACCATTATGGGAGCATATGCTCTAAAAGTGCTTCTTTGCGCATCCATCACTTAAGGAAGATCGATAGGCAATTAGTTCCAGTTGCCATGACAACCAGGTTGAGCGATGGCTCATTAGCCCTTTACTGTGCACTAACCGCCAGTTGACCCTTGCCGTGAAATAATTTTCACTAGAAAAAAATTAATAACTTACACCTTTGGACGAATATCGTAAAATCCTTTCTTTGTATAACTCTACGATTCAAAAGGAATTCATGTTTCTATGACCTGAAGTTAGGGCCTTGCCACTCACTGTGAATTGTTCAGTGAGGACTTGTTCTTTTCTATACATCTAATATATAAAATTCTCGTGTCACAGTTTTAGTTGCCATACTCCTCCGAAACGGCTTAACCGATTTTGATGAAACTTTATATTTACATTCAGTAGGTCTGAGAATCGGCCAACATCTATTTTTCATCCCCCTAAATGTTAGGGGTAGTCCACCCCTAAATTTTATTCTTTATTTTTGAGACAAAATTTCTAATTTCTATTTTTTTATGATACAACATACAAAAATACATACAATCCCCAATTTTCACCCTTCTACGATCAACCCTTATTTTTTAATAGCCATTTTAGTAATTTGAGTAATCGGTCAAGCCGTTTCGGAGGAGTATGGTAACAGGACCGATTTGGATGAAATTTTGTGTGTGTATTTCAATGGGTTCCTCGATGATTTGGACCCGGTAGATGGCGCTGGAATCGGGTTCCAAGTTTTGTTTTAATTTCAGGGCAGGACAACGTCTGCCGGGTCCACTAGTAATAATATACATACAAGTATATTATTTTTGTTTTTAATAAGGTACTTTTACTTTTGTATATTTATTTCATTTACATTGTTATGATAGGATAGTTTGTCAAGAAAGTTATTAGACAAGCGAAAACCGTTCTTGTGTCTAGGTACATAGATGTCCAGTAAGTAGTACCTACGACAAATTTAAGGAGAAGAGAGGTGGGCGGGTCACCTGCCAAATATACAAAAATGAATTTACTAAAAGTGTCACCATTTTCGAGATTTTTCGATATTTCTGATTTTTTGTAAAGTCATTTTTGTAATATGATAGATGACCCTCTCAGATAGATGAATACTACCAATAATATAAAAAACCTCCTAAAGTTGCAGGTTGCCTCACAGTCTACAAAGCTTTACCAAAGCTGAGAGTACAAACTCGTAAGCAAATTACCGAAACTAAAGAATCGGGTCAGTGGAGGCATACATAGAATATTTAATTTTGTTTCGGACGAAAAGGAAACAAAAGAACATCATGGATTCGAACGGCCGGGTTGATCAAATTATCGAATCAAATGTTAGTCCAATACTACTATTAAAAAAAAAGTTTAGGTCTGTAACAGGTCCGTACCTGTTACAGTTACAATTTGGAAGTATGATTTCATGTAGGAAATATATTTATAACGAATACTACAATACGTTAAGACATGATGATAATTTGAGTATTTTTTTATTCTGAATAAGAATATTTTTGACCATAATCTCACCATGGTAAGTGATGTTGTGGCTGAAGGTGGTAAGCACACAAAGCCTAGATGGGAACTGGCTCTCAAGTGCAGCTGTCGGAACACACCGATAGGTGCTTGGCGTCAGATTTTCAACTTGAGGGTGGTAGCCAGCCAGTCGGGTACTACAAAGTACCCTACCACCGTGCTATGGTTTCCTCACGATGTTTTCCTTCACCCAAAACACAAGCTCATTGTAGGATTCGAACCACGACTTTCGCCACGGTATCGGACGTCATTACCACTGAGTTATCATCGCCTTAATTTTTTTTTTATTTTATTTCAATTTACTAGACATAAGTAAACAGCAGGCAAATAAAAACCTGCATAAAACATTTCATCAGCTTAAACCAACGACAGTTGATTGATATTCATGTTAAAGGAACGTGTGAAATGCTAATGAATTCATTACCATGAACGATAATAAGTTTCAATATCCAAATCGATAATTAATATTAATTTAGAATGTGAATTCCTATAGGAGAGCGTTAACGAGGTAATAATAAATTTTCACACGTAGTCAGAGTGCTGTGGAGAAAATTAAATGCCGTAATGGTTTCCCCCTCGGAAATGAAGGCTCTGAAAGTGTGCTGGCTCTAGGTGACCTGATTACGGTCAGGAATAAAAAGTTTTTGTATTTTTTTTCTATTTTTTTATTTAATTGTTTGCATGCGATTTAAAGGCTGTGATGTAGTGCCATTGAATTCCACCGAGGTGGTGGGTTCGCTTTTACATTGAGCTTGAAAAACATCGTGAAATCATTTCCACACCACAACTCCGTGATAGTATCCTACTAATCTTACTTCTTACTAATCCTACTATTCTTACTAATATTACAAATGTGAAAGTTTGGATGTTTGTTACTCATTTACGCCAGAACGGCTGAATGGATCTGGATGAAATTTGGCATGGAGATAGATTATAGTCTGGAATAGCACATAAGCTACTTTTTATCCCGGGAAAAGATAAGATCCCTCGGGAACGCGGGTGAAACCGCGCGGAACAGCTAGTATTATAAATGTGAAAGTTTGGATGGATGGATGTATCTTTGTTACTCATTTACGACAGAACGGCTGAACGGATCTGAATGAAATTTGGTATGGAGATTGATTATAGTCTGGAATAGCACATAGGATACTTTTTATCCCGTGAAAAGATAAGATCCCACGGGAACAGGGTGGAGGATAGCTAGTATTATTGGAACGAAGTTCGCGCGTTGTGAAAGGGGGCTAGACGGAAAAAAATCGTACGAAAAATGGTCACGACACTTTTTATGTCACTATGTATGTTTATTAAGCTGTGCGGCGTGTGCATGTTTCTCTGTCTGTCTCTCTCTCTCTCTCTTATAGAAAGCAAGCCAGATATTTTCATTTCTATTTATATATACACACCTCTCAAGTTTTATAAATGTGAAAGTATGTTTGGATGTGTGTGAAGATGTTTGTTACTCCTTCACGCAAAAACGGTTGAAAGAATTTTGATGAAACTAAGCACACTGGTAGTTCTCTTCTTCTCTTCCTTATCCCACGCTAGGTGGGGTCGGCACAACATGTTTTCCTCTTCCACTCCGCTCTATCACTAGTCGTCTCCGTACTCACACCTTTCATATGCATATCATTCTTCACGCAGTCCATCCATACCTTCTTCGGCCTTCCTCTACCTCTATATCCATCCACACTCATGCTCAATACTCTTTTTGTTACATGCCTTCCATCCCTCCTTATGACATGCCCATACCAAGCCAATCTATTTCCTTTCATCTTTTCAGTCACTGGTGCTACTTTCAAGCTTCCTCTGATATACTCATTCCTTATCTTATCCATTCTCGTAACGCCACACATCCACCTCAGCATTCGCATCTCAGCCACATGTACTCTTCTCTCATTCACCTCTTTCATTGCCCAACATTCAGAACCATACATTACGACAGGTCTTATGACGGTTTTATAAATTTTCCCTTTAAGTTTCATGGGCATTCGTCGGTCACATGTGGTCCCAGAAACCTGCCGCCATTTCATCCATCCTGCATTAATCCTGTTCGTCACATCTCGGTCAATGTCACCTGTCACACTGGTAGTTCATATCCTGAAATAAACCTTGTGATACTTTTTATCCCGGGAAATTTTAAGGCAGCTGCAACCACACCTGGCTACCACCCTCAAGTTGAAAATCTGTCCCCAAGCACCTATCAGATGTCTTCCGATAGCTGGCAGTTGAAAGCCAGTTCCCAGCTAGGCTTAGCGTACTTACCACCTTTGGCCACATCATCACTTACCTACCATGGTGAGATAGCGGTCAAACATAAACGTATCCAAAAAGTATATTAGACCTAGGCAATTTCAACTTCGACCAATCTAACAATATTGTCTATTTAATAGGAATGTGAAAGAAAAATGGTTGCTATGGTTTTCAGGTGGAAACCTTTATATTCTCCTGGGAAATTCGAATTTTTACGCATCCCGTGCTTAAAACTTTTACGATACCAAAATAAATCCTAACATTATACTCAATATACAAAATGTTATATATTTTGTTTTCCAGCGTGATTCATATGACGTCACAAAAATAAACCTACATTGTTTTTTCCTGTAAAATTATCTCTACGTAAACCCAGGAGGCTGTGAAATTAATGACGTCATAATTTCCGGGTCGATAGCCACCCCACCAGCGGGGCGTGAATGATCATCGAGTCCATTGAGGTGACGTCAGATGCCTTTTTAAAACTTGACGCATTGTTCCTTATAAAATAAATTATAACTGGGAACCCAGGGCTTTAAAACAATGTAGAAATTTGCCCCACTTTAACCCTATTTTGCCTTTGTTTGATATTACCTACTGTATGCTCAGACCGAATAAAAAAGGTAGACAGAGCCCCGCTCACTTAAAGTGAAGCACAGTTAAGGAAGCCCCGCGTTCCTGTGCGACGCAAGTCACGCGGTATAACAATTGTGCAGGTCACACACACAACTTCGTGCACTTTCGCTAGTGTTATAGTGCTATCGATATGTCTTATACGGTAGGTATATATCATCTGCAATTAAATTGTAAATTTTGATTATTGTTTCTTGCTTATGTTCACTGTATTTGTTTTATGTATTAATATTTTTCGTTTTCATGTGTCTGTTGCTGATCGTTCGTGATGTCGTGTTTTTGGGTTCTGACAGTAACTGAGGTCTACACTGTCTTCAGTTTTGTATGCTGAGTCAGAGCCTTTATTCGTGACAACACGCAACATCGCACGGTTATTTTGTTTTTTTACTTTTTCTAAATGTTTGTAAGTATAAAATGTTTATTAATTCCTTAATGTATAATTTCTTTCTTTATCTGTGATGTTGCGTGTGTTAATGAAATAAAAATCAATTTTCTTTCTTTCTTTCATATATTATGTATATGTCGATGTACCTATACACGAAAAGGATGTACACTGTTAGGAATTAGGAAAAAGAATGGGGCGCATCTTCGTGGATGGCACTATCTATAACTAAGTAATCTGACATAATTTATTCAGTCGGAGAAATATAAAAGAAGGTCGTACGTTTCCTACCCCCACTATATAACTTCTTACCCCATGTGTAAAAGTGGACAATTGACGGGTTTCTATTACTCATGGAGATCATTTGGAATTTGTCTTTGTCGACAGTTCGTTGTAATGCCCGAGGTTTATTCTTACCTTCAAATATTTTATGGGCTAGTAGAAAAATATTACATCGATATCTCATGAAATAAACGTTATTGAAAATATGGATGAATATATGAAAACGATTTGATAATTTTAATATATAACATTCCCGTGACTCGATGCTGGTCTGAGATGAACTCCGAAACTATTAAACTATGCCTATTCTGGAATAAGAAATAGGATACTTTTTATCCCGGGATAAGATAAGATTCCAGGGAAGGACAGCTAGTAGTATAATAGGTATAGATTAAGAGTTTTTTTGTTAATTAGAAGGCGCTAATCTCAAAAAACTGGTTCGAATTGAAAAAATATTTCATTGTTGGATAGCCTTTTTTTTATGGTATAGGGGCAAGAGAGTATGTGGGTCACCTGATGTTAAGTGATCCCCACCGCCCATGCATACCCGCATGTTGCCGGCCTTTTAAATGGGAATACGCTCTTTTCTTGAAGGTCCCTAAGTCGTACCCTATTTATTATTATCCTATTTATTGAGGAAGGTTATAGGCTATATAACATCACGCTATGTTGTGAAAATCCACGGGAACGCGGGTGAAACCGCGGGGTACAGCTAGTAATTAAGCTTGGCCATCCAAAGAGGAAACGCTGCCAGCCTTCTGGGAACCTTGCCGATCGGCAGCAGCGGCAGCCTTGAAGAAGTTTTTTTATATAGGATTATAGTTGTACATTTGCTTGTATATTTTGTACATTTGTTGTAAATAAAATAATTATATTATAATGTAACTTAAATATAATACAAACTTTTGTACCATATGTTATCTGATTGTCATAGTACTACAAGTCCGTTCCATATGGATTGGCAATAAAGGTCATTGACTGTCCTTTACCATGTTCACATGTTCCTGTATCATGTACCGAAACCTGTACCACGATAATCAAGTAATAGTAGTTTTTATGGCGAGTGACAGGTTTAGGTGAAATTGGTAAAGGACAGTCAATGACTTTTATTGCCAATCCATATGGAACGGACTATAGATCTGCTTAGTTGGGAAACAGGTAACCGTCTGTGATGTGTGATAAGAACTTTTCAGCAAATTTCTTCATTTAAATGAAAGTTCAGTCAAGTTAACAATCAGCAGAGCTTTTTCACAGCAAATACATTTCCGAAATTTGATTAACTCCTCAACAACTTTAAGGATGCGCTATCATTCTTTTTCTCTCTTGGACTTTTCCATTTCAATTCGCCGACACACTTTCCCTGTTTGGGAGTTTATTCTCTAAGTAATATACACATTTGCAAGCGTCTGCTGAAATAAAAAACAACGCACAGTTGTAAAGAGGCTATTTATTTTTTCATCTTCTTTTTATTTGGATATTTATTTAAACTGCACTGATTAAAGTATTTGTTGTTTTTTTTAGCTTTGCAGCGTTCACATAGGGTGAAGACATCGTTATTAGAAAATAGCTTAAAATTATTTTCAAAGCCTATTTCTCAGCACCGTTCGATCAGTAATAAATCCACCTTTCATAACATCAAAATCCTTTATTTTCTCAATACCTTGATCCTATTTCCCATTGAGAGAAACCTTTTATACAAAACTAACAAAAGAAAACTGATTCCTAAAGGATGATTCACAATATTTCTATTTCCACGCTTTACCTCGGTTGTTGCTTCTATATTCATTCCATTTTTGCTTTGTTTGTTTATTGTTGGTTCATCTGTCGAATCCTCGCTTTGGGCTACACCAATATTTGTTACAAATCAAAGAGATTTCGTATTATCGCAGTTGTATCAAAAGCTGAACCCTAACATGGGATGAAGTAAAATAACATAGGTGTATAAAAACATTGTTCCTAAAGAAATTACTGACCTTGATCATGTCTTGAATTTATAATTCAGCCACAGAACAAATTAAAAAGGTAGAAGGAGCACAGCAATAGTCTCCAATGAAGTGAAGCAGTGCACGATGCACGAAGTTTTGTGCGTCTCGACTCGCGTCGCACCAGAACGTGATCGGCTTCCTTTTTCAACTTCGGCTGCCTTTAGTGTACTTCACTTTAAGTGCGCGGGGCTCTGTCTACCTTCTTTATTTGGTCTGAGGATTCAGCATTAACTTATCAGCAACACGTGGCTTGACCACGCTTGACGTAGATAGATAAGCCATCTGCCAGTTTGTCAACGAAGATCAAGTACCTACAGATTCTCCATTGACTTCTCGTAAAACAAGTCCGCTAATCCGCCTTGTTATATTGGTTGATAAAAACATAAATTAATATAAAATTTATGACATTTCATTAATAATTTTCATTTATAAACATGACTATCACAAGATTGTACTACCGCGAAACACTGCAGCGCCATTGTGCTTACTTAATTTACAACGGTAATGCCGCCATAATTGTTTTGGTTTGTACTTCTATCATGACAATACCGAATGGTTCGTTGCTTCAGCTTTTGTAATAAGGAATTCAGGCACACCATAGAGCAATTACTACCCGCCAAACCTTACAAACATTAAGCAAAACAGCCAACCGAGACTGCCTATTACACAAAATTGTGACAAAAATATGTAAGGAAGGAAAAATTGTCGTACGATATGCATGTTTATATTAATTCTCAAAAATATAGTCTAAATAAACCCACAAACGATTAATTTTGAAGCAATTACAGCATTAAATTTGCATTAAAATTATTTCATAAGTTTATATACGGTCCATTCAATGATTAAATATTTACTCATTATTCGGAACAATTAAATTTACACTCAGAATGAAATAACAATATGCACGCTTCGCTAGTTCAATAACAGGGTGTTAATTTATAGAAGAATGAAGTTACGCTCCGGTGTGACAAGGTGCCACCCCTTCTCTGGGAACCTCCTCAAATAATCAAATTACGAGTCCCGCCATCATCGTATCGTAGGCGACAAATTAGGCCCCAGTATAATGTTTGTAAAGTCGGCCGAGTTCCTAATTAGTGGAGCCGGTAAATTATGTTAAAATTGACACAATTTACACAGAGTTTGGTGAAATTCTTAGTTAACGCTTGGTGAAATATGTTAAGCTGTAAACATAACGGATGTTTAAATGTCATTGCGTATTACCATCGATATTACTGATACTTGAAAGTGTGCGAGTTCCAGACAATGAGTAAGCAACTTAGGTATATGAAATTACTCAAAACTCCACTTTTGACTAAATTTCGTAAAATTACGTCATCAGAAATTATTTTCAGCAACTGGTAATACAATTAAATAATAATTGAGAATTTTATATTATTCTATTAGAATCGAGAGCTTTCTGATCACGTTTTAAAACCACAAAGTAAAGTTTACTTCCACATTACAATTTTTAACCCACTGAAAATAACAATTAATATTCACCAACTGTTATAAGAAATCGATTAAGACACAGGTGTAACCAATCCACCATTTCAACATTAAACTCGAAGGTATTATAAGTAAGGCAAACTTTAAAACAAGGTTTCAGCTAAATTTTAAACTTGGATGAAACTGAAAGGGCTTTCGGCAAAGAACAAAGTTAAATCCGATGACAAACCTTAATGACAGAAGATATCTTAAGTAATGTGTTATATATCGATGGTTCATTTTAATTAATATTAATATTTGAAATGGAAACAAAAATAGTTCAAGATAAATAAAAAAAAGGAAACAAAATTACAAAATAAAAACTTTACTAAAATAGGTAGGCCAATATGGCACACAAAAGTCTGTCGTGAGTGGGAATCAAACACATGACCTGTGACGGGGTCAGGTAGTGTATCTTACCAACCACGCCTAACGGCTCGTCAAAATTGTCATACCTTTTTATTTCTGCTCATGCAAATAAAAAACGATAAACAGAACCTTAATGAATGCTTTCAGTGGCAAATTTTCTCTTTTGCTAAATATTCAAAAACAGATTGAAGTTAAATTAAGTGAAACGAAATTGTTTAAGTCTGTTGTGACCTCGTTATTTTCTGATGCAAAACAAATGAACTTTGTTTTTAGAGAGAAGAATAATTTATTATTAATTATTATTATACATTTCGATACAGGCTTGCCTCGTGAGGAATCCTAAAGATAATTATTATCTACTAAGAATCTTCACTATAGTTATGTCAAATTCAACATTTATGTTTACCTACTAAATTTTAGACGCTACAATATTTTTTATACATAACACGATATATTATTGTTCGTGCAATATGGAAGTTAGTAGTCACTAATCTAAGAATTACTTTTCGGTGTCTAAAAATGGAAAACATAGATGAGAACTAACCGACTTTGGCTGTCGTAATGCACTGTTAAGTGTGGAAAATAAATTACGTTTAATTACGTTATTTTACTTCCTCATTGTACGGCTCAAGCCTACTTCTAAGTAGGCTTTGGCAATTAACACAATTCTGCTGTCAAAACGTAAATTTTTGCAGCAAAACGACACATTAAAATATTGAGTTTGAAATACCGTTCATACTACGCTCAACTTTATAGTAGACTGCCAATGTATAAAAGGAAAGTATTTCAAATTATTATTATTCAAAAAAAGAAAATATTATTTTACGTAGTAGTGAAATTTTAGTTTGGTATAGGTACATATTAACATTCAATTAAAAATATATTTCTTTTGTCATAAAGGTACTTTTTTATCACATTGCAAACCACTTTCGTGTCCCGTGTAAAGAAAAGAAAATTGACCTACAAGATATTCTTAAACGAAATATGATGTAATAAATATTCCTAAGAGATCATAATGGGGCTACGGAATTTAAAATACAACCACTCTTTTACCGTAAAATCTACGGTAAAAGAGTGGTTGTAAAACAAGGTTTTTCCATAAACATTTCAGTTTTATAATATACTAGCTGTTCTCCGTGGTTTCACCCGCGTTCTCGTGGGATCTTATCTTTTCCCGGGCTAAATAATATAGTCTATGTTACTCAGGGATAATGTAGCTTTCTAATGGTGAAAGAATTTTTAAATCGGTCTAGTAGTTTTTGAGTTAAATCGTAACAAACAAACTCTTTATAATTTAGATTTAGCATATAGATTTAAGTCTTATATTGTATGTGGTATTATTAAGTATATCGTCATAATATTTTAAATGTTTATGTGTACGAAGTAATTTTAATGAATAAATTTATATGTTTTCTGTCTTTCTCTTCTTTCTTCCGTTCGACAATTACCAAAATACTTTGAATTGAGCTAAAAATAAAACAAACAGTCTATTCAAAACTGTTCATTAATCACAAAAATACTATTCAATTTAAATAAATCAAGGAATTAGATACAAAGCCGGTGGTTTTCCTTTAAACTAAATAGAAAACATTTTCTTGAAGCATTTCCACTGATTAATTAAGTTACTCTGTTTGTTGTTTTGTACCACGCTGATGAAATTAGAGCTTTATGAGATATATCCACTTTATACTTTAGCTTACTTTGAACTAGTTTTCTTTTGCAGCTTTACTTGCCAAAACATTGATTTGTGGAGAGTTTTCCTGGTAACTTACGTTGTTCATAACATTGTAAGTGCTAGCTCTAGCTATAGCATATTTTAATGTAAATAAAATATATTTTTATGAAATATAAAAAATACAGTTATTTTTAGCAAAAAAAACAATGGAGGCCTCGGAAGACCGGCGGGCGGGGAGCTTTTTCCGCCAACGCATCAGCCTGGCCATCCAAAGAGGAAACGCTGCCAGCCTACTAGGAAACTTGCCGATCGGTAGCAGCGGCAGTCTCGAAGAAGTTTTTATATATTATACTTTGTATATCTTGTACATTTGTTGTAAATAGTTTAGTAAAGATATTAAAAACATTTAAGGTATACTTCTGGTTTGTATGAGCTCGATATAACTGGCACAGTAGAGACGGAAATTAAAAATTCACGAGGCGCACTGCGTTATCGTAAACCGAGTGTTGATTACACTTTAAGAATATAATGTAAGTATTTATGGAAAACGTAAATTATACTTGTTAGCTTTAGAATGCAATGGTTATAGTCGCGGGATCGAATCCTGACTGATATCAAATTGAAATCGGTCACTAAGTGAAGCTGGTGTGTTCCAACGGCTGCATTTGAGGGTCAGCGCCGTTTTTGGCTCTAAAAAAATATGTAAGTAAAGGTTTATGATAAAGTTTTGCACTTCAAATGTTTTAAACTATTTAAAACTCTTCTTTACTCTCTCGTAACTATGTAGTTACCTTTTTTCCATATAGGTAGTCGCTGTAGCTGTGTACCTTTCTAAATAGTCTGCATTTTATTTACTTTCAAACAGATGATAAACAAGCAAAACAACAAAGGGTCCGTAACTTTATGCCGCACGAAATTTCAAACATCTTCTAAAGTTTCCATCCAAAATCGCCCTCAAGATTGACGAAAACCTTGTAATATTTTTGCATAAAGAAAATTATAGCTAATAACATAAAACTTGACGACTTGAATGGACTTCGTATTATAAAACTTGGGAACATTGCCATTGCAATAAAAACCAGTAGCGCGACGGTCAGAATGCTCGACGAAGGTCAAGGAATCCCAATAGGGACAGAATAGGGCTGCTACATAAGGGTAGCAATATTGCCTATACCTCCTTAATTGAAAGCTGGCGATAAAATACGCAAAGTAAGACAGAGGCTAAAAGGGTAGGTACATTATTATGACAAAAATATGTAGATTTCCCAGCCTTGTTAAAGGGCACGTCAAATTGTTAACCATGCAGTGCCTTTGTGACGCCCAGATTGAAATAGGGAACAAAAATAATAATAATAATAATATTTATTTCCAATAAAAATACACACTGATAAACAAATACAATTGACAATTTTTAAATGCTATTGTTTTGTTGAACTCTGGTAACCAAATTAAGATTCAACTTGTGTTATGGTTACCAGGGCCCTCGCATTATTTAACTTTTTTACATTATTTGCTTTTGAGTGTACCGTGTTCGCGGAAAGTGATTATTATGTAGTATGAAAAATAAAATATTTAATTGAGAGTAATGATGTATGTAGTTTGTGTTGTATGGTGTGAGTAGTGTATGAAGTGCGTGTATAGTGTGTGAGTGAGGTGTGAGTGTGGGTGTGAGGGTGCGTGTTATATAGGTATGTTTGTGAAGGTAGACTATGCATGTACGTGATTGAGGTGTTTGATGATGAAGAATGTTTCCCGTTACAGTATTGATAATTTTAGCAGGTTCTCGGTTTCATCGTAACTTTTATTTAGAAGCCAGCCTGAAACTTTCTTTTTACACTCGGATCGATTGAGTGGGTAAATGTTACATTCTTTATTTATAATATTATAGAGATGACATCCAATCACTTTGTGATTCCGAGCCGCTAGAGAGCTACCAAACCGCTGAGTTTCACATACTTTATGTGAGCGCCGCTTATTTGACATATTTACTTCATACTGTAGGCGACGGCAATTCGTTTGAACGGCCAGTTTCATTAAATGATAATTTAATAGAATTGATATATATTATGCAATTCAACAAACACACGAGCAATAAACAATTTCAACCAAATACTATTGTTATTAAACTATGTACCTATATGTATAGTATAATTATGTCTTCTCTTCGCCTACCATAACCTATGTACCTACCTTAGGTTAGTAAAGGAATTACGTACTATTAATGTGAACAATTATTATATTTTTAAGAACGTACCTATATCATTGTACTTAATAATTTAAACTGAAATAAATAAATTTATGTATAACACATAGGTATGTAATTTACGTGATATACTCGAACCAGCCATTTTAAATGTATCCAATTAACCTAGCTAGGCTGTATGTAAGAAATGTCTTCAGCGATAAGATACTGTAAATTTTAATGTATTTTTTGTCGTGGTGTACTTTTTGTCAACAATAAATAATGTTATAAACAATAAACTGTAATTGTGTTACATAAATAACGTAATCATTGTGTTAATAAGCTATTTATATGCTTGGCAATATGAAACAACCCATTCTAGATAGACCGACTAATTCCGATTCTACCGACCAGCGACCAATGCAACTAATTGCTCGATAAATTTATATCTCTCAATTATGCGGTTTGGTCCTGTATCAAAACAATACAGGATCAGTGTTATTCTAAACTTTATGTAAAACTATGATAAAGATATTTTATTAAAATATATTTTCTAGTTAGATAAGTAAATTGTTCCTTTCAAAAGCAGTTCAAATTTCGAATAAACAACTGATACCTTGAGCCCCTAAAAGTTACAAAGATTTTCAAACTTTATGAAAAATCGTTAGACAGTATCCATCCCATCAACATCAAGTAAATTGGGTAGAACTGACAGGCGAATAAGGAGAATAGCCTCGATCAGTGACCGGATACCTATCGAATATTTTATTCAGACCTGTCAATCCTCATTTCTCCATGCGATTCGGCTACAGTAGTTAATCATTGAGAATATTTTTACCTAAAAAAATTGAGGTATATTGGAAACGATTAACGTTAAAATACCTAATAGTTTTTATTTTGTAAATACGGAATTAAGCCAAGCGGCAAATTTGTAATGGTAAACAAACATATATTATAACAAGACAACACTTTAACACGGCTACTTGCATTGCCACTGTAAGTGCATTATCTGTATCTGCGATTTGAAACTACTATAAAAATCTTATTGTCAATAATGAGTTACTAGTGTTATCCTATATTTAAGCTTTTTTTATTATAGTAGTTGAGTACACTGAAGTGAATAGGTATAAAGTGGAATTCTTAATTTCAATTTAAAAAAAATAATAGAACTACGATGTTCTTTCATTTAATATTTATTTCCTTTTTTACGCTCCTTCGTAAAAGGAATTATGATTCTTTCTTGCTATTGAAATATAAAATCAAATACTTATAATATAGCCTGTTTTATCCTCAAATTATTATTTAAGCTAACTTACGCTTTATCTAATTATTTAACATTTTACCATTCCCAATATAACCGATTTGGCAACGAGCTAAAGTAATCATCTACCATTTCTCGAAGCTTTTCGTCGTGTTTTCGAACCCTCACAACTTCGGTCTGGCGTGCCTGGACTAGAGAGCCTAAATTTTTTAGGGTAAGATTTAATTAGCACAATAAGTTTCATACGTCTGGCTTTAGATTTTATACCATTGAACTACAATAAATCCAGTGACATTTCATACCATAAGTATGCCTGCAATTGTTTTTTGTTATGTTTTTGTCGTGTTCTTACTGTATACATAGAAGCAAAGATAGATATATCTACCGAGCGCATTGCAAACAATCTGATAAAATTTTAGTTTTGTGTAGGTATCTATGGTTTTTTTTATCCTGGATAGGCTTGTGTTTGACTATAATCTCACTATGGTAAGTTATTATGTGGCCGAAGGTTGTAAGCACACAACGCCTAGATGGGAACTGGCTCTCAAGTGCAACTGTCGTAACACACCGATAGGTGCTTGGCGACAGATTTCCAACTTGAGGGTGGCCAGCCAGTCGGGTACTACAAAGTACCCTACCACCGTGCAATAATTGATTGATTCAGTGCCTATATTATAAGATGTATATATTTCATGCGTGTTATTAATTTGTCTTTTTTTATTTCCTCACGATGTTCACCGAAAGCTCGACTTTACGACTTTCGCCGCTGTATTCGACGTCACTATCACTGAGCTATCATCGCTTTACCATCAACCTACTATACATTAAATGTTTTTAGGTAGATTCTAACATACATTATTGCAGGAACCACTTTTATGACACCATTACTCGTGTTATAACCAAAAATATAAACAAAAAAATATGGCGTCGTATTTTTAGTGACATTATTACATGACTTTACTTATTAGGTACTTTGAAATATATAAAGGTTTTTAAGATACAAAAGCCAATAAAATTTGTCATAAAATTGTTTATATTTTTATGTAGTTGATGCATTCTATAGCAAAGCATTAAATTATCTTTACGAAAATGCGTATTATACGAACGGAATAAAGATTAATTTGTATTACCAACTAACCTTACCTATAGGACACTCTCTGTCAATCTCTCAATAGGTCTCTCAAAATTGCTATGAATTTCGATACTAATACAACCTTCAATAGAGTATAAATGACATCCTTTGAAAATACAGTTTATTTTTAAATCAATACTAAAACAATTCGTGAAAATGTGTACGAAGCTGTTTCCACCAAACATATCACTAAAACTATACCTAGTTTAAAATGTATTTAACAAACGTGTGTATGCTTAGCTATTTTACGTATTGATTTAATTGAAATTAAAATTATGTGTTACTATTTCCACCACATACAGTACTAAAACTAATGTAGGTATTGTAAATATTATATTTTACATTGATTGGATTGGAACGATTTTGCAAAAGGTTAGGCAAACTAGAAAAATTAGACAGATCACATTTGGTGAACATAGATGCTGTCTTTCAATAAATTACTATTCCCAGCCCAGGGCCAGAGGGCTATGTTTAATTCATCGTTTACATAAGGCCTAAACCGGGAATCGAACAAAGAATAATCAATATATAAAATTATAGTCAAAGTAAAATTTATTCATTTTAAGGCTTTATAGAATGAAAGATACAAGGTTAGGTAGGTAAGTAGCATCTCATAAGCGAAGTGACGTCACATTATATGATATAAAAGTCTCAAGTAAACACAAGAAAATGCTAAGAAATAATATTGTATATTTTAGAAGCGGCGCCTTTAGCCAACACTGTCGCGTTACTTGCACACATCGAACCTAATGTAAGTCAAATGGTTCATTTCCACTGGAAAATCCTGAGTCGGGGTCATAGAATTCTAAAACAAGAATAATAGAAGTGGTATAAGTGGTCTATGAGTCACACACTGCATCGATCCACTGATCATAGGATGTAATTCATAAGAAATAAGCATGCAATGTGTTGTGACTATGTGTGGACTGTATGTTGTGATGACGAGCCGATGTTCCATCTAACGCGCTGGCTGGAGGGGGCAACGCGAACACCGAGGGGAGAGGGGGAGCGTTTACGTTTGACGACGGTTGACGACGACGGGGTGGCGTAGCGAAAGCAACGCTCCGTCGGTTTATGTCAGCTGGATGCTTGCTGGATGCCGGCTGGATGCTTGCTGGATACCGACGGGGTGCTTGCTGGATTCCTACTGGACACTAACTTTCACCACTAAATAAAAGTACTACTTTGCTTCAAGACTTCTTGATTTATTCTTCTTCTTCTTATAATGTTACTTCTTCAGTGGTGCTCGTAGGAATGCCATTCCGAAGAAAACCGCGCTACTTTTATACAATTCCGTGAGCAAGGAGCCAAACTTTTTGACCAATCAGAGAGAAGGTCATAAATCATGTCATAAATCATGTTTTCCATCTCTCATTGTTTATATCTTTGTCTCTTTCTGACAATCTATTCTGTAGGGCTCAACGGTTTTTACTGATTTTCTTAGGTAATGGCTTTCCTATTACAATAAACCTTATTTTATTGCATAGGTAATACATTTTTACATATTATTCAAAAAGAATCATGATAATATCTCAATTAATTAGACAATTATCGCTAAAAACATAAAATGGCTCTCGTTAAGGTAATGCCTTGTTCGGATGCCGCACATTCTAAGATTATTACCTATTTCCTAATTACTTCCTGACTATTTCCTAACTATTTATTTATTTTACAATATACAAGGACCCTATTTATCTATTTACAAAATAGAAATATGATTATATTCATATTGCGTCGCTGACACAATGGTTGGCAAATTATGCTGAGGTAAAAAAAAAATTTAGTGAAATGGTTCAATTCAATTAATTAGCTGTCTCCCGACGGATTCACCCGCGTTCCCGAGATAACCCTCTAGTCTAGAGGTTGTATTTCCAAAAATTCTTTCTTAGCTGGCTGGCTACCACCCTCAAGTTGAAAATTTGTCGCCAAGCACCTATAGGTGTGTTCCGACAACCGCAATTGAGAGCCAGTTCCCATATAGGCTTTGTTTGCTGACCACCTTTGGCCACATCATCACTTACCATGGTGAGATAGCGGTCAAACACAAGCTTAAATTAAAAAAAAACTTGATTAATCAGTGGTATTTCGCTTCTACACGCGATTCTGAGGTATCCGTTATTTTCCTGAAATAAAAAGTATCCTACTTATTCCAGGATATAATTTATTTGTGTGCCAAGTTTCATCAAAATCAGTTTAGTAGTTTTGGGGTTCATCGTGGGCCAACATTGTGACACGGTAATATTATATATTAAAATATGTGTAAGTACTTATTAAAGCGTCAATTATTTTTTTTTAATATATAGCAGTTCTAGATGTAGTTTATATGTCTTTGATGGTGGCACTCCCGTACTCTAGTAAATGTGCCTCAGAGCGAGAACCTAATGGCATTGGAACGTCGGCACACAATCGCCCATAAACAACAAGATTGTATCTAGGATGTACAGGATTTATGGTTAGTATATTATTATTGTAATTATAATTACATCGGCTTTTATGACTTAAGGGAGGGTTGACCCTATCTCAAATAGGAGTCAAACGGTAATGGTTGTCGTAAAAGTTACTTAAAGGAACTGGGTATGGGCAACCGCATCGACATAAGAACACCTAAGTATGCCATGAGCTTATGTGATCACCAATCTCTTTAGCAAGTATCGTCATTATACATTATTACATTGAAATAGGAAAATAAAGAGAGCCAGTTCCCACCTAAGCTTTGTGTGCTTACCACCTTTGGTTACTTATCATGGTAAGATTGCAGTCAAACACAAGCTTATAAAAAAATCTTTAAATGTGTTTCCTCGTGGGACAAGCCTTGAATTTGTAAAATGTGCGTTTTTAGTAAACAGCAATTTCACAGCATTCTTTAATTCCGCAACTACAAGATTTTCATTATATTTTAGACTCGTTGTTAAAAAAAGTGTCATATAACAAATAAAAAGAACCTTACAAAGAATACCCAAATTAGAACTCTTGAGAGAGCATCTCATCTCGAAGGGAATCAGAATTAAGTGACACGTGACATGAAAAGGCGCAAAGGTGATGAAAATCTTTGGCTTATTTAATTTGAGTCACAGAACATTTTTATTACATGAATTCTTGGTAGATATATAAAATAAAAAATCTATTTAGTAATATGGTAAGCGAAGAATTATTACCTAAACAACCAAACACAACCGATAATTCGGAAAAAAAATCTTTATCTAATTAAAATAAAGTGAGTTAGGTCATATAATATTCTAGTTATAATAGGAAGAAAAGACACTTTTTCATGTCAATTACAAACACTAAGCCAGACACTTAGGTAGGTACCTACATAGTTTCACGTTTAAGTACGGATCCCTAATAAGGATTTCTAACGAAGAGTTTTAATTAACTGTATTACCAGAAAAGTAACTGAGACTGATTCAGACATCAACACGATTTGCTTCAACGGCCATTTTTTGTACTACAAGTGACAACCAGACAGGCAGGTCACCTGATGGTAAGAGACTACCGCCGCCTATAGACGTTAGCAAGACCAGGGGATTTGTTAAGTATTGGACACCTTATTGTGTTGGATGCCTTAAAGGCATCTAGCTATCAAGTGCAATTGCCGAAACACACCAACAAGTGCTTGGCGACAAATTTTCAACATGAGGGTGGTAGCCAGCCAATCGAGTACTATAAAGTACCCTACAACCGTGCTGTGGTTGATTTTTTCCTTCACCGAAAGCTCAAGTTCATTGTAGGATTCGAACCGACGACTTTCGCCGCGGTATCCGATATGGCAATTATTGTATTTATTTTTGTTTAAAAATCATAACTGAACGCATTCCTGTACTTTCTTCTGAAAATGTACGAATTGCGAGAGTGCGACGGACAGAGACGAATAGAATAAATGATGAGACTACGGGAGGTTCTTTAAAGGATTCCTAAAATGGCGGATCTACAAAAGGGCACACGTTTATGACATGAATCCCGGTGAGGTATATCACCAGGGGTAGTTTTATTAACATTTCGTTTCAGGAATTTTTTGATGAAGGTAAGAGGTGAGCGGTTGAATCAAGGTTTAGGAATCTAGTTTGAATTGGCATTTAGTTTCAAAAACTTTAGGGTTTTTTTAGTAAATTTACTTTGTAAACAACCATAATAACATACTTGTAGGTATAAAATTTGTCACATAAACGCTCTTGCTAGTCTATAAACATAATACCTACACCTAGCAAAGTGTTCATAATGATTTTCATTATTTATCATTTTTCGAATCCCTCCGTACTGTTCAAACTTGGTTTTCCACTTTATCTTTGTTTTCATAAACTACCTATATAACAAATATCATGTAAAACTTTTAGTACATAATTATGTTAATTATATTATGTATATGTATAGATAGGTATAATATACTGTTAACTCTTTTCCTGCACATATTTTCATTACATAACCTCATGAGAATAGGAACCTAGATAAGGGTCGTCTACTATCCCATATTTTATCAAAGTAAAATATTAGATGCCTAGTTGGCGCATTCCCAACTCGGTCGTGATTTTGACAGCAAGGTTATCTCTATTATCAAAAACAGAAATAAGTGTATTCTTTAAAAGTTGAATTAGGTTTATACGAATAAAATCAACAGACAAACGTATGTAAATGATCAAATAAATTTGACACGAAGTTTAAAAAAAGGTTGTGTTTCTATGAACACAAGCAACTACCTCTTTTTTTTATCCCAGACATAATATTATACGTATTAACTTAATAACAAGCTTCGCTTTATTAAGAAACTCGTACACAATACTCAGAAATTCAATAACTTTTTGAAGGAAATAAGAAATGTAACTTGAAACATCTCGACAACAAGTAAGTACAACTTTATTTTATACAAATACACGAAACATGTAACATAAAAATGAACCATTATAACCGAAAATGTGAAAATTCAGTGGAAAGGCATTCCTTTACACAACAAACCTTTTCAGAGCTTGAATCTACGCTACCATCCGTGTAGAGTTTCTGAGTGCGTCCGGGAAATACCCGCTATGGACTTTGCATAGTTTAAAATACCCTTGGATTCTCATTCATGAAATTAAAATTATAATTTAGTTTACACATTTTTACATACGATTAGTTGGGTTGTTGCTTTTAGAGAAAAGTAAGCCAAATTGGAGTTAGTCACCATTTCAAGATTAGGCACGCACATGCCGTATTGAATTCTAATTTAATAACTGACCAAGTGTATGTAGGACAATGTGTATGATAAGGATCGGTAAAACATTTATCTAATTCGAAAATGTGGTTACATTAACTTTAATTATACTTTCATAAAAAGTTAATATTTTTGACGCAATCTAACAATGTTTTTTAGTCCTATTCATTCTATGTCACTTTTTTATAACTAGTTTCAGTAATAATTGATGTCTCTGTAGGTATAAGATATTATTTCATATCATATTATTTCACTGTTTCAATGTTTTCCAAACACCAAGTTCCTCCAACAAAATCAACTAAACTAGAACATAGAATACCTATAGCAACCAAAACACAGGGTAACTTTGAATAGCAAACTAGTTGAGCAACCAAATTGGAACCTACAATCTGTTCTGGAAAAGCTAGAAAATGTAACAAACTGTGAGCCGTCCTTTGTGAGAGAACAAAGAAACAGATGCCCTGACTCTGGAGTCGCCATACTTCGGAATATGTCCCGGTAAATTCACAATTACGCTTTTAGAAGAATAATCAATAGACGCATCTCCAATCAAAAAGTGTATGTATAATGTTAATTTCAAACGTTTGTTCTTGTTTTCTGACGTCTTAAGGATTCACAGGTTTTGAGTAATAAGAACCTTATCGAACACAATAATAAAACTCAAAACATATTTATGATCGCTCTACTATCGGTTCAGAATACACTTAAACTAAGACTGCAGCAAGAAACTGGACAAAGCATGTTTTTCTGCAGTGGATCTTTCTTTTAAAATTTACCCACACAATATGTAGCTTAATCAAAATTTTGCATCATCTATTATTTAGAGACCTTCCACTCATGGTAACCCTATCTGGGTCGATGCCAGGGCCGACACGGGCTAAAATAATATTTTATAGAGGCACGGTGTAAGAAAAAATGTCACGAACCAGTACTTAAACATAAAAGGCACGTAATGGAACACTTGCCTAAAATCTTGCGTGGGTGGGTACTAGTGGCTACTAGTGCCTTTTCTGGTTATTGAGGCTCTATTTACGGAATCTAGAGAAAATGAAAGGAAGTAAACACAATTAAGTTTATAAAAAGCTAGTTTTCCGCCCCGTGGTTTCACCCGTGTTCCCGAGGGATCTTATCTTTTCCCGTGATAAAAAGTATCCTATAACCTTTTCCAAGGTTCCATCTATCTTTGGTCAAAATTTCATCTAAATCGGTTCAGTAGTTTAAGCGCGAGGTAACAGACAAACAGACACACTTTCGCATTTATATATTAGTACGGATGGATACAGAGTAATTTCACTAGTAATAATATAAACATTTTTTTTTATGGATGTAAATATTATTACTTATTATGGTCAATTAGTACTTAGGTAATTACTTTTAACTCTTTTTCAGGCATAAAACTTTCATGAATTTTCATTAAAATTTAAAATCCGTACGTTAGTTTAAAACTCCGGCTGCGGAATGAGCTTGGGAGTTGGCTCAGAACTTGTATAAAGTATAGCCGGTGCATACTCAACTAGCCACATATTCTTATAATGCCTTAATTTGTATTAACTCAGTGAATTGTGAATTCCGAAATAAAATTGTGCTAAAAGTTGGGTTCAAAGGCAATTTTTACTATTAGGCAATAAACGTATATTTTGGGTACAATAACATCGTAATGTTTATTACAAAGACAGCGCTTGAAAATTAAAGAATTGTTATGCAGTACATACAAGTCCATGCTCCCAATTGCTTTTTTTCTACTTCATTAAGATATTGTTTTGGTTACTTTTACTCGTTTCATTTCTCGCGAGAATAACCCGCATGGAAATTGGAAAGAATAACACAAGAGTTCCAAGACAGAATTGCTAAGCAAGACCCGCACAAATTAGTGCCTGCCTACGAAAGTCGCCGGCGTATGTCATTGTTATAGACCCAGAGCTCGTATCCCGCTAATTCACTTTATAGAAACCTAAAAATGGTTCAAATTCATCCAAAGTAAGCGGGAAACCAAACGCTTAGTGTGGTTTATCTAAAACGGTCAACTGAGCAATTAATTGTTACGGAATACAATACGGTGGGAGTTCTATTGTTTTTTTTACATTTATATATATATATATATTTTAGGCATTTGTTATTCAAATATCATCTTTATTAATATTGACTTGCCTATAAGTAAGTTGGCACACTGAAATCTGAACAGAGGTCGACAGTGTCAGAA
Organism: Ochropacha duplaris; assembly: GCA_951361185.1. NCBI lineage: Eukaryota > Metazoa > Arthropoda > Insecta > Lepidoptera > Drepanidae > Ochropacha > Ochropacha duplaris. The sequence goes on along the minus strand of OX592704.1, from coordinate 3,966,174 downwards.
TGAATATGACAGTTCTAAAGTTCACAAGTCAGGTCGATTCAAAGTTAATCTACTTGATATGGGTTCAATCAGAGGTTAAGCTAAGAAGTAAAACGTCTTAAAAATGAAATTTTATGAGATATTTCTGTAATTTAATTGAATATTTAACTAAATATATGTATAACTTATTGATCATTGACGATCATGGTTATAAGTGAGCAGATTGACAAGCTGGGAGACGATTGACCTTTTACTACTAGGGTTTTTTTCAATAGAATTAAGTGAATTATTTAATGAAATTAGAATGTGGAAAGTAGGAACGTCTGTCTGAATCATTGTGAGAACGGTCGATTTATCTTAATGAATATAAATCTTACATGAAAAAAGTAAACTACAATGACACAGACTGCAGGCCTACAGGGGCGATGTTATTACGCAACCTTACCTCCTTCCTTACGGGTAACCCAGCCAAGTTTACTAGGTCACGTACATACAAGTGGCATAGTGACTATGACGTTACACTTTGACGCTCCCTCCTTAAGCTCGTATGGAAATAATAGGAGTAAGAAGACATTACTTTTTGGAACGGAAAATTGAAATATTAAGGCTTAAGAGGTGTACGCAAGAACAGAATGTTTTAACACTCATTTGCATGTTTAATAATATGCAATCTAATATTGAGCGCATGGAGCGTGAAAATCATACGTAAGGTTTTATAAAATGCACAAACCTGTTCATAAAAAAAAGCATTTGAGTAAAGATTAAAAAAAAAACCTCTACATTCAGCATAAAAATTGTAGCAAATTATATAGAGCACTTTTCAAGTTATGCTATCGAGAAAAACCCGAGAAAGTCTTTTTCAAAGAGATACAATCGTTGCAAAAACTTGGTACATGAGCCTGGTAACACATGTTTGATGGTCTTTTTTTACCCCAAATTCCATTACTTAACATCGCCAGTATGACATCAAATCGACGTCTCCCTAAGGATCCTATTTCGGAGAGATTTGATAAAATATCCGATCTCCCAATTTATTTTTCCCCATCTATTGGAAAAACGTAGAGTTTACCCTCAATCGCGTACCGTTTAGTGACGATGACAGAAAGTATTACGCTCCAGGCTTTTGCCTTTGTAGAAAAAACATTTCCCAGATAATGATGGCAAACAATCGTTTCTGAACTAGCTACTACCTACAGTTTTACTAGACTTTCTGAAGAATCGAAAAAACATTTGATTCGTCACTGGAAAACACAACTTTCACTTCGAGACCAACTATGGAAATGCAACAACAATCCGCAGTTTTATACAAATAGATGCCAAATTTAAATAGCTAAGTACTAGAACAACATTTATGCTACTGTATATCATACTGATAAGTAATTAAATTATACGTCTGCAATTACTGCCAATAACTTAATAACTAAATAACTTTATAACAAATATATAAAATTATTATTGTTATGTAATTTAAAATTTGACAAATTTTAGAAGCCGCACGATGTATAATATTTCAGAACGCATACATTAATTTGATTTTATAATATAAATTATGGCCATCTATTACACCGTAGCGAAATAACTACGATCTATTATTGGTAATTTCAGAAGGCATCTGTTAATACAATGTGAACAGTTGAAACAAAGCGATATTGATTCTTGATGGAACGATAACAGTGGACTTCCTCAATTCTAAGCGACAATGATTTTGATATTACGCAATCTACTAATTGTGAAGTTATGTAACTTCAATCACGCTGATATTACTATTGTCTATAGGCGATGGTATCCCATTCACTTACCATCAGGTGACTCGGATAAATAAACTACATTGATATGTAGTTTTTTTAACGGTCCAGTGAGCATGAAAATCGATTCATATTTTATTGGGCTCAATAAAATTTATTTCATGTCATGAAAGTTGATCCCAAAGTACACACCTGTCTAAATTGTATACATACAATATACGATAAGAGTGTTTATATCTGTATCTATATCTTTAACCAGCCAATATCGAAAGAAAATATAAAATAAACCTTCATATATTTTCAATACAGACACCGCTTGTTCTGTTCTAATAATTCTTCATGTGATTTTGTTATTTATGATTATCTTTTATGGGTCCAATTGTCGAGGGTTCAAGATACTATTCGTTATTGCTTTGACTTCCGTTGTTTGACCTTTGTTGTTAACAACTGAAACTTGCACTTTTATATCTGTACAATTTTTTACCTCCGAAACTTGATTTTTTATTAAAAAGGATTATTAATATCAGTATTGCAGTTATTGATTGAACTCATTCACAGTTTGAGTGTAGATAAATAAATCATCAAAGTGAAATTAAATGTAATTTATAGATAATAATAAAAAATACAACAATATCTCATGTACTGGTAAACCTGTAGTTTTTTTTTAGTACCTAAATAAAAAAAATTTGCTCGTATAAATCATAGTAGGTAAATTACATATATTTATACTGGATGTCCGGTGAGTAGTACGGCAAAAGGGGGAAATAGGTGGGCGGGTCACCTACAAAAATGACGTTAGTAAAAGTGTCACCGTTTTCGAAATATTTCTGATAAATTAGATAACTTTTGAAAGACAAAAGGCAACAATAATGAATGTAACTCTTCACACGATTTCATTACGTTACGCTTCGGTGTAATAGTAACTCCCTAAACGCTACACAGCTCAAGAATATAAATTACAAGGTGAAATGAGCACATGTAATTTCTTAGAGCAATAAATATTAGGGATTTTGGCCGACTTGATTGGTTGAGATATATGTTATTAAACGTCTCTGGAGAAAGGAAATAAGGGCATGATTTGTGTTTAAGCATAATTTACAAGTATTAAACAAAAAAAACAATATTCACTGGAACCTTCCCTAAAAAGATTCTCCTAATTTCGCTTTCTCATGATTTTCTCCTTCACCGAAAACTCAAGCCCATTGTAGGATTCGAACCTACAATCGCCGTGGTATCTGGCGGAAACCACAGATCTTTCACCTCAAAATATTGCGTTAGATTAATGTAACTGCTGCTCACATGCATAGATGATCTAGGTGTGGTCGAAACCCATATATCCTAACTGGACACCTTGTTAACCTCAAGGGTTATCGGTGACCCTCAGCCAAGTAAACCTAGGCAACAAATCACAGAGAAACCTTTGAAAGTGTAACCGTATAACATGATATCCCTGAAAATCCCAGAGGAAGCGGCTGAATATCTTTTATTAACTACCTATAGTGAAATACCCATTCGTGTACATAAGGGAATACGCAACTTACCCTTTGAAATTCTGAATAAGTAACATTTAATATACAGGTGGATGTTATGTATTCAGCATTGATGACTAATAACTTCATCAATGCGTTCAGCTTATTATTTGGTCAATTAAAAGATATTGCATAACTTTGAAGCGATATAGAATCTGAGTCATTGCAAAAATGTCAGCATGTTTTCAAAATTGGTTATGTTGCTCTCTCATACATTTAGAACAGCACACTTTATTATAATGTATCACTATGATCATCATCACTAAGCAGTTTTAAACACGTCTTTATGCATTTCAAGAGTATTTTAGCATTTCAAGTTATAATAATTTGAATGCATCTACTTTGTTTTTATTAAACTAACTCTACTAAGTGGATAAATAATTAGATAAATGTATGATCGATAGATATTTATACATGATATAGACTGAATAGGTATTGCAAATGTGCAATATCTTTTAAATTGACGAAATAATCGACTGGCTGGACACACCAAATTATCATTATGTATATAAAAGAAAAACTGACTTACAGTAGAAAAACGCCTAAAGAGGAGTGAAAAGTGGGAAATTCTATATATCTGAAATTTTTGATGATAATTATATTCATGATTTTTTTTATTTAGCTATTCCTTGGAAAAGTACTTAGTGTGCGTAGTAACAGGATGGAGATATTAGTATGGGAAGTATTTTTTCTGTAAATTTACTTCTTAGTAGATACTAATTAGGTACTCTTCAATACTGCCTACTAATAAAGTTGGTCCACATAATCACGTTATCTTACCCGGTAACCAAACTATTTTGTACATAACCATTGTAAAACTGCCTACATGAAAAAAAGGTCCTTATTTTACAGTGAATAGGGTTATGTTTGACCACAATCTCACCCCAATAAGAGATGATACCGCTGATGGTGGTCAACACGCAAAACCTAGAAAGGTCCTTCAAAATCAAGCTTCATTCATAAAACTTCATTCATATTTATCTAATGTAGACTATTAGATAAATACCCATTATTGCTTATAGGTGTCGTTGCGATTTTTCTGAGAGAACAATTTTACGTCAATGTCAACTGTCAATATCACCACGCACGTGGTACAGTCAGCGCCAAAAGTTGTTGATCACTTTTGTATCCTTTCAAAAATTCATCGACAGTACGTTTGTAAACTGTGAATTGTGAAATGTTACACGGTAGGTACTTTTTTCGACGTTGAATTGTCAAATTTTAACATGGTAAGTCATAATGTAGTGGTATTCTCATTAATCCTAGAAGGGAACTGGCTCTCAATTGAAGCTATCAAAACATACCGGTAGCTTGGCGAAAGGTTTTCAACTTGACGTACCCCACAAAGTAACATACCACTGTGCTATGGATTTCTCACGATGTTGTCCTTCATCGAAAACTGATATTCATTATAGGATTCGAGCCCACATCCTACGACACGGCCTTCGACGTCACTACCGCTGAGCTATCATCGTACTAAATTGAGCATTTTCTTTTGGAGATGACTGTACCTATTCTGTCAATTTAAGGGTGGAACAAAATAAAATATAGCCTTACATAACTAATATAATATGCTTAGATACTGAATGCAGAATTGCCTACCAATACCTTTAGATTAGGTTAGTATGTCCTATACCTATATACATATGCCTAATTTTATACCTATTTGTTCACTGGGCAGCCCATCACATCAATGATTCTGCCCAAATCAAACGAAATCATTATCATTTAGAGTCTTCTTGAGAGGTTCCCTGTTCGCACCAATTCCCTTAATTTGAGCAAATTGTACCAAGGTTTCGCAAACTCGACGTCGTAAACATTAGTGAACGTGATGTCTGAAAATAAATGAAGACTATCATAGATTAAGAATTGGTCCTCGGTCAGGGCGCGACGATTCATTCATCTATGGAAGACTATGATGTGTTTACTTATAATTCGTCCTTGACGTCACTTCAAAGTTCATAAACATTCCTGAAGCTTTAAGTTAGCTTGAAGGCACAAAAAGACCACCTGAAAGTTTATAATTCCTTACATTCTTTATTTAAACGTATGTCAGGTGGGACAAATTTCACAAATTTCCAATAACTCCATTCCGTCCCAGAAAAATCTCTTGAATTGATTCCATGTCGATGCAGCGAGCGAATATCGTCCTTAAAAGCACTAGTTTGTGAGAAAATTCCTGAAAAACTTACCTGATCTCAATTCGAAAGGCATGATCAAGCGTGAAAATCGCCCCTCCCCTGCAGTTGTCCCGGTCACAGACACGTCCCACTACCCCTCGGCATTGCACGCCACCTAATGCATCGCACTCACACACAAACACACATAGACAGACACAGATGTTAGTTACACTGGTTTCGTTGTATTGTTAGCACAACAATCAAGTACAGGGAGTCAGATGCTGTGCAGCATGTCGTATTTTGGATATCTTTTCGTCAAAAAAGCGTATAAGGACGGCACGATGACCTGACGCAGCGGTCGCGACGGAGGCAGCGTCACATCTGCCGTTCGGATGCGGCGCGCGCCGCCAGCGCCCCGCGTTTCTATGACAACCGTCCGGGCGATATCTACCCCGGTCCTCTTTCGTATAAAAACAAAAATAGCAAATTAATTGCGTAATCGTGTGCCGTGAAATTTTTGCTAAGGTTAATTACATCAAAGGGGTGTTGTGCAAGCCAAAAATGGACAACGTTCGCCATCGATAAGGTATGAGCTATTTCCATCGATCATATTTACGTTGAAAACTCTTTTCAGGAGTGCAGAATGAGTGCAGACGATAAACATTACCTACATTTCATTTTATACTTTTGTGTTATATTATCTTGTGTGTTATATATTATCTTGCTGTAAGACAAGAAGTGATGAAAATTTTAATCAGTGACTGATTAGTCAGAAAACTTGAATTGTAAGGTCCGTTCCTGTATACTATACAAAAGGGAGAATTTCCCTGCGCACTGTTTAAAACCTTGTTAAACATTTGGTGAGAGCCCAACCCGATGGCGTTTTCCTGTACGTAGTTGCTAAATCAAGAACGTTTGACACTGGACCATTTCCATCTGATCATAACTTGTTCACCACAGTAGGTATAGGAACTGCCTGCTGGTATGTTATCATCAATTTTGTGGCTATAGAATTCCTACATAGATACTCCAGGTATGTTCATAACAATTTGGTGGTTATAGTCCGTTCCATATGGATTGGCAATAAAGGTCATTGACTGTCCTTTACCATGTTCACCGAAACCTGTACCATAATAATCAAGCGATAGCAGTTTTGCGACAAGTTTGTAAGGCAAGCGACAGGTTTAGGTGAACATGGTAAAAGACAGTCAATGACCTTTATTGCCTTTGGAACGGACTATAGTAAAGTGCACAGAAAGGACACGAAAGAGTTATCTGAAAAGTAATATCCAATAAAACATGAGTAACGACGCTAACGGTTCTTATCAACACCATTACGCCAGTAAAGGGAAAAAAAGAAAAATAAATTATCATCTTATTTTTTAGATTTTCCGAGAAAATATATAGATTCTTATCTATATATTTTAGGGAGTAATTGCCGTAAATTGTCTGAAGAACTAATTAGACATATCGCGACGCCTTGTCTCATTATAATTGTAAATAAAGCGTGAAATCACATCAAATTTTCATATGTAAGTCAGTAGTAACTTCAATATTACACCACATTATACACGCAAACGTGTTTGTCGTGTAAACAAGGGCGCAAAACTTACTCAGGGCCTCAGTCACTTTATGCAAGTTCAAATTACTTGGGGAACTTTTCCAACATTTATTAATTAGGGACCGACATCGGCATTCGCTAACAGTTATTCAATAAAGGGGTGGGTGATGTTTTTAATTGATTAGGTAGATACTACACTTTAAACTAAATGTGTAGAAATTAGTTTTCTCACTTTACTTTACGGGTTTATTCGTCCAAGACTTTACGCCAACAGAACAAAAACTGTATGTATTGAAATTAACCTACTTACCTACCGGTATTGATACAGTGAATTGATACATTTTCTGGAATTATCCTAATTATTATATTAATTATTTTATTTTACCAATTTCACATCTTATTAAGTAAAATATGATGAAAACTGTATTGCGCCACCCACTCCCAAATAATTGGGAGTAAGTATCTAAAAGTACCCAATCTTATTATAGATCAAATTATTCCAACAATAAAAATCTTTAATTCAATTCTTGTATTATTTAACTCCATTCACAAAAAAATCTTCCGTAGTTTATTGAAAATTTCATTTATTACATTCATATATTGAATCTCAATAAAATACATTTTTGCAACCAACAAGAAATCGATTTTACTTAAATATTTTCGTGGTGAATACCTACGTATCATGAACATGCCGTCCACATATTGACAGAAACTTTTTCTTATTCAAACTTAGATATCTTCACAATTCAAACAGTAGGATTGTGAGACCAATATTGATTTGTCTAGACTTGTTATCATTCAAAAAACGTTTGCTCAAGGGAACCTAGCTAGCCCATAAGTGAGTAAAGTCAAAAAGAACTTGGGCAGTCGGTAAATTATAATAGATTGAAAAGCAGCTCAATAAACTCGTTAAGTATTTTGTTCAGGTACCTATGTCAATTTTACCTGGGTCTAATATTTAGTGGTAGGTTATATCAAGGTCAAAGTGTCAGGAAAACTGGAAAAGTCAATTGATAGTTTTCTTGTTTCGGTGTCTGTGTGGGTGGAATGTTGGGATGTATTTGACTTTGATTTTATAAAGGTGACATCAAAAATAAAATAATTTTAATTGGTTTCTTAGACAATGATGATTTTAGGGTTCCGTACCCAAAGGGTAAAAACGGGACCCTATTACTAAGACTTCGCTGTCTGTCCGTCTGTCCGTCCGTCTGTCCGTCCGTCTGTCTGTTACCAGGCTGTATCTCAAGAACCGCGATAGCTAGACAGTTGAAATTTTCACAAATTATGTATTTCTGTTGCCGCTATAACAACAAACACTAAAAACAAAATAAAATAAATATTTAAGGGGGGCTCCCATACAAAAAACGCTATTTTTTTGCCCTTTTTTGCCCGATATCATCACCAGGCTGTATCTCAAGAACCACGATAGCTAGACAGTTGAAATTTTCACAAATTATATATTTTTGTTGCCGCTATAACAACAAACACTAAAAACAAAATAAAATAAATATTTAAAGGGGGCTCCCATACAACAAACGCGATTGATTTTTTTGCCCTTTTTTGCTCGATATCAATAATGGCAACAGTTAGGCTCTTGAAATATTCACAAAATATTGAGTTGTATTTTTACTTTAATAATAAATAATAAAATAAAAATAAAATAAATATTTAAGGGTGGCTCCCATACAACAAACGTGATTATTTTGCCTTTTTTACGGAACCCTTCGTGCGCGAGTCCAACTCGCACTTGGCCAGTTTTTTATTTACTTTTGGTAAGTAACTTACCAGGTTTTGTTAGTCCATTATTTGTTTTAATCCATTTTAGCCTTTCAGAAACAGAACTGCAAATTTTTGCTACAAAATATTGCTATACATATATATCAGGCGTTTTTAAGTAATGCAAAAGTCTCGTCCACTTAAGTTAATAGGTCCAAATATTCGCTATTTTACTTTTATTACCATAATATTTTAAGCTCAGAAAGGTTTATTATTCAGAGATTTTTTATGTGTACCTAGTTAGATGCTGTGTGATAGGGGCGACGAATGGTACCTACTCAATTTTGACTCTCGTCTTTTAAAAAAAAGGGATGTCGTAAGAGGCGACCGAAAGAATTACATGCACTGATAAAAAAATTATATAGGTACTATAGTTAGTTATAAGTTTATAACACCAAGGAATATATAAAAAAAAGGATACAATCTTATGAGTTCGCGTCACCAACATGCTGTAATAGCAGTACTGGGCTTTCGGAGCCCATCATAATTATTAGCATGTAATAAACCAAAATAATATGTAGGTATATACCTAACTACCTGTCCTCCGCAGTTTCACCTGCGTTCCCGTGGGATCTTATCTTATTCCGGGATAAAAATAAAGCCTATATTATACACATACATACAAATCTTTCCTCTTTATAATATTCAGAAAGATTGTTGCTCAGAGTGCCGTGCTGACAGATATAAAAACCAGTGTAATAATAATGATTTTAATTTACAGATGAAGGTCGCGTCATGTAAAAAGAACGCTGGAAAAATGTGGAGGGGGTATGTTTGCGCATGGGTACACTCGCGTATGAAAGTACTAGGCCTCTTGTTTTATTTTTGATCTAGCCTTTCACTCGCGGGTTCGTATATTGATTATTATTACATTGACAAATACATTACATAGAGTATTATTAAATAGAATTAAAACAGGTTTGATTTAGTGTAGAATATTTTATCTAATTACAAGAAAATTATTATATATTCCGTTTCATACATTGTTTTAAAATATTAACTACATTATAATCAGCCTCTCTCTTCTGAAACACGTTACGTCATAAACAAGTTACGTCATAAATAATTTTTCTCACTTTTCTATGTAAAACCTTCGCTAAGCCTCTATTATTTCATATCATCATCTCCGTTCTTCTGTTTTTTTGCCATACGTCACCATTCGAGTCATAGAGTAAGTATAAGTAGGAACCTATTGTTTTATGGGATCCTCGAACGATCTGTCTTCTATTTCTCAAATCTCGATGTAGCTTATCTACCTACTCCGAAACACTCCAAACATACAATTGGTTTATGAATCTTCAAACACTATTATGCGTATCCGTCATATTGTATACAGTGATATCTCAAAAACCCAAACAATGAATTCGGAACACAGGCTCGGAACTACACTCCGTAGGGTACCGGATATCTTTGCGGTATTGTTCAAAACGAAATAAAAGGAGCTGTGTTATAGAAAATAAGTTGTTTGAATACAAGCTTTTTACGCATTATTATAAGAGCTCTTATTATATTTCTTAGATGGCCAGGTCAGTCACCGTGCTACCTCTAGAACCGGGAGGTATGGAAGATAATTCGAATGGCCTGGATGAAAAGCATTTCATTCATTGAAAAAAAAAAACTTTTTATAAAAAAATAAAAACGACTTCAAAGACAAATGTTGCACTAAAAACCGAAAAATAAACTGAATAAGACATTAAATAAAATGGACAAAAAAATATTTCAATAACTAAATAGACCAAAAACTTTACTTATGTTAACTACCTACGCACCTATTCAAATTATTATTCTATAAATACCTTTTGATCTGTTTGAAGTATATATGCTCTTTCGAACAAAAAAAATATTTTGAATAGTACCTACAGTCGAACATATAACCTCCTCTTTTTTTGAAGTCGTTTAATAACATAGGTACTTTTTTGCAAAAATATTGGCAGGTCTTGTTTTTTTTTTACTTCAGAAGTCTGACTAGCAGGCTGGCATATGATCTGAAGTAATCTGAACCTTAGACCCTGTGGTCCTACCCTTTCTGTGTACCCTTTATAAATAAATAAGTATCTTTTGTGAAAAATAAAGTTTCTGCCGCACAATATTACTGCTCCTCATAAATAATGGGTTTCAAGAGTGCCATAAATAATATATAGTTTCAGCTGTGCAATAGTTGTCTATGATTGACAAAAGCCCCCATTGAGTAGCTAGTCTTTATTTGAAGTGCTTGTTTGCTTGTCTCTTTGTATGATTGAAGTGATGCCATTGCTTTTTTGTCCAATTTATCTTTCTTGGAATTGTTTCTACACGATCCGATTTGGGATCAAAGCTTTGCTATTGCTTTGGTCTGTTTTAGATAATTTCTCAGAGGAAATATTACAATATCTAGTAGTACTATTCTAAGAGTACCTAACTACAAAAAGTCATTAGTAGGTACCTTATAGGTACCTAATTGCTTCCTCATCTTCTTACTACCTAGGTACCTACTATTTTTGTTACTCTTTTACGCAAAACCTACTGAACGGATTTTGATTGAAACACAGTTTAATTAAATATAACATAGGGTAAATACTAGGTATCTAATAAAATTAGGTTTAATTTACCTACTCATTTACTTTTAGTCTTGTATTTAAAAAAAACAACTAGGTTAGGTAGTCCTTTACCGCGTTATATCTACGTCTAATAAAATGAAATCTCCGGTCACTAAGTACCTACATTACCAAATATTTATTTTATTGTCAGTTATCGCTATGGAACAATCCTACAAATAAAAAAACATAATATTACTAAAATAGGTATTATTTTCATTCATTTCTTAAAGTTAGAATTAAATGGATATGCCTACCATATTCATGTGTTGGGTGGAACTTGTTATAAATTCACTAATGGTAGGGGAGGCGAATAGGGGATTTCGGGATTTACTCGAGCGCGGCAGATTAACATAAGGGGGGCAACCTTGCACCTTGTGAAGTACTCTCACCAAATCTGAGCATTCTATGTAGTGTCGAACGCCTAGGGTAGCCCGTCAGATTAGTAAAAAAAAATCGATGGTTTGAAATACTCGAGCGCGTCAGATTAAGGTAAGGTAAGTTAGTTACACGCAAAATAGTGTACATTTCAATAATCTGACAAATTGGGCGTGACGAAAGAAAATTGGAGACTCGCAAAGTTGCAAAAAAAAAACGTCACCTGGATTTTCTCGAGCGCGTTTAGTTTTTTTTTATTTTGAAGGAAATTAGTCACGAATCACGGAAATATCTTAATCTGCCGATTTGCACAAGCCGAAGTGGCTAAAATCATTATTAAGTGTATAGTCCAGGAATATTATGAGTTTCACCTCAGAATGAGAGATAGTCAGCTATTAACTTGTATAAACCTTTATTTTGACACCCTAAAACTTGTCTCAAAAGCTACTTATCTTAGGGTGCCCGCGACTACTGATTTTTCAAGGTCAAAGGTCAAAAAATCATTTATTGCAAATATCTCGTTTCCTATGGGTTTTTTGGTTTATGTATTCATAATAAATATTGTAGAAGGTTAAATTCTCTACAACTTTTGTACAAACATTTTTTCGATATCTTGAACCATTTTCGAGATTTCGATATTTTTTACATATTTTTTTTTTCAAACCGTCAGATTAAGGAAATCCCTCAACATAATTGTCAGATTATGGGTCAGTACAACAAGGCCATCAAGAAGAACCGCCTGTAAAAAAATCTGACGCGCTCGAGTAAATCAAGGTCACGATTTTTTTTTGCATTTTTAAAAATCGGCCCTGACTGAGGGTCGCGTCCAAATCGTCAGTCTTTAAAATAGGAGCTACTGGAGGGTTCACTTAACATCCCTTATCAATGTCTGACGCGCTCGAGTAAATTTTTTTTTTAAATACTTTCGACCCCTTCGTACGGCCAGCCCCACCACGCAAAACGGCAGATTATTATTTTTCCGTTATCAGACAGACGTGGCGCGACTACCCTATTAATATCTGACGCGCTCGAGTATTTCTTGGTGACTGTTTTTTTTTACATTTTTGAAACCCTGTAGACGCTCCCCCCACCGCTGAAGGGGAAAATATCACATAACCTTTTTTTCTTTATTCCACCTAATCTTCAAATTCCAGTAGGTCCCAAAGACGCTCGAGTAACTACAAATTTAGCATCATTGCCTCCCCTACCATAAGTGAAATCAAGCCGTGAAAACTGAAAAGAAAGGTAATAAAAAATGTAACCTAAGTATTTAAATAAGCTTTATTTATTCCTTATTTTACTATGCCAATGTGTGCATGTTGATTTGTCCATCTTTTAAGCAGCAACGGAGCAAAGGATCGACGTGATTTCTTAAAAAGTGATTATAACTGTAACATTCACAAGTCTGTATAAAACTTCAACATTATTATTAGCTATACATATTTAGATTTAAGCTAGCTCTAAACATACATTTAGAACCCAACATAAACGTTTACTCGTACTACTACGTGCTACTACTGTGGACGCCTTCTGCCCAATTCAGGGGACTCAAGACTTTAAGTTAAGTAGGTAAGTCATCATAAATGTTTAGTTTAGCAAGTGAAAACGGAAACAACAAGTAACTAATAATATAATTATTATACTGGAATATTTTTTAAACATACCATAGGCCTGTGTCCAGCAGTGGACGTCTTTCGGCTCATATGATGATGATGCTGATACCCTTCTGATCTTAAGACAAGCAAGCAGAGCTATGGAAACAACATAGTTGATGACATTTTTAAAAGCTTTATTTAACTTGTTACACGCAGACTTCAATAATTTATACATTCTGATGTTCTCAAGTTTTCCCAAGGTGGGATTTGAACCTACAACCTCGGTTTGTTTTATTCGTGTAAGGAATACCCTACTATTTAAGTCTGACACCAAGCGATCCGCGATTATAGACAAATAAATATTATTTTGCTAAGCTAGTTTCATTTTAATTTAAGCCCATTAAATGGCGTTAACTCATAATTCTAATTGTGTATTCTAATTTACATAATTCTCGACCACACAGAGCGGCACGATAATTCAGCTAACCTTGGCAAGTTCATTTACTTACAGCGGCCCGGTTGATGACAATAGTAATGAGATAATGTAACCATTTGTCTCCATAAGGGCTGAACTTTTTATAGTAACACCCACGGGCGATGGTAGACAAATTACGGTAAACTTATCCAATTATTTTGACTAAATGGCTAGAATGATCCTATTTCTCATGCAGGCGGCAAAAATAAAATATGGTGATCGGTTTTTTTGTGAGCGAACAAAGCTTATAAGCCTATAAATATTCCGTGTTCAACAGAATCAACTTTTGAAATGTTACATTTTGTATGAACTTGAACACCTAAAGGAAATAATAGTTTTCAAAAAAATATTCATTCGTTAACGCATAAATACTGATAACAGTAGTTGTTACTTTTCTGTTTATGTCTTCCCTGGAAAAATGGTTTCACTTAATTACCGATTTTTCAACCACTGGATATATGCTATTTGTCTGATAAGTCCATAAAAAAATTATTCTAATTTCAAATTTAATAGCCAGATATCCCTTGTCTAGCCATTGAAAAATCAGGCCTAAAAGGAAAAAAATCTATAAATTCCATTACGGGACAAAATATAATTGTGTTTCAAGTGGAGAAGCCAGCCTAAAGGCTCTGCCTTTTTTGTGGGATTGTACTGAGTGGGTGTAGAAATTCTTTGTTTACGCTCTCGAGAGCTAAGAGTCATTTTCCAATAGAAGGTGAAATCCTACTGTTGACTCGTCTATCAGTCGTCTCTTGATATTTACTAGTTTTCACCCGTGACTTCGTTCACGTGAAAATCATTTATCGCTTTATGACTGTTTACCCAGTAAGTAGTAAGGTAAAAAGTAAAACAATCAAGAACAAAAAACATTTGAGTCCTTCCCCGGTATTCAAGGTCTCCATGCCAAATTTCATTAAAAAAACTTTGGCTATAGTAATAAATATAATAACTTAGTATAGCTATATGTTAACCTCTATTTCAAAGGAGCGTCGCTAAAAACGTAATGCATAAAAAGAAAACAAGTAAATTCACCGACTACTTACCCACAGCTGCTTTTTTTACCAACCCCACTTGTCAGACTACACGTGCTAGGTATAGTTTTTGTTTGGAACCGTCACTCTTTAATGTACCGTATGCTCGGAAACGGCAGCCGGCCCGGTGGGACGCCCTACTCAGGATATCCTGTTTAAAAAATAAAAGAGCTACCCTCACACCTTTGCTTAGTGTATAATAAACAAAATGGAACTTTGATTACTAAGCTGTGGTACGAAGGTCGAAAATTAAATACCATTTAACAAAAGGGTGAATAGTGCTTGAAATGAATATAGGCATTTGTATGTGTGTAGTCATTTCAAATATTACCTTGATTCGCGATTTTAATGATATGATGTGTGTGCTGTAATATTTACTCGTGACGTTACTCAATTACAATTTTGACTAGATTAATAAAATATTACATCTCGTTTGAGACATCAGTTTATGAAAAGAAAATATAAAATTTTAAAAATCCAATTAATTATCATTTGGTTTATTTTATTTTATTCTTTGCCTTTGTTTTCGGTAACTATGATGCTCGGAGACAATAATGCTCGTAATAATTTTTGAGGTAGGTACATAACTATTATTAGAAAGCCACTATGAATTATTATTTGAGCAAAGTCAAGCTTCTACTAAAAAACTAATCACGAGACGACCCAAAGGAGAAAAGAAGTCACCAAAAACGTTTAAACTGGTGAAACTGCATGACACAGCTAGTCCTTACATAAATTATCATAAATTTAGCTTTCAAAAACAAATTTTCTGATACTACTGAAGTTACCAACTTATTAAAATTTTGGATGCAAAGAAATAATCAATACCTATTTAATGATTAGTTATGAAAATAAAGTTCCAAATTAAAATTTCCATCGTACTTTTAAACGTCGAGGTTATTCAAAATTATATTTTGATAATATCCTGTGCACGAATAGACCCGGTTTATTTATCTACAAATACAGTTTCCATCATTTGATATAATTTATTAAAACAAAAATGCCTTATCCATAAAAGGCTTTCGTCAATCGACTACTTGTTATTGAGCTACGCTGTCAGTCTCGCTCACACGCTTTACATGCCATATTATCTCTCTCATTCTTACTGCATCGAGATCCATTCAATTTTTCGTTCATTTGTTCGTTCAGTCAGTCAGTTTGCATCGGCGGTTGGGGGTAGGAGTGTAATCTGCGCATGTGCTGTAACCTCGAGAACTGTCAAATTTCGAACGAACGTAAATAAACAAGTGAAATTAATTTGTGCCAAAAATTGAATTTGTTTTATACACTGATAATTTTCTAAACACTTTACAAGGATTGTATCTACTCGTTTTGAGTGATTTTGTGCATCGTATTTGCGAGTGAGTAAAGTTTTTATTTTTTTTGCATGCCTCTTCAGAGTGCGCTGTGCCGGCAACCGGCACTGATTTCGTTTTATCCAATGGGAATAAGTATGGTTTCTTATTTTTTTTACTGTAATGCGATACTTGTCTTCGATTATGAGGTGAATTAACAGCTGTAAATATCAATTTATTAATTTGTTTCTGATAGAATGCGTCTTTAAAATGTCCTCGATTGTTTTATTCTGTTAGGTCTTATTATATTTTGTAAATTTAGAGGGTGAGGTTGAGGTAGAGTTTTGTGTGATAAGGGTACTTTTACTGTTTAAAAAGCCCATTTACAGATTTTCATTAAAATAGTGCAAAAAATAAAAAATGGTTTTTACTATTTTTGGGATTACAAACTACAAAAAAAATACAGTTCTGTTATGTACTGTTTCTCTCCCTAATACTATTTATTGGAAGAGTAATATTGCCATAATATAGTAGGCAACTTGCATTAGTGTTGATTAAAGATTTGGCAAATAATTATTATTGCTTATAAATAATATTATAATTGAAGATTATGAGTCAATCATTGTTAAACAACTTCTTTATTTCCTTATTTTTTTACACTGTAGGTACGTGGTGGGAATTTAATTTTTATAAAATTGTAATCTGACAAGGTTTAATTTCCTTTGATTCTGTTTCTATACATTTTTCGTGACAAACTACATATAGGTACCTAACATAAACTATATTTACATCAAAACTACAAAATAAACTATGATACTTACCTAATGATAATGGAAAATCTACTTCTAGATTAATCCAAGTGTAATATTACAATTAAAATACATTATTTGTTTTTTAGCTTAATAAACCTAACTAGGTAAATGTCTGATAAATAAATGTATGATCTCTATAGTAATATAACAGTGTTATGCAACAAGTAAATTTAAACTCTTACTTTATAAACAAAGGGCTTACATTCCATTCCTCCGGAGTTTCTAATAGCTATTTATTCTGTCTCATTACTGAAATTTGTTCATTGAACCTGTGCCAAAGATAGAAAAGCAGCTGATGATACCACTATTTAGATTAGATAGGTAACTACGTGTGTAGGTAGGTATTGGCAAGCCAAAGTGGTTGTGTTAACACCTAAATTAACATATTATTAGATTTAATTGGTTCCGAGCTTATTTTGTACCAAAACATATAGCATCTATTTTCCATAATTATTAGAATACCTGAGGCAGTTTTCTGTACTCAAAATAAAATCAACATTTGGAACAAATTTTTATAAATATTGTAATGGCTCCTTCATCTATTTTTCTCCTTTTCTTTTCTATTGATCTCCCAAAGCGCCTAGGTATGCTTTTTGAGAATATGATAGGCTATAAAAATTTACATCACCTGTCAAGTTTTATAAGGAAACAATAATGAAAGGTTCTAACAAAATTGTTGGCACAGGTAAACAAGCCTCGATGCCTCGGAAACTCGTCGCGGCATCCAGATAAGCTAAACAGTGACTTCCTGTAAGCTAGGGTGACAATTACTCTTAGAGTTAAAACAGACAGTCTGTATACTTAATTGTTGAACCATCTACGCGACTAGACGGTGCAAATAAATCTCCGACAGCATGGCGCCTGTAGGTAATTTGTGTGGACCATCCAATATTATATTACGTACAGGGATAATGGATGGTAATGGAATTGGGGGATGCAATGTGTGTGACATCCCCGCAGCTTCAAAAATTTAGTGTAAATGGTAGTTGATTCTATAAAAGAGTGACATATAGTTACGTATTTTCTAATACAACAGTTTTGTTTGTATCAAAAGTGCAAAAACCAAAAACGCGGGAGCAATCGCACCAAAACTAGTCATTAGATAGTGACCTCGCCTTTCCGCTACCGATTAACCCACTCTTATGTCTATGAGTTCATTGACTTAATGACATTTAAACTTGAAATAACATTTCCTATTTAAAATTGCCAAAATGGTCACAGCAGCGAGTGGCGTTGACTCCGCGAGTCAGTGGCTCGGCCTCGACCCCTGTGAGACTGTATTTTTAGTTTCCATTGCATACCTAAATATGAACGCGTGTGACTCAGAGCTAGGCAGCTAAATAGGCAGAAACTTGTTACTTACGTGTATTTTATTACCTTCGGGGAAATACGTATGAGCACGCATTCTAGCTCCGTGGGTATCTCAATAGGATTGTTATAGGATATGCTATCCAGTTTTGCCTGCTCATTCATTTGAAGCTTACGTATTTCCAAAAGGACTTCAAATATAGCAGTTGGTTATTGACTGATCAGACTTCTAAAAGCATTTCTCTTTTGTAATTCCGATTGTTCTGACCGCTTTCCGGCTTAAACTTCTCAACTCCGCTCTGTTGGTTATTTAGATCGGATTTTGTAGCATGTTCCTGAAGTGGACAGAACATCTATAATTGCTGCATTAGTATAGTCTTCTATTTGTCATTTCATTACCAAGCTTAATACCTCAGACACACATATTAATTCTGCATTGAATACTTGACCTGAATGAAATAAATATACTAAGCCCACATCTGACCCATCAACGCTGCTGACCTTTTACTTCGTAACTCTCTCAAATAAGCCGGTGTCAATCCAAATATTAAGATACTCCATATAAGAAATTCGCAGAGCTTACCGTACTTACCGAAAATCAGTAAGTACTTATATCTAATATTTTATTAGTTCAGAAAGATTCTGTAAGCCAATCATAGATTCCTTAGGATTGGCTTATGTTATTTATTCGATCAATCTCTGTTTCTCTTTAAAGATATCTTGTTATACTTGTGATTTTATCTTTTTGAGAATATTCGACCTGCACAGTATGAGTAGGACATAATATATAAATACCTACGTATATATTTAAAGATATCTAGTGAAAGCAAAATTTCTTAAATCTAATTTTCTAAAATTCCTGTCACAGTAGTTATAGAGTTATTTTCCGCGCCATTATTTAACTTAAAAAAAATACGTTTATTTTTAAATTCACCCTACACATACTTCGGTCAGCTGCGCGCGGGTTCAGAGCTGCCCTCCGTGAGGTATTATCGTTTACGTTGTTAAAAGAAACTTGAATCAAGTTTTATGTTCTAAATATAGGAAGGACTTTTTTGTTGTACGAATGTTTTTTTTTTTTTTTTAGCTTATTTAAGAATTCATGTCCTCAAAATTCTTCCCCATCTGAAACCGCACGGCACGAGTTCTACTTTTGTGAAATATTCTAGACATAGTTCTTTTATTATCACATTATAAAATGTTGATATTGTTCTTTAAACCAACTTAAAAGAAAGGTGTTAAAATTCCACATGAGCTACTGTTTATGTTGTCTTTAGTAGCTATTCTCTAAATGAAATTCTTGATGGTAGCTAATTTTCAATTTACACTTTCCATAAACGGCGTAGTATTGATAATTAAAGAAGTAACACCTAGATAACACCAGATGTACATCCATGTATCACTAATATATTTCAGTGTTCACCCAAATCTGTTATCGAATGAACAAATAAAGGTAGGACCGATGAGACATAAGAATAGACATTGTAAAATAGTTTAACAATGCCTCAACAACATCAAAGGTGCATAGTATTCTTGAATGATATTGCTACGCTAAAATTTTGATTTATTTCACCTGTCATAAGTTTTGGTATATCTTGACGAAAGCGATAAGATAGGCCAAAGCTGCGTTGGTCGTAGCTGTGTCTTAAAATACTTACTTCCTGTCCACGTTGATAGTCTTCATAGTAATTAGGAATCAATCAATCATCATCATGGAGTTCAAGATGTAGATGCCACGGCTCCTATCAGTAGAAACAGTAATAATACCCTACAAGTCAAATTCAAAAACATCCTATGTCAAACATGGCGATCAAATAGAACGTTTCCCATACCTGCGCTTATTTAGTAACCTCCGTGGGAGTTGCCAGAGGTGTTAATCATAACAAGGATAGTTATGGAGATGTTACGAGAACAGTTTTTACTTTGACCATTGTAATATTTATGAATGAAGTGCGTTTCATTAATTTTTATGTGAATTTCGAAACAGAATTATCTATATTTTCTGGAGTCCATGTAATTTCTCGATTTTGTATCATGACTCTACAAATGTTATAAAGATTGTGATTGTCTTCGATAAAGCCTCGAGATTTCTTTATCGGATTAGTAAATACCTTTGTAGTCTAAAGCAAGATGACATTAAGCCATCCGAAGCAAACTTATAAAGCTAATAGCTACCGCACTACCCGCAAAAGGGTCAGAAAGGTAAAATTGCAAACATTCCCGCTCGACCTCCATTAAGTATAGCTCCACACTAAATTGGAAGCTTAGAAAAAATCCAGACTCTAATGTTGGAAATTGAAGGGTACAATCCCTTCTGTCCCTGCGTAAGGGTATTTTTGTAATCGCTGACGTCTGGTCGAATGTAGGTACGCTTTTGTAATGTCTTTCACTACATGTTTTTGTTAAAAATACTTTCAACCAAAACACTAATTGTTCGTCTTTTGTTCCAATGTTTTGGTCTCGTCTTGATTCAACACATTTATTAATATTATAGAGCAGCTATTTAATCCCAAAAGATAAATAAATATATGAGATATATGTTTACAATACATTTTTGTATATTTTATTCTATCATTTCGCAGCTTTCTTCATCGGTTGCCATCTATAGATACCTTTCCCATTAGAGATTTAAAATTATTGTCTTTATTACCAAAAATGTTAGTTTACTTATCTCATGAGTCACCCAGCATCACACTGTCATCTGTTTCTGTGAATCTGTTCTCACGAAAAATAATTTTAGGAAGACTTCTAAGCGTATGCTGAGTCCGTACATCGGGTACATTTGTAAACGCGGTCATAAATTAACGAGCAATGAACATTGCTGTCAGAATTGTTCTATGAATCATCTGTTTATTTCATAACATCTGACTTGAACTGAAGACATGTCGTGACCGGTTGAGACATGTCATGAACTTGACTGATCATACCATTTGTAACGCATGCAGTCTCTATAAAATTGTATGGATTTAAGTAATTAGGTTAATTAATCGTAGGCATCACTGTAAAGTGAAATACATGTTGATATAAAGAGAAAAGGTCTGCCGTGGGATCA
The DNA here is from genome assembly GCA_951361185.1 of Ochropacha duplaris. Classification (NCBI taxonomy): domain Eukaryota; kingdom Metazoa; phylum Arthropoda; class Insecta; order Lepidoptera; family Drepanidae; genus Ochropacha; species Ochropacha duplaris. Next base: position 3,944,945 of record OX592704.1, on the reverse strand, counting down.
CTTACTGCGTTTAAATAAATAATATTATAACTTTTACTAAAGAATAACATAAATTTATAGCTAAATATAGTGAACAACAAGTTCAAGATAGAGTTCATTGTTTGTTTTTCATCGCAAAATACAATGACAATTAGTATTGCCTACTGTGATGATTCACTTGAATTGATTGATTGCATTTTATACTATAAACTCAATTACTATAATTAATATTTATATCAAGTGATTCAAAGGTACTTCATTAAAAACAATAGATACACTTGGTAGGTACCGATTCTAAATTAAAATAATATTGTCTTGTTATATTTTATTATTAAATTTTCTATCATACATTTCTTCATGAATCAATGTTGAAACTGTCCGGCTCCTGATCAAACTGATCTTGTTTCGCCCAATGCTCCTACTTAACATGTTTAAAGCTTGTTTCTTTAATATATCCAGTTTTGAAATTAGTCGAACCAATTATTTCTCTCGTGCTCGCTTTAATCTTTTTCGGAGGAAGTAGCTTATTAACAGGTTTCTTTATCTGTATGACTGGCAACTGATTCATGACCGACGTTTCATTAAATGGAATTCACTTGTGTTTATCTTAGTTTGTAGCTTCATGTTCAGATTCACTTAGTATTAAATCATCCATTGCACTAGTATGCAACTATGTAGGTATCATTAGGTGCTATTTATTTGCATTACCTACCTACTAGAGTTCGAATTTAAAACCGGTTTAGATGATTCATCGATATGTACAATTAGTTAGTATAATTTCATGTCACACATTTTATATTATCACTCGTTCCTTATGATTGAAATTTTAGCATTAGACTAATAAAACAGTTTTGTGTACATACATAGATGTTGCGTTTAATTGTAGCATATTCACAGGATGTTGAGATAAACAAATAGAGAACCCTATATTACATGTAGTTATCCCACTATCCAACAGGAATATTATTTATTATCACTTGCAATTTTCCCATTAAGTAAACTGTACTTTTTAAAGCCGTAAATGTAAAAAATATGGATTACTTCGTATAATGACCCCTTGCGTTGCGGACTCAAGAGCGGATATCCTCTACATATGTTCTGTAGAAAACAAAAAGAAGACTGTTTTATATCGAATGGCTACCGTTTACTTGGCTGTTACTTCGTTTTTTTTTCTAAAAGGTATTTGCGTGCCGAAAATTACTCGAAGCGGAAATATTAACTGGAGACTTGGCAATTTCCATAATAATAACGTACTTTAATATGTAAATTTGAGCTTGGTGCTTATTTTTACTTGATGAAGGTAAATAGGAATGTTCGGTTTTATGATCATTCGTTTGGTTTAAAGGTGGCTACGATAATAACTTTCTATAATACATGTATACATGAAATGGCTTCTTATTTCGGAACGAAAGGCTTAAGTAGATCATGTATCGCCGACGTCGGTTACCTGGTTATAAAACCATATTTTTTCAAATCTACGTAGTTTTATCTGTTATAGGTGATAGTAATTTCGTCTGCGTAAAATCTGAAAAATATTTTTCCTCTTATTAGTGTATTATTATTATTAATACAATGAAACCTGCTTATTTATTAGAAGCACTTTTGAATAATGTTTGTATTTTTTTGCCTCGATGACTACCTCGGGAGCTTTGCCTTCTGGCAGGTTAACCGTTGGTCAAATCACTGTTGATGATGAATGATTACTGAGATTTCATTTAATGATGGACTCGGGCTTCTGACAAGATAAAAAGGTTGAGTCGAACGGCTCGGAGTTAGACGAGATATTTTTTGTATTCTTTGCTTTAAGTGTAGTGTAATGAAATGTGTAATCCTTCATTGTATCGATTGAAAGATGATAGATGTGTTGCCATGTGGAAATATTGCTTATTTTGTTTGTTTACCAAGAACTTTTGTTATTTTTTTTCAAATCGTAGTTTTTTATTTAATTATCCTTCTATCTGCTTATTAGCAAGAGGCAGACATTTTCCCATAGATCAATATTTTTTTACATTTAGATATCGTACCCTGATTTGTATTATTCTTTAGTCATGAGTAATATGTTGTCACTAATTAGTTAAGTCATTACTGAGGTATTTTTTTTAATAAAAATCCATCATTATCTACAAGATGGTATTTGTCAAATATTAAAATTTTGGTAAGTACATAAGTATGTTTATGTGAAGGCCGTAATGAATAAAAAAGGTTCTTTAGTCAGAGATGCTATAATATAATACTTACCTAATAATGAAGGAGTTTCCAGATTATTAAAGTTGTAAAGGTTCATTCAAAATAAATATCCTTTTTTTTTTATAAAATATCCATAATTTCGGGACAAGTCCGAGAATGTAACAACTTATGGTAACCCTGACAAAATAATAATTGTCGTCGTAGTAAAGTGAAAACAAATATTTTGGGAATTATACAAGATTCTATGGAATAACAATACTCCTGTAGTTATAGGTATTCAATATGAGACACGTGTATCGAAAATTTTATTTACTTAGATACTTATATGTTTTAGGCAAAATAAATACAGAATCTGAAACTCTGAATTAATTTTTGTATTTATGTGCTGTTGTGAGCCTGTGACCTTTCATCTGTGCCCAGTAATCCCTCGAATAGTTTCCCAAAAGATACATTAGTTCCTTGTCAAGCGAATTCACGAAAGTAATCCCAAACTTGTCGCAATATTACACGGAAAACTGTTCATGGATTCCTTTCCCTATACCTAAAGGTAAGCTTTATGAAAATATTGTAATATTACAAGTTGTACACAAAATACGACCACTGATATTTGGTCAGGTGTTTTTTTTATTCAAAATTTAAACGACTTGATTAAAATGACTGATGTTTAAGTTATTAGGGTTCCGTACGTCAAAAGGTAAAAAAAGGAACCCTTATAAGATCACTTTCTTGTCCATCTGTCTCTCCGTGTGTCACCACCGATTATCTCAAGAACAAGTGGATCTAGCAAGTTGACATTTATACCAGATACTGAGGTTTATAGTCCCTATTAGGTGTATAAAAATCAAGGTCCTGAGTCAACACGATAAAAAGATATGGGCAAATTTAGATTTTCGCGAAAACTTGTAAGTACCAAAATATACCTTAATTTTCAACTTTTTTTATTTTTCGGAATGTTCCCTTTACTTGTGCTGTAAGATCTTGCTTTTAACCAAAATTGACAATTCTAGGTCAATGGGAAGTACCCTATAGGTTTTGGGTCGAAAACCTATGTGGTAGTTCCCGTTGACCTAGAATCACGAAATTTGGCAAAAAGCCCTTGCTTTTTTGGAATTTTTCCTTTATTTGCGGAATAAATAAAGAAAAAATTCCAAAAAATAAAAAAGTTGAAAATTAAAGGTGTCCCCATACATACATAGTTACCACCAATTAAGATAGACCTCTGCGTTGTATCGGTGCACATACAATTTAGAGGTCCAGCTTAATTGGCATCAACCTTAAATAAGGTAATCGAAAAAAAACCTCGAGACTCCATTACCGTGATGAACGACCTATTCACAAGTTTGTACGGAACCCTCGGTGCGCGAGTCCGACTCGCACTTGACCGGTTTTTTTATCTATAACTAGTGGTCTCACACGGTTTCAACCGCGTTCGCGATAAATCGTTTAGGGGTTAAATTTACAGTTTAAATATGACAATAAAAAAAAACATAATGTGCAAAGATGCACATAAAAAAACCGGCCAAGTGCGAGTCGGACTCGCACACGAAGGGTTCCGTAAAAACGGCAAAGAAATCACGTTTGTTGTATGGGAGCCCCCCTTAAATATATATTTTATTTATTTATTATTAAAGTTAAATTAAAATACAACTGAGTATTTTGTGAATATTTCAAGTGCCTACTTGTTGTCATCATTGATATCGAGCAAAAAAGGCCAAAACAATCGCGTTTGTTGTATGGGAGCCTCCCTTAAATATTTATTTTATTTTGTTTTTAGTATTAGTTGTTATAGCGGCAACAGAAATACATAATTTGTGAAAATTTTGAACTGTCTAGCTATCGCGGTTCTTGAGATACAGCCTAGTGACAGACAGACGGATGGACAGACAGCAAAGTCTTAGTAATAGTTAGGGTCCCTTTTTTACCCTTTGGGTACGGAAACCTAAAAAACATGTCTGCTAAATTCACGTCCATAAAATGCGCGAAGTTAAAATAGTCATTATGTTTCTGAAATTTCCGCAATTTTTTTTTGCGCAATTTTCTTAATTCTTCTTTCCGTAATTTTAAAGTTATCATATTAGAAAACTTAAAGTTAATGTTAAGTTAGTCTAAGTCTCCCAAACTCCCAATACATTAGATATGAAATACTAAATTACAACCTTCTAAACATATATTAGCTGAATTCAATAAGGCATTGTTCTTTTGTAGTTCCTTATTATGTGTGGTATTATACATCTTATTTCAAAGCGATAAGGTTTCAATTTGAATGTGAATATTTAGATATTCGGAACGCATGTCGTGGGCGCATGAATGGTGCGCCGGAGTGACTGATCTGTCCACAGAATCCACTGAACTGGTTATGATGTAACTTAATGTTGGGAATGAGTAAATGACACGCCTATTACGCGAGGCTTGTTAACTTAATGGTCGTTTATGTTATCTAGTCCGAGATTTATACTTACTTTGACAGATTTTCGCAGGGCGTTGTCGTACGTAACACAAAAATATAGTTTCATTAATTGTAATATACTACTCATACTTTATATGCACTTGCAGAAGAAGTAACTAAGGCACTAGTTTCACACGCATACCTTATATCTGCTCTCTTCACGTCAATTCAAGGAAAACAAAGTGAAACTGGTTTCAAAGTTCGGTGTGCTAAATAAACAATACTTTACTTGCATCTCTAATGCTTTATTGTCGCCAAGAACCTAATGGCTTGTTCCGGCTGCACTCGGGAGCCAGAACCCATTCAGGCTTTTTGCTTACCATAATTAGCCACCATCACTTACCATCGTGAGATTGTGGTAAAACACATGGCTATCAATACTGAAGCGATAAGCAGCGGTAGTGACGATGACTTGAGCGTGAATGTAATTTCATCATAAAGTTGAAAATCTGTCGCTTAGGGATGATAGCTCATGTAGTAACGTTGGCGGCGAAGTTTCGGTGATGGAAAACATCGTGAGGAAACCATAGCACGGTGGTAGGGTACTTTGTAGTACCCGACTGGGTGGCTACCACCCTCAAGTTGAAAGTCCGTCGCTAAGCACCTGTCGGTGTATTCCGGAAGTTACACTTGAAAGCCAGTCGTTCTAAGCTTTGTGTGCTTACAACCTTCGGCCACATCATCACTTAACATGGTGAGATTACTAACTTATCCAAGAATATTTAAAAAATGCAAGTATGGTTCGTGTCGGCTGATGCGCTTGATACAGTTACCTTGTTGGCATTGTAATAGCCATTGGCGACGGTTGTCTAGTCTAGATAAGACAGTGAATCAATTAAATCGAGGAAATCATCATCATTTTCTATAAAGATAAAGGAGGCGAATCGAACACATCTCTCGATCCACATTTTACACATGACACTCAAAAACAATTAAAATGTTCTAATCGACGAGTACGATTACCTAATGATCCCACATCCGCCCACTTCTGGACAAGGTTGGAAGCTTCCTTTCCCTCAAGTCGCTGCTTTTCAATCTATTTTAGTATCTGTAGGTAACACTTCGTCAATAAAAGCAACGTTAAAGTTCACTATTTAAAGACAAAAAATTTAATCTTTTTTTATTACATAGAGATCCGTCCGTTCAACAGTCACGGCGTTTTTCGTATTTATACTTAGTACTTTTTTTGGAAGGGTTAAATTGCTATTGCTTGGTTACTTGTGGGTAGTGAATTAAAAGCACACAAACTTATTTCGAACCTTAAAATGATCCTAGTTATCTAATCTCATACTGATTGTAACTATTCCATCTTCGAAATCTTTGTAAAAATATTGAAGGTAACTCAATCAAATCTTACGGTAGATTATTTATTTCTTGGGAATTGGTTGATACTGAATTTAAAATTTAGTGTATTTTAAAAACGGCTTTATTCGAACCATTCCTACTAAAATTTCTGAATTTAAATTTGATATCAAAATATTGTGAAAAAAATCTGCTGCATACAGACATACTGGCAAAATGTAGGATAGGTATAATAATTTTCATTGAAATTCGCCAACGATAAAGATGAATGAATCGAACTTTCAAAAAACCCAAATACAAAATTCGAATTCGAACGAGCCTTTGTACCCAAACTGCCATTCACTCGTTCTCATCAAAAACTGGCAACACTACTGACAGGTGTGTTCCCGTCGTGCCCCTTTTTTTCGACGTCCGTTCCCACATCAAAACCCTTAAAGTGTCTTATGTGCCCTCAACCTCTCAATTCAAAATTGAGTCCTCTTACGTAAGCACGAAAGGAGAAACTACTCTGCTTAAAATTTTTATGCTGTAAAAGAGTAACAATGAATGGATCATTTCCCTTACAATGTATTGCAACGGTTAAAAGATATGGTCATTGGAAAGGCAACTCTAAAAATATGAGAATATGCTCCAATTTTATCCAAATTATGATAGCATAGCGTATAGCATAATTGTGTTAAGATAGTTTTAATTTATTTTGGATTCTCAAAATCTCTGCCAGAACTGGTTATTGTGTTGGTTTTGGGAGCTTTATCAGTTGTAGCAAAATTTGAGCGTCTGGGAAAGATTGGTATACATTGATTTAATTTTATACAAACGTATGGCAGTATTTTGTTGCCTTTGTCTATGTGAACAAAAGACTCAAGATCAAGTGGATCTGCGAGATTTCTACCGGCTCTCTTGGGTTTCTTCACAGCAAAATCTGTAAACGATATTCAATTTCCACGCTTCACACGCGTAATTAATTACATCTTCCGCTTGATTGAGGAATTCTCACGTTTTCAATGTAAAAGTTGCATTTTTTGTTGCCCTCTTATTTTAGAATTCAAGTTTCATCAGCTCACAGATGTTCACTGATTAGGAAGTCCTAAATCCTTATTACAAACTTGAGAAGTTAAATCAATATCGAGATCATTTAAGATCTGCATTTTTGTTTCTTAAATGTGCGTGGGATAAGTTCGAACATTAGCTACGTGAACAAAAAAAGAAAAGATGAACTTGTACAGTACATCGAGATAGATCTTTCTTGAGTCAAATAACCAGTCATCGAATCATAAATATAAAAAGTAACCACTATCAGATAAGTAATAAAAATAACTGATATTATGACACCTACTTCGCTGAGAATGTAGATGGTCCTATTTTTGTTTTACTTCCCATTATAAGATGAATCAAAAGCAGCGAACCGATTATCGATAAATATTTCAACATTGTTTCTATTCCGACAAGTTTTAAAAGAGTTTTAGTAGTTTTCAGTCTGGGGTGGGAAAAAATATTAATGAAGATTTCTTTAGGCATATTTCTAGCATAAGATAACAGGCTTTCACCATCGACTCCTGCACTCAAATATTAACATTAACATATATTTTTATTTATTTTCGTTTCATTTGTTTTACGTATGTTTTAAGTATGTTTTAATTGTTGAGATTATTATGTTGCGCATCGTTATCCTTTCAATTTATATTTAAAGTACGTAACAAAAAGTCAAGGTTTTTATCGCCTGTCTGGTCTCTTTTGATATGAAAAGATCCGGCTCAAGTATGATCATCAATTATATTTCAATATGAATAAATCTCAAAGGCGTAAGCATTAATTAAACATTATATTTGTGTATCATTAATGTGATTTTTTTATCATTTCGAGTTAACTTCTAGTAATAGGTTTCTCTTTGCGAGACATTACTCTTACCCTCTGGGGACAAAGCTAAATGGAGAGTCTGGATAAACATTTTAGATTAGGCAAATAAGTATGTTTCGTACATTCAGAATTTAGCTTCATCCATCTGCGCAAATTCCCACTGGGTGCCGAAACAATAATCGTTTTATTATAAATCATCTCTTTATTTATTCTCATCATACACAGCAAATTCAAAGCAGTTTTTCAAATTTCAACATGTTTAAATAATATTAAAATAGGCTTTATTGTCAAAATAAAGCTTGAAGCTTTTATAAGATTGTGTATCTTTACGTTAAAATTTTGACAAGCGGGCACCGGTTGGAAAGTGACAAACGTCGCTTAAAAACATTAGGCAATCCCAGGTAGATTTTCAATTAAATTCCGACCTTTTACAATTTCTAGAAGGCAGTGGCAGTGGCTCTCAGCCATCATCGCATCAAGACTAGGTTGTTAATGTCTCACAAAACCAAATGAATTCTCAAACGCCTACGATTTGACAGAAGTATTTGTGGATAATCTGGATAGCATTCGGTCTCACCTGTCCATTAACCCTCGGAATAATTTCTGTAATGCGATAAACGATTTAGGATAGCGTAGCAAGTCGAATTGGAAACAAGGCCGTCTTGGAAGAGTGGCGTGCTCCGAATAGTGTTAATTACGGAATCATTGTAGCCATTTTGATACGGAACCTCCGTGTCAGCTTTAACGGTGCCAGCGTGAAGGCAGATGGATTAGAAGCATGCGCCCCGCGCAGCTGCACGCACGGACCACTTGCTTTGGAATCGATCAGTTTTTTTACTAACATCTAGTGTCAATGCCTTTTCAAGAAAAACATATTTCGTGACACCGAAATATTATTTTTCACATTGTCTGTAGATATTGGATTCTTTAGCGTTATTTATTATATCAGCATTTTGTTTTAGAGGACCAAGTGGACTAGCACGTATAAAATAACATTACTTCATTCCGTGGAGAGTATTTCAGTTCTGTTATCTAGAGAAAGCTTACCCAGATAAAAGTATTGTGTTGACGTTTTTGTCTGTTCCAGTTTGCTCATGCTCAGTGGCCGCCGGCCGGTGGAATGTTCACGGTCCGCGGCTTCTTTCGTAACAGTCCTCTTGGGCGTGCGTGCTAGTGCAAATGTTTTTATACGGATATGCTCGATATACTTCAACGGGTTTATGTCGATAATATCTTTATCATCCTCTTTTGTGAGATCAGCTAGGTTTCCAGTGGTAGCCCCATTTATGTATACGAAAGGTATTGGAATACCTTGAATCCTGACGATGTATATAGGCATTATTTAAATCAACCCCTAACTGGGTACAAAAGCACTATTCAACGATTAACGAGTTCCACGCGTATGGGATCGTGGGCAAAAGTTTGTATGAATACACATTTATATTAACGTTTCCTTTCTAAAATATGATTACCTACTTAAATTTTAATTGGTAACATAATACCTACTTTAAAAATACTTAAGTATTTACTCCGAAAATTACTGGCTTCCTAATTTAAAAGGTGAGTCATTTCCAGCAACGCTTTAAATGCCTATGCAATTTACTATACCTGCGTAATATCCAAGAATACGAAAGCAAATTTAAATCAATTTCGTGGATCTAAAGAGAATGAATTCGCAATCCTAAGAAGCGGTGGTTGGTGGAATGTCAGATCGTGATGGCACAGGTGGTAGGGGCGTTGCTCCGTTCACGGTTACTGCTCGTGCCGACTTCGGCGGCATTCGGCTGCACCCGTGACTCTCGAATTAGGAACGTGCTGAGATTGGACATTTTCGATGAACTATTGACGATTTTGAAAATTTTCTGTGTTTTTTAGGTACCGTACAATATTTTCTTAAAATTTGACACACATAAGTATATTGGCAAAAATCCATAATATACATCCCATGATTTTACCAACTATGAAATAGTTCGTACAAATTCTTACAGCGTTCTGAATTAGTTCTCTTAGTAGCTACTTGTACTTTGATGTGAATTCCTTTTATGCTCGGTAAGTTTGCCGTGTCAGCAGCAGGTGTGACTTCATACAGAACTTCGTACATGTTTGTTTTACATGTTGGTACTAAGCTCTTATTAATGTTCTTAATCGAATAAATAATTTCGTCAAAATGCAGGATTTGATTAAAATTTGGTTTGAAATGAGATCAAAATCTAAGCCCGTATAATATATAGTAGATCCTATAATCCACAAACACAATCATTCATTCATAGAGATCGTATTTTTATCGATTACCTACTATTACTACATATACCTAAATCTTTTATATTCGCTTCCAATCGTAGACAATGTCGCAGGTTACTTATATCTAGATAGTTTTTCTTAATCTTTACCTACATTGTTCTTTGTTATATAATTTATTTCTTTGTTCAGGATATCATTGTGCTATTCAATCAAATACCGTGGGAAAGTTTACTGTGCTATGACATGCAACGATAATCATTCTACAATGTCCTTATTACCTCAAATAATATACTAGCTGTCCTCCACGGTTTCACCGGCGTTCCCGAACATAAATGGCATCCTGTCTCTTATTCTTATTCCAGGATATTATCGATTTATGTGCCAAGTTTCATCAAGATCGTTTAAGTAGTTTCGGAGTTCATTGCGAATCAATATCGTGACACGAGAATTGTTTATATTGTCTAGTTTACGCTCATCAAAGGCAGTTCTACCCTACGAAACTCTTAATACAATTGCTTATCTCCATAAAATCTGAGATATTTATAATACGTTACCACTAGTAGATAATCATTTCAATTGATGGTTCTCATAAAATTCCTGAGATGAAGAATTCTTGTCACGTCCTTCTATTTACATGTCATGACCCATGACTGCGTCATCGTCATTGTCCATTAGGCCCAATACTCAAACCAAACAAACATAATATTATCTCGTCTTGTCAAATGGTAGTTACGAGTTTTCAGACGACCGCAACGAATTGAGAATGGTTGTGACTATTAAACAAATCTGCAGCTCAAATTAAAAATTAGCTTCGTTTATCAAGGCCGTGAGATTTTTTTTTCACGGGTTTGTTTACATAAATATCATTGGCAGTTAAAACAACGGTATTGGAAGAATTGCCTTGTGTTATCTTTCACGCCTTTGTATGAAACCAGTACTGTAATTTGGGATAAAAGTATAGTTTTCTTTAAAACTATATAGTCATGTACTATCAATCATACTTAGTATCTTTTCTATGATCCATTACGCATGACTTTTCATTTTTTTTTAAATTCAGCATTGAATCAAAAACAATACGACGTTGTTCTGACTCATTGACCACTGTTCTAAATTCAAATAATTGTGTCAAAATTAAATGATATAGAAGCAAAGAAAACTAAAAATCTTGTGATATCTAAACGTTGGATTTCTAAACATAATTTCGGTTCTGGTGAGGGCGTCATGTTTACGTCAAATACTACTTACTGCTAATTGAACATCAACTACAGGCCTGTACTCTTTGATATTAATAGACTGATGATAAAATATTCAGTGATGTAATGTAGATTTACTGGTTATTTAAACAAAAATATCAGTTGTATTTACCAATTTTATCATAAGTTCTGTACTTAAATCTTGGTTTAGGTTAGTACAAGAACTCTCAAGTCAAAGATCTGTGTTGTTTGATTTTGCGTCTGTCTGGCTCCTGTTATTTTATGATATCTGTTCTCAGTCATGCTGAAATTGGTACTCAAAAATTTATATTATTCTGAAAATATCTTATTTTTGAAGACAAATTTCTCTAAGTTTGGGCTGTTAGATACTAATAGCTGAAATACAAAATTCAATTTAACAACTTACTCGAATTCGCTGTATAGGTATTGTTATTGGTAAGGTCATGAAACTAAATTTTGTTTAACTTTACAGATTGTTAGTTAAACTATAATTTTAACATGGAGTCAATATATCTTGGTCACTAAAACTATAAATCAAATACTCGATTTTGGTTACGTTTGCGAAACGTCTATTTTAATAAATCCAGGAAAAGTGACGATCAGATATTCCGAAATCCATCTGCATTTTATTGTTCTTTGTTTCTTTTGTCACAACAGATATTATTCTTAAGTACTTACAGAATTACAAAAGTTAATGCCAATGAGTTCTCAACAAACCTGCTTTTTGTTCGAGAAGTACACTTAAACAATTTGTAACATGTTTATTTTGCAGAATTTATGACCGTTAAAATATGCTGATAGACGAATTTATTTTATTCTGAATAGGAGCATATAAAATTCTATACTTAATTGGTATTCAACATCTCAAACACTGTATTTTAGTATGATTCGAGCAGGCAATTAAGTAAGTTATACCTCTCTAATGAGACGTGGATTAAGACAAGATTGGGTCAACATATTCACAATCACAATGCACGGACCTTTTCCGTACCAAATCAACGATATTGTGATAAGTTCCAGGCATTTGTTTTTTTTATATAACCCGCCGTTAATATTGCCTGGACACAAAACTGGTACGGCTTTGTTTACATTATTAATATTCGTTGTTTGTTTTTGTTTCAACTATTTGTTTGTTTAGTGCTGTTATTAGTTTAGAAGTAGTGCAATCCTCTTTGTATCTATGAAGTGTTTCTTATATTATGTATTTAACTTTTTTTATAAACACGCAATGTAAATGGTCGTTGTTCAAATGAGGTTTAATTGTTTTCTTTGGTAAAATCATTAGCTTATAATATTTTTCAATGGTTTATTTATTTAGACTTCATGTTAATTGTAATGTGGTCATCTCAATCGATTTGCTCACATAATTAGTAAGATCAGAATAATCCATATAGCTTTCCGCCTCGCGGTTTCACCCGCGTTCCCGTGGGATCTTATCTTTTACCGGGATAAAATTAAGCATATGTGCTATTCCAGACTATAATCTATATCTGTGCCAAATTTCATCCGGATCCGTTCAGCCGTTCTGGTGTGATTGAGTAACAAACATCCATCCAAACATTCACATTTATAATAAGAGTGGGATAGTGGGATGATAAAAAGTAATTCTGTATGTCTGTCTGACACACCAAAACCGCCAAACCAATTTTTATGAATTTTGGTCTTATAGAGATAATGGGACCTTGGAGAAGGACATGGGCAACTTTTTATCCTGGGAAAAGATAAGACCCCTCCGGAACGCGAGAGAAACCGCGAGGGACAGCTAGTTATTCTATCTTTTAATTCAATTCATAACTAATTTTAACCGTCAATATATTTTTTTAGCTTCTTTTCCAAAGTAACTTGTAAAATATAAAACAATAGGGGTAATTATCTATAGTGATGTCACGCATTTTCAAGTTAACTGATACCAACGCTTTTGTAATAACAATTACACAAAGCTGTGAACTTGAATGTTAATTAGCCATTGAAATTTGCGCAATCCGTTAGTTGAGTATTACTGCGAATAAGTTACAGGCTTTATGAAATTATTAACAATTGTGTATTAAACTAGTAATAGCATTGCATCTGTTCTAGGACATTTTTGGTCACTTAAGTTTATGATGTTAAATGATGTACAAGATTAACAACTAACATTACCTATATAAGATTATACTTGTAGAAGAAAATAAAAAAATCGATAGTTACAATAATAATATACCTACAGACACAGGCAAAAATCATAGTAATAATGAAAGCACAGCAGGAATTCCTCTAAATGATGACCCATAAAAAATGTAAAGCAAAAACCCTCTCCACTTAATAAGCAAGCATATTATTTATCGTACAACAATAATACATATTCCATTCACGTTTGCCATTAAAAACGCACGCGCCCCTTGCGAGATGAGAAAAAAAATACCACTATCAATCTCTTCAACCGTCGACTGTTGCATAGCAAATGCAGCGAAATAGCCACGGTCTGTTGCCTATGCTGTAGATTATGTTTTATGTAATAAAGGAAATGGAAAAGAGATCTTTACAGTTTCAAGAACACTGGCGGTAGTGTCTTATTATGGTGATTGTTGGGTTGTCAGTCTCAATGCTTAATGAGATTATAAAAATTATGGGTGGGTATTGGGTAATCTGAGAATGATAGCTGTCATACAAATGTGCACGACTTTCCAAGATCCTTTGAGCACACGCCGATAAAATTATTGTAGACACCTACGTTTTACCAGCTAAAGATAAAAAAAAACAACTATTTATCTCACGCCATAGTTTGACATTCCCAAGTTGATCTGCAAATAATTTATGATCATATAGCTTTGATGCGAATCGAAATGCAAACATAAATTGTCTAGCATAATTACTTACTGTTTCTATTCTTCCTTTTATTTGCGTCGAGAAGCTGCGCAGTCAAATGATTCACGTCAAAACAGAATGCTCTATTCAGAATAAGTATAATTAGAATCTGCTTGCATAACTTGTTGTTTGTGTGACTTTTTGATAGTCAAGTTTTATTAAATGTTATCTTACTTCAATTGAATTAGCATACATATAATCATAGACATGGCACTCTTTAAAATAATTATTGATTTTGATTAGAATATTAACAACATAGACCCACTTTATTGGGTATGTTTTTTAACGATAGCCAATGCCGATCTATGGTAAATAGTTTTATTTGATAAACAAATATCAAGCTAATAGTATCATCGTCGCCATACTTCAATATTACTCCTACTCTTTCAATATTACTTCCTTCTGCTATATTATCGCCTTCATCAAAAATAATTGAAGAATGATAGCGATGGCCTATTTATTATTTTTGCTTACATTCATATATCCAGAGCATTATGTGCAATCAATTATTTTCTATAGTAATCTACGTCTCTATAGCCTCAATAATTGCAGACGGAGTTGTCGAACAGGTAAGTTTCTTATCACTGCCACAAATAGTTGTAAAAGCATTGAACTGGGATCAGGTAATTAATGAAAGTTGATAAACGGGATGTTTGTCTTTGCCTAAGATGGTTGTTTTCATTGATGTTGAGACTATTATCAATGCATTAATAGTAAAAAGATGTTAAAGATACGAGCGCCCTTAACGAGATTATTGCTTAACCATAAATCAAGATAATGCTTTTAAGATTGAATCAAAACCCGCAATGTGCTATGAAAAAGCATGCCTCAGTTGATCTATGATACAGAAATAAATATGGAGCAGAAACTGATGCAAATACGACAAATTCACCATATAGATATCGTATTTCCTTTATCATCAAAATGATAATGTAGTAAGAATTCTAGAAACTCTGAAAGTACGTCAACCGTATTTACAATTTATGTTACTTCGTATTCCTTTCAATTTTACCTATCCAATTGCACAATGCTGATTCCGAATTTACAAAGTAAGCTCTATTTTGTACAATGGTGCAACATTGTGTCTGATTTGTCGTCACCACACGACATGCTTCGTGAGTGCTTTAGCATGATTGTTCCACTTTTTCTATAACCACTATTATCTGAACCCCGCCAAGATTCTCAGGAACGACTTGAATATTTTATACTTACCGAGAATGCTGAATGTGTTATATTTTTCCTTAATTTTTTTCGATTCAGTAAAATAAAATACGTACGAGATCTTATTGCTAAACTGCTACAAATAAATTATTCCGGAGATTTATTTTAATTACATTTTAGGTCACTTTCCAATACAAATTTATTTTCTGATGTATGGCATTATGAAGAAAAGATTGTGATAAATTAAAATTTTACTCCACCAATTACGCAGCGTAGAAAGGTGTCAATTATGATTCAATAAGATAAACGAATGGAAATATGGCTTCATTTGTTTATAACGACCACGTACCAAGCGGTTTCGACTTCCTCCCAATAAGTGGATAATGATCTGTGATCTTGTTATGCTTGGTGAGACCGCAATTGGTAGTTTTTGTGGCTAGTTGCCTTTCCGTTCCGATTCTTAGTTGGCAATAACCTTATATATTATATAAAAAAAGACATTGAGACTAACAAGTGCGTAATAACATCAAAGATTACATTAAATTACGGATGTTCATTATTCTGATATTGATATTTACGCCAATTGACTTTACAATCGTTAAACCAACCGAGATCGTTATGAAAAGGTCTTTACTCAAATAAAGTCAGTTGGTACCTAATACCTGTACAATAAGAGGTCAAATCTGTTAACCTTTGCAATTGTAAATCTGAATTTCGATTTGTTCAATTACTCAGTGGAGTGAAGTCTTATAACTTTTAATAATTCGAAGGGTAGTTCGTCACCTCAATCGTCTAAAGAAAGTCATTTCAGTTCGTAAATTAAATCAAAACCAAATTCGCATAAACATGGCCCCATATACATATGCTTTTGACAAATTTTAAAGGGCTGGATAATCTGCAGTAAATGCCAGTCAATGGTATTACTATCTTAACCTGAGTGCCCTGGAGTCGTTGGTTTTCTTTGGCAACTGTAGTATCCGCAATATTTATATAATTATGATCTTCTGGTATTATTGATTGAGAATTTGAGATATGTATATTGCAAAATCATCAATATTGATAAAAACATTGTTCATGTTATAATTTTACTTGCCTTTGAAATTAAATTATCAGACATCCATAAAATAAATATTTTGGAGCAATAGACAAAAACAAATAGAAAAATACCTCGACGAACGCTCAATTCGAGCTCAAATTGTTTTCCCCTGTATTAACAGGAGCTTTGTATCGGAAGTCGGGACACGAACATGAAAAGGTCTGATCATGGTTTAATCCATCGGATTCAGAGTACCACGTGACATGAAATTTGGCAACCACTGACGACCTGAAAGTCACGTTTGCAATTAACGATCTCAGAGGGAGGCATAAATCTGCGATTTGATGCGGTTTAATGCTATTAACTGTACCGTTATATGCTGATATTAATTCTATCTTCTATCCCGCGGTTTTATACAAATAAACTTAGTAGTAAATTGCATAAGAGACAGATTTGCTCATAAATTCCACGTGCGATCCAAAGCGCTCCAGAGACCAGATGGCACATCCGATTTTTTTCACTCGAAACTAAGTTCTCACATTTATTTTTCTTGAGACTGTTTTTTTGATTCCGTTATTCCTGTGTGACCCCGCTTTCGATCTCAAGATGTTGTTTTACAATTATAAAGGCAAAATACAAGTCAGCTGATCGATGTTCTCGAATATATATTAGATTTTGAAGCTTATTTGGCATTAGCATAGAATTAATTTTATATTTAGGGTTCCATGCCTCACAATGGCAAAACAGAATCCTTATACTTTGATGTTTATGTCCGTGTGTTAAATCCCTTTTTCTTAAAATGCCTCGAATCATCAACCATTTTTTTTCCTTGTAAATGCTTAATGCAACACAAAAATACGGCCTTTCAAAGCAAATATTCACACTAAAAGTCCCAGTCACTGACGAAATAGAGTATATAGGACATTTATACGAAGATCTTGAAAATAAGTATGACAATCTCAAAATCATCAATACAATTGTTGTGTCTAAATATTATGAAGTAATCTTATATTTGAAGTTATTTGATGAAATTCAAATTAAAATTCGCCCGCAAATGAAAATAATTTCAGAGTACGGAACCTACTTGCTCTTGACGGTCTTTATTTGATTAATATCGTTATTTTTTCGCCTCAGAATTTTCTTGTACCATAAACAAATGTATTTTAACAACCTTTACGGTGTTGTGGACACAAAGTTATAATTTATTGACAGACTTGATGAGAGGTGTTTTGCTTATTCAATTATAATTTTACATAAAATATTCAACTAGAATAGAAATACTGACAGAATCCTCACCATTTAGATATACGTTATAAGTTTTATTACTGTTTTAATAGTTTTGGGGCAATAAATTTCAAACTTACACCATTATTTAAAGTCATCCAGTGAATGTCTACGGAAAGGTTAAACCATTACCGATCTGTGAACTCATCATGTTCAGTTTACTTGACATTGTCTCCCAAGGATATTTGGGTCGTAAGGTTATTATGATTAGTCCAATAAATTGAATCATGAGCATTAGAACACTAAGTAACTTTAGGTGATTGCGATTGCATCCGATTGGCTACAATTGTAAGCACAGCAAGTTAACAAATTATGTCACTTATTATCTACTTCTCATGTTTTTTCTGTTTTGTCAATGATTTCCATTTGGATAGGATATAGCCCGTAGTTTAGGTTAGCTATTTTTTCAGTTATTGCATAACCGAATGAACAACATTATTTCAATTATCTCTATCCCTATATTGATGTTTTTCCTATAAGTCCACCGGAGTCCAGAATTTTGAACATTCCGATAACTTATTGTTTTTTTAACACGCTAAGAAAAGTATAATTACTAATCCGCGGGATCTAATAATCCTATCGTATTCCAGGATAAGTATGACTTAAAATTCATTTACATCCAAACAAACAAAGGTACTAAAATTGCTTTTGCAAAATTCTTACGTAGGTAATCAAAATGTTTCTTTAGTATTTCTATCAATTTGTTCTTAACAACTTTTAAGTATATCTGATTAATAACTTATTAGCAAAACCATGCTAAAACATCATAATTTTCAAATACCACACACAAGGTCGAATCTCTTGTGTCAACTCAATATAATATCTCAGTTATATTCAGTAGATACTAAAGTTCCTTGCGGGTTCTCATATTGGTACTGGCTTAATGACGAACGACCCATTCTGGGCTTTACTATACCAATATCGAAGGCTATAAATCTTCGATTTGCGTCCAAAACGCCTATTGAATCATAATGCTTGTAAACAGATCTAGTTTACTTTGTTCAGTGTCAACTGATTTAATATTAGAATAGGTTATCTGATCTTATTTTGCGTTTGGATGAAAGAAAGTATTCACTTTGCGGAATTCTTCTGTGTTCGGGATTTTTCTTTGATATTGAATTTATATTCCTTTAAAATTATTTTAAAAAATTGTGTCTAGCTTTTTAGTCGTGTGCAACAATGCGCCATCTTTCATTTTAAGGATGAAAAGCAGAAAATAGTAGCCAAAAGCAATTTTAGGAGTGTCGTTAATAGCACCTAATAAGCCAATTCTATGAATAACCAGCTTATGGGGCACAGACTCATTCGAGTGATGGCGCCAACTATGTCTAAAATGGTAATAAGACGCCAGCCACTACTACTCGCCCACGATTCCCACTCGATTCATATTTCGACGAATATAGAGATTTTCTCACTCTCGGTTGTTTTGAAGGCGAGTTTAATGTAATCATGGTAGTGGCCTGCACCGGAAGCGGTACCTGTTTATTGGTTGCATCCTTGTGCTACAACATTTTTAGTGTTCTTTTTTATTCGATACATATTAAACATAAGTTTGTTTAAATTGAATAGTGTTTTTTATGCTGATATAAGAAAAGTTCAGAGTGCGATGACCACATTCTTTTAACTGCCGGTTTTATCTACATTAATGTATACATTATGTTTAATATGCAGTTCCGATACTTTGTGAATGGTGCCAAATAATGTTATTACACTATATAAATAATCGGAATAATATTAATGTGATGCTTTCTTTTGTTACAGATAAGTAATGAGCCGAAAATAAAAGCTAGAAAATGCATTTCCAAATAGTTGTTGCGCTAAGCGCGATAGCATTATGTTATGCAAAACTGCCTAGGAAACAACACATACAGCCTAATGGGCTACCATTGAACCCCACGCAAAACTCGCAAGCATTAAGACTATTGCAAACAGAGTATAGAAATGAAAAAACTAGTCGAATCATAAATGAGTACAAAGTGAGACATCGAAGAGAAGTATTCGATTCAAAATCTTACGAGTCGAGTCTTACATGGGCACATTCAGAGAGGCTGGATGAAAATGGTGACGTACTGTTGCGATGGGTGAACTCGGATTCGAGTATAACGTTTAGATTGGAAGCGAAAACTCGTGGTTACGTCGGCTTAGGATTTAATTCTGCGAGGAACATGAGAGGTGCCGATTTGGTAGTCGCTTGGGTGGACGACAGAAATGGCAACGCTCAAGTTTTGGTAAGTATTATCTTGCTTCTTTATAATAACAGCTGTTGTTTTGTTCCCACGATATAACTTTACAGTGACTTTACTCTTGAGGGTGGTCCCGGGTCCGCTCTTGAGTGAAATTTATTTCTCTAAGCTTCTGAAATCGTTCCGAATTTATTGTAGGTCATTTAAAATTTACGAGTCTGCGAAGTTTAGAGAAAAAAATGACAGTTTTTATTTAAGTTTTGAGATTACATTTTGAAAGTTATAGAAATATTGTTATCGAAAAATAGCCAACTTCTTTCTTACATTAATATTAAACCCGTTCCTCTGGCTTCCCTGACGTCGGTTTAAAAGCAAAAAATACTTGTTTTTCAATAGAGACAAAGGCCTGCGGTTTTGATAGGCATGTCAACGTCCCAGGAATCGAACCGTGACCGTCGACACCATCGTTGGCTTCTGTATAACTTTTTACTAACGTGAGCATTTTGTCCATTGGTGTTTTTGCAAGATTCAGCTAGTTTTTCAACTGAAGTACAAAATTTTGTGGTGATTCGCAAACGGTCTATTAGTTGCGGTTTGGTTAACATGAATTATAACAAAAAAATGTTCTTTATAATTTGAGATCTGTTCTATCCATCTCCATTCTTTTGGCTATCTTCTAAGACAAATTGTTATCATATGGATTAGTCCTATCATAGTAATCGTACATTTATCTATCAATATGAGATAGTGACAAACAGGTTCTTTATGGATTGTTTATTCTTAAAACAAAAGTAGTTTACAGTCAGGAAAATTAATTGAGATCAGTAGTTCACATATGTGCTTGACTTTTGATGATACCCTTTTAATAATATATGTTCGTCGTTCTCTTATGCATCCACTATCTATATGTTATCAGAACATAATAGTTGCTTTTTCAACCAGGCCTCTTTATTATTTTTCTCTTAACTATTCTTCACATGCGTTTAGTTTGAAAGATAATAGATTAATTGCTCGCTGTGACTAGAGTTCTAATTCTAATAATGGTTAGACAATTGAGCTTTACCAAAATGTAACAATTCTCAATGGGGTCCTTCACTAGACTATAGCATTAATTATATCATCTTCATTGTATTGAAATGATCAAAATTGTTTACGGTTGTTGTTGGAAAACTTTATTGCACTGAGACTTGGGACTTAGACATACACCTAAGTTGTCCTTAAACCGCAACATCGTATTTGCATATAGATGCACCTATTCTTAGTAAAATTATTGTTAGGAGGTAGGTTTTCTTCGCCAGTTTTGTCATGTGAAGCTTTGTTTGGAGAAGTATGTATATCATAGTCAGCTTTGATCCCTTTGGTTGGTATTTCAATGGCTCCTCAACTGATTTCCATAATATCGATAAACTATTGACTAATAGAGATGTTTAATGATAGGAGTTACCTTAGTTCAAGGGTGAATAGTTGAATACCCAGAGTGACATCAGAGAACGTCCTCTCTCCATTGATATCTGAGACGCCTTCTTCAATAAAGCTGAATTTTAAGACCATGATCACTTACAATTTACTTCCAAGATAATTGTGATCCTTATTATTTTTATTTAAGTCCATTTTCTAATTACGGTTTGTCTTCAATCTTCAAAAGACCTTCTGTAGTATCTCACTGAGGACAATGCCTAATCATACCCATCCAGGATATTATAAGCTCTGAAAGTAACAGCGTATGAAAGCATGCGATAATTCGTTAATGCGCGGCACTTACACTTAGGGAACAGAGACTATTGTTCCGTGAATACGGAAAGAAGCTGCCTTTGTGTCTGGATAAGATTCCAGCTGTATTAATTACATACGTACGTGTGTTTGCTTGTACATATGTCTTAGTACTTAATGCAATACAGAAGCGATGTTGTTACTGTAATAGGCTAGGAAATATCCATAGTGATAGGGTATGCTGTCTACCCTATTCATAAGGATATGAAAATGGTCTATTAATGTATAATTGCAATTTAAAAGGATTTAAGAAGCAATCAATGCTGCGTAATGCTTTTCACGTTGTTGCAATAATATTTGGGAATATTTTACGACATTACATGGTAGTAAAATAATATGGGCGCCTTGAAATTATCAATAAATTTTGTCGAGGTTCTAATTTTTCAGATTTCTGACATAAAAAATCTTGGTAAAGGAAATAGGAATCCAGTGATTGTTTCTGAAAGTATTTAATATTATTAGATCCCGTTTATTATATTGGTAAAAAATTCGACCGATTTACTAATTACTAAATGACTCAAGTCAGTAATTTGAGAAATTTCAACAGGATCACATAAAACTGAACCCATTGCGTTTTTAGTCCGGTTAATAAACCATTAAACTTCCATTATGACATTTTCATTTCTGCTTTTGGAAAATTAAAGCCTCTATAAGATCCGTTTCTGTTTTTAAATCGCATTTTAAAGTCGCTTAATAAGCTACTTAAGCCAAAATTGCTTCTGGCGCTCCAGACGTGACCTTATGAGAATTATTATTTTATAACCAGATCTAAAAAATGTGTGCGATAAAGTTTTATTCAATTTATAACATTTTTATGACTCTGAAGCTAAATAAATTGGACAACATGAGAGCCAGCTCCTCTTAAGTTTAACATATCTCCTGTCATAGTAACTTTGATGACATTATATTAATACCTGTGAAACGTTTATGCACGATCCATATTTAAATCACAACATCAAATTAGTAAAAACATCAACGTGATGAAAATGATAAAAATTAAAAATCACTCGACGAGTACTTTACCATCGTCGTATACCGTTAAGGATAATAGATGCTTTGGGTATTTTTAAGGGCTCATACGAAAGCCATACAAACATCCCCCACATTAATGTTATAAATGGTTAAACACTCCTGTTTTAAATCCCCGTTTAGCTTAAGTACACTCGCTCACATAAAGGTTTCCCTTAATATGTAAGTCCTACAAAAATATCATGAAAATAAACATTTCAAACATCATACCTACAATAAAAGTATCATATGACGAATTATTTTGTTTAACGTTCCGTGTTCATCATTATTTTTATGATTAGGGGAAAAGCTGAGAAAAAATTGGATATTTTCACATTTTCAATAACGTTTCGATTTCATGTTAACCAGTTTTCCCTACCTAGAGATATATTTATTTCCTATTATAAATCAGAATTGTTTTTGAATTTTTACATTCCTCACTCTACTTTAATTGTCGCTTTTCACATAAAACATGTGAAATATGTTATACTTAATTATCTACAGCAAACATATTGTAATTCAAAGTAAGTCAGTCTTGATTCATTGATGTATAAATAAGCAATTTATACTCGTGTCGTGGGGTTCCGTAATTTAAGGGACCAACTGAACAGAAACCTGTAACTTATATCCTTTTGCTTCGATTCCTTAAATACCATGATTTTTTATTTCAACTTCCTTAGATACTATAAATTTGTACGTTATTTTTTTTATTCTGGATAAGCTTGTGTTTGACCACAATCTCACCATGGTAAGTGATGATGTGACCGAAAGTGGTAAGCACAAAAACCCTAGATGGAAACTAGCTCTCAAGCGCAGCTGTCGGAACACTCCCATAGGTGCTCGGCGTCAGATTTTTAACGCCACAGCCAGTCGGGTAGTACAAACCCGACCACCGTTCTATGGTTTCCTCACGATGTTTTCCTTCACCGAAAGCTCAAGCTCATTATAGGATTCGAACCCGCGACCTACGCCGCGGTGTCTGACGTCACTACCACTGAGCTATCATCGCCTTGATCTACTTCGCTATACTAAGTTTATACAGCTTATAAAATGATGCCAAATGAAAAAGATAGCTACGAAACACGCAAACCTGACTCACGCTTCATAAATTCTATTAAAAAATTTGTATTCAACGCGTCACGATTACTTATCGTTAGTTTTGGGAATTCCAAGCGAAATCAATTTCGTGCGTGGTTGTACGTAATGTAAACCCATGTCACACGCACCAGGGATTTCGTGTAATAAACGGAGTACAATCACGTTCAGTGATTCACTCGATACATCACAACATACATTAACTGTAAGCTCCTTGCTTCCTGAAGGGTAGGCTGAAGACTAACGATCAAAACGTACTTACTCTTCTACCTTTATATTTCCTTCTGCTAACTTCGAAATAGACGACAAAGTGAGTTATGTGTTTTCTGTTTCTTTTTCATAGCATCCTTACGTCTATAATTAACGTTTCGAAATTTCTCTCCACCCAATGGTTGTCTGGACGAAATCGCTTCATAGTGGTATGCCGCCCTTTGTACTTTTTTTTTGGACAACCTTATTTTTCTTCTTGTTAAGTGATGATGTGGCCAATGTTGGTAAGCTCACAAGCATAGAAGGGAAATGGTTCATAAACGCAGCTGTCGGACGGAACACAGCAAAAGGTGCTTGGTGACAGATTTTCAACTCAAAGGCAGCCAGCTAGGCGATAAGGTGGTAAGATACCTTCTAGTATTGAGCCATAATCGCTTTAAAATTTTAATTGAACTTAGTACTTTTTTAATCAAATATTAATTCAAACTATGCCGCAGAAAATCCTAGTGTAGGATGAAACGAAGAAGTTCACACGTGTACAATGGATTCAATGTAACACACTGTGTCATCCATTGTTTTTCATCACAATGCGGTTCTACAACCGATTGAAATATTCATAGATTATCAAGCAGGAAGTGAAACTAATCTATAATCGTTCTCTACGCTTCATACACTACACCTGTGATTAGAGAGAACATTTTAATTCCCTTAAAACCCCGCGAGCTATAATCTCATTTTGAATATTTTAATATGAGGGATATCGAAATTCCTTTAATGTAATTCGTCATAGATTTATAGCTCCGTACTTAAAAAGTAAATCGGTCGATTTTTGTTTTATGATCATTCGGTCACACCCATCTTGGAAACTTGAAAAAAAGTCAGTCTCTTATTGATGATGATTGAAAAAGTTCAGTACTCGCCGACTCATGGGTTCATTACTGAAATTTTCCAATGTAGATAAAGATTTGGAGATGGAAGAACTCAATTATTATGTAAGGATTAAGGGACCCCAAAATTTACGGCAGTTGCATGTCATTAGAAATCGAGATTTTCCATCAATGACCCTAGCTCATATTCATGGCTCTAAGGAATGGAAATTGCTTGACTATACCTAATGAGAATAAGCAACATCCATAACGATCTTATTCTATCAATCAACGAAGATTTCTTTAAGTTTGTTAAGACCAAACCTATGATCTAATTCAAGAGGTGACCTGAAGGTGCCATAGACCTATCGAATTGACATATTCATTATACATCTCACGTCCTGTTCGGTCGACTTACTTAAAATTCCTATACTGATGCAGCATTCTAAATGAAGCCAGTAACAAAGTGGTGTATATCACACATTTATAAAGATACGTTTCTTGAATTTGTAATATCATTTTAGATAAATAAACGATACTTGTTATTGGAACTTCTTTATGTAGGTATTTATACACAGAAAGCGCGATCGCGCTTAATTGGCGCGCTATCTTTTGATTATTTAACGACAATTGCTTCCAGAGAAATAATTCTTCCAAATTATCTTAATGCAGTTAGTTACATTATATAATACTTAGTGACTTCTAAATTGATTTGTTTATCATAATCTTCAACAAATGTACAAAATATACAATATATAGGTATATGTATAAAAAAACTTCCTCGAGGCTGCCGCTGCTGCCGATCTCTGCTGTCCCCCGCGGTTTCACCCGCATTCCCGTGGATTTTTTTATTTTATACAAACCTTGTCCTTACAATAAAGAATACATAAAACAAAGAATCATCCAATTTGGTGCAGCCATTCGAAAGTTATGAGAGATACATTTCGCAGATCCATTTTTATTTTTAGATTTATCATATTTCATTTATCATTGTAGAGAACAAATAAAGCGTGTTCCGAACAATATTTGCGATAAACTGATGACACGAATAAAATACGCTTTGAAACTGTTTATTTAAATAAGCTTTTTGGTTATTTATTAAAAACGTTAAGTAGTCGTTGTTGTTTGTATAACTAAAACTACGCAACAACAGCTTGAAAAGCACCTTCACCTTGCCACCAGGTGGGCAATGTGAAGGTGCTTTTCAAACGTGCTCACGTCCGATGCTTGTTTTGTCCGGTTTTCTAGTAATTATTAACTGATTTTATCTTGTACGTGAATTGATTTTAATTTTGTGTCACTTAACATTTTATGTTTATTGTAAACGCAGCATTTTCTGTGGAATTTACTTATTGAGTTTATTGAAGTAACAAATGCTTCTCTTTATATCTAACCAGTTAACATTTTATTCTTATTTGGGAAGTAAAATGTATGGCATTCTCTTTTTATTACCGCTTGTACTAAACGAAGCGAAGAAATCCAAATTCTATGGTGAACGGACTTAATTTATTATATTTTATCGTATGTTTATTCTGTGCTTGTATGTACTGTACACTATCTTGCATATAAAAACTTTTAATTGTTTTCTACATCGTTTTTATTATGTTTTTGATACATTAATATTGTTGCATTTATAGACATTACGCGAGATCTCGATTTATAGCGCTCTTAGTGCATAACTTTATTAGATGCCAACGATTGGAAACTCCGCATGAAACACCTCCTGCATATCTAAATAGATAGTTATTAATTTATTATACAGAACCTAACTACCTACATAGATATTTAAATAAATGCTGATGGGAACTTATTGTTGCACTGGCATTAATATATATTAAATAATATTTTAAAACATTTAAAAAGAAATAATACATTTACTAATAGAATAATGGTTAATTTATGTTAAAAACTACACAATAAATATCAACGACAAAGTCACTCTTCCTAGCTTATCTCATATCGATACAGAATCAAAATAGCTCGATACATAAACATCGAATAATTCGATCGTAAAGAAGCTGATAGTTTCGATTATATCAATCTCTACCCAATGATCGGTGAGGAATTCTTCAGTCTCATATAGCTCCTGATTAACTAGTGATTAAACAAACGTTTCCAGTTTAAACATAAATTAAATTAAATGTTATTTAAATTTCGGTTGGGTTCTGTATATAGGGTAGGGTTATCGTGTTTAGATTTCAGTGTGATATTGAAAAAAAAAAAGGTTTCTTTGGTAAATAACTCAAGTATTTGCTAGAAAGTTTATACTTTTTTTTTGAGCTTTACTTTACCCATTGAAAATGTAATGGTTTATTTAGCTAACAAAATCTTGAATATCTATAAAGTACAATTTTTTTTGATGATTTAAAATTTAAACTATCAATGTTTTATATTCACTATTAAAAGTTACCTTTAACAAATAAATTAATTTCCGTAAAAAGTGTTTCTTGTTGTCGCAACCCTAAATGTATACGAAAGTAAACACGTTCACTCTACACGAATTAAATTAACATTAGTTAAACTCTGTTTTAGCATTTTGAGTTAGAAATTACAAAATATATTCGTTACTAATATATTATACCTAGATTATTTTACTGAATGAGTAAAGGGGGAATTATGGAATTCCTTTGATGGCAGGCTGTAAATAACTAAATACATTTCCTACCACCTTCCACCATAATATGCGTATACGCATCTTTGTCAACAAGCAGCTGGAACAAAACAGACTTAACGTCGTGCTACTTACTATATATCTTATTCAAAACATAAGTAATTCCTGAGACAAGGTGCGCAGGCGCATGCGGGCACAGACATACGGACACCTGCACTTTAATGCTTACGTGCATCGATATACGCCGCTGGAATTAATGTTTTCAAACTTGCGGTATAAAGGTCCTTTTAATTATAGAAAAGAATGATACTTCACAATGGTTAGCTGCTTATTTGATGCTGTTGTTTTTTGCCAGTACGGGTTTGTGGGTATATTTATAATTTGTAGGTTCCGCTCGCGGTTGTACCTGCGTTTCCGTGACAACGCAGAACTATGTATGTCTATACTAGCTATCCCCTGCGGTTTCATTCGCGGTCTCCTGTTTTATCGGGATAAAAAGTATCCTATGTCCTTCTCTAAAGTCCCATATATCTCTATACCAAATTTAATCTAAATCGGTTCATTGGTTTAAGCGTGAATAGGTAACAGACTCTTTCGCATTTTTAATATTACCTAGATAGGTAATTATAGTATTAAAGGATCCATTGGTGCGTGAAAAAAAAACAAACCAACAAACACTTCCGCACCGCATTCATACATAATATACAGTATGAAATTATGACGCGATATAATATTTGTTGATATACCGACTAAGTGTTCCGTTTACCTAACATCTTCAAAGGCCTCTTTAAATGTTTCTCTATGTACACAATGAAAACTACCAGATTAGAAAATTTTAATGTTCTACATATGACTGAACGGTCGGCATTCATAGTGAATTCTCTGTGTCAAGCCTTCCCAGAAATCTATCCATCACAAAAACTATCTTGGCGGTTATCAACTTTGAATAGAATGATGGAATGTACCTCACTACACAGGTAGATAACTAATGTTAGCAATGCAAAGTTCTTCCCACAAAGATTACAATCAATAACACTCGTACACAGATGCAATGCAATTCTATCGGATTGCGCAATACATGCCGCCGCGCCAAAATTGCATTCCACCCAGGTAGGCTGATCATTCAACCTTTTAATAACCCTTGTGGCTATTTGCTTACAGACGATATTCCAGTAATCAGTGTGACGTACGATTTGCGAATGAATGTGACGTGGAAATTTTACATGAAGTTACTATTGTGTCGCAATTCTCATGCGCGAACCATCAAGACGCTTCTCAAAACTTATTCTTTTGTGTGAACGTAGAAAGAATTTTAATGTTTCCGTTTGAACTTGGTTTAAAATCTCACAATGAAATAGCACTTTATTGCGTAATGCCGACCCATTTGATAGTCCACAATCATTTTTTTGGCTCATTTAGGTTTCCAAGCATGTAACGCAGTATAACGATCAAGTTGTTGGGTGCTTGTAGTCTTGGGAACGCATTTGAATCTCTATTGTCTATGAATTCATTATCATTGTCAGCTATTATGGCCAAGAAAAAATGTCTCGACGTCGTTACTATCCAAAGAAATGCTATTGTCCGGTGTAAAGGTAAGGAACAGCAGCTGTCTTAAAAAAATGTTACCAAGCATGATCACAAGGTGCAAAGATAAATAGCACTAAAAACGTTGCTGGCTAATGCTCCTTGTTTTCTGAAGCGATATGCATTCCCAGATAGCTAAATATCGATACACGCACATCGATACTTAGTCTTGGTCAAACATATCCAATTTATCGTGTAGAATCAAATAAGTAAACCTTTCTGTAGTGGATCTGCCTGGAAAAATTGCAATCAACATTTTTAAAACTTCAGATCCCTTTGGCTTTGTATGTTTACCATCTTGGCCACACCTTCACCTATAATGGTCAGTGTGAGTTAGTTGTCAAACAAAATTCTGTGGTTACTAAAAAACAGAACTTTTACCTAATTACTGTGTGATATCTAATATTTAGCATTTTCTTTTCGCATCTCTTCATAGGTTTATTTTTCTTTGTCGATAGCTTCAGTTTTATATAATATGCTTTGCAATTTCCAGATAAGTAAATTCCGTAAAGTTTTTCCAAAGCTCACACTTTTAGTTTGTTTGCGACATTAGAAATATCACATCTTATGCGTAACATTTTCTAAAATTCACACAGCATTATCGTTAGTAGAAGACATAGCTATGCAAATACTCGAAGGTGCTGAATTCACGGAATCTGCTCGACGTAAATGCTTTTTGTTCTTTGGACTGCGATATTCAGTCCCAGACTATCTAGTCTTGAATATCGATGCACTAGATTAATACCTACTGCGAACATATTTTACTTATCGCGCAGTTTGTCCAACGATCGCTGAGGAATCGAAAATGATATGGAATTTAAATTCGTTCTTATTTGCATTGTCGGCGGAGTGAGATTGTTTTTGTTATTGTAATAATAACAGAAGCAAGGGTCACCCTTGTATAAATAAATGTATTTATTCTTTGAACTTGATGGTGTTTGTGAAATTATAGTACTTTGTGTACTACTATAATTTAACCAACATCAAAAAAGGTTTAATTACCACTTGATGACTGTTATCGCTATACTGCTGTAACTACCGGTTAATTAGTAAGACTAATTAATGTCAAAATACTTAACCGGAAATCGTATTTAAACATTATAGATAAAATAGCTGCACACGGAAATATCGGGAGCCATAAAAACGGGTTAAGCAAGTTGATATATCAACAATTAAACTCCGCGTGTTATAAAGCAGTTTTTATTATGCCGTGGGAAAATACAGCAGTGAATCTGTGAATAAATCCTTGCAAAGCCTGTTTTGCCAAGATAATTTTATACTTTTATAAGTGATGTGTATAGTATATAAAATATTGGAAGAGTCAGGGTACAATGATGCTGCATTTATTTTTTCGATTCGTGTGATTAGCGCATGATTTCGCGGTTGGTCTTTCGATGGGTAAACTGTAAATGTTTTTAATAAGTAGGCACCTATTGCTTTTGTGTTACGCACGGCGAACGATGCAAATATTTTTTTACAGAAGTTTTTTCACTATCAGACACAATCTCATGGTAAATGATGGTTTGGCCAAATATGGTAAAATAAGCAGACAACACCTATTTTGGAAAAAAAATGAAATGTACGAAAATATATATGAAATAAAGTCTTCTAAACTATATTTAATCGAAGTTCTAAGCTACTGTTATTCAAGCGTAGACCTTGATAGGTGTACTTCTTTTAAAAGAGGATACTTAAAAATACAACCCATTATTTTAACAAAAATCAAGAGACAGGAATCTTCTAGGAAGTTATGAGTTATTCAAATAATGATTTGTGAATAGCCGTGCTATATAAACTAAACATGCAGTCAGGAACTTACTTAATTGGAACCAGCCTTTACTCCCTCAAACTAAATTTAAAGATAACACAAAAACAACTCCAAGAATAATTCCTATGACATTTGGCGCATGAAACATCCCCCTATCATTACGGGTGAAGCCAGGTGCTCAACCAAATGGCGAGGCACGTGCGGGTGACATCTGCCGGCATAAAAACTGTAAAAAGTAATAATAAAATTATTTACCTTTACACCATGCTATTATCGTGTGGGGAACATGTCGATAAATACAGCGATATCCATGTGTTGTGGGATTGTAGACTGCAGCGCAGACTTTAGTTAACATAATAACATGGGTATTATATGTTGTTTCATGGTATCATATGATTAAACTACACGATTTTATTTCAGTTGGTAGGTTAGAACATCTTAAGATGAAATTAATATTGACATTAAATATATATCCAGCGACCTTCTTTAAACACTGCCATCTTAGATACTATAATGAGCTTTAGCTTTCACCCTCAAACTAGTTCCCTTTTAAGGCTTTGTGAGCTTGCTTCCTTCAGCCAAATCATCACTTACCATGATGGCATTGTGGTCAAACACAATCTAAAATTCTAATCTAAACACGGACCTAAGTAGAGCTTGTGATATGGAAACCAACTAAGCAACCAACTTTAATAATAATAATAATATATTTATTGTTCTTTCACAAAGGTAGTGTTTAATAACTAGTTAAATTAGATATACAGTTTTCAGTACTTTGATTTTGACTTGCTAGATTATTGCAAACAATAGTCGTAAATTACCGCTTTTCGAAGTTATACACAAATATAAAACAATCATGAATTTATTACCTACCTGCTATTACGATAGTTCTTACTTGAACTATCTTTCCTTTACCATAGTTCATACATCATAAGTATTTTATTTAAAGGTGTTGCTTATTATCGATGAAATCCCAACCCTACGTCATATCTCTTGCAAGCAAGACATCTGTTCTATTTTTACTCTATCATCTGTCTCTACACAAAGCAACGTTTGCAGTTAAATTGCATGGAATTTCATGTCGTAACCTTTAATTTAATAGTTATAAAAGCTGAATTCCTTTAAAATGTTGTCATAAAAAAACCGAAAAAGATCTTGGTTTAGTACAAAGACATAAAAGTAAAAGGTTTTCCGCAGAAGGTTCAGTCCTTTGATCGTTACATGAATGGTTAACTTTTGTTTGGATATCTATCGTCGCTTAATCGGGAGGTTCTCTGGGTACTATACTTTTTATCTCTTCGCTGGAATTACTTTTTTTGATGGGATCTTCAATAAAATACTTGCTTTGAAAGATTTATAACTATAAAACGCTTTAAAATCCAAGGATAAATATTGTAAACGGAATACTATAAAATAGGAATACCCAAATCAAAATTAAACTAGCAGTAATTAGTTTTGAATACTAGCTGTTCCCCGCGGTTTCACTCGCGTTCCCATGGAATCTTATCTTTTCCCGGGACAAATATATAAGTATAGCCTATGTTCATCAGGGATAACGTAGCTTTCTAATGGTGAAAGAAATTTTCAAATCGGTCCAGTAGTTTCAGAGCCTATTCAATGCAAACAAACAATCAAATCTTTCCACTTTATAATATCAGTATAGAAAATGCTGAAACTATTAAAATTTATTGGGCACTCGAACTGATTGGTAACCTTAACTCCCTCATCCCTTAATTAATGTAGTTTTTACAATTTAAACATTAACTCTATAGACTTAAGATTTAAAATTGAACATTAACTTTCCAGGACTGCCACGGACCTGTGCACGATGACATGGCCATCGCAGATGAGGTGCAGAACTATGAAATCATATCCGGCTATCAGAACGATACTCACACTACTGTCGAGTTCAGAAGACAGTTAGATACGTGTGATAAATATGACTTCGTTATTGGTGTGAGTGAAGAATTGTGACTTTTTAATTTGACTTCATGTAATTTTAACGCTTTTTGAATTGTGAAACTTATCACAGAAGGTCAGATAGCTTTGAACGTTATGCTAAGAAAATAAACAGGCTATTAAAAAAAAAACGGAGAAAATACAACATACCTAAGCTAAGATTCTGCTTGCACAGAGCATAGTCCATCTTTTTTGGTGTTTTAAAGAAAAAGGCCTTCCCAAAGGTCTCCACAATGGTTTAGTTAACTAAATTCAATTTGCAATCTTCACAGGAAGACACAACACAAGTTCTCTGGTCATTAGGTCCCGACGGTTCTGATGGACAACTCCCAAAACATGTAAAGAGCGGGTCGAAGCCACTCAGGCTGCTGCAGCCAGTTTCGAAGCCTAACTCCATACCCTTGCGGCATTGGGACGTCAAGTTAAATAATGTAAGTATAAAATATAAAGCACCTCTGTCTGTTTGCATGCTTTTAACGGTTACACCGATTTTGTTGAAATTGGAAAGGACATAAGCAACTTTTTTGGCCTCTAAGTGGCTGCATATCTGCGATAAACAATTATGAAAAATAACATACCTACTTGTGCAAAGATATTATGTGCATGAAATTTCGGTGGGTGTCTTTAGATCTTCAAAAGTTATAGGGAAGTTTCAAAAATGACGTTAGTGACCGTGGCAGCCTGTGATAACAACTGGTCTGAAAATACTTCAAATGCAGTTGTTAAAAATAAATAAGGCAGGTTGATTTTACAATTTAGAAACCTTGTGCTCTCTGTTCATGGTTTTTCTTAATTGAAACTAATATTATAAAGAAGAAAGATTAAATTTTTTGTTTGTTACGATTTAACTCAAAAACTATTCGACCGATTTAAAAAATTCTTTCACCATTGAAAGCTGCATTATCTGGGAAAAGATAAGATCCCAAGAGAACGCGGTTGAAACCGCGGAGGACAGCTATCTGCTATAAATACACTACGATACAGGCATGGGCGTAAGAACTATAAGATCCATAATTGTATTCTTTGAGAACAGCAGATTAAAAATAGCAAAAAAGTGCCCAAGCTATGTGTTAATCTAGTTCCATATGCAAATGTCTACCTACGTCTATATAGCTATAAAAAAGAAAAATAACAATTTATGTTTTTATTTCAACAAAAAATCTGTTTTTATGTCTGGCGTAAAATCTCTTGGTACCATTAATATAATGCATTTAATTCTTGTTACCAAGTGTTAAGTACCTACCTAGTTGCCATTCTACTGAGATAGAGTTATTTTACTGAATTAAATGTGCTAGAAACTTTATTTCTTTGCACCTAGTACACCTAGCACAAATCTCCAACAATATTGTTTAATTTGTTTTGACTTTATAATTTTTCTTTTTGTTGCTATGTAGGTATTTGGGTTGCGTCGAATGGCGCGCATTAATAAAATATTTTTCATTCTTCTTCTTTCTAGTAATAAAACTACTCCTATTACATACTTCTGTAAAGAAATAATGTACTTAAGTAGGTACATAATTTCTTAACAAATGATCTCCATTTCAGCTTACAATCCCTCACGTCATGGCAACACTGTTCTGGTGCAAGATCTTCAAAACTCCAGACTTACCATCAAAACACCACATAGTTGGCTACGAGCCTTTAATCGACAGTAGACCGATAAGGGCTGGGAAACCTGTGTTAGAGAAAAACAGTCTTTCACCCGTACATCATATGGTCCTATATGAATGTGCTTACGATGAGGACAAACATTTGTGGAACAGTTGGGCGGAGAGTGACGGGTACTTTGGGCCCAATAGGCCAAGTGCTTGGGCAACTTGTGCGACGCCTATTGCGGCTTGGGCGATGGGATCGCAAGGTAAGCCAATGTTTGTATACTTGTACCATGTTTATGAATACATATTAACTACTAAGCAGGCGGGTCACCTGATGATGAGCGTATTCCGTCGCCTATAGACATTAGCAATACCGGGAGATTGCCAATGTGTTGTACACCTTATTACAATGCCTTAAAGGCAACTGGCTCTCAAGTGTAACTGCCGGAACACACCAACAGGTGCTTGGCAATAGATTTTCAACTTGAGAGTGGTAGCCAGCCAGTCGAGTAGGTACTACAAAATACCCTACCACCGTGCTGTGATTTCCTCACGATATTTTCCTTCACCGACAGCTCAAGCTCGTCGTAGGATTCGAATCCACCACCTTCGCCGCGGTGTCCGACGTCACTACCACTGAGCCTTACATTATATTGTACCTTAATGTTCTCATAATAAAGTATATATTTATTTCGTATGTCTTAAGTTAATTAACACTGATAATTTTCAGGTGAATTCCTTCCCGAAAACGTTGGCATCCCTTTAGGCGAGAGAGGAGGCGTCTCCTACTACATGCTTGAAGTTCATTACGATAACCAGGCGCTGCATGAGGGTGAGTTTGTGTTTGGTATAATAATATGTATTGTATTGGTGCCAATCCTTTGTTAAGTCGGGATAATTGAGTAATAAATATCCGCACGATTTTACACATCTTTCTATAATCTTTCCTCATTCTTATATTATGAGGAGGAAAGATTTGTATGGATGTATGCATGTAACATATAAACTCAAAAACTATTGGGCCGATTTCAAAAATTCTTTCACCATTTGGATGACATTATTCCAGATTAACATAGGCAATTTTTTTATCCCGGGATAAGATAAGATCCCACGGGAACGCGGGTGAAACTGCGGAGGACAGTTTATAATAAGTCACATCAAATTTAAAAATATTTATTTCATACCAGGGTCTATATTGTTGTTAAACTTATCCTATGTCAGTACATTTTAGTTTTAACTAGCTACTAAAATTAGTAAACAATGTAATCGTATTAAGTGCCACAATATTGGGCAGTCAGCAGGGTTAGCTACAACGGGTAGAATGAAGTTGTCGCTGCTGTCACGTCTGAGCATCGTAGACTGCTTCTTGAAAATAGTGTTAAAATGGTATAAAAAAAAGTGTTCCTAGCCAAAATTCGACTATAATCATTCATTTTTATTTACCTACATTGAAAATTGGAAAAAAAAGACTGTCGCCTTTTTTTTTACTTTGCTTATTTATACAATACATAATAGTACCACAGATTTAAGGAAGTCCGTCCCACTTTTTGTGTCCCCCGACGACGCCCTGAGCCGAGGTTCGGGCCCCAACTGGGGCGCCCTCAGCGGTGAGTCGTCACAAACAAACACGGCTGAGAGCCCTAAGCGCTCGCCGAATAGTCCGCGTAAGGGTGTCTATGGTCCTTCAGACCGCCACCTTTAAGTCCTCCTCAAAAAAAAAAAAAAAAAAAAAAAAAAAAAAAAAAAAAAAAAAAAAAAAAAAAAAAAAAAAAAAAAAAAAAAAAAACAGATTTAAGACATACAAAATGCAATACCAATCCCCTGCCACTAATTTGGTAATACACTGTCAATATAAAAAGTTTTGTGTGCTTACCACCTTCGGCCATATAATCACTTAGCATGGTGAGATTGCGGTCAAACACAAGCTTATCCAAGAGTAAAAAAAAGAGCGATAGCCTGCAAAATTAGTTTAATTTCCATTTTCAATCCCACAGTATTGGACAGCTCAGGAATTCGAGTCCACTACACGCCAGCGCTGAGGAAGCATGATGGAGCGCTTCTGTGCGCCGGGATCGGAGTGTCAGCGCTACACGTCATCCCGCCAAAGCAGAGACAATATAGAACCGTCGGCATTTGCAGTCCCGAGTGTACTGATAATGTAAGTTTTTTTTGCGGTTTTTGACTTTGACCTTTCGAGCCATTTCGTAAATTTTAATATTATTATTTTATGTTATATCACATTCCCAATTAACTCAGTCTACAAGACAACATAAGTAAAAGAAGAAAAAACAAATATTAAAATTGTAATTTGATATTATTTATTTCTTTATAGTAGTTTTAAACCAGGTTCAATTAGTTGGTGTATATAATATTATATTCAAATGGTTATCAGCTTGGCCATCCGCTAAAAACGAGAAACGAAACGCTGCCAGCCTTCTGGGAACCTTGCCGATCGGCAGCAGCGGCAGCCTCGAAGAAGTTTTTTATGTATTGTAATTGTACATTTGAATGTATATTTTGTACATTTGTTGTAAATAATGGTTATCCAATCTCCACCGGATGGCCGAAGTACTTACCGGCGCTTAAATGCAAATCATATGTGCATGCGCACACAGTAGCGCATAGTACGCAAGTAAATCATAAAGCAGCTGGATTGTTTTATACATAAATGTTGTTCGTTTGTCATAAATAAACTACAGTTCTGAAGTGGAAATAATGATCGGATTATAATCCTTACTTAAGTATGCTTGTATGTATGTCTGTTTGTATTAAAGTTTCAACCTTTTAAACCAAATAAAGATAAGTTTATAGATTAGTATTATTACATAATATTACTTGATTTCGAGCGTCCCGAGATGAAAGTTAGTCTTATAGCACTGCATTATAAATATAGCTTTAGTGAAAGAATTTTCAAAATTGGACCAGTACTTTCGGACCAATACCTCCTACCTCCAAAATTAACAGTTTAAAATCTTTGTCTAGATTTGCCAAAAGACTGTAACAACACTGCAAAACAGTGGAACGTGACCTTTTTCCAACAAAAATATTTTTTCAGACATTGCCCGATGAAGGAATCAATATCGTCTCCGTTTTACTACATGCACATGGAACCGCCAGAAAGATTTCTTTGAAACATGTCCGCGGGTCACAAGAACTTCCTAGGATATCTGAGGTAAATATAAAAAAAACATTATATTTTTTATTTACCGCCATCTGTTGTCAAAAGTTGAAAACAAAATGGCAACTGACCGTAATTACGTACATAAATTCCTTAATAGTTCACTTTACTGTCAATAGGTAGAACTGTTATCAGAAATGGTCGTTTAGTTGACAATTTGTGTACTAGATGTCGCTGTACCACATTATGAAATTATTATTTTCTATTCAGGAAAATTCATACGACGCACGTTATCAGCAATCCCGAATTGTTCCTGGCGGTAGAAGATTCCTCAAAGGCGATACTATGATTACAGAATGCACATACGACAGTACTTCGCGCGATAAACCGATTTTAGGTGGTTATTCTGCTACCCAGGTGAGTTGAAATAAATTAAATTGTGTGAACGACTCATAAGCGACTCTAAAATACGTTAAACTGATTACAGGCCAATATGACTTTTTTATACCACTAGTGAAATCGAAGTATATACGAGGGCTGCTATTTATGTATCCGGAATAAGAAAGTGAAACAAACATACATTTTCAAAATATGTATTCGCCATGTTGATCGATGCACTTTTGCATACGTTGGAACCAAGTTTCAAAGCACTTTTTGCATTCGGATTGAGGTAAAACGTGCATTTTGAATGCACCGACGGCCTCTTCACGGCTCGAACGTCCTCTTC
Organism: Ochropacha duplaris; assembly: GCA_951361185.1. Classification (NCBI taxonomy): domain Eukaryota; kingdom Metazoa; phylum Arthropoda; class Insecta; order Lepidoptera; family Drepanidae; genus Ochropacha; species Ochropacha duplaris. Next base: position 3,906,900 of record OX592704.1, on the reverse strand, counting down.
ACGGCTCGAAAAACGTTGACCACGTAATTTATTCTTCACGGTTGGGAATAAATAGAAGTCTTTTAACATTGTTCTGTAACTGGCCTGCATACTTCTTGTCCCGAGTAATTAAACCATTTGATACTAATCTGACATGGCCCACTTCTACATAATTCACAATATAATATTTGACATGAATAAAACTTTGTATACTCTTTGCAGGAAATGTGTTTATCCTTCGTACTGTACTACCCTCGGACAGAACTCGCTGGTTGCTACTCCATGACACCTGTCCAGGAGTTCTTCGAAACGTTTGGAGTCAAAGAATTCTACGATCTCAATTTTACACAAGTTGAAAACATATTTTTATCTTCTGGGTAAGTATCTATTCTTGCATAATTTTGAGGTGGTAATAGCTCAGTGGTAGGGACGTCGGATACCGCGGCGAAGGTCGTGGGTTTGAATCCTACAATGAGCTTGAGCTTTCGGTGAAGGAAAACATCGTGAGGAAACCAGTACGGTGGTAGGGTACTTTGTAATACCCGACTGGCTGCCTACCACACTCAAGTTGAGAATCTGTCGCCAAGCACCTATAGGTGTGTTCTTACAGTTGCACTTGAGAGCCAGTCCCCATCTAGGATTTGTGTGCTTACCACCTTTGATCAAATCATCACTTACCAAGGTGGGTGAGATTGCGGTCGAACAAGCTTATCCGAAGGTAAAAAAAATGATTTTTTTTTAATTCTTGACTAAACACTAACTTTTCTTCCGTGAATTAATCCGTATTCTATTATTGTGAAAACAGCATCCAAGTCTGTATAGTGTTTCTCAATTTGTACCTACGTAAATAATCTAAGTTCTTTTTTTTTTCTTGAAAATGTTTTCAATGTTAGTCCATAACTTAGGTAAGTACCTAATAAGAAGGTATTATTATTGTCACAATCCTTAGAAATATATTTCATACAATATTTATTTTTGATTATCAGGAGCTTTGACAATCTACCGCCTGTAATGTTGGACGTGAAACAACATAGCTCGGAAGAAACTGCCTTGCAGGGTGACGACCAGGGCGTTGGCTTGATGAGTAAGTAAATGTGTAATTTCATTTCATTTCGTTGTCCCCCGCGGTTTCACCCGCGTTTCCGAGGGATGTTATCTTTTCCCGGGATAACAATTATCCTATGTTTTTAGGATATGATTACCTGTGCGCTAAGTGTCATCAAAATCCGTTCAGTAGTTTTTGCGTAACTAACATCCAAACTTTCATATAATGTCAAAATTATCATTAAGCCATACGGTTTTAACAATTCTGAACCATGGAATCATCCTTTAGGGCCGATTTTTCAATCACTGGATAAACCTTGGACAAACTATTCGTCTGATAAGTCCATACAAAAACTGTTCTAATTTCATGTTATTAACAGCTAGATATCGCTTATCTAGATATTCAAAAATCAGGCCTTAAAGTATAGCTATTCCTCATAGTTATCATCTATTTAACAGAGGAATTAGTGATATGGGAGCCGTCCGAATTCCGCAACAAGTCATTTATGGCGCATCTTAATGAGATGCCGTGGGCTGAGTCGCTGCTCACCGAACAGATTGAGAAGACTCTATACCGAGGCATGCACATGACTTTCTGTAAGAAACGGAATGACTCTTGGGGCGTGGTAAGATTTTTTTCTTACTCAGATTGGTCATCTAGATCAGGTCAACAATTCCTTTGGCAATAAAAGGGAATATTCAAATATAAGTCTAATATTTCGGAAAGGTCAGAAATGCCTCCATAAATATTTTTGGTAATACTTGAGAAGGAAATTGTTGTTGTTTGTTTGTTAATATGTATTTGGATTATGGATTACGTGTGTGACGTCAAAGTACATTGAAGCGCGGCAAATGGGAGGCGTTTAAAGTGCCCGGTTAATTTAAACACTTTAAACAACTTTTTGGCGTTGAATTTTTTTTACTTAAATATAGTGGTGTAAACTATTGAATAAAAATATAAAAAAGACATGCATATTCCCTATTGTTTCTATATTAACTATTTTTTTAGGTAGTCAAAACAAAACATATATTTACTTATTTTTGTTTTATTTTTTTCAGCCAATCCAAATGCAAAACTATCCAAACTTCACGGAGCTCATAAACAACGAAACAGCTGAAAAATCCTGCCACTATAAAAGCTTAAAATTACCGTCTGTAACTAAATCAGCTAATCGATCGAACACAAACTCATTTACCTTATCCGCCGTTTTGGCAGTATGCACAATGATCATAGTCGCGCGGTAATAAAAAAAAAATGCAAGCTCTGCCAGAGCCAATGATTAATCTGTTGTTTTTTTTATTGCTATTACAATTGTTTTCGAACAACACTTCGAATTATCATTCGAATGATAAAGTATTATATTGCCAAATTATGTATCATAATTTTGCCATTATGTACAGTTTTTTTTATGTTTTTGTTGCAACACTCCACTATGGTCTATACCAAAGGGAAATACAGCACGAGTAGTAATTGAAATCATAACTCGTCGAGTAGTTTTGCCTGAAAATCGATGTAAAACCTTTGCGAACTTGTAAAAAACGATTTTGGCAATACGATCAAAGAACGACTTTTTGACAATATCAGTGAATGTTATTTTAGTGTTTTTTGTACTTATGAGTTATTGCTCATGAAACTTTTAACATAATTATAAGTACAGTGTGATTGCATACTTCAATTAGTTGTAACAAGGTGGTATAAAATTTATCATTACTGCATTTTACTCGAATAGAATTCTGGACTGATTTGTATATTATAATTCCAATTTTATTTTGTTCGATATAATATCATGAAAATTTGTGTTTGCTTCGGATAAAATTATACCTTTGCAAGTATACTTTACACATACCTATGTTTATGATACATAAATAATAAATGCACTAGCTTAGGGTATAATCTCAAAATACGGATTGCGAATTATTTTCTATTTACAATTTCTTTTTTATTCTGTCTATTGACTTATTTCTTTATTACTCTTGTCGTTATATACAATTCTGGTTAACTTTAAGTTCATCTGCAATGCAAAGTATGCTATGTTTATTCTCTCAATATGTGTTTACAGTTTTTTTTTCTTCAAAAAATGTGCTTTTAACAGTCTATACATCCTCGGTACTTGTGCTTTAAAAAAATAAGTTCATCAGTCCAAAAAGGTCAGGTGTAATTATAATAAAACTCTCTAAATAATAGACATTTTTGTAATAAATATTTACTGAAAAACTTTATGTTTAAGAAAGTATTGAAACAAAATAAATAATCACTACAATATTAATATCTGTTTTTCGTTTACGTGCTATCGTCACATAATACGCATCATATTTATATCATACAAAATTAAAATAAATTTTGCTATGTTAGTTAGGGCTGTGTCAGTATGCTCTAATATTTCAGTCTATAATCCATAAATATATAGCAATAAATTATAGCAATGTAGAGTATTTTTGTAAAATGTATGTATATCACGATTTAACGTGTTTATACCAACAATGTACACTTCGTCTATGATAATTATTATGTGTATGTTAAAACTGTATTTAATTGTAGGTTCTTATGAATTTTATTGTTTTATATGTCAAGTCATAATGTTTAGAACGAACAATTTGCATTTTTACTATTTTTTTTAAATTATACCCGGTTAGGGTTTATTAGGTTCTAAGAATACGCTTAGTAATTAAGTTTTATTTATTTAAAAAGTCAATATAATGTGTTTTATTAATGTCATCCCGATATTTTATTTTTAGCATAAAACCACAACCTGTTCTTGTCTTTCAAATTTTTAACATAATATTATTAGTCTGATTCAGATGAATATTGAATTCTTTCAACCCTAACTTTCAACTTTAATGTCTAAATTTTAATCTCAGAATTAGAAGTAGGGAGTGAAGAGCTCGATTCTACTACAGAGTTAGTAAAACCTGAAGGATTTTCAGTAATTAATTCAGAATTAGGAACAGAACTTGTAATTCGAATATCGGATTCCTTATTTTCAAACTTAGTACTTCTGATTTCTGTAGTAGTAGTAACAGAAGTATTAGGACTATTAGTTACAGGTGCATTGTCCTTACTGCTGCCGCTATTAATATTAGTAATTGCAACAGTCGAAACAGTAGCAGCAGTGGAAGAAGTTCCTAATTCAGAATTCAAAGATAGAATCTCCGATTTAGAATTAACAGTTGAAGATTCAGAATTAGAGATCACACTTGGATTAGGTGGAATAGGATTTATGAAAGTGTTAGGTCTTTGAGGATAATTCTGCGGGTTTTTCCTATGCTCATCAAGAGCTTGCCAGTTAATGAACCAGAAGGGTTGATTTTCTATTGGTAACTTGCTGAGCATGTCAATCAGTTCTCTGTTGCCATTGGCTTCTATTGGTAATGGTCTTAGAGTTGTGACCTCTCCATCTTCACCGACACTGAAATTAAAATTAAACGTTAGTTTAGTCAGTTGACATTGGATATGTTTTTTTTTTATTCTGGATAAGCTTGGGTTTGACTACAATCTCACTATGGTAAGTGATGATATGGCCGAAGGACAGCCTAGATGGGAACTGGCTCTCAAGTGCAACTGTCGGAACACACCGATAAGTGCTTGGCGACAGATTTTTAACTTGAGGGTGGTAGCCAGCCAGTCGGGTACTACAAAGTACCCTACCACCGTGCTATGGTTTCCTCAGGATGTTTTCCTTCACCGAAAGCTCAAGCTCATGGGATTCGAACCCACGACCTTCGCCGCGGTATCCGAAGTCACTTACCACTGAGCTATCATCGCCTTAAAATACACTAAATTTTCCAGTTAGGAATTAGAACATGAGCAGTTTCAGGTTGAAAAGCTGTCGCCAAGCACGTAAGTGCTATTTTTCAACAGCTGATTAATTATGAAACTCAGACCATTATAGGCTTCAAGAACAGCCAGTCGGGTACTATAAAGTACCCTACCACCGTGCATGTTATGAGGGATATTAGGTATACATGGGAAGTAGGTATAGATTGTCCATGAAGAAGCGCCCCACTCTTTTCTAACCCCTTACAGTGCAAGTGTACATTATTTTGCTAGTGTTGTAGTGCTGCATATCGACAGCACTACAACACTACCGAAACGTTACACACTTGCAGGTAGCACAGTATAAAGGCAGGTAGGCAGGTTGTGATTCGAGTCACAAGTATATTTATCTAGAAAATATAGATATACTAGCTGTCCCTCGCGGTTTCACCCGCGTTCCCGGGGGAACTTATCCTTTCCCGGGATAAAAAGTATCTGTGTATGTGTTATTCCAGGATATGATCTACCCGTGTGCCAAGTTTCATCAAAATCCATTCAGCTGTTTTTGCGTGAAAGAGTAACAAACATCTTCACACACATCCAAACATACTTTCGCATTTATAATATTAGTAGGATTATCAATTTCAACGTTATTCACATTTTTTTAAAATGAATTAGCCTGTATTTGACCATAATCTCAGCGATCTCGAGAACAGCTGCAGGAATAAAAAATTGAATACAAAGCACTTTATGAAAGGGCAGCTATATGCATAGGTATATTATTATGGCTTATATATGTACCTATAGGTTTATTGTATTAGGTGTTTGATGAATATTACCGATCGCCAAGTACTTCGGTGGTGGTTGTCAGGTTGGGAGGTACATAAACCCCTATGGGTTGGCTGCCCGCATAAAACGGTCGTTGCCCCGCCACGAACACTGATGACGTCAGTAAAAAAAATAACAGCAGTTCCATGTCCTGCGAATTGTGACATAACATGTTATGAGAAGTACCTACCTGTGTAGGTACCTGTATGTAAATTAATCCGGATTTTTATTGGAATGTGATTTGGAGATTTGCTTAAATTTTGTACTTTTTTTATGTTGATAAGCTTGTGTTTGACCACAATCTCATCATGGTAAGTGGTGGCCTCATCAAGGCTGAAGGTGGTAAGCACACAAAGCCTAAATGGGGAACTGACTCTCAAGTTCAGCTGTCGATACACACCGATAGGTGTTTGGCGACTTCTTACATAGAAATAAAGATAATTAATACAATGCTCAAATCATATCGGCTCTTCTCAGCAAAAGCAACCTTCCGACCGTGCATTAGTCTGACTATTCATAAGTGCCTGTGAAGGCCTATTTGGATGAATAAACATTTCATTTCATAGATAGGTGTGTTTTTATTGATTCCAGTTTTACAATTATTTGTGTAATGTGGTAAGCTGTATTGTATTTGTTTTTATACCACGAGTAACAACTAGGCAGGCGGGTCACCTGATGGTAAGTGCAACACCTGGGGAATTTCAAATGTGTTAACACCTTATTTCAATGCCTTAAAGGTAACTGGCTCTCAAGTGCAACTGCAGGAACACACCAACAGGTGCTGAACACCAGTCGAGTACTACAAAGTACTCTACCACTGTCCTGTGGATTCCTCACGATGTTTCCCTTCACTGAAAGCTCAAGCTCATTGTAGGTTTCGAACCCATGACCTTCGCCGACTTCGCTACCACTGAGCTATCATCGCCTTAAAGTTGTAGTATCATGACGACACCACAATCACCGACACTTCACTAGGCCATTTACATACACCAGGCGGAATCATAGATGATACATAAAATCTAGACTGAAACATAACCTTAGTTTTATATGCTATTCTTGGTGAGAGAATAATAATAATAATATTTTATATTAACCTAAGTGTACACAGATTTTACAGATTATAAAGTGGTAAATAAACAAGAAAAACATGTGTTCGATGTTTCCTGGCCCCCAAACTAACGAGTCGAAATAGAGTAAAATCTTACGAGTAAACAAATCATCGTCAATCGTTTATAAAGTCGCTTAAGGTCATTGTTAAGGTATTGAGTGGACTAGGTATGCGAAATAATAAAAAAACTTTAAATAAATAAAAAAGCTTGTTTATTAATCCATTGTATTTTTTTTTGGGATTCAATTATATTTTTATATTGTAGTTTTTGGCTCGCAGAAAGGCCTGACGTCTCATAACATTATTTAAAAAAAATGTGCTAATAATAATAGATACAAAATGAATGAAATAAGAATCTCATTTTATTGTACATATTTATAATTTAATTTTACATATTTAAATTTTTTACTGTATAGGTGACCAGATTTTTTATTCAGTGTTTCAGTTAGCAAAGTTTAATAAAACTAAAAATAATTATTAATATCGCTTACCGGTGCAAAAACGATGTAGGTAGATATCGAATAACTTTAGCTGCACGCTTCTCACAGCCGCTCTGTTTAACTGTTCACAAAAGACTGGTTCTACCGTCGATTTGCGACAAAATAAAAAAAAACTCGAAGAGGAAAAAACCGTAGTAATTATTTTGTGCCATAGTTCTGCATCCAGTTTGAGATACCTACATGCTTTACTTAATTATGTTGTTACTAAAAAACAGTAAAGACATCACCTACTTTAAGTATTTAAACATGTATGGGTATATAGAAGGACACCTTGTTGCTATTGCGTTTTGCGTTATACCACAGAATACCAAACCTACTTACTTACCATAGGTACATTTGGATGGGCATGCGTTTTGTATGAAGTCGCAGGAGATAAGCTCACTAATACCTATTGCTTGTCAACTTCCCAACATAACAGTCACGTCACTGGGTAGGTATAATAGTGTAGTGCTTGCTGTCGTTTCTTATATTTACGTAGGTAGGTTACACCCTGAAGGAAAATATAAGTAACTACCTAGTCACCGAAATCTCATACTAATTCCGACAAGAAATTTAAAATTACTTAGGTATTTAGTATATACCTACCGATATTTATCTATTACGTATTTTATCTAAGATTTAGAGTCTCGTGTTTCTGTCGAAGCTGAGATCCTCCACGCACCCTATTGGTTGGTTCCGTGCGCTGCATCACGTTGCATCGCCGCGTTTTTTTTATTTGTTTATTAATCTAAAATCTTCGTTATTTTTATCTTCGTTGAATATAAAAACACCCACAAAACCAGTATTTTTGGTTTGTCTGTGAGAAAAAAAATACAGTTCGCTCTCGATAATCTAATTATACATATAAGTAAAATAATAATGTACATATTATTTTACTTAAACTTATTATTGACTAGCGACCCACCCTGGCTTCGCACGGAAAGCAGGGCATATGTAATACGTCTACATACGGATATTATAGAGTACGGTTAAGCGGGTCACGTCACGACAGTTAATGCTGCCATCTTTCGACATAATTTGAAACTTCGCTGAGTATCGGTGCTATTAGCGCGTACTGCTCACATTAAATTTTCACTATATCTAATAGATAGCGATAGTAGTCCAATTATCCGCGTATATTTTTTTCGGACGTCTTCAACAATCGTCGTCTTATTTCAGTTAATTTACACAAAACTATAATAAATTATTCGTACATCTAAACTTTCCTCATGAATCACTCCGTCCATTGGTGTAAACCGCATCAATTTTTTTTGCCCCTTTTCTACTTAGATTCAGTCTTCTAAATATTTCAAGTACAGTTTTAGACGTTTTTACTATTATAACTGTGAGTTACTGTAGATACATAATAGCCACACGGTATGTACCTACTGATTCAGAGATTGTATTCACGGTTTTATCGCTCCACCGTTGACTTCGAATTGAACTTTTATGAATAATGGTATTAAATCACGAGATCTGTGCTTGCTTACTGGAGCTTTGATTTGAATTATTTAGAATAAACGTACTTTCTTTGCATTCCTAGAACTGCATTCATTCTACTGCCCTTGGCCTTGCAGTATTCTTAGCTGAATTCCACCAAACATGAACTCGTATAGGTAGTACGTATACTCATCTTACTTTGTCTTGGGTTACGGGTAGATGCCAAATTTAGAGCGATTTTGCCTCTGTACCTAAATTGAACACATTTATTCTTTCACCCTACTACATTCTAATATTATAAATATGAAAGTTTGTTATGTATTTGTTTGTTTGTTAGCACACAGCTCCGCTAGGTACAGGTGGAGGGATTTAGACAAAAAATTTTATCCTGGAAGAAAATATAGTTGGGATACATTTTAACCTGGTTAACATAAGATCCCACGGTAACGCGGATGAAACTGCGGCGGAAGACAGTATATCTTTATACTGTGACAGTAGTAAGTAGATATTTACCTACCGACAAATTTAATACTACTTTGCTAATAGTAAATTCAGTTTATTAACAAAGTCACTTAGCTTAAATTTTGGAGACAAAATTGGTGTTTGAGCGTGACCTGGTCGTGGGTTCTATTCAGTCTCGTAACTTAATTCCCAAGTTATTGAACTTTTAAACTTTCCCCGATCGAAAAAGACAAAAAAACAACGTCTATTTCACATAATTTAATTTCAGCAGGAAAAAATGCTTAGAAAGGTAAATATGTAATCTCTATTTGGATTGAAGATTAACATTTCATAAATAAATTATGCATCTTTATAATAGACTATACAAAAATAAAATGAGGATTTTTTTGTTTGTTTTTGACGTTATGAGAGAATTAACAAAATTAGATGCAAAGTTATTAAGCTATGTAAGACCCGTTTAGTGACAATTGAATCTGTGCCAGAATCTTCAGCTACTTCTTTGCAACATTTCGTGCCAATTTCAACAACTTTTGGGTAGAAATCCGTCCAAAACTCAAATGCTTTGTAATTTATTGTTTCTGGAGTGCTCATTGTAAAATTTTGACGATCTATAATGAAGTAGCCAGGCTTTTCTATCTCGAATGGATCCCATTCTATTATAACACCTGAATTCGTTGGATTTGAATACCACGCGAAATTGGACCACATTTTCATTACTATTTCCGATATGCTCTTGTCTCTGTAATCCCATTTGGTCAAATCTTCGGGTAGTGCCAAATATGGCATTCCGAAAGTAAAAATTAAATCGAAATTATGTGGAACTCCAATCCAACTAGGGATGCCTTCATTAGCAATATCTGAGAAAGGCTTTAGATCAAATCTGTAAAGATAAACTGGAGCATGCTTACTTATATGCTTAGCAAGTTGATATGTTGTTGCTCCATGTATTTTATCCGTGTAAAAATCTAAAAACAGCTTCCTTAAAATTGTTTCATTTGTCGTAGGCGGTATTGGTTTGTAGAAAAACGCCACAGCATCTTGAATATGATGCTGATTGGTAAAACATGAACTATTATCTATTGTTATATCAGAAAGGATTATTTCCTCACGCATTACGTCAAATTCCCTTTGACTGATACCTGAATCCCCGTCGTTTCCTTTATCGAGAAGTAGTGCATCTTCCATGTTTGTGTAACCTGTTAAAACAGGAACCGGTGAGAATATTTCGTCTTTGAACATTTTACTTGGAAGATCCGGAAGAAATGGCCCAGATATATTACTAAAACCACTATCAACTATAGGTTTCCATTCGGCTAAAGGTTCTCCAATATCAAGGAGAGCTTGGTAGTTTACTCTACGAAGACAATCCAAAAGTTGGTATGTTGGTTTTCGGAAGCAACTGAAGGCGCTGGCTACTTTATCGACTGTTGATACTTCTTTTCTTGCTATATTAACTGTCTCTGGTGATAAGAGATTACCACTCATAGCAATAGCCTTTTGAAATAGTCCTGAAGAGGAAGAAGACAGTAAATGTAGTCCAACGCTGACTGCACCAGCTTCGTGACCGAAAATACAAACGTTTTCAGGATCTCCTCCAAAACTTTCAATGTTATTTTTAACCCAGTGTAAGGATGCTACTTGGTCTAATAGACCAAAATTTCCTGGAGCCTCGTTATCTAATGTTGAGAAGAATCCGAATATATTAAGGCGGTAAGCGACGGTTACGAAAATTACCTGAAAAAAAGGATTTATTTTGATCAGTTTATAACTACTATATTTGAAAAAATAAAAATGGTCTGAAGAACTAAACTATAAAATGGTAGATCTGTATCTGAAAGAATACTTATACCCTGCGCTAATAAAGCTTTTTGTAGGAAAAAGTACGAAGTAAAGACAGGGATTATTAACGTAATTACTTGCCAAAAGGCGAGCTAAGTGGCACACACTGATCTCTAAATTAATCCTGGGCATGCCGGGGATGTGCCGGGGCAACGCTCAGTGTCTTGACACGTTGGCTTTTCCACTATGTACCATTTCCGTGTAGACTAAATAATGTATTTAGGGTAAAATCATTTATTAAATAAAGCTGGAAGTTTATCCTTAGTAATGCTTACTAATTTTCATTGGGAAAGTTAGGCTGTTTCTCGTATGTCACGTTTTCACGACTAAAAAATATGCTCGATATAGATGATTATTGGTAAACCATTAGTCGATTGACCAACAAAGCATGGGATTTTATTAGTTCTTTAGATCCAGGGGTCGTGGTAAAGTAAATATCAGGATTTCTAACTAGAATGACCACGAGTATAAACTAGATTAAATCATTGGTTCAAACTTCCAAGTTTTAAGTTTCATCAATGGCTGAGAGTTAAAAAAAAGTGAGTAATCTTGCATGCCGTTAAAAGTATGAAAAATCCACCAATACACCTTTTTTATCGCGGCGAAGTGAACATTAATCGTGAACTAAAGCTCTAGCCCACTATTATGAAGGAGCCTCGAGCCCATTGCGGAGACGTTAGGAAGCTGACGATGATAAAATGGAAATTTCAAAGGAAGGTGAGTTCATGGGTTATAAAACTTTACCTTTTGTTTCAAAACGAGATGAAAAGGGTTGACATTGTTAGGGCTGCCCCTCACAAAGTTTCCACCGTGAAACCATACTAAAGTTGGATAGCCTTCAACTTTGAAATCTGGAAAAAGAAATTAAATTTAAGTGAGTTGTAACTTTTATTTTGGAAGTTACGGTTTCTTTTTCTTAATATTTCATCTGCAGGATCACGTTTTATAGATACGCTGCTTGGTTATTACTAAGAAACAATGAAGAACTACGTGATAATACTAATAAATTGCTCAACCAATAGGTACGTCACCGCATTGATCTAATCAGAAATCTTCTATAACGATTCATTGAACTAACAACCAGGAAATATATTGCTAGCCTATAGTTGAATAGAATTTCTTTGAACTGTGCCGATTCTATGTAAATGCTATGTTATATTGAGGTCAAGAATGAGATTAAGGTTAGGTCAACTGTGTCAAAGTGGGTTATAAAGAACAGGGTAACTATTGGCACGGAATTCTTGCATTAATAACTGGAACTTGCGAGCATTGTTATTAGATGTTTCGTAGCAAATATGTATGTACCTATTGAGGATAAAGCTTCGAATAACCTTTACATATGTGGTGTCTTATATGTTTGGATTCGTAAATCTTAATGCTTAGATCTTCTTCGAATTGACGTACAACCAATGATATTATAAGTTAAAAGGTGTAGATAAGTTATAACCGCCGTCAAAGAGGGAGGCTAATTAGCTTACTATGATCTGTATCGTGTCGCACTCATCGGATGAGTTTTTACTTTTACTAAAAAGTATAACTGACACAAAACAACCAAAAATGCCATCGTGTGTTATGAGATATCGCATATAATTAAGTTGTCTACCTATGTGTAAAACTGTAAATTTCAGCGCCTTAAAATGTAGTTCTTAATACAAAAAGTACATACCTATCCTACCTAAAAGTTGATAAGAAAATTTGCTGTTACAGATCGAAAATCTTGCCCTCAAAATCCGATGTATTGATTCAGGTCTTTTGACCTTTTAATCTAAGCTAATTAATTATAATGCGAAACGATTTGTATGTTCGTTACTAATGGATAAATAAATACGAACTATAATTAACCTATTTTCATAAATATACCTATAAAAAATGTTTATTTCATTAACTGGTCTTAATCTAAAAAATACAATGGTTGGAGCACTCGTCTTAAGTAAAATGATACCTGTGTTAGGAGACTCCGCTCTTCCATTTAAAGTAGGTAAATACAGATTAAGTAATAGGTACAATAATGATAAAATTATTATAGATAATTTTACGACAGTGATATAATTCATAATTCCTTCATTTATAGAAAGCTATATTTTATTTTAATACCCTTGGAAACGCGGGTGAAACCGCGGGGCGAAAAGCTAGTATTACAGATTGATGAAAGACTTTTCATCAAATTATAATAATATTTATTAGGATTTGCTAAAATATGTAAACTCATTAAAACCTGCAAGGCTAAAATGACACTTCTTTTAAAATCTTCTAAATGGTGAATTGAAGCTGTTAAAATCATTTTTAGTTCTGAAATAAAAGCACTGAATGATTATAATGAAGCAAGCTAAGCAATATAAAATGTTTCATATCAAACCAATGCTTAACTTTAACTTTACATTCGATGTCGACTAGGATTCACAATCACCCTACTGGTTGAGTCATACAGTTGTAATTGGCCAGGTCGCTTGAACAATAAAGATTAACTGTGAGTTTACAAGCTTTACTGGAAAAAAAATTAGGGCAAATTTTATTTTAATTTGTTTCTTGACACAAGAAAACATTATTATATGAGTTTTTGTTTGCTGTTTTGGTTCAGGATTTTTAAATATACTAGCTGGACCGCGGTTTCATCCGCGTTCCCGTGGGATCTTATCTTTTCCCGGGACAAAATATGGCTATATTTTGCCCCGGGAAAAGATAGTTGTTCATCAGGGATGTTCATCAGGGATAATGTAGCTTTCTAATGGTGAAAGAATTTTTAAATCGTCCAGTAGTATCAGATCCTATTCAATGCAAACAAACAATCAAATCTTTCCTCTTTATAATATTAATATAATAATATAGATATAAAAAGAGATATGGACATAGGTATTGAATGTATAAGAGACCGATGGATTGTCGATGCCGATCGGCCGATGGACCAAAAAAGTAAGGCTTCTACCAGGGTAATACAGAGGTACGATGAAGCTGTCTATATACTGGCCTCAGTACTATGGGATCTCTACCAACCTCTATACATATATTTATACCAAAAGTGACAACCAGGGAGGCGATTCACTTGATGGTAAGTGACTATTGTCGCCTATAGAAATTAGCAACACCAGGAATACCAATAAGTTGTACACTTTGTTACAGTGCCTAGAAGGCAACTGGCTCTCAAGTGCAACTGGCAGAACACACCAACAGGTGCTTGGCAACATATTTTCAACTTGAGGAGCCGTGAGGTATCCATCCAGTCGAGTACTGCAAAGTACCTTACCACCGTGCTGTGGTTTATTCACTGTCTAGCTAGACTATGTCGGCTTTTGTCATATAGTATTCATATCAAAAATCGACGATCCACTGTATGTCCTTATACAATAAATCGTGTCGTGATTGAACAATCTATTTCATTCTTCGCCTGATACCTTATATATGCTTATAATCCAGGTATTCAAATTAGGTTAATTTATATATGTTTAAGTCGAAATTTTATTGGCGAAAAAATCAAAATACTAACGATCAAGTGTTTGAAAATTAGTTAAGTTTATGATGTTAACTTTGTTACAATTGTGAGTGAATTCATTTATTGGAAAATACATATAATTAACCTCAGTTTCCTATTAAGATGTAGTTCCGCAATCAATACGAAATATAATTAATCAACACGTCAAATAGGTATGTAATGGTAATACTTATTTTACAGAACATAATAAATTCATTAGATAATAATGGAAATTAATCATCGGAAATTGGAAATGCTTCTCTTGGGAGAAAGAGAATATTAAGGAAAAGCAATTAACTTATCTATTTATAGATTGGTAAAATAGGAAATGACATTCGTAACGCTGACAAATTATGTTTTATTAAATTTTATTTCTATGAACAAAATGAAAGACCGCTCTTTAAGAAATATAAATCATTTTGTCAGTTTTTTGTAGTAAATAGATAAAATGAATTGATGGTAATTACCAATTAGGTTCATTTGGGGTCCGTATTTAAAATTATATGACTATCGCGGTCCGTTTATTAGACGATTAGGGGTCGTCCAATCACTTGAGGTTACGTTTACACCCGATACCTAGTACTAAGTTCCATAGTACTAAGTTTCTAACACTTGTTTGTCAAACTTCTTATAAAGAGAAGTACTAAATCATTTTTTTTTAATCTGGATAAGCTTGTGTTTAATCACAATCTCAACATGGTAAGTGATGATGTGGCCAAAGGTGTTAAGCACACAAAGCCTAGATGGGAACTGGCTCTCAAATGCAGCTGTCGGACGGAACACACCGATAGGGCTTGGCGACAGATTTTCAACTTGAGGGTGATAGCCAGCCAGTCGGGTACTACAAAGTAGGTACCCTACCACCGTGCTATAGTTTCCTCACGATGTTTTCCTTCACCGAAAGCTCAAGCTCATTGTAGGATTCGAACCCACGACCTTCGCCGCGGTATCCGACGTCACTACTACTGAGCTATCATTAACTTAAATATTTAAAGATCTACTATTTTTTTATTTAATATCGTTTCAAAAAAATAACACAACATTTAAAAACCACAAAGGTTTGCCGCAATGCTTCTTATACTACGTTATTACAAATTCCTAATCAAAATCACCTGTACAAGATGATTATTAAAGTGCTATTTTGGCCTGTAGTGGCTCGTTGATGGCCATACAAAAGCATAGTAAGTAGGTACATTATTTTTCATTTTCAAAAATAGATTCCATCATAATATTATATACCTAGTGATATTTATTGACTTCAAACAAATTATTTATTTAAGTTTCTTTCGGTGCTGGAGCTATAGCTATCATCTGATGTAGGTCTGTACATTATACATTATTAATGATCCTTCAAGTTCGGTCTCAGAACTTCTCATGTCTTTAAATGAGTTCTGAGAAATTCCAGAAAACATTTGAAGAAAATCCAAATTATTATGTAGACGTAGAATATAACGAAGACATCTACATAAATTGTGTATTTACCTAGTATATGTAAGTATACATAGAATTAATTAAAATTATGTATAAACCCTAGTTTCCGCCCCGTGGTTTCAACAGCGTTCCCGATCCTTGGGAACTTATCGTTATCTTTTCCGGGGATAAAAGTATCCTATGTTTTACTGTAGGATATGTTCAGCCGTTATTGCGTGATTCAGCAACAAACATCCAAACTTTCACTTTAACTAGCTGTCCCTCGCGGTTTCATCCCTAGAATACCACCCTTAGAATAAAGTATCCTATGTTTTATTCGAAGTTATAATCTACCTCTATGCCAAGTTTAATCAAAATCCGTTCAGTAGTTTTTGCATGAAACAGTAACAAACACATCGATATAGGTATAGACTAGATTCTGGGTCACATATAAAATCCAAGCTAAATGCTATCCGCGTGAGTATATACTTTTACAGCTACATTTGTTTATTAACAAAGGGAGAGAAATGTTTTAAAACAGTTTTAAGTTCAACCTAATTACAACCATAGCACCCAGTAATAAAGTCACATTGTGAGACGTGTTTATATTGGCTGTGTTCAAACGAAACTAAACAAACTAAGAGCTCACTTTTCAAATGCGCTCTTATTTACCGAGACGTATTTTTTGCGCCGACCCTAAATCTAGTCTATACCTATATCGATGAACAAACATCCATCCATCCTTACTTTCACATTTATAAAGTAGGATTAGGATATAAACATAGGTATACCGAAATGTGAAAAAGAGTCACGTAAGTAGATACCAATAATCGATTAACCAAACTGAATTTAAAGTTCAATTTCCAGTGCAGTTGTGGCTTGTATCGCTCGTGGAAGCTCTATTCCTAAATCGTTGTGACCTTTGACTTCTTTATAGGATTAGCGTTTTAAAGTTTACTGAAGGTGACTCAAACACCAAGTCTTTACAAAGGGCATTGTTAGAATTTATTTTAAAATTTTCCTCCCAGAATTTAAACCTTTCACATTTATAATATTAGTGGGATATAAAACAAAGAGGTAACCTTTTTGAGAACTATTGAATAAATAAATAGTTGAAAAGAGCTATTACAACGAAATTCAAATAGAAAATAGTAACCCACTTAAGATATGTTGCAGACAAGCCCGCATTGAGTGCCCGTGGTCGCCGAACCGTTCGATCACAACCATTTATTCTGAGGATAGGTAAATACGGAGTCTTCTAGCTAAAGAAGAATGTTTACAGCTCAGGTTTAAGTAAAATAAATGCATTTATTTCGTATAGATTGGAGTTCACAATCTTGACGAATGGATAATATATGTACCAAAATAAATAGTGTAAAGTTGGAAGTACTAACAATAGTAATTCTATTTTGACCATGATGGTGTTTATTTAGTCGAATATAAGAACTACAAAAGATACATTGGTTAAATCATAAAAAATACTTTAAAACCTAGTATACGAAAAATAACCATAAAACTAAAACGAAAATCAAACAAATTAGTGCTACGTCGTAGCGATTTTATCAGCTACGCGTAGCTACGAGTGCTACGAGTGGAAATCTATTTTATTTAACAAAGCAAAACGTAATCCCATAGTAGCGAATTTTCCGATTTTCAATAACGTATTGTTAAAATAATTATAGTAAGTGATAGAGAATACCTAGAAAAAATCTGACTTTATGCATCCAACCAAACATTCTGTATAGCGATGTCAAAACAGAAATATTAATTGCTTTCTGTAATCAATATTATAAATCATTTTTATGGCAATAAGGAAAAGGTTTAATTATTATGCTAAAAGAGTTCTTTGACTGTATTTTCGAACACTTAGTTAAGATTAGATATTTTAATGTTTTTTATGATTGGTTAATGATTAAAAAGCTTATTAATATTTTATTGGGGTGTTGTTTATTTATGTACCTACTTGACTTTTTTCTCTACCATATACTATGTTCACATGTAATGAGTTGAGTAAGTAGATAAAGGTTAAACAAATTATTAAACTTTTATGATAGCTTATACAAGGCTCAATTTTAATAGATTAGGATTTGATCTTACCATTTTATATATTACTTATTTAGAATGAACATTAAAAAATCTGGATATATTTATGTTTCTCCTGGTTATTGTATATACAATACTTTATTATTTCCTATTTTTATTTATTTACATAGGCATATACAACAGGTAACAATCATTATATAAAACAAGTATTCAAAAATTACAAAAATGTACTAAACCCTAGGGCGTAAACGCACGTCTAAATTTAAATATTCAAAAATTGTTCTCCGCATTTCGAAACATATCATATGGCAGTAATCAACTTGACTAATAGACGCGATGACCGCCCTCAGAAACGTTCATCGAGAAACCATTTTTCAATACATATCACACTTCAGATATTACCCACTTAAAAGGTTACGAAAAACACCTATACGTACGAGTAACAGACTTTATTTTAAAAGCTTTTTGATTGTTACTTTTATGGGACTATAGGCATTTAAATGAGCGTAAAATATGTTTCAGGAGTCGCAGTTAACATTAACATAGGTATTGATTTCGTGTTATAAATAGTGCACATTCACATGTATTTTCTCACGTAGCAGTTCCAAGTAAGATACTATACATATTTGATGCGCTACAAAGGTGAATGTACCTGTTGCAGTTAATGTTATACCACTTCCTATTTCAGGTATCAAAGTATCGATTAATTTTATTAATTAGTAGGATTTAATATTCTACGATGTGATGAAGACGGCTTAGGCGTAGTGACGTCGTATCCAGGTCGCGGGTTCGAATGCTACAATGAGCTTGAGCTTTCAGTGATGGAAAACATCGTGAGGAAACCAATCACGGTGGTCGGGTAAATGGTCTTACTAAAAGTGTACGAGATATTTAATATTTAAAATTCAAAAATCCATCTTTATCTATACTAGTATTATAAAGTGGAAAGATTTGTATGTTTATAACGAATAAACTAAAAAACTACTGGTCGACTTAAAAAAATATTTCACCATTAGAATGCTACATTATCGCTGAGTAATATAGGCGATATTTTTATCTCGGGAAAAGATAAGATCGCGCGGGAATGCGGGTGAATCCGTGGGGAACAGTTAGTACATTAAAATAATCTGAAATATCAAAATCTCTCGAAAATTGTGACATTTACCTATCTCCCCTTTAGTTTTTCGTACTACTTACCGAACACCCTGTATAGAATATATACACACGTCCCGACGGTAGTCATTTACCGTGAGGTGACCCGCTAGTCAGCTTGTCATACTTCTTTTATTTTTTCGAAAATTGTGTAGACAATTTTTTTACTGTAAGCTACCATAATAAAAATAAAGAAATTATGGTTATTTCTTAGAATAGAAAAACTTTACATTTCTTAGGGGAAAAGCATACCTTACTATAAAAACATCTACATCAATTGCTTGCATTGCATTGCATGCAATAAGTAAATAACCAGTGTAACTAGACACCTGTAATGAAAGTGAATCATTCTATAACGTTTTAAATACACGGATCAAGTTACATTGGACAATTCTGCGGAAAAATATACGTAATTGCCGTGGTATGTTACCGTTCTAATCTTTCTAATGACACTTGCATTTTTTGCTTTTTCTATTGAAATTGGCAAGCAAGTTCCTATGTAGGCCGTTGGAGAGTCGATTAGCTAAATTTTGCTTATGAACATGCAAAAAAAGTCTAGATATGATAAATTGTTATTTAAAAGCAAAAAAATGGGAGAAAAAAAAGTTTTAACCATTTTACATTCACTCAAAAACACGAATCAAAATATAGGTATGTATATGTACCAGTTTTCCGCCCCGTGGTTTCACCCGCGTTCATAGAGGTAATAAGAATTCCTCAAGATAGCAGCCGCTAGTTCAGATTCTAGTTCTAGTAACTTGAGTGCGCACGAAATGACCCATGTCTATGTCCCATGTCCAAAAAAAATTACTCATTTTTGGAATCTATGTAAGGTGCATTATGCTGAACAGCTTTTTCTATGGAATAAAGGAATAGGAATTAACTTTGAAATCTCGAAATAAAATATTAACAATAACATTACTACTTAGAATAAAATCAATGTAAAAATATTTTGATTTCGCGATTACAGTGTTGATCCCATAGAATAAAATAATTATCGATGCTAACCTAATACAGGTAAGCGAATAATTAAAATCCGATTCAAATAAAGAAAACTACTTATTCTATATGTATAGCCGCTATGGAATTGCAAAATAAAAGTTGGGCTAAAGCGTTCAGTTTATTACTTTTTTTTTGTATAAAAATATTAAAGCATAAAGCACATAGAGTGGGCGCTACCATTGTATATAGCTCCACGCCTTTTCTAAACTCATATTTTTTCTTGTTTTTTGGTTGCTCTTTTATTTCAAAGATCGCTGGTTGAAAGCTTATATGAAAACGTCAAATTATTTCAGTAGATATCTAGTAAATAAACTGAATATAAACATAAAATTCTAATAAACCGTTTAGGTTATTGACGATTCATTTGGAACTTATTTTGTATTGGACTTACATAAGAATTTGTGTTATTAAAGATGGTACTAATATGTTATTTAGTAATTTTTCGTATAAATAACTGTAGGTACTATGAAAAGGTCCTTTCATATCTCATAGAAGAGAAATAAAACACCTACGATTTACTTTCTTCGTTTGGGTGTTCTCTCCCTTTAGTGATAAAACGACAGAATACAAATCGAGTCATCGTCTTAAGGAAAATCCTGAAAATTTGCCGCCCTATTTATAGTTTTTCTTTTGCCGATTCAAAGATTGGATGACAGATTTATGACATTATTCCATAATGAATTTTAGTAGTCCATGATTTAATATATTTTTATACTTTTATCAACAACAATATAAACAAAAATACCAATAGAAACCAATCACGATGGATAATCTTCCATTTAAGTAGCATACCTTAAATAGGAAAACAATAAAATAACAATAGAATCCATTTTTTAGCGATTCAAGTCGTCAGATTGTACAGAAAACTCAGTCCACTATGTACCAAGTAGATATCGTTAAGTAAAAAATACTTAAGTACTACCACAAAAGATTCATTGTACTCGTATGCATTGGACTTTTGCAAATAGTGTAATTTGTCGCTCGGGCAAGCGATATGGATCGTATGAAACCCATTTTCAAAGGGAGCCTTAAAAACGCGATTTTCAGAGTCGATCTACCGATCTTATAGGACTTCATTCAATAGAGGACTTATTTAAAATAAGTTATTCATACACTTTATTTACCTATTGTAATCTAATCATGTAATGTAGGATGTCATTTTTGGTTTAAAGGGCGGATTTTGGTCCTGATCATAATATTATACATAAAAAATATTTCACTAAAAGTCAAACATCAAAAACTCATGTAGGTAATAAGTTTAATAAATACATGTTGATATTTTCTTAAAGATTAAACGATTAAGTATACAGACTGAACAGTTCAGCATAATCACATAAATTGGGTTGCCGCCGCTTGCGACATATGAACATTTTATTCCCGTAAAATGTCAGAAGTAATATTTCATTTCTGAGTAATTTATTATGCGTATAAATTAAAATGTTGGTTAAGAGCGTACAAACCTACGTGACAGGGCTGTCAAGTAAAAATGTACTAGTAATTTAAATAGACCACGCATACCTAATTACTTGTCGTTGTTTAAGCGACACTTAGTGTTTTTGGATGCTATTAGAGTTTAGTGTCTTAATATTTTAATAACTATAAACACATTTTGAAAATAGAAATAATACTCTGGAAGTAATATCCTGGAATAAAACTTCCCCCAGGACTGAATGAATTGGGTTGGCAATAACATATTTCAATCAATAGTTCCAATAAATTTCCAATAAGACCTCTTCTAATCGGGTTCGAGCATTGACTGGAATTCTGAACCAGTTGTTTTAGTTAATGAACAAATACAACTTTGACCTTCAGTGAACCTACTACAGCACTGAATTAAGCACCTAAGGGACGCCGGCCGAGTCAACCTTATTTGAATTTATCGATGCAGATTAGCATGTTGAAAACACTTTGAGAATTGGTTGGATTCTATTTGGTTCCAAAGAGTGACGTCCTGTTTTCTATTCACTTGATTTTTTTACTTCATTCTACAATGATTTCAGACTTTAGAAAATTAAACATCAATGTACCTAAAAATTCATAATAATTACTCGTACAAGAAATAATCTTTACACATATGTATTTTTCCTATATGAAATGGAAACATAAACTAAAAAAAACGAAACGGTTTCCAGCATATTATGAGCTATATGAGCGTTCCCTCTTTGGATAGCCAAGCTAATGGCAAGCTAAGCTACTTTTTTTATCAATTTTATTTACCCATAGATTCTCACCGCCACAAAGTTACAATGCAATGATTTACTCATGATTTCTTTCACTAGCTCCACGTCATACTTAGTTTTATTCAAGCCATAACTTTGTCACAGCATTCGACACAACTACTAGCTGGCAGCGCTCGTATTTATTCATCGCGTATTTGTTTCTTTTAATATTTAACGCAGTCCTGTTTATATTGATTGTTAAATATAAAAAAAAATAAACAGGAATAAAATAAAGTTACTTTTTTAACTGATTATTATTCTAGATTCATTTAAGGCACATCAAACAATTTCTAGTTTGTTCTTCTTTAAAGGTTTGCTCTACTGACTTGATAAAATATTCGTTTGTTACAGTAATTCATTCATTAAATGAAAACTTTTTTCAATATTTACTGAATAATTGTATAAAAAGGAGGCCGTTTATTTTCTGTTCTATTTAACTTTGTGCAAACTTTTTTGGCGAACTGAATAAAGAAATATTATTGTGGTTACGTACTTAATCTAAATAACTTAACTCTATCATGTCATTTTTATTATAACTATTTCAAACTCAAACTCAAAATTACAAGTATTTTTAATCGTCAATTTGATTCATGTTAAATTCTAGCGCTCGGTTCGGAAGGTTGCTTGGGCTGAGAAGAGCCGGCAATAAACTCAGCAATTACTCTTTTAAAAAAAGCAACTTAGACCTATTACATTTTATAATTATTTATATAGTCTTACTGATTATATATTATGTGTGTTATGGCGGCAAAAAAGGAATAAAAGAACAAAGGAATTTTAATGACGTATTTTGATTTCTTAGGTTTGTGTCTGACCGTAACGACGTAGTCGATAGCGGTAAGCACTTATAGCCAAGAAGAATATTTCGAATGCCACCATGTTAAGCTGACGGCTAATTTATCAATATACATCACGCCCTTATAACTAAGTATATTTACATAATAATGTATTTATTATGTGTTTGGTAAATAATTGTATTTCTTTCTATAGTCAACAGACAGTAGTGCAACTGACTCAGAATTTTTAAGGTATTCTTTTTCGAAATTGTTTCTTTAATCTCTGTCATTTGAATGAAAAAAAGTAAAAGTGAATACGTGTATGTTTGAGCGTTTTTATAGTTAAACTACCGAACCGATTTTGATGAAAATAATCGCCAGGAGGATAGTCCCTTAGGTTGGAGACATAAAAAAAAAACATGTTACCATGATAAAGTATCCATCATTTCTTACAGTGAGTGTAGATTAGGCATTCGTGGTAGAATCCATTTGTTACTTTTTTGATTATATAAATAAAAGTCTCCGCCCCGCGGTATCCCTCGCATTACTGAATTAAAATAATTGGGAACAGAGCAGGCAGATGATGAACAAATTATTTTTAAGTATTTTTTGCATTCCATTACAAACAAATTTATCTATAATAGTTTTTTAACATCATACAATTAAGGTATCCCTTATTTACCACAACGAAATGCTTATGTATATGTAAGTCACTAATATAGACATACATAAGTATTTATAAATTGTTTGTCACTTTTTGTTTATCTTTTGTGTACCTATGTATCTTGTATCTTTTTATGTTGTGTCAACAATAAAGAGTATTTGTATTGTATTGTATTGTATAAGTTTAGACTTTAGATTACGGACATCCTGTATTTATACAATTGAGATGAATGGGCTACGGATATCTATAATATTTTATGAAAATATTAAAGATAGTGTAATATCTTTCTGTCTAAAGTGACCGATTTAACTATTAATTTGCTTAGGTAAAATCAAACCAATTACTCGCAAGTTGAAAAAGCGAAAATAATGATAAATAAATATGATTTATTCAGCCGGAAACAACTGAAATTGAGGGGATAGAAGGAGGAATGGCAACTTCAGCATGGAGGGTCTTCACCCCACTGGTAGGTAGGTATATGGAAAATTACTTTCTTATCAGATTTAGGGGAAATTTTGTGAATTTCTAAAACTAGGTTAATGAAAGACTTATTAAACTTACACAGTTGAGTATGTCATATGACTTTGTGTTTGGAAAAAATAAATAGAATATGCACAAAAATGTAACATTGCCGTTTATTTTAATATACGATATAGGTACATATTATTATTGGATTGCAGGAAAAAATATGTATTTTGTTCATTTAATAAAACGTTGGGAAGTTGATTCGTTATGATTGATGTAATGGATGCTGCAATTTATCATCAACGTAACGCTCCTACATGGAAAAATAAAAAGAAGACAAATATCTGAAAGGTTGTTTCCCGTTGGATTATTGAACCTTATTTTCGGTTAGTACACGGCCGGATCCTTTGTGTTACGATGAGATATGATTTTAAGAGTATTGTATGTACCTATATACCTAGCCAATACGCCTAGCCAGCCAGTGAGCCAGTCGGGTACTACAAATTACCCTACCCTCGTAAAAACTAATGATTGTTTGATCAGCGTGATGCTGCGGTGTAAATGAGGTACCTAATTCTTCTGACTAAAGGTATTTTAGACGATGCATGTGAGTGAAAAAGAAGAGGCTTTTCTATTGAAACTATTATATTTTTCACCAAAAACAATTTTGACAAGTAAAATCATTTATAGCGGTAAAGGTTAGGTTAGGTTTTTTTAAAAAATATTTTAGGCAAAGGCACTACGCGCAACAGATCGCGACTATAGACAATGTTAACAATTTATTTAATTATGTACTTAGGTACTGATTTCATTTAAATGATTTTATTTTTCAGTGCACGGCGTCGTCTGTTGTCTACAGGTATTATGTCAAGTCCACAGTCATGTCAGCAAGGTATTGCTAATACATTTCCATTACCTCGTATAACTCGTTGTCAGCTTAAATGACTGAATGAGGGTAAACCTTTATTTCTTACAGCGAGCGTGGTAAAGCTATACTTTATCATAGCCCACGCATTACTCAAATACAAACCATCCGTTTTCTGTATTCAACCCTTTTATACCTGTTCCATGACTGACTGACTGACTTATCAACGCCCAGGCTAAACCGCTGGGGTTAGGCTTAAAAAAAACACACACAGGTTCCTTCTATAACGTCGGGATCCACTAAAAAGGGTAAATACCTGTGAGAGGGTAAAATAAAGGATTGCGGGGGAAACCACAGAGCAGAAAACTAAAGATAAAGTCGCATTGCTGAATAGTGACGTCTGCGGCGATAGGCGAAAGAAAAGTAAAAAAAGCGGTCAAGTGCGAGTCGCACAGTTTCGTACAAACTTGCAGATATTTAAATAGTTCGTTCATCACGGTAATAGAGTCTCGAAGTTATTTTTTTTTTCGATTACGTTGTTTTTTTTTCGGTACATTTTTTTTTTCAGATTTTCAGATTTGGTTTTCAAATTTATTCCTATCTTACGTGTGCTACATGACATTGCTTCTTGCCAAATTTCATGGTTCTAGGACAACGAGAACTACCTTATAGGTTTTAATTCCCTTGCTAGAGTCAAAATATGCGGCGTAAACGGAACATAAACGGCCGTATCTTTTGATTGCTTTGACTTAGAAGTTTGATTTTTTTACTATTCCTGTGGTTTGCAGACTTGAGTATTAAATTTCAACATGATACTTCCACGCGCCCCTGAGAAAAAGGGTCTTGACAGACAGACAGACGGACAACAAAGTAGTCTTATAAGGGTTCCGTTTTTCCTTTTGAGCTACGGCACCCTATAATTAGCTTTTCTATGACTTTATTGTAACTATGCTAATTCCGTAGCAGGAAATACTAAGAGATGCGTCAGTTAAATGGATATTAAATGGGTATGCTCCCTCTATATCAGCACATGTCAGCGGCAAAAAGTCTGTCGCTAGGTTGAATAAATCGCTACCGTTTTGTCTCAGTCAAATTAGTTGGAGCGTGTAAAATGTGCTATTGTTACTTTGTGTTTATATTCGTAAGCTTTGTTGGAGGTTTTGTTTTGATCGTTGAATATACATTTACTTCGTAATTTAATAATATAATGAGATTTTAATATAATAGGTTCGACATGCTGTTTCAATCAAATTAAAGTACCTAAATGTTTCCTCATGAGATACTTTGAGAAAATTATATAACAATTCAAAGATTTTATCCCGCTAATATGCCAGTTACTGGTGAAAGGTGAGAACGCATTATAAATAACACAACAGCTAATTGTATACCACATTTTCATGCAAAATAAAGTATTCTATTCTATTCTATCCTAATATTATAAATGTGAAAGTTTGGATGGATGGATATTTGTTACTCAATCACGCCAGAACGGCTGAATGGATATAGATGAAATTTGGCACAGAGATAGATTATAGTCTGAAATAGCAGATAGGATACTTTTTATCCCGGGAAAAGATAAGATCCCATGGATACGCGGGTGAAGCCGCGGAGGACAGCTAGTCTATAGTAAATTTACGAATTACAATCGGCCTTGTATCAAGTAAAATACCATAAATAAGTACATTTAAGCGAAAACGATGAAACTGCGAATAGGTAATTTGAATAAGCACTATCGTATTTTTTGAATTGTTGCCAAAGAATGCATAAACTATTTCGTTATTAGATAAACTAGTTCAACTATAAATCTTGAGTTGAGTGGCTGAATATATAGACTGAATGGAATTTAGATTATGAACGCTGAATGATATATTAAAAGCGTTACTATTAATGGTATTCGTTCTTATTAAGTTCATAGACTATATATCTATAACGTAGTAAAATATCTTTAAAATACCAAAATTATATACAATGTTGAATTAATGTTACTGATTTTATAATGTCAATGTAAATAAAGCCAAATATAATAAAATGTATAGACTATGGCTATTATTTTATTCTCAGGGTTTTTTTTTCTCTAATTGTAAAAATGACAGAAACCATAAAATAATAAAAAATACTCACCATCAGGAACATAAACGTTCAAATAAAGGCAGTCCTCAGAATATTCCTTTTTCCGAGGCTCCTCCATTTGTGATTCCAACAACTTCATAAACAACTCATCGTGTTTACTCAAAGGACTTTGTACGTCCTCTTTCTTTGGGTCACTTTGCATACAATCCGGGGCATACACTGTAGCATTCTTCACTCCATCCCATTGGGGCAGATCTGTATACTCCGGTGGAGTAAACCGCCTAAAGTCAATAGGTGGTTGAGCGTAAGGTATACCAATGTAAGCCGCTATTCGTTTCGTTCGAAACCTTGTTATAAACATTCCCGCTATGGTCCCTTGGTTTGCGAGATTTATCTGGCGTGGTTCCCTTGCCGATAGAACAAAAGTAGTTAGCAACAACAACTCCAGCACTCGAATCATTTTTCGAATTTGGAATTTATTTTTCGAATTTAAAAAGTTTCATTGTTCTCTAGTTTAAAGTTGCATTATGTTTGAAATTGGAATGTGTCGATAGATTTGTTTTGAATAATTGACATTTTCTTTTTTAATTCACTTTTTTCATTTAGCTATATTGGTATAAGGCTTTCAAGCCTGTATCGGTGGGCGTTCGAGTTCGAAGGTGGTGCGTTACTGTTTCTCGTGCAGACTTCGGCTCGTAAACAGTGGGGCTGTCCGTCGTTATAGCGACCAAGGAATTGCTTTCGTGTATTTAGATTGGATTAGAAGTGGCCTCTTATATTATTCTAAGGACATGTTAAACACTAATCTATAATATTTAAAAAATATATTATGAATAATAAAATAAGCTTCAGTCTTACTAAGGCAAGCCTGAGGCACCGATATTTGATAAGTATTTTTTTCCAATACTTTTGTAGTAAAAATTTCTGTCTAATCAATTAATGTTGTTTCCAGCAACTTTGTTGTTTTTTGCGACAACATTATTTTCCAGTCACAAATTAAAACGCTTTATTGCACAAAATAACGATTGTTTCATGAAATTTTTAACCAAGGCAAAACCAAACTAATTATCTTTATTCGAAATTCAAAAATTACGGAAGGCAGGTCTATTTAGTTCTATAAACAAAGAAAATAGTTGGCAGTAAGCTTGCGACGCGATGGATCGCGTGACTGTAAGCAAAGCCTGGAGTCATTGCATTTGGCTACTGGTTGTTTTTGTATTCTACCTCATCTCTCCCTATGTGGGTCATTGCGACTGTGACTGGTGGTCGATATTAGGTATTTAATAGAAGTACTTCACGTGAAACAGGAGTTTACATTTTATTATTGAAAAATTAAAGATAGAAAAACAACAATTATTTTAGGCGGTTTATTAATTATATAATAAAGTGCTAGGAAATATTGTAGTAGCTTCTTTTATCTGCCTGGCTATCCAGTTGTAAAGTCTGACTATCGTCACCTATCTATATAGCAATCGATTAGAAGTAGGTACAAAGGGAAATGTTAATATGTTGCCGAACTTTTACTTACAATGCTATGAAGGCAACTGGTTCTCAAATGAATCTGATTTATAGATTTTTATCATTCGAGTGGTCGTGAATGACACTCCCTTCGACATATACATCAATATATGCATATAGACAGCACTACAACACTAGCGAAAGGATGTACATACACTGTAAGGGATTAGGAAAAAGAGTAGGGAGCGTCTTCGATGAGAGATCTATCTCGATGAGAATGTGGTCAAAATAAACCTATTCGATAAAAAAAAATACAGAATCGATTTTATCTACCATCGATTAACATATATTATATAAACGTGCGAGACTTGCATGAGTCGACTGGCACTCGGCTCGCATTCCTAGCGAAAAGGGCGTGCTTTCAATATTGTTCAATTTTATGGCGTACAGTCACGTGAACCCATTGTATCGGCAATGCAGTAACATTTGACACGAGAAAAAAGTTGCAAAATGTATTTAACTCTCAAATGGAACCCTAAAGGAGAGCGACGTATATCTACATAACCTTTAAATGTTTGCCAATTCTAAATTGAAAATTAATTAAACCTCTCGCGATAAATGTACAAATTACCTTTATAAAAGTTCCATACAGTAGACACTTTTTTTTCAATCGACGTATACAATTTAGGTAAATCAATACATATATAATATAGAATAATTAGTGCTCTAATGTTAAGGATGAGTAAAGTAAGGAGATCATGATGTTGCTGAAAATGTTCGTTATATACGAGCGCCATATATTTTATGCCAAGTCATAGGATTAATAAATTCTGAAACATTAGACTTAAGGCATTGATCTCCAACTTATCATAATACTCGTATAATGTTTGATAGATAGATTTTTAGTAGTTTTTTTTTATGATTTTCAA
The DNA here is from genome assembly GCA_951361185.1 of Ochropacha duplaris. Classification (NCBI taxonomy): domain Eukaryota; kingdom Metazoa; phylum Arthropoda; class Insecta; order Lepidoptera; family Drepanidae; genus Ochropacha; species Ochropacha duplaris. The sequence continues at coordinate 3,877,448 of OX592704.1, read as the reverse complement.
TTACGATTAAGAGTAGATCTTATGATGAGAGTATATTTATGTCAAACTTCATATAAACTATAATTTTTGACATTTAATAAAAAATAACTGATTTGATATCTCAGTCAATGTCCCTACCATTTATTAAATTCTCTTCAGTCAATGTGTGAATCCTATGTGACTTTACAATCTATTAACAAGGTGTTGATGAAATCAACAAGTTGATTCTCATGGCTTAATGAAACAACCAGCCATGAGTGATTTGTGGTCCCAAATCCGCCGACCCGTCAAATAGATTGCATGACGAAACTTGAGGTTTTGGGAATTAATCATTGTGTGTTTTAAATGTCTATAATCTATAGATATTATGTTATTTTAAATATTTTACTTACATATCACTTTAATACATTGAATTGCGAATCAAATTTGCAAGTCAAAAGGTACGTAAATTTTGTTATTTTTATAAGTACCTATCTATATACAAAAAAAATCAACATATCCTTTAAGTTTAATATTATTAAGTAACCTTTATCTTTTGTCGGACTGTTGAACAGTAATGATACATTATATAAGTTTCAGTTCTTTATTCATAGTATACAGAGCTCGTTGTATTCGAAAACATGAAAGTTAAGATCATTTTTTTTTACATTATTTTGCCATTCGGTTTCATCCGCTTTCCCAGGAACTTAGTTGAACCTAGGTACTAGTAGATTTAAATTATATATACCTAATATACTATTTACGTGGCAAGTTTTATAAAAATCTGTATATTGTTACAGCGTACTTGAATAACAACCATCCACAGACATATTAATATTTATTTAGATTTGGTATAATTTTATTTACAACAAATGTACAAAATATACAAACAAATGTACAACTATAATATATAAAAAACTTCTTCGAGGCTGCCGCTGCTGCCGATCGGTAAGGTTCCCAGAAGGCTGGCAGCGTTTCCTCTTTGGATGGCCAAGCTAATGCGTTAATGTGTTTGGAATATGAAGTAGAAAGAACGATCTCATCGTGGAAAGTGAAAAATATACGAAGAAAGTACTCAAAGCCAGACAATTTAACTGAGACGAATCTAATGACACCTCTTACGTTGAAATCCGTCAAAAGCTTTACGTGCCAAAGAATTAGACAGATAGTGTCATCTACGAAGTCGCGCCCCACTCTTTTTCCTAATCCCTTACAGTGCAAGTGTGCATCCTTTTGCTAGTGTTGTAGTGCTGATGACAAACTTAAGGTGGAGATAGGTGGGCGGGTCACCTACCAACATATACAACTTACAAAAATTAGCTCAATAAAAACGTCACCATTTTCGATATAAAAAAAATTATGAATTGATTTTTGTATTTTAGATATTAAATATCTCGAAAACGGTGAGACTTTTACTAAAGTAATTTTTATATATTTGGTAGGTGACCCGCCCACCTATCTCTCCCTTAAGTTTGTCCTACTACTTACCGGACATCCTGTATACATTATAAGCATATCGACAACACTAAAATACTAGCGAAAGGATGTACATACGAAAATTGAAAATAATACCCTCCTTTGGCAATCGGGTAAAAGACATGAAACCAAAAAGCTTCCACGTCGCCATTTCTAAGTTTCCTCCCCATTTCCATATAAAACAGCACTTAACTCTTATGCCTTCAATCACACCCCCTAATAAAGCCCTTCGTTTTAACCGAACTATTATAACCACAGATTAGGCAAGCAGTTATATAAATTACGGGTTTTACGGTCAAAATGACCTTGGACAGTTCTCTACGGGTATTTTACCATTGATTTAGTTATTTTAAATAATATAGGTATTATTTCTTAAGGTTATAGCAAAGATTATTAAGTTAAAAGCGATGCAGTTACATTGTAATTACTGAATAGCTTTTAATAACGATAAAATTGTGGTTTCCTGCGTTTTTTTGGCCTTATTGCTGAAATTGTTTGAAGAATGAATTTGAAGAATTTTAGTCTGAAAACCATTTGCAGCAGTATGTTTTTGGATCCTTACGCGGAGAAAATATTATCACATAGCATAAATGCGGGTGGTAGGAATTTGGATTATTTCTGAATCTTGAATTGTAATAAATACCAACCTAAAATTTTAAGAATTAACGAGCGCAATTATTATAAAGGCGAAGGTCAAATTTGTAATAAAAATTCTTAAAGGAATGTTTGGATAACATAAATAAGGAATTATTAAATTACTTGGTGAGATTTATTAAAGAGCTTTAATAATAAATATACAGGATAATTTTTTTTATAATGACTTAGTTTAACATTGTTTTTTTTTTCATACATTTTGTATAGAATGACTTTTTGATAATATCTCCAGATTGATGGTTTAGATTCACAATTAGACCCGGTAGGTGGCGCTGGAATAGAGTTCTATGTTTTGTTTTAATTTCAACAACAACAAGGTGACAACGTCTGCCAGGCCCACTAGTAGGTAATAAAACAAACAAAATTGTATCTGTATCGGGCACGGAATAATACCCACAAAAAGAATTCAAAACTTTAAACATTCGACATTCTTTCACCTTGAAGCTCAACTATTTTTGACACGACCGACGTATGGTATCGACTTTCTTTTGTTTTCACCAAATCTGGTTAGATCTAACCTTGTATTTTGGGCAGCTGCTGACCGTTTACTATTCCTTACTAACTGTATAAACAGTTCATGGCTACATTTTGTTATTCATGAGGGCCCAATAGGACTTATCAGATCGCCTGTAACGTTAAGAATATATTTAAAAAGTCAAATTGTTAAGTCGTGTATTTTTCTAGAAAATATTGCCTGTGATTGCTAGATAATAGTAACACGTTAAAAAGATTTGTGTTTATTATTATTATGTTTTACTAGCTGCCAGGACAGACTTCGTTATGTCAAAAGTTAATAGTAAAAATTAAATAAATTGATTTTACGAACGTGATACATTTTATTATTGTATTCCCATTTTTTTAAATAATGTCTATGTCTTTTTAATTTTTTTTTGAAATTGTAATACCTAATTGGTGACGATATTGTTATTCAATCTTAAATAAAATAGTTTAATTACTAAGTCCTGCATTTGACATATTCCATTATTTATCTTAGCCTTTGTTTTATTCCAGACATTCCAAATCTTAGGCTCGTTTCTTATTGAAATAGAATATAGAATAGTATGAAAAGGATTACATTAATCCATGCTAATATCAAAGTAAATGCGAAAGTAACTTCGTCTGTATGTTACCTTTTCACGCCTATACCGCTGAACGATTTTTTAAGAATTTTGTTAAAGAGATAGATGAAATCTTGGAAAAGGACATAGAATACTGTTATCCCGGGACAAGCGCTACGGTACATCGAGAACGTGGGTGCAACCGCAGGGGACGGCTAGTTCGCTAATTCTTACTAATATTTTGAATGTAACTATGTACACACATAGCAGACAGACATCTGTCTGCTTGATTTTCACGCAGATTCTCCTTTATTAGTTTGTCTTTTTTTTTGTAAAGAGAAGGACCAGAATATGACATACATAGGGTACTTTTTATCCCAAGAACCGAGAATTATATTATAATAAATATTTGGTGAACATAGTAGTACTGGTAGAATATGTGATTCAAAATCCTACCTTCAACATTATGATTATAAAAAAAATATATATATTTTTATAAGTACCTACCCAAGATGTTATAATTAAACCCGTGACCGTTGTAGCAATATACCCAACATCTATCCGAGCATCTTTATTCCGAGATGACTGATTGAATTACAAATTCCAATTTTTTAAAGAAATTTGGCTAAGTATTACAAGTGTACTTGATTTGACGGGGATTGAATCAATTTGCTTCCGAACTCAAGTGTTCAAAGCTATGTAACTGGCATTTAATTCACCAGATATTCGTCAAAGCTGATCCTTAATCATTAATTTAATTGCTTTTGACTACTCAAGCTTGTTATAGAAGGGTTGGAATTAGTAATAAACGCTTTAAGCATATGAGAGAGCTGAAATGTTAACGAATGAATGAAACTTAAGAACTCTTTCAATCGATAGTTTCAAGTTTTATTAGATCTATTTTATTCTTGTTAATATACTTTACTCTATTGGCTGGCTACCCTCTAGTTGAAAAACTGTCGCTAAGCACCTGTCGGTGTGTTCCAACAGCTCCACTTGAGAGCCAGTTCCAGGTGAAATTGTAGTCAAACACAAGCTTATCCAGAATAAAAAACAAAAGATAACTGGGCGGGTCACCTACCAAATATACAAAATTAGGTAGGTGACTCGCCCACCTATCTCCCCTTAAGTTTGTAGGACTACTTACCGTATAATGCGATGATTGCAGTATTAGTGACGTTAAATGAGTGCACGGTCTGGCTGGATACTCTCATGTTGAATTTTAATATCACAATTCCTTGTAATTTTGATTATTTTCACATTTAAACAGCTCTTAGTCATCGAATTATGACGTAACATATATCGATGTACTATACATATACTGCAATCAACAATGTGAAATATAATAAAATAGATTATAATAATATAAAAAGTCACGCAAAGTACAGACACGCAACTTCAATCGACTACAAGTTTTAACTTTGAAATTTTACATGCAATTTATAAGTTAAATTAACTTCAAGTTGTTAAAGCAACACATAAGACGTAGCGTGGTTAAAGGTACATTTACCAAAGGTACCAGAAGTGACAACCAGGCACGGTGGTAGGTACTACAAAGTACCCTACCACCGTGCTATGGTTTCTTCACGATGTTTTCCTTCACCGAAAGCTCAAGCTCATTGTAGGATTCGAACCCACGACCTACGCCGCGGTATCCGACTTCACTACCACTGAGCTATCACCTTAAATACGAATAGTTTGAATTGCTTAAGTACATAATAAAGCTTACCACGTGGAGAAACCCTAATAGCATTCTAACGATTCTTTGCACAAGAATAACATGACTCTACGAACATTATCTATTATGATGCAACAGGTAGAGTACATACAAGATAGCTATAGAAGATTGATCACATTCAACATTAAAGCAACCGAGGTTTTACAATTTACCCCTTGACTATCTGATGAGACGGTAGTCCAAAAAAAAAACAACAATAAAAATGGTTCCAGTATCGCAATTCAAGTAATATAATGGACATAGGTACTGATAAATCAACTAAAATAAAGTATTGCATGTGCTTCAGTTTGGTTTATTATTTAATACTAGCTGTCATATCTTTAAAAATAAAAGGTATCTTATATTTTATTCCAGGATATAATCTATTTGTGTGCCAAGTTTCATCATGATCGGTATAGTAGTATCGTAGTTAATAGCGAACTAACATCATGATACGCTAATTTTATTTAATTAAGATTATAAACTTTGTTCGTAATATAGCGTATAATATAGTATTAATTGTAACAGTAAATATGACTTCCATAGGAATTATTAACACAAGTCTACCTTCCTATGTAAATTATAATATTCTATTGGAGAACGTTTTGAAAAACCAATACCTGCACCTGGAATTTATTATTTACTTAGTTGAAAATTACTGAGATACCTATCCTCCGAGATATCGCTTCTGTTATAATCCGGCAAGATACTCCGAATCAACTTGAGCATGGAAATACCTTTTCAAGCCTTAACGAACCATCGAGGTGTCAGTTCAACGAAATTTATTATTCAAAACGTATAATGGTCTCTACATAAAACCAGAGTATAGCGAGACAATTCCTTTTATTTTTTACTTTTTAAATGAAGAGCTGTGTCATACACTGCAGATGAGTTTTTATTTGAGAGAGGAATGGAGCGTATTTCTGCTTTTTATCTCAAGGAAAATATGTTTTTCTTCAATCAATTCAAATTCAATCAGTATAATCCATTTTAAATTAAATTAAGTGGAAGATGAAAAATAAACACAAATCTACTTTCGCATCTATAGTATCTATTGAAATGTGCCAAAAAAGAAACATACAGGTACAAAAAGAGACTCGTGTGAAAATCGCTTATTATATTGTGACGACGTTAGTATTTATGGATTTAATATTTTCAATCAGTGTAAAATTAAATGATTAAAGCACAAGTTCCGACGAACGAAATCTTAAACCCAGGGGCGAGTTTGAAATAATTTGTTATAAAATAGGAATAAAACACAACTTTCAACAAACTTGGCGAAAGGTGGAATTAAAAGCAATTATTCAAAATGAACAACCTTTATAACGGCTCTCCATTCGCCGGGTAATTGTGAATTACGAGTATTCTGGATTAAACTTTGTTGTCATTTAGTAATTTGTAATACTTTGTTCATGGACATCAAAGAGATCATCTAAGAAAATAGTGCCTGTATATTTTGTTCACGTAGTGGAGCTGAGCGGAGATGTTTCAAGGCGAGGAGTTTCCGTATGTCATTACTTCTGAGAAATTGATCCTTATTAGCAAGATTATCGGATGGTGTAATAATACAGGCTGTGTATTTTTTTTTCAAATTCATTGGATTCGATTCCTGGCTTGGGGAAATATTTTTTCGAAAATCGAATGATGCAGTTTTAGTTTTAATCAAAATCGGCCTTGAGACTCCTTTCAGCATTTTTCGATATTCCTTTTAGTTTAGGATTTGGCCATCCACGCCCAGTTGAAAAATTCAGCCTGTATAATCTTATATTGGCTTTTGTGTATATCAAAGCCGTTTGAAACATCTGATCCATTCCGAAAATAGATTGGGAACGACAAAGCGAACCTAAACTAGCATATAACAACTCAATACTCCGAGATACATTCAATGTAATCTTACCTTAGATTACCTCCTATAGGTACTGAGTCTAAAGACAACGTACTACACAGACCACCTCATGCAAATACCTAGGTAATATATATATATTTGATTAATATTCTCACTTCAAAGCCTTTGTACAATATTTCAGTCTATATTGGGAGGATAGAAAAGGTTTTTAAGGCGATGATAGCTCAGTATCAGAAGTCGGATACCGCGGTGAAGGTCGTGGGTTCGAATCCTACAATAAGCTTGAGCTTTCGATGAAGAAAAACATCACGAGAAAACCACAGTACCTGTGGTACTTTGTAGTACTCGACTGGCTGGCTTCCACTCTCAAGTTGAAAATCTGTCGCCAAGCACCTGTTGGTGTGTTCCGGCAGTTTTACTTGAGAGCCAGTTGCCTTTAAAGTATTGTAATAAGGTGTAGCTTACTCTTTATAATACCTATTAGTGTAGATGTGAATAGAATAAAATATACACACGAAATTTCATCCAAATCCAAAAAGTCATGCTCAACGACTCAGTTTGATTCACTAAGGTTTATCAAACGAGAAATTGATATTTTTGTTTTTGTTGATTTTCTCAAAAAGTGCTGAATCAATTTCGAAAAAAATTATACCTATGGGACCACCTCTGAAGTATGATCTACCAAACAAAAAAATAATCATAAATCTATTCATAATTGGCAGAATGATCGCGTAACAAACATACAAAAAAAAACGTACAGACAAATTGAGAACCTCCTCCTTTTTTGAAGTCGGTTAAAAAATGTGCTTGATCCTAATAAAAAGGTCTTACATAGCTACCTGGTCAGATTTCGATAGCACGTAAAGATAAACATGTATACTCCCGCGACAACAGCACGTAACGGATGTAGCGCCTGCTGCTTGTCGCAACGTCACGCGACACTAGGAGATATTTTTTATGATTTTCTATGAAATTACAGTGTGTAGATCTATGTGCGTTATACATACGCCGCGTATGTCACAGACGTATTTGGTCATAAACCTCCATAAAATTTGTGCGTGATTACGCCGCGTATGTCACAGACTGGTCATAAATTTCCATTCGACAGAAATTTTAAATTAATTCCTATATATTTGAACTTAAAGTAAGATGGAATAAGAAAGCAGTCCATGCAACGTGTTACACGGGTGAAACCGCGTGGAAAAACCCTAACTTTACATATTAGGTATTTTAAAGAAGATTCTAAAAACTCTTCGTATCAGCTTATGTAGATGGGGAAAAGATCGCTCAATCGACCTTTTTCTGTAAAACTTAAAGATGACAAAGGGTTTAGGGCCACTTGATGGTAAGTAGTCGGCGTTAATGCGATGGACCCTTCTCAAGAGTCGAGTTCTTAGAAACACGAGACTTACTTTATCGTTAGATGTACCAAGCGTTTAAAATTAGGTAGGTACTGGATATTTTATTCATGTTTAAAATGTAGAGGTCTTCTCAATACGTCTGACCAAAGGAGATCACTAATGTACGTTGAGAGTTATTTAAATGAAGAACCCATCTTATGTTTAAAAAATTTGACATCTGTAAATATACTACTATAATTTAAAAAAGAAAAGCTTTGCTCAAAAAGATTCCAGTTTAGCGTGCAAAATTGCGTTTTATCTGTTGGCGTGAAAAAGAGTTTTTAAAATTAGAACCATTATATTCAATGAAAAACACAAACAATGGTACGTTCAGAAACTCAGTTCGTCAATACAGTCTTTATAAGTTACATTGTATTCTTATTTTAAATAACTTTGAATTAATTATAATACCTGTGATAATACTCAGTTTTAGTTTAATTAAATTCCATAAATCATAAAAATACAACAATAATAAATATATAAATTTTAAATGTTAGGTAGGTGGGTCATAATGTATCTATGATTGGATTTCAGAACGCACCCGTAAAAAAACTTTAAAATTGTCTTCTATTCAATTAACAATTAATAATTCATTTAGTTTTGTAACATCCGAATGAAGAAATTAAAGAAATGTTAGTTATTAACTATATCAAATTTTCCTCGCTGTAAACAGGTGAAATATATTGTGTTTCGCTCGGCAGCAAAGTTATTCTGCGTCAAACCCTCACTACGCTCAGTATCTATATTTGAACCACTCGCGAAGCTTACTCGGGTTTCAATATACGCGCCAAATAACAACTTTGCAGCCTTGCATAACAAATAACTATTTTAGATATTTATATTATGCACTCAGGATTTATTTTAGTACGTAGGTACCTAAGCATGAGTTTACAATTCATATTTGAACCATTCTCGTTCTCTTAAAAACATTTGAAATTGAACGAAATTAGAACAATTACGTAACCAAAATTGATATATTATTATTCACTTATAATACCACAAGAGCTTCAAAATTATCGGGTATTTATTTCCCGATAGGTTCGTTGCAAACAAATGAAGGAGTCAAGTTTTTCAGGTGAAAAAATCACGAGCGCGAAGCGCGAGTGATTTTTTAAAAACTTGACGACTTTATTTGTTTGCAGGGAACCTTGAGGGAAATGCCAGATAATTTTGAAGCTCGTGTGGTATTCGGGGGATTATTTTTCCGTCCCAAATGTCGGCCAATAGAATTGCACCATGAGACGAAATGTACAGTTAACAAATACGAAAAGGTTAATTTGACTGGATCATGTTTTGTATAGCAACGACCAGAGAAAATTTTCAAAAAATTATCAGTATAATACCATGTAGGTTGTACCACGTGACGTCGAATGGTGCAATTCTATTGGTCGATATTTGGGTCGGAAAAATAATCAGTGTAAATTAATGAACTTACCATAGATTAGCGCGACGTTTTATTCATCTAAGGAACTTACATTGTTTTTATGTATCACAGATAATTTTTTGTAGCTTAGACAAATTTTAAGGTCAAGGTATTCTAAAGCATTTTCTTTTCTGTGCGAGCACATTATTTTCAATTAACTTTAATCTGTTGTGGCTAGGTCGACGTTTTATAAGAAATTTATCCGCAAAACGCCACAATAATACGCCGTTATTGCTTTAGCCAACCTTTTATTTACAGCTTTGAATGATTTAAATAAATTGAAACTGGGAAACTCGTTTGATAGCTCAAATAGAAATATTGTTATTAATGTTAGGGTTCTGGAAAAAATCTAATATTTTGTGTTTTGTAGCTATTAGTCTTTACGGGGCTAGTTATATTTTGATATTCATGTTTTCTTTTTAATACACTAAATTTCTGTCATTACCATGGTAGATTGAGTAAAATGTAAATAATATAATCACAGATTACTTTAAAATTTTCATACAAATCCGTGAAAAAGCTGAATTTCTAAAATCCCTTAAGGATGCGCTTCATTATTTCTATTAAGTGCTATAATGTGAAAACGAAGCGTTACCGTTGGCAGGCGCATCACATCCCTCGCTACGCATCTGTGGTGGTAACTCAGCCCAATGATCCAAATCCTTGCCTGTATTATAAATGGAAAATTGGCTGTCGCAATTTTTTACGTTCTTAGGCCTAGTACTCGTAGTTTGAGCTGATCATGATGCTGATTTTCTTCACATCAAAAATAAATTAAACTTTTAAGTAAAACATAATTTTCAAATTTAGGGTACTTTTCCTCCAGGGAATTTAATTAAGTTTAGGTTTTTAAACATTTACTCTAAATTCATTTCCAATGCAAGCGTGACCAAAAAAATTGTTTATTTTGGTTCTAGGTCGAAATTGCTACTAAAAGTTTTAAAATCTCAGTAATCCTAGATTTTATTACATCGGCACGTTAACAAATGAAAAAAAAACGTTGGTACTTACATTTTACAGCAGTGTTAGCAAAGTCTGTATTTGAATCATACGAAAAGCTGACTTTTATTGAATACTTTACAGCGACATAACACATTTCATGGATTATTTTAGGGACGAACGAAATGGGTGCCTAACTTTATTTTTGTTAATCCACGGAATCAACTGTGAGAATAACAAGGTATACGATGGAATAAAATTTGAATTTAAAACTTGACTTTTAAATTTAATGAATTATACCTACCTTCGGGCAGGCCGGGGCCTAAGGGCCCACAATAATTTGGGGCCCCTTTGGAAAGTAATAAAAGTGAGATACAAAAAAAAACTTTTTTGTTATAGTTTTTTAAATGTCTACTTTAAGTAGGTATTCGCGGTCGCCCTTCTGGTCTGGTCCGATTAAGCCGATTATTTCAATTTGGAAGTGTTGACGGCAGAAATGCGATATTGAGCACAAGCGTTAGGCAGGGGCCCCGAATGCCAATATAGTAAAGACCACTTCTCGACCTACTATATAACTTAAATGAAGTAATGAATATATTATTTTTGACGGGATATGTGTTTCCAATTTATACTTTATTATTGTTTTGAATAAAGTACCTATATACACCGTGAGTAAAACAGTAAGTATGGCTAAGCTCAGCTTATTCAGTTAAGTTTGTCTCGTCTTTGAGCGTGCGAAGCGAAAATAAAAAAAGTGATTTGTTTCAAAAATTCATGAGTAAGGCAATAATAAAAATGATGTATGTAGGTATAATTTAAAATAGTAATAGCAATAATTAGAGAATAAGTAAAATAAAATAGTGGATTTTATTCATAGACTGGTAAGCTTGTATGGCTTTTTATAGCGAAAAATAAGGAGATGATAGCTCAGTGATAGTGACGTTGGATACTGCGGCGATCATGGGTTTGAATCCTACAATGAGCTTGAACTTTTGGTGAAGAAAAACATAGTGAGGAGACTACAGCACGGGTACTGTGTAGTAGGTACTTGACTGGCTGGCTACCACCCTGAAGTTGAAAATCTGTCGCCAAGCACCTGTTGGTGTATTCTGGCAGTTGCACTTGAGAGCCAGCCTTTAAGGCATTGTAATAAGGTGTACAACACATTGGCAATCTCCCTGGTATTGCTAACGTAAAAATATGCGACGGTAGTCATTTATCATCAGGTGACCCGCCCGCCTGGGTGATACTTGTGGTATAAAACTTGTGGCTGCATCGTTGCCCACCTGAAGCTAATGGAACTGCGGGGCGTGGGAGTCGGTATTGTTTCCCCATATAAACCTACGTAGGCGTACTACTATCTGATAAAATATCAAGAACTGCATCGTATACCGTTCATCATTTATTAATCGCTTGAACTATACATATAGCTGCGTAATAAATGCGATGAGAAACTCCTTTGAAAATCTGAAGAGGGTTTCAAGGACCTACCAAAAGAAAACACGTTTAAGTCGTTTTAAATGTTATCGAAACTCAAGAGTTAACGAAAAGAGTCTTTATGGAGAACCGTAAAAGCTATACGTGGAGAGAGTACAGGAAATGGAGATTCTTTTTCAAAGACGTGTGCATACAAAACAAACGGTCGACACAATCTTACCGTAGGCATATAATAATATGTTGTTTGTTTTAATTTGTATTCCTTTAAGTTAAAGTTAATTATGCTCACTTGTTATTTGGTGGCTTCCCTACAATATGGCAAGGCGTGTTTCACTCACTTTTTTATATAGAGATTTTGAAACTCAAATTTTTCATTTTTCCATACTATTTTTGAAATACTTTCTTATTTACAAACCTTGACCTGATAATTACAAATACAACAAAAAAAGAATTAGCCAAATAGGTGCAGCCGTTTTCAAATGTTGCGCGGACAAACATTTTTGGAAATTGATTACATGAAAGATTTCCATCAAATTACAAAAGCTTACTCGAGCAGAATGTTTAAAATTTTGCTATAGAATTTATTCAAAGTATAAAGAACCAATTAGATATTCAAAGCGGATTTAATAAGGTAAAATAGAAAATGGAAAAATTAATTTCCCTGCCGCTTGGTCCCAATGTTTGCCTTTTCATTATGTCAGTTACGGGCCAATTGATATTTAAGGCCATTTCATATTTATATTATAGGTAATTTTTTCTCAGAATGTGAAATAAACAAAACTACGTGTGGCGGTTTCACTCCAGTATTTCCAAAGATGTTGGAATATGTTGTAACCGATATTTTTGAATAATTTTATTCATTGAAAATTAAAATAAACTTAAAACCATTGCTAAATTAATACTACTAATAAGAAAGTTGAAAATGTTAATATTATCACGATAAAACTAGTTTCAAATAATGCCCATCTCAACAAACTTTTGCACTGGATGTTCAATCTTAATTAAACACTACCTATGTACAAACTATCGGGATTCTTACATGTGATATTGTAACGGTTAATTGAAACAATTAATTAAATTCCCCTCAAAACTTTAGATTCGATAGCTATGCTCAATTAAGTAAAACACTTGAGTTGCTTCATAAGTTTGTAAAATTTGATGGAAGGATCAGAGATAAAATCTAATGTACCTACCTAATCCTAATAACTTTTTTAATCGCGATGTTTTTAAACAGTTTTTTTTATTTTTTATTCTGGATAAGCTTGTGTTTGACCACAATCTCACCATGGTAAGTGATGATGTGGCCGAAGGTGGTGAGCACACAAAGCCTAGATGGGAGCCTAGTTTGTTGCAAATAGGTTTCAAGCTATGAATGATGAGTGTATATAATTTTATTCTTCATCATGGTTTTATCATTTTAATTATTTTTCAAGTAGATACCTGTTTCTATCTAAAATACTTTCACGCGGTGTCTATAACCTTGTTAACGATTTCATGTCGTCAGTAAATGCTTTAATTTAAATAGACGCGTCTCAAAGCACTGCTAGCGAATACAAAAGACACAAATTTATCAAAGGAGATGAAATTATATTTGTAATATAGCGCCGATATAAGGAGAGCTGTTAAAGGAATTGTACCTAGTTATTATTCTCTTAAAGTATCTGTGATAAGCATTACAAGCGATTTCAACTCACAATTCTGAAGGTGTGTTTTGTTATGAGAAGGTGTCTATTTATTAATATTCAAATACTTTGAATAATACATTTTATTAATAAGAATAAACAAATCTTTACTATAATATTATAAAGAGGTAAAGTTTGTGAGTTTGTGATGTTGTAGGATCGTTGTATTTTAGGATCTACTGAACCGATTTTGAAAATTCGTTTACCAATAGGAAGCCACGTTATTTTTGAGTGTCATTGGCTATATTTTTATCCCGAGAAAAGAGGATCTTAATCCCTCGGGGGCTCGGGTAAAACCGCGGGCGACAGCTAGTATTGGAATAAATCCAATGATAATTAATATATGAAAGTAAAGATTACTAATAATGGCAAGGATTTATCTGCTAAACTGTAACAGAGTTGGTTACAGTTTAGCTTTTGGTATCGCAAAGGAATATCAGAACGTTACCTTAAAAAACGCGTTTTTGATAATAGATAAAATTAATAAATTTTGTTTTCCACTGCACTCACATTATGCCTTTGTTGAAAACCATGATTTATCGTTGACAGTTCAAATGTTTTAAAGATTCAATGTTATTTCGTTCTGCGTGAAAGAAAAGTCGTGTATTTCTTCACAAAAGTTTTTTTGATCAATCACACAGTGGACTCACGTTATTTATTCTTTTATTAGCTTTTGTTCAGGGGCATTGACTTAAGACATATGACTTAAAGTTTTTGGTAGAAAATGATAATAGTATTTCTCTGCTTTTTTTTCGATCTTCTACATAATCTTCACGCGTAGTACTCGTAAACGTTAAATTGAACGATATAAAATGACAAAAGAAACATTGTCACTTTATTTAATAAGGTACATCCCTTAACACCTACAGCGTCAAATGTGAAGCCACGCTCGTAAATCTGTCAATAAAAACACCCAACGACACGTTTATATTCATCTTTTTTGATAAAACGTATTTTGCGCAGGTACCTACATGAAACTGTTTTCTTTAACTCTAAAGTTATTATTTTTTGCCACAGGACAAACAAAAAAGGTAGTAGGAGCGTACGTAAACTCTCTCTCTGGGGTCGGTCCCTCATGTCTGAGGATCGTGGTCAGCAGTAGGGTAGCATCTGGAGCGGATGATCTGCCTCCACCGGTTTCTGTCCAGCGCGTCTCTCATCACCATGTAAAATTTGGAGGACGACGAATCTTTCACTTGATCGGTCCATCGTGTTGGTGAACGACCGCGTGATCTTTTACCTTCGGTGTTCCCAACAACAATCAGTTTTTCCAGATTTTCGTCGCCTCTGCGCACTGTGTGGCCGAAATAAGAAAGGATGCGTTGTTGGCATATGGTGGACAAACGAGTTTGTATCCGAAGCTGGGTGAGGATCGATGCGTTGGTGCGTTTCGCAGTCCAGGGTATTCTTAGCATTCGTCTCCAGCACCACATTTCGAAAGCATCAATCCTTTGTCTTTCTCGGGCCAGTATTGTCCACGTTTCCACTCCATACAGGAAGATAGGGAATACCAGGGCTCGTATCAATCTGATTTTGGTTTTGATACCAATTCCTCTTTTTTTCCAGATGTTGTTTAAACGGGTCATATCATCTTTTGCCATTCCAATTCGTCTCTTTATCTCAGGGACACAACTGCCGTCATTGCAAAGGGCATTGTTCATTTTCGGCTTGGCGTGAACAGAATTGTTAGAGAAAAACATTTATACCAAAAAATATCTTTAATTAAACCATGAGTATTGGTCATTTTTTGTTGTGTAGATTTACATTGATAAAAACATCAAATAAATAAGTATTTTAAATCATAATTACTTTTTCCTGTCGGCATTATGACTGCGTCACATTGCCAGCATAAAAAAAACAATTACAACTAATAAAAATCGTTTTTAAAATATACATTTTATATCGATTACAATAATACTATTTTATTTAACTTCATAAAAAGGATGTTTAATTATTCAAAACATTTAACAAAGGCATTAAAATCGTGAAATCACGTGGTACTGCATTAATATATTTACAAGTAAAGAAGTAATGTTACTATTGAATTATTGCATTTCGATTATTCAAGATAATCGATATAAGTATTATTCAGTGGTAAAGGTTTTTATGGCAGCCCTGGTTTAAGCAGTTTGACAACTTTGACAGAGTTTGACACTGGGGTTTGATTTGACTTGTCTGTCATTTCAAGTTTACGATAACTTGTTTTGTTATCATTTATTTGTTGTTTTTCCGTTTTATACCTCGAACTTTGCTAATCATAATAGACACCGATTTTCCGTCGACTATTTACGACAACACTGGCATTCCTACTAGAACGTGGTGATTATATCCTCTTTGATTCCTACCGATACTGTTCCAAGCCCAAATGTTGACTTGATTCCTACTATTTCCTACCATGGATGTAATACCTATGGAAGGTACGTCCGATGCTATGGAATTGATATGCAACAATTGTAATTCCGACTTTAATCAAAGGAAAAGGCATAACCTTGATCTGGTGGAGGTGATGTCGGTAATACAGTGGATCTCACCCCAAGTGGTAAGTGTTTAATTCGCTATTTGTTACCCAACAAATCTTTGAATAGTATCATGTCCCCGTGCAGCATATTTTTTATAGTGTGGTATATTTGCTTTGTCAACAGGTGAATAATAGCACTGTAGTATGGCATTGTTGCTGGAATCTGGCTTTGAACCTTTTGACTGTGGCTAATGAAGAGTCTTCTACTAATAGTGGTTGCCAACGTTGTGTTTGTTTTAGCTATAAATGTTCTTTATTAAGAACAAGATCTCACGTCTACATACTGATACAAAATGTGAACTTGTGTTCTTGCAAAGATGCATAGATTTGCACTTAATAATTGCTATGTTCTAACAATTGCACACAGTCTCTGAAGCGCTATCAATTGTAAAAATGTCTCTAGACTGAAAATATTGTGTAACGGCTTTGATTCATAATGAATTAATTTGATATGATATTAGCATCTGATGTTGTAGCTGGATAGGAGCCTTATATATCTACGATGTACCCATCATAACACACTATTAGAAAAGGCTTCATAAGGTTCTTATATTTATAAGAGTAGGTATCTTTTTAGTACTTATAGTTATAAATCTTTTGTATAGGTAGGTACCATCCATGATTACAATCGGTTTTCTATTTTCGGCACAAAAAAATCTATTTGGTATCAATAAATTCCTTGAGGCAATTTCAGCCCTACTTAGTTATTTTATTTATTCCCAAGTTCCTTGGTACAAAGTCTTGTTTATGAAAATCACAAGTTTTATTAATTGATCTCATTAATGTTGTTCCAGGCACATTAAATAATGTAGAAATTCTTTGATCACTACCTCCTGTATGTAATTTAATGTTGGTTATAGGCAGATATAAAATTAATTGTTGGGATTGGGATTTTGTTAATCCAATCCGATAATGGACTAAATCTTCAGACATGTCTGCTATATGCTGAGCTTTTGTAAGTTATGAATCTGATTAAAAAACAAGATGAGGAAAAAAATATTTTATTTCAAAAACCATGAATGAATTAATGAATGAATGATATACTCTTTATTGTATACACCAAAATACAAATAATACATGACACAAAAATAAAAAATTATATAAAAAAGTGAATACAATCTAGGCGGCCTTATCGCTTAAGCCATCTTATAAATGTTTCCTAAAAAACTATTAGAAACACCTGGATACAAAACCTTATTATTTTTCATATTCCTACAGGGTAAAGCTACCAATTCTACATATTGTTTTAATTCTCAGTGACTGTTCACTCCAGGCCAAAACCCCATACAAAGTGGACAATGCCCTGGGAGCCTAGGTATATGTATCGATCGACGATATTAATGCCAGGTATATTGCAGGTGACATTTTCTAGCTTTCCGGCTCGATCCACTATCATCACTTTGGTTTTGTTCCTGTTCACTGCGAGACCTATGTTGCGACTTTCTAACTCGAGTCTTTCGAACAGCTCACTCATATCTTCCATCGATATTGCCAGCAGAATGGTGTCATCGGCATATCGGAGATTTGATAGTCTCTTCCCACCTAAAGGGAATCCCTTCTCCCAGCTTTCAATGGTCCTCCGAATGATGTACTCTCCATATATGTTAAAAAGTGCAGGAGACAAGATACAGCCCTGTCTCACTCCTTTTTTGGTTTGGAACATATTGGAGCATTCAGAATCTATTCTGATGAAAGAGCGGTTTTCAGTGTACAGACTCTGGATTAAAGCAACGAGGTGTTCAGGCGCTCCCATTTCGAGTAGTACATTCCACAGTTTGTTCCATTGTACACAGTCAAAGGCTTTTGTGTAGTCGATAAAGCATAGGACCACGGGGCTGTTGAATTCCCTGCTCTTCTCGATGATTTGGCGGACGTTCAGTATTTGTTCCCGCGTTCCCCTGCCTTTAACGAAACCTGCCTGCTCTTCAGGTATCTGACGACTTAAAAAGTAATTAAGACGTCGATTAATTATATGTAGGAGGATCTTACTCGCATGAGATATTAACGCTATAGTCCTGTAATTTCTGCAGTTTTTTGAAGAACCTTTTTTATGCAAAGGTATAAACACCGATTCTGTCCAGTCTTTTGGCCATCTTTCTGTACTCCAGATAGTATTACAAATTTCGGTGATAGCCTTTGTGCCTCGCTGACCTAGGTTTTTTAGTACATCGGCTGTAATAGCATCCTTACCCGGTGATTTCTTGTACTTAAGAGCTTTGATGGCATGCTCAATTTCTGATAGTAGGATATCAGGTTCTTCTATCGCCCATGTGATGTTATCGTCATTGGGTTCTCCCGTATCATATAACTCCGCACAGTAGTTCTTCCAGCGCTCTAACACTTGAGCCACATTTGTGAGTAGACGCCCGTCTTTATCTTCAATAGCACAGGTTCTCAGTTTACGGGTTCCAGTCAATTCTTTTACTTTTTGAAAAAGATATCTGGATTCGTTTTTCAGTGCATGTTGTTCTATTTCGAGACAGATTCTGTTGATGTGGTTATCATGATCTTTCCGACATTGTAATTGAACTTGGCGATTCAGTTCAGCATACCGTTGCCGATCTTCGGTTGAACATATACCGTTCTCCTTTAGTTCCCGTCTCTCAAGGATGGTTCTGGCCGTCTCAGGTGTGATGAAATCTTTCATAACGGGTTTCACTAGCTTATTATTCCTAGCTGTTTCCTCTATCATCCTTTTGAGGTATTCCCATTTGCTGTCGCTGTCTGTCAAGTCATTTGGGAGGTCTCTCATTTTCTGCTCAAAATCTTCTCTGAAGCCGTTGAAGTTTATGTTTTGCATATTCGAAACAACTTTAGGTACGTAAACAATAGTCTCCAATAAAGTGAAGCAACGTGCACGAAGTTGTGTACGTCATCTGCACATACGTTATCCCGCGTAAACTCGCGTCGCACAAGAACGCGATCGACTTCCTTTTACAAATTCGGCTTCCTTTACTATGCTTCACTTTAAGTGTCTACCTTTTTTATTTGGTCTTAGTTTTTTGCCAATACATAGATATCTGCATAATAATAAAAGAGCCCAACCATTTTTGGCATTATTACGTCCTTGTAAATGTCCGCATAGCAATGCTAAGAAATTTCATTAAAACCATCTTGTAGGTATTTCAAACTCAAAACTCATTTATTCAGTTTAGGCCCTGGTAAGGAACTTATGAACGTTACAATTGACTCTACCACCGGTTCGGAATACACTTAAACTGAGAAGACTCCGGCAAGAAACTCAGCAAGGCAATTTTTTTTTAACAGTGGATCTTTCTTTTTGATAAATATCTATTTGATAAATAGGTGCCTAAAATATTATTTTTTCCTAATGAAAATATTTAGGATTTTTCATTCAAACAATTTCTTGAGTCCTCCTTTATTTAAAAACTAATGAAAATTATCATTCTAATTAGTTGATAAATGTGAAGGTCAGGTAGGTATAGTACCTACATGGATTTATTAAATCCTATGAGAATTTTGGAAAATAAAAATGTTAAAATGTCGTATATCAACTATTTACTTCAACTTGAGTGGCGGCGCTCCTTAAAGTTAGCCTTTAGCTAAGAGGTCACAGCCCGCACAAACTTTATCGTAGATTGTAATTTAATTATTTTCTCTGTTTCGGATGTCTCAAAATTCTGCTCCTTTTATTTATTTTTCACTAAAATCTCGTCAAGTGGGTAAGCACACAGTTTAGAAATATACGGGAGCCAATGATACATCATACGAGTAAGTGTTTGGTGACTGATTTTCAACATGAAGATAATAGTCAGGCTTCTTTTAGCTAAATGTAGGAATCGAACCCATGGCCTTATTCGACGTCACTGTATAACAGTATTTTTATATATCCAGCTCATAGTTGCCCTCTACAGGGAAAAGGTCACCCTTTTCTATAGTTGATGTTTTGCTTGAATGCTTCGATATCATAATATACTTACAAATATTAAACGATCTAAACGTTTACGTTTGTCGTATTACCTCTTGTCAGTAAATAATGAAATGACAATGGAAGGCACTCAAATTTTCAAAGGAAACTAAATTAAGTTTTTTTTTTCTAAGTCTACAGAGGAAAGATTTGTATATTGGTATATTTGTTACGAATAACTCAAAAACTACAAGACCGATTTCAAGAATTTTTTCGTCAATAGAATGCTACATTATCCCTGAGTAGGTAACATCGGCTATATTTTAATCCTGGGAAAAGATACAACGGGAACGCGAGTGAAACCGCGGGCAACAGCTAGTACGTAATAAAAGGCTGTCAAAAATTCAAAATAATACCAGCCATAAGTGCATGTAGGACCATCGGGTTCCGAAGTACTTCTACCTGATTTTAAATCATCATAATATCTAAAAGGTTTCCTTAAACTGAACCCAAGACTGAAGAGTATTCATAAATAAAATGTAGGCGTAATCAAGTTTCAAACGTTATTTAAAGCCCATAAAGGCCAGTAATAAACAGTAACATTGTAAATTATCACATAGTTGCAGCAAAATAAACAACATAATGACATTCTACAATTTATATAGTGCGTAATTTCAGGAACTAAATTTCGAATTTAGTTACATAAGTATGTAATAAAAAATCAGTTTACTTATGACTCGATAACTTTTTTTATTTTTCTATACTAATATGATTATTTGTTTGCATTGAATAGGCTCTGAAACTACTGGACCGATTTGAAAAATTCTTTCACCATTAGAAAGCTCCATCCTTGATGAATTGGCTATATTTTGTCCCGGGAAAAGATAAGATCCCACGGGAACGCGGGTGAAACCGCGGGGAACAGCTTGTATAATTTAATTTTGTAACTACACAACTGCTTGTTGATTTCTGTTTGACATAAAAAAAAACAACGACAAATAAACTACCTACCTATACGAATGTCTGGTGAAGGTTGCTACTCACACAAGTAGAAATAATAATATTTGTATTTGTTTAAATAAAAGCTTGTTAGGTACTAAAACATAATCGTCTCTCTGTATAAAAACAAACAGATCTACGTGATACATAAACTGTCACCTTAAAAAACATTACGTAGCAACAAACGGTCACGGTCACCCTATAAGGTCTTATACATATAGGAGGAATGATGCATTCTCGGTCACGTCCGTCCTTCAATGACGCATCAATATTCTACCCTAACACGTTGTAGGTATTTGAATTGAGAATGTTTTATTACAATACCTTTTAGATGTTTATCTGAATAGTTTCTGAAACTATCTTTTGTAAAGAGAAATATAGGTTCAGAAGCATTATGTGATATCTCTTTCGGTGGAATCCGATTATCACTGGTGTGGATATTTTTTTAATGCACTAGGTTTTTAAAGCGCTTGGCCTGAGCGGCCACGACACCCTTAGTGCCAGTTCGCACGTGCCGGGCGTTAAAAAAACGTTTAAATGACAAAAATGGATACCTATATATTTATTCACACGAAAGCGTCACTGAAGCGCGGCGCTTTTTATCGAGCACAGTTGGATTTTTGACGTTGAGCGTTGGATGTTAAATCGAATTGAGCACGGAACTCCGTGTGTCGGTTCTGACGCGACGCTTTGCAATTAAATAAAATATAGCCATGTTAGAGTGATAATGTAGCTTTTTATCCGTGTAATTTTTTTTGGAATTGTTCCAGTATCTCCAATAAACACCCTACAAACAAACAAAATCAAAAATGTCAATTTAAAAATATAAAAACACGACGGCGCTAATTTAGAAAAAAACCACAAAAAAAATCAAATAATATTTTACAGTTTTTCATTCCAAGTAACATGTAAACATACAAGTTGAATAATTTTTTGCAAGCTATTTATAAATCCTTTATTTTGATACACACTCGATAGGTTTTGAGAAAAAATATTTTTTGAAGACATAATATGGCGCCACAAATCGGCCATTTAACTTTTTTCCCATTTCGATATACCCAGAGTCGCTCTCACAATTAACACGAATCTAATGGCACCTCTCAAGCTGAAATCGATCAAGACTAAACGCTACAGAGCGTGCCAAAGAAATATACGTACATACATACACTCCAAAAACAGAACCCTCTTTCTGGCACAGTCGGGTAAAAATAAACCTTACCTCTTTATAATAAGTATTAGTATAGACAAATAGTATTTTCGATAAATTACCTTTTTTCATTATTGAACTAATAGTGACGTCATCTTGAAATTTATGTGCTTGTGCGAAAAACTATTGGCTTTTGTAAGTATCCCTTCTAAAAAACTACACTGAACCTTTTTGCTTAAAGAGATTGATTTCAATGTGTGTGTGTGTGTGTGTGGTGATAGAATGGTACCTACTTACATACTCTTTATTTTGTAAAATGGAAGATGTCATGTGTCACGCTTAGATGAATAAATTCGTCCAAGGTGTCACGCCTGAATTTGTGTCAATGAACATAAATCTGTTTGAACAGTCTGGGTGTAATCTGTAGGTACATATTAAAATACACTGTCTGACTCACTTGTGGTTACTCAAAGCCGAATCATCAACGTCCAGCCTAAACAAAACTTTTTTTTTTCACGGGTGTTGTTTTTTAAAAGTAGAAGAGGAATAAGAAACGATTTTTCGAAATTCAACCCTTAAATGGGTAAAAAAGGGGTACGCCGGTGGAACCGCGGGGTGGAAAGCTAGATAGCTATAGACGGCTATAGTAGGTAGGTGGTTATTAAAAAGTAGACATATTAGTTATCTGGATTTCATAGTATAAGCTTTTCTTAGGTTTTGATCAGATGTGTGTGAAAAAATCCCAGTGATTGAGAGGAATTGCTTAGGTTTCAAAGACGATGATAGCTCAGTGGTAGTGATACCATGGCGAAGGACGTGCGTTCAAATCCTATGATGAGCTTAAGCTTTCGGTGAAGGAAAACATCGGTGTGTTCCGGCAATTCCACTTGAGAGCCAGTTTGCCTGTTGTCACTTACCATCAGGTGCCTCGTTGTGACTTGTGAGTGTGACATAAAAAAAAGTACCTACTTCTCTACACAACCTACTTGATATATCTATATATATTAGCTACAAATCGCAAATCCAATCTCAAGCACCTTACGCGATAATAGATCTATTGGCATCCAACGGCTACCATTATTCAATAAATTACCCAGATCGGAGTTCAGCAGTTCCTAATAAAAGTCTAGTAGATTTGTTTCCAAGCCTTAACGCGTACAATGTACTTTCTACCTTAGATATTTTAGTAAAAAAACAAATAAGTAAGAATACCCATCCGAAAGTAAGGGCTGGGTTAATAGAGTTACTTACTTGTTTTTTGTGAGAAAAACTTGAGTACAGAATCTAGTGTATTACATAAAAGCTTTGTAGATTGGATCTCGATTGGGTGGGAGTATATTCAAGGTGGAATCGATGAGTGGAACAAATCAAGAGAGCTCTTATATCAAGCGATATACATATATACAATTACTGTACCTAAAGGTTTTTACAGATTATAGCGGTATCACTAAATAATGCATCAATTTGAAAAAGTATTGACAGTTCATTGACTTGTTGGATATCGCATAAAAAGTCGTTCACTTAAATCATCTATCTTTATCTAAGTATAGGCACGTATAGGTATATACTGCTGAAAAAAAAAATGCCTTGCTGAGTTTCTTGCCGGAATCTTCTCAGTTTAAGTGTATTCCGAACCGGTGGTAGACCATACCAGGGCCAAAACTGAACTGTTTTGAGTTTTTTGAGTTTTTGACTCTTAAGCATGGAAGTAAAATACACCACCCTGATTTATCACGAAGTATAAATAAGAATAATAGAGAAGAGTATAAATTCTACAAAATTTTACATGAAGTTTGACGGGTAGTTTCCTCATAGGTTTCGGCTTTGAGTATTAGGCTGGTTTAATAATCAAAGGGCTTTGAAAATTTCCTCGCAAGCCTTATTATAAATACAAAAATGAGTTGACTCCGTTGTGGCGTGTGACAACCAATCGTAATGAAATTTGACACACAGATATTTATAATTATATTATTATATTACATTGTAGCCTGGATGGGTATCCCAAAATAATGTAAGATCCCACGAGAACATAGGGTGATCCAAGCTAATTTAGCTTATCCAAGGTAAAAAGTACAGCCAAGTTACTAAACCATGGATCAAAATAATTTGGTTGGTTCCATCTTTGATAAACTTACTGTAGTAGTAGCTCATGTGTGAATTGGAAAGATGCCAATATGAATAATGTTTCTGTACCTAAATGCGGATAAATTCAGCTAAGGTAAAGTATAATAATTGCAATTTATATAGATATCATACATATCAGTTCAGATTAGCTCTCCGCCCCGCGGTTTCACCCGTGTTTCAGAGGGAATTAAAATAAAATAAAAGCCCATTGTACTCGCAGATAAAGTAGCTTTCTATAGGTGTAAGAGTTAAGTATTTATTGAGTTTATCCATTACAAAGAAACATACAATCAAATATTTATAACAAGTGACAACGAGGCAGACGGGTCACCTGATGGTAAGTGACAACCGTCGCCTATAGACATTGGCAATACCAGGGGATTGCTAATGTGTTGTACACCTTATTACAATGCCTTAAAGGCGAACTGGCTCTCAAGTGCAATTGCCGGAACACACCAACAGGTGCTTGCCGACAGATTTTCAACTTGAGGGTGGTAACCAGCCAGGTCAGTACCACCGTGCTGTGGTTTCCTCACGATGTTTTCCTTCACCGAAAGCTCAAGCTCATTGTAAGGATTCGAACCCACGACCTTCGCCGCGGTATCCGACGTCACTTTATCTTTTTATGTTTAATGGTCGTTGTACGAAAGTGAGCATGTTTATGGGTTAGTTACATCGATACCAACCAACCGATAAGTTATTGTTAGAGATTAGATTAAAGGCAGTTTTTCATCAAAACTATTCGTTCTACTTAAGCCAAAGGTAAACAGTACCTAAAGTACTGTAAAACTAGTACCTAAGTATAAAGTAATATATAGGTTTTAAGTGAACCTTCTTATGCGGAGCTCGCACCTCGACCTCTTCACCTGAAAAATGCGACGGAGTAAATTACGGACGTGGCGTCATACGCACTAAAGGTATATCTGTAAATGCTCTGAGACTTTATTACGTGTATTTGAAAAATGTGACTAAGAGAGAAATCTTTACAGAAGAAATTTAAAATCCCCTTGAAAATGGTGTAAAATGTTTTGTATGCACGAATGAGCTACACTTAGGACTGATTTGTTTCTGTGATGGCCCATTTATTGAGGAAGGATATATATCTTAAATGCGTTTACAACCGCGGGGACAGATGGAGAGTAAAGTAGAAAAACGTAAGTAGGTGCAATAAAAATCATTAATAGGTAGGTACTTTTACTACAATAGGCACAATTTCGGCCAAACGTTAAAAGTATGGAAAAACTGATGACAGATGGAAACATACCGACCGATCAAGTTAAAGACTCATTATAATCAAGTTTCACACCATCTTTAGGACGCTCTGAATAGAAACTGAGGCAGATCATCTGTTCTAGAAAGAAAAACTGACCATGATTCTTAGACATGAGGGAAACACATAGAGTGAGAAACAGATGTGCTAATATGGTATCACCAAATTGTTAAATGTCAAGTTATTTTCGTTGATCGGTGTGTGAATAAATGATAGAAATACCTTAAGTTTATTATCAAAGGAAACAGTTTCATAAATAATCAAGAGAAAAAAAAACTTGAGATGGAACGAAGTTATATAAGTTATATAAGTCGAGAGAGTATATATATATATAAATAGAAATGAAAATATCTGGCATGCTTTCTATAAGGGAGAGAGAGAGAGAGAGAGAGAGAGACAGACAGACAGAGAAACATGCGCACGCCGCACAGCTTACAATAGCTTACTACACACAACTGTCACCCGACCAACTGACACTAAAAGTGTCGGTTTTTCGTAAGATTTTTTTCCGTCTAGCCCCCTTTCACAACGCGCGATAAGGAACTTCGTTCCAAAAATAAAAGGTCGCAAAAGGTAAAAGCTAATACATTACATATTAACACTTAGTCACAGGAGTATGTCTGCTAGGTATTAATAATTTATATAAAATCATCAATCAAATCCCTATTCTGTTTCTAGAGACCTACTTAAGTATTTTTAAGTCGATGTTTGTGTTTATGTTTTCAGATAAATGAGGGGTCTATTTACTTTCCATTATGGAATAAATAGACCGCTTATATCATGAAATACATCACAAAAGTATCGGTTTCAACTTATTTGAGTAAGTAAACAAATAGACGTTCTAAATTATAGACCAGGGGTTCTCAAACTTATCACTTCACAAACCCCCATTTAGTTAATTAAGGCGACAAACCACGTTTTTGCCTTATTACCATTTCTATGTAGATAAAAAAACTTTTGAAAGAATCTGACAAATAAAAAAACTGTGTTTTGGTACTTGTGCTTTTCGCCATGATGTATATTTATCGCGAACCCCTATAATTTAATTGGTGAACCGATAGGGGTCGCCATCTGCAAACCACAATTTGAGTAGCCCTGGTCTAGACCAACAAATATTCCGTACTGACTTTTTAGCTAAATGGTTATAGAATCGCTGTATTTTTATGTCCGGAGTCTAACAGCAGGTACCTGATGGAAAGTGAGTACTACGATGGCAATCCTATGGGGAAGACCCTTTTCAATGAAGCTAAATTAAATCTGTTCATGATGCAAGCGATAGTAAAAACTCACTGCCCATTGTCCCATTTCCAGTGAGCTCATTGCATATAAAATTGTAAACTGTCTAGAAGTTCATAAACTTTTTCATACTTGCGCTCGCGTTTATGGCGGAGTTGGTTTCAAATCTTCCGGAGTATCAGCGAGTTTTAACGTGTTTTACTCAAACTGCAAACTTGTTATTGTCTTGCATACTTGTTAGTTTTAAAAATTATTATAGTGGTGCAGTTGTCTGTCTTCGTGCGATGATGTTAATAAGTTTATCATTACGTCAATTAATATACATATTTATTACTTTTGAAAACGAATATTGATTTTTAATATTAATAAGCATTATAAGATCATGCCACATGGTAAAACTACGTTTAAACCAAATATTTAATAGGTACAAACATATAAACTTCAATTTAAAAATGAAAACGAAATAAGTACGTTTATGGCTTCATTTTTTATTTCTTAAAAATAACCGTTTCATAAATATTACGATGCAGACATACCGTATCTAAACTTCTGACAGTTCTGATAAAGAAAATATCCAAAGTTTCCAAAGCTGCCCGTATCGTCTGTATGATTTGCTGGTTTATAGAATTCCCTACCAATAATAAATTAATCATGATGAATTACCTACTACGTAACTAAACGTCAGAGATAATACCTGTGTCTTGTGTGACAGTGTAGTATGTGTATACTAGTTTGATTGTTTAAGAGTGTTTACTCTTAAACAATCTGGTTTCATAAATCAAACATTGACGAAAAATACTTGTAATGAGTTCATTTAATAAAGATACTTTGAATTGAATTTTTAAAAGTGTGACGTCATTTATGCGTATTTACACAAATCAATACCCTACTTCTTATTTAATACTAGAATAAACCTTAAGAATAAACCGACTTTGAATTCTGGAAAAAAGCTTAGATAAACTATTCATTGACGGATAAAAAATGCGATTTCAGATATTGTTTTACTTGTTCAGTATGACCAAACAAGATAGGTTTAGAATAAAAGTCATGTATAAATCCACCCCGTAGGTATAAATCTGAAATTTTGAGTTTCTTAAGAGGCTCCAATGTAAATTATTATGTAGATTATCTATATAGCTCACATGGCCTTAAATAAGCGTATAGATAGCGCCTTATGACCTAGAAATATGAAACTTGGAGGAGAGGCATAAACTAGAATCAGGTAGGTACTTTGTGCTCTTATCTAGAACATTAATCGATAATGATACTTCGTGAAAACACAACTGATGTGACGTATTGGACCTACGTAGAACTGATGCAATAACTATGACATCAACGAATGGGTTTTACCAACTTCCATAATCACGATGAGATGGTTTGATAGGCTTGTATTTAACCAAGTGATGATGTGACTAAAAGTGGTAAGCACACAAAGGTTAGAAGGAAACTGGCTCTCAAGTGCAACTGCTGGAACTCGCCGAATGCTAAATGGAGACAGCGAGACAGGATTAGGGGAGAGGTGGCATGAAAAAGACACGTATTGAATTATTTTCTTCTTTAGGTGCCTTTTCAATTCTGAAGGTCGACCGTCAACTTTTTGTATCTCTCCTCGTCATTAGCCAAACCGAACATTTGTTCGACGGAGGTAATCCTGGTCCACTCCAGGACGTTTCGAAGCCATGATTTTTTCCAGTGACCAACGCGTCTATTCCCTTCCCCTTTACCCATCATAATTTAATTAAAGTAGCTTGTATCTATTGTGCCTATATTCTATTTTGCGCTTTTTGATGGAAAGCATCCGTTTTCGGGGCAATGGAAGCGTATTGAAACGTACACTTTAAATTTCCGGTGAAATAATAATTAAAACAACACTATTTCTGTGGAATAACAATAATGAGTAGCAATATGATAACCCGATGTTCCCTAAACCCCTCGCACATGTGTTTTTCCGGTAATTTGAGTGTCCCTTTCAATACGTGTCCCATTATGCTACCTACAAACATATGCTAACAAAGTTCCCTACTACCAAAGTTTGTTACTATTTAATTTAATGATTAGCTTACATTTACACACTAGATACCTAGCTAAAAGTAGACGTTGTACACACACACCTACTTTTTATCACGAAGTCTCGGGTGTCAGCTAGCCAGTCTTAGTATAAAGAGAGGTTGCCTTTGCATCGATCGACATAATAGGTGATCGAAGACATGTTTTAGATATTTTTGGATATTAATATAATTATATATATTTACCAACCATTTTTCACAGAATTGTGATAACCACAGCTGATTTTAATTGTAGTTGGAGATAAAAGAAAACACTAACCAACTTTTGGTTGAAAATAATTTAAAAACTTAATCATACTTTGTAGTTGAACACAATTTTCAATATTTGGAAATCACAAACATGTTGATGGAGTTTCCCTTTCAAGATTAACTTGAACTTTAAAGTTTAAAACAAATTACCTTTGCTTATAACAAATTGTTTAAAACTTTCCAAACAAGTGTACACGTTGTATTGACATAATAACATTATGTTCAATTTAATATCAATTTAATAAGCAGGGTTATTGACGTTCTTTAAGTCTAAAATTAATAAAATTTACGCAACAGCCGCCTTTTGCAGATATTACACATTATTGACTATCTTTACTCCAGCATCTAGAAGCAAAACTTAACTTGACGTTCATCCTCAGTTTTTTTACTTTTGGATATGCTTTGTTTGACCACAATCTCACTATGATAAGTGATGATGTGACCGAAGGTGGTAAGCACACAAAGCATAGATGGGAGTGCAGCTGTCGGAACACACCGATAGGTGCTTGGCGACAGATTCTCAACTTGAGGGTGGTTGCCATCCAGTTGGGTACTACAACGCAAGAATTTCTAAGTAGTCGAGACTGCGGAACAATTTATTGGACGAATAGAAAGTGAGCCGTGACCTATGTTGAGAAACCTCTACTTTGTAACTGCACCTCGCTTCTCATAAAACTTAGTCATAAAAAATGTATTAAATTGGGGTTTTTCTGAAGCCTCTCTGACCTTATTTAGTAAGACTTCAACAGCAATGTTAAGTTGGTTTCCACGTGATAACAAGTAGGTACCTAATTACATTTCATACTGTAACAGTCTGTAAAACGAACTTATTGCAAAGCATTAATAAAATCAGTCAGCCTTTTTTATTCAATTGGTAGCTTTCTGCCGCGCGGTTTCAGCTACGTACCCCTTTTTTACCCCTTTGGGGGTTGAATTAAAAAAAAAAAACCTTTCTTATTCCTCATCAACGTCTTAAAACAGTAAAAAAATCAGCTTTCTGGGTTGGGCCAATGGTTTATTAGTCAATGAGTTAGGCCTTCTCATTTTATAAATATGCGTTAGAAGTCATATAAATTCTTCTAAAACATATTTTTATCACTCGACAATTTACTAATATTCTAAATGAGGTTATGAAAATGTACCCGACTTGATGCTAACGTGTTCCCCGAAAACCGATCTCACGTAACTTTTGTAATTATCTATCCCCCACGATAGAAACTTTATCTTTCGGTCAAAGAAAAGTGGTGGAATTTAAATGAGAACGCCAATTCATTTGGCTGATGAGATTTAACCTCAAAACATTCTCTGAAGCTTAATTTACAAACATTACTGCTTCAAAATAATTGCTTGCATATTATCCATATAAAATAGAAACTTGATCGAAAATACCTTCTTTTGTATCTTCGTCTCATTTTGATGCCATCTTAAGTAAACCTTCGCATGGCCTTCCAAGTAGTAAATAGTAACAGTACTATATGTAATATTATTTTTATCTAGGTATTGGTGTTTCCTGGTTTTATATTAGAAAATAAATCTTGATCAAGCAGGTAGTTTTGCTATATTTTTTTAATTATTCATTTTAGGTCGCTTTTTAACATCTAAGGTCATTAGCGACCACAAGATTATAATAAACAATCAAATTAATTACAGTAGGTAGTTACATAAGATCATAAACATGTTGCTATATTGTTATGTCATCAGTCCAAAAAATAAATGATTAAAAAGATAATATATTTAAAAATCATATCATACCATATGCACGCTAATCATTGAAATTGCATCAATGAACCGCGCGATTCTAAACTTAAGCTGTTATAAGTTAGGGTGGTTCGTTTCTCTGGGATTAAATAGCATTCCTGAAATCTGTTCCCGAACTAGTTTGCAAAGTGCCTTTTAGGTGAATATACCTACTATTCGTATTAGATTAGTAAGCTGATACTCATTACACTTAAGCATTAGGATTTCTCTTGGATGAAACTTATATTTGTGATGATATAAAAAATATTTTAATTCAGACATACCTAGTACCTACCTATAAAAATATAAATTCATAGAGGTGGCCTCTCCGTTAAAAAATTAAGCCATTCAGTAGGTAATTTAACTTTAGTAAAGGTGTTCGACATTTTGTATATTTTCTCCATCTCTTTAAAATTTGTCATAGCCCTGCATAGATGGCGCTACAATGGATTACATCGCGCTATCGAAGTTTTCCATGCAATCTCGATATATACAAGCTTCTAACATCTATAGTTGGACCGCGGTCCCCAGGCACGATGATCTAGCCTTGCGACTAGATCTTCCCTTCACCTTGCTCCTCTATATTAGTGACTCCATGGCCGAAGGTGGTTAGCACATAAAGCCCAGAAGGGAACTAGCTCTTACTACTATTACTCATTGTAGTATTTGAATCCACGACTTTCAAATAAAAATCAAATCTCATTTATTCAGTCTAAGCCCCGGTAAGGCACTTATGAACGTTAGAGTTGTCTCTATCACCGGTTTGGAATACACCTCCAGCAAGAATCTCAGCAAAGCAATTGTTTTTTTAAGCAGTGGAGTTTCTCAGTTTTCTTTCAACATAGCATTTTATATACCACTGAGCTATCATAGCTTTGAATGTTGATCATTCTTTTTCTATAGGTCAAACTCAAACACAAACTCAAAATATATTTATTTAAATGAACTCATTAGGTACAAGTATTTTTAATCGTCACAGGTTTGATTTATGAAAATACCTACAGTTTAACGCACGGTTCGGTGGGTTGCTTTTGGTGAGAAGAGCCGGTAATAAACTCAGCAAGGTCTTAGTCTTATCCAAAAATTATATTCACCACTCTTGTCCGTAGTTCCAGTTTTAGTGGAAAGGTTTCCAAAGGATACTTTTATATTTCAATTCAGGAGAGTATAAGTTATGCTAAGAATATTTTTTAGAATAGGTAATATAACTTCAGTTTTTATGGAATATCATCTCAACGGTAAGTGTTCTTGATAGGATTTTTTTATATCCAGCTCTTTTCGGCACCTGTTCTTTCTTTGTTACCTTTGCTATTTGAACCTTATAACATTCTTCTATTTTGTAATATTTCG
This sequence comes from Ochropacha duplaris, assembly GCA_951361185.1. Classification (NCBI taxonomy): domain Eukaryota; kingdom Metazoa; phylum Arthropoda; class Insecta; order Lepidoptera; family Drepanidae; genus Ochropacha; species Ochropacha duplaris. The sequence continues at coordinate 3,845,294 of OX592704.1, read as the reverse complement.
TAAAATATTATATTAGTTACCTATAATTCATCGTATAAATAAAAGACTCAGAAAATAGTCTTGAAATTATTCATAGGCTTGAAATAGGGTAAAGTGTTTGAATTTCCTTTACCTGCAACACTTTTATATGTTGCATGTAGGAAATATTAAATCGGTGGAGAAATTTAATTTTTGGAAAAACCACAATAATGCGTAACATCAATGCGTCAAATATTACACTAGAATATACTCGTATATGACATTTCCTTGTTATTTTTCCCGAGAACAATACACATAAAAAAAATAAAGACACAGAGTACAGTATAAACAAGTTTAATTTTATAAAATTTCAATAAAGCGCAAATTTATGACGATGATGAGTGATAAGTGACAGGTGCAAACTGACCTTTATTTTTGTATTTTTTTAATGCACATATTACAGTGAATTGGTTACGACTGGTCTGGCTAAGAAACTGGCCGTGACAATTAGTACTTATCATTATTTTTATTATTTTCTTCTAATTATTTTTCATTTAAGTGAACATATTATTATGTACATATTATAGGTAGGTAGTATTTATATTGATACGACCTAAATATCCAATCTGAATTTTTAAGGAAAATGCTTACCAGAAAACACAGTATAATAGAGCATCCGTGAATAGATATCAGGATATCGTATTCTTGTACTTGTTCATACTTTTTTACCTTATTAACCAGCTATCAAATCACATTCATTAGTCATAATGAACAAAAAATTGGAAACTCTATTGTTAACAATAACCAATATTGTTCTCAAACACAGCGCATGGATTTTAAAAAACAAAGTATATTCAAAGACCTGAGAAAATAAAAAGTGAGAGTAATAACAGTAAAAACCTTATGCTTATGGGCATAAAGCAATGTAATGCCTTAAGAAAGTTTTGCGACAGAATTTTATGACTCAGATTACTGGAATGATTTATGATATTGCATCCCATCATACCAACCACTTTCAGCCCACTAGAAAAAAATTTAAGCACGTTTTTTTCCAAATCCAAGCACTTCAATGCTTTTAATAGGACCCCGTACCCAAATGTAAAAAGAAACGTCTTTCTGACATTTTTTTTATTTGTGTCTACATATGCATAGATGAAATTTGGAAGGTTTAATATTAGGTCCTTACCTTTGAAACCGTTTTATATGTCTGGTAAGCCCGCTCACCCATCTGCCCTTAAGTTTGTCGTACTACTTACCAGCCATCCTGTAGTCAAAGATGTTTTATTTTCGATGCACTTTTAAAATTTTCAAACGATTTTCATTATGGAAACCAATTGGGAAAATCTGGGTTGGGAGCTATGTCTGATGAGTAGGCTGGATGACGGAAACACACAGAATCGTGACAGTATCAAAATAGGTAATTTCTATGGAGATTTCAAGTGCGTCGTAATATTAAAATACCCACTATTTATTGTATAGATATAAGTTTAATTTCTACCTCATCTTCCGCGAATACCTATTTTATATAGATAAGCGATGGTCCTCTATCAAATCCCCTAGGTCCACCACATCGGGCTGTAAAGACTTTCCATTTTGAGACATTTTTACATCCCCACTTACCATCATGACTTTATGATCTATGCCTATTGAGTCAAAAAAACTTTAGTACCTACAGCGACACGCAAAAATAAAATTGCAAAAATCGATTGTTTGTTCCTGAGTGAGTCAGATGCGATGCATGCATACTAATGCGATTGTCGGTTTGAACGCCTGTTTCAAAGTGCAGGTTAATGCTATGCGTGAGCATATTGTAGACTGCATAAAGTACAAGACATTACAATCTTAATCTTTAAGACAAATCCTAAACGACAAGGATTCTATTTATAACTTTTGAGGTGGCTATAAAAGTGTAAAAAAACAAGCTGAAGAGAAAGTGGTGTAAATATAAGGTTTTAAAAACCTAATTTTTGTTTTGTTTTTGGTGTCAAGAATGTCTTGTGTCTTTTTATTCTTAGAAGATTTACAGCTTTACACGCCATTTACAAATCTTTACAGTTAATATATCTGTATTTTTTTCACGTTCTTTGGTATATTACTAAGTAGCTAATTAAATAAATTAAAAAATTGTAGCGAATTGTTAAATCACTTTTTTGCTATAATTAATTGTTAATAGTACTTATAAGAAATTTCTTGTAATATGAAATTTCCGCATACTGACCGAAAACTGAAGCTCATAATAGTAGGGTTCAAACTCATGACTTTCATCACAGTTACTACCACATAACTCTCATTGTCTTTAAAATAAGTAGGTAACGTGATTCCCTCACAAAACATATTCTAATAATTGATAAGTTGTTGTACGGTGGTAGGGTACTATGTGGTACTCGACTGGCTGGCTACCACCCTCAAGTTGAAAATCTGTCGCCAAGCACCTGTTGGTGTGTTCCGGCAGTTGCACTTGAGAGCCAGTTGCCCTTGCCCTTAAGGCATTGTAATATGGTGTACAACACATTGGAAGTCCACCTGGTATTGCTAACGTCTATAGGCGACGGCAGTCACTTACCATCAGGTGACCCGCCTGCCTCGTTGTCACTAGTAACATAAAAAAAAAGTAAAAATTGCAAAACAACTCTGCCTATCAACTTTAAATAATTTTCACTATTTCTATGTAAAGTCTCAGAACTGTTTTCATGAATATTAAAAAAGTGATAGGTATAAATTGTCGAGGGCAAGTGAGCATATAAAACGTAGAAGATAACTGGCACTCAAGTGTTTATTTTCTTTATTTAGATAGCTTATCCAGTAGGTACCGCAAATAGGAGACCATAAATTGACAAACATGTTGTCATAAAATTTTTCAATTTTCTTTAGGTATATGTATTACTTATTGAAGAAATAATTAGATATCAGTGTCTTTATATTACAATATTTTTCCCTAGTTACCTATTGAAAAATAAACAATACTTTAACATTCTGGAGTAAAAATGTTCAGGTTTTTTTTATCTAAGTTTAGTTAACATTGCTCAATATTTTGTTTTGTTCTAAAAACTGTAAATAGGTAATTCTATAAAATATACCTACTTATTACACACATATTTTGATTTTGATTAAGTAATATGTGAATTTAGTTTAGCCTCGATTTCCCAAACTGTGTCAAGGATAATTTTCATCAAATTCTGTTCGGCTCTATTGTTAACTCTATGGTTTTTACACAGTTAATGTTGTATCCCTATTTAATGCGGGCACGAACTAAAATGGTATATATTGAAGAGCACTTTTACAGATAGACATAACACGGTTGATCGCTGTTTAACTCACTTGTGTCCTATCATATTTAACAGGTAAATATATTTTTTTTTACTACTACATTTAATTTTGCATTCAGTAAAAAGTGTTAATATAAAAAAATATTTAAGAAATATTAGGTACTAAATTATTGTTGTATACGGTATGAAAGCAATGCTAGGCTAGAATTTCACAAGGAAATACTGATCAATATTCAACTAATAATTATGAACATTTCGCGAAAATATCTAACACTCAGTACCTAGCAAACGTAATTTAAATTTAATCGAATTTAAAACTGGTTTAATTATAAAATTGTTTATATTGATGAATTCTTATATTTTAGCATAAACAACCCTATGTTATAAATTTTAGATATGAAATGAAGAGATTTTACTGCAACATTACTGTAATTTTTTAAATTTATAATTTCGTCTTTTTTAGATAACATGATGTCGAAGGTTACGCTCCTATTATTCCTCACAACCATCATCTCCTGCTACTGCCAGCGTTCATTCTACGCTGGTCTTCGGCCTATCGGATTTCCTGACACACCTACCAATGAACTATCAAACAGATACGATACTGGTCCAATTCCACCTCAGCTCAATGGAGATAGAGCGTACGCTAACCGCTTGGACAGTCTGCCGGAAAACCAGCAACCAATCTGGTTTATCAACAGTCAACAGAATCAAGATCATTTGAATAATCCTCAAACTTACCCATTAAAACCAAATGGGTTCATTGTAAATAATGGAGTTTAATTGAAATTTTCTGTTATATTTATTTTGGAACAAACATATTCAAGTATAAGTACACTTTATAAAAATGTTAATTTATCGCGAATCCTACATCAAAGACTTATTTAATATCTTTTTATACACCCAATTATAAATATAAATTATTAATTGAAATATATCGTTGTGTTGTTACATCCCATCCATCATAAAACCATTGATTAAAACACATTTATTTAATAAATACTTAACATCTATCATTACAGGTTTAATCCTAATGCGATAGAGTTGAAAATGCACATAAGAAACGAAATAAAAATTATGAAAAAATATAAAAACAATGAAAAAACAAAGAATTCAAATAAGAATTGACATGTAGTAGCTAATCTAAATGAGCTAGCAAATAAATAATATTAGCCGAGATTTATCAGTAAATAAATCATGGTGTGATTTCCTGACATCGTGATTTGCGTAATCTGACATGTAGGTATATCATTCGTAGAACGATTTAAGTTAGCTATAAGAGGTATTGACTATTGTTAAGTAGATTTATGACGAAGATAATCTTAATACAATATTCGGTCTAATCGTCACTTACCATAGTGAGTTTGTGGTTAACATAGCAAGAGAAGACACATCGGTAATCACCCTGGTATTGCAAATGTCCTTAGGCGGCGGTGACCACTTACCATCATGTGGACCGTCTGCCACTTTGTCCACCTAATGACATAAAAAAACGATTAGTCTACCGATTTTAGAATAATCTAGGTCAAAATATACAGTGTAGATTGATTTAGGACTAGGACAAAATGTTGACAAAGTGTGAGTTTACGCTTTTATTTATATGCGAACATGTATACTGACACAGAAAAAATCATGCATAAAAACGCACATCAATGCATTCCGTGCAAACTGTATGCAAATACAGTTAGGTATCACTCGCATCAATAACTACTATACTTGTAGTCGAATGGACAAATTTAAAAAGCCAACTAGAATCATTTGCCATGCTTGTCTTATTTTCAACTATTTGTATTGATGTTGGCATAATGTTTATCCCTACTCGCAGTGTCCTAACCATAAACATTATTTTGTTAATTTTCTTTCAAATTCATAATTTTATTATTCAAAAAGGTTCCTCTATATTCCAAGCATTTCAGTTGTAAGCAATCGTCTTCAATCAATGACTACCCGACACCTTACACTATAAAATTTGAGTCCCTTTTCAAAATATACATAGATATTAAGTGACAGTTGATTTAATTACATACATTATTAAATTTTTAAATTAATATGTTGGCATATCACAACATGCCATCATATTTGTTTAATACTTTACTTTTAAATGTAGAAACTTTATTGACTAATCGATAATAAAATGAACATCATCGATCGTTTACTTTTTTTATCAGCATAATCTTAAATCTCGACCGAGCGGTTCACATGCAATTTCATATCATACAAAGAACCTCGTAAATCTAAATCGTTTGAAAATAATGTAGATCTATACAGTAATTATAATTTTGTTTGTCTGTAGTTTATAAGCTAGCAGAAAATTTATTGTAGCCTTGTTTACGGTCCAAAACGATGTCAAGGAAATTTTATTATAATATAATAATTATATTCTATTCCACTACATTGTTGACTCTATGAATTTTACACATTTAATTCAATTATATGCGTAATGCCTGAAATGAAGCAATAAAATAATATAAAAGGAGAATTATTATATTTACATATGCATATTATACGGTCTTTAGTTATTGAAATTGGCTGCGCCCTGTAAATATATAAATTGATATTTCTTTTTGCTTTTATAAGTAATATTAAGAGTAAAGTATTTACCGCTCCAGACCGTCATCAGATTTTCTACAAGGCGAGGTATAGTTACTAGGTAGGTATTGGTAAAGAATAAGGCTTACTTTCACTGGAATTGTGTTCGATTTATTTTTAAAATATTCACCAATATTCCTTACTCCTTGTTTTCAACTTTTAAAAACTATGGTAATTTTAAAGACTACTTACCTATATATAAAATAAATATTGTTTTAATTTGCATAGTAACTGTTTTTTTTTCAGTTTATTCATCATGACTAAGGTAACATTCCTGTTATTCCTAACAACCATCGTCTTCAGTTACTGCCAGCGTCCATTCTACGCTGGCCGTCGACCGATCGGCTATCCTGACATACCTAATCCTGAATCAACAGACAGTGGCTATAGCGGTCCTCTCCCACCTCAACTTAATGGAGATAGAGAGTACGCTGACCGCTTGAGCAAATTGCCGATTGATCAGCAACCCATTTGGTTCATCAATTATAAACAGAACCTAGATCATTTGAACAATCCTCAGACTTACCCTCAACGACCGAATAGGTTCCTGCCAAATAACGGCTGATTAACTGATTAGATAACAGTGTCCGAAATTGATTTCTTAAAATAATACCAATCAACCAAAAATATAAATATTTAAAAGTAAAGGCCTTTCTATAAGATATGTTAAGTTAAATGATTGATAAATTGTATTTTACATTGTTCATACCGACCGTAATATAATAATGGTTATTTTTATGTTTGTTTATTTATCTAAATTCTGTGTTTTATTTAAAATTTAGTTTTATTTATAGGTATTTTAGTTTTATTTCTAATTTAGTATGTATAATATTTTTTCATTTATTACAATAAACTATTATATGGGTCATTCCATTATCGCGGGTGCAACATTTAGACGCCTGTTTTAGTTTAACCTAATTAAATAAAAAACATTTTTAATTAAATTTGTCTATGAAAGACTACATTTTAATATGTTTACTTTATATTAATTAACAAAATTTTTAATATGATATTTTAAAAGGTAGGAGAAAGGTTCAAACTGCCATCGCGGGTGCAACAAATTTGGCCCAACCTTTCCAGATCACAAACAAAAAACACATAAATCTGTTAATTCTAATACATTTAATACGTTATGCCTTAATATTTTGAAATATATTAAAATAACAAAGAACATAAAATAAAAACTCTAAACAAAACAAAAATAAACAATAATTTTTTTTATTAATCGCGGGTGCAACACCAAAAAATCGCGGGTGCTACCAGTCTAATTTAAGTGAACATAAACATCAATTTTACTTATATAGGAACAAAATAAGAGATCAAACCATATTGATTACTAACAATTATACTTTTTTTGTCGCTTATATTAATTATTTCTTTTGGAATACGTCAATAATTGCTGAAAATTCTATGAACATATTATTTCCATCAGTATTTTTCTTTGGCGCTTCCAACTTCGCGATAATATCATCAAATTGCACGTCTGCTATGTCATTAACGATTTTTGTGAATCGTTTGCCATCAACCGTCGTCATAAATTGTACTCTAACTTCTCCATCTTCATCCATATCACTCTGACACAATCCCACATAACGATATTGAGTATTTTTTTTGCCAGTTTTGCAGAGCAATTGTACAAGCACATACACACCAGCGCAAATATTTTTCGGTAAGACAGTAGCAGTTTCAGGACACGCTTCTGGTGATAATTTTGAAGCTTGAAGAGACGTTGATGGAGTTTTGTCATTTATAAATTCATTATCTGAATCAGTGTCTGAATCACTGTAAACATCAGAAACGCGCAATTTATTAGTCAAGGTATATCAAAACAAGGAAATTTATAATTAATAATACAAAAAGGTTACGTGAAAAAAAGTTGCACCCGCGATCTCACATGCGATCGCGGGTGCAACCAATTTAAGTTATCGTTTATTTTAACCTAACACTCATTACACGATTAAAAACAAATCATTTAAGTTTGGTTTTGATTTTTTCTTACTTTTGCAAAGTTTCAGAACGTTAGCTCTTTATTTTTGTGAAAAAAGTAAACTTTTATATCTTTTGCATCGCGGGTGCAACAAATTAACAGTGTATTCTAGCAGTCAATTGTTCTTAATAAATAACAACATATACTTACATTTTTTGACCGACGAAGATAAATGAATATTGTCACTTCACGTTTAGCCGGTAAAACATAACCTCAAACTGTCAACAACAACTGTTTCGCGCCAGTGTTGCTAGTTATGATTTTACAGTTTATACCAATTCTTCGGATAGCAATATTTTCAAACGCGCCAAAAAAGAAGATATGGTATAAAATCAAATAAAAATAAATTGATTATTATATTTAGACTTTCTTCTTTGCACTAATAACAAAAAAAACAACTAATAGCGTGATTGAAAAAACCATGTCGGAAATCATCTATAGCGGAATCGCCCATATGTTTTTATTTATCTGCTCACTATCCCACATTTTGTATGACAAAAATAATTGTCTTCACTTCTTTTTTTGTGCATTTTTTTATTTTTTAATAGTTATTCTGCTATTCCGGGCGGAGACGAATCTAACAAATCAAAAACCATGAAAATCGGTCCAGCCGTTCTCGAGATATAAATAGTGTAACTAACACGACTTTCTTTTATATATTAGATATTATTTACGAAAATACATTTAGGTTTGAAAATTAACATTAGTAATTTAAATTCATTTCTAGATGTGCTACTAATATATAGTTATTATATAATTATCCAAACAATATAAAAAATAGGTATGTTATTATACTACTAAGGCCATCTATCGGAAATTACAGAACTAATAAGGCATGTAATTGTGTAGTGTAGTGGTGTGATTTTAAGAGTAAAACATTTTTCTAAACCACAACCTGATAGTAAGTTAAGTGACTTGACTACCGTCGCCTATAGACGCAATACCATGGAAATTGCCAGTGTGTTGTACACCTTATAACAATGCCTCAATGGCAACCACCTCTCAGATGCAACTGCTGGAACACGCCAACAGGATTAGCATCAAATTTTAATAATAAATAAATAAAATAGGAATATAATGTTTTAATAAAATAAAAACATGTCTGGAAATGATTTGCCTTATGAATTATTTATAGAAGTTTCTGTTTTAAAAAAAACGATCTTATAAAGGCGGAAAAAGATCCACGCCCGCCGGTGAACCCAGGCCTCGATATTTTTTTTAGCTGTACCTACTTTATTTCCCCTGCACTAGGTATATTTCAAGGATTAAAACTTTAAACCACCAAATACAAAGAATGAGAATTACTTTAATAATTCTGCAACCTCTAAAAAAAATTAAAAACATGTATATTCATTCATTGTTAGGTTCTATTTTTCGAGGTTCGGTAGCGTAAATAAATATTTATCTACTTGAGTTGAGTAATACCAAAGTATGTAAATCGGACATTAAAGTTGACATAGAAAACATTACGCTATGATATATTCTTGCAACTGATACATAAATTGAAAGCGTAATTTGAAACAAAGAAAAGTATTATTCCAGAAATCGCGATTCCAGTTATTTAATCACTGTGAGGCCAAGAGGCCTATCATAGCATATTATGCTGCAATGTTTGCAGGAGAAGATATACGCTAGTGTTTATATTCAATAATAATATCTGATAATTTGTTTCTTTTATTCAGTGTCTACAACAAATTGGTTTCTTCGATAACTACATAATTCATTTTTGAAATCTCATAAAACACACAAGCGTGTTGAAAGGAGCAAGATTGGATGTGATGTGGCAGTTAATGAGAAGAGACTCCATCTTATCCAGCTGTGGAGGCCTATCATAAAATGTAATCAATCGTGGCTACTTTGAATTCTTTCCTCTCTACTTAATCTCCAGATAACAGAAAGTAAGTATTTGAATTAAGAGGCCATATTGCCACCCACGACTAAAAGTCAATATTTTCATAAGTGATATTAATATAACCTACTTATTTTAAAGCTGAAAACAAAGACAACTCGGCGGTACTTTTCTAAGAAACGATGTCTCATCGATAATAACATAGGTCAGTTCTTAGCTTGAAGAGGCGATGCCAAGTTTTGTACGTGACTTGAGTTTTAAGCATCATCCTTTTTTGAACAATATTTTTTCCTTATACTTAACAAACCTTTAAATTTATATCTCCTAAGGCTACTTACCATGAGACAAAAGAAAGAAACAATTTTTTTATACCACTCGGTGGCAAACAAGCTTACCACGGCCCACCTGATGGTAAGCGGTTACCGTAGATGGACGCTTGCAACACCAGAGGCGTCACGACCGCGTTGCCGACCTTGCATAAACCTTCTTAATCCTCTTTTGAAGAACTCCATGCTGTAGTCTCACAATCTCTCAAATTAAGGACATGACGCCAGGAAGGAAAACTAGTAGCAGTATTATTACTTACTTTTTTTTTTTTTTTATGTCACAAGTGACAACGAGGCGGGCGGGTCACCTGATGGTAAGTGACAACCGTCGCCTATAGACATTGGCAATACCAGGAGATTGCTAATGTGTTGTACACCTTATTACAATGCCTTAAAGGCGAACTGGCTCTCAAGTGCAATTGCCGAAACACACCAACAGGTGCTTGGCGACAGATTTTCAACTTGAGGGTGGTAGCCAGCCAGTCGAGTACTACAAAGTACCCTACCACCGTGCTGTGGTTTCCTCACGATGTTTTCCTTCACCGAAAGCTAAAGCTCATTGTAGGATTCGAACCCACGACCTCTGCCGCGGTATCCGACGTCACTTACCACTATCATCGCCTACTTTCATGGCAAGCCTCTTCCACGTTTTCTGTATTAAATGATCATAGGTTGCGTCTTGTTATATCATTGCCATCCAATGTAGCAATGCGACCAGCATTCTGGGCACGTTGCCTACTGACAACGACTTTTTTTTTATTTAGATTTAAATTATTCAAAACCCGACTGACAGTTACTGCCAGACATATCAACATACAGCCCAAATTGGCTCATTGACACGAAAAATAATACAATATATTTTTTAATTGATCTTTAAGGCCGGTAAAGAATGCAATGATTTTTACGGAAAATAGTTTTCTCATGGTATAGAATATAGAATATAAGGAGACTTTGTACAGATTTGAGTTGAAACTTCAACGTGAGGGAGAACTACGTTAACATTTCACAATTTTTACGACATAACAACATTTCTTCTTTACAAGTAGATATCGGGAGATTTCCAATTTTTCTTTGATCGAGAAAAGCGATTAAAACTTGGCAGTTTGTGCCAGTTATTCATTTATGTTAATACTTAACTAAACATATTTTTCCCCTCTAGAAATATTATTATGGGTGAAGTAAGTGAAATGTTGATAATAATATGTGTAGTTCATTATTATTAGCTGGGTGACCGAGCTTTGTTCAGAACATATATATTATGTGTTATTTCTAGTTAAATGAATAAAGTACTAATTTAGTTGTTTTCTATACTAATATTATACAGAGGAATTATTTGTTTGTTTTTTGCATTGAATAGGCTCTGAAACTACTGAACCGATTTGTAAAATTTCACCATTAGAAAGCTACAGCATCCCTGATGAATATTTTGTCCCGGAAAAGATAAGATCCCACGGGAACGCGGGAGAAACCGCGGGGAACAGCTAGTGTTTTATATTCTTAAAAAATAACTTTATATTAAAATAAATTTAATTTACTTGGTTATATATAAGATACAAATAAGTAAAATTTCATAAATATTCGCTCCACAAATTTACTGTAATTTGACGTTACCTAGTATTTCATGAATACGTGAATATAATATACATTCGTAGACATTTATGTCTCGTATGAGAGCTTCCATCGTAATTGAACGGAATTGGGGCTTACAAAGTGTTATCAAGTTATAAGATATTACAACCCTATTATAAATCAAAATTGAATAGCAATTGAGATAGTAAACTCACCTGAGACTAGAACTATTTAGTACCCTTTCATAAACGCTATTGAAGTAAAATATTGCTTTAATAGTCTTTTTAGTCAATTTCGTCAAATTTGACACAAGTTGTGTGATCGAAAATATAAATACTTGTTGGCTGTAATGATTTAGCTGTCTCAAATTCCAAGCGAGGCAAGCAAACACCCGAACGTGAAATAACTATTATACACTAAAAGTTAACTTCGAGTAAGTATGTAAATATGGTAGTTAAAGCAATTAAGAGTTTCTCTGTCGCTCATTACGCGATCCATAATTCTTGAGGTGAAATAGATGTTGTTTGCCGCTTGACTCTCGAGCTATTGCGGCGAATTTTCCGAGGGCTAACGAACGAGCCTCTCATAATAATGTCTTTACAAATTATTCCAAATCTCCCTTAAGTGGGCGTTAATAATTAGTTAAAAGCTATAATTTCTTACGCTTTCAAATGCTTTAATTGTTTCACGAAACAGATTATTCAAGTCGGGGCTCCTTAACTGGAGCGGATAAATGGGTTTAAAACATTTACTTAAGTTTTTTTAATTGAATCTCTATCTGAAAACAATATGCAAGTACATAATGAAATACCGTAGGTATATAAGCCGATATTTAATACTGTTTTGTTGGTCAATAAATGTCACGAAATTCTAAAAGATATTCCCCAGGAAATTTAATAGGAATATTTATAGGAGGTTGGAATCGTAAAATACAGTGGCAGGCTGTAAAACTGTAAAAAAAACAAACTGTAAAACACGTTATGGCAACAACATCTTGTTTAGTCATAATAAAATACATATAGAAAGCTTCTTACTGTGTTAGGCATTTTATTATATCTGACACAAAAATAGATATATTTTTTTCGGTAAAATAATATTTTTCCGCTGTAGGTACCTACTAACTTTTTGGTCCCAAAAACAGATAGGTTATTCAAATTTCGTTGGGTTATCGTAACACAACTTCCCCACAACTGACGTTTGTCGGCCGTGGGGATTTCTCATTCGTATCCACAGAAGGACCCATTAGGTATCTACTCCAGAGTGCTAACGCAATATGAACGCTGGCTGGTTTTTTTTACAATGATCGTCAAACGAAAGTTGTTCTGTAAATAATTGATGGCTTGTTTTACATAAATACTTTTCGCTTTACAGCCTTTATTATATACCCAGGCATCTTTATTCGCATTGCTTTCAGATATAAATCTATGTATATAAAAGAAAGTCGTGTTAGTTACACTATTTATAACTCGAGAACGGCTTGACCGATTTTTATGGTTTTTGATTTTTTAGATTCGTCTTCGCCCGGAATAGCAGAATAACTATTAAAAAATAAGAAAATGCACAAACAAATAATAATGAAGACAATTATTTTTGTCATACATTTTGTATAGAACGACTTTTTGACATGTCTCGAGATCGGGCTGATAGATGACAGATGATTTAGATTCACAAATTGGACACGGTAGGTATCGCTGGAATCGGGTTCTATGTTTTGTTTTAATTTCAGGACAGGACAACGTCTGCTGGGCCCACTAGTTACTACTAAACCCAACTAATCATAGGTTCCTGTTTGCTAACAGAGCAATGCATTGACACTATGCAAGCATTTAAATTCAACCTGACTGGTTTCCATAGTTCCTAATTTTGTGTGTATTATCCAATAGGTAGTGGAATAGAATAAAGAAAGTAACAACCTAAGTAAGTAATAACCTAAGTAAATATAGGCTTTTACCTCGTGGTAGCTCTAAATAGCAGGTTAGAATTTAGTTAGGTTTTATTAAAATAAATATTGAAAACCTTTTTGTGAAAAATATTTATTAATTAAAAGCTAACTGTCAGTTATACGCATATAACTTTAAATAGGTATATAAAATATATCAGTTCACATCTTACACTCGTACATATAGAAATTGATTTAAACGTTTAATAATTACTTGAACCTTAATAATATTTGGGTGCTTTTATGGATACTGAATTTACCAAGAATACTACATTATAGACGGATCAAAAAACCTCTAAATCTATACTTGGGCTTTTATGAACTAAGTTAATCTTAAAAAGGTATATACAAATGTGTATGTACGTATATTTTTATTTAAATATAATAATAATTTTTTTCTCTAGGTATACCACAAGTGACAACCAGCCAGGCGTGTCACATGATGATAAGTGACTACTGGCCATTAATTTATATTAAAATTAGCATCACTAAGTTATTTGTGCTGCATTGCATTATAACATTTTTTATTCGGCGGCGGTGGCGTCGTGTGGCGGGTCGCTCACTTCCCTATAATATTATAGGGAGCCACCGCCGCGGTGGCTGCCACACGCGTCATACTTGTGAACAGGTGCTGCTTGTGGGGGCTGGTCTGCTTGAGTTTGTTGTTTATTGAGTCAGTCATAATTAAATTCTAAAGATCACTATTTTTGCCGCCATAACACGCAAATATTGTCAAAGAGACTAGATAAATAATTATTGAATGTACCTAATAGGTGTAAGTTGTTTTTGAAAAGAGTAATTGCTGAGTTTATTGCCGGCTCTTCTCAGCAAAAGCAACCTTCCGAACTATTCATAAGTACCTGTGAAGGCCTATTTGGATGAATAAACAATTTAATTTCATTTCATATAATATGTCATGAAATAACAAAAGTATCAAATCATCTAAAATATCTGATTTTGATAGATGGCAATAACAAATTCTTTGGTAAGTAATATTTTAATAAATTAATCATCCTTTGTTTAAGTTCTAACTCCTTCTAGATTTGCCTTGCGGGTTACTGTTGACAATGAAAGAATTCTCCTTCTGTGCATATGACTGCGGATTATTCCTGTTGGCTTCTAAAGCTTGCCAGTTGATGTACCAGAAAGGTTGTTGGTCTATTGGTAGCTTACTCAGTCTATTGACAAGTGCCACATCTCCCAATGCTTCAATTGGCAGTCTAATTGTTGTTGTAGGTGTGTCGTCTGCAAATCTGGAAGTGTCAAGATATACAATTAACATTGGTTGTAGAGGATATTTTTTCTATTATTTAGATATTTGGCTAAAAATTAGCTTCAACTTTCCAAACGTCTTTTTGATTTTTTTTTATCGCCAAATTAGTATCATTACCTATTGGAACATTATTTCACTTTTTACACTTAGAGATGTACAATAATAAAATGTAAAATCTATACGTAAAGAATTTTCTCAAGCCTGCCGCTAGCTGTTAACTTATAGAGTCAGTCCGGGCCGTCGCTGCTGGGTCGCGGACGAATGCCTCGGGCGCCCCCGTATACCCAGCACCAGCAGCGACAGGTAGAAACACCGTGGGGTTTTAGTCAGTAGGAGTCTGACATAACCCGGCCAGCTGCCCCCCTCGAGCGGCCGGGTATCCATGAGGATTTCCCCACGTAAAAAAACAAAAAAAGGGTCAGTTCACACCGAGACGCGACGCGACGCGACGATACTGGAAGAGGCCGCAGCGCTGCGTGGTTCAACGTATTCTGTATTCTCACAATGAAATGTGTATCTTATCGTGTAGTAAATAAAGTTACATTTTGAGTCGCTCTTCTATTAAAATGTGCGCGCAGCGTCGCGTCGCTTCTCGGTGTGAGCTTATTGTTTTTTTTACACCCGCAACAAAATTTCGGATCTCATTATCTAAACTAATATTATAAATACTAATATTTGTTTTTTTGTTTGTTTCTTACGATTTAACTAAAAAACTACTCGACCGATTTCAAAATTTCCCTGGGTAACAATAGGCTTTATCTCGAGAAAAGATAATATTCCACGAGAACGCGGGTAAAACCGCGGAGAAGAGCTAGTTCCTTATAAATATAAAGTAGTATAGGTACAATATCATTATCTGTTTTCCATAGAACAAGCTCTCCTTAGTTTTAAATCAGATGTCCATGTGTAAAAAATATCTGACCATACATTTTATAATAATCAATATAATTATCGATGCCGATTCATATCAAGGTAAAGAATCCTGTATTACCTGTTCCATAAACTGGTTTATTTCACGACGATTTCTTAATTATTATAGCAATTAATTGTTCGTTTTATTCAAATTAAATTATTATTATTTAATACAAATTGCGAATAATATAAGTACCTGTTTCCAAGTCCGTCATTTGATATTGTAGTTGGCGGCAAAATTGTGGGGAATCCGATGGGATTTCTGCCGGCATACGGGGATCTTTGGGCGAAACAGCTAATGATAAGGGCGGAGAAGATAATGATGGAAGTATAACTCATGATGAAGCTGTAAAAGAAAAGTAAAGTGTTGGATTAGTATTCTACTTCCGACTATTATTACAAACGCACAATGATACCTTATATTTGTAGACGTTTGTTATTAAAACTTGCCGTAAATTATGTTTAATTTCATTCATGGATTTTAACTTTGGTTACGATATAATTCTAGCCCTGGAATAAGAGAGGATAATCCAGTTTTCTCAGGAGAATTTCTTAAGATACTAAAGATATGAGTTAAAACTGTTGGGCAAAAGCTAGTCTAGATTCTATGTTTACTAGATGTTATTTTATGATTTAATTTGCATTTTTTTTGTGTTTTTTGTGGATTATCGCAGTAACTTAAATTTAAAAAAAAATGAATTTGTAATTACCAGGAACTATTCTCATTGACCTAGAAGCATGAATTTGTCAAGAAGCAATATCATGTAGCACAAGTAAATTAGTAAATCAGAAAACAGTTTTGAAGTTATTTGATAATAAAAAACAACATCATCGAAAAAGAAACCGAAAAATCTTCGAGACTCGATTCCCGTGATGAATGAACTATTTACATAGAAAAAGTTTGTACAGAGCCTCGGTGCGTGAGTGAGCCCATGCACCCAATTCTTTATGTACTTATTTTTGATAATATTTAGTTCCTAATTTTATTGTTTGGTTCGGTGCCACTTCGACTCAAATTAAAAATCCTGCACTTGCAATTTATGAGTATTTTATAAAATAATGTATCCTTGTTTTTTATCTCGTGTAAATCTATCTAATCATGTTGACCTTTAAATAAAGTTTACGTCTTAACGTTGCAAAGCAGGTCCACTTGAATAATAAAAACCACACAATCAATTTACTTAAGCATTTAACTTAGTTGAGGTCATAAGTGTATCTCTAGAGATTAAATGCAATCCTATAAATAATACTTCAAGCACATTGAAGTTATAAACATGTGTGAAATAGTTAAGACTCTATTTAGTAGATTAAAGGGTTTATTTTTGAGCGAGGTTTATGCATCTGCCTGCAAGTAATGATTTGTATGTTGTGTACACTACCAGTTTGTGCAATAAAATTGAGATAATATGATAAAGATAAAACTACAACTACTAGACCTTTATTTAGCTTACAACTGTTTCCAAATATTTAATTTTGTCAGTTTATTTATTTAAAAATAAACTTTAAATCCAAGGTTTTTTTAATAATCTTGTATGAAAGAAGTAATAAAATAAGGTACCCACCTTTTTCTAGGTATATAAATATAGGAACAATCACTTTGTTTACAATATAAGCACGTTGACCTCAAAACAACGTAAACGAACTTATTTATTCTATATATTATTTTACTATCTTAATATAATAAGATGTCGTGTTAACACTTCAACGAATTTTACAATACTAACAAACTTTAAATGAATGGTTTATATAATAAAGTCTGGTCTTTAATAAGAGGGAGATGGCTTATAATAATAACGTACGAGTAGACTGAGACATAAAACTGCCCGGTGTGTTCATTGACGTATCTGAATAGTATACATAAATGTTCTGCATCTTTTTTCGGAATAAACCTTTGGGTTTTACCGCTTTGGAAGTACCTATGATGTGATTTCGGAAAAGGAATTTGATGACAATATTACCACGTTTTACTTTTTATTCACTGGAATCTGTGGAAATCACAAACATTAAAACATTTTGAAAAGGACAGCCAGACACATTTCATAATATCGCTAGCTCAGCGGGTTGTGATGTCGTGGGTTCGAATAGTAGTAGAGCTTTTGATGAAGGAAAACATTGTGAGGAACCCATGCACGTTGTTAGGGTACTTTGTACCCGACTGACTGGCTACCACCCTCAAGTTGAAAATCTGTCGCCAAGCACCTATTGGTGTGTTCCGACAGCTGCACTTGGGAGCCAGTTCCCATCTAGGCTTTGTGTGCTTACCACCTTCGGCCACATCATCACTTACTATGGTGAGATTGCGGTCAAACACAAGCTAAACTAGAAGTAAAAATATAGCAACAGTAAGGATGTTGACAGTAATAAGAAATAATAGATTCAGGAGGCAGTAGATACTCCTGGAGACGACACGCATAGTGAGGAAATTCCTTCTGGAGCCTTGAACAAGTTGCCAGCTTGGGCCTTGTTCCCGATGCCGGTTGGATGCTGTTATTTTATACTTTTAAATTGATATGTAGTTTTATTGTGTTATATCTGTGTCGACGGCGATGCGGAGGAATTCTTCGACGCACTTTTTACACTTTATAGTTTATTTTAGGTAGGTTTTACGTTAGATTAGTTTTTTTATTTGTAGCTTTATAATGTAAGTATCTATGTTAGTTTATAATTTAGTTTCTTAGAGATTGAATCTTGAAAAACTAAAAATACATATTTATTTAAGTGTGAAAATGAATAAATGGGATTATAATCAATAGTAAGACTGGTTATCTTGGAGATCCTTGGGGGAGGCCTTTGTCCAGCAGTGGACGTCTTCCAGCTGATATAATGATGAAGAAGGATGTTGATAAAGAAAACTAATTAGTGATGCAATAAATGCACTTGGAATGACTTGTAATTTTTCACAAGAGCTACGCAAATCAATTTTAATGCGTAGGTTAACAAATAGTCATTCACCACATGGTTTTCCCCACCATACTAATGATAATTTATTCATAATGCGGTATAAATAACAACATTAGATCTTAAAAATGCCTGAGAAATGGCACAACACACATAAATAACTTAATATTACAATATCCACACTACATTACGATATTTCATAACACACGATGGCATTTTTTAGGTCATTTTAAGGCTTTCAAGTTAGGCTAATTAGCCACTCTTTAACCCCACTTTCGGAGCGCTTATAACCTTTTCACTTATAGTATAATTTGTTAATAGGTGTCACTTTTAATATGACGATGACAGAAATTTAATCTGAGAGATGAGAATCTTCAGATAACAATCTTGTAATTAGTTTAGACGTGATTCGTTTAAGATTTTCGAATATTTGGTATATTGAGTAATTATATGAATAAACACGCTGTTAGCACAGCTGCAAGAAAGTACAAGTACATAATTACCTATGCGACTTCTTTGAATTCTATATTGATATAATTTTATTTAACTGGGCTTTCCACTACCAAAATTATTTCATTATTATGTTTTCTTTTTTAAATGTTTTTTTAAAAGACACGGTCATTCGAGTAGGTACCTATATATTTTTGGCCATTTAAATCAAATATCTAAGTATTCACAGTAGTAGGTAAAAATATTTACAATATGTCATCATTATATTAATATATGAAGAAGAATCTTTGTACCTACTATCTCTCCTTTATTTATGATTTTTTTAATTATTTAGAAGCACTTATGAGCTCTATGGCACCATAGACCACATACACACAGTGCGGCAGATTATACAGAAGACCGAGGAGTATAAACGGCCCCTGTGCATGGCGTTTGTGGACTATGAGAAGGCCTTTTTTGTTATAGCAGCAACAGAAATACATAATTTGTGAAAATTTCAACTGTCTAGCTATCGCAGTTCTTGAGATACAGCCTGGTGACAGACAGATGGACAGAAGGACGAACAGCGAAGTCTTAGTAATAGGGTCCCATTTTTACCCTTTGGGTACGGAACCCTAAAAAAGGGGTGCAAGTAAATCTCCTTAAGGCTGTTGTTGCCCTGTGTATGTGTACAAGAGATAGTATGTAAACAAGTTGTAGTTAAAGAAATGTGGTTTACCTTATAGCACCAATTTAGCATTCTACACATGAATGAACAGCAGCTAATGCAAACGTTGCATTGGGAATCACCGTGTCCATAATACAATTTCCTCTGAGTGCCGCTGTTGTGACGTCGTATTTTTACAATTTATATTCAGAACAGCACGTAAGTTTCTATATGGTATATAAAAAGAGAAGGCCTGACTCACTGACTCCTCAACGCCCAGCCTACACCCTTCGACCTAGAAAGCTTAATTCTTTCGCAGGTGTTGTTTTTAAGACGTATTACAATTAGTATACAAGGAATAAGAAAGGATTATTTGAAATTCAATCGTGAAACCGCGGGCGGAAAGCTAGTTAATAAGATAATTTTATAAGACAATAGCATCTTTTATATTCGATATAATGTCCACCTTGCAGTGTCATCCGTATTCAAGAGGGAATTAAAATTATACATAGCCTATGTTACTCGGTGATAATTTAGTGGCTTTTTATAGATAAAATTATTTTTTAATCAAAATTAAAAAAAAAAGTTTTCTCTGTATAATATTAGTGTAGATTATACTATAATGTTTGACTACAATCTCACTATGGTAAGTGATGATGTGGCCGAAGGTGGTAAGCACACAAAGCCTACATGAGAACTGGCTCTCAAGTGAAAAAGTTTTAAAATTAGTTCTCTTTAAACATATTTTAAACCCCAATTATTTTTAGAATAGATAATAATTAACCATTAGTTTTCTAAACTTTATTAAACAACACAGTATGCATCTATGTGTAATTAACAAATATCGTTGTTTAAATAAATTAAATGCTCTCGTGAAAATTCGTATTATCTCGAGTAAAGTCGAGAATAAATTAAAAATAACTTATGTTTGTTTTATCTGCGAAGCTTCAAAGGTGATGAAAGTAACTCCAGCCCTTTTGCATTAGTAGTGCTTAATTAAAATAGAATATGTTTATACGTATATGTGTTTATACACTTATTTAAATATTGTTTATGTGTTTATGAACGGTCCGTTTGAAAAACACCTGTTCAGTATTTATTCATTTCTGAAGAACTGTTTTTATAATTTTATCTGCCACTGTTTTTCATATTATACTAGCTCACCCGCGTCTCCGAGGGACCTTATCTTTTCCCGGGATAAAAAGTTTCCTATCTCTTATTCCAGGGTATAGTCTATTTGAGCGCCAAGTTTTAGCAAGATCGGTTTGTAGTTTCGGAGTTAATCGCGGACCAACATCGAGACACGGGAATTTTATATATAAATAATATAATAAATTTAAATGAATATCTCACTTTTTCTCAAGCCTTGGCCAACTATTTAGCAAAAAGTCAATATGACCAAAGAGAATATTAATTATCAATTTATGCCTTTTGCGGTTGAGACCATGGGTCCGTGGGGGTCTGAAGCTCGTCGTTTCGCAAATATTTTATGTAAAAAAATAATCGAGGCCTCGGGTGACCGCCGGGCGGGGAGCATCCAAAGAGGAAACGCTGCCAGCCTTTTGGGAACCTTGCCGATCGGCAGCAGCGGCAGCCTCGAAGAAGTTTTTTATACATTTGTTTGCATATTTTGTACATTTGTTGTAAATAAAATTCATTTATACCAAAGAGAATTAATTTCATATTCAATTATTAATTATATTTTGTATGAGTGAGGTGGCCCGGTTCAACTGTTCCCTTATGTATAACAATTAATGGTTTATATTTTTCTGTTTGACAAATTTAAATTTGTAGGCCCATTCATATTGTCATAATACCTAGGGAGCGTTCAAGTATTACGTAACGAATTTGGGGGGTGGGGGGGGGTCTTGTAAAACGTTACGATGCGTTACAGGGGAGGGAGGGGGGTTTGAACTACTTGTTACGTAACACTTTATTTTAACATTTTCGGTACTTTACGCCACATAATTGTGACTTTTAGGTCAAAATGCTCACTTGATGGTTACGTAACGTTTTACTAGGGGGGGTACAGAAAATTGTGACGGCGCGTTACATGGGGGGAGGGGGGGGTCAAAAATCTCCAAAAATTGCGTTACGTAATACTTGAACGCTCCCCTACCTATCATAGGTACCTACTATGAGATATAATATATAGGCATATTATATAGAGCCACAGGTCGATTGAGTATATGAACAAGATTGCTTGTCCTGGTTCTGGGTGTATTTATCTATTTAAGTATGTATTTAAATAAGCATTTAATAGTATTTCAGTCGTCTGATTTCCATAGTACAAACTCTACTACTTTGGAATAAGAACGATTAGTTAATGAAGTATCGAATAATTATAATAGTAACTGTCAAAAGTGTTACACTTGACCTTTTAAACAAAGAGATACACACAGTAAGTCCTACCTATAAGTTAGACAATGAAAATTTTATTGTTTTTCGTTTCGAAACAAAATCAATGGAGAATTTTTCCTGGTTGCGCTCTAAAGTGAAAACAAAAGAAATAAACTTGGCTGAAATAGAATTGGTTTGTTCATTTGAAACGGCAAATTAAATGGCGATCGTTGAATCAAAAGTAATCCGAATTTTATTGTAGCTACACTGGTCATGACTGGTATTAATACAATACGCTCTCTCTACGCCTGAGTTTACAGCACTTACGGAAACGTACAGAAATCTTTGTAACTCGCATGTTTAAAGAATTTAGCTGAATAAGCAGTAGAAATATACATGTACCTATTGACAGTAGGTCAAACGATTCTGCTGAGAAATATAATATCATGAATTTATATTTATCTTAGTTCTTCGCAATAAATAAAAGTATCGATGGATTGTGTAAATGTTGACAATAAATTATAGACGAATGAAGGAGAAAGGAAAACATGCTGTAGATACCCAAGAAAAATACTTAATTGAAAATTGTCGACATTATTTAGGTTGTCTCGCATGACACTTATTAACTAAACCTGCTGAAATCAATGTGATGCTAAGATTTAGTTCATTAGGGTTCCGTACCCAAAGGGTAAAAACGGGACCCTATTACTAAGACTTCGCTGTCAGTCCGTCTGTCTGTCCGTCTGTCTGTAACCAGGCTGTATCTCAAGAACCGCGATAGCGAGACAGTTGTATTTTTTTGCCGTTTTTACGGAACCCTTCGAGCGCGAGTTCGACTCGCACTTGGCCAGTTTTTTTATTTCTTAAGAGTATTTGTGAGAAATTTTCGAGTTTAATTTCTAAAGTATTTTTGGAATTTTATTTTATTACTTTTATATAAGCTTGTGTTTGACTGTAATCTCAACATGGTTCGTGATGATGTGGTGATGATAGGTGCTAAGCACACAAAGCCTACAGGGGGAACTGGCTCTCAAGTGCAGCTGTCGGAATACACCGATAGGTGCTTGGCGACAGACTTTCGTCTTGAACGTGGTAGCCAGCCAGTCGAGTACTACAAAGTACCCTACCACCGTGCTATGGTTTCCTCAAGATGTTTTCTTTCACCGTATCTTATTTGTCTCGTAGTAAAACATTGTTTTTCTTCCTAACATTTTGGCAAAGGCCCTGAAAAATAAAAGTGATTGCATTCAGCTTGGATCAGATCCAAAAGAAATGTAAACACATTTAATTTAACTGCAGCAGGTTATATGCAATGATTTTACTATTTTCATTTCACGAAAATTGCTGTTCTCAAATGTTTGTGCCCAATCTGATTAATTTAGAAAATCCATTTTTAAAAACTAGTCCCCTTAGAAACTTAATACTAAAAAAGATCATCGGTTACCAAAAAAAGTGTAAAGTACCTAAATGTGTGTGTATTGTTTGTTTTATTAATCTTATACCTTTAAATTCTTTGTAATGGATATTATAAACTTTAACTGTGCCAAATTTCATACTCCTTCGTCCGCATGATTTTCGTAAAAAAAGGTTAAATAAGGTTTTGCTTCACGTTTTTATATAACTATGATTTGAATTCTTCAATATCTTATGAGATATTTGCTAAACTTCTTGTAATTTTTTGGAGATAAAAAGAGTGAACATTATTATTTTAGTTTTTATGTAATAATCGGTAGGTATTGCTCCGTAATCAAACAAAAAAACTCTACAATACTATTAAATACAAACAAAAAAATCATAAGAAGACGATTTCAAAGAGCTTTGAGGCTGTCGAAAACACATTATGAAAACGTTTACCCGTAGGATTAAAATGGAAAAATTCAATTTTTCCCGCTTCCAGTTTTTGTGAAGCACATGAAAGTCACACGTAATGCTTTGTGCAGTCACGCCGCAGCCGTGGCGTGACTGCACAAAGCAGCGTGTGGCTTTTATTATTCACCTTCAGTATTTATATTACAAACATCCCACTAATATTATAAATGTGAAAGTTTGGATGGATGGATGGGTGGATGTTTGTTACTCTTTCACGCAAAAACGGTAGAACGGATTTTGACGCCGGTTAAACAGCGGGGGACAGCTAGTAGCTTAATTGGAACGTTGTAAACGTTTCGTCACACATCATTTTCACAACATCTATTTTCATCTTAATAAACTGAACACCCAATGTGTTCAGTTTATTATCATGATACGAAAGATATACATATTTTATGCCATACTCGCATGCCTCGCGGTTTTAACCGCGTTCCCGTGGGATTTTATCTTTTCCGGGATAAAAATATAGCCTGTAACTAAGGGAAACGGTAGCATTCTAAAGGTAAAATATTTTTTGAAATCGGTCTAGTAGTTTTTGACTTATTCATTACAAACATACAAAAATACAAATCTTTTCTTTTTCCTATATTGAAATCAGTTTATGCATCAAAGGAAAAAAAACTAAAAAGATTAAAAAAATTACGTCCATTTGTTGACTTGCCTTATGATCATAATATTATGCCAGGTAATTTTTGTTTTTCAAACAAGTTTTTGAGTGTTTCTTACTATATTTAAGTAATTTATTGTGGCAATAAACTATTAATTTAATACTTTTCTAATCGATGTTTTCCTTATGAGAGATTCCAATTTAACATGCGTAAAAAATCTCTTGATTGGCAATAAAAATAGGCAAACGTAATTTTGTGCGCGTTTCGTTAAAATTACCAAATTTTTCGCCGAAAGCTAGTATTTTAATCCAATAAAACAGGTTTAATATAATAAACACTTTTAAAAACATTTAACTATTGTCCTGTTAATATTTATTTACCACCAAGTTTCGAGTGTAAAGGCTGACATTCATTATACAGTGCAGTACAGTCAGCATGTCCGTGACATTAAAAATGCTTTCCGCACCTCAATTAATTAAATTGCAATGAACTGCTTAAATTGGTTAAAACTGGATTTTGCATTTCGTATTAGTGATCACTTGATCATCAACAGCTGATGACATTTTATGTAATTTTTTTATAGGGTTTGAATTTCATTATTCATTTCTAAATCAAAATTAAGTCAGCAGCTACAAAGCATTAAAAACGTATTTAACAATTAAAACAATATTTTTGTCTGGACGTTCTCTCTAAAGCAGCTTCATTTTATTTTCTTCTCTCTTTCTCTCTTGGACTCACTCATCCCACTTACTACGTCATATTGCATCTGGTATAATGGCATGATTTTATTACCCTCCATATAGTACGATGCTGCAGTTTCAGAGCATATTAATGTACCACTTCGGACCGGACAAGTGATTTATTCAACAACATAAATCACTTCCACTTCGATAGACTTGTATGGACACTGGATTCATTAACTGCATGAGCTTTTCTGGCTTTCTATATACTATAGTTAAATCTGCTAAAAAACATCGTTTTGCCGATTAGCTTTTTGGAGTCAATGATTTATGAATTATTTCAGATATTTGTAATACCAGGGTCACATAAATAAAAAAAGACTATAGCATGATTTTTAATTTTGGGCCTCATAGTCCATATAATCATGAATATTAGACACATAAACACGATCCCTAAAAATATTCTTCATTAGATGTCGCGGGCAGAAGTCCAGAGGGACTTCAATGTAGCCTGAGAAAAACAAACAAAATATATATCAAAATGAGACTTATAAAGAATGACGAATACTTTAGATGTTTTATAGTTATAGTATAATAGAAACATTTTAAAAGTAACATTAAATAGCTTATAACTTAGCGAATAAACGTTGATATGTATTGTTGGAAAATATATCAGTAGTTGCTGGTTGAAATAGTTTAAAAGCAAGTGTTATTAGATACCTATACTTTACCAACTTCTACTATCTATTAGGTACTTTATGTCATGCGAACAAATGAGACCAAGCTCAAAGCGAAATCCTACTAATCGTTTAGATATTTGTATGTTTGTTACTCAATGACGCAATAACTACGGAACGGATTTTGATGAACCTTGGTACACAGGTAAATTATATCTTGGATTAAAACTAAGGATACTTTTAATCTCGGGAGAAGATGAGGTTTCCCCTAAAAAACGGGTAATACCGTGGGGGAAAGCTATTAAAAAATATATACAGCCAAACTGTTTTAATAGTGCCCGACTATTATAATTTTTAAATCTGTCACCAAGCGACTGTCAGTGTTTTCCGACAGTTATACTTGAGAGCTATCGAGAGTTATAGATAAAACTGTGAGAAACAACATAGGCTAAAATCAAACAGCCATAACATACCAGAGTAATCTTCATCGCCTCGACAGTTGATCATGTCCAGATAGCAACCGTTGGTGAATGTCTTGTAAACATAATCTCTAAACTTCGACGCTCCACACACCGGACGGTAGTGATTCGGACAGAATACTGGACAGGATTCCCCGTACGATCGTCTGATATTTGTCTTCATATGATTTTTCACACAGAATTTTAGAGGAGTTGGTTTGAGTTCTAAAACAAAATTTGCTGGTTAATTGATAAAACCGGCCAACCGAGTTGGGCTCGCGCACGAAGGGTTCCGTAAAAACGGCAAAAAAATCATGTTTGTTGTATGGGAGCCCCCCTTAAATATTTATTTTATTTTGTTTTTAGTATTTGTTGTTATAGCGCAACAGAAATATAATTTGTGAAAATTTCAACTGTCTAGCTATATAGCAGTTCTTGAGATACAGTCTGGTGACAGACAGACGGACAGACGGACGTACAGACAGCGAAGTCTTAGTAATAGGGTCCCGTGTTTACCCTTTGGGTACGGAACCCTAAAAACGAACGAACGATTTTCTCTTAATTTTTGTGAAAATACCCGTCAACCTTTATGATGCACGAGTACTTTTCAACTTGTAAGGAATGTAGTTGATATTCAGTTGTTTATTTATAACAACTTGCTTTAAAACTACCAATACCTAAATAAAATAACTATGCAGATAATGCATATAAACAAGTACCTATATCTACTTCAATGAGCAAATTAAACAGAGTAGATAGATTTATTTATCTAAACTAATATTATAAAGAGGAAAGATTTTTTGTTTGTTTGTTACGATTTAACTCAAAAACTACTCCACCGATTTTAAAAATTCTTTCACCATTAGATAGCTACATTATTCGTGAGTAACATAGGCTATATTTTTATCCCAGGAAAAGATAAGGTCCCACGGGTGGCTAGAAAATCAATAAAATAATCAAAATATCGTATTGAGAAAATAATATGCGAACTCTGCTATGGATAGCTCTATGCCTGTAGCTACGCTCATATTCACTAACGTAAAGCCTAGGTATATTGTGTATTGTTATGTCTGTGTGTAACTTGTGTGTGTGTGATTTGTCCCTGTACACTATAAACGTACTCTAATGACGCAATAAATTAAGATGTAAGCACACATTGATATGACAATGTGTGCATCAACATTAGGTATGTGTCTATATTTTTAGTAATATAACGGGTCTATGCGCGCACAGAATATTATCAATACATTATTTTGACTAAGTTGCATTGATCGTGACTGGATCGGCCAAAAATTTTTTTTTATAAAATATTAAAAGGCTTCCGTTATATTTTTTTTTATTCTGGATAAGCTTGTGTTTGACCACAATCTCACCATAGTAAGTGATGATGTGGCCAAAGGTGGTAAGCACACAAAGCTTAGATGGGAACTGGCTCTCAAGTGCAGCTGTTGGAACACACCGATAGGTGCTTGGCGACAGATTTGCAACTTGAGGGTGGTAGCCAGCCAGTCGAGTACTACAAAGTACGAGCGTTCGAGCTCAAAATCTTCGCCACGGCTTTCGACGTCAATATACGAGTACGCTATCATCTGCATAAAATTGTACCTACCACGTGAGCTTCTTTGTAAATTGATTATACCTACATGTTTAAAAAAATCTATGGGCCAAAGAATACCACGTAAAGAAGTGACACTAACATCCCCGACAATTAACCATCATCCGACTTTGTCCGCAAGTAAAAAAAGCATAAGTATTATTCACTCATCGATCTAAAACTCCACCCAGGGCCTCAGCGCTCACTGCGAGTGTGTGTGTGATTCAGTGTCTCATGAAGTGTCCTAAGTCTAGTCTATCATAAAATCTATTATTATGCCGCTAATAAAATAATAATAATCTATACCTACTTATATTATAAAGAGGTAAAGTTTGTGAGATTGTGAGGTTGTAGGAGGTAATCTCTGGATTTACTGAACCGATTTTGAAAATTCTTTTACCAATAGAAAGCCACGTTATTTGTGACTAGGCTATAATTTTATTCCGGGAAAAGATAAGGTCCCACGGGAACGCTGGTGAAACCGTGCGGGACAGCTAGTCTTTTATAAAGTTACTTAGGGGAAATCACCAATGCTTACCAACTGTGTAACACTTGGAATAAGTATCCATTGCGCATTTACTAGGAAATATTTTGTACGTTTTTCCTAGTACGTCGAACCCGCATTCCATATTGTTATTTCCCGGTGGACACGCGACTCTGCAAGGCTCACTATTTGTCTGGAATATTGCTAGAACGAATAAAATATAAAATGAAGTTGTATAGCGAAGTGTCAATCATTTGAGCGTAAGAGTAGGTAAGTAAAGAGTAAGATTATGTTGATCCCTTATATGTATAAATCTACTCTACTTTTATTTGAATATGAAATTTTAAAAACTATAGTTTTTGTATAATTATGCTTTGTTTTATCGTGAAGTTTTAAAGTTTGTGCATAATTTACCAGAATAATAATTTTAACCTATTGGTTCTGAAGAGGTACGGTCGGCCAAGAAAGTGGTGTGCGAGTTTTGATTTAGTTTCCTAGTCATCGAAAATTACAACAAGGTTCAAACTAAAAAGATATCACTTGAAAGAGATGCATAATAATGACATGACGTTGTCATAAGTTGTCAGATTGATCTGCCAAGTGAAACTAACTTTAAAATAATGAAACACGTGTAACAAAATGTAAAAATGACAACAAACTCACAGCACAGTAACATAAATACAAACAACAAGTATTCCATATTCATAAAAATGTACTGAGAAATCTCAAAGGAATTACTCGGCTGTTGTAATCTTACATTCAAATTATTTATGATGAAATTTTAATTAAGATAAACTGAGTTATATCATAGAGTCAACGGTGCAAAACATAGCCAAATGAATTAAGTCTCACGTTTGGATTAATCTATCAATGGAATTTTTGGTCTGTACTCCTTTTTAAAAATCATATATAAAAAGAACATAATAAAAAAGAAACCGGGATGGATAAGAGTCGAGATGATCTTTTGAAGTAATATTTTTTTATAATATACAGTGTCCGGTAAGTAGAACGACAAACTTAAGGGGGAGATAAGTGGGTGCTGCTAACTACCAAATATACAAAAATGACCTCAGTAAAAGTGTCACCATTTTCCAGATATTTTAATACTTCTGATTTTTACATGGGTTCTTTGTTTTTTTTTTTATTTTAAATATCTTGATAATGGTGACACTTATAAGTACTAAGGCGTTTTTGTATACAATATGTTAAGTTAACATATTGTATATTCGGTAGGTGACCTGCCCTCTTCCTACTTATTGGACAACATGTATATAGGTAGCAATTGTGAATCTAAACCATTCACGAATCAACTTCATCACAGAGTCCAGCTGTCTAGGAGGAGTTCATTTTCATACACACAAACAAAAGAAATATATACGTAAAGATAAAGATTTGGGTTTTATAATAGATAATTAATAATGTTATGTTTTTTTCGGCCTCAGCGATTTTTAACCTTTTCCATGTAGAGGCATCGTGTAAAAGATCGCCCTTCTTCACAACCCTCCAATATTGCGAATAGGGCAATGGTAGCCACACGCGCCATACTTGTGAACAGGTGCCGCTTGTGGGAGCTGGTCTGCTTGATTCAGCTATTTACTTATAAAAAATGATTTGTTGAGTTACTAGCTGTCCTTCGCGGTTTCCCCCGCATTCCCTAAAGAACTTATCCGGAATAAAAAGGTACTTATCTTTGTACTAAAAAGTATCCTATCTTTTATTCTAGGATATGATCTATCTGTGTGCCAAGTTTAATCAAAATCCGAGTTCGATCCGACAAAAGTATTTTCGAGAAAGAGTAACAAAAATCCTAACAATCTTTCACATTTACCTAATGCATGTTGTAGCTATGTAATGTAACATGCAAATATCATGTAATTTATCTAAGCTGTTTTGAAAAGAGTATAACTGCCGAGTTTATTGCCACCTCTTTTCAGCAAATGTACCTAACCTTCCGAACCGTGCGCCGAGTCTAGTCTATCCATAAGGGCATGTGAAACTCTATTTGGTTAAAATATTATAAATATGATATCTGTAAAATATACATACAAATAATAAACAGCACATTTGAAACTCAAGCATTAGTTAAAATAATCCCAACCGCAAAAGATTTATGCAATGCAAAGAACAGTATAATTCTGAAAGATTTATTTAACTTAAACCTAATTAATTCTTTAATCTCCAGTGGTCAAGTAAGAAAAAGTCCGAGTAGTATAATATAAGTTAAGCTCTACTAAAGGTTTAAAACTAGGTTTTAAAACAATAGTAGAATAGATTACAGTTGAAGCTAATTTTGTTTAATATTGGGTAATCATTCAAAAGAATCATCAGTCATCCTACATATAATTTAGGTCATCATAAAGAAAACATCATAAGGAAATAATAGCACGGTGGTACCTACCCTTTCGGTCGGATTAGAGTCGGGTACTTTGTAGTACCCGACTGGCGGGCTACCACACTCGTCATGTTGAAAATCTGTCACCAAACACCTATGGGTGTGTTCCGACAGCTGCACTTAAGAGCCAGTTCCCATCTAAGCTTTGTGGCTTACTTCATGGTGAGATTACGGTCAAACACAAGCTTATCCAAAATTTAAAAAAACGCACAGGTTTGTGACATTTTATAGTTTAGTTAGGCTTCTTTTCTTTATGAAATAGGTCCCTGTTTATCACAGCTTGTAGACTTGTGGAAGTTTCAGGAAGTTTATTGAGAATATCGAAAAATATAATGACTAAAATTATGTGAACAAGTCGATTGATTGGCCAAGTTCAGCACTATCGAAGAAAATGATACGACAACAGTTCAATGTGCCTCAACAATAAACCCAGATTGCGAAGAAAAAAGCCTTTATCCCTTTGATTTAAACTTCCGTTTACCGTTGGCAGTCAAAGAATATTCTCGGGAAATGAACCGGGCTATTGTTCAGCCTATCCTTCTCAATGTCAAAGAATATCTAGTAGAAAAAACGACTTCATGAAAAATTGGAAGACAAATAGCTAACTCTATTTTTTAAACTTTCTCGGAACGATTCAACGATGTAAACGATGATTATGTATCAATATAATTATAAGTAATTGATAAAAATAATCAGTAATCAATAAATATTATAATTTAAGGCGATGATAGCTCAGTGGTAATTGACGTCGAATACCGCGGCGAAGGTCGTGGGTTCGAATCCTACAATGAGCTTGAGCTTTCGGTGAAGGAAAACATCGTGAGGAAACCATAGCACGGTGGTAGGGTACTTTGTAGTACCTGACTGGCTGGCTACCACGCTCAAGTTGAAAATCTGTCGCCAAAACACCTATCGGTGTGTTTCGACAGCTGCACTTGAGAGCCAGTTCCCATCTAGGCTTTGTGTGCTTACCATCTTCGGCCACATCATCACTTACCATGGTGAGATTGTGGTCAAACACAAGTCTATTCAGAATTAAAAAAAAATCGATATTTTCTTTTGACGATGACCGATGCATGCCAATGCAGGATCTTCGTGTACTACACTTACTGTACTTACACGACACTAGAGTTCAAGTGGCCTTTTTACTATTTCAAAGAGAGGCTTTTACTTTTGTAGTTCCACTAGGTTCCATAGAGGTTCCACAGAATTGTTCATCGTGACATGAAAAAGAGTGAAATGATAACAGCTCTAAGTATCCACTAATTTATATACACTCGTCTAGGTAGGTTATCGTTGAAGCCGAATCACAATGCTCATCATGAAGCCTTTTGGATAAAGCTTATGGTGGTCTTAAAATTACGTTCTCCATTCGCTGAAATGTTAGCATTAGCGATTAATTTTCTTCGAAAAACTAATTGTTAAGTACATTCCAATATCGTTATTATTCTTGTGGTAATAATCAAGTAAATAAAAAAAAATCTTCACAAAAAAATTAAATCCCTTTTTGTATTCGATACCTATCGCGGTTAAGTTTGATGCATCAGTATCCTAGCGCCGCGCTCCCAGAATGTTTGAAGATCATTAATTTGATAAAAGACGATCGCCATTGTAACCTTGTCGCCTTCACCCCGAATAATTACTCCCAATTTTGCACAATGGAAAGTAATGGAGACGCTTTCGGGACGAATACAATAATGAATAGAAACTGAGTGAAATATTTTTAACATTTAACATTTTCAATAAAATATTGTATGGTTAAAACTCTGTTATTGTACGTAATAGTACCTATAATGACTTCCAAAATGTATAAATATATTCTCACACACTTGCTCATAAAGTGGCTCTAATTTCACTGCAATGAGGCACATAATGACACCTATAATTAATCTGTGACTTTTTCATTGCTATTATTCACAAGTGAGTTATAGGGTTTTTTTTATTTTATTTTATTGGTTGAGTTGCTTTGTTATAAAAATGTTTCGATACAAAAAAAAAGATCGTGTTCAATAGTACAAATAAATTAATGTACCTATTGCTTGCTCATTTCATGCAAATTCGTATTTAAAATAGATAATTTCAACTTGTACGTTTTTAATAAATAAAGCTTTCACTCAAATATAACTCTTGTTTTCTCTTTAATAAAGAAAACTTTGGATTATAATATCATTTTGTACGTGGCTAAAAAAAGAAAAAAAACCTCATTCTTTTAGTCTATGGCCGATCGCCATTGTTAGATGAAGATTACAACTACATTGGGACAACTTTTCTTTCTTTCATTCAGGGTAAGTAGGGTTAGAAAGAGAGATTGTCCCAACGTGGTTGTTATCTTTCTCTTTTTCGCACTTGATATGTATTTGCTTCAAGTAGGTATGGAGTGGGTCCTATCCAGGTAGTATAGGTAGGTATATAATTCTTGCAAAAAAAATTCCACAACTCGTTTTCACTGTTAAAATTATAGTTATTTATTAATTAAAACATCTACAAGTACTAGTTATGAAGAAAATGATTCATGTTTACACCGCCCGATATAAGCTGTGAAGCCCTTAACGTTATGGAAAGTTTACTACCTGAAAACTATCTGGGTATTATCTACTAAATAAAATGATTTTTTAGTATTGTTTTCTTCACTAGTGTGTTGAAAAACGTCGTATCGTACAAGTGTGTAATGTTGGTGATTACCGCTGAGGCGACATTGAGACCCGAGCCGTTAGGTGAGGGTCATAAGAGAGCGGAGGACGGTAATCGTCAATACACACGAGTATCATTCGACATTTTCCAATGTACCTACTATTATAAATATTATTCTTAAATTTATCTCCAGCCTACTGCTCGTAACCTACGGGAGGATTACTCTATACCGAAAGCAGATTTTATTTACTTTCATTCAAAATATTATGTTTCAATCATTTTCTAATTGAAACTCATATAACCACGAGGCATGTAAAATAAAAATCTATCATGGTTTCTCGATATTGAATTACCTTACATTAGGCTAAAGGATTCCTAAAGGACCTAAAGATTCATTTTCAGATAAAAAAATTATGAAATGAAAACATAATAAGGTTCGGCCTCTGAGAGACTCCTTTCAGCATTTTTCGCTTTTCCCTTTAGTTTAAGAGTTGGACCACGCTAAGTTGAAAAATTGATCCTGTATATAGCAATAATTTTATTACATCAAATTATATTTTAGTCCACATTGTTAGCTATTTATAATATAAGACCTATGCGTCGATGGATTTTAATGTTTTCATTACAATCCATCGACGCATTACAATTGTAAAGTTATTAATTATGTCACTTAATTTAGTTAATCGAATTGTAGTCGATTATTAAGATGATTTTTGTATCTGTGGTTTGTGGTAAAAAATATATATAGATCGTCTGTGGACGGTCTGTAGATAGTGATTCACTTTTGCTCGAGATTTTGTACGGTGAAGACAAGAATTATATGAAGTTATTGGATTTCAAGACTTTAATTTTGGGAATCATCATCCTTCCACGCCCTAAGTACCTGCAGAAGATTTCACTTCAGAAGCGGGATCAAGAAGTTCCTGTACGTTGAAAAGCAAGATTTAAGGTCAGATGATTTTATGTTGTCTTATGTGTGATTAATTCGGAAGTTATATCAGATAGCAATATGTGTGATTTATTTTAAACGTAATCTATACGTTAATTAAGTGTAAATTTAACAAGATTTGATTTCTGGTAAATCCATTTCATGAAATTGTGAACATACCGACATTTTTTTTACATTATAAATTTATTGTGAACGATTGATGCAGCAGTTACCTACCCACATTGTGTACAATTATTTTGTTATTTATAAAATTTCGTGAAGCATACATTTTTGCTATTTATACATGCAATCATGCAACATGTTATGTAAACGGTCTATTTTAGCGAAATGGTACTAAGTTGATGAGTCGTTAGATATCAAAAAGAATCATAAATATTTTTTAGTTTATGATACCTACATAACTTATTGATTTCGATTTTTTTTTCGTCATTATTTCCTTACCTTCTTTATTTTTTTTCTTTTATTCTCTTCTTCGCTGAATATTCGATATGGACAGGCGTCGTAAGCGACTAAAGTGTACTAATAATAAATATAAACGTAGGAAAACATCTGAAACACATACTAATCGTGTTTTAGTAAGCGATCATTCGTATGATAGATGCACTCAAGTTGCAACAAGTTCGTGGGTAACAGAACCAATTGAAAATCAGGATCTGACCTCACAATCACAACTTCAGATAGATTTAAACGCAGATATTTTGACGCATGAAAAAAGAAATTTGCAATTAGCCCCTCAGGTAACGGTTGCAGGTTTGCAACAACCACCGATTGAGTTGGTCAGTCAGGGTCAAGTAAATTTTACTGGGTCGGGTGATTTTACGGGTGATTCTGTGCATACTTCGTCCAATTTTTGGGGTCGCAATAATTTTCCTGTCAATTTTAGTGTTGTACCTGAATTTGATCCAGGTGATAATCGTCAAACGGTTGATATTTGGATAAACAAAGTAAACAAGTGTGCGCAGATTTACTCGTGGAATGATTTGCAGGTTTCTCACTATGCTTTACCTAAGTTAAGTGGGTTAGCTAAGAGATGGTATCAAGGTTTACCCTCTGTTCAATTTACTTGGACAGAGTGGACACAAAAACTTAAAGCCGCATTTCCATCTAATGAAAATTACGGAGATCTTTTAACATCTATGTTAAAGTTGCGTTGTAGATTTGGCCAATCTCTAGAAAATTATTATTACGATAAAATGGCGCTTATCAACAAATGCGAAATTTTGGGGATAAAGGCAGTAGGATGTTTACTTCACGGAATTGATGATAAATTCGTTAGAATGGGTGCCGGTGCCTGTATGTTTACCGAACCTGAACAATTATTAAATTATTTTAGAACCATGTCCGAGAATGAACCTTCGACGTCATATAACTTTAGAAACAGACAAATAACACCAAGTCGTATAAATAAGCCTAGCGAGCATCAAAGAACCAATTCCGAAAGTAACCATCTGCGGTGTTTTAATTGTAATTCGTTAGGTCATATTAGTTTGAAATGCTCAAAACCGATTAAACGATGCAATTTTTGTTTTAAGTTTGGTCATGATACTCGTGACTGTCGTAGAAAAGTATCTAATTTTAATGATTCAAAGTCGGACGTAGAAGCAAATGTTAACGCTCAAGCCAAAACTGTACTTTGCATTAAAAATCAGCACAATGAAAATGACAAATTTTATAAAACTGTAAAAGTAAATGGATTTGAAAAGCTAGCTTATGTAGATTTAGGGAGTAAATGTACCCTCATTCGTGAGTCTGACGCTAAACAAATATTTGATACATGGGATCACGATGAATCTCCAATTTTACAAGGATTTGGTAACGCATCAGTGAAACCGTTAGGAAATAAGAAAGTGTTGATTGAGATTGGAAATATAATGGCAGTAATTCAAGTTTTAATTGTACCCGATTACCTGTTACGAACGTCTTTACTAATCAGACATACTTTTACTGCAAGGCCAAATGTCATCGTTCATAAAACAAACAATGAACTCGTGTTTATACAGACTCCTGAAACAGAAGAGGAAAATGAAAAACTTAAATTGGTAGTTGAGCATAATATTGTTATTTCCCCTCTTTGCACTAAAGCAGTTAACGTTGTTACGGTCGACGACAAATATACTGGTGGCTTGTACGTTGAGTACAGTCACAGAAACATTTACGACAAAGAATTTACTATTCTTCCGGGTATATATAACTTTGTTTTTGGGAAAGGTTATGTCATGATATGTAATTCAAGTAATATTAATATTGAAATGAAAGTACAAGATTTGTTGGCTAGGGGGTATAAGTACCGGGAAAAGAATATAAAATCTATTGATAGGATAGAAGTCACAAAGGCTTACGAACCGTTACCGCTTGATATGATCAATATAGGTACTCAGTTAAGTGATACGGAAATAAATTTATTACATAATTTACTACAAAAATATAGAGATTGTTTTGCTTTGAATTTAAGTGAACTAGGAAAAACTCAGTTAACTGAGATGAGTATATCGTTATTAGATAATACCCCAGTAGTACATCGCCCATATAGGATGTCACAAATGGAACCAGATCAGCTTTCGGCAATTGTGGATGATTTACTTTCCAATTACATTATTCGTGAGAGTACGTCATCGTATTCGAGTCCTGTGATCCTCGTTAAAAAGAAAAGTGGCGAAAAACGCCTATGCGTTGATTACAGGGCCTTGAATAGGAAAACGTTGAAGGATAAGTATCCTCTCCCTCGGATTGAAGATCAATTAGATAGTTTAGGAGGTCAAAGTTTCTTTACGAGCTTAGACTTAGCGTCCAGATATTATCAGGTGCCTGTAGAGGAGGCTAGTAAACATTTAACGGCGTTTGTGACACCAGATGGATTATATGAATATAACCGAATGCCATTTGGTCTAACTAATGCCCCCAATGTTTTCCAAAGGACAATAAATATTATGCTCAGGGGATTTGGTAGAAAATTAGCATTAGCATACATGGATGACCTATTAGTGGCATCTGGTTCCATTATAGAAGTTCTTGATAAGTTAGAAAAGGTTTTTCAATTAGTAAGATCAGCAAAATTGACATTAAATCTCAAAAAATGTAGCTTTTTCCAAACTCAGGTTAACTATTTAGGTTATGAGATAACTTCTGAGGGTATTCGGCTGGGACAATGTAAAATTAAAGCAGTAGAAGAATTTCCTCAGCCTAAGAACGTACATGAAGTTCGGCAATTCGTAGGTCTGACGAGCTATTTTCGACGATTCATAAAGATTTTTTCAGTAATTGCTAAGCCACTGACTCTCCTCACAAAAAAAGACGCACAATGGCGATTTGGAGAAGCGCAGGTTGCGGCATTTGAAGAACTTAAAAATCAATTAGTAAATCGACCCATTTTGGCTCTTTACGATCCGGCCGCGGATTTAGAAATCCATACTGATGCAAGTAAAGTTGGTGTTGGAGCAATTTTGCTGCAACGTGATAAATCGGATAATTGTTTGCGTCCGATTGCATATTTTAGTCGTCAAACTAGCTCTGACAAAAGTAAACTTCTTTCTTATGAACTAGAAACTCTCACTGTTGTGACGGCGCTAGATCGGTTTAGAGTTTATGTACTTGGAAAGACCTTTAAAGTTGTAACAGATTGTGCGGCGATACGTAGCACTATGACTAAACGAGATTTGATTCCGCGGGTTGTGCGGTGGTACATATACATGCAAGAGTATGATTTTATTGTTGAGCATCGAGATGGGTCAAAAATGGGCCACGTTGATGCACTTTCGCGCAATCCAGTAGTGTCAGAATCTCATGATTTTAGAGATGTTATGGAAGTTTTTAGGATTGACGATGAAGCATGGTTACAGACGATTCAGGAACAAGATTCGGAATTGAAGCGTATCGTTGATCCAAGATGCTGAAACGAAAGATATTGTTGATATTCATGAAAACTATACTGTAAAAAATGGTAGGTTATATAGACGGTTAGAGAGAAATGGTCAAGTAAATTTAAGATGGGTGGTGCCGAAAAGTGTTAGTTGGCAGATAGTTTGCTTGAATCATGACGATTCAGGGCATCTAGGTTTTGACAAAACGTATGAGAAAATAAGCAAAGTGTACTGGTTCAAAAAGATGAGAAGGTTCATTAAAAAGTATTGTCAATCGTGTTTAAATTGTGCTCACAGTAAGACACCTTCGGGTCCTAAAGAAGGCTTCCTTCATCCCATACCTAAAATCAGCAAGCCCTTTCACACGCTACACACAGATCATTGTGGTCCATTCCCGGTGAGTAAGAAAAATAATTCTCACATCTTATGTATTATAGATTCGTTTACTAAGTTTATTTATATTAAAGCAGTAAAAAACCTAAAAAGTAGTACTACTATTCAAGTATTTTATGAATTATTTTCTATTTTTGGTGTACCTGTGCGTCTCATATCAGATAGAGGTGCCAGTTTTACCAGCAAAGAATTTTCAAACTTTTTGATAGAAAAAGGAGTTAAACACGTCCTTAATGCGGTGGCCACGCCGAGGGCGAATGGCCAAATTGAAAGATACAATCGTACAATAGTCGATGCATTAACAGCCGTGAATCATGGAAAGCCTGATAATCTGTGGGATTTGGCCATTCTTCACGTGCAATGGTCAATTAATAACACGGTCAACAAAAACGACGGGTAGAACTCCCTCAGAGGTTCTTTTCGGGTTCCGACCTACTGGTAGTTCTGACAGTTTTATGAATTCAATTGTGTCGAACTTACATCAACTACAGGATGTTGATAAAATACGTATTGATGTAGAGAAGCGAATTTTAGATAGTCAAGATAAGCAGAAATTACGTTTTGATCAGAAAAGAAAGTGTCCTAAACAATATAGTGTCGGAGATTTAGTAAGGATTGAAAAAGAAGTACAAAATAATCCGGGTCAAAGCAAGAAACTATTACAAAAGTGCAGTGGGCCATTTAGAATTTGTAAAGTGTTAGGAAACGATCGTTATGAGGTCGAAGATACACCTATTACTAGAAAAAAGGGCAGTAAGTTTTATAAGGGTACATATTCCGTAGACAAAATACACCCGTGGTTGGTTTTCAGTAACGACGTGATATCTAGCGATTCAGAATAACTCTAGTATCTGTATGTAAATAAAGTTGATATAAATGTGTATATAATAAAGAAATCATAATTTATTGGATAAAATTATAAGTTACATATTAAACAATAGAAGAAATATCTAAAGTGAGATTTAATTTATATTAAAGTGATGGCTGTATTCAATTTTGTGAACGATTATCGTATTAAAGTCTGAGAATGTTTTAACGTTATTTATAAGAGTGAGTCGTCTTCACGAATGTGCTGACGATATTAGTTATAAGAGTGAGTCGTCTTCACGAATGTGCTGACGATGTTAGTTGTAAGAGTGAGTCGTCTTCACGGATGTGCTGACGATGTTAGATATAAGAGTGAGTCGTCTTCACGAATGTGCTGACGATGTTAGTTGTAAGAGTGAGTCGTCTTCACGAATGTGCTGACGATGTTAGTTATAAGAGTGAGTCGTCTTCACGAATGTGCTGACGATGTTAGATATAAGAGTGAGTCGTCTTGCTGACGACATTAAATATAAAAGTGAGCAATTTTCTTAAGTGTCCATGATGTTAGCTATAAGTGCAAGGTGGCTTTACAAATATGAAGTCGATATCAGTTCAACTGCTGAGTGATAAATTGTAAGAGTGATTGGTACGAGTGATATTATTTTTGAGTTCATTATAATATAATCAATTTAAAAGGGAGTAAAATATACAAAAAAAATGTTGTTATATGTATATTATGTATGAATTTATTCATATTTATGAACTGTGCAATAAAAAAATACAATTGAGTTAAAAATGAAAGGTATTTGTTAACATTAATTTGATAGGAGAGGAATATGTTGTTTATTTTGTTGCTTTGTATTAAACGCGAGGACGCGTTTGCGTCAGGATTAGCCGAATGTTAGCTATTTATAATATAAGACCTATGCGTCGATGGATTTTAATGTTTTCATTAATTACAATTGTAAAGTTATTAATATGTCACTTAATTTAGTTAATCGAATTGTAGTCGATTATTAAGATGATTTTTGTATCTGTGGTTTGTGGTAAAAAAAATATATAGATCGTCTGTGGACGGTCTGTAGATAGTGATTCACTTTTGCTCGAGATTTTGTACGGTGAAGACAAGAATTATATGAAGTTATTGGATTTCAAGACTTTCATTTTGGGAATCATCATCCTTCCACGCCCTAAGTACCTGCAGAAGATTTCAACATTATGTGTATAAATGTTTTTTTTTTACCTTGGGTTTGACCGTAATCTCATCATGGCAAATGACTAACAAAGTAGTAGTGGTAGTCAAAGTACTTACTTACTAGGGTAAACCCTACCACCGTGCTATGGTTTCCTCACGAGATTTTCTTCACCTAAATCTTAAGCAGATTGTAGGATTCGGCCATTGTCGCGTTATCTCTGAGCAACATCGCCTTAAAAATAATTTAAAATTATAGTCATAATAATATAAATATAATTATGAATAGAAATCCTACTAATATTATAAATGTGATAGAATGTATGTTTGTTGCTCAATCACGCAAAAACGGCTGAATGGATTTTTATGAAACTTGTCACATACTTTTTATCCCTGGAAAAGGTAAGATCCCTCGGGAACTCTGGTAAAACG
Source organism: Ochropacha duplaris (assembly GCA_951361185.1). NCBI lineage: Eukaryota > Metazoa > Arthropoda > Insecta > Lepidoptera > Drepanidae > Ochropacha > Ochropacha duplaris. The sequence goes on along the minus strand of OX592704.1, from coordinate 3,804,269 downwards.
CGGGGCGGAAAACGTTATAATCTACACTAATATTATAAATAGGAAAGATTTGTATTTTTGTATGTAACGAATAAACTTAAAAACTACTGGACCGATTTTAAAAATTCTTTCAACATTGGAAAGCTACATTATCCCTGAGTAAAATATTTTTATTATTTTTTATAGGCTATATTTTATCCCGGGAAAAGATAAGGTAGCACGGGAACGCGGGTGAAAACGCGGAGGACAGCTAGTTGTGAATAAAATTATAACATAAAATTTATATAGGACTGTCTATCACCTACTCTGTGGACACACCATCGATTTCTGCGGACGTGTTTACGAGACAACATTATCTTCTGCCCTATGTACTTATCTACAGTTACAGTCATAGAATAAGTGCATTCATAAGCGGATTAAAATCCTACATGTACAGACATTTCAGTGCAATGAACAATGTAATAAAGAAAAAATGTATGTGTTGTGAAAGTTACACAGCTTTGCTTGATATTACTGAATATCCCTATTTAACGTTTCTTATATTTTTTCTCTGTTGGTAATTTTATTTGATTAAACTCATAAATTATATATTTTTTTAAACTTTGTGACAATCTGCCGCTAAGCGCCTGTTGGTGTGTTTCGCAGTTGCACTTGAGAACCAGTTGCCTAATAAGATGTATAAAACATTAGCAATCCTGCTGGTTTTGCTAATATCTATAGGCGACAGAGTCGCTTACCATCAGGTGGCCCTGGTTGTCACTTGTGGTAAAAAAAACTCGTTGATAAAACGACGTACTATATAGTAACTCGTGTCATAGACAATTTCAAGCTTTAAATAAAAAATTAAAAACTTTCACATTGATTAACAGTTTTTTCATTCCTCTTGCTCAAAAAGACCGTCATTGTAGCGTACCGGAGCGGTGAAAAAATAGCAATTCATCCTCTAGGGGAAAAAGTATTTATTTTTTTATTTTTGTGTGTCAAATGACAATGAGCCTACAAAAACGAAAAAGCCTTTAGTCATAAGTAGAAATCATGAATAAAGACTCGACTTATTACTGTTTCTGAGGTAAAACTACCTCGTATATAATGGGTCATTTTAGCTCCTTGTATAACAATCTACTTAGCCTTATTATAATCTAATACGTATTTATTTTTGTTAATACGATCTTTTTTTTTTTTTTTTTTGGGAGGACTTAAAGGTGGAGGTCTGAGGGACCATAGACACCCTTACGCGGACTTTTCGGTGAGCGCTTAGGGCTCTCAACCGAGTTTACAAATTTTAGACGACTGACCGCTGAGGGCGCCCCAGTTGGGGCACGAACCTCGGCTCAGGGCGTCGTCGGGGGGCACAAAATAGTGGGACGGACTTCGCCTAAGCGATTTAGAGGAGTTTTAAGGGGTGGTCGGATTACTGGTACGGCTCGGGCCAACTACTGGGGACGAGACTGACTGAGTGGGACGTCGCGACGGGCCTCTCCGGCGAGGGCGAAAACGCGGGCGGTGTTGTATTTGTTTCTTCAGGGCTGCGCGAGCCTCCCTATCTTTAATCTGAGCTAGAGTTGTAGGGTCATCCGGCTCGCTGAGGGCGAGTTTAGGCCTACGGATTTTTGAAATCTCTGAAGGAGTATAGTTTGCAGTTTTTACAATTAATGGGTTCGCGTGGTTTAGGGCACGATCGTAATAGCGGCGTGAAGCGCGCTTTATGAATTGCTTAACCGTGGGCAGATTGAGGTCTATGTGGAGGTCTAAGTTGCGCATGTACCACGGGGCGCCCGTGGCTTTGCGCATGAAGCGGTTTTGAACCACTTGGAGTCTATGGATCAGCTTGGGGGATGCATGTGCGAACACAGTGCATGCATATAGCATAACGGGGCGGATGCACGCGGTGTAGAGTCTCACCTTGCTTTTTAGGGCAAGTTTAGACTTTTTATTTAACAAGAAATGAAGGCGACCGGACACAAAACAGGCGCGTGCACGAACCTGTTTTATATGGTCGGCAAAGGACAAACGATCATCCAGGGTAACACCGAGATATTTGGCTCGCCTCTCCCAAGGGATCGGCTCGCCGAACATGGTGACTGGAGGGGGGGGAGTGGGGATGAGTTTCTTGGCGGGACTGAAGAACAGCACCGCCTGACTCTTGGTGGGGTTAATTTCGATTCTCCATTTCCGAAACCAGGGACCTAGGGTGTGAGTCGCGGCTTGGAGAACTTTGGCAATTGCCGTGGGGCTCCTGCCAGAATAATATATTGCGGTATCGTCCGCGAATAGGGCTAGCTGCGCTTTGCTAGTTTTTGGGATGTCACTCGTGTAGAGTGTAAACAATAAGGGGGACAGCACAGAGCCTTGGGGGACTCCGGCTAGAACGGGGTGGGCTGAGGATAGCGCTCCTGTTATTCGGTAGTTGAATTGGCGATTCGACAAGAAGTCTCGTAGGATGGTCACGAGTCTGACTGGCACTCCGAGTTTGTACAGCTTATAAATTAAGCCGTTGTGCCAGACTTTGTCGAATGCCTTTGCAACATCGAAGAACAGGACTCCGGTCATCTGACCTTTCTGATAGTTGGAGGCGATGTGTTCAACGATACGGTGAACTTGTTGGACGCACGAGTGTCTAGTTCGAAAGCCGAACTGCTCGTCGGGAATGAGTTTATTAGCGTCGGCATACGCTTTGAGGCGGAGGTATATTAACCTTTCATACATCTTGCCCATGACGTTGAGCAAGCTGATGGGTCGGTAACTGGAGGGCTCGGATTTGGGTTTGCCGGGCTTATGGATCCCAATTACATGGGCTTTTTTCCACTGATGTGGAAAAATGTTATTGGATAAGGCAGCGTTAAAGATCGCTGTCAGGAGCATGATAAGGGTAGCCGGGAACAGCTTTACCACTTTGTTGGTGATTTTATCCGAGCCCGGGGCTTTTCTCGGGTGGAGATCCCGGATGATCTGCTTGACCTCGTCCGGGGTCACGGGAGGGACGGGGTCTTCCTCTTCGTTGAGAGGAGGTGGGGGTAACGGGAGAGAAGCTCGCCGTTCTACTTCCGAATTTACTTCCTCCATATGAACAGGGTCGATAGGGAGGGAACTGGGTGTACACTGAAGCTCCAGGCTTTCGGCCAGGCATTCGGCTTTTTCCTCGTCTTCGAAGGCGAGTGGAAGGTTGGGCCTTTTGAGAGGTGGAATATGGGCAACCGTGTCCTTGGTTAGGGCACGTGAGAGTTGCCAAAAGGCTCGATGGGAGGGCTTTATGTCGATCAGTTTCTGATCCCAGCTTTTTTCGCGGGCCTCGGCCACTCGCTCCTTGACGGCGCGGTGGAGAGTGCGTAAGCGGATTCGGTTGTCCTCGGTCGGACGTCTATCGTATTCGCGCATGGCTGCGTTCTTTTCCCTAATCAGGTTACGTACGTCGTCGGGCAAGCGCCAGTGTCGATTGCTCTCCACCGGAACTGTCCGAGAGCAATCGCTAATAAGCGATTGCACGTGGCTGGTCAGGGAGTCGATTGCGCCTACAGCTTCGTCAGCGGTGACTATGCTGCTAGGGATTTGGTCGAGGTGAACGGATGAGGCAGACTTGAGGCTTTCGCCCAGTTTGTCCCAGTTCGTCACGACTTTAGTGAGAGGGGTCCGACCTGAATCAGGGGGGCCTGAGTTCGGTGTAAGTTCTAAGATTACAGGTCGATGGTCGGAGACTAACTCGTGGTGCACTGTCAAGTCGTGTATGCCTAGGCTTACATTCTTCAACAGTGCCACATCGAGGATGTCGGGTCTGTGGTCAAGTACGTTGGGGTAGTGAGTCGGTTCCAGGGGCGCGACTAAATCGATGTTCAGCGGCCCGAGGAGGGATTCTAGTACAATACCTCTGGAGTTGTTCGTATGACAATTCCAGATGCGGTGTTTCGCGTTTAGGTCGCCCGCCACTATGACAGAGCTTCCTAGTTCGAAAAGGGTTTTCAAATCTCTTCTGAGTGATAGTTGGAGGTCGCTTGAAGAGCGAGTTGGGGAAACGTAGGCTGAGACCAGAATGATTGACTCGTGGCCAGTCATGCCGAGCCTGCAGACCGAAGCTTCAATGTACTCAAGTTTGGGCTGATCCATGGGAGAACAGTACAAGGACCTTTTGTAATATATGAGGGTTCCTCCTAGGGCGGAGTAGAGCCTATCGTTGCGAACTATCTGATAGTTGGCAATCCTGGGATTCCTATGGAAGGGTTTGAGGAACGTCTCTTGTACTAGGAGTATGTCAACGTCATGATCACTCAGGAAATCTGCGATCTCATTTCGTTGACCTGTAATGCCGTTGGCATTAAAGAAGCCTATCTTGATTGAGCGGGGTTTAATTCTGCACACAGTCGAACTATCCATTATGGGTTAACTTTAAATTGAGCTAATGATGAGAAGAGGCGCTCGAACCTCATGGCGATTTGAGCGAGGGCACGACCGTTGCCTTCGTTCACTCTAATTTCGTGGGCTAACTCCCTAACTTCGCTGGGGTTGAAGGCCTCAGCGAATCGCTCCACCAGGGCGAGATCCGGATCAACGCCGTGGGGGGGGTTTTGTTTGGCGCGGCGAGGTGCCGTTGGCACCGATTTGGGGACAGCGCGGGAGATTGGGGCAGGTGGGGAGGGGGTAGGGATGGGGACGGGGGCGGGAGGAGAGGGACCAGCTGAGGGCTGGGGTTGTGTGGAGCTGTCCACCTGAGCTGCGGGTGCGGTTTTAGTCGCAAAGTGGGGTAGGGGGAAGTGGTTGCTTTCATAGTTGAAAGCTCCCCACGGTGAAGGGCGCTGCGGGGCCAGATGGGCCTGTGCAGCGGGTGCTGGAGGGGGTGGACGACGCGTTGCGTTACGCGGCGAGTCGTATGAGATACGGGGGCGAGGCGCTTTCGGGCATCCGCGGTAGTTCGCGGTGTGCCCTAGCGACTGGCAGAGGACGCAACCAGGTGGTTCCGTTGCCTCTGCGGGGTTCTTTGGACGGCTGCAATCTTTGGTTGCATGTGGGATCAGGCATTTAACGCACCTAGCTGGTGCGTAACAATTGCGGGCGGAGTGGCCATAAAGTTGGCAGTTGTGACATTGGGACGGGTAACGTCCCTTCTTGGGTGATTCTACGTAAAATCCTGAAAGGTCGCAAAGCTCCTTCAGGCGGAAGATGGCCTTTCCGGCTGGTCCTCGGTCCAGGGACACGAAGACCATGTTTTAAGGGGCGTGGCCGCGACCCTTGTACATCCGGTGGACGGATTGCACCGGGAGGTTTTGATGGAGGAGGGATTCTTTGATGTACTCTACATCAAACTCTTTGGGGACATTTTTGATGATGACCCGGAGGGATCGCTCATCTGGGAGAGTGTAGGTGTGGAAAGCCACAAACCTATCTCGGAGCATTTTGCTCAGGGCTCTGTGATCGTCAGAGGTGACCACAGTGACCTTGATCCCGTGCTCAGTGGGACGGGCGGAAGTATAATTGATGCGGTTGTTCTTGCACCATGTTGAGACCTCAGGCCACTTTACCTTGTCCTGAATGAACAGGGGAGGTGGCGAGTCTTTCTTATGGGACTGGGGTTCGGGATGAGGGACGGGCAGGGTTCCGGGGATCCTATGGATCGGGATATCCATAGGAGTGGGAGCGGGGGAGAGCCCTCTCTGGCTGCCGGAAGGGGAGCCAGGGGTAAGGGTCATGAGAGGCAAGATGGGAGTGGGAGAGGGTGTGGGGGATTGAGAGGGCTTGGCCGCTTTCGCGACTGCCGCCTCCTCGGAGGGTTTCTTGGCTCGCTTGCGCTTGCCACTCTTGGTCAGGACTTCGGTGAAGCCGTCGTCCGAGGATTGGGTGGGGGGAGGAGCCACGCTTGAGAGCGGGGGCTGGGACGGGGGAGGGGTTTCGCCAGAAGGCGAGGGTTGGGTGGGGGGAAGGACGCCGCTAGAGAGCGACAGTTGGGTCGGTTGGGTCAGGGGGGTGGAGGGGGAGCTCGCAATGGAGCATGCCGACATGGCAGAGGAGGGGCGGGAGGGCGTAAGAAATGGCAAGTTGCCATGACGCTTAATTAAGAAACTTAACGTGATTTCATCCTGGAGGATATCCTCCAGGGACTGCGGGTTAATCTGGCTGGCCATAGTGGCCAGCCAGGGGGACCTACTAAAAAACTCTAATTTTCTCCCGGGTGGGTGCGCCCGGGGTGAGTATTACTCTCCTGGCCGGGGTTAGGCCAGGAGGTGTGTGACGAACGACGGGGTGAGCCCTAAGCTGGTGCTTCCGCTGTTGAAGCTTTATTAAGCAGCGGAGTTCCTACGTCCCTGCCTAGCGATAGCTGGGGTCGACTAGGGAAGCCCCCAAGGCCGACTGGTCCAGCCCCGTCCGGGTTTGCGTTTGCCAAAAGGGCAACCGCGAGCGGCCGGGTCACGCTCGAGCTAGCTTCGTTAACACCGTAAGGTATCCACTAGCCCACCACAGAAAGTCGTGGTTTTCACAAGGTTTTTGTGTCGCTCTCGTCAAGGCCGCCTCCAGTAATAATACGGAAGTATTAAATACTTTGACCAGCGACAGTGACTAAAACGGCACAGTTGGTTGGTAATGAAAATTACCGATTGGGTGTCGATTTGAGCACTTAGCCTCTTCCAGTGAAATACGCGAAGTATTAATCACTGGAATTAGCCTAATGAGCAATTCGACGAAATGGCGAGGTAATAAAATCACCGGACCAAAATTCCGAGAATGCCGGGTAGCCGAACAATGCCACTATGGAAGCGACCGTCCGGTACGACGGCTCAAACGGAACTCCCCTCGATCATGTTTGTTACCAAAGGTAGCTTATATACCTAACTATGACAAACATAGCTAAGCCAATTTACTTGTAGCCACAACACAAGCAAAATAATAATTAACGAGGTGTTGGTACTCAAATATAATGTTTGAGATTAATTTGAAGATTCAGTAATACCTAACTAAAGCTTAAAGCAAACCTAAGTCATGAAACCACAGCCATGTTGTAGAGAAACTAGTTATATTTCATCTATATTTGAATTTAGCTCATACACTAAATATTTACCCAGCTCTTCGTCACGTTTCAGAAGTTACATACGATTTTCAGAGTAAAACTATATATGTAATGGGCTAAACCAACTAATCGTTTGAAGCAATACGATATGGTTGTACAAACATCGTAATCAAGTTTATCACAGTACAGAAAAGTTTCTATATTATTTCGTCTTATCCCCAAAATTGAAAGTAAAATATTTTTTTTATTTATAAAGTTTTCACCCGCATTCCTGGGGGAATAAAATAAAATAGAAACCAACCAGAAAATATTACTCGCAGATAATGTAGCTAAAATATTTATAGATAAAATATTTTTTTTAAATCCGTTAAGTATTTTTTGGGTTTACCCGTTACAAACAAACTTCTTCTCTTTATAATAATTAGTTAAGATATATTTTACAAAACTATTACCCAACCCTTTGGCTCGCCGGTGGGACAGATCAAAACTCTTCTCAGTTTGAGAGTTTTTTTAATACAATCCCGATATAGCTTAGTTAGACTAACCTGTCCCCTGTGATTTCACACGCGTTCCTAATTTGAATCAGATTTTGTCCACAATTTCATGGATTTGAATTTTTTTCCGCCTAACCCTAAATCTTTTTCTAAAATAAAAATAGCCTCTGTTACACTTTATAACTTCAGCTATCTGAACAAAGAACTGCTTAATAATACAAATAATGAAGGACAAAATCATCATTAGAATATGTTTATTTCATTATATCAACTTACTATTTCTTTATATCGATAAAATTCATATTCAAATAGGCATCAAAAACTCATCACATTATTCATACATTTGACGCTATTCCCCCAATAATCATGATATAATATCCACAACCGATTGGTAAATTGCAGCTCTGTACCCCAGAGGCTCAGTGAATCGATGGCCAACCGATTTCACCGCTGAATTTCTATACACAATTTTATAGCGTAAGTTGCAATTGGTTTTGCGAATATTTTATAGCATCTAGAATTTTCATACCAAAAAAAATATGTTATCGTCAATTTATGTTGATGGATATTCGGTACTTTTATTTAAATGTTAAGATTTTAAAATAACTTCTATATTCTTTATGCTTATCAAGATGACAAAATTAAATGTATGTCGATAACTGTCTTTAGGACTTTTTGGCGGGAACTTGCAGAGTGACGTTGCGTTTTCGTTCTATTTTCATTAAATTCGTGTATTTTGAGTTTTATTGAATAATTTCGGTGGTGTTTTATCCAATAATGATCAATCTAAGTGCACAAGTGAAGTGAAATGAAATGAAAGCTTTATCGTGACTTTCCAGGTTGTCGCAAAAAGTCCGTGAATGTTTTAGTGGAACAACCGCCAATTTCACTAAAGCTTGACTGGACATGTATGGACGAGGACTGGACATTACAGTGAGTTTGAGAATGTGACTATAACATAAAAGAAGAAATTGAAACTGAAGAAAATGTATGCGATTGAAAGACTTTGTATTGATTAAATACTAAAACTGTGACAAATAGACCAAGACCATTTCAAATACTTTGACATTGGCAGAAATATCCTAAAAGGATGATTGCCAGCAACAAAAAAAAAAAAAAAAAAACTGTCTTTATTACCTACTCTCAGTCCTGTAACGTGAAGAGACGTTGTGTTTTCGTTTTATTTTCATTAAATTCGTGTATTTTGAGTTTTATTGAGTAATTTCGGTGGTGTTTTGTGCAATAAAGATCAATCTAAGTGCACAAGTGAAGTGAAATGAAATGAAAGCGTGTATCGTGACTTTCCAGGTTGTCCCAAAAAGTCAATGAAATGTTTTAGTGGAATAGCCGCCAATTTCACTAAAATAAGACCGGGCTTGTATGGACGAGGACTAGACTTTATAGTGAAAGTGACAATAAAACGTGACTTAACATAAAATATGAATATTTAAAATAAAGAAATGGCTTAAAGGTCTTGATACCAAGTCAAAAATCTTCTTAAAAAAAATATGGGAGTGACATAAGAAAACAATAACAATCACGTGACAGTTCGATCTTGTTTCCCATACAAAAGTTGATCGTCTACTAATGTTGACTATTGTCGACAATTATCTTGTCTTCGCTTGAAATTTTTACACTTACTTTTACGGTAATTTTTACACAAATTCAAATTTAATAAACAAACATGTTATATAGGTTAGTAATAAATTTTATTTAACAAGGATCAAAGTAATAAATCCAATCATTCTGTTTGATCTTTATTTGATAATGTATACATACGTTTAACGTGAAATTAATTGCCCGTTGGAAATTTAAAGCTGTAAATTGATGGAAATATTTTGGCAGCAACCAAAAATGAAATTGATTTTATTTGCGGCCCAATCCACGCTTTCGAATAAGGTGGCTTTTATTTTAAATATTGTTCGGAGGAATGCTGGCGGTAGGTAATTATCTATTCAAGTATCTATGTATTTAAAAATAACGTTGTAAATATATCGTTATCTGGTTTCCATAGCACACGCTCTGCTTAGTTTGGGATCAGATGGCCGTGTGTGTAGAATGTCCCAGGGAAAATTATTTTATTTATAGTTAAAACGGGATGATGGTGAAACTTAATCGATTTAAAATTTACAGTTGAAGCATTGCTTTGAATTGAAGCTTAACGTTGTGTGTGTTACTTCATTAAAATTATTCAGTGTTTTTATTTCAGCTTCACTGCCACTTAGCTCTGTAACGTCTGAACGGATTAATATTAAATTCGTTATGACGTGGGTATGCATGGGTACGTTTTATCACGGAAACGCGGATGAAATTGCGGGAAACCCCGTTAAGTTAATAAAAATAAATTCGATATTAATTTTTTTTTTCGAAAATTTCATTTCTCTTATGATTTCGACCTTACGTGCACTAAAGTTATATGGGGCTTCAAATATTTGCAGTATTTGCCATTGTCAAAAAGTAATTTTTATACTCTTTTCCAATATTGCTGCTTGGATCAGTTTTAATTAAATTTTATCACTAACCGAGTCCTCATAATAAAGTTAATCAAATTGTGAATTATATGCGTCTCCAGGGCTCTGAATAAACAAAACAGAAGCTCGTAAAGTTCCGGAGATTAATTAAAAGGAAAATCGCGCCGACCAGCTTTTAACTGCTGGAAAGTGCTGACAGTAACTAATAACTAACTAATTTATGCTAACTACTAACAAAGCTGCACTTACATCATCATAATAATTTGTGTCAGTACTAAGTACAAGTGCTCTTGTAAAAGAAATAATAAGTATTTACTTTCCATTTCCACCAAACGGACGATTAGAAATTTCCCTGGGGTATCTTTCTGTGTCAAACAGTAAGAAGTTAGATGATTATTATAACTGAAAGTTACATCTGAAGTTATCTCTGAGATAGTTACCTATTATTAAGAGTAGTTAAGTAAGTATATAGGGTAAGATTTTTATTCAATTGAACTATGTATTGATACATAATTAAATTATGCTTATTACACAATAAGACTGAAAATCTAAACTAAACCAAATCATAAATTAAAAAATTGTACACAAATCGCTGCCCGATGGAAGCGTCCCAAGAAGACTGGCAGCATTGCTGCGCTGAATGACAATGCCAATTCTTTGGGCAAAGTAGATGCCAGCCTTTTTGTCATGAGAAGGCGATGGGAGATCTCTTTGAACAAAAGATGAGCTTTTGGTCCCTAGGGTTTAAACCCAAAACGCCTAAAATATGTCAGCCCGTTGTAGGTTAGCATATTTACGACGCTTGAGGCATTACTGTTTGGAAGCAACAGTGCCGGCGGCTACAGAGTGTCTGGAAGGTGGAATGGCGCGAGGGTTTCGACGCATGTAGCGTCCCACACCAAGGATTGATTGAATCTACCACTGGCAAAAACTGTGATATAATAATGAGCAATGATTAACGTCCAAATTGTATGCCAAAAATCATCATAGCACACACGTGTTTGATATAACAAGCATCTGTATTACGAGCATAACATTAATTTTTGACGGGAACTTGCGTTTTCATTTTATTTTCATTAAAATCAATTTTTCATAAAAGAGTTTTTTTTAAATTATTGAATCATATCAGTGGCGTTTTGTCCAATAAAGTTAAATTTAAGTGCACCAGTGCAGTGAAGTGAAATGAAAACGTGTATCAAAGTCAAAACCATTTATTCAGTTTAGGCCCTAGAGGGCACATATGAAAGTCGAATTACAGAAGTAACTCGAAGATTTTTAATGTATTATAGTTGTATATTTATTTATACATTTGTTGTAAATAAATTACATAAGATAATTATAATGATAACTTGACATTGGCAGAAATGTCCTCAAGGACGATTGCCAGCAAAGAAAGAATAAAAAGATGGAAATAAATAACTGAATACCAAATAGATAGCCAATTCCTAGCTTACCCAGAGAGCCGGCAATACACGATGATTGACATTGCTTATCCTCTGCCTGGAGCTTAAGCCACATTTTCCATGTGAAGTGTTCCATCAGTCACGTCAGTATTTTGGCAAATTTATTGGTTACTAAATATTTGGCCGCGTAGTATGCTGTTCCGCGCCCTATTTTGGGAACAGACTATTTCACTCGCTAGAGCTATGAAAATTAACATCAATGTTTTCAAACGAAAATTATTATTCAGTCCTTCGCTTGTATTCCTTTTAAGATACTGTATCGCGTTATACTAGGTAATAATGGTCGAAGTAATTCTTGAACTTTGCAGACTACCCTCCTTAATGTTTATATTTATTATATTTGGTTCTGTATTTGCAAGTTTCGCCCAACAAACTGTATGTAACACATAACCAGTAACCACCTATTGTAATTTCTCATTTAAGTGAATTTAATTCTTATGAGAGTTATCTCAAACCTCAAGATACATCTGTAACTGAGAACAATAGTCAATTTGGTATTTGTTTTTACTTTGATATCAGTGAAACAAAATCAAAAAGATTGACCAAAATTCACATACGAGTACCTACCGACTGTTGTTTTTTTTCTATTTGAATTTATTTATAGGTATTTATATATTCAAATATTATTGGTAAAACGTATAACAGGATGATGAAACTAAGCAAATATAAAAAAACCACCTAGGTTTGTACCTAGGTACCTTAGCTTAACAAAACTACATTTCTTGGTCGACTGTGTTCCTATGATACGTGTTCCGCAGACCGCAGTTCTAATTAGGTTTCTAATTATTCAGATCATTGCATATTGCATTCATATTTCTATCTCAGGGAACCGCAGTTTTGTCTTTATTAGGAACTACTTTTAAATGTTTGGTGAAGTTATAAGTTTCTTGTAAGCGGTGCTGTGTTTGTAAATAATCCGAACTATTCCGAACGACAACTGAGAACACAAAAATTGAGATTTTGGAAAAAATATTAACTCTTCCATACAAAGTTAAGTGCCATCCACGAAAATTCAAAACACACCTTTTCCATATACCTTACAGTATAAATGTGCGTCCGTTCACTAGTGTTGTAGTCCTGCATATTAACATACACGATGTCCCATAAATAACACGCCACAGTGACACTGGAGCTAGATTGACTTCAGGTCTATCAGATAACATCAAAATTACCTTAGTAAAAGTTATCTGATTTTCTAATTATTGCCACTTTTAAGCTTTTAAAAAAATTCTCTATGAGTAATTTGGCGACAAAAGCCGCCTGCACCATTTATTAAGTATTATTTTTTTACTCTAATATTTCCCAAGCAGCACGACTTAAATGACAAAAATTTTAATTTTTAAAATTTTGGCAAAAAAAGTACGAATGTTATGCCATTTTAGAAAAAACATTACATTAAAAGGCTAGTTTTTAAGATAATTTTGCTGATTCAGTCCAGTATACATTTTTATTTTCACAGTAATTAGTCAAACTTCAGTTTAAGTTTACGCATTAACATAAAATGAAAAAACTTATTTGTTTTTTGAGCATAGCGTACTAGTTACAAATGAAATGATTACTTGATTGTCTCAACCAACTAGGAAAAAAAACTATAAGTTAGAAGTTATTTATAGCCAAAACAGGCGAAAAAACAGACCAAAACATAGTGTATTTTTTCTTTAAATGGCAATTTCTCGAAAACCAGAAAACTTTTACTAAGGTCATGTTGATGTTATCTGATTGACCTGAAGCCAATCTAGCTCCAGTGTCACTGTGGCGTGCATAAAGACATATCGACAGCACTCTAACACCAGCAAAGGGCACTGTAAGGAATTAGGAAAAAGGGTGGGGCACGTTTTCATGAGGGTCACTATCTATACATTTATTTATTAAGACAGTTAATATGTTGTTTTAAAAAACTCCGTAAAGATGTATCTTTCAGTTTTTCTTTCGTACCTAAGTACGGAAAGCCCCTTGATTACTCGATATATCTTTAGTAAAGTAAAATGCGGCGCCGCTCTTATCAACCGTAATTAGACGTGGACATCAATCCCTAAGTACGTACCGAAGTTTTTCATTAATCTTCGGCAGTAAGCCTGAACTCCATTAAACGAAATGACTTTTATTTGATCCATTATTCGACCGCCATTTTACGTTTTCTTCTTATTTTTGAGTTCAAGTTAATGAAGGTATGGGGTTGTAATGGAATCCTATAAATTTAGTCCGACTATTAAAAAACCAGGCCAAGAGCAAATCAGATTCACGAACGAAAAATTAGGATATTGTGTTATAATAATAACTATCATAGATAATTTATTTACGAGTAAAGGGCCTAGAAAAGGACGGACCGACGAATTGACAGAGCAATAATAGGGTTTCGTTTCGTTGGACCCTCCGGATACGGATCCTTACAAACTAAAAAGAACGCAATTTCCTTAGTTTTGTACTTAAAAGAACGAATTTAAGTTTTGAATTCAATTGTTTTATCCGTTTTTTTTTCTTGTTATATACATTTTTTTTTGATAATTCTAGAGACATGAAATACTCACTGCATAAAAAAGGGAAATAAGGATATGAGAGAAACGAATTAATTCTTCCCAACAGAAGGTGGCACTCCAACTATTCACACAATAGTCGTACTTATTTCCACATTCAGACCATCAAAAATGGATGCGGCGCTTCCTTTTCACATCATATCTGATAAATATTCAAGATATGACATACTCTAACAATGGAGAGAACCGAAATGGCGCGTAGAAGTACTGCGAAGCGAAATATTATATTTTTTGCGATAGTAATAGTGCATTATATTTTAAAGAAGGTCAAATCTTCTTTTCTACCCCTCTAGGCTTATTATTGGCCGGGTTATTAGTGTTTTCGGATCACTCTACGTTTGTACCGCGAAAAACTAATACTTTTTGATCGGCCACAATATCTCTTATCGTTGTGAGAATAAGGCTGAGATTAGATAGATAACACTTTATTATTCCATACATGAAAAATAACAATAAAAAAAAAAACAGAAATAACATTCACAATGTCACAATGGGCGGCCTTATCACTAATAGTGATCTCTACCAGGCAACCTTTGGATGGAGAGGATTTGACTGCTATAAAAATATGGCGGAGCATGCAAAAAACAACAAATATTTTATAATTACTAAGTATAATTCACATTTTTAGAGTCTAATTGAGGAGATTTGGTGCATAAATAATTTCAACTGACTATTTGTTACTCATACAACCATGTGTATAAAAATACTTTTTCACTCCTCTTGCTCAAAAAAACCGTCATTGTAGCGTACCAGAGCGGTGAAAAAATAGCAATTCATCCTCTAGGGGAAAAAGTTTTTTTTTTATTTATTTTTGTGTGTCAAATGACAATGAGCCTACAAAAACGAAAAAGTCTTTAGTCATAAGTAGAATAATCATGAATAAAGACTCGACTTATTACTGTTTCATAAAAAAAGAACTTCATTTTAATTTTGAAAATCTCTGGTAGAATGCATGCAATGTGTTGCGGCTACAGAAGAAACAAAAAAAAAAGAAATTATAAACTACATATTTCATATTGTATTGGATTGTTTTATTTTTTCGCAATCGTAGTGAAAAGTTTAGTGTAACACACGGCGCTAAAACCCATTAAAACTCAGTTTCTATTTAGTCCCTCGCTAAAGCTCGGGAGTAAAACTACCTCGTATATAATGGGTCATTTTAGCCCCTTGTATAACAATCTACTATTGTTTATTTTGACGGCGGCTTATGATGACTAGATCATACTTAATAGTCTTAATATTATAAATGTGAAAGTTTGTTATGTTTGTAAGTTTGTAGGAATTTTTGGATGCAAAAGATGCAAAAAACGCGGGCTGAACGGATTTTAATTAAACTTGGCACGCAGGTAGAATATACCCTAGAATAACATATAATTACTTAGTATCCCGGGAAAACATAAGATCCGTCGGGAACGTTGGTGGAAATATATCTTTAAAGTTTGTGTATGTATTGTACCTATGTACCAAACTACCCTAATTCTAAAATAAAAAGAATCGCGATTCAAGTTATTGAGGATGAAATAAAATATTTAAGTAATATTATAGTACTTGCGTAATATAATTATCTTAAAATAATTTTAGGCACGTATAAAGAAAGAGTTACAATTCAAAGAATTTATATCTTGTCCCAAGACTTGATTTAATGTTTTGATTCATGTAATTTTACCTCGAGTTTTAATAAAGGTGCCTATAAACATATTAGAACTAACTAAATCTTTGCTTCAATTATTATTCGCTTTCATATACAAACGGCAACACAGCTTTTCACATAAAATACTAGAAAATCGATGGTAAATATATGACAATGGTTGCTCTCTGTATAAAGCATGTATGACGTCATATCGCCTTATACGCAAAGCTATCGAGTCAGTTAACGAGTATATCCCTCAAGGGAATCCAGTTGTATGATTAGAATTAGCGAGAGTTGAGCAAAAAGATTTATGCAATTTTCTTGGAACATCTGAATGATTTTTATCATGTATATTAATGAATAATTAAGGGATAACTAAAGTTTCGTCATTATTTAATTGGATCTGAAGACAGGTTTATTAAAATATTATAAAACTTACATTAGATTTTGATTAAACGTAGGTAGGTTGTAGCACATCAGATAATTAATACATATTTTCCTAACTTAACAATTTTATTTTTATTTTGGGGTAACAGAGTGTTTAGTAATTCTGATAACGGAAACTAGAACATTAAAATCATTGAAATTGTTGCCATTTAAGAAGTTGAATTATTTATTTGTGCTATAAATAAACATAGTGCGCTTTTGAACAAACAATTATTCCAATGACGCAAATATCGAAGCTTGTTCTCATTTTATTTATCAATAAATAATAATTTATACCTATCAAGTGAACTAAAACAGGAAAAACCCAGGTAAAACCCACCACTTGATCCAATTTATAATTGAAAATTAATAGCTTTTTGGAAAAAAAAATTATGTGTTAAAAATGAAAAAATTGATATTTTTCATGCAGGGAATGCAGTCATCCACGATATGGACTATGACACTAAAAGAAAATCCTTTCCATCAGTCATACTTTAGTATCTTAAAAAACGATATTTATTTTCTACAATGTAGCGACATCTATCTACACATAGATATAGTTCGCACGACTCCTAGATAGATGGCGCTCCAATAACCTACATCGCGCTTACGAAGTTTTCCATGCGATCTGCATATATACAAGATTCCAACATCAACAGTTGGACCGCGGTCCCCAGGCACGATGACCTAGCCTGGCGGAAGATCTTCCCTTTTCAATGGAGGAGTCTAACACCTCGCTCCTCCATAACAATTTTGTAATTATTAGTAACAGATAATAAACAAAAATTAACTGTGGCACTCGGGGACCGCGGCAGGTAAAGCTATTGCATAGCGACGAGGGATAATAGCTGAATAATGATATTAAAAAAAGTGTGATGTCTTTAGATTTATTTATTTTTTACTTTTTTCGCGTCGACGGCTACCGCCGTCGTCAGTCGGCGGTAGCCATCGACGCGCCCACGGCTGCCGCCTGCCGTCGGCGTCGTCGGCGACGACAAAAATACCTAGGTGCCTAATATCTAGGACATGACTGTTGTCATGGTTACGGTGTCAGGTTATTTCGTTACGAAATTTTTTGATTCGGTCGCCATCAAAGCCCGCGATAGAAGCTATACAATAGCTTAAAAACGCGTGGCCTTTCCGTGTATGAATTTGGCATTAGATATCGTGTCAACCGCTGATTGCTACCATATTATTGCCGTGCTGTAACTGGACACGCGCAGACTGACAAAATATATCTCATATTTGGTCTGCTAATATCTTTCACTTTTAATCTGTGATGCTGATGAATTCAATTCAAACATTTTGACTCGCAATTCCATGTATTCAAGTTTTCTAATATAGTTTTGGGACGTCGTCCCTTAGCGAGTTAAGAAATTGCGATTCAAATCTGAAACTTCAGTTTAGCGTCGACGTGTTATGAATAAAACAAAAGACAGCTAAATACTTTTACAAAACTAAGGTACCGACACACGTGCGTGACTATGCGTAATTTCTAAAGGCCCTCGCTAACGACCTCCCCTAGGTATATAATTGAGATATAATTTTATTACATGTAATAAATTTTAACTCGTTCTGTGAAGGGATCACACTGAATCTCGTAAACACGAGACTAATTATAGTGTGATTTGTGCCTGTAATTTGGTGCCGTTCCGTGGAGATTGAATGTTTAATGTGCATATCCTAATCAAAGTCAAGAACATTGGCGAACTCCTATTTAATATTTTGTTGACAGTGTTTTTTTGCGTCTGCTCATGAAAAATATGTAAAAATATATAGAGTTAGAACTGCTGAAATTTTTTCAGGTGCAATATTATAGGTAGCCAGGAATTAAATATATCAGATGTTGTTTTGTTAAAAATAAAAAACAAGTATTACCTATAATGCGTTTTTACATAAAAATAAACTGCAACTTACGTAAACAGTGACCTGTACGGACTATGACTAACTTTACTGTGAATGTGATATAACATAAATGAAAAATATTAATAACTTTTTTCTGACAACGAATGGACGATTTCATTCAAAGAAAAAAAAAAGAAGATGCAGACCAACGGAAGTAGAGGACAGATGATGTGTATAAAAATGATGTTAGAGGTATTATCACAGATATTAAACAATCCTACTATTTCAGATGCTAACAAGCACCATAAAGTAGGATTCAAGTAGACGTTTTCTTCCTGGAGTCAAAAAGTAGGCTTGTATTATGAAATAAAAGTTACCAAACGATAGATTTTGAAATGTAAATGTGTTTTTTTTTTATGTCACTAGTGACAACGAGGCAGGCGGGTCACCTGATGGTAAGTGACTATCGTCGCCTATAGACATTAGCAATACCAGGGGGATTGCCAATGTGTTGTACACCTTATTACAATGCCTTAAGGGCAAGGGCAACTGGCTCTCAAGTGAAACTGCCGGAACACACCAACAGGTGCTTGGCGACAGATTTTCAACTTGAGGGTGGTAGCCAGCCAGTCGAGTACCACATAGTACCCTACCACCGTGCTGTGGTTTCCTCACGATGTTTTCCTTCACCGAAAGCTCAAGCTCATTGTAGGATTCGAACCCAGGACCTTCGCCGCGGTATCCAACGTCACTTACCACTGAGCTATCATCGCCTCGTGTAGCAATAAGATTGCTTTTAGACCTCTACATTTAAGATTGGAACTCTCTCTTTGATATTCAAATTATGAACATTTCCCTAATCAGAATTTTTTACCTTTTATTATGCTTTTAGTCCTTTACATACTCATATACCAGAAAGTGTATAAATAATAAGTTGGCAAGTACTTATTCTATTTTGAAACTAATTTTTAAAAGAATTTGATATCGAACGTGCATCAGCAATTAATATCCTAACCGCAACCGAATGTGTACAAAGTATATACATTTGTCATACAGATACGTGACTAAACAATTTACATTCAATCCAAAAGATTCTCATCATTTTTGCTCCAGGAATAAGGGTGACAATTCTATACCTTCAACACGTGTTCATATATTTTAAAAATGTAATTCAACTTCCTTATGGTAAACACGATAAATCAAATCAATTACGGGTAAAAACCTAAAGCAAATATTGTCATTTTTGTTATCGTAATAAAATTTCTCTATACATTGGATATACTCTGGGATTGTTTTTCCTTTTAGACGTAATAAAGTTATGATTTTTTTAGACGATAATTATGATCATTATCTACTTTTATTTATAACTCAATAAGACTTTTAGGCGACATTCCAATCTTACAATGAGCTTGAGCTTTGGAAGGAAAAAAGGAAAACATCGTGAGGTAACCATAGCACGGTGGTAGGGTACTTAGTAGTACCCGACTGGCTAGCTACCACCTCGAAGTTGAACGGCCTTTCAGGAATTTTATAAGGTGTACAGCACATTGGAATTCAGATGACCTGCCTGGTCTATCCCCAAGCACCTATCAGTGTGTTCCGACAGCTGCACTTGAGTGCCAGTTTCCCCCAAGGCTATGTGTGCTTACCACCTTCGGTCACATCATCACTTACCATTTTGATATTGCAGTCAAACACAAGCTTATCCAAAAGAAAATAAAATTGGTATTCAAGTAAGCAGCTATATTATTTCAGTATTTTTGAATTAGCACAAAACAATAGGTATAGTAGATATTTTATTATTTAAATATGTATACAGTTATTTTCCGTTGTTATGTATAATTTTTATGACCTATTTTTAGTATGCTGCCAATGCTCAACTTGCAATACCCTACCAAAAATATATATAACTAGGTATAACTTAAACGTAACTTGAGAGCTAGATCCAGAGAGTAAATAAGGTAAATAGTAGTATTTACCTTATTTACTACGAGACCATTATGAGATTGCGGTCTACACAAATCTATTCATAGACGAAGGAATAAGAAGAGTATACTAGAGTCGAGACATTATATAGTTGAATGTAACGCCAGTTCATAAGGTTGCTTTTACGTAAACACTAGTTGTCGTCCGCGGTTTCACCCGCGTTCGAGATGGAACCCTTTAGGGGTTGAATTTTCATTAACCTTTTATATGGATACCTATTTACTCCCTTATGATTGGGAATCTACCTGCCAAACACAGAACAAATAAAAAGGTAGAAGGAGCGTACATAAACAACAGTCTCTAATGAAGTGAAGCTTCGTGCACGAAGTTGTGTGCGTTACCTGCATGTACGTTATCCCGCGTGATTCGTGTCACAGAGGAACGCGATCAGCTTCCTTTTTCAAATTTGCTGTGCTTCACTTAAAGTAAGCGGAGCTCTGTCTACCTTTTTTATTTGGTCTGAGCTGCCAAACGAGTTTGTAGCATTTATACTTTGCGATATTTCGTGATTAATCAGTATTTCAAATCATAAGCGAAAGCGTAATCTAAGAGTTCTATAAGTACCTATTACCTACTAGTTAATTGATTTTAATTATTTCTAATGACTCGACGGAAATAATTCATAAAGCCTAGTAACAAAATAGCATGCTATAAACTGGGGTTTTCCTTTTGACCTATACTTAAATGTCCTCTGAATTTTGCAGAATTATGGTTTTATAGAATTATTAATAAAATATTGTAAATAAATAATAGAGTTAGTGCATCAGCATTTAAATATAGCTTACCTACGTAAAAGTTAGCTATACGACCGATTCCCACAGTTGATATATGTAGTATGTATTCTGGCTCTAAAAGATTTAAGATTTATTAGTTTAAAAAATATTTGATTTAATATTTTAATATTTAGGAAAACCGCTAGATACCACTGCTCGATTTACTAATAAGAATATGTACACCATAGGTACTTAGTATTAATACCATTGGTAGGCAAAGGCTTACCATCAGACTCTACATACAAACTCTACTTTATTTAGGAACTAGCTTTCCGCCCCGTGGTTTCACCCGCGATCCCGTTTCTCCATACAAACTTTGGACCCCCGTTTCATCCCCTTACGGTGAATTCAGGAAAATCCATTCTTAGCGGATACCTACGTCATAATAACTATCAGCGTGCCAAATTTCAGCACAATTCATTCAGTGGTTTGGTTGATGGATCAGTCAGTCAGTCAGATAAATAAACACATGTCCTGGTACATTCGTCACACTCCAAAAACCAGATACCACACATAAGTCTATGTATAAATCATACATAATAGAAAATAATATCCGAATTTTTTAATCGTTTCAGTAGTTCCAACGAGTACCCAACAAACAAACCTTACAAAAACGACTTCATCCATTACTATTTTTAAAATGCGTATCATAATACCAGTGATTGGGACACATACATAATAGGTATGTTCTATTTAATAATATACGATACATAATATGAAGAATAAATACACACACACAGTAGGTACACTACACACATTTTATTTTCATTTTACTTTATATTCTTCATTACATAAGCTAATAATTTATATTTGCTTTCTTTTTCTCTTTTGTTAATCGTACTGTTTTTGTGTTGTGATTCTTGTGATGAGATGAATAAATATATTATTATTATTAATTGCAAATACGTCAGTCGTCTCTATATTATAAACAACCGCAATGACCCGTAATTATCATCTCCTAAGCATTTGTGGTTATATTAATTGCCTGCCGTCATAGAAATTTAAATGAATAGTTACTTACCTAAATCATTTTCAACAAATAACTTTCATTTTAAATATTCACTTCTCAGCGAATCTTGAAGTAGGTGAAAGCGTTGGAACTACAAAATGACAGCATGATTTTGCATACGCAAGGTTTTTATTTATTATTCGACGAATGTCGACGATAGGGTTGACAAAGGTGTTAGTTGACATCTGGTGACAACCTAGCGACATTGACATCATGCATGAATCCCTTAGTGTTTTTTTTTTAATTTGGTGTTTTGGACACAGTTTTTACATTGCTCTATTGTGAAACGGGACCTACTTCTTTGCTTTATTTCGATTTCTTTGCTATTATTATAGCTAGTGATATCACTACGTCATATGATTGAATCCAAGTCTTCCCGCCGAGTCGGTCTGTCTGTCTGACCGCGATAAACTCAAAAACTACTTTACGGATTTTCATACGGTTTTCACCAATGGATAGAGTTATTTAGGAGGGTTTTGTGTAAATTGGCTGATATATGACGACGATTATTGTAGATATCGGAAAACATCATGTCGGCTGGGAGCTTTACGGGCGTGCTCCGCGTAAACCAATAGGGTTATTATAAATTATACCAATAGGGCTCTGCTCCAGCAGTGGACGTCTTCTGGCTGACAAGGTGATGATGATGATGCTGCTGCTCCCCGTGTGGAGCCGGGGTGGGTCGCTAGTATTATATTAAATACTTATACTATTTATTTTGAAAAGTCCCGACCAATACCTAATGGTGAGATGGTAAGTATCGATATTGATACCAATATTAAGAAAATTGGAAAAAAAGAGAACCAACAGTCTCGTTTATTATGAAGGTATTATGTACTATAAGGAAAATGATCGTTGTTTTTACAAGTGATACCTAGCCGTGATCAGTTTTTTACCATAGATACCTAGTTGCGGTTATATCAAGGTGGTGTGTTCAACGTTTTTATTATTTTAAATACACCTACCATGTACTTTAAATTTAAAACCAATTTGAAAAAATCATATTTGTTTATTTTATTTTTAATTAAACATAGGCGCATTGAAGTAAATTCGGAAGTAAATAATCAAAAATTGCATTAGGATTTTAAAAGCAATTGTTTGCACTCAAATAATTGATTATTATCTTTTATCTAGTAAATTTATTTTATTCATATCACCATATACTTCATTATAATGTCGAAGAATATCCGAGGTTTGCGATCTGCGGTTAAATTGATTATATCAATGTTTTGCTTCACACGACTGATCGCGTCATTTTTACTCGTTGATCAAACCGGCTGGCTTGATACTCAAAGATCAAACCAGTCTAATATAATTATCTTACCTTAAGTTTTATTTCCAGCCTGGCTTGGCATGTAGGTACGCTTAATTGCTGCAATCATAACAATACAATTGCAACTTTATCTATATTGTATTAACGTATTTTTCAGGTTTACTTGTCTATCGAAGATCTTTGATCTATAGATAGTTAAGAGTATGCAAACATGCAAATAAAGGTCGTCAGGGACACCTATTCCTAACATAAATAAATACCAGTAGTTTTTTTTTATTTCCGTTATAAAGTAATAGCTGTCCTCCGTGGTTTCACCCGCGTTCCCGTGGGATCTTATCTTTTTCCGGGATAAAAATATAGTCTATGTTACTCAAGGATTATGTAGCTTTCTAATGGGGAAAGATTTTTTAAAATTTTGACCTAGTTTTAAAACTTCATCACTATGGAATCCGTGACACGGCTCTTTGTCTTGTATCATCATATTTATCTAGTCGACAACAAAAAGTAGGTATCGGTTGTACTACGTCCCCAGGGTCTTTAGTTAAAACGGGCGTACCGCAAGGATCGATTCTAGGGCCATTTTTGTTCTTGGTCTATATAAATGATCTGCCTTACATGATAAATAACTTGTGCGATATAGTTTTATTTGCGGATGATACTTCCCTAATTTTTAGAGTAGATAGAAAAGACGCTGACCTTACCCATCTCAATGAGACCTTAGCAACAGTGTCAAAATGGTTTGCCACCAATAATCTTATGCTTAATGCGTGCAAAACCAAATGTATTAGATTTTCTCTTCCAAATGTTCCTAAGAGCAGCACCAACGTACTAGTTGATGATAGAACACTTGAACTAGTTGACAAGACAGTTTTCCTTGGTATAACTTTAGATAGTAAATTACAATGGGGTCCTCATATAGAAAATTTAGCTAGCAAATTGAGTTCGGCTGCTTTTGCGGTAAAGAAAATTAGACAAATAACAGATATTGCTACAGCTAGGTTAGTTTACTTTGCATATTTTCATAGTCTGATGTCCTATAACCTCTTGCTGTGGGGTTCAGGGACTGATTTGGATACTGTTTTTATTTTACAGAAAAGGGCGATTCGCGCGATCTATTGTTTGGGTCCTCGCGAGTCACTGAGAAATCAATTTAAAGAATTTAAGATATTAACGTTGCCCTCGCTGTACATATATGAAAATATAATGTATGTTCGAAAAAATTTAAATTTGTTTGAAGTAAACAGTAATCATCATAATTTTAATACAAGACACAAAGATAAAATTGTGACCCCTAGATTCAGGCTAGCGAAAGTTAATAAATCTTTTCTCGGGAATTGTGTTCGTTTTTACAATAGGATCCCACGTGAGGTAGCTGGAATGTCTTACTTTAAATTCAAAAATTTTATTAAACTCAGGTTAATGAACAAAGCCTACTATAAGGTGGCTCATTACATGGAAGACAGAAATATATGGTTGTAGTAGCTTCTCTCTGCACCTGCATCCCCCTGGCGTAGTGTAAAATATTTGAAAATGTATCTAAATGTACTTATAAAAATGTAAGAAAGATCCACTGTTAAAAAAAAATTGCCTTGCTGAGTTTCTTGCCGGAGTCTTCTCAGTTTAAGTGTATTCCGAACCGGTGGTAGAGTCAATTGTAACGTTCATGAGTGCCTTACCAGGGCCTAAACTGAATAAATGAGTTTTGAGTTTGAGTTTGAGTTTGAAAATCGGTCTAGTAGTTTTTGAGTTGAATAGTAACAAACAAACAAAAAAATTAATCTTTCCTCTAACGCTTCCGCATTTCTTCTTCCAAAAAATATATCTATATTTGAATTGCAATCGTTATTCTCAATCTGATCTAAGGTAAGTGATACAAATAAGGCCTACCTAATTTCAAACACTCAAAATTTGATAAATTATTCGAAGAAGGTGATAAATAAAAGCGTGGACTTCTTTTTTGGTTAATATTTTATTATGAATTAAGCAAACATTATATAATCTTCAATCTTCAATCAACTAAAATGAGATAATTGTAAAACCTTAGCTTTAAGCCTTTTTAAAAACAAGTGACTTAATTAAGCCTACATATTTAAAGTATAGGAATATTGTTATTAAACTATGAATCTAATTAAACTCTACATTTAATTATATTTAGACGTGGAGATTATCGTGATGAAAACATTTTTCTTGCAGTTTCGTTTTTTTTTATGTCACTAGTGACAACGAGGCAGGCGAGTCACCTGATTGACTACCATCGCCTATAGACATAAGCAATACCAGAGGGACTGCCAACGTGTTGTACACCTTATTAAAATGCCTTTAGGGCAAGGGCATCTTTGATTATATACGTTGTTTATTTTTTTAAGTAATTTTAATGAACTTGATATTTATTTGTTTGAGTTTTCCTGTGGCGGCAAACATTTCAATAATTTTTAATTAAAATTTATTAACTAACAGAAAAATATTCTTTAATTGTTGTTGTCTACGAGAAAAAAAATCCAATGGAAACTAATTGATTTTATTGATTGACTCGATAAATCTGTATTTTTCTAATATAGAATAGAATAATGATGCGTAGGCGGGCGGCGTGCTTTTTCCGCCAACGCATCAGCTTGGCCATCCAAAGAGGAAACGCTGCCAGCCTGCTGGGAACCTTGCCGATCGGCAGCAGCGGCAGTCTCGAAGAAGTTTTTTTATATATTATAGTTGTACATTTGTTTGTATATTTTGTACATGTTATAAATAAATATAACGCTACATATATTTTAAATTTTTGAATAGAATAAAAGGACTAATAATAATGAGCGAATAAAAACTGGTTTAAAAAACATGAAAATAAATTATACCAAAAATAAAGGGTAATTTTAAATTTTATTATAACAATCATAAATGCAATCTGGGAAACAACAAAAAAACATTTTCAATTTTAAAGTGTAAACAAAGTACAAAATCGACTTGTGAAAAAAGCGTACAATATACCAATATAAAATAATGTTTTTCACAATTTTTGTACCTTAAACAATTAAGGTAGAGATAATACCTAGAGCTTATCAAAAATGTTAATATAAAAACATTAAAGTCAACAGGATTTTTTGTCAGTCAGTCTTATGTAATCGAAATAATGTAATTCGACAAGAATACACACTACTTTCACTACTTTCACTTACACAATACTTTAAAGAGTAAAAACAAATACCTAAGAGCAGACCAGTATCATTTGTTCGAAAGCGACTAGGTAGCCCCGATATGTATGTTCTATTCCAAATTTAAAGTAAACTTTTTAAAAATTAGTGATGAAGCTGTTTTGTCTCTGGGGCCAGGTCTGGGGCTGTTTCCTCTGTGCTTCATATTGTTTCCAATTCAAATACCAAAAAGGTCTATTGTCGATTGGCAATTGTTCCAGTCTGTTGATCAAATTGCCGTCGCCTCGTGCCTCTATCGGTGCCGCTTCGTCCTCACCGAATCTATTTGAAATAAGATCGGATTCAACTGCTGGTAATCCGATCGGGCGAAGTCCAGCGTAAAATGGCCTTTGTGCTTCTACGATAGCCACTAAGATTGTCAGCGCCAAAGCGATTTTGAAAGCCATTGTTTCTGAAATAAAAAATAAAACACATTGTAGGTACTTAGTCGAGCAGATATTTTCAGTTGGAAGAGTAGTTTCTTTCAAAAGTTATTAAAAAGGTAATTATTTTTAAAATTTATAAAACAATTTATCAAAATGGCAGTAAAATATTATTTCGTTGAAATCTTTGATATCTAATATCAATGGTCGAAATAAAATAAAATTGTTGTTTAGGGACAGATATATCGAAAAAAATAATAATATTATTTATAATTTTCACAACCTGTCACGAATAAATAAAAAAAAATGTATTATTTTAAAAATCGAACTCCGTGAATAGTATTTAGTAATTCAGAGTCTACTAATATGTACCTTGTTTAGTAACAATACTGGTAGTAGAGTAACCGAGATATATTGTTGTTTGTTGACACGTCTTGCACTTGGTGCAGCGTAATGTAAACTGTGACTGAATAAGAACGGAGCCACTATAAATATGAATAGCCAGTACGGCTTATCGAGAAAATTGTAAGGGGCATAGAGTTCAGAAGCTATTAGAGACAAAATATAATAATGTATAAATATTTTAAGTTTATTGGAATTGTCTTATTAGAAAGAAACTTTTAAAATTAATTTAAATATATTATGTCGTCACCGGACATGTGATGTGTTAAATCCAGGTATTCTCAATGTATAAAACACCGAATGCGCGTACGGTAATGTATTCAGAATCGACGTGGATTGATCAAGATAGTAGTGTACACTTCGTGGTTCTTTTTATATAATTTAGGTATATTTTGAGTGAACAAGGGTGTGACTGATGAAATTGACTGCATTTTAGGGATTGTATATAATACCAGATTATACACATTTCCGGTAAAATATGATTATTTAAAAATAAATGTGGAAATTTACGCTTCAAAATTAAGATAGAATCGGGCATATAAGCTGAAACCGAAATGCAGAAGTTAGTTAACTCTTTAATTATATAAACCAAGATAGAAATAGGTACCTAAACGGTAAGCTTAATCTGTTGACTAAACAACTCGTCAACTCGCGCGTAGTTTTCAAAATTAAATGTCATTGTCCCGATTGTCCCATTTGAGAACCAAGTGGTGCGGACTCTGAAACCCCGATTGTCCCAAGAAAGAACTGAAAGGTTAATTATTTATGATATTGTCAATTTACATAAAAAAAACAGTCAATAATATTATAATTGTTATATAAATTTAATATTATAATTATGTCACTGGTAGCTCTAGACATGCCAAAGGCGACGTAAAACCCCATTCAACACAATACATCGCTACGCTCGAGCTCGGGGTTACTCGTTCTCCAATGCGTGACGTCACACCTCGAACCAAGTTCGTCAGCGGAGCGGCCAGTCAAGAAAAACCTCTATTTAATCATATCATTATGCCGAGTGATGTCTAGTTATACCGGTTTTTGTTGGAGATGATAATGTAATTTTATGAGTCATAGCGATGTAGAATGCATTGGGTATTAGCATAGTATTTGCAAGTCATTGTTTACCTAACACACCCCCATGTCTTAACGGTTTTTATTGGAGCAAAGCCGTAACGGAAAGTACGGGTTTTTCCAACACTACTCTTTATGGAATTGCCTACTTACCTATTTCAGTTTATGTAATATTAGTTGAGTCGGATTGATGTCATTATTAACCAAACGAGTGAGTTGTGTGAAAAAATATTTTCTTTATGCTATTCTATGTTTACTATGAGGGAGATACAAAATACATGATAATCAACCAACCAAGTATAGTATATTACATTACAAGTGCGGAAAGGCTGTCATTGCAAAGAGTTCCGACAAATTGTTGTTGGTTGACAGTCGGAACAAGTTGCAATGACGGTTCCGCAAGTGTACTGAACGACTATTTTTAATACAGTTGCGAAAAAATGAAGCAATTTAATAAAATAATAAAAACACAATAAACTCAACTAACTAATCATTTATTTCTCATAAAAGTTATAGTATACATGTACATTGAAATTGGTACAGTTTTTTAAACTAACTGGGGAAGTTTTAGGTTGCCTATTTACTGTTTGAGACAAACTATTATTAATTTCGTATGATTGTTCATGTATATTTCTCATACAATGTTTGTGCAATTATAGTGAGTTCCGGTGGTGTTAATTAAAAAAAAATAGGGTCGAAATTACTCATTTTGTGCAACAAACAACTAAACTCGCAAAGAAAATTTCTGGAAAATAGTGCCAACCCTAGAATATAAGCAGAGTTTTTTTTTCTTCACCCATTTTGGTAGGCAAAGGGAACTATCCATACAGCTTAGTCTTCAGTATATTTTTTTTATTGATATGAAATGAAAATGAAATTTAATGAGATGAAATGAAATGAAACCTAACCTAACTCATTCAATTAAATCATTAAATCTGATATTGAAATAAATTAGTAGCTTCTTTTTAGAAATATACGTATTTGTATGAATCACAAAAACTCTTTAGTAAAAACTTCATGGTTGGTTTTTCTTTTAATAGACATTATTTTGACAGTTGGTAAAGAGACGCACGAGTTCGGTAAAGGTAAAAAAAAAGCACTAGTATGTAATAGCCCACATCCCGAACGCTATACGTCCCTGTAATACACCACTTTTTGAGCAACTGTATTAAAAATGTAGTTAATAACACGTATTTTCATTCATTGTTTTTAATTACTTATAAGTATACAAAATCTCTCTTGGTAAATTTAATTTTAAACGTTTCAGCTGTGAGTATTTACAAAAGTAATATGTAACTTGTTTATTATATTTTAAAGTAGAAAAAACCAGTTATTCAACTTTTAGTTATGGATTGTTAACATTAACACTATAAGGAAAATGAGTTATTAAAAAAGTCTGCACATCATTATTTTTCATTTTTTTAACGATAATTTACATGCAGACCTGCGAACCTTCAGACATGTTGATGTCCTGTGAGTTCTCAAAGAGTATTAAGTACTATGTAAATATTATTATTGCTAATTACCTACTAGAAATTTTGGGTGGTAGCCAGCCAGTCGGGTACTAAAGCAGGCTGCTTTGTAGTACCTGACTTGTAAACTGAGAAGACTCCGGCAAGAAACTCAGCAAAGCCATTTTTTTTTCAGCAGTGGATCTTTTTTTTCTACCGTAGTTAGCTACGGTAGAAAAAAAAGAAGCTTTTTACATTAGAAGCTTTTAAAAAAGCTAGTTCCCATCTAGGCTTTGTGTGCTTACCACCTTCGGCCGCATCATCCATCACTTACCATGGTGAGATTGCGGTCAAACACAAGCTTATCTTAGTAAAAAAAAAAAACATTACGCTATCATTTAATTTTCATGCCACATGCCGGGATTTTTGATTGTTTTGGGTCACTTTTAAATTTAATTGTACTCATTACGTGAAGTGCATCAATTGACACCGGCGACGCTACACAGGTCAAAGGCTAATTAGCCGAGGGGCGCTGATAACCTATATACATCTTTTTAATTATAATATCATTGAAGTTAAATAAAACTCCATACCTAAAATTGCCTATTAACAGGTAACACACGTAACTAAAGTATAAATCTCAAGAGAATTTCTTATAATAAGGGTTTATATTACCTCTCAGTGAGGGTTGTAAGAGATTTAAAGTCATAAATTTATTTTATGATACCTACCTTAAAACTGTAAGTTAGTTTACCTTTATCAAAATTTTCCGTAGATCATAAAATAGATAAAGGAGAACATTCAGGCTCCATACATTTTTGGGTCTTTATTGAAATAATACAAAAATAATGTTATAATTTGATTAGAACTGGTCATATAGAACAATTATTATTACTTGTGCTCGAAGAAGCTGGGAGGCACCTGTGTGCCTTCTTGATTATCAGACTTCAGATAAAAAAAAAACTTTGATAAATCCCGATACCTACGCTCCAACTGTCAGCATCTCTGGATTACACTATGAAGTTTGTATAATTTGTCAATTATCAATGTCAATCAGTGAAGATCTGGTCAAATGTGGCTCTTTTTCTTTTTATTTTACAAAGCTTAGAAAATAGCCGACTCTAAACAAAAGGCTACGGAGCAACCACCAATCAAATGTTAGTGACCATGTTTTTCAATTTATATGGCATGGTTTTTAAATCTACCTGCCTTTATGACGTCAGACAATAATGTTTTTGTAACCGGATTTTAAATGCATCTTTAGGATAGAAATCTATTGATATACCCAATAATAGTCCATAACGAATCAGCATATTAAATGGATAATCAATTTGATATTTTTTGTTCGATATTTTTTGCCTATTTGTCGTAATATTTTTTTAAGGTTTTTGGCTTGGTAGACTTTTAAGCCATGTCTTCAGTTTTAATATTCTTATTTAATTATATACTCACTACATAATTTAATATACCCACGTTGCATCACATTCTCAGTAAAGTTTAGACCTCGTCCGCGCAAGTACCGTCAGGATTTATTGAGATTGGTGGCCTTTCCACTGAAACTTTTCACGGACATTTTGGAAAGTCACGATACGCGCTTTGGTTAATCTTTATTGGACAAAACACCACCAATATCATTCAATACTCAAAATATATGATTTTAATGAAAATAAAATGAAAACGCAACGTTACTTCGCAAGTTCCCCTGAAAAACTCCTGTCGTATGTCTGACCTTTTCCAATGTATATGAAGTTGATAGAGATAAACTCTATTTTAGTACTCTCAAATTATTTTTATTTTAGTTCTATGCACAACCGAATCCTCACTATTATGTATCCAAGTATAATATTTTAATTATTTGGGTTACCTGCCTGCTGTTAGTAGTCACCATTACGTATACCTACTACACAAAATAACATTATGTATGTGGGTGGCATCTTGCTTACATTAAATTAAATTAGATGCTTCTCCTACTATATCATAATTCGAATGTTAGTGTGTATTTTTTGTTACAATGACGCCGTGATTGCTGAATACATTTAAATAAAATTTGGCACATAGATAGATCATACATTAGAGGATTATTTTGCATACCAAGAATCCCGAAGCGAAAAACAAAACGAAAATTCATTTCAAAACTTGCTAGTATCTCTGTTGATAAAAATGTTTAGGTACCTATCATGTCTAATAGAGTTAGGATGCCTTTAAACGTAGCGCCGTTTTTTATTCGCAACGTCTCAACATATTGTTGTAAGGGCAATTTACTTTGACCCGGACTTGTTGTATCTTTTTACTTTGTAACTTTGAGCATATTTTTCTTTCAAGTATAAATTGCCTTAGACCTAAACCCTCGTAAAAGTTGGAAGTGATTTTGTTAACGAAAAAAGCAATTACCTACGCTACACGTAGTGTTTTATTTTCTCTGAGGAAGTGTTAATTTGTGATACCAGGGTGGTATGTAGGTTATAACTTATAACAAACAAGTTATATTATACGACGTTTTTTAATATATTTATGATAAAACAGAAATAAAATTCAGGAATGGGTTAATGAAATAAGCATCATAAAAAAAACCTGTCGACAAAATTGTTATTTCATTCATTATCATTAAATATTAAAGTCCTTGTTAGGAAACATCTTTAATTAAGTATGATATGCGGATGTCCTCCAACAATACTTTCAGTGTTAATTAAAACTCCGACATTTCCCATTTTAGTGACGAACAGATGTGATAGTCAACCGAATTGAACAGCGCCCTAAAAAAAACACAGAACAAATAAAAAAGGTAGAAGGAGTAGAAGTATGTAAACAATAAATACTCTCCAATGAAGTGAAGCATCGTGCTCGAATTTGTCCGCGTGACCTGCACGTACGATATCCCACGTGACTCGCGTCGCACAGGAACGCGATCCGCTTCCTTTCTCAAAGTCGGCTTCCTTTACTATGCTTCACTTTAAGTGCGAGAGGAATGATGCAAATTTAATAACTTTAATAACAACTTAAGTCCAAAGAATCATTTCATAATGCATAATCGCTTTGGAATAAAGAAATTCCTTCCACCGGCATTCGACGACGGTGAGTCTAATTGAAATTCAGAATTTTAATTCAGTAAATGTAGACGTAATACGTATTTTATTACTTTGTAGATTTTTCATACTTTCCCGGTGTTCTATTAGGAAAGTTGTTCCATTTGATTGATAAAGCTTAAAGTTTGCGACCTCAATAAGCCTTTAAGTCCTACCTTTTTAAAGTAAGATACTGAAGAAATTGGAGCCCGTTTAAAAATATCTATCTAATAAAAATATTATCCATTTTTAACACATTATATCCATTGCACGGTGGTAAGGTAATTTGTAGTACCCGACTACCTGGTTACCTTCACGTTGAAAATCTGTCACCGATTACCTATCGGTGTGTTCTTACTGCACTTGAGCGCCATTTCCCACCTAGGCTTTGTAGGCAACACCATCGGTCACGTCACTTACCATGGTGAGATTGATTGCGGTCCAGCACAAGCTTATCTAAAAAATAAATAGATACTGAACCGTGATATCACAACTCGATCGACTTAAACGTCGGGAGATGTGACACGTGAATTATAATTTCAGCTAGCAGAATCACGAGTTAATATTACCCATATTACCGCATCGGATAAAGCAGTCAGCTATTAATGTTGCGAACTCATCGATATATCACCTAAAAACCAGTGATGTGTTCACTGTTCAGTCAGCTCATAATTCCACGTGTCGCTCACTAATCCACCCGTGCACACGATAATCCGGCAAAATTGTATTTGTATTGTACTTTGACTATTATTGCCTTCGACTGACAATTCGATATTGAGCGGATATTACATGCGGTCTTGCATTTGGAACCAACGTGACTTATTGCTTAGCATCAATCCATTTGTCGGCTATCTGTGAATTGTTTAGTATAGCCTGCGATAAATGAAGCGATGGAACAGTAAAAGAAACATTTCTGAGATTATTATGTTCGTACATGTTATCCATTTAGGATGTTTACGTATTTTCGGTTCACCAGTTTATGTGATCCTTGATGTTCTGTAAATAACGTGTGCTTACGATCTGGCAAGGAATAAGATCTATCGTTGAATTTATATTGACAACCGTAAAATTTGAACCGTTGAGGATTGTTTACATTTAGTAACGTATCTACATGAATCTTCGAATCAACGATGTTAAGAAGAAACATAGATTTGTGGGCGAGTAAATAAATAGAAAAGCGTATATTCAAGGATTCCAGGATGTTCGTACAATAATAATAAATATACATAATGTTTATTGTGATGATATGTGTTGCTCTCGTTGGCATCAAAGGAATTGTAGTAGAATTTAAGGCGATGATAGCTCAGTGGTAAGTGACGTCGGATACTGCGGTGACGGTCGTGAGTTCGAACCCTACAATGAACTACTACTTTCAGTGAAGGAAAACATCGTGAGGAAACCATGCATGTGGTAGGGTACTTTGTAGTACCCGACTAGCTGGCTACCACCCTCAAGTTGAAAATCTGTCGCCTTTTTGCAATTCCTAAATGTAAACCTAAATGTATGTATTATTATTTATTGATTTCGCGATAGTACCTACCTAGTAGAAGTAATAAAAGTAAAAAAAGCAATGTTTTTGAATTACCTTTTCATTTTCATTTATATGTTTATTTGAAAACGAAAATTGAGTTTGTATTCATGTAATTTATATAAATATATTCATTCAAAGTTTATTATTTTTGCTTACCAATCAGAATTTTATACGTGAAATATTGGTGCTATCATAAATAGACGACTTCAACATCCAATATCTTGAACGTTCAGGGTCAACGTACTTCGAATTTTTCGGTGCTAAATGTTACAATTTATATTTTGGTAATAATGTTACGGTCTTACGGTTACTGTTATTCAATTACCTATACAAAAAGTGCTGTAGCTTAGAGTTCAGTAACTGTCAGTGAACTTACAAATACTTAGATATTTTTGTCGTCGAATCGGATTTAGAAAGGAACTGCTGGCATTCGAGTGCTGCAGAACAGGTAGGCCAATAGGAATTAATTCATACTCATGGAGAGAAGTTGAATAAATAGTTCACGTAATGTTATATGTTGAAATAAACGCTGCGATCTAAATGCTTAATAAGATTGATCTTTATTGCAGAATATAGATTGTTTTTTATCCCACAAGTGACAACGAGGCAGTTATCATGATAAGTGATTACCGCCACCTATATATATATAGACAGCAATACCAGGGGGATTGCCAATGTATTGTACGCCTTTAAGGCATTCTGGCTCTCAAGTGCTATTGCCGGATCATAACCAACCAACAGTGAGGGTGATAGCCAGCCAGTCGCGTACCTACAACAAAGTACCCTACCACCGTGCTGTGGTTTACTCACGATGGTTTCCTTCACCGAAAGTTCAAGTTCATTGTAGGATTCGAACCCGCGACCTTCGTCGCGGTATCCGACGTCACTACCACTGAGCTATCATCGCCTTACGTATATGTCGAATGAAGCCGGCAAGACACGAACATAAGAGATAATATTAAAAATATTCCGTAAATATTTTTCAACATCGACCAAGATTTAATCCATTCCCTCGAAGAAAAACTAAAAAAAAAGGTCGATATGATATTGACAAATAATGAATCGGCATAATCATATCATTATATTATAGTGACTTGCTGTGCCCGGCGGTTTCACCCGCGTTCCCGTGGGATCTTTTAATTTTTCGTAGCCTATGATACTCACAAAATAACGTGGCTTTCTATTGGTAAAATAATTTTCAATATCAGTTCAGTAGATCCAAAGATTACCCCTTACATTACAACCTCACAAACTTTACCTCTTTATAATATTAGTCCTTTCAATAACAAATAGCAATAGCATACAACTAAGTAACAATCACAAAGCGAGTGTTGCTAAGTGTTGGAATCACGCGTCAAGCTATATGGAACTGACAATGCACTAACTTAGTGCAGTCGGCTGTGAATTTCGTTGACATTTAGTTTGAGTGATATGTAGTTTGTAACCGTAAAAAAGACTTTAGAGATCATTTTCACCGTTCTCACCAATTTTGTTACGCTAAGTAAGATACTTCAAGATGTTAGTTAGATTTTTGTCGAATGGCAACTTTGTGACGTTTTTTTTTATTCTGGATAAGCTTATGCTTGACCACAACCTCACCATGGTAAGTGATGATGTGGCCGAAGGTGGTAAGCACACAAAGGCTAGATGAGAGGTCTAAATTAGGTGTTAGAAATCTTTTTGAAACGAACACAAGGTTTTATGCCATTGTTATTATGATACCTATCACTTTAGCCATAGATAAAGGTATGTATGCTCCAGTTATACTTTCTTAAAATGCAATCTGAAACTGAACTATCTACTGAAAAACCATATTATCTGTAGGCTTACAGTACCATATTATAGGTAAGTTAAGTCACTGTTTTTAGCATGTTTACTGTGGTAAAGCACTTTCAGCAATGCGGTTACACCATTTTACGGGCATCTAATAAAATTATACGTCATGAAGGAGGCGCACATGGAATTTCATGAGTACTACCTGATACCGAACTTGAATATAATGCCATGAAACTGGTAACATTTGGTTGTATAGTTTGCTCTGAATTGAAATAATTTTACTATACCCAAGGGCTATTTTGTGACAGTATGAACTAGCAGCTGTGGGTTTTGGTACGCAAATTAGTTATAAAGCTGATTTGAGATTTATGAAATTTAAATTCAGGCAGCAGAAATTGTGATTTTATATTTAGTCAAATATATACCTACCGGCATACAAATGATCACTTCAATTAATTAAATATTTTAGGTAAGTACTTTTATAAATGGGTAATAATAACAATATTAAATTTTAGTGTATGTTGGTTGATGTATAAAAACACCAAATATACATAGATGTAACATAATAAAAGCAAAGTTTTTTTACTAGGTTTACTTTTTACTTTAATATAAAAATCATAAAATTTTACACCCATCTATTTTTCTTTCATTCAGGGTAAGTAGGGTTAGAAAGAGAGATTGTCCCAACGTAGTTGTTATCTTTCTCTTTTTCGCACTTGATATATATTTGCTTCAAATAGGTATGGAGAGTGTCCTATCCAGGTAAGTCTATAATTCTTGAGGAAAACTGATTAATTTTTCCCGCCATTGCGAAAAATTCTCCACAACTCGTTTTCACTGTTGTAATTATAGTTATTTATTAATTAAAACGTCTACAAGTACTAGTTATGAAGAAAATTTATGTTTACACCGCCCGATATAAGA
Organism: Ochropacha duplaris; assembly: GCA_951361185.1. Classification (NCBI taxonomy): domain Eukaryota; kingdom Metazoa; phylum Arthropoda; class Insecta; order Lepidoptera; family Drepanidae; genus Ochropacha; species Ochropacha duplaris. The sequence goes on along the minus strand of OX592704.1, from coordinate 3,767,613 downwards.
TGTGAAGCCCTTAACGTTATGGAAAGTTAAAACTATCTAGGTATTATCTACTAAATAAAATTATTTTTTAGTATTATTTTCTTCACAAGTGTGTTGAAAAACGTCGTATGATACTCGTGTGTATTGATGATTACCGTCCTCGGCTCTCATATGACCCTCACTTAACGGCTCGGGTCTCAATGTCACTCAGCGGTAATCACCAACATTAACAACTAGTACCATAATGTACTATTATACAATAGGCTCATAATATATTATATGCCATTGCGCTGTGAGGTTATCACCTTCGGTCACGTTCGTAATTCTCTTCATAATATTGTGGTTTATGTTTGCTTGGGTAAAAAATTAAATTCAACATGATTATTTTTGTATTTGTATTTCACAGAATAGGTACAATTTGCGCATACTTTAATTAACATTTAAACGGGTACAATAATTATGTGGTACAAAGTGAATAGTTTATTTATTACAAAATGAAGTATTTCAGTTAACTAACCATTTGGTACACATATTTTTACACTTAAAATAAACACTTATAAAATCTGTTATTTACAATCATTTAGCTTTAATTTTTATTTATTCAAAATATCACTAATGATTATTTTAAAATATATTTGGTTCATTTGTTTATAACTTCATTTATTATAGAGGATGTCCGGTAAATAGTAAGACAAACTTAAGGGGGACATAAATGGGCGGGTCACCTACCAAATATACAAATAAAAAGGTCGCCATTTTCGAGATATTTCGTTGTATATTAAAAAAAAAATACGTATTGATTTTTTAATTCCATTTTTTATCTCGAAAATGGTGACACTTTTACAAAGGTCATTTTTGTACATTTGGTAGGTGACCCGTCCACTTATCTTCCCCTTAAGTTTGTCGCACTACTTACCGGACAACCTGTATAACTTCACTCAGATTTTTTGGTCTAAATTTAATAAAATGAAACAATATTATTACATAGTACCTACTTAGGTAAAAGGTACATACAACATTTTAAAGTGAAAAAAAATGTTAAAATACTTTATTAACTTACAAAATACGTTAATTTTATGTACAATTTGAGATCAATATTTACGTAGCTAGCTAAAATTTCCTTACGAAACAAAAAATAAATAGGTAAACAAAATTGTAATTCAAAAAATAAAATGAAAAATAGATTCCACCTAAAATCCAAACCTCAATTTTGTCTAAATTGTCTCTTTACCTATCTACTTATATAGATTATATAATTTGATAACCCATCAAAATTCTGTTGGAATGAAACACTTACTAGATTAATGGAACCACAACTCATAGCCACCAAATTACATACAAGGATTCACCTATCTATTGTTACATTTATCGTCCATATCACCAGTGAGGAAATCATTAGTATCTCTAATACTCATGATGGTGACTCTATCAGTACTGTTCCTGGATATGATGATATTGTTCTTCTTCTTAGTACCGTAATCGTAGTTTGATATCACAACGCTTTCTGTAGGATTCCTGTAAGAGTTGATAGATCAATCACTGTTGAATTTGAGGGAATTACAATAATATTTTTTACAATATCTGCTTTAGATATAAATTGGTCTAACTGTATTTTTTTAACGTAATAGGATTGACTCGTTTGAGCAATATTTTTGTCACGGTCTATTTTTAAAGTGAATTAAAAAATAATTATCTTTTTTTTTTATTGTTTTCACAATTACCATTATAATGTAATAAACCGTAAAATATTATATATCCCTGTAATGCATACTTTAGTCACGTGTTTCAGGTATGACTTATTTAGTGTTCCCAAATAATGGTTATTTGAAATTGACATTTCCAATGTAATTTGTCCGAATCCGAACACGATCTAAATGGCGACGCATTTTTAATGCACACTGCGTTAAAATGCGTCGCATTGAGCTCGTGTAAATTAATAATAATAATAATAAATCATAAATATCCTGGGACATTTTTCACACACGGCTATTTTTTGATCACAAAATAAGCAGAGCTTGTAATATGGAAACCAGATGACTGATATACGTACTATTTTTTTTTTTAAATACATACTTAAATAGATAATTACACCCAGACTCAGGACAAACAGACATGTTCATGCACACAAATATCTGTCCTGGATGGGAATAGGTAGTGTGTCAACCAACCACGCCAACTGGGCCGTCAAATTATTGGTACCTAAAGAATTATATTTTTAACGTTAATGACAGACATTTCCAACCTGTTACACCGATGTCGATGCGTGCTCCTGAAAGAAGTCTCACAGATGGCTGTTCTTGAGAGCCTTGAGCTGCAAGTGGGATGAAGAGTGCCTTTCATGCAGCACAGGTATCTGTTGAAGTGCTGCCTGAACACTCCGCTAACGCAGTACAAGGCAACTGGATTTACACATGAGTTTAAGAAGCTGAAAAGGAAAACAAGATGTTAGAAAGGTTCTCGAGTGGCAACCACGAACTGGAAAATGCAGCGTGGGCAGGCCACACGGTGGAACGACGATCTTGTGAGGGTCGCGGGTAGCCACTGGATGCGGATGGCGCAAGACTGGTCATTGTGGAGATCCTTGGGAGAGGCTTTTGTCCAGCAGTGGACGTCTTTCCTAACTGTTTAAGGTAGTACAAAGTGTATTCATCTCAATTTATTTTCTTTCAATTTACAAGCAAAAAGATTTTCTCGTAATTTGATTTATTTTACATTACTATATATTTTTCAGCTAAATGATGAAAACATCAAAGGTTTATTATTTGCATTATTAAATTTAATGAGCTTGCTAAACTCAATAGTTTAATGATTATCCACAGTCGGATTTGCTATAAAGGCTTCATTAACGTTCACAATAAAAATGTTAGCTATTTATTCATATAATTAAACGGTAGGCTAATAAACAACAGACTGTGTACAGATTTTAATTAAATATCCATAGTTAATTAAAAAGCTTGGAAATTATTCCATCATTTATGCTTCCGCTTTCGCAGCGTAACAATGTTAACTTAAAAGGCTATTAGAATATTCTAAGCCAAGACTTTTCAAACAGTGAGGCCGCCCTAGTGCGATGAAGAGTTAACATAAAATTTTCCCCATTAGGAAACAAATATTTGAAATCTATAAGTAATTTGACGATAGCTCCGGCAAAAACTTAACCTAATGCATACATTCTACAGTTCAATATTATATTTTTTGAGAGCGAACACCGAAGTTTGAACCTGATTAATTTAGAAATAAATATCTCAAATAAAAAAATGGCATTATTTTTCAAATCCAAGGAGATTCATCTCAAAAAAAGAAAATTCATGTATGCAGTCCAAAATAGCTTTAAATTTCCTTACCTTAGGCAGAAGCCTATTATCCTTAGGGCATGAGTCCAATCGTTGTAATCAGTTTGCGCAGTTGGCGAAAGGTGGAACCACATTTCAAAGGCGTGGTAGGGCAGGAAACAAATGAAGAATACTGAAAATAACATACGCTTAAAAAATAAAAGAAATAAGATTTTTTTTTCAACCTATTTCTAGCGATATTGATATAGACTCGTGAGAGTAATTTTAAAAACGGGCCAAGTGCGAGTCGGACCCGTGCACCGAGGGTTCCGTACAAATTTATAGGTGTGTAAATAGTTTGTTTATCTCGGGAATCGAGTCTGAAGAGGTTTCAGTTTTTTCCGATAATGTTTTTTCTGATGTAGCAAGAAATTTATGGTTTTCAGATTTTTTCCTTTACTTTTACTACATGAAATTGCTTATTGCCAAATTTCATGGTTCTAGGTCAACGGGAAGTACCCTATAAATTTTGATTCACTTGAGAGCGTCGAAATATACGTTTTTTGCGGCATAAACGGCCGTATCTTTTTTTACGTTAACTTAGAAGTTTGATTTTTTAGTTCCCAATTTCAAGGGACTGTGGACCTAAGTATATCGTTTTAATTTCAACTGGATACCTCCTCGCGTTCCCGAGATAAAGGGTCTTGACTGACAGACGGACGGACGGACGGACGGCCATCAAAGTGATCCTATAAGGGTTCCGTTTTTTCCTTTTGCGGTACGGAACCCTAAAAACAAATACTAAAAGTTTTCCGAAGGATCTTATGGTTTGCCAGTATTCGGATCCGGAGATCTATCTCTGTTCACAAACTGAGTGGTAACAAACATACACGCACACACCCGTATTATTATTTTTTTCAAGGTTTTTGGCTTGGTATCTAGACCTTTAAGCCATTTCTTAATTTAAAATATTCATTTTTTATGTTATAGTCACGTTTTATTGTCACTTTCACTGTTAAGTCTAGTCCTCGTCCGTACAAGTCCAGTCTAGTTTTAGTGAAATTGGCGGCTATTCCACTAAAACTTTTCACGGACTTCTTGGGACAACCTGGAAAGTCACGATACACGCTTCCATTTCATTTCACTTCATTTGTGCACTTAGATTGATCTTTATTGGAAACATTCGTATTTATTTCAGTAGAATTGGAGGATATGAGAAGCGTTTAAAATGCGGCATTGCTAAACAACTTACCTATAACAAAAACAAGGACCATACAAGCGACGGACTTCCTCGCCTTTGCCTGTGCCTCCCCCTGACCGGCATGTAGTGCTCCAGGCATCTCCCTTGTACTCGCCAACAATCGCTGAGCCATCAACGTATAGAAGATAGCTATTACAAGCAAAGGTAGACCGTAGTAAATTACTGTTTTTGCTAACGTCATCCATCTGCAAAAAAGGGGCATAAATACATACCACAGCGTAAGGAGATACAGCGGAACGACACCTATGATCTCTTGACAAAAGTCTAGACAGTGTATGAGGTGGATTAGGGTATTTGACTACAATGAAAATATACATAAAACTGTTGTTAGCTTAACAATAAGTATGTTTCTAATCCAATTTAGCCATAGTAATATTTGAAAATATGATGTTTATAAGAAATCATAAATAAAATTATTAAATTTTCATGTTTGACCACGTGATTGAAAACGCTCGGTACTGGCCGATTCTGGAGTGTGACGTCACCTGCTACAAAAAAATGGGAACGATAAAGTTATAAACGATATTTTGACAACTAAAGGTTTGTTTACTAGTCATGATATCACGTGACGTAGGCATTATGGCGTCTTATCGTATCCTAATTTTAAAGAAAATGAGAAATTCACAAAGAATAAAGTAAATTGCAAATGTATTATGCTATTATGAACAATTTTAGATACTTTTCAAAAACCTGTCAAATACTAGGTAAATTGTAAACGTTCTTAAGTGCCTTACCAGGGCCTTATCTGAATAAGTGAGTTTTGATTGTGAGTAGAGGTCTCATACTATGCCTTACCAAGGCCTAAGCTGAATAAGTGAGTTTTGATTCTGATTTCGAGTAGAGGTCTCATACTATTGAGGCCAGTAAGGGTCGCCCCCGCGCCGCGCATTTACCTCACGATTGCCCTTTCTAGACAGCTTGGTCGTACCTCTGTATTACCTATCCATACTCTGTGTAATGACCAAGCAGTAGATGTAAAAGATAGTTTCAACTGTCTACTAATGATACTGCTACCGTACTCCATCCTAATTTAACCGTGTAACAAGAGAGATAACAAAAGCTGTTATGTTTCAAGTATTAAACAATGACTTGAATCGCGATGAAAATAAATGTTCATAGTTTTGGGACCATCCCATCCACGAGCCAAAGGGTTAATATAATATTATTGTTTGCAATGAAGGTTTATCTGTCAGCCTCTGTCTGGACATACTCCACTAATATTCCTCGGCGCGTTTAGGTGAAGATGAGTACCTAATACTTTTTATTTCATCTAAAATCAGATGGAATTTATTTCCTATAACCATCATTAGTTCAGTAATATTAATGTTATTAAAACTAATATATTATGCATGCTATACAAAGTGTAGCCGATAACAATTCGGCGGGTCTATTACGTAAAAGTTAGCAGTAGCGACAGCTGTCGCACGCCTATCGCTGAATGACATTACGCATGGACACTAGCGCCACTAGCGATAGGGTAGCAATAAATGGAAACAAATAATTTCTCAAGCTCATACAAAAGTGACGTTTGACAGCAGCGATCGCGAAATTTACCCCTGTTGCAAACCTGTCGCGAGATACATAATTCCGCCGCCGGGCCATCCTACCCTACTAATGTTATACAGATAAATGTGAAAGTTTGTATGTTTGGAATCCCTAAGGGCTAATCTATGTAGAGCCAAAACCGAAGAAAATAGAATAACCTAAAAAGTTATGTGGAAAATTAAAAGTAAACATTTCTGAAAATGAAAATTATTGGTTTAAAACGAGTAGGTATTGTTTTTTTTAAATAGTTTAATTGAGTTGTATGTAATCTGCCATCTCATGGACTTTTTATAGGACAATTTTTTTTTACTAGTTAAACGATTATAATTTTATTTACAACAAATGTACAAAATATACAAACAAATGTACAACTATAATATATAAAAAACTTCTATCCAATAAATGAATAAGGCAATTTTTGTTCAAAAGAAAAAAAAACTAAATTAACTTTAAATAATCATCAAATTTGTAAATAATAATGAGCCAAAAGTATCACTATCAAACTATCAACAGTTTCACGTATAATCCCCTATTTCACCCTCGCAGGGTTTGTAATTAAGACCCTTTTTTAGTTAGCCAACTACTAAAAAGGGTTTTGGAAAAACATTTTTTAGTAGGCCATCCTCTAAAAGCGGTTTATAAAATTCAACTTTATAAAAAGAGCCAGTGTCCAAGCCGCAAGTTTTAACCCGCGTGGTTTAGGATAGGATGTAGGTACGTGTAGGTCAGTCAGTGAGGACTAGCCTTTTATATTATGCATATATAATAAGTGCTCTGAAATGATTGAATATAAATGATTGTGAAATCAATTATATTAATTTATCTATATTTACAATCAAAATACGCTCACGAAATCTCAGAAAGTATAAATGCTACAAACTTCTTTAGCAGCTAGATTATGACGGGGCACAACTAGTAGGTAAGAATTTGGTAGGTACATAGATAGATTTCCTGAAATAAAATATTAAATAATTATTCCGTATGCTAAAAAAATTGGAAATCCCTCGTCAACAGGTGAAACCGTAGACTAGATAGTCCAGTACAGTCCAGTGCTACAATAACATTATCCTTACTAATTCTATGAGTTTGTTCGTAAATTTTTCCTTCTTTCACATACCTATCAGGTTCATGTGATTATTTGCATACACATAATATTAAGCCCGGAAAATGACTATGTTACTTTTTGTATCGTGTGTGTTAAAACGCAGAGAGGAAGACAAACAAAGATACGTTTTTGAAAACAAAACACCTTCGAAATAAAATCCGTAAAATGTCTACGCTTATATGCCAAATAATCAAATTTCACAGACAATTTAGGGTTTTCGAAACCCGTTGAATAAAATAAGACATGACATGATCCAACATGACAGATCCATTTCTGAGGTTGACACTTTGCACGAGCGCCAGACATTCCTGAACAGTGAGATATGATATGACGTGGGTGACAAAAAATTATATTAAACCTTTAACATTTTGTCTTTTCGAAAATATTGATGTATTTTGCCTTAATATTATCCATGAAAAGCACTTCTATTTCTTTTAAGCTGACGCATGACGCCTCGTGTTTACCAGGGATTTATTTATGTTATACATGGAATAGTATGAAAGAAACCCAAAAAATAGAAAAGCATATAGGCAAACACAAGCCTATCCAGAATAAAAAAAAAAGGTCGTTACTAACTGACTGATTGACTAATTGACTGACTGATCTATCAACACACAGCTCAAACCACTGAACGGATTGCGCTGAAATTCGGCATGCAGATAGTTATTATTACCTATGACTTAGGTATCTGCTAAGAAAGTAGTTTCCAAAATTCACCCCCTAAGGGAATGAATCGGGGGTCCAAAGTTTGTATGGAAACGAGAAACCACGGGGTGGAATGCTAGTATTATTATACACACACGCAAAAACTTTCACATTTATTATATCAGAATAGGTAAGAACTATTTTTCCTGACTTGAACGACTTTCTAGTGTATTTACCTAGGTATACCTACATGCTACTTGCGGCATTTTTATCATGATCTACTTATTTATCTAAGTCTGGATATTAACTTACCTCAGTTCATAAGCCTTACTTGCGTATTTGGCATATTCCATATATCTAACGGAAATGTAAGTACGTTCTCGCTACGCATGTAATCCAACAAAATTAAGTAGTCTATCAATCACCTCAATCAGTCACCAATCTCACTATCAATCACTTTTCCTAGGAAATATTTTAGGGCTGCTACTTTTCCCAACAAAATAAATTATTTATTTTATATGTAGCGATATTTATCTACAACACTGATATAACTTGCACGTTTCCTAGATAGATGTCGCCATAATAATTTACGTCACGCTAACGAATTTCCGCAAGCGATCTGCATTTATGTCTCTACAGTTGGTCCGCGGTTCCCAGCCACGATGACCTAGCCTGGCGGAAGAACTTCCTTTTTCAATGGGGGAGTCTATCACCTCTATCCTCCATACTACATATGTTTTCCAATGATGCAAGTGGCAACCACTGACCAAACTGAGTTGACCTCACATTGGGCAGGAGTCAGTGTAATGACGTCAAATGCCGTGATGACTGTCGTGCGTACGAAGTTTGAGCATTTGGTCAAGGAAAATACCGTGAGGATATCATTGCACGGTCATAGGATATTTTATAGTATTAGATCATGGATAAATATACTAGAAAGACTGACCTTTAAGTTAAAATCTGTTGCCAAACTCTAATCAGTCTGTTCGTTACACATGAGATCCAGTTTTCAAACAGGCTTTGTGAGCTTACCATGGCCAAACTGGGATAGGCAGTGGAAACACCCACACAAATACTCCAATAACGTTCGTTATGAAAACAATAAGGAAGTATATACTATATTCAAAATCTTTATGCTGAACAAGAGCTGAATACTTGCATTTACCAAAAATAATTTTAAATTTTATAGATTAGAAAACGTTGAATAGGTCGAACACAAGCTCATAAATAGATTTTTTAAATCCTAGTAGATCGATAAAGCGTGTTAGTGTTTGTCAGTAATAGATAATATCTGTTAACTGTATAATTTTTAAAAATCAAAATAATCTCTTGCCTTTATAGAAATCACTAAATCAGCAACCCTAATCCCCACCGCCCAATAAGACTTGCCATCTGCGTAAAATTGCTCAAATAGTTCCAACAGGCGATTGAATCGCTCCAGTCACTAATACTAATCAATCTATTTAAGGGTTCCTTGGATTCCTTACTCTATTGGTTTACAGATAAAGCTGAAATTCGTACTTTGGATAGCTCTGCCATTCCGGTGGATAGGGTGTGCAGTAAACAATGGTGACGTTATGTTGTAATTGTAGTGTGACTGTACTGGAGAATAAAGCAGCTGGTGCGGCGAAGATAAGGGCCGCCGCCCATATGAATGTTGCGCATACGAGAGGCAGTTTGCGTAGCTGAAACAAAATTTTATTTAACTATGGAGCACCATTTTATTTTAAATATTTAATGAATCCACGGAGCCTTATTAATAGCTCATGATTTAAAAAGAGTAAAGGCAATGGTAGGCTATTGCAAGTACTGCTGACCTGTATGGTACTAACCAATTTTAAGTTGAAATACCCACTAAAGTTGTCTCACTCCCTGACTTAAGAGCGTTCTACATTCCTCTAAATTTTGAGTATTTACTAGACTATCCAAAACTTTAAAAGTTGTAGTCATATATTATTATTTGTTAACATTTCGAGTTAATTCGATTATTCAAAATTACAGAAGTGTAACGCTTAAAAAAAACGCCCCATATGCGTCCATTTTTTTTCATTCACATTTCAACAAAATACCTAACCTAAACGTCAACAAAATAATTATGTACTTCCAAATACTTAGTTGCACATGACTATAATGTAATAAATAATATATCACTTACCTGAAGTTTTCTGAACGGATTAACAATGGCGCAGTATCGCTCAGCAGATAAGGCTGTCAGAGTAAAGACTGATACTCCAATGCTCACGTCCTTTCCTGTTTCAGATATCCTGCATATAAGCTCTCCCCAGGGCCAAGACTCCAACGTGTAAATGATTGATACGAAGGGCACGCATATTAGGATGACCAGGAGATCAGCAAGCGCCAGGGAGAAAATGTACCTGTGGAATACGAATAAGGGCCTTAACTTATAAAACAATATAATAATTTACTAATGATGGTCACGAAAATAACGTCAAATTGTTTGACGTAACTGGAAGATGGTTGATAAATAATTTATGTTATAAACAGTGCTGGTTAAATAAGTGTTAGGTATACTTGTAAATATATTTGTCAATCTCACCATGGTGATGACCATCTCTCAAGTGATGATGTAAAATACGTTTGAATCTTTTTCATTCTATATTAATATTATAAAATGGGAAAGTTTGTGAGGTTGTAGGCGGAAATCTCTGGATCAACTGAACCAATTTTGAGACTTATTTTACCAATAGAAAGCCACGTTATTTATGAGTGTCGTAGGCTATATTTTTACCCCGGGAAAAGATAAGATTCCACGGGCACAGTATTATGTATAAGAGATGTCATTTATTTTAGGTAGTGAGTGTTTTTAAGTAGAGTACAAAAGAGATGTTTCCTTGTTTCAATATAAATACATTTAGGTAAGAATGAGTAAGATAGGGTAAACAAATAAAAGCATTATATTATTAGGTTTAAAATATGGTTACAAATAGGTAAATAACAACGTCTATCCCATAAATGTTTATATGAATATGTGGGCCTATATTAACCTATTATCATTTTGTTCAAGTATCTATAATTAGGTATACTCTGTAATAATAGGTTGAATGTATCACAATAAATTACTAAGCTACCAGCATTGTGTAACGAAAATAGCTTGATTATTATGGTAAATATAATAAACACCATAACACCATATTGTATAAATGTATAGGTACCTATTGCTATACAGGGTGTCCGGTAAGTACTACAAACTTAAGGGGGAGATATGTGGACAGGTCACCTACCAAATATACAAAAATGAGCTCAATAAAAAGGTCACCATTTTCGAGATATTTACCTACACACCTAAAATTCAAAAATCAATACATAAATATCAGAAATATTGAAATATCTCGAAAATGGTGACCTTTTTACTAAGCTCATTTTTGTATATTTGGTAAGTGACCCGCCCACCTATCTGCCCCTTAAGTTTGTCGTACTATTTACCGGGCACTCTGTATGTATTATAAACATATTATAGGTTTATGCTTATCCTTGTTGTTAATAATACAGTGGAATTACAATAAAATATTTTTTATTCCAAGAGGCCTTTACAATTAGGTACCTACTTATAAGTAGTGTAAACTCTAACGCACGGTTCGGTAGGTTGCTTTTGCTGAGAAGAACCGTAATAAACTTACTTTATTATATACACCACACTACAAACCATTACAACACACACGGAAAAATATACATATAATGAAAATAACACAGTTACATTTTGAAGGGTAATAATATGTTTTAACACTAAGTATATAAACAAACTGTGAATTTTATTTATTATATTGGGACTGCTGTCTAAAACTAAGTATATACAATTTAATTTCATGAACTATTTTACCTTTACATCTTAAAAAAATATTTTCTTCGGTCTTTCGATCTTCATTTGCACACAAGCTACACGGCAGGCTTACAGTCCTATAAGGGAGCGACAGTAGCATACGCATTTTTGGCACCGTCGATAGATGGCCGAGTTCGCAGAGTGACTCTCGTAATTATCAAAAAATAAATTAGGTATTACCTAAATCAAATTATAAAACTGCGTTTATGTTTCTAGGGTAGGTATACGTAACTTTAATTACGATTCCTGGAATTCTATTATTTTGTAGGAAGTTTTGGGACGAGACGATTCCATTTGCGAGCTAATGGGTTAAAGATGTAATTTGATTGACAGTTATTTAATATTTGAGATAACTAAGCTTCCCTAAGTTCTGACCCAAATATATTTTAATAATAACTGAACCGTCTAACGTGATGCCCAAAAAATCCGTACAAAAAAAAACATTAATTGTTTTTCGATTTTAACATTTTACATGGATATTATTCGCTTTTTCCGTTCCCTAAAAATCTTATTTTGACTTATATGATATTTTAAATATAAAAAATAGGTAGGTTCTAATACTTACGTATTAGGTGCATTTCTCATGCCTCTGTGCCTCACGTAGACAATAACTAGAGTCCCATTTCCAAGAACACCAACTATAAATATTATGGCAAAAAGTACTGGAACTAAATATGTCTCCAGTCGATCTTCGTACGGCGTGTAGTCGTTGTCAGTCAAATTAACACTGTTAGTAGCTATCGAGCTATTGACCTGTGTCGAATGCATTGCTTCTACCTGTAACAAGGCATAAAGTCATTTGAATTTAAGTCAGCAAAGTTAGAAATAAGTCGGTCGAGACCGGGTCCGTGGGGGTCTGAAGCTCGTCGTGTCACAAGTATTTTATTTAAAAAATTAATCGAGATCTCGGAAGACCGGCGTGTAGGGAGCTTTTTCCGCCAACGCATCAGCCTAGCCATCCAAAGTGGAAACGCAGCAGTGGCAGCCTCGAAGAAGGTTTTTGTATATTATAGTTTGTATACTTTGTACATTTGTTGTAAATAAATTGTATATGTGAAATAAGTTGTCTTATAATGATATGGGCATGCCCATGATTATTTTTCTTTTCTATTTTGCATGAGAAAATGATTGTCATTGTAGAAAATCTGATGTCATTCAACGAATTAATAATAAATTCTGACAAATATAATTTGAGCTATAAAATAGCACGAAAAGCTGCATTTTAAATTTTATCATAATTTGGAATATGAACATGATTTTCCGTTTGTACATATAATTGTAATTGGTGGTTATTGTTACGGATTTTCCTTATTTAATTTGATGTTGTCGATATTTTAGGAGCTCAAAGATAATAGCTATAATTATAATACATACCTAAATAATAGTTTAGGCTGGCTTTTGGTCCAGGGACGTTTGATATATGTTATTAAACTTCATATTAATTTGTATTGATATAGTTTTATCGAAGCGATGAATTTCCTCTTGGACAATTTAGGTTATAGGTACATACATATTATGATTGAAACTTAAATTACGACCCAGTTTTGGTGTTATTCTAAAATGGTTCAGTTTACTCATTATAAAACCAAGATTTAAATTAATTTTAATCTTAAAATAAAATAATGGGTACCTAGTATTAGACTTGAAAATCATCCAAAGCAGAAATAAATGGAAACGGCTAATTGAAATACGACATTTAGCAAATATATATTCGAGAATCACAGACAAGGTTTACTTTTTAATCAAATATTTACGGAACAGCCATCCTTTGTTCACCGGGGTCGTGTATTAATTAATTCTGTTGTTGATTCTGCAACCACATCTCTTGTACACTAATTTAATTCGTTAGATGAAGGTTTGATGGCTAAGTGATAAGACGTGTTCCAATCTTATTGTTGCTAAATAATCTTCAGAGGTTTACAGTTTTAGTTTTTCTTTTCGGAAGTTTTACCAAGTCATGAGCAGGAGAGAATATTCGTATAGGTAATACATATTAAAACGCTGTCAACGACCCAAGTTGTCTTAATGCAAAGCAGTTAAAGGATAAAAGCATTATTTTAATACCAAGACTGTGGTGCGTAAAATAATTCAGTGTTCGTTTGCACATATCCTGAACGCATTATTGCACATGTGCAATAAAATAGTTTGTATTGTGTTGGTGTACTGCAATGTTCCTTGCAATAATTCTTATTGTGAGTGAAACCGCGGGGGACTGCTAGTTACAATCTATACTAATATCATAAAGAGGTTAAGTTTGTGAGGTTGTAGGGGTTGTAATGTAGATCTACAGAACCAATTTTGAAAATTATTTTGCTAATAGAAAGCCACGTTATTTGTGAGTTTCATAGGCTATATTTTTTTCCCAACGGAAACGTGGGAGAAACCGCGGGGGACAGCTAGCCAGCTAGTTAAAATACAATTTTTGTTAATACTTTTTTGTTAAAATTCCTGATGTTATACAAATCTCTATCAAATAAAACGATTGCATTCGAGCCCAAAATTAATCCACCTCTGAACCATAACTCGTGTTAAATAAGATAATACAGGGTGTAATCGTTAAGTGTGTCCAGGCGATTATTCCGTAACTATTACAGATATAAAAAAATTAAACTGATATCGAACGAAAGTAGGTACGTTACCTAATTAGTAAAATGACATCAATCACTTTTTTTAAATCAAACGAGAAGTATCCAAAATTTTGACATTAAGCACTCCCATACATTTAGTACGAGATTAGTAGTAAGGTTTCAGGTTCCTTATTTTAAATGGTTATTTTAACTTAGTACCAATATAAAAGGAAACTGTTTATTAACCTAACAAAGTATTAAAACTATATTTTAATTGAATAACATTTATTACTTAGTAAGTACAAAATTTTGTATTCAAAGCAGATTTTTTTATTATTAGATATTGGTACTAAGCTAAAATAACCTTTTAAAATAAGGAACCTGAAACCTTTCTACTAATCTCATACTAAATGTATGGGAGTGTTTAATGTAAAAATTTTGGATACTTCTCGTTTGATTTAAAAAATATCATTTTACTGTTTAGGTAACGTACTTTCGATATCAGTTTAAATTTTATTGATATCTGTAATGGTTACGGAATAATCGCCTGAACTCACATAACGATTGCACCCTGTATATGCACTATACTCATACCATCGCTTCATAATAGTGAAATCGTGTAGACATTCGTCGAGCACACACAATACAGCTTAGTTGAATGAATCCGCAACGTTTGCTAAACTGATTAGCGTAAACAACAGCAACAGTCTACATTTTATACAACTTTAATACAAAAACATGTTGGTATTTGTCAGGTTTCTGTTTGGTTTATATTTATACAACTCTCATTTATTTTAAGGTACTCGAAAGCTTGATTTGTCTAGCCCCTAAAATCTTGTACAATAATGATATAATTAAAGAAACAATTAAAGAAACTCTACAGTGGTATTGGCATGCTTTGGCTTTTAGTCAAAGCTGTGTTTCTTGCCGGAGTGTTCTTAGTTTAAGAGTATTCCGAACCGGTGGTAGAGTCTATTGTAACGTTCATAAGTGCCTTACCAGGGCCTAAACTTAATAAATGAGTTTTTGATTTTGATTTGATTTTGAGTCACACTTAGTTAAACTTGTTAGTCAGGATTTGGTACTCACGCATTCAATAATGTCATTGCTTACAATAAGATTGTTAAAAAGAAAAGCTAAGTAATAAACTTTTATTATTCCGCCTAACTAAATCTTATACTATATTATTTAATCAGCACAAATGTAAATTGTATAAATTATTATCAAATTTATTTCATGTCAGCTCTGCAATTCTATTCTGTAAGATCGTTTGTGTATCTCGAAAGCAGACCTCAGATGAGATATCAATATCGCATTCTGTAAACTTCGAATGACACTTCACTTCGCAAGTGCGTACCAAATGTTTATAGGATGCCAAATCGAGGTCGTGTGAGTTCGTTTTCGATGTGAGCTCGCTCGCCTGAGTGAGACTCGACATCGAGTTTGTATCATTGCAGCTAGGCGATAATATGGAAGCGCCAGATACATTTATTTAGAATTAGGCTACACGCTGCGTTGTGCTCGAACTTCGTTCTAACTCAACTATACACAAAGAGCCATGTGTGTGCTATTAGTAACTAAACTTTACACAGCTCTGTCTACTTACACAACAGTTTATAAACAGGATAACTTAAGTTTTATCCTTTATTAGCCAGGTTCTGAAACTATGCTATTTATGGAGAATTCAATGAGTGATGCGAGTTACCTAACCAAAAAGCAATAGGATATACAATTTCTTACGATAGGAAATAACTCAAATATTATCCACCGTACCTAAAGAAAGTTTTCATAAAGTAAACGTTTGCTTTAACGAGTTTCTGGGATATTTTTGACGAGTTGATAAAAATAGAACCAATATAATTATATTAAAACATGAAACAATTTACATAATAATATATAGGCACTCTCAAAATAAACCGAGTTTCTTCACCAGAATTGCTTACAAGAATACAAAAATATAATTTATTTTCATTAAAAATGTCGGTTAAAAACATAATGTAGAAGTAAGTATCACGGGAAATAATCCTACTAATATTATAAATGTGCAAGTTTGGATGGATGGGTGTTTGTTACTCATTTACGCCAGAACGGCTGAACGGAAATTTGGCATACATTATAGTCTTTTTATCCCGGGAAAATATAAGATCCCACGGGAACGCGGGTGAAACCGCGGGGAAACAGCTAGTACTTATATAAATAGAAAGGTTTGTTGTGTGTAGAGATGTTACCCTATACTACACAGCTCCATTTCAGGATTGTAATGAATTTATGTCCTGGAATAACATATAGGCTCGTAATTGTTTGCAATCGATTATTTGTTTCTTATTTGGTTGTTAAAAGTGGAAATTCCTACTACTAGTGCAACTAACCTAATTATTTTATGAGCAATATGTGATTTCCGTCTTTAAAACAGTAAGTAGGTAAATTGGAATTTATATGTGGCTAGCAAAAATAACGCGGCAACAAATTACTTTAAAGTATTAGTCATTTTATTGTAATTATCCAGTTATCATATTAAAACTGAAGGCATTGTTTACTAAGTCATCATTAAACTTCAATTTGATTATGAATGATTAATGATTTAGTTATTTCAACCCTATTGGCCTGGTACATGTAGGGAAGACAGTTATAAGATTTATGTTTCAATTTAAAAAACCGGCCACGAAGTGTGTCGTAGTCGTCAGGAAACCTCCCTGCCAAAATATCCAATAAGATAGGATTTTATGAAAATCGACCCCTGAAGAGGCAAAAGGTGGAAACAAAGTTTGTATGAAACTTTTTGTCAATATCTTTTTTTTTATTAATTTGAATGTTGATGTAAAAATATTATTTCATCTATATGGTTTTTTTTTAATTCTGGATAAGCTTGTGTTTGACAACAATCTCACCATGGTAAGTGATGATGTGGCCGAATGTTAGCACACAAAACCTAGATAGGAACTGGCTCTCAAGTGCAACTGTCGGAACACACCGATAGGTGCTTGGCGACAGATTTTCAATTCGAGGGTGGTAGACAGCCAGTCGGGTACTACAAAGTACCCTAACACCGTGCTATGGTTTCCTCACGATGTTTTCCTTCACCAAAAGCTCAAGCTCATTGTAGGATTCGAACCCACGACCTTCGCCGCGGTATCCGACGTCAATTACCACTAACCTAGACTTTTTTTATCCACGGGGAACAGCTAGTAACAATTTTCAAATCAAGAAAATACAACCATAAAGACAATAGAATAAAGGCTACACTGGCTTGAAATCTTCAACTATTATTTCCATTTCCCAATACTTTATTCAATAAGCAACGAACAAAAAATAAAAATAAAAAATACAGCGCGAACAGTTATGATGAGCGGTTGAACGCAGATAATGCAAATTTACATCGGCGTGTTCCAGGCGGATGGACATGTCGAAAACACGACAATACTCTGTTTGGAACAGATACCAAGCTTATGTACAGTATTCATATACAGCCTTTCTATTATGAGTTTTATAACAACTAGCATTACGCCCACGGGTTCACCCGCCTTCCTCTATTTTACCTCCATAGTGATGAATGTAGAATTTTTTTTTATTTATTTATTATATTAAAATATTCTGTAAACTAAATGAAATATTCTGAATTGTTTGTCCTATGAAAATGTGTTTTATTAGTCTTGAAGTGTACAATTACCAAAAAATACCTTCTAGACAAATGTTATTTTTTATATAAAATTTGCCACCCCTTTCGCCTTTTAGGGGATGATTAACTGAATACTCTAAAATACATCACTCTTTATTCCTATGCAAATGGCTGTTCTACTAAAATTTAAGCGATAAATATATTTTATTCAATATTTATCGTTTAAATTTTAGTAGAATTTGTTACTGCTCGAAACCTTGTACAAATTTTAGATAATAATTATATAGTTCGGACTGTGCGCTGATATGTCATCAGTCAGTGTCTCCTTTTATATAATAGAAGACGAAGAGAGAAGCGAACCCCAGGTTGAACTAGACATTAAGTATATTCCCTTTGTTTAGAATTAATGATCATCATCTATTAGGCTGGGAAAGTGTTTACCTTTTCTGTGTGTCTTCACCTATTTTTACAAATTTCAATACAAATTACATGTAGATAATAAAGCTTGAAACTTCTGCTAAAGCTCATTCCACTCTATTCGAAGGGCAATCTGAGACTGTAAACCCATCTTTATCATTCAAATATCAAATAGAGGCTAGCATCTATCTCGGAGAGTCTAAAGTGCATACAATCCTCACTAGGGTGACGCAGTCACGAACTCGCTATTGTACTACCAAGTACGTGCTAGTACCTACTTTTATAAAACTTATGAGGTTTCATTCTTGGTCGCCAGTTTCCAGCTAATAGCTTTTTTGCATGCACATTACTGCATTTGTTATAAAACGATATAGGAGTTACGATTCTAAAGCTCTGATGCAAACAATGCATTTCATAAAAATGAGAGTAATTTATAATCTAAACATTTTATGCTTAAACAACCAAACAGTAGGTCATTTTATAAATAAGGACATAACTAATCGCTTTTACTTTCTATTCATTGTATCCAAAATAAACAAAATGTTACAGAGAGAAATTGACACTGAAATGGAACAAAGCGTAATAGCGGAATACAAAAACTGCTGCCGAAAAGACGCGTAATGGAGTGTCATACTAAAAAGTTTTTAGGGTTCCGTAATTTGTAAGGGAATAACAGCCTTTTAACAAAGGCCTTTTTGCCACTTCAAAAGGTTCATCAAAATTTTCTACCTAGACCCAAGTTTACTATATAAACGCAAAACACGTGACATACCTTAACTTACATAATGTGATTTATTGTGGTAGGACATAGCGCAATAAAGATAAAAAAATATTCTTGAATAGCTACTTCATTAAATAGTCCATTTAACTTTCTAATTTACATTTGTCCTGTGACGTAATTACAAAAGATGAACGTATAACAATCATTTATTAAATTGTAAATAATACAAGTACCTATGGTGTTGAACTTGGCTTACCTGCGTAAACTATTTACCGTGAATCGGGTTTAGTTATGATAATGTCCTCATACTACCTAGAAATGTATTGCATATTTTATTGGTGAAGTACAATACATAATAAGCAATAATTTAAACAATATTCAAAATTTGCAATCCATAAACTTTTTACAGTAAAATAATATTTTGTACGGAACCCTCCACATTGTCATTTGTGTTAGTTGGCAGCTACCTATATATATCTTGTGAATTAAAAACTAGTGCCAAAATGTTTTGTTAAGTGTAAATTGTTTGTTTCTGAGTATTTTACAAGACAGATAGTCTTGTAAAATACTCAGAAACAAATAATAATGTTGTAATTTAATTTTGTTTAATGTTTTTTGTAGTATTAGGGATTTCGTAAAATTCCTAGAAAACCCACGAAATCACGGAAGTTATCAAATATTTCAATCGACTACCACTTACTAACGAAATAGGCAGTAAATATTTTCAGTGATTTGTCATTGAATAGATCGTTTTCAGGACTGATATTGAGCTGTCACTGCGAGATATACATATAAATCTTGCAACATGTTATGTAGGTATTACCTAGCTACTCAATCGTTTTGTATTTTTTTTTTATTAGAGACAGAGTATGACAATATATGGAATCATTATTGGAAGACTGAAAATACATCAAAACTATTTGCTATTTATTTGTGACCGGCGGGCGGGGAGCTTTTTCCGCCAACGCATCAGCTTGGCCATCCAAAGAGGAAACGCTGCCAGCCTTCTGGGAACCTTGCCGATCGGCAGCAGCGGCAGCCTCGAAGAAGTTTTTATATATTATAGTTGTACATTTGTTTGTATATTTTGTACATTTGTTGTTAATAAAAATACTGTTAATTATTTGCTATTAGAGATTCTATTTTTGACAAGTCACCTGTTTTGTTCAGTTGCAGAAAAGATCAAGTAATAATTACCAGATTGTGAATTGGACACACAAACTTGACACACATCCATTTAATAACTAAAAATGATAAAAATAAATGCAAGTGTGGGCTGGATCTGTCTCACATCTTTTAGTTGAATGCACGGCATATAATATTGAAAAACGATTATGTAATGTTCCTGGTACTTTAAAAGATTGTTTAAATTAAGGTGGATGTATTCAAACTTAATTTTTTTTGAAAATGACAAATGTTTATGATCTTGTGTAACTATTGTAATTAATTTAATAGATTATTGTAATCTTGTGGTCGTTATGACCTTAAATGTTAAAAAAGCGACCTAAAATAAATAATAAAAAATAAAAAAGTGTCTTCGTATGTAGGCGAAAAATATAAGTTTTAAATAAATATGAGGATTTTATCGTCTTAAATACATATAAATTAAGTATATATTATTTGGTTTAAGATATCACACAGAAGGATTTTATTTAAAAAGAGTATATTTAGGAGTTTTATTCATTTGTTAGAATTTTTTTTTTCTTCAATATACTCGTAGATACATTCTCCCTATTATAAACCTATTTTTTTATTTGTATTCTTAACTTGTTACAATAACGCATTATTATTTTATTGTAGTACTTATGGGAATGCCCTGTTTCTATAGCGGGATTTTATAGTTTTACTGAATATAATAATTAAAATAATTATTGTGTTTGTTTTTCCAATTAATCATATTATGACTTAGTGGTATTACGCACTAATATATAAATTAAATACCATATTTATTAAACACGACACACTGAACAACGATTATTATTAATAGTATTTAATTTACAGCTATTCCATTATTCCACTGGCTAATTGGTGTGGCTATTATATACTCTGACTGTCTACGAGTATTTGAATGTCAATTTGTTTCCATATTTACATTTGGATATATTTATCCGAATAAGTCTGTTATAATATTATCAGGTTTCTGGATTCTTAAACTAACTCTGCTTAGTTTTAGTCGTATGTGAAAATTATCGAAAATATTCATCAATGTTTTAAGATGACTAGTGATAGAACAGAGTGGAAGAGGAAAACGTGTTGTGGCGACCCCACCTAGCGTGGAATAAGGCCAAGAAAAAGAAGAAATTTCCACCACCTTATTTTCACTTTTCATAAAACCGAAAAGAGAGTACCTAATATAGGCGAAGAAGGATTTTTTTGTCTTTATGCCGAGATACATGATAGGTTAGCGACTAATTATATGAGGGGGATGTTGTCAATACTAGCCATCCAAAAGGTGTCAAATCAATCAAAATCATTTGATTTTATTTTCCGTAAAGTAGTTTTTCTCTAAAACTATCCTTCAAATATACTTAACAAAAATAATAACGTTAAAGTTATGAATAAACAATATAAGTGGGTTCTATTATACAATAATTCATTCCAAAAATTTCATCAGAATAACCCATCCTGAGTGTTTATATGTTTGTTGTATTCAACCAATTTGTTCGTGAGCACGGATGGGTGAAAACCTGAATAACCCAGCGAGAAACAAAAGATCGTAGACACAATGGGCCGGCTCACAATTGTACTGAAAAGGTGTTTTAGTCGACACCAGCGGGTGCTTAGGGATCCCTTACCAATGTATAAAAAAAATCACACAACGAAGAGGACAGCAGAGGTCTCGTAACTGAGTTTCACTGACATTTTACGGAGGATATTTAGAGTTTCATAGCATAGGTTTCCGCAGTAAATTTACCTGTTATATGATAATAATACTTTAATTAAATTCATAACTTGTTTTAAATTTCAAAGTTGATGAATAAAGCTCGTAAACTATAAAACTCTCATAAAAATGTAACCTTGATCTACCGCTGTAGATTTAGATTCCTTTTTCGGAAGTCTAAAAGAAGCGGTCTTGCCCAGTTCATACTGCAGGTGGTTGGCTTGATTCCCATTCAGAAGAGATATTCGTGTGCATAAGCATGTCTGTTTGTCCTGAGTGCGGGTGTAATTAGCTCGTTACAGCGTTTTACTGTAGCCATAAATTGTACCATTGACGCAATATAAAAACACAGCACGTAGGGTTTTATTTAAAATGGTGATTTTAATTATGTATGAATGGCCGAATATGACGTATGCAATGCCCGATTGATGACGTAAACATAGGTATATGATATAAAGATACATTATTAGTAGCGTAGGATCTGTTAGTGCATACTTTATGATGCTAATTTACTTAATGTGCACTATTCTCTGTTCTATTCTCAATGAGATGTATTTTTGACTTGGTATCTACAAATTTATGCCATTTCTTTATTTTCAATATTTTTTATGTTATAGTCACGTTATATCACATGCGTAGTAAATTCTAGTCCTCGTCCTTACAAGTGCAGCCATGTTTTAGTGAAATTGGTGGCTGTTCCACTAAATTTTTCACGGACGTCTTGGGACAACCTGAAAAATAGATGCTTTCATTTCATTTCACTTCACTTGTACACTTAGATTGATCTTTATTGGACAAAACACCACCGATATTATTCAATAAAACTCAAAATACACGATTTTAATGACAATAAAACGAAAACGCAGCGTCACTTCGCAAGTTCCCGGTAAAAATTCCCCCTCGATAATAAAGTGGCATAAGTTTTGAATGCTTACTGAAACAGATTCACTTTTGTAACTACTACTACGTTTAGTATAGATTTATTCATTGAATGTTAACCATTCAAAGTAAACACTATAAGTACTCAAGGATTCCCTATTTAAATCTATTTAGCAAGCTGTGCTTTATTGACTACTAGTTTTCTGCCCCGCAGGATCACCCGCGTTCCCGAAGGATCTTATCCTTTCCCGGGATAAAAAGTATCCGATGTTCCATCTACCTCTACAGATAGGTACCAAATTTCATCTAAATCGATTCAGCGGTTTAAGCATGAAGAGGTAACAGATAGACAGAGAGACAGACAGACAGACGCACTTTCGCATTTATAATCAACGCAGACAATATGACACACGCCCCATTAGATTCTTGAAAGCTGGTATTCCATAAGCTTAAAATACAAGTTTACTCAATCTTTACTTATTTACCGAAAAATAATATATTTTAGTGCCATTTAAGGATGAATTGCCTAGGATGATAAAGTTAGAATAATTTATTATTTATAGTTTGAAGACCTCACCTATAAAGCTTACTGCAACGTTATTTATAACGTTCATTAATAAACGCCAATATGTAGTACTCCTTTATATGATTGGTCGCGCAAAAAAATTACACACAATTTCGTTTATTACGTTTTCATTGCTATCAATTTTTATTCAGTAAATGTTGAAAAGTTGATTTGAAACAATAAAATTTGGTCCTCCTATTAAATATACTTTTGTTTACTTGTACTTATGTTATAATTATGCGTGTGTTTTAATTCTAGAACACTTAAAAACTATTTATTGATAAATATGTATATACCCAGGAATAAAAATTGTAACGTACAACTACTAATTAATAATATTTAGAGAAATAATTTTAATTTCTCGCCTAAAACCTTATAATCTAAACTAATATTATAAAAAAGAGGAAATATTTGATTTTTGTTTGTTACGATTTAACTCAAAAACTACTTGGCCGATTTTAAATCATCCTTGAGTAACATAGAGTATATTTTTATCCCGGAAAAAAATAAGATTCCACGGGAACGCGGGTGACACCGCGGAGGACAGCTAGTAAAGAATAAAACTAACTTAATTAACAAAAATTTGTAGGTGTTTGAAATTATGAATATAAATTATTATTTTCCTTATTTGTACAATTTATGTAAGTACTTATTGTACAAATATCGGTAAAGACTCTATATCATTTGACCACAATTTGAAAATTAAATGAAATGTGATTGTTGAGTACAATAGTTTCCTTAGTCACTCAAATGTTAGGTATATGGTATATAGGTTCGGATAAAATGATATAGGTAATTAAGCCATCAAACAAATAACATAAAAAATTACATGACTAATACTATTCTTATTTTTAGTAACATCGATATTTTGGGGTCTATTCGCGCACAGATGATTAACTGCTTTTATAAATAAGAATGTTAATCTCCGCCTAAGTCATTAAAATAATGTGGTTTTAAGATCAAAATTATCGTTCTACGTTATTTATTTTAATGTGTTATCAAAATCTACAAGGTGTTTAAAAATAAATATATTTCGAATATTTTTGGTTGGTTAACCTACTATACATCAGGAATATGAAAAAAACTTAATTCAGTTACAAACTGTTATTTATTATAACTTACAAATAAATATCAACATAAATACAAAGCAAGAATATGTACAGTCTGAATATAAAAAATATTGAGCATAGAATAACTAACTTCTATATTATTTACAGTCAATTTACACAAGAACTACAGTACTGTAACAGTAGTAGACCTAAGTATGCAGTTTTACCTGAAATAGCCGAAACAGAAACAAATTTATACTTTTTCCTGAATATCATTCCTCATGTAATTTGATAGTCAATTTCCTTCTAGTGCAAAATTTTGGGCAAAAATCTTTTTCATAATTTTCAACTAGGAAATACACAAATTATTATTGGAATTTTAAATTCAGAAAAAAATGGTTCCATTAACCAGAACTATTTTGCTCTTAATCTATATAATAGTTGGGTCAGCATAGAATATGTTCCTTACGCCAGTAAAGTTCTCATTTTCCTGTTCCTTTTGCCAAAAAATCTGATGCTCAGGAACTATGTCCTACTCAAATTAATTTATTAAGTTTAGGCCCTAGTAGGGCACTTAAAATTTACTACCACCACCGGTTTGGAATACACTTAATAAAAAAAAATGTTAACAAAGAAATTTTAAAGAAAGATCCACAGTGGAAAAATATGCCTTGGTGGGATTCTTATCGGTTTCTAGTCTTCTCAGATTAAATGTATTTCGATCCAATGGTAGAGTCAATTGTAACGTTCATAAGTGCCTTATGTGGGTCTAAACTTAATAAATGAGTTTGTGTTTATCTTTTTTACACACTTGGACATTTACTTCGCAAGAAATGATTAGTAGTGTTAGATTATACATAAGGTACACAACTATTACTCCAATTGATTGTTTTGATAACGAAAAGTCCACATTTTTAATAAATTTCACTTTTTGAACCGATGAATGTGCGCATTTATATAACTGGGTTCTGTCTCCGGGTCATCTTCAGAGATAGGAATTACATACCTTCCCTCCATTACTGGAATTATTACATTCTTTTGCCTAGGAGGACAATCGTATACCGGTGGATACGTATCATATTCGTCATCACTTGAAACTTTAATAGGAGTACGAGGTGCTGGTAATACATCATAAACATCCAATTCAGGTGTAGATGCGGCTTTGTTATAAATATTATTGGGAGATTTATCTGACTTTTTATTAGCCTCAAACAAAAGCTCATCGAGATTCCTTAGGCTTGCTGTTTCATCGTGACCACTCTTTGATAATGTATTTTTGATTATCTGATCAATCTGTTCTTTCCGCATAATAGCTTCATCCGGTACCTTCTTATTGCGTCTCTTTGGATGAATCCTATTGTCATTCTCAATTCGTACTGATGATTGCAGAGTAGGCGTATCTACAACATCACCGATTGCGCTGTTTATTGTCAATGTACTTTCATTTGTATAAGGATTATCGTAGCTGTTTATTTTGCGCAAAGGTCTTATATCATTTGAATCTTGTCTTTCATATTCACTTTTTTCATATTTCACGTAAGTGTCCTGTGTTGAAAACATTTTGAATGTGACACATTTTTGTTTCCAAAGAGCAAATATTAGACCAATTATTAATAAAAACATGCTTATCATAAAAAATCCTATCAGATATATGGAATACGTAGGTAAAGAAGTATAACCAGGTTTACCTGAAAGAGAAAACAAAATATTTTATGAGTCACAATATTTGCAGAGATAATTTCACAAGATTTTTCATAAGGGAAATTGTCACCTTGTTAATGTAACATTGTCTAATTAAAACAATAAATGTATATTTAGTATTTTTTAAAATATAATTATAAAAAAAGTTAAAATTATTATATTTGCAAACAAAACTTTAATAAATACTTACTTGCATTTGCATATGCGACAACTAAAATTAATAACAAAAACACACATTTTCTCGACATTTCTAACAACAGTCACTATGCGAGCTAGTTGTACGCAAAACTAAACTACAGTGGTTATTATTCAATACATATTTAACACAAGGAAAACCAAAAGATTAACCAGGCATTTATTTAACTTTGAATTATATTGCGGAGAAATAAAGGCGATTATTGATTCTATTATAATTAAACCTACAATAGTATGTAGGTAACTAATATATATTTCCTTAACACATAGTAATACATAATATATATTTATTGAACACATAGTAATACAGTTTTAAACGGATTAACGAGGATTCGGTTTTCCATATTACTTCCTTGTTTCCCGTATGTGTGAATGAAACAAACCAAAAACTAATAACTTTACAACCAGAACTTTTGTTTATAAGTGTTTAGGATTAGTTATTTTTTTTTATCCCTTTAGTATTAGGTTAGTAATTTATTTTAAATTGCAATTTTTCATGGTTGATGCTTTCGTCCAATAAAAAGTAATGTTTTGAAATTTGTTGTTTCTATTCTTTCTTATTATTTTTAATTGGATAAATGTTGACCATAATGCTGAATATTCCAGGGCTGGGTGTGAACTCAAATGAATTATTAAAGGGAAATTAAGGGTGACGGGTTTGCATCCATGGCCACGCATGCTAATGGACTAATTTCCTAAAGGGTGAACTATCACTTTGGCGTGTGGAGTTTAAATGGAAAATGGTGAGCAACTGGGATCACTTTAGGTATTCATCCCCGGTATTTCGTATTAGTTTAACGTCAGTTAGTCAAAGTTCTGTAGAAGTACATAGAATATAGTATATTTTCTATAAAAATAATTTTAGGTCACAGGTTGTATATACCACTAGGTTCGCTCCGTGGTTTCACCCGCGTTCTGGAGGAATTAAAATAAAATAGAGCCCATGTAATGTAGGTTTATATAAAGATATAGAGAATACAAAAGGAAAAAAATACAAGAAAATCAAATAATTCACTAAGCATCAAATCGAATATAATGGACACTGAATCCAGGAAGTCACAATTAATTTAATACTGTCCGCATTGTTGTGTGAATCCTTTGTAAGTAACGAACTTCCAGTACCAGCACCTAAGTCGAGTATGAGTAATCACTAACTGACGTTTTCTTTTACTTTTGGATAAGCTTGTGTTTAACCGCAATCTCACCATGGTCAGCGATGATGTGGCCGAAGGTGGTAAGATCACAAAGCCTAGATGGGAACTGGCTCTTAAGCTATTGGAACACACCAATAGGTGCTTGGCGACAGATTTTCAACTGAGCACGGTGTTAGGGTATTTTGTAGTACTAGCTGGCTACCACCTTCAAGTTTCCTCACGATGTTTTCTTTCACCGAAAGCTCAAGCTCACTGTAGGATTCAAACCCACGACCTTCGCCGCGGTATCCGACGTCACCTACCTACCTAACTCTGAGCTATCGTCGCCTTTAACGACAGGACCTGATATGGCACAATCAATGCAATAGGTACCATACTACGTCAAAAAGTCTCTCGGATATAAGTAAGGAGTAAGGCGAGTGTGGTTTATAAAAAAGTTAACACAGAAAGAGCTTCCTAATCAGTCCTAAGTGCCTTACCAGGGCCAAACTGCGTAAATGAGTTTCTTTGATAAAAACATTTTCCACCACACTTATATAACTTTGTTTTTAGTTTATACAAAACCTGAAAGTGTTTTTTTTTATTAGTAACATAATCGATTATAATAATTCTAAAACTGTTTACCGTAATTAGTTAAACCATGATCTTAGCTATATACGTACAGTTAAAGAGAACTCAACATTCTATCATTTTCGCACGCATAATATTTTGTTCCATATGAAATTCACTGAACTAAAAAAAACCTGGAGCCTTAAAGTCCACAGGTGGTGTTATGTAACAGTTTAAATGAGAAAAAACTTCACCGTAAGTTTTTGCAAACGAAGCATTTTCATTAAAATTCAGCTCCAATTTAGCTTTACAAAGACTTGAAACTTTTTGAAGAGTTTTCTAAACGTTTCTCGTTAATTGCACGATACAGTACGTGTTCTGCAACATTTTATTATTGAGATGTTATTTTACAGTTGTGTTACGTATTTTTTTAAATTTAATATTCAGGTTTTTTTTTATTAGTAAAATTAATATACACTGGACAGCAAATAAATCGAGCCACCCACTACCTTGGAACTCTGATTCGATTTTCTCAAAAAGTATAAATCGTACAACTATCAAAGTTATACTTACAGAAAGTGCGTTTCATGATAATTAAAATGACTATAAACTTATTCTAAAGCTCCATCAACTTTGTAATAAAGCAACAAACACATAGATTTGCTCTGTTTTGACTTGAGTTCGCGCTTAGCTGTTTTTTACAATGTACCTTCATATCATACGGATATTGCTTATTATTTCTTTAGTCGTATAATTGGTAGGTGACCCGCCCATCTATCTCTCCCTTACGTTTGTCGTATTACTTACCGGACACCCTGTATATAATATAGATGACAAAAAGACACAAATGTAATAAACCGGCTCAACTACATAAATGGCTGCTCTGAGACCAAGTAAGTCAAGTAGTGTTTGTAATTGGCTAACAGCTCTTATTTGAGCTCCAGTTATTAGCTGCAGTTATAGTCCTTTTTATAATACTTTTATGATAATTTAAAGTATATTTTCGTGTAAACATATTTCGCAAACGTGTAGGTAATTATATCTTTTTTTAAAGACATTGATACATCCATACTAATATTATAAATGCGAAAGTGTGTCTGTTTGCCTGTCTATTACCTCTTCACGCTTAAATTGCCGAACCGATTTAGATGAAATTCGGTATATCGGATAGGTGAAACCTTGGAGAAGGACATAGGATACTTTTTATCCCATGAAAAGATAAGATCCATTGTGTACGCGGGTGAAACCACGGGGCGGAAAACAGTAATATTTCTTTCCATAATAATAGGTATGCATCTCATCGTATTAAATGTCTGAATGACGTTCACGACGCATGTAAATTGTTAAACTTCTCGAGACTATCTTGGGGATATTTTCCTCTCCTAGAAATTAAAAATAAATAACTTAGCAAACCAATTTAATTTTGTTATCTTTATTTTGTACAACAGTTTTCAAGGTCAATGTGAATTATACGTCTTAATTTATTTCTTCCGCTTGAATGTCACAATCTTGATAGAAATCAGCACACGCGCCGACAGAGGACTAAAAATAAAAACCCGATTACCCATACAACTTTATTGCTTGCAATAAAGCTCGTCTGTTGATATTTATCTTCTACGAATTGCCATCAAATAATAGAAATGTTTAAACCTGGTACGAAAAACAAGATACAACAACTTTTAGTATTTTAAAAACCAGATTTAATCTATTCACTGTTTATATAACAATCTGAAGCCCACTGGCAGTTCAATTCAGTTTAATGCACACTCAACAATTGAAGTAATAATGAGTGTTCTAAAGGATATAGCTTAGTTTGTCAGACTGAGGGTTTTGTTTTACAGAATTGACTTTATATTTACATACATACAATATTTTGCGATGGAAAGTGGATATGTTATCACCAAAGTATTTCCGCACAAAATTCTAAAAATATCATCCAAATGACTTTGTGCTAACTTCAAAGTAGGTAGTGAAATAAACTATTGGTGACATTGGCGGCTTACTCGAGTACAAATATCGCAATTTTGCAGAGAAGACTGCTCAGGCTCTCGATATTATGTAGAATTATTGAGAATGATTTTAAAATAAAACGGTCCGCATATGGCCTAACATACTCAACCAAAATCAGGTAAGTACATATACATAAGTAAAAAGTGATATTATGAATCTTTTAATTAAAGAGATATGTCGGGAACACGCGTTGGATATTGCGAATTACAACAAATGGGAGCACATAAGTACGGACGTGAGTGCTTTGAAAAATGACTTCAATTTGTACCAACGAAAATGCGTGTCAAATTGTTTCTGCCTTTGCGAAACGTTGAAGGAATAAGTTAATTAGGTTTTTAAGACTATTAATATAAATATATAATTTTCATTAGGAAATAATAAATGAAAGAAAAATATGGATTCAACAGTTTTTAACTAATACTTGCAACAACAAGGACAGCTAACGCTTAAGGAATTTAAAGTACTTTTCTGTCTATCTGACTTTGACAATACCTTGAATCTTGGTCATTACTACCTATTTTAAAAACCCTTAATTGAAAAAGGGGTTACGAGCACGATCCTGCTAAAGCTAGTAGAAAAAAAATAGATTTAATTAATATTTTACAAACGTAATTTAAAGTCACTTTGAAGTCCTGCTAGCTGAAAACCTTTAAACTAAACGAAGATCCTTCAATTCGTTTGGCTTGCACGAAACTAATTATAGACTTGCAGCGAGGTCTTGCAGCGAATTGTACAGTGGCTACCACATAGGGGAATTAAGTTGCATTTTTCAATAGTGGTACTGACAAAGTGATAGAGACTAGAATATTTACTTATACAACTCGTTACAAAAGATACAGTAGAATTAAGGGGAATAATTGATATGTTGAAGAAGGAAGAACAAATTAAGATGGACGGATTGAATGAAAGATGAGAAGAACCATAGTGAATGCCGTTATGTGGAATAATGGGATGAATTGAATAAACAGAATGCCTATCGCGCTTATTATATGATATACCGGCAGGTAGATTATGAAGACAGATTATATGATTTATTTCTACACAATGATCAGAAAGAAATCAGACTCATCAACACACAGCCTAAACCATTGGATAAAGAAAGCTTTTTTTTCACAGGTGTTGTTTTTAAGACGTAGAGGGAAAGGAAATAAGAAAGATTTTTTCTAAATTCAACCCTTAAGGGGGTAAAGGGGGGTACGTGGGAAATACCGCGGTCCGGAAAGATAGTTTTATTATATTTTTTGACGAGAAACGCGCGTAGCGGTATATTACTCATTGAGAACAAAGAAAAATAAGTTTACGTAACTTGTTATTTTCTCTGCCATGCTTCACTTTAACCAGTTGAGATTTTCGTTACGAAATTTGTTGTTTTGAAAAGTTTGAAAATTAATTGTAAAAATTTATAAAGCTTCTCACTCAAGTTATGTAATACACGTGAAATTCTATAATAGATACTGCTATTTCAGGTTAAGTGACTTTTTTTTTAAACAGAAAAGTTTTATTAGACAAAATTATAAAGAGAAAGCACATGCAATAATAGCACACTATATCAGCGTAGCAATTTCTGTGTAAGGAGCAATTTCATTGTCTAACTAAGATAAATTGGAAACGATTGGTATAAACGTACGAATATTTATAACTGTAATCATAAAATTTATAATTATCATACCATATTATTTACATTGTACATTATTATGTGAAATCTAGTACAAACCCCAAAAAAAATCCTTAGGGATTTTCCCAAAACCAAATCATACCAGAGAATTCTATAAATATTCCCAATTGAGGATTCGATGCTCATTGAACTATGAAAAAATTACTTTAATGATTATTTACTTTAATTTTACTTTGAACTGGCCAAGGTCCCCTCCTCGCAGCGGCTCTGGGATGACCCTATCTCTGTGAACTGGTACGGAATAATTTATTAGAAACGTGTACCAGTTCCGCAGATAGGGCCTGCCTCACAGCAATTATTGCTTAGGAATCGGGACTTTGGTTGCAGGCCTTACCATCTTCACATATGGGTACACTTTTGGACTCCAACACTTTTAGAACCGCAGTATGTTTACGCTTGGGCTTGCCAATTTTCTCGTCACATCGCTGTCAGTGTGGCGCTGCTGTCGATCAACTCGGTCACCACGGACTATCTTGCATCAAAAGCGCAGGTAGATTTTCGAGACACGCTTGGTTTAATGATGTCATCCGTCGGGCCCTTACCAGCGCCAACGTAACAACTATTTTAGAACCTAATGGCTTGTTTCGTGACGATGGTAAGAGACCCAATGGAATGACACTTATATCCTGGAAGATGGGTCAGCCTTTGGTATGGGATGCCACGTGTGTTGATACCTTAGCACCGTCTCATCTTCCAGAGACAGTGGATAGGGCCGGTGGTGCAGCAAAATACAGTAACTTAGATACAAGTTACATATTTGAGCCGTTTGGGGTTGAAACTCTGGGTCCGTGAGGGCCGAGTGCACACCACCTTTTCCGAGAAATGTCAAAACGACTGGTCGACGCATCTCGTGACCAGAATGCTGGCATATACCTCGCTTAAAGAATCAGCATTGCCATCCAACGTGGTAATGCTGCCAGAATTCTGGGTACGTTGCCTACTGACAACGACTTTTCCAAAAGATTGGTTGACGCTTCCCGTGACCAAAAGGCTGGCTTTTACTTTGGCCAAAGATTAAGCATTGCCATTCAACGTGGCAATGCTGCCAGTCTTTTGGGAACGTTACCAGTCGACGGCGATGCGGAGGAATTCTTCGACGCACTTTTATAGTTTATTTTAGGTAGTTTTTAGATTAGATTCGTTATAATATATATATAATATATAATATATAATAATGTAAATATTTTATTGATTTTATATAGTATTCCTATTATCTGTAAATTAATTTAGATATTATTTCTTTTTTATTTAGATTTATTTATCCTTTGATTGTCTGTTAATATTTGTATTTATTAGTATTGTGTTAACAATAATTTAGTGTAATATATATTAAAACATATTTAAATATACATTTCATGTTGTGAACATTTAATTTGATGTTGTGTTCCTCAGTTTGATGTAATAATAATTTATATAAAACTTTAATGAGTAAGTGAGATTCAACATATTTTTGTAAAAAAAAATGTGCAGAGATCAAAGATATGTCAATCATTTGTTCAAAGCGCCTGCGGAGCATGTTCGCTGCTCGCGACCGGCTGGACCACAGCTGGACTAATATTGTTTTGATGCTAACGTCGAAAGCTGCTACTAACATTTAAGTATTGTCAGCTTCCACCGCCTTAAATTCAATAATATCAAACCTACCACTCGTAGATACAAACAAAATTTTCACTGGCGTACCATGGCATAAAATTGACCCATTTTACATTACATAATTTATTGATTTAATTAGGCTAGAATGAAACACACAAACAACCATTCATGGTAACAGAGTAAAGGACTTAATAAACAGAAAACAATATCGAGGCAAATATTGACTGTAAGGGAGACACAATTTCTCTAGGTACACTAAAAACAGACACAAGATTTTTGTTCTGTTTACTAATAATTTAGCCTGCGGCGATCTTGGAAATCTACGGATAAATATATTCTATAAATAGACTAACCTTCCTCGCCCCGCTGTTTCACCTGCTTTCCCCTATTTTATCCTTTTAGTGGTTAAATTTCAGAGGCCCCAATCTATACAATACAAACAGTGGACTTAAGGAAAATAAGATCTCGTCTGCATAAAAATATCTTCATACAGACTTATACTTCTCATTTCCCCGCCATATAAATTGTACTTGAATTAAAATGACAAATGTCCGAGGATATTTATTTATTAAAAACATAAACATTTAATATTTACAACAAATGTACAAAATATACATGCAAATGTACAATTACAATACATAAAAAACATCTTCGAGGCTGCCGCTGCTGCCGATCGGCAAGGTTCCCAGAAGGCTGGCAGCGTTTCCTCTTTGGATGGCCAAGCTGATGCGTTGGCGGAAAAAGCTCCCCGCCCGCCGGTCACCCGAGGCCTCGATTAATTTTTTACATAAAATATTTGCGAAACGACGAGCTTCAGACCCCCAAGGACCCATGGTCTCAACCGCAAAAGGCATAAATTGATAATTAAAATGACTAAAAAACACATTTATTCGTCGTGTATTACTTAAATCAAGATAAAAATATAGCTGATTGGAAACATATTATTATGAAAAAAAATACAGTGGAATTGAGAACCTCCTCCTTTTTTTGAAGTCGTTTAATATAAGAACTAAGAAAAGATTAGCATGTGTATGGTTTAAATGATAAATAGCACTCTTACTCCTCTCAGGGCATGAATTCTAAATGCTAAAATATGCATTAATTATTACTCTTTAAGGGCATCAATATCAAGTTTTAAAACAAACTGACCAATTTGATATTACCACAGTAGAAATATAGATATTACTTAGCAACTATTTAAAAAACATCCAGTTTAAATGCAGACATCTTTTCACAGTAACAAAATGACATTGGCAAATTCTATTACGGATTGGCAGACTGTTCGCCGTATGCAATACCTATCTGTTACGTTAAGAAGATACATATTCTATTTATATTTTACAGCCATCAACTAAAGACAAGTGGTTTATTTTACATTTCAATCTATACTAATAAAATTGATGTATTGCAGATAAATATAGGTAAGCATGCATACTAAAGTGTAGCTATTACTCGAGATATAATATTACTTTTAAAAATTCTTGCACAACTCTCATAATGGCTTGTTTATCATATACAGGTGTCAGGTAAGTAGTACACTAACTAAGAGAGAGAAATTTAGGCGGGTCACCTACTATGAACAAAACAAGCATGAACTGAATAAAACGGTTGGGTACCATTTTCTAGATATTTCTCCTACTTCTATTTATTTTTCAAAAATCAATATATAAAAATCTGAAATAATTATCAAAATATCTCAAAAATGGTACCCAACCTTTTTATTGAGGTCATTTTTAGGGTTCCGTACCCAAAGGGTAAAAACGGGACCCTATTACTAAGACTTCGCTGTCTGTCCGTCTGTCCGTCCATCCGTCTGTCTGTTACCAGACTGTATCTCAAGAACCGCGATAGCTAGACAATTGAAGTTTTCACAAATTATGTATTTCTGTTGCCGCTACAAAAACAAAATAAAATAAATATTTAAGGGAGCCCCTCTTACAACAAACATGATTTTTTGCCGTTTTTACGGAACCCTTCATGCGCGAGTCCGACTCGCACTTGGCCGGTTTTTTTGTATATTTGGTAGGTGACCCGCCCAAATACCCCTTAAGTTTGTTGTAGTACTTACCGGACACCTGTATAAAGCTTTAAATTTAAAAGTAATATTACATCGCGAGCTATAGCTTTAGTATGCATGCTTATATTTATGTACAATACATCAATTTAATTATAATAGATTGAAATGTAAAATTATATACCACTGTATGAGTAACTTGAAATTATTACGACAGTACAATTTTTAAACAAAATAATAGGTTTAAGAAATTATCAACGTTTTTAAAGAATATTTACAATTAAAATCCCCGAGTCGCATGTCATTAAATTATCAAGCTCATTATATTCCGAAATAGTGATGAAGAAAGTCGACGAACTACCTTTGTAGTAAGCACTCTAGCATTACCGACATTTAATACCTAACACAAAGAACTAGCCGAGTACAGCGCGCTTTGTTCTAAAGGTCTAGTAAAATCGGTAAACAATTGTATAAGACGCTATAAGGTAAGAAGGTATGTACTTTGAATACTAAGCGTGACCATTAAGGGTGACACTTCATCACAGCTATCGCGTGACAGCCTTGATATCTTAATCTTGCGGGAAACATATAGCTTTGTATAAAAATAGAAAACTGAATTGGTTAAAAAGAAAAATATACTATGCTACAGCATTTATGGATATTCGTCACGAACTTTTTTATATAGGTACCACAAGTGACAACCAGGTAGGCGGGTCACCTGATGGTAAGTGACTACCGTCGCCTATAGTCAATATAAATATAAGTAATACCAAGGAATTGCCAATGTGGTATTGTAGTAAGGTGCTGGCTCTCAAGTCCAACTTCCGGAACATACCAACAGGCGCTCAGGTAAACTACCCCTAAAAAGCCAACCTATAGAAAAGCTACTATCTTGTAAGATAAAATCTTTCATACAAAACATAGCTACCAAAAACAATAAATTAACTCATAATTTGTCACACACAATAGAGTCAAATGCAACCGTAATTTAAATATACAAAATTAACATAATATGTATAAATATGTTGCCTATGATTGAGGACGCAAATTATACACGTTGATTTATTTATTACACACATTGAAAACTCATAAATTGATCAATTAATTTGATAGTGTTGTGAGTAATTAGTGATATGCAATCACATCACGATCCGTTACGATCACTGCCAATACAATACGTGGCTCACCAGACGTAACAATCCGGTCGTTCTTTTTGGACAATCTTGCATTTATTTTTCAGTAGGAAAATTCATTATATCAGCATATTCTATGTAAGCGACAGCTTACTTGATGTAACTACAATCGGTGCTTATTAATCATGATTTCCAATTTTTTCAACTATTAGAGATTGGAGTATCCCTAGAAATCTGTTATTAGAATCATGGAGCTCAAAATAATTAGTATTTTATTGTAATAACGCGGTAAGCGGTATTAAAATATGAAACCATGTATAACTCAAGACAGGTAATAAAAGAAACATGATTTTGAAATCACCTCATAACTATATCAAAATAATAATTCGATCCAGTGTATATTTAATGGCATACAAACAATAAAAATCATATTTAACGCGGGATTTGTGGGTGGTAAGTACTATGACGTCATACAGATGTTGTGAGTTGGCAGAATGCTGAAAACGGAAGCTCGGATGTTGTGGCACACATTCACAAAGGTATATGTCCTGTTTGTGATATTTTTATCCAATGACGCTTATCTTACACCGATATAAATACGTCACCATCAGAATATTTCAATCTTCGCTCTGGAATAATGATTGATGAAAGAAATACGTCCGAGTAGTTTGCAATATCACAGCTGAGCGACTTAGTTCAGTCCCTCATAAATCAACTTTTAAACCTCGCTTGTACGCGGTTTCCAATCAATTTGCAGGAATTCTGTAGCTAATAAGAATTATATTAAATGTTAATTATATAATAATTATAATGTTAGGTTAATAAGTCTCTATTTTTATATTGAGTTATTCACAATAAAAGCTTGACGAATACAAATTTATCACTTATTTATTTTATTTTTACAATATTCGGAAAACTTACAGCTAGACAAAAATGTGAAAAATTGAAATAGTTACTAATGGCTAATTACAAGTTTCCACGTATAACTAATTAAATGGCTTAAACAAAACAGTCCTATGAATGTAGACGAAAAACCGAGTGAACCAAAGAAAATAAAAACATAAGTCGATATTTAACATTCGTTGTATTTTTTTTCATTCCCCACGTGACAATGAGGCAGCTGGGTAGCCAGGTGGTAAGTGACTACCGTCGCCTATAGACATTAGAAATCCCAATGAATTATAATTTTACTTTTGATGATAAGCTTGTGTATGACCGAAATATCACCATGGTAAGTGATGATGCGGCCGAAGGTGGTAAGTACACAAAGCCTAGATGGGAACTAGCTCTCAAGTGTAGCTGTCGTAACGCACCGATAGATGCTTATCGATAAATTTTCAACTTGAGGGTGGTAGCAGTCAGTCGAGTACTACAAAGTACCCTACCACCGTGCTATGGTTTCCTCACGATGTTTTCTTTCGCACAACGCTTAAGTTCATTGTAGGATTTGTACCCACAACCTCTGAGCTATCATAGATCTAAAATCGTTTTTATTACAAGGTTTTATGTTCTAATTAATTACTAAACATACATAATAAATATAGGGTCGTATTAATATTCTTTGATATCACAAATGTTTACAGAATGTTACTGTTAGTCGTCACAATAAATATTATATTTTAACATGTAACATATATAGTATTTATCACATCTTTAATATGCTTGTAAACTGCTTTTTAGTGCCATAAGGTTTATTAATGTTTATATTTTCGCTGCTATTATTGCAAATAAGGACTGTTTTTTTCAGTGTTACTTTGGTTTTGTAAAAGTTTTATTACATTTTACTAAGTAGGTACTAGTTTTTGGTCCATAGTTTCATCCGCAATCCCCTATTTTACCCTCTAAGAGGTTGATTTAAAAAGAAAACCTTTGTGGGCTACTATGTGTTATTAAAAGAACCAATTTTCTAACTACAGCGGTTTGAGATCTGCATTGATCAGTCAGTCCGGACAAGTCATTTTATGAGCATATAATATTTAATTAACTTAGCTTATCTGTCACTTTTTTTTAGATAATATTAGACCACGTAAAATGTCACATACCTATATGTAATAGCGCTATTTCGCTTTCTTTCCTGGTATTTATATTTTAATAAATTAGCTTTCCAAGTATTATTATTATCCTTGAAATGGTAGTCCTGAGTAGGAAACGTTTCTGAAAATATCCAATTTTAAAATTTTTTTATTGACCTTTTAAAAGATTCATTTAAAACTCATTGTTCGTAGCACATAATATAATTGCAACATACTTATGGTCGTTCAATTTCCGTAACAAGTTTCAACAATAAATTCACTTCTTGTAGGAAGAATAGCCCAATTTAAACCTTAACAGCCTTGCTCGCCTGTTTGTAATAACGTTTAAATGGACAAAGTTTCTCAATTCTTAATAAAAGAGGCGGCTAAAAGATTACTTTACTTATGTAGGCTGAAATACAAAGTAATGTTGATTCCACATTTATTTAAGAACTAGCTGTCCTCCGCAGTTTCACCCGCGTTCCCGTGGGATCTTATCTTATTTATTTATTTATATTTATCAAAAAATCCACAGCTCTTAGAAGTATACCTTAGGTATATACTTATATAAACAAAATTTACAGCCAATAACGGATTTACAATTTTTAAATACTATTTTATACATATGGGGTTAGTTTTGTGAGGTAGCTGCTCCATTGCAGTACATGCCAATCTATGTTTTAATAAAAATAATGAATTTACGAAGTTAATTAATAAATACTAATATAGTAAAGTAAAGTGTGTATGTGTGTGTGTGTGTGTGCGTGTGTGTGTGTGTGTGTGCGTGTGTGTGTGTGTGCGTGTGTGTTTGTGTTGTGTAGGAATAAATATTTATTTATAGAAATTTATAGATAACGTATACTACATTATCAAAATCAAATAATTTCAACCAGAGTTTAAAATTTTGGTTATCGCGGGATGAAAAATATAGCCAATGTTAATCTGGAATAATGTAGCATTCAAATGGTAAAAGAATTTTTGAAATATGGCCCAGTAGTTTTTGAGTTTATTCGTTACATACCTACATACACACATATCTACATACAAATCTTTCCTCTTTATAGTATTAGAAAAATAACAAACATTGTAAGATTAAATCTAAAGGTGATTCACTTATTGTATAAAATTATTTTTAAAAATAAAAATCAAAAACCGACTTCAAAACTGTAACCTATACCTACGAGTACAAACATAAACTAAAAAGTAAAGAATAATATTTTAATTTCAAAGCAAGAGCCTTAAAGGACAATCAACAAAATTATTGATATTTATATATCTATTTAATATTTATAAACAGTTCTTTTTGGAATCGGTGCCAGCCAAGAAGAAGGACAGTTTTGAACTGGACACGAAGTGTTCATACGAGAAAACGTCTTACGACACCTCTCCTTACGGTAATGTTCCTTAGGTCTGCGCCGTCGCTCCCCTACCTTTCGAAAGTTTGTTACAAAGGCAGAATTAAACTGTCCTTCTTGGCTGGCACCGACTCCAAAAAGAACTGTTTATAAATATTAAATAGATATATAAATATCAATAATTTTGTTGATTGTCCTTTAAGGCTCTTGCTTTGAAATTGAAATATTATTCTTTACTTTTTAGTTTATGTTTGTACATAGGTATAGGTTACAGTTTTGAAGTCGGTTTTTGTTATTTATTTTTAAAAATAATTTTATTTTTCAATTTTAAAGTTTATTTCTTATATATGTATGCCTGCCCATGCTACGTCACTTCAGTCTACTAATCCGTAGGTTAACCAGCAAGGTTACCTTTTTTACATATTTTTGAACCATCTGACTATATGGGGTTTTTCAAATCCATGTGTCTAACAATGTCATGCTTAAACTAAAACAAAAATACATAAAAAAATTATAACCCGGACTAGTTCTTTATAAATGAGATGCTGAAAAATGGTGTTGCATCTGATTTCATGAACGTATTTTAGGTATTTTTCTTTTTATTCAAGGGTTTTTTTTAAATAAACGTAGCTTCTACAGACTACATACACACGTTTCCCGTACCCTTTACCGAGTAAAAGTGTTTTTAAATTATTATACAATTGTTTTAATCGTTTTGCATGTCATTATGTTATCCTAGGTAAAACTAGTTTGTCCTGAAATCGGGTCTGGCCGGTATATAACTAGCGGGCCCGGCAGACGTCGTCCTGCCCTGAAATTGAAACAAATCTTGGAACTCGAATCCAGCGCCACCTACCGGGTCCAATTGTATTTTAAAACCATCGAAGAACCCATTGAAGTATACACACAAAATTTCATCCAAATCCAAAAAGTCATGCTCAACGACTCAGTTTGATTCACTAAGGTTTATCAAACGAGATATTAAAATGTTTGTTTTTGTTGATTTTCTCAAAAAGTGCTGAATCAATTTCGATAAAATTTATATGGGACCACCTCTGAAGTATGATCTACCAAACAGAAAAAAATCATCAAAATCTATTCATAATTGGCGGAGGAATCACGTAACAAACATACAAAAAAAAAACATTCAGTCGAATTGAGAACCTCCTCCTTTTTTGAAGTCGGTTAATAATCATGAAAACTAGAATTACTGTAGTATTAATACACAGGCAGGCAATTTTTTTAAAATAAATAAAGTAACAGACCTTAGCTAACAGAACTCGCAATGTGAAAAGTACTGTATTTCATGATACCCAATGTTCAAAATTATATACCAACCATTTATTTTTTCTGTCCATTAACTAGGAAGCTGTACAGGCTTCCTGCAAACAATAGCCGCCCTATTTTCATAAACTACAATAGCTTGCCGTAAGACAAGCTATGACTTGTAATGCATCACACATTAAAACTCAATTAAGAGGCGTGGACGGACATATTATACCTCCACCATAGATATAGGTATAGACCTCCACTTACATCTACAATAGTGAGGATGATGATTCAAGAAATACCTAACCCTAACTAGTGCATAAAATGTCTAAAAATAGCGAACACGTTGTAAAATTCCGCCTTATTTTTAATTACCAATTTAACGACAAAGAAAGAAAGAAAGAAAATTGTTTTTTATTTCATTGACACACGCAACATCACAGATAAAGAAAAAAATAATACATGAAGGAAAAACAAAATAACCGTGAGATGTTGCGTGATGTCACGAATAAAGGTTAAAGTACGAGTAGGTTAACTTTAACACCATCAAGGAGTAGGTCTTTTGATGGTGTTAAAGTTAACGACGTGGGTGTTGATAACAGTAGACAGAAAATTATTAAATCATAAGCTTTCTCTTAACTTAGCAATCATGGGTGGGTTTAATCAAGCGTGGGTGAATATTATCAGAAATCTTTATTTATTGATACTAACTGTCCCTCGTAGTTTCACCCGCATTCCCGAAGGATCTTATATTTTCCAGGGATAAAAAGTATCATATAGTTTTTTCCAGTGTATTAAATACCTATGTGTCAGGTTTCATCTAAATCCGTTTAGCCTTTTTTGCATGAAAGAGTAACAAACATCTTCACACACATCCATCCAAACATACGACCTAGATAGTTCCTAATTAAACAACAAACTATCTATGTACCACGTACTTAATCAACGCTTCCATAGGTCGTATTTCCAAGAACCACTCACATTCTCTATGTGAGTTTATACATTGCCTTTTCCTGATAAGTTAATATACAGTGAAGCCTTTCATAAACAACGCATAGAGATAATATAAAACTTAATTATTACTTCTTTTCATCCAAGAATCGTGGGCTTAACTGGCTCAATATAACCGGATGATGAAAAATATAACATACAAGGCGCTAGCGGTTTCAGTAGATTTTATAAAGGTCTAAGTGACCCACCCCGGCGTGAGGGTGGTGAATATTGTTAATATTTCCGGTAAATTCGGAATACCGGCATAAATATTTTTTTGGGATCCGTGCCAAAATGGTAAACATGAATCCTTATGGTATGACATTGGCGTTTATAAATCTCAGCAACTACAAACGCTATCGGCTTAAAATGTTGTACTTACCAATATATTTATAAATCATGTCTATTACGGTACGTAATTTCTTTTTTTATTTGAGTCTGAATAAGCTTGTGTGTGATCACAATCTCACCATGGTAAGTGATGCCAAAGGTGGTAAGCACACAAAGCCGAGATGGGATCTGTGTCGTGAAACATCGGTACCTTAAAGTACCCTACCTATGGTATCCTCACGATGTTTTCCTTCAGCGAAATCTCAAGCTCATTGTAGGATTCGAACCCACAACCTCGGAATCCGAAGTCACTACCACTGAGCTATCATCGCCTTAAAAGTTAATCCACAACGAAATTTTTAATGACGGTTTTAATGAAACCAAATTATAATAAAAGCTATTTTTTAATAAATGCTGTAAATTATTTTTACAATTTCAATCCAATCAGAACGTAGAACCCTCTCAAGTGTAATTGAAGATTGTGTTAGCATCATTCAAGGCACAAATAGAATACTCTTGAAACTGTAACAGTAAAGTGGCGAATGACATTATTTCTAATTCACCAAGGATTAAACCTTGGAGAAGGCGAGTAATTAAACTGAGAAACTGAATTTAATCAACGCGATAACATAACAATGCTACCGTTTAGAAACCACATTTCTAGGTAAAGGATTACCTAGCAAAAGCGGCATCAAATAGTTTTAGGTGAAGGATTGAACCAAGGGCGGATCCAGCTTTCCAGTCAAGGGGGGAGGAGGTCATATTGTCGAGGACAGGCTCTAATTCAATCACAATAATAAATAATTATAATTATAAAGATATTAATAACAATTATTATGCGTGTCATTGGCGTATGTTTGCCATCATACAAATTTAGTCGACCTAGCTAGCTGGAAGCTAGGAATGATATATTCAATAAAAGAAATAACACTCTCACATGGCCGGTAGCATTATTAATAAACCTATTACGGATGTTTTCCTTTATCAACAAAATTTCACATAGGGAGACGAGGGAACATCACGTCTAGCGGATGAATTGCGTGGAACTTATTTTTCCGTACAAACACGTGTATAGCAATTATATTACAAACTAGTTTTCCGCCCCGCGGTTTCACCTGCGTTCCTGAGGGATCTTATATTTTCTATATGTTATTCCAGTATATGATCTACCGGTGTACCAAGTTTCATTCAAATCCATCCAATAGTTTTAGCGTGAAAGAGTAACAAACATCTTCACATCCTCA
This sequence comes from Ochropacha duplaris, assembly GCA_951361185.1. NCBI lineage: Eukaryota > Metazoa > Arthropoda > Insecta > Lepidoptera > Drepanidae > Ochropacha > Ochropacha duplaris. The sequence continues at coordinate 3,724,049 of OX592704.1, read as the reverse complement.
CACACATCCAAACATACTTTCGCATTTATAATATTAGTAGGATTCAATCTGAATTTAAGATCGCCAAAGTAATAAAATTACTACACTATGTAGGTACGGCTTATTCTGATTTCTAAGTACCTAATGAATAATTTCAACGTACACAATTTATCTAGTTGGGGTTGGCTTTGGTTTCCTCTATGTTTAATGGAAGTATATAGGCAATTCTCATTACCATTTCTTTTGGGACGCAATTGAAAAGGACTGCAATATTAATAATTAATTAGATTTCACAAAGCTTTTTCCTCTAAAACCCTTGTTAATGTCTAAAATACGGCCAAACCCTGATGACCATCTAAATTTTATATTAAGTGGGGTATTACCAACATGTTACAATTTTGACACATTGGTGTTGCCGGTATACTGAACGCTCAAGTCTTGGTGATGATTAATTTCTCTTCGAGCTCTGGTTTGTCCACCCGGCAATAATGTGGGTATCTATGAACTAGGTTTACATCTACCAACTAGGACGTTTTGAAGGGTATGACTATAATTGCAGTGACTGTGGATTTTATTTGATTAATATAAATAAAAAAATATTATATTTAACTACTTACCACTAAGCATTCTAGGATTTTGTAAGAAATGATAATCATATTCAATAATAATTCTTCATTCAATTTAAACTACCATTATGCGCTATAACTTATGATTAGCATTGGTACGTATACAAGTGTCCGGTAAGAAGTAAGAAAGGCGGGTCACCTACCAAATATACTAACCGAACATCTTGTATTATACTTATACTAATCTTGACTAAACATTTACTATCTGTATAGACCCAAATGCTGACTTTAATTATGAGATATTCCTTAACTCAAAAAATATTTTACCGATAAAAAAAAATGTCACTTATAGAAAGCTACAGCGAGTAATATGAGCTATATTTAATATAAATTGCCACGGGAACGCGAGTGAAACCGCGAGGAGGAAAGTTAGTTTAATTTACGTGAATAAAATAACTGACAACATTTTCTTCTTCTTTAACGAGCTTATAAATAGGCATTGAAAATGAAATATTTTAAACTGAAAAACACGCACGCGGGCCGCTATCTATCAGCTATATTTTTTATATTGAAAGGCTTTGAAGTATTTCAAAGCCTATCATATAATTTAAAATTATTATTGATAGATCCAGAAACACTCGTAATAAGCGGAATTAAAATTATGTCAAAAAATTATTCAGATACTTGTTATGTTTCGTTTTCAATTCATTGATACCTAACATGAATTGACGTTTCAAAATTTAATAAAGTGGTATTGAGGTTAATATTTTGAAGCATATTGTAGTTGCCTTCATCAAGCAAATCCTTTGAGAATTACATAAGTAACTCATATTAATTGGTACTTCTTGATAATTATTATTGATTAATACGAGAAGCTAAAACTTTTCTAATCATATTTGTCAAAGGCCCAAAATATTATAGATCAATTTGAAAGAAGCACATTAAAATTAATGAAATTTCGTATTTTAAATTTATTTCCAACTAATTGTCCCCCGCGATATGAGTTACCTACGTACCTACCAGTTTCATCAAAATAAAAAAAAAGGAATTTCTAATTAAAAATAACATAAAAATAAAATTAACAAGGAATTTAAAATCCTTTCTAATTAATGTAATGATAGACATAATACAGAATTTCAGAAATGAATCATAAAAATAATATTTTTCAATTCTGCCTCTGTAATCAATTTCTTATTACGACTTATCAATTATTCCCCAGCAAGTATAAAATTAACCTTATCGGAATTGTCTTCCGTACTTCTAATTTCCATATTTTGGAGAAAATATTCAAATCGTTGATCTACTCAACTCAAAGAAAAACATTGCTTCTATTTTAATGAGTAAAATGAAGTTTCTATTGTCAGACTTTCCTTAGTAATATGAATTAAAAAAAAACAAAGAGTTACTTCAAAAAAGTGTTGCTTATAAATTAAGGACAAGCATTCATAATTTAATAGAGGTTCGTAAATAAAATGCATGTCGCACGTACGCTGACCCCTAGAGAGTACAGTACCTGTATGTCAATATAAAAAAACAGGTCAGGTGTGAGCCGAAGCCGAAGTCACGTGAGGGTTCTGTACCATACCCAAAAGACAAACGACACTATTTATCACCCAAAATTGGAATTCACGGTATAAATACGTACTAACTTTTTCGTCCTGTATAGGTATAGAGATAATAAGTCGTGTCAGACAGATAATATGAGTGATCGGTGTACCTATAGGTACCTAGATTTTTTCTTTTGAATAACGGGACCCTAAAATGTACAAATGAAAAGGTGGTGGCATTTATTCATTTATTACATATTCGCAGAGTGCTTACCTTTTTTTAATGTTATGAATAATTAAAATGTGGAGGTAGAATACACAGTGACAGTTCAAAAAATACAAATGGAATTATGTTTTTACCATAATTGGAATTCAAATATTTAAATGTTATAATTGAAATTTCTTCTTAAAAAGTATTGTATAGAACTCTAAATAAAAATTTCAATATGAAAACAGTGTAACATTTCGCTCGAAATCCACTTTTTTATGGATATGTTATACATAAGTCGGCGACGGTTGGGTCGCTTGGGCCCGACTCCGACTAAACTCTCGAGACCGCACAATCAAGTACCACATAACATTATATATTTATGACGTATAAACGTATAAACGTCACCGATATATGTATACGGCGCCGCGTTAAAGTGTGAATGAAATGTAATGTAAAAATTGGGTTACATTAAAAATATTCCAATCGCCTCCTTCTAGTCTAGAAAATTCCTTAGCCTATGCTAAATGGCAGCAATATGCTAAGTGGTAACGTAAATAAATTTGATATATTTCACGACCTAAAAAAAAATACCTGCCGAAAACATTTAATTTTGCATAAAACGTCAATAAATTTTATCTTTCTTATTTAAATTTCACATCGTATTTAGTCTTGATTAATTTCCCTCATTTTTGCTGTTGTTGTTCCTTTGATAGAATGCTGTAAAATCGGTTGTGCTGAAATTACCACTCAAAGCTCAGTTTGTAGGTATTAGCTGTAATTTTCCATAATTTAGATAAACACACAAAGCCTAGGAGAAGTAACTAATTGCACCTAAAATTGACACAATTTGCGAGTAAAGCAGACAAGTCTATCAAATATTTTGTTTATCTCCACTGGATTATTATTATTAAAATTAAAGCTGTAATTTTTTTGGACATAAATATGGTATTGGTCAATCAAATTCCATGAGTCTTCTAGCTAGTTTCGAAGACTCATGGAATTTGATATCGAGTTTTATGTAGAAGTTCCAGTGCCTATTGGTGCATTTTTGCGGTATCTGCGACCACGCTGGTATTAAGTTTATAAACTGAAAGAATAGTGATTTCCTAAAGTATGTGAGTTGGAGGACAAAAGTGCTGCAATTTATTTCTATACCTGGCTTTTCTTTTTTTCCAATCCTTTGGGAAAATTTAGAGAGATTCCTATGCTTTTTGGGTATTTATTTTTGTAATTTATCGTAACTTTATTTTTAAAACATAAAAAGTTATAACCAAACCAAATATTTATTTAAAAGGTACCTAGGTACCGAAATAATATTGTAAGATATTCAGGTTCATTTACAATTTTTGTGTACCGGGCTAAACTACAAATTAGGATCCAACATCGAGTCTATAGTTGATAGCCAGATTTCCTTTCAACACCCCTTTGAACTTAAAAAACAGTGAACTTAAAGTACAACAGAAAAGGGTGCCTGCGTCTGAAAACCTTAAATTAATTTGATTAACCCATAACCAGTTAAGTTATAAATTCCATTAACATTATTTAAGTACTTACCTAAAGCCACGTCAATTATGCGGTATTATAATTTTCCACGCCGACACGTCCGTTCGTCTGCTTCGCATCATAAATCATCGAAAGCCAACAAAACTTCCCGCACTTTAGATCGAAATAGCATCAAAGTACTTAAAATACAATATATTATATCGATAACAAAGTTTCAAGCGGTCTCCGCAGTAATTTTGTCTTTAATTCTAAACTTATATCTCACTTTTCCGACACATTCACACACAAAAATGTTTAGACATTTAAAAAATGGAATGTTTCAATTTCTTTTTAAATGTTGCTTTACGGTTGTTTTCAAAAACATTCCATATTCAAACTCGATTCGCTGAAAGTTGCGCGCGTTCTGTTGATGTCGCGTCCCTCAAGAGGCGGCCATACGGGCGAGTCTCACAGAATAGACTGGAGTTAGCAACTTCTACTCGGGACGAAACGGGAGTAATGCGCATGGTTCGGGATGGAGATTATCCGTGGTAAAAAGCAATGCTCGACGGGGAAAGGCTCTCACTGGGAATGCATCTTTTCTATTGTGCCAAGTTCCGCCATTGCGCTAGATATTAGGTACGAACAGTACTGTTGCTGCGTTCTGTTGCCTATTTAACAGTGGAATAAAAATATACGGGAAGTACTTAATGGTGATTTCTTGCAACCTTTTTCTTTAAATAAAAAAAAATACTTGTGACAAAATCCCAGGTTACATAAATATCTGATTTTATTTTGATCGATTTTTAACAATAAATCCGAATGATATATTATGCATGCTCTACAAATCAAAGAAGAGCAGAGATCGATAGCAAACATAATAAATCACGTTTAAGAATCACAAATCAAAAATGGTTGACGGATTGAACCAAAATTAGAAAGGAGCTGCATAAAATTGCTTAAAACTTACTCGAGTTTTCATATTAATTTCATTAATAATATAAATGAAAACTATACAATTTCATTAATGGATCTATACCGGACCTTGTTTATGATATAGTAGCTTGCGTAAACATTTGGAGTTTCAGTCTAGATAAATTTATCAATGACTTGTTACACTCCGCAGTTTCACCCACCGTACATTTTCATGGGATGTAATGTTTTCCTGGATAAAAAATATCCTTGCAATGTAGGTATGTATGTTTTTTCGGGGTGAATCTTGCAACTCAATTTTGGAGCAGATATCTTTAACCGATTGAGCTGAAATTTTGTATACACGTTTAGTTTAGATGACAATGCATAGTTAGCTATGTGACGTCATTCTAAATCCAATGGCGGAACACCTAAGATAGCGGACTATTACTTTTTAATGCAATACAGTGGACCCCCGGTAATCCGGCCCCTGCCTAATACGGCACCCCTTGTAATCAGACATGGTCTATTACATAATATGTATTTATTTTTAAATAATTTTTTGACAATCTTCGCAATATTTTTTGTAAGTTCTATAGCATTAATGACATTACATAATTTTATAATAAAACGTAAGCTCTCTATTGTGTATGATTTATGTACTAAATTTGACATACAACATAACATTATAGAATCTTATCATTGGATCTATAATTTGTCGGATTACAAGGTACTCTTTTGTAAATAATTCCGGACTATAGGGGGGTCTTAGGCAGTACTCTATAATCCGACAAATTCGATAGTCCGACACTGCCCTGCAAAATGTTTGTCGGATTACCTTGGGTCCACTGTACTACAATATGGGTATCAAATGAAAGAGCTTGCTGAGAATAACTTGAAAAATAAAGTGAAGTGAGAAGAACAGACTGAGAAACCTGTCCAGCGATAACAAAAAAGTAAAAAATAAATAAATGGTAAAAAACTTTTTGAAAACAAGCTTTTATTTAATAGCCCTGAAAAATGTTAAATTAAATCAAACCAATCAAATTAGTACATGTATTACACAATTTATTAAATAATATAAAAGCTTGTCGCGAGATTTGCATATTTAATAGGAAACATTTTCTTTCATAGAATTACTTTATATTTTTTTATTATCGTTTCAAAAAAATATACATAAACATTGAGACTAACACAGCATTTAAAAACCACTTATAATAGTATGTCAGACTAGTTAGTACACAGGTAAATCTCGCGACAAGCTCAAACGCCTACTGTACCATGATGACATTGACAAGGTTTGCGTATATCGTTTTGCAATTATACACTGATTATGAATCGTAACTTTAAATTATTATTATATATGTTTTGGTTAACTCGAATCTTTTCAGAATAAATACTAATACTCTAGAGAGTCTCTGTTTTCAATATTATCCCCGGTTTTAGGCCCCACACTGTATAAACTTATTTCTACCGCTATATGCGGTTAGAGGTAATACGTAATGCGACTAATTATTATGGAACATTTTGCATCGGTCACGTTAATGTGCTTATCAGTGAGTGTCTCTAATGGATAAACTAGTGTTTACTCGAATATTCCAGAGTTACACGAATCCGTCCATAACGATGGAGCTTATGGACTGACAGTATTTGCAATAGGATATTCTATAATCGGAATTTGGATCGTTATTATTTCACCCGCGTTTCTCTCTCTCATGGGATCTCATCGTTTCCCGGGGTAAAGAGTATTCTATCTCTTATTCTAGGATATAATCTATTTGAGTGCCAAGTTTCATCAAGATCGGTTAAGTAATTTCGGAGTTCATCGCTGACCGACATCGTGACAAGGGAATTTTAGATTTTATGTGGAGGAAAATTCAAATAATGCGAATCCCATCTAGGCTTTGTGTGCTTACCACCTTCGGCCACATCATCACTTACCATAGTGAGTTTGTAGTCAAACACAAGCGTATCCAGAATAAAAAAAACAGTTCAGCGGTTGTTGATTTCCCATACAAACTTCCACCCCCCTTTTCATCCCCTTAAAGGGTGATTTCTGGGATAGCGTGAAGAGGTAACAGACGGACAAACACACTTTCGTATTTATAATATTAGTGTGGATATAGTAAGGACTAGTATGGATTAGTATGGATATATTAAACACAAGAATTATAAATATATATATATAGAATTATAAATAAATATATTCTAAATGGATAGGTAACTCTAAGAAAGATAACAACTACGTTGGGACAATCTCTCTTTCTAACCCTACTTACCCTTAATGAAAGAAAGAGAGATTGCCCCAACGTAGTTGTTATCTTTCTTTTTTTCGTAATTGATAGGTATTTGCTTCAAATAGGTATTAAGAGTTACCTATCCATTTAGAATATGTAATTCTTGATTATACGCACCCGCGTCAAACTTTGCTCATGCAGCTTTGGGTTGTAGCGTAATGAGACTGTAACCTTCCTTCACAAATGGGTTATCTATCGTAGTGTTAGTTCCTGAGTTTATTGCGTTCAAACATACGAATACAGACAACCTCTTCAGCTTTATACAGTTTTATGGACGTTTACGTTGACATGTTGCTTTTATATTAAATATTTCGTTATGTAAAACATTAAGTAAAACCGACTCGAATGCGCTGATGACAAACGGCATGACGCTGTCATACCGTGATGCCTCGTCTCCTCTTCGCAACCACTCTCAACTCCCTTAGGTTTTGTTTCATATCACGGGCGTCACGTGACGGTCGACTTTTTTTATTTTTGATGCTTGATACCATTGATATCTAAAAACTAAAGATAAAAATCCCAAGCAAAAGTTCTCTCAAAACTGTCTCAATTTGTGTTGGGTAATACTAGTTATTTTTTTAAAAGTTTTATTCACAAAGCGATGTACAAAGGCAATAAAATTTTACGACTCATACCTGCTAGCCAAAATATATCTTAAACGAGCACTGAGGCATGTTTACCGTCGGAGCGTTCGAATGCTACTAGATTAAAAGACCACCCAAATGTTCGAGTGGGTAGACATTCGGTACACTGATTGTGTATCTTAAGTTATTAGATATCAAAGCTTGATACACATAAAAGTTGTATTGTGTTTATTAGAAGAACCTTTGAATATGAAAACCTATATAATATAGATAAATAGTCCGCTAAAAGCACGTCAACTGTGTAGTGACTTAAAGTGAGCATTAACCCTTTTAAGTCCAGTCCCTTGCACAGAGTAATAAATCTCGCTGTGTGTTTGGCTGACCACATGCAAGCGAAGGTTCATTACCCTCTTACGCTTTCCCAGACTCATAAACCTTCGAAGCTTCCGGCTTTCTATTCAGGATTTCCATGAAAAATGTGTTATTATCAAAACCTTTCTCAGTTTTTATTAAGAGTGTGTTATTAAATTAATATGTAGGTACGTGTACTTTTCATTAACTTTTTCTGTGGTAAGTACCTACTTAATAAATGGTCTCTCCTTAGTATTTTCATAATACTTATTTTCAGGGTTAGAGTTCCAACATGTAGAAACCTACAAATATGTTCGGACAGCTGCATTTTAAAACCAGTTCCTTTCTTTCTTTAAGTGCTAGGGACATATCAGTAAAACAATGAATGATTGAAAAGGTTTGTTCTGGGCAATCGTGTTTAATTGACGTTTTTTAGGGCGAGTCAGCTGAAAGCAAGCCCATTTCATATAAAAATAAATATTAGGCAAATACAGAAAAAAAATCTAAGCGATTTTCTTAAATCAAATCAATCAAGAAACCACGCTCTCAGCTAACTCAGCAATTTGCACACAAATAACTAGACATCACGTTTAATGGATGGCACGCCTGCTATATAGGTATGTAGATACCTACCTATTACTGAAAGTGCACTGTTGAGTAAAATTGTCCCTCGATTTTCGAGAACGAAACAAATTACTAAGTGCGAATTGAAAAAAATATGAGCCCCATTTTTTAACGATTTTAACCGACTTCAAAAAAGGAGGTTCTCAAATCACCTGTATGCAAAACATACAACCATTACAAGATCCATAATATAAAATGGAAATGCAGAAATAAAATTTTAAATATATGATATCCATATAAGGCCCGTGAAGTGCCCTATGGCCTAAATCTCCCTAGATGTTAAGCTGTTTGACGTTTTGACGATTTTTTTATCCTTTACTTTATAACAGGCTAAAAGGAGATCGATCGAGATTTGATTTTAATGGAATATATACAATTTGTAATCACGTCTCCTTAAGGTTGTTAAATCCTCAACTTTCTTTTTAATATAAGTAAACCTACTTTACTACTAAGTATGAAAAAGGGAAAGCATTTAATTTTCTGGAATGCAAGTAAAATTATAAATTTGTTTGATTACGTAATAGGATGTTTGCAGTAGCCATGAAATTCATTGTTTGTACAACTTATTGATACAATATTCATATAGGGATGATGTAATCCTCATTATTTTTATAATGTAGTCGCTGCATGCAAACACATCAATTCAAATATGGATGGGCGATTACGTAATATTAGATTTGTTGCATGGCTACACAATGCCAAAATATTTATTGTATGCCAAATAAAAATTAGTAGTACTGAGTACTAATTATTTCATCAATTAAATCTCGATATAGGTATACTATTAATGTGTTTATTACGACGATGATAAGTATTCCACTAAAGACATTGATTAATATTTATTAACTGAGCTATTATTATGAGCTATATATAATTACTATGGATTTATATGAAGAACTAGTTAATAAAAAAAAATTGTATTGAAGTATGGACGATGATTAATTAGATATTTATTTAGCAAATATTGTCAGTGAGACTAAATAATTGTATGTAACTGGCTTTTGTGGCTGAGTTTATTGCCGGCCTTTCTCAGCAGAAACAATCTTCTGAACCGTATTTGATTAAAAATATATTTATTTTCATACTAGTTTTCCGCCCTGCAGATTCATCCGCGTTCCCGAGGGATCTCACTTTTACCTGTATAAAAAGTATTATATGTATTATTCCAAGATATAATCTACTTGCGTGATTGAGCACCATACATTCACTATCACTTATTTTTAGAATTGTAAGCATTTACTCAACAAAGTGCCAACAAATAAAACAAATGCCGTAACTTCAGTAATTCAAAGGCAAATCTTTGTCAAATAATTCTGTATAATTACTTTTACAATAATAACTGTCCACACCGCAGTTTTTTGTGCCCTAATACCAAATTATTATATTATGGAGACATATAGAATGGTATTACCTTTGTTTTACTGTATATTATAATTTACCTATTTATATATCTACTCGTACCTACTCAATGAAAAATTGTTATCTCAACATTCTTCTATCTAGACAGTACTCCAAAGTGAACAAGCAGCTCTTTAGCCGCCACTTGATTTAAAACACCTCAAGTACTAAGCTTAGAGCTCTTTTATTCACTGGTTACTCGCATTATAGTAATAAGAGCTTAAGCTACATTATTTTATACAGCTATTATATATTCGTTACTCGTTAGTGCGTCTTAACAGAATAGCTATATTATATTTTTCCTTTTATTTTTTCTGTTTCTCACTTTTATAAATTCACTAGCTGTCCCCCGCGGTTTCACCCGCGTTCCCGTGGGATCTTATCTTATCCCGGGACAAAATATAGCTTATGTTCATCAGGGATAATGTAGCTTTCTAATCGTTAAATAATTTTTCAAATCCATCCTAAGTTTCAGAGCATATTATTAGGTTGTAAAATGGTTTTAAACATCGTAAAAAATGCTGAAGAGAAGTAGGTACCCAAAGTTTGGAATTGACTTTTAAGTGCCAGAAATATTTTTTTAGATATTCGTATTGCTAATTAATAATTTGCCCCATCAACGATCCTAAAACCCCAGCTTATTAATTAGGTATATGGTAAATCCTATCTAATATTTAATAATAAAAAATGCAATTTTATTGTATTGTAACAATGATATAATAAATTTATTTTCATTTATTTTGTTTTAAAATTACACCTGATAACGTAGAAAAATAATACGTATGTATGTTGTCAGCACAAGTTTTCAATAATCGACGCAAAGTGCAGTGAATTTTCCGAGGTGCGCTATTGACGTCAGAACCGGGAGAGCGGTGACTCGGCTTAATGCCTATCTGATGTCTGCACATCATCATAAAAATTTAAGATCAGAATTTCAGTTGGAAATCATATTTTATCATCTGGCGTATAAATATTAATTTGTCATAACAATCATAAGAATTAATCTAGGAACATCTGTTTGATTGTTTCTGTATTTTATTAATGTTCATCAGAGACACTCGAGCAATTTATTACCTACATAGGTACGGTCAGCGACATAAGTAGCTGAACATATCTTTTACAAAACACCTGTACATTATATAATACCTGTATAGCATTTTATATGAATAAAATTGTATATTGTAACACTAAAATTTTGTTAACATACATTTGCATATTTTGGGTAGTTTTAGTGTTCAATTGATATATGAAGAGTATGTTAACTAAAACTACTTATGTGGCTGACTGTACTACAAATATTAATAGTGAAAGAATTAAGATTGATCTCTTAATATAAAAATAATATATTGGTAGTACTTTCAGTTCATATAATAATCCAAGTAGATTTGAGTGAATTTCATCATCAGGCGTAGATAAAATATTTTCTGTTTATCGTTACTAAATTTTTTATTGATATTTACTATCCGAATGACGTATGATTATATATTAATGTAACATAGTCAACTGTATAATTATCTAAAAGTGTGCTCGAAAACAGCCACGCTTTGCTTGATATGCTGTCTCTATTGGTACTATTCAAATAAAGATGTATTCAATACATGTGTATTGTTTCTGATAATAATATTATCGAAGCATTAGCTCAGTTGTAATGACGTCGGATACCGCGGCGAAGGTATCCGACTGGGTTCGAATCCTACAATGAGCTTGAGATTTTAGTGAAGGGAAACATCTTGAGGAAACCATAGCACGGTACTTTGTAGAACTCGACTGGCTGGCTACCGCCCTCAAGTTCAAAATCTATCGCCATGCATCAATTGGTGTCTTCCGGCAGTTTCCTTTAAGGCATTGTAATAAGGTGTATAACAAATTGGAAATCCCACTGGTATTGCTAATGTCTAATAGGCGACCCGCCTTCCTGGTGGTCATTTGAGGTTTAAAAAATATTCAACTAACAACGCGAAATAAAAATCTAAAATAATATAAATAGTATCTCAGTTCTAAAAACGGTTCATATTAAAAATTTAATCGTGTCTCCCAAATCCATTCCTACATTTTCTTGTTAAATATTTACGTACTTACATAGTAATTTGTACAAGCTGTTTCTCAAGTAGGGACTTAATACTTGACTTCAAATCAAATGTATTTAGGATCTTCTGTGTAAGTTAAGAACTGCTTTAACATTCAAAAGCAATTCACTATTATACAGGTTGAATTTTTCAAGTGGACATGGATGGCCAATTCGATTAGCGAAAAATCCTGAAAGGAGTATCGGAGCCGATTTTGATAAAAATAAAACTGCACCATTAGATTTTCGAAAATCCCAAGCCAGGAATCGAACCCGATGAATTTGAAAAAAAAATACACAGCCTGTATTATTACCACCATCCGATAATATTGCGACCAAGGATCAATCTCTCACAAGTAATAACATATGGCAAACTAAAAGAGAGTGCTGTTTTTTAATAAACTGGGTAACATTATTGGATTTTTCATACAAACTATTATACTTATTCTATCGTACTATCAACTTGTTCGTTTTTTTTTCCAACGGTCTTTGGACTTGATTCATAACCCACATCACCTTCTAATTTCATGATATTACACTTACTATATTGCACATAATCTTGATTTACTATAGAAATACCTATCACGTAACTATAACAACAGTACACAATGTAAAATAAAAGATGTTAGATTTTTCATTCATTTTCACAAAGCAATATGCAATTGGCATGCTTCAGATTCATATATTAATTTTGATCGAACATGGCTTTTTTGTTTTCCACCCCGCGATACATTTTTGTTTTAGAATCTAGAATTAAAATAAATATTGCAAAAAGTTAAAACGTTTAGTTTTAGTTTTTAGGGTAAAAACGGGACCCTATTACTAAGACTTCGCTGTCTGTCCGTCTGTCTGTCTGCCACCAGGCTGTATCTCAATTACCGCGATAGCTAGACAGTTGAAATTTTCACAAATTATGTATTTCTGTTGCCGCTATAACAACAAATACTAAAAACAAAATAAAATAAGTATTTAAGGGGGGCTCCCATACAACAAACGCTATTTTTTTGCCCGATATCATCACCAGGCTGTATCTCAAGAACCGCGATAGCTAGACAGTTGAAATTTTCACAAATTATGTATTTCTGTTGCCGCTATAACAACAAATACTAAAAACAAAATAAAATAAGTATTTAAGGGGGGCTCCCATACAACAAACGTGATTTTTTTGCCTTTTTTACGGAACCCTTCGTGCGCGAGTCTGACTCGCACTTGGCCGGTTTTTTTTTGTTACTATGATAAAAGTATGATTACTTTTTAGAAAATTAATTAAGTATCATATAATGATTTTACTTAATTTGAAAAACAAAAAAAACTCTTGATGCGGAATAGCCGTATCTTTGTTTGATATGATAATTCTCCTATCCATCACATTTTTGTGGTTACTTTGATGGTAGGCTTTGTATCCTATAACTATTCAATAGAAAGTTATTGAATAGTTACCGGCAGTATAACAGTTTTTCTTTCGTAAATATAATATATTATGTAGCCTCAAAAGGTTTTCTGTAAAGGTAATTTGAGTTTACCGAACACAATTTATTATAATTATTAGTATATTATTTGAAAATGTTGATGAACTATGTATGGACCACCTTATGGCAATTAGCCATAGTCACCTATTATTAGTAGTATTTGGGGGATATAGAAACAAAAAAATATAATAAATCTCAGTACAACTGCCGGAACATACCGGTAGTGGCTTGACGACAAATCAACTTGATGGTAGCCATGTACAAATACCCTGGTTTATTTTCCACACGATGTTTCCCATCAGTGAAAGCTCAGGCTCTATGTAGGATTCGAACCCACGGCATTTGACGTTACCACCACTGAGCTATCGTCATCGTTTTAGTTAAACTACAAACCCAGGACATAATTAAATTAATACATCGTTTTTCGTCAACTGTCTATAAAAACAGGATGGGTATTAGAGCTCTGGATTATTATTTTTCTACGAAGCGCGCAAAAGAGACGTGGACGGACTTGACGCGCTACCAGACCTCCCCCCCTTGACTTTATGACAAATATTTGGACTTGGCGTTTTAGTCATGGACACGGCCGTGTGTTGTACTTGAAAACGTGTACGTAGGTAACGGGTAATATTTTCTATATAAAATATAGAATACGCTAATTCTAACCGCCCCAGCTGCATGCAGAAGTGCTGGCACCGTCGTTGATCCGCTCGGCCGCATTCATTATTTTACGTTCCCAGCACTGCTTCACTCAGTCATATGGTGTTTTATTGGTATTATTCGATTGCTTTTGAGAAGCCTTTTCCAACCATATACGATGTCTGTATTTAAAAAAAAAATGTTATGCCATCTGATCCTAAATTAAATAGAAATTATACTATGGAATCTAGATATTACAATATCTTTCTTTTTAAACAATAAAACCGTCAATAGCCTACAAATACAAAAGCTGCCACCCACGCTACAAATGGCGTAGCAATCCGACGACACTATTAGCGTATCGCATCTGATTGAAGTAGCGTACGTGACAAACGATAGAACCTCCTTTTACGAGACCCAGTTTCAAGCAATGTATTTCATGTCATAAAAATAAAACAAGAAATAATCACAAATGCTCGTGACAACCTGTTATGCAATAAGCTTTGTTGCTAGAATAAAAATACCAATGTTAAAAGACCTAGCTCATGTACGCTAGACGATACGTTTCTCGGTAAAAGTAGGTGTAACTAAGGGGTCTTCAGAAAGTGGTCGAATTATTATCAGCTATTAAATTTAAAGCGCCGTAAAGCGTAAAACAACGAATAGATAACAAGCAAATAGACGGTTCGTGTAAATTAAAGGAAAATCCAGAATTTCCCGGGGAACGTCGTTATTTTTATATTTCCTTTAAAATATTAGGATGTTAAAATATGGACGTGATTAAAAAAACTTAAAAATAAACTTTCGTATATAAATTTACATTGAATTGATTTTCGGGGAGGTCAAATACCCTGACTGGACTGGAGTGCCAGTCACTGGTTGTGATTGATGATTCCCATTCACTACAAGTATTATAAGTTCACATAGTTGTTCACAAGCATGTTCCAGGTTATTAAATTTATATAAGAAAAATATATTTTAATGTAGATACCTGTAAATGTGGTTATAATTACAATATGAAGGTAAACATCGTAAGGCAGTACTTTGTAGTACTCGCCTTACCGACACCGGTGTCATCCGACAGCTGCACTTGAGAGCCAGTTCCCTTCTTGGCTTTGTGTGAACTTTGTCCGAACCGGTGGTAGAGTCAATTATAACGTTCATAAGTGCCTTACCAGGGCCTAAACTGAATAAATGAGTTTTGAGTTTGAGTTTGTGCTTACCTACAGCCTAACACCAGCTTATCCAATGTGAAAAGCAACCATCTTTTTTTGTCTCTACACTTCTACGACAAACTGCTCGCTACGAATTAATTGCTACGTGGACACTTCAGGCGTTTGGTTTCAAAATCCGTAGAGCTATTCATTTTGCATAAATAAGTGCAATTCAGTATGATTCAATTTTATATTTAAATGAGATCATGAGATAAACTCTAAAATGTCAAAGGCTAATATTACTTAGTTATCCTTAAGCTTTTATTTATTTTAATATGAATCCAAAGTATTAAATTACATAAACTATTTGAATAACGATTCCATTTTCAGAATCAAATATTCTATAAATCTTGACATGCAACATAAAATTACTAGAACAATTTGCTATAGGTTATTAATAGACGTTATTGAACAACAAATATCAAAAGTATCTTTAAAAAACGTGTTAAAAAAATATTATTATGTTACGGAAAATGTGGTCGATTTACCAATGTGTTGCCATTATAAAAGAAACGGCAAAAAAATCACGTTTGTTGTATGAGAGTCCCCCTTAAATATATATTTAATTTTATTATTCATTATTTAAGTAAAAATACAACTGAGTATTTTGTGAATATTTTAAGTGCCTACCTGTTGCCATTTTTGGTATCGAGCAAAAAAGGGCAAAAAAAAATCGCGTTTGTTGTATGGGAGCCTCCCTTAAATATTTATTTTATTTTGTTTTTAGTATTTGTTGTTATAGCGGCAACAGAAATACAAAATTTGTGAAAATTTCAACTGTCTAGCTATCGTGGTTCTTGAGATATAGCCTGGTGACAGACAGACGGACAGACAGCAAAGTCTTAGTAATAGGGTCCCGTTTTTACCCTTTGGGTAAGGAACAAGTTAAAAACCAAAATATGGCGTGTCCACACATTTCTTACCGTCCATTTTGTACCGCAACGAAAGCTAAAGCCCTGTTCAACAGATTTTTTGTCATTACGCTATCCATGCTCGGCTTCATTCAACCATGGCATTTTTGTTTACTGTTTCATTTATTTTCTGCTCGGTGCTAGTGAGTTCTCTGTCTTATTGTCTATCCATTCAAAACTCTGAAGGTTTGTTCCACATTGCTTTACTATATTACGAATTGAACTTATTTCGAATTGTGAATACAGCCGCATTTGTTTGTTTTTGTTGTACGGTAAGCGGGGGATTATTTCGGTAATTACTTTTCATCAGCCATTTTAAATATTGCCATAACATAAAGGTTTTTATAAATGGATTTAATAACTAGGTACTTAATTCTTCTTACCCTACAACAAAGTCAACGTGTATATTTTCTAAAGAAATCTATACTAAAATCATAATGACAGAGGGCGGATTTTGTATATTTGGACGGTACCTAACTTTCACATCCCCTGCTCTTATTTAAAAAAAAACTCCCTATTTAATTAAAAGGTACATTATTCCAGGTGAACATGGGCTATATATTGTGTCACCACCATACACAGCTACTTAATTGATTTGTTGAGCTCGGACAAAGTCACTAGTATTAAACAGAACAATAATATTTTATACTATCTCGTCCCACAGAAATTAAAAGTAATAGACATTTCACATGGTAAATAAATCGTGATAACTTGATTTCGGGTTTCCAACCTATAACTTAGGCTTCGCACATATTGTGCGGGAAGCCGCATAATTACTGGGCATACGGCTGACTGTGATTTGCGGTTTACTGCGTAATCTTACGATTCTATTGGCTATTGAGCAGACAGTATCTTATTACAACTGTGATGTATAAGCCTATTAGCACTAATTAATTGCATCTAGAGCAGGCTTGATTGTATTTCTGTTGTTAACAGCAGAATGGCGATTTTGAAACCTATTCGACTCCGTAATCGATTTAGAAAATGAGTTTTGAAATCAAAGAACCTATCTTTATCTTTGATCTAAATTGAATTAAGCTGAATAATTTTAATGAAGTTATATTACACAAAAAGCTTGAATTCAAACAAATGCTTTATTAAATATGTTAATTTTACATCGATTACTGTGTCGATCAGGTTTCGCAGTTGTCCCACAGATTAATTTATAGTTTTAATTGATATAATTTTATTCTTTCGTTTCAATCGACATTAAGGTTTATTAGGTTAATGATTAGGATCAATATCATTATCTTTATGACTAAAAGGGTTTCTAAACAATATCGATTGTTTAAATAAAAGCTAGAAATATAGAGATACCTGATTCTTTACCAAAATAAATATGTAAATAAGGCTATTTTATATCCATAAATTAACAGTTACCAGCCAGAATATAACGTCACTGATCAATAATTTGTTTCAGGAGCAAAAATTGTTGGGCCAAGTTTCGTCAACTTTTGTTCAAACCATGGCTTTGCTAGGAGTCGTAAGGTACGTACATTACATGTCAAATTGTGTGAAGGATTACTTTTTCTCCCATTAGGTTAAAAAATATTGTAATCGATCAAATTTTAATGTTTTCATATTTACCATACAATTTGATACGACGATTTTTCCTTTGAGTTTGTCAAGGTTTGTCACAATGCTGAACTTATTAGTCTAAATCCAGATCAATACTAAAGTCAACAGATTTTCTTTAAACATACTTAGGTACTTATATAAATTGACATTCGAAAATTTTATAGTAACTAACAGATTTATTTACTTTGATAAAAAAAAACATAATATAAAACTGAAAGGGAAAGACTAAACGGTAATTTATTATCTACGCAACTTGGACTTTAGGCAACGAAAAAAAACCAATGAAAAACGACGTCTCATTATTTAATGAAGTGTATATTATTAGATTTGATCGCTTAAGTAACAGTAACGCTTCATTTAATGTTATAAAACTCATATTACTAAAGTGTGCTCCTAAAAGAATTAATCATAGAAGCCCTGCAGTAATATTGACCAAGTTTTTTTTTAAATTTGGCTCATGTTTTCTGAAGTGGTACGATAAACAATAAGATAACAATAGAATCAAAAATTCCGCAAGCCAACTAATCCACAATAATGTTGATGAAGGCGGTAGATACACACAAAGTCAAAAAGGAATAAGATCTCAAATGACTGCTGGAACACCGACGATTGGTCATAGATTTGATATAATAATAGGATGGTAGTAGTACCTACTAGATGATCAATAAACAGAATTATGAGACTTTTTGTGTACAGTTTAGGTTATATTGTCTGTGGTACAGTTTAAAGATATATAAAGGATGAACTCGATTATCCTGTAATATGATATATCCTTGATATATCTTATAATAAAAAACCGGCCATGTGCATACGAGTCGGACTCGCGCACGAAGGGTTCCGTAAAAACAGCTAAAAATTCACGTTTGTTGTATGGGAGCCCCCTTAAATATTTATTTTATTTTGTTTTTAGTATTTGTTGTTATAGCGGCAACAAAAATACATAATATGTGAAAATTTCAACTGTCTAGCTATCGCGGTTCTTGAGATACAGCCTGGTAACAGACAGACGGGCAGACAGCGAAGTCTTAGTAATAGGCTCCCGTTTTTACCCTTTGGGTACAGAACCCTAAAAAGGAAAAAAACAGTTACATATTTGGAAGGGATAAAAAGTATCCTATGTTTTATATGATCTACCTAGCTGTGTGCCAAGTTGCATCAAAATCTTTTCAGTGGTTTTTGCGTAAAAGAGTTTCAACTTCTTCAGATCCTCACATCGTAACTCTTCACATTTAATGATAGTAGAAATCTATCTACCTCTGAGTATAATTATGTAAATTAAATTTCACCAGACGGGTAAATGGTTTGTTTAATCCTCCCAACCAAAGTTGTATTCTAAGTATGAAATGTTGTTCCACTTACAATTAGTGACGGTACAAGGTTTGAAGCACTCTCACCAATCGGACCATTATATCTCTCAAATACTTTATTATACACCTACGCTCTTAATTACTCTAGAAATAAAGGTTAATGTCGAATGCAATATTTTTAAATAAACTATGATTTTATCAGACTGTGACCTTTGGCTTCTCGACAGGTCAAGTACAGTAGACTTAGCATTGTAATTTATGTCTTGAAAGCAAATAAATTTCAGGTATATATCAGTTTATTCGGGCTAAAAAATATTTTATTTACAACAAATGTACAAAATATACAAGCAAATGTACAACTATAATATATAAAAAACTTCTTCGAGGCTGCCGCTGCTGCCGATCGGCAAGGTTCCCAGAAGGCTGGCAGCGTTTCCTCTTTGGATGGCCAAGCTGATGCGTTGGCGGAAAAAGCTCCCCGCCCGCCGGTCACCCGAGGCCTCGATAAATTTTTTTCAGGTTAACTGTAGATTGGTACCTTTTGCAGGTTTTAATATTGTATATCACATATTGATGAAGTGTGTCCTAGGCGAGGCTTCAAGGGCTGCTCTTGGTCCTACATTAATACTAACTGGTGTTCTGGCTTTCCCATTTTCAGATCCAAAATATTATACTATGATTTCGTGTATTTTCATAGGGTCTATTTCCTCGTATACGTCGTCTATACGATTAAACCCATAAATAAAGAAAAAAAAAAAAAATTTCTTTATATTTTTACAGATAGCCTGTATAATATGCAAAGGCTTGGACCCATCATGCTTCATAGCATCCACAACGACGACCTCTACAACTACTACTTCTTCAACAACTATTCCGTCTACTACAATTTTAACAACTTTAACTACCTCTCCAACAACTACGCCATCGACTACTACTTCAACTACTACGGCCGCAGAATAAGAATGGATCCCAAATAAATCAACGATGAAAATATGTAAATTTTAAAATGTATGACCATGATTAAATATAAGTTCTACAGTAAAATACACTTTATTGTATCACATATATTACATTTGTTTTGTTCTATTTAGCACTTAGGTATGTAAAGTAAATTCATTTTTATGTAACTGTGTTAGCCATAAAATAATTATATTTATGGTCGAAAGATTTTTCGTCAGCTACCCAACCAGAAGATTTTAACGAAGAGTAGATACTTTTATGCATTTCGCTGCATAAAAAAGTATGATGAGATATATGTTCCTACGAGTAGGTACTTATACAGAGCCAAAACCACAACTATATTTATTAAAAGCACACTCAGGAATCCTTTAAAAAAGATGGCGTCATAACCAATGTTTGTCAAATATCCGCTAAACGTCTGCCAAATAATCGCTCATTACGTCAAGTCCTATTTTTTTTCTTTTAATGTCAGAAGGTTGGCAAGTGGTCCATTACATGGTAATGGCTATTAGCAATACAAACACCAAGGCGATTACCAATGTGCTATCGATCTTTTTTTATAGCACAAATGACCAGGCTGGCGGATCACCTGAAGTAACTACCGTCGGTTAGAGACATAGTAATCTCCCTGGGATAGGCAATGTGTTGTACACCATATGCAACGCCTTAAAGGCAACTGGCTCTCAAGCGTAATTGCCGGGACACACCATCAGGTACTTGGCAACAGATTTTCAACTTGAGGGTGGACAGTCGAGTAGGTACTACAAAGTATCCTACCACCGATATTTAAAAAATCTATCCTACCTAGTGGATGGCCAACTTATCAGGTTGGTATTAGCAAACCATGCATAGATTGGACTGCAGTTCAAAGTAGCAATCCATGTATTCCAATTTAACAACCTAATTACTTTGATGCTGCAAAAGATAATTTGAATATGACGGGCGGTCGTGAGCCCTCTGCCGACGGGTTGGCGTGGTTGTTCAAACTACACTACCTTTTAATCCACAGGTTGTGGGTTCAATTCCCAT
Organism: Ochropacha duplaris; assembly: GCA_951361185.1. Classification (NCBI taxonomy): domain Eukaryota; kingdom Metazoa; phylum Arthropoda; class Insecta; order Lepidoptera; family Drepanidae; genus Ochropacha; species Ochropacha duplaris. Next base: position 3,702,926 of record OX592704.1, on the reverse strand, counting down.
CCATGACAGACATTTGTATAGATACCTACATGAACATCAGTCTTGATGTTAATATCTATTTAAAAAAAGAGTAAATGTATATCAGTTATTTGGTTTCCATATGACGGACAGATGGACAGACGGACAGACAGACAGCGAAGTCTTAGTAATAGGGTCCCGTTTTTACCCTTTGGGTACGGAACCCTAAAAATAAAAAAAAATACTGTTTTATTATTATGTTTGTAGCACACCTACACTCAGTTCTCAACTAAAATTGGCCGATTTTGCTGTTACTGCTTCATGGTAGGTATATTATGTAGATAATAGCTTGTGCCCGTCACACGTCCGCGAAGAATTCATCCCTTTTTCACACAAAGGGCTTGATAATAAAATACCTATCTCCTTCGCAAAGGTCCAAGGTATCTCCATACCAACAGCAATATCTGTTAAGCCGTTTAGTTTTGAAAACCAAGCAAACTGGAAGAGCTAGGTACCTATGCGTTTTCACTTCATATATATTTAATGACAATATGTAACAAACAACACTTCATAAATATTCTATCAGAATATCTAGGGATATCTACATGTTAAAATATCGAGAAGATCCCATAACTATTGTATCCATAAGGATGCAAGACCTGAAAGTAATCCGCTCGTGTCAGCCCATTGTAGCACTTGATTAGATGACGCGATGATCACCGATGTAGAATATTGTTCTACTCGTTTCCTCCCAGTAATGTTGTGCTAAAGTTTAAAATTTTATAAAAATAATACCTATAGGGATTTGTGTGATAATTATTAAGGAATGTAAAAAAATGTATTTACTTAGTTTTGCAATACCACCGTATAAATTTATGGAAGTTGATTTAACGCACGCTAATGAGACGTTCGTCTCAAAACATCATTATAAAATACGCCTGTATTGGTCAAAATTATCAATTTATGCCTTTTGCGGTTGAGACCATGGGTCCGTGGGGGTCTGAAGCTCGATGTTTCACATGTATTTTATGTAAAAAATTAATCGAGGCCTCGGGTGACCGGCGGCGGGCGGGGAGCATTTTCCGCCAACGCACACGCTGCCAGTCTGCTGGGAACCTTGCCGATCGGCAGCAGCGGCAGCTTCAAAGAAGTTTTTTATATATTATAGTTGTATAGTTGTACTTTTAAAACTTTTGCGAACTAAATTCATATTAGTAGATTATACCGGGTCTATTCGCGCACATAATAATCAAAATATAATTTCGACTAGTTTATATATGATGTGCGCGAATAGACCCGGTATAATCTACTAATATAGTTGTACATTTGTTTGTATATTTTGCACATATTCATGTTGTAAATATTAAAGGTTAATTTATAATTGTTCGCAAAAATAGACCAAAACACTACAAAATTTGAACGGAACTCTCGGAGCGCGAGTCCGACTCGCACTTGACCGGTATTTTATCGAATATTATAGAGTATTAGGAATTTAAAATAAAAAATCTGAAATAGGTACTTGTTATATATAAGGCACTGTTTACTATAATAAACTTAAACTAGATCTTAATTTTTTCTGTTATTTCTTAACCACATTAAGTATTCTGCTAGTTAGAATGGGATTTGTGAGTGAGACGTCCGTGGTGCTTGACTGATTTCTGAAAAACATTTCACAAAATTATAAAATTTTCAATAAAAACGTGTTTTCGAATAATAAAACTATATTTGAATAGGTTTCTCCTGCATTCCCGAGGGATCTTATTTTTTCCGGGAATTACAAGTATGTTTAATGTTAGGATATGACGTACTTGTGTGCCAAGTTTCATCAAAACACGATCAAACCTCTTCACATTCCTTACATCTATAATAATAGTAAAAATTATGCCAGTTTTTTTTCTATTTCTAGGTCTTTAATGACCTCAAACTCATCAAATGTGGTTAAAGTGAGCACACAAAGTTTAGAATGGCACTGAAACACACTGCTGCGATGACCTAACGGGAGCTGTTACTTTTTTTTACCTCTTCACTTTCTCCAGATGCTGAATCTTCTTGGAACTTATCAGGGACTCCAAAATCTCCTATACTTGCTGGAGAAGGCCAAGCATCCTCTCCTGGCGCAGTTGTTACTGCCACGTCGTTTTTTACATTATTATTTGCTTTGTGCTTCTTATGGTGGCTTGCTGGAACAAATGAACACATTATTTTATGTCGACTAGAATATTACTTATAATAGTATATTTAATTACAAGTGTGGAAAGGCTGTCATTGCAAAGAGTTCCGACAAATTCCGGTTGACAGTCGGAACAAGTTGCAATGACGGTTCCACAGGTGTACTGAACGACAATTTTTAATACAGTTGCGAAAAAATGAAGCAATTTAATAAAATAATAAAAACACAATAAACTCAACTAACTAATCATTTATTTCTCATAAAAGTTATAGTATACATGTACATTGAAATTGGTACAGTTTTTTAAACTAACTGGGGAAGTTTTAGGTTGCCTATTTACTGTTTGAGACAAACTATTATTAATTTCGTATGATTGTTCATGTATATTTCTCATACAATGTTTGTGCAATTATAGTGAGTTCCGGTGGTGTTAATTAAAAAAAAATAGGGTCGAAATTACTCATTTTGTGCAACAAACAACTAAACTCGCAAAGAAAATTTCTGGAAAATAGTGCCAACCCTAGAATATAAGCAGGGTTTTTTTTTTCTTCACCCATTTTGGTAGGCAAAGGGAACTATCCATACAGCTTAGTCTTCAGTATATTTTTTTTATTGATATGAAATGAAAATGAAATTTAATGAGATGAAATGAAATGAAACCTAACCTAACTCATTCAATTAAATCGTTAAATCTGATATTGAAATAAATTAGTAGCTTCTATTTAGAAATATACGTATTTGTATGAATCACAAAAACTCTTTAGTAAAAACTCCATGGTTGGTTTTTCTTTTTAATAGACATTATTTTGACAGTTGGGAAAGAGACGCACGAGTTCGGGAAAGGTAAAAAAAAGCACTATTATGTAATAGCCCACATCCCGAACGCTATACGTCCCTGCAATACACCACTTTTTGAGCAACTGTATTAAAAAGATTGTTTCTTAATTTGTTACCACGTCATGCACATTGCATCAATTGCACAGACGATCGTGATGAAACTTTGCTTACACGAAGTCTTATTTTTAACTCTGGCACTTTTTAATTTAAAAAGAAGAACTATTTCTTTGATGACTTTAATGTTATTTGTTTTCTACATAAATTAATTCTTGAGACAGTTTTGTAATTTATGGAGCTAGATAATGAAATCACTTTATACATTCAAACCGCTACTTCAACTTTAGCGATAGTTGATCAAATATAATTTGAACTGTTTAAGTCACATGTAGAATGATAAATTTCAGTTAAAACTTTCACATCTCTTCGGTAGATTGCTAGTGAAAATATCTCTGGAGACCTTTTGAATATTCACGACGTTACGTGATGGCTTTGTTATAATAGGAAGAGGTAGCTAAAGTGTCGGGCCACTACCTACCCACGCATTTTAGTTAGACATGAATTTGAAGCGACGCTAAATCCCAAAAATAAGTTATCCATGTTAAAAACGTTAATGAAACCAGATGTTAAATAAGTTAAATATAGGTAGTATAACGGAAATAGACATAAAATATTGAGTTTGAATCGAGTTTATTTGTGCCCAGAATGTTTCTGCTTTGTTGTTTATGTTCCGATTTAAAGTTATCAAAATATATAAGTCACCCAACCGGAACGAACTGGATTTTCATACCATACTTGGGTATAACAATATTTCTTTTTTTTATCTCGATAAGCTTGCATTTGACCACAATCTCACCATGGTAAGTGATGGTGAAGGTGGCCGAAGGTGGTAAGCACACAAAGCCTAGATGGGAACTGGCTCTCTAGTGCAGCTGTCGGAACACACCGATAGGTGCTTGGCGACAGTTTTTCAACTTAAGGATGGTAGCCAGCCAGTCGGGTACTACAAAGTACCCTACCACCGAGCAATGGTTTCCTCACGATGTTTTCCTTCACCGAAAGCTCAAGCGCATAGTAGGATTCGAACCCACGACTTTCGTCGCGGTATCCGACGTCACTACCACTGAGCTATCATCGCCTTCTGGTAGAAAGGTAAACATAGTATCGAAGTGGTTATAGCTTTTCTGTAAGTTTTATCTAATGTCAAAGCCACTCAGGCTTGTCAAAATGCCCCAGCCGTCAATTAAAACGTTACGCCTGGGTCACAAGTTCATGTTTAACCCTTTAACCGCCAATCAAAATTTAAAGTGTCAACGGTGCCCTCAAAATTTTCCAACCAGCTACCTGCCATAACTTGTGAAAGGTAAAATTATTTATCACCTTCAGAATTAGCATTCCGATGATTGCTCGTAAATATTCAAAGAGATATAATTTAATTTGAAGTAGTTTTAGATGTAATTTGTCTACAGTAGTCTATTTTGGTATAGTTACGATATGAGTTAGCTATTTCGTGATAATATAAATTCAAATCTTTTTCCCTCACTAAGAATGTAAAAAAGGAAAGTCTGTTCTGGCAATCGTCCTTTACGACATTTCTGCCAATGTCAAGTCATATTATTCCTGTTTTATGCTATAGTCTTGTTATATCACAGTATATTCATTGTCCGTAAGTGGTCAGATTTTAGTGAAATTCGTGGCCATTCCAATAAAACTTTTCACAAAATTTTTGAGACAACCTGAAATATAGCGATACACGCTTTCATTTAATTTCATTTCATTGGTGCACTTACACAACAAAACTCAAAATACACGATTTTAATTTTAAAAAAACTTTGCAAGTTCCCGCCAAAAATTCACGGAAAGACTTTTATTTTGAAGTAACACAATGACAGGGTATTAAAAAAATATACTATTTAAAGCTTTATGAGGGGAAAAGCCACTTTTCTTTCAATAAAGTGAAGAACATGGCACTCTATAGCTTTCATTTATGAATAAATAGATTTAGAAATAGGCAAACATTCATATCAGGTCTATAATCGGCATCATGTAGGTGTTATAGATGAACAAATCGTCGCGCCCCGCGGAGCGAGGACCAATTCTTAATCTATGACCTACAACCCGAACATATTTGTACCGAACTTGTCTCCTTTATCACGTATGTGCGTGCAATTGAGTTTCGGGAGAAACATCTAGCTAGATTCGTTTTCTCTGTAATTTATGTAAATTTCCCAACCTTGATGTGTCAAACGGGGAAAGGAATAGAGTTATACAGCTGTATTTACGCACCTATTACACAATATAGTAATATGTTAATTAAACGTTACAAATAATGATTTCAGACGAGATGTAGTAGTTACCGAGCAATAGACTTCTATTCTATGGTAACCCATATTAACCAATATTTCTAAGATTTAGTTATTTGTAATGGATAAATATATTTTGGTAGAATTTTACATGTAGATCGACGAATCCCCACCTATTTAACGGATTTAGTTATTTGTGATGGCTAAACATACTAGATGGAATTTTACATGTAGATCAACGAATCCCAGTTCTTTAACGTGGAAGATAATGCAGTAGCTTTTGTCACGCGCTTTCACTCGCATCCTCGAGAAGCATAGATTTTAGCGCTATGTTTTATCCAAGTCATTTTAATTTGTTTCTCAGCATCACATACCCAACACAAAAACAAGATTCAAAAATATGATGTCTCTAAATATCCAATCCGTGTAATTAGGTAATAATAACATTGGCGTAACATTTCACTGGTTTATCTCACAAAAATAATATAGGACCAGCTTTATTATTATGATAACAAGCTAAGCTTATTATTCGAAGGGAAGAAAGTAAACAATCAGATACAATCTCTAGATCTTCTTACCAAACATCATTAGGATTAAGTATATTATATATCATATACTGTTTAGTATCTATTTAATCACGCTGTACAAAGGTTCTTATATTGACAATACTTAATAACTGTTGATATTAATTATTTAATCAGTTCCATTATAATAGTTCGGGGAAAAAGTGTTTTCCTATTTTATACAAGTTCAAGACATTTTTTGGAACGTAGTTCTTTTATGCGTCTTACAGTAGGAAGAAGTGGCGGAAATCGTTACGTAAGAAAACAGCGTATGCCAGTACCCAACCAGTACCAGGGTCTTAGAAGTTTAAAGGAGTAATTTGTTGATAGCATTCGTGAAAAGAGGCAACATTTATTAGTTATCAGTAGGGCTATTACGTAACTTGTTTCAATCAGTTTCAATCTTGAAAACAGCCTCTGAATCAATAGAAACATGACAATGGCAATAATATAAAATTACTATCTACTAATATAAAATTACTAGTTGCTATGATACCAACCGTCTTGATTCTGTCATTTATTTTTTCCGATATGAAATGTTGAAGTAATAATAAATATCTAGTGTTTTGTGCGTAAACTATTCGTTGTGCGAACAATTATTATTTATTTATTTAAGCCTTCCGATTTCTGCTACTCTTGTCCATAAACATCACAAATTTATTTTAAAGTTTATGTTTCATTTTCCTCATTTTTGTAACAAATCTTCGAAAGGTATCCAATTACTTCGTTTCATTTATTTTGGCGGACATAAAAACAATAGAAAAATGGCGGGAAACTGGTTTTACTTTTTAGCAAGACTTCCACATTAATTGGAGATGTTAATACCAAAAACAAGCTAGATAAGACGAATATTTTGTAGTGAGATAATGTTACAGTGAAAGAAACAAAGGAGGTTAGATTATTCGATTTTAATCGGTAACAAAATTTTACCTAAACATATTTTTAATGAAATACAATATTATTTGATATAGAGGTCTCCAAACAATCTCTAATTTAATTAGTATAGAATACAATAATATAAAAGGGCTTTTCGTATTTACTTTTAAAATAAATACAAAAATCTCCTTTTAAAAAACAAAATAATTGTAGTCACATTTCAACGAGAAAAGCAGAATATTATTGAAAATTGTTTGATATTATTTCAACCCGCTACACACGACTGCGATAATAATATGATACTTTCTTGCTATCAACATTTACTGAACGATTATGGCCCAATTAAGCACCTGTGACTGGTTTCTGGAAAACACTTAAGCGCTCGTTTCGCGAGTCTGCGAATCATGATTGCAATGTTATGTAATTCTTGGCTAGCAACCACGCATATTTGTAGGCATATTGAAAACACTTGAGATGGTTTACATTATAAAACGTTTCATTATAAAAGTTATGTTGAAAGGGATCCACTGTGTCATTCAATCAGGGAAAAGATTTTTTAAATTGGTAAGTAAAGTTAACTGAAGCTCAATATTGGATTGGCAAAATATAACAAACAATTACCAAGAGGTAAAGAAAAAGAGACTTCACAACGTGAAAGGCGGAAAACGATTCTTACTAATAATTTCTACAGCGTGTTTTTTCGCTACATTTAATTTCGTCTTTTCAAGTTTGATCAACAATAGTGAAGTAAAGTACAAAGTTTTGTTTGGGGATTCCTTTTAGGAGTACCTACATACATATTTTTTCACAAGTGGAATTTAATGGTATTCCCGAGTGACAAGCAAAAAAACAACGACAAAAGGTTCGAGCGAAATAATGTAAAGCCATTGGTTCTGATCGGTAGTAAGTAAGGCGCATCTAAATATTTATACACGTTCCACTAAAAGGGATGTAACTCTTGTCAAATATACTAACATGGAATATAAATTATGCTGACAGTTATTGGGAGTGAACGATAGGGTGAGCCAGTATCGAATATATGCTCTATATCATGAACAACAACATTTAATGATGGAATTACAAGTAGAGAGTAGAGAGACTGACCTCTCGGTTGCGAATTAAAATAAACCAATAAAAGTTACTAACCAGATTCTGCAGTGAAGGTCAAAAATACCGCAATAACAATAACTACGAGACCCTTCATCGTTCTCACTGAATTTTGCACGTTTACAGAACTTTGTTACTTTTATGTGTTTGCTACCGGATACCTCGGGAAATTTACTGATAACAAACCATATAATTATGAAGCAATTTTGCACAATATTTTACTATATAATGACTCATTATGTTGAATATAGGAAAGTATATATTTTCCGATATTTCTTGCGCATTTTAAAAATATATTTTCAATATAAATATCGTTAGATATTTTCCTGAAATTTATTTATGTTTTTGGATATTTCATAAAAGGAACAGCAGCATCTAGGAACAGGATATAATGATTTAAAGTTAGATTTTGCAGAACATTCACAACCTCAGACACAGCTGAACCCTTTGTTGTTTGAAACATTTCTGTATAAACACACTAAAATGCTTTTTAAAATCTTGTACAAAGGGCATTTATTTTAATTTCGGGACTTACCATTCAATTTGGAACCTCCACATGCGTTATGCATTTTACCTACTGGGTTATCAGTAAAAGAAAGCTTAACATGACGATGCTCGAATCGTACATGACTGACATTCGAAGTTTGTCGTGGTTGGTAAGGTACGCTTCAGGTATTACTATAGTACTGACAAAACCAGTCAAGTGCGAGTCGGACTCGCGCACCAAGGGTTACGTACAATATTTTTTTTTTGTTTTTGTTGTTAGTCGTGGCATAGCGTTAACAGAAATGTCATAATCTGTGAAAATTTCGACTGTTTAGCTATCACGGTTCATGAGATATAGACTGGTGACAGACAGACACCAGAGTCTTAGTAATAGGGATTCCGTTTTTACCCTTTGGGTACGGTACCCTAAAAAAACAAATGAAACTGTTAGGAAGATTGTAATAACTAAAACTAACTAAATAAAGCTACCAGAATCGATGGTTTTTAACGTAATAAAGAGAGTGCCTACTGTGTGCCCATATGGTCACGCTACGATGGATATCCGGAATATTTTTTGCTTTAACCTTTAGATAGGTTTGGATTGCCACCGCTTCGCGTGAACGAATTTTCCGACGTATTTTCTACTTAATTTCATACCTTTACGACCTCGCCATATTCACGTAGCATACATGTATGGAATCTTTTAGATATTGGAGGAAATATCAAATTCTAATCCTATAGGATTTGAATTAGAATTTAGGTATGTAGAGGGATACGCCGAGCATGTGTGTGAAACCGTGGGCTGCAACTAAGTTATAATAACTTACGTAAAGCTTTAGATGTTTCGAAATTAAATGTCTGACGTTGAATTTCCTATTTGTTATAATATGTCCTATATCAGGGGTTATCAATGGCAAGTTATGGAGGAGTGGCAAGCCGCCATAAGGGTTCCTCACAGTCCCCACATACAGCCATGGGGTCCTTAGTCCAGAATCTAAATAATTTACTTTGAATGGAATATATTTCTTTTAAAACCTGCTCCAGCCCTGCGGCGTAACTCAGTTTCCAGTGAGATAAATTGCCATGTCCTTCACCGCGTTGTTAGACATACTTACAGGCCTCCAATTCTCGACACACCTCTTCAAACTTGACGCATAAACACACAGACTATTATTTACTCGGTACTTGTGCCTAGGTTCTGTCACCGACACGTCACGCAAAGTTCCAAACTAACGATTAACAAACACAGTGGTTGGTAACAAATACCAATGATGTATGTCGTGAGCGTTGACCACCTTAATGCTGGAATTTAGCTGTTTCCTTGAAATAGATAGTTTGGATTATGTTTCTAAACAAGGGGCCTCCAGAGATTCATTTTGAGAAAAATTGGGACAATTATGGCATGAAAACATTCGATATACATACACCTAACAACACTTAGCTGGTTGGTTGAAAACTAAAAATTAGTTGCCTAGACACAAATAAAAATTATATTAAAAATAATAGGAGTAATGTCGAAAATAACGAAACATAATAAGTATGTACCTGGTTGACGCTTCCCATCCCCTGAGGCATGGTGAATGCCTCCGCCAAATGATAAACTTTTCCATACAGCGTGGCAATACCACCAGCGTTCTGGGCACGTTACCAGATTACAGCAATTTAGATCAGCTGTTATCATTATCTTTTTATATTGAACCCATAAGTATTTTTTGTTTTTATTTGTTGAAATAGCTTCTTTATTTTTTTTTGTTTTTAATAGATAATAATATTTAGTTAGTAAGATGAATGCAGTTAAAGTGATGGGAAGACGATCTGTCAAAGAAATTGAGAAGAAAAGCGCTGGACCGAAACAAGCGGAGGGAATTAGAAGAGGCCAATGTCACAAGACAACATGACTCATTGCTGATATCTAAATTAAGAAGTTTTATAATATGTAGATATATGTATAAGTTTAATGTACCTATAACTATAAGGTCTAATATATTTTATTTATTTATTTACGGTCTGCCAACAGTTGTTACAATATTACAAGGTGACAAACATACATATTAAACAGAATTAAGTGCACAACCAATTATAGGCAAACACAACATGAAATCAAAAATAACAGAAAATAACAATAAAGACAGAAAAACTAATAAATACAGCATAATACAACTACATACATAAGCTAGGCATATCAACTATTACACACCATTTAATTGAGTAGGTACGAATCAGATGCTTAAATTTGTCCACAGTACTGGTCTGTTTCGCGCGGTTTCACCCGCGTTCCCGAGGGATCTTATCTTTTCCCGGGATAAAAAGTAGCGTATGTGCTATTTCAGAGTATAATATATCTCCATGTCAAATTTCATCCAGATCCATTCAGCCGTTCTGGCGTAAATGAATAACAAACATACATCCATTCAAACTTTCAAATTTATAATATTAGTAAGATAATTTTAGATATTATTCATTTTTACATTAATTTGTATAAACTGTTCTATTATTATATTAGGTAATCGGTAGGTTTTTATATTTTATATTTTAAATTTTACACCAGCTCAAAAAACAATGTTAACTCATGAATGATACTGTAGGTCTTTTTATGTATTATTCTAGTTTATTTCATTTGTATTGTGACCGTTTGTTATCTAAATAAATAAAATAAAATAAAAATAAATTAAGTATAGATTTATTTAGTCATATATGTGTATCTTAACCTATAATTGCACGATAAATAAAAATACATTCATATACGGATCCTCCGTCGTATTCGTTCATTTGGAAAAACCTATAAACCTACGATTACACGCCTGCGTGCTTATCGCGCTCGTAAAGGAGTGAGGCTTGCCATGTTTCTATTTCTTCAATATTTGACTGAACTATTTTCTGAGATGGGGAGGTATAGGCAAAGCTAATCTCATATGGCTCCACACTCACTGGTACTTGTCATTGATTTGCGATATTTTATGACATATTCCTTCCTACTAATATTATAAATGTGAAAATTTGTATGTTTGGATGTTTGTGAGTTTGGATGTCTGTTCCTCAATCACGCAAAAACGGCAGAACGGATTGTGATAAAACACAACGTATCAACAATTTGAAAAACACGCTGAGATATAATCAAGTTTATATTAGCAAAAAGCAGACTCCTGAAGAAATACCGTGACAAGCAGCCGCCCTAGGCATATCCACTCTCCATGCACGCTTCTCGCTACGCCGGCAACGGCATGAACAAACGCATTATAATCTTTTCTTTCACTTTTCAAAAGTAAATAAATTAAATTTTGCATTTACTTGGCTTACCTACCTAAGTCTGCCACAAGTTGCAAACTTGATTCATAAAGCATTTATAATACTTCTTCAAAATGTTTACTTGATCAAAAACTCTCTTAGCTCTTTCGAAAAAAACATATAGGTACTTACCAGAAACGAGGATATACACTATGGAATAAAATAACAAGCAGGTAATTGGTATATTTCGCAGACTTGACATGACGGATCGTTTGAATTGTTCGAGCGTTATAATTACACACAATACTTGAACTATTTTGTAGGTTACCTCCATTGGTATCTAATCAATCACTAAAGAGAAACAATCCTAAGCAAAAGTTCTCTCAAAAGTGTCCCAAATTATGGTAATACTAGTTTTTTTTTTAGTTGTATTCACAAAGCTATGTACAAATCGTAATAAAATACTCATATCTGCTAGCCAAAATATATCTGCACTGAGGTATGTTTACCGTCGGAGCTTTCGACTGCTACTAGATTAAAAGAGCACCCAAATGTTCGAGTGGGTGCTCATTCGGTAAGGCTATTTTTTGTCGCTGATTGTGTATCTTTAGTTATTAGATATCAAAGGTTACCTCAAAGATAGTAATATACCTATACTCCTCCAACTTTCGCTGAATAATCATATCTATACTGTATAGGATTATAATTTTATTTACAACAAATGTACAAAATATACAAACAAATGTACAACTATAATATATAAAAAACTTATTCGAGGCTGCCGCTGCTGCCGATCGGCAAGGTTCCCAGCAGGCTGGCAGCGTTTCCTCTTTGGATGGCCAAGCTAATACGTTGGCGGAAAAAGCTCCCCGCCCGCCCGAGGCCCGGATTAATTTTTTACACTGTAATGTGTACCTAATATAACCGCTGCCGCTCCAATATGTGAAATGGGATTTATTAGTGAGTTCCGACTAGAATAACAATAAAAAACTAAAAATTAACGCATGACAAGTAAATCACACTCTCATAAGGAAGTCTGTTAGTTAATTACCGTCATAACTTAATGTAATAAAACAAATAACACCCTAATGTATGAAATAGAACCATTGTGCAGAAATCAGTGGGCGGATTGTAATGAAACCATGATGTAACCATAGCAACGGGCCGTAAAACCTTGGATCCACCGTAAATTACAGGCCAAATACGATTCAAGGATTACTTTCACATATAAAGTAATTCGGAGGCTACAAAAATGGTTGTTATAGTCTGTAATTTGTACCATCATTATATTAAGTTAAGTGAATTTAACAGTTCGACTAGTACTTACACCAGTTTAAAGTCGCTCAGCAAACTATGTAGAGGGCTATGCTCGCAGATCCGACACAAAACGATAGTCATCAACATAGCCAAAAGGATTAATAATCTCAAGTGGCAATGGGCTGGTCATATCTGCCGTAGAACCGATAGACGTGTTCTTGAGTGGAGACTGCGGCTCGGTAAACGTAGTGTAGGACGCCCTCCAGCTAGGTGGAGCGACGACATACTCAAAGTGGCTGTTGGCGGTTGGAAAAAAGTAGCCAAAGACAAGGCTCAGGCTCAGCCTTAGCAGGAAAGACCTATGTCCAGCAGTGGACTGATACGGGCTGATAATGATGATGATGAAGTGAATAAACCTAAATCATATAGGGGATGATGGAGTGCCCTAAATTTGACCTCGATTTGTTCTTAGTTGTAAGAGTATGTAGTTAAATTATCATATTTGAACTTGAATTGCGAGTCCTAGAAAATCGTTTTTTTATGTACTTTTGGGTCGACTGTCCCACGCAAGCTAAGGGATATGCCCCACAAAGTCACAATTGGTAAAATTTCAATATTGGTAGGTACCCCAGAGAAATATGAAAGTCTGAAATATCAAGTAGGTATCATGGATACCCATTAAATCGCTAGTCTTAATAACTTTACTCAACTTAATTAGTTCTAATGCTAAAACTTCTGATTCTCAGACCAAATACTAAACTTCTAAATTATAGTTTAGTATATTTTTTTCAACAGATGCCACAATATTTCATAAACTAGAGTCTACAGCATTTTGAAATTTCATTATGGGAACACTGGCTCTGAAACGTTATTTAATATTCAATTTTGTGTTACTAATATTTCAAGCAAGTCGACAGATTTATTTAATACTCGCACTAAACATAATAATATTAGAACATATATAATATTAAAGTAGTATTTATGTTGGGTATAAATAGATAGTAGAGTAGACTCGGAGTAAAAAAGAGTTCAAAAAATTTTTCAGCATTAAACAACATTACGAAATTTTTGGTCATAATCTACCTTTAATATAGAATGTATATTTATGTAATTGTGTAATTATGAGTAATGTAGTATGAGATCTATTATATACATGAGATACCTATATTATAACAGATTTTATAAATTCTTTAACTAACTATGTTTTGACCAAGTTAACCACATCGTCACCTACCATCAAGTGTGATAGTGGTCAAACGCGATACGAGTACCTACCTATATTTAATAATAAAAAATATAAAAAAAGCTATTTTTGTATCATCATTTTAAATCTAAATTAATATTATCTAGTATAATAAAGATAAATGATTTGATGTTTTATATATGTACGAGTATATACTTCATCGATTATATCACCTTGATAAAGATAGATTACCAGCGACTTACATAGACTATCCTAAATCCTAAATGTACAAACAGAAATATTACTACTAAACAAATTTTAGTTTCACTGTGTGACTATGGGCTGATGACTGGAACTAATCTCCATTAAAGGATTTAGGGGCGATGGGCACGATATTATTACGCTACCAAATTGCGAGTATCGGGGGTCGTTGCGTTATTTGGGACGATGTTGATAGCCTAAACAAATACCTATTTAGATATCGGAATTTTTGCTAATATAATATGTATTATAGTATATTATTCAGTAGTATATAAGAGTAAACAATTATCCCTTTAACCTATTTATTACTCGATTTAAGGTCGAGTATGTAGAAAAATCATTAAATATATTTTGTTTGTGCGTTTTAATAGCTAAACAGTATTATTAAGTACAATCGGCAACTTTTCATAGGAACACGTGTTAATGTTAATTTAGTTAGTTACTTAAATTTTCACTAGATGGCGTTGTTTATTTTCTGAATCGCACTATGGTTTCGTTGACACGATTCTATGACCCTCGTGTGAATTTTGATGAATATAATGAGTTCCGTTTGAGCCGTCGTACCGGACGGTCGCTTTTATAGTGGCATTGTTCGGCTACCCGGCATTCTCGGAATTTTGGTCCGGTGATTTTATTACCTCGCCATTTCGTCGAATTGCCCATTAGGCTAATTCCAGTGATTAATACTTCTCGTATTTCACTGGAAGAGGCTAAGTGCTCAATTCGACACCCAAACGGTAATTTTCATTACCACCCATCTGTGCCGTTTTTAGTCACTGTCGCTGCTGAAAGTAATAATACTACTGTATTATTACTAGAGGCGGCCTTGACGAAAACGTCACAAAACCCTTGTTAAAACCACGACTTTCTGTGGTGGGCTAGTGGATACCTCTCGGTGCCAACGAAACTAGCTCGAGCGTGACCCGGCCGCTCGCGGTTGCCCTTTTGGCAAACGTAAACCCGGACGGGGCTGGACCAGTCGGCCTTGGGGGCTTCCCTAGTCGACCCCAGCTATCGCTAGGCAGGGACTTAGGAACTCCGCTGCTAATAAAGCTTCAACAGCGGAAGCACAAGCTTAGGGCACACCCCGACGTTACTCACCTCCTGGCCTATCCCCGGCCAGGAGAGTAATACACACCCCGGGCGCACCCACCCGGGAGATAAAATTAGTGTTTTTTAGTAGGTCCCCCCTGGCTGGCCACTATGGCCAGCCAGTTTAAACCGGAAACCCTGGAGGACCTCCTCCAGGACAAAATAATCGTCAATTACCTGCTTAAAAAGTATGGCAGCCTCCCTTCTGGAAGCCGCCCCTCCAGCCGCCCCTCTAGCCGCCCTCCATCCCCAACCCGCTCCCCATCCCCAATGTCTGCTCAATCCGAGTCAGAAGAGGAGCCTTCCGCTCCCATCATCCTAGTGTCCCACCACGAGGACTCCCCCGCTTCTCCCGATGACGGGTACACTTTGGTGTCGAAGCGGGCCAAGCGCAAACGCGCCAAAAAGGCCCCAGAAGAGGCAGCAGCTGCGAAAGCAGCCAAACCCTCGTCCCCAACCCCCGGTTCGCTTCGCGAAGTCCGCCCACTCACCCCAGTGAGCCCTCCAACCCCCATTCCGGCAAGGAGTCCCCCTGCCCAAACCCAAACCCAATCCCAATCCCAACCCCAGTCCCAAGCCCAAGTCCCCTCCAAGAAGGACTCCCCTCCCCCCCTGTTCATTCAGGATGCGGGGAAGTGGACTGGCGTGTCCTCGTGGTGCAAGGAGCACCGCGTCAATTATTTATCTGCCCGCCCCGTAGAACACGGGATCAAAGTCACTGTGGCAACGTCTGACGACCACAGAGCCCTCTCAAAAATGCTCCGGGAGCGTAAGGTGTCCTTCCACACCTACACCCTCCCCGATGAACGATCCCTCAGGGTCGTCATCAAAAACATCCCCATCGAGATCGATGTGGATGAAATTAAAAGCTCTCTTCAAGAGCAAAACCTCCCCGTTTTATCCGTGCACCGCATGTTCAAGGGGCGCGGCCACGCGCCCTATAGAATGGTGTTCGTCACCCTCGAACGAGGCACAGCCGGAAAGGCTATTTTCAAGCTAAGGCATGTTTGCGACCTCACCGGCATATCCGTGGAGGCCCCCAAAAAGGGACGTTACCCGTCCCAATGCCACAATTGCCAATTGTACGGCCATTCCGCACGCAACTGTTACGCGCCCGCCAGGTGCGTAAAATGCTTAAAGCCGCACGCCACTAAGGAGTGCGACCGCCCCAAAATCCCCACTGCAGAGACGGAACCTCCCGGTTGCGTCCTCTGCAACACGCTGGGCCACACCGCTAATTACCGCGGTTGCCCAAAAGCTCCACGTCCCCGCCCCCTATCCAATCCTCCGAACCATGCGACACGCCGTCCACCTCCCCTAGAAGCCGCTACCCAGGCCCATCTGGCCCCGCAGCGCCCCTCTCCATGGGGTGCCTTAAACACCCACTTCCCTTTGCCTCCTTTCGCGGCACAAGCCGCACCAACAACTCCTACCGCCAGCCCCCCCTCCCAACCACAGCCTTCAGCTGGGTCCAACCCCCCTCCCCTACCCTCTGTCAACATCCCTCCTCCCTCCCCTCCCACCCAAACCCCCCGCGCTGTCTCCAAACCGGTGCCGAAGGCACCCCGCCGCGAAAACCCGCCCATGCGGGACCAAAACCCCCACCTCGGCGTCGATCCGGATCTCGCCTTGGTGGAACGATTCGCTGAGGCATTCAATCCCAGCGAAGTTAGGGAATTAGCCCACCAGATTAGAATGAACGAAGGCAACGGTCGTGCCCTCGCTCAAATTGCCATGAGGTTCGAGCGCCTCTTCACGTCCTTAGCTCAATTCAAAGTCAATCCATAATGGATAGTACGACTGTGTGCAGAGTTAAACCCCGCTCAATTAAGTTAGGCTTCTTTAATGCCAACGGCATTACGGGTCAACGTAATGAAATCGCTCAATTCCTGAGTGATCATGACGTTGACATACTCCTAGTACAAGAGACTTTCCTCAAACCCTTTCATAGGGACCCCAAGATTGCCAACTATCAGATAGTTCGCAACGATAGGCTCGACTCCGCCAAAGGCGGAACCCTCATCTATTACAAAAAGTCCTTGTACTGCTCCCCCTTGGATCAGCCCAAACTCGAGTACATTGAAGCTTCGGTCTGCAGGCTCGGCATGACTGGCCACGAGTCAATCATACTGGTCTCAGCCTACGTTTCCCCATCTCGCTCTTCCAGCGACCTCCAACTAGCTCTCAGAAGAGACTTGAAAACCCTATTCAACTTGGGAAGCTCCGTCATAGTGGCGGGCGACCTAAACGCGAAGCACCGCCTCTGGAACTGTCATACAAACAATCCCAGAGGTATTGTAATTGAATCCCTCCTCGGGCCGCTGAACATCGATTTAGTCGCACCCCTGGAACCAACTCACTACCCGAACATACTTGACCACAGACCCGACATCCTCGATGTGGCACTGTTGAAGAATGTAAGCCTAGGCATACACGACGTGACAGTGCACCACGAGTTAGTATCCGACCACCGACCTGTAATCTTAGAACTTACACCGAACGCAGGTCCCCCAGATTCAGGTCAA
The DNA here is from genome assembly GCA_951361185.1 of Ochropacha duplaris. Classification (NCBI taxonomy): domain Eukaryota; kingdom Metazoa; phylum Arthropoda; class Insecta; order Lepidoptera; family Drepanidae; genus Ochropacha; species Ochropacha duplaris. Next base: position 3,685,086 of record OX592704.1, on the reverse strand, counting down.
ACCCCTCTCACCAAAGTCGTGACGAACTGGGACAAACTAGGCGAAAGCCTCAAGTCTGTCTCATCTGTTCACCTCGACAAAATCCCTAGCAGCATAGTCACCGCTGACGAAGCTGTCGGCGCAATCGACTCCCTGACCAGCCACGTGCAATCGCTTATTAGCGATTGCTCCCGGACAGTACCAGTGGAGAGCAATCGACGCTGGCGCTTGCCCGACGACGTACGTGACCTGATCAGGGAAAAGAACGTAGCCATGCGCGCCCATGACCGACAACCAACCGAAGACAACCGCGTCCGCTTGCGTACTCTCCACCGTGCCGTCAAGGAGCGAGTGGCAGAGGCACGCGAAAACCAATGGGACCAGACTATGAAAGACATCCAACCCTCCCATCTAGCCTTTTGGCAACTTTCACGTGCCCTAAGCAAGGACACGGTTGCCCCTACTCCACCACTAAAAAGGCCCAACCTCCCACTCGCCTTCGAAGACGAGGAAAAGGCGGAATGCCTGGCCGAAAGCCTGGAGCTCCAATGTACCCCCAGTTCCCTCCCAATCGACCCTGTTCATTTGGAGGAAGTTAATTCGGAAGTAAAACGGCGAGCTTCACTCCCGTTACCCCCACCTCCTCTCAACGAAGAGGAAGACCCCGTCCCGCCCGTGACCCCGGACGAGGTCAAACAGATCATCCGGGACCTTCACCCGAGAAAAGCCCCTGGCTCGGATAAAATCACAAACAGAGTGGTCAAGCTGTTTCCGGCTACCCTCATCACGCTCCTGACAGCGATCTTTAACGCTGCCCTCTCCAACAACATTTTTCCACACCAGTGGAAAACAGCCCACGTAATTGGGATCCCCAAACCCGGCAAACCTAAATCCGAGCCCTCCAGTTACAGACCTATCAGCTTGCTCAACGTCATGGGCAAAATATACGAAAGGTTAATCTACCTCCGACTCAAAGCGTACGCCGACGCTAATAAACTCATCCCCGACGAGCAGTTTGGCTTTCGAACCAGACACTCGTGCGTTCAACAAGTCCATCGTATTGTTGAACACATCTCCGCCAACTTCCAGAAAGGTCAAATGACCGGCGTCCTCTTTTTCGATGTTGCAAAGGCATTCGACAAAGTCTGGCACAACGGCTTAATCTTTAAGCTGTACAAACTCGGAGTGCCAGTCAGACTCGTGACCATCCTACGAGACTTCTTGTCGAATCGCCATTTCAACTACCGAATAACAGGAGCGCTATCCTCACCCCACCCCGTCTTAGCCGGAGTCCCCCAAGGCTCTGTGCTGTCCCCCCTACTGTTCACACTCTACACGAGTGACATCCCCAAAGCTGGCAAAGCACAGCTAGCCCTTTTCGCGGACGACACCGCAATTTACTATTCAGGCAGATGCCCCACGGCAATTGCCAAAGTCCTCCAAGCCGCAACTCACACCCTAGGTCCCTGGTTTCGGAAATGGAGAATTGAGATAAATCCCACCAAAAGTCAGGCGGTACTGTTCTTCAGTCCCGCCAAGAAATACATTCCCACTCCCCCCCCTCCAGTCACCATGTTTGGCGAGCCGATCCCTTGGGAGAGGCAAGCTAAATATCTCGGTGTTACCCTGGATGATCGTTTGTCCTTCTCCAACCACATAAGGAAGGTTCGTGCACGCGCCTACCTTGTGTCCAGTCGCCTTCACTTCATGCTAAACTCAAAGTCCAAACTTGCCCTAAAAAGCAAGGTCAGACTTTACACCGCGTGCATCCGCCCCATTATGCTCTATGCATGCACTGTGTTCGCACATGCATCCCCCAAGCTGATCCATAGCCTCCAAGTGGTTCAAAACCGCTTCATGCGCAAAGCCACGGGCGCCCCGTGGTACATGCGTAACCTAGATCTACACATAGACCTCAATCTGCCCACAGTTAAGCAATTCATTAAGTGCGCATCTCGCCGTTATTACGATCGTGCCCTAAACCACGCGAATCCGTTAATAGTCAAAACTGCCAACTATACTCCCTCAAAGATCTCAAAAATCCGTAGGCCTAAGGTCGCCCTCAGCGAACCGGATGACCCCATAACTTTAGCTCAAATTCAGGATAGGGAGGCTCGCGCAGCCCTCGAGAAACAACGCCCGCGTTTCCGCCCTCGCCGGAGAGGCCCGTCGCGACGTCCCACTCAGATTCAGTCTCGTCCCCCCGTTAGTCAGTCGTTAACGGCCCGAGCCGCCACAGTCAGTAATCCGACCGTCCCCTAAAAAACTCCTCTAAATCGCTTAGGCGAAGTCCGTCCCACTTTTTGTGTCCCCCGACGACGCCCTGAGCCGAGGTTCGGGCCCCAACTGGGGCGCCCTCAGCGGTGAGTCGTCACAAACAAACACGGCTGAGAGCCCTAAGCGCTCGCCGAATAGTCCGCGTAAGGGTGTCTATGGTCCTTCAGACCGCCACCTTTAAGTCCTCCTCAAAAAAAAAAAAAAAAAAAAAAAAAAGATGAATATAATACGGTTCAATATATTGTGGTGTTTTATTATCTATAGTGGTCCTTCGAACGGGATAGTATAATACAGTGATTATTGAAGTGCTAACTGTGCTAAGTGATAAAGTGTAAGTGAGTTATGTTGTGCATTTTGGACATGGACTAACAGTGGTAAGAAAGAACTTAGTGGGTATTCTTATTCATTTGTGAAAGTGATATTAACTTATCTGGGAATTAATTTGTGATTAAGTGATATTAGTACTCTGGGAAATTGTGATAGCTAATTACGTTTACGTGATTGAAAACTTTTAATTAAAATATTGACTTTGAAATAATTTATAGACTCGGAAATTTGAAAAAAAAAAAAAAAAAAAAAAAAACATTAACTCATTTTAAAATGGCTGAAAATTTAAAAACACAAATTTTTATATTAAATGAGAATTCAAACAAAATTGGAAAATTACTTACGAATACAAAAAAATGTGGACGAGCTAAGATGACAAGAGGTTATTTGGAAACACGACATGAGATGTTGAATGAATATTGGTCTATTTATGTTAAACAGTATGAAGTAATTCTAAGTACATATTCTAAAACAGATTTGAAAACTAACAATTTTGATTCAGAGAATAGTTATGAAACTACAGAAGAAACATATCTAGATCTTAAAACATTTATAAAAGATTGGTTGTATGAACTTCAGCCTCAACCTATTACCTCAGATAAAAATGATTCTTGTTCCTCACCATCACCTAGAGTGAGACCAAAACTCCCACCAATAACTATACCTACATTTTCTGGAGATTATAACGAATGGATTAGCTTTCGAGACTTATATACTTCACTTATACACAACGAAACTAGTTTAACAAAAATTGAGAAACATCATTATTTAAAATCAAGCTTAACCGGTGAAGCTGAGCAACTATTAAAAAATTTCACACTTACCGAAGCAAATTATGATGATGCGTGGAAAAAACTTGAAGAAAGATATGACAACAAACGGATTATTGTCAACTATATCCTTAATCGCCTACTTAATCAAAAGAAATTGGTATCAGAATCTGCAAAAGGCATCAAAGAATTGCTGGATACCACTAGTCAGTGTCTCGACTCTCTCAAGAATATTAAAATTGATACTTCAAATTGGGACGCGATTATAGTACATATTGTTGTTGGAAAATTAGACTCCGAATCACATAAACTATGGGAACAATCGCTAGGAAAATCCACAAATATACCATCATTTGAAGAACTGGCTTCTTTTCTGGAAAATAGATTTCGCACCATGGAAATGGTTGATAGTACACAAATGAAAGAATCACTACGAAAACCCATTGCACAAAAACCCTCACTTGTTAAGTCCTATACGACTGAAGTAAATAGCACTTGTACATACTGTTCACAGAGTCATTATGTTTGCCACTGTAAAGATTTTGCCAACTTAGATGTAACAGAACGCCAAAAGTTTGTAAAGAACAATAACATATGTTTCAACTGTCTGGTTAAAGGGCATGGCGTTATTAATTGTCGGCAAAGCACGTCGTGTAGAAAATGTGGGCGACGCCACCACACTTTGCTGCATAACTCAAACCCATTTAAATCAGATATTTCTAATAAAGATGAAAACGATGACAATGAGGAGAGCCCTACTACATCGTGTAATAACGTAAACTACAAAAATGAAACTCAAAGCTCACAAGTTATTTTGGCAACCGCGCAGATTGCAGTAAATTCTAAGAATGGTAATACTTACATTTTGAGGGCTCTCATCGATCAAGGCTCCCAAGCCTCCTTTGTCACGGAAACTGCTGCACAATTATTACAAATGGACCGTATTCCTGTACATGGCAAAATCACTGGTATATCAGATTCAACAGTGGTAACCACACGATCTATGGTAAAGTTTACTATTCACACTCCACAGAAACTCACTCCAGTTGTTGATGTTCACGCTTATGTCCTAAAGAAATTGACGTCTTTACTACCTTCGAGAGAATTCCCACAAAATACCTGGCCTCAATCAATGCAACTAGATCTAGCTGATCCTGATTTCCACATGCCAGGTTCTGTTGATGTACTACTGGGTGCCGACGTGCACGCTAAAATCATTCAAGATGGTCTTCACAAACATGGTTCCCTCGTTGCTCTCAACTCTCGTCTAGGTTGGTTGATATCCGGAAGAGTATCACAATCTGAAACACAAAATAATAATGTAATAGTCACTCACACAAAATTAGAAGTAGATCAGTTACTAAGACAGTTTTGGGAAATAGAAGAATACTTACCGCACAAAAAACCATTATCAAAGCTTGATATACAATGTGAAGAACATTTTAAAAACACTTTCACGCGAAATGAAAGTGGTCGCTACGTTGTTCGCTTACCATTCAATGAAGATACTTCCACAAGCCTAGGTGACTCCAAACCATTAGCTCTTTGTAGGCTACTGTAGTAATACCTACTACGTATAGAAACTCCTCAGATTTGAAGTGTTTATAAAAATATGTTATGTCAATGTAAAATAAAAGATCTGGTATATTTTCTCAATTAAACAAACATTTATATAAATTACTTTAATGTTTCAATGATATTATATTTGGCGACGAGATGTCTCAAAAATTCAATTTCGAGGCATTCGACATTGAAAAAGAAGAATGGGAGTATTATTTTCAACGATTTCATATCGCCTTAGAACTTCACGATCTTGGTGACAGCAGTGAACAACATAACATTAAACGAAAACAATTACTGCTCGCCAGGGTTGGAGCCGCAACATTCAAGGTACTCGTTGATCATTTTCGTCCTACTCCTATTATACAAAAATCGTTCCAAGAAATAGTCAATTTTCTTAATGAGTATTATGGAAAACGAACGTACGTCCTCTCAGAAAGAGTGACGTTTGCATCAAAACAAAGAAGTGAAAATACATCTATAACAAAATTTGTATTGGAACTTAGATCTTTAGCAGGCCATTGCGAATTTGGTTCTAACTTGGAAGAACGAATTAGAGATCAACTAGTTATTGGCATAAACAACTCCAAATGGCAACAAGAACTCATACGAAGTCACCCAACAAATGACTCAAAACTAGCAGATGTAATAGCAACAGCACGTGAATTAGAACAATCAGAAATCCAAAGTTTACACATCCAACAAACACAACAACAGCAACAATATCAACAACAAATATCAACGGCTAATAAGATAACAGGGAAATCTAAACGGCCTAAAAGTAGCTCAAGAACCAAAAAAGATAAAAAATGCATATTTTGTGGTAATAAATATCACACACATTTAGCCGACTGTCCAGCAAGAGGAAAGTTTTGCAACAACTGCGGAAAGAAAAATCATTTTTCATCTGCGTGCTTATCAAAAAACAATTCTAAACAATCTAAAACAAGGCATTTGAATGAAGATGAAAATGAAACGTCTTCGAGCGACAGCGACGAAAGTGCAAACACTTATCAGTTAAATTCACCTCGACGTGCCACAAAAGTCATGATTTCTACGAAACTGAACAACAAACATATTGAAATGCTTTATGATCCCGGTGCAGTACATACTGTTATTGGGCGTAAATTATGGAAAAGTATTGGTCGGCCTGAACTTCAAAAATGTAAAAATTTAGTTGCTTATACGGCTGTGGAGGTTGAAACATTAGGTGTATGTAGAATATCTGTAAAGGCATTCAATACAACAAGAAACTTAGATGCATATGTAACTAAACAAAACGACATTCCTTTGTTTGGATTAGACTGGTGCCTTAAATTTAATATACCTATGCCAGAAGGAGCAAGAATATGTAACATGAAAGAAAGGCGAAGAGCACTCAATTCAAAGGTAAATAACTCAAATACTAATATGGAAGTGAAAAATTGTTTGCTCAAAAATTTCAAAACCCTATTTGATGGAAAACTAGGAACAATCAACGGACATTGTGCAAAGATTCACATATCGAAAGATGTCAAACCAAAAGCTTTTCGGCCTCGATCAGTACCACTGGCTCTTCGAGACCAGGTAACAAGGGAACTTGAACGCTTAGTTAAAGAAGATGTTTTAGAACCGATTGATACAATGACAACACCAATTGAATGGGCATCTCCTATAGTTATAGCGATGAAATCAAACGGAAACGTTAGAATTTGTGCTGATTTCAAAGTAACTATAAATCGACATGTTCAAACAGATGATTATCCATTACCGAGATTTGAAGAAGTTACTTCTAAATTGGCTGGGGGTAAGTTATTCACAAAAATTGATCTTAAGGATGCTTATTTACAATTATCTGTACATCCTGAGTCCAGAAAGTACCTAACAATCTCAACACATAAAGGATACTATCAATACAAACGTCTACCATTTGGCATATCATTTGCGCCATCCGTTTTTCAAAGGATCATGCATCAGATATTGAGCGGTTTGGATGGAACAGTCTGTTATTTAGATGACATTTTAATTACAGCTCCAACACTATCAGAAAACATACGACGCGTAAGAGCCGTATTGGAAAGATTAATAGCAGCAGGTGTTAAAAGCCAAGCATCAAAATGTGCGTGGTTCCAAGAAAGTGTCACATTTTTGGGTCATAAAATTGACAAAGAAGGTATTCACCCGACAGAAGAAAGAATTGAAGCAATCAAAAACATGCCACTTCCTAAAAATGTGTCTGAATTAAGATCTTTTCTAGGCTCTATAACTTATTACGGTCGTTTCATTGAAAATTTGCACGTTCGATGTACACCACTTTATAGATATTTAAAAAAAGGCACTCGATGGTGTTGGACAGAAAAAGATACACGTATTGTAGAGGAATTAAAGAACATACTCACGTCAACAGAAACTTTAACACATTATAATGCGGATTTACCAATTTTCGTAAGCAGTGATGCATCTGATAAAGGTATTGGTGCAGTTTTATTTCATAAACTCGACAACATTATGAAGCCCGTGGCGTTTGCTTCTAGAACATTAAATGAAGTAGAACGCCGATATTCAACGATTGACAAAGAAGCATTAGGAATAGTTTATGCTGTAACGAAATTCCATCATTATCTTTATGGTAGAAAATTCACGCTATTAACTGATCATAAGCCACTTGAAAGAATTTTTAATCAAGATCGAGAAACTCCAAAGGTAGCTAGCAATAGGTTACTGAGATGGGGGATGATATTAAACAGCTACGAGTATAATATTTATTATCAGCCAGCCAAAGAGAATACTCCAGCAGATGCGTTATCACGTCTTCCCTTATCTGACACAAAAATGGCCGTAGAAGAAAGAATAGGATTACCAAAATTTGCGCATCTATTACATCTAAGACTTAGAAATATTCCGATTACACGGAAAAATCTTAAACTACAAACATCAAAAGACGGTCTGTTAAGTAAAGTTAAACAATTTATAACGACTCATTGGCCAGAAAAAAAAGAACTGCCAAATGAGCTTCATATATTTTACGAAAAACGTAATGAAATGTCATATGAAGATGGAATTGTGTTGTGGAATGGAAGGCTATGTATTCCAAACACTCTTAAGCAAGAATTTCTTGGTATGCTTCATGATGGGCACAACGGAATCAATGCTATGCAGTCCTTGGCAAGACTACATATATATTGGCCTAACATTGATAAAGATATCATAGATTTTTCAAAGCGTTGCATGAATTGTCAAAAATCTCGGAAAAACACTAAACAAACACCCGTATATCCATGGGGAGTACCACCGGAGCCGTGGCATCGATTACATATTGATTTTGCTGGTCCTGTATACGGTTCGATGTGGTTAATAGTAATAGACGCTTACACAAAGTGGTTAGAGGTCATACCAATGAAATCAACAACCACAACTGCGACTATTAATAAAATAGACAAAATTTTTACAACATTTGGAATACCACGTTATATAGTAACAGACAACGGGCCCCAATTTATTGCTGAAGAATTTGAAATTTACTGTAAACAACTAGCTATTAAACATATTAAATCAACGCCTTATCATCCTAGATCAAACGGACTCGCAGAGCGCGCAGTACGTACTTTTAAAGAACGAATGGCAGCAGCAGATGGCAATCATCATGTACAACAACGTCTAAACAATTTTTTAAAGGCTTATCGAAATACTCCAAGACAGTCTACGAATCGCACTCCTTTTGAATTAATGTTCGGAAGAAATGTTCGCACAACATTTGATCTCTTGAAACCGAACGTTCAGGAAAACTTAGAAAAAGCTCGTCTATATCAAGAATTAAGGGCTACAAATAAAAACATGTCTATTGCACAATATGCGCCCGGCGAAGCAGTATGGGTAAATAAACCAATTGGAAAGGGCTCGGAGCCAGGCCTGGTGAAACAGAGAACAGGGGTATATTCTTATCAAGTTGAAACAAACGGAACAGTTAGACGAAAACATAGTGACCAATTAAGGTCGAGATACCCAAGCTACGAAGCACCAGCTATTACGTTTAGAGAGCCTTGTGCGGGAGATGTATTACCATCGGTGCAGGAAGCACAGACTGACAACACAAACACAAGCGTTGAGCCAAGTGCAGAGTCTCAGCCGTCCACAAGCACAGCTTCACCGTCTCGTATTCAACGTCGTTCTGAACGCAACAGAAAGCCACCAGCTCGTTTTGGATTTGGGGGTTAATGTAGTAATACCTACTACGTATAGAAACTCCTCAGATTTGAAGTGTTTATAAAAATATGTTATGTCAATGTAAAATAAAAGATCTGGTATATTTTCTCAATTAAACAAACATTTATATAAATTACTTTAATGTTTCAATGATATTATAGCTACGACAGATGGAAAAGCGGTTTTCACGTATGCCTGATCTTAAAGAACAATATAAGAAGTTTATGAAGGAATATTTAACACACGGACATATGGAAATTATACCTGAAAAAGAACTTAAGACTAAACAACAAACTTATTACTTACCGCATCACGCTGTCCTCCGACCGACGAGCCTAAGCACCAAGCTAAGAGTGGTATTTGATGGAAGCGCTGCACCTGAAAAAGGAAAGTCATTAAACGAAAGTCTTTTAGTAGGTCCATCTTTATTGCAAGATGTACGCGACATCATAACTAAATGGAGAAAACATAAGTTCTGTTTAGTTGCAGACGTTCAGAAAATGTATCGACAGATTCTTGTAAGCAAAGAAGATACAAATTTTCAAAGAATTTTGTGGAGAGAAGACCCTAAAGATCCCATTCAAGAATACAGACTGCTTACTGTCACATATGGAACCTCGTGTGCCCCCTTTCTGGCAGTTCGTACATTACAACAGCTAGCTGAAGATGAACTCGATGATTTTCCTCAAGAAGCTGAAATTTTGAAAGCAGATGTGTACATGGACGATTTGATGACCGGAATTTCTACGGAAGAAGATGCTATGGTTCTTCAAAGTCGATTGTCTAAATTATTTAATCTTGGAGGATTTCCGCTACATAAATGGTCATCTAATAGTAAATTAGTTCTAAGTCAAATTCCCAATAGTCATAAAGAATCAGACAATACAGTAAATATTAAGGTTGAGGATACTATTAAAACTCTAGGAATTACCTGGAATTCACAAACTGACAATTTCGAATTAAAACTAAATGTAGATTTCAATACTAATATTATTACTAAACGAAATGTGCTCTCTACTATAGCCAAAACGTTCGATCCACTGGGTTGGCTAGCTCCTGCAGTTATTATACTAAAAATATTTATACAAAAACTATGGTTAGCTGGCTTAGACTGGGATGATGAACTGCCCCTCGAGCTGAAAACTGAATGGTTGACTCATATTGGAAGGTTCACTCATATGCAATCCATTCAGTTTCCACGATGGCTTTGCATATCTGACACTACCAATAAAGTTGAACTTCATGGTTTTAGCGATGCCTCTTGTGCTGCCTATGCTTGTGTTGTATACATTAGAGTTTGGGATGGTAATTTAGTAAACATTCGTTTAATTTTGGCCAAAGCCCGCGTAGCTCCCGTGAAACAAGTTTCAGTACCTCGCCTAGAACTTTGCGGTGCAGTATTACTGGCAAAAATTTTGGCTTCGCTTAAAACAGTACTCAATATTGAAGATGAATTTGTATATGCTTGGACAGATTCCACCATCGTGTTGGCTTGGTTACGTAAAACACCTGGTACTTGGACTACTTTTATTGCTAATCGGACTTCAGAAATTTTAACTCTAACCAACAATAATCAATGGAATCACATTGAATCAGCCAAAAATCCTGCTGACATTGCTTCTCGAGGTTTATATCCAGTTGACCTTCGACAATCAATGCTATGGTGGAATGGTCCAGAATTTTTAAGCTATCCTAACGAGATTGTGAAACATTTTACTAATATTCCAGAAACTAATGAAGAATTGAAAACTAAACTAATTACTCATGTTTGTGTAAATGAAGATAACTTTGTCGATACTTACCTAGCCAAATTTTCAAGTCTTGTCAAAATGGTCCGAGTCATTGCATATTGTTTTAGATTTGCACACAAATGTAAATTAAAAACTAAATTAAATATAAATAGTGAAGACTATAGTGCATATTTGTCTGTAGATGAAATCAAAAATTCATTAAACGTTTGTATTCGTTTATCACAACTCAAAACCTTTCGCGATGAAATTAAACTTGTGTCTCAGGGTCAACAAGTACACAAAGGAAGTAAATTGTATTCATTAAACCCTTATCTTGACAGTGACAATTTACTGAGAGTTGGTGGACGACTAGCAAATGCAGCAGTTCCTACTTACCTAAAATCACCAGTCATTCTAAGTAATGATTCTCATCTTTCAAAGTTAATAGTGACAGAAGCACATATAAAAACTCTGCATGGTGGTCATCAACTTACCTTAAACTATATTCGGCAGAAATACTGGATTGTGAGAGTTAAAAATGTAGTCAAGGCTGTAATAAAAAAATGTATATCGTGTTTTAAACAACGTGCAGTTCCATGTGTACCATTTATGGGCAATCTACCAGACTACAGAGTGCAACCAGATCGACCCTTTCGCACAAGTGGAGTAGATTTTGCTGGGCCATTCACACTAAAAATGTATCCTGGTAGATGCAAGAAATTTTATAAGGCTTATGTTTGTTTATTTGTATGTACTGTCACAAAAGCCATTCATTTGGAGGTAGTGAGTGACCTAACATCTGCTGCATTTATAGCTTCGTTTAAAAGATTCACTGCTCGTCGCGGTCATTGTAAGGATATTTGGAGTGATTGTGGTACAAATTTTATCGGCGCATCACGAGAATTATATTTAGCCTTTAAAAATTTAAAATCTAGCGTCACAATTGAAATTGCTGAACTTCTGGCAAATGACCAAACTAATTGGCACTTTATACCACCTAGTTCGCCACATTTTGGAGGACTTTGGGAGTCAGGAGTCAAATCGATTAAAGGTCATCTCAAACGAGTAATTGGCCAAACTAATCTCACGTTCGAAGAGTTTTCCACACTTTTAACGCAAGTGGAAGCGTGCGTAAATTCCCGTCCACTTACTTTGATAAGTTCCTCTCCCGATGAACCACCTTTGACACCTGGTCATTTTCTGATAGGAGAAGCCCCAATAGCTGTCCCCGAAGAGAATTTAACCTCAGTGAAAGTAAGTCCCTTACAGCGCTGGCACTTGTTACAAAAAATGGTCCAATGTTTATGGCAGCGATGGCAACTGGAGTACTTAACTACCCTCCAAAATAGATATAAATGGACAAAAAAAAATCCAGATATACAACTAGATTCTGTAGTTTTAGTTAAAGATGATAGGCTACCTCCTGGTAAGTGGTTGATGGGACGTGTAATAGCTAAGCACCCAGGAGCAGACGGCACCACTCGAGTCGTTACTCTTCAATATAAGAATAATGCTTTCAAGAGACCTGTTGTAAAGTTATGCCCTCTTCCCCTGAGTGATTAATTGCTAACAGAGTTATTATTAATTTTAATTTTTCTTATACGATAACTGTGTTATGTTATTTTAAGGACTTATATCGTCCTTGGGTGGCGGGATGTTAATGTTAATTTAGTTAGTTACTTAAATTTTCACTAGATGGCGTTGTTTATTTTCTGAATCGCACTATGGTTTCGTTGACACGATTCTATGACCCTCGTGTGAATTTTGATGAATATAATCCATCCCGTCTTAGCCGGAGTCCCCCAAGGCTCTGTGCTGTCCCCCTTACTGTTCACACTCTACACGAGTGACATCCCCAAAGCTGGCAAAGCACAGCTAGCCCTTTTCGCGGACGACACCGCAATTTACTATTCAGGCAGATGCCCCACGGCAATTGCCAAAGTCCTCCAAGCCGCAACTCACACCCTAGGTCCCTGGTTTCGGAAATGGAGAATTGAGATAAATCCCACCAAAAGTCAGGCGGTACTGTTCTTCAGTCCCGCCAAGAAATACATTCCCACTCCCCCCCCTCCAGTCACCATGTTTGGCGAGCCGATCCCTTGGGAGAGGCAAGCTAAATATCTCGGTGTTACCCTGGATGATCGTTTGTCCTTTTCCAACCACATAAGGAAGGTTCGTGCACGCGCCTACCTTGTGTCCAGTCGCCTTCACTTCATGCTAAACTCAAAGTCCAAACTTGCCCTAAAAAGCAAGGTCAGACTTTACACCGCGTGCATCCGCCCCATTATGCTCTATGCATGCACTGTGTTCGCACATGCATCCCCCAAGCTGATCCATAGCCTCCAAGTGGTTCAAAACCGCTTCATGCGCAAAGCCACGGGCGCCCCGTGGTACATGCGTAACCTAGATCTACACATAGACCTCAATCTGCCCACAGTTAAGCAATTCATTAAGTGCGCATCTCGCCGTTATTACGATCGTGCCCTAAACCACGCGAATCCGTTAATAGTCAAAACTGCCAACTATACTCCCTCAAAGATCTCAAAAATCCGTAGGCCTAAGGTCGCCCTCAGCGAACCGGATGACCCCATAACTTTAGCTCAAATTCAGGATAGGGAGGCTCGCGCAGCCCTCGAGAAACAACGCCCGCGTTTCCGCCCTCGCCGGAGAGGCCCGTCGCGACGTCCCACTCAGATTCAGTCTCGTCCCCCCGTTAGTCAGTCGTTAACGGCCCGAGCCGCCACAGTCAGTAATCCGACCGTCCCCTAAAAACTCCTCTAAATCGCTTAGGCGAAGTCCGTCCCACTTTTTGTGTCCCCCGACGACGCCCTGAGCCGAGGTTCGGGCCCCAACTGGGGCGCCCTCAGCGGTGAGTCGTCACAAACAAACACGGCTGAGAGCCCTAAGCGCTCGCCGAATAGTCCGCGTAAGGGTGTCTATGGTCCTTCAGACCGCCACCTTTAAGTCCTCCTCAAAAAAAAAAAAAAAAAAAAAAAAAAAAAAAAAAAAAAAAAAAAAAAAAAAAAAAAAAAAAAAGATGAATATAATACGGTTCAATATATTGTGGTGTTTTATTATCTAACACGAGTGAAACCTCGACGGACAGTTCATGCTTAATAATATAATTTCGTTACTTTCAATAAAATTATCATCTCTGTTTTAATTTTTGTTATGCTTTTTGAGTACAAGAATTACATGATATTTTTATTAATAGGTCTTAGTAAGAATAATCTTTTAGAATAAGGCATATTGAAAATATATTGAAAGGTCCTTATACCTACGTTCTATAGTCCAGCAACTTTCAGGTCGTTTTCCGAATAGTTACAATCTCAACTATTCCTTGTAATCCAGCTGATTGTAACACGATGATGATCTCTTATCTGTAATCACGCTCGCTCTCAAGGAAGTTTATTTCGCATTCAATATTCTACCACATTCAGAGGAACAACTTTCACAGTAAAATTCCGGAAAACTCGCGATATTAGTCATTCTGGATAACAGTTTGTATCTAGGAAGCCTTAGAGAAGTATATGTACTTAAAGCGTATAACACCCTTATCCAAGACGTCAGTGCATTCAAGCGAAGAAAACTTTTCGACGTTATTAGAGTCTCGAGAATATCTCTTGAGACGATGCTTGCTTACACTTGGCTTACACAAGTTCTAACAAACAGTAGTTTTCCACCGGGAGTAAACTGTCGGTTAATATCAACACGTGGTATTCCTTGAATTTTATCTCAAGAATATGAAAATTATATTTTAGGAGAACTTGTGAGTAGATAATAAATATCTCGGGGCATTCTTCACACACGACCATCTGATCTCAAACTAAACAGAGCAAATATTTTAAATAGATAATTACACCCAGAAAGGTGTGAGTACTGAGATGACTAGTGATAGAGCGGAGTGGAAGAGGAAAACATGTGCCGTCCCCCCTAGCGTGGGATAAGGATAGGAAGAAGAAGAAGATAATTACACTCAAACTCGGGACAAACATATTATAATAATAACCCTTATATTTGATATGACGGATAGAAGGGCTGAATGAAAGAAATGTACACATTGCGCCGATCCCAAATAATTAGGAACAGTACAAACAGAAATGTTCATGCACACAGATATCTGTCCTGGATGGGAATCGAACCTGTGGCGCGTGTGTGTTTAAACATTCCCACTCGAGCTCGCTTTTTGTAAATTTTCTAGATGCGTTCGACTACAACCTTTGAGTTCGATTCGCGCCAAGCCTTGTTGATAAAGAAAAAAATATCATCGCGCAAAAATGTTTGACTGCGATTTGTGTGATGTTCCGATATTATTATTTTTATAGCAATATTAAGGGATTTGCTAAAGGCACGGTCGTCCCGAAACTACTTAAGAAGATTTCAGGGAATCCCGTTTCAAGTTGTAAATATAATAATAGCCAGGGACATGATAAAAGCAGAAATCGAGAAATACAATAGACAGCCTTATCGCTAAGTAACGTAACAGTAATTATTTGCCCTGAAAATATGAGAATAGATACTAAACTGGCTTCACAAAACACTTATATCTAAACAGTACATTTCTGTACAAACATCTGCATGGCTGTTTTCATAGAGATATTTTTCAAATTTCGTCCTTAATAAAAGCAAAGACATAGATTTTTTTAATTTTATTTTTATAATCTCAAGCCAATCTCTTCGATATTTTTGTACTTATTATTTTTGTTTAGTGATGACAATGATCAATTAGTCTTTATTTATTTTTTTCAAATAATATTAAATATCGTATATTTCGAAGAGCATTCATTTTTGGATAGGGCATTCTATCGTAAAATATTTTTGTAATGGCCTCTGCTACAAGCTGTTAATTTATATAGGTCTACTTTTCCTGTAACCACATATAGTGAAGGAACTAATAAATAACCACTTTCTTTGTCCTGTGTATAACTAGTGCTGAATTGTGTGAAAGCAGCCCATGTATTAGAATTAAACTAATACAATTACAAGTGGGTGTTCTCTGGGGAAGCCAATCTCATTAGGTGGTTTGATTGTCGAGTTAACATTTATGTTAAACGAGCTTTACTTTACCAAAGCATCACTTTTAAGGTTTGGATTTCCTGCTAAAAGGATTTGCAATAACAAAATTCAAATGTTTATTATTATTGTTATCTTTGAAAGAGAAATGTTTTTCTTGACATTTTCATGGCGATTTGGTGATTTTCGTTTAGACATCCGCTTTTTAAATATCCAATATTTTTTCCCTGTACAACAGGATATTATAGGTCTTTTCCATCTTTTTTTTTACTACTAGATTACAAACAAGATTACATCTTCAACCATCATCATCATATTTACACAGCCAATAGGGAATATGCACGATTTTTATTATCGTTTTAAACGTTTCTACGGGTTATTACATTACAAAAAAAAATATACATCCAAAAGAGAAACCATTAAGCCAAAAAAAAGTATTTCGACCATTTTGAAGTCACGTGTATATTCCGAATTTACACAAACCTTATTGAACCATACACCTAATTCTTCCTTATGAATTACCCGTCCGTTGGTGAAAACCGAATGAAAAGTAGTAGTTCAGTAGTTTTTTTTGGGAGGACATAAAGGTGGAGGCCTGGCGGGCCATGTGCCCTTACGCCGACTGTTCGGCGAGCGCTTAGGGCTCTCAACCGAATTGCACAACTTAATTTTATACTTTGTTTTGTAGTATGTTATAAGGATTATAAAGATAGTACATGTTAAACCAGTAAAAGTGAAATCCAGTATTGCAATACCGACACAACATTTAGATAACAAAAAATACTTAATTCATAATAATATGAGACCAGTTGCTGATGCAACATGAACTAGTGTCACTGGTTTACTTGATATTATTTAAAAGCGAGAGTTTCTCGTACTTTACATATCCAGATTTCTATTACATAAACAGTAATATGGAATAAATATCGTTTTCCGTAAACACTGCAACCATAAGTAGGACTTAGGTAGGTTTACTTATACTCGTAGTGCTAGCAGTTTCCAATATATCAGACCAATAATAACAATCAAACTTCCTAATTAAATTAAGTAAGAAATTCACAACCGCAAATTTAAAGATTAAGTACACCCTTTAGTTAACTATTTTTTTGATTTGGTTTTAATAAAATAAAAATAACATTACCTACACAGCTACAGGAGTGATCTATCATTCTAAATTCACGAATAAAGTTTTACTGGCTACTGAATATTGAATACAATTTTGGAAGTTCACATAGATGTTCGTTTTTTTATCAATAAATAAAGTCTTTTTCACTAAAAATCTTAATTTAAAGTAGGCACTGAAATTCAGTTTTGAAATTCATGTCTCTATAAACAGTCATAAAATTTTATGAAATATCGCTGGGAAAATGAGCCCTAATGCAAATTCTTTGACGGGAATACTAACCTCATATATTTTTGAAAAAGATCTAGGTATTTTCAAACACTAATTAAAACTCCAATTAACTTTTGAATAACTAATTATAGATAGATAGATATATAACACTTTATTGTACACCAAAATCAGTTAAAAAAATAACAAAACATACACATTATTATTAGTGGTACAATAGGCGGTCTTATCGCTATGAAGCTATCTCTTCAAGTCCACCTTAGGATGAAAATAAACTAATAGGTAGACTATTAAAAAAAATACTATAGTAAAAAACCTAAACTCAATGGTTTCAGTACACTTTTATCAAAGATACAAAACTGGTAAAAAAAATCAAAAGATTATTCCGGTAAGGTAAACAAACAAAAGCTTTTAAACACGTCAGAATCACGTTTTATATGAAATACAGCTTCAGGCCTAGTTTAAAAAGTTATCGACAAGTTGAAGTAAATAAAATTAAGTTAGTTGACTTCGTCACAATTTCAACGTGAAAGATTTTTCTTATAAAGTAATTCACGTCTTTTACATTTTCACAACCTTACATCATCTTATTTTTCCAGAACAAAATTATATTTTTTATGCGGGAACCTTAACATGATTAGATACTTTTTTTTAATTTAATATACCTACTGCTGCTATTACATACAAAAACTAGCTATCCCCGCGGTTTTACCCGAGGGATCTTTTCTTTTCCCGGGATAAAAGTATCCTATATCTTATTCTAGGATATAATCTATTTGGGTGCCCAGTTTCAATAAGATCGGTTTAGTAGTTTCAGAGTTCATAGGACTTTTATATGTTATGTCAGTAGGTGTCAGAAAACATAAAATTCGTGAGCTCGTATAAGGAATAACTGAATAGTTTTAATCCATTTTGACATTGGACAAGAATCTTATATGATCTCTATATTAACGACCTTTAACCAAATAATCACTTACCATGGGGAGATAGTCAAACACTAGCTTATCAAAAAAATACTGTATCTTTTACAAAAAGAAATCACATGAATAATAATGTAAACCTTGTTAAACTATTTAGAAAACTACCTTTTAAAATTGCACTTCTTCATGCAAAATATACATATTCCAGAAGGTTCCTCGGTAGTCGTGGTTGTGGTCGGTGTGGTAGTAGTCGGCTTCGGCGTGGTAGTCTTCGGTTTGCAGTAGTAGTAATGGCCGAAGTGGTACGGATGGACTTCAAACTCGTGGTCATCGTAAAAGTAGGGAAATTCATCGTCTGGCGGGTAATCGTAGGACGATCTGGATATTGAATCTGAAAACGATAGTGATAGTAGGTAAGTATGTCTATAAATCGATTGGTTACAATGTCACGGCTAAACTACTAAACCGATTCTGTTTTTGATTCATAATATACTTTTCCCTAGAATGTATGTCCATCCAGGACAGACAATTTTGTGTGCATCAACATGTCTGTTTGTCCTGAGTCTGGGTGTAATTATTTTAAGTAGGTATGTATTTACAAAAAAGTGTAGTATATGAAGTAGGTCTATCAGTCATCTGGTTTCCATATAACAAGCCCTGCATAGTTTGGGATCAGATAGCCGTGTGTGAAAAATGGCCCAGGATATATATATTTATATGTACATCTTATTACTTCAAATGTTATGAACGAACCTTATCGATACTAGGAATTTCTTCCGATATTTTTCATTAGCTAAAGTAAAACCATATCGCACTGTACGATTCGAATTTGATCTTATTTACTGACATAAAAACCAGTTTTTTTTTATTTTGTTTTAGTTTACTATGTAATTAATGCGGTTATAATTTTTTTATGTATTTTTGTTATAGTTTAAGCATAACATTTTTAAACATTTGAATTAAAAAAAGCCAATACCTAGTCAGATGGTCCAAAAAATATTTAAAAAACGAAACCTCACTGAGTTTCTTGCCGGTTCTTCTCAGATGAAGACCGACTTCCGAACCGGTGGTAACTTCTGTAATTCGACCTTCATACGTGCCCTTCTAGGGCCTAGAAACTGAATAAACGGTTTTGACTTTTACTCAATCATGCATGAAAATACCAAATAAAACAAAATCAACATTCTAATAAAATGGCACAATAAATATATCAAATATGTAAAATAATGAATTCATAATTACATTCCAGTCTTGAACGTTAAAATATTTTGTAATAAACGTCCTTTATAATGAAAACGAATCTTATAGAACGTGAAGGAATCACATAAAATGAGAGTGCAAATAAAATCTTACCCTCATCATGCCTCCGTTGGGAACAGTAGAGAGGGCAAATCTTGTAACAAAATAGTATTGGCTTTACTGAAATGTAAAAGAAATCATATTACATCCTAATCCGACCTCCTACTAATATAAAATAATGTGAATATCTGAGTGTTTGTAAATTTGGATGTTTCTTGCTCGATACGCAAAAACAGCTACGGATTATCATGAACAAGTTCCATCAAAATCATACAGGTAAATCATATCCTGGAAAAAACATAGGATTATTTTTGTCCCAGGAAAAGATTATTATGATCCCTCGGACACGCGGGTGAAACCGTGGGGCATCCTATATAAATATTATAGGTAGGTAAATGTGAAAGTTTGTATGTTTGTTCCTCAATCACGCAAAAACGGCTAAACGGATTTTGATGAAACTTGTCACATAGGTAGATCCCGGGAAAAGAAAAAATCACTCAGGGTGAAACCGCGGAGGACAGCTAGTCCTACTAATCTTACTAATAATATTATAAATGTGAAAATTTTGATGGATGTATATTTGTTACTCATTTACGCTAAAACCGCTGAATGGATCGGGATGAAATTTGGTATAGAGATAGATTATAGTCTGGAATAGCACATAGGCTACATTTTATCCCGGGAAAAGATAAGATCCCTCGGGAACGCGGGTGAAACCGCGGGGAACAGCTAGTACGTAATAAAAGTACACTGACGTAAATAAGTGAATGAAAAGATGAGATGACATAGACATTTTGTGATTTTTACGAATTATTTAACTTCTTCAATAGAACGTGGTCTCGCCGGATGAGGCGTCCAATAAACTTTACTGTAAGTTAACAAACGGCTATTATGAGGCGTTATGTTTCGGAAAGCGGGGGACTACCATAGACCTAAAAAGGCTAGATATCTAAACTAATATTTTATTGATTAGATTTTTTGTTTGTTTGTTATGATTTAACACAAAAACTACTTGACCGATTTTAAAAATTCTTTCACAATTAGAAAGCTACATTATTCTTGAGTAACAGAGGCTATATTTTTATCCCAGGAAAATATAAGATCTCACAGGAACGCGGGTGAAACTGCGGAGGACAGCTAGTACTTAATATAACTTTATGAATACACTATCATTTCTCAAGGGTTAGACTTGCTATAGTTCCTTTGTCAACTTTAAATTATTAATGATGACGAGGTAAAACTTGCCTTATGCTCTGATACTCGAACTTTTAATTGAAATTTTGTCGCCATTACAATTTCCATAATGTATTCATTTTGTTAAAGGTATGCGGCGACTACCCTAAGACTTTTCATTTTGGTTCTATGAGATAATAAAATACTTGACTTGAATGTTATAGTATGATTATCAAAGTTATCTTTCATAACAAATCACTTCGTCTTATCCATTGAATTCAATACTATATAAACACCTACTAAAATACTATCCCTAAAAATATTATCAAAAGCTCGCTGGCTTAGAATTTCACTTGTTATTTTATTATTTCCCACTAAATCTAAGCAATAATTCTTTTGAAAACTACTTCTTTACAACTGTATATTACTTGTGATTTATTTAATCTCTTGTAGAGAACGCATTAGATTAAATTTTATCGACAATATTTTTGTAATAAAATTCAAGCCGATATTTTCTAAAACATACTTATTTATAAAAAAAATGAAAAATTACCTGAAAAAAGAAAGAACGCTTCGTTTAAAGCAATGCTTAAAAAAATTAACAAAATCCAAAAATAGTATTTCATATTTATCACCTATAATAAACTCAATATACACTATAACTACACTCTCCTTTCACTTCAGAATATAAACAGATTTTCTTGAAAACTTTCCGCGGTCTTTATACATACTTATGGACTAAGTGAGATATTACGTATCTTCATGGAAATCGGTGGCAATAGCCATTGTTCTGTTTCTGGCTCATAAGTTATCATACGACTTGAATATTTACTCCCAACTAGAGGAATGTTCTTGCAACGAGGATTGTTGGGGTCATGCTCGAGAATATTATTATTTTCAGATGCAAATTGACAATTTATATCGGTCGGAAATCGTAAAATATTTTCAAAAGTTACATATTTTTATGGTATTTACACAATGACTTTTAAATTTTATTAAAAGTCATTGTATTCACTACACTCTTTGCATCTGAATACTAAAATTTATATTTTTCTTAGAAGCTTACGGTGGCTGATGAAAAAAAACTACTTATTTACTCTTTTATTTTTTCAAAGAAAGTCATCGTAATCGCAACATGTTTATATATTCAAATAAGAACTGATTCATGAAGAGTGCCGAGAAAATATTAAAAACTCATATTGCTATAAGCATACATAATCGATCGAACCAACAGTTGTAAAATAAGGAAATATTGACCATAAGTAACACAAGTTGCGGATGAATAAAACACACTTTTAACTGAAGAAAGTTAGAAGTTTGAGCATCATCTGATAACTTCCCGGTGACTCTTGACTGGGCATTGTTTGTGTAATTACCTATATATTTCTAGAATATATTATGTCTATATTTATTTTAAAGGTCAATTCATTTTCATTTAAGTTCAGTGTATTTTTTAGCATCAACCTAGATTAAACTCTTATTTAAGGAATAATTCATACACAGGCAAGCATATATTTTTTTAAATAAGTAAATTTTTAAGTCGAACATCATGCTGGAAAAAATATGATTACCCAGTAGATATTGTTATTACTACAATAATGAAGTACACTCGAGCACTGAAATGCTTCTAGAACATTTAAAAAATAAAATGTTTTCAACACGTATGTACTTACAACGCGTACTCGCTTCCCAATTTTATTTGGATCCTTTTGTCAATAAAAACATTATTAACTCCCACGTTTTTACGTGTTGTTGTAAAGCCTGGGATGTAGTCAGAAATAGCTATTTAAAACAAAACAAACAACTCAATTCCTTATCTACCGTTCACAGCCTCTAGTCTAGTAGAGGTTTTTGTTTTTGTTCTATTACGTATTAAAATGGCACGAAATAAGTTATGTGATAAAATAATTTCATGAATAGATAAAGCCTTACCACACGGACGGCCCTCCCGCCGCGGTTACCTGCACGTAATCCGACACCATTTAATATGAGGTTGAAATAACAAACATGGCTCTTACGAAAATGCGTTTTATACGAATCAGGCGCAAATATTATCCGTTGTAAAACTAGTTTTGAAGAAATCACATTATTTTTCTTAAATTAAATATAAAAAGGGTTTGTTTGGTACAGTATTAAAACTTAATTCATTTGGAAAGTTTTATCGGAGTAGTTACCCAAAAACCACTCGATACTGAACGTCGAGTCTGATCTGCCCTTATGAAATGCGTAGGTAATCTCTATATACATTTTGATAGATTGACGCTGAGGTTCAAAGCAAAATTCAGTCTGTCAAGACTCCGATGAGATATTGATTTTGTTCTCCATTCAGCCGGTTCGGAGCCCGGAGCCACTTTTGCTGAAGTGATGCAATTTATCATAAACTTTGATATTCCTTCACACATTCTAAAATATGCCTCAAGAGGTTAAAAGTTCACGGCCATTTTGATCCTTTTAGATATTGATAAATTAATAAGGGCCATGCATCGGCATGGTAATGTAAATGACTCTTTTACAACGTGGTCGCAGAAGGTAAACACGAAAGAAAATGACATCCTTATACTTTGTTGTTTTAATTGTGAAACAAATAATTTAGCCCAGATGTGCCTAGCATCTATCACTCGCATGCCGTTAAATCTAACCTAGATTTAACGGCATGGCAGTTGAATATCCAAAAACCTCTGAATGTGGTTACCTCCATCACTTGAGGAACATTTATGCAAATTAATAAATGAAAATGATAATCCTGTAACAAGACACAGACGATCTGATCTCAAACTATGCAAAGCTGGACACATAATGTCAATACAGGTTTTTATCTTGTGACTGAACCTACGGCCTGCTACGTGGCTATTATGCCTCCGTTTAGTTTCACAAGTCAACAAGTTACTAAACCGAAGATATCCTTTTAATTTAGATAGTTCCGAGTGTTTACAATCTCAATAATCTCATGCTTTGTGACTATTAGTATCCTGTTTCTTTCAATTGGCACAAAATAGGGAATTTCAATTGTACGTCAATACGTGCTAAACAAAGGAAATCACTCTCCCTCTCGTCACGTTTCTGTCCATTACAAGCAAATAAAATGTTTTTGAGATGTTTTCGTTTATTGACAGGCCCGTATTTGTCGAACTCTCCTTGAGCCTACTTTGCATAAACACAGTTTCATTGTTCTTTGAAAGAGTTTCGAACCCCATGAACACATGTTTTGTTTCCCAAGATCTTCCGTAGTTCCAACTGTATTTTACTGCTCCGTTCCTTTGAGTTGTTTCAAGATTAACATGTTCAAATATACAAATTCACCACCTTTACTATATTAGTATAGGCCTCGGGAGACTGGCGGGCCGGGAGCTATTTACACCGATGAATCAGCTTGGCCATCCAAAGAGGAAACGCTGCCAGCCTGCTAGGAACTATTACCGATCGGCAGCAGCGGCAGCATCGAGGAAGTTTTTTATATGTATACTAGTGGGCCCAGCAGACGTTGTCCTGCCCTGAAATTAAAACAAAACATAGAACCCGATTCCAGCGACACCTACCGTGTCCAATTTGTGAATCTAAACCATCTGTCATCTATCAGCCCGATCTCGAGACATGTCAAAAAGTCGTTCTATACAAAATGTATGACAAAAATAAATTGTCTTTATTATTCTTTTTTGTGCAATTTTCTTATTGTTTAATAGTTATTCTGCTATTCCGGGCGGAGACGAATCTAACAAATCAAAAACCATGAAAATCGGTCCAGCCGTTCTCGAGTTATAAATAGTGTAACTAACACGACTTTCTTTTATATGTATAGATTACAGACGTAGATTATATATTTTGTACATTTGTTGTAAATAAATTGTACATACTAAAAAATATATAACCGATAAAAAAATTGATATAGATAGTATAATATAGGTACTGGAAGCCATGTTTGATCTTATTTCCATAAGTATAAGGGTCAGAAAAGGTCGGTGTTATCACCTCTTATGTAAGTTACTCGGCGGCCATTCGCAGACCACAATGCTTATTCAACAATGTTCAGCCACGTGAAATGGCAAGGAAAATGAGTGTTCTGACATCACGCCGCGGTATACACTGATCTTGAGCTTCTTTGTAAGAGCATAATCTGGCTTTCCACTGCTGCACTGCGGGTCAATTACGTCTATAATCTAAATAAAACGGACCTGGATTTATCTGGAAAAAACTGTTAGATTGCTTCCATAGAATTAGATTACCTATCTATTTATAGGTATATATTGCGTAGTCAGGTATTTAGGTTCCAGCTATACCAAAAAATGTGGTATTGTATAACATTGAAATTTACTAAATGGAAAATAACATGGGGTTCAGCAATTTAACTTTCCTAAAAATTTAAATATAAGGCATTCGTTTTAGAATTCCAATTAAGGTTAACTGAAATACTCGTAACTCGATTTTAGGTGTATGCATGCCGTGGCAACCTCTAAATGAAGCATCACTTAAACTTTAAACACTTTCAATGTATTTTCCTATAATATACCTATGTATTCTTATGGCCTTATCGGATTCTTAATTCGAATTTTCTATAGATAATTCGAATTAAGAATCTGCTAAACAGTTGCTAAAAATCTTCGAAATCTTTATTAATAAGGCCATTAGTCTTTATAAGAGATACAATACTTTTCTCCCGGGAAAAAACATGATCATAAATAAAAATTACCAGTATCAATTGTTTTTCAAATCCATCTTTTTGCCCTCTGGTAAGAAGGCCTCGCAAAATGTATGTTGCCCAAACGAAATTTAGGTCTTGCTCCGCCACTGATGATTATCACGGTATTTCTACAGCGAACTACTTGGTACTTGCTATTATCACTCAAATGTAAGCCCATTTAAAGTACTCTTTAACATTTCAGAACGTTGTATCTATATAATAAATGTTATACAAGTATTCGAAGGAAGCTGTCACCTTTTACGAGGGAATGTTGGGGTTGAAGCAGGAAGGATGTACCGGCGTCCACCGAGGGTTATTACAGCCAGACACATTTCAAACCTCAGACAACCTGTATAAAAAAACTTTTTAAGAAATGTCACGTTTTAAGAAGGTTACCTCGTACCTGTCTTACACGCTAGCGCTCCCTAATCATAATATAGTATCAAAAACTGGTCTAAAAATGACACTCGAACATATTGCTTCATGCTATTCAATTTCCCTTCAGCAGAACGTAATTCAATAATCATTTTCAACCAAAATGTATAGGTAGATATTAGTAGGATCTGCCCTAGTGACCATGGTCAATAAAGAACAGCATATATTTCGAATAAAAAAAATACAAGAAAAATTGTGTTTATTATTTTTTTCGTACATTTCTAAACTGAGATAAATGGAATCAAGCACCTGTCTGTGTGTTCCGGCAGTTGCACTTGAGAGCCATTTGTCTTTGTAATAAGGTGTACAACACATTGGCAATCCTCCTGGTATTGCTATTGTCTATAGGCGACGGTAGGCGACTTACCATCAGATGACCCGCCTGCTTCGTTGTCACTTGTGGTATAATAAGAAGAAAAAAACATACACTTAATAATCATTCACTTTCAAAAACTTTAAACAGTGTTAGAAAATGTATCGTATAGAATTACTTAAAATAAATATTTCAAATTAACGCCTTGAATCGGGCCGAGTTCAGAAATAACCAACTGTGCACTCAATCTAATAATTTCACCTGTATTGCGACATGTATTTGTCTCATTGAATTCAGTTTCAGAGCTACGTAACACATTCAATTTATCACTCCTTGATCCGATTTACTGTTGATATAATATCCTAGTGATTCAATTCTTTAAACTGAGTCCCGTTTTATTTCAGTTTTAGGAAAACGTGTTTGGTCTTTTGATAAAACTTTCAAAACGATGGATAACATTAAGCCCTTGGGGTAAGATTAAAGACCTTAGCTTCACGTCTATTACTACGAGCATCTGGTATCGAAGAAAATGTCCTGTATAATAATATTTTCTAAATAAGCCTTTCCTTCCAGGCTTAGTGTGCTTACCAGCTACGGCCACATCATCACTTACCATGGTGAGATTGCGGTCAAACACAAACTTATCCAAAGTAAAATATATATATTTATTATTTATCTTTGAAGGCGGCAAATATTTATATTTATTTATTTATTTATATATTTATCACTCATATGGTTTCCATCGTACAAACTCTGCTTAGTTTGGGATCAGATAGCCGTGTGTGAAAAATGTCCCAGGATATTTATTTATTTAATATCTCCTAATGTTCTGTTCCTGTATATGCAATAAACAGATTCAGAAGGCCGTCAAATATTAGCTCAACAAGCTCAAGAAAAATCTACTTCGCTAAGTTCCTTTGTTAAGTAGAAGTTTAAAGTAGCTCTCAGGCACATTAAGAACGTTGCTTCCACTTGGATTCTGACAGTTTGTTCGGCATAACTTAGGCGTTATTTTTTTTTGTAGTCACTAAACATAAGATGTCCGTTAATTAAGTGCCAGGATTAAATCGCTTAGGAGGTTCAGTGACTAATAGGCGTAGTACGCGTGTGTTGCATGATTATTTAAGGATTTCGGATATGTAAAATGGAATGAAAATAATCATTTATTTGTACTCATAAACATACATTGAAATGGTTGCCTTCGTTTGGGTTCTTGTGGGGTATGTAATGCCCCACATCGCTGCCCCTGCGGGGACAAGGTGAGTGAGCTAGGTCACCATGGCCTATCGTGTTGTAGGAGTGCCGGGAGGTTTTCACGACATGCGGCACTCAATGACTTGATCCGTCGGGCTCTTGTTACCGTTGGTGTACCTGCCGTTTTGGAACCAAACGGCTTGGTTTGCGACGACGGCAAGAGACCGGACGGTATGTCATTGGTGCCCTGGAAGTTGGGTAGGCCCTTGGTGTGGGACGCTACATGCGTCGACACCCTCGCGCCATCTCACCTTCCAGACACGTCTGTAACCGCCGGCGCTGCTGCTGCAAAACAGGAGTGCCTCAAACGTCGTAAATATGCTAATGTACAAAGGACTAACATATTTTCGGCGTTTGGGGTTAAAACCTTGGGGACCAGATGCTCATTTCTTATTCAAAGAGATCTCCCATCGCCTTATCGAGGCCTCTCGTGACAAGAAGGCTGGTATGTACTTTGCCCAAAGAATTGGTATTGCCATTCAGCGCGGCAATGCTGCCAGTCTTCTTGGCACGCTTCCATCGGGCAGCGATTTGGGGCAAATTTTTTATTTGTAATTAGTTTAGTTTAGCCTTTTAGTTTCATTGAATTATTTCACATTTAAGTTGTACAAAAAGGTTGACGTTAAACAAAATGAACAGTAGGTTAAAATAAACTGTGTCGTAGTAATTATTCCTCTTATACAGAGTACGACAAACTTAAAGGGGAGATAGGTGAGCGGGTCAACTATCAAATATACAAAAATGACCTGAGTAAAAGTGTCGTTATTTTCGAGATATTCAATATCTAAAATGCATAGAAATAAGGTTCCATTTTATTTCGATTTTAATTTTTTTTTTGCTACACCCTAACAGGGTATGTACTTAATTTTAATGATAGTTATAAGTTTACCTGTACTATTGTTATTTTTGTGTACATTGTGCAATATATAAATAAATAAAAATTTTATCAATACATAAAAATCAGAAATATCGAAATATCTCGAATATGGTGATCTTTTATTGAGCTCGTATATGTTGATACGTGACCCGCCCACCTATTTCCTCCTTAAGTTTGTCCTACTACTTACCTTAATTCTGTATAAGACGATATAACAACATTACATGCAACTCGGTAAAAGAGATAAATAGGTGACTGAGATCGTACTAATAGTAAATCGAGAATAAAAATTACATTAGAAATGCTTGGAAATTAATATTAACAATTAACATTAATCTATGTATATAAAGAGGAAAGATTGGAAATTATCGCATTCTGATTCTAAAGTCAAAGTTCATGTTTTACAGCCATAAGGCTACTGAGTAAGATTATTCCTCTGGAAAAAGAGAGAATTAAAAAGAAAAACAAAGAAACATGTTTCTATTAAACACTCTTCGCTTAACTCATTATTTACAAAAAAGGAATATGTTCCTAAATGTGTATTACAAATTGAAAATTGTTCAATTAGGTATAATGTATTTCAAACTTTCTATAATTTCTTTTACACTGTCAAACATACAGCTACAAAGGGCCCTGACTCGAATCGAATCAAAGAAATATTATGTATGTATGCTATATGCCTATATATATGTACTTGGTTAGCAACACGATAAAATGTTTAGCGTTAAGTCAGTCACAATAAATCAATCATTCAGAGAAGACGAGTTTCTTTTATTATATTCACCTGCAAGCAAAAGTGCACCTTATTACTACGTGTACATGGTCCTTCGAGCCGGATGCTATTGCCGTGACCTATTGAAATTACTTAATAGACTTTGCAAATGGATGTAATTGGAGTTAAATCAAGGAAATACGGACTAATTAGTGAAAATAAGTAAACATTATCGAAGCGAAGTGTTATAGAAAAGTGCATAACAGTGAAATAACGTTATTTGTGAACAATTTGTACTTAACATTGTGGTTTAACGTATCTACTACAATTACGGGCGGATTACGAAGTGAATTCAACTATTATAGTGACTCGGCGAAATAGATAGTTGATAAACAGTATCAACGTTTGCTTTTTTAACAAGATTGGACATTTGGATGCACATATCTCGATATACCAACGTGCTATATGCATAGAAAATTCTAGAAAAGTGACCGTTGGCTCGTGCATTGTTAGTTACGTTTTCTATACATTTTATTGGAAATATCAAGCATAACAAAGATGGAGAATGTTGAAAAGCGAATGTTGATTCAAACTGATACGTTGGAAAAAGTTCAAAAAGCCTATGCGAATTACAAAAAATCGCCCAGGGAGCGAATAACCGTGGGTTATGTACAAACGAGAATAGATACTTTGGAAGCGTATTGGAAGGACTTCAAAAGTGTCCACGAGAAATTAGTAACATGCATTTCGAAAGAAGACAGACAAATATTATCGTATTTCACTGAAGATATATTCGATGATTTTGAAGAGTTGTATTTTTCTTATAAAGGAGAAATGAAAACTATGTTAAATAAGTTGATGGCTGACATGAAAAGTTCAGATCAAGTAGACAGACTAAATGAGACTAGACTAAGTGGTTCCAACAGTGATATTAAATTACCACGAATTACTATCCCAACATTCGGAGGGAACTATATGGAATGGCAATCGTTTCACGATCTATTTATGGCATTGATACACAAGAACAACTCATTAGAAAATGTACAGAAGCTGCATTACCTTAAGAGCAGTTTGAAAGGAGATGCAGAAGTGCTTTTGCGTCAATTTGCCATCACGGGTGAAAATTATGCAGATGCGTGGTTAATATTGAAAAAACGGTACAATAACAAAAGGTACATTTCCAACTGTATTTTTAAGAAGTTTTTTGGTCAGAGAATAATACCTCAGGAATCAGCTGTCTCTTTAAAGCAGTTATTGGATACGTCTGTTGAATGTATGAATTCATGGAAAAATCTTGGCTTACCGACGGGGCAGTGGGATGCTATTGTCAATTACGTCGTTGTGTCGAAGCTGGACCCTGAAACACATAAACAATGGGAAATAATGATTAGCGATGATAGTTCTGATGACTTACCTGATTTTGAAAAACTGAAATCCTTCCTGGAGACACGGTTTCGTACGTTAGAGATGGTTGAACCTGAAAATAAGACCTACAAAGCAATCAAACCGAAGACATTTCATGCAGCTACCAATAGTGAAGATAAGAGCTGTTCTTTCTGTAAAGGAAATCATTATATATATAACTGTAAAGAATTTGCTAGACAACCACTAGAAGAAAGATACAACTTCGTTCAGAAAAACAATTTATGTTTTAACTGTCTGATTCCAAATCATTCCGTATTTAAATGTAGACAGTCTAATACATGTCAGATATGTAAGAGACGGCATCACTCTCTATTACATCGAGATTTTAAAAAACAAGCAGGTCAAGAAGAGCAATCTACAGAAGAAACTTTAACAAATAAGCAAGAATTAAGCAAGTTAACAGCACATGTTTTAGGTGGAGAACAACCGGGTCAAAATATTTTGTTGGCAACAGCATTGGTGGACGTGATTTCAAGGAATGGGCAATCACACGTCTTCCGTGCTCTCATTGACCAGGGCTCGGAGGCTTCGTTCGTGACTTCTAGAGTGGTCGAGTTATTGGGTTTAAAGAGGACTCAAATCAACGGCGTAGTCTCTGGTGTTGGTGAAGGTAACAAAATTAGTATTAATCATTCTGTAGGATTACACATTAAGTCGAGGCATGAAAATAATTTCTCAATTGATGTAAAAGCATATATATTGAAGTCATTGACTCGTAGGCTTCCTGCAAGGGAAATTATAGGTTATAATTGGCCTCAACTTAAAAATGTGAAGTTAGCTGATCCCAATTTTAATGTGCCAGGTCGGATTGATATCCTTCTTGGAGCTGATATTTTTGGCAAAATCATAGACATAGGTTTATTAAGAGGTCCGGGGGATGTTATTGCACAATATACACACCTAGGTTGGATTTTGTCAGGGGATATATACACAACTCCTACTAATTCACAAAACATTATCAGTTTACATGTTACCAGACAAGTAGAAGAAGATAACAACCTTTTGAGAAAATTCTGGGAAATAGAAACAGAAGACTTTACAACCAAGAAAGTATGGACAAAGGAAGAACAAAAATGTGAAGAACACTACATTAATACAACAACGAGAGATACAACAGGAAGATATGTAGTACACTTACCGTTAAAACAAAGTATTAAAGAAACTATGAAGGCATGCGGTGAGACTAAACAACAAACTATCACAAGGTTTAAGCAGCTGGAAAGAAAGTTTGATAAACATGAAGGATTAAGAAAAGAGTATAAGAAGGTAATACATGAGTACTTGGAAATGGGTCATATGAGAAAGGTTGACAAAGAAGACGAAGGAGAAGCAGTTTATCTTGCACATCATGCTGTTATCAGAGATGACAAAGATACCACGAAGGTTAGAGTGGTTTTCGACGCGTCAGCAAAGGGTTCAAATGGTTTATCCTTAAACGACACCATGATGGTGGGTCCTACATTACAACCTGATCTTCGTGTACTCATCACTCGCTGGAGATCTCATAAAATTTGTGTTATTGGCGATATCGTAAAAATGTACCGGCAAGTTCGGATGGCAAATGAACACACAGATTTACAGCGTATAGTTTGGAGAGATGATACATCTGAAAAAATTGAGAGCTATGCACTACTTACCGTGACGTTTGGAACAGCAGCAGCACCATTTCTTGCGGTACGAACTTTGAACCAACTAGCTGATGATGAAGTTGAAAGGTACCCTCGTGGAGCAGCTGTCGTGAAAGGTTCATATTTCATGGATGATCTGATGACTGGACATGAAGAATTATGTAAAATAAAACAAATTTGTGATGAAATTAACAAGTTACTGAAAGCAGGTGGTTTTCAAATGCAAAAGTGGTCAAGTAACTGCGACGAACTTTTGGAGTTTTTACAAGAAGGCAAAGAGATTGTGCAATCTGTGGATAAAATAGAAATAAAATTAGACAAAGTAATAAAAATCCTTGGACTTACCTGGGATAGAAAAAATGATAATTTTAAAGTTACAGTTAACTTACCAGAAACTAGGAACCCTATAACTAAAAGATTAATACTATCAGACGTGGCAAGTCTCTTTGACCCCTTCGGATGGCTTTCTCCAGTAGTTATCACAGCCAAAGTTATGATACAGCGATTATGGCTTTGTAATATCGGATGGGACGATGAACTACCTTCCGAACTTGTAGAAGAATGGCTTAGCTACAGAGAAGAACTACAAGAATTACAAACCATTGATATACCACGTTGGATCAAGAGGACATCACACAGTAAAGAAGTTCAGTTACACGGGTTTGCAGATGCTTCATCTGTCGCTTATGCAGCCGTGGTTTATGTCAGAGTGATAGATGAATATGATGTAGTCCATGTCACGCTGGTAGCATCTAAAACTAAGGTGGCTCCACTGAAACAACTGACGATCCCGAGATTAGAACTTTGCGCGGCGGTGTTATTAGCAAAGCTGTTGCACGAGATATCTGGCCTTTGGAATATAAGTATGAATGAGATATTCGCGTGGACAGATTCCATGGTGGTTTTGTCTTGGTTACAGTCTCAGCCAAGCCGATGGCAAGTGTTTGTCGGCAATCGTGTGTCTGACATTATACAGTTGATTGACAATGACAGATGGAACCATGTTCAATCAGCCGACAATCCCGCTGATCTAGCATCTAGGGGCGTAGCACCAAGTAATTTAGCTATGAATGACATGTGGTGGTCTGGACCTGAGTGGCTGAAAAATAACCAAATAGACTGTACAAAAGGTTCTATACCGCGAACAGATTTAGAAATGAAGAAATCATTTAATATAATTATAGAAGAAAAACCTGTATGGGAAAGATTTTCGTCTATGTCTAGAATGAAGAGAGTTCTAGCTCAATGTTTAAGATATTTAAATCGCAAGGAAGTAACAGAAAAATATTTAACAGTTAATGAACTAAATGAAGTTGAAGAGAGATGTGTAAAATATTACCAGTACTTAGTATACCAAAGTGAAATTGAAGATTTGAAAAATAACGGAAAAGTTAAAAATAGAAGTTCGCTTATTAGTCTTACGCCTTTCTTAGACAAAAAAGGAATGTTGAGAGTAGGAGGGCGGCTGGGTAATGCCAATATACCAGAAGATGCTAAACATCCAATTATTATACCTGGTAAACAACATGTTACTAGACTTATAATAAATGAATCCCACACTAGAACTTTGCATGGAGGTCTACTTCAGATGCTGATATACATCCGCAGTAAGTTTTGGGTGATCGGTCTCAAATCAGCGGTTAGAGAATTTATTCGAAATTGTAAGGTATGTATTATCGATAAGGCAAAAATCAAACAACAGCTGATGGGTCAATTACCAGCTTCAAGAGTGACCCCAACACGCGCCTTTTATAACAGTGGCGTGGATTATGCCGGACCCATACAGTTGCGAACGTCTAAAGGACGCGGTCATAAATCGACCAAAGGCTATATATGCGTATTTGTGTGCATGTCGACAAAAGCCATGCATCTGGAAGCGGTTACAGATTTAACGTCACAGGCCTTCATTGCAGCTTTTAGGAGATTTGTCTCTAGAAGAGGTCACTGTTGTCACTTGTGGAGTGACAATGGCACCAATTTTGTAGGAGCTGATAAAGAGTTAAGGTGTATGTTTGAGCGTGGCAAAGCTAATTTGGCGTCAGAGATAGCTGAACTTCTAGCAAATGATGGCACAACCTGGCATTTCATTCCACCAAAGGCACCCAATTTTGGTGGCTTATGGGAGGCTGGCGTGAGGTCGGCAAAGAAACATTTAGCGAGAATAAACAGTTCTATAAAGTTAACCTATGAGGAGATGGCTACACTATTAGCACAGATAGAAGCTTGTCTAAATTCCAGACCCATCTGTCACTCGGATAACACTCAAGAAACTCTTGACCCACTTACCCCGGGTCATTTCCTGATTGGAGAGCCTCTAATCAATATTCCTGATATAAATTATGAACAAAAAACTGTAGGCCTCTTGTCTAGATGGCAATTTATACAAAATAGGATGCAAGATTTCTGGCGGAGATGGAAATCTGAATATCTCAACACCTTACAGCAGCGCCATAAGTGGCAAGGTAGCGTGCCATCCCCATCTATTGGAGATATTGTTATCATTAAGGAAGATGACCTCCCGCCAGCGAAATGGTTATTAGGAAAAATTATAACTTTACACCCTGGCACTGACCAACTCGTACGGGTAGTAACCGTCCAATGCAAGGGAGATAACATCCTTAAAAGACCTTTATCCAAATTAATATTTTTACCAAATAAATGAGTTATGATGGTGATCAGTTAATTTCTTTTTTTTTATTACGTTTGTAAGTTGAGAGTTAAAATATTTACACCCGATTTATCATAATGTTATGTAATAAGCGTATAGAAATGTTATATTTTTATATCATATTAATTTGTTAAGTATATACAGTCCACTGGAGTTTGTTTATTATGTTTTTTTTTGGCAAGTTCAAGTATCCTGAATTTTAATGTATTAAGTTAGTGTAGTTGCCTGTTTACTTAGAACAACATTTATTTCGTGTGTCCATGATGGAAGTAGTTTTCTTTAATGCGATTGGAATGTTAGGCAGTGGCTTATTGTAAGTTCCTTTGTTATAATTTTTATTCGTGTAATTTTATACTACTTAATATGTTTTTTTTATTGTAGTTCAGTCTACTTTATGTATTTATATGAAAGCCCTCATAGTTGTTACCTGCTTAGTAAAAAACTGTTGTTTTTGGAGGGCGGTATGTTTAGTCGAATCAAAGAAATATTATGTATGTATGCTATATGCCTATATATATGTACTTGGTTAGCAACACGATAAAATGTTTAGCGTTAAGTCAGTCACAATAAATCAATCATTCAGAGAAGACGAGTTTCTTTTATTATATTCACCTGCAAGCAAAAGTGCACCTTATTACTACGTGTACAACTTTATAAAATTAAAAGCTCAAGTCTTACAAAACTCCAATAAACTTTTAGAAGAACAATTTCATAGTAATAACCTTTGATTTGAGAGTAATTAGTGAGCTTTAATACGTACGATTCAGTTTTAACCTAGATTTTAACTTTTATTAATATCATTTTAACTTTAAGACGATCAAAAAGTTTTGTGAAGTTGAATTAAAATCCTACCAAAAATATTTATGTAAAAATTGGCCAGCGTAAAAAAGATTTGAAATCTTAATCTGAGCGAAGCAATTTCGGGTTTCATTTGACTATATTAAAAAGACATGTTTCTGAACAGGCCAAATTGGAACAGATACTATAAAAGTTTTGATATGTACTTAAGTGTGTATTTTGACCGTATTACCCCT
The DNA here is from genome assembly GCA_951361185.1 of Ochropacha duplaris. Classification (NCBI taxonomy): domain Eukaryota; kingdom Metazoa; phylum Arthropoda; class Insecta; order Lepidoptera; family Drepanidae; genus Ochropacha; species Ochropacha duplaris. Next base: position 3,649,484 of record OX592704.1, on the reverse strand, counting down.
TGGTTCGCGGATGGGACGGTTGTCCCATGAATTTTTCAGGGATCGTGATTCAAGTTTAATTATTAGGAAGCCTATATTTTTTGGGACAGTTTGAATCTTAATATTAACTCATCGTTTGTGAAATCATGTGCTCCAATCAGTGCTCGCCATTTCATATACAAATCGGCTACTTGCGTGTCGAGAAGTTTTTATTTGAAACTAGCTGTCCCGGCAGACCTTGTTCTGCCCTTTTTCTCTAAAACGCGTCTTTGTTTTGTTTCGATTGATGTCAAATGTTTGTTTGGGAAAAAGAAAAGGGCTGTTTTTAGGGTTTTCTCGGCAATTATTTGATTTTTTTCTCGCCTTAAAAACCATCCTTGGACAACAACGAACATTTAAAAAAAAGAATTGGCCAAATTGGTCCAGGCGTTGTTGAGTTATGCGCTTACCAACACATTTTGCGATTCATTTTTATATTATAGATTAGGCCTGACAAGAGTGTGTGTTTACTTATCTTAAAATTACAATCTGTGTCAAATAAAAGATAAATGTTTCTCCTAATTATATTCTCAAGAAATACAGTAGATACGATTAGATTTTTGTCCATGAACGCGAGTGAAACCACGATTGAATGCTAGCTTAAAGGATTAAACTTTACAATTTCCACGAACATTGTCTTGCTTTTGGAAACTTCACATAAGTACCCCGAAGTTGGCATGTGTATCTACAAGCCCAGGCCTATTTATTCGGAAACATAGAACTAGATATAAATCAGCTAAAACTATTCTAAACAACTAAAAGACTAAAGATAAATATAAACTTGGACGGTGGTATGTATGTAAGATACAATCCTACTTCTTACAATAGCCAAAAACTACTTATTTACTTGTGTAGCCATTAGTATAGTCATTTTTACATAGATAGGTACAAGAGCACAACAATTTATTATTTTTTCACTTTACACGCTTATTTTTCATTTACATTTCTAAAATTAACTTACTTATATATTTGAAAGCTTTGTGTGGAATCCTAAATGCGTTCTCACTACTTCAAATACTTACTCAGAAATCAAATCATTCCCAATTATTTATTATCTACTAATATTTTTCTGTATTATCAAAATGGTTACCCTATTCCTTTAAACAGGTTTTGCAAAAAACATCTTTCAAGATCTGAATGTCTCTGGTGTACCAAAATGTCAAAAAGAGTCGGTGACCATCATCATCAGGTGGACCATCTGCCTGCTAGTCAACATGTTGTCATTAAAAACGACGCGATGAACTCTGAAACTACTAAACCGATCTTGATGAAATACACACAAATAGTTTATATCCTGGAATAAGAAAAGATCCCTCGGGAACGCGCGTGAATCAGCGGAGCATGGCTAGTAGACTAATAGAATTTCTTTCGCACTTTATATTTACATTATTTAAATGGATATACTAATGTTTCTTAGATATTTGTTGCTCAAACTAGGCGTAGTTGTTGAACGAAATTAAAAGACAAGAATAGTTCATGGATTAATTTTCAATTCATTGTTTAAAACATTGGATCTACACTGTACTAATACTAGCTGTCGCCCGCGTTCTCGTGGGATCTGCGTTTGCAGCGGACAGCTAGCCTGTCATAAATACGAGTGAAATTGTAGAGCGAAAGCTAATTGAAAATAACATGGAACTCCCATTTCAGTATTCATATTTGTGTTGGCCTGCTTATTGGAGTATTTTATGGCTCACCAGCACCACATCACGTATACAATTACACTATACGACCGCACCGTCCGACTGTCGGAACACAACTGACACGTGACGCAAAGAGGATAAAAACACTACGTTTACGTGACGTAGGCGTATGAGACAACCAACATTCCAGCCAATACACCACAATTATTGTTATGGAATATTATCAATCTATATTTTCTGATGTGCAGTTATAAATAGTAAGTATAAAAATGATATAGCTACATGCTGCAGATACAAACCAGAGTAACGTCGACACTTATTAGATCAATCTACTTGTACCTTCTTGGTGAGTTAACCAAGTTATACCACCGAGCTGGAAGGACGCTATCTTAATGAAGTATCTCCGATAACTTGAAGTATCTTTAATACCCACGATATTGGCTGTGAATATAAATACTGGTATAGATTATTCCTAACTTTGTTCCTCACGTTTTGACAGTAGCATAAAGTGTATAATTTTACTCCCACTCAAATAATATTAATAAAACTTTTCTATTGTTCTATTGGTTACCACATAACTTGGTTATCGGCCCACGCAAATATAATGAAATGGAAAATCATACCAATATTAAAATACGATAGTTTTGTTTGTTGGTTTGTCCTTCCTTCACGTAGCAGGGATCGTTGTGATTTATTGCATAGAAATACTTACATAGCTTAGGGGCTGGCTTTTTGCCCAACTTTTTATCTCGTAGTAGGTATTGAGATCAAAAATAATCAATTTCAATTAGTTTTTTTTTTTTTCAGTTTACGCGCAACGACAAAAATGCTGACACTTTTACAACGGTCATTTTTGTATATTTGATAGGTGACCTGCCCACCCATCCACCCCTTAAATTGATCGTACTACTTACCGGACAGCCTGTATACTCGTTTATAGATTTACATAATATCTTGTTAATGTTGGTTAGGGCCTAGTTCATTGATTTCTGTTACTCGTTGCTTACAGGTTATAAAGTATCCGTGTCCGATTATGTAACCAGAGGGAAATCTATACTTACTAATATTATAAAGACGTAAAGTTTGTGAATTTGTGAGGTTGTACTGTACACACACACACACACACACACACACACACACACACACACACACACACACACACACACACACACACACACACACACACACACACACACACACACACACACACACACACACACACACACACAATAATTTTAATTTACTGTAATTTAATAATCTCACTGTAATAATGTAATTAATGAGGCAACTTTTTTAATGTTATTTCGTGGTAGCCTATTATTGGCCATACATTTTATGTTTTTTTCTTTAATTTTATACAATTGGAAGCGCTGTTGGTTTCCCAAATAAAATAAATAAATATTTTACTAACATTGTGTAGATACAATGTTAGTAAAATATTCGTATTATCATTGTAATAATTCAGTGAGGTTTTATGATTATTATAATTTCTTTTAAATATTCTCTAACTATGTATACCTTCTATTAATATTTTAGACGTTTGTTGCGCTAACCTCATACCTATATACCATTAGGAGCAGAACATTTATCAAGACAAAAATAGTTTGAAAAAAACTTAACTTAGGTAAATTAGATCCGACTCAACACTTACAGGAATGTTAATAAGCAACTTAAGATCCAACAAAAGATATTGAGATGAACTGAAAATATCCGACATATTATTGGCACATAAGGATCTAAAATGAAAGACATTACTTACATACGGTGTCGATTTTCAATGCAAACAACAAAGTGTCTCACGCTGACATAGTATGGCAAAGTGAATGTGTTTGATTAACACGATATCTGCCTCCATTTGTCTATAATGGCTACGTACAAGGGGATCAGGTTGCTTGCCCGCTCACGCCTCACTCGCGACCTCTATTTATCCATGTCTGTAACCTATGAACTTTTGTTACATTTCTGACAAGTATCAAGAGTAAAATCGTTTTGGATATTAGATAGTGCTATCCATGAAGATGTGCCCCACTCTTTTTCCTAATCCCTTATAGTGCAAGTGTACATCCTTTTGCCAGTGATGTAGTGCTGCATAATTCGACGCAAGAAAACGTATTTGCTGTAAGTAGTCAAAACTCAACTTTTCACCAGAGCCAAAAAACTTTTAAAAAGTTAGAAAAAAAAACATTACTCTTGGTTCACTACCTCTTGGCTATCATTGGAACAAAAGTGCCAGAAAAACAATAGGATAACAATATAATCTATTTTCTAGCAATTCTAGTTATAAGAGATGTAAGATTAACTCTAAAAAAGTAGTATTGGTATAAATCCATTTGAATGCTGTAAGTTATATCAGATGATTAATAATAAACCGCAATTTTGCTGTCAGTAAAAGAGTGTTAAAATACCGTTTTTTTAGTGACTTACAGCAAATTGAACAAGTAAATTTTTCAAAATTATACCCTAGTTTCAAATTTTTTGTCGTCGTAGCGATATGAGACCCAAACCATTCGACGCAGATTTTTTTTCTGATTCTAACTGTGTCTTCAGTCTACTTACGCCATTCTTGCTACTTACAGCAAATACGTTTTCTTACGTCGATATGAACATATAACATATCGACAGCACTACAACACTAGTGAAAGGATGCACATTTGCACTGTAAGGGATTAGGACAAAGAGTTGGGCGCATCTTCATGGATAGCACTATCTATAGGTACTTTATTTTTAGGCCGCTGAATTTTAATCCTCCTTTATTTCTTTCTGGCACATAAGAAAGCTATGTAGAAATATTAGCCACGTCATTATTAGTATATGTATTAAGCGCTAAGTAAGCGCGACTTATTTTCCATGCACGATTTTGGCATAGACTAATTTTACAGTGCTATCTATCTATATCAGTTCCTTCTGTCTTTTTCTTTTGTTTTTTATTAGATACGACATAGTAAGATTAAATTACTTGGTTTAATTTGCAAATAACAAAACCGATATTTTATTAAAAATACTCACTTTGTATTCCTGGAAAAAATAATAATATGTTAAATTCGATCGCATTTCCAAAAGGTTGAGTCAATTGTGGCGTTCATAAGTACCTTACCAGGGCCTAAACTGACTCACTTTTTCTCGGAATTTTCTCAATAAACAAAATTACATGCTACTACATTTTCGAAGAAAGTAAAATTGAAAAAAAAAATCTTGTTATTTTTTGGAAAAGTAATAACCTAACCTAACCTAACAATTTTTTGTACCTACCTTTTTTATTTCAAGTCGAACCAAAAAGCGCGACTATATCTTTGCACCACGCAAAATTCAATCATCATTTGTCATGCCCAGCCTATACAGGGTGTCCCAGAAAGTAGTGTCAAGCGGAAGCCCAGAGGTAGAGCACTTTTAGAGGTACCCGTATCACCCCATGTATGTTCCGCGATTTTTCGTAGTTTACGAGTTATAACTTCTTTTAATTTTTTTTACCCAATTCCGATTTTCAATACATTTTTAGTCGCAGTCACGCGAGTAGTTGAGATACAGGTCTGAGTTTTTTTTCTTAATTACCTGAATAATAGACCTAGTAGATGCATAAACGTTTGTTACTAAAATTGTGACCATTAAGCTTTAAAAAAAAACGAATTTGCAAGAAAGTGGAAATTCAGATTTTATCTAAAATGTTTGAGGACATTTTAATAATAAAAGTTACATAACTTTTTTCTTTCAAACCAATTTTAAAAACTTGTCCATTTTATCAGCTATGTATCCTGTAAATTTCATTGAGCTATCCTCACAGCTTCCGACTCAAAATTTGATCTGAACAACACAAAGTCGAAATTTAAAATATGAATGGGTGAATGGAAAAGATATTATAACTTAATAATTGTTGTTTAGTGTGTCTTAATGTCACATTTTTTTTTAAATTTCATTATTACTGCTCCATTGAGACTCTACATCTTCTAAAGAAGTTCTCTTTTGGTGTTATGAAGGCAATTCTGTTGTTTTTCACTGTTTCCTCTGCATCTCTCAATGTCAATCTTAATTCTGTTAAACTTATTTCTTTGGCATTCTTTATAGCGACCCCAAACGAAAAAGTCAATGGGGTTAAAATCTGGGGACGGTACCTGCCACGCAAAAACCGTGAGCAATCCAAATTTCAATTAATCTTTTTTAGAACAAGACCTAAATGGATTATTAGAAGATGTCAAATCAAATCAATTCAAAAACTCATTTATTCAGTTTAAGCCCTGGTAAGGTACTTATGAACGTTACAATTGACTCTACCACCGGTTCAACATACACTTAAACTGAGAAAGCTCCAGTAATATACTCAGCAAAGCAATTTTTTTCAGCAGTGGATCTTTCTTTTTATTTACATTTTCAAAAGTACATTTAGATACATTTTCAAATATTTCACAATATTTCTACTATGTAGATTTAGAACTGCGCAGAAACATGACATTTAAAAAAGACGGTGCACCTTGCCACTTGTCGATTGTCAGGCAATATTTAAATTAAAGATTGGTTGAAATGTGGATTGGTCACGATGGGTCTATTGCGTGGCCAGCAAGGTCCTCAGACATTTTCGTTTGGGGTTTACAATAAAGAATGAGTGTACGCCAAAGAAATAAGAAATTTAACAGAATTAAGATCGACATTGAGATATGCAGAGGAAACAGTGAAAAACAACAGAATGGCATTCATAAGACCAAAAGAGAACTTATTTAGAAGATGTAGAGTCTCAATAGAGCAGTAATAATGAAATTTCAAAAAAAATGTGACATTAAGACACACTAAACAACAATTATTAAGTTGTAATATCTTTTCCATTCACCCATTCAAATTTTAAATTTCGACTTTGTGTTGTTCAGATCAAATTTTGAGTTGGAAGCTGTGAGGATATCTCAATGAAATTTACAGGATACATAGCTGATAAAATGGACAAGTTTTTAAAATTGGTTTGAAAGAAAAAAGTTATGTAACTTTTATTATTAAAATGTCCTCAAACATTTTAGATAAAATCTGAATTTCCACTTTCTTGTAAATTCGTTTTTTTTAAAGCTTAATGGTCACAATTTTAGTAACAAACGTTTATGCATCTACTAGGTCTATTATTCAGGTAATTAAGAAAAAAAACTCAGACCTGTATCTCAACTACTCGCGTGACTGCGACTAAAAATGTATTGAAAATCGGAATTGGGTAAAAAAAAATTAAAGAAGTTATAACTCGTAAACTACGAAAAATCGCGGAACATACATTGAGTGATACGGGTACCTCTAAAAGTGCTCTACCTCTGGGCTTCCGCTTGACACTACTTTATGGGACACCCTGTATAATGACGCACGTTCCATCCGCCGAAAAAATGCTTAGACAAACTACGACATTTTTTATAAAAATATAGTAACTTACCTATTTTTCAACAAAATTCTTCTTTGAAACCAATAAGAGCATAGAACCTAAATTCGGCATTTGTTAGAAAAGCAATTCCCTTCGAGTCAGTTTCATTCACTGTTCAGCGGACCTTAATGGCCCACTGATGGGATGCTCATCCGTCTATGATAATCGGTTTCGGTAATTTCGTTTCTTTCCACACCATCTTGTCTTTTCGGTGTAAATATAATACTCTGTGTGTCTTGAGAATGCAAAAAAGTTACGTAAAAGATAGCATTATTACCGAATAATGCTAACAGTCAGCTCGGTAGCCAGAGATACCAAGGGATTGCTGATGTGTTTCCAGCAGTTAAGAGCTCTTATGCACAGTTAAAAATACCATAGATGAATCTAGAGATTTGCCTCATAATCAAAAAAATATATTTATTAGATAGTATTTGTATTAGTATTTGCCTTTAAGGCATTGTAATAAGGTGTACAACACATTAGCAATCCCCTGGTATTGCCAATGTCTATAGGCGATGGTTTTCACTTACCATCAGGTGACCCGCCTGCCTCGTTGTCACTTGTGACAAAAAATAAAAAATAAAAATAATTTAATAAATTGACTATTGGTTACCTAAATAAATAAATCCGCAACCATTTTTCCAACCTGACTCCCTAATCATTATTTTCATCATTCATTGGACTTCAATTTTCTAAATGTCCAGTTGAATTTGGCTCAGACAACTTGGTATTATTTGGTAAAATCTTTGATATTAGTTATTAGATATCAATGGGTAAAATAATGTTAATTGACGCGTCTTACCTACACGATAACGTAAATAAATAAAGAGAAGCAAATCATTTTTTGCATCTTTTTTATAATTAAGACAGTTCATTAATTAATGTTTACAACTACAACTGCCAACACAAATTTAGTTATGTTGGTCTTGATATTATAATAATAGCCGTTGCAAAATTAGTTGGCATCCATATACGGTATATATCTACCGACTCCGATGAACTCGGTATATGATCCATGGTACCAATTTTAATTGGCTGTACATTATTAGAAGCCGTCAATCAATAAACACTATTAATAGTATTACGCGTAAGGTAAAGTGCCATTGTTTGAAAGGAACAAACGGAAGGAACCCTTTAACTGAAGCTCGCATATCTATGAGTTGATAGAAACAAGTGTGACCTAGTTGCCTAGACCTAGTGTGCCAAGTTTTAGTAGGTCAATTTAGAATCTTTAAATGTTAATAAAGTATACCAAGAAAGCTGACATTTTGGACAAAAGGTCTATTATGCGGATAAAGAGTAGAGCTTGATTTTTCGAAATTTATCCCAAATGAGGTAAAATCGCGTATGAAACCCGGCGGAAAACGAGTTATCATATAATTCTACGAAATTATGAGTGTCAGTTAGTAATGCGGCAAGAAAGGGATTTAGTATCGAGTTATGACAATGTCGCCGCCATGCTTATGAAAACGACTTCAGAAAAGGAGGTGGTTATATGTTCGACTGTATGTATTTTTTTTTATGTATGTTCACCGCCAATCGTCAACCGATTTTTTTTATTGTTTAGGGTTAACTTAAAAGCTATTGATATTATGTAGGTAACTAATGCGGAATTTTTTATGTATTTTCGTATTACTGAATAAAATTGTTAAACATTTGAAAAAAAAGGCAATATTTTTTTTTTTTTTTTTCTCTTTATTGGATCAACAAACAGTATACACAATATCTTATACTTAAAAAAATAAAATAAACAATAGTACTAATTGTGAAACCCACACCGTTGACCACCAGTTACTATCTGTTTAAGTTGAAAATGATAGAATGTAAAATAAAATAAACAATTTACACTAGACATTAGTATCCAAAATAGGTTGAAAATTGAAGTAGGTATATATAAAGTTAAACATTTTTTTTTCATATAATATAAAACAGGATGTATAAAAACAAAAATTTATGTAACAGTATTAAGATAGGTTAAACAAAGATAACGTTACTCCATAAAAACAAAACAGTGGGTACGTGGTGTTTACAGAAACAAGCAAAGTAAACATTAATAAAAATAAAAAGTTATAACAGTGCTAAAAACACAGTATAAAATTCATGCCGGTAAATTCTAAAATACATTAGGCATTGAAACGGAAAAAAATAAAATAAAACGTAAAAAAATAAAATAAAACGTAAAATAAATTTTACTCGTTCATTATATAGACCGTTCAATTTGTAACTGTTAGGTACCTATAGAAGTGAGATCATAGCCATATAGCAAACGAACATTGAAAAACTAGAAAAAGTGTTAACAAGAGACAAAATATAAATATAAAAATAATAAATGACTATATAAAGATGTAAATATTAGTTGTATATATATATTTATCTATGTATATGTATGTATGTATACAATATAAAAGTGGATAATAAATTAATACAAATCAAGCTACTTCTTTCCCCCCCTATATCTCCCCCAATATGCGAGCAATATCGCACATTGTAAAAGATACAAAAAGAAAAAAAATAATAATAATAATCTCATTCACTCTTTGATTTGTTCTTTAAGTAGCAATTTTATGGATGTTTTATACAGGCCAATCTTTGTTGAGAAAATGTCAATACTATTGAAGGTACGGTTATAACAATTCATTAAACCATACATGGGACATCTTTTACCTGCATTTGAACGACACCAAGCTGTTGCGAACGTAGGGTTGGCACGATAGCTACGACTTATTGTCCTCATTGGAACCTTATATGAAATCTTGTTAATTAATTCTGTACAATCAAATCTATTGTGACAAATATCATGTAACAACATCGCCTGAAGCTGTTGACGTCTAGATTCTAATGTAAGAATGTTATATTCTGATAATAATTGGCCATAGGATAATCTTGTTCTTCTACATCTGTAGGTAATACTGCGTAAAAATTTCTTTTGGATAGACTCAATTTTAGTTATGTATTTAGCATAGAAAGGATTCCATATTGCTACTGCATATTCAAGCTGAGATCTAATGAGCGACTTATACAAGTGCAAGTAAGTGTGGGGATTTTTAAAATCCTTTCCCACACGCATGACAAAACCATACATTCCAAAAGCTTTGTTAATGACTTTCTCGATATGATCATCAAGAATAAGTTTACTGTCCAATATCATGCCTAGATCCTTAATCTTATTAACTTTGTCCAGACTTTCGCCACATAAACAGTAATTAAAACCACTCGGGTTACGCTTTCGAGTAAATGTAATAGTACTACATTTACTGAGACTAAGTTTTAGTTTATTGTGTTCACAGTATGTAGAAAAACTATCCAAATCCATTTGCAAATCAATATGATCCTGGTATTTTTCAATCTTATGAAAAATTTTAACGTCATCTGCATATAAAATAAAATTGCTAAATTTAAAACACCTATTGACGTCATTTAGATACAGTACGAATAAAAGAGGTCCTAATATTGATCCTTGTGGCACTCCAGAGCTAATAAGAACGTTTTCTGACTCAAACCCACTAATTACTACCTTTTGTGTCCGATTTGTCACGTAAGATTTGAACCATCTCCATAAATTCCCCCGAATACCATTAAATGCCAATTTTTCTAATAGTAGTTTATGGTCAACGCGATCAAAAGCCTTATGAAAATCTGTGTAAATGCAGTCAGTTTGTACATTCGTATCCATATTTGTAAACAGATGTTCAGTGTATATTAATAAATTTGAAACCGTTGAGCGCTGTTTAACAAAGCCATGTTGCTGTGGGATTATAAGAGAATGTAAGCTAGGATATATAGCATTATGAATTAACCTCTCGAAAACTTTAGCAAGCGTTGGCAAGATAGACACCGGTCTGTAATTTTCTACATTTTTTTTCGTACCTCCCTTATGAACAGGAACAATTCGAGCTGACTTCCAAATGGAAGGACACACTCCTTCCTGTAAGCATTTATTAAAAATGTACTGTATGGGTTTATTTATAGTCTTACTAGCCAATTTAAGAAAATAGGGAGGAATATTATCAACACCAAATCCTTTGTTAGTGTCTAAATTTTGCAGAGCCCTCGTTACATCTTCAACAGAAATAAAAATACTATTAATATTGAGGTCAGAGTTACTGTTGGTCAGAAAATCCAAACTATCTATGTCCATGTCCTCTGTAACAGCAGTCGTTTCAAAAACTGAGTAGAAAAAATCTGAAAATAGCTTACACACCTCCTTGAAATTACTAGCAGCTTTATCCTTATAAAAAATATTAGACGGAATTTCGACCCGACCCTTACAGTTTGTTACGTATGTCCAAAAATATTTGATATTTTCCTTGATACTATTTTCTACAGCAACCATATATCGATCAAAGCTTATTTTAGATTGTAACTTAAGACGCTCACGATACATTGAAAAAAGCAAGTAGTCTGACTCATTTTTGTATTTTTTCCACCTAATCCAAGATTTATTCTTATTTTTGAAAATGTGTATTAACGACGAGTTAAACCACGCAGGGAAATTATTAGTTTTTATAGTTTTTAAAGTGACATGTTTCCGAATAATGGTATAAATTTTTTCATAGAATAAATCTACCGCAGCGTCAGCGGAAAGCTCATCGGTCAACAGTTCATCCCAAGATGTATTTAATATGTCTTCATTTATCAAGGTATAATTAGCATTTCTAAAACAGTACCGTTTGTGTTGAAAAAAATGGCAGCAATTTTTTTTTTCGGAAAATGGTATCAAAACATTAAAAGGAGGGTGATGATTATCTGGAGTTACCAGTGAAATAGGCACATTAGATAAAGTGTAATCATTTAAATTTGTTATGCAGAGGTCCAATATAACGTTGTTATTATTTTTATATGTGTTAATTTGATTGCAATTAAAAACAGTCAAAAATTGGATTAGATATTTTGTCGAGATTGATGCATTAGATGTTGAACTAAGCTGTGAACAGCAATCAAAGTTACTCCAATTTATAGACGGTAAATTGTAATCTCCAAAAAGGCAAAAGTTACTAGACTGATACTGATTCAAAGTTTCAGTCAAATATTCCATGTAATCCCTATAAACGTCACTCCTTTGGTATGGTGGAAAATAAACGACATTAAATATATGAACCTTTGTGGCAGCCCTTATCTCAATCGTGACATAGTCAATGAGTGGAGGGAGCGCGGGCGCATTTGGCGGTTGGAGCACCTGAGACGAGATAAGCGATCGCCGCACTGCGATCAGTACACCGCCGCCGTCTCGGCGTCCGCATGTCTCACGGTTTCTGTCACATCTATAAACTAAATATCGAGCATCTATGTATTCATTATCAAAAATACCGCCATGCAGCCACGTTTCGGTCAATATTATAATGTCATATGCATGAATGAGGATGTTCATATAAATGGTTTGTAACTTAGTTCTTAGTCCGCGACAGTTCTGATAATAAATATCCAAGTTAGCCATTAGAACTTAGATAAAATATTTGTGTTACTAAAAAAAGTGTTATTGTAATTATAATTATGATACAGGACGCAATCATTAGCAAATTGACATAAACAGCCTCTTTGTTATAGGTAGTAATAAAAAATATAATAACCATACCACATGTTAGTAATCTCAAACATTTATTAAAATAAATCATATTTATTTCACACGAATGATACACCGACACCTTTAAAAACCAAACCCATAAATATACATAATAGTTCGTTTGACATTTGTCTATAAATACCCTCATTGTCGAATTGTAAGTATTATGAACATAACGAGCAAAACTTAATTTACTTTTAGATCTAATAATTAAAACATTTATAATAAAAAACAGAAATTCACTTAATACGCTTAACGTCATCCATGCTCCGTATTGCAAATACCGGTGAATTATCATTTTTGCGAACCAGTATAGTACCGTTCTTAACCCAGACGTATTTGTAATCATGAGCCTTAGCTTGATCCCGACATTCTCGAAACAAAATCTTATTTTTCAAGGTAAGATGTTCATTCACATATATATGATGTGGAGGTCCCGAGATAGATAGCTGTTCGGTATTGATTCCCTTTCTTACACGACAGGCTGCAATAAAGTTTTCACGCATCATTCTGGTTGCAAATTGTACAATAATATTTTTAGGACGAACATCCTTCTGATTAGCATGTGGAACACGATGGATCGCGGTAATATCCGAAGCCTGAAACTTTTGATTCACTATACTTCCCAGATTTAATATAATATTGATGAGATTTTCGCCTTTTTTCTCAGGAAGATTAGAAATTTCGGCATTATTCCCTCTGGCCTGTTGTTCCATCAAAGATATTTTATTTTCCAGAGTTATCATTCGCTCCGATGACTCTGATTTGTTTATCTGAGAGAAATTTTCTTCAAGAGATTTAATCCGTATTTCAAAAGAATCCTGCCGCAAATCAGCTGCACTTATTGAATTATCCATCTCTGTAAGCTTAATATTCATCTCAACTAATGATTTTTTTATAGTAATATTATCAGTTATTATGCCTGAGACAGATGATTGTATGTTACACAATGCTTCCGTAATTTTAGTCAGTTCAGATGTAAGAACGGAACGAACAGAACTGGACACCAGTTCCTCCATATATTCTTTACTGAAACAGGAGCTCATAGCCGCTGGTGAGTTAGCTTCGATCCCCTGCTCGTTCATTTGCTTACGCTTTCTGGAAATCAAGAAGTTGTCTATTTTTGACTGTTGCTGCAGATCTGGATTTGACAAGCACTTTAATTTTAACGGTGGTGTAACTTGCTTTTCTGTGTCTGGTGACTCAGGCGGTGTACGTAGCATGTCTGTAACTTCCACTACAGGCGCCCGCTGAGATTAAATATGTTGCTATCTCTTGCTTTCGGGGGTGAGGCGAGGGCGCCCTTCAGGTCCGGGAGATGCTATGCGAGAGGGAGACAGATATGTTTGCACTGTAGTTCACCTCGGTAATGATAAATTGTCATATAGATCCGCGCACCGAACTATCGCACTTATGATCGTTTATGATTGATACTAAAACTCTTTACACTTTTTTAAGATTTTAATAATTTTCAAAATTACACTACCACTCTCAACGAAATAACAGGACGGAATGATGGTCCAAACGGTCAGATGGTCCAAAAATATTTTTAAAATGCAACCTTGCTGAGTTTCTTGCCGGTTTTTCTCAGTTGAAAGCTGACTTCCAAACCGGTGGTAACTTCTGTAATTCCACCTTCATAATTGCCCTTCTAGGGCCTAAACAGAATAAATGGTTTTGACTTTGATACTATGTTTAATGCTATTCAATAATTCAGTTGATATTTTTCTGAACTCTGTATAATATAATAATATGGAAAGTAGATATATGAATTTAGTGAGTAATAGTAATAGTAAGTATAAGTACCTACTGTTAAGTGTAGAAGCGTGTACTAACAGAATTCTGCCAAGTTTTGATGGGCTGGTTGAAGTGGTAAGTGGCATGTTATAGTAGCTTTATCACGTTTGTAAAAAGTTTTTCAAACTTCGCCCCACGTTGGGTGCCATTTCTGACCGCGACGGGTATTTAAGTTCTGGCGAACTTGGTAAACGGAACGATGGTATATACGGTTTAAGTCACAATATAATATAAAAGTAACCACTCTGAACATCGCTTGAACACTTAAATTTTTTCCAGTCGAGTACCACATAGTACCCTACCACCGTGCTGTGGTTTCCTCACGATGTTTTCCTTCACTCAATCCTATAATGAGCTTGAGCTTTCAAGCTCATTATAGGATTCGAACCCACGACCTTCGCCGCGGTATTCGACGTCACTTACCACTGAGCTATCATCGCCTTAAAACATGTATACTTGTGTACAAAAACATTTGTAGGTACGTATTATGATAATTCTATTAAATGCTTAGTTTAGGACCAGATGGTGGGTGAAGAATATCCCAGGATATTTGTTTATTTATTTATGGTACCTCAGGATATATACTCGTTGAGTTTTCTATAGGTATACTAGTTAAGTATTTAACATTCAATTTTTTAACTAAACTCATTTCAACACGGAATTATAACAAAGTTATCATGAAATCGTTTTTACAAACAGACTGACGTGAGCAGATAAAGTGCTTTCCAAGTCAGTCTTCTATTTCTTATCTAAAGATAGAGATAGTTAGTTGGACCCGCATTACTCTGTTCTACACTTTGATATCTTTGTGATTTATATTTTCTTGACACATTTTGAATTTAAATTTAGATCTTTTGCTAGTCTTAAGATTTTGTAACTGTATGGCTGACTTGACGAGAGATTATATTTATGACATTGACGGTTTTTTAGGTCAGTTTTCTAACAAACAGCCAACTGATGGTATATGTCTACCGTCACCTATTGACAACTGCATCTGGCTCTCATGTGCAACTTGGTGAAAAGCAGCTGCTTGGCGATCTATCGAGGTTTACTAAGTACTTTTGTTTCCTTGTGCAAAATATGAAGCTCATTGTAGGATTCGAACCCACAATCGTCACGGCATACGACGTCACTATCGACTGAGCTATTGCCTTATATGATAGCAGAATGCCGTGTCATAAAATTTTAATGAACTGTGCAAAATGTTTCGCAATAAACTCTCAGAATTAGGAACTCACGGTTCGGTTAATGACAACATATTTGATGTTGGTTAAGACCTCTGCAGAGGATATCTATAGAAATTTCTAGCTCCAATATTGCCTGTTTCTTTACAACCCAGCTTTAGATATTAAAAATCGAAGTTCATCCTAAGTTTCCAACAATCTAAGTTTCCAGAACTATTCGGTCTGAAAACGTATTTCCAGTCTTTAAGGCGTTTATTTAGTTAGGGATTTAATTAAACCCAGTATACTTTAGGTTTGTACAGAAACATTAATTGAAATTAAAGTTTTAATACAGTCAAAATTACGAGCACCTGTATAATATATAAGTGGGGGTATTCAATTATTGTTGAGGTACATTATGAATCCACAAAATCCAACCTCTCCCTTGTCATACTGTTGACGTGATGTAGGTAAATATAAATTTAATTATGGACCGCATTCAAATCGTAGAGATAGAAACTTTTACCGTTGCTCACGTAGGCTGACTATAAAATTATAGACAATTGACCAAACTCCATGTAAATTCGTTCGTATTTAATGCAGGAATTTTCAGATATAGATAGGTAGAATCTTGTGTTTAATGAAATAATGGTCTCAAAAAATAGCAAAATTGATTGATAACTGTCAATAATAAACTCCAGATTTTCAACTTGAGGGTGTTACCCAGCTAGTCGACTACACCTACCTACTAAAAAGTACCTAAACACCGTGTTGTGGTCTCCTCACGATGTTTTTCTTGACCAAAACCTCAAGCTCAATGTAGGATTCGATTCGATCGAACCCACGACCTTCGTCGCGGTATCCAACGTCACTGAGCTATCATCGTCTTAGCGACAACTACTATTTGACAACATACATAAATACTCCAAGAGCTATTCTATTTTTTAAATAAAAATCTAATTCAAAGGTAAACTACCAAATATTACCGACGCATGAACCAACCAACCTATGTAAAAACTGAACGTCTGAAAATGAACTCCGAAGTAAAATCTAATTTACATTATTTCTACGACGCGGAATCCAATAAGTATTTTTTTATCGTAAAAAGAACATCTTTCCGTCACAAGTGACGGAATTCTGACAAGTTCGTTACCTTAGTTAAATTATTCAGTGATTTGCGCTTATATTATATTTTATTGATAAGTTGTTTCCAAAGGCGACAGATTGGGTCGGTCGGTTCGTTTGTATCGAGAAATGTTTCATAAGAATCCACTTTTACGTTTAGAAGTAATTAGAAATCTTGTTTCTTGAAGATTATTTCGTTTTTTAGGGTTCCGTACGTCGAAAGGAAAAAACTGAACCTTTATAGGATCACTTTGTTGTCCGTCCGTCCGTCTGTCAAGACCCTTTTTCTCAAGAACGCGTGGAGGTATCAAGCTGAAATTTATATCAAATACTAAAGTTTACTGTCCCTTGGAGCTGTGAAAAAATCAAACTTCTAAACCAACGCAATCAAAAGATACAGCCGTTTATGCCACAAATTACCGCAAATTTTCGAAACTCGCACGGGAATCAAAACCTACAGGGTACTTCCCGTGAACTCAGAATCTTGAAATTTGGTACAAAGCAACGTCTTATAGCACAGATAAAGGAAAAATTTCGAAAACCGTAAATTTTTTGTTACATCATATAATAAAAATATTTTAATATTTTTTATTAAATAAAATTTCTATTAAAAATACCATAACTATGACTCGATTGTCGTGATGGGTAATCTTTTACTTACATACCTACAGGTTTGTACGGAACCCTCGGTGCGTGAGTCCGACTCGCACTTTTACAACTCTAGTTTAACTCAACCTTCCTAATAACTAGATTATTAGGATTCCGTGTACAAAATCTGTAGATTAGTGCGATGTTACTGCTGAGGAATTTCCTAATTTTCAAATTTAAAATTCTTTATTTCAGACAGATTGTCCATATATAAAAGATACAAACTATGAGAATATACAGATTAAAATAAAAATTAAACATAAGATAAACTTTTTTAAATGTAATAGATAATATTTACAAAAAAAAATGTACGAAAAATCTTCTTCGAGACTGCCGCTGCTGCCGATCGGCAAGGTTCCTGAGGCCTCGAATATTTTTTTAGACTAGAAGATGAACTAATGGTCTCGACCGCATAAATTGATAATTTTGATCAATACAGTCGTATTTTTAATATAATTATGTCTATTGATATATTATTATTAGTATAAAGAGCTAATTTTTGTATGTTTGGATGTAGGAGGTAGCCTCCGAAACTATTGATTCGATTTTGAAACTCCTTTCACTAATTGGAAGCTAAATAAATAAATATCCTGGGAAATATTTCACACACGGCTATCTGATCCCCAAACTAAGCAGAGCTGTAATATGGAAACCAGATGACTGATATACTACATATACCTACCTACTATTTTGTTTTGTTAATAGATACTTAAATACATAAATTACACCCAGACTCAGGACAAACGGACATGTTCATGCACACAAATGTCTGTCCTGGATGGGAACTGAACTCACGACCTGCGGCGTGATAGGTAGTGTGTTAACCAACCACGCTAACGCCCGTCAGGTACATGATCCTTGAGTAATATAATAGACTACCTTTCATCTCAAAAACCACCAACCAACAACTGTGAAGCTTATACGTTTGACATCTGTCACGTTTACAACGAAGGCTATATTATTATGACCACACAGAAATCTGTAATTATTCATGGATAATAAAATTTTCCCATTTGAAAACTAATTAAGCAATCCTATACGAATTATGTTCGGTCCATAATTTTCGGAACGATCCAATTAATTAGTAAAATTTCAGATTCACAAAAACACCTTCAAAGCTTCAATGATAATTTATCAAAGCTTTCAACATTTCAAATACATAACAGTTAATTACTCAACTATACCACAGTATATATCTTTATACTGTGACTATACCGTCCCATTATTTAAATATTTTCTAGCTGTCCCCCGCGGTTTCACCCGCGTTCCCGTGGGATCCGCATTCTCATGGGATCTAGCGGAATGAAAATTATACTTTACAACCTATTCCCAGATCTCCCGAATATACACAAAAAAAATCATAAGAATCGGTCAAGCCGTTTCGAAATAGTTCGGTAACTAAAACTGTGACATTGATTCCAATATCGAATTAACCGCCACTACCTATATATTTTTTGAATATCGAGCCAAAGCAAAACATTCTATAAATGAAAATAGCCCTAGATAGATTAAAAAAAACGCATTATCTTATATCAACTACTGGTTTTAAGTTTACCATCGTCGCTTTTACTTTAAATTCACAAGTAAACAAGATTAGTGAAAATGAGATTCTGACTACCAAGGTATCGACCATGTATGTACAGTCGTAGAACAAATGTCTATGTCCACTTGAGCGTAAAATTAAAAAGGTACTTAAACGAATTCAAACAGTAGGTAGGTAAGACCTCTTACATTACCATTTTATAGCTCCGAGCGTTAATTACACTGTCATCTTTCTTTTATCCCACTAATTGATAATAATCTATTTCATTCTTGCAAAAACATCTTGAATGCTTGAACTTATGATTTTGTATAATTTTAATTCAAGATCTTTCTCTTACTCAAGAACTTAACTATTTTACTTCAAAAACTTACTTCTCGGAAATTCCATGAAGAAACTGTCCAAGATTAGGTTTAATATAAGCGGTCAGGTGACCATCATCCACTCGTTGGACGGATCTCATAAAAATTATAACCCATGACACCATGATGCAATATACTCGCAACGCTACGAACCAAAAATCGTGCGAGAGCACCCTAACCCTAGGAGACTAAGAAGACCGCTCATCTCGAACACACCAACTGCTCAATCACTCTGACAACAGTGCCAGACTGAGAAAGAGAATATTTTTACCAACGTTATTCATGTGGAGATTTCGGTTAAACGCAATCTAATCCATCAGAAAATTACCTGTTTTACTACTCATGCTCATATTTCTACGTTCTTCTTCGAGAATACTGGGCTTCGAGATTACGCT
Organism: Ochropacha duplaris; assembly: GCA_951361185.1. Classification (NCBI taxonomy): domain Eukaryota; kingdom Metazoa; phylum Arthropoda; class Insecta; order Lepidoptera; family Drepanidae; genus Ochropacha; species Ochropacha duplaris. Next base: position 3,629,853 of record OX592704.1, on the reverse strand, counting down.
GCTGGCGTCGTCGATCGATTTTTTTTTCTCAACTGTACCTACTTACCTACCTAATAGAGATGGCACTTGAATTTGATACTGTCCGAAGGAAAAGTTCAATAAGTACCTTTCAAGGCTGGTGTTGTGTACATTTGTGCGAGCACAGTAATTGTGTTTGTGACGAACAAGTACGAACACACCAAATAAATGTTATTTACTTGATGGAACTCTGAGAGGTGATTCGACACAAGTGCCCTATATTTGGTTTATATAACTTTAAGCGGAATTTTTACGCTATACCTCATGCAAGTACTTAAAATAATTCTGTCCGACTATTTTGAAACAAAGCCGTATCAAAATAAGTTATAATCAAAAATGTATAACATAATATTTTTAACTTACTATTTTACAAATTGCTAGTTTTTCTACAAAGAAACCCCATGGTAACAGTGAGAATTATATCTAACTAGTGGGCCCGGCAGACGTTGTCCTGCCCTGAAAATCAAACTTAGAACCCGAGTCCAGCGCCACCAATTGTGAAACTAAACCATCTGTCAGTTCGATCTCGAGACATGTCAAAACGTCGTTCTATACAAAATGTATGACAAAAATAATTTTCTTCATTATTCTTTTTTATGTGAATTTTTCCTGAATTTTCTTTGCTATAAACCTCACGGAGCCCGAGACCTTTCCAACGAATGCAAAACCGTGGACATCGGTTCGTGCGTTCTGGAGTTATACCGTCAGGACCAGGAACCCGACTTATTTTTGTATAGTAGATTACGTGCAGTAGTTTTTATGTATTCAAGCCTATCAATGGTACAAAAATCAAAAGAAAATAAAACCGGCCAAGTGCGAGTCGGACTCGCGCACGAAAGGTTCCGTAAAATGGCAAAAAAATCACGTTTGTTGTATGGGAGCCCCCCTTAAATATTTATTTTATTCTGTTTTTAGTATAGCGGCAACAGAAATACATCATCTGTGAAAATTTCAACTGTCTAGCTATCGCGGTTCTTGAGATACAGCCTGGTGACAGACAGACGGACAGACAGCGAAGTCTTGGTCCCGTTTTTACCCGTTGAGTACGGAACCCTAAAAACATGTTGCGCTGTTTGCGATATTTAATTAAATTAATATTCCTCGTAATTAATAAGCCGATTATAGTGAACTGAAAGGAAAAACAACAGTGAGCTCTTTTGTTTATAAACGTTAATATCGGGTTTAATGAATAAGTATTTTATTCAATAAATTTTGTATTATTTTTAATATAACAAGTTCTAAGTATAACTGAGATCGGTCATAGCGCACTTTCATTAAATAATAAGTTTACTAGCTAGAATAACTTTAAAAAAGGCAAAAAATAGCGTTTGTTGTATGGGAGCCCCCATTAAATATTTATTTTATTTTATAGTATTTGTTGTTATAGCGGCAACAGAAATACATAATTTGTGAAAATTTCAACTGTCTAGCTATCGCGGTTCTTGAGATACAGCCTGGTGACAGACAGACGGACAGTGAAGTCTTAGTAATAGGGTCCCGTTCTTACCCTTTGGGTACGGAACCCTAAAAAAGAATTTACCATGAACCTATCTTACTTTACTCACTTAGGCAACAAACTTGCGCAAAGAATCTCGGAAGGACTCGCAAAATCCTTGAAAGGAATTTCACAATATCCTTTTCAAAGTAAAGAAAAAATACCTGAAATACAATGAATGCAATGCGCATAAAAGAATTGGGTCTACTTATTGAATCACAGAATATTGCGGTAAACAAAAATATATTTTATATTAAACGTATTACATATTTTTTCCAATGTAGATAATCTTGTGCTGGACCACAATTTTCCTTTGATTGTAATGCTATGTCTACCATAGCATTACAATCAAAGGAAAATTGTAGTAGGGAAAAGGTGATAAATACACATTACCTAGAAGAAAAGTAGCTCCCAAGTGTGGTCCTTGCAGAAATTACCTTCATTTAAATGTTTCAGATCATTGTAGGTTTTGTACAATGTTGTAACAGTACATCTTCGGGTAATAGATGATCGAAGTAGTATATTCATTCTGAGAGGTTTAAATGTAATTAAGCCGAATGATAGCAGCTATCATAGTCGAGGACAAATGTAATGAAGGGGACGCGGATGTCACCGGGGAAATAAGAACCGGGGTCACAGTAAATACGACATATAATTGACTCAGTAACTCTACTCTCTATCAAATTTAGACTTCACATTTCACACTGTAAGGATTCCAAATATAAACAATCCTATATTATTTTATTTAATACTTTATTTTATTAATATACGACCATCAGTGTTTACGCACTGATATCGAATCCATTTATAAAATTTACTTTTTATAATATGAATAATTCAAAGTAATAGAATTATTAATGGCCAGTACGTAAGCATAGACACTACAGTACATACACAGATACCTACGCACAATTAATTAATCAAAAAGAGTTGTAAAACCGAAAAACCATTCTCATTTCGTTATTAATTAGCTACTTAAATACGCCAAAAGCAATCATTGTTATTACTATCCATTACATTAATTTTACTAAGAATTATTAACGTAAATTTGTTTCTTTGTTCCTGAAATGTACTTTTTGAAAGATAATAAAGATAAGGTTTTGAATTACTGTTTAATAACATTTACTGTTACCAGCCAGTCTAACGGAAATGAGGTTCTGAAGGTTTAAATGCGCTCTAAAATCAGAACAGAAAATACATGAAAGCATTATATTTATTCTCTTTTGGAAAAAGCTTAAAAGTAGGTAGGTAATTATTTTATAGATTATATCTACTTCGAAATGTTTAACGACTTTTACAGCATTTTCGTTTATTATTTACTAGCTATCCCCCGCGGTTTCACCCTCGTTCCCGTGGGATTTTCGCAACATAGCGTGATGTTAGCTTATAGCCTTCCTCGATAAATGGGCTATCCAACACTAAAATATTATTTCTATTCGATCCAGTATTTCCTAAGATAAGCACGTTCAAACACACTCTTTATAATTATTAGTATAGTAGAATTACTTCAAAAATGAAGTAATTCGTCTCCCTAACGATAGTAATGAAAAAAAATCGACTCTAAAATCCCCAAATAACTGTAGTCAGTTTTAGGTTAGTACCTATAGGCACAGATTACTAAATAGTTACAACGTAACATTAGGTATACATTTCATCATTCAGGTATTTAAATTATCCATGCTAATATTATAAATGCGAAAGTAACTCTGTATATCTGTCTGTTTATTATCTTTTTACACCCATACCGCTGAACCAATGTTATTATATTTATGATAAAAATATTTTGGTATTGAGATAGGAACCTTGGAGAAGGACATAGAATAGAATACGTTTTATCTCAGGAAAAGATAAGAACTCTCGGGAACGCGGGTGAAACCGCGGGAGACAGCTAGTAGTACAATAAGTGTTCTCCCGATTCAGTCAAATATTGTGTTTGAGTTAGACGACAGTCGAGTACTACAAAGTAGGTTACCACCGCGCTATAGTTCCCTCGCAAAGTTTTCCTTCACTGAAAACTCAAGCTCATTGTAGGATTCGAACCTTTGACGCGGTATCCGACGTCTCTAACAATTAATTATCGCCTTAGTGTCACACAGATTATTTTAAAAATATATGTTAAATCTTTGAGAAATGGTAAAGATCTTTTTGGAAAAAAGTATCCAATTATCTTAAATTAAGTTTTATTAAAAATAATGTTTGTATCGATTTTGTAAATCTTAAAATGTATTTTATAATTCATTTGTGTGTACTGTCATCAACAAAAGTCGCTGAACAAATAAAAATTGACAAAACAACTGGAAACTAAGACTATCCATATGATACAGATAGTGTGTAGCGTTTTCTAGATGTATGTACTTTATGTTGCATGTCACTGCACTGTATTACATTACAGAATTATCGAATCTCCTCCGCTTCATGGAACGAGGAGAATGAAGGATCAACTATAGCACGTACGTAATATAACTGAGATTGATGCACCGTCTGCGTCACGATTACGTTCTACGGCACCCTAGTGATATCGCTAACCATCAATATCACTAACTTGTGTTGGTTTCCTTGATCATTGAAATATTTGTTGATTGAGCCTAGAGAAGAAAGGAGTCATTCTACGGTGAAGATTGCATACCTGGGCCCCTTATTAAAAAAAATACCGACCTGTATTTAATTTTTTTTTTCGTAATATCTTTTATACACACTATAATAGGAAAAACGTTTTGGTTTAAAAAAAAAGCAATTATGATAAAGTCCCTAAAAGAATAATATCATCTTCATAGCTATTATTATAATTTGTATACAGAAGATAAGTACTGAAAACACAAACTACAAAGCTTTTAAAAAAAATAAAGCAACGACATCTACTCATGGAAGTAATAAGCTCTAACACAGACGGCTGACTACAAGAAGCTCGGAACAAAACTTGCAACTTAATTTTATATAGATGTCATATAACAATTTTCAGGAATAAATAATATGACTTAACTTCTCGTAATTTTTTTAACTTAAATTCTGAAATACTCATAAATATTCGTAAATATTTTTCATATCCAGGTCTTAACATATGTGATTAAGATAATGTGATATCAAATGCCTTAATGATGCATGTTTTACTTTTTATGAAACTGATGACTTATTTAAGGTTTGTCTGTTTTATAAAATGTTTACTATGAAAATTTAATAGACTTTTTCGCTACACGAAAACAGAAAGGATCTGTTTCCAAGGGAAAAGTTTCGTTAAGAAATTTGATATTTCTAAAACATAGTTCCTCTATCCTGTGACTAACTTTGTGGAAGGTAATCTATAGGAGATGAATCATAGAGCCAAAACCACAGGAACAGCTTATGATTAAAATATGATATTTTTAGGTATTCCTAATGAATATAGGTTTTTATTCAGTTAAACTCATAAAGCTTATTCAATTTTTGAAGTAGTTTGAACGTTATTAATCCCCCCATTCAGCTTCCAGGTAGGCTGATGTGATAATTGATTTAAATTTAAGGAATGTGTATAGTAGGTATACAGTATTATATTAAAGGTGTACTTATATATCCGCAAAAAGCGAGAATCAGTGAAATAACCAACTTCGACCGCAAAGTTTACATTGAAAAGTTTGATTAACGTCGAACCTTTGTTATAAATTGTTTATGTCAAAACCTTAGAGCATTAGGCTGGTTTAATAATCAAAGTTCAAAACATATATGCTTAGTGATAGATCCTCTATGCTGAATTGAGAGTCAACACTAGAGGTGGTTGTTGAATCAATAAACTGTATTTTTAGCGGCTTTTTCAATGAAGAGACAGGATAAAAAATATTAACTGTCAATTTACGTCAACAACTCAACGCATTCGTTCAATTCGCTTTAAAAAAACTGTTTTTTTTTTAAATTCTGGATAGGCTTGTGTTTGACTACAATCTCACTATGGTAAGTGATGATGTGGCCGAAGGTGGTAAGCACACAAAGCCTAGATGGGTTGATAGTACCGTTTAATTTAGTATGTTACGATGCTACTTTGTAACATTATTCTTGGAACTACGACACTATAAAAATCTACCCTTTAATTTGAAGACACTCAATCTTCTCGCGATCCAATTTGCTTCGCGAAAACCCCATTTATTTCCCTCAGAACTACGAAGCCTTATCTTTCACTACACGGGCTCGTGGAGGCTTTAAAAAAGAATAAAAGTGGAAACTTTTATCTCGAATCCGTAAACAAATCCCAAACTGGCTTCTTTTAAGATATCCGAAGTTTATTCACGTCAGTTGCATGAGATGAGATGAGATCTTAGAATACCAAGATGATGTTAAGAAAGGAATTATGCTATTGTAGGTACATTTGAATAAAAAGAGAGAAGAGATTAATTTTTTAGAGTTACAGGATATAAATAGTTTAAGAGTTAAAATCATACGATATTTATAAGAATTAATTTATAAAATTATTTTTAATAATCTCTATTACCTACTTCAGAATTATGCCTCCATGAATATTTTTGAGAAAGGTTTTTTTAAAGTGTAAAAAAACTGTGAAAAAACCTTCTTAGATTTTTCATTATTTATAATATATTGGTGTAAACTATTGAATAATAATATAAAAAAGCTACATGCATATTCCCAAAATTTTTTTTTTTAATATTTACCCCAATAATATAAAAAAAACAAATCACAATAGTCTATGTCTATGTCTACGATATTGATGTTGTGATGGCCCTATTTGGCCCTTTTCGTTTTACGTTGTTGGAAACTGAATTTCCGTGAAACTGTGAAGTCTACTTCCCGGAAGTCTAATTCAGGATATGTGCGTGCGTGTGTGTGCGCTCACTTGCTCAGTAAATCCGCTTGGCTCTCTAGTATATAGTGTATTATCTATGCGCTTGGCTTTAAGGGCGAAACCATTTAATTTTCAGATTTTCTACTGAGAATTTAAACAAGATTTTACTGAGTTGTGTTATGTTTTCAACAAATATTTATTCACTCAATGGCCTTTTTCTCTTGATTGCAGATTCAAAGCTCAGTTTCTTTACCTTGTCGACAATGACCAGCTATAGTTACCTAAAAGTAGGTAAGTGCCACTTTCATTTAACTACAGAAAATTCGTTCAACCACTCAAATAATGCCTACATTATAAGAGTGGCTGAACGAATTTTCTCTCTGAAATCGGATAATAACTACTATACTAAGAGCTTATTAACTTGAGTATTGTTACAGAACAATACGGCAATACATTCCGCTTAATACAATGAACAGGCATTGCATAGGATTCGAGATGCATTCCGCAACCAAAGGTCTGTCTTTGACTGGAAAACCATTTGATAAAGTTGAAATGTTTGGCATAGATGAGTCAGTAAATTGTAATTCGCACAGGATCGCTCGCATAGTTTTCGGAGAGACATCAAATGCAAGAAAGAGGTATGCGCGAATGTACACATTTGTTGGCATGCACACTCCAGTTTCCATTGTGCAAGTTACCGACGGCGGCGTCTTCCACCTTGCTCGCTAAACATACATGTCGGACGATGGAAACTCAACCTTATTCTGAGACATACAAGAAACCTGTAGCTCGGTAGAGGATTATCGGAAATCTCATACGTTAGTACATGTTATGTAATACGTTGTTAGTGTACTGGATGTACATGATGCTGTAGGTAGGACATAGCCGACAGCTCGTTTCCCGGTAGTACATAAACCAGAGTATTGATTTTTACATTTTACATAGATACCTAGGTATGTATTTACATACGAGCATGAACTGTCCGTGGAACGATGAGTATGAAACTGTTTCATTTTTCACTACCATTTAGGACGTTGTGTGTTTACATTTTTGATAGGCAACACAATTGTTTCATACGTGTTCCTAAATTAATATATTGAGAATATTACACGGGAACCTTGAAATAAAATAGCTTCAATCCGATACCTATAAATTATAATTTCAAACTGAACCGGCTGAAACTGTGACATTAACTTAGAATCTGACGACAATTAGCAAGCTCGACTGTTAGGTTGCACTGGCAGACGGTATGTTTGGATAGTTGATGAGAGATTGCTTTTGTTTACATTGGTGGCGATATGCACATTAATTACTCGATGTCGGCACCTTGAGACGAAGCATGTGGATTCACCTGAGCAGTGAGCACGGCAGATGCGTCGCAGCTGCCGACCGGGCCAGTGCTCTGCCCCGCTACCCCGCTACCCCGCGCGCCGCCCACTCCCCGCCCGGCCCGCGCAATCGCGGCTAACAGTTTTATTTCCCCGAATAAAGTTTATCAAACAAAGCGTGCGTGCCCCGCGCCCTGCATCTGCTCGCCCAGCTGTTCCCGCTGCAGCTGGCCTCGCTGTCCCGCTCTAGTGCGCGCCTTTCCCTACGTACGAACGAGACGAGTAGTATCCAGTGTAATCGCAGGGCCCTACAATTCCCTGTGCATAGCCCATTCGCAGTCTGCATCCCGACGCCGGCGGGCAAACAGATAATGATGAATAAACGAAAGCGCGACGACAACAGCGATCGCCGGGCAAAGCGGCAGCGGCGCCGCAAGCGGTCGCGCAGTGAGCCTCTCATGAACGATTCCGAGAGCGCTGAAAAACGCGAAGCACTGAAGCGGCTTTTCGGACGCGTGTGCTCTGTTGATTTGGATGACAACCAACGTCGCGCGCCACCGGAGCTGAGCGACCACGACGGCTCTATGGATGAAAACGACGACCCACTATTGGATTCGGTGCCAGTAGATATGGATCCGGAACAACTTGGATTCTTAGTGTGCGCTCAAGAAACGTTGCGTTTCTTACATGGCAGGGGCATTCCTGTACAGCATCCAGTGTTCGCACGGCTGCGCTTGCGCCTCCTGCAAGGCATCGGCGAGCTGGCAATGGCCTGAGTGTTACTCGGCCCAGAGCCAGCGAGGAACTAAGCTTCTTCCTATACTCACTCCCCCAGACCATTTCTACGAAGTTTCCACTTCATCGGTGTTAATTGTTGGTGTTAATCTATCTAAAGACTTTAATTCCCGTTTCTGTGCTCGCGGTCTGGTGAAACTCTAAGATAGACTACATTAAAGTTCAATGTAGCGTTTCCATGCAACAGGTGGCATGTTCATGCATTCTAGTCACTATCTAGTCAAATTTTAATTATTATACGTATATTTAAGCATAATACTCTATTGATGTAATTGATCGAATAAAATCGTCCAATTTAAAATGGTGTACAATTATTTCTGACCTCTCCATCCTCTTGTTGAGTTATGGTAATTTCGTTGATAGGTAGGCGTTGATTTAGATTTTTCACGAAAATAAGAACCTTAATTTAGATAATAGCTTTAAGCTATAAAGATAGGTAACAATATATATAGCTTTGATTAGAAATAATAAAATTATATGTGAGGTTTTAAATAATTTATTTACTTGTTGTCAAAAATACGAAGTAAAAATACATTGATAATAATATATTTCGTGAGTATTTTGGATTAACATAAATTTTTGCTACTTAAGATAATTACTTTGCTAATAATACAAGTGTTCATTGTAGTATATTTTAGTTATTTGTGAATAATCTTATTAGTTACCTAGACTAGAAGCTTTGGTTACGATAATAATAATATACCTAATAATGATCAGTGCCGGCTTTACCTATAGTGCAGGGTGTGCAGGGTGTGCAGCGCACTCAGGCACAGGGTGTAAGGGGGCGCCGTCGCTCGTAGCGCTTTCAATAGACCCTGCGCCCATATTATGTACTCTTGGGTAGTTCGCGAACGACCTAGGGCTTATGAGCGCTCTGATGACCTTTTATTTGCTCGCCTTCAAAAGGGCGTCAGGGTATTTGAATGCACCCGGGTGCTACATGGGCTAGAGCCGGCCCTGATAATGATAAAGAAGACTTGTATTTACAGAGAATAGAGTAATCCCAATATTATAATTTTCTATTATTACTAGGGATAAAGTACTCCCACATTCAATACAATATATCTTTATTACGCGAAACCTTCTAAGGAAAATGTAGGCCATGAAACATGAGGTCTGTCACTTTTTCGGAGTAGGTACCTACTTTTAACAAGGTAAAAATTTCTATTCCAAAGCAATAGTTCGTCCATTTCCAAGCAGAAGTCCATTACAATAATGGGCAAAATACATACTGTCCTTAAAAGCTAAGGAATTCTGTTTTTTATACATAGTTTTGGGACAACCGTCCCATTCGTAAAACAAGGGGCTTTATTTTTTTGTTGTTTTTAAATTATTATATAAATTGCCTTTGAAATATGCATAAATATTTTCTGAGACCATACGGAAATATGAAAGATACGTCAATATGTCAGATTTAAAAAATAAGCCAAGTACGTACGATCTCGCTTGCACACAAAGCAATTTCACATTATAGCTCTATAACAAAATTTTTGCTATGAAATTATGAGTAGGCGATCATAATAAAACATAGAATATAGGTATGGTACGTACATGCACAAAATTTTGTAATAAGAATAGTGGCTTTATCTAACAATTGACAGAAATATTTAGTTTATAAAAAGGTTCCTCTTTCGTCGCGCGCTCTTCTCCTCTTACAACCGCTTGCTTCATGGCCCCACACGTTTACTGATCCCTTTTGATAGCTAAAAATAGTATTCGCAGCTTATCTTATATAGTAAATCTTTAGGATCAACACAAGTACTGCTTGTTTTTGTTAAATCCAATAAAGAAGACAAAACATTGATAAAACAAATTCACATAAGACTACTTGTAGGCTATAATGACATAATAAATAATAAGCCATTTTCATTTTCCGATTTAACTACATAATTATTTACTCACAGTAGAATTGACTAACAACGACTTATTGAAAATCATGTCTAATGATATTTGGTGCAAACGGAATAAATTAAAGCAAATAAAAAAATACCCTAAATCCCAGAATAAATATATGGTACCATATATATGTATTTTGCCATCGAACGTGGCAATGCTGTCAGCATTTTGGGCACGTTGCCTACTGACAACGACTTTTTATTTAGATTTATTTATCCTTTGTTAGTACTTAATTTAAAATTTTATGGCAAACAAATTGAATCTTAATTTGAAAACACGAGCTTATCCTATGGTACCTATTTCAAAATTTTACAATTAAAAGTTACGTAACTAGTTGAAATGAGACCCAAACATTGGAATATTTTAATTATTCAGGATGTATTATATATTTCTATTATTTATGAATAACGCCAAATGATTCTTTGTTTGCCTCGATTCTTACCTAAAAATGCATATTTTTTCAAAAATATTATGGACGTGGAAATTCCATTTGGTTAAAATTTTACTTTTTGCAGCAAATCCTTGTAAGAGCACCAGCAGCCATAATCTGATACATTACAGAACGAAATATTAACAAACAACGAGTGTTGCCTCTGTCTTCCACTTCAGAGGTAGAGAGAGACAATACGAGTTTATATTTGATTTCTGCTAAGAGGTAAAGTACCTACAATATCCTGCCTTAAGCGGCCTTTGATGACCTAGATCTGATACCTTGTATTATAGTATGTACTAAGTTATAGATGTTTATTAAAATAGACTACATTTATCTGAGTAGATTTGGCATGTTTAAAGCAATCGGTTTAGCATTATAGTTTTTGTTTTCCAAATAAATCGCAAGTTTAATTGGAAAGACTTTAGTAACAAGATTAAATTGTAAATATTTTTTCATAATCTTTCACAAATTTTTATGCAATCTTTGCAATTTTATTTACAACAGCAAAATCTTTTCTACATTTTAGCAGATACATAAACAAAACAATTTAATTATATTCTGCTCAACTTAAATCCGAAAGAAAATATGTACTCGACTGATTTTTTCCAGTATTGCCATAACTAAATTATTAGACAGAAATATATATTGTCTACAAAATAAATTATAAGTCACCAGTCAGTTCCCACAGACAAAACAATCTTCTAAATACAAGATGTCAGTCAGCAATGAGATCAACGAACTCTGAATCTCACTGCTATAAACTATAACCGTACAATTAATACTAATTACTTTAATTACCTACGACACATTATATCTTATATTGCTTCCTCGGTATACGTATTCCAGTACCAGTCTATTGATTTGCTCCGTCGTCATAGATTCACATAAATTGCTTTGCCCTTTCAGTATAATGGTGAGCAGTGCTTTGTGTAGCTGGTGAGCTGACATCTTAGACGGCTTCGGAACTTCGCCTTTTGTTACTACCGTTGATAAGTCCGGTATCATTCTGGAATTGGAATTGTTTTGCTTAGTTTTGTGTATGCAGGTACTTCAAGTAGAGTAACATTTTTTTACATTTGACCGCGATCTCACCATGGTAAATGGTATAATCATTTAGGTCGTAGATGGTAATCACACAAATCCTAGATGAAAACTGGCTTCTAAAACAACAAAGTACCCTACTACCGCCCTGTGTCTTCCTCACGATGTTTTTTTCACCGAAAGCTTGTTGCCCATTGTAGGATTCGAACCCATGACCTTCGTCTATATCCGACGTCACTGAGCTATCATTGCCTTGAGTCATGCATGTCATAAATGTCATCTTACTTATCTTACTAATATTATAAATGTGAAAGTTTGGATGGATGTATGTTTGTTACTCATTTACGCCAGAACGTCTGAATGGATCTGGATGAAATTTGGCATAGAGATAGATTATAGTCTGGAATAGCACATAGGTTTTTTATCCCGGGAAAAGATAAGATCCTACGGGAACGCGGGTGAAACCGCGGAGGACAGCAAGTACCTCATAAATGCGTAATTGACGTCTGAATATCCATGACATTTTAAAAATAAATCGACAAACGAATAAAATCGATATAAATGGCAAATGCATCGGTTCTATCAGACGCGTCACTAGTCCATACTATCTATACCTACTAATATTATAAAGAAGAAAGATTTGATTGTTTGTTTGCATTGAATAGCCTCTCATGAAATGAAAAAATCTTTCACCATTAGAAAGCTACATTATCCCTGAGTAACATAGGCTATATTCATTATCCCGGGAAAAGATCCCACGGGAACCCAGGCGAAACCGCGGTGGACAACTAGTTAAAATATAAAGTCAAAGTCAAAACCATTTATTCAGTTTAGGCCCTAGAAGGGCACTTATGAAGGTCGAATTACAGAAGTTACCACCGGTTCGGAAGTCAGCCTTCAACTGAGAAGAACCGGCAAGAAACTCAGCAAGGTTACATTTTTTAAATATTTTTGGACCATCTGACTATATTGGCATTTTTTTTCAAATGTTTAACAATTTTATTCTTAAACTAATACAAAAATACATAAAAAATTATAACCCGCATTAGTTACCTACCTACATAGTTAACTAAAACAAAACAAAAAAATACCAAGATAATAAAAAATATCTATAGCTATATAATGATTACATACATAAATATATAATAATAATAAATAAATTATTATTATTATTATACAAGTGTAGAGTAGACACACACAATATGTAACAAATGCTGTGTTAAAACCCACGGGAATCGATTCTGATACCGACAGAGCAAACTTTCTCGTCAACTAATATTGCTGTTGATACATTTCTACGGTTAACCTAATACCAATACTTCAAAGGCCAGTACAGTACCTATTCTAATAAATGATATTATAAGTTAAATGTTTACTTTTTAATTTACAAAAAATATACAACCTATAATATATTAAAAGGCTGCCGCTGCTACCTATCGGCAAAGTTCCTAGCAGATTTTTTTACATATACTAATACCTATTCTAATAGTAGGTAGATTTCGTTATCTTACTAATATTATAAATGTGAAAGTTTGGATTGGTGGAAGTTTGTTACTCATTTACGCCAGAACGGCTGAAAAGATCTGGATGAAATTTAGCATAGAGATAGATTATAGTCTGGAATAGCACATAGGCTACATTTTATCCCGGGAAAAGATAAGATCCCTCGGGAACACGGGTGAAACCGCTCGGAACAGCTAGTTATATAATAATTTGGTTTTAATAAAACACAATACAAATATTCGTTACAGGTCGTGGGTTTGATTCCCACCCAGGATAGATATTATAGACAGAAGAGATGTGTGCCGGTGGTAGAGTCACTTGTAAATGTATATAAGTGCCTTACCAGGGCCTAAACTGATTTAGAGTTAACATTTTGATTTTGCATGAACATGTCCGTTTGTTCACAGTTCGGGTGTAATTATCTATTTAATATGTAGTTTATCAGTTATCTGGTTTCCATAGCACAAGCGCTGCTTAGTTGGGGATCAGATAGCCGTATCGTATATGAAGAATGTCCCGGGATATTTATGCTTAATGAAGGTGTGTCGGAATTGAGTAGAAAAGAACATTTTTAAATATTTTCCTGTGTGGCTGACTAAAATAAAATGATGTACTTTATTCATAGTAAATCATTAAACGACTTCAAAAAATGAGGTGTTTCTCAATATACATATTTACATGGGGTTTGCATATGCAACAGCAATATTAAAATCTCCGATATCACAGTTTGTTTTTTTTATGAATTTTTGATTAATAGCACATTGCACGGATTTGAAAAGGCCTCTGCATAAATTGATGTCAATCAAATACTAAAAAAACAAAACTACAGTTTGGCCTAACTAAACCGTTCGTTGGCTTGAACGCGCGTTCCCAAACTATTATCCTAGGAATAGCGATTGAAGTTTTTGCACGATTTAAACAGAGCTTTTGTCATGTCTTCTCCGTATTTATAATGCAAAACTAATGTTGCTATTATTATTTTACCAACAGATATTACCTACACTGAAATACATCGCCTCATTACATACATACCTATCGTAAATCAAAAATATTTAAAATAATACTAAAATCAAATAACCAATAAGGTATAACTGGTAAGAAATCCATTAGCACATAGTTCAAATGAATGAATGAAGCACTTGTTAAAAAAACCACCGTCCCCTAAATGTTATTTAAAGAAAAAACAGGTCCCACCTTGCTTCTGGCGCCCCACAACGATATCTTATGCAAACTTCACTATAGCACCTTCGAAAACACCTTAAAAACACACCACTACACGTCAGACCTTTCTATCATAGCCGTACTACCGACAAAATGACACGGAAAGACCGCCTGACTCATTCAAGACCACTTTTTTTCAAACAACTAACACAATTCTACAAACTTATGAGAGTAAACCTTTTGGTGATCCATTTAAAGCCTATTTTTTAATAGCGCTATTCATATAAGGGTGCATCTGGGAGCCGTCTGTCCCTGCTCTAGTGATTTACCCCGGCATGTGGCGAGGGGGCTCGTAACGTAAACCGTACGGTAACTTATATCTGTTAAGTGTGTATATAATTTTGAACAGTATTCGGTTATCATTAAAGTTGGTTATGGCGTGGACCATGACAGCCGATGAGTTTTGTGTTTTGTTGGCGAATAAAGTTGTAGCTCGAATGAAACGTACTCGTTGCTTCAAAAATGAATGATATCCCTACAGATTTTACAACGGCCCGATAGAGCTTGTTTTTTTTAATTCTGCTCCATTTTCAACTGGAAAATCCCTCGGGCGAGCTTAAAATAGAGCATGAATATCAGATTATTTTCATTCCGATGTTGCATTAATTTCTGCGTCTAGTGTTTATTACCATTGTATACAGATTCTATGAAACAGGTACGATTTTTATTATCGGTTACAAAATTTATTTTGATAAGAGTATTGTTGACATGGATATCTCTTGATTATGTTACAATTATAAACTAATTCTAAATTCGGTCAATAAAGTGCGTGCAAGCAGTTTCACTGAAATATGATTCGTATAGTTACTCTACCACTATACTCATGTATAAATACCGTCCCAAGCTGGACCACGCAAAAAATAGCAATAAAGTTATTTGACATAAAGTTTTCAACCAGCTCCCACAGTCCATTCAAAAATCACAAATTCCAATTTCAAATCTCGATCGATATCCTAATGATCGAGGCGTACGCACGTTTTCAACCCCATTTGCATAATATGAACCCCATATTTTACCATTGTGTAATTCCCCCTTTGAATTATCTAAGCCTACGTAGATAATCAAACTAGTTTTGTATCAAAGCACGCGACTATAAATTATTATTCTCGTTTATGGTTACACCCGTGCGCAGCCCAGGGAATCGGGATTGAAATCATAGATACTTCATTATGACGGTCCAGTTGGCGTGGTTGATTTTTTTTCAAATTCTGTATAAGCTTGTGTTTGACCACAATCTCACCATGATAAGTGATGATGTGGCCGAAGGTGGCACACAAAGCCTAAATGGGAACTGGCTCTCAAGTGCAGCTGTCGGAACACACCGATAGGTGTTTGGCGACAGATTTTCAACTTGAGGGTGGTAGCCAGCCAGTCGGGTAGGTACTACAAAGTACCCCTACCACCTAATAGGTATGGTTTCCTCACGATGTTTTCCTTCACCGAAAGCTCTAGCTCATTGTAGGATTCGAAACCACGACCTCCGCCGCGGTATCCGACGTCACTATCACTGAGCTATCATCGCCCTATATCGCTGGTTAAACTACTATCTCGCCAAAGGTTGTGGGTTCAATTCCCATCCAGGAATGACATTAATCCTGTCTCTGCTGTAATTGTCTATTTAGATATGCGTTTCGAATCTCGAACTTGAGCTTTCGGTGAAGGGTTTTCCTTCACATCATGAGGAAACCACACCACGGTGGTAGGGTACTTTGTAATACTAGACTGGCTGGCTACCATACTCAAGTTGAAAATCTGTCGCCAAGCACCTATTGATATTTTCCGGCAGTTGCATTTGAAAGCCAGTTGCCTTTAAAGCATTATTATAAGCTGTACAACACATTGGTAATTCCACTTGTATATGCTAATGTCTATAGGCGATGGTAGTCACCAGCAGGTGATCCGCCTGCATGGATATCACTAGTGGCATAAAAAAATGGCAGACTTTTCATATTATACTCTTTTGATCCAACGGTGATAAACGTTTCTTGCAGCGATTGCTAATCTGTGTTTTATAGGAGCTACCGACTGACTGGTCTATTATTTAGGTATTATAATTAGGTACCATTCTATAATTTAAAATTACATATAATTTATTTCTGTTTTTTTAACATTATCGTTATTTTGAGTTAGTATGAGTTAGTAATCGGCTCGTGAACGACCTTAAAACATTATTTAAATAACTGAATAAATAATAATCTCAATCATAAAGTTGCATTTTATATATCATGTCCCTTGTCTGCGGATGTCGTACTAAAACTTACAATTATTTTAAAATCATTAAAAACATAAAATATGATAAACAAACTGTCCCCGCGGTTTCACTCGCGTTCCCGAGGGATCTTATCTGTTTCTGGGATAAAATCCTATGTATTATTCGAGGAATGATCTACCAGTGTGCTAATTTTGCAATAAAATAACAAAAAGTTTAACTCCCATGTAACTAACGAATCTAATCTGAGAAGCAATTTACAACGATTAGGTATACGTATACGTATTATTTTAGTATCAATATACAAATAAAGCAATAAAATACATACTTCAGTTATCAATACAATAACAATGTTCTACAAACATAGCATATTATTATTGGCATGATACAATAAAAAAAACATCTTATACAAAAAATCATTATGACTAATCGCTCGCAATTATTTAAAAAAATTAAATTCTAGTCAAGTTTGCTAAGTATATCGAATCATATTTATGCTCACGGAAATAAAGTAATTTTTTAGCTCATATATAACACAAATCACACGAAATTAAACACTATCGACTACAACATACAGACGACAATGGCATGATTAATTATGATAATATTTTTTTCTTAGCAAGTGACAATATCTAAGCCAATGTAAACAGTATTGTGTGATATCTTAAAGTTGATAATAGTTTTGACGTTCGTAGCAGTTGGTATAACACGGCTGTTTGTTCATGACAATAGAGTCGGCTTGCGAGTACATGGCACACGTTTACAAACTAAGATCTTCGACAGACGCGTACGCATTCGTAACATAGGGTACGTGTACTATAACTGAATAATAACGAAGCGGAAAATTCGTAACAAAGGAAAACTCGTGAAACGAATAATGTGCCTATCACACAAAAAAATCCGAACCCAGTTCAATAATATGACGGAATCTGTGTCGATACGAAATTCAAGTGAAATATTGTTAACAACGAAAATAAACCGGAATTGTTTTGATAATATGAGTGTAAGAAGAAGTTTTGTTTTTATAATATAGATTTTAACTCGGGCGTAGTAAATTGTAACTGCCGCGATTTCTCGCAAAGTTCTGTATTTATTTAATTAGAACTAGATTGCTAAATGTATATTACGCGAATACGTCTAAAATACAACATTTTTATTGTAGAACTGTAGGTATTATTGTGTTGCTTGTGCATGGAATTCAAAAACTCATAAATCCAGAATTTCCTTTGTTGCGAAAATGAAATCCTTTGACACCAGTACAGATCGGGACGCATGCAGTAGGTACTCATTAATTTAATTTTCATTTCCAGGATACAGGAAAAATACAGTAATGTGGACGTATTCAAGTGTGGACATCCCGGGGAACCGGGTCACCCGAAGGGATAGGATAAAGATATATCTATCAGAATGCATTGTGTGTTTCTGCATAATGTTCTTTATCGTGTGTGTTGGTTTACTCTTGTATTTGTTCTTCCACCTCTATACCACTGTGACGAATGTTGGAAAACTTGCTGGGAGCTTAGCCGAAAGTTAAAACTGGCAATTATATTAGTTAGTACGGGGATGCTACCGTACTTGTATCTCATTGAGACTAATTAAAAACATTCCAGGAATGAGAAATCAAATGTTAATGTAAAATGTATATAAGTGAAGTCAATGTTTTTGCCTGAATGTTAATTAAAAATTGAGCGGTATAGTGCTTATAAATAAGAGTTAGTTAGATTTTGTTTATCTGTTTTAGAGGCTAAGTTAGTCATTGAATTAAAATACAGAATATCCTGACCGATAAAAGGCCTCATGGTATTGTCAGTATTACAAAAAGTCACTAGATACCTAAGTTAAAAATTTGTATATCTCAATGATATTGATATAAAGATAAGAATGTGTACAGTATTTCAGAACAGTGATGTGTGTCAGATATAATATACCATATCTGAGTTCGTAAATGTTACATGTTCAAATAAATCTCATACTTTTTTATTTAGAAGCATATTAGTTGGTCCATAATGCTTCTATTAAATAATGTGCCGTTTTTAAACGAAATATAATAGCGTGGAGATTATGGAGAGCGGGTTTTTTTTATTTCTCCATCTTATTTTTTTTATTGTATTTTTAGGAAATTCTAAAAGATATAATTAAATACTTCTTTTTTTATTCTGGATAGGCTTGTGTTTGACCACAATCTCACCATGGTAAGTGATGATGTGGCCGAAGATAGTAAGCACACAAAGCCTAGATGGGAACTGGTTCTCAAGTGCAGCTGTCGGAACACACCGATAGGTGTTTTGGCGACAGATTTTCAACTTGAGGGTGGTAGCCAGCCAGTCTTAAGTTTGATTTTATTTCAGCATTATTTTGAAAATATGAAATGTAGATACTGTGTTATTTTCTATGGCATTTTCATCTGTCAGTTTACGTATTAAACTAACTAAATTATTTAAAGCATAATTCAAAGTATGCAAAGAGTCCGGCAACTTAAGAGCTACTTAATCGTAACTTAAGTATGCTTATAACTTAGAATAATAGCTTAACTTGCCTTGTCTATCTATCTGTATGTATATATATATATATATAATGTAAGGTCATTGAGTCTTCCAGTTGATTAACTTTTAACCTAGTATAACCAATAGATACCAAATAAATTGTTGTTATATTGTTGCTATTTTAATTGCTGATTATGATTATTATGTTTAAAAAATAAATCCGGAAAGTGTGCCAGATAGTTGGCTACCTATTTATGAGTCAGTCAATGCTTATTTCAATATGATCAATGGTATAGGGGATAAGTACCTATGTATAGTTTCTTTAGTTAATTTAACTACATATGTAATTTTTTTTAAATAAATATTTTAGTGATAGGTAAATAAAACTACTTCAGAAATCATAATTTCAAATCACTTTCAATTTATAGCCAGCACGTTCAAATATAAAAAATAGTGGTTTTGTATAATTTCTTTGTTTGTACCAAGAACCAGATAAACCTTACCTCGACTATAAATAAACATGATATAAAAGAAATAAGAAAATTATTTTTCATTTCATAAAAAAAAAATAGTAAATTGTTAACATAAAATGTAAATATAATTCCATCAAAATAGGAACGATCACTGCTACGGCGGTATGAAGGTATAATAAGTAAGTAGGAGTTTATAAAAATACCAAGTACATATTTACAAACAAATCATGAGCGCCAAGAACTCATGTCAACGACCTCTAGTCTTGTCTTGATAATAAATAAGACTATGAGATGAGAGTATTAATGCACTTCTTATAAAGAGAAATTGAATTGAACTTTGAATGTTATCTTTACCAATTTGTATAATTTAATTTGTCTTTAAAACTTATTTCTTATTCCATTTAATTTAAATAAATCTAAATAAAAAAGTCGTTGTCAGTAGGCAACGTACCCAGAATGCTGGCAGCATTGCCACGTTGGATGGCAATGCTGATTCGTTGAGCGAGGTATATGCCAGCATTCTGGTCACGAGATGCGTCGACCAGTCGTTTTGACATTTCTCGGAAAAGGTGGTGTGCACTCGGCCCCCACGGACCCAGAGTTTCAACCCCAAACGGCTCAAACATGTAACTTGTATCTAAGTTACTGTATTTTCGCCGCTTGAGGCTCTCTGCTGACATGGCTGCACCACCGGCCCTATCCACTGTCTCTGGAAGATGAGACGGTGCTAAGGTATCAACACACGTGGCATCCCATACCAAAGGCCGACCCATCTTCCAGGGTATAAGTGTCATTCCATCGGGTCTCTTACCATCGTCACGAAACAAGCCATTTGGTTCTAAAATAGCTGTTACGTTGGCGCTGGTAAGGGCCCGACGGATGACATCATTAAGGCAAGCATGTCTCGAATATCTACCTGCGCTTTTGATGCAAGATAGTCCGTGGTGACCGAGTTGATCGACAGCAGTGCCACACTGACAGCGATGTGACGAGAAAATCGGCAAGCCCAAGCGTAAACATACTGCGGATCTAAAAGTGTTGGAGTCCAAAAGTGTACCCATATGTGAAGATGGTAAGGCCTGCAACCAAAGACCCGATTCCCAAGCAAAAACAGCTGTGAGGCGGGCCCTATCTGCGGAACTGGTTGACGTTTCTAATAAATTATTCCGTACCAGTTCACAGAGAGGGTCATCCCAGAGCCGCTGCGAGGAGGGGACCTTGGGCAGTTCAATGTTCGGGCAGGCCAATTGCCATGAAATTCTGGCCTCGGTCAAACAAGATACCTCAACATTTTGAAAAGAAACAGAGAGTATGCGCTTTATAAGGTCATCTGTGCTATAGACCGAAGACAAAAAGGCTGGCAATGACACACTAGAAATTTTGCGAATGCCTAAGCCTCCATGCCTAATAGGCAGAGAGGCTTGTGACCATCCTCGATTATCAAAATTTATATTAAAAACTGAGATGAGTGTATCTCTAATGGTATTGTCCAAGTCTTGTAATAAATTGGGGTACTTCCAAAGTGGACAACACCTAAGAGTATACGCAAATTTTGGGACAAAAAGACAGTATCTGATGATAGTGAAGGCCATGTGTTTATTAATTTTTAAAAGACGATCTGAAACATTTTGAAAATTTTGAATTTTTTCCTCGACAAAGGTGGAAACTGATTCTTCAAGGATGGGGGAACCTAGCAGTCGAAGTGAACCACTGTCTAAAAGTTTAATATTAGGGGCTAAACTATTAAAATTTTCAAAAGCCAAATCTTTTGCTGTGCAAGTATCCGTAAAAAATAGTTCACATTTCGAAAAATTTAGTTCTAAACCTATAGCATGAAAATCTTTTATTAATTGTTCTAAATCATTTAACACAGTGGTCACATCTCCTCCCAGAATCCCATCATCGAGATACCAAACGTTAAATTTTGATTTCAAACGCTTAATGATAGGATTAATGACTAAGCTAAAGATGGCCGGCCCGAGAGGGTCACCCTGTTGACACCCTACAGCTGAATAAATCAAATTGTTTCCATACATTAATTTTGAAGCTTTGCTATAACATTGATATAAAAAATTTGAAGAATTTGGAATATTTTCAAAAATTTGTGTCAAAAGGGCGCCCCTATCAACTGAGTTAAAAGCATTCTTTATATCTACCTTTAGCAGCACCTCTCCGCCTTTATTATCCAGAAAGGTCCTAAGCGAATGTACCGCAGCTTCACAGCCCCCTCGTGAGCCGAAACCAAGTTGTGTTGGCTGCAGTAAATCTTTAATTTTATCTCTGTTGGCTCTGCAGCAAACCTTCGCAGCAAGGCGGCGGTATACGGTGCCAACAGCAATAGGTCTTATTCCGCCATCTTTTTTTTTTAAAGCGCAGAGATTAGCGCCGTACAATATTTGTGATATTTCATTTGGGACCCTTCCGGATAACATTAAATTAACTAAACCAGTGAGATCATCAAGAAGAGTGTCCCCAATATCACCACAACGACCACATGTGAGATCTTTAAGGTGTTGTGGAGAGAGGGCATCAATTCCAGGCGCCGAACCACTTTGGAATGATGATAAGGCACCAAAAACATCTTTATTTATACATTTTAGAGCTGTATCAGATACTGGAATGCAATTTTGTAAATCTGAAAGGCAAAAAGTTGATGAAGGAGGTGGATGCTTGTTATGTAAAGCTTCTAAAGTCTCAGCTGTATTATCGGCTATGGTATCATTGGAGAATAACAACCTCGCAGCACCTCTAATATCGCCGTCATTTAACTTGTTCTCTATTAAATGATATGGATGAGAACGAGTACATGAGCGGGTAGGGTTTATTTTAGGATGAAAAACTGCTAGGAGGTCATTATTTATACGGCAATTTTCTTTTATAACAGAAGTAAGTGATACATTATTATTGGTATTGTAAGGGGCGTGCAGAATTCTATAAGGAAAAGTGATGAGTTGTTCCCAAGCATGGATGGAATTGAGATTAATAGTATGTTTAATTAATTTAGACAAATATTGGGCTACAGATAAACGGGCACCGCGGGGTATACGTTTAACGACAGGAGTAGAAAGCTTTAAATTTGTTAGTGTTTCCAAAAAATCTTGATGAACTAATGAGACAGAAGGGCCATGAAGAATGGTGGGGCATGATACGTTAGAATTTTTATGAACTTTGGCTTCATGTATTTTAAGACCTCTTAGGCCTTTAAAAAAACGTGTTTGTGGACACTTTAGGCACTGCAAAAGACTATCTAATGAAGCGGGCACTTGAACATCCGACACAATTCGATCAGCAGGTATGGGTTCTGTCATTAAAGAACAATTTGGAAACTAAATATATAAAATAAATAGGTATATAAAAAAAATTACAGACAAAATTTTAAAAATTACAGTCTATAAAAGGGATGAAAATAAAATAAACTATAACACTAAAATCGTAACACTGAAATGGCACTGAAGAACTTAGCCGACGACGTCACCGTGTTGACATCTCAATGACATAATGACCATAAAAATGGATAAATTTTCCTTATTCCCGTACTGTTCCATCATTGGCCACGCGCAACCATTTCATAGAAGCATTCCATAAGTGTGCTATATTCAGTTTACCAGTAATTTATGAGACAGTCACATAATCTTCCAATTATTGTAAACACACTTCCCTTAGATTATATCCTTATTGATCAATATCAGCTTCACTTAGGGCTACTAAATATCCAGAAATAGAAATAGCCGGATATTATCCAGTTATAACGCATCGAAGTAGATTAATTTTCTTCGTCTGTTCTTCATCTTAAATATTAAGCTTTAACTTATTTTTTTTTCTTATACATTGTTGTAAAGATAAAAGGTATGATTGCTTATTTAGATATCTTTGAGATCTTTTGGAGAAAAACCAGGGCCTTCAAAAACTTTTACGGTACTTCACACCGCTCCAGTGATAAAGAGCAGGTAAGAGCTCATATAGAGTATTAGCTATCCCGCGTGGTTTCACCCGCGTTCCCGAGGGACCTTATCATTTACCGGTATAAAACGAAGCCTGTGTCGTTCTCCAAGGTTCCATCTACCTCTATTCCAAAATACATAATTTAGGTTTAGGTACGAAAAGGTAACAGACGGACAGATAGAGTAACTTTCGCATTTATAATATTAGTATGAATTGCTCACTCACACTGTGAAACAATACAAATTTTTCAAAGACGGAGTGCTTGGCTATGCTGCTTGTCATGCATTTCAAGCAACGGACAGCTCAAAAGCTTCATCAGATCCAATAGATGGATCTAAAACAGATCTAATGTGGTCACGCACACTTCATACCAAGGACAAAAAAGCCGGTAGTTATATCCTTGAAATTTTCTGCACTCCCAGGTTTTCAGACCACACTTTTTCATCCAAAAATCAATTTAAGTTTTTTGGAACCATAATTCTGATAGTATCATCCAAAGTATTTTTTATTTCATCGAGTTGGTTCAGGAATGTCTAATATTTGGCCCGAATAGACAATTTCATTTCTTGGGTAATTTCATGTTTGGAGCCAAGAAAGAATCTTTAAAATCGGTTCACAATTGACGAGGAAATCAGTGCACATACATAAACGGAAAAACATTGGTACATACAGTCGAACATAAAAGTACATCAAGTCGCTTAAAAACATCATTTATTGTCAATTTCGGGTTATTGTCATTCAGCATTTTTATAGACCATAATTACCGGTTTCACTCGCGTATCGCTTTTTTACCCATTTTGAGATTTTTAACCTTGTTGAGTTTCTTGCCGGTTCTTCTCATTTGGAGATTGAATTTCAAAAACTACTTTCTTATTCCTCGTGTAGACGAGGAACAAGAAAGTAGTTTATATACATAAACAATACCTGTAAAAATTTTGCTTTCTAGGTCCAACGGTGGAGGCTGGGTGTTAATGAGTCAGTGAGTCAGTCCTTCTCATTTTTCATACCAACTTTTAACACCCGTTTCACCTCCTCATGGGTGTAATTATAAAAACGCTAAAACACGTGTTTCTTTATTTCTAATTATTAGATTAAAAACTAGTTTATGACATTAGTTTCATGCTTCTAGCTTCAAAAATGGCGGACTTCCATACAAACTTTCAACCCCCGTTTCACCCCCTCAGGGGTAGAATTTTAAAAAACGCTTAAACACGTGTTTCTTTATTTTTTATTGTTAGTCTAAAAAAAAGTTTCATGATAGTAGCTTCAAAAATGACTGACTTTCACATAAACTTTCTAGGTCTAAGGGTTTAGGCTGGGCGTTGATGAGTCAGTCAGGATACATATACAGATGTAGATTAAACTTGAGTGTCCAGCTTTTCTGTTCCTTGTGGTTTATTCGTCCGGGTTCTGTTCAGTATGATAATTGTTAAAATTTAAATTGAACTCAAACATATTTATTTATTCTGTAAATGTTTATGTTATTACTCAATCTAATAATTCCGATTTCAATTCACGAGGATAAATTTAATTTTATACTTTTATAGATGATATCTTTATTTCGATTGCATGTGATGTCATTTTGCATAAAAAGTCACTATTCACGTTTGCCAACCTTGGCATATTTGTACTTACAACGTTGTTAACTGACAGGCTAGTTCACAGATTTGATAATTTCTAAGCATTGTAAATATTGCTTGTTTGATAATTATGAGAAGGTATATGTGTAATCAGTGTAATCAGTAATTATTTTAACTTAATTACATAGGTACCTACTGGTAATAAAATTTAAGAATGTGAGATCTCCTATTTAGTTGCTCTATGTATGTACCTACTGTAATATGATGAACTGAAATATATAATTAGGTACTTTCGTCAATATAAATGCTGCTGATATTTATATCTATGTGTTTAAAAAAATGATTAGTAGAACTTTGTCCAGTTTTAATTTTAATAAACTTAATTCAAAGTGAAGCTAGATACTTTAGGCGTAATAATCTACTAGTTAAATAATATATTACAAATAATCACAAGATAAATAACAAATCATTTCATTCCATGTCTAATAATTTTGACATCAAAGCATCCCTTTGAGTCAATTTGACAAAGTTATTTGTAGAGAAAAGTTACATTGTGCTATTATTTAATATTATATTTAATGAACAACTACAGTACAGGGTGTAAAGGGGGGGGGGGTTGATCATCGTAAGTCAAACGGTGGGGGACTTCAATACCTATCGATATGACCCCCATGTATGTTCCGCGATATTCAATGGTTCTTTTAGTCATAGGGCGATGTTTAAATATAGAGAACATAATTATTCATACTAAATTATTCGACCACAAATTCAAATACTTCTGAGCAACCGCTTCGGCAAAGGATTTGTTATTTAAAAAATAATGTTCCGGTATTAAAGCGAATACCTCGCGGAGCACGTTTCTGTGTGGCTTCAGCTTTATGTCTATCTATAGACAAAATTCTTAGTCAGAATTCGCAGAGTGCTTGGGAAGAACTGCTCACATTTTCTTACAGGGTGCTGCATGTTCCTAATCGCCAGCAAAATGAGATCTCTCTAACTCAAAAAATAAAAAATAATTGTTTACATCCAGACTTGGCCTCAATTCCAATATATTCGAAAAGTCAATTTATCAATCAGGCAAACCCTATTAGAAAAATTGAAAATAAAGCCAACGACGGCGATTTCAAGGGAGCAGCACAGCTTTTATTTTCAAGCGATGTTGTCGCTGCAGACACACCTGAAACCCTCTGTGCTTTCAGGTGTGTCTGCTGTGCTAAATTGTTATCGAGATTAACCTCTCTTATAAATTTTATGTTGGCAGGAAAGGTGCCGAGCCCCATCACCGAGATCATTTATGGGGCCAACCTTTGCGCCCTATCCAAAAAAGACGGTGGTATAAGACCGATCGCAGTGGGTAATACTATCCGTCGTATGGCTTCCAAAATTTGCTGTCGTCACATTCTCCCGGTAGCTACTGATTTATTTCAACCAATTCAACTTGGTTTTGGCTCAAAGGGAGGTTGTGAGGCAGCGGTACATGCGGCTTGGACCTTTCTTTTAAATAACGGAGGTGACGTTCTGCTTAAGGTTGACATAAAAAATGCATTTAACTCTGTTTAACGATGTTGACACAAATTAGGGATATTCGTCCTGACATATATTATTACTTGTGGCAATATTATGGCCATCCTACAAAACTATTTTATAAAACACAACCGATCATTTCCAGTGTGGGTTGTCAGCAGAGCGATCCTCTCGGTCCTGCCATTTTTAGTTTGGCCATTCAACCAATCATATCTAAATTACAGTCTAAATTTAATGTTTGGTATCTAGACAATGGAACTCTTGAGTTGGAGGTGATGCGACTTCTGTTATCAGAGATTTAAAATCTCTAACTGAAAAATTAAAAAAAAAATGTTCTTTATTTTAACTGCTCCAAATGCGAGTTCCTAGTTTCAGATTCTGTTCCTGAATCTGAGAAATCCAAAATTATTCAAGATTTTAATGATTTGGCACCAAATATTAAATTAATCTCAAGGGATTCGCTTCTTCTTCTCGGAGCCCCCGTCTTAGATGAATCCATTCCTGGGTTTTTTGAGCAAAAGATACAAAATTTTAATGAATCCTCTAATCGACTTTATGACATAAATGCGCATTATGCATTTTTTATTGTACGACTATGTCTTTTTGTGCCGAAGTTTACGTATTTACTCCGCTGCACAGACTTATTCAAATTCGATCAATTATTAGAAACTTTGGACAACATGATCAAAATGTATCTTTCTAAAATCCTAAATTGTTGCCTAGACGACAACAAAGTGTGGTCTCAAGCCACCCTACCCGTATGATATGGTGGCCTAGGAGTGCGTAAAATTTCTAGCGTATCACTGCCGGCTTTTCTGTCCTCGGTATACAGTGTGAGTGACCTCGTCAGATCTGTTTTGGAACCAACTATTGGATCTGTTGAGGTTTTTTACATATCCGATGCCAGAAATGCTTGGCAGGTGGCTTGTCCAGGCACAAATATTCCGACCTTGAGTCACTCTCAGAGAGAATGGGACAAACCTCTTTGCGAAAAAACTTGGCAAATTTTATTTTCTGATTTTTCTACTGATTCGGACCGGGCACGTTTGTAAGCTGTCTCTCAGAGTGAATCAGGTCACTGGTTGCAAGCCATTCCATCCAGTAATATCGGGACTTTGTTAGACCGCATAACATTAAGCTTGTGCATTTGTCTTCGTCTTGGTTCCAATCATCCTCATCGCTGCCACTGTGGGGATCTTGTCAATGAGCTCGGCCATCATGGGCTTTCGTGTTCTCAAAGCGCCGGTCGTATTTCACGCCACGTGGCTCTTAATGATATTATCCGTAGAGCTCTTGTTGTCGCCGGCGTGCCTTCTGTACTGGAACCAGTCGGTATTTCGCGTGGCGACGGCAAGAGACCGGATGGTATGACTTTGATCCCGTGGAGTGTCGGCAAGCCGTTGGTGTGGGATGCCACTTGTGTCGATACACTTGCGCCATCTCACTTACCGGTGACTTGTAAAGCCGCGGGAGCGGCTGCGAAAGGTGCGGAAAATTCAAAATTCAAAAAGTACGCCTGTATTGGTCCAAATTATCAATTTATGCCTTTTGCGGTTGAGACCATGGGCCCGTAGGCGTCTGAAGCTCGTCGTTTTGCAAATATTTTATGTAAAAAATTTATCGAGGCCTCGGGTGACCGGCGGACGGGGAGCTTTTTCCGCCAACGCATCAGCTTGGCCATCCAAAGAGGAAACGCTGCCAGCCTTCTGGGAACCTTGCCGATCGGCAGCAGCGGCAGCCTCGAAGAAGTTTTTTATATATTATACATTTGTTTGTATATTTTGTACATTTGTTGTAAATAAAATTACAATCTTTTGGTAGACCTACCAAAAGATTGTAATTAACATAATGATCATACTACATAGGTACCTGTACCTATGTAGTATGATCATTATGTTCTCTATATTTAATCTTCGTTGGTTCATAGACATTTTATTACCTAATAAACCAACTCTATTTAAACTTCGAACATATTTCCAACCTCCATACTGCAATAATGATATAATTTAAAAAAAGGTTGATTGACGCTAAGAGTAACAGCTATCAATATCTCCTATCCGGAAAACTCATTACCACCCAACCCAACCCCCAAATGGCAAACGTACGCACATACACATACAAAAACTGAAACGGACATTCACACCAATAATTTTACACGACGCGAGAGAGCGTGATTCAAATATAAATAGTCTCAAAATATTTGCAGCAATAAAATTATTTAGTTCTTAGTACCTACATATGTATAAAGTATTTTACACATAAAATAAAAATACATTGTATACTTAAACTCTAGAGACTCTATTTAATTGTTAGAGAGTTTCGTGTAAACGAACAAGAATGTTTCTATGTACATTGATACATAAATGAAGCTGACCTATGTGAATTATAAGTTATTCTTCGGTAGACAGTTCACCTTTTCATATGAGAATGATTTACAATTTGGGGGTGGTAGCTCTATGGTTGAACTAAAACAAATGCAATTAAGTTTATGACACTGTTGCAAGAAAAAAAATCAAAACATTAAAAAATGTACTTGAATAAAATATAAGTACCTACTAAGTATATTAAAATTTTAAGGTATGAGTTTAGATAAGCCATATTAACAAACGACAGAAAATACATACAAAAGCGAATGAATAAACCCGGTTATTAAAAAACCTTTCCACATGCCTAATTAATAGACCCGAAGCCAGTAAATATAATTGCGTTGTGGAATCGGAACTCAATTTCATGATTCAATTATAACTCTGAGTGAATGATACGAATGGTTTGCGAATAAAATTTCCAAGAAATAATAATTATTTTATCGTGAAATGAGAAATGGTTGCCCATACGTGACGCGTGTCAACCTAAGACTAAAATGATTATAGAATATTTTACTGTGATAAATGAAACAAAACACATATTCCTTGAGTGGCGTCTACGAACTGGAAGACGCAGCGTGGGCAGGCCTCCCACGCGGTGGACCGACGATCTTGTGAGGGTCGCGAGAAACCACTGGATGCGAGTAGCACAAGACCGGCCATCATCGTGGAGATCCTTGGGGGAGGCTTATGTCCAGCAGTCTTCCGGCTGATATGATGATGAAATTCGTTTCTCTCATTGTATACAGGAGGTGAGTATGATTATAAGTAGATACCTACACTAAAGACATATTAACTTTAAATTAATTTCGCCGAACTGCAATATAGTATGTAGTTTGTTGGCACATACGGCGATGATATAGGTACATAATAATATCATTCTCAACTTTATATTTGATTTTTAAACTAACATAGATATTTACATTAGTATAACTACAATTAAAAAAACTTATCTAATCTAAAAACTACCTAAAATAAACTATAAAAGTGCGTCGAAGAATTCCTCCGCATCGCTGTCGACTGGTAACGTTCCCAAAAGACTGGCAGCATTGCCACGTACGTATTGCACTTGCGAGCCTGTTAGTTCCCTTTTTGGCATTATAAATGGTGTACAACACATTGGCAAATTTGGTTTTTCTCATGTCTATAGGCGACGGTAGTCACTTACCATCAGCTGACCCGCCTGCCTCGTTGTCACTTGAGGTATAAAAAAAACTATTATGTTACTTAATTCAGCTTGTATTAATTCAGTTTTTAAAACGCCTATCAGAACTAATAATTTATAATTCCGTAGAGTGGCTATACGAGCGCCTTAAGCGAGTGCTATTTATTGAATACAGGCGCTTTATATTTAATTACCGAAATAACATTTTCACACATAAGAAGTAAGCAGAGCTTGTATTATGTTAGTAAATTATTATCAATTCTGTTCTTGTACTATGAAAACCAGTTAACTGATAGACTACTTTCTTTAACATTTATTACAACCAGACTCAGGACAAAAAGACATAGATACCTATTCATGCACACAAATAGGTAATCTGTAATCATTATTCATTCTTCGATATAATCAACAAACATCCAAGCATACATTGTAGGATAGTAGGAAATAAGAAGGATTATGAAACGGCCATCCTCTTTACAAGTCAAGGCGTTAGTTATTTATTAAAAAATGAATTAACCTAGCACATGTCTAGCTAGATTCATCAACGCCTTAAATACTCTAGTCCCAATATTAGATAGTCAGCAACAGTCGTGATGACAAAATACATCCAAAGATAATATCTTAGGTAGCAATAAACCATTAAAATCTTTGTCTGTGTCATAAACATAGTAAAATATTGAATAGACATTGTCGTGTCACGTGCAGTAATAAAATTGTACTGTAACGTGATAGGACTATACTTCCTATAGATGTCTAATAAAATGACGCGTCATCAATTTAATCAGCGGAAATATTCAGCCGGTTTGAATATTGACGGGCGGTCTAATTTCACTTTATTTGCAGATTCATATTTGCTACATATCTTAATGGAATTCACCATTTTTAGTGTTTCAAACCTTAAAAATAAAAAAAGGAAATCTTATAGGATCACTATGTTGTCGGTCAGTCTGTCAGGACAGTGTTTTTCAGGAACGCGTGGAGATATGAAGTTTAAATTAATACTCATTTCTGCAATCCCTAGGAGCAGTGAAAAAATCTAAAGTCCGAATCGCACTTGACCAGGTTTTTTTTTCTTTTCGCTGAGTAACGTAGAGGTGACGCTAACGTATTACAACAGTTTAGGCTTGCTTTCGAAGCTGTTAACAGTTCGAAATTCGAAATACCCGCTTGAGTCGCAGATGCAGATATCCGTCACTGATGTCTGTGACTTTGTCCCGAAACCAATTTGTATGGAAATTAATTATGGTTACGTATTTTCTTTTCGTTTGTATGTATAGAAAGAACAGTGTCTGCGTAGATTTTATATGAATGATATTTGAATAAAATACGAACTACCAACTATTTGCCGGTTGCTGTCTCCCGTATCGATTCAAAGTCAAAGCCATTTATTCAGTTTAGGCCCTCCTAGGAGGGCATTTATGAAGGTCGGACTGCAGAAGTTACCACCGACTCGGAAGTCAGCCTTCAACTCTAAGAACCGGCAAGATACTCATTTTTTTTATATTTTGGACCATCTGACCATAATGGCTTTTTTTATTCAAATGGTTACATATATTGTCTTCATTAGAATAGCGCCTTAATCTTAATATCTTCTTTTATTTCTAATTGAATAGGTTTTTATTAATATAAGCTGCGGGGTTCTCTTTCTGGTCAAAAAACGGCCTTCCTATGTCGGCCGCTCCGGGCCTCGTTTTGTAGGGCACCCCTCATAATATTATGAACGTAAAATTTTGTTACTGAACCACATTTTATCGCGGAATTCGATTGATATCTAGAACGCGGGTAAAACAGAAGTTAGAAGTAGGTAATTAATTTTGTTGTTTATGTATAGAGCACCTATAAAATATTATTTATATGCACGTTTCTGAGACAGGTGTTGCTTATAGTAAGAGCTACTACAGATAATCATTTGAATATTAATAATTATTTAATACCTAATTAAAAACGTGAGTTAATTCACCTGACTTTGTTATTGAAATTAATTAGGTACTAACGTAAGAAATTTTAAGATTCTTATTATTCGGTAGAGTAAGGCATCTCAATCAGCAGTAGTTACATGTCGGATGACTAATTCGGCTTCGATGTGACTTTCACAAAATTCCGTCAAAGATCCTTCGAGATTGGATCGGCCATTTCCGAGACTTTACGCTTTCTCTCAACGGCTGCACTAAAGTTTTGATATGTGAATCTCTGGCGTATAGACTATTATAAATGCGAAAGTAACTGTGTTTGTCATTTCACGCCTAAAATGTTGAATCAATATTTATGATTTCTGTAGATCTTGGAGGACATCAAATACTTTTTATTCCGGGAAAAACATAGATCCTTCGGGAACGCGGGGGACAGCTAGTCTTTGTTAGCAGCTCGCTAGCAGCTATTTAGAAAAAAAACTTATGCGGTCGGGGGATCCCTGTCAGGCAGGAAAGTCATTCCTCACCTTTCTTTTTTTAACTAAGTACCAGGATATCAGAAGTAGAACGCTACGGGCTGTGAGCTCCGAAACTACCAGAGCTACGAGATTGCGCACCTACCTTTTTGTTAAATGTACCTTTACAGTAGAATAGTATCTATGGTTCAAAAAGATTATACAATAATGTTCCACAGTATTGTTCACCGATATCGACTAGATATTGTTACTACAACATATATCTATTAGATATTTAATAAAAAGGTTAATTAATACTTTTATTTTTCATATAAAAATAAAGAAGTGAGAGAATCAATAGGATTAATGGTATCATAGCAACTATTTAACAACTTTTTTCACTGTTGAAGTTTTCACAAAAAGTCTGTGAAAAGTTTTAGTGGAACAGCCGCCAATTTGACTAAAACCTGACCGGACGAGGACTAGACTTTACAGTGACTATCAATAGGTAGCTATAACATAAAAGAAGAATATTAAAACTGAAGAAAATGTATGCGACTTTGTATCTATGGTCATGTCATGACTAAAGATTATTACAAAAAAAAATTAAACCTAATAAAGAAATGGTAGGTATTAAAATGGTTGGTAAATAATTGCATGAATCAAAAGGAACAATCCATCACAGTCTCGAACGTTCTCCCGCAAAGGCACGTGCTGATTGACACGACCAATTTAGACGAGTCGTCTGTCTGCGACTTCAGATACATACCCACCTACATTACCCATACAACGACAAACCCCAGACGCGACACAAATGCTACAATAGCATACAAAAGTTAATGGTTCATTAGCCGAAGACACGCGATTTGGAAAACTGATTGTAAAATTGTTTAATTTGATAGGTATTTTCAAAAATAAAGAATTTAATATGAAATTAATATGTGGTAAACTTTAACCATTGTAACGAACAAAAACACATATTTTAGGGAAGAAGTAAAAATATGTTGGGTAAATTCAAATGGCAAACAGAGAATCGGCCTTGTTAAATACAATATACAACCTGTGTTCAGCGACTTTTTTATTTGATATTAGTTTGTTCTATTGGTTAGTTATGATATATAATAAATTAATCTCATAGTGCCCCATAATGGCCCCATCATCGTGAGAGTGAGAGTTAAACATAAACAACGACGTGATGCCCATAAGCAAATTAAGCAATTGCTTAGTTAGGGCATCACATCTAGAGGGCACCATACTTAGACCAATAAACCACATTGGTCTATGGTACCATATCACCGTTCCATTTGTAAATCTAGACCAAAACGCCACAACTACATCTAATGATTTTTCGGTAGCAATGTTAGGAAACATTGCTATGGCAACATTAAAATGTATGCGACTGAAAGACTTTGTTTACCTTATTTATTTATCTCTTTCGTACATATTCTATGGTAGGGTAATATCTAATACGATACTAGTTTACTAGCGGATTGGGGTGCCCAATAGTCTTAATCAGGGACTGAACACAAGTTGTTCCACGGTAAAAAAAGTATGGACAGATTCCCTACATAGAAAGATAAGAGGGAATCTGATCTGTAGCTAGGGTGGGGCAATGCCCTAACTTAAAAAAATAACTAATTAGGTATGTACTAGCTCACTCACGCTCAGAAGAAAAATTTTACATGAGTACCTGAAACTACCGCTGTACCTTAAATTCAACTCTAGCTACGGTCCTGATCTGACTCCTGAAAATAATGCAGAAAATTTATTACCCAGATGAAACTCTACCATATATGATAAAGCGTACAAAAAGATCAGTTATTCTGGGAATTTTATTAATAATGTCGGTTCAATAAAGGTTTTCGGGAAAGGATCATTCCCTTTTATGTAAACGTATCAGAGTAGGATTAACAAAGGATTATTAAATCCGACCTATTATTAATATTATGAATGCAAAAGTGTTTGCGTATAATCGTTTATATTTGCGTTTAATCTCGTCGTAACAGCTAAACGGTTAAAAAAATATTGACACATAGCTCAGACCAAATAAAAAAGGTATACAGAGTCACAAAAGAAGCTGAATTTAAAAAAGAAAGCCGATCGCGTTCCTGTGTGACGCGAGTCACGCGGGATAACGTACGTGCAGGTCACGCACACAACTTCGTGCACGTGCTTCTACCTTTTTAGGGTTCCGTACCCAAAGGGTAAAAACGGGACCCTATTACTAAGACTTCGATGTCTGTCCGTCTTTCTGTCTGTCCGTCTGTTCGTCTGTCCGTCTGTCCGTCTGTCTGTCTGTCCGTCTGTCCGTCTGTCCGTCTGTCCGTCTGTCCGTCTGTCCGTCTGTCCGTCTGTCCGTCTGTCCGTCTGTCCGTCTGTCCGTCTGTCCGTCTGTCCGTCTGTCCGTCTGTCCGTCTGTCCGTCTGTTACCAGGCTGTATCTCAAGAACCGCGATAGCTAGACAGTTGAAATTTTCACAAATTATGTATTTCTGTTGCCGCTATAACAAAAAATACTAAAAACAAAATAAAATAAATATTTAAGGGGGGCTCCCATACAAAAAACGCTATGTTTTTGCCCTTTTATATGAATCAGAATGTTTGTTTTCATCAGCCAATCGAGTTCACGGGGGCCGCTTTAACTTACATAGAAATATTAATAAAAAATACCAATTATAAAGGTCAAGCGATAAACTTATAGAACTGTTTGTTTTTGTTGGTATGAAACATTTATTCTAATATTAAGTAGGTACCTACTTTACTACGTAGGGTCCGCCCGAGGTGTCGTCTGGGTTTCCGGAATAAAAAGTTGCCATCCCTCTCCATACCATAGGTTATCTGGGACCCAAATTTAATCACGATTAGTAGTAAAAGTAAAGTTTATGACTTTGCCTTTCACTTGATATCAATAAAAATATTCTAAGAATATAAAATGAGACTTCCCGGGAATCCATGCTTTGAAATATATGGAATATTTTTCAAAGCATAGATTTTTTTTATTTTACTAAGGTTGGAATTTCCATTACGTCAGAAAATTCCTAAAAAAAAAAACAAATAATGAGTTTCTTTATGTATCTTATTCTAATAAAATCAAACAACATGTGTATTATCTATTCCATGAAACAAACAACAACTACACCAAATATCTTGTTTTTGTCGCTCGCTTCCTATTAAGGCATCCCTTTCTAACTTCGGAAATTGAATTTCCTGCTTCCGGCTAGGTATGTTCTCTTGATGGCCATTATCGGGTACTGTTATTGATCACTAGTTGATCAATCAGGTTTTTAAAAACTTAAAAGGGGAGTCCCCATGTAATTACTGTACTTGTAATGTAATAAAGAAATTTAGATTTTTTTTATTATGACTCATAGTCCTTGCGGCCGCACTCAAATTTTAAGGCGATGATAGCTCAGTAGTAGTGACGTCGGATACCGCAGCAAAGGTCGTGGGTTCGAATCCTACAATGAGCTTGAGATGAAACCACAGCACGGTGGTAGGGTCACGACTGGCTGGCTACCACCCTCAAGTTGAAAAATCTGTCGCCAAGCATCTTTTGGTGTGTTCCGGCAGTAGCACTTGAGAGCCAGTTGCACTTTAAGGCATTGTAATAAGGTTTACAATACGTTGGCAATCTTGCTGGTACTGTTAATGTCTATAGGCGACGGTAGTTACTTACCATCAGGTGACCCGCCTGGCTCGTTGTCACTAGTGGTATAAAAAAATGCAAATTTAATAAG
Organism: Ochropacha duplaris; assembly: GCA_951361185.1. Taxonomy (NCBI): domain Eukaryota; kingdom Metazoa; phylum Arthropoda; class Insecta; order Lepidoptera; family Drepanidae; genus Ochropacha; species Ochropacha duplaris. The sequence goes on along the minus strand of OX592704.1, from coordinate 3,593,518 downwards.
TAATAGTTGATTATCTTATTAATTATTAGTTAGAGAGTTTTACCTGTCAAAAAAATCTTATTGACGAGCAAAGAACCTTCGTGCTGATTTACCAGTCAGTAAGAGTTATTGATGAATAAATATGTGCAATTTCGAGACTTTTTGGCGGGATCTTGCGAATTGACGTTGCGTTTTCGTTTTATTTTCATTAAGTACATAATGTATTTTGTAATTAATTAATAATATTGGTGGTGTTTTGTCTAATAAAGTTCAAGGTAAAAGCACCAGCAGAGTGAAATGAAAGGAAAGCCTGTATCGTAACTTTTCAGGTTATCTCAAAAAGTCTGTGAAATCTTTTTATGGAACGGCCGTTTTCACTAAAAGCTGACCTGTCTTGTACGGACGATGACTAACTTTACTGTGAATGTGATAAAACGAGACTATAATATAAGAGCAGAGTAATACTATCTTGATATTGGCAGAAATCTACTAAGGGACGATTCCCAGCAAAACCTAAAGTGCAATTTCATTTAGACTCGATCGATACAGAAGTAGTAAAGTGGTTTGGTTTCAGAATAGCATAATTGTAGCGTATAAATTGTTTTAACAATTCTTATGATATAAATAAAAATACAACGGATATTAATTAAGGCTGTTGGTCTCAAACAGATTGACTAAAAATAATTTCGGCAGTGAGCATTTACTATTTGACCGCTGTATAATACTAACATGTATTCATTGTCATTATTGTATTTCAAAAACGTAGCTCATTTGTTTAAATCTAATATATAAAATTCTCGCACAGTTTTAGTAACCGAACTCCACTTGGTAGTTTGTGCCGAACTCCTCCGAAACGGCTGGCAGATTTTTATGTTTTTTTTTGTGTATATTCGGTGGGTCTAAGGATAGGTCGTAAAGTATATTTAATACCGGTAGATCCCACAGGGTACCGGATCCCACGGGAACGCGGGCGAAATTGCGGGGGACAGCTAGTAAATAAAGAAATAAATATCCTGGGATATAATTCACCAGATAACTGAATATACTACATAAATATAGGGACTTGTTTTTTTTTAATAAATAGACCTACACCCACCCACACTCAGGACTTTGTTCTGGGTGGGAATAGAACCCATGATCTACAAAGTGACAGGAAGTGTTCTTACCAGCCACACCACGACTCGTCTGTTTCCCTTGTCCCATTCGTTCTCTTTAATAACTAAAACAATGAGTAAGTGTTACAATTATCAGAACTAAGAATAAAACTCTTCAATTTGAGACTATGCTTAGCCCGGAAAAAATCACTAGCAAACATCCAAGCAATCAATCGTGTTAACTTTATTAGAGTACCTATTTGTAACGGAATACGTGCTAATTTAAATGATTCATTACATTACTAGCTGAATAATATTTTGTAATAGACTTCAATTACCTGTTACCTATAGTATTTTTTTTCTGTAAAAATAAAACCATCCCGCATTTTATAGCGTACCTACCTGTCTAGAATCGTAACAAAGATAATTCGCGGAATTTAATTAAGTAAAGAATCGCACTAATATTGTAAATGTGAAAGTTTGGATGGATGGATATTTGTTACTCTTTCACGCAAAAACAGCTGAACGGATTTTGAAGAATCTTGGCACACAGGAAGATCATATCCTGGAATAACACATCGGATACTTCTTATCCCGGGAAAGGATAAGATCCTTCGGGAACGCGGGGAGGAAACCTAGTGGCAAATAAGCAAATACCACAAAGATTTAATGTTGAAAACTTCGATTCTTGTCTAGATTAAATGTTTACAGAAGCTTCAATTTCACGTAATAACTGATGTTACTAAAGCTTAGAAGGAATCATTTAGAAATGACAAAAATAGAGTTCACAACAATTATATGCGGCTACTCCATAATACAAAACCACATAATGCACTTTGAAACAAACACAAAAATTATATTCGAAATAACTCTTTTAGAAACACCTGATCTAATACGGAACATAACATACCTACCTTCCCTTTACAATTCAAATAACCACATGTTCAATCTAATAATTTTAGTAGACTTTGTTATACCTACTCGTTACAGAGGAATGTAATGCTTTTCTTCTATCAATTATATAAGGTACTAATTTCATAATACATACTTACTATATTTATAATTATTTAAATTATAGATGCTAAAGTTAGTTTCTTTTTATTAGTTATTTCTTGATGTCTAAACGAGCTACAATAAACATTAAAAATAAGATAAAAATTGGTGAAACTTAGATTCCCGGAATGTGGATAAAACCGCAAGAGATATCTCAGAGACATACTCTATGAAATCCTCCACGCCTATATCTATCTATATGTCTTACTAGCGACCCGCCCGCGGCTTCGCCCGCGTGGACTACACGTTATATCGCGCAAGTGGGGGTGATGGAGGGGGGATAAAAGATAGCCTATGTTCTCTCCCAAGGCCTACTCTATATCTGTGCCAAATTTAATCTAAATCGGTTGAGAGGTTTAAGCGGGAAAGCGTAACAGACAGACAGACAGACAGAGTTACTTTCGCATTTAAAATATTAGTTAGGATTAGCCCGGCCGGCCGCCGCGGGTCGGTACCGCCGCGGCGCCGCAACAACTACGTCCCTGCATTTTAAATTTGTAATATCTTCGGAAATATTCACTTAAATAACATGCTGTAAAAAGCATATTGATCTATAATAAATGTACAATTTATTAGAGGTACTTAATTGGATAAGGATTAATATTGTATTGTTTAAAATCACTTCGTAAATAATCACTTTTTAGTAAAGGATAAAAAATGGTTATGGTGGGTTATCCCTAAGAGATAGACATATACCATCGCGGACTTTTTTGTTGAACTTTTTAAGGTGGACAATACTGTAGTATATTATTTTGGTCTATCTCGTAGGGTTCAGCCAGCGTTTGCAATATAAGCGCAAAAAAATGCTTAATTACGACATCACATTAGAAACCTCTAAATTTATCAGTGTTTCGCTACTATATTATGCATGTATTATACATATAAACCTTCCTTAAGAATCACTCTATCTATTAATAAAACCACATCAAAATCCGTTGCGTAGTTTTAAAGATTTAAGCATACATATTGACAGACAGCGCAAGCGATTTTGTTTTATACTATGTAGTGATGATAATCATTCATACAAATTTGTTAGCCATTTCGACGTGATTTAATCTATCTGTATACATACCATACATACTAATATTATAAATGCGAAAGTGTGTCTGTCTGTCTGTCCGTCTGTCTGTTTGTCGAGGTAACAGACAGACAGACAGACATTCACGCTTAAACCGCTGAACCGATTTAGATGAAATTTGGTGTAAGTAGAGATAGATGGAACTTTGGAGAAGGCTTTAACTTAACCTTTTTTATCCCGGGAAAAGATAAGATCCCTCGGGAACGCGGGTGTAACCGCGGGGCGGAAAAATAGTATGTATATAAAAGCGAAATACTAAATAAGTACCTATGAAAGTATAAATGCTACGAACTTGAAATTTGGCAGATATGTAGATACATAATAGAGAGTAGGTATCTGCTAAGAATAGGGTTCTTCAAAATATGAGGTTTATGCAAGGCGGGGACGTGATCGTGACGCCTCTGGTGTTGCAATCGCCCATAGGCCAACCATCAGGTGGGCCGTAAACTTGTTTGCCACCTAGTGGTATAAAAACAAAGGATTTTTTAAAATTGAAACCTCCTCAAGGATTCACTCGAGAACGCGGGTGAAATTATCTGTACAAACTTTAACATTTGTACTCTTAAAATAGAATGTATTTACCTGTCGTATGATTGGTAGACAGGACTTTTCTAGAACATTTGATTCAGACAGGAAGGATGCAAGGCGACGCGCGGCGTCTCGTTAGAATTTTCTCATCGATTCAACGGGAGACTGCATTTACGAGATATAGGTACATGTACTTAGGTATCTGTTGCACAAGCTACCTAGACATTCACCAAGGGTGAATTATTCTTATCGAAATACTATTTTTGAGATTTTTGCCTTAAAACTAGTTTCTTTAATGGAAATAAAATATGGACTTACGTTGTCTAGTTTGCTTTATCAAAAATCTACGGTGACACCTATTAGGGCTTTTAATTATAACATTGTGAAACGAAAAATGATTTCCGACATACGTTGTAGAGCAGCATAATCAAATCAAAAATATTTTATTTCGTAGGTCAATTAAATTACACTAAGTATTTTAAGACAGATTTTTATAATGCAGTTTAATTGACTGAATGCTTCACTTTATCTATTGTAATAGTCCTGATGTAAAATGGTTGACTTTCTATCATTGAATTTGTCTTCTCTGGCGTACTGGACCTCCTTCAACGAAAACAGTCAGAGATTACTTACACAAGCGTTTGCCTGCATGTGCATACAAAATCTAAACCAATTTATAGCTTCAACAAGGTTAATTCTCTATCAAATATTGCACCACACAATCACTACACCACATAATTTCTAAAACGGCTCTTATCTGTACTTATCTCTACATAAACTGGATTCACCGCGCTGACCACAGATCGTTGACGGTGGCACTTGAATATATCTTGATGTCTTGTAGGAAGAACCACAATGAACATCGTAGAGTTAATTTTAATTGAATTAAGTGATTAATTGTTGTGTATTACTTTTTTATTTACTGTCATACCGTGAAAATGGATAAAGCCATTGGATTAAGCGCATTCGAAGAAGCGGTTTTTTTAAAGAGCATTCATAACTCAGTTTCGATCAAAATGTCGCTTATACCTTATTACCTTTAAACCCTCGATGCTTTATTTAACTCTAATTATGTAGTGGTAGTTTCTGATATAAGTGTTATTTGATGTCTGAGAAATGGATCCAATTTTTTATCCAATACTGCATATTTTTACCCGACTACGGGGTAAAAGGAGGGGTGTTAGCTACTTGTTTGTGTAGCACATTGGTGGTTTTTAATTTTACAACACTTTTATGTTTAGAGTAGAATTCTAGTGAGTGTACTACAACTGACACCAAAGAAATAAAATAATTACAGAAACTAGTTTCACCTAATTTCACCTTGAACCTATCTTTGGTTCAATGTCCTTCTCCAAGGTTTCATATATCTCTACTATACCAAATTTCATCTAAAGCATGAACAGACTAACAGATAGACAGACAAACACACTTTCGCATTTATAATATTTGTGTAGATATTTGGTACAGTTGTCGGAAGCGTTTTAAGCGCTCCATGACATGAATTATGAATGGCAGCCCTCATATAAAACTTGATATAACCTACCGCATTTCAACTCGTACACTCATCCGGTCCCATAATAAGGAGTCTAATCCTACAACTATACCTACTTACTTAGGTAAATCAAACGAATCGGGAGCGCTCGGACTGAAACCCATAGAATCTTTCGGATATTTCGATTCTTGACATCATACACCCACGACCTTCGCCGTGGTATCAGACGTCACTACCACTGAGCTATCATTGGCTAAAATCGCCTTTTTATCAATGGAAGAGATGCGCGGGAGCAACATTGGGCGCAAATCATATGTTGCGTGCAGACGAGTATTTATGTAGTACCCAGCATATTCAATAGTCTTTGGTACCCAGTAGCGCGCCTACCGCCATCGCGGGTGCACGTCTCATACATTTTTAAAAATCTAACCTCGTATAGAAACCGCGTGTTAATATTTATAATGGTGAGTGTATTTTGTTTGTTAAACTGTGTAACAAGTGCCGTGAATTATTATTTTCCCCACATTATGCCACCTGCTCTTTGTTACCAAATTAGTTTTTCCATGCAATCACGTGTCTCGCTGCTTTTTCAACTAGGAAATGTTACCTGGTGAATAAAAATAAATTTGCCACTTAAAGTTGTAGTGTAGACAGCTATGAAAAATTATATCAGTCTATGTTAACATATCAAAATTGTTATTTATTAATTAGTAATATTTTTTCATTAACATGCTCTGAAGTTTACTGTTTTAACACAAAATATTGTTAAAATAATGTACCTATAAATTACGCTTTTGTTAAAATAGTTCGCGATATTTTATTTATTTATGCAAATTATTACACTCAAAACAAATAATACCAAAAATTTTATATTTGCTTCTACAAAGTTGTATAGGTATTCCATTTTTTGAGAAATTAAAGCTTGCGTTAAGGCAGTGCAGTGCACGCGCGTATAATATAATAACATTAAAAAAAATAAAAAAAATTATACAACTATAATAAACAATACTTCGAGCAACTAAAACAGTTTAGCGGTTAAAATAAAATCGATACTTATGCATATGCACAAGTACATTCTAATATTATAAAATTCGAAAGGTACTCTTCCTGTCTGTCTGTTACCATTTCACGCCTAAACCGCTGAAACAATTTTTATGAATTGTGGTACAAAGATAGATGGGACTTTAGAGAAGGACGTAGGATACTTTATATATCAAGAAAATATAAGATCCCTCGGGAACGCGGGTGAAACATGTCTGTTTGTCCTGAGTCTGGGTGTAATTATCTATTTAAGTATGTATTTACAAACAAAAGGTAGTCTATGTAGTATATCAGTCATCTGGTTTCCATATTACAAGCTCTGCTTAGTTTGGGATCAGATAGCCGTGTGACAAATGTCCGAGGATATTCATTTAGCCATTCAAACAATTACATTACAAGAAAAATACATTACAAAAAAACTCAAAGCGAAGTATACAAAACTGTCCAACATCATAACAACCAATTATAGATAAATATCATCTTGACTCTTAATTCAACGAGCAATTATCTTAAAACTAAAAAATACCTTAAAAAATTATCACGTCAAATAAAACGCCAATAATTGAGCTCCACGATCGAAGGCGACGTCACCTTGGATTTAATTGATCGTTCACTGATCAACTTCATGGTCTTACATTACGAGCCTAATGCTTACAACTCTCTGAAACTGATATGTACTGATGCAAATCGAAACCTGACTGATCATTATGAAAATTTATCTCACATTCAAAATCAAAACTCATTTATTCAGTTTAGGCCCTGGTAAGAACGTTACAATTGACTCTACCACCGGTTCGGAATACATTAGCTGTTTGACCCACGTTCTCAAGGGATCTTATCTTTTCCTGGCATTAAACTTTCTTATGTAATTCTCCAAGGTCACATTTATCTCTATACCAAATTTCATAAACATTAGTTCAGTCGTTTAGGCGTGAAAAGGTAACAGACAGAAAAACAGAGTTAGGTACTTTCGCATTAAATAAGGTTTCGAAACATTTTTTTGCTTGTATTTAATCAATTATAAGTGATTTTGCCGAAGGTGGTAAGTGTAAAAGCAAATGCAGCTACCAGCACATCGGTAGGTGATAGTGGCCAGCCATGCAAGAACTAAAATGATATGTACTATATAATAATATTATTCAAGACATCACGCCAGTATATATAATTTTAAATATCCGAAACGTTATAAGATAATTATGTAATGTATAACTCTATTATTTTTATATTACTTATAAATACAACAAGACAAAAACTAAAACAAATAGTTGTTCCCTAACACCAAATATACTTTAATATTTGCCTTATGTACGGGTTTAATAAGTTTTGACTTCAAAAGTAGGTCAACCAAAAGCAGATACAGAAAATATATTAATTAAAACGCTCTACTTTTTTCTGTTTCATTCGACGTGAACTCTACTAATTACAAGCCTGAGTTTTACTCGTATGAAAATAAAAAAGGCAGGTGCGAGTCGATTTGGATCAAATTTCGTACTTAAATATAATAATAATAAGGTTTTTCGTTTTATGTTTATCAAGCCTATTTTATCACCTGGAAAATTTAGATTTTACTCCAAAAAAAAAGACGAGCGAAGCTGGACTACATCATAATTTTAACTTGGCACAAAAAGAAATATGAAAAAGTGAGTACATAACAAAATTGCACTTTTACATTTAAAAAAATCCTGTTACGAGTTAACCGGTACATCTCACCCAGACCAGCGGGTGACCTAGATACTAAACTAGGCAGCCTGCACTTGCTTGAGATTAGTTTACTAACGTGCGACAAGATAGTCTTAAACCGGTCTTAGATTGAAAATTACGTTCGGGTATTTAAACATTTTTGTTGCTGAATTTTCGATTCAAAAAAATTGTTATACCTAATGTTTATCTTTAAAGAGCTGGCTAATAGGTTAATGTTTTGTACTGGTGACCTAAGACCTGGCAGTTTCCTCGCACTACGTATCAGCATTGCGATACAGCGAGGAAACGCTGCCAGCATCTTCGGAACCTAGCCAAGGGGGCCTAACTTTTTAAATTATTTTAGTTAGTTTTAGTTTTAAAATGTATTTATTTAATAATTATTAGTATCTTTACAATAAAAATATACCTAAACATTGTAGTTTAGATATATTCATTATATAATCGTGTCTAAAATGTGTCAATTTAAGGGTTTTTAATTGGGAGCCAGGGCTAAAATAATACATTGGCTTAAAATTTTGCCTGATTGCATTTTATGCCTTATTTGCATGAATATATTAGAAAGTATCAAAAGCATCTTAGATATCTCTGTAGTTTTAAAATATAAATCAATCTTCACGGTTTTTAGTATCGAATAGGCAAGTAAAAATATTATACATACCTACCAAACATACAAAAAAATATCTTAGTAAAAGGGTCACCATTCGAAATATTTAATATTAATATGACATTTAATGAAATTGACACTTTTATGAGGTCATTTTTGTGTATTTGGTAGGTGATCCGCCCACATCTTAGAGTAAATAATATACAAGTTACATATTTATTTTACAAAAGTAACCATCTGGATGGATTGGCATTTTTATCTTTAAATCTCTTTGATGAATGTCTGTTTGTCTTAACTCTGACTGTAATTATCACTTTATGTATTTATTTTAAAAGAAAAAGGAATACCATGTGGTATTTATCTGGTTTCCATATTACAAGCTCTGCTTAGTTTGTGACCAGAAGGCTGCGTGTGAAAAATGTCCCAGGATTTTACGTTAATATGACTTATAATCTTCAATGTAAATTATTCAAAACAAATATTTAAGTTTACCTAGGCAAAATTGTGTCTTCAATTTGTGACTTCCTCTTATTAAATCACTATAACCATAATGATAAACTACACACAAAATTGCAATGTATTTGATGTGATGAGTTCCAACAACACAGTCGGAGTAAATTACTTGTAAATAACGCTTGAAGCTATTTCGCGTATTTTGTTATTATATTCAACGTTGTGACGTCATAATCATTTTCATATCGTATTATATTATTCCGATAATGTAATTTATTTTCAGTTACAATCAGATTTATTTTTTATTTAAATAATTACGAAGACTCGAGAGACTTTAGTGTCATTAAAAAAACGTGCCCGTACCTACAATCTGATGGGATTATTACTGGATGACCCAATAGATCCTGTGATGTTATTATTCCCCACAATCCCAAAACTTGAACAAAATATCATTGATAGGATTGCTGCTCTCTCTATACCTATCCACGATATTGCAGTAAATTCGTTGTCAGAAACATTTTCCTCGTCTGAGGGCTTTTCATGGAAAAACCGCGGGATAAATTCGTAATCAATATTGGACTGGTGCACTGCACTACGCAACTCGACGTTTACATAGCTGAAAAGCTTTTGCTTTTGCAAAGGATTAATCACTCATGAAATGGTTGGACAAACATGGCCAAAGTCCAATGGTCAAATATTGGCCGTGATAATGGCCAATATGAGCGTTCCTCAATAAGTACGTCAATGAGATTAAAATAAGCGACGCGAATGTGATTCAGGTACTGTAGGCTAACTATATTTTAGATAATTACAATATTTATTATAAAAATATTCCTCGAGGCTGCCCATAGCTGCTTTTAGAAATGTATGTGCGTAGTAAGCCAATATTACTACACCATTTTATAGAACTTGAAAATCAGTATTTATTGTTGTAACAATTTTCGCGAGTATAATTTGAATTGGTCTTATAGATTTGACGTTATTTATGACAATTTAGTTACCTATTATTATCAATAATTATGATAAAACAAGTACTTTATTGCCTTTTGATAAAATTTATTAGCGAATTATTTGATAGTCAATTAAACTCTAAATTGAATAAATGTGACGAATCAATCATCATCATCATATCAACCGGAAGACGACCACTGCTGGATAAAGGCCTTCCCAAGGATCTCCACAATGGCCGGTCTTGCGCTACTCGCATCCAGTGGCTTCCCGCGACTCTCAAAATATCGTCGGTCCACCGTGTGGGAGGCCTGCCCACGCTGGGTTGTCCGGTTCGTGGTCGCCACACGAGGACTTTTCTGCCCCATCAACCGTTAGTTCTGCGAGCTATGTGCCCCGCCCACTGCCACTTCAGTTTAGCAATCTTCGGGCTATGTGACTTCGCCAGCGGATTTCATAATTTCTGATTCGATCTCGGAGGGAAACTCCTTCTTCCTTTTCAATGCTCTTTGGTTGACCTTGACCATTATTAGGAATCTTCAATTAAGTATTCTCCATGTCACTTAGTACCTATATTCTTCAAAATAACAAAAAAAATAGATTGCTAGGAAAGTCCAAAATTTATATTGCTCTACCAATTAGATATCAGTATGTACCTATTATGGATTCGTTGCTATAGCATTGACTTTAGAATTATATTTTATCATTAAACAATTTTAGGGCTCCGTCGTCAAACATCAAACGTCTGCTCATTTAGTAAGTAGAGTATCGTTGAATAAGGTCTTTATAAAATATTGTTCTGCGATAATATTCCAATATCGTTTACTATTTATGGAATTAGTGTAATTAGTGGAAGGGTAAAGTAGCCGTTTTGCAGACCTGACAAATCTACAGAGCTAAATAAAAAACTGAAGTTACATTGAAACTCTCACGTCTATTTTATAGCTCACGCGCTATACTATGTTCGATACTTCAATCAAAAACTCATTTCCGAATTCGGTAAAAGTACGGAACCCTTCGGTAAGCATTCCACATGCACTTAGCCTGTTTTAGTCATCGTCATCTACACTACTATATGATAAAAAGGAAAGATTTGTTACGAATAAACTCAAAATTTTCTAGACCTATTTCAAGAATTCTTTCAGCATTGGAATTCTACATTATCCCTGAGTAACATAGGCTATATTTTTATTCCGGGGAAAGACATGATCCAACGGGAACGCGGGTGAAACCGCGGGGGATAGCTAGTATCGATATAAACAAAAGAATAATGTATGGTTGCTGAATACAATATAAAGGCATCAGCCTGGCCATCCAAAGAGGAAACGCTGCCAGCCTGCTAGGAACCTTGTCGATCGGCAGCAGCGGCAGCATCGAGGTAGTTGTATATAGATTGTATATTTTATACATTTGATGTAAATATATTGTAAATAACTAATAAAGAACCGTATGTGAAGATACAAGATTCAAAAATTTGTAGGTACATAACTTTGCCGGAATTATTTTTCCTTGTATTTAATTTTATTCTACCGATCAAATAGAGGATTGATTAAAACATATTAACTTTCTGCTGCGCGATTTCAAAAGCGATATCCTATTTTACCTTCTCAGGAGATGAATTTTTGAAAACCCTTTCATTGAGTGCCTTCGCTTCATTTTAAAAGGAATATGTGTGCTCAATAGCAAGTAGGATTGCTTAAAAACCAGCGCGGCGGCTGCTGGACCGTTACTTATTGATCTATAGTAATACTTAAATTTACATAAAATGTATATGTCTGTGTTTTAGTATGTTTATAATGGAGAACCATAACACTGATTTTAATGCAAAGATTAAGCTATTTCATTACTCAATTATTTAATATCATATACAAAATACTGACTCCTTGATATTATTGCTCTATGACTTGACGCAACTACTGTAAAATTAAGATTATAATTACAAAATAAATCCTGTGTGTGACCCAGACATTAGAATTATTCATATCGTGAATTGAAAACAGAGGTAAGTCTAATCATTTACCTGATAATACAAAATTACTATTGATTCGACATTATTATCGATATAGGATGAAAGGCGATAGAGTTATTGTTATCAAAAGGATTGGAATCACTCTTTTTTCAACAAGTAGACATTCAAAATACTTGTGGTTGCTTAGTGATTAAAATATAATACAAGGATGTTCCGAGAAGTTACTGATAATTTACCTAGATAGACATTTTAAAAAAATAACTCCATAGAGGCATTTCGTTGAAAAAATAAATGAAGCTCTACAATTTCCAACAACTGTCTCAAAGGCTTTACATTTGTGTTTTCTTTTTGTGAATAATTAATTATCTGAAACAACTGTGATTGAAGAAGATTTCTTTTTATAAGTTAAAGAAACTTTTGAATGTCCTTTTATATAATATATACTCCTACAACAAACTCATTTAGACAGCCCTGGATTTAAGGACGTACAATGTACTGACTTCGTGTTCATTTTTTATCATTAATTACCTACTATTTATCAATAATGTATACTCGTTATCTACTTCGTTGTATACATAAACATTAAAACATTTGTATATTCGGCAATACCTACCTACCTACATAACTACTATAATAATATAAATCAAGGAAATAATAATCATGTGACATTTACAACCTTAAGTATAACGGATTAGATGTTGACGGTGATAACCTCAGATGGCTTTTAGGCCTTTACGCATCTCATGAGTATTATTACACTATCACAATCTTTAACCACATACATCTCTTACCCCATGTACATAATATGTACCTATATGAAATCTAGACTAATATCTGTATTAGGTATATTTATACATTGCATATCACATACTAATAAAAAATACTATGCTGATACGCAATGATAGGTATTATAACTTGGTGATAGGTATGAGCTTGCAATGGGGAACGAGATAAAGATTCTTAGTCTATGGCTTGGCGAAATATTTCATATCGATTACCAATTGATCGATTAGTTTGTCATCGATTTACTGTCTTCTATCCCCTGCCAGTTTGTTTCTATGACTCTATGCGATTCTATCAAATAACGATTCATATGTCTATATTACATTTTTAAATATTAATTGTAATATTTAATTGTTGACTAGAAATCACTTGCTTTTATCATTAGGTTTTATAAGATTTGTCACGTTTGAAAATGAATCATTAAAAATTACGTCTAGCAAAATGAATGAGAAAATGAGAAACCATTAAATCTACTTTGTAAATGATAATTGACGCTGCCACACTGAAATATAAACCAGGGAGTATATTTCACCGCTGTCATCGGTTTAAACTAAAGCATTGTGGTACAACACTAATATAGGTAGTCATGAATACATTAGGCGATTTGTCACATTCGATACGGCACGTGCAAAATCAATGATTCGGTAGTATTTGATAAGCATATTATGTATGTGTGTTAATTGGTTTCTTTTCAACAATTCTAATTGATTTTAATTAAATTTGAGCCGGAATTTACATATTTTTAATTATTTATGATGGCAAAAATGTTGCTAATTTATTTTGTCAATAAAGCCAAGCAGATTGGTGGAATTATATCAACCAGTTATACTGCCTGTAAACATAAAAAAGTCTTAAACCAGTAAACCAACCGTAAGTTATTAAATGCATTGACACCTCCGTACTGATTTCTTTGAGCTGCATAGTGGCACGGCTCAAAGGCACTTTTTATCGGTTTCGAAAGCAGTTAATAAGTTTCCGAGAAGCTCAGGTAAGGCCGGTGTGTGATGGCATCCCTAATAATCAACTCAGAACATCGAAATACGGGGAGTTCGTTGAACGCCGTCGTTCGGTAGAGTTTTTGTCTGGTCTCTTGCATAATGTAAAGTTTAATCGCACGTTCATAATTTTCGATTAAAGCCACTATCAACGCTAACATAACTCTTATCTACTTAAATATAAACTTGTCAACCTTGGCTTAGTATAGTTGTCGGTTTTAGGGATCCTTGCCCAATGGGACCATATTACAAAGCCTAAGTCGACCGTCTACCAATGTGTCAGTTACAGTGATTATGTTGGGTTTAAATTGTACAGTTAAGTTGAATTACAGAACCACAAAGTTAGATTTACTTATTATTATTTTACGGAATCCTCCGTACGCGAGTCCAAGTCATACATAATCGGTTTTTATCAATAAATTAAAAACCGCGTGTTGTTTATTATGTGTGCCACATAGTTTATCTTTCAAAATTAATGATAAAGACTGCAGCTACAAATTTTTGAGCCGAACTACCTATTTTAATTTAAGGTGATGATAGCTCAGTGGTAAATGCGGTAAGTCGGATACCGCGACCAAGGTCGTGGGTTCGAATCCTACAATGAGCTTGAGCTTTCGGTGAAGGAAAACATCGTGAGGAAACCATAGCACGGTGGTAGGGTACTTTGTAGTACCCGACTGGCTGGCTACCACCCTCAAGTTGAAAATCTGTCTCCAAGCACCTATCGGTGTGTTCCCACAGCTGCACTTGAGAGCCAGTTCCCATCTAGGCTTTGTGTGCTTTCCACCTTCGGCCACATCATCACTTACCATGGTGAGATTGAGGTCATTATAAAACTGTACTTAGGTTTGAACCTAGCCTTTAGAGAAAAAAATACTCTGGCTAATGGAAAACCAAATTTTGAAGAGATTTTTCAGCATAAATAATTTACATACGTAAACAATTTGATGCAAAGAGAACAAATAAAAACAAAATGTACCTAAATCTAAAATAAATAACGCAAATAAATAAGATAAAAAATGGCCCACAGAAGCACGCAAAAATCAAATAAGTATATTGATTAGTATTCAATATACTTATTTGATTTTTGCGTTGATCAAATAAAATAATTACAATATAATATGAATTACACTTAATGGCACACTTTCTTTTTTTTTTATTACAAATCCTATAATACATGTGAAATTATTTATATGAATGTTTGCTACTCAATGCTCTAGCAATGTCTGAACCTATTTAGATTAAATATCCACATACATAATAGAACATATGCTGGAATAAAATATAAAATAACTTTGAGTAATGCACAAATGGTCTGTTGACTCGCGACATTAACCTGTCAAACAACTCGTCAACTCGCGCACAGTTTTCAAAATTTCAAAATTTGCGCCCAATTTTCAAGTAAATGTCATCGTCCCGATTGTCCCATTTGAGAACCAAGTGGTGCGGACTCTGAAACCCCGATTGTCCCAAGAAAAAACTGACAGGTTAATCACACCTGAGTAAATGTGCCTAAACACCGGTCATAGACCCTATTACGAATGTATCCTGTGTGTATACGGTTCATTGTTATGTAATAAGTAAAAACAATGAGTATCATTAATAATACTTTCCTATTTAAAATATTTTATAAATGCATGTAGAAGGTTGCCGATTTCGATATATGTAGTTTTACATTAACTTGTGCTATACCTATATGATAGTTTGTTTGAACTGGAAATATGAACCAAAACTATATTATAAATTTAACAACAGTATTTGACATAACATCGAAATATATCATGGACGCGGTCCTCGTCGAATTCTTCATTCATATAAATGTTATATGTAAGCTAATAAAATTGTTTTATAAAAAATGCCTTGTATTTGTGCAACTGCTAATAATCTGATAATTAATACAATTTGAAACAAAAGAAATAAAATACACATGGCGTAGATAAATAAAACTGCTGTACAGCAAAAATAGGTATTGTTTTGTTGAATCCACGATGCCGTTAAATTGACGATGCAACATGCAACATGATGAAATATATACATGAATACAGTAATTTATATTTATATATATAACGTTGTTTTAGTATGTATTCTATTACCTATTTTAATTTAAGGTGATGATAGCTCAGTGGTAAATGCGGTAAGTCGGATACCGCGACCAAGGTCGTGGGTTCGAATCCTACAATGAGCTTGAGCTTTCGGTGAAGGAAAACATCGTGAGGAAACCATAGCACGGTGGTAGGGTACTTTGTAGTACCCGACTGGCTGGCTACCACCCTCAAGTTGAAAATCTGTCTCCAAGCACCTATCGGTGTGTTCCCACAGCTGCACTTGAGAGCCAGTTCCCATCTAGGCTTTGTGTGCTTTCCACCTTCGGCCACATCATCACTTACCATGGTGAGATTGAGGTCATTATAAAACTGTACTTAGGTTTGAACCTAGCCTTTAGAGAAAAAAATACTCTGGCTAATGGAAAACCAAATTTTGAAGAGATTTTTCAGCATAAATAATTTACATACGTAAACAATTTGATGCAAAGAGAACAAATAAAAACAAAATGTACCTAAATCTAAAATAAATAACGCAAATAAATAAGATAAAAAATGGCCCACAGAAGCACGCAAAAATCAAATAAGTATATTGATTAGTATTCAATATACTTATTTGATTTTTGCGTTGATCAAATAAAATAATTACAATATAATATGAATTACACTTAATGGCACACTTTCTTTTTTTTTTATTACAAATCCTATAATACATGTGAAATTATTTATATGAATGTTTGCTACTCAATGCTCTAGCAATGTCTGAACCTATTTAGATTAAATATCCACATACATAATAGAACATATGCTGGAATAAAATATAAAATAACTTTGAGTAATGCACAAATGGTCTGTTGACTCGCGACATTAACCTGTCAAACAACTCGTCAACTCGCGCACAGTTTTCAAAATTTCAAAATTTGCGCCCAATTTTCAAGTAAATGTCATCGTCCCGATTGTCCCATTTGAGAACCAAGTGGTGCGGACTCTGAAACCCCGATTGTCCCAAGAAAAAACTGACAGGTTAATCACACCTGAGTAAATGTGCCTAAACACCGGTCATAGACCCTATTACGAATGTATCCTGTGTGTATACGGTTCATTGTTATGTAATAAGTAAAAACAATGAGTATCATTAATAATACTTTCCTATTTAAAATATTTTATAAATGCATGTAGAAGGTTGCCGATTTCGATATATGTAGTTTTACATTAACTTGTGCTATACCTATATGATAGTTTGTTTGAACTGGAAATATGAACCAAAACTATATTATAAATTTAACAACAGTATTTGACATAACATCGAAATATATCATGGACGCGGTCCTCGTCGAATTCTTCATTCATATAAATGTTATATGTAAGCTAATAAAATTGTTTTATAAAAAATGCCTTGTATTTGTGCAACTGCTAATAATCTGATAATTAATACAATTTGAAACAAAAGAAATAAAATACACATGGCGTAGATAAATAAAACTGCTGTACAGCAAAAATAGGTATTGTTTTGTTGAATCCACGATGCCGTTAAATTGACGATGCAACATGCAACATGATGAAATATATACATGAATACAGTAATTTATATTTATATATATAACGTTGTTTTAGTATGTATTCTATTACTTTGAATTGAATTTAAGTTATGTCGACGATCATAAGATTTATACAAAACCTCCAAGAATTGCGCGAGTCCATGGATTTTCTTAGTAATATGCATGATGAGATGAAAAAATCAATTGATTTATTATCAAATGAGAATAAACAACTTAAGCATGATAACACCATGCTCATTACCTCGGTTTCTATGTTGTCTAATTGCGTTAACAACCTAGAACAACATCTGCGCGAAAACAACCTGGAAATTCATGGTGTTCCAGAACATCGCGCGGAAATTCTTCCTAACTTAATACAACAGTGTGCACACATTGTTGGTCTCAAGCTTAATGATTCTGACGTTGTGAACTGCACTAGGGTGGCGAAGCAAAACAGGGAGAGCAAATTACCTCGAGCAATTGTAGTCAAATTCAAAAACACACGATGTCGCGACGAATTCTATTCGGCAGTTCATAGATACAATAAGGTAAATCCCAATGAAAAACTTAATACGAATCTTCTGGGTATGGCTGGCGAGAGAAAACCAATTTTTGTTTCTGAACATTTGTCTCCATTAAACAAGTCCCTACATGCAGCTGCCAGGAAGAAGGCGAAGGAAATGAAATACATGTTCGTTTGGGTACGCAATGGTCGCATTTATGCCAGAAAGAATCCCGATTCTCAGTATATTCTCATCAAGGATGACAAAAGTCTGGACTCTATTAAATATTTTTTTTTTTTTTGTAAAGTGATTTGTAAAGTTATTATATATGGTATTATGTTAACTAAAAATGGCTTTGTCAATTTATTATCAAAACATACGTGGTATGAAAAGTAAGGCTAGTGAAATTTATAATTCAGTACTGTATCATGACTATGATGTTATATGCCTGAGTGAAACCTGGCTTAATGATTTGGTTCTTTCTTCTGAAGTATTTGATGACAGATACATAGTTGTGCGTAGAGACAGAGATAAAAGTTTTTGTAAAAGATATAAAAAACATCATGGTGGAGGAGTGCTTATAGCATTATCCAAAAATCTTGACTTTACTGTGAAATATGACTGGCAAACCGATGTATTAGAAGATCTATGGATTCAAATTAATATAAATAGTAACTTGATTATGAATTTATGTACTGTTTATCTTCCGGATTATTTACCCACTGGCTGTTTTGTGGACTTTACACGAAAATGTCAGAAAATTGTAAATGATAGTATCAATTGCATAACTTGTGTTCTTGGTGATTTTAACCTTAGCGACCTCACTTGGTCAAGCGATGACATCTGCCCTTTAAATTCAACGAGCGAAAAATCAAACGCTTTGTGCGAACTAATATGTATCGGAGGGCTAAAGCAGTTAAATAATATTAGTAACCATAACCAGAGAATCTTAGATCTAGTTCTTACTGATAACTCAGAATTGTTTACTTTAACTCAAGCTTCACCAATCAGTCGCCTTGATAGTCATCATCCCCCTTTTGAGCTTTTATTTCGTAATAGGTTTCGCCTTTTAACGGAAAACTCAACTTCTGAGCGCTTTTGTTTTTTTAAAACTGATTATTTCAACTGTAAAAAGGATCTGGATCAGTTTGACTGGGAGCAAGCTTCAGTCAACCTTAATTGTGACGATTTTGTGCATTTGTTTTATGATCAACTTTACTTGACCATAGAGAAATATACACCTAGGTCAAAATGTAATAAAAATAAATATCCTATTTGGTATTCTGCAGCTCTCAAAAAGCTTTTTAAAAGTAAAGACAAATACCATTCCCGATATAAGTTGTATGGAAACCCACGCGATTACGATACCTATTGTTTACTGAGGTCCAGAGTGAAAATTGTTGGTTCTAATTGTTTCAAACACTACATAAATAGCCTAGAAAGTGACTTGATTTCTAACTTGAAATCCTTCTGGCGATATACTAAAAGTAAAAAAGTATCGAATGACGTTCCCAACCACATGTACTATAATTCGCGGACCGCGGATGCCGGTAGAGATATTGTCAATTTATTTGCCGACTACTTCTCGTCAGTATATGATCCGAGTTCGACTGATAGTTACGCACCAAATTTCTCTCCATCTAATTATACCTTAAGTCACATAAAAATGGATTTGAAATCCATTTTTACCCGTTTACAGAGAGTTGATGTTACCAAGAGCGCAGGTCCAGACGGAATACATCCTATGTTTGTTAGCTTATGTGCCTCAGAATTATCCAAACCCCTAAATATTATATTTAATAAATCTTTGAGTGAAGGAGTTTTTCCATCATTATGGAAAATAGCTAGAATAGTTCCGATTTACAAATCTGGTGATAAAAGTGATGTTATGAACTACCGTCCAGTGAGTATCTTGAGTTGTTTCGCTAAAGTATTTGAAAGTATGGTATACGATCATATCTATAATCAATTGTTACATAGGCTCAATGTCAGACAACATGGATTTATTTCAGGGCGGTCAACAAATACGAATCTTCTTCTGTACACAAGTTATCTATGTGAATCTTTCAACACCAAAATTCAGGTTGATTCAGTGTATACCGATTTCTCGAAGGCTTTTGACCGGGTGAAGCATTCGATCTTACTAAAAAAGCTCTATCACTTAGGAATTCATGGTAATCTTCATCGCTGGTTGAGGTCTTATCTTTTTAATCGTTCGCAATTAGTGGCTTTGTACGGGTATGATTCTGTCCCATTTCTCGCTCTTTCTGGTGTACCACAAGGTTCAAATCTGGGGCCACTTCTGTTTCTAGCTTTCATTAATGATCTCCTGGAACTTGTCACTAGCGAATGCTTGGCATACGCTGATGACATTAAAATATTTCGTAAAATTCAAGGCATTAATGATTGCATACTTTTACAAAGAGACGTCGATATAATAAACGATTGGTGCACTCAAAATTCTATGACTCTTAATATTAAGAAGTGTCAAGTGATATCATTCACAAAAAGTAGAAGCTCTATATCATATAACTATAACATTCAGGGAGTCGACTTTGAGAGAGTTAACGTCGTCCGTGATTTGGGAGTTATGTTTGATTCGGCACTATCATTCAGGGCACATTACGACTACATCGTAAACAAGGCCAACAGAAGTCTCGGTTTCATTTTTCGTACCGCAAAGCCATTCAGCAAACCAAATTCGTTAATTGTGCTATACATGTCCCTCACTCGAAGTATACTGGAATATTGCTCATCAGTATGGTCACCCATATACAACATACACGCGGATAGAATCGAATCTATTCAGCGCCGATTCATGAGGATGTTGTGTTCTAAGTTTGGTTTGCGGCGTAAGTTATCTAACTATGAAGAAAGACTGTCCAAGTTTGACATAAAAAGTCTCGCAGATCGTAGACAGTTATCGGATATGTGTACTCTCCACAAAATAGCTAACGGAGTTTTTGGTAGTGAATTACTGGAGAAATTAGATTTTAAGATTCCAACACGCTCTGTTCGGGATCACAAACTGTTTAGAATGCCAATAGTTCATAACAACATATCACAAAACGATCCATTGATTCGGATGTGTAAATCATACAATTGTGCTTATATAAATAATATCCCTGACCTGTTTAATGGTAGTTTGAGGTGGTTTAAGAGTGAATTCCATAAAAATTGTTTATAAAATTCCTACATTGTTTTTTTTTTTTGTATTAATGTATTTTGTATAATTTTGTAGTAATGTTGTTTTTATGTATATTATGTCCATAAGTAATTGAGTAGCTGTGAAATATGTTATTAGTCAAAGTTGTGTGCAGTTGTTATTGGGTGGCAGGTTTATGTTATATTTTGGTTCAATTTGTTTGCTTAAGTGTAATCTGTTATCTGTTACTGTACCTTTCAATAAAAATAAAATAAAAAAATAAAATAAAATACAAAAGTATTTTAAAATGTAACGCATAGAGATGACAATCAAATGTACTTGGGTTTGTGAAGACCAATGTCATTCACCATTAACTGTAATTATTCAAAGCGACCGTCCTCATACAATTTACTACCAAGATTTTATAAGATAATAACAATAGACTCAGCGAGCCGTTTTGCCGACAAGCAATGACAAACTGTTTCAATGACTTTTTCTTTTGAATATTTTCGTATCAATTTTAGCGCCATGCCATTGTGACCATTGTTATATATCCCAAAGATATTTTACGTCGAATCTATTCAACGTTTTTCGTTATTCATTAATGTCAAGACCAAGGTAACACGATGTCATGACAATGACATGTAGGCATGACGTTTTGAAGTTTGACCCATTTTATGATAACAAATTAAAAAAAACCTTCTATCTTTACGTAATTAATATTCCCCGATGAAGTGAAGCAACTTGCACGAAGTTGTGTGCGTGACCTGCACGTACCTACGTTATCCCGCGTGGCTCGCGTGCGTCGCACAGAAACGCGATCGGCTTCCTTTACTGTGCTTCACTTTAAGTGCGCGGGGCTCTGTCTACCTTTTTTATTTGGTTGGTATTAAACGAGTTTATTTTGGAAAATACTAAGGAAATAGCTAATGACCTGATTAAATCTTATTATTACTTTTCAACCTTTTTTGCGTAACATAATTTTAACAGTTATAATTTAAACTGAAGAGGTGTTATGAGTTGAATCCGTCGCTTCAAAATCATCAATTTTAATGTTATTTATTTTGATGTAGATACTTCAACAGCCATATGTCTATTTCGTGTTTTATAAATGACAAAATTGTATTCTTATCATTGTAATATACTTATTATTTATTATCTTAAAGCCAAGTTATCGCTGACAAATCAAACATCATTTTTAATACCTTGTATTTATATATGACTATACTTATGAAGCTATGGTTTAAGTAATACCTACTGTTTACATTAACTATTTGCCATATCGATCCCAACATTAAGAGATTATCTGGATTATCTACCTAGTTACCGCCCGCTATTGAAACCAACTTTCTATGTAAACGTAAATAAATCCCCTTACGAACTTAAAATCATTTTTGTTAGTATTATTTAATTAACTAGGTTCAGCCCGAGGAAATACAAATAAAATATAGCCACGTTACTCAGTGATAATGTCTCTTTATATACGTAAAAGATTTTTTATATCAGTAGAAATAGGAAAAAATTAAAAAAACTTAAAATGAAGTATTGAGTTTAGGTATTTATTACAAACAAACCTAAAATCTTTTATCTTTAAATATTAGTTTAAAGACTAGTTTTCGTTACGTGTTTTACCCATGTTCCCAGGATAAAAAGTTGCCTATCGGTAAGTAGCCTTCTAGGGCCATAAACTAATTCTTTGCTGCTGCGTGAATTATGGACAAAACGACAAATACATTCGCATATACAATAGCTACACACAGTATAAAATGAAGTCGCTGCCGCTGTCTGTTCGCTTAAATCTTTTAAACTACTCGCCGGATTTTAATGCAGTCAGCAATAGATAGAGTGATTCAAGGGGAAGGTTTAAATGTATAATACATACATATAAATAGTACAGAAAAGCCGAGAATTTAAATGATTTGTAATGAGAAGTCGTTCAGCTAAGCGAGCGGGGGACGGCTAGTTGACTAACCTCTGTACCTACGTTAAAAACTAACTAACTAAGAATAATTTCTTCTAATCCAGAAATCACTGATCAAACTAACAGCCGTGCTGGCTGCAGTGTGTCTATCGTCAAGCAGCATTATCAGTTCGCCGACTAGCAGTGGGGACAAATTCGAGCTTCTCATTCTCCACAATAATGACATGCACGCACGATTCGAGCAGACCTCGCAAGTGAGCAACACCTGCACCACAGCTGACCGCGACGCTGGGAAGTGCTACGGAGGATTCCCTAGAGTTGCTCATGTGTGAGTATTTATGCATTATTACAACAATAAGAATCTCAGGCAGAGTTCTTTGGGAGTAATGGGTAACCAAGTAGGTACGGAGGATGACCCCAGTCTAGTCCCAAGATCCTAACATTGATTGCAAAATTTAGTAAAAAAAGGAAATTAGAAGAAGAAAAGTTTCAAAAAAATATGAAAAAATTCACAAAATAAAATAACGAGTCTAAAAATAATTTTAAAGTAACTACAACTATGGTTGAGCTTCTATACATTAAGGGAGGGCTTCGTCCCATGAATTTGCCATGGACTTCAGCCGACATCCATGCCAGCAAAACAATAAAAAAAAAGGCGGGTGGCTTTGCAGCACCCAGAAGACGATAGGTCATTTTAAACAACGATCACATCATGAAGGGGGCCCGCCAGGCGGCGACCCGCTCTATAGTGCAGCTGTTGGTGACCTTAGTTTTATCCACTACAAGTCCGGCATAACCTGACTATTCCTCAGGTCATGGCCTCTAACCTTTACTATGCCTGTGAATATTATAGACATAATAAACAAATTCACCTTCCATTGAAATTAGTTTAAATGTATCGATATGATTCTGACTCTTCTCTATTATTATATAATATTGTTAGCGGACTGATATACGTAATTGTGCACCAGTCGACACCAGCGTCACATGACTCGTAAGGCAGTGCTGACACTAGCTCGCCTGTCCAGCGTGTTAATTAGGTCATTAGTTCCGTTCCGTAACGTTGACGGTCGCACTCATTCCCGATTTTTCAACGAGAAGCTGAAATTGGCATTTTGTGAAGTGACGTTCGACAATCTTTTGAAGGTGTTAACTTCAGAATTTTTTACCTTCATAAGTGCCTGAATTAAAGAGGACTTTAGATTTGATTTAAGATAACAATTTGTATTGCATTGTATTTTGTTTAAAGTGATGTGACAGATGTTTTTAATAACACATAATTAAGTAAGGTTACCAAGATTGTAGTAAACGGTGATAATTGCCAAAATGTTGTTTAGGATCGAAGAACTTTTTTACCGGCAATCTTATTGCTGCCTTGCCTATTTATTAGTTTGCAAATACCAATATATGTAAATACTTTTTTTATGTCAGAAGTCTGACGGTCGCCTCAGCAGCCAGCTCTCAAACTGAACAAAATTATACAAGTGGAGATAATAATATGTTCTCACATGCTCGAGCATTCTTCCATGATTAAGTATAATAATAGTCTTTATCGTATTCAAATAGAGTAGACGCGTTTGCACACTATTTTCGAACTAACAGAAACAACCGTAACGAAATGTCTTCGAAATGTGTATGAATCTACTTCACTATTACAGAGTTATTTCTCAACATATGTACTCACTAGCTGTCCTCCTCGGTTTCACCCGCGTTCCCGAGGGATCCTCTCCTTTCCCGGAATAAAAAGTATCCTATGTATTATAAAAAGTATCCAGGATATGATCTACCTTCTCATCTAGATCAAAATCCGTTCAGCCGTTTTTGCATGAAAGAGTAACAAACATCCATCAATCCATCCATCCAAACTTTCACATCCATAATATTAGTGGGATTAATACAAATAATATTTTCAATAAATATGTTTCACAATAGGACCAACCCTGAAAACGCAAAACAAATAATTTCATGCATTTTGATCGAGCAAGTATGGAAAGTTACATTTTTCTCCGCGATTTCAGGGTTGATCCTATTAGTAATAGTTAATTATTTTTACCTCTCACGCTTGTAAAAGTTTTGTTTGTCACACGGAGGTTGCTTCTGATTCTGCTGGTTGATACTGCTTTTTATCCGCTAGTGTGAAAAGAGTTTTTGAAATTAGAACCGTTATATTCAATGAAAAACGCACACAAAGGTATACGATCATTTATGATGGTTTCTGGACCCTGGACAAAGGAATAGTACGAACTAGTAAAAGTCTGGTTACAGTACTTTATAATGCTTGTGACTTAGTCATGTGTTAAGTACCTACATATTTACAAAAAAAAACAACATCAAGTGACCGTCCTTCAGATTGATCGAAAAACAATAATAACAATTCTTAGTAGTGAATTGGAGGGTATACAGGATGAAAATTTTACTCAAAGAAACCATTCCTTTATTTTTGAAAAGAAACAAAACTGCATTCAAAGATTTTTGAAAATTCACTTGCCACACCCGAGAATCGAACCCACTAAAATCTGTAAAAATTACACCCTGTGCTTTTATTGCATCGATCGTTAAGGTCAATTATAAGAATGAAATCTCTCTAACAAACTTGATAAATAAAATTAAAGGAAAACCTTGAAATCTTTAATTATTTTCAAAAAATGGTAAACTAACTAATTATAGTTGCTTGAAATGGGCTCCTTTTTCTTGGGTAAACAAATGTATTCTTGTAACGAATAAATTTTTAGTAACCTTTAATAACGTGTTGTGGTGAATATTATAAATCGTATTCTGAACTATAATTCGCATAAGATTTAATGTAAATTTAATTTTTTACATATCCTACAAAACTAATCCATCCATTATTTTTTTTCCATTAATTTAATTTATAAAGTAGGTTAGAGAGATTTCATCCTTATAATTGACCTTAACGATCGATGCAATAAAAGTACAGGGTGTAATTTTTACAGATTTTAGTCGGTTCGATTCTCGGGTGTGACAAGCAAATTTTCGAAAATCTTTAAATGGCGTTTTGTTTCTTTTAAAAATAAAGGAATGTTTTCTTTGAGTTAAATTTTCTATCTACATTCCCTCCAGGTGGCATTACAAAATTCCACTCTGTATACTAGTTTTCCGCCCCGCGGTTTCACCCGCGTTCCCGAGGGATCTTATAATTTCCCGGGATAAAAAGTATCCTATATGTTATTCCAGTATATGATCTAACTGTGTGCCAAGTTTAATTAAAATCCATACAGTAGTTTTTGCGTGAAAGAGTAACAAACAACTACACATCTTCACACACATCCAACCAAACATACTTCGCATTTATAATATTAGTAGGATGTAGATAGTTAGTTGACCGTATCTAAGCAGATAGGAGGAAAAAACAGTCCGGTATTTCAAGATTGCAAATTTGATATAACTTTTAAAATATGTGACCTTTCAACCTTTACCAAATCCTTCGGTCAAATCATCACTTAGATAGACTGTGTGCCAATCTATAGCAAAAAACATTAATATAAAAATCATCGCATTAACAACAATAAACACGTAATTTAATATAAAGTATAAGTTTACAGCTTTCATTGTTAAAAAGTTACCAGACCAAACATAATACTGATTGTATACGTAGATGTTACGATTCGTGCTTTGTAACTCTCGAATTCTCGATCCACTTTTCATTTCCATTTTGTAACTAAGCAGTTTTAGTATTGCATTTCACAAGCTAGATATAGTGTGGATGGGACTCTCATATCCGACGTTTGACTATTTGACGTTCCAGAATTGCAGACGCAAATTCCGCATCAGTCGATATACCCGTAAGCCGTTTCTGTTGCATGTAAAAATAGAGAAGCAATTTCGAAAAAGATAATAATTAATAAGGCTATCTGATCACAAACTAAGCAGAGCTTGTACTATGGAGACCAGACAACATATACTGCATACACCCAGACACGGAACAGACATTTTAAAGCGATGATAGCTCAGTGGTAGTGACGTCGGATACCGCGACTAAGGTCGTGACTTCGAATCCTACAAGCTTGAGTTTTCGGTGAAGGAAACCATAGCATGGCAGGCTACTACCCTCAAATTAAAAATCTGTCGCCAAGCACCTATCGGTGTGTTCCGACAGTTGCTCTTTAGAGCCAGTTCCCATCTAGGCATTGTGTGCTTACCGCCTCGGGCCACATCATCACTTACCATGGTGAGATTACAGTTAAACACAAGTTTATCCAAAAGTTAAAGTAAAAGATATCATACCATATTGAATGAATAAGTAAAACGCTCAGTAAAAAATATATGTAACAGCACCTTCTATTAAAGCGACATCTAGTGGGATAAATTAGTAACGTACCTCCCCAATGTATAGAATGGACCTCTCTATCCTTCTCTGAAATGACATTATAGAGGAGAGTATTATATGAAATGTTATGAGTTATAATTTCGAATCGGTTCAGCGGTTTAAACGTGAAGTGATAACCGATAGACACAGACACACTTTCGCATTTATAATATTAGTGTGGATAGACAAATGAATAAAGGTGAAAGATTATAATGGACCAACTATTGAAAATAAAATATTATCATTTTGCATTTCACATTTAAAACGAGTAGAAATGTACCTAACCTAATAGAAAAAGGATTTCCAAACTAAGGGTGACTGAGAAAGCGATTCGTTTACTGAACACACAACCGAGATAGCGGATTAAACTATAACATCCTTTGATCAGGAGCTTATTGCCTATTAAACTCCTTCCAGAAGTCCTTTAAATTTAAATTGGATTTTATACCCTAATGACAAAGCTATATAGTACTTTTCGGCTTAAAGGTTTATGGAAATGAGTGCGATAGCCCTTGGAGATAGACAATAAGGGGCAGCTACTATTACTTGACTGACGCTTATATCGACAATTGTAATGAAATATCCGTTACAAACCCGTGGGATTAGACCTTTCCTTTATAAATCGCTGAGACTACATCAAAGATCAAATTAACTAGATTTCACTGTACTTTCATAGATAATTCTCTGAATCGGACATACCTATACCTAATATTTATTTTGCATTGAAGATTAAATATTTGTTTTCTCATCAACATAGTAGTTCCTTTCAGAGCTTTGCGTTGGTTGACCTCTCTTCAAATCATTGATTGAAATATTACAGAGTAAAGGAAGCCCGTGAAGCGGCCGCCACAGGCCAGGGCCCGCCAGTTCTCTACCTGAACGCCGGAGACACATACACTGGAACTGCCTGGTTCACCATATACAAATGGAAGATTGCCGCTGAATTTATCAACGCTCTGCAGCCAGACGCTGTTGTGAGTATTTTAAGTTAATGTCGAGTCTGACTATCGAGAGTGGAGACTGGAAAGGGTCAAGAGCTCGTTCTGAAGCTTAAAGGAAAAATTTACAAAACCATCATAAGACCTGTCGTAATGTATGGATCTGAATATTGGGCAAAGAAAGAGGTGTATGAGAGATGAGTGCATGTGAAAGAGATGCGAATGCAGAGGTGAATGTGTGGTATTACGATGGATAGGATAAGGAATGAGTATATCAGAGGAAGTTTGAAAGTAGCAACAGTGACTGAGAAGATGGATATATAGGTAGAGGAAGGCCGAAGAAGGTATGGATGGACTGTGTGAAGAATGATATGTTTATGAAAGGCGTGAGTATAGAGACGACTAGTGATAGAGCGGAGTGGAAGAGGGAAACGTGTTGTGCCGACCCCACCTAGCGTGGGATAAGGACAAGAGAAAGATAATTCAGTTACGAGTCAATATAAAAAAGTAATAGATACGCCATTTGTATGCGCCTCTTGACAACCTATGTATGTTATTTATATTTTTTATGATGGTTAGGTATATCGCAACCTTTTTATGTTGTCTCAACTCTCGTCAGTTAATGTACCCTAATATGAATGTGTTATGTCGACTTTTTGTTGTAATTGTTAAACGTGTCCATGTCGTGCCGTAAACGTTAGGCTTCAAATTGCTGTGTAGCAAAAAATATGTATGAA
Organism: Ochropacha duplaris; assembly: GCA_951361185.1. Taxonomy (NCBI): domain Eukaryota; kingdom Metazoa; phylum Arthropoda; class Insecta; order Lepidoptera; family Drepanidae; genus Ochropacha; species Ochropacha duplaris. The sequence goes on along the minus strand of OX592704.1, from coordinate 3,564,649 downwards.
AAACAACATGTTCATTTACATATAATGCCAATCTCCAAATTGATAATACGCATTTATTATATTTTGCCATAAAAAAACCCGGTTAATGCGAATAGGTACTTACTAAGGTAAATGCGTACGAAGAGTTCCATTATAATAAATTTATTTGAACCCTATGAATCTGGTGTGGTTATTTTACTTTTCACTCAGGCTTTTGTCTTGTGATTTGTATAAATGTAATGTATGGTGCAATGTTTTGGTCAATAAATAAATTCATACGGCCCGTTGCCACTCTTTTGGTACGGAACCCTAAAAATTATTAGACGGATGTCATATCTAATATTTAATGTTATGATGACTGATTGAAAGCCACTTGTTTTAATCGAATTTATTCATGTTTGAAGCCAACCTATTGTAATAATTATTCATGAATGTCAGATTTATGTAGGAGCCACAATTAACATAAATAATGTATATTATCTAGTCTGATAACTCAAGGTTTTATTTTAATACAGTGCAATTATTTAATAATAATTTAAGAGTAATAATAAATCAACATATCTTATTATTTTCATTTAATATCAAGGCATTCTATAAAAAACAATGGAACCTTGAAATATCTCCGAGAAAACTGTACATATTTAGTTCATGGAAGATACCGACATTTTTAATTTAAATGATGTCTGCTCGTATTTTATCTGATACGCATGCTGCAAACAATCAACCGCATAGATTGACATTATCTCTGATGTATGTAATTAAGTTATTATCAGTGAATGTATGTTTCTTAATGTTTATGTACGTTATTGTTTTGCGCCTTGGATTTATTTGTCTGCAACCGTCATTTTATGTTTTATTTGTACGTTGCTAGAGCTACTTTTACATTGCGCTATGGTTTCGAATACATTTATTCTGTTTTTAGTGAAATCTAAATGACTTAAAAATAAAGCTGATTGAAAATTCGAATATCTAAACACGCGGGAGCGTGTCAAGCGAAGTTCAAGAAACAGAACTGGCGAGCCGCACCGTGTGTAATATTACACGAACCATTTGGAGCCACTTTTGACCCCCTCTCAAAAACTATTTTACATAAACGTATCAAATTTGGCTCATATATTGAGACTTGCGAGATACATATGTGTTCTAAATTTTATAAGCTTATCTCAAACGGTTATTTAGATATTAATGTCCAAAATTCCTCATTTTTATCATTGACTGACCTATAGACCAAAACTCGAACCCAGTTCCAGGTGACCTAGAGAGTTAAAATTTGGTATGCAGATAGGTAATTAGATGAATACAAAGGAGTAAATATGTTTTTTTTAAATAATTAGATTCTATTATGAACGCTTAACATAAATACCTAATATTACTTAGGGTACCTACGTTATTAACTGGGATTAATTATTATTTTTATATTTAGCGCACATCAATAGTGTAAAATCATTACCTACTCATAAATAATGATAAAATAATAGGCATTTCAATTTTCGGTATATACACGACGCGCGCGCGCCGAGTGTGACAACCGAATCGAACCGTTGACGCGAACGTGACCGAGCGAGCGGCAGCCGCGCTCATAAGCGCGAGCGCCGTCTTGCTGTCCGGTTGTCTCTCGATATCTGACCTATAAGGTTGCGATTTATGCTGCGAAATTGCTAAGTTTTCTTAAGGATCCTTTTAAAAGGACCCACGGCGTTACGAGGATATGTACTTACCTACAAAAGGTAATGATATCCCACCAAAAACATAAATGTAAAAAAGGAGAGCCAAGTTCAATACAAAAATTATTCTCTGCTGTTGACTTCGCCGCAAAAAGAATGGAGATCTGAGATTGAGTGCCAAGTTCTATGCAAAATCCAAATATGTAGTCTAAGGGCTGACTTGGCTGGTTTTCCCATACGAATTATATAGCCTTCGCATGTTCTAAACCTGTTACCTTTCGGTTCTTATTTTATTATTCCAAAAATTTGGCTTGCTGGTAGAAACTACCCATCGAACATAAGGCTCTTCCATGACTGTGTAAAAGTAGGTACTTAATAATAATTCGTATGGGAAAACCAGCCAAGTCAGCCCTTAGACTACATATTTGGATTTTGCATAGAACTTGGCACTCAATCTCAGATCTCCATTCTTTTTGCGGCGAAGCCCACAGCAGAGAACAATTATTGTATTGAACTTGGCTCTCCTTTTTTACATTTATGTTTTTGGTGGGATTTACCTTACGTACACTATTTTGTTCATAAACGACCGGAACCATTCTTCTCCAGTCATCTATTCTGATTGGTTATCCAAGTGGCAGGTAACTTTCAAAACTACACAAAAACAAAAAACCGTTGAAAAAAATCAATCGTTTGTACAGAAATTGTGAAAATGTAAGTCATTATTAATTTACTCTTAGTTTTATTGTCAATAATCGACTAACATTAAAATGATATTACTACGTGATCATATAACTAACAATTTAACTACTTGAAAACACAATTAGGGGCTTAGATGCAATATATGTGTTTGCTTTGGGCTTCAATCTTGGAAAATAATATAAGGTGATGGTTTTTAATCTCCATTTTTATATTGGGACTGACATTGAATGCCATGACGAGGATTGTGGGTTCAAATCCTACAGTACCTAAGCTTGAGTTTTCTGTGATTGGAAACATCGTGAGGAAATCATAGGATGGTGACTTTGTGGTACCCACCTTGATAACTCTTCATGTTAATTCCTTGAAAATCTGTTTGTTCTCTTCAAATTTTTATGTGTTCAACACTTACCAAAATGAGGTTGTGGCTAAACACAAGCCTATCCATACTAAAAAGAAAAGATCTTATCACAATAATTCTAAAATATTAATTCCTAGGAATATATACTCACTATAACAAAAGACGCTGAACTAGACTAACCCTTCATTATTTCACATTTCACTTATAACATACGTATGTACCACTATATTAAACTAACAATCTGAAAATATTATTTTTCAGTCACTTGGAAATAGCGAATTTGAAAGTGGATCGGAAGAACTTTCTCCATTCTTGAGCAACATCAAGACTAAGATATTGGCAAGCAATGTTATTCTGAAATCAGCTCAAAATAATGAAAATTTCCAAAAATCTATTGTTTTTGACGTAAAAGGTGTTAAAGTCGGCGTGGTTGGGTATCTTACTCCCGAAGCCAAGATATTGGATATTACCGGCAACGTGGAATACGTAGATGAAGTTATAGCTCTGAAAGATGAAGTAGCCAAATTGCAAGATCTGGGTGTCTACATAATAATAGCATTAGGTCACTCTGATATTAACAAAGATGTAGAAATTGCAAGGGAAGTAGACGGTATCGATTTAGTTATTGCTGGTAATAAAAATACTTTCTATTGGAACGGTACTAGTATATCCAATTTTGAAACAATAACAGTTACACAGGAATCTGGAAAACAAGTACCTGTTATTCAATCATCTGCGTATGATAAGTATCTTGGGAGAGTAGTTGCCACTTTTGACAAAGATGGTGAAATTATTCAATATACTGAAGATCCTATTCTACTCGATGATTCGGTTGCTCAAGATGCAGAAACTTTATCGATTGTCAAAAATTACAAAGAACAGGTTACTCAAAGATCAAATACAGTTATTGGAGAATCGGCGGTTGTTCTTGATGGAGATTCGTGCAAAGTAGAGGAATGCAACCTTGGAAATTTGATCACCGATGCTATGATGTATTATTATGCTATAAGATATGAAGGTGAAACTTGGACTGATGCTCCCGTGGCTATTATTCATGGAGGAGCTATAGCTGCGTCTATTGCTCCATCAAACCGACCTGCTTCTGTCACAAATGGTGATCTACAGGCCGCATTACCCCTAGAGAGCAATGTAGTAGTCGTTACTATGACTGGGTCGATTCTTAACCAGGTCATTGAACATTCTGTCTCTGACTATAGCTTGCAAAATCCTTCGGGTCAGTTTCTACAGTACTCCGGTATTCGTGTAGTTTACGACTTATCCAAAGAGCCCGGGTCTAGAGTGGTGCGCTCAGCGGTACGCTGTTGGTCTTGTTATGTACCTGAATTCTACGATATTGACGACTGGAGAACTTATAAATTATTGATGCCAGAGGCTTTAGCAGATGGGCAATTTGGATATTCAATGCTCATTGGTCTTGCAAGAGAAAATGCTGCTTTTGATGAAGTGACAAGCACTGCGAGCTTCTTTGACATGAGAAGTCCTGTGTATCCAGAAGTAGCTGACCGCATTATTTTACAAAATGTACAGCCTGAAGTTCCTGCGTCCGCTTCTAGGTTAAGTTGTTCTTTACTGTTCATAGTCTTGCTATCGTTTGTTATGTCTTAAATATTATGTAACTTATTCAATAAAACAATTTATTTTTGATTTGGTGTCATATGTTCTGTTTATTTCGAATTACATGATTTTACAAACACCCGAATTTAAAAGGCAATGATTTAGTCACAAATAAACACAGGTCGGTCACGGTTTTGAAATCAACGTACAGGAAAATACTCTATCACGCTGACAGCCATGTGCACTAAATAGTATCTCAAACCAGTTAATAAAGCTTTTTCAAGAATACTCTTTTTAGAATTTCACTCTGAGCGAAATAATGATAAAACCGGTAAATAACATTTGTAACCGGTTATTTTTAAACCGGATCCAAGCCCTGTAAACTAGTTTTCTATTGTTCAATTATAATGTACGAACATGATACAATACATACAAATACCTATGAAAAATAGTAAACAAAGTAGTTCAATAACTCAACGTATGAGTTTCCAAGATTATAAGCAGATTTTAGTAAGTACTTAAATGATTTTATAATTGTATGTTCTGTGAAGGAAGCGGGTGCTTTAACATACTGGGATAATAGAAAGGTGATGATTTAAATGACACTAATTTCTAAATAAATAATAATTTTTGCTTGTATATTATATAATTGCAGTCCATTATGAGACATTATTTATTGGGCTGCTTTCATTTTGTCAATTTCTTATAATCCAATATTTAGATTTGTGAAGAATATGTAGTGATTTATATAGAACCTCTTCAATATATATCTATGGTTAGATTTGAATTTGGTTCCTTAGTGTATTTGATTGATTTATTATTGTGTGTCACTGTCTGTACGTCTTAACGAAATAAATATGTTTTATCTTCAATTTGCTATTTAAATATCCTCTGATAGGATCCACGCATATTAACATGGTAGCAGAGCGTGGTTGTTAATAAAGTTGGTGAATAATAAATATATTTAGTAGTTGAAAATTTTCGTGATAATGAAATAAAAAATTACGTGACCAAGAAAAACAATTGATGATATATGATGAGCTTTGGAAAAGCCATGGAAGAAAAAGGAGAGATAAGGCTTCAGATTTTTGATGGAACTTGTTATGAAAAATGGAAATTTCGACTTAAATTATTTCTGGAACTGAAAAATTGTATTCAAACTATAGAAACAAATGAAAAATTGGAAGAACTGTCAGAGAGTGACTGGAGAAAAATGGATCTCAAGGCGAAAAATTATATCGTGAATTCCGTGAGCAATAGCCAATTAGATATAATTATAAATGAGAAAACTGCGTTAAATATGATCAAGAAGTTGGACGAAACATATATCACGAAAGGATGTGCTAACAAACTATTATTGAAGAGGAAAATATTAGAAACAAAATTGAAAGAAGGAAAGAAATCCAACAGAATTTCTTCAAATATTTGAAAAACAGATAAATGAGTTAAAGAATGCTGGTGATATAATTTCAGAAGAAGATAGATTGAATTATTTACTTTTAGCGCTACCCGAGAGTTGTTCGCATATTGTTAATGTAATAGATGCAATGCCGAAAGTTGATCAAACAGTGGAGTACGTTAAGTCAAAGTTATTATTGGATCACAAGAAAAAGGAAAGGGAACAACCGCTTTCATTTGCAAGCACAAGCAATCGGTATCAGCAGGGTAATGAAAGTTATAGAACGAAAACTATAACAGACACAGAGAACAATAGATGTTACGAGTGTGGTCACTTAGGACACTATAAAAGAGATTGTCCAAAAGTGACAAACCATCGTCGAGGAGAGTATCATCGAGGCAGAGGACGTGGTTTTCGTGGTAGACGTAGAGGAACGTACAGAAGAGGAGGCAGCAATGGATACAGTAACTCAACATGCGGTTTTAATGTAGAAGTCGAAGCTGCGATGACGGTTGGGGCAGAAAAAGAAACATTTGTCACATGGCTCTTAGATAGCGGATGCAGTGACCATATTATAAATGACGACAAATATTTTAGTGAGTATGAGAAGCTGCATGTTCCTGTAAACATCAAGGTTGGTGACGGTTTTAGTCTAAAATCCGAGGTAAAAGGCAAAATAAAGATGTCATGTAAAGTAGGTGATAAATTAAAGTATATAGATGTTGATAATGTATATTATGTACCAAATATGAAACGAAATTTGTTGAGCGTTTCATCTATTGTAAATAAACATAAAATGATTAAGTTTCATAATGAAGTTGCTGAAATATTTACTGCTCAACACAGGTTAGTAGCAGTAGCTAGGAAAAGAAATAAATTGTACGAATTAGTAGGGAAAATAAAAATATTAGATAATAAAAATGTTAATACATACGCAACTGATAGTTCAATGTCAAATAAAGAGAAGTGGCATAGAATATTTGGCCATGCTAGTTTTTCAAAACTGAAAGAAATGTGTAAATACAAGATATTAGATGGGTTACCTGAAAGTTTAGACGAAAGTTATATTCAGTGTGAAATCTGTCTAATGAATAAGATGACTAACTTACCGTTTGAAAACAATAGACGAAGAGCGACAGAAGTACTAGAAATTGTTCACACCGATGTGAACGGGCCCATAACGCCAGTAGGATATAATGGTCAAAGATACTTCGTATCATTTATTGATGATTATAGTCGACATGCCCAGGTATGTATTATTAAAAATAAGAGCGACGTTTTCGACTGTTTCAGGTCTTATATTAATATGATGCAAACACAGACAGGCAAAAGGTTGAAAGAAGTAAGGTGTGATAACGGGCGTGAATATTTAAACCGAGATTTTTACGATTTAGCGAAACAAGAAGGTTTTTATCTTAAGCCTGGTCCTGCTTATACGCATCAGTTAAACGGAGTAGCTGAAAGGTTTAACAGAACTGTGATGGATCGAGCAAGATGTTTGATGTCAGAAGCCAAGATAAGTAAATCTTATTGGCCAGAATTTGTCATGACAGCAACTTACTTAGGTAATAGATTACTGACTAACACTTTAGAGAAGAAATCACCGTTCGAAATAATGTTTGGTAGAAGACCTAATATAAGTAATTTGAAGATGTATGGTTGTCCATGTTTTGTTCGAATCCCCGAAGAAACAAGGACAAAGTTAGATCAAAAAGGTGTTAAATGTATACTTGTAGGATACACAGATACTGGTTATAGAGTCTTAGTTAACGAGAAGATAGTAATATCTCGTCACGTAACATTTATTAATAAAGAAGAAGCTCAAGTTATTAAGTTCAGAGATGAAGATGATAATTCAACAAATAATGAAGCAACAGAAGATGAAGAATTTCATGACAGTATAGAATATGAAGAAAAAAAGGAAGAGAGAAGAAAGATAGCTAAGATTGAGGAGTTGAGTGTACAGAATCGACCTACAAGAGAAAGAAGATTACCTAAAAAGTTTAAGGATCATGTTGTTTATGTAAATATTTGTGATGCCTTAACACCAGATAATTATGAAGAAGCAATTAATTCTCCAGAGGCAAAGAAATGGAAAAAGGCAATGGAAGATGAAATTAACAGCTTAGAGCTAAATAATACGTGGGAACTTGTGGTAGAACCAATGAATAAGAAAATAATAGATGTGAAATGGATTTATACGATTAAATCAAATGGAAAATATAAAGCACGTGTCGTAGCTAGGGGTTTTCAACAGATGTACGAAGAAAATGAAGAAATTTACTCGCCTGTTGCAAGAATGACTACAATGAAGGCTTTATTGTCTACAGCATCTGTTAATGGGTGGAATATAGAACAGATGGACGTTGAAACCGCATTCTTAAATGGTAATATTAAATCGGAAGTTTATATATACCCACCTGATGGTTACGATGTCAAACCTAACACAGTGTGTAAGCTAAAGAAAGCACTTTATGGGTTAAGAGAGAGTCCACGTGATTGGTACGAATGTTTTAATGAATTTATGATAAGTATAAACTTTAAGAGATCAGACTATGATTATTGTCTATATACAGGATGTGTGAAAAACGTTAATATATACTTATGTTTATATGTGGATGATATTTTAATTTGTGGTGAGAGTTATGAATCTATAAAAACAGTCAAAGATTTTTTAAGTAATCGCTTTCGTATGAAAGATTTGGGAAATGTGAAGCAGTACCTAGGAATTGATATAAAATACGAACCTAAAGAAAAGAAAATGACACTAAGTCAAGAAAAATATATTGAAAGTTTGGCAGAGAAGTATAGTGTGAAAGATTCAAAGAAGTTTGAAACACCGATGGAATTAAATTTGTCACTAAATCCTGGCGAATTAAATGGAAACCTGAAATATAGAAATTTAATAGGTGCTCTTTTATATATTGCAAGTGGAACACGACCGGATGTATCATACAGTGTGAATTATTTAAGTCGCTTTCAGAATTGTTACAGCGATATCCACTATAAATATGCGTTACGTATTTTGAAATATTTATATGGGACCAAACATATTAAACTAAATTATAATGAAGTGTTTGATACAAGCTTTGATGCATTTGTGGATGCCGACTGGGCTGCAGATAAAAATGACAGGAAGTCTACAACAGGAATTGTTATAAGATTATTTAATAATCCTATTATGTGGAAGTCGCAGAAGCAAAAAATTGTCTCAAGAGCTTCTACTCATGCAGAATATTATGCATTGGCTAATTGTGTCGAAGAAGTCCTACCGATTTTAGGAGTACTTGGTGATTTAGGTGTAGAGATCAGAAAGCCAATAAACATCTATGAAGATAACAGTGGTGCAATTGGTCTTTCTAAAAATGGAAAATTTTGCAAAAATTCAAAGCACATTGACATCAGCTATCATTTTGTGTATGATTATGAAAGGAAAGGTATTATTAATGTAACAAAGATAGATACTGAAAACCAGGTAGCTGACATTTTAACTAAGTCGTTAGGTAAAACCAAATTTCAAAAATTTAGAACTATGTTAAATGTTGTATAGTTAAGTATGATGGTGTTTTGTTTGTTATGCACATGGTTTTATTTTGTTTGTTGTTTTTTAATTGAATGTGATTGATGTTATAATATTAGCAAGCACGATTATGTTCGTTAATCTTTTTCTATAAAATCAAGGAGGTGTGTGAAGAATATGTAGTGATTTATATAGAACCTCTTCAATATATATCTATGGTTAGATTTGAATTTGGTTCCTTAGTGTATTTGATTGATTTATTATTGTGTGTCACTGTCTGTACGTCTTAACGAAATAAATATGTTTTATCTTCAATTTGCTATTTAAATATCCTCTGATAGGATCCACGCATATTAACAAGATTAAACTGGTCGGTAAGAAGATTGTTTGTCAAATTCACGCTCGTAAAAATCTATGGTCTTTGACTAAAACCTAACATTGCCATTTTAATAACGACTTCTATCCAAATTTTCCGATCATTATTCTATAAAATTGCATATCACAGTAACGCATGACTATCTTTTTATTATTATTTGTTTCAGTCACTGGGTAATCACGAATTTGATAATGGTGTATCAGGACTGACACCATTCATTGAAAAACTGACGTGTCCAGTCCTTGCCGCCAATCTTATCCTCAACAATGAACCATCTTTACAAGCAGAACATAACTTGATGAAATCTTACGTGTTCAATGTAAACGGAACAAAAGTAGGAGTCATCGGATATCTTACCCCAACAACCAAGGATTTGGCGATTAGAAACAATGTCGAATATATAGACGAAGTTATAGCCATAAGAGAAGAAGTAGCCAAACTTAAGAAGAAAGGAATTAAAATATTCATAGCTCTTGGTCATTCAGGTTTCGATATGGATAAGGAAATAGCCAAAAACGTCGAAGACATCGATCTTGTTATAGGTGGTCATTCAAATACCTTTTTATGGAATGGAACTAGTCCTGATATAGAAAAAATTGACGGGAATTACCCAACATTAGTCAAACAAAATTCGAACAGACTTGTTCCAGTAGTACAAGCCTACGCATACACAAAATATCTCGGGAAACTACATTTGGTGTTTAATTCTGAAGGGGAAATAATCAGCTTTGACGGTAGCCCCATACTCTTAGATAACTCAATAACTCAAGATGCTGATGTACTAAATATATTGAACCAATATCGCAACAATGTCACAGCAATATCCAGTGAAGTCATTGGCAATACGACAGTCATATTAGAAGGTAGTACGTGCCGAATGGAAGAATGTAACATGGGTAATTTAATAACTGATGCGATGATTTATAAATATGCTGCTGAATATAAGGGGAGTGGCTGGACAGACGCCCCTATAGCATTTATACAGGGAGGTGGTGTAAGGGCCTCTATTGCGCATGATTACTTTCCTGCGAATATTACTAAAGGTGACTTACTAGTGGTAATGCCATTTGATGGATACATGGTAAAAATAACTATAAATGGTAGAAACTTATTGAAATTGCTCGAGCACAGCGTCGAGAACTACAAAGATGGCGCGCCTCAATATCTACAAATGTCAGGAGTTCACGTGCAATATGATTTGAAGAAACCGCCCGGTATGAGAGTTGTAATGGTCCTAGTTCGTTGCGGAAATTGTACAATTCCAAAATATTTACCCCTTAATAAAACAGAAGAGTATAAAATTCTCACTCCGTCATTTTTGTCGAGGGGAGGCGATGGATACTCGATTCTCTACGGTCTACCGTCAACTGCTTTGAGTTATGATGAGTTAGAGTGTACTACACAATACATACGTAAACACAGTCCATTATACACAACAATAGAGGGTCGTTCAATATTTATTAACAACGATAAATTAAAATTAGCTAACACTTCAAGAGCTACAACTTTATCAGAATCTCTTTTATTGATCGCAATAGTAATAACAAAATTACTTTTTTAGTTAAGTTTAGTGTGATAGGTATTATTAAAAGTAATATGAACCAAATAAAGAATAAGTAATTCAAATAATACATCATAATTTAATATAAAATTGTCATTTATTTATTTACAACAAATGTACAAAATATACAAACAAATGTACAACTCTATATATAAAAAAACTAGAAATTAGGGTACCGTAGTCAGTACCATGTGGTACAAATCTTGGACGAATAAACCACGGTACAAATACCTACAACGCTTATAAGCGCAACACTTTGTTACTTATATAATTGTATGTGGATTATACCCGATTCTTTGGTCATAAACATAAAGCTTACTTACTGGTGATACTATTCCTTTTAAATTCATCATCTATGCTCCTACCGATAAACAGTTTATAAACCTGGTTATTTCGTAGAAGTTTTTTATTTTTTATTTAAACATGACTTACGACGAACATAACAAACCTTTAAATAAATACTGAACTCTAAAAATATACTAGGTATACTTATTAAATATACCATAATTTACCCCTGCCAGCCAAACTGAATCGTGCCAGTCAAATAGTACTAATAAATAATGTTATTACGATTTTACCAATAAAAATGTAATGTTTGGCATAGGATTACTTATTGTGCTAGTAAGTAATGTCACAAATTAATATGTTTTAGTTTTAGGTAATTTTTAGTTCTGATGTCATAATAATTGTATGTATGCAATAAGTACTTATGGTTGTGAACATATTGTGAATCATTTGTGATGCTCAAAACGACAAAAGAATATTTTAATAGAGATATAAGAATATTTATGTGTTTTATGTACGAGTAGGTAAAGTTCCTTAGTTGAATTACTAAAACAATTACAAATACTAAAACTTTTGAAGCATTTTTTTAGTTTATCGTAAGCCAATAAAATAATTTACAATTAAGTAGCTACCATATTGATGATGAAATACATTGATGGTAAATATTTAGATTTTTTATTTACTATGAAGCTTTTAAAATATTTTATGAGGGTATTTTATCATGTTTTAGTAGGTATGTTAAACTAAAAAATATTATTGTATTATTACAAAAAGACATAGGTTTCCAGGAATCGCGATTCTAGTCATAATGAAAAACCTAATTATAATTAAGTACTTTGTAATACCCGCCTGGCTTGCTACGGCCCACAAGAGGATAAAAAACCGGCCAAGTGCGAGTCGGACTCGCGCACGAAGGGTTCCGTAAAAACGGCAAAAAAATCACGTTTGTGGTATGGTACCCCCCCTTAAATATTTATTTTATTATTTATTATTAAAGTAAAAATACAACTGAGTATATTTCAAGTGCCTACCTATTGCCATTATCGATATCGAGCAAAAAAGGCCAAAAAAATCGCGTTTGTTGTATGGGAGCCCCCCTTAAATATTTATTTTATTTTGTTTTTAGTATTTGTTGTTATAGCAGCAACAGAAATACATAATTTGTGAAAATTTCAACTGTCTAGCTTTCGCGGTTCTTGAGATACAGCCTGGTGATGATATCGAGCAAAAAAGGGCAAAAAATTGCGTTTTTTGTATGGGAGCCCCCTTTAAATATTTATTTTATTTTGTTTTTAGTATTTGTTGTTATAGCGGCAACAGAAATACATAATTTGTGAAAATTTCAACTGTCTAGCTATCGTGGTTCTTGAGATACAGCTTGGTGACAAACAGACGGACAGACAGCGAAGTCTTAGTAATAAGGTCCCGTTTTTAACCTTTGGGTACGGAACCCTAAAAACAGCTGCACTTGAGAGCTCCCTTCTAGGATTTGTGTGCTAACCGCCTTCGGCCAATACATAAATAAATAGGCTACATATTCTATCCCGAGAACGCCAGTAAACTGTAGCTCAGTTGTAGTGACATCGGATACCGCGGCGACGGTCATGGGTTCGAAACCTACAATACATCGTGAGGAAACCACAACATGGTGGTAGGATATTTTGTAGTATTACTCGGCTACCACCCTCAATATGAATGTCTGTCGCCAAGCACCTATCGGTGTATTCCAACAGCTGCACTTGAGAGGCAGTTTTCTTCTAGTCATTGTAGGCTGACCGACCACCTATGGCCACATCATCACTTACCATGGAGAGATTGTGGTCAAACACAAGCATAAGGAAAGAAAAACAAACGGAACAGGTAGTTAAACATTACTCGACTTTATAATATCCTGAAAAGTCAAAAGCCAAAATTATACTAGGGTAGGTCAAACATCCGGAATGGGGACCAAAGGAAAAAATAGTCACGCACCAACAAACGTGGCGATTCGATGCAACGTCAAACTGGATATCAGAGAGTAGGGCAACTTTGTTTATAAGCGTAGTGAGTGATTACTTATAGGTATAAGTTTTTTTTTTTATAATAAGTCTAAAATTCTCAAAACTGATATTGATTGTCGATAGAACACTTTATTCAGCAAAATACTTGAGGTTAGCTTGTGTTAGGTGAATCACTACATAAATTAATTGATACTAGTTGTCACCCGCGGTTTCAACCACGTTCCCGAGGGATCTTATCTTTTCCTGAGATAAAAAGTATCCCATGTTTTATTCTAGGATATGAGATCCATGTGTGCCAAGTTTCATCGAAATCAGTTCAGCCGTCATTGCGTGTTTGGGCAACAAACATACAAACATTCACATTTATGTTGTAGATAGGTTTTTTTTGCATTAGGTACTTATTTGTTTTGTAATATAAAATATTAACAGCGTGTTCGTAAGAAAAGTCGCTGACAAATTTGTCTGTAGGTAACATAATTATGTTTGAAATATACTTGTGAATACACAAATATACCTGCATGAAATGGGCTTTGCATGCAGATCGATAACGCTCTTAGAATGGAAGTTAAAGCTGCATTTTTTCATCATTACCTCAATTTCTGCTATCTTTATTAACAGGCACAAATCAATACGCAACAACCTACTACTCTATTCGTGGTTTCCGTCTACACATATATCTTCTCATTTTCCTTCGTTATGATAACTATAAAAATATTGCAATAGTATCTAATCAATATGTTTGTTTCAGTCACTTGGAAATCACGAGTTTGATAATGGCGTCAGCGGTCTCACTCCCTTCATAGAACAATTGTCATGTCCAGTTCTAGCTGCTAATCTTGTCCTAACCAAAGTTCCTGAACTCGCCAGAGAAGCTAATCTTAAGAAATCTATTATTTTAAATGTTGCTGGTAGAAATATCGGCATCATAGGATACCTAACGCCAGAAACGAAAACATTAGCAGTGCCTAATGATGTTGATTACATAGACGAAATTGTAGCGCTTAAACAAGAAGTAAATAAACTTAAAAATCAAAGTAACATTATAATAGCGCTAGGTCACTCCGGTTATACTAAAGATTTAGAGATAGCGAGGGAAGTGGAAGGTTTAGATTTAGTTATTGGCGGTCATACGAATACTTTTCTATGGAACGGCACGACCCCAGACTTGGAACACTCGCATGGGCCGTATCCGACGTACGTAACTCAAGCTACTGGAAAAAGTGTACCTGTAGTTCAAGCTTACGCTTACACAAAATATTTAGGAAAGTTGCATTTAGCATTTAATTCTAATGGCGAATCACTAAGCGCTAACGGAAACCCTATACTCCTTGATAACTCTATCCCTCAAGATCCTGAAATTGTTAAAATTGTTGATCAATATAAAAGTGCAGTTCAGAACATGACAGAAAGAGTTATAGGAAACACATCTGTTTTACTCGACGGTCACAGTTGCCAAATACATGAATGTAACCTTGGCAACCTAATTACAGACGCTGTAGTTCATTACTATGCGATAAACTATAGGGGAGAACACTGGACTGACGCTCCAATAGCTATTATACAAGGTGGAGGAATAAGATCTTCCATTTCCCATGCAACGATGCCGACAACAATCAGTAAAGGAGATTTGCTAGCAGTTCTGCCTTTCGAAGGAAATGTTGTCACTGTAACAATGAACGGTAGCGTAGTTTTACAGATGCTCGAACATTCTATTGCGAAATACGACCCATTGGATGACCCTGGCGAATTTTTACAATTTTCTGGCTTGAAAGTTGTATATAATCTTAGAAAACCACCACAATCGAGAGTAGTTAAAGCAGAAGCTAGATGTTGGACCTGTAATATACCTTCTTATTCGAAGATAGAGGAGAAAGACGTTTACAAAATTTTAATGTCTAATTTTTTATACAATGGCGGCGATGGTTATTCGATGTTCAAAGATCTTCCTAGTCAAGCTCTTGATTACAGTGAGCTTTCTTGCACTGAATATTATATTCAACGCCGCAGTCCCGTTTTTCCGCAAGAAGAAGGGAGAACAACGTTGTTAGGTGGAGAACCACTGAAAGACTCTTCGAGCATTAGTTCGTTATCATTAGCGTCAGCTCTGATCTCAATTGTTTGTCTGATTATTATAGCATAATTTCATTATTTGTAGGATAACTACCTAATGATAATCATATTATGAAATGTTGTTAATATTGAATAAGTAGGTAGGTAAACAAGACATAGATCAAACAATTAAATCGTTTTAAATTTGAAAGAACAGGCCAGTTTTATTTCTTAACTTAACTCAACATGATCGTACCATACCCAAATAAACAGGTATTTACCTATTTATTATTTATTACTTAGGTACTAGGTATCTAAAACTATTTAACAAACACTTTCTTTGGTTTTCTTTTCAGTCCCTCGGAAACCACGAATTGGACGAGAATGTGGAAGGATTGATACCTTTTCTTAAAAACTTATCGATACCTATTTTGGCTGCCAATTTGATCCTAGACAAGGAACCAGACTTGAAAAAAGAAGGAAACATACAACAATCTTTAGTCCTGTCTAAAAATGGAACAAAAATAGGTATAATAGGATACTTAACACCAGATACAAAATTTCTATCCCCAAAAAATAATATAGAATACGAAGAAGAAGTGTTTGCAATAACAAGAGAAACTGAGAAGCTAAAGAAACAAGGTGTCAACATATTAATAGCACTTGGTCATTCTGGTTACATGAAAGATTTGCAAATCGCTAGAAATGTTCCAGATTTGGATGTAGTTGTAGGAGGCCATTCACACACGTTACTTTCGAACAACAATAGCACAGAAGAAATACCGGAAATATCTCAAGGACCGTACCCAAGTACCGTGAAACAATCGTCAGGCCGTGACGTTCTTGTAGTTCAAGCTTACGCATTCACTAAATACATGGGAAAATTACATTTAATTTTCGATTCTAATGGAGAAATAATACAATATGAAGGAGAATCTTTATTATTGGATCAAAATGTACCGCAAGACTCACAACTTTTAGAAACAATTTATAATTACCGCAAAGATGTTGACCAAGTCAGCAACGAAGTTGTTGGCAGTTCTTTAGTATTCTTAAATGGAAATAAATGTCGTTTACGAGAATGTAACATGGGAGACTTTATTGCCGACACCATATTAAACTATTCGAAAGAAAAGCTAGGCAGATCAGACCTGACTGTAGCAGTGATACAAGGTGGACGTATACGAGCATCGATAGATAGTCCTAAGAAACCATTCCAATTAACTAGGGGTGACTGGATCACGGTGTTGCCGTTTCTAGATGGTTTAGTAGCAGTAACTGCTAACGGTTCAGTATTATTGCAAAGTCTAGAACATTCGGTTGCTGCTTGGCGAACTATTGATAGTTCTGGTCAATTTTTACAATTCTCTGGATTAGAGGTAACCTATGATTTAGCGAAACCTCCGGGCTCGAGGGTCGTTAAAGCAAGAGCTGTGTGCTCAACATGTGGTGATAGTTTATCGGTGATTCATGATAATTACGAGTACAAAATTATTATGTCTGACTACCTAGCTAATAACGGCGATGATTTCACTATGTTCGAACCCCTGAGTAGGGAAAAATTATATTACACAGAAATTGGTTCTGTATTGGAATATATACGTAAGACTGGCCCAGTGAACTCTACCGAAAATGGGCGTATAACATTACTTAATGAAGATAAAGTTATGGAATATATTCCTCAAGTAATGCGTGATGCAATCAAAAATGAGCAAAGATTGCCTTCAAATGGAGCCAAGATCGGTTATAGTTATGTTGTATTACTCGGTACGATTACTTGCTGTATTTTCAATATCTTAGCTGAAATGTTTTAATAGGCTCTGGATATCCCGAGAACATACCTACATAAATAAGTAGGTATTAGTCAAAATATTGTTAGCGATATATCTTCACCTAAAATTAATAGATAGCTATTTGTTTACCTACCTATAATAGAAATTCAAAAGGTTAAATGTGCTTGAAATTGTGTAAAAACAAAACAATCAGGCACCTATTATCACAGTATAGTACTATGTACCTAAGTAAGTTTACCGTGTAAGCAGGGTCTTCTCAACTCTTCTCGCCACATACAAACAAGCTTTATATGAAAGCTGTAAGGGTGTAAACATTTGTAAACAATTGTAAATCAGTCCACTTAATAATATGAATCCACATGATTGGTAGTACAACAACAAACAATATAGTAGCAATATTGACATAGTATGAAAAAATGTTGAACTTAGAACTACGCCTTAGAAAAACTCTCACATTCCTAGATACCTCCGTAGAAGCAAGACTGAACAGGCACTGATTACTTACATACTATTTTTACTGAAATATATTTCCAATGTTTATTTCCTACTCATTCTTTAGGCATATTTCCGGAGGCATGTTTCAAATAGAGCGCTCGTGATTTAAAAAAAAAACCTTTTAAACATTTAATGTGTTCATGGCAAATTAATGATAATAGGGCGCAAAGGGACAAACGATCATTAAGTATTTAATATTGAATTATTGATTAAAATAAGAACTTAAATGTGTTTATTTTACAAACCAGTATTATAATTTGAATCAGTATGATTATAAAATAATTATGTAGCTGTATTGATCTAAAGATATTTGTTAAATTATATACAATAATACCTAATAAAAAAGATCACTATTTTCCATCAATATTTTAAATTTGCCACATTCAAGAGACAGAATACAAATCACATATTTTCATAACTAACTACAAATACTTATTCGTAGATAACTAAGCAATCCTGATTATACGTTTTTTTAACTGAATATAGAATGTCGTATCACATAATGAAGTGGAGGAACTGGCAAGAAACAAAATAGACTGGAGGAAACTCCATTCCACTAAAGCGGCACTCAGACAAGATGTGTAACAAACAATCTGATTGGTTTACTTGTGCTAGTCTAGTCTCTTCCCCGCTCTCCCCCACTTCGGTGGAAACGCACCTTCACAATAAAATAAAAAATTGAATCTGTTTCTATATTCAAGGTGTATTAAAAAATTTACTTATTCTTTAAAAGGTTACAAAATTTGTTAACAATTCAGTTCTTTATACTTATATAATATAATAAAAAAACATTTAAAGCAGTTATAAAAGTTATTAGTCTTTACAAAGGCATATAACACTCTTTTTAGATCTATCAAAAAGGCACTCCAATAAACATTTCAAATAAAACAATCAACAGCCTTACATGACTACACTTTAGGTGGTATTGCATTCCCAATTCACTAATTTACTGTAACCATATTGTACAACCCCTCCAAATATGGCCAAGCATTGTTTTAAAGATTCCTGACAATCTGCCAATTCTTTGCATGGTGTGTAACACTCTAATTCCTCCGCCAACTTACATAATGGCTTGAACAACTTAACTGCCATTGATTTATCACCTTCCTGCAGCTTCTCTATTGCATTAGAGTCTAGTAAAGATTCTTTTCGCTGCAGTAATTTTTTTGGCATACTTGTAGGACATTTCATATTTAAGTATGTAGGCCACTCATTGATACAGGCTTCACACAGACAAGTGAATTTGTATTGGAATTTGAGAACCCTTTGTCTTTCCTGACGGTCATATAGGGCATGGTGTGCTCTGTAATTTAAAATAAAATATTTGTTAACAGGTTTAAAATATAAATAAAATATCATTTTTTATGAGAATTCTTAGTATTATAGTTGCTGAACTTATGTGGTATTATTTAATAAGCTTCCATCCCACACTTTTGGTTTTCATAGTAAAGAGTATGTTGTTTTATTGTGCCATGTTTTATCCAAAAGCTTTATATGCATGATTGAGTCACAAACATCCAAACTTTCAAAATTATAACATTAGTAGGATCATCAAAAAAAAATCTGGAAATACAATAAAGAAAAGAATATAGAACTTACCCATAGTTATCAAAAATTTGCATTCCTTTTTTAATAGGCCTTAAAGCAAATAACAACATTTGTCCAGTACCTAATTTGCTGAGCCTTACTACATTTGGTGAACAAGAGTGATTGAATAAACTGAGAAAAGCATATGGTGCACTTGCAATGCTGATTTCATTAATGTAATATCCATCTGCTGTTTGAATATTTGTACTTATCCCATGCATATTAGTTGGACTGGTCATAAGGTGGATAAGCAACATACCAGCAACACATTGTCTAACATCATGACTAATATCATCATCAACTTTCAAGAAATCAGTGTGAGAAGACAAAAAGTTAAGAAACACAGCTGCCGTGACACATTTCTGGAATATATCTGATATTGTTCTTAGTTCTACATTTGTAGCCAGTGTGTGTATTGAAGCATAATACTTTGAGTCGTAAATCCAATCATTGTTTATTTTCACATGACCCCAAAGTTCAGAATTCACAGATTCTTCTGCATCTTTTATAGTTTTAAACAAGCCGGCCCATCCTGAAGATTCGTAGCAAGCTTTTATAACAGTTCTGAGGGCCAGCAACTCAAGTTTTGTGAATTCCATATGCACTAAAGTTGGCATTAAAACACATTCAACTGAATGATATTCTAGCCAAGCTTTTTCTCTACATTTTGTACTACAATACAGAGCAAAACAACATGTCCTGCATGGTGTCAAATTCAGATTCATAGATAGACAATAACTGCAACAAAATAAAAACTGCTCTTTCAAAAGCAGTGTTAGGTATGGGTCTTCCTGAACTAAAATATCTCCTACTTTGATATCCTCCTTTGCTACAACATGCCTTCCCATATTATCATTGTAGATGACTTTCAATTTTGTACTTGCACACTTATACCTAGGGTCTCTAGGTTCTTTCAGTGTAAGTATTTCAGTAATAACATTACTTTCTTCCAAGTCATTTTCTTTTGACAATGCTTCCTTACATGCAGTTTGCCTTTTAATAAGTTTGTCTTTCAATTTTTCTGGATAATTCATGGAGAACACTTCTTCAATATCTTGTAAACATTCCTTATATTTTTGTAATGAGAAGAATACAGCCGATCTATTAGCTAAAGCTAAAGAATAACTATCAGTCTCGAGGGGTGCATAAAGTAAAGATAAGTTATAATACTGCCAGGCTTCATGATCACTTAAGGTTTTAAAATGTGTGTTCCCAGCATCACGATAGTAATTGGATACATCATGAGTTTTGGCTACCTTCAGAGCACTTGGAAAGTCATTCAGACCTTCAATTACTTCAAAAACATACAGAACTCTCTCGTCATTTCTTGTTAAGGATTTCAGTTTACTAGAAACATATTCAACTTTACCTTGCTTCGTCAATTTATCAATTACGACATTGTAGCAAGAATCGATACTCATTTTGAGGTTATGATGTGCGAAAATATTGATTATTTTTGTGTACTAGCAGTTGCCTTAGGTACCGTACAGCAATCACGATGTCGCACTTTGCTACTCCTTTTATTGTTGTTAATCTGGGTTGTGAGATGATCTTCGTCATTGAACAACGCTTGAAAGCGCAGAATATCACGTTAGACAAATCTGAAAGAGGTTAGTAAGAAATCAAAGTAATTCATCAAAACTTTTGACTTGCTTGATTATCTATTGTGCATTATTTTTGTGTACCTATTTTGAATTGCAGTGCTTACCGACGTTGTAACCGTACTCCTACATCCCAAGCTGCTGGATGAGCTATTTATACCGCAGCCGGTGGCCACACACACAATTATCAAGCAGTTACTTCACGATGTATCCGCTACATCCATAATGAAATTAGATGATTATTCTATGAGTAAATTATGGGATCTAATGACGATGATATTCAAGTGGCAGCTTTCTGCGGCAACAAATCAAAATATTTTTGACATAAGTACGCGACACTTAAAAAGTGTGGCCACACTCCTGCCCCAGTATTTTTCTAAAAATTTAATCGAACTAGCCATGAGAAGATTCGAATCATTAGCTCAACGATTTACCGACAAAGATTTCAAATGTCTCACAACAACTACAATACTTTGGTTTTCGGAGTATCATACCAAGATATCTGTTCTCATTAGATTAGGTCTCCAAAGAAAAGATGGAACGTTAATTTTACCAAATTCAATACATCCAAAATTTTTACAAAATTTGGGAGAAAATATTTACAAATACGATAATAAAAAAAATATCGTTGATGAATTTGAAAACCGGTGCTCTGATACCAGTGAAATAAATTGTCTTCTAGCATCAATGGAGAAAGTTCAATCAGTAAAGAAAGTTGAACTGCAGCTGCCAATCCATTTCGGAGCCAATGATTCAAAAAAACGAACCTTCCAAATAGCCACCGATACCCAATTTGAAACTATTAGTACTAATATTAAAACTAACAATACAGATCTCACTTTCCGTCCTAATCTACCAAAATCAACGCAAGAAGACCTCCTGGAAATGTTAAATGAAATAAGTGAATAAGTTTTTGAGGTAATATTAAACTTTACAATACTTTAAGGCGATGACGTCGGATACCGCGATGAAGGTCGTGGATTTGAATCCTACAATGAGCCTTTTAGTGAAGGAAAACATTGTGAGGAAACCATAGCACGGTGATAGGTTATTTTGTAGTACCCGAATAGCTGGCTACCACCCTCAAGTTGAAAAATCTGTTGCCAAGTACCTATCTATTGGTGTGTTCCGACAGCTGCACTTGGGAGCCAGTTCCCATCTAGGCTTTATGTGCTCACTTGCCATGGTGAGATTGTAGTCAAATATAAGCTTATCCAGAATAAGCCAAGATTTGTAAAAAGAAAGTAATTGATTAGGTACCTACTACAAATTTATTATGGTATACACAAATTCAGCAGTGATTCGCATTTAAGGTAAAATTACTTATCTGAATAAATTATTCCATATCATCTCTACTACAGATGAGACGACGCAACGCACTGTCCAAAGAGAATGTAAAGTGGCACTGCACAGATTACTGATATGTAGCGCCTGCGATTTTTGGAGATGAAATGTTGGGGAGGTGACACGTCTCTTTATTTACAAATCCTTAATTCCCACCACAGATTAACTGAAATGTAGCTAGCTACCCACGAAGTTATCTATAACTACGTGTTCATTCCCAAATAATTACACGAGGCAATAAAAATCCATGCAAATAATTTTGTCAAGTACCTAGGTAATACTACGACAGTTATAGATTATTAAACTGTGATACTAAATAGATATTGGATTTCTTATTTTCAAGCCCAATAATAATTATGTAAATAAGTTGAAATATGGAAGATTATATATGGCAGCACTGTAAGATATTCTCTCGGAACAATAAGTTATTGTTCCGAGGATATTCTGTCCAGCGTTGCCATTTCTGGCGAAATGGACGAATAGATAACTGAAAAAAATATGGTCTGACTGATTTTTTGACGGATTCTTATTATAGTACAGTAATTGATAAAATTCAAAATACACTTGCAATAAACAATTTATACTCATACAAAAGTAGTCAGTCATGTCGCGAAAGGAAACTAAGTAGGTATGTATAAATGCAATGGTAACGTTAATTTGATCCAAATCCAATCATACTTCCACCACATCGTCCGTCTCTTACTATCAGGAGAGATAGTGGTCAAGGGCGGGACTATGTGCTGTGAAAAAATTGCTGGCAATGTTTGAAGACTTTCTGCTTAAATACTTAATAGACGGATTTTTGACGGAATTTCTTTGTTAAATTGACGGAATTGAAAAATTATTTTTGGGAACACTGATTCTGTCTATGAGCTGTATTTCCCCACATTTGAGTTATATATAGATAGACAGACAGGATTGCAAACATGAATGAAATCGGTAAAACTGGCCATAGTTATTATACTCTTTGGTTGGTTTTACATATATAGGGGCTATACGGAGGGATTGTTTCTCGCTCTCATGCATACTTGTTCGCTAAGACGCTCACTGCATTTGTGAAGTGTGGATTTGTTCCTGTGTTGAGAAATTCATACTAGTTGATATTTAAAATAATATCACCTACATTTTAATTTCTAAGTAATCGTTGGTCTTTTAATCACTAGATACCTAGTCAATTATAAATTTTCATATGAGTCACTTCACTACGTACCTTCACCTCCATTTTATAGATTTTCTTAAACATAAATACACTGTGCAATAAAATACCTCTTTTGTTTCTTTTCAAGCAATCATGGGATTTTTATCCATGTTATTCGTGAATGTTGTGGGCGGTATAATATTGGTCACTGGATGTACTTTTCTTGCTCCTATACTGGGTTTCACTGGCGTAGGCATAGCTGCAGGAAGCTGGGCCGCCAGTGCTCAATCATGGTATGGATTGATTGGTGCAGGAACCGTTATATCTTTGCTGATGTCTAGAACTATGGGGTAAGTTAACAATCTCTAAGCACGATCGTCTCAATCAAAGACACCTTTTAATTAGTGAGCAAGTTTATCAATGGTTAGGGGCTAAGCAAAGAGAATATAAATGGGACTAAGGAACACTGAACATATTTCCCCTATGCATATGTTATAAAACTATGGTTATTTGCTTAGTTTGTAAATACCTGTCTTATACCAATTTTTTTAATGAACTTATTACTCTTCCAAATTTCTCCACATGGAATACTATACAGTAGACAGTCACAATATGACATATATTACAGACAGTCCAACATGATTGTATAGAAACAATAGTTACTTAGGTAACCTATCTAATTTATGACACTTAATTTAATTCTCTCTTTTTTTACAGGAAATAATGGCAGCTAAGTGGACACTTCAGTTTATATCTAATACATAAATCATGCTGAAGTACTACACAATTAAACGGATTTGTTAAATCAAATAAAACTTTTGTTAAATCTGTCATCTGACAAAATGTTGTTTTTTTTTAACATCTAATTAACCATTAACTTATTTGATTATACTAAACCTACTACAGATGAGTGAAACTAAATTAAGGTATATCAAAAAATAAGTTTATTTTCACACATTACAATTTAAAGAAAAACAAATGTTTTAATTAAAGTACTTACTATAGATTAACAATTTCTTTAGTTACAAAATATGTAGCTTATCACAAACAAAGAAATTAACAAATACCTTCCAATATAGTAAATTAATTCAAAACAATGATTGCAAGAACTCATATATTATTTTAAAAGAGAACTGTGTCTTTGAATGGTGGGTATACCTCAATCATTAGCTCAAGCGTAGACATCCCAGTACATAGGAATGTACCTAATGCATAAAACAAATATAAAATGGCAATAATAAAAATGCTTGAATGAACTACAAATCTCATAATGTGTTCGTAATGGTGCTTCCACAAAGCTGTTAAAAATGTTAGATAACATAACAAACCATTCTTTAACATTAAAACTGTTTTTAACATTCAGTAACTAAAACGTAAAAATACTCACAAATAGCGAACACTTAGTCAAATTCAACCATAATTATGATTTTTAATTACCAAATTTAACAACCAAGAGTAGATCTTTTGTTGATGTATATTTATGACGTCACAAGTAAGTACTCCATATAAACTATCGTTTTGACATTTCATAAAAAGAAGCTGATTTGATATGTCAGTCAACATCCCTATTTATTTGTTCGTGTACACATGATTGAAAAACCCAAAACGGATGCAAGAGCACTGTTTAATTATAATAAAAATACAAAAGGGGCTGCATGTATAAGTAAAATTACCATAAGGCAGACGGACAGACATCGAAACTGTAAGGTAACTGTAACTTGACTACGGAACCCTAAAAATACAGAAACAACTAATTACAGTTCATATTTGTATAAAACATTATCTAGTAATTAAGTTAATTTTTAAAACCTCGAGCACAGTTTTGGCCCTTAATCTTAAACAAAGTATTTTTAACGAGGTATTTTGAATCACAAATAACTGTACTTGAATGCATAGATAATAATACTACCATAACTCAGATTGTTCATCTCTATAAATATAATATAAGCATTCATAGGCTAC
This sequence comes from Ochropacha duplaris, assembly GCA_951361185.1. NCBI lineage: Eukaryota > Metazoa > Arthropoda > Insecta > Lepidoptera > Drepanidae > Ochropacha > Ochropacha duplaris. The sequence continues at coordinate 3,539,264 of OX592704.1, read as the reverse complement.
GGTAACCGCTTACCATCAGGTGGACCGTAAGCTTTTTTGCCACCTAGTGGTATAAATAAAAATCGAATAGTACCATTGACGGGCCGGTTGGCGTGGTTGGTTAATACACTGCCTATCAGGGCGCAGGTCGTGGGTTCGATTCCCATCCAGGCCACACATTTGTGTGCATTAACATGTCTGTTTGTCCTGAGTCTGGGTGTAATTATCTATTTAAGTATGTATATACAAAAAAAAAGTCTATGTAGTATATCAGTCATCTGGTTTCCATATTACAAGCTTTGCTTAGTTTGGGATCAGATAGCCGTGTGTGAAAAATGTCCGAGGATATTTATTATTTACCATTGTTGCATATGTATGCTAACTAAATCCAAATATTTTACTATGCTGTGTTATCATGATAGACTGGTTTTCGGAGTACCTAGCTAATTTAATGTCAGATTTAGTCGGACCAAAGCAAATATTATGCAGAAACTGATATAATAAATTGAAAGTCATCATACTGCCTACTTATTTAATTTGAATTAGTTCTTGATACAATGTTTAGTGATTATAGATGACAATTTATATATTACTAGCTGTTCCCCGCGGTTTCACCCGCGTTCCCGTGGGATCTTATCTTTTCCCGGGACAAAATATAGCCTACGTTCATCAGGGAAAATGTAAGCTACATTTTCCCTTCTAATGGTGAAAAATTTCAACCGGTCCAGTAGTTTCAGAGCCTATTCAATGCAAACAAACAATCAAATCTTTCCTCTTTATAATATTAGTATATCCTCGGACATTTCTCACACACGGCTATCTGATCCCAAACTGCCTTGTAATATGGAAACCAGATGACTGATATACTACATGACTACATTTTTTTTTAAATACATACTTAAATAGATAATTACACCCAGACTCAGGACAAACAAACATATTCATGCACACAAATGTGTCCTGGATGGGAATCGAACCCACGACCTGCGGCGTGATAGGCCGTGTATTAACCAACCACGCCAACCGGCCCGGCCAATATAGACTAGCTGTCCGCATTCCCGAGTGATGTATGTCTTATTCCAGGATCTAACTCCATCAAAATACATGAAGTAGTTCTTGCATGAAATACTAAAGACATCCTCACATCCAGACTTTTGTATTTATGATATTATTAGTAGGTATGTGTCAAATATCAGCGACTTTGGTCTTACAGTTTACAAATAATAGCGTGTGATACATATACAGACGGACGGATAAGACGAAATCGTTAGGGTTCTTTGTTTAAGTAACAATGCGATAAGGCCGACTTAAGTACCGCGCGCCGGCCCGATAGCGCGATGTTTATACACCACGGCACGTACAAGCATGGTACAATTTACTACGCCAAATAGGTCATGATAGGTAATTCATACACGCACACACACATAAGTTAATAAAAAAAAACACCGACCTCGTATGCACACCGCTGACACCATACATGAGAACTAATTAAATCTGTAGGATGGTATGGGACAATTCAAGGTGGTTTTAAACCCCATGTGAAATCTGACTGAATGAAGAATGTTAATAAGTATGCCAAATTGGTTGAAAGTTTGTTACAGTAAAGCTTGTATGTATACAAATACACTAGTTTTTGTTGTTGTCTAAAATACCTATTAGTTTTGATTTTATAGGCATTTAAACTTTCGTACGATAAATATCGAGTCCCGCTAACAGTCACGTGACCGCATGTGACGTCAATTTACAACGCTCCGCTTTGAGCGAGTGTTGTGAGATGACGTCACACCGTCACACGAGTACGTCACATCGAGTACGAGTCCGCTTATAACACCGTGTGTTCGATTAAGGCTGCGTTTTCACCGCAGCTGCGTAACGAAGGATGTGTTTTGGCCCGCCAATAGTAACGCTTCGTTTACACGTTATAGCTAGTCATAGAAATAATGAAGCGATCCTACTGGCTGGCAATAAACATATCCCTCGCTACGCATCTGCAGTGGAAACGTACCCTTACGCCCGCCATGGCACGGCAATAGTGGCGAATGACGCTTTTTTATTTAGTAATGATTAGTAATCTTTGTTATAGGTTAGTATGAATATATCTCTAACCACCTTAAGTATTTAATTATTTGATCTAAATTAAATTAATGTGAGACTTAACTAACGATCCATCCCAACTTCGTCCGCATCAAAATCTAACGCGTTGTTTTACTCAGAGCACCAACAGACAGACAGAAATAGCGACTTTATGTTATTTATTAATTTGTATTGTTGAAAATAAATACACTTTTTTTAATAATAAGTATGAAATAAGCAGGTGTTATTAATTATTATATAAATATTGATGGTAATTAAATCACGATTTAAGCGTAAGAGCCTTTGCAAGCGGCGTATTTTTAACTCTCCTACATGCATGTGTGCAAAGGTTTACCGTCTGCATTTCACCTATCTTCTCGTCATCATATATCTTGTCGTCAGCGCGTTGAAAATACGCCATGTGCATGCATATGCCCTAAAAATTAAAATTAATAATAAAAGTTTTTCAATATTAAAAAAAAAGAGATCAATGAAATGAAAATGCACAACTTAAATAACGATTTCTTATGATAATGGTATTTAATTTTATAATGAAACATGGGCACGCTTCAGAAATCACGTATTCACCTTTAAACATGACTAACAAAGCTCCTTCAATAGTTTATCACATCACCAAACAATCACAACCATACGGATGTCACATACAAAAAACACAACCTTTAAAGTCACTTCACATCACTGCTATAGGAACCGGGAGTGAGTCCTAGTGGAGTTAGGCGAGAAGCTGTTGTCAGGCAACACGCTGGCGTCGCCGTAAACCGGCGCGGTGGGACCCCGTGACGCATACGGGCTCCTAGACCACGTCCGCGAACGGTTGAGGGTCGGCGACGCGTCTGGCGGTGCTACCGATGTTTGCATTGGTTCCATCGGCATTCGGATTTGCGCTTTACGTTGGAAGCGATATTGCACTGTAAATTAGAAGAAGGCAATCGTTACTGACTGACAGATCTATCAACACACAGCTCAAACAACTGAATGAATTGCGCTGAAATTCGGCACGCAGATAGTTATTATGACGTAGGTATCCGCTAAGAAAAGATTTTCCTATGGGGAAACAGCGGGGCGGAAAGCTAGTACTATATATAAAAGCGAAATACCACTCACTGATTAATCGCGAAATCTCAGAAAGTATAAATGCAACAAACGCTGGCTTTGGTAGATAGGGTTCCCTTGACAGTGTTAGATAGGTTTTTTACAGAATCACAAAATGGTGAGCTGATATTTGACCTTATGATTGATCTATACAGGTAACTTTTACATCAGCACATTTTTGTGCATCATCATTTCTCAACATGTGGCCTAAAATTTAGCATCGTGCTGGTACTACTAGAAACTCAAAACTCATTTATTCAGTTTAGGCCCTGGTAAGGCACTTATTAACATTACAATTGAATACCACCGGTTCGGAATACACTCAAACTGAGAAGAAACTCAGAACAAAACTTTCATAAGACGGGTACAAAAAAGTGCCATACCAATGCTGGTTACAGCTACTTACTATAGTAAAAGGCACCAGCCACAGCAGCAATAGTGATCAATGTGGAGAGGTAAGGAGTGATCAGTGAGAAGAGAGCGCCCAATAATGTCCCGCAAGAGACGTCACACTCGCGTTCGACCTCCACTCTCATTTCCTGAGTGGTTAGTCGAGACTTCACATTTACCCATCCAAGACCACACGTGGACGCTTCGTTTGACACAATCACTGTTATTTCACCTGAAAATAAACAATATTATTAGTGTCTTTGGGAGCAAATGGCTACATCAATTAATATAAGCACGATAAAAATTAAATGTTTATTCATCCAAATAAGCCTTCACAGGCACTTATGAATAGTCAGACTCGGTTCGGAAGGTTGCTTTTGCTGAGAAGAGCCGGCAATAAACTATTCTGTATTTTGTTAGCAAATTGGTGTCATTCTATGTTTTTAGGGTTCCGTACCCAAGGGGTAAAAACGGGACCCTATTACTAAGACTTCGCTGTCTGTCCGTCCGTCTGTCTGTTACCAGGCTGTATCTCAAGAACCGCGATAGCTAGACAGGTGAAATTTTCACAAATTATGTATTTCAGTTGCCGCTATAACAACAAATACTAAAAACAAAATAAAATAAATATTTAAGGGGGGCTCCCATACAAAAAAACGCTATTTTTTGTCCTTTTTTGCTCGATATCATCACCAGGCTGTATCTCAAAAACCGCGATAGCTAGACAGCTGAAATTTTCACAAATTATGTATTTCTGTTGCCGCTATAATAACAACAAATACTAAAAACAAAATAAAATAAATATTTAAGGGGGGCTCCCATACAAAAAACGCTATTTTTTGTCCTTTTTTGCTCGATATGATCACCAGGCTGTATCTCAAGAACCGCGATAGCTAGACAGCTGAAATTTTCACAAATTATGTATTTCTGTTGCCGCTATAATAACAACAAATACTAAGAACAAAATAAAATCAATATTTAAGGGGGGCTCCCAAACAACAAACGTGATTTTTTTGCCTTTTTTACGGAACTCTTCGTGCGCGAGTCCGACTCGCACTTGGCCGGTTTTTTATCGTATATCTTGGTATACTATCGAATCGATTTTGATAATAAATTGGCCATATTTCGTCTCAATTACGCATCAAAGTACTTTAGATTTTATAACAGTGTAGTCAAAGTACAAAATGTGGACTTACAGCAGCTTCACTAGTTTATAATATAAAAACATTCTCAGACTGACAGCTGACGTAATCTTTTTCATGGATCATAATAAACTACTATTAAGGCTCTATTTACATTGCCGCGGAACGGAATGGAAGCGAATTTTTGTAATAGCATAATGGACTTGTGTAGCCGCCAACGGTAAATACGGGAATTCTCGAGAATGCCCGAGGATTCCCCGGAGGACGCGCAACCTCTTTTTATGGCTCGTATCTAGTTAGCACGTTACAAGATTGACACTAAGTTCATTTTGCTATGTACAATTTCATCGCTTCCATTCCGTAAATTGAGCCTAAGAGTCAAAATACAAAAGATTAATCTCACCTTCACCAGCAATAGTTTCCAATTTCAATCCAGGCGAGGTGGTCATCATGACTAATTTCAGAGCATGGGGGTGTCCATACACCGTGAACGTAGCAGGCGGGCTGACTAACGACACTTTACTCTGAGAGATCTTTACTGGAGGCAATAGTCGTACTTTTGTACATATTCTTGATACACCCCATTCAGCGCATAATTCCACTTCTGAAGATTGGATTATTGGAGCTGCTGGTATTATTTTGCAGCCCATTTGACCTGTCAAAGAAAATGTAGGTTTGAAAAATGGTGGGGCAAAATCAGTGGTTAAGAGATTGAGGAGAAAGTTGTGTTAAGAAAAAAAACTGAAATCTTTCTTGATTCCGATTTTATTTAATATTTACAAGAATTATATAAAAAACGGAACCAAGGTAACAGAAGCTATAACAGAAGATAAAGTTTAGTGTAGAATATGTGATGCTCTCGCGGTTCACTAAGGCTCATACTCTATATGGATAGCTCAAGATTGGTAGTGAGGTCGGATACCGCGGTGAAGGTCGTTCGAATCCTACAATGAGCTTGAGCTATCGGTGAAGGAAAACATGGTGAGGAAACCATAGTACGGTGGTAGGATACTTTGTAGTACCCGGCTGGCTGGCTACAACCCTCAAGTTGAAAATCTGCCACCTATAGTGTGTTCCGGCAGCTGTACTTAAGAGGCAGTTCCCATCTAGACTTTGTGTGCTTACCACCTTCGAATACATCATCACTTACCATGATGAGATTGCGGTCAAACACAAGTTTTAAGCTTAAAAGTAAAAAAAAACAGATTGCTGATATTTTGCTACTCCCTTATCTAGAAAACTTGTCAGTTAAACTTACCATTAATAATATTGAGCACAGGTTCGGCAATATGAGGTTGTTTGGTGCGGCACGAGAACGGCAGCTCCACTTGAACGCCCTCAAGTGCGTATCTTTGTTCCTCTGTACATATCAATGGGCCGTTTGTAAGTCCTGAAGCTTCTATCGTTAACGGTACTAGGGTCCATGGCCATTCGCCAGAGAGGAATTCAATCTGTAAATTGTTTAGAATTTGTATGAATTGACCAGTGCTTGGAGAATTTAAGTGGCCCAGGCGGGTATGGGAGCGTTCAAGTATTATGTAACGCAATTTTGAGAGAAAAAGTCACAATTATGTGGTGTAAAGTACCGGAAATGAAAAAAAAAAACAGAAATAACTTTATAATGTCTGCGATGTTGAATCTTCGAGAAGCTAAAATCTATTACTTCCGACTCTTGATCCATGCTCGAGTCCCACCTTACCTTCTCTACAGGCAGCTGGTGTATTGTAGCCGCATCGGTGGTGCGGTCGATCCGCAGTATATGTGTGGCGGAGGTGTCAGTCACTAGTAGCGCTAGAGTGACGCTACCTCCCACCGATAGACTGATAGCACTAGGGGCGCGCCATCCCACGCCTTCTAGACAAACTCCCCACCCGCCTGTCGCTGTAAACAACGTCATGGAATTTCAGACACTAATTAAATGAGACTAAGTTGGCTCGCGGACTTTTTGATTCAATTGTTATCTTTTTGTTTAAGTGGGACGACCGAACCACTTCAGAACCAACAGGTTAAAGCCAGCCAGGCGGGTATAGAAAGTTCAAGCTTATCGTAAGATTCGAACCCACGTCTATCGCTGTGGCTTTCATTGTCACTATCTATCACTGAGCTGGCCCTTGGCCTTTCTGCGAATTAAACACTTACTGCGGTGAATAAAATATCGTGAGGAAACATACACATCCTAGAAGGCAAATTCATAATTGTGGACCAGCTATTTATGAACTCTGAAAATAATAAAAAATATATTTTTAATTTTGGTATAGATAGATGGCCAAAATCTGTCGCCAAGCACCTATAGGTGTGGTCCGACAGCTGCACTTGAGAGCCAGTTCCCATCTAGGCTTTGTGTGCTTACCACCTTCGGCCACATCATCACTTACCATGTTGATATTGTCAAACACAAGCTTATCCAGAGAAAAAAAAGGACCTTGGAGAGGTCATAGGCTACTTTTCATCCTGGGAAAAGATAACATACTTCGGGGACAGCTAGTATCTATATATATATCGAAATAACAATAGAAACATACCAACAATCCTCTCCGAAGTGGAATCAGAGCCGGTGACCCACACTTGGTCTCCGACAGTGACTCCGCTGACCGTTCCTTGGAAACTCATAAAGGCGCCCGTCGAGTCTAAACCCGTGATTACTAACTCGTTACCGTGTGTGCTGGAACAAACGATTCATTTTAAGTGTTTAACTGTGACGTGACGACAATATAAAAACTCCATGTATGCAAAACATATGCATTTATCTTCCTATTTTAGTAATATTATTACTTCCTGGAATTCTATTTTCTTAGGTACAACTGTCCCAAGCGCAAGCAAAGGGATTGTAACATATTTTTAACACGTTTTATCGATTTCTCGGAACGTGGGTGAACGCCGAGCGGTTTTTTACAGTATTTCTTTGTTTTGAAGTTATATCAATGTGTGGAATTAGATATTTGATATCAATTCAAAATGTTTTATTCAATTTTGGGACTTTGCTTTGATTATAATAATTGTATCATATCGTTTCAGACTTTTTAAGAGGAGCAACTCATTGCCATGCTTTGCTATCATTCACATATTCTGTTACTGTATAGTAAGCTTATAGACATAATTTGTGTTTGATGACACGTTTTAAATTTAAAAAAGGCAATTCAGTATTTTTTTGAGGTAGCTTATTAAAAAAAACGTATACTTAGCCCCACAAAAGAATTGTTAGTTTTATGTAATCTTACAGTAGGAACAGTAAATTTAATTCCTCCAATATGGCTACTGTATGACCAATAGATTGCAATTTACCTGTTAGCCGTCCTTTTAAGATGCGCAGTGAGTGATGAAATGGCGGAGATATTAGCATCAGGAGCGAGTAGCTCCCTTCCAACAGAGTTACGCATCACAAGACGAACTGCCGCGTCTTCCATATCACCTGATGGCTCAGCTGTACAATAGTGTGGCACTGATACTTCCACGTGGATCGCCTGTTTAATATTATAACAGAACTTTAAATTCTATTGGTTGTTTAAAACATATCTCCGCTCCGCTCGGCTCCGCTCAGCTTTGGTGGAGTCTCAGCCTTACCACCCTCGGATTTGAAAATGATTTACAAACCTTGCTCCCAATAAAGAGTAAGTTCATTTTAAAAACAGTTGCCGAATTCAGTATTTTTTCTAGAATTTTATTAAACAAATTAAATAAAGCGGAATAATTAATAACATACCGTCTCCCTGTAAATATTGTTTCTTTCATCTTTATGTTGAGCTATAATTATTCCATGGCCCGGCCTTAATGCCTTCACTTCCCCATTAGTATTTAGCATGAAGGCACCATCTTCATAAGCCTTCCAACTGCCTCTGGGAAGTGCCTTAAGTTTGACTAAAGTGCCTACTGCTAAAGCAAGTCGATCGCCTGAAGCTATTTCTTTGGACAATCCTTCAACTGAAGTACGAATATCTGATATACCGAGGATTTCTATTGTACTGTCCCATGAGCGAGATTCTGATACCTGTGGAGAAATCAGATGGGTTTACTTATTTTAGGGTTTGACTAGGATTATAATACACCTAAGTTGAATTAAAATTATAATACACCTACATTTGAATTCCTTTTTTTGCTCGTGTGTTCTATAGCAAAAATAAAAGATCGACACTATTGTCGCTGGGAAAAATAAACGAGGAAAAAAAACATGCCAGTACGTGGCATACGAGGCAAAAATGAATCTCGTTTAATAGTTTCCACGCATACCTAGTTCCAAAAATATAAAAACAAATGTACATTATGTATATGATTATCATACCTGTCCTATATTCCTTACTCGAACATCGATCGTAATAACACCAGGCTTTAAAGGCAACACTCTCACGGACAACCCCTCAGCAACTGATCTCTCCAGAAAATCTGTAAATAATATACTAGGAGATTGAGATCATGAAAATCGCGCTATTGGCCCCAATGAGTTAGGTTAACAAGCGAAATACAACGACAATAAAAATGTGTACTTTCTTTTGCCCATGCTAATGTGCCCAACATTCGGTCAGAATCACCTGGTTAATAATTACAGCTACATATATGGATTTGAAGTGAATAATCATTTTGAAAGGAGCAACCCCTGAGATTCTTGCTCGTACTTTTCCGGGGAAATCTACTAAGATCTAGTAAGATCTTGTTAGTGGCAGTTGTGATGGTAGCAGAACACACCAACAGGTACTTAGCGACAGATTTTCAACTTGAGGGTGGTAGCCAGCCAGTCGAGTACTACAAAGTACCCTACCGTGCTATGGTTTCCTCACGATATTTTCCTTCACCGAAAGCTCAAGCTCAAATTGTAGGATTCGAAACTAAACCTTCGCCGCAGTATCCGACGTCACTACCACTGAGCTATCATCGCCTTAAAAGTTGGTAAGCATCAGTTTTCGGTGTTCCGACTGTTGTTGAATAAAAGATAATATGAACCGTCAGCGTGTGTAGTGTAGAGGCGTGCTAGTGTTTGGTCGCGCACGGTCCACGTGACCCTGGGCGGCGGGTGCACGGCGGCGAGCGAGGCGGCCGGCAGCCCTCCCGCCTCCACCCACAGCGGCCCCGGCGCGCCCACTAGCAGCGTCTGACTCGCCGCACGCACCCGGATCTCCGATATTGGGATTACCTGCACCGTACGTATGTTGACTAACATATCAAATCACCTTCTTTTTATTCTTACGACGGACCGGTTGGCGTGGTTGGTTTACACACACGCCTCAGGTCGTGGGTTCGATTCCCATCCAGGACAGATATTTGTGTGCATGAACATGTCTATTTGTCCTGAGTCTGGGTGTAATTGTCGTAAGAAATATTTCTTTACTCAGAAATTATTTCTTAAAAGAATGAATGAGAATACCTGTAATAACTGATATTAGATTGACTTTAATTGATAAAAAGTGATGAAAGTGGTCAAACCATGAAACAGTAATTTTAACCATATTGCGCTCGTAACTGTCAGTTTAGTCCAGCTAATTAAAAATCAGACTATAGTAAAGAGGCTTTTTCTTGATAAACGCGCATCTAAATATTTGGTAGCTTTAAAACCAATAATATTAACACTCATGACATTTACTCAACATTTTATGTAACAGCATACCTCAACTTCTGATTCGGCACTAGCCATCTCAACATTAGCAATGTCTGTTGCAACGAGTTTGATGCGCGCCGTTCCCTTCGACAAGCCGTGCACGGTGCCTGATGGCGATACCTAAACAAACAAAAAAAAAGTAATAATCAATCATTTAATTTTGTATCAGCAACTGAGGCATTAGCCTCATAAAAAAATTATTGTGTTTCTGAAAATTTTCCGTCTAAAATATATTATACTTACATCAACAAAACTGACTCCTGTGTCGACTCGATACAGCAAGCCAGCGAGATGTTGCGGCGGTCCACCCACGTGACGCAACTGTAGTCTCCCGCCCGGCGGCACTCGAGATTTCGCTGGCACTATTTCAAGTGGTGGGAATACTATCACCTGATGGAGAGTTTAGTTTAAACATTTATATTTAAAAAATAATTATTTTTAAAAATAAAAAACAATTACCGACTTCAAAACTGTAACCTATATGTACAAACTTAAACTAAGTAAAAAATAATATTTTAAATTCAAAAGGGACAGGACAATCAATAAAATTATTGATATTTATATATCTATTTAATAATAGGTCTTTACCTATGAATTTGCCGTTCTGCAGTACAGGCCATTTCAAATCAAAATAATTTTTGTTTGGCTAATAATAATATTGGTCCATTTGCGTCAAAAAGTTATTGCGTTAAAAAAGCTTGACAAATGGGTGCCCCACGAACTCAATGATCGCCAGCGCGAAGTACGCGTCGAGACGTGCATTGCACTGCTCAACAGACACACAAATGAAGGAATTTTGAACCGCATTGTTACCTGCGATGAAAAATGGATTCTGTTTGATAACCGCAAGCAATCAGCAAGTTGGTTGGATCCTGGTTCAGCACCTAAACAATGCCCTAAACGAAAACTTACCCCTAGAAAAGTGATGATCACTGTTTGGTGGTCTAGCGCCGGTGTGATTCATCACAGCTTCTTACCAAACGGGGTGAGCATTACTGCAGATGTGTACTGTGAAGAACTGAACACAATGATGGAGAAGCTGGCACATCTCCAACCAGCATTGGTCAATCGCTCGTCTCCGCTGCTCCTGCACGACAACGCGCGACCTCATACTGCACAGCAGACGGTCTCCAAGTTGCAAGAACTGGGGTTGGAAGCTCTCCGTCATCCGCCCTACTCACCAGACCTTGCGCCTACAGACTACTACGTTTTCCAGAATTTGGATAATTTCAATTCCCGAGAGGCATTACAAAATGCCTTTGAAGAATTTGTTGCCTCCCGTTTTCTTTAAGAAGGGCATCAATAAACTGCCACTGTGTTGGCAAAGATGCATTGATTGCATGGGTGATTACTTCGATTAATACAAATAAAAAATACATGAAAAAAAATCGTTTAAATTTTTTCATACAAAACGGCAATTTCATAGGTAAAGACCTAATATTTATAAACAGTTATTTTTGGAGTCGGTGCCAGCCAAGAAGGACAGTTTAATTCTGCCTTTGCAACAAACTATCGAACGGTAGGGGAGCGACGGCGCAGACCTAACGAATCACTTAATAGTAGATAGATGGGTATAAATAAAGAAAGAACAGACAGTCAGTATTAGATGTCGCCACTGAAAATTTATCATTTTACCAATACACATCGAGGGATTACCGTAAGGAGATGTGTCGTGAGAAGTTTTCTCGAATGAACACTTCGTGTCCGTCCAGTTCAAGTTGAGATGAAAAATGGCACACGGGTAGTTCATATCCTGGAATAAAACTAGTCAAATATATCTTACCTCAACTTCCTGACTCCAAAATCCGCCCAAAAAGGCTCGAATCTTGGCAGTGTCTTCCTTCAGCCCGCACAGAGTTCCATCCTTCATTATCACACTGCCTGAGACGCTCCACTCCGGCGGATTACTAATTTTCAGATACCGGAGTGATGTGCCCTTCACCAGAACTGATATAGGTATACATGCGCCCACGCATACCGCTCTAGACGTTGACACTTCTATACTTAGTACGTCTTCTATGTTCACCTGTTGAATACAATTGTTCTACAGCCACCAATTTCACTAAAACCTGACCGGACTTGTAACGTGAATATAATATAAGAAAGAAATGGCTCAAAGTGTTAGATACCAAGCTAAAAACCTTGGCCGCACATAGAAACATCAATTAGAATTTAATGTTCCTATTTTTGTTTGTTGAGAAGCTATAGGGCTAGACATAATTATCTATACTAATATTATAAGAAATTTTGATTTTTTGCATGTTAATTTGTAATGGATAAACTTAATAGGTACTTAACGTGTAAGTTAAAATTACGTACGATTTAAAAAATCTTTCACCTATAGTTAGCTACATTATCAATTATTAACTAAGGCAATATTATTTAATTTTAATTCTTTCGAGAACGCGGGTGAAACGGGGTTTACATTACATCCCCTTGGGAAGTGAGTTTGTATGGAGAAACGGGATCGCGGGAAGCTATTGGAAATATGAAATTACTTAGTACAGAAAGGATTACCTCAATCCGCTGCTTCTCCCCATTAATACAAAGATCAGTGACCATCAGATCGTAGGAGCCCGGTCCTGGTACGACGGCACTAAGCACGCCGCCCTTCACAGTGGCTGTGACTCCATTAGGGGCGCCCACAGAGTACCGACCGCTGCCTCCTGAAACCGTCGCTATGTTGGGCACTGTCTCACCGTCCCATGCGATGTTTACCTGCAAAATATCTACGCTATTTATTTGTGAAGGTGTTTGCATAATATATATTTGTAGAGAGATATTCCTAAATCTTTATCGGTACACCAAACAAATAAAAAAAAACAGTAGCAGTGACAGTGTCATAATGGGTGGATTTATCATTAATAGTGAACTATACCAAGCATTTTTTTTCTTTGATCGCAATCGTCCTTTATCCAATTCTGCCAATGTCAAGTGATTATTATAATATCACGTAATATCGTATTCAGAGTTATTATTGGTGAAATTGGTGGCCGTTCCACTAAACCTATTCAAAGACTTTTTGAGACAACGTGAAAAGTGAAATTAAATGAAAAGAAAACGTGTGTCGACGTTTTCACGTCACGTAACGTAACGTCACTTTGCAAGTTCCCGCCAAAAAGTCCGAAACAACCTTTGGGTGGAGAAGACTGAAGACTATAAAAGATGACGGAGCATGCTTAAAGCAATTTAAATACATATTTAACATTTTTAAATTTAACATTTTTTTTCTGCGAATAAAATACGTTTTGTGCATTTTTCCGAATACTATTCCTACTCGTACAACCTGAAATATCATCAAATTTTCATGATAAGCCGATTGTGATCATTGGTATATTAGAAACGTGAACTCCAAAATTGATAAATGAAGATCAAATATTGCTTACCCTGAGGGCATCACACATCAAGGGAGCGACGACCTTCGCTTGTATACTAGCCGTAGCCTCTGGAATGGTCGCTTTTAATGCACCTGTCCAACCTATCGCCTGATCGTCTGTTACCACCAACTGTAATAAATTTTAGTACATAAGTTCAGTACGCACGGTGGTAGGGTACTTTGTAGTACTTGACTGGCTGGCTACCACCAGTTGGTGTTACGGCAGTTGCACTTGCCTTTAAGACATTGTAACAAGGTGTACAACACATTGGCAATACCCTTGGCATTGATAATGTCTTTAGGCGACGGTAGTCACTAACCATCAGGTGACTCGCCTGCCTGGTTGTGGTATAAAAAAAAGTATAAGATATTCTATTATTTATTTAACCCTTCTGCAACCAGGTGTTCCATGTAGAACGGTAACATTTTTCATGATACAGATTGGTAGTAAATGAAATTTCACATCTTAAGTCCGAGTATAGACGTATCCGGCAGAATCATGCAACATGAACTTCGTACCAAAATGTATTCATTCTTAAAGAACATCGTAAATCTGAATGAAAATAAAAAAAACCTGGGAAATACTTTTTTTTTGTCCCAACTAACAAAAGAAAGACATAAATACCTGATAATACTTATTCGGCACTGGCACAGGTGCATACTCAGGATGTGTCTCAATGAACAGCCTGTCAGTAGCTCTGTACTCTATTCCCTTGTGTCTAGGTTCTATGTCCCATGTCATTTTTGGTCCACGCTCATCGAGTAACTCACGGCCGATTGCATCTAATAAGGTCACTTTGACGGTTATTTCTTTGCCGGGACGTAACCAAACCCTGAAATATAAAGATCGCATAAAAGTTAACTGTTGAAACATTCTTGCCAGCATTAGACCAAAGACATTTTGTATACTCGTATAGTCAAGTTTTTTTGGTCTTACATTTTCTTCCATTTGTTTATTTACTTTAAGCTTGTTTGACCACTATCTCAATATGGTTTCTGATGATGTGGCCGAAGGTGGTTAACACAGAAAGCCCAGATGGGAACTGGCTCTCAAGTGCAGCTGTCGGAACTCACCGAAGTCACCGATAGGTGCTTGGCCATCTACGACCTTCGCCACGATATCGGACGTCACTACAACTGAGCTATCATCGCCTTATATTCTATTAATGACAGGTAATTGAAGGTACCAACCTCGGTCCACCGGAACAATTGCCAGGCGTTTCGGGTGGTTCGAGACGTATTCTGGAAACGTACGGGGCGCACGCCGCTTCTATCTGCACTGATTCAAGCTCTTCGTCCGAATGTGATGTCAGCTCTACACGTGTCTCACCTTTCTAATAGGGTATCATTTAATGTAAAGAAATCCCACAAATCCTACTAATATTATAAATATGAAAGTTTGGATGGATGGATGGATGGATGGATGGATGGATGGATGGATGGATGGATGGATGGATGGATGGATGGATGGATGGATGGATGTTTGTTACTAATTTACGCCAGAACGACCGGATCTGGATGAAAGGGGAATGCCCAAGCTTCATAGTGTCTTGGGCCCAGCATGGACAGCAAAAATTTGTATCTTAATTGAGAGTTTTAAAATCACATGTATATCAGATATCTAAAAAATATATAAAAATAGCCGCCATTGTTTTGAAATAGAAGAAAACAATGAACATTTTGAGGTTATTTTACAGTATGAGAATACGTCTTTCTGTATATCTAGGTATGCCTGATGTATAAAATATAACTCTCATTATATTTTACTTACCTATTTGTAGTTATTGGGGTAGGTACATAAAAAATACAAGTTTTTTCATATATATACTGTGCTATATTTTCATTCCGTATCAATATCCTCTTCATTTTCATATATGACTAATATGTCATCTAAAAATGGTGCAGGAGGTAATATATTAGGCTCATACCTAGCCCAACCAATATATCAAAGTACAGTCATTATGTGGGAGCAACAACCTACCATGTGTTTTCCAACTATACAGTTACAATAATATTGTTGGATTGCATCCCTCTCATGACTATCATTATTTATTAAAATATAAACAAAATATATTATATTATATATTATAAAATAACCTTTGCGGCTATTATTTCGTCGAGGAACCTCTTGCAGTGTTTGTCTAAACTGATGCTTTGCCATTCCAAGCCAGTAATAGACTAAATGGTCATCAATATCTTCAAAATCAATATTATTGCCTAGCTGGTTTTTTAACAGCATTGCAAAATCTTCAATGAAGTCAGCAGAGAAGGTATGGTTTCCATTTTCTACATTTACTAAACCATCCTATGTATTGCTTTTTAAAAGGATGTTACAAATATGGCAGTTTTGTTGAACATAAAATGATAAATCACAAAACAATCTCACACATTATAATGAAGTAGGGATACATATTCTTTCACCTCCATGGCAGTCAAGAAAAACACAATGACATTCCGTAGTAACAGCTCTTGTATAGTTGGGTAGAATTATTCCTGCTTCATTAGTGGCAGCTAACGATGTGGATGCAGATTCTTGCACAAAATGTACACCTGACCTCTCTGCCAGTAAGGATGACAGATTCGACTGGAAGATGATACCTGAAAAGTATACTTTATTACTTTACGTAATCAGGGTATCTTTTGTAACATGTTTTAATCTTCACTTGTTTTATTTGTTTAGTCCATTATGCAATGGAAACAAGACACTATAGAAATTATTTTGTTTTCAAATCCGTGGGAGCTACTTAATAAAATGAGCATACCTAGCATACTTATTGACACTTAATTAACAAAATGTGATTTGAAACTCACCTCTCGAGGTCTAATCCATTCCATTGCCACATTTCTAATGATATTCTCTCTATTTGTATCTGTACATAATAAATGGCTTCTTAGTCGTCTAATAAGCGACCACAATTAACACAAAGATTTTGATGGCTAGATCTTCCTAGTTCTTGTTGAGATTCAACAAGGCTTGCACTAACTTCCTCCCAGCAGTTGTAGCAAACAAGATTATCCCTTGATACCTGTAAATAATAACATAACCTGTAAGTTCTTGTACATTGTAGGTAATACCAAACATTTATTATTGTGTCTTTTAATTATTTATTTACCTATCGTGGTGCAACCCATTGCTGTACTATAGTTAGGTTTTCCTGGGGCTCCAAGCATGTCGTTGAATCCCCACCAGGTTAAAACCACAATAACACAATGTTCTTCAGGCATATTAGAATGAAACACTTGTTCAAAGTCCAAAAATGAATGCAGCAAGGATCCGTGATTCCAAAACCAAAGTCGTCGTTGATTGTGAGTACTGCGTCCGTAAAACAATGCAAAAGGTCGTAGGTAGTAAAATAAACCGGAATCGAAATCAAAACACATCCACATTGAGCGTAAGCAACAAGTGAAGAAGTCAAATAGAATAATAAATAAACACTACTGGAAGAATTGAGTGAAGTAACAAAATGACATTTCATTCATTATCATTAGAAGTAAGTGTTGTCACTCAGGAAAAAATATATCAATACATTCGATAAATCGATTTTTTTTTCGTAGGTAAAAAAATCTTTAGATTCAAAAAAATGTTTTTAAACTACGTACCTATTAATTATGACATAGCTTGTAAGTTATGTTACTGTTATATATATGTTATAATAAGCAAAGTGATATTTGTACTTTAGTTGAATGTAGAATTTTTATTAAAATCGATTATTCATATCGATAAAACAAATCACAAATAACTTGTTTATAATGCTGGCAACATTTACCCGCTTTTCGATTCGACGATTTTTAAATGAAATGAATAAAAATACTTTTAATAAACGAAATATTGTTTCATATAGTGGCGCCTGTTTAAGTATATGCAAAATTAATGTTAAAAAATTACAAAATTAATGCATATAATTGTTTTCTCGGTAGGTAATGTCCACGGTGGGCCCAAATCGGGCTTTCCCCTTTGGCATAGAGATAGATTATAGTTTGGAATAGCACATAGGCTACTTTTTATCCCGGGAAAAGATAAGATCCCTCGGGAATGCGGGTGAAACCGCGGGGGACAGCTAGTATTATAAATGTGAAAGTTTGGATGGATGGATGTTTGTTACTCTTTCACGCAAAAACGGCTGAACGGATTTTGATGAAACTTGGCACACAGGTAGATAATATGCTGGAATAACACATAGGATACTTTTTATCCTGGATAGGATAAGATCCCACGGGAACGCGGGTGAAACCGCGGAGGACAGCTAGTATAATATATGTGATAGTTTGTAACTCAATCGCTCCGTAATGGCGGAATAGATTTGTATTAAATTTTGCACATAAAAAGATTTGACATATATGCCGGCCGGGAAAACAGGTCACTTGGGAACATTGTTGTTTTAACATTTAATTGACCACAATATCACTATGGTATACTACCAGTGGTAAAAAATAGGTAAGTTACATACCCTACGACACTTGAGAGTAAAGAGTTGTACGTCGGGATGTTTGTGCGGCGGCGGTCCGTCGCGCGCCACTAACTCTGCAGTACGCGGCTCGCTTGATTGTGGTACTAGTGCTTCGCCTTCCGCTAGTACCTGACAACATTTACACATAAATAAATATCCTGGGACATTTTTTCACACACGGCTATCTGATATTGAAACTAAGCAGAGCTCGTAATATGGAAACCAGATGACTGATATACTGCATACTACATTTTTTTTGGAAATACATACTTAAATAGATAATTACACACAAAAGGGATGTTGCCTATATTAAAAAAAAAATATCTAACACTAACCAGTGTATAGAACACCTAAAAATACTCGAAAAAAGCTAACTCTTTGTAAAATTCAACCGAGTAGATCTTTTAATGGTATATTATTTATGACGTCACAAGCATTTCATACAAAATTTTAAGGCGATGATAGCTCATTGGTAGTGACGTCGGATACCGCAAAGGTCGCGGGATCGAATCCTACAATGAGCTAACTTTCAGTGAAGGAAAACATCGTGGGGAAACCATAGGACGGTGGTAGGGTACTTTGTAGTACCCGACTGGCTAGCTACCACCCTCAAGTTGAAAATCTGTCGCCAAGCACCTATCGGTGTGTTCCGACAACTTGAAAGCCAGTTCCCATCTCGGCCACATCATCACTTACCATGGTGAGATTGTGGTCAAACACAAGCTTATCCAGAATAAAAAAAAACGTCCTTATAAACTAACGTTTTGACATTTCATTAAATGAAGCTGATTTGATATGTCAGTGAACATCACTATTGAGAGCTGCATTATGATTGTCTAACAAAGGCTATATTTATTAACTGCGGGGTGGCAAGCTAGTAATAAAATAGAGGTGTATACAAACGGGTAGTGTAGCGCCAGTAAGTGCAGCGGCGTGTGGCGGCCACAGTAGTGTGGGTGGTGCGCGGACGGCCACGCGCGCAGTGTCCCCCGCGCGGCCGCGGGACACGCGCACCGACGACACGCCGCGGCTGCTCCACACGCACTCCAACACGCAGCATGCGCCTTCTATACGTGTAGTTTATCAATATTAATATTATAAATAAAGTAACTCTGTCTTTCTGTCTGTTACCGTTTCACGCTAAACCACTGAACCAGTTTTTATGAATTTTGGTATAGAGATAGTCGAGAGACATACAATATTACTTTAATTGCTGAGTTTATTGCCGGCTCTTCTCAGCAAAAGCAACCTTCCGAACCGAGCGTTAGAATTTAACATGAATCAAATTGACGATTAAAAATACTTGTATGAGTTTACTTAATAAAGATATATTTGAGTTTGAATTTGAGAATACTATTATTATTTTACAATAGGGATAATGACTATATTCAGAAAAAATACCTAACACCTAGGAATAAGTAATAAGTCTTATTTATTCGTAGCCTAACACTACATCTAAAAATACTCGAAAATAGCGTACACATTGTAAAATTCCGTCTCTTTATGATTTTTAATTACCAATTTAACGACAAAGAGTAGGTATTTTGACGGTGTATCATTATGACGTCACAAGTATGTATTTCACACAAAACTCCATATAAATCATCGTTTTGACATTTAATAAAAAGAAGCTGATTTGATATGTCAGTCACCATCACTATTAGTCAGATCTTTTATCTCTAATATAACGTTCTTAGTTATGAGATACGGTAATTACTCAACAATTAAATAAAAACTATGCATTTTCTATAACTTATAATATCATGGTAAATGAAAATTCCGTTCTATTCAGGCACAGAGCATTGATATATTTTAACCTTCCTTCCATAAGGTATTCATCAATAGTGAATATCAAGTCATAAACCAACAGACAAGTAGAAATGTACTTACCTATAGGTTGTACCCACGGAGCAGCGGTAACGTTGTGCGGTTCAGGACCCTCGAGTAATGATAACGAAAACGATGCACAATTACATCTGAAAATATTATTTATTTGATAGTTTTGTGTTTGTGATAAAGAGGTAGTTTGTGAGGTTGTAATCTCTGGATCTACTGAACCGATTTTGAAAATTCTTTTACCAATAGAAAGCGATGTTATTTGTGAGTGTCATATGCTATATTTTTATCCCGGGAAAAGATAAAATCCCATTGGAACGCGGGTGAAACCGCGGGGGACAGCTAGTATTACACATACTATTAATATGACATTTTCCTGGTAATATTTAAATTTCAGAGATGATATATGGGCTTGGAATATAAACCTATGATTGTATAGGTAGGAACATTCGTCGCCGACCAATACGTATTTTGAGTCATCCACCATCCATCCACTCTTCCAGTTATGGCCCTCTCAGAAAACTGAGGTCATAAAGGGACTTTCCTTTTGTCTCCTTTTGACCCCTCGCAAGACCGTATTTAGCTATAACTATAAATTTATTTATAGGCATTCAAATATACGTGCTCAATAATGCAAAAATGGCTACACAGATTTTGATGTAACTTGGCTCACAGGCAGATAATACCCTGGAATAAAACAGAATATTTGATATCCCGGAAAAACATAAGATCCCTCGGGAAAGCGGGTGAATTCGGAAAGCTAGTCAATTTTATTTTATAATCAACATAAAATCAATACTCACACATGGAAATTATACAATTCTCCGGTATTAGGGTGAGTTGCAGTGAGCGCAATATGTAAGTGATGCGGTCGCCCCACTCGGGCGTGCCCAGAGCTGGATACTTGCACCATGTCCATCGGAGCTGACAATACCCTGTCAATGATAATCTATTCTATACTTTAAGCCTTTATAATAAAGATTAAAATTAAATATTTTTAAGCAACCAGTGTTCTTGTAAAGAGTCAATACTGAAAACATTTGTTTTTTATATACCACAAGTGACCAGGCAGGCGGGTCACCTGATCGTAAGTGATTTCCATCGTCTATGGACATAAGCAATACCAGGGGGTTTGATTCCTTAAAGGCATCTTCTCAAGAACAACTGCCGAAACACCAACAGGTGGTAGCCAGTCAGTCGAGTACTACAAAGTACCCTACTTGACGATGAAAGATGCACAAAATTAATTTCTTATATCTTCTCAAAGTTTATATTTTATTTAGTACTATACATATATTATATTACTATACATGGTGTGCGGTAAGTAGTACGTCAAACTTAAGGGTCTCCATTTTCGGTATTTTACGATATTTTTGATTTTTACATATTGATTTTTTATCTCGAAAATGGTGACCCTTACCCTGAGGTAATTTTTGCATATGTTGGTAGGTGACCCGCCCACCTATCTCCCCCTTAAGTTTGACGTACTACTTACCGGACACCTGTAATAATAAAGCCCTTTTATTTCCCATCACCTAACTAAGTATTACATGTATGTTTAATATATGACATTTCACAATAATTTTGCACCATACATACTCTAACTATAATAAACATTCGTTTTATGTTAACTATAACTTGTAAAGTTTTTTTTTTTTTTTTTTACTTACCGGACACCTGTATATTACAATTACTATAGAATTATATTTTTATTTACTTTCCATACTTTCACACGTCTTACCTTCCAAAAGCCTGTATGTGAGGGTAATTCTTCAATTGCACGCGCACTTTCATATCGCCCGCTCCACGAATAGTGACAACTCCGGTAGGTGCAAGCGAAAGTGAACCTTGCACTGTATCGCTCTCCGACCACACTGCAAGCTCGTCGCCTCCGCCTATGTGCTTAAGCGGTATATCTCTGTAAGTATTCATTATAATTTGAGTTTCTTGAGAAGTTTGTTGGTCAAGTCTTTCCAGCAGTAGAAAAAGTTAAATACTTTATCCGTTTCCGTGGGAACTAGCGGTATGAAATATACTTTACGACCTATTATATTCATTAAAATTGGTATAGCCGTTTCGGAGGAATACAACCACAAACACCGTGACCCGAGATTTTTATATTTACAACATAGAGTAGTAGTAGATCTTGAGATGATGAATTCTTGCTAACAAAATAGTTGGTCAAATCTTTGCAGTAGTAGAAAAAGTTAAGTATTGTATAAAATATTGGCAAGTTAGAAACTTATTTTCTTTGATAAAAGAAGCCAACGGTTGCTCTCGCGATCGTGGGATAAAACTTAGCCTACGTCGCACTCCATGCCATAAGCTATCATGAATTGAGTGCTAAATTATTATTTAAATGCTATAGTAAAACAGATAAGATTTATTTTAAACCATTATCACATATTATAGTTTGTCTGGTATGGGCATATATTGTATACCTGTGAGGAGAGCTGATAGTCATGTAGCAAAAAGAGTTATGAATATAAAATTAGTTTAGAGATGGATGTATTGTGTTAGACATGATATGAGTAAGAAAGGAGTGAATTCCGATATGACGGATAGGTGGGCCAAATGGAAAATAAGTACACATTGTACCGACCCCAAATAACCGGTAATAGAGCAGTCAGATGATAATGATGATCACAAATTATTGTTTAGTTTTAATATCTAATATATAAATCTATCTATTATATAAAATTCTCGTGTCACAGTTTTAGTTACCATAGTCCTCCGAAACGGCTTGCCCGATTTTGATCAAATTTTATATGTATATTCAGTAGGTCTGAGAATAGGTTGTTAACTATTTTTTATACCGCTAGATCCCACTGGGACGCGGGTGAAACCGCGGGGGAAAGCTAGTTAATATATATAAAATCATAAAACTTACTGAATAGTATCTGTCCATGCTACATAAAGTTCTGGCGGTGACACTTGTAATGGTTCCACTGCTGTTCCTGAGGTTTCACCTTCTACCTGCAACAATTATTATCTATTTATAGGCTTCTATTTAGTAGCTGGCAGGGTGGTAGTAACCATAAACAGATAATGAACTGAATACTGAACACTTTGTCTATGGTTATTACCATAGACTGTCAAAATCAAAGTTTCAATATCTAACCTTTCTGGATATAGTTTGTCCAGCCATAGAATGCAATCTTGCTTTTATAGTGAACGGTCCAGCAATTTGAGCCACTGCATCGGTCAACGTTCCATTATGTGTGGACTTTACTAAATCCACACTAGCTTGACCTTCAACTGACAGCCGTATTAGTATTTCATTACCCGCTGTCAAAGCATGACCGTTTACATCTAACACTATACAGTGTACTAGGAACATTTCCCCTTGTATGACCAAGTTTGCAGGCCGAAGGGTAACTTTGATGCTGTGAGGTTCCACCACCGTCAGAGTAGCCGTTGCTACTTCGGTTGCTCCTGACATGAGATGGACTGCGGTTGTACCAATCTTTGTGCCTCGGACTAAGCTAATGGAATCTTCTAAAATAGCAATGCTTGAGTCAGGTACTTTCAGGTAGTATAGAGTTTCGGCTATGTCTTGGATGGTTAGACGACCAGCTCGCGCTTGTACAACTCTGAGGAAACATCAATGAAATTAAGCAATGTACAAGTGAAAGTATAACTAATATCAGTTCACAACAATACACTTGTGATAGTAACTGTGGGGCTATTAAGTAACTTGTGTCAATCAGTTTCAATCGTGAAAACTGTTTATTAACTTTTTGCATATACATATATGCATGCATATTTCCTCCTATACTTTTCTTATTTTTCGTGTTAGATAACAACAGAAAAATCTATTGTTTATATTTGTCATACCTGTAAAAATCTTTTACCCTTTCACTCATTGACAATGAATATTTTGACTTAAACATCTCCTGCTGAGCAAATACTAAAAGAGATGTCTCATGACAATATTTTTTTTGTACATTGACTGGTCGTGCGTTTGGCACTGACTACTAATGTATTATAACATTATATATAAATTTACGTCAAAACCCATAGATCAACACTTACTTATATTTTAATGTATCTCCGGGAGCAATCATAGCAGTAGCTGGCGTTAACACGACACTAGCGACCACATTCAGATTGAAGTCAGTACAAATGTGTAGGAGGCACACAGTCACTCGGGACTCTCCCATCGCCTGTCCATATAACAGGACTGTGTTACCACGAAGACCCATGGCTTCTATCTCAGAGACGCCTCGTGGTGCTTCATAGTCAGTGTCGCGCCAGCGTACGAGACTGTGGAAGAATTGGCAAATTTAAAGAAAATAAATATGAGGAAAATTATTTTTGTTATAGATTTTGTATAGAACAACTTTTTTTTAAATAATATCAAGAAATTGTATTGAGTGATGGTTTAGATTCACAATTGGCCCTTGTAAGTGGCGCTGGAATCGGGTTCTAATTTTTTTAATTTTTTCAGGGCAGGACATCATCTCCCGGGCCCACTAGTTATGAATAAAATTGAATAAATACAGCATATCCTTATCTTTATTATTATTTATTTATCAATGTTTTGCTTGAACAATAAGGTGTCCAATACATACTGAATTTGAGTGTTCCATGATAGCTGGTGTTTCTTTATATGATCTCTAACTAATGAACTGATTTTATTGATATTTGGAAACTGTGTGATGTCTGGTCTAACTTGAGAGATATGCCAGTGAAAATTAAGTTTACATATAAATATTTAGCATTACAAATGAACTTACGTAACCAAAAGATCTTCGCCAACATTACTGCCAATATTTTCTATTGTCCATGTGAAGCTGATTCCTTCTAGAGTTGAGAATTTGTTCCCTAGAAATAATTATATTGTTGTTATGTACCAGTACACATCCCAATGCAAATTCTAACTCTGGTAGACATTGTAGCCCCCCCACCCCCCCACCCCAATAGTAGGGTTTTAGTCAGTAAGAGTCTGACCTAACTCAAATAAAAAAAGTTCAAAGAAATGATTTATACCAAGACATGATCTGCCTGTGTGCAAAATATCATCAAAATCCGTTCAGCCATCTTTGCATGATTGAGCAACAAACATCCAAACTCACAAACATACAAACATTCACATATATAATATTAAGTAGGATTATTGATTATACCTTGGTCATCATAAGCAACAACTTCAAAAGCCTCAGGAGCTTCCTCCAAGTACAACTTCCAAGTTGTACTAGTCACCTTAAGTAAACTTATTTTATCAATATCTACATCACCACGGAGTATCTGAAATACAATAAAAATGGTTAATACTCCATTAGGTACTGCAAATTCTCTAGACATTATAGTTTAATTTTGAAAGATAAATCTTCAGAACAAGCAGAGCTGTACTGTAATAAAAATATTAATGTAGATGGTATTCTATACTACTTAATAAAATATGTACTATTTATTACATTTGTTAGATATCAAAAGCAAACAATTTATAGAAATCACCCACAATATTTATTCAAAAAAGCCTCTTATAAGAGACTTATGAACATCAAGCATTATGATTACATCACTGATTATTATACATAAATATCAGTCTTCAACTGATGAGATATGTTACAATGTAAGAAAAACATATTTATGTGGTAATTTTTTTTAATGAATGCAAGTTAATAACTACATTTTTTAAATAAATTATCATTATTATAAATACTATTTGTGTAGATGACGAGCAGTAAATACGCCAGACTTTGTAAACATAACCTTCCCGCCAACTTTAATAAATAGTTAATACCTCGCCGGTGTTTGTCTCCTCGGCCAAAATTATAACGGAGCCGGGCGGTACACATGTTTTCGACACAGAAACACGCGCTGCCCGCGAGCAATGGCCCCAAGAATCATCGTAAAGAGGCTCCAAGTCAATGATGTCATCGCGAGACAAAGTCCTACGAAAAAACACTTGCGTAAGTTTTTGCACTATTATGAAACTTTAAAGAGATTCCATGTCTTTCTTACCAAGTGTAGCAGCCTCCCTCGATGATCTCAAAAGTAAAATTAACATTCAAATTCTCGAACCAAGGTAGAAGCACCCTTGGAGTGTTGATTTTGGCACAATCACTTATACACACACAAAAATACAATAAGGGTGCAAAGAATGCAGTCTTTATAGATTTCATGATTATTTGTGAAGTAATTACATTGACATAAATATTATTATATTCCAGCTTTCACATTAACCCTAACCTACAAACAGAACCGCAAATCGCGCTTTTTAAAATTTATTTGACAGATGCGCGCGCAGGTAAGAAGTTTTTGATGTTTTTTTCATTTATTTAAAAGGCTTTAGTTACAAGACTATCAGCCTAACCATGTCATTTCGGCTCCGACTAGTAAAGGGATGTTGTTTGTGGGTTGCCACAAGCCTTTTATTGTACCAAATAGTTTACTTTCAAGTTATGATTCATTTATTCTTTACTTGAAGAATTGGATTTATTAATAATTTTATTTAAAATAAATAAACACAAAATGATAATAATTTTGTTGTCTGTGTGATGGAAAGTTGGAAACATTATTTAAAACCACAAACTACCAAGAGAACTAACGGACTTTTTGGCGGGAACTTGCAGAGTGACGTTGCGTTTTCATTTTATTTTCATTAAATTCGTGTATTTTGAGTTTTATTGAATAATTTCGATGGTGTTTTATAATAATAATCAATCAATCTAAGTGCACAAGTGAAGTGTAATGAAATGAAAGCATGTATCGTGACTTTCCAGGTTGTCCCAAAAAGTCCGTGAATGTTTTAGTGGAACAACCGCCAATTTCACTAAAGCTTGACTGGACATGTATGGACGAGGACTGGACATTACAGTGAGTTTGAGAATGTGACTATAACATAAAAGAAGAAATTAAAACTGAAGAAAATATATGCGATTGAAAGACTTTGTATTTACTTTTGGCGGGAACTGCAAGTTCCCGCCAAAAAGTCCTTTCAAATACTTTGACATTGGCAGAAATATCCTAAAAGGATGATTGCCATCAACAAAAAAAAAAAGAGCTAACGTATTTAAAACTATAAAGAAAGAAACCAAAAAGAAACGTCAAAATGTTAAATATGGCTGCTTTGTGTTCGTCGTATTTTACGTTGTATTTTACGCGAAAATAATAAATAAAACTCAACATGAATACAACGATCAGATAAATATTAATATAACAGTCGGTTCTCATTAAAATAATACTGACCATTCTGTGCTAGAACAAAATAATATCCTCAATAATGTCGCTCGACAAGGCTACAGAAATAAAAAGTAACGAGATCGATAAAAGCAAACGTCGTCATAAAACTGACGACACTGTTATTGCGACAGCGGCAATGAGTGGTAGTGAAGATACAATGCAATACAGTAAGATTGAGATCGCGGATGAAAGCGCAGGGAAGCCTACAGATTTGTGTTTGCAAGGGAACACTCATTTAATGTCGAGTACAACGAGTAGTTTGGCCGACACGCCTGGTGATTCTGGTGTTTTGTGCCTTGATAGTGAGGCTTCGGAGGCGACCAGCCAGGCCCTTATGTCCCATAGCCTTATTGGCACCGAAGAGCTAACATGCGACAGTCTTTACGACGCTCCCCCGTCATGTTCTCAAGATATGATCAAAAGTTCTACAAGCAGTATCATGACTCGAAGCGACATCGACAATCAGAACATGGGAGTACCTGACGATATTGTTCCAGAGTTATTGGAGACACATAAAAAACCAACCGCATATGAAAACTTGCCCGATGTAGTTTTAAAAGCATTAGAAAGTGAGAAAGTTTGTACTGAAGATGTAAGAAAGCCAGCACTGAGGACTGGTGAACCAAAGAAATCATTGTCTGAAGATATAGTGTACAGGCGGAGATGCCGGAAGAAGTCACAAAGTGGACCAAGCTCACAGAAAAAGCGTGTTTCTTTCCATGAAGATATATTGAACAATACGAAAACTGACAATATTCATATAGAGCGAGGTTTCATTTCTTATAGACCTGATGGCTCTTATTGTGACAAATTTAGGCAGAAAAATAATTTATCAGATAGGTTTTCATGGTGTGCTTCTGGAGATAGAGCACCAAAATATGCAGCAGATGTTGCTCAACAAACAATGTCAGACATCCTCACATATGGTGAGTCCAAAGATGACAGAAGTGGTGTATTTGAGTATTGCCAGAAATATGAAAAAGAAAATCAAGACAATAACAACAAAGACAACAATAATGATACAAGACAAAATAGAAAACTGTATGGATGTGATTCAAACAGCTCTGATTCTAATTTTAGCTGTGATTCTGAGACATCTTCAACTGACTCATCATCTTCACATTCAAATAAAACTGAAACATCACTAGTGCATAGAAAGTGTGATAAAGCTCAAAAGTCTTATTCCTGTGATGGCTTTGAGAATAATGGACATGTTTCATTCATGAGAAAGACATATTTCTCTGAAGCTGACATTGATCAAACTCATGATCGTATGAAGAAGCCTCTTAAAGTCCCCCAAAGCCCCAACACTGTTAAATCAGTTCTGAAAAAGAAACGGTATATCACAACAAATATTGTAGAGGAACGAAAACAAAATAATAAAGTTTTAACTTTATTAGACACCAACAACATTATAGATTCATTAAAGAATTTCTACAAAAATTTCAACTTTAATTTTGCACCTGAAAAGGGTTTGCCTGAAAATAGTTTGGAATTGAACAATGTTGTTGAAGCATTACCTTGTGATGTGAATCAAAATCAGAAACAGTTATCAAAAAGTTTAGATTCCGGTTTCCAAATTGAGGATGAAGATGATTTCGTTGAAATTAATCTGAATGGACAGCCTTTAGATTCTGAAAAACTTAAAGAAACTGTTGCTACATCTAAGAACACCATTGCAGGTGATAGGACACCTAATGAAGGATCTCCAAGACATAAACTGACTTTGAACATGAATAGTCAACATGACAAAAAGTCTGTGAACAAATCTGATGCATTCCCACCCTTGAGTAAATATGTTGTTAATTGTGAAAGCACTGTGTATGAACACAAAGGAGTGTCCTACAGCTATGTACATGATACATTCCAAACAGCTTTTGATGCACCTAAAGAGACATTTGTTCCAATTCCTGAAACTACACCAGTTAAAGAGCTGGTTAAAAGTGCAAGTAAATCTGATTTGAGTTCAAAACTAACAGATGAGACTTCAAGTAAGACTTCTACACCTAAAAGACAATTCAACAAAAATGTACAGGATGAAACAGAGCAAAAAAATGGTGTCTCCAAGCACTTATCCTCACCAAAGAAACAAAATGTGAATAGATACAGTCGTAAATCGGCCTCCACAGTGCAGAAAATTAATAATGATGAACAAACTCACACAAATAACAGTGACAATTGCTCAAACACTGACAACTCTACCTTGAAAGGGGCTGAGGATTTCAATGACGAATTTTTCGACAGTCCCTCCAACCATAAACTGCAGTCTAATAAATCGGCATTACTGAATAGATATTTGAAGAATGTGTGTCAAAGGAAAGACCTTGAACTGAAAATAAAGAACAATAAGTTCTTTCAAGTCAAACTTAGAATGGAGAAACAGTTTCCGAGCATCATATTCCCTTTGAAGCAAGTTTCCGACTCTTTCCATATGTCAGCAGAGAGAATGTCACGCCTCATTGACAAAGAGGTGATAGAAAACAAAAGGCTCTCTGTGAGATTGCTCACGGCCGACGAGCCATCGTACTTTGACAGCTTCGAGGACAACGTCGCTATTGAATGCAGTGAAAAGCTTCGTCTGCAAATATTTTCATATCCCAATGAAACACTCAATAGGGTAATTTACTTTCTACATGTTATTATGTTAATAATCAGTACCTAGATGACCGAGCTTTGCTCTCGTTTTCTTTTTTTGTATAATTTTAATAGTTTTTCTCACAAAATATGGGCTCTTCTGGTTTCGGGACCGCTCGATTTCCCCCTGAGCTATTGTAATCTTATAGATATATATACAAGAATTGCTCTTTTAAAGGTATTAGATAAATAGATTACATGTTCGTAGATTATACCGGGTCTATTCGCGCATCTAATCTACGAATATGAATTTAGTTCGCGAAAGTTTTAAAAGTACAATAGATATATGATTTGTAATTAATTTGTTACAGATGATGAAAGTGCAATCTCCGCACAACATGGATGATGGCTCGTGGACTCCACTACTTGTATTCATTACAGATTACGCATTATATGTGGCTACCTTGAAGCATGGCGGCACTGAGTATGAAATATTATGCAGATTACCGCACAATGAATTGGACGCTATAGCTGTAAGTATAAAAAGTTTTGTAGCTGACCCCGCGGTTTCACCCGCATTCCCGGGGGCTTTTCTTTTCCCGGGATAAAAAGTATCTTATCTCTTATTCCAAGATATAATCTTAAGTTTCATCAAGATTGGTTTAGTAGTTGCGGAGTTAATCGCGGATCAACATCGTAACAGGGGAATTTTATACATTAAGATAATCAGAGGGGTTAGAAAGAGTTAAGATGACATCACACTATCATAATGTACATATTTATCTTTGGGTTAATGGCTTTCATCAATTATATTACTTATAAGTAAAAGATGTAGGTTAAAAGCGCTCCGAAAAGGGGAGGCTAATTACCCAGCCTACTTTGACCTGTGTGTTGCATCGCGGGCATCAACGGATGCACTTCACTTACCGAGAGCAATTAAAAGTACAAGTGACCCAAAACAACCAAAAATACCATCATGTATTATGAGATATTTATTTGAGATATCGTAATGTGGTGTGGATATTCCAATATAAATAAGATATTTATGTATGCGTTAGAGTGCCATTTCTCATGCATTTTTTATGATCGAATGTTCTGTAGCTAACCTATCTACATTTTTTTTACTTATCATAACCTAAATAAACTTTGATGGTCATTGTAAGTCAATGACCATCAAAGTTTATTTAGGTTAACTTATCGTTATAACTTTAAATCGTATTTTTAAATTATAAGGCTTATTATGAAATAACTTAATCAGCTATTAAAACACTTATGAACAGGCTAATGGCATCAAGTTTAATAACATTACAATTGTTGACAAATTAATTGGATAAATACAGCTTTGATATTGGTAAAGGAAAATAAATAATTCTAAATCACAAAATAACTGTAAGTACTTATTAAATATAAGTCATTAAGTACTTATAGTAATTAGTATTTTAAGTGACATATTTTTGTATCCTCACTTATAATTCGGGCAGCGAAAGAGTGTAACTTGACGTCTGTAAAGCTAGAAAGGTCAAGTCGGCAGAATCACTCGTTTTATATCTCAAAATTTAGTGCTCATTTAGTTCTAATTTAGTGCTGAAAACAGATATTTGGTGCTGTGATAGGGGGACTGAAAATGAGAACACTGCTAACTTTTCATTAAGCTAGCAGTGTACCATTCGTGACCGCGCTATGATACAGTTGGAGCGAGAGGCACATCAGCTAATAATTTAGTGCTCAATTAGTGCTGCCTGTACAAGCAAACAGATTTTTCAAAAAAACATTTTTAAAATTTTTAAGTATAGATAACTGCTGACATAACGATACGAGCAATCATAGAGCTGAAAGATGACTTTAAAATCGGCATTGGTGAAATTGAAAAGAGTTACTAATTAGTGCTAAATTAATGCGACCGGTGAACCCAGAATTTTTTATAGGAAAATCATTTTTCAACTGCCCGCTAGAAAAATCGAAGTTTTTCAATAATCGAAAAGTTATAGGCATTATTCTGTATTGCAAATATCGAGTTTTCATCAGATCTCAACGTTATAAGATCACAGGAAACGACCCTGACTCCCCTAGCGATGTAGCCGCTGTGTGTGTGTGTGTGTGTGTGTGTGTGTGTGTGTGTGTGTGTGTGTGTGTGTGTTAAAAAAAATTTTTTTTTTCAAATCCATTACTGCTAGTATAACGACGCTAGCAGCCTTAAGAGCTAGAAGAAGACTCGAAAACGGAAACTAATGGAATTGAAAGACGTCACCATTTAGTGCTCAATTAGTGCTGTCAGTACAGCAAAAGATTTTTGAAAAATAAATTGTTTTTTATTTTTTTTCAAAGCAACTACTACTAATACAATGACGTCACTGTCTTAAAAGCTAGAAGGAGACTCTAAAAGGGTAACACATGGAATTGAAAGACGTCACTATTTAGTGTTGAAATAGTGCTGTCGTTGTAGTAAAGGAGTTTTAGACAATCAATTTTTTTTTTTTTCAAAGCAGCTACTGCTAGTATAACGACTCCAGCAGTCTCAAGAGCGAGGAAAGTACTCTAAAACGGAAACTAATGAAATTGAAAGGCGTCACCATTTAGTGCTCAATTAGTGCTGTCAGTATAGCAAAAAATTAAAAAAAAATACATTTATTTTTATTTTTTTTCAAAGCAGCTACTGCTAGTATAACGACGATTCTGCCGACTTGACCTTTCTAGCTTTACAGAAGTTGTAACTTGCTTCCGGTGTCTAGTGTTTTTGACTCCTACAGTCTAAACACTTTCAATGCCAGGAGTGTAACCTCTGGACAAGCAAATCTTGGTAGTCCTCTTCGTCCACGGGCAGGTCAGAAGCCAAACGCAATAAATAATTATACATACAGGATGATATTGACTGGGTATTGGGTGCTGAAAGTGTATTGAAGTGTATGTTGGATAATATCCCACTAATATTATTTATGTGAAAGTTTGG
Source organism: Ochropacha duplaris (assembly GCA_951361185.1). NCBI lineage: Eukaryota > Metazoa > Arthropoda > Insecta > Lepidoptera > Drepanidae > Ochropacha > Ochropacha duplaris. The sequence goes on along the minus strand of OX592704.1, from coordinate 3,506,611 downwards.
ATGGAGATGGATGGATGGATGGATGTTTGTTACTCTTTCATGCAAAAACGGCTCAACGGATTTTGATGAAACTTGGCGAACAGGTAGATCATATCCTGGAATAACACATAGGATACTTTTTTCGGGAAAGGATAAGATCCCTCGGGAACGCGGGGGAAACCGCGGAGGACAGCTGGTAGGTTATAAGCGATCCAAAAGTGAGTGCAATTAAAAGTAAAAGTGACCCAAAACAACCTAAAATGCCATCGTGCGTTATGAGATATCGTAATGTAGTGTGGATATTGTAATGAAGTTATTTATGTGTGTGTTAGTGCCATTTCTCGGCCATTTTTTAAGATCAAATGTTTTGTAGGTATCCTATCTATACCTTTTTACTTATGCCATTAATTTATTAAACCTCAAACCCAATATTATTAAACAAAATAACTAGCAAAATACAACGTAAATTTTCAGGTTGGCCCAGAAGCTCAATACATACAAGTCATAGACATAGCTGGTAACATAGCATGTTCAGTGGTGACAGGGGAGGCTTCGCTCGGTGCCCGACTGGCTTCATCACTGGAGTGGAGCGCACGCACCTCACCGTTACGTGTCCAGCGACCGCCTGCAATGATACCACTGAGCTTGAGGCAGCTAGGCGCAGCTGTTGCTAGGCAACGGCACGAAAGACGGGTTAGATATACCTTGCTACTTTGACTTCGCCGGTTATTACCTTCGCCTTATCATCATTATTCATCGGATCAATTTATAAATAGAGAGCTGCCTCGATGCTAACCGTGCTGACTTCCCAATATTGTGGCATTTAGTTTGGTTACCTAATTTAATAATATTTGTAATTTGTACTAACATATGGATATATAGATAGTTCTTGTTTTTACACCAAAAACAAGAATAAAAATATAACAAAATATTTATGTTAAACAATTATGTAGTTGTACAATGGGCGTTCTTATCGCTAAGAAGCGATTTCTTCCAGACAACCTTTGGATGGAGAGGAATTCAGATAATTGACGGTGGTGTATATCTACAAATAAATAAAATAAATAATAAATACAGTAGATATATTATGCAAAAATATGATAACTTTACTAACAATATATGGACCCTGGCCTGAAATAAATATTTTTGAATTGATTAATGGTCAGAAAAGTTTGCTCGCATTTGCGAATGAACCAGCAAAATGGGATTTTACGTTAGTCATTCATAACTACAATGGGAAAACTCCTAAGTGTAATAATAAGATTCTATTATAAAATAACTACATTATTATAACGTTAGTTCCTATATGAAATAACTGGCATTTATAAATTACATAAACAATTACGGAAAACCGCAACTTCGTGTAATTAATCATTCTAAATACGTCACTCTTAAAATCACTAATAAATTAACAAAAATATGAACTCGAAAATGCTGATGAAAACTGATCTTTTGAGTTATATGTTCAAAGAGGCATTTAATTTATTTATTAGCGAGAATGAAATAATAATAGTTGATTATCTCTAGCCGTGCCAAGCTTTTCTTACTATAATGTGTAATAGCTTTTGAATTATTGTTCACCATCTACAGATGATTAGTACAAACTAAACGGGGAGATAGGTGTGCGGGTCACATGTACACTAATATATTATAAAGAGGAAAGATTTGTATTTTTGTATGTAACGAATAAACTTAAAAACTACTGGACCGATTTTAAAAATTCTTTCAACATTAGAAAGCTACATTATCCCTGAGTAACATAGGCTATATTTTTATCCCGCTAGTACCAAATAACCTAAATGAGAAATGATTAAAACCAGAAATTCAAAAATCGAAATATCTCGAAAATGGTGACACTTTTATGAGGTAATTTTTGTGTATTTCGTAGGTGACCCGGGCCGCCCATCTATCTTCCCCTTCAGTTTGTCGTACTACTTACTGGACACTGAATATACAGGATATTGCGTTGAGATAGTTGAGCTCTATTTTCCGACAAATTTTCAACAAATACTCTAAATAATGTATGAGGATGTCCAGTACATTAAATATTATTATGCCAGTAATTTATATATTATCATCCACCAATTATTAACGCAACGTTTATCCTTCCTTCACATTCTGTAGGTAAGTTGATAAATAATTATTCATATTTTCTTTCACATCGTATATGATCAAAATGTATATGAATTGGGCTGACAGGGCGGAGAAGGAACGAACAAACGGTAGCTAATTAATAACAACAAGGAACATACAAATTGATAAAATTAAATTTGATCAAAAATTACACACCGGTTTCAAAATGATTTTTCACAAGTGTCAACGAGGCAGGTGGGTCACTTTGATGGAAAGTGACTACCGTCGCCTATAGACATTAGCAATACCAGGGGGATTGCCAATGTGTTGTACACCATATTACAATGCCTTAAGGGCAAACTGGCTCTCAAGTGCAATTTCCGGAACACACCAACAGGTGCTTGGCGGCAGATTTTCAACATGAAAGCCAGCCAGTCGAGTACTACAAAGAACTCTACCACCGTGTTGTAGTTTCCTCACGATGTTTTCCTTCACCGAAAGCTCAAGCTCACTGTAGGATTTGAACCCACAACCTTCGCCGCGGTATCCGACGTCACTACCACTGAGCTATCATCGCCTTAAATATTTATAGCCTTTATATATATAAAGTTGTCATTTAAAATATTAGTAAAGGTATTGAAGGTGACAAGATAATATAGAGCTTGTTTGTAGCTTTATAGTTAGTATTTTAATGGGTTTACATAAATATTTTAAATTGTTTATAGATACCGGAAATCTTATATTACGGTCGAGCGTGTTCAGGCGACGCGGGCGACAGGCTGTTCGAAGCGCCGGGCGCATTCGCCGCGCCGCTCGAGGGGTACCTCATGTGCAGGACTGACAAGAGCAAGCGGTTCGAACCGTGCTACTTCCTACTTAGGTAAGTACATTGTATTAATTATGTAATTAATTTAATGGCGTATGAATATTAATGAAAAATTGTGTAGAAAACTATTTTTATCATAAATTTTGTATAGAACGACTTTTTGACATATCGAGATGGGATTGACAGATGGATTAGTTTCACAATTGGTGGCGCTGGAATCGGGTTCTAAGTTTTATTTTCAGAGCAGGACAACGTCTGCCGGTTTGTTTCTCTGTTGCCGTACAAAACATCCCGTGGTCGCTCTGTCGTTGTCTTTTTTTTATGCTGGATAAGCTTGTGTTTGACTACAATCTCACTATGGTAAGTGATGTTGTGGCCGAAGGTGGTAAGCACACAAAACCTAGAAGGGAACTGGCTCTCAAGTGCAGCTGTCGGAACACACCGATAGGTGCTTGGCGACAGATTTTCAACTTGAGGCCAGCCAGTCGGGTACTACAAAGTAACCTACCACCGTGCTATGATTTCCTCACGATGTTTTCCTTCACCGAAAGCTCAAGCTCATTGTAGGATTCGAACCCACGATCTTCGCCGCGGTATCCGACGTCATTTACCACTGAGCTATCATCGCCATTTAAATCTTGTATGTCCAGTTAAGATCTGATACCATATTTCCAGAGCTGGTGTTCTCCACTGGGGCCCTCACTCCCCGGACGGCACGCCCCTACCACACAACATCTCTCTGCGAGCGGTTGTCGGTGTCCGTCGGCATGTCGACTCGTCTAGAAGGCCGCATTGCTTCGAGATCGCGCTCGAGTCGACCAGACTGTTGCTAGCGGCGCCTGACGACCCCACTGCCTCATCGTGGTTGCAATCGCTGTTGTTGCATGCTGCACAGGTGAGTGTACATTCTCCCTAATAAGCCTGCATTTTGGAATATGATTGGTGATAAAATCGATTGGGAAAAGAGAACCTCGATTGTCGGAGCATGTTCGTTTTTTTAAATTATAATGATAAGTGACTACCGTCGTCTATAGACATTAGCAATACCAGGGAGATTGCCAATGTGTTGTATACCTTATTACAATGCCTTAAAGCCGACTGGCTCTCAAGTCCAATAGCCGGAACACACCGACAGATGCTTAGCGATAGAAAGTACCCTACCACCGTGCTGTGGTTTACTCACGATTTTTTCCTTCACCAAAATCTCAAGCTCATTGTAGGATTCGAACCCACGACCTTCGCCGCGGTATCTGACGTCACTACCACTGAGCTATCATCGTCTTTAAATATTTTTCATAAGCAGACGCTAAATTTTATGGAAGTTTGCCATTGTTCTTTCAAGACAAATAAGGTCACAATTTCCAGGCCTTAGAAGAAAAAGACGGTGCAAAGAAAGCTGACCCCCGCGCCGGTGGCGCCCCGTCCGCGTGCACTGTGCTCGTCACGCCGTATGAGGTGATCAGTTTAAGGGACACCATGGACATGACGTTTATAGCTGGAGCAGCTGCTTACCTTAAGGATAGGGGGTCGGACGCCTTGTTGAGAGGTGAGGAATGGATTCTCTTTAGGCTAGTGTTATAGGGTATTATAATAGTTACATTTTTGTGCATCGAATGTGTTTTTAGACGGGCCGGTTGGCATGGTTGGTTAATACTACCTATCACGCCGCAGGTCGTCTGTTCGATTCCCATCCAGGACAGACATTTGTGTGCATGAACATGTCTGTTTGTCCTGAGCCTGGATGTAATTATCTATTTAAGTATGTATTAACAAAAAGTAGTATATATGTAGTATATCAGTTATCTGATTTCCATATTACAAGCTCTGCTTAGTTTGGGATCAGATAGCCGTGTGTGACAAAATTTCCCATGATATTTATTTACTTTTTTATTACATTTTTGCAGAGTATGTAGAAGAGATGAGATCCGACGTGGAGATACTGGCTTGTGGGTTCATCAAGAACTTGACAGCTTTTAAAATACCCGACACTGACGAAAACTGGTGCTGTTTGGTAAGTGCATTCCGTTAACATTACAATAACCCGTCAAGAGATTTAAAATTAATTGTATACATGTGTCCGGTAAGTAGTACGGCAAACTTAAGGGGGAGATAGGTGGGCGGGTCACCTACCTACATATACAAAATTGACCACACTAAAAGTGTCACCATTTTTGAGGTATATATTTAAAATTAAAAATTCAAAAATCAATACATAATAATTTAAAATATCGAAATATCTCGAAATTAATTAATTTTTGTATATTTGGTGGGTCACTTACCAAATTTTTGTATATTTTGTAAGTGACCCGCCCACCATTCTCCACCTTAAGTTTGTCGTACTATTTACCGGACACCTGTCTGTATATGTATAACTTTTATGGTTGTCCCGCTCTAGGTTCCAATTAATCTGATGGTTTTAGACAGACCATTTCACATGAATAATATTAAACCCTATAGTTCGAATTGAAAAAATATTTTAGTGTTGTATAGCCTATTTATCGAGCAAAGCTATATAACATCACGCTATGTTGCGAAAATCTCAGGGGAACGCGGCTGAAATCGCGGGGGACAGCTATGAATAATATTAAGTAGGATCTGTAAGCATTAGTAAAGCATTATTTTGTTATTTGTTGCAGGAGTGGAGCGTGTGCGAAGCTCGCGAGCGTGGCGCGGGGCTGGCGCTGGTGCTGGCTAGCGGCGCCGAGCTCGAGCGACTCATCGCTGCGCTAGAACACGCCTACTGCAGCCTCACTGTAACTATACACTATCTTACACTACACGTCAAAGTCAAAACCATTTATTCAGTTTAGGCCCTGGAAGGACAGTTATGAAGGTCGAATTACAGAAGTTACCACCAAAACCTACACTATACTCACTACAGTATGATAGCTCAGTGGTATTGAAGGCGGATACCGCGACGAAGGTCATGGGTTTCAATCATACAATAGGCTTGAACTATCGTAGAAGGAAAACATCGTGAGGAAACAGTATCCTACTCTACACTACGCTCTGTACAAAAATGACAATTTTTTAGATTGACATGTGTTGTTTGTTGGCAACAACATATTTTAAATTTTTATAATATTAATTATTCCTGCCGGGCCTACCCTAACACCACTATGGTTATCTTACAATTTTTCTCCTTCACTGAAAGCTCAAATCCAAAATATTGAAAACCTTAGTCGCGAGACGTACGAATTTAACTATAACAAAACTAAAATCGTGAAAATCTTGAAAACAAAAATGTTGACGTATTTCAAACACACCATAATCAAATAAATATATTAAATAATTTAATGTTACAAAACAAAAAGAGATTTTCAATATCGCTGAGGACAGGATTCGAACCTGCGCGGGTATAACCCATTGGATTTCAAGTCCAACTCCTTAACCACTCGGACACCTCAGCTGTTACGATGATTGACGAATTTTCTATACTGTTGGCATTATGTAGTCAACACATTATTTACTTAAGTGTTAGTGAACAATACACGAGTAAATAAACGGATTATTTAAAACAAAAAGATATTCGACACAAGTAAACATAGCTGAGGTGTCCGAGTGGTTAAGGAGTTGGACTTGAAATCCAATGGGTTATACCCGCGCAGGTTCGAATCCTGTCCTCAGCGAACAATCTTTTTTATTTAAAATAATTATACTGCTGTAAAGAAATGTGTATCTCAAAATTGTTGATTTAGATGGAAGTAAAGTGATAATCTCGAATCGGTCTAATTAAATAAGAATAGACCTAGGCGTATAAAGATTTACCTATATATTGTCTGAATTTAGTAATTCGTTGTCCATCTTATAGAATTTAAATGGACCTGAGTCGATCGCGATTGGTCAAGTCTTGAGGCGCTAAGAGATTCTATGAGTGCCTTACTTAATAGTACTGGGTACTTCTTAGCAATAAATAGAAAATCGATAATCACCTCTCCCTCCGTCTGTCCCATCACATGTTTGAAAGACAGTAGAGCAACTAGAAATCCATATATATAAAATTCTCGTGTCAGTGTTAGTAACCATACTCCTCCGAAATGGCTTGACCGATTTTTATGTTTTATTTTTTTATATTGTCAACTTGAGGGATCCCGAGGGATCTTCTCTTTTCCCGGCATATGTGCTATTCCAGACTATAATCTATCTCTGTGCCAAATTTCATCCAGATCCGTTCAGCCGTTCCGGCGTGATTAAGTAACAAACATCCATCCATCCATCCAAACTTTCACATTTATAACATTAGTGGCATGTGATATTTATCACTATATTATTTAATGTATTTGTTACAGAGCGAACCGTTCCCCCTGAGCGTTGTGGAAGCGTCTAAATCCGCTTGCAGTATCGCACACTCCAAGTTCGAGGCGGCCTGGACGCACATGCTGCCGGCCCAACAGTAAATATGTTATTGTTGTTTAATATTATCTAGACGGGTGTGGAGATACTAATATCGTTATTTTTTCTGATTAGGCGACATTCATTCACGATGATTTTTGTCAGTCTTTGACCCCCTCTGCCTCCTATATAAGAAAAAATAAGAATTCCCCTCCCTGTCAAATATTTATTACGTTTGTTTTAATTTATAGTTTTCAAAAACACAATTTTTAGGAATCTTTTTTTATTTTTTGCTAATAAACCAAAGTTATTCTTTGGTTTTTATCATAAAATCTTAACTTTGCTCATTTTTGTGACTCTATGTAAGAATTATCAAGACTTGACCCCACCCCTTGAAGAAAAAATAAGAGATGGTCTCCTCCCCCTCTAAATCGTCTCACGTAATAAATGAATGGCGCCTAATCATTAGCAGGATGCGTTTACACATTTTACTTAGAAATTGTATTTCACAAGTATTTGTCATCCAATGTTAAAAGAAAAAACATATTTTCGGTTGAATTTTGACATAAAAACAATGCTATTGTATCAACATACATAGTTTAGACAGATATTGCGCATCGATGAGACAGTTACGTCGCATTTCTCAAATAAATAACGTGTATTACTCGAATTTTAATGACGCGATCTTGCTATAATACATTTGTATTCTGTTAGACAGAGGCGATGTATGTTGGATGAAGGCACAATTTAGTTAATTATGATATTGATTATGCTTCCTCACTATTAAAAGTAAAAACTTAGATAATACTGAACGTTGATTAAAGTGAAGTAATAATTTTAAACAGTGTTCAGTCATAGTGTTGGTATACCGTTTAACTGAGATGAGTACAGCGTATTGAATATAAATAGTTCTAGCAGTATATTCACTGCCCTTTTTGACGTATACATATATCGATATACAGGTGTTCGGTAAGTAGTACGGACAAACTTAGGTGGAGATAAGTGGGCGGGGTACCTATCAAATACACACATCAACATGGTCTAGGGATATTTCAATTAAACCTAAATAACTAAAATTCTACTAACTTTTTGTTAAGACACCTACGCATTAAAATAAACCTTGTTTAATAGCCTATTTAATCTGATAATAAACTTTTAGATAGAGCTAAATTTAAAAAAAAACTTAGAAGAAGAGGAAAAACTCAGACAAACTTTCAAAGGGTGTCAATAAAAGTGTCACCATTTTCGAGATATTTCATATCTAAAATAAAAAATTCAGAAATACCATAATATCTAGAAAGTGGTGATCTTTTTATTGAGGTCATTTTTGTATATTTGGTAGGTGACCCGCCCATCTATCTCCACCTTAAGTTTGTCGTACTACTTACCGTACACCCTATTTACTTATAGACATATCGACAGCACTACAACACTAGTGAAAGGATCCACACTTGAACTGTAAGGGGATTAGGAATAAGAGTGGGATGCGTTTTCATGGATGGCACTATCGACAGGGTGTCCGATAAGTAGTACGAAAAACTTAAGGGGAGCTAGGTGAGCAGGTCACCTACCAAATATATAAAAATGACCTCAGTAAAAGTATTACTATTTTCGAGATATTTAAGATCTAAAATTCAAAAATCAATAGGTACATAAAAATCTGAAATATCGAAATATCTCGAAAATGGTGACCTTTTTACTGAGGTGATTTTTGTATATTTGGTAGGTGACTTACTCACCTATCTCCCCCATAAGTTTGTCGTACTACTTACCGGACATCCTGTATAACGACGAGTCTAAAATTGTAGTTGAGATACTGCTTTAGCTAATACATTATTGTGTACTGTGACATATGATCACTCTATTGTTCATGTCTCCGTAACGCATGAAACCGTCCCAGTTATGCGGTACACCAATATGTTTTAATAATAGGCAGCTTATATTAAATAAGTAGTTATATTCAATTGTAGTAGTTAATTAGAATATAATACTCCATTCGCGATATTAAGTCATCACAATATGTATTACAACTCGGCTTGCATATCCACTGTTCTAGACGGCATAATATTTTGTGATGATTTTTTGTAATATTGTGATAATGTATAAATATGTAATGATATTGAAATAATCTATTGTTTTCCAATTGTCGAAATATTTTCTGTAATAATATTATTGTATTTAATGATTGCGAGGAAAATGAGAATGTACTGAAAATGCTGTTTCTTTGAAAATTAAAAAAAAATGCTTTATAATTTAATTTATAATAATTAATAGTACTTATGAATCGAATTGTATTGATCAATAAATTATTATTGTTTATGTGTGTTATTCGTCGTTTTGTGTAGGAAATACTAGTGTTGAAAAACGCCTACAATTTATTTCGTCATTCGGCTTTTTCTAATGATCTCTATTAACTATTTACACACTTTAGTATTTTCTATACGTTTTATGTCTAATTTCTTATTCTCAAAGAAGGAAACTGATTAAGCTTGGCCGATTGTATCGTGAAAGCGCACTATTCTGAAACTTGATTTACGAGAATGAAATAGATATTCTATTGTCAAGTTTACAGAATAAAAGTACTTTGGTTGAATCGTTTGGCGTAGATTTTGTACGTATAAATTCCCGTTTTTCTTTACATTGCAAACCTTTTGTAGCTTTAACGTTTTTTAAAGCTATTTTAATGGTTTTGTTTTTTTTTTAAATTCATTGATTATTTTGTTGTAAATTGGTCCCGTTGGTTGGGGAAGTTTGATTGAGACTGTATTTTCTTGCATCTTCATTGAATTGTTATTATCGGCGAAAACAAATTGTTTGTATCTTTGGACGTATAAATATTTATTTTATATAAATAGTAGGATATCATAGGATGCGACCTTACGTTAAAGATTTATAGTCAATGGGCCTTATTAATAACTTTAAGGGTATCTACATATCGCCCACTGGTCGAAATTCGACCATGTTTTTTTTTGCTGTAAAAAGTAACTGACTGTTTCCATTTTTTTATTGATAATTAAAAAAATACTTAACAAATAAAGAAAATCAGTTGACAAACAGATGAGAAAAAGTTTATTCTTCACGTATTAATATAATGATTACACATTAATTTGAAGAGTCCAGAAATGATGAAAATAATGAGCATAGTATTGAGATACTCTTAAAGTAAGGTCTTGCCGAGTCATTTACAGTTCATCAACAGTCTCAAAAGGGACCTTTAGTTATATTTCCTTAGAACAATTTTAAATATGGTTGTTTCGCTGCATATTATATTTGTTACCAAATATCAATCAAATGAAATCATTTCGTATTTGTATTAGGCCGCTGTACGGGCCGTGTGATATTAATGTATATTTAGGGTAGGATTTAGGAAAAACTTACGTCGTTCATCAAAAATATAGTTATATTACTGCAAAAACGATGTTTTCCAAAATGAAAGCTTTTTTGCAATCGCATTTTTGATACATGACAATTAAATATTATCTGAATACGACGACATCTATATTTATTTAAACTTTAATTTTGTTTAATAGATGGAATTTATTTTATATTCAATATGAAACCAGTTTTTATTAGTTTTTTATTTTTTATTGTGGCTTGATAACGCACTGAATATTCCCTTTATATGGAGCGCTTTATGTATAATTGTGTGCGCTATAACTTTACTTATCTGTGATTTGTGTTGTTTACCATTAAGTTTGTTGTTTACGCATAATGATAATTAGATATTGATGTTTTTAGCTTTTAATGTTAGGATGAAATTTATTCATAATAATTATTTCAAAATTATGAATAACGAAGAATGTGTTAGATAAATAAATGCAATTTCATTTATGATTACATCTGTTACAAGCAAACGAAATTCGATACACATCTTTCAAGTCACTTTAGCCTATTCTTTTTAGACTAAAGACTACTGTCCGTCTGTCTGTCTGTCACCAGGCTGTATCTAATGAACCGTGATAGCTAGACAGTTGAAATTTTTCTGTTGCCGCTATAACGACAAATACTAAAAACAGAATAAAATAATTACATAAGAAAAAAAAACTACAAAATTTGAAATTTTTACCCACAATACTCACCACATGTTAATAAAAGTTTTGTTTCTTATGTATTTACATATTGTTTGCTACCTCAAAATGAATCAATCAAATTGCGCTTATTTAGCTAAACGTTATGTTAAAAGAAAATCATGACATTTATTCGGTTATCGTATCATTTGGCTATGATTATATTTATTGGCAAAATTACGATATTTGTAGCTAAATAAAATAATACAATCGAGAATATCTTCCGTTATAGATAGTTATTTGGTAGCTCTAAAGTATTACTAAGAACAATAATAATATTATAATGAGACGCTGTAAGTTATGCTACATTTTCGAATTATTCTATCAATTGTAACTGTCTGTACCGATGTAATTTTGATCAATCCCTCCATTTTATTTCGAAAATATTGGTGTCTTTTCAAAGGATTGCAATACTAAATGTAATATGCACTATAAATATGTATCTATTATAATTAGAAAAACGTAGACGTATATGTATCTATTATAATTAGAAAGAGATTATAATTAAACATTCAATAAAATACCTACATCAGTAAAAGGCTCAAAAATTATTATATGATATTTTAGAAACAATTTTACCAAAAAAAACATAATGGGAAATCTTACCTTCTACAATGATATTATGTTATAATATTAGATTCAAAAGTGTAATAAAAAATCACCTTTGGAAAGACACTACATAGCAATCATTACTCATGAGTTCTGTCGAAAATAGTTTTCAAGTTAAATAGGACATTCGAATTGCTTGACATTATTGTTCATGTATACAATTTAATAATAAATAAATATTGCGGAAATAAACTTGTTTTTCATTCTTGCACAATCTTGTGAAATAACATACTTATTTATTACTGGGTGGGTTTTTTTGGATGGCTGAATGGATCTGGATGAAATTGGACATGGAGATATATTATAGTCTGGAATAGCACATAGGCTACTTTTTATCCCGGGAAAAGATAAGATCCCACGGGAACGCGGGTGAAACCGCGCGAAACAGCTGGTATTAGTATAATAGGGATTGTATCCTAAAAAAATCTATTTAGTCCGTCAGTTAGATTACCAAAAAATATTGGACACGTATTTATTATTTTGTTCCGTAAACGAAAAATGACGAGGGTACAGTGCGTTAAAATTTCGCGTGACGTCACACCATGGTACAAATTTTACCACGAAGTGACGTCACAAGCCCCCACTCCTATACTTTGATGCGCTATAACTTTGTATATTTTTATTGATTTGATAAAGCAAAAAATACGTGTCCAATATTTTTTGATAATCTCACCGACGGACTAATTAGAATTCATTTTTATTGACCCAGGACACTACCCTATTGTTGTATGTATAATTGGGGTTTTCATACATATTCAGATAAAAGACAAATTTCAGACAAACCCAACATAGGTATCGGAAATATGCCTTTTTTATGTCATCAGTTTCACTAACAGGCAGACTGTCTACCTGATGGTAAGGGATTGTTCGTGTGACGCCTATGTTCTCTAAAAATGTAGATTACTTAATTGAGAATTGAACCAACACTTGTCCGTAAACAACGTAGGTACTTGTTTCCACTGAGCCACCATGGCTTAGAACTTTAATCTACTCTGTACCTATTTTAACATAGATAGAACGTATAAAACCGTATTGGAAAGGCCGTCCTCCAAGAATGTAGATAAAACCAGTTTGTTTACCATAAAGACTTACCTCCCGGTGACTCGATTTATTTACTTAGTATCTATACAAAATAAGTTTTTTGCCAAGAAAATAAGACCTATATAACGTTTTACTGGAAAATATAAATGGATAGCTTTATAAAGTCAAAATGCGCCCATATGTTATATTGAGATAGTCTATCAGTCTACTGATTTAGTTACGGTATTCTTCGTTTTAGTAATAAACTAGATACAAGCAGAGAACGACTTATAATTTTAATCGCCTATATTTTTATAAAATAGCATCTGGACGACCGTCGCAAAGGTTATTATTTAATGAAGTTGTCTGGTTATGTTATATACATAATATAAATTCAACAATATTTTACGTCATGTATCATAGGTAGGTAGGTATGTTTAATATAGAATTCTAAACACTGCCAAAGATATAAGAGGACGACAACGATATAAAGACTAGGTAATTGAGAATTGAACCACCACTCATCCGTAAACAAAATAACTACTACTTCCTACTGAGCCACCATGGCTTAGAACTTTATTTTAGCCTTTCTTTCATTTCTCATTCCAGCCTGATCTCCATGTGCATCTACTTATATAAGTAAGTACCTACCTATGACTTAAGTGCATTAACATGTCATAACTACAATAACAACATTGTTTTCAATGTTATCTACGTATTGGTTAATCTCATTATTATCGTATAATAAACAAACCGGCTCAATTTACATACAAGTCTTGTCTCGTGGTAAACATCACTCCAGCAAGCTTATTAAAGTCAGTCTAATAATATCGACGCCATCAAATTGCCGTGTTTGTGCATAAAATGTCGGAATTAAAGGTAAGAAACTTATTAAATATTTATTTCTACAGTTATAGAATAAATGTTAATCAGTTTTCTATTCAAAATTGAGACTTCTGGTCAGATGCCTACTTTTCAAAAGATGAAAACGTTATGTTTCAAAAAGGAAGATGTGGATATTATTTTGAGTAAGTAGTTAGATGATTATTAAAAATTTATCATGGAGTCATCAGATTGTCCCAATTTTCTACTACATAACTACCTGTTAGTTAGTATTCTAACTATTTACTAATAGCTGAGAAGTATAAAGTTCTTGCAAATGAGTCTAGCAAGACAATCAAAATTTTACCTTATTCAATTAAATATCCTTTTAGTCCTATGCATACTATTATTTACGCAGTACCTCTCTGGTTTTGGGTCGGAGTTCACCTCCGAAGATCCGCGAAGGCCGGGTGCCCTCCCAGTAGGACAGAACAACCCACAGCGATGTCCCTACGGCCTTTATGCTGAACAGTTGTCAGGGACAGCGTTCACTGCGCCTAGGGCCGAGAATAAACGATCTTGGTTATATCGGTAAATATTAAGTAGTTATTTATCGTAAAACTTGTTAGTGTCTTCCTGAGGAATTAATATCGCCACATTTTTTAATCTGAATTGAATCGTACATTTGAATACTTACCGTTCAGGTGACAGTATTTCCGTATTCCATAGCTGTACCTAAATAAACTCCCCTGACTGGTCTATAATATGAGTTCAGCCTAAAAGGATCACTTTATTATATTATACCATACATTATTGTAATGTATTTCAGAATTCGGCCATCTGTAATTCATAAGCCGTTCCAGAAATTGGATATCGCTAAACATTTAACTCACAATTGGGATGAACAAGAACCGGATCCAAATCAGGTAGGTACCATCTCTTGCAATAATACCTACACAATAAAAAAAAACCTTAATAAGAAACTAAGCTGGATTTATTAACTCACCGTAGTAAGAGATGATTAGACCGAAAGAAAACCACAAAAAGCCCAGTGCCTCTACCATGTGTTCACTCTGGTATTGTAATCGATACTCGCTAGCGAATATCGTAATAATCTTTGTATGAAAAACTGTGATGCCACAACTGTCCGTTAGAAGCGCTGTACAAATCTTCATACTAAAGGTTTGCCGTAGTCGCTAGCGAGTATCGATGACTTTACTAGAGCAAACTCGTGGTAGGGGTACAGATTAGAGCTGTAGCAAACCGCATGTATTCGTTACTGAGTAACGGGTACGCCATCTAGTACCGAGTAACGAAACGTTACTCACGAATACTTTTCGTTACTCGCATGTTTCGTATCATGGTTACATACGCTGTTTCAATGACGCAATGTTACGATGCGTTGATGCGTGTATTGAAACGTTTCTTACTGATCGTTTTGCGCATGCGTGCGTATTTTCCGCGAATTAAAAAGGTAATGTAAACTTAAGGACGTACAAAGAAAATAACGTTGTTTGTCATTTTAATTTATACAAACATTTTTATTTAATTTTATGTTTAATTTCAATCTAAGCAAAACTATTTTTATGTTGATTTATGGTTGAAATGTTGTTTAAATTTTATTGACAATAAATAATTTTGGACGCCTATTTGTAGCTTTTTCATTATAACATAAACATAAGTCTGGTTTAAACTACGGCAAAGTAAAAAATGCAGTTTGGCATGTAATGAATATGTATTATTTCTACAAATTGAAATGATGAATGCTGCGATGCCGCACCTAGTACATAAGTCATATCTTATAATAAAATTACAGAAAGAACAATACGACTCGATTAACGATTTGTTTCTCTAGCATAACATAGCATGCTATGAGGTATTAGGAGTAACGAGTAACGATACGATAGTAACGAGTACTGAATGTATAGTAACGAATACATACGGGTACGTTTTTTTTTCGTTACTTTAACACCTCTAGTACAGATGGATCGAAGGGGTTTTCAAGTTAGAGTTGCCTAAGCTGTTCGACAGACAGACAGATGTATTTATTATCTAGGTATATGGAGGACGAGTGCGTGGTAAACTCCTCTAGCTAGGTCATGGTGAAGATCGCTGGTAAAACTTTGATAGTGCGATTTAGAATTCTAGCGTTGTAGCGCCATCTATCCAAGAATACTTTATCTATTAACTAACTGAATATAATAATCAAATCAACACTTTCCAATCCAGTCCCGCTGGCTCCCTTTCGACATCCCGCCAGCGGAGCAAGCTGTTGACTTCGTAGCTGGTCTCCACACGGTGTGCGGGGCTGGTGACCCTCGCTCTCGCAACGGCATCGCTATACACGTGTACTTGTGTAACACTTCTATGGATAAGAGCGCTTTTTACAGCAGCGATGGGGACTTGCTGATAGGTAGGTAAACTATAGCACTGTTATAATAATCCTTCTAATGCGCTGTGTATCTGCTAAATGAAAATTGCCAAATAAATAGAAAATTACCTACATTAGAAATTCCGGTAAAAACCTATCCGATAAATAGTGAGGAAGGAAAACATCGTGAGGAAACCATAGCACGGTGGTAGGGTTCTTTATAGTACTCGACTGGCTGGCTACCCTCAAGTTGAATATCTGTCGCCAAGCACCTATCGGTGTGTTCCGACAGCTGCACTTGAGAGCCAGTTCCCATCTAGGCTTTGTGTGCTTATCACCTTCGGACACATCATCACTTACCATGGTGAGATTGTGGTCAAACACAAGCTTATCCAGAATAAAAAAATAATTAAAAAGGACGATAAAATTGGTTTGTTGCCTGCAATAAAAAAAGTTGGTAGGTATAAAACGACATCACAGAAATTATTTTTCTAAATTTAATTCCACTGCTTCCTTTCCATGATTTGACTAATGTTTTTTTTTAACTTTTTATATTTTTCTTAGTTCCTCAACAAGGATCGCTGAAGATAACAACCGAGTTCGGTATAATGAAGGTGTCACCCAACGAGATAGCGGTCATCCAGCTCGGTATGAGATTTGCTGTCTCTGTTGATGGCGCTACCAGGTTTGTCCCGGCCATACCTACACCGATTTGCACTCTCAGGGCAATATTAGTAACTAGCTGTCCCCCACGGTTCCTCTCGCGTTCCCGTGGGATCTTATCTTTTGTCGGGATAAAATGATGTACTATGACACTCACAAATAACGTGGCTTTCTATTGGTAAAAGAATTTTCAAAATCGGTTTAGTAGATCCAGAGATTACCCCATACAACCTCACAAACTTTACCTCTTTATTACAACATATGTACAAAATATAAAAACAAATGTACAACTATAATGTATAAAAAACTTCTTTGAGGCTGCCGCTGCTGCCGATCGGCAAGGTTCCCAGCAGGCTGGCAGCGTTTCCTCTTTGGATGGCCAAGCTGATGCGTTGGCGGAAAAAACTCTTATTTACCTCTTTATAATACCTACTTATTAGTAATAGATGAAAAATTACTTTTCGACTTTACCTAGTCTTATTTATCTATTACATTAAAGGGTGTTGTTACAGAGGATATATATTAGAAGTATTCGACGGTCATTTCAAGCTGCCAGATCTCGGCCCTATCGGCGCCAATGGACTCGCCAACCCGAGGGACTTCCTCACGCCAATCGCACATTACTTTGATGACGAGATTCCTGGTATGAATATTGTAATGTCAATAAACAGCTCACGCGCATACAACTGTCGATTTAAAATACATTTTTCATAAATATTTGTAAATTATGTGGATTTCACTGGATGCGAGCAGCGCAAATCCGGCCATCGTGGAGATCCTTGGGGGATGCTTTTGTCCAGTAGTGGACGTCTTCCAGATGTTTTGTAAATAGATTAAACAAATAAATCGTGAGTGCCCAGAGTTGAGTCCCGCTAACCTCGACTAGACAATAAGTACATTTTAAGTACCCCTACTTATTTTTTAGGTTTTAAAGTTATAAACAAATACCAAGGGCACCTCTTCGTAGCTGAGCAGAAACACTCTCCGTTCGACGTGGTCGCGTGGCACGGCAACTATGTGCCATACAAATATGACCTGAGCAAGTTCATGGTAATCAATGCTGTCTTGTACGATCACTGCGTGAGTATTTAACATTTTTATAAGTCTTGAAGCAACATATAGAGGCTTGAGAGTGAAAAACAACCACTCCGAAAACGCCTGAGATGAGTTAGTTACCTATGGATAACATAGCTACTAGCTATAACTTAGGTGTACTTAGATTAATCCTTGTAAAATTTACAGTAGGTAGGTATTTCGGCATTTCAGCGGAAGGTCTGGGTTCGGTTCCAGATTTGAGCTCTTGCTCAAAATTAATCATGATAAATAAACCTGGGACGTTCTTCACACACGGTCATATCACAAGTGACAATCAGCCACGCGGGTCACCTGATGGTAAGTGAATACTCGTGTTGTACGTCTTATTATTGTGCCTTAAAGGCGACTGCTCTCAAGCGCAACTAACCAGCCAGTCGAGTACTACAAAGTACTCTACCACCGTGCTGTGGTTTGCTCACGATGTTTTCCTTCACCGAAAGCTCATTGTAGGATTCGAACCCACGCGGTGTCCGACGTCACTACCACTGAGCTATCATCGCCTCCTTACCTTTATAGGGATATAGGGCATTACAGCATACTTTATATTAATAAGGTCATAAAATTGTACGTTTCAACGAAAAATAGCTCTGTAATAAATTTTAAGGAAATATCATACAAATAATATTGTGATAATTAAATAACTAAAATAAACAATGGCGGCATTGGCTTACTCGACTATCTAATTGACTAATTTATTATTTAGTAATTAGGTAGGTAGGTATATAACTAATTATAAAAATAAAACTCTTTATAATAATTGTGGTCAGGCTCCTGATATTTTGTAGGATTTAATGATAACTAGCTGTTCCCCGAGGTTTCACCCTCGTTTCCGAGATGTAAAGTAGTAGGTAAGTAGTATAAATATAGCTTCATATTTGACTAGCTGTCCTCCGCAGTTTCACCCGCGTTCCCGTGAGATCTTATCTTATCCCGTGATAAAAATATAGCCTATGTTAATCTGGAATAATGTAACATTCAAATGGCGAAAGACTTTTTGAAATCGTGCCAGTAGTTTTTGAGTTTATTCGTTACATACATACACACAAATCTATCCTCTCTATAATATTAGAAAGAAAAGATGAGAATTTTCTAAATCATATTAGTAGTTTCCGAAATTACATCCTACGTCCCGTTATAAGTTTATAGTGTGTATCTCTGTGTCTGCCTGTGGCATCATAGCTCCTGAACGGATGAACCTATTATGATTTAGTTTTTTTTTAATATTTAGTGTAGTAGATTACTTACACCATCCACAGTATTCGGCCTAAATCATCGCGCTAGGTAGGTATATATTTGGCAGTAAATACTTGCAGGGTGGACTGTTGTAAGTAGGCAAGGTACCTATGTTAATAACCTATATCTATCTTAATATATACTTATGTACAAAATTCCCGTCTCACGATGTTGGTCCGCGATAAACTCCAAAACTACTAAATCGATTGATGAAACTTGGCGCACAAATAGATTATAACCTTTTTGTCCTGGGAAAAGATATGAATCCGCGGGGGTTAGAGGGTAGCGGGCAGCTAATATATTATAGTAATATGCACTGAGTTCAAGAGCAAACAAACATGTTTATTAGTAAACAAATGACCTATTAATTAGCTTGCGTATTCGCTTGCTAGACATCTGTGTGTTTAGCGTAGGTAGGTATATATTTACTGTCTGTGGGGACTCCACCGTCTCCACTCCACCCACAGTTCCATACATTTATGTATGTTGATGTGCGTGACATGTGGTGGAGTTCAATTGGGCTAATTGGCACTCCATATTATGACTATAATACCTACGTACCTACATATGTACATACAATAACTTAATATGCTTTGATCACGAAGACTGAGGTATCACTATTTAAACCTAAAACCAATACTAAGTATAAGTTTAGTTATTTTATAATTTACATGTAGTTATATGTTGAAATTAGATTAAATAAATTTATTTACGTGATGGTAAATTACATTATTACACTTGCAGTTGTTATTTGAGTCAATTTCCTCATTTTCTGCCGTTCATAGTAGGTAGGTATGTTATTAAATTGTATAATATTCCATACTTGTATATTGAAATATCAATTTGTTATAGGTAATAAAATACAGTTCAAAAACCCATAAATTACAAGTCAATACTCGTAGGTACAATACAATTCCCTATATTATAAAATAATTGTAACAGGTAAAGTTTATAGATGTCCTAAATATTTATTAATTACCTACAATTTATCATTTAAATATTCCAATGTAGAATAGTAGCATTTTGATAAAATAAGTTTAAAGAATTGATATCTGAAAATCTTGAATAATGTAGTTTAAATATTGTGAATATTATTAGGTACTGAAATTGGTAAATAAAGAAAGTACTTACTATGAAACTTCTATTTAAACTTCTATTTGATCTCAATTCCATGATAGTAAAATACTACTTGGGTCTGAATTGTAGCTGATGGAATATACCAGACGCTTGGCATTTTCATTTCAAAGCTCAATACAGTATAAGAAGAAAAAACCAAAGCTATTATTTCAGTTCTAAATCAACAGCTGTAAAATTTCATGTTAACTGTAAATCTCAAATGAATCATAATAATAATAATAATTTTATTTCTTTCTCCTTACAAACTAACCAATATTACAAATCAGACAATAGACAAAAGACAGAATAGGCATTTTATAGTTTGTAGGAGAAACTGGTATCCAAGCTAAGCCGAAGCCTGTGTTATGGATAACCAGCCTCTTCCACCACGGACTATTATCTGTCTATATGAATGAATAAAAACATGCATACGTAGGTTCGGTAGGTACCTAAACCAACTGTGTGGCTCATGCTAGATACTGACGGAATAACTACTTACCTACTTAGGTAAAAGCCACACAATAACTTATATTTACGTAAAAGGAAAATCATTTGGAAGTACCTATATGACTCGACATACTTCGAGTTTCAGAGGTGATTAATTATTTTTATGAAATTTTATAAAAACTGGGTTTTTATTCAAACTTCATAAAAACCGGTCAAATGTGAGTCGGACTTGCGCACCGAGGGCTCCGTACAAACTTGCATTGTTTTTACAGATCTCTAATTATGGTAATAAATATTTCGACTTGCCATTATTTATTTCAGGATCCTTCAATCTTCACCGTGTTGACGTGCCCCTCAACGAAGCCGGGCGTAGCTATCGCTGACTTCGTGATATTCCCGCCGAGGTGGTCAGTCCAAGAGCATACATTTAGACCTCCTTATTATCATAGTAAGTAGATAAATTACCTAGGTACTTTAGAACAATGCTCGCTATGCAATTTATTTATAAATTTTGGGACAAAGACCGCGGACACTTAGGATTTCCAAGTATGATTTTATTTCGCTAAAATCTGATTCGACAAACCCAGAAACTGACGAAATGATTACGAATTAACTACTTACATGAATCCAGAAGTAAGTATCTATATCATATTAATAAAAAAAAAGTGAAGGCACCAACAAGGCAAAATCCATCACCTTTAGCTGACTTAACCAACGTACTTAATTCTTTACTATTATTTTATTTTATTCTATAAAAAAAAAAAAATCGCTGAGGACAGGATTCGAACCTGCGCGGGTATAACCCATTGGATTTCAAGTCCAACTCCTTAACCACTCGGACACCTCAGCTGTGATGAGTATTGGCGAAACAATTATGTTATTCGTTATGTTTTCATCGATTTTATAGGGCAAAATACTTACCTATACAAACAAGAAAACAAACGGATTAATTGAAACAAAACGTTTTTAGTCAGTTTTTACTAGGTGTCCGAATAATATTGAGTGTTGCACTTGTGTAAATACATTAGGACTATGTATTGTAATAAATTACAATCACGAATATTGCATACGAGTAGTTACCGCTCAGCGGCCATGTTTATATTCACGTTTATATATCACAGCTGAGGTGTCCGAGTGGTTAAGGAGTTGGACTTGAAATCCAATGGGTTATACCCGCGCAGGTTCGAATCCTGTCCTCAGCGATAATAATTAATTTTACAGCCAATTTATTTTATTTTTTCTACATAATACGTGATTTTTGGCCCCCGCGGTTTCAATCGCGTTCCCGAGGGATCTTATCTTTTCCCGGGACAAAATATAGCCTATGGTCATCAGGGATAATGTAGCTTTCTAATGGTGACAGTGAATTTTCAAATCGGTCCAGTAGTTTCAGAGCCTATTCAATGCAAACAAACAATCAAATCATTCCTCTTTATAATATTGTGTTAACCATTTTGTTATATTACCCGAGGGAATTGCATGAGCGAGTTTATGGGGCTGATAGTCGGCTCTTATGAAGCGAAAGAAGGGGGTTTCCTCGCCGGTGGAGCATCTTTGCACTCCATAATGACGCCTCACGGTCCTGACGAGCAGTGCTTCAAGAATGCTTCCAACGGGGAACTGAAGGCTGAGAAGATTGCCGTCGGTACCCAGGTTCGTGCGTATGAATGTAATAAGTAAGCGTAAAAAGTACATGATCACTTTATACACCTTTTCATGACACTAATGTCGTTCTCTTGATAGTTTTAATATGTGATACCTACGCTATTAAATTGATCAGCATAACTTTTTACGCTGACTGTACCTAATAGAGCCTACGAGCTTACCAAATGTTATTCTATCCTAAAGCTTGACGTTATTTGCATAAGAGTTTGCGAATTGCATTGCGTTACTCGAGAGAGTTGTGTCAAATTTGGTCAATTCATCACACTAAGATCCTATGTAAAAATCACAAATAACAAAATCCTCATCAAGAGTAAATAATACCTACATAAATTAAAAAACATTAATAGTAAGTAGGTATCTAGATTTAAGTATTCGGTTGATTACTCACTCACATTGCATTTCATCCTGTTTTTCTGCTACGCTGTTTTTCTCACAATGACTACCTACTGGTCGGACACCACATATAGATAATGTTCTATTCGACGAAATCATGAACAAATATTACAATAACAATATTATTATTCTACTTAATTACTCATATATGCCATTCATTCATCTGATAAGTCTATACAAAACAGTTTTAATTTCAAATTAACAGCTGTACCTATATCTACTACCGCTTATCCAGCCATCATAAAATCGGCTCTCGTAAATATTTATTTATTCGTAGGTAGGTATTGTTATAAAATTGTTAAACATTTAAAAAAAAGCCAATTTATATAGACAGATGGTAAATATTTAAAAAAGAATGTAAAGTTTCTGAGTTTCTCGCCGGTTCTTCTCAGTCGAAGGCGGACTTCCGAACCGGTGGTAACTTCTGTAATTCGACCTTATAAGTGACCACCTAGGGCCTAAACTTAATAAATGGTTATCACTTTGACTTTGAAGTAAATAAATAAATATTTTTTATTTTATGCGTATTTGATGTACCTACCTAGATAGGACCTAACAACAACAAAATAATAAAACACTCGCTCATACACACAACCGAACACTCTTAAACAAATTTGAACTTTTATGAACTCTGGCTCAATTCAATGTCATTTTAATCTCGATTACTTTTAAAAAGAATTAATTATCCAAATAAAGAACTAACCATCAATTTAATAAACCGAAACTTGTTTGATTATAACCAGAATTTCGAGTTATTTTGAATAGGTTAAAAAGTTAAATTTGTTTTGTTATAATTCATTCTTTAAATTAATTTGATCATTGATTATATGTACATAATTATATATCTACATACCTACCTACCATCGTTGTAAGTAAACAATAAATTCTCTAATTACTTCAACAGGCGTTTATGTTCGAGTCGTCGTTAAGTATGGCCATCACGAAATGGGGCGCCGAAACCTGCCAAAAATTAGACGCAAAATACTACGAATGCTGGCAAAATCTGTCCAAACAGTTCTCCGACAAGATTAATGTGTAAATTATTATTATTGTAATGTGAAGTGTATAATTTTAATATTTACCTACTATGTACCTATTTTATTTTTATTAAAGGGTTTTTTTTTACATATGACAAAAACAATTTTTGCAAAAATTTATTAAAATTGCTTACCGAATAACCTCTAATTTTAGATTAAATTCTTATAAAATACATGATGGACATTAGACAAGGCATAACAATTGTCAGTGAAGGTACTAACTTTTCACCACTGCTATATTGTAAAGAGTTCACTGCATAGGCTTGTAAAAGTCCACAATCTACATTTTTCCTTAGCGTGGTCGTATCCCTCGATATTCGAATGATGAAACAGCTCATTCCCGACGTCACCTTTAGAGACGGCCCTTTAACTTGCAGGGCATCGACCACTGTAGTAGTGGTTGTGTCTCCGTTAGCGCCGTGTACTACATTCACAGTTGTGGTTATTTTAGACTCCACTTGTTGATTGGAATTGCCTTCTAAAATGAAACTCGATATTAATTTGCAGTCGATGCGAGCTTGTTCATACTCCCCGTTTTGTTTGTTGATTTCTAGTTTACATATTTCGCCGGCTCTCGATCTGTATTCACTGTTGGAATCGTATCGGTAATTACTCGACCGTGACATTCGCCCAAGATTGTATAAAGCAAGACCGGCTAGTAAGTTGTCAAACCTGCTTCCAGAATCTCTATATTGGTAGACATAAATAGGAGGCGCCGCGCTGTATACAGGATAGGTGCTGACACCGTAGCTTATGTGCTGCGGAGGGTTGTAGTGGTAATGGTTGTGAACTTCAGTCTTATGCCCATAGTAGTTACTACGATGCTGATTGTACCCATAATTTTGGTGACTGTTACCCGAGTATCCATTAGAATGGGGATACGTATGTGATCCTCCTGTACCCTTGCCGGAATATCCGTTTGAATGTGGATAAGAATGTGGAATCCGACCTCCACCACTGAAACCTCTCCGACCAGCTACTAACGAGGAAACGAGAAGCAACAGTACAAAGTGAAACGGCCACATCGTTCCGACGCGACTGGCAAAACAGGACTGACTAAATTAGTAGTGTAGTGTCCACCCATGTGAGCCATGATGTGATAAGGTGACCGTAAACAATGTCGCAACCATCTAATGCGGCTGGACTTGGACATTGAAAAATAATAGTTATGGTGAATGGGGTAATCCCCCGTTATCATAGTCCGACCTTACATTTTTTGTAATTAAATTAGAATCGGCAAGTATATTAGCGCCTTAATAATATGGTACATAACTTGGAGTAATTTAATTTAAAACAATCTTATTTTAAGAGTAATTTACGTATAGGGTACACTTTAATTTGCGTTTAGCGCCCCACACACGGCGTGCAGAAGTTAATTGTAATACATATGCGATGGCTTGGATCTTTACATACAGAAACACGGTCAAACCGCAACGGTGAAACAGAACGCACGTTGCCAGTTCCATTATTATCTTTTATCTGGAATAAAAATTCATGTGCCGACGAACGATCAAAAGTAACCTTTTCTTGCATGACTGATTAATTAAATTTATTTAATTAAAAGCTCAAGTGACAGACCGCTCGCTGTGTGTGCGGCGCCTTATGTATGGGAGTGACCCCGTCGTCATAAACACTGAGTGAAAACCGTTACCATGACGTCATCGGGCGCGGTATTTACACCGTAAACAGGTTGCCGGCTGACCTAAACAGGGTGGCATTTATGGGGAATTATTAGTTCCAGCCTCATTAATCTTCGAATAATGAACAAATCTAAAATTTTGTTAGGGGATGCTTCATAAAACAACATGTACTTTTTACGACATTTTTTAATCATAAAATTAATTCGAAGAGCTTAATATTACATTCAATTACTGAAATAACTATAAAATACCCTCGGTCAGTCGTGACACCATTACCAGAGCTTCTCTCACTATGAATGATTGATCCAAACTTTTGTGTGACTAACAAATGCAACATATTTGTAGCCCATATCATACTTTACTCAGACATTAACATCTCTAATAAATATATTACATAGGTTAGTTCTCAATTTGTACACAATAAAATGCTTCACAGTTGTCTAATATACCATATTGACCGTTGAACTTATCTATTTACGTATAAATAAAATAATTCCTCAAACAGTCAACAAAGCTTTATACAACTATGACCATAAAAAAATATAACAATTTACAAAATAAAATCACTGGATGTTTATTAAAATTACTTATATTTAATACATTTTTGTGGTGAAAGAAACCCTCCGTATCACACCATTGAAATTGCAACAAACATGCTCCTCCTGACATATTTAAGGGTTAAAGGGGGGAATCACAATAAATTAAAAATGGAATTCTTCACGTCTAGCGATGACTTACTAAAATTTATTTGAATATTAAAAGGCCGTTCATGTGATTTATACCCACTATTTACGGAATTTGTGTTAAGTTCTGAGAAGACGAAAAACGTGCTAATTCAACATTTTTAGCAATAAAATCAACTTTGTTTCTAGTACGAGATTCTTGTTCATATAAACCTATAGCAAGCGGCGGGCCTTTTCCTTAATTGAATACCAGCGCAGACAAGAAAGTTTTATAACCTTATGTCAAGTTTAATTTGTTATATCAGTGTTAGCAGATTTAAAACTAAAACTGAGATCTTTACACAACGAATCAAACACGAACGAGTACATTCAATTGTAGCGATATTTAAGGTGCAAGTCCGAAACGGACCGCAGACTGGTGAAAATGTGAGATAACAAGTTAAATATAACCTGATTTTCTCGCTAACTGGAATCGACCTGACCTGAATTATGCTATCTTCACATATCCCAAATAAATAACAAATAATCATAGGTCAATTTTGGTTAGGAAGTAAATAATTTCGATATCTAATCATGTTTAAAAAATACGTATTTTTTTCCTGTTTCACAGTGAAGTAAGTAGGCATGTAAGTGTAGTCACGCGGCTATGCAAATATGTCGACATCTCATTTAATATTTCTAACTGGTATGAATTTGGTATTTGATAAGACTCTCACTCACTTTACTTTTATCAACTAAATGGAATTCAGTTTATTATCGTATATTAGAGGCAACATTATCCCACCTTTCAATATTTTCACTAACAACTTGCAATAAATATTAATTGCCAATTTGAATGATCTTACCAAAAAATATCTAAAATACTTTTGAAAACTACCTCATTAAAATGAGCAGTTTTTTGTGGCTTCAGAGTAAGTTTTTAAGATAACCATTTTCACAATGATGGTTAATCTGCCTCTCCCAATAGTTAGCAAAAAAAAAATACAAAAACATCATTTTGGAAAAAATTTATAATACTAATATCGAAATGCTTATGACCAGACAGAAATACCTGATAAAATAAGGTAACGATTATGTGCCTCTAATACTGCAATAGCAGTTGTAGTCAGTCAGCACAGAAGTTCAGTACGCACAGTTGGCACAGTAAATATATACGCTAAAGCAGTATGGAAACTAGGAACAAACCGTTCGAAACGGCGCACTCACACAGACGCGCGCATCGTCGAGATCCTAAGCACCCCTCGCAGTGCTATCAGTAGCGAGTCCGCGCGCTTCGGGATCAGTGGACGCGATATACGTGATGCAAATTGCACCAGGACCGTCCACAATCTTTATAAAAATGCCATGAGCGTATGGTATACGCTTTTCTTATAATTTCTATTAAAAAAAACTTTTTAGTTTTTACGTAACTTACGGGAACAACCCTAATACTCCAATAGAGCGTATATTTATAACAATTATTTCATCAATTGGGGCTAGTTTCCATACTGCTTTAGCGTATATAATTACTTTGTAGTTGGTTCACATTTAGAGGAGGAGCGTGGTGGGGTCTGGCTCGGGTACAGTGGCAGGCGAGAGTGGGTGTGGATGCGAGTACAGACGCAGGCGGCAGGTGAAGCTAGCCATGGTTCACATTGACGCCCGACTCCAGTTCCGACGCCGGCGTCTCTGGCTCTTCGTCGTTGTAAATATTCTCTGCCATTTGCCATACCTGACAACGAAATAATGATGAGCAAAAAGAATTTTATAAACTTTTCCATATTCTTTATTGACTTGTACGGACGATGACTAACTTTCTTGAACTAATAAACCACTAACTTTACTGTGAATGTGATATAACATAAATGAAAAATAATAATACATAACTAGAAATAGCAGAAATGTGATTGCCATCAAAGAAAGAAAACAGAAGAAAATATCCACCCAGTTCATAAACAGTTGAAAAGTAATAGGGTAGCAACAAAATGCAATTTTTTTAGGAGAGTAGTTTAATGTTTGAAATTTCAAATTTCAGTAAAATGGACATAACTTTTTTTTTATTGATATATCGTGAAAATGAAAAGGAATATTGTGGTGCCATGGGAGTGGCGCATTCGAAATAGCTGTTTTTTATAGGATGGCATTCATAACTCATTTTCGACCATGTCGCTTATGCCCTGTTATCTGTTAACCATATACAATTTTAAAAATGCCATACCTGCATTATATTATCTTCAGAAACAGAACAAATGACCCATGGTTCATTAGGGTTCCATGAAAAATCTGAAATCTTGGCCGTGTGTCCTCCATGAATGAACAATAATTCAGGCGGGCCATCTTCCGCATCCTCTGCCGTTTGTTCTTCACCAATCTTTGACAGGTCCCATACATGGAGTCTGATAAATAATACGAAATATGTTTCATTGATGATGATAAAAATTGTACTAATGTATAGCAAGCCTAATAATTGGAATATTTACCCTTTGCTTAGGGTATTGTGAGAACTGAAATATAAATTGGATTTTAATTTATTTACACTCAAAATAATTATACCACAATATAAAGAAAGCACTATGAGTAGCTCAAGGCACATAAAACTTTTTCCATTTAAATTCCACATTTCTGTTATGTTTATAATGATAACTGTGTACTTAATTATTGCAAATTATTTTAGTTAATGTTCGAAGCTTTCTATCGCTTTTTTTTTGTCTGTAACCTATATCCCAGGGTGTAAATTGTGTGCCCAGTTTCATCAAAATCTGTTATATTTATTGTTCCGTATAAAACTTATAGTATTTTATATTAATAATATTAATAGTCACCTTCTGTCTGTGCCACTGCTAGCTAGGATGGTCTCATTGTGCGGTGACCACTGCACCTGGAAGATCTCGTCTTTGTGCGACTCGAATGAATGGAGCTTCAGTTTTAGGTTACGTAAGTCCCATAGCGCCACCTACAATATACATATTTCATGTCAATATTGTACTTAGCTTTTAAGCTAATTGAAAGGAATTAAAACATTGTTATTTTGTTGCTATGCAAGATGTTACTCCAATGTACATTTTAAAACAAATTGAATGACGAGAGAAAGAAATGATCATTATAATATGAAGTCGGCCCGGACGAAAATCTAGTTTGTTATTAAATTGTCTAGTTCCTTCTTAGAATCACGTGAAATTTCAAACGCGCATAATTCAGTTATCTGTAATTTTCCAATTTTCTGTGCAATTTTCTTATTATTTAATGATCAGGCAGGCAGTTGATTCAACTGATAAGTGTCTATCTATATCCTGTTGTTCACTGCTAGTTCTTCTCTTTGAGATGCTTGTCGAGTCGGTTTTTAAATTGGTTAACATTTTGGGCTGTTACATTCTTCTTCGTTTTCTTTTTATTTAACTTTTTTTAAGATGAAGAAGACAATAAGACATTTTTTTCCCGTAACAACTTCTTGTAAGTATTAGAAAACTTAAGTAAGATGAATGAAATCAGTAAAGTCGTTCTCAAGTTATGGCATGACCAAGGGAAATAGGGATAAATTTTGATAGACGGCATTTTGTGGATAAATAGTAACTACAGGTTCCATTCCATTGCAGGTAAAAATAATGAAAGTAACTTACGGTTTTGTCAGCACTTCCAGTGGCCAGTATGAACTCTGAATACGGATTGAAGCTGAGACAGTTAACTTCTGCCGTGTGCGCGTCTACCGTGTGAGATGGTTTTGATGTGTTGTTACATCTGTACAAATATTATAACATAACTAATGTTAGAATAATAACTACATATTATACTATAGGTGTAAATAAAAAAAAAACAACATACCTTGTGTCCCATATCATGAGCTTCTGATCATCAGCGACGGAGCCGAAGAGAGACTCGTGCAATAAGTGCCATGCGACATCCTCCACCACGGCGGTGTGTCCCGTGAATACGGACTTGGCCTCGATCACGCGTCCTTCCTTAGGTGTGGCGTTGATGTCCCACAGACATATTGTGTGGTCGTCACTGGCAACATACAAGGGTATTATCTAAATCAGACTGAATGGAATCAAAGGATTATAAGGCGATGATAGCTCAGTGGTAGTGACGTCGGATACCGCGGCGAAGGTTCTGGGTTCGAATCCTACAATGAGCTTGAGCTTTCGGTGAACAAAAACATCGTGAGGAAACCATAGCACGGTGGTAGTACCCGACTACCACCCTCAAGTTGAAAATTTGTCGCCAAGCACATATTGGTGTGTTCCGACAGCTGCACTTAGGAGTCAGATCCTATCTAGGCTTTGTGTGCTAACCACCTTGGGCTACATCATCATTTACCATGGTGTGATTGTGGTCAAATACAAGCTTATCCAGAATTTAAAAAAAAGTAGCTAGCAGGCGAGTCACTTGATGGTAAGTTAATACCGTCGCCTATAGACATTAGCAATACCAGCGAGATTGCTAATGTGTTGACCTTTTTACAATGCCTAGGCAACTGGCTCTCAAGTGCAACTGCCGAAACACACCAACAGATGGCCAGCAAGTTGAGGTCTACAAAGTACACTTCTGTGGTTTCTTCATGATGTTTACCTTCACCAAAAGCTCTAGCTCTTTGTCGGATTCGAACCCGACTTTCGCCGCGGTATCCGACGTCACTACCACTGAGCTATCGTCTTCTTGTAGTCCTTTTTACAACGCCTTAATGAGGGCACTTCTTTTAATGATTAAAATGTGGAGAAACTAAACAAATGTATATTAGGCATGAAATTGATTTGCTAATTTCATTTAATACTGGTAAGCTAAATATAGTCATCTATATTTCATTCAGGAGATATAATGGGTACCCTAGTATAATTATTACTCATAGTAAAAATTTATTCTGCGATATATTTACCTGGCTGAAAGAAGATAACCATTGAGGTTGGGATTCCATGATAAGCCATAGCCTTCTTTTTGGTGACCGCGCAATCTATAAATACAAAAAGATTTTGGCACATATAAATAAATTCTACAAGCTTTTTTACCCCATACATGAACCAGTCAATCAATTTAGGTATGGCAGATGTTAATATTTGCTCTTAATTTCTTAAGGTAGATAAATATTTAATAACCTAAGGTCAGGGTGGCATT
This sequence comes from Ochropacha duplaris, assembly GCA_951361185.1. Classification (NCBI taxonomy): domain Eukaryota; kingdom Metazoa; phylum Arthropoda; class Insecta; order Lepidoptera; family Drepanidae; genus Ochropacha; species Ochropacha duplaris. Next base: position 3,475,455 of record OX592704.1, on the reverse strand, counting down.
CTCCTGAAGGCTCGGGCTTAGAGGGGTGCTTCGTATAGTCAAACACCAGTACATCTGAAGAGGGAGTTTTGGTTGCAATCACACATGGATTCTGTGGCATGTACCGCGCGCGGTTCACTTCACCTTCATGGTTGATCTTTATCTCTATGTCTATCTTGCCTGACACAGAACCGAAGCCACCAAATTCTGTAAAAAATATATATTACAGTAAAATTTTTGTATTATAATAAATTAAAAGTAAAAATAACCTTGAGGCCATTATAGATAGAGGCACTTAATTAAAACCTTTTATTGATATTGCCATCCAAAGACGCACCTCTTTTTGACATATCGACAGAACTACAACACTAGTGGAAGGATGCACACAATTTTAATTAGAAAAACATTAGTAGATTGCCCTTTTATCAAAGAAGATTAATTATATAACATGATATTGTGCTAAGGAGGGTAATAACAATAATTGTTTTAGACTGATGAACCATAGAGCAGCAAGTTGTTTCACAGAATTGAAATCTTTTTATACAGCCACAAATCTATTATATCATTCCTCTCTGCCTGAACATAAATAAAATAAAACTTAATTTTATTACAAGCTACTTACCACCTTTATCATTATCATAATGACTGGCATCAAACTGTGCATCTTCATTGGGAAGTTGAACGCTAGCAATTAATAGATGGTTCTGCTCATCTGATGTATGTGTACCCAATATTAATCTAAAAAGAAAAAAGTATTAGAGACAATAAAGTGACACTTAAAAGCTGTGGTGCACCCACATACCAGTATTCCTATAGCAACATGTTACACCTTTTTTATGCTAAAATGATGGTCAAAAGAGATTGAACGAAAAGAATGAAAGGTCAGTTGATATGGTTGGTAAGAACACATCCTGTAATGCCGTCCACCACAGGTACTCGTTAAAATTCCCACCCACTACTGATATACGAGTACATAACCATGTTTGTTTGTCTCGCTTGTTGTAATCATATTTATTAAATAAGTATCATCATCATTTCAGCTGAAAGACGTCCACTGCTGGACATTGGCATCCCCAAAGATTTTCCACAAATATATACCTACGTGCATTTACAAAAATACTTATATAAATTTTCTGGTTTCCGTAGTACAAGCTTTACATGAACTTTTTAGATAATATTGGATAGCCAAGTGTTTGGCCACTATCTCACCATGGTAAGTGATGTGGCAAGTGGTAAATGTGGCACATGAACTATAAATGGGAACTGTTTCATAAGTTATTCAGGACCACCGACCAAAAGGTAGGTAGTTGACCACAATAGGTTGGATAGTCAGTAAGTCATTATTCAAAGATACTATACCTATGGACGGAGTAGTCCTTCCCTTCAGGTCTGGTGACGTCCGGGAGCCACTGAGCCGTCAATGAGGGCCACTCCAGTGCATGTGTCATCACCAAGTCATAAAGAAACGGCGTGTTCTTCTTCCATATTTTGTACTCCTCGTTGATAACCCTCTCTTCAACCGCGTCGTCAAATGTTTCTACAAGAAACAACAAAATACAAATCCATGAACTCTTCTGATAACCAAGAAAGCACTAGCTGTCAAGCTGAGAAGCCCGATATTACAAAATATATAATAACTTATGCATATTTTATCAATTACCTCCATCTCCTTTGTCACCCATTATATTTATTGAGTAAACTATTCTTCGTCACAAAGAAAGTGAGTCGAATTGAGTGACAATTAACTCAGCAAATCCGACCGGCCTGTAAAGGCGCCAAACAAAAATCTTTGGCGTTGCTGTTTCGTTCGTTCGTTTGACTTCGACAGATAGTACACAAACTTCCGGTTTTAAACCCAGATAATCTTTACAGAAACAGTAAAAATATGTTTTAAAATAGGATTATAGGTAAACTACAACATTTCAGTAAATTTAACTTCTACATTACATTTATAAAATCTATTACTTTGTACTCTCTAATTCCGAACACAATGAAACGACTAGCGGAGCGGAAGTGCAATTAAATGCATATTATTTTTTATTTTAAAAGCTTTAGTTACAAGACTATCATGCCATATCATGTCTTTTTTTAGGCTTCCGTACCCAAAAGGTAAAAACGGGACCCTATTACTAAGACTTCGCTGTCTGTCCGTCTGTCCGTCTGTCTGTCACCAGGCTGTATCTCAAGAACCGCGATAGCTAGACAGTTGAAATTTTCACAAATTATGTATTTCTGTTGCCGCTATAACAACAAATACTAAAAACAAAATAAAATAAATATTTAAGGGGGGCTCCCATACAACAAACGTGATTTTGTTGCCATTTTACGGAACCCTCCGTAAAATGGCAACAAAATCACGTTTGTCGCCCAACTCGCACTTAGCCGGTTTTTGTTATTTATATGTATAGTCACTGTATAGCACATTTACAGTAAAGTCTAGTCCTGGTTCGTACCAGTCCGGTCCGGTTTTAGTGAAATTGGTGGCTCACTAAAACTTTTTATAGACTTTTTGGGACATGGGAATATGATTACCTAAACGGAAGAAATGAATACCTACGTACGTAAGATTAGGCAGTATGGTCAATAGACTTTAGCCTGCCCTAAAGGGGCGAAAGAAAACAATAAAAAAAATGTCTGTCATCAAGTGTCATCATCACTCACTTGTCATTCAGTCTGTCAGTCAATCAATTTGTCTTATCAATAGGGATGGGCAAAGGGATAAAAAATATCGATATATATCGTATCGATATTTCTCAAATATATCGATATAAATTTACAAAAAATATCGATATTTCGATATTTTTTCCCGAAGCGGTTACTTATAATACACTGTGGAAAATTTGATATTAAATAAATTTAATACACAATCTGCCATATTTATTATTTATTAAAAAAAATTATATGAACAAGTTATTTATTCGAACCAGTATTTATCTGAAATGGACATCAGCAGCACTCTTTGTTTAATGTGCTCAGGTTGGTTGCACTGCACAAACAGTCATAGATTATAGATATTTTTTTTTATTTATGTCGAGTCCAGGCGATTGAGACTCATAAAGTCTACTAAGCCTTTTCGTTAGATAGATACATGACGCGAAGCTTGATTAGAGCTGTTGAAAAAATATCGGTTCTGATATCAGGAAATAAATATCGAAAATCGATATATCGAAAAAAATAAAATCGCCGATATATATCGATTATTTTCTGAAAAAATATCGATATTTTGATATATCGATTTTTTTTACCCAAGCCTACTTATCAATCATGGCTGATGCTGCAGAAGCTCGTCGCGAAGCTCGAAGACGAAGAATATTAGAAAACTCTCATAACAGGCTTCAATTAATATCTGGAAAAAAGGAGGATGAGATTCCCAGAGGTAGACAATTAAAATCCGTACACATAAAGCAGTCATATCATTTATAAATATGTACCTAATCTAATTTCAACGATAATTTTCTACAGATTCGCCTATTCAAACCATTGTATCAGAAGAGAGCTATGAAACTCCTATTGCTTCGACCAGCTCTAGTGTCAACAATTTCTGCTTCTTCAACGGAGCAATTGCTTCGGAACCAGAGACTTATGTGTCGTCAGCGACAGTCACGAGTCATGACATAGACGCTGCTGGTGATGGGGAGATAACTGAGGATTTCCCTCTACTAGCAGCTCTGACAAACCGGACCGTTCCGACGATTCCGCCACAAGAACCGGTGCCAGCTAAATCACTTATGGTAAAGCTAACTACAAACAAATATGACATTGTTTTGTTATCATTATTCATTCAGTTGACGCACAGCTTGTCGTTGATCACAATTGGAGACTCTTATTTTTTCCTACCACTTATTATTTATGTGGTTACCAAATTGATCTGGTTTCCTACACAGAGTACTTCTAACATTGCCAATGTACTTCTTCTCTTGAATGGTATGCCTGCAGGCAGGGTGCAGAAAATTCTCATGATCACCCAATATGCAGGAGTCATTGCTAGTGATGTTAGTGTTTTTCTGTTCACCACAATCTGTGTACAATCATTAAGCCAGTTGATGAAGGAGAGCTTCATTACATAGTGATTGCTTTGTTTACAGATTGCAATGATAGCATTATGTTGACTGAGCAGTTTGTAACAATAGTTAGCTAGTTAATTTGGACATGTTCAATTTTCAACTCCATACTATAAAAGTTTGTGGTTGAACCATAAAATTACAGTTTAATCTTAAATTTACAGTTAATTAAAATTATTGCATAAGCATGAAGTTGAATGTTGAACATTGCCTACTATGTTCCATAGTTTTGATTGCTTGTGCCTTTATACATAAGTGAGGAGTTGTGACATGTGTGTGAGTTTTTGTCACATATTGCCATTATTAGTTTTTTAATAAGAAACAATGAGGATCAGTAAAGTTATAGCAAATTCAATAGAACTAGTTTCCACATTATTCTTTATGACTTAAGAATGATATATATTTTTGAATTATCCAAATCGGACCATTACTTACGAAGATATTAAGTAATAAACATAAGCCGTTCCTGTCGCTGAAAACCAATGTATACACACTCACCCGTGACGTCACTGTGACGGAACTGAGCGCGGCCGGCCAGCACTTACTTCTGGTACACTGGTATTTGGTCAATGTTTTGCCGATTTTATAGCAAATGTTATCTATATCTATACCTTTTTGAATAGCTAAAGAGACGTAGAAGTTTTTAAAAATCATTTGCCGAATAAGTTCCATACCTTTTTTTTATTTTAAAAAGCACTTCGTAGTTAAAAACACTTAATTAAAATTCTTTAATTCTATTCTTGGGTCGTATTTTTAAGCTGCCTGTTGTAGGTTCAGTTTTTGTTAAACATTTCCATTAATTGACATGTCTTCTAAATTAAAACATCAAGACCCTAACAGCTCTAATCCCAAAAAAGTCGATTATAAAGCAAAAAATAAAGGTTTTTTTTAAATAATCTTTAAAGTTTTCTCCGTAACGGTTAAGTTTCGGACACCATATTACAAACCAAATCCATCAGAAATGAGCTGAATAATAACGTCCTTTAATATTCAATACGACTTTCCTTGTAACCCTGTATATATCACTAGGTAGCTTTCCGCCCGCAGCTTCGCTTACGTGGACTACACGATTTTGGCTGATTCGTTTTTCCAGTTCTGGCGGGATTTCAAATGATCCAAAAATAGCTTTTTTATTTTTCATACAAGTTTTAACACTCCTTTTACACCTTTAAAGGGTGAAATTCAAATAATCCTTGAATTCCTATTTCTTTAATTTTATTGAAGATCATAAATACAAATTTTCAAGTAATTTTGATAATAAACAAAGATAAAAAGTTAAATATATAATAATAATAATAATATATAATAATAATAAATTATATATAATAATAATATATAATTATAGCAAATTGACCTTCTCTACGTCTTAAGAACTCGTTCAGCGTGTCCCTTTGCTCCAACGTAAGCTCCGTACCCTCATCATCACGTAAAGACACAGTGGGGACATCTGCTAGCATCAACTGTGTGTCATTTAAAAAAAAAGATTTAACAAAAGGCCACTTACTAGATGGGTTATCAGAAAAGTACCATGACTCCTGGCCTATTTCCAGTACCATTCCCGCTGTGGCGATAAACTCGCGACCGAGGAGAGTTCGAGTGTTGTCCCCAGGAAACACCATGAACTCTGTAGAAACTTCTCGACCACCTAAGATAACCGGCACTGTGCCGACTTCTACAGTTCTACATATCCGTGCACCGTCAGCAAGCCCAATTGTACGATTTGTACTATTAAAATGAATTCCCTTTTTTAGTAACATAGAATATAACATTGGGCTTGCTACACTGTGCGAAGCACCTGTGTCTACAATTGCTACGCCTGTCTTTCCTAAAATACTTACCTCAACGGTGGGATGGACAGTCTCCTCACTTGACACCATATTGAACTCTGCAGGTTTCGAAGGATTTCGGTTCACTGCACACTTATCACATTTTGACCTAACAACCCCCTGTTGGCCACATCCATAACAACGTATAGGATTCAACTCGGTAGTATCGCTCGAATTATTTTGTGAAAAGCGAACGCGAGAACGTCTCGGAATCTCGTTCGAGTTAGAGTTAGTGAGTTTCGGGTTCGTAGTAACGCTTTTACCCATGGTATCGCCGCGCTCAGTTCGCTCACTTACGCGAGTTGTTGTCGAGTTAGATGGGGTCGCGTTCGCGGGAGCGCGGGGCGACTTTTCTATCTCGCGTATTGCGTCCTCCGTAACTCTCGCCTTGTCAATGAGGCAATCGATACTGTCTATAATATCTCGCGATAAACGCTTCCTTATTCGTCTGTGTAGCAAACCGTACACTATATCTACCTGCATTTCTTCTGGCACTTTATAAGGCAATTTAATAATAAGAGCACGCACTTTTGTAATAAACACCTCGGCACGTTCACTTTCCTTTTGCTCATTTGCGAAAATGTCCCGAAACACTTTGTATCCCGGTCGTTGAACCCCGTACATAGCACGCAATCGCGCCGTCGCTTCAGCCCACGTCGAAACTCCGACGCGGGCGCCGCGCCACCACACGGCGGCGTCGCCCTCCAACAGCATGGGGAGGCCGCGCAGCGCGTGCTCGTCGGACACGTCGGTGCACTCCTTATACACTTCCACCGAGTCGATGAACGCCTCCAGTACCTCCGCGTCGCGCGCCGCGCCACTGAACCTCGCCGAGCACTTAGAGAAGTTACCTCCTGATGCGGCGGACGTATTTACAGCGGGCGCGGGGGTGCCTGGCGACGGCGCCGGTGTTGACGCCGCTGGGTATTGCATCGATCTCATGGTTTCGATGAGGGTTCTATTTGCTTCCGCCTGAGTTCTTACGAATGAGTCCATTATTGTTGATAGGAATGTCTCCATCCCAAGAGGCGCGGGATTATGGCCGGCGGGGAATGGGGCGGTGGTGGGGGCGCGGGCGCGGGCGGTATCGAAGCCGCCTTCCGCGCGCAGCTCCGCTGCCGCTGCTTCCGTATCATCGTGGCCGCTGCTGTCGCTCATTGTCTCGTCTATTCCAAATTGTTTTTTTGTTGTAGCACGCGTCTTCCTCGGCATGATCAAGGTAGAGGTGGGACGCGCCCCACGTTGGGCGCCAGTGTAAGGGAGGCACGTCTTGGGTTGATTACACAAACGAACGAGCTCACTTTACAATTACTTTAATGACACGTTTGACATATACAGTACAAACACACTTAGAAAACAAAAGATAAACTTATTAGGTATGACGGAGACGAGAGCTAGGGGCGCACGCGACACGCGTGCGCACTGCAGTAATGGCGGTAATGCGACTCACTAGCAGACGGAGCATCGCGCGGGAGCGCCGTTGCACGCGTTGCTACCTGGGGGCGAGGGGTGCGGGGCGCAGCCGAGCGAGCCGAGCCGAGCGCGGGAGGGGCATGCATCATTGCCCTGAGACGTAGCGTTACACAATTTATTTTCCATACGGACTTTAAAACCCCTTTTTAGAGGGGTTAAGGGGTGAAATTAAAAAAAACCTTAAATACTTGTTTCTTTGATTTTATTGAAGAGCGTAAATACAAAATTTTTAGTAATTCTGATAATATATAATTAGTTTTTCATACAAACTTTAACACCTCTTTTTACCCCTTTAAGGGTTGAAATTTAAAAAATCCGTACATTTGTATCTTTAATTTGATTGAAGAGCATAAATACAAAACAATAAACTTTTTTTTTTCATACAAACTTTAACACCCCTTTTTACCCCTTCAAGGGTTGAAATTCAAAAAATCCTTAGATACGTGTTTTATTATTTTACATTTAGAGGCTAAATATCAAATTTTGTTCATTTCAAATTAAAAATGACTGAGTTACATACAAAATTTGGACCCCTGTTTCATCCCCTTAGGGGGTGAATTTTGGAAAATCTTTTCTAAGCGGAAACCTACGTCATAATAACTATCTGCGTGCCGAATTTCAGCGAAATCTGTTCAGTGGTTTCAGCTGTGCGTTGATAGATCAGTCAGTTTTACGATGTTTTGGGTCTTTCGGCACGTTAAAAATAGGTTTTTCTGGCGTTTTAATAGAATTGTTTGTACATTTCGGCACTATACAATATTTATACATAGTTAAAAAAGTAAATTAGACACAAATCGGACACTTTTTTTAAATTTCACAATTAAAGAAACAACCCACTGCGCGCCTTATCGCTGCCAACGGCTACTCCCGATACACAATATTAATCTTTGCAACGGCTAACTGACGACGACCGTCACTGTGACGTTTCAGCTACCGCGACGGCCACTCGGTGCACTTCGCTAGTAATTCGGTCAGTGACATACAGAAGATATATATAATAACTAGCTACCCTCCGCAGTTTCACTCACGTTCCCAAGGGACCTTACCTTTTCCCGGCATAAAAAGCAGCCTTTGTCCTTGTCCAAGGTCCCATCTATCTCTATACCAGAATTAATAAAAATTGGTTCAGCGGTTTAAGTGTGAAAAAGTAACAGAGTTACTTTCACATTTATAATATTAATAGGGATATATAAGTAAAGATTAAATAATGAGTCAACTTGAAGATAAAAAAAACTTATTTGACAATTTGTAAAAACAGCTCTACAACACATATACCTACTTAACCTACCTGAGAGATAAAAATAATGAATCATTTGATTAGTCTGTCTATAATAATATCCTGGGACATTCTTCACAAAATATTCTTTTAATTGAGTGTTATTATTAACAACCCATTTTCCCGCTCCTTCCAGTTCAGAGCATTAAATGTTAATACCATAAATAGTATTATTTTGTTTTGTCATTATTTATTCAAATTTAATCAGCATTGAACATTAGCAATATTAGTACGTAAGTATGTCTTCATGAGTTGTTCTTCCATATAAATTCTGCATTTAAATGATTGTATTTATTTCCCATTCTTTCGTAAGAAATTTAAATTTATCTTATATTGAATAGATTATTAGCATGCCAAATTAGTAGGTTAAAACTATTTTCATGCTTAATATTATGTGTAAAAAAGAATATTTTGATAACATATTTTGTGAATCCTATGGATTACTGGTCAATGTATCGATGGAAAGTATTCTTATAATATACATAAAATATAGATATTTTTATTCTTGATAATTAAATCAGTTAGGTAGGTACCTACGTATAACATGTACTTTACAATGGCAGTCTGTGACTTGTAGGTAATTTTTTGGTGTATTTCTTTATTTTCTTTTAAATTTGCATTTTAATTTTGTTTAATAACTGCTTGTTAACAGTTGTTAACAACAATATGCGTTATACTCATATTGTTAAACTGGGTTCTGATGGTGTTATAGTTTATGTGAATTGAGCTGGTATAAGGTAAATAATATACATAGTGTAATCATTCAAGTGTGTCCAGGCGATTATTTCGTAACTATTACAGATATCCAAAAAAAATCACTGATATCGTAAGTACGTTACCTAATCAGTAAAATGACATTAATATATTTTTTTAAATCAAACGAGAAGTATCTAAAATTTTGACATTAAACGCTCCCATTTGAATACATTTAGTATGGGATTAGTAGAAAGGTTTCAGTTTCCTTATTTAAAAAGGTTATTTTTGGTTAATAAATATTAAAGGAAACTGTTTATTAACCTAACAAAGTATTAAAACTATATTTTAATTGAATGACATTTATTTCTTAGTAAATACAAAATTTTGTATTCAAAGCAGATTTTTGTAGTGTGTTGCTTTTCAGCCAGTTCAAATGAATGCGATTTTGAAACAAGGTTTATTACTAATTGGAAGTGGTAAGATAATTAATCTACACGTATATCTACTTGAAAATCATTATTATCATATCATACGTAATCATAAAATGAGATTAAGGTAAATTGAGTACTAAACCACTTAAAATAAGGAAACTAAAACCTTTCTACTAATCTCGTACTAAATGTATGGGAGTGTTTAATGTCAAAATTTTGGATACTTCTCGTTTGATTCAAAAAAAACTTATTGATGTCATTTTAATGATTAGGTAACGTACTTTCGATATCAGTTTAAAGATTTTTGATATCTGTAATAGTTACGGAATAATCGCCTGGACACACTTAACGATTACACCCCTGTATAGGTACCAAAGACTTAAATTCTGAATGAAAATGCTTCATGTTGTACTTAATGATAATTAATAATGTAACAACACAATATATAGGCTTTGCTTACTGGCCCAAAATTCTAAAAATTAAGATCATGTTTTTGGCTATTATCTGGTAACTCATATTAGTCTGATAATATCCAAGTACTAATAGTTCAATCAAATATATAAATACCTACCTACTATATGACTATTCAAAATAAAGTATAATGTTGAGATAAAACATGGATTTAATTTGTGAAAGATTGTTTGTCTATATAAAATTTATTCATTACCTATCTTCCTTTTTCTGTTCATTGGGTACTTGTTTATGTAAATACAGCTACTATTTTCTTTTGACAGATAATTTATTTAGTATATAGGATATCAGCTTAATTCCAGTGTTAACAAATAAAGGTCAATCAATTATAAATAAAAATATTTATTATAATTATTTTTTGTAACACCTTTGAAATAAAATTTGTTCTTATAATGTGGGTCTTTTCTTCTGTTTTATTAAAATCTTTTCCCCAGTCTGTGATGTTGGAAGTAGGCTGTAGGCTGCAATCAACCATTTTGTTTTGTTTTCAATTAGTTATGAGATTATCTTATAACAATAAAACAATATAATTACATACAATATTGTACATAATAATATGATACTGCAGAGATGAAAGTTTCGGATTTTGATATAACCAAAATGTATGTATAAAAGTGCTGTTATGATAAATTAAATGCCAGCTGGTACATAAAAGCTGATTGAATACCTAATGGCTAAGTCCGTAGTTACTAGCTGGTTTGTCAAGCATTGGACTTCTCTCCTCCTTCGCTAAATACACTATAAAGATGGCTTCTTAGACTGATAAAAAATTACTTATTACTGCTTTATGTGTTAAGTTACCTACTTAACACATAAAGCAGTAATAAATAAAGTTGGTGTATAATAAATGTTTTGGTGCTTAATACAGGCTAAGATAATAAGAATATCAAAACAAGGTGCAAAGGAAATAAGCAAAAACAAAATTGTGTAATTTTTTTATTCTACCATGATAATCTACCTTATGGTGTTACACTAATTAAACATTACAAGATTGTCAAAATTAAAAATGCATTGTTCAATGTGTATGATTAGATTTACACAAAACATAGTGACATAGTTTTGTGAAGTATGATACACAAGTAATTTATGTCTTGCTTAAACAATAAACATGCTATAACTAAAACATGACAATCACTTATGATTATGATCAACGTTTAAAGAAGCTCTTAATACTACTAATAAAGTTCTTACTCTGTCTGGTGTCCTCATTCAAGGAATTATTCAAACTAGTCTTATTAGACTGAGAATTGTTTATGTCACCCGTACTCTGATGCTCTACTGATTCGTAAACTTTTATATTAGGAATACTGTGTGGAACTTTGTTTGTCAGTGGCACATCTGGACTAGTTAAAGTACTTGTTTCCTTACATTTACTTTGTACAGTATTTTTATTATCAATTCTATATTCTATTGAGTTTGTTGAGTCAGTTAATTCATCAGAGCACCCGAGTTCCTATTGTGATTTAACAGAGGTCTTGGGTTTTTTTTCTCGTAGTGGTTTCGTTCGTACTAAATCCATACGCCCTATTGAGATCATTTTCAATTCCCATGCTTCTATCTCTTTTCTGCAAACAAATAAATGAAATTAAGAAAAATTTATATCATCAAATAAGCTTAGGTGTTTAATGTATCAACACATAATAGATAATAGTACTATTGTATTGATAGCAAAAATATGTGCTCACTTATATTTGATCATTAGATCTTGTGCTTGCTTCTCAAACTTAACTTTCTCATTTGCTGGTAGTTTATACCAGTCTGCTTTTATTTTCGCCTGGTATTCTTTCAAGTTTTTATTGTCAAAAGTATCCTTCCTTGTCTGCGCGTATAAGAAATATGAAGACATTGGTTTTTTAGGTCGTCCCAGTTCTTTGTATTCCTGTAAATGTAAGTTAAAATAAAACACATACAAAGAAAAAATAAATTGTGACTTATAAATAAACAGTAAAAAAACCTAATACATATTCCAAACTAAAAATATCAATAAACATGAATATTTCAAAAACACTAACTAGTACTAAGTTTATCTATACAGGGTTTTTGGACCCACGCCAAATAGAGCAGCAGCCCGGTCAATTTATGAAATAAAAAGTACAACTTTTTTGGACATTTCTTTTTTCAACTTTTCAAAACATACCTAAGAAAATGTGGTAACTATTGTTGCTGTAAACCAACTGTAAAGCTACTACTAGACTACAGTCAATTCACAGTTCCAAAAATTTTATCAGTACTGGAGTGACACTGGCGCTAAGAGATAGATGATGCAGAATCAAATTTTTTGAGAGGAATCCTTGCAACAGTACAAACAATGCAGGTCTGTGTTTAGATGTTACCCAATTTTACATGTGGAAGACTCTAGGAAAATTTTCTAGTAATTTTTTCTATGCTAGTAAGAACCCCTTGTTCTCAAAGGTGACTCCTATTTGTGACTTATTACAATGATATTTACCGCTTTCAATTTTCGTTTTTCCTTAGCTACAGTCATATCTTCTTTGACCTTCTTAATGTCTTCTTTCTGTTGTTCTGTAAGTGAGGATTCATACATAGCCTTAATTTTTTTATAGTCTTGAATATCTTTTTCATATTCTTTTGCCATTTGGGTTTTGGTCTGTAAAAAGATTAATTGATGTTGCATATTAAAAAAATAAGAGAATTACCTACTATCTACTCCTTTTGAAATTCAGTTCAGACAGAACTGCTATCAGGTTCATAGAAAATCAATAAAGGGGGGAATTCTGTTACTAATATTAATATTACAAATCTCATCAGGTTTTATACTTTCATTTCTCAATAACCAAATCTAACATGGCTCACAAAAGGTTTATGTTCCCAAAATTAATATTAATCTGTTGACATGCGACATTAATCTGTCAAACAACTCGCACACAGCTTTCTAAATTTCAAAATTCATGCCCAATTTTCAAGTAAATGTCATTGTCCCGATTGTCCCATTTGAGAACCAAGTGGTGCGGACTCTGAAACCCCGATTGTCCCAAGAAAGAACTGACAGGTTAAATTAAAAAAAAATGTATAAAATGTAACTTAAAGGCAACAAAGTAGTATCTTCTTGTTTAAGTGCCATCTCCTACCGGAGGCTATCATTAAGGCTATATTATACTAAAACTAGTATACAAATACCCAAGGTTTTAACCCAGCTATTTAGTATTTCAGTTACCTCAACATCCAACTGTTGCCAGTGCTTAGAGCTCCAAGTGATTGCCTCCTTGGATGAAATTCCAGGGTTCTTGGCCAACAATGCTGGTCTCATTTGTGCCATAAACTTGAAAAATGGAGTCAGTGGTCGCTTCGGCTTCTCCAAACCTAACTTCTCTTCAGCAGATTTTCTCGTATAGTTGCATGTTTGCAACGGGCATAGCCAGTTGGTCCTACAGTGCACGGAATTTCGATATAAAAATCACCAGACAATATAAACAATGTTAGTCAATAAAGTTATAACCTAATACCAATACCTTTTCTGAAGAACCGTATTGTAACTACCTTTCACGTAATTACTCAACCGGCAAATTAGAGTAAAAGAAGCCATTCTGATTGGTTTTCTTATAATATTTACATGAAAAATCAGTCTGTTAGAACCGTAGGATAAAATAAAAATAGTAGAATTATTGAAATAGAATGTGAGGGACAAAAAGGATAAAAACACTACGTTTTAGTGAGGGACGCAAGATCAGGGGGGTGACAGCTCTATTTCCAATCTTACAGTTCTGGCGCTGCTGTAGCTTGCTACATATTATTAATCTGTGCTCTGCTTATAGTGTTCAATTTTGTGTCAATGTGTGTGTACCTACGTCATTGGTAGTTTGACACCTCTGACAGTTTGAAAGGTAAATAATGTAAATCGGCCATTGTTTTTTTCATATCACATCGAGTCGAGCAGTTTATCTTGTGTTTTCCTCCGTTTACAATACAATTCCACGCTTTGCTGTACTCCGTACAGTGATCAGTGATATTTATTTCTTTTACTGTGCTCCATACTTTCTCGTCATGGCGTTGTGCATATAAGTGTTGTGTTGGTGGTTGTGATTCAACAAGTAAAACTCGCAGACTATTTTGCATACTCATGAACGATAAATTACTTGGTTTGACAAAGAACCTATTGATGACTAAACGTGTTTATGAAAAACATTTTGATCAAACTCAATTTGACCAGTCTGGTTCCTATCCTTGCTTGTTTACGGAACAGGAAATTGCTCATGGCTTACCACTTGCTAAAGGTATGAATGTAAACTTTTAATGTAACCTATACTTTAGCTTGCAACTAACTTTCGCCTAGAGCAACAGTTAGTTGTCATCTTAGGGCTCCTTCAGACACACATCTTGTCCAACTTAATCTGTATCCTTCCACTTTCTGTAGCTTTATGTTTACAATATTCTATAGTTTTTTTAATTCAAAATATTTTTAATATGAAATTATAACAGTAAAGTAATTTAAATTAACTATTCAAGAAATTACTTTAGTTGTTCAACTTACAATTGTATGTCTGCGGGAGCTCTTACTCACAATTATAAACTTTAGTTGATTAAATTATAAAATGCAAATAAGTTGTTCAATAGTTGGCCCACTTACAATATTATATGTCTGCGGGTGCTCTTAAAGCCCTCTGTCCTACACGTTTGTTGCCCTTCTCACTACACAAAACAATTATTTAGTTGAATACCTACACAAATCATCTTCAGTTCTATCGAATCTACTTATAATACCAGGCATTAATGCTTTAATGTTTTTAATAATTCCAGGGTATCATATACAGCATGAAAATAATTATTGTTAGAGCCGAGAACAAAATTATAACAACTCAACAGGAGAAACAATTACCATCACAGGTATGAATAAATTGATCTTACTTGATAAATTAATTACCCAGAGGCTATGACAGAATCAGACAGTAATGTCAACCCTGTAAAGCTTAAATTACTAGCTCACTCAACAGACATTGTCCTGTCCAAATTCCATGGAAAGAAACACTGTCTGTCTATTCATCCAACTTTCCAATGTTTCCACTATCTATTTGTTCTATCTTATTCTGTTGTAATGTTTATTTAAACAAATTCAATACTTCAGATAAGCGGTTCAACACTCCTATGGAGACAATGGAGACTACAGCAGTAGTGGTGACCATCTATTCGACAGCGTCAATGGATCGCCAGATCAACCAAGGGGCAAACTTAGAGGCAAAACCAAATTCTCCTCGTCAAGAATTTTGACAAAAATCTATAAAATCCTCAAAACATATTAAATATATTGACACAACCAGTCTAGATGTAATTGAATATTACATAGCACTCATAATTCGCCTGCAATGCCACAATTGATGCAATATAATAAATAAAATTTTAAGTGGAAAAATAGAATCATGCAATATCTAGCGCTAAGAAAATATAAAACTCATAGGTAAAAGAAAGCAAATAAATGACCACAAAATAGATAATTTGTTTTATTTGATTATCTACCTAAATAAAAGGATAAATACCCTAAACCCTAGTAGATTTTGTCGATATCGGGTACATCACTACACTACACAAAAAATTATCGATAACAGCCATATTGAATAAATAATAGATTGACAGCACTATTCGATTTTGTATGTGTGTGTGTCGCGCCATTAAAGATAAAGCGACAACAGCGCCATAACTGCAAATGTAGAAACTAGGCAAATTCGACTGTCACATCTGTAGCTAGCTACATATCAGTAATCTGTGCGCAAGATTCCTTATAATTTTATTTTTAATAATCTTCAGTCATGACTGACCATAGATACAAATTCTTTCAGTCGTAGACTAATATATACATTTTCTTCAGTTTTAATTTCTTCTTTTATGTTATAGTCACATTTGCTGTAAAGTCTAGTCCTCGTCTATACAAATCCAGTCAGATTTTAGTGAAATTGGCGGCTGATCCCACTAAAACTTTTCACGGACTTTTTGGAACAACCTGAATAGTCACGATACACACTTTCATTTCATTTCACTACACTTGTACACTTAGATTGATCTTTATTTGACAAAACACCACCGATATTATTTAATAGAACTCAAAATACACGAATTTAATGAAAATAAAACGAAAATGCAACGTCCGTGAGACCTACAGTGTGTCGAGTTCGATCTCAAATTTTCAGGCCATTTCTGTTTCATTTAGTTTTTCAATAATTATATTGTTCAATAAATTCCCATCTAGGCTTTGTGTGCTTACCACCTTCGGCCACATCATCACTTACCATGGTGAGATTGTGGTGAAACACAAACTTATCCAGAATTAAAAAAAAAAAAAACGTAAGAGTATTCTCCTTGTAGCATTATGCCGCAGCCAAATAATTTGCCGTTCAATTAACAGCCTAGCTTCTTTACTAAACGGCGCCGTTCAACTAGCAGCCTGAATGATATTCAGCCGTAGCGTCTTAAACTGGCTGGAAGATGCTTAGGCCATTCATACCATGGGATGACGATGTGAAAAAAATGGATGAAATATCTGAATTAGAAATTGTTTGTTTTGTATAAGATAATATGTCACCGGAAATGTTTTTAAGGCGATGATAGCTCAGAGGTAGTGACGTCGGACACCGCGGCGCAAGTCATGGGTTCGAATCCTACAATGTTTACTTCTAGGCTTTGTGTGCTTAACACCTATGATATACATCATCACTTACTATGGTCTAACACAAGCTTATGCAAAGCAAAAAAAAATGTTATCCAGATACCTAGTTATTAGGGTTCCTTTTTTACTGCTACTTGAACGGGGTTTAGTAAAGTGGCTAGGGCCGGCTAGGCTCTACTACATTCATAATAATTGTTGACGGAATTTTAAGTTAGGTATTGTTTTTGAGCTTTAGTCTTCTGTAGCTAAATTGCTATCCTAAGCTGCGATCCAACGAAACGTTTTATTTTCAAAATATTAGAGTAGGTACCTACTAAAACATATGGTGAACAATTTCACCTAAATACATTCACTGATTAAAGTAAATATTGTGAGTAGGTAGGTATTTATTTTTATAAGTGAATTTGGGTATGTAATTAAATCTGAGAAAGGAGAGTAAAAAAGCTTGGCCTGTGGAGGGACAACGATCCATAATAAAACAATGTATTTATATTTTTATAATTATGTATTTAGTTTACTGATACTTAAACTACTTATTGAATTTACTGTAGCACAGTTATCGAAATCTTAATATTTACAAAATAATTTTACCTAAACCATTTTCAGTCATTTACACTTATGTATATACCTACCTAATACTATTTTGGCAATGAGGTGGGCTTTAACGCTGCTTATTTTTATGTTTCTAGGCAATGTTTATTTATAGAAAACAAAATGAAGTCGAACACTGCAATTATACTTAGGTACGTTTTATATTCGTTCGTACTCATAAAATTAAATGGATCAATTATTCCAAGAAAAGATCATAAGATTAAGTTTTAAGACATGTCTTCCTTGATTACCTTACTTTAATTTACAAACTTGTATACCTTTGTATTTAAGATTATCAACCTATCTCTATACAGAGTGTAGCGTAAATAGTGGTCCAAAATTAAAGGGTCGATACACTGTATATTCAGCTATCACATACCAGCTATACAACATCCTGTATAGTGAATTTCTTTATCGCACATAGGACAGTCGTCCCAAGACATTAATCAAAAAATAGAATTTCATAAATTGCGATTCCAGTTACCTATCCTGTATAGTATCTCTATGAATATTCAATAGTTGCATAGTTTTTTTTATAATAAATCAGCAGTGACCACAGAGTGCATTCAAGCATATATAATAACTGACAGTCAAGCTATTGTACGTAACTATTTAGTAACCTGAGACTCAAGTGCAAGCTGCCGGAATGCTTGCCTGCGTTGCAGCGATAGATTTTGAGGGCTAGGTTAGGCAATCAGGCGGATAGGTACAAAGTAAGTACCTAACCTACCATCTGAAACGAAATTTATGCATACGTAAGCGTAAGACAATCAATATTTACAAAATTATTATTACCTTATCATAAATCATATTTTATTTACAATATATTTTATCATCTCCAATATGATTAGAATTATACCTGCACTGGTATAATTACGTATACATCGCATTCAATATTTTATCTTATAAATATCTACTGTACAATCTTAGCAAATCATTATGAGATATCTAGTCTATTCACAAATTACTACATGTCCCTAGTTACCTAAACATTATGCATTTGCGAGGCTTCTCATTGATTTCTATTCAATCAGAAATAATGGACAAACAATGAATACCAATTAACATTTTCATGAATAAAATAGTTAATTGAATCTTTTTTTGCTAGAATTATAATGGCACTTGTACACTAGTTACCTTAGAAACAAACAAACACGCAACGTCTAACGCGTCTGGGAAAATTAAATGCGTTACCGAGGAATATATCCTCTTATTAATTTGTCACAGTCTTTGTCACTTTAACTAGGTCAGAGAATAGTTTCACCAGCAGAATAGTGGTAGTGTCTCGGTTTTCTATACGAATGCTGCTGTGGCGGCCTGTAAGTCGCGTATTTGTGTTGATGTCGCGATAAACTGTGCGGGTGTGATGCATAGCAATGAAGGGTGAGCGGAGTCGGCGGAGGTCCCGACGGACACTTCGCTGGGATAGGCTTCCTCGGCCCAGCGATCCTTCGCCACAACGCCTTCAGACGGGGCGTCGCTATCCATACCGCGACCATCACCCCTAGTATCTGCGTTGCGAAGATTCGAAACAGAAATACCCAAAAAGCTGGGTGCGGATGGGTCGACGGCTCTAAAGACGGCACTGGTGCAGCCAACCATTCGTCTCTCCAAGCGTACTCGTACACCCAAGTTGCAAGAATGCACGCAGACGGAACGGCGTATAGCGCTGCGAATGCTCCCAACCTGAGCACACTCTGGTCGGTATGAGGCTGGGGTGGCGTGTTCAGAAGCACCGAAGGAGCTGGCACAGGAGTCGGCCGCCGTAGAACAGCGCGGAGACCGGACGATAGGAACACGGATCCGAGCAGCAGGCAGATCGCTTCGGGGACGATAACCAACGCCAAGAGTGATTTACTTGACTGGTTACCAACGAAGCATGTCCCTGTAAAAAGAAAAATAGCTTTAGATAAACGAAGCTGACTTCTGAGACGGTTTAGCGGATACGAATTCTTTCTCTCGAGTGCTCTTTATAGAGTTGAATAACATTCCGATTTCCACTAAAGCTGCTCTCAAAGCGAACACCTACACAAACACACGGCGAGAAAAAAGGCTTGCATTAATAAGACGGTTAAAAGGGCCGATTTAAAATTGAAATACGAGCGTGCGAAGAGGAAAGGTGTCGTATTTAACGGCTCGAATAATGGTCGAGCATTTCTTTCGGCCGCCATTATGCAAGTGGAATGAAAATAATAAAATAAAAGCACAATACTGGTGGTATGATTGAAACTGCAATATGCCTGAGAATAGGGCCTTGTACACTTAGCTCGCACTTAAAATTATAAATAAATATATGATAGTGATAAAAATAAAATTGAGTAAATTTAAATATTCAACAAAAAACTAACGTTTATTACAGGTATCAATACCATGTTTGACAATTGCCTGAAAAGATAACTTTCACTTTTTTAAGTAGGTAAGTAAATATCAATAAACGGAACGATATTTATTACCTACAATTTGCTGATGCTGAAATTTGTAACTATGAAGCTATTCGGAAATGGTACATAATCTGATTACGTTCAAAAATTATACCGAGGATATGAAAATATTTTTGTTAAGTTTTAGTATAGAGTCAGCAAACATCAGTTAATAAACTGGGCTTAGTTCAAAAAGCCGACACGCGTTGTTTCAAAACAAACTACACAGGTATAGTACAAACAAATTAATACAACATAGAATTACTTATCTGGACATTAATACCGCGATGTATTAATTAGAGTTACTTTTTAAATACCATTATCAGCGCGGTATTCTTCAAATGTTCGCTTCCGTTTATATTAAGAATTTAATCGTCTCTAGCTTATGTGATAAGGGGTTTTTGTTTGATAAACGATTGCTTACATCGTTGCCGACTTGTTATGTACGACGGCATTAGCGGAATATAAAAGAGAGCTACTGTTGATGTAATTGTTGTCTTTGAGCCGCTGCCGCCGACACTAACGGCAACTTTTAAGAAAATGGTAATAAATCACTTTTCGTAATCCCCATCCTTTTCCTAATGGCACATACGTTTTGGTCGGGGTATTGTTTAGTACCTAAAACTACTCCACTAAATTGCGTCGGTATTTCCATACAAACAGCTCAATGCCATTATCGTATGAATGCGTGCTCCCGCGCACTCGTAACCAGATTTAATCGCTTTGAAAACGCCGCCGTTCAAACAATCGCGAAAGGACTATTAACCAAGAATCGCCATCATTCCTATTGTGTTATTTCGTCACGGATGTGTATGAAAACGTAGTGATTGATCCGAAAACAACAAAGGTAGGTATATAATGATTTCAAGTTCTATAGCTTGCGCAACATGCTATCGGTAGGTAATATAGTTAGTTACGTACATTGTGTTGTTGAACTAATATTATTAAGATGAAAGCTTTGTATTTTTGTAATGTTTGTATCGTATAAACTCAAAAAATACCGACCGATTTCAAAATATCTTTCACCATTAGAATGCCACATTATCCCTGAGTAACATAGGCGATAATTTTATCCCGGGAATAGATAAGATCCCACGGGAACGCACCCAAACGTGAAACCGCGGGGCGGAAAACTAGTAATAGAAGTAGAATAGGTAACTAGAAGAATCTGGCAAGAAACTCAGCAAGGCCTTTTCTTTTTGCAATGGATCAAAATACGAGATCTCTTCCTCTTTGCAGCATAAGAAAGCTCTTGTATTTTTAACCGACTTCAAAAAAGGAGGAGGTTCTCAATTCGACTGTATGTTTTTTTTTAAAGTACTTAACCAATAATACCATAAGAACACTCTAGAATAGTTTTAATTGATTCTATTCCTTTCTTTATTATGATAATGAATGATAAGGCAACATTTCCATGATATGCTTAATAAAATACACGAAGTTCGTTACGGCTTTCTTCTGTAACTTATATGGTGTGGCTCACCCTTTAACTGGTACAGTTATGAAACGTTGAACTTTTTACATGACTATATAAAGATGACAGATGGATAGTACGACTTCTTGTGATAGACAGTCTACTTAACGTGGTCAGTTAACATATAATTGTACGGTATAAGGTGCCCATAGTTACTGAGAAATAAGGTGTTATAAAAACAAGAAGGTTGGTGGAATAACTTCTATCGGATGAGATATATATAAATACATTACGTTAAGTACCTATACATATAACGTAGACCGATTTCGCCCATACAAGCAAATGGCAAGGCAGAGTGAAATTGTAGTAGATACATATGTATAAAATGATGTATATATAGGTAGGTTTATAATGAAATGCAATGAAATTGTTTATTTATCCAAATAGGCCTTTACAGGCACTTATGAATAGTCAGACTCTAAATGCTCGGTTCGGAAGATTGCTTTTGCTGAGAAGAGCCGGCAATAAACTCTATATATAAATAAGTCATCAAGTAGCTTGATAATAAGTTTGTCTTTCAAACAATATAAGGAGTCCCATGGATACAACAGAATTTGAGGCTATTGTTGAAGTATCATCGCCTGATGAGATGATTCTCTTACCTGTCAACTCGTCAGCATCGACATCCCTAGTGACGAGCACGGCGGCTGCGAGCGCCGCTGGCACGCCCCATGCTGCCAGCTGCAGCAGCGAAGAATGTCTGTCATTGCGTGCAGCGGTGCCAGGAGGCGTGGTAGGACGAAGGACGCTGGCACGCCATGCTCCAGCTACTACTACCCACCTGGAATAAAAAAAAACACAATTCAAAATATATGTGATGTGATGCCAAAATTGCTACTAATATTTTAGCCTGGATATGAATTTTACGACAGACATCTATCATTTTAATTATTACACCTTTATCTAGGCTTAGAGAGTGTATTAGGCATTACACTCTCTAAGCCTTAGAGAGTGTAAAGCCTAATACACCTTAGAGTCTAAGGTGTGCAATTAAATGATGGATCGTTTATACAGAAAGGTTTGAACGACCAATTACTTGTTTCTGAAGTATTAGCACAGACCTAGAAGTTTCACGGTTTTATCTTATCTTATCGCTTGTATCTATTAATTGGCTAATACTCATAAGAGTACAGCCATCGATGAAATAAATTGATGTTAGTAGTGCTTATAGGAACAGCGCCTCTTGCGGAATACTTTGGAACTAATTTATCCCATAAGTTCGATTCAAATGTGATAGTGTTTATTTATTACACACAGAGAACAGAAAAGGTGTCAGCAGTCGAAGTTACCGTTGACATACGCTTTTTTGATTGGATAATGAGTTTTATTAACCAAATATGTCAGCGTAATCTTGTTTATGGTCGTTGTTTTATTTTAAAACCTATTTATGCGAATAGTGCTATACCTACACATGATAATTGATGTAATGGAAAGTAATAAACTTAATTAAATAGTCTGTAAGTGAGGTAATATGGAACGGTGATGTGAACACCTGTTTGAGCAGATGCATGCATATAACTAGGTAACATCCTATATTAGAAAATTTTATTTTAATGATTACCTACTAGACCTTCGAATATTATATTTGACTACATGTAAATTTCAGAATTTCTAATGTTTGTTCTATGCGTATTCCGCGAGTGGCGCATTGCAAGTAACAAAAAAAAACAATATAATGAAGTTTTACGTTTACGTACGTAAATCTTAATTACTTAAGTTATTTTTATTGT
The DNA here is from genome assembly GCA_951361185.1 of Ochropacha duplaris. Lineage (NCBI taxonomy): Eukaryota > Metazoa > Arthropoda > Insecta > Lepidoptera > Drepanidae > Ochropacha > Ochropacha duplaris. Next base: position 3,452,414 of record OX592704.1, on the reverse strand, counting down.
TATTTCATACAGCCTAGATGGGAATAAATGCTCTCTAGCTTTATCTCTATAAGATAACTCGCTCGGACATATTCTGAACATCAATGCATATTCTGTCAAGCGACACTGGCAGCACTCTTTACATAACCTTCATATAACTGAGATAAATTAGATACTAAACGTTTCATAAATTATTCATATCTTTTTCGAATTAATAGACCGAAGGTCACTAAACACAGTACTTACTAAAAAATAAATAACGTTCAGCTAGAATGAAGGAAAGGCTACAGTCGTATTTATTACACCAATAAAATACTACTACTTTTCATAATTGTTACTTACGTAGTAGTAATGTACATCATGGTTAATGTTTCCGGTTCATTTAATTTCAATAAAATTGTAAACCCACCCCACAGATCGACCACAGTAAGTGGCAGCCACAACTGACTTAATATGGATTATGTAGTGGTTATTGAACCGGAGATCAAAACAAAAAGTGGTTGTAATCAAGATGACGTGACACTGGCTGGACTCGATGCACCACAACCCGTTCCGCGATCACAAGAAAACCTTTTGTTATTAACATTTTATTTATATTTAACGAGCTCTCGGTAATCGATAAATCGTTAATATTTTTTATCGCCTGCCTTTATTATATCTGTCCGCCATACCATATTCCTAGCTTTTTAGAGTTTACGGAGACTGGTCCGTGTAAACGCTTTGTTGAACTTGCCTCCGAGTAAATTATAGCCTGTGTCAACCCTTACTTAGCTTGTTAAAACCTCTGACAGGTAAATCCATTCCACTACAGCGAGAAAGGTGTCGCCTTGTTTCGAAACGACTCCAACGTAACTAGATCTCCCGCGTCCCTCCCATTAACGAAGACAGCATCGACGGAGATGGAACTCAAAAGGCCCTTTGAGGTATTGTTATACTAGACAAAGATCCCCGCAGTGGCGTGTCACTGGCACTTGAACAAACAACGGCCCCTATTTGTATAGAACCGAAAGTGGCGATAGTACAAACATACGTGTTTGTTCGCTTGCTCGTATGTTTGATCCGGCTCCACCGCCAGCATATGTTGGTTAACATTTTACTAATGTTTGTACGATTTGCATTGTGATAATTAGGCTTCTCTTTGAAGAACCAACGCAATCATGTTGGAAAACAGACGCATCGCGTCTTGTGTGGGGTGTAAGAGTTCTGTCGGAGGAAACGAATTTGTGAATGTTTTGACAGAGAAACAATCAATGTTGCCATAAAACAAGAAGCTTTTTATATCGCTAATAGTTCTTGAGCACAATTTATAGCCTAATAAACTTTAAAGCAGAGAACTATTGAGGGAAAATGAACAGTCAAACGTCTGCGATGTGCAATCACAAGGAAATGCAAATGATTATGGCCGAGGCGAGAATGGACAGACGCTTTTTATTTTTCTTTTTATATTGCATCGTGTCGAGCTTCAAGTGGCCATTAAGCGATAACGTTATCTCGTGGGGAACGATCGGTTTCACGCCGTAATGTTGTAGATATTTTTATTTGCGATCATCATTTTTAGGGTTCCGTACCGTACTCAAAGGGTAAAACGGGACCCTATTACTAAGACTCCGCTGTCCGTCCGTCTGTCTGTCTGTCTGTCACCAGGCTTTATCTCAATAACCGTGATAGTTAGACAGTTGAAATTTTCACAGATGATGTATTTCTGTTGCCGCTATAACAACAAATACTAAAAACAGATATTATATTTAAGGAGTGCTCCCATACAACAAATGTGAATTTTTTACCGTTTTTATGGAACCCTTCGTGCGCGAGTCCGACTCGCACATGGCCGGTTTTTTAGATCTGCACTCAGCTTTTTAGCCATAAACAGATGTGTTCCATGGTTCTTAAGTGTGGATGTGAGTCCATTAAATGTCACCATATTCTTACAAACTTTTTTTTGTCGAGGTCCAGTATGGTATCTATCGATTCGTTTACGTGATTGTTATTTCTTTATGTCTATTGCTGTGATTGATAACAATTTGCTTTACATTACCTTCTGATAATGTTTTGAAACCTATGTTCAGGTCTCAACATCAGTAAAGTTAATAAGGTATCACAAAAATGCTATGGATTTCCTTGAAAACTTTTTATAACTTTTTGGCTTCAACCTTCCCATAGTATATTTACGAGGCCACACACGCGGCTATTACAGTTGTATTCTTATTTCAAATGTGGGGCATCGTAAACGTCACTTTGACATGACATACGTCTTTGCGTCCGTGCGCCTTATTTGCCCGCCTCACCTTTTGTGATAATTCACCGACATGCTCAAGCTTTTCCTTCATACTTGACGCTTCTAACTAAATTATATTTTAAGTTCCAAACGACTGTCGGTTGATTTGTAAACGACAGCTACATGCATGTCGAATCCTAATGCATTTGCATTGCATTACGAAAATGATAAACTGTAACTTAAATTAATTAGATTGTCAGATGCTTCGATCAACAATACATGTTTTTCATTATCATGAAGTCTTGACATTTCAAATGTCCAATGACATTTAAGGTATATGTATAAAACTTTCAAAACTAAAATTCTTGATACGACTAAATATTTTATTAAAATAAATTATACGACAAGGAAGTTAAACTGTATTGAGATAGAAGAGGATATGTTAGGAACTGCGCAGGCGCAGCGCAGCGCAGGGCAGCCGGTATAAAGCAGGCTCGTTAAGACGCTCGTAATAATAAAATCCAACACCCACAGCACTATTTAGGTGAACGGACCCATTTATTGCCATAGACGAGGCGTTATTACAACACAAATACTGTGGTTTATAATATTTTAAGATAAATTATACCACATTTTCGACGTTTAAGATTAATTTGTTATAAATAACTATAAAAAAAATCTGGCTATCTGCTAGCCATCCATACACATGAGCTTCATATCATTTTTTGTCAGACGGCTTATACAGGCTGACCGGTCCAGATTATGGACATTGGCATCATAAAAGATTGCCAATGTTTTATGTTTCCTATCCTTTTGAAAGGCAACACAATTTCGAAATATACCGGCATATACGACTTGGCGACAATTTACCAGCTTACCGGAGTTGCGGTTTCTTGTAGAGAGCCTATCCTACATCGTCTCAGCTTAAACTTTTACCCATGATCATTAAATGTCTTTTGAAATGTCTCCTAAAGAATTTATTTTAGTTATGCATATCTAAAAACAACTCCAGTTGGGTGCAGAATGTGTCCGCTGATGATGCATATTGTGTCGAAGGGACTCGGTTTATTTCGGGAGCTCGTAAAATCGATTATCCGTCCGATTCGAACGCGACTCGTCGTCGCTCGGCGCAGTTCGGGCGTCTGGTGCACGCGCGCTCCAACACAGGATGCACTATTTCTGTTGCCAGCCTCTGACAGAGATATGTGTATGATATTAATGTGCTGATTCGAATATATTATGATATTATTTAGTTGGAAGCTTATTTAGGCTACGAGATATAGATAGAATTATTGGAACTAACTGGATGCAGTATTATACAGTGTGAATATAATATGATAAATAAATATCCAGGACAATAATATGGATTAAACCTGGAGAATATATATATGGGAGGTTTAAAAACGCTATTCATGTATGGATCGATGGATTAATAATCAAAATCTAATAAATAAAAGTTACATTTAATAGCTTTAAGAAGTACCTTTGAACCTGCACAACTGCCCAAAATGGCGAACAAGCTCCCAGCAGGTGGCTAAGTATGGACGCACTAAGTTGAATGTCATTTCCCCCTAATACTAGTGATCATTGGTCCTAAGACGGGAATATTGATGGTTTCCCGAAGGTCTAATAACACTGGTCATGTTAGCATACGAGGTCGAAGTGTGGAATGGATATTCGATCAACGGTGTTGAGACGGAGTATGATTGATGTATTTCGAAAGGAAAATAAATCATCGATCTTATATACAGATTGGAAACTAAAATATGGTACAATGTGGAGCTACGAGACTTCAAACTCTATTATCTTAGATTTACATTAATATATATAGGCACTTTCTTTGTATTCGAATCTCCGTTATTTGGCGCAAATTAATTTTGGATTTATGGTATAAGAATGGATGTGATGCTGATTTACCTATTTGTAATAATTAAACGTACCGTCATGATAATGTACTGTGGAATTATTGAGTTAATACCAGAAATCGATAGTTTAGGCAAGTTAATCAATGTTTTCTACATTTGGTGCATGTTATAGGTACCTAAATAATCTAGAACAACGCCCACGAAGTTATTAGTAATAAGCTTTATTACAGTTCCATCGCTGTGCTGGGCTCACACACAGTATATGTATTTTGAATAGTCTGTGAGTCATGATCTGATCCGATTACACATCAAAACGAAGTCCTATACTGAAATAAAACACGTCACTGCGTCCGCGCCGTGTAACTAGAGTAACTACCAAGTAAGTAGATATGAACTTGTCAGTTTTTGTTAAACGTCAACATTGTCTCGTTGTCACACTGGGCAATTATCCTCCCCTGCCCATGGTTCCAGCTAACTTATGAATATTGATTGATTGCTTTACAGTGAAGTGGCAGATAGCATAGAACCAGTCGGGGCCGGGCCTTGTTAGAGCGACATGACACGGCACAACAAGTCTTTTATGGTTACTTATACTTGATTAAGTGTATTTTACGATGGCAAATTGCGAATACGCCCCGTTAATGAACGGGGGGCATAATTTCTTGTTAATGCATAATGAGAACAAGCGGTAATTGTATCCGGCACATATTTATAAAATGCTTAGCTACTCCAGTTCCAATAAAATTATATAACTTTTTCATTTTTATTTTATTGTTCTTGTAAATTGATGGATTAGATTTTATATTGGCCAATGAAAGCTTTTAAGAAAAATCGACAAAAGTAATTTCAAAAGATTTGCTAATGACGTGTTGCAAGCAACGTAGGAAATAAGTGTTCTCAAAAACTGTTAACGGTAAATATAGCAAAGTGGTTGGTGAAATAAAAAATACAATAGCATCTGTGGCTGTCCATCTGTGGCTGTCCATCTTAAGATTTTATCTAAAATTAACTATTAGGTACATTGTACATGTTTTATTTTCAAACAAGTAGCTCGTTAGAAACAAGAGGTGAAGCGCTTGCAAAAACTAAAGCGCGTCTGTCTTGAAGTCACAAACTCACAACGTAATGGTAGGGGAGGCGAATAGGGGATTTCGGGATTTACTCGAGCGCGTCAGATTAACATAAGGGGGGCAACCTTGCACCTTGTGAAGTACTCTCACCAAGTCTGAGCCTTCTATGTAGTGTCGAACGCCTAGGGTAGCCCGTCAGATTAGTAAAAAAAAATCGATGGTTTGAAATACTCGAGCGCGTCAGATTAAGGTAAGGTAAGTTAGTTACATGCAAAATAGTGTACATTTCAATAATCTGACAAATTGGGCGTGACGAAAGAAAATTGGAGACTCGCAAAGTTGCAAAAAAAAACGTCACCTGGATTTTCTCGAGCGCGATTGGTTTTTTTTTTATTTTGAGGGAAATTAGTCACGAATCACGGAAATATCTTAATCTGCCGATTTGCACAAGCCGAAGTGTAAAATCATTATTAAGTGTATAGTCCAGGAATATTATGAGTTTCACCTCAGAATGAGAAATAGTCAGTTATTAACTTGTATAAACCTTTATTTTGACACCCTAAAACTTGTCTCAAAAGCTACTTATCTTAGGGTGCCCGCGACTACTGATTTTTCAAGGTCAAAGGTCAAAAAATCATTTATTGCAAATATCTCGTTTCCTATGGGTTTTTTGGTATATGTATTCATAATAAATATTGTAGAAGGTTAAATTCTCTACAACTTTTGTACAAACATTTTTTCGATATCTTGAACCATTTTCGAGATTTCGATATTTTTTACATATTTTTTTTTTCAAACCGTCAGATTAAGGAAATCCCTCAACATAATTGTCAGATTATGGGTCAGTACAACAAGGCCATCAAGAAGAACCGCCTGTATAAAAATCTGACGCGCTCGAGTAAATCAAGGTCACGATTTTTTTTTGCATTTTCAAAAATCGGCCCTGACTGATGGTCGCGTCCAAATCGTCAGTCTTTAAAATAGGAGCTACTGGAGGGTTCACTTAACATCCCTTATCAATGTCTGACGCGCTCGAGTAAATTTTTTTTTTAAATATTTTCGACCCCTTCGTACGGCCACCCCCACCACGCAAAACGGCAGATTATTATTTTTCAGTTATCAGACAGACGTGGCGCGACTACCCTATTAATATCTGACGCGCTCGAGTATTTCTTGGTGACTGTTTTTTTTTACATTTTTGAAACCCTGTAGACGCTCCCCCCACCGCTGAAGGGGAAAATATCACATAACCTTTTTTTCTTTATTCCACCTAATCTTCAAATTCCAGTAGGTCCCAAAGACGCTCGAGTAACTACAAATTTAGCATCAATGCCTCCCCTACCATAACCAATTATTTTTAAAATGTGGAGAATAAAATTTAACATACCTGTACCAAGTAATCAGTTATAATTAATTCAAAAGTTACGGAAATGAATAATGGAAGTTCGCAGCGTGGAGGTAAAAAATAAAACCTAATTTCAGTATAATTTTACATACAACAGCTGTTGTTCGTAAAACGACGATTAACAAATGGAGCTGCTAAAGTTAAATGATTTTTTTGTCTTGTCTTTTTGCATGTGAATCAAGTCGATATTTTTTATTTGATAATTTGATATAAGAGTTTCTGAGCTTAAGAGCCTATCCGCAATTAAGGGAATATCCTTATAGCTAACAACTTCTAGCATATTTAAACGTGTATGTAGCTAAATCTAAAGTACATACGTCTAGGAAACAGAATTCCTCAAAATAGAGCAAACTCGATATGCCTGTAACGTGCCAAATATTGTAAAAATAAAATAATCTTTGATACGGAGACTCAAAGCTGTAAGACATAAGAGAATTGTAAAACTATAAGAGTGATTGTGTCCACCACGGACCACGGTCCACTAAATGAGCGCTGTAACAGTTCTGTAACATTAACATAATGGTGCACCGAGCTCGCCTAACGAAACGGACACTGCGCATACAAACGACGCTTATTATCATTTCTATGATACTAAGCACGCTTTGGAGCTGATTGGCGACGAAACCTTCGTGGAATATGTAAGCAGCTTCCGAGGATCCCTATAAACATTTTTTTTTCTTTAGATTTTGTTGTTATAAGTACTTTACTATCGGATGAATCGGAATCGTACCCCTTATGATTTTCACCTCGTTTGAAACAATATTACATCTGCATAAAAACAATGATAAACTTTAAAATGCTTTAAATAAACCTATTTGCTCTTACTCCAACCAATCCTAGTGCTTCGGAGCTGCATTGCAATCCATAAAGTTTTATATCGTCAGTATCTATAAATAAAATCTTCATTTACATTATGCTATCGATTCCACTCAATGCCAGGGAATATTTCTGCTGAATGCAGTACCTACCAATGTGGACCAGGTCCAGTCGACAATTAATAGAGAAACTTGAAAGATGTAGAACTATTTCATGCAATAAATTCTTGCAATATCGTTATATTGGTATCCGTTCCATTAAAAGTTATAATTACAGAGTAGATTGACGGAGTAGCTAACCTGACATGCAGTAGCCTGTAATATTGAGCTCACGGCGGCGGAGGTGTAGTTAACATCGATGTAAATTAGCCTCTAAAGACAGGGGAGTCAATCAAATCGTTATTTATCTAGTTGTCTTTAAACTTTGAACGCGTTGCCAAAACATAATCACTGGGGGATATCCGCTATTAAACTCCGGTCGAGTTGAGCAACCGAAAGCGGCTTACTGCATGACTCTAGTTATAGACCTCGTTGTAGTTGACATTAGCCTGTGAGTTGACATATTATACCAATTTTGTTTTTGTTTCAAACAGTTTGTGACATTATTATAATGTAACGAAACTATTATTTAGCTTCAGAAGAGACACCAGACACATTCAAATTAAAACATGATTCCCACACACAACAATTCCTCGATTTTCCGAGTCAAGTGCTGTCAACAATTTCAATCGTTTCTTAACTAGCGTTTGAGTGACACGTTTTAAAAAGCTCTCTGTGTTGAGAATTCGTCTTTTATAACAAGATTTAAGCTTTTAACGTTCCGACATGAATGACAGACGATTCCCTCGATCAAAGGATGACGCAGCGACTTTTATTGTGGACTATTCGTAGGTTATCAAAGATGTTTTCGAAAGACATGCGCAAGCGCTCGCGCCTCGTTTAGAGCCATTACAGACGTAAGTACTAAAGCTGTATAGTGCATTGTGTACACGTGGGATGTTATATAAAACGAAATTGAGCTCTTTAAAACTTGTGGGTAGGCGTAGGAATTCTAGTGTGTATCCTACTAGTCCTACTAATATTATAAATGTGAATGTTTCTATCTTTGGATGTTTGTTGCTCAATTACGCAAAAAAAGATGGAAGGATTTTGATGAACACATAGGTAGTCCATATCCTGGAATAAAACATAGGATAATTATTTATCCCGTAAACGGATAAGATCCCTCGGGAACGCGAGTAAAACCGCGGGCGGAAAACTAGTATTTAATAACTTTGAGGCGATGGTAGCTCAGTGGTAGTGACGAAAACCGTAGCAAAGGTCGTGGATTTGGATTTTAGAAAGATCTGTAGCCTCTCAACCATAGCACGGTGGTTTGTAGTATTCGCCTGGCTGGCTACCACCTTCAAATTGCAAATCTGTCGCCCAGCATCTACCGATGTGTTCAGCTGCACTTGAAAGCTAGCTCCTAGGCTTTGTGTGCTTACCAGCTTCAACCAAAATTGTACGATTATGGCTCAACACAATCTAACCATTGTGAAAAAAAACCTTAGCCATGTCGTGAACATGTGCCTAAAAATTGCTTTCGTTTCGGTGATTAACAGTTTGACGGATCGATCCATCGACGCGGCCGCGGTGTAATCTACAAAGTTGTTATAATGGCTTTTGTAATATCGTCCATATCTCATGTTGACCACATCAAATATAGACCAATAACTAGTATTTGACAGGTCGACCGTGGGAGGGAAGAGTTCAATACGGTTAAAATGGCTATTGCATAGTAGATAGGCTTTAATTGTATACTTTACATCTTCGGCCATATTTTTACCATAGAAATAAACGCACCTATAGTCAAGTCATCTCTGAAGTATTTGAATTCCCTTGACAGGAATGTTTACTCTTTAATAAAATACATTAAAGTCCTTAATCAATTAATTAGGTACATGTCGATATATCATTACAACATTGCGTTCCTATTAAAAAATCAAAATCTCATTTATTCAGTTTAGGCCCTGGTTAGGCACTTATGAATGTTAGAATTGACTCTACCACCGCACCGGTTCAGAATATTGGTGACCATAATACTGTGCCATTGTAAATCCGTAACAACATACGTGTTAGTTCGATCGGTTGAATCTTCGGCTCCTTATTTGCAGAATTCGATTCGAGTAATTCAATTTAAAAGGGTACCTGCAGGTTAATTTTAATACAATAATAATATTTGTAATAATAAAAAAAATCTCGTCCATATTCTATCTCGGACCGCGCAATCAAACTTTAACGATCGCGACAAAATCGAGATACGGTTATTTTATCGATTAGAGTTTTATTTGAAATGGTAATACTTATGTGGAATCGATACAAATACGAGGCCGAGTATCCATCGAGCCTGTAACGAGGCGATCGTGCGAGTCGGTTTCCACAGAAATACCACTTTTTTTTTCTTTCGTTTCTTATTTTTGTTCGGAACCGGTGAGGGAGCAATGCCTTCACCATAATAAACAAGCGAGCCACTATAACCACAATTTTTATCTAATTTTGGGATAATACTTTGTACTATATAAATAAACTTTTCAGATATTATTGTTAAGAATCAATAAGTACTTGATTATTTAAAATTAGTGTATTTATTAAATTAAATAGACATGAAGAAATGGAAAGTCTATCCAAGAATAACACGCCTACACCAAAATGAGTTACATACAGTTCTATTAATCTGTAAATTTTCTACCAAACTTCAGCAACAATAAATACAAATTAGTTAGGTTTGTATCTCAACATGAGATAAATGAATGAACGAAATATTTTGCATAGCGATTCACCTCCGGAACTCAGGTCTCAGATTGAACTGGTCGAGGCGCGAACTTCCTCACTTGATTATCCTGACGACCGTGACGTGATGGTGTGGTGCTCGTACGCGAGCGAGATGGGGTTATGTTGGAGTGAGAAACCACGATGTGCAAGGTGCAGGTGTGAATGGGACACGCGCGGAACATGCCTTGAAAGCCTCTGGCTGCAGTTCTCAAACTTTTTGGAACGTTTATTTATAGGTAGGGATGATTGAAAAGTCAGGTTTACTTATGTATTTTAAATTATCACTGCAACTAAGTACTTAAAAAAGTAATCTACCAAACATATAAAATAAAAACAAACTAAATACAGTAGGGCCTCGATAATCCGAACACTAATTTATACCCTGTTAGGATCTATGGAGCATCCGGATTTACAGTAGGTACCTAAGTACCTATGTATTTTGAAAGCTATTTTTTGAAATGAAACAAAGATTTTTGTAATTGAAAGTACGAATAAATTTTAATTATTAAGTATTTTAGGTACCTACATTATGTATTACTTAACACTTAAAAAAAATCTAAGCACCTAAAGTGCTTGACACTGGGTGATAGCGTCATCATGCGAGACCGGTGACTAGGGGAGAGGGGTAGTTCGGATTATTATAGAGGCGCTCGGATAAGCAGGGGTTCGGACTATCGAGGCCCTTAGAGAAAACATGGTTTTACCAATTTTATGTTTATTAATAACATTGGTAACAATGATTTCCTTGATCGATCAAATTAAAATAGAAAAGTTTGAGTACCAAAGAAAGACTCGTGCTTTTCCTTTGATTCTTGTTAAGAGCTTTTAACGAGCCGACCTTGCCGTAACTACTGGACAGAGACAACAATACAACCTCGTGGCAACTGACCCGCGCCAGACAAAGACGGACAACACCTCAACAATAAACTCACTAACAAGACCTAATCACACAACCGAAAAATGACCTAACCACCATAATTACACATTGAATTGTGTAACCTATTTGTATTTAGTTGGGGCGTAATTTTCTATAACCAAATATTGATAGTTATTGGACTGACGTTGTCGAGATTGGTTAGACTAACGAGAATGACTCAGGCGCAGGTTTTTGTCGTTTTTCTGAATTAAACCTTTCAGTCAAAGACGAGGGTTTAAATTAGATTGGAGTGTTCTGTGGCGATGGGGTTTTCTCATAAATGCCTTTTTGAAATTTATTTAAATTGGTTTTCGTTGCGGAGAGCTAAGCGTGGCTATAAAGAATGTTACTAGCGCATTTTATGAGATCTTGATGATTATTATAATCGTAGGTCATACATATGACTTTTTTATGATAACGTATACTTTTAGAGTAATAACTAACTAAATAAGTAACTACTTGGCTCCATCAAAAGTTAGCGCAAATAGAAAGATTAAGCAAAAAATTATTCTCCGTTAAATAATAAATTATTATCAAAATACCGGGTAGTTAGGTACTTACCTTTTTGTTTAATTTGCATTTTATTTATATACAAGTACACAGTAATGGGTTTTACAATTAATTTTATTCACTGTTTGAGGCTTAATTTCATTGTCTTGCTAACCATGATAGTAATGTCAAAATAGAACAACTGAGAAACTCGTAGGAACCTACGAGCTACGAGCCTACGAATAAGGTCTGTTTTGAAAGACATCAACGTGGTACCCGAATCCATCTAGTCCATCCATACTAATATTATAAAAACGTCATGTTAAAAAGTATGTCTGTCTGTTACCTCTTCACGCTTAAACCTGAACCGATTTAGGTGAAATTTGGTATAGAGATAGATGGAACCTTGGAGAAGGAAAACTAGTGATTGAATAAAGTATACTTTATTCAATCACTAGATATCCGCCCCGCGGTTTTACCCGTGTTCCCGAGGGATCTTATATTTTCCCGGGATAAAAAGTATAATTTCTGTATCTCATACAAGACTAATATCAATTTCAAATTCCAGGAATCGCGAGTCAAGTCATACCTACGCGACACCGTTCCTATGGAATGGAACGCAGGTAAACATGGGGGCGCAAGTTAGTAATAATAATAGATACTCTTTTATCTGCCTAATTATGACTGTTTATTTCCTCAATTATAAATTTTAATTGAACAGCGATTGTAATTAGATAAAAATAGTTAATAACAATCAGATAAGATTGTAATTAATGAAAACATTCTAATGCATTATCTTACGATTAGTTAAAAAATAACAAAAAAAAACATAATGTAGAGAATCGAATTTAAAATTTAAACTGCTGACAATACACACATTTTTATTTCATTATAAACAATTAATAAGTAAAATACCATAGAGTAATATTTACCTAAGGAGTTTCTAATACCTACAAAAAAATATCATTTCAGTTATTTTATAACTGTTTGTTACGTACTATATGCCCTATGGTATAAACTATTTATAATATACATGAAAACCCCGCTGAGTTTGTTTTACGAGGGACATTGTTAACAAAATCCCTTTATCGGATCTATTTATCAAAGTGATTAACAGGCTCGGCCGCCATCTTGGATTCACGTCGAGAAAATCCCGAGTGGATGTGGTGGATGTCACTCAAACTGGGAATATTATAGCTTATCAAGCTTAAAGGGTAAAGGTCTTACGGTATACGCTTGGATAAAATTACAATTAATTTTATGAATTTATAAGAACGTTTGTTTGGAATTTATTCGATGGTTACCTACATAACATAAATGTGAAAGTTTGGATGTATGTTTGTTACTCATTTACGCCAGAACGGCTGAACGAACCTGGATGAAATTTGGCATGGAGATATATTATAGTCTGGAATAGCACATAGGCTACTTTTTATCCCGGGAAAAGATAAGATCCCTCGGGAACGCGGGTGAAACCGCGCGGAACAGCTACTTAGTATGTTATTTTTAATGAATACTTTTTTTTAATAACCAGAATTTAGAATTAATGCTCTTCCTATACCGACGAATACCCACTGTTAAACAATACTTTAAAATCTTAAAATGTAAATATCAGGGTATCTATATCACTTCTAATGTGCAATCTTTAGTCATGGTTAACATCCAATTAAAAGATAATAAAAACAATGTTTTACGCCACATATTGTGGAACAAACGTCTTGTAACGCGTCCGTACGGCGCGCGGCGCTGCGCGGGCGCATCGTCAATCACGTCGAATCTTATTACACCACGCCTTGTTACTCAATAGACGAAAAATGTTACCGGAAAAAATATTTAGCCTCTAAAATGTCGCTTTGTGTTTCAGAACTGAAATTGAAGATTAGGGCATAGTGGTCATGTGGACTAACTAGGAATCACCGGCGATATTCCAAATTCTGAGAAGATATTGTAGTATGTATGAATATACATACATACAATTTATATTATCTAATACTAGCTTTCTTGTCCGCGGTCTATTAGTTTTAAAATATCATTTCTTTGTATTGGAATTATAAAATAAATCTGTGTGCATCTCAAGATTCTAACCTCAGCGTTGATAGGTCATATTTAATTAATGACATAATAATAATATCCTGGGAAATTCTTAATCCACAGTCTGATTACAAACTAAGCAGAGTTTGTATTATGGAAGAAATAAGAAGATTTGAAAGTCTTGTGCTTTGAAATACAATTTTGTAGGAGAAATTAGCAATTTAAATAAACTTGCACGATGCTTGTCAAGCATCAGACAGGAGTCAGGAGTCCGATTAATTCGTTGAATACCTACGATATAATGTCTTGATGAGGATTGATTCAGCATCATCGAGCACCATTTTAGCGCCTCCCCACAACGTGTGGCTCAGATAGTTTCTTTGCTACAGCCAGTATTGGTGGGCCGCTGTGATTACAGCTTTGATGGTGCCGCCTCATCGGGAATGCAAAATAGAGTTCAAACTCGCCGCCTTTACCTTTCTTCCACTACGTGTTTTGATATTTATCGTAATACTTTATTACTCGAGCTCCGACTTCGAGTTTTTAGTTACACACATTATAAACTTGTTAGCGTCATATATTATTTATAGGAAACATTATAAAAAATTGTCGTTTAGTTTAGTTAGTGGTATTTTTGCAGTATAATTTACTGAAGTAGGTATAGTAAGTAGGCTTCGACTACTACATAATTATTGAAACGAAATTTTGATAGTAAGTACCTACATGAATACCATATTGAATTCTATGAATAAAACTTCATATTTGTAATTATTTTGCCTTTACTAACGTCAAGGATAAAAAATATTTTTGCTATAGCGTTAAAAGCTATTTTCTGTTTATTCTGGACCACGACTATACCGGTACTGCTGCCTGTAGTAAAAAGTATTTCGACCATCAATGAATACTTTCCCCATTTTACATTCTAATCCAGTTCGTTTCTTATCGATTGACAGTTAAGTACCTATTATGTATATAAAATGTATTTTGACAGCTGTCATACCTAAATAGGAATGTGACAAGGTGACACATAATTATGTATGCAACTTAATGCAACTTAAATGTTATGGTTTGAATAACCTTTTTTAAATGGGACGTCCAAATTATATAAGTAGGTACATGTAATTATATAATCATTAATTTGTAAGTACCTAAGTAAAATAGGGAATTTATTAGAGAAGCTATAAATCAAGTAACGACAAAACAATTCTCAAGAACTGTACATACATCAGGTTTCATACTAATATACATCCATTCCGTAAGCAAGCCTTTAAAATTGAATAAATCCAGCTTGTAAATCCATAAGTCAGTATAGTGAGGGAAGCTCGGCGCTCGCGCATCACCATTCGTCATGCACATCGAAACGCGTACTCCTCACACAATATTCTGCACATTGTTAATGTTCCGCGGTAAATCTTTAAGTGATTACAGTGTCAGTAAATTTCAATGAAATCTCCTGCTTACAATAATTTCACACAGAAATACAAATTGATTGCGACGAAAGTGAAGTTCACGGAAAATTTATGAAACAGAAATGTTATTATAATTATTTGGGTACCTATGTATTTAAAATAAGATTTGTATGTGTAGTAAGTAGTAATAAGTAGTAAGCGATGATAGCTCAGTGGTAAGTGACGTCGAATACCGCGGCGAAGGTCGTGGGTTCGAATCCTACAGTGAGCTTGAGCTTTCGGTGAAGGATTCCTCACGATGTTGTGAGGAAACCATACGGTGGTAGGGTACTTTGTAGTACCCGACTGGCTGGCTACCACCCTCAAGTTGAAAATCTGTCGCCAAACACCTATTGGTGTGTTCCGACAGCTGCACTTGAGAGCCAGTTCCTATCTAAGCTTTGTCTGCTTACCATCTTCGGCCACATCATCACTTGGTGAGATGGTGAGATTGTGGTCAAACACAAGCCTATCCAGAATAAAAGTTATTAGTAAGCACAGAGGTAGTTAGCATATCAGTTAAGTATCTGGTTTACCTATAATAAGCTCTGCAGCAATGAAAATAAAGTAACAAGTCCCCGTTGTGTTAATAATAATTTGCTATGACCTTACCTGATGATGCAATTTACATTACGATCATGTTTAAATAGATAAAACAACTAAACATAAAACAGCTCATTTGGGAGTTGGGACCTGCAGGGCGATTGTGAAACATTCACGGAATCGTAATAGGTTTCAAAAAAATATTGGTTTGAATTGAAGTATTTTTTATATTCCATTAATTTATATCAACCACAACAAGCTTCGTAAAGCCTTAATTCAATCCAATTTTGGATTTCAAAGTCTAATTTCAAATCGATTACGATTTCAGATGGGTTTCACAATCACCATGTACATTTCATGATCTTATTATTTAAACTTTGATACTATGTTCATTTAAACTCAATATTATCACGACTACTTGTGAGTTTCGACTCCAAAGTTATTTGATATCAAATAAATAGATAATACTACTAACAAAATAAATATTCATAGCATGGATTACATTATAGTCACATTATTTAACATATTAAGCGTGACAGCCCTGTGTTTACGTGTAAACTTAAAGCCGAGATAAAAATCCAATCAACCGAATTGGGCAACTAAATAAATGGCTGTGAAATGATAATGGCGCGAGAGGCATGCGCTTGCGCTCCCTATGTAAACCGCCTCGTTATATTGAAGTTTATGGGCCGATTATGGACCGTTGTTTTACATACAATTGAATGTTTCTTATACGATATAAACAGGTTATCATATCCCTTTGTTGCGTGAGGCTGGTACGTGATGGAAGCATGAAGGCGTCTGAAGAAACGATGTGTGATAAAAATTCCATCGAGGTCTTTCACCACATATAATAAGTCAAGATAAAACGAATACTGAACGAAGTTGGCAATGGGAACTCATAAATTATCGCAAAAACTCGATATTGCAAGTCCGCTTTGAGGCTGGTATCAAGCTGATGACAGAACGTAATTATTTTCCTTCGTACATAACACCTTTGGATGGTCTCTGTAATATATTTATATTTTATCAGACTGTCATTCAATAAAAATATTAATTTAATTACTTGAATCGCTATTCCAGTTTTTTTTTGTAGTCTTGGGACGACCGTCCCAACGACGAGCAAGATTAATAACAAAGTACAGTGTGAGCTGGGGTAATACTTATCATCGGCGGAAAGTTATAAAGGAATTTCAACAAAGTCTACCTAATCCTCAGAGATAGATAATTTTATTTTTACCCCTATTTTTACTTCCTTCTAATGCATGACTACAAGCATCTGATACCGTAACACAGTATAAGACTGCAGCAATAAAATAATTTGTTCAGCTTAGTTGGACTGTCTCGGTTACCCTAATTGGGTGTGTTGCAAGAGTGAAAGGGACGGGGATGATAGTAAGAGGATAGATAGTGGGAGGATGCAGGTATCCCGTCGAGTGGGCATGTGCATCTGCTTAGCGGCTCCAAGGCCCAAGGGGAATAGGGATTCTGTGGAGCTGTCATTTTTAATTATAATAAATATCCTGGGCCTTTTTTCACGTGACCATCTGAACCCAAACTAAGGACGCTTTTACTATGGTAACTGATATAATAAAATAGCTAGTACCTAAGTTTATTCAAACATTATTTAGCTACATAATATGAAGATAATTTCTTATTTGATTCGAAAAAAAAGACTATAAAAATTAAAAAGCTTAATTCTGACGAGGTTATTTTATTTTTTCATTATTTAGTGTTA
Organism: Ochropacha duplaris; assembly: GCA_951361185.1. Lineage (NCBI taxonomy): Eukaryota > Metazoa > Arthropoda > Insecta > Lepidoptera > Drepanidae > Ochropacha > Ochropacha duplaris. Next base: position 3,435,086 of record OX592704.1, on the reverse strand, counting down.
CCTATTAGCTTATTTATCTTTACTTCATTTAGCTCCTCAGTTAGTTAAAGGTATTTTTTTTTATTTAATGTCTAATTATCCTTAGACCACACCGTATATAGGTAGTATTATCTATTAATTTATCTTTTGTTATAAATAACTTTATAGTTTAATATAAATACTAATATTTGATGAAACTAGCAATAAAAATCTAATGAAATTTTAAATCAATATTTATTAAATGTCATAAAAATGTCCAAACATTTCTCTGTTCGACGCATCTCCAAAACATTCGGCCCGCTTTTTGGTTGCCTGTTTAAATTACGACCGCTGGGATTTCTCCTTACGATCAATAAATCAATAAATATATACGGCTATGTATGCCTGTCCGTCTGTCTGTTGGACATTAATGGAATTCGTTGTTTGTTTAGGATGCGCGATCCTCTTGTACGTAAGGTTTGTTATTAAACGGAAGCCATTTTTGTACTTCCTGCAATCATTTTAAAATGTGTAAATTATTAATTTTGAGCTGTATTACGAGCGTTCCCCAATTTTACTCCCTTTTAGAAAAAATCTTAGCTCACCCAAAGTTTCCTAGAACTTATGCAATGAAAGCTCTCATGCGCGAAGTGTCAAACAATACTGCGCGTGACCTGCAATCCGTCTATACTTAGGTATCAACATATCGTATGGTAGGTACCTACGCCTTTTTTATGATTCATCTTTAATCAGTATTGTTTCTAAGAGTGAATTATTTTATGCATTTGAATTTAAAACATAAACGTTCAAAACGAGCACTTAAGGTGCTCGTTTTGAACTACTGTCTAAAAACACCCGTCAATAATAAATTACACACTTTTTCCTTGCTTGTACCGCGGTACGATTGAGCAAAAAAGTCTACCTGCGCATCCGACCCATACAATGGCTCCCTCATCCATTTATTTGGGCGAACGTCTCGTAAAATTTCACGTTTTCGTATTCGTGAAAAAACGAACAAACGTACACAAAGAATTCCCATATTCTGAGAACAAAATGTGACATTGTTTAGAATAATATATCGATTTCATTTCAGAACCAAATCTATTCAACATTTCGAATCTTAACTATACATGCTCGACTAAAAATAGAGATGGTTTTAAAATGGAAACCGTGTAAACGTACTAATTAAAACAGTACGCTTTTGTAACTGGTGGCTAGTTTTAGAAGTAGTAGTACTCATAATGTGAAAATGAACCGTGAAAGCTTTTAAGAGGTTTTTAAGACAACAGCGCGGTGGAATGGAAGCGGGTGCGCGCGCGCAGCTCGTTTGTAAGACCAGGCGCTAAATGAGCGTGGATATGTGCTATACGAATACTGTAACCATTATTTACTACACATAAGGAACAATACAGTAGGTATTGGCACAGTAAGCACACAAAGCCTAGATGGGAACTGGCTCTCAAGTGCAGCTATCGGTGTGTTCCGATAGGTGCTTGGCGACAGATTTTCAACTTGAGGGTGGTAGCCAGCCAGTCGGGTACTACAAAGTACCCTACCACCGTGCTATGGTTTCCTCACGATGTTTTCCTTTACCGAAAGCTCAAGCTCGCTGTAGGATTCGAACCCACGACCTTCGCCGCGGTATCCGACGTCACTACCACTGAGCTATCATCGCCTTAAAATAATAATATGAATATACTGTCCACATTCAACGACTAGAATCCATACAAAAACATTTTGTGAAATTTTTATGTTTTAAAGAATATAAATCATTTGACTCTTATTCACAGGCGTGTAGGTATTACAAAATAGACTCCTTAGAACAGCGACGTCGCCAGAATGATATTTTGCTACTACATTCAATGCTTTCGGGGCAAATAGACTGTAGTGATTTGCTGGCTAGTGTGTCACTGACAGTTCCCTCTTACCGTACACGACATACTCCATTATTGCATGTGCCTCATGCTAATACTAATTACGCTCAAAATTCGGTCCTTTGCCGTGCAGCTCGAAATTATAACAAATTTTACCAGAGCTTAGATTTATTTCACTCAAATAAGCACGCCTTAAAACGTGAAATCGTCAAACTTCACAGGGCTTTTAGTGTAGATGAATAAAATTAATAAATATGTTTTTCCTTCACACACACAAACACACACACACACACACACACACACACACACACACACATACATTTTTCAGATTTGTGTTTACCTTTATTTAAATTCTTGCTACATACTTGCTTGCTTACATAACCTTTGTGTGTTTAAAAAAAAAAAAAAAAATTGTCTAACTTGTGTAACCCTGTCATGGCCTTACTGCTTAAAATTATTGTTTTAATACTATATTGTGTATGTACGCTGTTGGATTACCTAATAAATAAATAAATAAATAATATTGTCACCCTACAATCACAGTTGCTGGGTAAGCAAAGTATGTGCATTGTTCGCGCTAACATCTCTGCCGACTCAGCGACCACCTTTATTCTATAGTAACATTGTTTGTCTAAACTAAGCTTAAACCCGTATCTATACAAACATAACACTAATATATAGGTAGGTAGGTATGTGTAAAAGCATGAAGCAACATGTGTAAGTAATAACAAATCATCTTTCTATTTACGTCATATGTTTTGATAAATCAACAAAAACACATACCATTTGTTTGTTTAGTTAAAAAACGGCCAGATTAATAATTTTTAAACGCAATTTCAGTTATATAGATAAACGTATACAGTAGGTACGTAGATTTTATGACCGAGCGTAGTTTGGCAAGTTTGATTTTGTTTTATTATATTGTAAATATTTCAGCTGGTGTTATAAATAAATTGCTAACATCCATCCGTTTCATATTTATATTTGAAACGAGAGCAAATACAAATATGGTGGCTACACAATTCGCTTTAACAATGTTAATGTTATTGGTACAGTTATCGGTTTTAGAGTGTCTTGCTTAGCAAGCTATCATTAAAACTAGTAATGCTTGTTCCTACGCACTCGGCACTAGTCGGCACTGCCCCACCAAGACCACGAGCCATCGATAATAAAGCTTATTACCATAACCAACCACCTAGGTAGGAGATCAAGTTAATTTTAAAATTCCTGTCAAGTATGTTTCCATCGGTGCAGCAGCCCAGTCGAAAGATAATCACCCTTAATTACACGGCTATCCATCATCGAAAACCAACAAACGAGGTGGGTTTCGGAAACGTTTGGCCACCCACGGCCGAAGACAGCGAAATTGCTCGGATGTGCTCGGTCTGACCTTTCGTGAGCCTTGCTTGCCTCTATCTATCTATAAGGCGATGATAGCTCAGTGGTAAGTGACGTCGAATACCGCGGGGAAGGTCGTGGGTTCGAATCCTACAATGAGCTTGAGCTTTCGGTGAAGGAAAACATCGTGAGGAAACTACAGCACGGTGGTAGGGTACTATGGGTACTCGACTGGCTGGCTACCACCCTCAAGTTGAAAATCTGTCGCCAAGCACCTGTTGGTGTGTTCCGGCAGTTGCACTTGAGAGCCAGTTGCCCTTGCCCCGAAGGCATTGTAATAAGGTGTACAACACGTTGGCAGTCCCCCTGGTATTGCCAATGTCTATAGGCGACGGTAGTCACTTACCATCAGGTGACCCGCCTGCCTAGTTGTCTCTAGTGACATAAAAAAAAAAAAAAAAATCTACTGCAATATGCGCACGCGGCTGAATGTAAATGTTGAGTGTGAATTAGGTATCTACCAAAAAATAAAAGAAGCAACTTACATTTCTGCGGTATCAAAATGTAGCACAAGGATTAAAAAAGTTTTGTACGCTGAGAATAATTCGAATCTTTATGTAATCGACCTCAACAGTTAAAAGGAATATAAAATTACTATAGCTAGCTGTCCAGTGGGAATCCTTTATCAGTCGAATTATCAAAAAATCGCATTTACCTACCACATTAGGATTCTACCTGCCTTTCAAATTTATACTTTCTGAGTTTATGTGTTATAAGTCTTAAGTGTCAGATATAAGTAGAATAGGTATAGAAAATTGAAAATATTATAGTCGCTAACTCCAATGCAAGTATCATCTATAAAAACAACCATGAAATATATGTATATATACTTACTGCAACACCCGAGGTATGAGAGAGATCAGATATAAAAATGAAAGTGACACGTTTCAAGTTCAAAGTCGGATATCGTTTGGTGGAGAGCAACAATGGGTTAGATACCATCGCTAGGTACCTATATGAAGTAAGGATAGCAGCGGGCAGGCAGGCAGGACCCGTCGTTCTTCGTATCTTGGCCGTGAATCGCAACTAACGAGCGCTCTTGTATGGAATAACTTGTTTTCGCTGAGATTGTTTTCACCCACGTTTCAGATGGGACGTTTTCCCGGAATAAAAATGAAAATATCTTATGTCCTTCTTTGTCATTATCTACAATCCTTTTCAAAGATTTCATGTTGAGGTATTGCTTCGAAGGTATGACTGGCTATATAACATATAGCTGTCCCCCGCGGTTTCACCCGCGTTCCCGTGGGATCTTATCTTTCCCGGGACAAAATATAAGGAAAATGTACCTTTCTAATGGTGAAAGAATTTTTCAAATCGGTCCAGTAGTTTCAGAGCCTATTCAATGCAAACAAACAATCAAATCATTCCTCTTTATAATATTGGTATAGATAAGATAGTATAGATAATTAATGGCCATCGGATATGGTGAATCCATAGAATATACGTGAACTTTTTCTAACTCATCAGCTTGCAAATGGTTCTCATTGGAAATCTTATCGGCTCCTTTATGATGTAAGACAGGTATCATTTAAAATGATGCAGTAGAGTCAACGATGCATGCTACGTAATCACAGCATTAGAATTATTGACCAATCATTAATTGGTACGAGCAACTAATGCAGCATATTGCTTTTATACTTTTTCAATCTAGATTGTTCTCTCACAATTCCAAGTATACTATTTGTATCCAACAAAGCGTGTTCCAATATTGAGGATTGGTCGATACGATCTCGGGCTCGGGGCCTGCGCTGCGCCCGCGCCGATCACTGTAAGAGATATGCAGAATCCTCGCTCCTCGGCTCCTTTGTGATCTCGGCAGGGTAAACATTGCTTAGTTGCTGCAATGTACCATCTTTAGAATCCACTTATTGTTTTTCTAGTAACAAACAAATTACCATTGTATTCAAAGTTGATAAAGTGAAGCACATGAACTTGAAAAAAGGAAGCCGATCCCGTTCTGTGCGACACAAGTCACGCGGGATACCTAACGTACCGTACGTGCAGGTCAAGCACACAACTTCGTGTACGTTGCTTCACTTCATTGGAGACTATTGTTTACGTATGCTCCTTCTACCTCATGTTTACTCCTTCTACCTTTTTTATTTGTTGTGTTTAAAACAAGAAAACACCATCCTATCATGGTTTAAAGGTCTAGATACCAAGCCAAAAACCATTAAATAAAAACACCATCGTATCCATCTCGTCATTCCATAATGTTGCAGTGCCGGGTGGGTTGTTTAAAAATGAAAATTATTCTGCCAGCGCAAACTACGGTGATTACATATCAGGCGGGCCGAGGCCCGAGGGAAGCGCGTTTCTCTCGCTTATTGCCAGATGATTGAAGACCCCGCTGCCTCCAACGTAATCCTTCTGGCGTGCGAGTGACGCGGAACATCGAATGGATACGGGTGAGAAAGGGACAGAGACAGCTCAGCATCTGATTAGCATCCCAATTACGGCGCGGGCGCAGTGGGATCGAATCTTCGGATGTCAGTGCTGCGCCGCGGAAAATCTACCTATATCTGAATTGTTATCGATTTTCTGATGGAACATGATAAGAATAGATTTAGTATTGTTATGTTAGTATTTATCAAGATACCTACTGGATGTTTTACCGAACAATAATTTAGTTTCAACACAAATAACAATTTTCATCACTATAACCTCATAACGACCACAAAGAAAACAAGCCATGTCTGGGTGCTGTTTTTTATGTTAATTTTAAATGAAACTAAGGTGTTCATTTATCGATCGATACCCAACTCAGGTTGAACAAGGTGGCAACCCTATTAACAAGAATGGCGTTCGAGCGAGGCGGGCGGGGCGCGCTCGTGTTGAGATTACATCGGCAGCGGCAAGGAAATTTTAAATAAACAAGAAATTATGAACCGACCCTAAGATTATATCAAATTGGTTGCTGACGGTAACTAGAGAAAATTACTGCATGGGCAATTATTGGTAAATGTACCCCATGTTGGCTTCATGCCAAATTGCGAATATTCGATTATTATTCGAAATTGGAAACGCAACAGAAAGTCTTATGTAATTATTAGTTTTGAATATTTTTAAGAACCATTGGAAATTATGCAAATACAGCTGCAAAAAGGGATTTTTCGTTTCAACAAAAGCATATTAGCGATAAAAACGTAAAATAATGTCGAAATGTTTTGTGTCTACTCTCGTGACATTTATCTTCATAACAAAATAGTCGAATTTGGAATAGTACAACATAGATAGATCATAGAGTATAACGGAACATCGCCCGCGCCGTGAGTCTCGTAGCACGTACCTATTCATCCCAAGCTCGCTCCGCTCTCGCTCGGCGCGGGCGCATGAATACAAAACCAATTTGACGTTTCTCATTACGCACCGACCACAATATGCGCTCGGCTAACTAGTTCCGTGCACACCGATCTGTTATTATGTTAATGGTGCTAGTTTAGAGGCTCCGGCACCGCGGAATGAAGCCCCGCACACGTACCATACAAACAATTAAACCGGCCTCTTTCATGTGTCAATAAAACGCGATAATTGCTTGTAAGTAATTGATGCTATAACTGGTATCAAGACTGCGTTACCCACATTGTTCCTCGGGAAGCAATGGCAGTATTGGTGATTGCGTCTTGGCAATTAATACAGTCTGTTAGTTAGGTCATTCCATAGGTGACTGTACGGCGACACACAACGTCATTAGAACAGTCTATATCCATATTGTCTCGCTAGGTAAAAATAAAAAAATCTAGAATAAAGTTAAAACATTACAAAAAAAGTAAAATTGATAACATCGTAGGCACTCGCATTAAAATTATCGTGGTAATGGAATGTAATCATAAGCCCTTCAACGAACTGGATTAGAAATAATGCGATGCGTATTGTGTATCTTTACAGTGTCGCAGGCAACTGTGTTTTGATACATCGGTAGTGTAAAGTAATAGGCAGGATGAAGAAAAACATCCATACAAAATCAAAGAGAACCGACCGACGTCACATAAATCTACTGGAAATTATCATAACGAGTCGGTTATGTAACAAAAATTTTGGCTTTCTAAGAAATTAATAATGTCCGCCATAAACTTAGATTTACAACATTCTGTGGCTCGTCGGTATTTGTCTTCCACGACTCGTATATTTAACTGCTGACGAAATTAATTGGGTGTTATTAGATAGCGTTTTTGATGAACATAATAAACTGAGGATCGTAATGCAGGTGATTATACTTTTAATCGCCGCAATAAAATTCTCGCGATTTCACGCAAAAATAAATTTCCAACAATACCTGATGTGGACGGCAACATAAAATTCTCAGAACGAGAATAATTATTGCGATAATTTATTTATTTATATATTGCACAATGTACACAAAAATAACAATAGTACAGGTAAACTTATAACTATCATTAAAATTAAGTACATGGACCCTGTTAGGGTGTAGCAAAGAAATAGCGAAATAAAATTGAAATCAAATTGAACCTTATTTCTATGCATCATAATATGGGTAATTTAATAACTATATAATTATTATGTATGTATATCATGTTGGCTACCATTTATCTTCCATAAAATCTTATATATTATCTTCCATAAATTTAAATAATTAACTAGAATTTCGACCCATGATACTGTTAGTAGCTGCAGCTGAATATGTTGTAGAACTACACTACAAGCGTCTATCTTCTATAACTTTAATCAGGTACTTAGGTACTTCAATCTTTTTTTAGAAAAATAGGTACATTCTCTACTCTCTCGGTAGACTTAACTTCTGTATAGATTTTTGCTTTAACGGAATAAATGTCATTGAATTTGTTGTTAAGAGCTTATCTTATGAAAAACCCTTGTCGTATCGTAACTCTTATTAAAAATAGCCAATGATAGATACCTACATCCAACCAATCCAATCAATTCGTAAATAAACTTCGTTATATTATCTAATATTTTTTCAGTTCAAGGGTTTTAACTTCACCGTCACTGAATAGATTTAAAAAAAAGAAACATAACAATAAAAGTAATTGGTATAAATAAAGTTATTTAAGCTAGATATAAGATATAATTGCAATGATTATCAAACTACTTGAGGAATGAAGTTTAAGTTTCTCGGATATGTTATGATTTAAAAAAATGTCTTCATTAGCGCATTGGTTTCGTGAGCAAGAACAAAACGCATTTCTGTAATGGCGGGAATACCATGTAGGCCTGGAATAATGGCTTTTATTTTTTTTATATGTAAGGAAAGAGGACCTCAGAAATAAATATACTCGTTATATTTTTTGGTTTCATACAGACGGCCATAATGATAGTATTAGCACAGTATAAACATACTGTGGTATTAGGCTTATTTACATGTACCAAAAATGTATGAAAAAAAGCAAACACCTCCAAGAACATGTAGGTACATAAGTCATAATGTAACCCTGATGCCTTTTTCATTTATCACCCCTAGTTGAATAGGTCTTGAGAAATGATTGTTAGACAAGTTCCTTCGACAGTAATTTCGATATACATACCTATATGTATTTTATATCTGATAAATTTTTTTGTTGACTTTTTGCGTATTGTGTTAGGTAGGTAGATACGTGTTTCCACTCAAGTCTACAGCGCTAGATCTAAGTTTACGGACTGAAATTACAAGGAAAAGTGTCTATTGAGTGTCAACTTTGCTATGGAAAACTATTTTTCTTAGCGAAAATACTTGGGGACCCTATGGTATGCATGCTCTTAGGTGCACTTGGTTGATGTTATTATTCCAAGTAATATTTTCTGAAATGATAAATAAAACTGAATTCTTACCGAGTTGCCAGTAATACTTAGTCTCATAAAAAACCTAGTAGCGAATTCCTTGAATGCAAAAAGATATGTCGATTGTCGGTATAATATTTCTCAGATACTAATCATTGAATTGATTTCCAATGATTAGTATCTTGTGAAGGCAGTTTTAAAGTTGCAGAAGGGATTTTGTTATAGGATATTATTAATATACAGAAACATGTAGGTTTTTTTTCAATATTTCTATTGAATCTATCTAGCATTGCCATCCATGCCAATGGCAATGCCGCCACACAGAAAATTAACCTAGCCGCCAGCAGTCGTCGTTTTCTTTACAACTTTTTTATTTAGATTTATTTATCCTTTGTTAAATATTTACTTTAAAATTTACTGTCTGAATAAAATAATATATAATCATAAAATAAAAATCTTAGTTATTTCTAGGAGTAAATTTATTTATTCACGTAGGTTTAGGGAGACTGCGCACGCATCCCACGACCCATGTCTCGTCGCGTCGCTTTCAATTCTACTGGCACCGTCTTCGCCTAGCCGTGATTTATTGGACCTCGTTTATTTTATTTCCCAATTCGTTTTACTTTATAGCCCGTTCTTTTTTAGAACAGTCAGTTTTTCGACGAACAAGTGTGATTTATTTTCTTGATCTGTAAGATAAAACTGACGTAGTAGAATATAGTAGGTAGGTCTCATAGGTTACCCCTAAGTACCGTAGAGGTTCGGTAAAAAGTAACTGTTAGGGGATGGCATAAGCCAAAATTTACATTTGTAGAGTAGTTTGCAAGTAGTGAGGGTCGCGGGAAACCGCTGGAGGCGAGCAGCACATGATCGGTCGATGTGAAAATCGTTTGGAGAGGCCTTTTTTTATTTTTTATTCTGGATAAGCTTGTGTTTGACCACAATCTCACCATGGTAAGTGATGATGTGGCCGAAGGTGGTAAGCACACAAAGCCTACATGGGAACTGGCTCTCAAGTGCAGCTGTCGGAACACACCGATAAGTGCTTGGCGACAGGTTTTCAACTTGAGGGTGGTAGCCAGCCAGTCGGGTACAAAGTACCCTACCACCGTGCAAAGCCTGTGCCTGTGTCCAGCAGTGGACGTCTTTAGGCAGTAGGTAGCTATAGGATGATACATGGTACCGTTGAATGACAGCTAAATAGGTTTTAGTTTCGTGATATAGTAGACAAAGCAAGTGCCATTATTTTCTGTACAAGTCGTTTCAAAGCATAACTTATTGCCGACAAAACAATAAGTAACTGCCGCCGCCTAGTAGCTGCTAGAGGACTCCAGCTTGCTTTACTCTATTCATTTTTAAATAGCATTGTGTTAGCTTCTTGGCTTCGACTACGAACAATGACAATAATTTTCGATTTTGTATTACAATACCGCGGTCCGAACGAGTTTAAGTCATGTGCGATGCATTTGCAGCTAAAGGTTTAACAAAGCTTGCTCTCTAAAATAGAATTTCTTTAGAAAACTTAACAATATAAAACGGCTTTGGCGTCAAACTTGGGGACAAATTGTATGCCATCGCTGGACGACAAGTGACAAAACATAATTGATTGGCGACAAAGTTAGCGTCGTGGACCGATACTGACAATAAGAGCAGGTAGGTAAGGTTGCCATTCCGGTAACCAACAATGCAAGACCATCCTTTGTAAGTGGTCGAAGGTGTCAAATTGATGTAATAAAGGTAAAAATAAATAACCTTGTTATAAGTCCAGATTTCAGTAGGTACCTACTTACTTTCGTATGTTAGCTCCTAAAAAAAACTAAAACTCACCATACAGACGCAGCCAGTCCGAAGTAATATAGCAGCAGAAAGACCACAGCGCAATTGGGATTGGCCAGTCCGTCATGTGCAAGAAGCATTCGAGTGGGTGATGTGGAGTCCTTGGCACAGCCGGCAGCAGCTCGGCCTGCAGCGGCGCGCACTCCCCATCCAGCCGCTGCAGCACACCTGCACAACGCTACGAGGACTAGAGCTCGTTCTCCAGCTCCACCTCGATCTCCACATGCCAGCTGAGCTGCGACCGCCGCTAATGTGCAAGCGAAACTCAGCGCTGCCCATGTCGCTAACCACACTTCAGCAGCCTTTCGCTCTCCAGCCTCCCACAAAACTTCTGCATCGCAGAATTGTGCGCATCGTGCTGACCCTCTCACCCACACCCAACTGTTTGGTTTCACAAGCTTACGGCACACACCCCTACCTCCGGCACCTGCATCCAACGGTATTGTTCCCATGGAAGGATTGCGCTCCCCTGGCCCTTCCATGCACATATGCTCGTGGTTATTCTCTGCTGGGAACAAGGAGCAATCTAATTCCGGTGGCCACGGGAACCCAAATCCACGTAAAACAGGGTAACATCTAGCGTACACACTCTCGCATAAGCCTCTGCAGGGTCCTATTGGTAACGCAACTTTGTCAGTACACATCGGCACGTAAACTGAGCACAGAAACAAATGAAGCTGAGAGGAGCACCCGTACTGCACGAGAGGACTGAATGTCTGGAGAGTCACGTCGGCATCTGACTGAAGAGTATGCCGAGCCAAGTTGGGCATTCCCGTCTGATTGTATCCAATGTTCTTGCACATAGCCACTTTTATGGGCTCACATGTCCGCACGGATGCCTCGGCGGTGACTCCGGTCACTAGGGTCACGCTTAAAACGATCGCGGTGATACACTTCATGTTGAGAGACGATATCCGGCGAGTCACATGAAAGATTTCATTGTACTTCGTGAACGTGATGCGCGCGCGCTTTCGTAGCGCATGAACGAGCGTACGTTCCTTTGCGCGTCTCAAGACGGTTTGTGCAGTTTGTGTACGAGCGCGGGCCGCGTGCGCGCGGGGGGAGCTCCGTTTACAAAAAAAGGTACGCACGCAGGTATGCGCTACAATGTAGCTGAGGGAAAGGGAGAGAGTTAGACGAGGAGTTGAGTTTGGTGTGTTTAGTAGAAAAGCACACACACTTGTCTTTATATTATTGTCGTCGTGAAATATCGGTCCGCGCTTGAGTGCCGAATCCAACCAGGTAAGAGGTACATACACATATGACTGTCCTAACCGCAAGCCACTTATTCACTTATCACACAAGCGTTATCATATCACCGAGGGAGGATTCCGGCTCATGATGCCAGTTTTAATCTTGCATGTTACGATTTATCCAATATCGATTTTTTGATAAGTTTTGATAATAACAAACTGATTAAATAACGAGCCTATCCAAAACTATAAAATGCAATCTATTGGAACAATTTGTAACATAAAAATACCTACATATGAATGAATGTAAACAAATTCTTAGACAGGTATACACCTAATGTACTTTACATTAGGTACATACACATATTTTGTGCTAAATATGGACCATGACGGCCAATGAAACTCATTTCAGACATTTCATTTATAGGGTTCCGTACCCAAAGAGTAAACGGGACCCTATTACTAAGGACTTCGCTGTCTGTCCGTCCGTCTGTCTATCACCAGGCTGTATCTCAAGAACCGCGATAGCCAGTTGAAATTTTCACAGATGATGTATTTCTGTTGCCGCTATAACAACAAATACTAAAACGAGAATAAAATAAATATTTAAGAGGGGCAAAAAAGCACGTTCGTTGCATGGGAATACAACGAACGTGATTGTTTTGCCATTTTTACGGAATCCTTCGTGCGAGAGTCCGACTCGCACATGGCCGGTTTTTTTATTACTTGCTATTATAAGAATTAAAATAAAACTGGTGATATATATTTTTTAAATAATTTTATTGTACATAATTTACTACAATAGTATTTAAGCATTACTGTATAAATTTTATGAAACATAAATAGGTAATTAAAAACGGTGAACATTATTAGTAGTAGAAAATTTGGACCAAATGTAGATCAGTGGGTTTATCAAGCAATGACAAATAATACAAAATATTTACACGGCTACAGTAGGCTGCTCGATTTAAGGATCGTAATTCTTAACATTAGGACTAAATAAAAGATAAATACTTTTACAATAATCTTATTATAATACAAGATGTTTTAACACATTTCTCGGGTACCTATCTTGAGAAAGATTCATTTTAAAACCTACGTTTTGTCAGGCTCTATGTATATAGTTACTTTACTTTATGATCCCTTTGGTGTTGCGGGTATGCATGGGTAGTGAGGATCACTTAACATCAGCTTACCCGCAAGCTCCCTTTGAGAAAAAAAACCATCTCAAGGTCATTTATGTTTTGTTTTGTGTTTTCAGAGTTTTCCATAAACGCTGTTTATCACGACTAATCCAACATAGGTTGCGAAAAGGGACCATCACAAAATAACCACTGAATAACTGCATGCCTGCCTGTGGTGCTGCCGATGATAGGGTTGTGGTTCACTACGGGGCATACCTATCTACACGTACATTTAACAATCTTATGAACACCTCATCTCATACGTCTAAGTCTTACGTTGTCTTTCTCTTTAGCTCTTATCTTGACATTTTTGTACATTCCCTAAACTAATGTATAATACAACATTCACAATTTTAACAAATACACGTTTCGTGTTATGTGTTTTTTTAATGACAAAGCAAGTTATGTACTATTTAAAAATTAACGTAAGGAATGATATTCAAGCAACACGACACTAGCGCCACTCACATTTTGTAGTTATTTAGTTTTTGTTGTTATTACAAATTATATGAAAACTACTTATATATTTTTTTTGTAAAAACAATATCTGTATCGACACACTTAACTACACGTTATATAAGCCATAAATGCCAGTTTACATGATGAAACTATTATTAAAAATATACTATTTTATTCACATTAAGATATTTTCATTCGTTACTTTCGAGTCGACTTTTGTACTTACAATTCATAATAATTTTTAATTTATATATCCAGAAGTATATGGAATACTTTATTTGTGGATTCCAAAATAGTATTTTATCTATTTTAACCCAGATAAGCCTACTGTCCTATATGTAGGACAGTGGCATTAAAATATTTTTTCGGATTACCCACTTAACTTAACAATATTTACTCTTGTGATTTGTAGTGACGAATGTATGTGCTTTTATATAAAAATAAAAAAGTCAAGTTATTTTAGCAGTTTTATATAACAATTCAGCGAAAAGTGTGTAATAAAAGTGAGTTGCAGACATGTCGGATTACAGGTATGTATAAATATTTGTATTTTACAAGTTAGTTATATTTTTTTGTGTTGACACGTGGTTGATAATCTCAACTTTAGTAATAACAAAGTATTATAGCAATAACAAATTGAAAATGCGATATAATCCGTTGTAAATACTGGTGTACTACATATAGGACAGTAGGATAATAAGTCTTCTTTTTATTTACAGACCGTTATATGTGCATAAAGTTTTGGATGCTATGGAAATCATTCCTGATGATGAAGAAGATAATAGAGATAGAGTGATATGTATTCTACCCCCTCCTGTTGATCCCCTGATGAAGATTCGGGGGAAGAAGATAACAAATTGCCACGAAGGCAGAAGTATTGATACAAGGACAGGTTCCGGTGAATGATACCTACAGAAGAAGAATCTTCTGATTCTACAGGTCTAACAAAACGCAGGCAAACCTACGCGTGGAGAAAACTAGACATGACAAAAAAATCCTGTGAATTGGCCTGACGTCCAAGGAGCTTTATAAGATATGCGCCCAATTGAGTGGTTTGAAAACTTCATAGATGTATCTGTTATTTTCTTGTTGTTCTCAGAAAGTAACATATATGCCGTCAAAGAGAATTTGCCTGGAGACATAACCGCTGAGGATATGAAGTGTTTCATTGGCATATTGCTAGTTAGTAGTTATGCATGGCTCCCGCGAAGAAGAGTGTATTGGGAAAACTCTTCTGATACAAATAATGAGTTGATAATCTCTGCTGAGTAGGGATAGATTTGACTTTATCACCTTCGTGTCAATGATAATCTGGATCTGCAAGACAAATATACAAAAGTACACCCACTCAATACTTCTAACTAAAAAGTTTTTGTACTTTTCTCTTCTCTAAAAACATTACAGCGTAGATGAGGCCATGATCTCTTATGGGAAGCAGTCAAGCAGCACAGGTTTTCGCAGGAGGGTAGTAACTGCTTTGATTGAATAAAAAAAATGCAAAAACAGGGCCAAGGGCCTCCCAGCATGAACATGCTGATAGGAGAAAAGACCAAATCAACCACCAGCTTATTCCTCAATACAATCAAACACGCTGCTGTCAATGCCATAAGAAATGTTTGCACATATCATTCATAAATAATATTCCTATTAACTATTAATTACCTAATAAAAAACAAATGTCTTTTACGATTACATGCTATTTTCTCAAATGATTTTTTACTTCCTTTTATCCTACTGTCCTACATATAGGACGGCTGTTTCCGTGAAAGCCTTACAGTAAATATTTTTTTCAGCATTTTTTTTGTATCTCATAAGGTCTATAAAACCAAATAATATTATTTTTTTCAAAGTTTTCAGAAAATAATAGTTTCAGGCTTATCTGGGTTAATTATGAAATTGTACATGATATTTTCATAAGTACTATTTTAAGAATTCAAGATTTGAATGACAATGAAAATATACGTCTTCACAGTGGCTTCGTAACGTAAAATTAACGTTTTCGAAATAAATTATCCAGTTAACACAACCACTCAATATTATGACGATTTAACAATCGCAAGCTAACTAATAGGATGGAGTAAATTTTGAGGTACCCCTAAAATAACTTGTTTCAAAAATATGATATAAAAGTTTATAGCTTAAGAGGGCAGTATATCGAAATCGCGTCCGTACAAAAACAGAAAAATAATTATACACTTAAATGGATATGTTTAGTTATGGAAAATTATTTCATCTATCTCTTTTAGTATTTTACTGAACGATAAAAAACAGGGTAAGTTCACCTTTTTACAATATTCGTTATAGTTTTTTATAGGCACCTTTTGTATTTAAAGCTTCGACTTACAAAGCCGTTTTTATTATATAAAAAAAAAACAAATAAGCCCTTACTTTAATTTGCTGAAGCAATTAAGGCAGAAACCAAAGTGATGATAAAGGTTTTTCTCGAATCACCTATTACTACGAAATAAATTAAAAAACAATCCCAACAAAAAGTTGGAAAAAGTATTGTTTTTGTTTTATTCAGTTTATTTCACTTTTTAGTACTTATAGTTGTTTTTTCAATTTACAAACAATACCCTCCTTCGGCAGTCGGGTAAAATGACTAACAACACTCAAGAAGTATAACAGTCTCTATCACGTTTATGGATTAGACAATAGTATTGTAGTTTGTATGGAATCATAAATATTATAATTAAAGATGGCGGAGCTTATACCGCCCTCTTAATACTCTATTTTTTCAGCTAACTTAGCTACTTCATCTTGCGCTCAGCGAAATGGATCTAGTAAAATTTGGCTGTAGTAGGTACATTAAAATCATTAATGAATCCTACCTATACTATCACGTCTAACTATCTCTTTTTCCGGTATCAAAAGAAAATGGACCATCGAGTACTTATATTTATTGAGATTTTAGAAACTCGCCTTTCTGATAATAGATACTCCTAAAGGAGCGACTTCAACATTTCATTTGACTATATACAATAACCTTTAAAATTTATAAAACCCAATAGTTATACATATATTGTGACTATAATATTAAAAATATCGTAATAAATATAAATATGAAATGTTAATAATTAGCTGTCGAGCGCCCATTTATAAACGATAGCCTCTAAAAGTGAAATAATTACCGGCGACCACGTCATTGTTCTGCAGAATAAATGATCGGAAGGCACGAGTAACCAAAACTTGCGCAATATTACAAATACGCAACAACTGGACACTTCACCGGTCTCGTCACTCTTCACTCGTCGGAACACACGGAATACACAACGGCTAAAGCGACTACGATAGAGCGCAAACGAGCCCTACATACACCCGGGGCGCGCGTGGCGGGCGGCGCAGGCGCGGCGGCGATACAAATATTATGAAATACAAAAACGATTCACATCCCTTGAGATTACATGGCTCGGGGCGGGTGCAGGGGGCAGCACTAGAGCGGCTCCGCGTCGGGGTGCGTGTGTGTGTGCGTGTCGAGGCGGCGGCGCAGCGCCTCGGTGTCGCGCTGCACGTCCGCCAGCTCTGCGCAGAGCGCGCGGCACACGCGGTGCAGCACCGCGTTCTGCTCCTGCAGCGCCTTCACGTCGGGCTCCGCCTCGCAGGACGCCTCGCGTGACGGCTTGCGGTACACCTCGAAGGCGCCGTGCATCTTGGGCCCGTCCCTCCCCTCGCCCTCGTACTGCGCGTCCGGCGGGAAGGCTGGCTCGCCCTCACTGCGCTGGTTGTGCAGCGGGCGGCGCGGAGACGAGGCGCCGGGGGAAGTGCGCGGCGGGGGCGCCGGCGCGGGGGGCGGCGCGGGAGGCGGCGCGCCCTTGAACCGGTTGAGGTCGAGCGAGCTGGAGCGCGCGTGGTTGCGCAGCGGGCGCGGCGGGGGCGGCGGCGGCGGCTCCTTCTTGGGCGCGTACGGGAGCGAGAGGGGGCCCTCGTCGAGGGGCGCGGGCGCGGGGGCGTCGCGCGCCGGCGGCGGGGGTAGCACGCCGGCGCTCTTGAGCGGCTTCCTAGGCTGCGGGCGCTGTATGGAGCGGATGTCGGGTGCGGGTGCGACGGAGGGCGGGTCCGCGGCGAGCTGGGGCTGCGGGGGCCGCTTGGGGCTGGCGAGGTCGAAGGCGAGCGCGAGGTCATCGCGGCGCGGGGAGGCGGTGGCGCGGTCCCCGTCGCCGAGCGGCAGGGCGCTCGCGTCGGGGGTGACGCGCAGCGCCACCGGGTGGAAGATCTTAGGGTCGCGCTCGACGGCCGCCTTGTGGAAGTCGAAGTTGACGGGCTTGGGGCCGGGGCTCGACACGCTCGAGGTGGGCGAGTCCACGAACTTGGTCCACTCCTTGTTGTTCACCTGCGGGTCGGGCTTGGGCGGGGAGAGCGACGGCCGGCGCTCGTCGGGTTTCTTCACCGTTTTGCTCTCGTAGGGGTCGTTCGTTTCCGGTTTGGGCGCGAAATTGAAGTCTGCGGAGGTGCCGGAGCTGAACATGTCAGCGCCGAGGTCGACCAGGTCGGTGGTGACGGCTTGTTGTGAGAAGCGCGAGTCCACCTCGGGCACGAGGCAGGCGGGCAGCGCCTCGGGCACGGGTATGTTGTTCCGCCTGAGTACGATCAGGTGCATCGCTATACTGAACTCCTCCAGCGTGAGCATTCCGTCTTTGGTGATGTCTGATAGCTGCCAAATTTTTCGAAGATCCGAAACTGAAAGGCGTGATTTCTCGAAGAACAATCTGAAATAAGTAGGAAGGTTATGATGTAAGAACAAAGAATACATAGGAATTCCTAGAAAAATAATTATCTTGTATCCAATTGGATCTGATTATGCTAAACAAGTATAATATATAAGTAGACCGACCTAGCAGTTTGTCCAGAAAGCAGGCCTAGTTCGGGTCGCAGTTGTGCGAACTGTGCGGCGTAGTGTCGCGCCTGCGCCTCGCTGATCGTCCAGATGTCGTCGCCCGCCTCGGGGTCACCTTCCTCCTCCGACGAGTGACGATCCGACGACTCTTCTTCAGTCGCTGCTAGGAGAATTACATAAATATATAATGGGGAATTGTGAAATTACACACATAAACATATGAAACTGAACAACTCAGGTTAATTATTATTAGTACTATACCTACCTATGCAAGTGAGTATACAATATAACTTTAGATTTACCTTAAGTCTTAAGGAAGTATTTTGACTATACTTTGTGCGAATTAAGTCACTGGTTCATACTGTTTAAATTACATATTCATGCACACGTAAGGCGATGATAGCTCAGTAGTAGTGACCTCAGATACCACAGTGCAGGTCGTTGGTTCAAATCCTAAAATGAGCTTGAGCTTTCGGTGAAGGAAAACATTGTGATGAAACCATAGCACGGTGGTAGGGTACTTTGTAGTACCAGACTGGCTGGCTATCACTCTCAAGTAGAAAATTCTCCGACGGCTGCACTTAAGAGCCAGTTCTCATCTAGGCTGTGTGTGGCACCATCAACCATGGTAAGATTGCTTTATAAAGCTTATCCAAAAATAAAGAAAAAAAATTACGAATATTTTCTCTGGGTGTGAATGGAACCGACGACCAGTGTCGTGAGAGTCCTCTCACCTAACAGTCTGGTGTGCTCCTCAGCGGTGTTGGCAGGCCACACTCCCCGGCCGGTAGCGCTGTGCTCCCACACCGGGTGCTGCTCCGCCACACTGTTGGTTGGAGTAGGGCTCTCGCTCGCCGTGCTCCATGGTGACCCAGTCTTTACTCTCCGCTGGAGATATTAGGACATTTTTGAGTATATTGACACAAGTATAGTGTGTAACCAAGAGATGTTTTTTTTTACATTACATATTTACCCTGGAGCCACATTTTGGGGAAGTTTTTTGTAGCTATCCTTCTTCCTCTAATAAGAGAGTGTGAAAGGGATAACAATAGAGAACTTCCCAGACATAATGTGGCCGTAGCATTAGGCGTTTTACGCACCATCCATCTTGCTGTACGTCTCGCCAAGGCCATGCAAGATGCATGATGAAAAACTACTGTGAGTAGGCTCGACGGACATGGCCTAGGAGGCATTTAGTACAGCAAGATGGATGGTTATAAGGCCTTTTTCGTGATAGTCGTAAGGTCCTTATACATTGTTTATTAGGTAAGGCAGATTAAGATAGACATTATAGGTATCTTGTGTATGATTTGAGTAAATTTAATGATTATTTTTTAAATTTACTTCTATTAAATGATTTTTTAACATGATTTTCAACAGGTGGTAGCCAGCAAGTCGGTTAATAAAAAGTACCATACCACAATTCTATGGTTTCCTCGCGATGTTTCCCTTTACCAAAAACTCGAGCTCATTGTAGGATTTTAACCCACAACCTTCGTCTCTGTATACTA
Organism: Ochropacha duplaris; assembly: GCA_951361185.1. NCBI lineage: Eukaryota > Metazoa > Arthropoda > Insecta > Lepidoptera > Drepanidae > Ochropacha > Ochropacha duplaris. The sequence goes on along the minus strand of OX592704.1, from coordinate 3,415,103 downwards.
TTTATTTAAAAATCCACGTCATTTTTAAAGTAAAAATCACTAACAAGGTTATTTATTACAGCTGAGTGTAACATTGTACTGTTATCAGTATGTTTCAAGCTATTAGCTGGCTGTTAACCTGACTGATAACATTATGTCCAAACAGAAAAACACTGTTTTCTCAAGACTTAAGATTCCAATCAAACTTTGATATGTATAATTACATAAAATATATATAGAACCTTACTCTTTCAGTGAGTCAAATTTATCCAAAATTTATCTTTATTGTTTTTATTTTTAGAGGCATGCAATGTCACTTGTGCACTACATCAGTCTATTTCCTAGAAAAATGTATACTCATGATCTACTTGTATGATTAGAAAATAAAATTGCATTATATAGCCCATTTTTTTAAAAAGGTGACATGTATCCTTAGGTAGGATAAAATAGTGAATAGCAAAATTTACCATGGTTTCACCATGTTACAACATAGTTTCAGCATTTATTAATAAATATGATATTTGCAACACAATCATTCCCTATTGGCAGAATACATTTTATGCAATCTGCATAGTGTAGTAGAGTGAGAACTATGTAGTTGTGCATATGCATACGCACGTTCACACACTTGCTTATAAGTGCATAATAATGAAGAACTTCCCGACTCTTGTATTTCTCTAATCTGATCATTGTTGTGACTATACAAACCAACAGAGGCACAGCAATTGTGTTAAAATACCAAGCTAAATGTTCACTTACATTTTCTTATTTAATTTTATATTATTATGATCTATAATTTATAGTACATATTTTTACAGAATTTGGCAGTTTATTTTCTATAACCAACAAAAGCGATTTTAGAATAATATATCCACAATATTGCAATATCCCAAAACCTCAGTGTTAGTTGATTTTTGAAATAAATTGAGGAGATATAATGCATTGCTTATATTATTTTTTCATACCAAAAGTGTATTATGGCATTAAATCAGTTTTGGCACAAAGTAAGACAGTATAGAATCTTTTATTAATTACTGATACTGATCTTTTATTAATAATTAATACTGAGCAAGCAAATTACTAGTTCATGGTATGCTTTTGAAATCACAAATGGTGTAGGCATAATAACATTAATAGATTTAACAGAACAATGTAAATATGCAATGGAAATATTTATTACTATGATATAAATTAACAACTTACCCCATGTGAGCCTGATCTCTGTGACATTGTTTCAGATTCTATTTCAGAGTCTGTACTAACACCTTCAGTTGTATCGTGAGACAATGCCTGCGGAACATCACTGTCAGATAGATTTGATGACAATCTTATTGGTTCATATGCACCAATGTTGCTCCCAAAATTCCTCTCCCTTTTAGGGATGTGTTGCTCTTTCGGTGAACTAGACAACTGTATTAAGTCAGCACTAGCTTCAGAATTTAAAGCCCAAGTAAACCTAGGCAATGGGAGGTCCAGAGGTGTGGGCAATAATTCAGGTTTCAGTGACATATTTGTTTGATGTGCAGCTATTAGTTTTAGTGCAGAATAAAATTGTTTTCTATTCATGTGATTCAGCGACGCGCAGATATTGGGTGCTACGCTAATATCCATGATCTGTAACATATAATTAGAGCCCATAAGCACTCATTCACAATTTAATGTGTGATAATTTAATAACTGCGCCTAACCCGTTAGTACCATATATACCTGTTTAAGGGCTTCGTTCGATATATTTGAGGACCTAAATAATTCCGTTGCTTTTAAAATTGGTATTTTCCCATTGGACTCCTCGTCACAACATAAAAACAAATCACCGAAATATCTCATTTCGGTTTCTGTCAAATTGAGATCCTCCATTATAAATAATAAATAACAATTATACGGCCTTCTACACAGTTCTAATAGTTTGTAATTAATAAGGCAACAAAAATAACCATTATCTATTAATGTACACCATATTCATAGTTAAAATGGACAGATTTGAAACTAAAATTTACACGAAGCAAACGTAATGTCACTTACAGAAAGACAATCGAGCACTTTGTTGTTTGCTTTGTTTATTTACAGGCTTTAGTTACAAGACTATCAAGCCTATACCATTTCCAATATTCTTATTTTGTCACGTTATAATATTGTCTGTGGCATTCACTGTAAAGTCTAATCCTCGTCCGTACAAGCCCGGTCAGGTTTTAGTGAAATAGGCGGCTGTTCCACTAAAACTTTTCATGGACTTTTTGGGCCCAATTGAAAAGTCACGATCCACGCTTTCATTTCATATCACTTCACCTGTGCAAAAGCCACCGATATCTGTGGGCTGTTCGATTGTGGACTTTTTGGCGGGAACTTGCGAAGTGACGTTGCGTTTTCGTTTAATTTTATTAAATTCGTGTTTTTTTTAATAATATCGGTGGCATTTTGTTCAATCTAAATGCACAAGTGGAGTGAAAGGAAAACGTGTACCGGGACTTTTCAGGATGTATCAAAAAGTCCGTGAAAAGTTTTAATGGAACGACCACCAATTTCATCAAAACCTGACCTGATTTGAATTACAACTTTACTGTGAATGATTTGAGTATTAGAACCTAGAGGAAGTAGTTTAATGCTCTATGTGTGAATGTGATAGGACGAGATGTAATAATATAAATTAACATTGGCAGAAATGGCCTAAAGGACGATTGCCAGCAAATAATAGTAGTGTTTTACACGTCATGGGTTCGATTCCCATCAAGAGCAGACATTTATTGTGTGCATGAATGAGTCAGTTTATCCTGACCTTAGTCTGGGTGTAATTTTATCAACATAAGTTTAATATCAATAAAAGTAGTATATAACATACCTATATCAGTTTTCATAGCACAAGCTTGTTAAGTATGGGATCAGATGGTAGTGTATATGAAAAATGTCCCAATATATTTATCCATACTAATATTAAAAAGAAAAAAGATTTGATTTTTTGTATGTTTGTTTGTAATGGAATAGCTCAAAAAAAATATTTTAGATGTGCTCCTAGTAAATTAATATCATTCGTCCTGAATTAATGCTTAAAAAAAATGTTCTTGGTGAATATTTTATTTCGTTACAGCACATACATGGTTAGATCTATTACATTTTCTGTAAAGAAAAATCACTGATATACATTTAAAATTATAATCAAGAAAATTATAACATACACATGTAATTGCACTGCTTTCAAAGTAGTGCTTATAATAATTTAGATTTCTTCACATCTATACTTAAAACTTAACTTATAAGAATTAATAGACGTCGGTAATCTCGACATAATAGTTATAATCAAACAATATCTCTAAAGCAATATAATTAATCCTTGGTCTGGATGTACTTGATGAGATCGATAACTCGGCTAGAGTAGCCATATTCGTTGTCGTACCAGCTGATAAGCTTGACAAAGTTATCATTGAGGGAGATACCAGCGGCGGCATCGAAAATGGATGAGTGTGTATCACCAATAAAGTCAGAGGACACAACTTGGTCCTCTGTGTATCCAAGGATACCCTTAAGGGGGCCCTCAGCGGCCTCCTTAACCTTTTGCTTGATAGCTTCGTACGTTGCCGGTTTGCCGAGACGAACAGTTAGGTCCACGACGGATACGTTAGCAACGGGAACACGGAATGCCATACCAGTTAGTTTTCCGTTTAGAGCAGGAATGACTTTGCCAACAGCCTTAGCAGCACCAGTCGAAGCGGGGATGATGTTCTGTTGGGCACCACGGCCATCTCGCCACAACTTGCCAGAGGGACCGTCAACGGTCTTTTGAGTGGCAGTGGTGGCGTGCACGGTGGTCATAAGACCTTCGACGATTTCGAAGTTGTCATGGATGACCTTGGCGAGGGGAGCGAGGCAGTTGGTGGTGCAGGAGGCGTTGGAGATAACCTTGAAAGAAGGATCGTAGGCTTCGAGGTTTACTCCGACGACGAACATGGGTGCATCGGCACTGGGAGCGGAGATGATGACTTTCTTGGCACCACCCACCAAATGAGCAGATGCCTTTTCAATTGTGGTGAACACACCGGTAGATTCTACGACGTATTCAGCACCAGCCTTGCCCCAGGGGATGGCGGTAGGGTCCCTCTCGGAAAAGACGGCGATCTTGTTACCGTTGACGATGAGGTTACCATCTTTAACTTCAACGGTGCCCTTGAAACGTCCGTGGGTGGAGTCGTATTTGAACAGGTAGACCATGTAGTCAAGACCAATGAAGGGGTCGTTGATAGCGACAACCTGGGCTCCCTTTTCGATGGAAGCACGGAGCACCAAGCGACCGATACGGCCGAATCCGTTGATACCAATCTTCGACATGGCTGTAAAAAAATAAAAATCAGAAAAAAAAGCAATGGAAATAACCAGCAATTGACGATCTACAAGACAATTTAATTGCTAGTTACTACATACATGATGTACAAGTTTGTATTGATAATTGAATTCAATTTACGTTATTAATTATGCGACAGAATATGGATGTTTTAATTACCTACTGGATTAAATATGGGCTAAACCTATTAACCTTATCATTCATACTAATACGTGATTAAATCTGTCTGCCTGTTTGCTTGATTTTTGCAGCTACAGCATTTTTTTATTGCAGCTGAGTGGGAGAATATCATGAAAGCTAATATAAGAGTGCATCAATGCCATTTTTATAAGTGCCATAACATGATATTGGTGATGTGGACATTTTGAGGAAGAATCGCCAGGTCACATTGTTTTGCTCAGTGAAACATTCATTCTTTAAGGCGGCGTTTCTCAAAGTTTCAGTTCTACGCACCCCTGTTAAAGTTTGCAGGTGACAGGAAACCCCTTAACTAACTAATTAAATCCCCCCTCCCCCCCGAAAGAAAATAATAAAATTGACTGTTAAAGAAACTAAGGTTTTATTTCAGTAAAAGGTAGCAAATAAAGTGCCAAGAGAAATATCTTTTTAATATTAATGTGATGGTTGTTTTTTGACACAAATGGGGGTCAATTTTGGACCAGTCCTGCCAGTCATCAAGCCACCATTACATCTTTTCACGCCGTCGAAAGGCGAACCCGTAGGTAAATATTGGTATGTAAGCTATAATTTTTTTATGTGGTATTTGACATTATGGTACATAATAACCATACAAAAAAAACACAGGAACATAGTGTACATAATTTGGATACCTATTACAAAATACATGCAGTTAGGTTAGGATAATTCACACTCCTTATTACACAAAGGGGAGCCCTCCTCTCTGTTGCGGGCCTCTCTAGGTTATGATGGTAGGGCATTTTCAAGGTCATAGCAAAACAGTTATTTTAAAAATTTATAGAAATAATGGATGGGCATTTGCAAAGTAGGTACCAACTCATTACACCATATTTATGACTCATTCGATAAAAATAATGCCTACTAGACTATAATATAAATATATAACCAGGTAGGCTAGAGTAAACTGCAATTTTATTATAGAAATGTTTACATAAAGAAACACCTTGGTTATATTGACATTAAAGATACAAAATGTATATTGTGATTAGTTGCATTTCATATTGCCCAGTATTATCATCACACGCAAAATACATTTTATTTAGATTTTTGGCTATTTGGGTTCATATTGTATCACTTGAAAAATGATTTAGGATACACCCCCAATAAAATATGAAAATATTGATTATTGAAAACAGTAAAAAAAATCCCTTATCTAACGTAGGTAGGTATCTTAGTGCTTAGGAGGGACAGATCACGTTCACAATAATGTAATAGGTACAAACAGATCAGGATTGAATAACCAACCGTGTTAATTGACCTTGAAATCGTTAGACACAGTAAATTGCAAATTCCCGGCTCTCTAGCTGAGTAAATTTGTTTTAGATGCACGAGATTTAACCGGCATATCGAGTGAGGTCATATAGAGGTCACAGATGTAATGGGGTAAAATAACAGGAAAATACTGTATATATTGTAGTAACAAGAGCAAAAGTACTACCTAGAACTATTCTAAGGTATTGCGAATACCTAAAACGATGACAAAACCTTATAACCTCATGATATTCTGACACTAAATTCGGGCCGTATTACGTCGACGCAAATCGCGATGATGTAAATCAGAGTAATTGTAATGAAATAAATGTCTTTAAGTAGGTAACAAATAAAAGTATTTTCATATTGCTTTTAAGACACAAATGTACATCGAAAAAGTGCACTCACCGGAATTAAGTTATTCAGGAATTTATAGAAGTAACACTCCACGTACACTCCCTGCAAGATGGAGTTTAGAAATGTCAGCTGAAGGACAAGGCGAGGCGGGCGGGGTAATAATAGATAGACAGATCAATGAACCATAGACTATCAACTATCAGAACGGTAGGTCGTACTGTGTCCACAATTATTATACCTACTAATATTAATGAATATCTACTATTTATATATATTTAAAAAAGTACCTCCTTTTTCTTATTTCTTGTCAATATCAAAATGTGGATTTTTTTTTTAATTTACCTACATACTATAAATATTTTATTATTACGTAACTATCGACAAGTGACAAATATGGTTTTCCTATACCTACGTATAATATAAATTATACACTTAATTTTATCTACTAAAACATTTAATAATATTATAGGCACTAATGTTGCTCGTAAAATCTTATAAAATGTGTCTTCAGTTTAAAGCAATTAATATTAGGGTACTCAGCAGTAGTGATGTCAAATGCCGTGACGAAGGTCGTGGGTCAAGCAATTTGGTAATCGTCCGCAGACCGCAAGTAGATATAAGTCAATCAAAATGTGGCCAGGTAGTGGTCACTTTTAGTGATTAGGGTTTCGTTTGTATCACTTTTACTTGTGTATGTTTTATTTAATCATATTAGGTGTAACATTTATCTATTTATATAGCGCCAAATACCCCCTCATCGGTATGTTCCGGCAGCAACACTTATGAGTCTTTATTCTTTGTGGGTAAGTATTCTCGGCCAAATCATCACATAAAAAAATTGGGACTATTGTGACAAATATGAACCTCTGAACTATTTATTCTTTGAAAAAGGTTTAACGCTTAAAAAATTGTCTATGGAACACAGATTATGAATGTTACCAGTTTTACACACAACAAATTATTTGAAATAAAATGATATATTATGTAAAAATAAAGTTAAATAAATGGATAACTTAGATTTGGCAATAAGTTAACTTTAACGGATTGTAAAATAATGTATGTAATTGTATACCATTGGATTTTCCTAGAAGAGTTTGGAACGTTTGACACGTTTTTTTTTCCTCTAATGATTATTATCCTCTAATTACACGCGGGTAATTTCAAAATGTCATCTGTTATATCTCGATAAAACATTTTTTTTGTTCAAAATCTAGAGAATTATTTAGCACAACCACATCGGTAATGGTTGTTAAAGTGGGCATTAACGGTTTTGGCCGTATAGGCAGAGTAATATTTAGAACATGCCTTCAGAATCCCGATCTCGAAGTAGGTAAGCCTATTTTTGTGAACCATTTTCAAGCTTCGTAATTTTAAATATTTATATTTTACTTTATGTATTTACATCACAGCTATCGGCGATCAATGACCCCGCAATCGATGCCGAGTACATTTGCTATTTGATAAAGTTCGACTCCACACATGGGAAATTCAAAAGGAATGTAAAATACTCCGATGATGAAATTATAATTGACGGTAAACATCGTGTCATAGTCCGATAAGAAGTATATTTTTCAATAATAATGATATGTAGGTTCAAACAGAGGACCTTTGTTCTTCGCAAGCTCCCAGTCTCATACATCGAAAACACACTCCCTTTAAAATATAGATTTATGCATAGTTTACAGGCTGTAAAATACAGCGATAATTGCTCAGTTGGTAGTGACGTCTGATACCCCATGAAGTTCGAGATCAACATTGTGATTTGGTAATTCGCGTATCTATTACCTAAAGTGGTACGATCGTCCCACTTAAACAATAAGATAATAATTTAATCAAAAATTCCGCGAGCCAACTAATAAGGATAATATCATGATGAGTCAGAAAATGGTTTGTTTTCTACCATGACATGAAGTGAGCTTGGGTTTTTGGTGACGGAAAACAGTCAGGAAGACTCATAACATAGTAGGATACTGTAGGGTTAGGTATTTATAGAACAACAGTCTCTGTGTGTGTGTGGGAGAACTCTAGGAATTGAGATCCAGTTACCTTCTAGTCTTCGATCTCTTAGAATTTTTGTTAATCGAAGCTTCTAGTACTTACTAATTTGTAACTTGTAAGCATACCACCATCAGCTACATCACATACGATATGTACCTACTTTTTATCAAGTTGTATATTTTTTTACATACCTACCTACATACAGACCAACACATAAAAGTGTTCCACGAGAAGGAACCGTCATGCATACCGTGGCAAATCGTCGGCGTGCAGTACGTTGTAGAAGCTTCTGGAATGTTCACCAGTCTCGAAAAGGCGTCGGTAAGTTTGCAGTGAAGTCTTGGAATGGTAGTGATAAATCATATTCCCCAAATCTGTATCCTATGCTACGTAACATATAAGTAGCTATCTACGTATATTTAATATTGGAGCCTTAGACCAAATAGAAAAGGTAGATAATCCCGCGCACTTAAAGAGAAGCACAGTAAGGGAAGCCGAATTTGAAAAAGGAAGCCTACAGCGTTAGTGCGACGCGAGTCACCGAACTTCGTGCACGTTGCTTCACTTAATCGGAGACTTATTGTTTACGTACGCTCCTTCTACCTTTTTTATTTGTTCTGTGACTGAAGCATGCAGGTTTACTCGCGAGATTTTTCTTCATTCAACAGCTAGTGTAGCTGCAATAATGTATTTCCTATGCTCACAGGGCCACCTCGCAAGTGATAGCGTCAAGCGTGTGGTGTTAACAGCACCGAGCGTAGATGTCCCAATGATAATACTTGGAGTTAATCAACATAAACTCACTAATGGTAATTCATTTACTTTATTTAATGAATATAGTAGGTACCTACGTTCGGGTACGATCGTATAAGATCACAGCAGAGATATAACAAAGTGGCGTCTTATTGTGTGATACCAGCAATAAAAATGTCACCTAATTTGGCAGGAAATTGAATTATCCGATCATACACTGTATCCGATCTTACCCTAATAAGTATTCATTGCTGGATTGCAGCTAGCATTCATCAATGAATAAATTTTCATACTTACGCAATGTACGCGCCAGCTTAAATAATGTTCTCATATAGACATTCGATTAAATGGGTAGATGCTTTATGTTCAATTGTTGTACCTACCTACTTTGGTTTTTTCATTCTACATATAAGGCGATGATAGCTCAGTGGCAGTGACGGCGGATACCACGGCGAAGGTCGTAGGTTCGAATCCTACAATGAGCTTGAGCTTTAGGTGGTAAGTGAGTAGGTAATCGACTGGCCGGCAGTTGCACTTGAGAGCCTGTAAGGTGTACAACACATTAGCAATCCCCCTGCTATTGCTAATGTCTATAGGCGGCGGTATTCACTTACCATCAGGAGACCTCACATAAATAAAATGTACAGGTACCTATACTTACTTATTGTTTTTTTTTTTCGGTTAGGTTAGGGGGGTTATAGGTACTCCTACGTGGATAGCTGTAATTGGTCTCCTAAACTTAAATTCAAACTATGTAAAATTTTCTAGTTTAAGACTGTTGCTGTCCCAAATAAAATAAATAAATAGACCTATCTGACTGGTTGTCATTTGTGGTAGGTATAAAAATAGCCCCCCTTAAATATTTATTTTATTTTTTATTATTAAACTAAAAATACAACTGAGTATTTTGTGAATATTTCACGGGTCTACCTGTTGCCATTATTGATATCGAGCTAAAAAGGGCAAAAAAATAGCGTTTGTTGTATGGTAACCCCCTTAAATGTTTATTTTATTTTTAGTATTTGTTGTTATAGCGGCAACAGAAATACATAATTCGTGAAAATTTCAACTGTCTAGCTATCGCGGTTCTTGAGATACAGCCTGGTGACAGACAGACGGACAGACAGCGAAGTCTTAGTAATAGGGTCCCGTTTTTACCCTTTGGGTACGGAACCCTAAAAAAACGTCCATAACTAAAGTTGGTACTCTTTCAGAGCATAAAGTGATATCATGTGCATCGAGCACTCTCTACTGCTTGGCGCCGATTATTAAAGTGCTCGAGGATCATTGCGGTGTGAACGAAGGCTTTATAACGAGTATACACGCCATGACTCCGTCTTTGAAACCATTGGACGGATTATGTCTAAGAGGAAAGGCAAGGAATTAAAATACTATCCATTTTTTTCCATCTATGTCGTACTTAGCTTATGGATTTGTGGCGTTTATTTACGACCTTTTTATACTTCTATTGTCCACAATGCTTAGGATACACCCTTTATTTTACAACGATGATGATGACGGTGTTGCGTTGGACGAATTTGACCTAGGTAGTTTCTTCTTTGTGCAAGTTAGGTTCCAAACAATGATATTAGTTACACTAAACTGTCTCAAAACTAAAATTACAGGAACTAAAGGGATTCTTTCGAGTACCTAGATTGATAAGATTCTAAAGCTCAATTTACATTGCCGCGGAATGCAATGGAAGCGAAGAAATTGTACATAGCAAAATATACTTAATGTCAATTGTGATCGCGCGTCTTCCGGGGAGTCCTCGGGCATTCTCGAGAATTCCCATAGTTACCGTTGGCGGCTACACAAGTCCATTAAGCTATTACAAAAATTCGCTTCCATTCCGTTCCGCGCCAATGTAAATTCTAAGTGTATCTTCATGAACAGTCATTGTTTTATCCTTATATTTTTAGCACTGGCGTGACCACAGAAGTATACATCAGAACATAATACCGGCAAGTACGGGAGCTTGTAAAGCTCTCGGCAGAATTATACCACAGGTCAAAGATAAATTGTCCGGGCTGGCGTTCAGAGTTCCAATAGTTAATGTTTCTGTACTCGATTTGACAATAAGGTAATCATATAGAATTTCTGCAAATTCTTATTTTGATAATTCTGCAGCAACTTTAAGCCTGTTATCAATTGCTGTTATCTAATATTTTCCTCAATTTCTAGGTTAAATAGAAACACAACAATCAATGATATAGTAAAAAAAGTGGAAAATGCAAGTTCATCAAACATGCAAAATATAATAAAAATTTCAAATGATGACGCGGTATCCTCCGACTTTATCGGAGACAGTTACTCCTGCATTCTTGACGTGAACTCAAGCCTACAACTGAAACCCAATTTTTTTAAACTAATATGTTGGTATGAGAACGAATATTCTTACGCTTGTCGGGTGATAGATTCTATATTTTACTCCGAAAAGCAATTATTACAATTGGATTTAGCATCAAAGATGACATACGTAAGAACGAAAGCACTGAACAAACAGGATGTGGTCCAACAAACAGACTCCATGGAAATGTCGATGGATGGCAAAAATGCTGAATCTAATCCGAAAATTATATGTAGCACCTCTCAAGATACCGGTTTTAAAAACAAAATGCGGCCTCGTCCCTCATTACTCAAGAAGCCATCTTTGTCCTCACATAAATCTAGCATCATAACGTCGATGGCAAATAATCGTGAGAGTAAAAAAAGAAATACATGTAATTATGATCGTGAACTATTGAAACCTGGACCCAAACAGAACGAGAGTTCGATCTCCCACAGCTCGTTACCCACGCCACAGACAGATTGCATTACTTCTCAGGAACGTTTAGAAAATGTAAAGAGAGAATTTACTAAAATGGTGAATATTACAGATGAGTTACTAAAGAAATCACACAAAAACAAGTTGAAATTAAATACATTTTTGCATCCGCTAAAAGACGAATTCAGTTGGGTTAACCCTGGAGACAAATCAAATGCGAGTGTTGAACGGATTAATATTTACCCTGATAAGTGTATTAAAAATCAAAAATGTAGTCCATTGTGTGATATTTCTGGTGACTGCAAAGCAAGCGCTGATTGTAAACAATCAAACGAAGACAACAAGGGAAAAATATCTCGTAACATTTCGTACGAAAACGACATTTTCGACTATAATAGTAATGAAGACAAAACACCCCATGAAATTATTGAAGTAAAGAAGACTCAAACTCTCACAGTAGACGTGTGTCAAATTGAGTCCACTTCAAAATTAATTAGAAAAGATGAATCTAATTTGGGCTCAAAACAATATAAAAACAACGCAAATAAGCATGAAACTCCATTTAATACAGTTTCTAAAAATGTTCAAATTCAGTTTATATTTAACGATAATATTGATTTTACTACAGGGCCTAAGAAGAAAATTTACTCCGAAGATACTCCACAAGACAGTGGGTTCAATTCTCCTGACGGTAAATTCCGCAATGTGAAAAAAGATATTAATGATTTAGTAAATAATGAAGAATTTAAACCTGAGTATGCAAGTAAAACAAATACTGAAACAACACTAAACAGTATTGATAGTGCAAATATAAGCGTGGTTAATCAGTTGCGAAAGGATAATGAATCACAGAGGCAAATGTTGGACGGTGGTCCTGAATCAGTAGTTGTCGTTTATGAATGTGCGCCACAAAATCCCACCCCAAACAGTACAATAACTTCATTGGGAAATAGGAAGATACGATACAAACAAGATATTTACGATAAATTAGACAGCGCCAGCGCAACTGATTCCAACAACTCGTTTGAAATAAACGGAAGGAAATCTCAAGTTATTCATATAACCGATGTGACTAACTCCTTAGACGACATAGCGCGTTTAGACAAAATATGTAGAATCATTGAAATCTCCGACGAGTTATCGGACAAACTATTTTCTAATTTAGACAAAACTGAAGACCAAACACTAAAAAAGAAAAAGTGGTCGTTCAAAGATTTTTGTGATAAAATCAAATTGGATGATTTTTGTAACAAAGTTTTCGGTAAATCATAATAAAATTTTACTGTTGCTATCGATATTAAATCACAGGTCTGTAAAATTAAAGCAAGTTATTAAAAAAACTTTATTCAAAAATATGATATCTATTTATTTTTCCTACTACGTATTATTTAACAATAAGGCACATTATAATTTACAAAAACAGTTGTGCCAAATGAAGTTATCACAGCAAATAATTGAGTTTAAAAATTTGATAATAATATACGTTATATTCTGGAACGGGACATTCTTCACCCATGGCTATATAATGGTCCCAAACAAAGCAGAACTTGTACTCGGAAAACCAGGTCACTAATAAACTACTTAAACATATAGCTTTATAGATAACTACACCTAATATTAATTTAAGAATGTTAAGGCGAAAGCTGCATTGTAATATTTTTGTGAAAATGTTGAATATTCAGGGATATGTGGAATGTTCTAGGTCGACTCCTTTATTACATTATCTGGTACATAAATGAGCTTTTAAACGAACTATATTTTTATTGCAATATTGAAGCCATCAACAGCAGTAATGTTTGCCATTCAATACAAATGCGTATAGAAGCACTTTACATTGTCTCTGTTGATCAGAAGACTTGGCAAGGCCAGTTTCTAACTATACTTACATTAAAAAAAAATGCAAATTCATTTTCATAAAGAAACATTTCATACAGCTTTCGTTGATTCATACACTAATAATTGCTTAAATATTTATATCATAAAAATGCATGATGATTGCTCTTTCTTATTTTAAATGTGGTGATCTTATAAATTAGTATGGATGCTTTATGCTTATTATCCTTAATATTATCTGTAGACACATACATATACAAAGTAATAAAAAGTACTATAATTACAACATATAATATCTAATTGAACTAGTCATGGTATTTAAAGCTTTAAGAAACTGTACCAACACAATAAATGGAAATTAAAAAGGCCAGGTATAGATAGTCCCTTCCATAAAGACCCCACTCTTTTTCCTAATATCCCTTACAGTGCAAGTGTGCATCATTTCGCTGGTATTGTATGTCTACATGTATGTATATGTTTTTGGATGGCACTATCTATACAAAGACGATCAAAATAATGATTAAAAATTAAAATTGCCAGGACATAAAATCTTACCCGTAATTATGGTAAACGAGATCAGTGTTCCTCAATAGTTTATGGTTGAGTGATATAATTGTTCGGGAGAAAATGGAGTTATTTAACTCCACAAAGTCAGATATGACTACGTTGACGGGTGATCGCGTTTCAATGGCGTCAATTGGTTTTGTCGGACCGGGTGAAAATTCCGCCAGTTTTGGTAGTACTTCGTTTATTACTGGAATCGCGCATTTGTCTCTAAGGTTTGATATCCATCTGTAAATTAAAAAACGGTGGTTTGAATCTCTTGAGTTTGTGCTTTAATTTTTTTTTTTCGGGTTAATAATTAGGATTTGCGCCAATATTTATGTTATATATAGTACGATTAATACAAGGCGAATATTAATAAATGTAACCAGTTTTGTATTTTGGAGCAGGTTTTGAACTGAACTTTTTTTTAAATTCTCGATTTGGTTAGTTCATTTTGGTATTTAACTACTAGATCTGTATTTAATTATATGGGGTGTCACATGATTGCTGTGCTCTGACTGCTGATAAAGTATAAGAATTGAATGTTTAAGTATAAAATTGCCCAAAAATATTTAAAAAAAATGTTACCGTGCTGAGTTTCTTGTCGTGCTAACTTCTCTAGCTCGACCTTCATAAGGGCCTAAATTGAAAATGGTTTAGAACTTGACTACGGCTACGGTAGCCACTTACCATCAGGTGAGTCGCCAGCTTGCTTGGTAGACGACAAAATATCCGATCAATTTAGCAATACATATTATAAGTATTTTCGTGTAGATATATTCCCTATTTATTAAATACAGACAGCCGTTTATGTTCCTATAAGGGCACAATTATTCCTTTCGAGTCGAAGTACCTTAAAAATTGCATATAAGTGTTCATAGAAACACATACCTAAGCACAATAAAGGCAGGTGTAGGCGTCAACACAGCTTGATGCACAAAGCCCATTCCCGGGTGTCTCCTGACGTTCTCCAGGAAGGAGACCAAGCCAGTGATGCGATCCTGTCGCGGCCATGGGGACGGCATCATCTGGGACTGCCAGAACTCACCTGTTGCGAACACTGACTGGTTTCTGTATACTACTATTACCTGAAAATGAATTGCTTTGTTTGTTTGTTTGTTTGTTTTGGCAGGGCTGTTTCCGCACTTAGCCTCTTGATTGGGCCATTGTACGTATTTAAGCTTCTGTGAATTGCTTTGTTTGTATATTTAATATAATCTATACATACAGAGGTCCGGTAAGTAGTACGACTAAGGGGGAGATTGGTGGGCGTGTCACCTACCAAATATACCAAAAAAAACATTTAAAATGTTACCATTTTCGAGATATTTAAATATTTCTGATTCAATACTGATTTTTGAATTTTAGATATTAGATATCACGTAAATGGTGTCCTTTTTAATTGGTTTAATTTTTATATATGTTGGTAGGTGACCCGCCCAATCTCCCATTTAAGTTTGTCGCACTACTTACCGGATATAAAACAAAGTCGGATTAGTTACACAATTTATAACACGAGAACGGCTGAACGGATTTTAATAATCTTTGATTTGTTGTATTCGTCTCCACCCTGAATAGCAGAATACTATTAAAAAATAGGATAAATACACAAAAAAACAAAATTATGAAGTATTTTTTTTTTGTCATACATTTTTAATAGAACAACTTTTAATCACGACATTATCTCGAGATGGGATTGACAGATGGTTTAGATTCACAAATTGGACTCGGTAGGTGGCGCTGGAATCGTGTTCTAAGTTTTTTATTTTCAGAACAGGACGACGTCTGCCGGGCTCTAGTTTATAATATTAGTAGGATAAAATTTGACCCAGGTATTCGTCATTTGAATCAGCTCTTTCATAGCATGAGTGCAGTTTCTTACGCTTTATTAATTTAGCTTTTAATAAATAAAAACAATATAAAGATGCTTACTTGTTGTTTCAACCTAGAGAGTGAATTAAGCGTCACGGTTTGAGGTTCAATAGTTCTCGGCACTAGCCGTGGTCCATACAGGTTGAGTAAATAGCTCATCAGCCTCTGATGGTCCTGTGGTGCCAGATCATAGAAATGCTGGAAGTCTAAAATCACCACCTGGAATTGTGAGAAATGGGTGTGAAATTTTATACTACTTTTCTTAGCACACTTTATTATTACAAGCTTTATATGAACTTGCAATGTGAATATGAACTTGTATGTTTTTCCTGTTATTTTGTATACATGTTTAGTTTGGATGACAATGCATGGTCAGCTGTGTGACGTCATTCTAAATAAGGTGTCGTCACTTTGAATCCAAAGCTTGTTTTTAATCTATAACTTTTTTACTTAGACTTGCATTTATTTAAGGATTTGTGGTTCTGTAGTCTGTGCGTTAAAGACATCTTACTTTTTTATACAAGTGTCATCCAGGCAGGCGGGTCACCTGCCGGAACACACCCATAGGTGCTTGGCAACAGATTTTCAAGTTGAGGGTGAAAGTACCTACAAAGTGCTATGGTTTCCTCACAATATTTTCCATCATAAAAACTCGAGCTCATTGAAGGATTCCAAGAAGACAAAGTAGCAGATAAAAGCTATAACAAAATATAATATAATGAAATTACAACAACTCACTTCTCCGGAGTGTGTATCAACAAATTCCTTAACTTGATTTAAGGCTGTAGATATTTCATCAGCGTAAACACCGTGTGTGAAGTAAAAGCTTTCATTTTCTGGCTTGGTAGCAATCCTTAGGTCAAAATACCTGGAATTAATCATCATTCAGTTTGTTACCATTCAGCTCCTAATAATGTAGCTCATTATCAGACAATTAGAAATAGTTTATTTTTTAAATTACTCTATTCTTAAGATACAAAAATGTTGATAACATTTATAGTTTAAATAATTAGCAAAATTACATTGATATCTAATAACTAAAGATAACCAATCCCAAGCAAAAGTTATCTCAAAACTGTCTCAAAATGTGTTGGGTAATACTAGTTAAAGTTTTTTGAGTTTAATTCACAAAGCTATGTACAAAAGGCAATCAAATTTTACGACTCATACCTGCTAGTCAAAATATATCTAAAACAAGCACTGGTAAACATACCTGTTTACCATCGGAGCATTTGAATGCTACTAGATTAAAAGAGTACCCAAATGTTTGAGTGGGCACTCATTCAGTAAGGTAATTTTTTGTCGCTGATTGTGTATTTTTAGTTATTAGATATCAAAGCTAAATTATTATAAACACCTTAAATGCTATATTATTGAGTGGTGATAATGTATAAGCAGATATTGCAAATAATTAAAACACTAAGAAATAGTGGAGGATAGAATAATAAAAAAATTATAACTATTCTATCCTCCACTACTAAGTGAATTTGATTGAACTAAGATTTTCAGCTAATAACAGTCAACACTTAATATTCAGATATTATCTAAACACCATATTTCAGACAATTATGTCACATATTTAGCCGAAATGTTGAGAAATGCCCATGTCTTCAAAAACTAGATTGGGTTTGGTTTTTAACTAATAAGTGGCTGCTAACTAGTTTTTCATCTTTTTATATCAAATACTTTCAATTAAATGTCAATGAGAAGTTCACTAATCAGTCACTATCCTGGCCTATGACCCTAACTTATGTAAATACCAATGTACCTACACAAGAGTAAATTATGAACTATAGTGGTGTGATTAGGAAGGTACCTAATGCCAATGAGAAGTTGCTGCCAGGTGTCAATGGACTGCGTTATGGTCCAGCGTAAGATCGTACCTCGGAACAATGGGTACAGACGACGGATTATTGGTTCTGCATCAGGGGCTACAGTGCTGGATCTTGATATGCCGTATGTCATTGAATCATGGCTGCCTAAAATTATAGCAAAATTTTTATATTAGTAATGATATCTAGATTACAGTGTTTAGATTCTTCTGGGCAATCATATTCCTTATTCAGACTCTTTAACACCTTATAGGGGTATAGGGGGGGGAGTATCTGTGGCAAAACACAAGCTCATATAAAGAAGTATAATCTTAAAATATGAGCATCAGACATTTTATTATAAAAAAGTATGCTTTATTTGTAAGTAATTTTAAAAATTAAGAATCATAAGACACTTTTTAGATTATATATTTATTGGAAAATAATTTGTCAAAACCTAACTAGATAGGTAGATATCAACCTTGATGGGTACTCAGTTAGTGAGTAGCCATAGGGAAGGGCTCTACTGCAGTCATTTTAAGTCACAAAAAAATATGAGAAGCTTACCTGGTATGGCAAGGTAAATCAAAGGAACATCTTTCAACTGTGCTGGCAAATCTCTCATCCAGGTCTCGAGACCAAGTTCTTGCGCTTTGCCGTTGTCCCCCATGATCACAGCTAAAAATAACTTATCATTAGAGATGTATATAAAAAAAGAAACAGTTTCACTACTAGGTATTTTCTAACAAATATGTAATTGTAATACCTGATAAGATTGTATCTTCGAGATGAATAAATAGGCTCAACAGCACATTAGGTCAGTCATAGAAGTAAATGGAATGTTTTAGATATCGTCTACTTTGAAGTCGCGAGGTTTGAATGTGTAGAATCGAATCAAGTTATATATGCTAAACGTTTAATTGCTTCTTCTCTTGCAACAGAAGATTTTGTAAGTAATAAGGCACTTTTTGAGTTTTATTGTAGCAAGTTTCATTCATGAAAGTAGGAAACAACTACTAATTAAAATAAACTTCTAAAATAATTCTCCAATGAATGGAGGCGATTAGAACGTAGTGATTTTATCCTCTTTGGAGGCGATTATAGGTTTCTTAGATACGTTATAAATTGGGTAGGTATTGGTAAGTAGTCACTTTAATTGAAAATGAATACCAAACATCTATTACACAGAAAACTAAGTTTTAAAAATTAAATAATTCACAAGGTGGATGGACTAAAGCTAAGAAGTCATATTTGACAAGAGGGTGTCTCCTTGCTGCACTATGTTTGTCTCTTTTTGGCACACTGGTGTAAATGGACTGTCAAAAGCTTAGACGAATAATCCAATTCGTCTAAGGTCAAAAGTGACCTACGAATACGGCTCGCTTTTTTTTTCTGGCAATCATCCTTTTATGATATTTCTGCCAATGTCAAAGTATTAGAAATGGTCTTGGTCTATTTGTCACTCTTGTTAATAATTTTTAGTCAATACAAAGCCTTTCAATCACATAATTTTTCTTCAGTTTTATTTTGTTATTTTGTGTTATAGTCACATTCTCAAATTCACTGTATATAATGTCTAATCCTCGTCCGCACATGTCCAGTCAGGCTTTAGTGAAATTGGCGGTTGTTCCACTAAAACATTCACGGACTTTTTGGGACAACCTGGAAAGTCACGATACACGCTTTCATTTCACTTCACTTGTGCACTTTGATTTATCATTATTGGACAAAACACCACCGATATTATTCAATAAAACTCAAAATACACGAATTTAATGAAAATTTTGTATATTTTTTAAATCTATGTTAGGTAAATGCTTTTCCTAACTTTGCTGAACAGAGTAACAGGCACAGCTTATTTCTATATTATTCAAGCTTTGATTGAACTAGGTATATGAACAGTAGCGGATGTTTTCGAGCCCGGAAATGTATATGACAGGACCGGGACCAAAACTCTACCTTGTTGTACACCAGAAGGCATGCTCTTGCCTCATTCTAAATAGCCAATACGTACCTAATCTAGAAATACATTGGCAACTTTTTATGTCGGGAAATGGGAACAACCGTGTGGCGGAATATAGTTTATGAGATAAAAACATAGATCGGTTTGTTTTTCCTCAAGTTAATTAATAATTTAGTTAGGTACTATTTATGAATTGCTCCATCTACTTATTTACTTTCATATAATTATTTTTTCACTCCTCTTGCTCAAAAAGACCGTCATTGTAGCGTACCAGAGCGGTGAAAAAATAGCTATTCATCCTCTAGGGGAAAAAGAATTTTTTTTAAATTTTTGTGCGTCAAATGACAATGAGCCTACAAAAACGAAAAAGTCTTTAGTCATAAGTAGAATAATCATGAATAAAGACTCGACTTATTACTGTTTCATAAAAAAAGAACTTAATTTTAATTTTGAAAATCTCTGGTAGAATGCATGCAATGTGTTGCGACTACAGAAGAAACAAAAAAAAAGAAATGATAAACTACATATTTCATATTGTATTGGATTGTTTTATTTTTTCGCAATCGTAGTGAAAAGATTAGTGTAACACACGGCGCTAAAACCCATTAAAACTCGGTTTCTATTTAGTAGTAGTAGTAGTAGTAAAACTACCTCGTATATAATGGGTCATTTTAGCCCCTTGTATAACTATTCTTTATGCTTCTATATGAAAATTTAATTAAATCAGGCCGATAATATTTTTACATCATGACGTGACGTATAAAAACCGGCCAAGTGCGAGTCGGACTCGCGCACGAAGGGTTCCGTAAAAAAAAGCAAAAAATAGCGTTTTTTGTATGGATGCCCCCCTTAAATATTTATTTTATTTTATTTTTAGTATTTGTTGTTATAGCGGCAACAGAAATACATAATTTGTGAAAATTTCAACCGTCTAGCTATCGCGGTTCTTGAGATACAGCCTGGTGATGATATCGAGCAAAAAAGGGCAGAAAAAATGCGTTTTTTGTATGGGAGCCCCCGTTAAATATTTATTTTATTTTGTTTTTAGTATTTTTTGTTATAGCGGCAACAGAAATACATAATTTGTGAAAATTTCAACTGTCTAGCTATCGCGGTTCTTGAGATACAGCCTGGTGACAGACAGACGGACGGACAGACGGACAGACAGCGAAGTCTTAGTAATAGGGTCCCGTTTTTACCCTTTGGGTACGGAACCCTAAAAATGGACCTTCGAAATGTATGTACGCTTATAACTTTCGAATGACTGCACCACATTGGATGATTCTTTGTTTTATGTATTCGTTATTGTTAGGACAAGGTTTGTAGATATGAAATAAAAATTTCCACGGGATCGCGAATCCCACTGGAACGCGGGTGAAAACGCGGGTGAGAGCTTGTAATTCATATGGCTTTTAAATTTGATATATATAAAAGTAATATTTACCAAGGCAACAATGTTAACAAACTGGAAATACATACCCAACAGAAATAAACACTTTAGCAACTTCATTCCTCTTGAAGAATTTAAACTATCCAGTATCATCTTCGCAAAAAACCACCCCCAAAGACCCGAATATAAAAACAAAAAGAACTTTATTCTAATAAAATAGATATTTGGTTTCCCATTAAATTTTGATTAAATATTCTGCATACGTATCTCTCAGACTACCAGCACTACACTGATTCAAGACGTAGGTTGAAATGAACTTATCATGCAGCTCAATGTGGATAGTTATTGCTAATGAGTACAAAAAGATTTGCGATACTTAATGTTGTTATAAACTGGTAGCCGATTGCTTTGTTCCGATTCCTATACTCAACTGGATGTCCAGTCACCGGCTATGGTGAAAGGAATTAAGAGCTTAGTTTTTTGCTATATTTATTCTGTTGTGATTAGGTGAAAAACATTGACCTTGATTTTTTTAACCAAAATTCACATAATTATGTAGTTTTTTAAGTTTATAGAGCATATAAAGAACACCTACTGTTTTTTTTCAAGCTATATATGTACATGTTTAGCATAACAATCATACAAAATTACTTAGGTAGGTATTGTTCTTCTCTCCTTTAAAGCGAATACCTTTGCATACATTTTTAAAAGACGTTCCGAAAAATTGCTGAATGAAATATCTTATACTTTTATACCTAAAAGATAGAAGAAAATGCTGATTGCGAGCATTTAGAAATTAGGGAACCTTAACGGATGGACGGAAATTATTTGGTTACTGCACAAAAATATTTTAAACTTAAAAGGTCCTTTTTTTATACGTGCTTATAGCTGTATTGATTTTTGGTACCATGAAGACGTCCATACACTGAAGTTTAGATAAATCATTCATTCAAATAGCAGGATTCTCTTTAGACAGCTAACATTACAAAAGACCCTACGGTCACATCACTTTCCCGGGTTTCTCTATCTACGTAGGGTCGCGACCATTTCTGTACCTAAATGATAGCGTCGGTGGTCGAAGGCCGTATTTGAGTACCTACATAATATAAATAACACTTACAGTGAAATGAAATTATCTCGTTTAATTTTTTTCATACAAAACTGCAATTTCATAGGTAAAGACCTAACAGAAAGGAGACGGAGGGAAGGATTAGAACTATTTATTGCAGAAAGTTTGTACCTCATATCGTCATTCGACGTATTGCAGCTAAATAGTAATTTTCAAATAAACCAACTAGAATTGGCTCTCGACGTTTTTTTTTATTCTTGATAAGCTTGTGTTTGACTACAATCTCACCATGGTAAGTGATGATGTGGCCGAAGGTGGTAAGCACACAAAGCCTAGAAAGGAACTAGCTCTCAAGTGCAGCTGTCGGAACACACCGATAGGTGTTTGGCGACAGATTTTCAACTTGAGGGTGGTAGCCAGCCAGTCGGGTACTACAAAGTACCCTACCACCGTGCTATGGTTTCCTCACGATGTGTTCCTTCACCGAAAGCTCAAGCTCATTGTAGGATTCGAACCCACGACCTTCGCCTCGGTATTCGACGTCACTTACCACTGAGCTATCATCGCCTATTATTATCCTGCTGATCACTGGGAATATGTAAGATTTATTAACACCATTTTTGCATGAACTTCACACCCCCAACAGTAAAATAATCATGGTATAGGTACCGTTTTCAACTTAGAGCTATACTTAAACAAGCTAGATTCTTAGCATGTTAGATAAAACCAGTAATGATAGACCTTTTGGCGCAAGGTTGCAGCTAAATAAGTATTGCCCATATTTCGTATTTTTAAATATCTTTGTGTTCATTGAGAAGGCTATAAAAATTCACGCACGCAAGAATCTTTATCTCATTGGCTAGCACGCATTACCCTCATATCTACCTAGATAGGTACATATACCAGCCTGATTAAGAGCATATTTTATAGCTGCTTAAAAGGTCATTAGATAATGGTACTTATAAGTGATTACCGATTTCGAGTGAACCGAATCGCTAAATCATATATCTACGGTTTTTGGATTTATTCCTTTAATACTGCTAATTAATAGGCATGATGACTCATTTTGAAATAGGTACTATCCAATAGGATAGGTACCTAGGTACTTTAGGATATAATAATATCCTAAAGTATCTACTATTTCCAAAAAATATATTACCTATTTCTGCAGGAAACTATGTTTTATTAGGAAAATAATGCTATTTAAATTTAAAATTTGAAACTCGCTTCAAAACGACCCCTGCTGTCATGGCGTCCGTCGTGACGTCACGGTCATAAAGATTGAAAGAAATACTAGGGAGTTAAAGCAAAAAATCTGTTATTTTGCATATTAAATATGAAATGAAAAGTAAATAAGTGGTGTGTGGGCAATTGTCGTCCCTTCGTGTGTTATTACGTCAATAAAAACTCCTAACAAAATACCTATATTTACTGATATTAGCTGTGAAAATCATTTGGACGAAAGTTTGTTTTTACTTTATTTCACACTTATTCTAATATTATGTGCTACTTTAACTAGATTTAATATCCTTTTTGAGCTTAGAATTCGTCTCTAGAAAATATTCAACACTTTTTATCATAATGGTTAGGTATTTTATTAATTTTTCAGTTGCCAAATGATATGGACAACATTTGGAGGAAGTAATGGGTTTTTTATTTTCAGTTTTGAAATACATGCATAGATAATCATCACCATCAAGCAAATTAAGTATACCAATTTTGCTTTGGTAAATAATTGTTCCAGGTTTTGAGAACACAAAACTAAGCAACTGATCTATGGAAATCACGAAATACTTTATGAACGCAGGTAAAAACAATAAAAAAGTGCAGAGATCGTCGAAGTACCTACGTACGAAACAAAGTGACTTTTACAATACCTATCAGATCGTGACGTAATTCACTCTGATTGGTGTTCAACTTAAAATGGCGGACTGCTGTATTTTGTGGTTTTATATTATTAAATAAATTATTAATCTCGCCCCAAATTTGAAAATAAATACGTTTTTCAAAATCTATTAATACTACCTCACTAGATAAAAACATTATTTTAGTGATTTTGAGTTACTGTCATCATGCCTATTCATGCTTCTATGTCAACGGGAACTGACGGGAAGTAGGTACCACAGAGAAGTACCCTATAGGTTTTGATTCCCTTGTGAGAGTCAAAATATGCGGCAAAAAAGGAGCATAATCGGCCGTATCTTTTGATTGCGTTGACTTTATATAGAAGTTAATTTTTTTCACAGCTCCTAGGGTTTTGCAGTTCTGAGTACCTATTTGATATTAATTTCAACTTGATACCTCCACGTGTCCTTAGAGAAAAGGGGTATTGGCAGACAGACAGACGGACAACAAAGTGAGCTTATAAGCGTTCCGTTTTTTCCTTTTGAAGTACGGCACACTAAAAAAGAAATAAGTATCTTTAAATATTTATCTTTATATAGGTACCTAAGTATGTATGTAGGT
This sequence comes from Ochropacha duplaris, assembly GCA_951361185.1. Classification (NCBI taxonomy): domain Eukaryota; kingdom Metazoa; phylum Arthropoda; class Insecta; order Lepidoptera; family Drepanidae; genus Ochropacha; species Ochropacha duplaris. Next base: position 3,390,520 of record OX592704.1, on the reverse strand, counting down.
ATATCATATCTTTAGGTAGGTAGGTAGGATAGGAAGGCAGTTGATCCTGATTCTACATTGGACGTTACATAGGTAGGTGTAGGTGCCTACTAGTGATTTAAATTTTCATCAACCTAAAGACTACTTATAATAAACTCGATCTGATTAATATAATGTCACGTAACTGGGTACCTACTTCATCACAAGGTAAAGGTTTTTAAACCTTTTGTCATCGTAAGCTATATATATATGAGTTTAAAAACATTTATGTTCAGTGTCATTATGTTAGCTATTCTTTCATCTGTGTTAACAATAACATTATGATTTTCTATTACTGACTAGCTGTCCCCTATTCCAATAATCTATTTGTGTGTTAATATAATTATATTTATATGTCGTTATTTAATTTTTATGTATATAATCTCACATGTTAAATTACTAATTTCAAAAACAACTTACACCTATTACATTCAATAATTATTAAATTCTAACGTACTAGGTAATTAATCTAATAATATAAAATCTAAATAAAAAAGTCGTTGTCAGTAGGCAACGTACCCAGAATGCTGGCAGCATTGCCACGTTGGATGGCAATGCTGATTCGTTGAGCGAGGTATATGCCAGCATTCTGGTCACGAGATATGTCTTCTTTTTATGTCTTTTTGTAGTTACAAATATAGATTTGTGGTTACGCCAAAGTAAGCGGAAATCGACTTTATAGCCATAGAAATTAAAAAGTTAATTTTGAAAAAAAATTAAGATAGGAGATATTGGCACTTCGCCGTCGATATATGTCGTTTTAGTAGTTTCCGAGTTTATCGCGGACCAACATCGTGACACGGGAATTTTATAGTAGACTAGCTGTCCGTCGCGGTTTCACCCGCATTCCCGTGGGATCTTACCTTTTCCCGGAACAAAATATAGCCTATGTTTAAGTATAGGATAATGTTACTTTCTAATGGTGAAAGAATTTTTCAAATCTGTCCAGTCGTTTCAGAGTCTATTCAATGCAATCAAACAATCAAATCCTTCCTCTTTATAATATTAGTATAGATTAGTAGATTAGTATAGAAAAAAAACATACAGCCGAACATTTTTTGAAGTCGTTTAAAAAGGCGCGAACTGTCAACCGCGCGAAGTTCAAATATTCGTTACGTTGTCTGCCAATTTTCTGAGCAATTTTCTTAAATTTAATTCTGTTAGAATAGTCGTTCTCAAGTTATGGCGTGACCAAGGGAAATGTGGATTCATTTTATATACCTACATACTGTTTATTATATAAATACCAATAAAAATATATTTAAAAACTAATATTAACTTTTTTTTTTGTACATACAGGTTTTATTTGCAACAAATGTACAAAATATACAAGCAAATGTACAATTACAATACATAAAAAACTTCTTCGAGGCTGCCGCTGCTGCCGATCGGCAAGGTTCCCAGAAGGCTGGCAGCGTTTCCTCGCTGTATCGCAATGCTGATACATTGTGCGAGGAAACTGCCTACTCTTCAGTCACCAGTACAAAACATTAACCTGTTAGCCAGCTCTTTAAAGAACTGGCGAGCGCCGGAACCCCATGGACCAAGGGTCTCGACACCGAAAGGAATAAAATTATATTCAGTGCCGAACTGCCGAAACCCATATAATTTTGCTTTTTAAATTTTTCTGCCGCTTCAGCCGCCGCGCCTGCTTGAATGCTGGTTCCATGAAGATGAGAAGGGGCCAATGTGTCCACACAGATAGCATCCCATACCAGTGCCCTACCCAAGCTCCATGGAACCAGGGTCATCCCTTCCGGTCTCTTGTCGTCGTCTCTGGAAATGCCGGTTGGCTCGATAATGTATATAATAATACAGACTAGCGTTTGACCTCGGTTTCACTTCACACGTCGCATAAAATGTAGCATAGCTTCGGAAGCGTGTAGGTAGCTGCATACATTTTGTTCCACGTACAAACGTGTAAAGACTTTCTTTTCCGTCAGGCTTATTTACATTAGGTAAGCTTGTGTTTGACTCCAATAAGGCGATGATAGCTCTGTGTTAGTGACGTCGGATACCGCGGTACAGGTTCGCATCCTACAATGAACTTGAGATTTCGGTGTAGAAAAACATCGTGAGGAAACCATAGCACGGTGATTTTACTTTGTAGTATTGGACTGGCTGGTTACCACCCTCAAGTTGTAAATCTGCCGCTAAGCGCTGTGTGGTGTATTCCGTCAGTTGCACTTGAGAGCCAGTTGCCTGGAAGGCATTTTAATAAGGTGTACAACACATTGGCAATCCCCTGGTATTGCTAATGTCTATAGGCGAAGGTGATGCGACGGTAGTGCGAAGTTAATGTAGTTAAAAAAATATACCATGGTAAGTGATTTTGAAGCCGTAGGTGGTAAGTACACAAAGCAATAATAGTAGATGAATTTTGAGAAACACTGAAATACGTACTTAACTCTTTATTTATAGATATTGTAGAGTATTTAATAATTATTATAATTAAGTACCTATCTATAGATTAGCATATTCACCTGCTTTTCTATATGAAAATTTAATTAATTGGGTAAAATATGGGATATATTTTACGCAGTAGGAATGAATTTTCAGAAATGCTGAAATGGAAGATTTGTTGAACACATTTATTAACACAAGTATTTATTACATAAAAAAACCCATTCAATTCATCATCCTTAATTAAGCCTAATAAAATTATCCTCAATTTATAATGTACCTACCTCCTTATTCCATTCTTTTTTTTTTTATTGTAAAATAGGTTATATTTTTTATATATTTTTAACGAACAATGTTTATCCACAGTAGAAAATGTTTATCCTAAAAAGTAAATAGATACCTACCTATCGTGTTTCTAGCATCAATAACTGTTCGCTTTGCGATTAATTGCGATGGTAATCATACAGTTACCAGATGTAGGTGGTAGTCACCTTGAAAATGAAGGTACATTTTATACAAAATATCATCCCAATTTATCATGCCTTTAAGCATTATTTACCAAAATAAAAAACTTGAGTAACTACCTATGTCGTTTGAACAAACTTTTTTTTTTCATTTATGTTAAAAAAATAAAACTTATATACTGTAGGTACTAAGGCTGCTTTTCCACCAGAGACGTGCTATGCAACGTTACTTTGGATGCGTTTAGTATTCACCAATAATATTCATAGGTTCACATAGCATAGCACTGATGGGAACGGGCTAAGATATGTTTTTTATTTGGAGATATGCGTGCAATGGATAATCTCATAGGGTGATACTGTGGTGGTAGGTAGCACATAGCTTAGCATCAGTGGAAACGGTCCATAGAGAAATAAATGAAACGGTCACATAGTTTCTTAGCTTAGCTTTCACATCTTCGTATCAAAACTACATTTTTATTATTCTGGATAAGCTTGTGTTTGACCACAATCTCACCATGGTAAGTGATGATGTAGCCGAAGGTGGTAAGCACACAAAGCCTATATGGGAACTGGCTCTCAAGTGCAGCTGTCGGAATATACCCATAGGTGCTTGGCGACAGATTTTCAGCTTGAGGCTGGTAGCCAGCCAGTCGGGTACTACAAAGTACCCAAGAAAGTTAAAGCTCATTGTAGGATTCGAACCCACGACCTTCACCGCGGTATTCGACGTCACTACCACTGAGCTATCATCGCCTTCTTAGCTTTCATATCTTCATATCAAACTACATAGCACATGTCTGGTGGAAAAGCAGCCTAGGACTCGCGTAACAACCTACGTACGTAGTACCTACTCATTCAATCGTTCTTGGTACTAATTAATTATCTTCAGCAGTTTCTGTCGGTATTGATGAATCAGTCAAGCAAGATATATTCTTGTAAAATAATATAATGAAATGAAATTCCAATTTACGTCATCGGTCATACATGTCATTAAAAAATTATTATTGAATCATACGAGATCCCTTCTGTAACAAGGAAGCAGTGAACATAACATTTTTCTTGGGAAAATGGTCAAATAATTTATATCTTCCCTTTTTATTTCAGAAACCTGACAAATATCTAGGCGGTTCACCTGATAGAAAATGATCATAAGCAATCTCAGGGGGGTATGTCAATGTGTTCCCAACCTTGTTACATAATCTCTTAAGGCAACTATGGCGACAGACTGTTGAGGATCGTAGCCAGGCAGGCCAGTACTTCGAAGTATACCATCATAACATGGTGCTTAGCTGCATTTCAGATATCCGGCGTAACAAAAAGAAGCATTGTAGAAAAAGGCCGACAACCTTCCGACAACACATCGGCAACACCGCTGATATAAGTTTTTTTTTTTCAGTACTTTGTGTATAGGTGAGCGTTTAGTTTAGTTAACTTTAGTTTTACTGAAGTTCTGCTAAATATACCTACTTAATGAATCTTCGTGTTAATGTAAACTTATAACAACTTGCTCTTTGTAAATAACACCTTACGTTTATAATATATAAATCTTTTTACATAGACCTTGTTATGGACACAGCACACAGCGCAGCATAGCGCAGCATGCCAAAATTCCTCCCACCACACGCGTCGCCGTCCGCCGAATGTACCCGAACAAGAATCGATGTTATACGAAGCCAGTCCGCTAGTGGTCCGACTCCCTTCCATTCTCGTTTCGATTTCGCCACGCAACTTGCCACAGTCAAGCAAGTCAACAGACCAGTCCACGTTATCATTGTACGACACGACGGCAATGTAAACAGAGACGCCATATAATAGAGGAAACAACAATATTTATCGATAACAGTGGCATTAACTGCATTAAAATGAATAAAATCAGATCCGGTGTAAAATAGTGGCGAAGACGCATTCTTACTACAACAGAAGGATTAAAAACACAGGTTTGAGGACAGCACGAAACTGTATAATTACTGTGTTAAATTCCCAGTGCGATGTTGGGGGAGAGTTTTGGTTAAAAAGTTGACTTTGGACGTTTATTGGGACTTATTGCGAATGTGTATTGAAACGTTTATCGCTATACACGGGCGCACTGCTATGCGCCACGATTTGGTGCATTTTATAAGACACACATCTTCGGACCACTACAGCGAAGGAAGAATTTAGTTTATGTGGCAGGTAAGGAAAAATTGTATTATATAATGATGCTTGTAGACTATTAACTAAGGAGGTCGTCTACGCGTAATTAGTGAGCGAACTAACAATACATACGCAATTGACATTTTTAATCAGTGCCCACTTCTATGCGATATTGCTGCGAGTCGACATCGGTATTTAGTAATGATTGACCACATCTGATTTTAATCAGACACGTGTATTAAATAACGATACATAATTTAGTTTATGTTTTAACACTACCCATAACTACAATAACAGAAATATGATATAAAAATATTCTAGAATTAATATTAATTATGGGCATTTCATAACAATCATCGTAAAGAAAGATGTAGTCAATCTTTAATAACCTTCAATTACAAAACGTCATAACAAACTACCAAGATGTAAACAAACAGCTCCTCTTTGTTTGGCTATAAGTGAAGCAAGCAAACAAAGAAATGTAAATTGTGAACCCGTCAACCTTGTAAGTTCATGCTCTGCTTCACCTCAATATGTATAGAAATGTGCTATGCGTAACATAGACTTAATTAAAGCTGCAGCTAACCAACAATACTGGTGCTACAACAAACAATGCCTCTTTATGCGACGTGGTGGCTCTGTAGGAATGCAGAAGTGTTTGTTACATGAGTAAGACAACAGAGATGGCATCACCGTTGCATTAATTTAAATAAACAACTTGAAAAATAAGCCCTATCTGCACGGATTTACGCCGCTTTCCTGCCCAGTGATCTAACATCTCGAATTCAACAATATTGTACAACCGACCTCAAAAGTTGTTTTCAATCCAGTTTTATTTGGTTGATACCAGTTTATAGCTCAGTGACACGATCGAAGAAACTGTCAGAAAGCCCATGTTTTTAATAATAATAAGTTCTGTGAAACAATTCGTGTTATCTCCATCCAATCCAATAGCACAGAATAACTGCCAGTCAATATTTTAAAGATAAACTGTAAAGATAGTAATGGTTAATGGTATAACAAAACAGATAGAATTTATGTAAATTTTAGCAATGGCAGCCCAGTTGCGACAACTTCATTTAGAAGCTAAGCTATTTAGATAATAGACATAAATAATCTCCTCCAGACGCCCTGTCCAAACGACGATAAGCAAATAAATTATACTAAGCTGGTAGGTATGGCGACTCGCGTCTATCTATAGCGCTTAGAGCTTTAAAACGTTGTGAAACAGATGTTGACGTAGTTTGACCACTATCTCCGATATCAGTCCGGAAACCTCTGCCACTATAGGTATGGGTCTCTTGAAATCTCATAACTAAAGCGCATCTACCTGCGATGCAAAGGTTTTCGGGATATGGATGACTCTAGAATCATTTTTTGTTGGAAAGTTTGTTTGAAATACAACTTACAATACACTTGGCATCAAATCTCAAGATTTATGTGACTTTCTGACTCTTAATGAGCCAATGAGTATTTCAGTTTATTAGTAAGGTCATCATCATTTTTGCATTTTCCTTTTGTAAATTGATTCATGAAATAAACCACAGAAAATTATATTGTAGACCAAAGGTAATACCTATACATATCACCAAATCATCCACTACAAAAAGTAAACGCGACAAATAAGGATAAGTTGTAGTAAATTCAGTCCAATCTTAATAACAGCCACATAGGTACATAATTATTTATTATCAGCTAATTAAGTCGACATAAACTAAACAATACATACAGGTGTTGTTTGGTATTCGAAGCAGTGATAGCGTCAGGTGTGACGTCTTATGCCGTGACCACGTTTGTGGGTCCTACAAAAACGTGACAGTGATGGAAACCATCGTGACTAAACCAAAGCAAGGATAGGGAACTTTGTAGTAATCGCCTGGCTGGTTACCACCCTCATGTTCTTTTCTAAGCTATGTAAAGGCAAAATATTGGTAAGTCCCTTGGAATTGCTGTTAATGTAATTTCGACAGGGAACAACCCTTTGACCTCTAACCTAGGATGTTTATGATAAGCTCGCATCTGATATAAAAGAAAACATTGATGCTTAATAATGTGATCTTCGTAATGATTCTGTCTACACTAATATTATAAAGAGGAAAGATTTGTATTTTTTTTATATTTGTTTGTATCGAATAAACTCTAAAACTACAGAACCGATTTCAAAAATTCTTTCACCATTAGAATGCTGCATTATCCCTGAGTAACATAGGCTATATTTTAATCCCGGGAAAAGATAAAATCCCATGGGAACGCGGGTGAAACCGCAGGGGACAGCTATCGCGATTTCTGGAATCAAATTTCTTTGTAGGTAGTTTTGGCGAGTCAAGAATTTCGAGTCTTGGCTATGCAGAAATGTCCCTAAGATCAATAATTAAAGGTGATCATGGGATACGTACGACCTACTTAATCCAGAAAGTTTGTCTATTAATAATGGATCAGACTTAACGAATGGTAAAAACTGAAAGTGTCAGTGTCTCTAAAGTTCTATAAAATTAGCTTCAGTTTCAACCTTGGTATAATAATGACAAAGAGCTGCCACATTACGCCTTGAATGAATGTAGCCAATTGTGTCTATTTTAAGTCGAAAGACCTTATAGATGTTATCAATCAGTTTGGTTGACTGTAAACGGAATCGCTAAATACGCGAGAGAAACTTAGAGAATTTACTGTATCTAGCGCTTTAGAGCCATATACACATAGACATATAGTAAGACATATTTTTAACATAGCTTTAGAGGTTGCTAATATCCAATTATTGACCGCATAATGTAAACAGTGAAGACCACTGTATAAAAAAAAATTAAAGATAATTTTGCATCAGTCTGTCCTACCTAAATTATTATCCTAATGCTGACGTCATTCTGTTTCAGGTCGCTATTGATGGCGTTACTCAGCATCCAGGGCGATTGGTATATTTATATTTGGCTTATTTACTGCAAAATCTATTCAGCCATTATATGGTTGTTTGGCAATCACTGCCACGGAGCTGATAAGGTTCGTTCTGTGATAACCACTGGAGTCGGCGGACAGTCGCCATCAGGCCTTCATAGAGTGCGCACGCGTCGTCGAAGAGCGCAGCAGCAGCACCGTGTTAAACACATCGTCGCATTAATACGAAGACCGTCTTTGAGAAGAATAGTTATGGCACCAGGAGCTAGCACTGCCCACGCAATGATGGAGGACAAAGAGAAAACGCTGCACGGAGATTTTGCCACTGGTGAGTCGAATGTTTACCATTCATTTCTTAAAGCTCCACCTCACCTGTACACAATATTGTTAATTTAAACGCCGATATTTTCACGGCACAAAACCCCACTAATAATAACCTGAACTGACTGTAAATCTGTCACTCACGACGTGAAAATATTTCTAGATATTGAGGACACGGTTCCTTCAGAGAGAGCTTGAGAGCTATGCCGTGTTATTGACATACATTTTCGATTTTTCTTGCGGTGTATTGAAATATCGGAGGTGATATTTTGTTTCATAATTCTCTGTGTGATGCGAGAATAAATATTTTAGCGTTGGAGTGCTATATTTCACCATCAGTATACACTGCTTCATTTTTTATTTAGCTCCAGACATTTTATATCTGTTTTGTAATATTAAATTAGTTTTATTTACAACAAATGTACAAAATATACATGCAAATGTACAATTACAATACATAAAAAACTTCTTCGAGGCTGCCGCTGCTGCCGATCGGCAAGGTTCCCAGAAGGCTGGCAGCGTTTCCTCTTTGGATGGCCAAGCTGATGCGTTGGCGGAAAAAGCTCCCCGCCCGCCGGTCACCCGAGGCCTCGATTAATTTTTTACATAAAGTTCATGAAACAAACCTACACGATATATGAAACAAACTGTGTAACTCGGTTATCAAAGGAGTATTAATAGCTTTGAATGTAATTGAACTTATTTTATATTTATTTATTTTCTTAATTACCAAGTGAATGATTGATGAGTTAATTGACAATTTCAGGAGTTTATCTAAATAAAAGTGCCATTCTCTTCCGTAATGCTTCCGTACCAGTTCTTGTCTTGGTTATGGTCAATGAGAAGGAGAGAGAATCGATAATTGAGCAATTTTTCAACGCGTTACAGGTACCTTAGCTTCTGTCTTTCTTGAAATTCTAAGATTTTTTTAATAATAACAAATGACCTAAACAATATAACTATACATAAAACGTATATCACATTCTCATTGTACTTATATGGATCCTAATTATGATCTCAGTCTGAAGTCCAACATCTAATAAGTATTCTAAACTCTAATACTCTTTAAATAAAGGGAACGTTGGTACTTGGCATAGTACCAAATTAACAAGAAATCACTTGTAAAGTTGTAATGGAAACGCAATTTCTCAGTAGTCGTAAACATAATAACACATAAATCTAGTCTAGAAAAGGTGAATTTTAGATTAATACTTTGTTTATATAATGCCATTGCAGATTGCAGAAACTAATACAGCGCAAAATAATATAATTAGCGTTCTAATCGAATTTTATATCGTTACCTTGATTTTACACTTTGTCCTTTAGTTCTGGCATCATTACTGAGGCTAAGTATATATAACATGTCACGCTCAAAGTTGTTTACCTAGGTACCATCATCGGTTTTGGCTAATCAATAGATTGACATCACGGATGGCTCACCGCCAGTGTAACGTATGGTCTTCGTGTGGTCTAACGAGATTTTCGCATGAATTTTAGCAAATTATTATTGTCTTTTCACGCTAATGAGACGTGATTTGGATAAGGTGTAGTAAATTGTTTTGGTTAGTTATCTATCACCTTTAAAGTTTTTGATAGGTTAAAAAGGTAGCCAATATAACCCATTTCTGGAATTTTTAGTCGATCAGATATGACTGTTTCAGTGCGCGATAAATCAATTATTAAAAAACAGATGAAAGCTATCAGAATTTTATTAAAGAAATAACAATATCAGAAGTTACAAATAGTATTGTATACTCCAATACTAGTTCAGCAGAACGTCTTTTATGTGGACCAATGCACCCAAACTACTGTGATCTAGATGATGTCATAATACCCGAAGATCGACCTGGTTGGCACTGGCTACACCTTTACTAGCCAAGAATGATATTGGCCATAGTACGGCGAAAAATTCTAAAATGAATTTATTTTATCTTGGACTGAGATTTACTAACTGCTTTTGCTCATTTGGAGCAGACTTTTCTGAAGTTCTGAGAAAACCTAAATAGCTTCAATCAATGGTTACAAAAAAGGATGAAACGGGAGCAATAATCGTTACGGATATTTAGGAACAATAAGATGCGGTCAATTGCCTTAAGTCCACGACACTTTGCCAGCTATGAAAAGTAAATCATTGGACTTTGAACCGGGACTGAAATAACTCTGCAGCTTCAGCTCAATCAATCCTCTAATTGTTGGTACATTTATTTAAAGCGAAGTCGCTTGCAAATTCTCTGAATTGAATGTGTCTGTGGAGTCTCTTGTGGTGCTGAACCTACAGATTTACTTGATTCTGAATAATGTGCTCGTAAATCAATTCAATGAATCAAAATATCCATTATTATCTACATAATGCTTCTTCAGATGATATTTTTAAAGTTCATTAATCCATTTAAATCTTATGTAAAAACGTTTGTAGCTGATTCAAGAAACATTCTGTAAATATATTCAATTATTAAATTTTTAGTGACACGAGTAGAAAAGATGACACAATAATTATATTAAAGATGGAAGCTTATCAGTTAGCGTATGACGACAAATAAAAATAATATTTCGTAAGTCTCCGACCTATGAATTGATTGGCCTCACAGAATGAGATTAAAATAATTCAAGTCTAATCAATCTATCTTCCAACATATAATTCTTGGAAAAAAAAAACGTTAAGTAAATTATAGATAAAACACAGATTCAATCTACATAAAAATCTCTAATAGCTAACACCCGAGGTATACGAGAGATCTGTGGAATGTAATGTGGCCCCGGTTTTGTCTGATAACAAAAAATCACACAACAAGTAGGATCGGGCAGATGACGTAGAGCCACGCCTCCGGTTAGAGGCCAACGACGTTTGTTGCCGGTCCCAAACACAAACACTCATTTAACCAATATTTATTATCAAATCGAGTTAACAACTCTATAAAAAAATATTATGCCTAGTAACAAGCAGCGATAAACTTAAAAATTCTCAATAACAAGTATTATGTCGTATCGATGATTTAGATTTATTATTGATTGTGCATGTTTTTCTATGTTATCTTGTTTGCCCCCAGCGAATTAATCTGCGTAACTATGTTCTTTATCATATTCTTGAGCTTTGTTTACGTATGAAGCACAAAGACATCGAAGAAAATGTTATGGGTATGACCTAACTGCGATAAAACTTGTTTTTGTTCGTTAGTAAAGTTCTCTCAACCCGTGTTTCTATTCGTATTCTACTTTGGTTGATTGTTTATTACTTTTGAAAATACGAACAATGATAACTGATTCAAGATTGCAGATTAAAGCAATTACTTCCTTATCCTTAATTAAAATTTAATCTATTCAGTACCTACTTAAATATTTATGATCATAGTTAGTCATGAACGTATAAAAATCATATGATATTATACTAAAATATTGACTTTACTTATTGCTCAAGAGATAATGTTTTGAGGGCACATTAATTAAATGACTGTGGAGGCAAACTCTTACAAAATAGACAAATGTACTTGAGAGTGGGCGTCGGTTTACGTTCAGATAGTGCGGCCAGTGGACCATGACGATATGCGTTTTTTTTTTTTTTTTTTTTTATGTTACAAGTGACAACGAGGCAGGCGGGTCACCTGATGGTAAGTGACAACCGTCGCCTATAGACATTGGCAATACCAGGGGATTGCTAATGTGTTGTACACCTTATTACAATGCCTTAAAGGCGAACTGGCTGCGTGTAGTTACTTTAATGATTTGAACATGTCATTCGGTTGCATTACATATATGACGCTGTGTCATTGTTCTTATAATATGTATTTTTATTTATGACGCGTTGCGTTAGTTGATTACCTTGTTTGGGCTTAAATTATATGAGTCAATATTTAAAATTATCCGTCTAATGATTTGCCTTTCTATATTATTTACGTCTGTTGCACTGTAAACACCCAATTACGATTTTAATTGCAAGAAAAGTCCCTGTGTGTTTACTGATGTTCACTCTACCTAGGGCACTCATAGCTAATAAGGATATCGAGATTATCATTAATTATCTCGATAAGGTCTTGAACTTTCAGTTCTATACTTACGACTAATCTTCTGAAAGGTCAAATCTAAGGAAACACGTCATAATGACCCCACAATATTGGTAATCAAATGTTTCAGTCGATTCACGAGTTCGAAGCGTGTATATGCTAAACGTCATTCATTCATCATATTCAGCATTCACAACGTCCTGTGCACGTTATTAATAATATGACTGTTCTGTAAAACAAAATTACGCGGACGAAGGAGTATCAAAATTTGGCATAGTTAAAGTTTATATGGAGGAGTGCAGGAAGGTACCTAATATTTTTAATATAATTAATCCATTAAAAATAAATTGAATTTATAAAAAAATACATTACTCACACTACCATACGTTTGACACACACACATAATCATTATCATCTGTTTGACGTAACAAAAATAAAATTTGGAAAAAGACTAATTTCTTAATAACATTATGGTCGAATATGAATCAGCATTGCAAATATATTGATTGCTAAAAGGTGTACAAAATTAAACAAGAAATAGACTGTACAGAAATTAATAAACCCCACCTAGAAATTAGGAGAACATTGTCATGAGCCTATAAGCGCTAATAGAAGTCATTTTTAATATCGTATCATAAATGATGTGAGTAGCCCGACCAGTTATCAATATGGGGCCACTCTCGTTCCCGCTGTTAATAACAACATACATGTGATACACAACGTGACTTGTGATTGGAATACTCCGGTGATATAAGTAGATAATTACTTGAGCACAAATGGAATCTTTGTCTTCCATAGATGCAATCCAGGCATATCTCTGTCGGGAGTCAAATGTTTTGGGTTCGTTGTTATGGCGGTTACGAAGATTGCCGATCTCTCGCCTATGAGATCACGGGACTAAAAATAACTGTCATTCAGCCGCGCCTCTCGGTCCAAACGGTGCGCACAGTATATTAAAACTGTTGTGACAGTGCACGACATTAATCTATGAGAATCTCTCACCGTGGCCTGCCACGTGTTGTCAGACCTGCTTTTGACGTCATTAAAACGTTATTTTCCTGCAGGATGCTTGCCTCCACACGGTACGTCGCATAGATTAAGCACGATGATAAAATATAATGTATGTCAATTTCAAAATATGGGCAGGTTATCTTGTATCATTATCATTCAAGTGGCTCTAGCTAGTGAATGTTGACATATCTCTTCTAAAACATTTCCATGTAATTTAGCTTGTTGATCTGCATCGATTGATTTATGTACTATGAAATATGCATCATGCCGTTCCAATTAGAAAAGGTCGGGACGAATGGAGACTGTGACTTGGGCCAAAATAGAAACAACAAGCATTGTATTACGTGCACGTGTTGAAATAGGTATATTCCACTATGAAGCTGTTGTCAATATTATTAAGAGGACGTCTGCATCAGAAATAGCTTCACAATCATTATGGTAGGGGAGGCAATGATGCTAAATTTGTAGTTACTCGAGCGTCTTTGGGACCTACTGGAATTTGAAGATTAGGTAGAATAAAGAAAAAAAGGTTATGTGATATTTTCCCCTTCAGCGGTGGGGGGAGCGTCTACAGGGTTTCAAAAATGTAAAAAAAAACAGTCACCAAGAAATACTCGAGCGCGTCAGATATTAATAGGGTAGTCGCGCCACGTCTGTCTGATAACGGAAATATAATAATCTGCCGTTTTGCGTGGTGGGGGTGGCCGTACGAAGGGGTCGAAAATATTTAAAAAAAAAATTTACTCGAGCGCGTCAGACATTGATAAGGGATGTTAAGTGAACCCTCCAGTAGCTCCTATTTTAAAGACTGACGATTTGGACGCGACCATCAGTCAGGGCCGATTTTTGAAAATGCAAAAAAAAATCGTGACCTTGATTTACTCGAGCGCGTCAGATTTTTATACAGGCGGTTCTTCTTGATGGCCTTGTTGTACTGACCCATAATCTGACAATTATGTTGAGGGATTTCCTTAATCTGACGGTTTGAAAAAAAAAATATCGAAATCTCGAAAATGGTTCAAGATATCGAAAAAATGTTTGTACAAAAGTTGTAGAGAATTTAATCTTCTACAATATTTATTATGAATACATATACCAAAAAACCCATAGGAAACGAGATATTTGCAATAAATGATTTTTTGACCTTTGATCTTGAAAAATCAGTAGTCGCGGGCACCCTAAGATAAGCTTTTGAGTCAAGTTTTAGGGTGTCAAAATAAAGGTTTATACAAGTTAAAAGGTGACTATCTCTCATTCTGAGGTGAAACTATACATATTCCTGGACATATTCCTGGACTATACACTTAATAATGATTTTAGCTACTTCGGCTTGTGCAAATCGGCAGATTAAGATATTTCCGTGATTCGTGACTAATTTCCTTCAAAATAAAAAAAAAACTAATCGCGCTCGAGAAAATCCAGGTGACGTTTTTTTTTTGCAACTTTGCGAGTCTCCAATTTTCTTTCGTCACGCCCAATTTGTCAGATTATTGAAATGTACACTATTTTGCATGTAACTAACTTACATTCTTCTCAGTTGAAGGCTGACTTCCGAACCGGTGGTAACTTCTGTAATTCGACCTTCATAAGTGCCCTTCTAGGGCCTAAACTGAATAAATGGTTTTGACTTTGACTTTGACTTTGACCTTACCTTAATCTGACGCGCTCGAGTATTTCAAACCATCGATTTTTTTTTACTAATCTGACGGGCTACCCTAGGCGTTCGACACTACATAGAGGGCTCAGATTTGGTGAGAGTACTTCACAAGGTGCAAGGTTGCCCCCTTATGTTAATCTGCCGCGCTCGAGTAAATCCCGAAATCCCCTATTCGCCTCCCCTACCATTATTGTATAATGGTAACCAAACACTTTATTTAGCGTCAAGTACACTCTCCATAAATAAGAAGAATTAGAGAATGAAATCTAATAAGGATTTAAACATAGACGAATTTAATAGCATAGATTATGAGATCAAGGCAGAAGTTGATAGGATGTAACTTATTAGTTTAGTTATAGTTAACAATCAATCAGCAACAGCAATCTATTACACTGAAGGGCGTTCTTAAGATAATACGAGTACCTAGGTATATGAAGTCTTTTACAATGTTACTAATATTGAGTTAAGATTGTGTGTGATATATAACAGACACACCTCCCAAATGATTGAGTAATTTAAGCCAAGCACAGGCTAATCTTTACAAGTGGTTATCGAATATCGTATGTTTCGGTAAGCGTAGTCCAAAGTCCAGCCGTTCGCCCGGTTGGCAACGATCAACAACTATTTACCAGCCAATACAACTCGAGGTGCTTATATGCCACATTTAAGGCTTTGGTGTGAGCAAGTTTCTCTTTCTACTATTAGAAGGACGAAGGATGCTTTAACAATGACAGTTATTGTATTGTACTTTATAAATAAACATCATTGAATAATGTGTGGTGTTAGAATCGAGAGCTCAGAGGTTTGTTAAAGTGAAAGTTTTTGCTTTCTCATTTTCATGTAACTTGTGTTAACCGGCATCAGTTTTGTAGTTCTTAGATCTTTTATTATCGCATTAATATATTGTCAGTCCTAAATTTGTGGAAATATACTGCTACTAAATAGATGCGTCCACAATAAAACTTATGCAATAATAAACATGGCACTACACGCTTCTAGAATTATCTAATTCCCTCCTCAGTAACAGACGTATAGGCAGACATTGAGTTATAAATGTAATAAGTACTAGATTATGTTTATGGTATTGTTTATCTTCGGGAAAGTAATTGTATCAGCTAATATTACACATATTAGATATAATATAGAATAATCGCTTTCAACTTCTGTCTGAAGATATAGAATGATGTATGTAACTGTTTGTTTAAGGATATTAAAACAAGTCAACGAGAAGGCGTGTCTGCGTGCGCCATTTTGATTGGTTAGTTTAGCATTGTGTCAATACGACTCGTAATAAGTCCTCGTGCCACTCGGATAAACATTCCAATCAATAAGCTGTCCCTTTGTACTCTTGTATCTGTTCTGTTTCTTTCTATTCTTTTATTGTGTGTACATAAACCAATAAATAAATGCGGTATTTTTTTCAATAACATTTCTGTAGTTGATGATACAGATTGATGATCTCTGATTAGATTTTGAAGTGCATGCAAATCCTTCGGGTTCAGTTAGAAAAATTAAATCGACACACAATATTGCAACCAGATAACAATTTAACAAAATACTAATCTTAAATCTCAGGCACATGTAAAAGCTGTATGTATGTAGGTATAGGTATTTGTATCATATCATATTTATTCAATGGATTTCATACCAATAAAGAACTTATTCATTATCGTTATGACCCGGACAGACTCAAGCGGCGAAGGTTATTAACTGTGTGATAATAAATTCGCCTTTGAATGTCTATCGGCTGGATCTAATATAAATTCTAGTATAGACAGCAAAAAAACCATGCTTCACCTACTTCTTTGTGAATGACAAGACATATTTCTTTTCAATAACAAAATATTTGCATGGATATGTCAAAATGGCGCTACAAAAATATGGATTATCATGCTTACAAAAACTGCTGCAATACTTTATGTATTTACAAAGCTAGTGAGGGAAGTACTAATTAAAGGATTATGTCTCAATACTGTCAATAACAGCAGGCTCACGAACTTCAATATTTATGTTAGTTATTATACCTATCCACGATAATATAAAGTTGCAAATATAACCATTGTCCATTGTTTACTTCAACGGTGTCAATTTATCTCATGTGTAACATTCCGATTTAATTCATCGTTTATCGCAACTTGTCTTTGTCTGTCCGTCAGTAACTTAATACAATTATAACTCAAGGTTTTCAGGTTTTCTTCAACTTAGGATAGATAAATTCCATGTTAGTAAATGCTAGTTAAAGCGTAATATCTTTTTAGGTTTTCTTCGATCATCTATTTGTTTTTTGATGATTTTTCTAACCAATAATAGAAGTAGAGTTACCTGAAGAAGTAGTCTCTGAAGCTTCCCTGCTACCTGCTTGATACAATGCTTTATATAAAATGCACACCCTTCTGTCGTCAACAAAAAAAAGTAAACGTCTCAACTCTCAATAATTGTTACATACAGGGTTACTTTTGGACGCCCCTTCGAATTGAATGAATGAATTTTTAACATCATCCCAGATCAACAGCAGTAGGAGTAGGAGCACAGACAATTTATGAAAAAAAAAAACAACTTCATACGACATTTTTTTTTTCAAATTTTCCAAAACATAAGAAGACATGGTCACTACATGTTTACTGTCTAGCCACGTCTCCTAAAATACAAGATATACAGTAAGTTAACTAAATATATTTCTACTTGTTGCAGTATCGATGCGTACGCGCCGCATCAGCCAGTTCGCGCCGTTGCTCATAGCGCTGGTGGGGCTCCCAGCGAGGGGCAAGAGTCAGCTCGCTCACCGCCTTGCCAGGCACCTTAATTGGAATGGAGAGAGTACCAAAGGTATGTAATAAAAACTGTTTGTAAATCGGACGCGTTTCCTGTTACCAGTCCTACTACAATGTTGCAGTTTAGCGGAATATGTCGAGATTTTTCTTTACAACCAAAACTATTACGGTAAGTATATAGGTACTCGAAGATTGATGATTGTGGTAAAATTAAGCAATGTGTAAATAGAGAGAGTGAATCAAGTCGAATGTTGCCTGTACCTATTCGAGAAAAATTATCAAACTCTATTTATAACCAGCGTAGGTATAAAACATTTAAAACACTCTGAAACATCGAATAAGTACATTATAAATTTTTTCCTTTTTTGATATTTTTAAATAGGTACCAATCTAACCACAAAATAGATACTTTGTTGTGACCTGTATTTATGACGCCCTCAAATCAGTAGGTATTTATTACCACCAATCTAACCATAAAAGTAGATATTTTGAAGGTGTATATTAACGTACAAGTCAGTAGATATTTACTTATTTAGTACCTATAACTACATATAAACTATCGTTTAATAAAAAAATTGCTGATTTAAAATGTCAGTCACCATCCCTATTGTGAATTCTAATTGGACCTTGTTATAAAAAGGTCTTAATTTGCTTCGTTTCTCTCCTCACGAAGCCCTGACCCAGATGACAATCTGTTGATCTTGAGCTCGTCGCTAAGAATCGCATCGCGACACAGCCTATTCAAATATCTCTCTCTTTTGCTCAAGATTAGATAATAGAACGTTTTAGCAAAACTTCTTTGAATTGAAGCTGATAAATAATAAACGCTGAGTAATAAACGTTGAAACCGATAATAATATTTATGTTTTATCATTGAGTTACGTATGCTAATTTGATAAATAAACAAATAATGAATGGAATCACAAGAATTTCATGAAGCTAAAAAATAACGATTGTTTTTCTAGTACAAAATGTAATAGTTATGTACATAATGGTATCCGAGATATGTTATTTGAATTATGTAACACACCTAATCAATGTTTGATAGTATCATTAATATCATGAATAAAAGCCTCTACCAAACAATTAATAATTAAATATTTAAGTACTTTACGACCTAGAATGTGAAAGCAATAACCTTTCGTTTATCTACTTCAAAATACATAGAAACTTAGTATATATAAATACTAGGTATATTAACCTATTTTTCCTAATTTTGATAAGTGTGTAGGTAATGTTGTTTGTTTCTTCTAAGCATTTTTTTTATTAATTATCAATATTATATTTTTATCTTTTGGGTTTTACCCAGCAAACTGTATTCTGGAAATATGTTTTATCTAATAGTAATAATTAGATAATTACGAATTTATTGTAAATTCGAATCAAGTCATCTATGTACTTAGTTTGATTTTTTCGATTTTGATTTCTAAAATATGTAGATATTGGCAGCATTATTTGCTACCTACCTACCTACTCGTATAATTTTTTTTTATAATATCAGTAGATAGTAAATTCATTCTGATAAATTACGTAGTTATATGTTAGAAAACCAAGCACTAGTAACAATGCATAAAAACGGTTATAACTTGAATCGCTTATACAGGTGTCCGGTAAGTAGCTCGACAAACTTAAGGGGGAGATAGGTGGTTGGGTCACCTACCAACATATATAAAAACCCAACAGGTTAATTAGTATTCAATGTCTACCAAGTGTCAATTGAAATTAAACCCACCCAACTATATAAATTAGAAGACTAAAATATTCACCATCTAGAAGAAATTATACTTTGAAACCTTGAGCATCAAAAACTACGCGCTTTTCCTTTTTGTTAACTGTTCGCTAGAAGTAAGCAGGTTTCTCAACGACTCTTCCTTTTGCAGTATTCGAGTGCAGCGAGTACCGGCGCCGTCACATGGCACTTTACGGTAGCCACGATATCTTCCGAGCTGACAACCAGCAGGGCTCCGCTATCCGCCGGCAGAGCGCCCGCGAGGCTGTCCAAGACGCCGTCTTGTGTCTCAAGGAGGGAAATTGTGTCGCTGTAAGTATATTATTATTATTTACAACGAAAATCTGCCAGTTTCTCCGTTTACAATTTCCTTTAAACTTTAATTAAGTCAGCAATATGGCATCAATTACTTACAGAAGTTGAATATTGCGGTTTACGCAACAATTCTTATATTATTACCGCTGAATGTATCAAATTGCAGGAAATTACGATGTTTTTGATTATGCAAGTGATCAGTGAATTATTTTATAATCAGGGCAATTATTTGCACTTATTGAAAATAAAGTAGAATAAGTAAATAATGTGCATACACGGCTTATAATAGATATGGATACATACATTGTATTAATTTATACTGACCTCAAAACATGCCAAAATTACCCATTTCGTACAGTCGTAGGTGTACCAATTACAGCACCTAACCGGTTATTTAAAAACCACAAATCGAAGAACCAATTTAGTTCTTAGAGACTATACGTAAAGTTGGAACCAACAATAAATTAGATCCTGTTCAATTAAAACTTGCAAATCGCTCTGCTAAATTACTATCTAACCTTTAAATACCCTAAGAAGCCTATAACTATATCTTCAGGTATTCGATGGAACAAACATAACCCGGGAGCAACGTCGTGATCTACAAGATTACTGCCTCAATGACATGGGCTTCAGGATTCTATTCATCGAGTGCGTTTGTGAAGACCAAGAACTCCTCGAGAGGAATATCATTGAGATCCTTCATTACTCCGCTGATTATAAAAACATGAGCGAAGTAGAAGCTGTTGACGATTTGAGGAAGAAAATGGAGCACTACATGAGGCAATATGAGCCTATTGACGCAGACCTGGAGAATATCAGCTTCGTTCGCGTCGAGAACATGGGAGAGACGGTGACGGCGCACAAAGTCGCCGGGCAGAAAGAGTCTGGCATTCTCGGATACTTGTCCGGAATGAGAGGACTGCCCCAGACATTGTATTTCACTCGGGTAAGAAATTTTCCATTTCGTTGCGTAATATTTCTATTTATTAAAGCGTTAGATAAACATGTTTTTCATATAGAATCGCACATTTCAAGACGGATACAGACGGCTAATGAGTTTAAACAGTCTGTTATTGCATCGTAATTTGCTTGTCAGTAAAGTGGGTAAATTATTGATTTTCTATTTCGTACTAGTAGGTACCTACATTAACTCGAGACAGTCTTTATTTGTCATCAGTGATACGCATAAAATATAATAGAATTATATACATACGTTACGTTTTAATGTTATAATACGACGTACGTATCTAAAATATTCAAATTCGTAGGTAAATTCCCATAACGTGCCAACTGCGTCCACTTACTACACTATAAGGTGTTTACATAATTTAATATAGGTGATATTTTCTTCGGATTAAACAGCCTTATTAAATTGTTCGTATAGAATTTATTTTATACTTAGTCATGGCGCTTGTTATGATTTTGTCAACACATCCAATTTGTCTTTATGACCTGCTCCTCAGAATCATGATTAGTCTGTTGATACTAAACTCACACGAATACTTCAATTTATTTTTAGCCTCGTGCTGCTCAGAAGACTAATGTCGTAATCCATTCGTTTAAATTTTGTGTAGGTACTTATTTAATTTTGATCTCCGTGAAAGACAAACTATTTACAATAGGTACATTTTCGCTCAAATTTCAAAGTCTGTCTTTAATGAAAAATAAAAACACAGTTTCTACGACTGTTCCAACAGCATGGTGAGAGTGAATACAACGTCCTGGGCCGCATCGGGGGCGACGCTAACCTCTCGCCTCGTGGGCAATTATACGGGCATGCGTTGGCCGAGCACATCAACTCGATGGCCGATCGCGAGCCAATCAGCGTTTGGACTTCAGAATTGAGACGAACCAAGCAAACTGCTGCAGAAATTGCAGCTCCGAAGAGGGCTATCCGTGCGCTCAATGAGTTGGATGCTGTAAGTATTCTTATTTTGTTAAATCAATTACATTTATTCGCAAATGATAAGCACAATCTTAAGCTGCGATTTAGTCATTGTCATCAATCAATATTGTTTAACAACGGCTGAGAATCAATACATTTATAGTTGAAAAACAAAAATAGCTGCTTGGTATTTGTGACTATATTTATATGCTTATTGGATACGCATTCCTTTATCGCGTGTTGATGTGATAGTATCGCCATTTAATGAAAACATGTTTGTGTATTTACATAAAATTCACTACCTAATAGTTATTTATGGTACGATTCATTCAAAATACATTGCTCTATTTTAGTTACATCCTTGAAGTAACTTCCTATTACTTGAAACGTCAACGGAAATCACAAAGCAAAACATAGTTATTGAACAAACAAACTGCGCTCAAAAACCGATCAATATTACTTGCAGTTTTTGCTACAAGGTTTTTAACTGTCAAATTGTTCGGAGAATTTTAGACCTTCGCGATTTTATGTGCATAAGTACCTATATTGTTTAGATTTTCACAGTAGGTATATTACGATAACTGCATTGCTACCTATATGTAGAATGTGTTCTGAGGTTTTTAAAATCAGATAAAATGAATTAATAATAATATTGATTCTCCATTTAGATGCCTCCGCATCTAATCTTAGAGTCAATATTTTTAGGTAACAAATAGTAAATTCTGAAAGAATCTACATAATAAACGATTGGTAGGTAGGTATATAACACGAGGATAAAAAGGGTAAACCTTGAACAAAAATTACCATTTATAATCATTGTGTTATACCCATCGAGACAATATTTCATATAACATAAACATGTGTACTTTTCATCACTAAGTAATAATAGCAGCACCATACATGTTGCTAGTGTTGGCAATGAATATTGGTCCTTATTGTGATGATAATAAAGATGATAAAGGTGCAGCTAGCTAGGTACAGTAGGTAACCACATCGCATAAAGTTGGCCCACAACTGTTACATGAGATTGATTTACGACTGTTTGTTGGCATAACGACCTACATCAAGATATGACGTTGTTGTGACTATTCTTCGTTGACCATGTGCTATTGGAAAATTATGTTGAAGTCTAATAGATCATATCTTTGATACACGTGAGTTGGAACAGGTGATTTTGCAATAATAGGGTCATAATGTATTCATTATCGATGCGGATATTATATATTATTTTTAATTTATCGAACCATGTCGCTTTGTGTTGATATTGAATTTTAAAAATAGATTTCTAAATGCCCAGTGTAACAAACCACATTAAAGACGTGAACAGTGGACAATACCGGCAGAAGAAAAGCAGTCTTATGTTGTTATGTCTGATAATAAAGCCATTATTCAGTAACAAAATACAACAACAAAGTCGAGCTGAAAAATACTGTACTTACCTACTTCACATAAGTATTTTGGTCATAAATTTTCCATTGCGAATCGATTACAATAAACCAAACTCAATTTCACAAGCTTATCTAACAACACTAGAAATTGTACACAAATGAAGTCGTATTTTTCCTGAATGCTGACAAATATATATCTGATCCCCAGGGCATCTGCGAAGGTCTAACATACGAGGAGATGCAAGAGCGTTTCCCTCAGGAATTCGCATGGCGCGACCAGGACAAGCTCCGATATAGATACCCATGGGGAGAGTCATACATCGACATCATGACCCGCCTTCGCCCTGTCCTCTCGGCTTTGGAAGACGAGCACAATGTCGTTGTTGTTGGCCATCAGGCAGTTCTGCGCTGCATGCTTGGATACTTCCTTGATGCTAAGCTTGGTGAGTTGATTGTTGAATCTTGTAGGATTCACGGCATTTTCAGCTTTATAAAGAGGTAAAGTTTGTGAGGTTGTAGGGGGTAATCTCTGGATCTACTGAACCGATTTTGAAAATTCTTTTACCAATAGAAAGCCACGTTATTAGTAAGTGTCATAGGCTATATTTTTATCCGGGGAAAAGATAAGATCCCATGGGAACGTGGGTGAAACCGCGGGGGACAGCTATTATTAATATAAAAAAATATTGAGTTAAAAGATTCATTAAAAATTTTGCGGATAAGGAAATTATGATTATTGTGTAAAAGGAATTCATTTACCATAATTATAATATTAATATGTACTAAAATAGATTGACTCGATCCGCTTCATTCCACTTGACGCTTTGTTTTCCATATGACGTCATAGCATCTAATAAATTAGGTGGCTCTTATGAAAGAAATTACATGCCCTAAATTTGTGGCATCTAAAGCTGCTCGCTATCCCAGCATGCACACAGCCTTTCATGTTGATACTGTGCTGGATACATAGTAGATAACGTCAGTTAGTTACTTCTATTGTAAATACAAACATGATTAATCACTTTAGCTTTTCGGAAGTTATCAAACAAACACAAGGCGATGATAGCTCAGTGGTAAGTGACGTCGAATACCGCGGCGAAGGTCGTGGGTTCGAATCCTACATTGAGCTTGAGCTTTTGGTGAAGGAAAACATCGTGAGGAAACCATAGCACGGTGGTAGGGTACTTTGTAGTACCCGACTGGCTGGCTACCACCGTCAAGTTAAACTCTATCGCCAAGCACCTGTCGGTGTGTTCCGACAGCTACACTTGAGAGCCAGTTCCCATCTAGGCTTTGTGTGCTTACCACCTTCGGCCACATCATCACTTACCATGGTGAGATTGTGGTCAAACACAAGCTTATACAAAGTAAAAAAAAACAAATGAACCTCTTCGCTCGCAGAACATCTGAACGATGATCGTGCCAAAACAATAGAGAATAAATAATTCCATGATCAATCTTTACTTTCCTTTGAACATGCTCTTAAAACTTTTTAATTTGCATCATTCCAGACGAGTTACCCTACATGACGGTGCCCCTCCACACGATCGTGAAGCTAACATCATACGGCTACAAATACAAGGTAGAGATGATCAAGCTGCCCGTGGAATGTGTGGACACGCACCGCAAACAACCCAATGTGAGTCTTGATGCTAGGACAATATTTAACTAGACTATGTACCTGAACAGGCATCTGTGGATTTACGAATAGGAAGTCACGCGATCTGAGATATATTAGGTACCTAAATCTTTGTTAGGTAGTCTAGAATTTATTGCTTCATTTTAAATTTTTGTGTCTACATAAAAAGCTTTTATTTAGTGACCAACTTGTTGTAGAAAACTTATCAACTAAATACTTTATTAGGCTATTTTAATCGTTACCATAAAGGTGACGAATCGAAAATACATTGCGTCTATATTCATTATTGTTTACCATATTTTATCTTAGATTATAAAAATCGTTCTTCGAATTCGATTTAATACTTTCACATCAATCTTATTCAGTATAACTGATACCAATATTAGTCATGGTTACTTATCTGAATATTGTTTTTATATTGTTACAGAACTGCTCAATAACCAGGAGTACCGACGATGCCCTCGTGACGGTTCCGTCGCACTACGACACCCTCCCATCAAACTTGTGGCAGAACTCCACTGAAGCACAACTTTAGGCTTCGTTGTCGGGGCCCTAAAGGGTCCTACGGCGCCCAAATTACCAAACCAGCATTACTAGGGTCAACACCCGCAGATCTTGTGTTCTGGTTATCCACGGTTGTGAAATACCCTGGATCAAAAGTGAATACGCCACGCCAAGATGTTTCAGGAGTCATCTAGCGACCTCTATGAGGAAAGACTTTGGTGTGACTGTGTTTTCACCGTTTATAAGTGTTAAACTGCACGTCGAGCGATAGTTTTAATTTTGATTTAAGATTTAATTTTAAGTTTCAAGTGTCATATTCGTATTGACAATCGAGATCTCCGATCAACACAATTAGCTCAATTGAATTCGTACAAAATAAATTTTATTTGAATTATAAATGTGACTGCATACAATTTGCGCATGTGAATTTAAATCTTCCAACTTGATACTAATAAGACTGAGAGAAAGGAATTGTTACCTCTCCAATGAATCAACGTCGAGTCATGATCACCTATCCATAATAACATTTTGTGTTCTTTCTTACATTAAGTAGGTACGACGATAGCTCCCTTATTATCACTGCTTCTTTATTTTTAGAATAATTATTATAGCACTTAAAATGTTTTACATCATTATAATATTTTAAGTTTCACTTCATATATTAGTGAACGTAATCATTTCATACATAAATAAGGACCAATTTGGATCCGGTTGTTATACATTCTATTTTAAAATAGCGTTAAAAATTATGTAGGTACTGTACTTTTATAAATTACCTAACGTTAAGTTATCAATTATAATTCTAAGCTATGTTTAGAGTCACTACTATAGTTGCACTTGTATGTATCACTTTGCGGTAAAGCCGGGATATATTTCGCAATTTAAAAAAACTAAGAGGGGTTTGTGCTATCACCTTGCTTACTTATTCTTAACTTTGTGACTATTAAGTATACATTAAGTATCCAATAATTGTAGAACTTAACTTTTAAACTGAGATGTACTTAGGACAATGTATAGGTGTAATTATAAGATGTAGGTTGAAATCATAGAATGTAAGTATAGTGACCGTCAATTACTGTTGGTATGCTCCAACGACGAAGTTTGACTACGGGATACAATTCTGGGAAGTTATTCTTGCTCTCTTTATGTATCCTAGGATTGTGTCTCCTTTTTAAAGCAGTCCATTAGTAATATAGTTGTCTTGAATTATCTTCGCATGTATTTTTATAATAAATTAGTATGATACTTAACTATTGTTTTATTTTTTGTGCAAAATTACTGATGGATACTTTACCACGCTGCCATGAACTGTGACTATGTTAATTCCTCCTCAATATTCGATGTTTTTGTGTACTCTACCATTGACTACCATTGCAACGAAAACTACGCCTTATCGCGTTGGATTAAAAGCTAGTTTACTATAGTAAAAATAAAAAGATGACGTGAAGGTTATATTAAATAAAAACAGTACAAATGCCGAATCATTAGATTAATTTTGAGCATGATGACGGAAACAAATTACCTACCTACGTTATTAGCTAGCCATTTTTTGTGAGGAATATTTATATCTACAGATTTATTGGACCTATCTCAAATCGTCTTTATAGTTTCATATGACTTAGTAGCGAAATATTTAAAGTTATTTATCTTTTATTTTATGTCACAAGTCTAAGAAACAGGCAGGCGGATCACCTGATGGTAAGTAGCTACCGTCGCCTATAAACATTAGCAATAGCAGAGGAATTGCCAATGTGTTGTAGACTTTTTTACAATGCTTTGTAGGTAGCTTATCTACTTATTAATATGTACTAGTAATAAAATTTATGTTTAAATAGGTAATATTTTTTTTTGGCAAATTATACCTACCTTAGGCTGAGACTCCACCAAATCCGAGCGGAGCCGAGTGGAGCGGAGATGTGTTTTAAAAAACCAATAGAATAGCTGAGCGGTGACGAGATGTGTGAATAACGAAATTCTATTGGTTGTTTAAAACACATCTCCGCTCCGCTCAGCTTTGGTGGAGTCTCAGCCTTACGCCTGTATTTACCTATGTACACTCATGCATGCTGATGATTTTATCTAATGCGAGCGCTCAAATCCATACTAATATTATAAATGCGAAAGTGTGTCTGTCTGTCTCTTACCGCTACACGCTTAAACCGCTGAACCGATTTAGATGAAAGTTGGAACCTTGGAGAAGGACAGGATATTTTTTATGACGGGAAAAGATAAGATCCCTCGGGAAAGCGGGTGAAATCCCGGAATACTAGTAATTAATATGTCGGAAATTAGAAAATGAGAAACATTTCAAATGTGTAGATAATAATATTTGGTATTTTTTTTTATTCTGGATAAGCTTGTGTTTGACCACAATCTCACCATGGTAAGTGTTGAGGTGGCCGAAGGTGGTAAGCACACAAAGCCTAGACGGGAACTGGCTCTCAAGTGCAGCTGTCGGATAGGTCCGATAGGTGCTTGGCGACAGATTTTCAACTTAAGGGTGGTAGCCAGCCTGTCGGGTACTACAAAGTACCCTACCACCGTGCTATGGTTTCCTCACGATGTTTTCCTTCACCGAAAGATCAAGCTCATTGTAGGATTCGAACCCACGCACGACCTTCGCCGCGGTATCCGACGTCACTACCACTGAGCTATCATCGCCATCGTGTAGTCCTATTATTCGGCATGCAATAAAAAAATCTATCGCAAATTTAACAAAATTTTATCGATCCATCCTGGCAGAGGCACATAAAACCCAAACTTTGGATCCAGGAAACAAGCAATGATCGTACCAACAAGAAATTACATGAATTTTGGTTATTTACAAACTTATGAGTAACATTTCGTATGAGACATTAGAAAGTTTCATACAATCGAAACCAGTGTAACGGAGTGAGGGTCATGACCAGCTGCGGTACGGCCATCGATCACTTTGAAGGTTGCTCTTATAATTGTATGCAGATTAGGATCTGAGTTACACAAGAAAAAATATCATAATGTCTATGATAAAGCAACTAGTAGGTAGGTAACTAGTGCAGGTTATTATTTTTTAATTGATACGTAACATCTTACATCTCTCAGGTGATTCTTGTAACAGGAAGCCGGGTGGTCAGATAGGGACGAAAGAGTGCGATTTTATTTCCTCTATTGTAGTGGAGGCAAAGGGTTTTAGCCCATACAGCCTCAAAGTCAAAACTCATTTATTGATCAATCAGCGCGCGCGGTGGTAGAGTTGGTTGTCAGGTTGATAGGTACATTATATGGTATACCAAGGTGACATGTCAGATACCTATGCGATACTGTAATTATTATTTTAAATTTTATTAAAAAAAAAAGCCAATAGGTCCAAAAATATTTAAAAATAGCTGAGTATCTTGCCGGTTCTTCTCAGTTTTTCTTATACCAATAGCGACAACGAGGCAAGCGGGTCACCTGATGGTAAGTGACTAGAATAGACATTCATTAGCAATACCAGGGGCATTGTTAATGTAATGTACACCTTATTACAATGCCTTAAAAGGCTCTCAAGTGCAACTACTACAGATTTTAACCTCGAGGGTAGCCAGCCAGACTTATACTACGAACTGGTGGTAACTTCTGTAGCTCGACCTTCAGTCAGATATGACGGAAATAACAGAACGTGTTACCTCAAAGTGCTGTCGACCTGAAAAATCGAAGGTAAATAAATACTAATCGAAGGCTATCTTATCCCAAACTAAGCAGAGCTTGTAATATGGAAACCAGGACAAACAGACATGTTCATGCACACAAATGTCTGTCCTGGGATGGGAATCGAACCCACGACCTGCGGCGTGATAGGTAGTGTACCCCAACCGGCCCGAAGATATTTTCCCACGTCAACGAAAACAAAATCTAATTGCTTTTATGAAGTTATTCGCAAGTGAATAACAATGCTACGGAACCCTAAAAAACAATAGATACTTACCCAAATGTGTTTGCGTCCCCTCTCGTAGGTAATACTTAGTTCCGTATTTTCGGTAAATTCAGATGTCCTTAACAGACCTCGAGGCGGCGTGTGACGTCAATAAATTAAAAGATTATTACGGTGCGTGGGAACTGAACAATTCAGAAATAATTAAATTATCTACTATTTTTAACAAATTGAAGACCACCTGACATTGGCAAGAGAGCGACAAGATGTTTGAGACATTGGTCGAGGCAATGAATATTAGCTATCTCTTGTGCGATCAGAATTCTAATGTCCACTCACGGACTGTTAGACGGTACATACTAAAAGTACTGCTAAAACGCAGGATACTGTTTATTACCTTTGGCTTGAGTCATATACTCCATGAAACTAGATAAGAATTTAATTACGTGATAATAAAGATAGCAAAAACACTCCGATTTATACTGCTATGCACTTTAAGGTGATTATCGTGATTGATGGTGTTCATTTCATTCATCGATTAGCTGACGGCTCATACTAATGAAACGTCACACTGTGGTCCATTGATCAATGCGTGCACTCGGAAACAAGTGAGAGGCTCACGGCCGTGGCTTACTTCATTGACAGATGGTGCTCCTACGAGCTCCTACGATACGACCCGCCGAACCCGAGCGAAAAATACTCACGCATTGTCATACAAATCGTTAACAGGCGCACACGCCGCCCGCGACCCGTGGTACCTACCTGTAACACGTCATTCTATTTTTAAAATTAGTGTTTACGATACAAACATGAAGATTGTTGTGCATGTGTGACTACTGATTAGTGGAATTGTTGTGGAAAACGTGAAAATTGTAAGCTAAGTAAGTTTTCCGGTATTGATGTTTATCTATTTGCTACATAAAGTTAAACATAGTCAAATTTATTACAATACAATAGGTATGTGAGAAGACGATATTTATAACGTCTTTTTACGCTCGAAATAAAAAAAATCTAGGTACTATGAACTTTTGGGAACTTTGCTTCCGTAGTCAATTGTCATGATCATCGTTATGAGTGTAATAGTACCTAGATATTATTATCTAAGTAAAATAAGTAATTTGAAAAAAAAAACTGGTAAAAAATAAAAATATTGCGAAGGTTTAATTTCATTTTCTTCTATGATTTCATCGAATCCTAATGTTAAGTTAGATACATGCTAATAAAACACCGGTTATACAGTCGAGTATGGCAATGAAAATTAACTTACAAGGTCTATTTTATTGTTTACATGACCATAGAACTGAGATTTTAAGAACACGTGTAAGCAATTCACGTGTTTATAATTTGCTTGCTTTAGCCGAAAATAAAAAACAGCTACGATAAAAGGAATTATAACTAAAAGTCCAGCCAAATGCAACATTTAGATATGTAATTGATTTAGTTCAGTTACAACAACATTTCGTATTAATCGCTTTGGCTATAATATTATATTTTACAGCCCATATTATGTTCAATAGGTACACGCTCGTAATTGGTAATTATAACGGAGCGATCTTTGAGAAGTTTGCCTTGGCCGGAGAACAGGATCCAAATATATTATTTATACCCACAAGTTGAGAGCAGACAGTTTTTTACGATAGGTATAATAAAAAATAATACAAGGTATTGTTTGTGATTCATTTAATTACTCAATGGTAGACAGATGCAGTGGGAACAAAAACTTTACGGAATGACCTTACCGATTCGGATCCATGGACCGTTTCCCTTGCAGAGAAGCGGTGGCTACCATTCTGCCCCGAATTTTGAGAAGTTTATATCAGATCTGTCTCTGAAACCGATAAATATAAGAAGTGTGTGTTTCGTAGATGTTATTATGTTCAATACTCATTATAAACACAAAGAGAACAATTTTGACCACAGACGACCTACTTTTCTTGCGCAATAAATATCACGCTTTAGGAACAGATATTTAAAGTATTGTATTTGCAATTTGGATAGAAGCTATTTTTTTTTTTTTGTATTCAGGTGGACACCGACCGTTTTGTCACTGAAATATTATTTGGAGATACAATTATTCAAGTTTGCAGTCTGATTTCTCCACATTCTTAGTCAGAATGTGCGCTATTTTGAAAGGAATTCTACAATTCCTTTGTCAATCAACATAATTATCGAAATACGAGTTTAAGATATCTATCAATTAGGCAAATCAAATCAACACAAATCTCTTATCGCTAAGATACATTAGTGAAGTAGGTAACAAGAACAATGTTGATCATCAACATAAGTATCAATAAATCAAACAGAGACGTGATACATCACCGAAAGCAATCCGCGCCAAAACCTATTCATGAATCTATGATTTGTCTGCGAACAGTGATGCAACTGCAAATGTTATATCGAATTGACTTGCAAATTCCGTGTTTACTTCACTGTTTATAAAGGTAAATAATTTACAGAGACCAAGATACATAAGACAGAAGACACAAGGAAATCATAGGCAACATACCTATTATTTCATTGCGAATAGGTACATTTTGAGAGACCATTATATTAGTTACCTAATTAACAGCTACTTATACAGGTGTCCGGTAAGTAGTTCGACAAACTTAAAGGGTAAAAACATGTTTTTTTTTCCAAAAGTAGTCATTTGTTTATTGATTAGTGTTACGTTTTCATCGCATTTCAATCTTTTTCGTGATCATGGATACGTTAAAAATTCGAGTAATTATGGAATATCAGTACCGTCGTGGCAAAACGCGGCACAAGCGGCACGCAACATCAACGACGTTTACGGAGCTAACACTACAAACCAACGCACCACCTGTTATTGGTTTGCTCGCTTCCGTTCTGGAAATTTCGACCTGAAAAATGAACCTCGCGGTCGTCCGAAGACTTTGGTCGACAATGACGAATTAAAGGCGATTGTGGAAGATGATACACAATCTACGGCTGAATTAGCAGCAGCTTTCGACGTTAGCGTCAAAACAATATTGGTCCATCTGCGTCAAATTGGCAAGGTAAAAAAGCTTGACAAATGGGTGCCCCACGAACTCAATGATCGCCAGCGCGAAGTACGCGTCGAGACGTGCCTTGCACTGCTCAACAGATACACAAATGAAGGAATTTTGAACCGCATTGTTACCTGCGATGAAAAATTGGTTCTGTTTGATACCGCAAGCGCTCAGCAAGTTGGTTGGATCCTGGTTCAGCACCTAAACAATGCCCTAAGCGAAAACTTACCCCTAGAAAAGTGATGGTCACTGTTTGGTGGTCTAGCGCCGGTGTGATTCATCACAGTTTCTTACCAAACGGGATGAGCATTACTGCAGATGTGTACTGTGAAGAACTGAACACAATGATGGAGAAGCTGGCACATCTCCAACCAGCATTGGTCAATCGCTCGTCTCCGCTGCTCCTGCACGACAACGCGTGACCTCATACTGCACAGCAGACGGTCTCCAAGTTGCAAGAACTGGAGTTGGAAGCTCTTCGTCATCCGCCCTACTCACCAGACCTTGCGCCTACAGACAACTACTTTTTCCAGAATTTGGATAACTTCTTGGCGGGAAAAAAATTCAATACCCGAGAGGCAGTACAAAATGCCTTTGAAGAATTTGTTGCCTCCCGTCCAGCTGATTTCTTTAAGAAGGGCATCAATAAACTGCCACTGCGTTGGCAAAGTGGCATTGATTGCATGGGTGATTACTTCGATTAATACAAATCAAAAATACATGAAAAAAAATCGTTTAAATGTTTTCATACAAAACGGCAATTTCATAGGTAAAGACCTAATATATAAACTGGAGACTGCATCTTCAAAATGGTGAGTGGTCAAGCGACTTACACTTCCATGGATCCTATCTTGAAAGAAACGAGTTAGCCAAACACAAGCTGGTAACATTTCCAGTATTTCCACAGTATTATTATGGAAAGAGCTGCCTATTCCCATTGCAAAGAACGTCGAACTAAAGTCGGAT
This sequence comes from Ochropacha duplaris, assembly GCA_951361185.1. Lineage (NCBI taxonomy): Eukaryota > Metazoa > Arthropoda > Insecta > Lepidoptera > Drepanidae > Ochropacha > Ochropacha duplaris. The sequence goes on along the minus strand of OX592704.1, from coordinate 3,357,526 downwards.
TTTATTAGCTGGAGTATACTGACAGAGCGCAATGTGATTACTAGGTACTGTTTAATGGTTTGACCATATAACTTTTTATCAATAAAAGTCAATCTAATATCAGCGTTTACACGTATTCTCGTTTGAAGGTGATGATCACAGAGCAAATGCGATGATGCTCAGTGGCAGTGACGTCGAATACCGCGGCGAAGGTCGTGAGTTCGAATCCTACAATGAGCTTGAGCTTTCGGTGAAGGAAAACATCATGAAGAAACCATAGCACGGTGGTATCGGTGTGTTCCGACAGCTGAACTTAAGAGCCAGTTCCCATCTAAGCTTTGTGTGCTTACCACAAAGACTTTTAACTTATACTAGTATATATAAATCTCTTTGTTCGACCAATCATCACTTGCCATGGTGAGATTGTGGTCAAACACAAACTTATCCAGAATAAAAAATCATTCATTATTTTACGAAATAAGTAATTTCTTAGTAACGAAATATTTATTACGACAACTGTCAAATATATAAAAGATGTAGGTAATCTTACTAACTTGCCAATTGAAGGCTGACTGCCCTGGTGTTGCAAGCGTCTATAGGCTACGGTAACCGCTTACCGTCAGGTCGGCCGTATCCAATCCATTCAAGAGTTGAATAAACAGACAGACACAAAGATACACACATACACACTACAAACGTATAACACCCTTTATCGTCGGTTTAAACCCCGCCGAAAAATAGGGGTTTTGTTTAGATCACTAGGCTCTAATCTTCTTCTCCGAGATCTTCTAAAAAATGTAGGTTAAAATTAGATAGGTACTGACAGGTACAAGAAATTTCCTATTATAATATAAGTAGGTTTGTACCTAAGCATTGAGTTATTATTGGGATATTTTTGTATACTTTGCAACATTTTAGATTTTTTACGCTCCACTAATAGATACTGAAGTTTAAAAATAGGTACCCACTAGTGATAATTATATCGTGGGATACCCAATGAAAGCGTACCTACATCAACAACGCAGTCATGAGATGCACCTGATTGGGTGCGTAGAATCGCCCCGTATTACTATTATTTTCTTTAGTAAATGGTTCCTATTCGTATCCTTTCCAGGATGAACGAGCAAGACCTTATGGTGGCGCGCGCCATTGCCGCGGAGTCGCGGGAGAACTCACCGGGAGGTTCCCCGGGACCACTCAGGAAAAATCCCTTAACCAAAGTAGTTGATAGACTCAACACTTTCAGGTAAAATATTTTTGAAGAGGTACGAGGTAGGTATACCTATAACGCATGGGCAGCGAATTTTGTAAGATAATCGTAACGTTGTAATATAATATTTGATTTATATATTTATTTAAGAAAAGAGCTGAAAATTCAAAAACATTATTTATGACCAAGCGAACACGAAATGAATAAATCATAGTTGCAATATTTTGCCATTTGGAGGAGACCTAAAAACTGTAGGTATAAAATAACATACAATTAACATTCGTAAATGATTTTAAAGCCATTATTTTCAAATTAAACGCTCCTCGTTATTTGAAATTGGCGGGCTATACGGGAGTCCCTTATTTAGACTACTAGCCTAAAAAAATTTGATTAGAGAATACAATATGAAGAGTACAGAGATGAATAAACTTAGGTAGGTACATATTCATAAGAAAGACTTGAAAGAAGCTCAGTGCTCGATGAGAGCAAGGGATAGTTTTCTGCGACGAGGCTGCATATGCTCTTTGCCTTCCCTAGAAAACGTAAAATGAAAAAAATATAAAAAAAACAAAATTTTTTTTGGTTTCCACGCAGAGGGACTTTTTGGCGGGAACTTGCGAAGTGAAGTTGCGTTTTCATTGTAGTATTTTTTTTAGTGTCAGTGTCACTTTATTGTAAGCTGTGCGGCGTGCGCATGTTTCTCTATCTGTCTCTCTCTCTCTCTCTCTCTCTTATAGAAAGCAAGCCAGATATGTTTTCATTTCTATTTATATATACAGGGTGGTGACGACGTAACGACATATTGGGTACCGCGTTAGTAGTTAGTACACCAAGTTTCATCAAATTACATTGAACGGTAAAGCCACAGGAAATTATTTTCACTTTAATCATTTTAATGTTTAAATCAGCTAGAGTAGCTAGACGGACCAAAATTCAGATTTACCTACATGCTTAAAACACAACCAAATAAAATGTGCGGCTCAGAAATCGTCGGTTGATGAAATTTAGACCTTATAACCATAGCGTTAAAATCATTATTAGCGCGCTGCGCGGGCGTCGATGCCTACTTGCATGAATGAAACAATACACCTACAAAGGAACCGCGGCGGCCGGTCTTTGCCTAAAACTGTGCCAGTAGTGCCTACAGGTCATTTGAGGTCAATAGGTAATATTAATAAAGAGTGTTGTGTTTCGTTTAGATTATTTTCGTAATTAGTTTGTTTGAAAATTTCGCTTTTTGTCTGTTGATGTAATACCAGATTTAATTATCACAAAGTATTTTGATTGACTAGTAGTGACCGTGTTTTAATTTAATGTCGTTACGTCGTCACCACTCTGTATATACCGGGTGATTTTTTTTACCGTCTTGATAATAACATGGTGTGTTATGTTTGTGGAATAGAATCTATGGACGTTAATATTTGTGTACTAGCATTTCGGTTATTAAAGTTCAGAAAATCCAATAAAATACATAAAAAGATAACATTCTACACGGCGCGGCGGCGCGTGCGTAATAGTAAATAAAATAGGTGCCTACACTGCCTATTACTACCAAGAACGGGATCGCGCATGAATGAAGTGCGAGCGAAATAGATAGCGTCAGTACCTACGCATTTCTACCGTTGCGGTTTAACAAACTGTTATTTTAGAGATTTCGATCTTCCCTTCATACTTTTAAGGGCTTAGGACCATCTAACATGCTGTAGTTGTGTTACATGTTAAACTTTATCATTACCTACTCATAACATTATTTGTCAGAACGAATAAAATAGTTGATACCTACAAGATTATACGTTAACTACAACTACAACATACTAGGCGTATTTAAAAGATTGAAATCAACTTATTTACAAATTACACTGATAATGACAAAATAATTAAGTACCTTTTAGCGATATCGCAGTAATTGTTCAAAGTGTCCACCGTTTCTCTCGTTTGTTAAACTACAAAGGGTGTTTCTATCACTTTTTAAAATATTAAAAGCGTCTATTATGCGATGTTTTAACACACTGACACTGCGAGCTTCTTCAGTGTACACCAACCGTTTTAGTTCGGCCCACAAATAAGTCCAAAGGGGTTAGGTCTGGCAGTTCACAGGTCCCCCGCGACCTATCCACCTGCCACTGAACTGACTGTCCAGATACTCGCGCACCGATCTTTTTTAAAGGGCTGGACAGTTGATACGTATTCAAAATCAAAGTAGTGCTGGGAATTTGCGGATCCGGAATAACCTGCCGGCGAAGAGATTGAAGATGTTGTGGTTCTGTATACATTCGCCTTGTCCCATTATATGGCATCCGACGACTATCCTAATTCTATGATCGTACGCAAAACTACGATAATTTCTATGTTGACAAGATATTTTCAAAAATAACCTAAAAAATTTTTTTTACATTCAGTAACATTAAAGCTTCGGCTTTCACTTAAAAAAAGACGTGAATTATTTTCTTCTATCTCGTTACTATTGTCATCTTTTGACTGGCGGTGGTGATGGCGATGGGAATAGTAAAATTTGGTCACATTTTTGTCTTTACGAGGGCGTTACATAGATGGCAGGGTTTATAGTTTGAAATAGGTTATCTACCTAGTAATTGATATCTTCGTAAAATTATCTGTGGTAACAGACGTCATGTCATTCATAGTAAAGAAATCTTCTATTTTACGAAACGAAACATAACATAACCAATAAATTATTTCGTGTTGAATAAAGTAAATGACTCTTTTTTTGTTTCATGATGTGTGTTGTGTTTAAGTGAAATGATTAAATATGAGATTACCAAGGATATTTCATAAAGAGCGCTATGAAGATGGATAAAATTAAATCCAAATATGCCTGTTCAAGTCAGGAAACCGCCGAAGAAGAAGATAGGTACACAATTTTTATAAGCATTTCAAACATGATTTTAATCGCACTTAGCTCCAGCAGCCAATGGAATTTGCAATGACAATACTGACTGCATGTATAGCTATTGTAAAATAATTGTCCTTGCTATGTAATGAAGACCTACGATGTGTCCATGATAATTTTATTCTAAATATTGCCTGAAGTACATACACTTACTCCAACCCATCTAGCTAGTGAATTATTATAGTTTAACTATATAGACGGGCCGGTTGGCGTGGTTGGTTGATACAATGCCTATCACGTCGCAGGTCGTGGGTTCGATTCCCATCCAGGACACACATTTGTGTGTATGAACATGTCTGTTTGTCCTGAGTCTGGGTGTAATTATCTATTTAAGTATGTATTTACAACAAAAAAAGTAGTCTATGTAGTATATCAGTCATCTGGTTTCCATATTACAAGCTTTGCTTAGTTTGGGATCAGATAGCCGTGTGTGAAAAATGTCCGAGGATATTTATTTATTTATTTCCAAGTCATAACCTCTTGAAAAATAAATAATTAGTTACATATCCGATGAAAATCATATTAGTCCGGTTTTTTCATTCATCCTTATTCCATAGTCTATGGTAATTATTTTTTTAAAAGCTTTAGTTACAAAATTATCAAGCCTTAAACAATTTCTTTATTTTCTTTTATGTTAAAGCCACGTTAAATTCACAGTAAAATCTAGTCCTAGTCCGTATAAGTCCAGTCAGGTTTTAGTGAAATTGGTGGTCGTTCCACAAAATCATCACGGACTTTTTGAGACAACATGAAAAGCCACGATACACGCTTTTATTTCACTTTTGCACTTAGATTGATCTTTATTTTATAGGTAAGCATCTGCAATGAATTAAATAACGATTCTTACTTCGAAGCATTCAAGTGCAATAATTCAACTAGCATAGTTCTGATTTCTTAGAATTATATTAACTTCTTCTATCGCGTTATTCGTTCTGACGAGACATGTGTAACTTAGTGGTTGTCTTCTTTTGACGAATTCAATAAAATCGATAAGATCGTAATACGCGTACCGAGTTACCGAGATAACGATGACAAAAAGTCGTCAACCTTGACGATTCCCGCGTCAGAGATAGGTTCTGACATTTGCCTTTTTCCATTGGCACTGGCAAGTTGGCAACATTCGTAATTCGCGCCATTATCATTCATAGTGATAAGTTCAATGATATGCGCTTTTTTTTTTAAATTCTGGATAGGCATGTGTTTGACCACAATCTCACCATGGTAAGTGATGATGTGGCCGAAGATGGTAAGCACACATAGCCTAGATGGGAACTGGCTCTCAAGTGCAGCTGTCGGAACACACGATAGGTGTTTTGGCGACAGATTTTCAACTTGAGGGTGGTAGCCAGCCACTACAAAGTACCCTACCACCGTGCTATGGTTTCCTCACGATGTTTTCCTTCACCGAAAGCTCAAGCTCATTGTAGGATTCGAACCCACGACCTTCGCCGCGGTATTCGACGTCACTTACCACTGAGCTATCATCGCCTATCAGCTTATGAGAGCTGTCAATTATTCGAAACAATCGTGAGCGCGTTCGTTCGTAATATTCATAACACCTTAACCCCAAATCCTCGTCACAACTCATATTTAATTGATGAAAAAAAATCGCGTGTCAGTCAGCTCTGACGCCCGACTGGAGTTTACTCTTTAATAGTGCTGCCATCTATTGTCAGGTACGTACTGCATGAACCATCGATTTTACTACCCATAAATTTTTCTTACCAGGGTCTAAATCTATTCAAAGGAGTAAACTCTAAAAAATATATTGGATGTTCAATACGCTGGCACTTCTTATCTTATATCAACTGACTTATGTTTTTTTTAATACTGTGAGCTGTGAGCATCTAGTCCATGGTTCACGTGCGTTCCTCGGAACAATAACTAACATGGAAGCCGGGCTAAAATAAGAAATGAAATGCATATACTTTACCTTTTTTTACTTTCGACGTTAATAATGCGTGGGAAAGAGACATATAATACCGTTCTGTTTCGTTATTATGCAGGTTGTCACAAGCTATTTTTTGGCTAGTGATGGGCTTATCATCGACATTGTCGTGTCGATATAAGTCATCAAAGCAAACAAGTAAATATAGTTAGTACTAGCTGTGCCCGCGACTTCGTCCGCGTGGAATAGTGACTTTGGGCATATCTTTTGGTTTATTTTGGATTAACAAATGTTCGACGTGATTCTTTAAATTGACATAACTTTTTTATTTAAGAACCGATTGACATGAAACAAACACTAAATGTTAAGTGAAGCTTACCACAATATATTAGTGAAAACCACATCCGAATACGCCGTTTCTGAGATTAGCTTGCACAAACAGACAAAATTCTAACAATCATTGTTTTGGGTGCTATTGCGTTGATAAAGGACCCAATAATATTTTTTCTCATATATATTCCATGTACAGATAGCGATCCGTTACATTTTTATTATGTGTACCTATAGATAGAATAGTTTTCTATTATATATTTTTTAATTAATATAGTTTATCCTTTTCTTAACATTCCCATGTTATTATAATTTATTATCAGTAGAGGCGCTGGCTGTCGACGGATAATCTGCCAAGTGTGGCTGTGGTTTACTAACGGATTTACCACGACGGAACTTCGGCGTCGGAATATCAGTCAAGTGTGGTAGGAAAGAGACGATAAGAATTTGACACAAGTATAAATGAAACTACAATTATTAATTTAATGTCTTTATTAATCATTAAAATCCATACTAATACTAATTTACTAATTAATATTATAATTATAAAATATTATAAATGCGAAAGTGTGTCTGTCTGTCTGTTACCTCTTCACGCTTAAACCGCCGAACCGATTTAGATGAAATTCGGATAGGGATTGTTGGAGTCCCGGGAAAAAACATAGGATAGTTTTTATCCTAGGAATCACCCTTTAAGGGGGTGAAAAGGGGGTGGAAGTTTGTATGAGAAAAACTATTATGATTATTGATGCACTGACTCCATTTCATTTTCATTTCACCATCATTAGGAAATCTGCAATAGTATTGAAATGATTATCGATAACCATTTTTACATCACTTTATTTGTTAGCATTATAAGAGGACCAAAGAGGACCATTTGACATTTTGCTTGTGACACGTTCAAAAATAATAAAAACAAACAGCCATGTTTTGTTTCATTCCCACATTACGATATGCTAATTGACATAAATGAATAAACTGTATAGTACTCGGTTTTTATTTTAGCCCGTCTTCCATGTTAGTTATTGTTCCGAGGTGCGTTCCGAATCGTTGACAGGTCTCAACTGTTATAGGCGTGATATCTTCCTGAATCGAAACGCTAATATAATTATTGGGAATGTATCCTAAATCACGAAACTTTAAAATTTTAAACCCACGCGTATACGCTCCTGTGACACGGTTTCCGTCGAATAAAAAATGTAGGACCCCAGCCCAACCCGCGGCTCCTTCAGTCTGACTCACGCTGACCCATGTACCAGTTTTAGGACAATGACTCTTGTTTGACCTACACAAACTAATTCCACAATGTCCAAATTAAATTGGTGATGATTATCAAAATATCTTTGCCATATCTGATGGCTAAGGTAGACCATTGCATAACGTCAATTTTTTTTTTTAACCTTATCCATAAACTTAAGCGACAGGGTCATCACCCTTGGTTGCTCGCGTGTAGATCACCTGTCCGTGGTGTTGGACTACTTGTTTGATTAATCCTTTTTCTCTAAGTTCGATGAGAGATCGCCTGGCAAGGGATCCTCGCACCTTCAACCTCTCAGAGACAACTGCAGGTGTGATCAGTTTGTACTGGGGCACTTCCTTGTAGAGTTTCTCATATGTAGCTTTGTCAAACAATACTTGGTTGTTTAACTTGTCACGGACTTTTCCTTTGGACCACTTCTTCTTCTTGGCTTTACCGCCACCGGATCCCTCCTTCTTCTTTTGGGTTTTTTGGGGCTGTTTGGCCGAAGCCTTTGTGTCCTTCTTGGGCGGCATCTTGAAACCGGAAAGAAAGAGATCAATATCTTTGGTCTTCTCAGACATGTGGTTGTCTTATTAGCAGAAGTGCAATTTAGATATTAGCTGTTTTATTTTGTGTTTCATTTTCCTACTCCAGTAAATCAGTACAAGCAATGGTCTTTTATACTGAAGGTTATCCATGCAATGGATCATTCACTGGTCAGACTGGAATTGGCATGACTGCATGACATTTGACCATTCAGACTATTCACATTCCTGATAATATCAAAATCTTATCATAAAGTACGCTTAGTAAGTCTGCTTATATAATTACTGATCGTCACTTGTTCTTATTATTTACATGTTCTCTGTCTATATTCAGGACAATAGGCGGTTAATTGATATTACTTTTTCTGGTAGTTTCTGTGCGTGCGAAATGCTAGTTAATTAGCGAATCGCTTTCATTAGAGAAATGGTGAACAAGTGACGGGGCCGCGCTGTAGCTTTCAGTTCCCAAGCCGACGTAGATTTTCTTTATTTCAGCTCTATATTTACCTCTCGAATTGTAATAGAAATTGCAGAATTTACATGCATGCTTAATTATAATTCAAGTAAAAGTAACTTTCTTTTCTTGTATCTAATTTCGAAAAATCCACCTGATGAGACACTTACTCTATGTAGCTACAAAAAGTTATTGGGGTGCAAAATAATGTGAATGTTAAATTGTCTTTAAATCTCGTATAAAAAGAAGAAATACGTACATAACTAATCGCATAAAATTGTAAAATAATCAAACGCACACGGGTTATCGAGCAAGCAATAAAAATTAATACATGATTCGATAACATGCGAGCGGGTGCACGCGAGAATGCTTACACGCCCGGACTGCGGCCGCATCTTGCCAAATAATGACCAAGAATTCAGGAATAACTGTGGGAAGGAACGTAAAAAATACAGCATTTACCAGTTACCTGCGCTCCTGACATTCCGAACGGGTCAAATCAACGTTATTATATATCTACACATGGTTTTATCTTACCTTACCGCATAAAAACCCCTAATGCTCTGTTTATTTGTGATAAATAGTTGGCTTAAATATTAACAAGTTAATAAGCTAGTATAATCATTGAACTAAACAGACCCACGTATCATCTTTGTGGTCGATATAATCCAAGTCTTGACTATCGCTTTCAGTAAATATTATAATTTCAGCGATAACAGCGTCAAGCCACCTTTTGTTTGCAATTTTGGAGCACTCGGTGGCATCGTGCTCTTGCTCGTCCATCCAGCTCGGCAGGCAGGCAGGCAGGCAGTCGACCGCACGCTCCTCACGCGGTATCACGTACGTTCGATCGCGGCAGGCGGACTCGCAGACGCGCGATTACGAGCTCGTATAATTTCCGTATACTTCAACAATTCGCAACTCTCGCACAGCCTTGTGATATCAAACATCCAGTCGAGCGAGCCTCATGTGTCCGAAATTTTGCAACACGATTTCGCGCTTCGACCGGCACTAGTAGAAGGTTGCGGTACCAAAACATCGCCAATTGTGAAACTTTACTCAACATTTCCACGTTAACTTCTCAATTTGCAAGTTGCAACCAATTCGAAGAGCGCGCTACTGTAATTTATTGTGTGACTCAAAGAATTCGGTCGTCTTAAATTGCGGGCGCAGAAAGTGATGTGATTGTAGATTCAAAGGTTAATAGCAAAAAAATATTACAATTAACTATTTATTGAGTGATGTGTTGTTAATATTTTGGGAACAATGTTGTCGATGGATTCCTTGTGGTGCGGTTCGGACAGTGAGCTGTCGACACTGAAGGTGTGCAAGGGTACGCCGGAGAGACCGGATTATCGACTGACTCGACGAAAGCCTTCCACCAAGAGTCTCATACCGCAAGCCTTGCTCCACGCTTTGCCAGAACCGCAGACCAGAAGCCATAGGAGACGAAGGTCCGGCACATGGCCGTAAGCATTATAAATAATCACAGCCATCTTCTATATGGCTTTTTATTCATATATTCCATCTTACCTTTTTGATTCGATCGATCATCCACTTAAAGCCTAGCTTCTAACACCTTTCCGAACGGTCTACGGCCTTCGCTGTAATCCGTAGAGCTATTCCGAAATTTTAAAATGATCTATAAATATTTACTAAATAAGAACAAATTTTTGCGTAGCCTAATTGCCGATTCAATTATGATGCCGGCTTCGCAATAATTTGCGAAAAATTTAAGGTTCAGTACAGAAATTAATTAAAGTAATTATCTGTAAAGACAGTGATATGGGTTCTGCGAATGACAAATAAGATTGCCAATATGATGATTAATATATTTTTCCTGAAATTTTAATATATTTACTAAATCACTCACTCAAAGCTTAACCTGAAAATAGACCTAATTCCGTTAACGTTCTAGTTTCTGACATGATTTGAGCAACTTATGTACCTAGTGCAGCTAGACTAGTTAAACTCGTCTTTGGAACGGCATGTAATGAGAATGAGGCAGTGTCACAATGCATGATCGATAGTATTGAAATTTTATATGAAATATTTTATATCTTTTATTTTATTGATTGTCAATTACCTCGTTAGTAAACTTTCTATTCCATTATTTGTGCTGATTTCTCATTAGCGGTGCTTTAAAACTATATCAAGTTTCCTTACACCGTCATCGGATTCCACATTCTAGGTTGCCTGTAGCTACATTATTATGGTTTCACTAAGACTACCTTTATGTGTTTGTGTAAATCTGACCCAGTTAGCCTATGAAGCGTTCGGCTTCAACCTTCCTAACTTTGGCCCATATTCTAATTACTATTAGAAAAAATCAAGGCTATTTTTTATTTTACCCATCCTGTGTGCATATTATTTGCCAGTGATAAAAAATTTCGCCGGTAAAGTTTTTATTTAGGCCACCTTAGGAAAGATGACACTTTGTTACGTTTATAGTTCTACGTAATACGTTTCTCTAAAGTGCATTTTTGCACATATGAGATCATCGTCATTTGACTCTTCAAGATTCAGCGGATTGTACAAATAAATAAAGATAATATCGTGATTATTAATTCCGGTCAAGTTCGTTCTAAGATGCTATTTACTCGGAATTATTATATTGTCAAGTTGGACATAGCTTATCCTATTCAGGAACATCATTTCCGTTAGAAAACCGAACCATTAGAACATGGATAATGCTATATATGCAGGACTTGTAAGATACGGTAATAATTTAAAACCAATAAAGTTAATAGGCTTCGTGAAGAGAATTTATTTTATAGAATTTATTGAGACAGATGTTAATTTGCATTAAATAAAGTTTATACAATTGTACCATTTGGAGTTTGTCAACTCTGAATATAATATTTTTCGTATTACTACTTTTATTGTTTGACGTATCAAATCAAATTATTTTACCCTGTGCTAGCGACAAATCATGTGAATTACATCATTACACATAGTTCAATGTATTTACTTTATCATAATACTATAAGTAGTAATATATGTACTTTTATTTCTCAAAAGAATTACACAAGTTTGCAGAAATATTATACTATGTAAGTTGTTAACAAATTAAACATACTTGCAGTTGAAACTTTCATTGCTAGGCTAAAATAGCCTGTATTCGTGAAGAGCAGGCCCATGCCTGTGTGTACAAAATTAACTGAAATACTGTAATCTCGTTTTTTTCCTCTAAATATGTGGATCCTCTTATATCTTGCATTTGCATCTTTCGCAGAACTTTCAAACGCAGTTTCAATACATAAGCATCCATAGCAAGAAGACACATTCAATCTATATGCTCCCATGATGAAAATATACCTAAACGAAGTGAAGTTAAAATATCATTAACATTTAAGACTCGAAGAGTTGTATCTCTCTTTTAGTCTATGGTTGTGTGTAACTGAGGTTGTAGTCAGTCCGCTTCATGTAACATTACCGTGTTCCGGCATTGCATTAGCCAGTCCCTTTCCAAGGCCGGTGACGCTTCACTTCCCTCCCAAATTCATACATATTACCGCATATGTGTACATTGGGTCACGTATGCTTAATACCTATTAAATTATCTGTAGTATCCACAATGAGATTATGTGGTATCACTATCAACCTATTCAAAGTTATATCATCATCAAAAACAGCTCCCTTATTATCATGATCAACAATAGTTACGTCCTCTGATATTACTGTTCTAAGTATTACGTGTGTTACAATGTTTACCTACACAGAAGTTATTCAACATGGTGGTATTTCGCTTTATCTCCGTAATTTCACCAACTAAACTGTGCCGGTGGTGGAATAAGCAATGATGAGCAAACGTTCAAACTTCTGAAGCGATAGAGCTATACCATAAGCGGAAAGAATAAGTTTGCAGAAATTAATGACCCGAATAACGGATCCACAAGTAAATTGTGTTTCACGCGTCCTCATAATGTTATCGCTAAATTAAAATCATGTTTCTTAAAATTATTTTTTCGAAAATTACGTGTTGGTCTTGTATATAATAACTTTTCAAAAACGTATCAACTCAAAATGGGAATGTTTAATTTAGTCTTGCAAGGATTGCCTTTCATATTTCTTTATTGTACCGTCTCATAAGGTTGTTTTTGAATCGATTTCATACATAATTAAGATTAAAAAGAGCACAATAGTTACATCCGTGATCCTAGTATTAATAGCATTATAATGATCAGCCGTGTTTATTTCCTAGAAATTAAGAACTAACAAAAGTAATCCTTCAGAATGCCCCCACGGTTCGTCAGACATCGCACGATCATACTGTACAATGACACGATATTTATGTCCATCATTCTATTTACGGTATCAAGTTATTGTGAAGCAATGAATAGATCCAGTACATCATTTTATTGTCGCGATATGAGGCCGCCAGGTTTTTGCACGTATAAATAGAGAAACGGTTTTCCCGTATATCTGATAGATGGTACTAGGCTTTTGTTTGTTTGATCCAGATCCTTAAAGCAACTGGACATTATGTAAATATTTCCCCAAATTTGCTTAATTTTGTGACGCTCGTATTTCACATCACATCTACGTTACACAAAATATTCGGTTGATCTCGTGAATTTTCTACTTTATTCGAACTTAAACATAAATTCATTGAAATCCCTGAATTTTCATTTGTTTTCGCTTCGTTGCCTCTTCCTAGTAAACACTGAATGAGAGCATTTTCGCACAAGCTCACATGGTGACATGTGGCACGGTTAGAAATTTATTACGGCCAACAGATGCTGCGACACGAAGCTTGAGATTGCTTTTCTAGTTCATATGTCAATTTCCTTAGTGCTTTAAGGCAGCCAGTGAAATGTTTTATTCCGTTTACTTCACTTGAGAACCTTAGCTGGGAGCCAAAATTTTCATAATATTTGTCCTAATTTTCCTTACTTCGGTTGGCATAGTATACCATGTATCAAAAATACGTAAGTATTTAGTGTTTCATATTTTTGTATATTGCTTCTTATGTAATCTCTTTTTTACCTTGGATAAGCTTGTCTTTGACCACCATGGTAAATAATGATGTAACATAAATTCTACAAATACTCTCTAGAAGATTCCAGAATTTTTTGTCCAACTTATTACAATAATAGATTTGGCTTTTTTTTCGTCCTCGCCAAGTGTCGTTTAATTAGTATACAATAACGAGTTTTTTCATCGTAGAATATTGATTTCACATTCATAAAGTCCATTAAGCTAGTTGGCGAATAAATGTTTATGCTTCTGTTGCCATAGTAAAGGTCAGTAAAGGTTTGAAGTTATTTCCAATTCATAGTGTGATTTCTACCATATACATTCATATTATATATAGCTCCTTCAAATTCATTTTTTTTGTTGCATGCCTTTTCTTATAAAAATGGTTCCATGTTAAATGTAATTTTCATATTGCTGAATGCTATCACATTTTACTACAACGACACAACTTATTAATGGACCAATAGTAGATATTTTATAAAACAAAACACATGATTTCTGTAACTTTGTGAAGTTGTCATGGAAAAAAAAGTCATGTACCAATTTGGTGTATTATGATTTTAACCGTTTTCTTATGTCTGTCTTTTATGCCTATAAATAGTAAATAAAAATTGATGAGATCTATGCCCAACTACAATGGCCACTAAGTTAAGGAATAGGTAGTAATTTTGATAAATTTGACAATTTGAAGTTAGAATAAAGATTTTGTTTAATAATTATTAAAATAATCACCAATAACATTACACAACACAAATATCTACGGCACTTTGTAATGTCATTAAATTCAATATAATTTTGAATACAATGTGGTAGGTAGGTGTTATTTCTATTAAACTGACATAAATTCAAGAATATTGTTAATTTTGCGAACGTTCGCTATGACATTGATAGAACAGCAATAATAATAATATATGTATATTCTGGGACATTATTCATACACGGCCATCTGATCCCAAACAAAGCAGAGCTTGTATTATGAAAACAGACAACTGATATTATTAGACTCATCAAACATTCATGCACACTTAATCCTGAGTGGGAATTGAATGAACCCTATATCCTTGGCGTATCTACAGGTAGTGTATCCATCCAGGGGCTCTACCAAATTTACCTAAACTTCATTGTTTTTCTGTCAATTATAACTTTTGTCCATACATTCTGACGTTGGCACAAAGACAATTCAGTTGAGGCCGAGTTGAATCGCAAAAATATTTGGTGGTAACCCACTGCCACTCCAACTCGATAAACAATAGAGGTAGCTATCGAATTATATAATCGATAATACTCTATGAATTAAATGTTATGGTTTGTTCAATTTCATTTTATTATGACGTCTTGTTTGTCGCCTCCTCGAGAGTGAAAGTCAATGTACAGTAGCCAACGTAATGTTCGACCATAACCGTTTAGTCCTACTATGTCGTAATAATCTTATTTTGTTGCCGACTGTATGAAAAAACTTTCTGTGACATTTTGACCGATATGAGAAAGCTTAACGGCTCATTAGACTGATATTTACACATGAAAAGAAACCTGAACAGCACTGTGTAAACTTGTAATTTCACAAAAAAATGAAAATAATACAAAATGCTGAGATCAGTTTAAGGATTTAGCTAAAAAAATACAATAACCCATTAATTCGAACCATCCTAAGGACCAAACCTGAATCGGTGGAGGTAAGTAGATCACCCATTATATGAATTAACTAACATACTGAAAACCAAAGTACGTACGCACTAGTATGTTTATTTAGTCTGTGAGTCGTATCAATTGTATTACATTAATATTAAGGTTATCGATAACGGGTCTATCCATCCACTTGGTGACCTCATGCTTCTGGTGCCAGGAGTCATCTGTATGGGGGACTGGGGTGATATTTCAACGGCGGGTCACTACACTATCTATCCATAAGGTGATAGTTACTATCTCTATGGCTGTAGCCTGTAGTAGGTAAAACTTTCTCATTCCATCAAAATTGTTCAATAAAAATTCACGAAATCGTAAGGAACTGATCTTAATTGTATAAAACAAACAAAATAAGGAGTTGGTATTAGACGATTATGGAGAAATATAATTTTAGCCCTAGATTGTAGAAAATGCATGCTTCAATAAGCGGAGAAGACTAGCTATGCATAAAAATATGTTATGGTAGGTTTAGACAGAGGTCTAAATATGACACTAGAAAATTTGGATTAACCGATAAATTCGTTTTACTTGACCATACGAAATTATCTAACAGGTGATGCTAGTAAATAGATCAACTTTGCTGGCTGTACCGTAACTAACATCTCAATGTACTGAACCTATATACATGTACTAATAGACGATTCATGTCGATAGATAAAACAACATTCGATTCGATATAGCAACCACGCTGATTGGACTATGAACTGATGAACTTATTTCTGGGGTTATTGATGATTGTGATCAATATTTTTGATGAAAGGAAACACTTAGAAACATGATCCTCTATCGATAAAATGTCACAGCAAAGTCAAACAAAAATATTCTGCTCAAGAAAAAGCAATAATAGGAAATTCACTTGGCCATGATGGCTTGTAATTTAGATCTCTGGTTGTATTAAAAATTCCACAAATGTTCGATACAGAAGGATGATACGGTCTATAAGAATTTCTTGAGTATAATATACATTTCTAACTTAAATTTTGTTCAAGTGGGTTTAGGACTTACATTTTCAACTTAAGTTAGCAAGTGGAGTTTTCCATCTCAGCCGCAGGGGAAATTACGTTATCTAGGTGAAGATTAACTTCATGAAATGCAACATTATCAAGGTTTACCAATGAAAGGAGTTCTACACGAATTTTGCATACCGATCAGTATCCGTCATCACCTCTACATAATATTGCTTCTACAATAAAAGTAAATAAGCACAGCATGGATAAGAAATCGAGTCGTGTTTGCAATTTGCGACACATTTCTTCACATACATTTTTAAAACATTGTTTACAATTGGTACTTGTATAGTTTAGATCAGCATCGAATTGCTTCGATATTTCAAATATGGGCTTAATTTATTAATTTAATCAGAACTCGCTGAATCAACCATATTTTATGGATAATTATCTAAACTAAATTAGCTTCTGTTATTACTACTTCGAAAGTTATCAAACCTCCCCCAGAACAAGGCCAGCTAGTGATGGAAATGAAGGTTATAGAACCTTCATTCCCTCACAGTGATTAACATGGCGTGACGAAATGGTGGCGGCGATGCGCCACCACGCCACTTTATGTCGGTCAATGCTGCCGTGTTGACACCTTCCACTCGTAACACACGATCGATTCATAATAGCTGTACGTATAGCCTCGCCCAAATGATTATTAGGCATGATTACTTAGCCTAAATAAAAGCTGTTTCTAGTTTCGTTTTTCTTTGTTCATTGTTGACATTCTTTGGCTTTCGATACAGATGATTGTTATATCAAGCCAAATATGTTCGTTCGTGGGTGAGTTTGTTCTGCGAGTGAACTCGGTCAAACCCAACGGGCCAGGCGACTATATCGGTCAATGTCGTGTCGTGACGCTGCGACAAGGTACGTCAAATACACTCAGTATCCAATAAAAATAATATGCTAAACAGACCGGCGCGGCGCGATAATATCAATAATGGAAAATATATTTATAGACCGATCATGCTAATACCTATCATGTGATCGCTTCTGATTTAAATTCCAAATTTTAATCTGACCTCCGAGCGAATTGAGATTATAATTTACAGACGATCCTGATTTGAAAGAAACCTCTGATAAGATCTGCTTAGTCGGATGCAAAGACTTTAAACTTATACTATAGACCGGACATAGCGAACAAAATCGTAATCCAAAACTTAAATACTTATGTACTCTGGAGTACATAAGTCTAGTTTGGCACCACTCACCGATAGATGACTATTATACTCACCACTGCATGTCAAGACGTATTTGTGTCCACAAAAAAAAAACATTTTCTGCGAAAATATGCCGAGTTACGCATTACGAAACTGCAAATCGCGATATGGTAAAACGACTGGACCTAACATCGGTTTATTTTCGTAAGTATTATTTATATTTACTCAGTAATTAATTAGAACTCAATATATTTTATAAATAGTTCTAGAACATTGCAAATTTTGTAATATACGCCCGCTATTGTTGAGTAGCTTAACCATGCCTTGTAAGAGATGAATGTTGTTTATCGATTTTGTTATCGATAAAATTTTATGAGGTAATTCTTTTTCGGACTTCATTGAAGAAAATAATTAAACTTTTAATGATTTTTCGGACCGTCTTCTTCAAATTAATATTCATTCTGCTTATACCATCCTCAAATACTGCCTGTACCAAAATTTACATATACTCTTCGCCGTAGTCGTGGGCTGGTGCGTGATGATGGCAAGCGACTCGACGGTATGGATTCTACTGATACTTTGATTCCTTGGAAGATGGGTCGGCCTTTAGTGTGGGACGCTACCTGTGTCGACAATTTGGCACCGTCTCATCTTCCAGAGTCCGCAGTTAGGGCAGATGGTACCGCTACTTGCGCTGAGAATCTCAAACGGCGCAAGTATAGCAATCTTGATAGTTGAGTCGTTTGGGGTTGAGACAATGGGGCCGTGGGGACCAGCTGCTCACCGCGTTTTCCGTGTCATCGCTAAACGCCTCATCGAAGCGTCACGTGACCGGAGTGCTGGCGAATACTTTGCAACGTATTAGCATTACCATTCAAAGAGTCAGTGCTGCAAGTATTCTGGGCACGCTACCACCTGACAGCTTTCTGGACCAGTTGGCTTATGTTTATGTTTATTCATCCAAATAGGCCTTCACAGGCGCTTCACTTATGAATTGTCAGATTCTAATAACTCTAATGCACGGTTCGGAAGGTTGCTTTTGCTGAGAAGCCGGCAATAACCGCGTTTGTTGTATCGGAGCCCCCTTAAATATATATTTTATTTTGTTTTTAGTATTTGTTGTTATAGTGGCAGGAAAATTTCAACTGTCTAGCTATCGCGGTTCTTGAGATACAGCCTGGTGACAGACAGACAGACAGACAGCGAAGTCTTAGTAATAGGGTCCCGTTTTTACCCTTTGGGTACGGAACCCTAAAAAAAGATCTTCAAACAACTGAGCCGATTTTCTTGAAACATAGGTCAGAACACTCTCGAAATCTAGGTGATGCAGTCCTAACCATACTTAATAATAATAATTTATATGTAAAAATAATTTTGAAAATAAATAATAACATTTTATTGCTTTATATTTTTTGTATTTGTTTTATTCTATTGTGTATGTAAATGTGAACAAATAAACGTCTTTTATTATCGATAGTCGATACCTAATATCTGAATGCTTGGTAACATCCCTATCACGTATGTTTGCTATTCAAAGATAGATGGCGACATTGAGGCATGGACTGGGATCACAGTTTTTCTATGACATTTCTTCTGATAGCCGTTCTATTGTATCTATATTTAAATTTCTTTGGTCGGATGGAATGGTTCGTTCGAGATGCCAAGTGCCGACAATCGCGATAATAGAGCGAAGCGAACACACCAAGGTCAGAACTGTCACTTGGGACGAGTGGAGCCTTCTTCCTGCGTGCGCGCGGTTCGCCAGCCAGTCGCTCGCCGCGTCGCCTCACGCGCGTCTTCGCGTAAACATACCCCCACTCGTTTCCTGCAAGTATTTTATTTACGAGAATGCCATTAAATCCAAGAGTCTTATGACTTGCTACATCAGCGTTAGTGAAATGATGTTCAGTATTATCAACGGTTTCATTCATGTTCGATTGAATAAATAAATTTTTTAACAATGGCGCGATAGTTTTTGTTTTGTGCAAATATATTCGGTATTGTGATATAATGTTTAAGAACATGTTACGGAGGCAATACTCTCACGAGTCCGGAAAGACGGAGCTTGTTAGGGCTAAGGAGGAGGATCGCAGGTATGTTTAATGGATGTGCAATATGATTATTTACCACATTCGTTGTTAAAAGTTTTAATACGTATAGCGCTTTTGTATCTTTCAATGGCCGTTTATAATGAATGCAACTTAGGCATAGGTTAGTTTAATTACTTGATAGCACAAGATTATTAAATATAGAAACGTAACAAACAAACGCAATAATAATAATATAATGATATTGTAACGAATACGATTGTGACATCAGCTAAACCGGTTACCTTTAAAATTGATTTTATTGAATAGTCTTAATGAAATCTCAAGAAATATTTAGCTATCAACAAACAAAACGACTGAAATTTATTGAAAACTATTAATTTATCAGCAGTCACATTAGATTGTTTAATCTTATCTACCACTTACAGATATCTTTAGAACGCATCTTCATTTAAAGCATAGCTTTTATTGTGCATTCGATCCAATATTTTGATAAAAATACTAAAAACAATGATTCATTAAATCGATACCTACTATTTAAAAAAAACTCATAAGAACTATGCGGGGGATTTGTCTAGTTTTATCCAATAGTTGTAAATTAAAACCAATACATGCAGGAATTATTTTTACGCAATTATGTATTACTTGAGATGCTACAGGTTTCTTAACATAGTGAAGGTATTTAGCTAAAAGAGGAAGAGAACGGAAGGCATCAAATCGAAGGAAAGGTCTTCTCTGATCACTAAAACAATCGAATCCCAGTTCACTATATGTGTTACCTTGTTCTCACTTACCTGAGCCATTATCTGTACCAGTTACTGTTCATGTGACTACAATAAGATTTTTTCTTGTATCTAGAACATCAATTTGCTGTTTTTCTTAACATTTTTTTTATTGTTGAATCCACTTGTGGATAACTTCACATACTGACGATTGTTTTGCTCATTAACAAGGTCACAATGGGGTTAATTCAGAAGTCTATTGTATACGTTCAATTGTAATTAAAATACAGTATGTTGGTATTTACGATTGTTTTTCTGTTATCATATTTATTTGTATTATCCCACTAATATTATAAATGTGAAAGTTTGGATGGATGGATGTTTGTTACTCTTTCACGCAATCACGCAACAGCTGAACGAATTTTGATGAAACTTGGCACACAGGTAGATCATATCCTGGAGTAACACATATGATTCTTTATATCCCGAAAGGATAAGATCCCTCGGGAATGTGGGTGAAACCGCGGGGGACAGCTAGTTAATAACATTGTAACAGTGGCGATGTCCGAAGCTAAAAAGTTAATAATATACCATTATGTAAGGAAAGTTTTACTATTTTAACACCCTTTAAACAGAACATAAATCTTTACTCGCTTCTTTCTTTACTAACCAAAAATATAAGTAAGTAGATAAATAAAATACTCAAACGATGAAAGGATCTATTGTAAATTAATCTTGTCACAGGATATTTTAGTAAACGTTTGTCCGATACATATAGTACAGGGCTCAAATAAAAGCTAAATTAATGTACTAAGTACAAAATATTTTAGTGACCTTTCTTCATAGGGCAAGTGTTTTTGCCAATATTTCGCGAAATACGTGAGTAAAGCCTGAAAATTTAAATTTTCGAGAAAAATTTGTCACCTTCGAAGTTCCATAGCTTGGCTCCTATGGGGTCAATAGAGCTGCGAATAATCTCAAAGTGTAGGTAATTTATTACAGTCTATAAGTGTAGAAAACATCGTTCGCAAAAAAATCATAGTTTTGGCCCTGGAGAGCCAATAGTGAAAAAAGTCCTAAAATTACGAAGTTTTTCTCAATTATCCCGGCTATCCCACTAAGGAAAGCCTGGGACTTTCGCGAGCGTCATCCTGGAAGGTGTCCGAACATATTCCAAAAGGTCTCGTTTAGTATCTTTAAAATAATGAAGTTTGGTCATAATTTTATTTAATTTTACTGTACTAATATCAGATAAATCGGTGTTGTACATGTCGGAGCCGAGAACTAATTCCAATAAATTGTCCTAAATACGAATGGACTTCACAACGTGCATTTGAATTTTACTTCCTCACGCGTGGCTATGTTTTCCTTATAGGAAAAAATCTATGGTAGATCCGTTACTTGGGTTTGTTATTATCGTTACGTTTGTTTTTTTTTAACTTACCTAGAATTTGGTTATTCGTTTGCAAATCGAACTTGGCAAGTATAGAAATAAATACCCACTGTAGATGAAATAATTTATTTTAACTAAATTCCAACGATTGTTCAGACCTGCCAGTTACGTTTAGCTTGTGTTACCGGTTGAGTGTTTGAATCTATTTATTCATCAAAGTCAAGGGAATTAGTTACTCAATCATGAAAATTTTAATACGTTCAGGTAAATTCATGTATTTTTTTACATACGCGCCGATAATTGAGCTGAAGTATTTATAAGTAAATCAGTTGTGTTACCATACATCAGTTCTAGAAAAAGCACTATTTTTCTAGGCGATATAGATACCTATGTACCTAAAGAAAAAAGCGTGGATAGAATCGAAGATTAGCAATTGCAGACAGTTTTATCGATTTGGGTCATATCTATCAATCTACCTACGTATGTTATCGTTTATGTTTATCGATTATATTATTCATTATTGTGCAATCCCTGACTTATACTGAATTTTGTTCCGTATTATTAAGTGATTATTGTACCTAATCTATTGATAAGAGCTAAATTTTATTCTGATTAACATAATCTTTACGTATCTATTTTAAGCTACATATCTATCCACATAATATTCTGGATAGTTCTGTTTTTATGGGCTTTAAAAATATGTGATGAACTGAGAATCCACCATATTATTCTATAGCTCAAAACACCTAGAAGTCTCCATCAGCAAAAACCACCATCATATTTATTATCACCAAATAAAATGAACCCATTTATGGCCAAGAGCTTTGAAGAGTTAGGTACTGAAAGAATTCGAAAATCGACGATATAGTTGCATTCTATTTTCAATTATTATTTTACTTGTTTCAGGAGAACAAGGTCCCTGAACGCACCGTCGCCAATACAACAGTTTGGACCATGCGGCAGGATAATGAAAAACTCCGCTATGGTTATGTAAGTATCACTTTATTTTTCTAAGCTAAGCCTAAGAGATTGAACGAGACAACAAACCTGTTTGGATCACACCCTAAAATAAAATATGGGATACTTTTTATCGTACTGGATGCAGTCAGGACTGCGGGGCAGAAACTGAATCATAATATTGAACACTTGAAGGCATTTGATACGGCGAAAGGCTAGACTTAAAAATAAAATATGTTCAGGAAGCAGTGGAAAATTAATTTCGCGCTCTATAAATTTTACTGCCAAACAATTTGCGTTAGTGTTTACAGTAGGTATTTAGGATCGTATTGTTTTTGTTAGCATCCAATTTGTTTTTGTAACCATTTTATCTAATTTGGATTGTTTCACCGTCAAGGACGCGTGAAACAAATCAGTGTTGCGTGATTTGATAACTTAAAACCGTAATTGGTTTTTATATGTGTAAATTTGCAGTATTGACATTCTAGAATACCCCTTCAAAAGTTCTAGAAAACAGCAAAATCAATTCAACATTAATATCCTATACTTTAACACCAGCTTGTAATTATTACAATTCCAGGCAAATCCAGGACCCGGCGTCGCAGCGGCTGACCTGGTACAAGCCACCGCTGACGGTCCTGGTCATCAAGAAGGTCCACGACGCCACAATACTGACGCCCTTCGTGCAGCTCGTTCATTGGCTGGTTCATGTAAGCCTTCATTTACTTGATACTTCACGTGTCTGCTAAAATCTGGCAATGATAGCTCAGTGGAAGGTCGTGGATTCGAATTCTACAATGAGCTTGAGCATTCGGTGAAGGAACAATTCGTGAGGAAACCACAGCATGGTGGTAGAATACATTGTAGTATTCGACTGGCTGGCTACCACCCTCAAATTGAAAATCTATCGCCAAGCACCTTGTGGTGTGTTGCATTTAAGACCTTGTAATAAGGTGTACCTACAACTCATTGGCAATGCCCCTGGTATTGCTAATGTCTTTAGGCGGTCGTAGTCACTTACCATCAGGTGACACGCCTGCCTGGTTGCCTGTTGGTATATAGGTACACTTATTGCAGTAGATACTGTAGTAATCAAAATAGTGTCACACTTTTTGCAAATCATAATCATGAGATTCTGATCTAGAAAATATGAAGATGCATTTAATGCTGGTATTCGCGTCGCTATAATTTAACAATGTTAGGTACATATAATTTTCCTCAATTAACCTTATTCCGCGAAACAAACATGTAATAGACAGCATCTGAAGGTGAATCAACTCCGCCCTAATTATAGTTTGTAAAGTGAGCACCAAAAGTTTGTTCAACTGGTTATTGGTTTAGAATCGCGTGCGCGTAAGCAACGTAGTTGGTTAACTATACCTACATGAAATAACTGCTCCTCCATTTATGTTGCTAAAAGCGAAAGTAGGATTTGATGATGAAATCCGCTGGTGAATGTCCTATGTCCAACCTCTCTAGTATAATAATTAACTATTAAACTAATTGCTAATAAAAGGTAATTTAATTAAATAAATGTCAAAACTACTATTCTGATTATTTGGGAATTAAAGAACAATGTTATTTATTGATCAAAATATTTTTATAACGCATTCCACATGGTATGTGAGAGTACCTAGTCAACATTGAAATTATCATCTGTTTACATAAAAGGCAATAAAATTAGATACTGACTGACTGATCTATCAACACACAGCTCAAACCGCTGAACGGATTGCGCTGAAATTCGGCACGCAGATAGTTATTATGACGTAGGTATTCGCTAAGAAAGGAATTGCATGGGGAAACGGGATCGCGGGTGAAACCGCGGGGCGGAAAGCTAGCGAAACATCCACCAAAGATTACATTTGTAACTAAGAGGAATAAAGTAAAGTATTTTATGATATAACATACAGGTTCAAAGGTTTTTTCGACCGCTCGATTTCCCAGTATTGGCACTCATTTGAAGTATTATGAATATAAATAATATACCTATGCAAATAAGTATTAGACGTTGATTACTTGTGTTTGATTACGATTGTTAAATCATCAACGGAGACGATCATTCAGAAACCTGTTCCGTAAACAATTGACGGTAGCCGTATGGATAATCGAATTATTTGGGAGCGGCACTACACGCAAATTAATTTATTGAAATTGGTTGGTATTAAGTACACACTACAATATCTTGTGAACATTTTACTGCAAATAACTGATGATAATGACCCTTTAAATTGCAGGGTGATTCATCCATATTAACATTTTATTATCTCTTACATATTGCATCAATAATTACTCAGTAGCTTAATATTGCAGTTTCGATTGAGATAAAACTAAAACAGAAGTACCTATATGAAGACTTTTTCTGTTACTATTAGTAACATACGACCTCGGCACTATGTTAGTCTCCCTTACCTATATCTAAAAGCTGAAGAGTTTGTTTGTTTGAACGCGCTAATCTCAGGAACTACTGGTTCCAATTGAAAAAATATTTTAGTTTTGGACAGCCCATTTATCGAGGAAGGCTATCTAAACTAATATTATAAAGAGAATAGATTTGATTTTTTGTTTGTTTGGATTGAACTCAAAAACTACTCGACCGATTTTAAATATTCTTTCACCAATAGAAAGCTACATTATCCCTGAGTAACATAGGCTATATTTTTATCCCGGGAAAAGATGAGATCCACGGGAACATGGGTGAAACCGCGGGGGCCAGCTAGTTGTAAATATGCAGGCCGCGATACAAAAATACTTTAAATTAAGTACTATTTTTAAAATGTGACCAATGAATACGTAGTAGGTGCCTGCATTATACAGTTGATCGAACGAGACGATAGCCTCATACATTTTTAATGAGCCTGAAACACTCCAGAAGCATTGTAGTCTAATGACACAGGGACATTGCACTCAAAATGACGTCTGCTTGTAAGGAATTGAATTGTAATAATATACATCGGTAATCCCCCTGGTATTGATAATGTCTATAGGCGACGGTATTCACTTACTATCAGGTCAGGTGAAAATCTGTCGCCAAGCACCTATCGGTGTGTTCCGACAGCTGCACTTGAGAGCCAGTTCCCATCTAGGCTTTGTGTGCTTACCATCTTCGGTCACATCATCACTTACCATGGTGAGATTGTGGTCAAACATAAGCTTATCCAGTATAAAAAAAAGGTGACCCGCCAGCATGTTTGTAACTTGTGGTAAGTATTTAAAAAAAAATTGAAATTATTTCTGAAAATCTTTAATATTTAAACGTTAATTAAAACATGAATTTGGAAATAGAATTTGGTGGTAGAATTTCACGTATTGCAGGTTTTATTACGTTATTCAATAATAAACTTTAGTTTTGAATAAAAATATATTTGATCGTTTACAAATCACCATAAGATATAACAGCTCCCCTGCATTATTACCTTGGAGAGGTTTATTAGTCCAAGATTATTACCTATAGTACTTATAGTTACGTAAATGTATGTAATTAGGAGCGAATAATAATACTTATTTCCTGCTATGTCTTAAATAATAGTACCCATTTACAATAATAACTACTAAGTATAGTATCTCGTACCCTGCTAATGATAGATACTATAATGGTACGGCAGTACCTACCTACACAATGGCTTCAATAAAAAAAAGGTTTCAATTCGATAGTAATATTTTAGTATAAACAAATACATACATAACATTAACATTAAACAATATTAATCTCAATATTCAAGATCTTTGGAGACTGTCGTGATGTCAAAAAGATTCTTTGCCTTTCTCCATTACCTACCATCTTTGATATCTAATAACAAAGATACACAATCAGCGACAAAAAATAGCCTTATCGAATGAGCACCCACTCAAACATTTGGGTTCTCTTTTAATCTAGTAGCAATCCCCAGGTATTGCTAATGTCTTTAGGCGACCGTAGTCACTTATCATCAGATGACCCGTCTGGGTATAAAAAAAACAAAGTAAGAAAGTAACATCATTTAGCTTTTACTATTTCTTGTTTCAGGACAAAAGCATGGTAGTGTTCGTAGAAGCGGCAGTCCTGGATGACACCCTACTCACGGAGTACGTGGACTTCGCAGCGGTGAGGGAGCGGCTCATGACCTTCAGGGCGGGCACCGATGACCTCACTGACAAGATAGATTTCATCATATGCCTCGGGGGTGATGGCACGCTGTTGCATGCTAGCTCCTTGTTTCAGGTTAGTTTGTAAAGTACTAACTAATTGTCCCAGCGGGTTCACGCGCATTCCCCGAGGGATCTTATCTTTTCCCTGGATAAAGTGTAGCCTATGTCCTTCTCCATCCATTCTATCTATATACCGATTCATAATAATTGGTTCAGTGGTGAAAAGGTAACCGATAGTCAGAGTTACTTTCGTGTTTATAATATTTGTATGATCTTATCTTTTCCCAGGATAAAAAGTATCTTATGTTTTATTCCAGGATACGATCTATCTGTGTGCCAAGTTTCATCAAAATCCGTTCAGCCGTTTTTGCGTGATTGAGCAACAAACATTCAAACTTTCATATTTATAATATTAGTAAGATAGAGGGACATAAGTAATCATTGTAATTATCATTTCCAGCAATCGGTTCCTCCTGTGATGGCGTTCCACTTGGGCTCGCTTGGATTCCTCACACCGTTCGAGTTCAACAACTTCCAAGAACAAGTCCTCAATGTTTTAGAAGGTACATACTCTTCACAATAATCTTCCACCAAATCACTTACGTGACTATCATGTTTTGTGCTATTCTTATAGTTTTTATTTGTTTTTTTTCCTGTGTAATGTTGTCAAATCATGTGCCCCTTGAAACTCTCTTCTCTGATATCTATATAAATAAAAAAAACTATTTATTCTACAATTTTAAATTTAACATATCATAAAATTGACAAAGTATGTAAGAAAATAAATAATTTTCACTGATTGTCATCTAGCTTCAAACATTTGTTTTTCTTTATTTTTTACTTTAACTAAGTATTTCTATCAGCGAAGCACTTGTAAATGGCCTTTTTTGTTTAACCTACATTAATATTGTATTTTAGGTTGTAAGTTAATCCTTGAAATAATAAAATTAAAATTAATCGTGAATATCTCCCCCCACTATTCCAGGTCATGCAGCTCTAACATTAAGGTCCCGTCTCCAATGCGTCGTGCTCCGAAAGAGCAACGATGACAACAAAGAAAAGAAGAAGCCCACCACGATACTAGTGCTCAACGAAGTAGTGGTGGACAGGGGACCTTCGCCCTACCTCTCTAATATTGATCTGTTCCTAGATGGGAAGCATATTACTTCTGTCCAGGGAGATGGTAACATTTTTTTTAACTTCTGGATACGTGTTTGGCCGCAATCTCACCATGGTAAGTGAGGATGTGGCTGAAGCCTAGATGGGAACTAGCTTCTGTGCAGCTGTCGGAACGCCGATAGGAGTTTGGCGATGGATTTTCAAATTGTGTGGTAGCCTGCCTGTCGTGTACTACAAAGTATCCTACCTCCGTGCTTTGGTTTCCTCACCATGTTTTCCTTCACCGAAAGCTCAAGCTCATTGTAGGATTCGAACCCACAACCTTCGCCGCGGTATCCGACGTCACTACCATTGAGCTATCATCGACTTAAAGTGTCAATTAAAGGAGAACAATGTAATATCCGCGCATTCATTTGTGCAACTTGCAATTTTCAGTCGTATTTATATGAGGTTTAAGATGAGTTTTAGTTGTGGAACCACTGATAATATTTCTTAATAATAAAATGGATTCAAACAGAAATAGCTGGACTAGCTGATAAGTCCTACGTGAGAAATTATTCGCGTCTCCATTATGGGAAAATTATAATTGACGTTTTTTTAATGCTCATCAAAATTTCCAGGTCTAATAGTATCCACGCCCACTGGCAGCACGGCTTACGCGGTCGCAGCTGGTGCTAGCATGATTCATCCGTCGGTGCCTGCCATCATGGTCACCCCAATCTGCCCCCACTCGCTTTCCTTCAGGCCTATTGTTGTGCCCGCCGGGGTAGAGTTGAAGGTGAATATTAATTTTAAAAACTTTTATAATTGACTTTAAAATATCCAAGTGAATTGCAGGGAATTACAGATTCTTACGCCTGAGGAACTTTAACTGTCTTTTTTGTGAAGATTTTTGATTATGGGAAATAATGGGAGTCCAATTTCACATCTTACGCAAAGCGGAAACTAAATTTGCGCCCAAAATGTAACCGATAATATGCATCACTAATCTTGGGCTAGAAAACTCTGAGATATGCCTATCCTAAATTAACTAATTGTGCATTTTTTTCAGTTGATAAAAAAAATGACATCCTCTAATTTTAAAAAGAAATAACACCAAAATGATTTTCTAGATCGCACTATCGCCAGACGCGCGAAATGCGATGTGGGTATCGTTCGACGGGCGGAAACGACAAGCGTTGCAACATGGAGATAGGTACAAAATGATACTGATGTTAAGGTGGAATTAACACCGCTGACTTACAATTTGGCCTAGCACGTTACAAACAGCTTTTTGAGTAGTAAATTGTATATGTGCCTACCACTATGTAGAAACTAATGTTTGCGTATTTTCTTATATACTGTAAATATAATGAACTCGATTATATATCTTCAAACTAACAATGAGACCGATCATCTGACTCAATCAAAAAAACTACTAAAAACAAAAAAAAACACTCACTTTTTGTACAGCCGACCACAGTACGTATCATGATTTATATAGGTGTCAATACTAAAGAAAGCTCGGCTTATTCTAGTAGAGTACATTGCCTGCCGTTTGACCGAGCAATAAACACAACTAAAAATATCGACTAAAAGTTTAATCGATTTCAAAAGATCGAATAAAAATTGTATGACCGATAGGTCTGTTATTTATTAGAACTAAAACTCAAATGTAGCCATCTAGTTTAGAGCTGGGATTGTTTCAGATAACGCCTAGCCTAGAGGCGCGATGTGCGGCGAGCGTGTCCTTCGATGGCCGCTCGCAGTTGACGCTCAGACCGGGCGATAGGTAACACTAGCATAATAGTTGTAGGTCATTCCATTACGTGGGTAGGACGGTGATAATAATTCATGAAAAACACTTTTTTAAATTTTTATCCCCATTATTTAGTTTTGGTTCGCTTGATAGCCACTTCCCTTCAAAGCTTTGTGTGCTACCACTATCAGTCACATATCACTAACCGTGAGATTGTGGTCTAACACAAACCAATATCATTAAAAAATATAACGATATCGATTTCCGACAAATATTGCTTGAATGGAAATCTCAGCATCATGTTTCACTTGTATTAAAGAAAACAAATTACAGACAGACGGACAAAGATTAAAAATATTCAACAACCATTTTTCACGGGAGTTTAATATTACATTCACAATCTCTGAAATACCAACAAGTCAATTACGAGACAGTATGGTAGTGTTAAAGACAAATACACGCAAAGTCATTCAAATATTAGCGCTGTCCTTTTCTCAGCTAAAGCTATGTTTCCGTTGTGCAAGTTATTGCATGAAAGTTTGACAATAGTTGCGCGATTTATTAAACTACAGTTGCGACTTGCATCCAGCAGGGAAATCGTAAAATCTAATCGACATCTTAGGCGATTTATAGTATCGATTTCTACTTCAATTCAAAGCAATATTTAATTTCAATTTTCAAGTTTTAAATCTAATTTTATTTCGATTTCAAGTTTCCACTTTAATAAAAGATACTTGCTCAATGGAAACGCGCGACCGTCGACTAGTTCCGTCAACATACTATCCATTTTGGGACATTAATAACATCCCATATAACAAACAAACAGTAGAATTAATTCTATGTATAAATATGTCATAATTGATTTTGGTGATGGTCTCATTCTCATTGTGGTAGGTCATATTTTCAATTCTTATTTTTTTATGTTTGCATGGTGCGTTTTGCTTTTCTTATTACCTAAATTTTTTTTATTTTTTTTTTCATTTATTATAGTTCATAAAAAAAGTGTTATACATAGGTGAAAAGTATTTTTAATTAGTATTTTTGCATGTTGTTTAGAAGTATGTATTTGTAAATTATAAGTTTTGTCAGAATTTTCTCCCAATTTAATAAGCCTTCATGTTTTGAATATTATGATTTCGCTCGACCAAAATCTCGCGATAATAGTAATAATGATAGCCGAAAAATAATTTCTATCTACTACACTTATAAGGGCCACAGTAATATCTCATGAATTTATCCTGATCAAGATCTTATCGTTTTCGGGGATAAAAACTATCCTATATTTTCCAGGATATGATCTACCTGTTTGCCATCTAAGTCCCGTTGATAAGATTTCGCGAGATTAAAAAAAACATCCTCACATACTAACGAACTTTAACATATATATTAGTAGTAGACTTTATTTGCAAAAACAAATATTATAACACTTTAAAATTTATTTATCTATACTAATATTATAAAGAGGTAATTTTTGTGAGGTTGTAGGGGGTAATCTCGGGATCTAAAGAATCGATTTTGAAAATTCTTTCACCAATAGAAAGCCACATTATTTGTGTGTCATAGGCCATATTTTTATCCCGGGAAAAGATAAGATCCCACGGGCACGCGGGTGAAACCGTTGGGGACAGCTAGTTGCATATAAATTAACGATTGATTGGAATACAAAAGACCTGAAGTTTATTCCTATATTTGTATGTTTACAGCCTATACGTAACAACATCAGTGTATCCGGTGCCATCAATATGTGCACAGGATCAGATCTCGGATTGGTTTGATTCCCTCGCCGAGTGCCTGCACTGGAACGTGCGCAAGAAACAGAAACAGATCGACGAACTGAGCGACATGACTCACTCGTCCAGCGACACACTCGAAGAACTAGACAATAATCACCACGACGAGAGACCAGCCACAGATACATGACCTATTTTAAACTGCAATTTTTATATGGTGTATAAGGGACTATTCTTAAAATTAAATAGTTTGGCAATGTAGGTGGTTAACGAGTTGTCTCTAGGTATATAATACAGTATGAAAATGCGTCGCTGGCATGTTCGACGTTTGTGATACTGAACTTCAAAATCTTTCGACATTCCCTTGGACAATAAAAAGTGTAATTTTGTTATGTCTTTCTCGGGTATGTTTGGTTCTACCATATTTCTTAGTTTTATGTGTTATAGATATTATGTTTCTCAAAGATTGATTAGCGAGCCTTCAGTGAGCCCGTTACATGTTCATGCTCAATAATTTTTCATCACAAAATGAATTCTAAAAATAAATTAGTAAAATTTTTAAAAGCAACTCCACATAGTTCACAATGATTTGTTATGTGACTTAATTAAGATAAAATACCATGTTTAAAGGTATATTGAGTGTTAGTAAATGAATGTAAAACAATTGTTTTATACAAAGAAGAATCTTTACCGAATTACTCTAAACTTTTCTTTTGCAAAGCCCCATAATGGAGACGACTGTCAAGGTGCTAACTAATATGATATAGTGCCAATTGAGAAATAGTAACAACACTAGTGTTGATTAGAGCACAAAGTTTAAATGAATGTTATATTTACGTCGTTGAGTCGAAAATATAGAATTATGACTGAGTAGCAACTATCCTTCTAAGTTAAAAAAGCAATAAAACCTTGCGCTGTTTGGATAGATAGTATCAAAGTTCTCAGATTCTCTCAATTATATGTTACATGAATTAAGTTTGGCATTTCACAAGTTTACTGAGATAATGAATTATGTTTATATTATGTTTCAATATAAATTATACAAATTTGACTTTTACTTTGTTTTTATTTTACCTCCAGCCTGTAGAATACTACGTCCCTAGGATACTCTAGGTACTGATGCAGCGACTTGGAAGAAAGATAGCAAGAAAACTGTGTAGTCCAAACGGTAGTTTATTGGTATGAGTAGTAGTCATTACGTAGGAAAGAACTGGCGAGACGAGACAGCCAGCCTATCTGTATGAATCTATTTTTATAATTTACTTCCTTCTTTTTGGAACCTCGGACGACTAAAAACAATCATATCAGCCAAGGATCCAAAAACAGTATTTATACAAATTCTAGTGATTTGCTTTCGGATATTAAAATTTTCAGCTTTGCGGTAAAAACCGGTAGTAACAAACCGCACTAATTAAATTCTACTATCTATGTTATGTTCAAATGTCAATTATGTCACTTGACAGCTAAGAGATATAACCTGATTTAACTTATGAAAGTGTAGATCAATATTCGAAAAACAATAAAATGTCGAAAATCACCACTCTCATTAACTATATATCAAAGAGAAGTATATCGTTAACCGCACCGCGGGAAGGTAAAAGAAATTTCAGGAAGTTTGTAATCGCGAACAAGCGAGGTTCCAATTTGCACAAAAGGCAACAATTGAAGGATACCCGAGAACTGGAGATAGACAAGCGTGGAGTACGCGATGTAGGCTACAATTTGAAAGGACGTTTCGTCACCGTTCCCGAAATGATACCAGAATTAATTGTCCCAAATCTAAAAGACTGTGAATTGAGGCCATACGTTTCATACAAAACAGTGGATGTTATACAAAGCGAGTTTACTCCGCAGCAGCTTTTTGACGCTGTGTATAGCAAAAAAATCGTTACTGACTATAAAGAAGGCAAGCTAGATGAAGAAGGAAATCCTAAGGAACCATCAGATGAAGAGAAATTGCAACCTGAGGAAGCAGTTGTTAGAGCAAAACAAACTGGCTCTGATATTTTCTGATGAATTCGTGTTTTATGTAGTTTCGAAATTAGTTAAGTTATCAAATATAGATTAATTATACATACTGTATTTTGTTTATTATATTATATGTTTTTATTTTTAAGGTAACAAAGAAGTAGGTAAAATTTATTCCCTAATTACAATATTAACCTGTCAGTTCTTTTCGGGACAATCAGGGTTTCGGAGACCGCACCACTTGGTTCTCAAATGGGACAATGGGGACGATGACATTGGGCATTGATTTTTTTAAAACTGCGCGAGTTGATGAGTTGTTTGACAGGTTAATCTCACGAGTCAACAGATTAAAGTAGATAAAACGCTGAATTAATCGGATATGATGTTAACCCTTTAATACATTTGTTTGTTACATCTTGACACTGATAGCACACCCAATGTGATTAAAGGTGCTCAGGTACACTCTGGTAGCCTAAGGCATGGAGTGAAACAAAGGTAACATTTTAATCAGTAGAAATCTAGTTGCATTCATGATAATATATGAATTATTATTCATATATCATGAATGCATATTAATGGTAATTCTGGTCTGATAATATTGTTTGAGATTTTCTTAGATAAATAGGAAATACTTGAAATGTTCATAAAAATAGCAAGGTGGTTGTGACATCTTATTTTAACATGCATGAATTCAACATTTACACCATGCATTGGTTTGAATTGAATCTTTTCGTATTGTCTTCATAACAATTTATTCTGTGTTCAGTTTATACAGGCCTACAGTGTAATCTTTGGAACTACTGAACTATACTAAAAAATATTTCAGTAATGGAAAGCAACATTAAAACTGTCTAACATAACACACTATTTTATTTTACACCCTCAAGCACGTGAGCTGAAGCTACTTTTATATATATGTATGTAATTACTTTCATCACATACTTACCTATCTACTCTACTTACCTTACTATAGGTATATTATGTGATAATTTAAACCTTAATACATGACAACTGCGTGAATATTTATCCTGTTTTACTAACGATGTAGGTGCCCATAGATTTAAATAATACCTACATTGTGCTTCTGAAGTCTGATTACCTACTTACCTTACTAGGTAGGAAAAAAATAGTTTTTCAGTTGGTGTCCGACTAAACTTAAGTGAATATTGGTTAGAGGGTAGATAAAAATTACCATTAGGTTTACGCGAATATACGCGTGATTAATAAAAGTAAAATACACCGTATTTGACCTGTAGTTTATCTCTGTTATACATAGTTATTAGGTACAATCGCGACAAATCATTTTAATCATTTAAACGAGAGTTATCATTTCGCGCGGTTGTGAGGCGCGTGCGCACTTCGATCCGGTTTGACAAATATCTACAGGACAAATATAATGGGTGGTAACTACTCCGCTATGGATCCAATGGAAGTTCCCGTCCCGGACTTAGCGAAATTATTGGAAAGAGACGGATATTTAAGGCCCTACGAACGGGAAATCCGACGGAGGTGAGTCCTAATTTAATTATATTTATTAGTTAGTAGTTAAAACATTAATATTATACCGCAAAACATTGTTAGTTATTCTATTTTAGCATTTGTATTTAAGGTTATGTTTACGAGTTTTTGATAATGAAGCGATAAAGCGCTATATACATTGATTCACAATCGTTAATGTTCTTATTGATTTTGATGGTTAAGAAATAGAAAAATTAAGAAATAGTCGTTATGTGTTGGAAATTTTAACAAATAAAGTCAAGCCAATATTATGTCATAAAGGCTGCGCCAATTTAACTAGGATATTCCAATGTTTCTGCAACATGTATTTTAAAGATGGCAACTTTCAACAAACAGCGCTGCAAGCGCTAACTTTGACATGAGACTATTCCAATGTCAAACTTAAGGTCAATTTGATATGAGAAAAATGTGCTAATCGAATGAGTTCGAACCAAGATTGAACGACTACGATCGTTACGATTTTTTGACTTTCGGTGTTAGTTTATTAACTCCAAAGAAAGTTAACTATTGCACTGACATTACTAATGCAGATTGTTATTAAGAATTATACATACCTACCTAATTCTAAATAAGCCCTACTTAAGTAAATAGATAGGTAGGTAGATAATATGTATAAGTAACAGGTAGGTATGTAGTTCTCTTGGTAGTTTGTGGGTATGTAAGATACCTACGTCGTCGTGTGTCGTGTCTGGTCTGATATTTACATACAATCTAAACTAAAATAGTTAATAGGGTATCATTAGGTACATAAAATACTTATATTATTTTTCTACTCTGCATTTAGGTGGACTGATGTAATTTGCGGAATAAATTAAACTAATTAATTTAAAAGAATTTATTTAACTACATACTTAGTTAAGTAAGTTTTATTTATAGTACTTAGGTATGTAGGCAAATAGAATTTTACTAAAAGTACACTTACCTAGATCCTCACTTGGTACCTACTCATCGTCTCCGAAGAACCACAGTGGCCTTCTCCAGTGATCAAAACCTCATTCTATTGCAATCTTAATCACCTCAATTTCAGATATGGCTGCTTTAAAGATATATGGCAACGCATCGAGTCGTGGGAGGGCGGACTCGATGGATTCACAAAGGGCTACAAGTACTACGGGCCTCAGTACAACGCGGACGGATCGGTGACTTGGCGGGAATGGGCACCCGGTGCACATTCCTTACACTTGCAGGGAGAATTTAGTATGTAGCACTATTATAAATGCCTTAGTAGGTTATGTAAATACCTAAAGATTTCTCTCACCTGCGACTAGACTGTTTCACTCTTGACGAATTGGTGTTGGTAGGTTACTTACGCTAGGAATCGATAGTCTACGATCATCACATAAATAAATATAGGTATTTATACGAACGCACCCTTGATTTATTATTTACTGATCAGTAAATTTGAATCTCTATCTATAGCTTTAGGTATATTTATTTATATGGTCATTACCTACATCGGCATTATCGCCTTATCGCAAAGCTAAACTATCTGAACTCAATTACAGATGGCTGGAATTCTAAAAGTCACGCGTTTAAGAAACTAGAATACGGTAAATGGGAGCTCACCATCGCACCAAACGCTGATGGTTCATGTGCCCTGAAACACCAGAGTAGAGTTCAGATTATAGTCAACGAAAACCTATACAGGATATCGCCGTGGGCTAACTACGTCAAACCATTTGAGGGGTTCACTTATCAACAGTTTATTTATAAGCCAGATCATGTAAGTTAAATTGATATATGATATAATACGCATATGAATAGATAAGAAACGGGACTGTTTTTATAGCCATTATGGCTTGTATTGATAGCAAATGAATGCTTTAAGACGTACCTACTTAATTTTTAGGCGATAATAGCTGTGGTAGTGACGTCGGATACCGCGGCAAAGTTCGTGGGTTCGACTCCTACAATAAGCTTGAGGTTTCGTTGAAGGAAAACATAGCATGGTGGGTGGTAGGATACTTTGTAGTGCCCGACTGGCGGGCTACCAGCCTCTAGCTGAAAATCTATCGCCAAGCACCTATCGATGTGTTCCGACAACTGCACCTGAGAGCCAGTTTTCATCAAGTCTTTATGTGCTTACCACCTTTGGTTACATCATCACTTACCATGGTGAGAATGCGGTTAAACACAAGCTTATACACAAAAAGAGACAATAATCATGACCATTTGAAAATTTAGTAGGTATAAGCTTTGGGCGCCTAATAAATAATATGTTACACGAAACTGAACTGAATTTTTTAATGATAATTTATTCCAGACCTATCAGTTCAAGCACTCGAAAGTAAACAGACCGAAGTCTCCTCGCATCTATGAGTGCCACGTCGGAATTGCTACTTCAGAAGGAAAAGTCGGTACTTACAACGAATTTAGAGATAATATTTTGCCCAGGATTAAAAATCAAGGTATTATTACAACCTATGGGAATGACAGTACCTAATAGAACAAAGTAGTTAGGTAATATAAATAATTTCAATATTTCAGGCTACAACGCTATTCAGCTGATGGCTATAATGGAGCATGCCTACTATGCGTCTTTTGGATACCAAGTCACAAGCTTTTTTGCGGCGAGTAGGTGAGAAAATTGTTCGAATAATTAAATGATGTTCTTATTCACTGCCAAAACAATCACATTTACCTATATGGCTTTACTTCCATGAAAGTCTATCTTAGAATAGAAACAATAATCTATTTCCATCTCACACACAATGGCATGTACCTACCTAGTGAGCTTACTTACTTACTTACTTATGTTTTTTCTTATTGCTTTTTCAATTACTTAGTTTACCTACTCTTTATTTTTGCATCGTGTTTAAACTTTATTATGATCGCCGAAATGTAAAATCTACCTACCTGTTTGATTTTATTACCTAGGGAGTATGTAAATCTATCTAATATAAAACAAAGTCGGGTTAGTTAAACTCAATACGATTGAACTGATTTTGATGAGACCTGGCACACAGGTAGTTCATAAACTGGAATAAAACATAGGATACTTTATCACGGGAATAGAAAAATAGGTGAAACCACGGGGGACAGCTAGTAAATAATAAATTCGAATCGCGTACAACTACGGCGCAGAATTCTTTATTCAAAGCCATTTAAAAACCTTAAAATTTCATATACAAAATCAATGTTTCAGCCGCTACGGCACCCCGTGCGAGCTGAAGCAGCTCATCGACCGTGCTCACGAGCTGGGTCTCTACGTATTACTGGACGTGGTCCACTCACACGCGTCCAAGAACACGCTCGATGGCCTCAACGAGTTCGATGGCACCAACTCGGGCTTCTTCCACGATGGAGCGCGCGGAACGCACACGCTGTGGGATAGCAGGCTATTCAATTATTCAGAGTGAGATACAGTTTGGTTTTTTAAAGAGTGGCTCATAAAAATACCATACATTTTAGCTACAGTTAACGTTTAAACCTATCAATCACTCTAAATTAAAATACTGGTATCTCTTTAGCTA
Organism: Ochropacha duplaris; assembly: GCA_951361185.1. Taxonomy (NCBI): domain Eukaryota; kingdom Metazoa; phylum Arthropoda; class Insecta; order Lepidoptera; family Drepanidae; genus Ochropacha; species Ochropacha duplaris. The sequence continues at coordinate 3,319,357 of OX592704.1, read as the reverse complement.
TAAAGTGGTTTATCAGGCTCGAAGGACCATTTTGTCTAAATATCCAAAATCATTCAATATAAATTACTACTATAACTATTGGTGCTATTTCCCGTTTTCAGAACAGAGGTCTTAAGATTTCTGCTGTCGAACCTGCGATGGTATCAAGAAGAATATCAGTTCGATGGATTCAGGTAACTACCAATATAACATATCTAGAATAATTTACTAGCAATTTAATAAATCTTTATAATGCAAACAGGAAAGCGAATTTGACGTGCTAGTAGGAGTATCGGTCTACACAGAAATTGTCAGAGGACGAGAATGATAACCATAGCGGTTACCCCCTCTTAGTCCCCCTCACCCACTCTTTGTGAAATTTTCTCGAGAGTATGTACCTATTTAAGTATCCCTACATCAGTCTTTCATGTCTAAGGTTCGACGGCGTCACATCCATGTTGTATCACAGCCGTGGAATAGGCGAAGGATTCTCCGGTTCCTACGATGAATACTACGGCTTGAATGTGGACACGGAAGCGCTTGTTTACCTCATGCTGGCCAACGAGCTGACTCACAAGCTAGATAGTAGAGCTATTACTATTGCTGAGGTTTGTAGAGTTCATTTGAAAGCGATATTCAAAACGCTGGAGACAATTTATTATAATTAATTTTGCAAGAACTTGTGAATGTAAAATTATCGACATGAAAAGACATCGTAAAAAGTTTTTGCAATGATTAGAGTTTTTACATAATTCATTTAGGTTACGCGTTCACTAGGATTCCTAGTCCAGCTTTTGTCCCAAATAGCTAATATCGTCTAAAAATATAAATAAATACATTGAAAACACATTATAAAAATATTTCAATGAAAAACAATTGACTGAGGTAGGTATGTGAGTAATACGTAAAGAAGTATAGTATCCACGATACTTTTTAGTAGGGACCTGCCTACCTATCGACTTTAAACGTAAAATTCCAGGATGTATCCGGAATGCCAGCATCCTGCCGCCCAGTGACTGAAGGCGGCACCGGCTTCGACTACCGCCTGGGAATGGCTATCCCAGACATGTGGATCAAGCTGCTCAAGGAGGAAAAGGACGAAGACTGGAAGATGGGCCACATCGTTCACACGCTCACCAATAGACGGTGGATGGAAGGCACTGTTGCTTATGCTGAAAGTCACGACCAGGTACAACTAGCTCTACCTAACACGCCACACATTTTGGTCGCCTGAGGATCCAATGAATTTTCATTTCGATTGGCCACAATTAGGCGACTGATGCGCCCTTTTCCGTCGAGTGTTTGGCTGGGATTACACCAGTAGGTACCTCTATCCTTCATTTCACTTTACTTGTGCACTTAGACTGATCTTTATTGGACAAAACACCACCGATATTATTCAATAAAACTCAAAATGCACGAATTTAATGAAAATAAATAGAAAACGCAAACTCACTTCACAAGTTCCCGCCAAAACGTCCCCATCCTAGCTCCTGAAGGAAGCTTACCAGCGTCTTAACGTCCCTGAACGCCTCCCTGAGGCTACCCAATCCAGGTAGTTTTCCCGGCATGCGGCCACCCCCCCGTATTCCAGCAGAACTCTGCATAGAGGTCTGTCTGTAAAACCTAAGTTTAAAAGGTGTTTCAAATAATAAAAAATAATAAAAATGTTTATTTTCATTAGCTGGTCTTAATCTAAGAATACTGTGGTTGGAGCACTCCTTTTAAGTAAAATGATACCTGTGTTAGGAGACTCCGCTCTTCCCTTAAAGTAGGTAAATACAGATTAATGTAATAATATTGACTGCAGGCGCTAGTGGGCGACAAAACAATCGCGTTCTGGCTGATGGACGCGGCGATGTACACGCACATGAGCACCCTGAGCGAGGCCAGCGGCGTGGTGGAGCGCGGCCTGGCGCTGCACTGCATCATACGACTCATCACGCACGCGCTAGGTGGAGAGGCCTACCTCAACTTTATAGGTGGGTCTACCTACATTGTATATGGATGTGCCTCATGTGCCCTTTTAATAATCCTTACTAATATTACAGATAGGACCTTGGAAGGACAGAATACTTTTTTCTTTTTAGGAACCGCGAGGGATTAGTAGTGTTTGATGTTTTTTTGCTTTCGAATGACCAAAGCATTTTAAAAAGTGGTCACCATGTTTTTAAGATCAGTTACTTATCGAAATCTGTAGAGAAATAAAAGTGCAGTAGCACTAAGGAAACTGTGAAAAACATTTTATTTTCTGTCACAAGTGACTACTAGGCAGGCAGGTCACCTGATGGTACGTCGCTTATAGACATCAGCAATACTAGGGGAATTGCCAATGTGTTGTACACCTTATTACAATGCTTTAAAAGGCAAACCTACCTATATCTTTTTTTCCAAAATTAAATATATTATTGTAACAAAACATCTAGATTTGCTGACATAGTTAAATCATTTCCGATAGGCAACGAGTTCGGGCACCCAGAATGGCTGGACTTCCCCAGGGCTGGCAACAATTCGTCCTACCACTACGCGCGAAGACAATGGAACCTAGTGGACGACCCGCTCCTCAAGTATAAGTACCTCAACGAGTTCGATAGGGACATGAATGCCTTGGAAGATAAGTATGGATGGCTCAGCGCAGATCCTGTGAGTATTGCATTATAATTATTAAAAACCGCGATTGTTGGAAAGTCAGTGTAACTGTCCTTGATGTGAACAAGAAATCGTAGAGTATTTAATATATTGAGGGAGTAACTTATATGTACCAGTAATAAAAATAAAGTTGCAAAGAGTTTTGAAATTGTATAATTTTGTTTTACTTACGCAAACGTTCTAAATAATAAAAACAATTTCTATAACTACCCTCCTATTTTTTCATATGTTTCCAGGCTTACGTGTCATGCAAGCACGAGGGTGACAAACTGATAGCGTTCGAGCGCGCGGGCCTGCTATTCGTCATCAACTTCAATACCTCCCAGAGCTTTACAGACTACAGGGTCGGTGTAAACGTACAAGGGAAATACCAGGTGAGTACAATCTTATACCGTCTGTATAAGGCTTAAATTAGCTGGACGTAGAATTTGTAGCGAAAGTACATACAAAAACGACAATGAAGCTGTGTCGTAATCATGTCAGCTTTAAGACGTCCACTGCTGCACAAATGCCTCCCCCAAGAATCTCCACAATGGCCGGTCTTGCTCTATACGCATCCACCTTCAAAATTTGGTCCACCGTGTTGGAGGCCTGCCCAAACTGCGTCTTACGGTTCGTGGAGAGAGAACCTTACTTCCCCACTGCCACTTCAGTTTAGCAATTTTTCGGGCTATGTTGGTTAGTTTAGTTCGCCTGCAGATTTGCTCATTTTCTGTGTAGTAATACAAACTTCAATTACAGGCTGTGTTATGCACAGATAGCAAGAAGTATGGGGGTTTCGGCCGTGTGGAACCCAATCAAGGGTCTCATGAAACGCAGGGTATGCCATGGGGCAATCGAAATGATTCAATACAGGTAAATATGAACCGGCTTCAGATTTTAAACTACTAGCGTCTTCCGCGGTTTTTCCCACGTTCCCGATAGATCTTTTCTTCTCTCGGGATAAAAAGTATCCAATATCTTATTCCAGAATAAAATCTATTTGAGTGCCAAGTTTCATCAAGATCAGTTTAGTAGTTTTGGAGTTCATTAAGGACCAACATTGTGACATGGGAGTTTTATATATTAAGATATATAATATGTTTATTAATTATGATGGCTAACAAATGCTTTAATTTACAGGTATACATTCCCTGCCGCACTGCTATTGTTTATGCTCGTATCTAGTCAAAATAATAGTAAAATATTGTACTTTTACTTGTTAAAAGTATGAAAATTTTAAAGAAGAAAAAAATATTGCTTTTATATTTGCAATGTTGTTTGTATTAAATAGTTATGTTAAATGTTTATTTTTGGAAAGGTTTTTTGGGTTGGTCAATTGATTAAGTACATTGATTATAAATTAGAATATTATATTTCTAAGATATAAAAATTGTTACATTAAATAAAGATCTGTTAAAAATATTGTATAAAATATTTTACTATGATGGGACCCCTATAAGTAAATTATTCTTAGGAGTACATGTAAGAGGTTTTAATCTGGATAATGAGACTTTGTAACCAAACTCTTCAGCTAATCTGGCCCTATCTGAATCAATGACAGCCATACACTTAGCTCCTCTTATTGTCAATGGATGTAAATCATGAGTTTGGTCCGCTGCATGGCCAATACACAAATATTGGTCAATAGTCACATCACTAAATTTACTACTTCTAGGATAAACTAATCTATCTGTAGCATGTAGAGAACCATAGCAGCATGGACACAGTACAAACTTTGCATTAGCCTTTAAACATTTGTCTAAAACCAAGTCACTGGCAATGCCACATGCATGTAATGCAATACCTATATCAAATTTTCCAATGAAGAAATCCAAATTACATTGAAAGAAAAATATATTTTTTAATCCCATTTCATGAACCCTATTTCTTGCTCTAAGCAGTGACTGTTCCTTGTTTTCCAGTAATATTATAGTGCATTTAGGTAATAAATGAGCTATAAGTATTCCCAAATGCCCACTACCACTGCAAAAATCAACTATGAGGTCGCCTTCTTTAGCTATACTTAATACAGCTAAAGCAAGATTTTCTAGTTGCTGTGACTTCCTTCTTACTCTCTCATCAGGCAGATGACCTGCTTTAGGGTTAGCACCATCAGGTATATTACTCCAATCTATATTACATTCAAATTCATTATCACTTATATTTAATTCCATGCCTTCAATAAGACAACTCAGTGCATTCTCTATGTCATCTTCTTTTGTGAACAATCTTTTCTTTGGATTATGTCTTTTTGGGTCACATTTGTAAAGACTGACATCTTCAGTGTCTGGAATAGATACTTTTTCAAGGACTAAAGGTAAAATTTTCAATTTTTCTAAAAGATTTGTTAAGTTCTGTAATTCTGAGACTTGTGTCGCATTAAGATACCATTTGTATGTCAAAGGTAATAAAGACTCCATAATTTGTATTCCTATAGATTGTATCAAAATATGATATGACGGCAGGAGTATGAGATCAGCCAATGTAAGAAACGGTCCTTCTGCAAATTGATGATCAATGTTCAAGTCTTCTATACTCACAGAAGAATCTATTTCAAGTTCTTTCCTTGTTGCCGATTTCCATTTTCTAGTCTTAGGTACTCTATTTCTATCTGATCTTTCTTTCTTTTCTTCTTCAACTTGCTCATTCTCTTTTATTATTCTTAAATCTTCCTTTTTTAACTCTCTTGCCATTTTATAAACATTATGAACTCTGATTGGCTTTTTCAAGTGGTTCTCAAGTCTCACTAAGTTTTTTGGTAGCTCTTGTAATGTATCAGTATTGAGAACTTCTTTCACTGTTTTTATAATATCAATTTCACAAAACTTTGTCCATATTGACACTTCATTTGGGGCTTGAAGGCAGCCTTTACGAAACCCTAACAAGCCTTCATCATGCTCGTTAGGACTCTGCGGCGTTGTTTTAAATTTGGAAATGTGTCTAGCAACAGCACACAATCCCGTTATAATAGTATCTTCATATAAAACAACTGGGTATAAACAAGATGTTACCTGCCATGGTAATGTATCGGGATCTTTGAACTGTAGATTATCTTCGCAAATAACTATGGCAGTTTTATATTCATCCATACCTTCATTGATGAAAACAAAGTTCAAAGTCACTTCCTTGGGAAGGCAGGATTTGTAAACACAATAGGTTATAAATGACTCGAGAGGTAATTTTATAGCACTTGACCGCTGATAATCTTCACAATTCGAATACGTTTCCAAATATATTATATTTTCCATTTTCTTTTACAAAATTAATTTTCTTACGTAGGTACGACAAATGAGTTTATTTTACTTTACTTTCTTTTTTTTTTGTGTTGACTGCTGGCAATCATCCTTTTAGGATATTTCTGCCAATGTCAAAATATTTGAAATGGTCTTGGTCTATTTGTCACTCCCTTTTAATATAATTTTTTTTAATAATTTTTAGTGAATGCAAAGCCTTTCAGTCGCATTTTTCTTCAGTTTTAATTTCTTTCTTTATGTTATAGTCACATTCTCAAATTCACTGTAATGTCTAGTCCTCGTCCGTACATGTCCAGTCACATCAGGCTTTAGTGAAATTGGCGGCAGTTCCACTAAAACATTCAATGACTTTATGGGTCAACCTGAAAAGTCACGATACACGCTTTCATTTCACTTAACTTCACTTGTGTACTTAGATTGATCATTATTGGACTAAACGCTACCGATATTATTCAATAAAACTCAAAATACTCGAATTTAATGAAAATAAAACGAAAACGCAACGTCACTCTGCAAGTTCCCGCAAAAAGTCCTATAGTGTATTATCTATGGTGTAAGTAATATCTATGATTACAACTTGATTACACCAATTATATACCCTTTGATGATTCCACCTGTCAAATTACTATCGCAAAAAATTGTACCTGTCTACTCCAAAGAGAATATAAATACTACGTAAAGTCTACTCCAAAGAGTATATAATTCTATCTACTCATTGAATCAAAGAGAATATAAATACTACCATTGAATAGAACATTATGAAATATTCTATCCACATTTAATTAATCTGTTAAAATAGAGTAAATAACGTACCCTTTAAAATGCTGGAGGTTGTAAATGGATTTATATTACTTTATTTCTTTATTCTGTGCACGCTCAGTGCCTTCGTACCATATTTAGTCAAGCCGGTAAGTATATTTTGCAATACACTATAAGCTTACTGTGTAGAAAATACAGTAAAGATATAGATTTCAATTGTCTAATAATTTTAGATAGCTGCATGTTTCTCAAGGCCATCGCACCAAGAAACGACTGCCTGGGCTGAAATCTTGAAACTGAAAGCTGAACAGAAAGAGTTATCTATGAAAGATGAGTTTGCTGCATATTCAAAACTCCAACGTAAAATTTATAAGCTTGAGAATCATCTCAAAGATAACTCACAGATGCGGCTTACTAAGAGCTTAGCAATAAAAAGTTCAATACAGATTGTTCTTCAAGTAGTTGTAACCTTGTTGACAGTATTATCAGTGATATGGTTCAGAAGAGAACCAGTAGTGGCTTTGAAAGGTGATCTCTTCCCATTCTCAACAATCCTTAGGTACCCTAGTGTTTTACCCAATGCTATCTCCACACATGTTTGGGTAGTAATCTGTAATGTTTCTATTAGGACCTTAATTAAACCAATTTTTACATAACTCTTAACTAAATTAACAAAATCCTCAAATCAATCTTCTATGAGTCTTAACACAAAAAATGTAGATAAAAGTATTTTGTAATTTATTACACTTATATAATAAAAAATGTGCTATATTGAATAAATTGTCAGTCGTTTTTTTCCAGACCTGCCCTATCTGGTGATTTGCCATGCAATTACATGAACTACTTTTTTATCGCTATGTTTTGCCATTGTAATATTTATTGTATTAACTAAGGACCGGTCCTGTCTGACAGACCTATCAATGCACATCTTGACCCGTTGCCTTCCAAGTGGCACCCGGGTGCCAATTAAACAATAGAATTGAATATATAAGGAAGGGACACAACAGGAGCTTGGAGTTAGAACCATGAAATTTTGCACACAACTTCTTTTTATAATACAGGGACCCACTAAGAAAGGGACAAAAATAAAGAAATTGGTGAATCTGCTAAGCTAAATTTTTTTTTTTAATTCTGGATAGGCTTGCGTTTGACCACAATCTCACCATGGTAAGTGATGATGTGGCCGAAGATGGTAAACACACAGCCTAGATGGGAACTGGCTCTCAAGTGCAGCTGTCGGAACACACCGATAGGTGTTTTGGCGACAGATTTTCAACTTGAGGGTGGTAGCCAGCCAGTCGGGTACTACAAAGTACCCTACCACCGTGCTATGGTTTCCTCACGATGTTTTCCTTCACCGAAAGCTCAAGCTCATTGTAGGATTCGAACCCACGACCTTCGCCGCGGTATTCGACGTCACTTACCACTGAGCTATCCTTGCACTATGGTGTGTATAGGCACAGATGTTGAATACTAAACAATATTATTTACATGCCACATATAAGGTGAAATGTGCTGTTATCTGTTTATTTTATTCTCTCTATTCTAATAATATGTACCATTAATAAATAAATAAAAAAACTGGGTACTTATTGAATTTATGCTATTCTTTTAGTAGTGCTCAAGGCTTTGTATGTGCTTTATGAGATGTTTGTTATATTGCTACCTTTTTTGAAGATTCTACTCTTCATTGGGCAATTACACATGAAGAGTCAGTTGCCTGACTACTTGGCACACTTCTGACATAAAAAAAATACAAGCAGTCTGTCTTGCATAACCCCAAAAAATAAATTTTGGTAATCAGTTCGAAACTACACAACTTTCTACTTTATTCAACTTTTTGATGGAACATAATATTTGTGAATCATTTTTTTTTATAAATTAATTGATACTGATTTGTTTACCAGGAGTTCCAATGTACTCATCTGTTTGTGTGATTTGATATTTTTTTCTATATTATTGTTACTTTTATCTATGTACCTAGAGTACCTACCCACTATAAATTGTTCTTATTTAATGTAATTTTGTTTTGTATGCCTTAGATGTGGATAATAGTCCTCAGCTTATATAACACCAATGTTAAAGTATTATACAATATAGCTAGGTAAAAAATAATGCAAATAATTAAAAAAAAATAGGGAATAATTAAAAATAAGGACAGTGAAAAATCATACTTTATATAATCATTTATTAATTAAACAAATTAAAAATATTTTATACTCAGTCCGACATGATTCTTCTAAAAAATATAACAATCAAAAATCTGCCTGCCTACATTTGGAAACTATTATGCTTATTTGCAAAACAAACATTTTTATCAGCTAACTTCCATTTTGTGAAGGAATCTTTTTTTTTATAAAGATGACAAATAATCCATCGAGATAATTATGAAAAGCACTTGATAATTGTATCAAGTTGTATGTGACTGAATAAAAACTATTACATAAATCAACACTATTCCCAAGTAAAAGTGTGCGCTTTTGTAGTACTTGAAGCTGCAGCTGCAAATGTACACAGACTTTAAGCAATTATATCCATAACTAATATTTACAAGCTCTATATCACAGCTTACTTCTTACTATTTGTGTTTGAGTGTTATATATAAGGCTATGAGAACAAAACAATTGTGCATAAAGTACAAATGATAAGCCTATGAGAACACAATGTTTTTGTGAACACTTAAATAGCAAGTTTCTTCCATAATTATAGAGGAAATTTATATAAAAGTATATATTTTTATGAATACATATATATTTTAGTACAATTAGAGGTGGTAGATATTTTGATTCACACTGTACGTATGTTAAATATTAAAATCTTAGGTATATCCAATTTTTATGAAAATATTTTTTAACTTATTTGTAAACAGTTTTTTTTTCAGACATTGACTGACTAGGTACTATACCTAAGTGTTAAATAAGCTTATGTTATCCATAGATTTTTTTAAAGATATAGAATAAATCACGTAATAACTGGTCACTCTGTACAGTTTATGTTTATAGGTACCTGCTAAAATATCTGATTTGTGTGATGTCATCGGTGACATGAAAAAATTTTTGCTTTAAAATAAGATTCAACTTAATCGTGGGATGATACCTTGATGATACAGTTGAAGTTATAACTACTAGTATAGCAATGACCAAAAACTATGGTATCCTTGCCAATTACAAAGATAAAATACGCAAAGTTTTTTTTTTACTCAATGCAATGTCATAAACCAATAGTGGAAAGTTTTACAATACAAAAATAACATAAGAACTTTTTAAATTTCAGGCACAGACTCTTATATGAGACTAGAAACTATGACTACATTGAATAAATTCCAGGATGGATCACTTAACTATAAATAATTTTGCATATTATTAAAAAATTTACCAATATAAAACAGGAAAATAACTTGTATTTCGTACCCTAAGTAGTTAACGCACGATAATATAATACACTGGCAACGCGATCAACGCCTCAAATAACGTAAACAGAAATAAGAATTTATATCAAAACATCAGTGGGTAGGTTAAATAAGTAATAATAGTCTGGTGACTCATAAGTTATCCTTTTGCCTCAATGACCAGTTACAATATTATTAGTTCAATTATCATGTACAATTTTGCTGTCACGTTCAGTGCTAAATACGCGGATAAGCGTCAATCCATATAATCCCAAGTGCTATTCGACGCGCAGGTGAGTGTTAACAATAAAATTAATAATGTACGGACTCGCATACGCGTCGAATTGCACTAAAGCACTGAAAGTGCTCTTCAATAAAAATCCACAGTTTTAACCCATTAGCCCGCCAATGAGACGATCGTCGATTTCAATTTACAAAAATTACATTAATTCTTTTCGCATCGAGCAATTTTGACTGTAGGTAATAAATAGATCTTCGTGGTATTTTAAACAAAATCGAGTGCATATACATAAATATTTATCTAAGACTGACCTTGTTGCACCGGTACATAATTGCAATGTTAATTTATATATCTTTCATTATCTAACATTGTCAGTCACACCAACATAATTTGCATTAAAACCAATTATTACTTTGAAGCATGCATATTTTACCTTATACTATAAGTAGGTACACCTCGTTCAATTTTTTTTCATAGTATGCAAAACTACATTATAAGAAAAGTGTATTAAATAATTCACTCGATACCATTCCCACATTTTGTAAGAGAAACATTTCAGATAAATATCAAATTCAATTAAACTTTAAAAACAGGCGATCTTTATGTAGCAACATCTACCTTCCTTATAAACGCATTTCTAGACAAACGAGACTAGCTCTTAACATTGAGCTCTTAAGGCTCAAATTAAGGCCTACGGGGTCCACAATTTCGGCGCATGGCAATTCGGAGACACTTAACTCGTTTTTGACAACTAGGTGTTCTCATAGAATGAATTATTGAAGTGAGTTGTGAGGAGGTAAACAACAGCTTCGTATGTGGACATCATGATTGCCGTGTTAGGTATTTGACGTACTAGTTGTGTGCCTAGGCCTCTGTAACAAAGTAGTTATGATACAGTTAAATAATATATAAAAAACATATACAGTTGCACCTATACAGGGTATCCGGTAAGCAGTACGATAAAAGGGGGAGATAGATGGGCGAGTCACTTACCAAATATACAAAAATTACCATAGTAGAAGTATCACCATTTTCGAGATATTTAAAAATCAATACATTATAAAAATCAGAAATGTCGACAGGTTTTGTTTTTAAGACGTAGACTAGGAATAAGAAAGGATTTTTCGAATTTCATCCCCTGATGGGGGAAAAAGGGCGCGGGGCGGAAAGCTAGTATTCTATTAACCAGGCGAGTTTACTGAAATTAGTTACAGAATCAGAGCTTCGTACCGGTGGCACTAAATCGATTTGCTTAGTCTATTAAACATGCAACACAGATCGTCTGCTTCATTTAGATTTTTCACGTCTGAGCTCAATACTTAGTTCCGCATGTTACTATTAAGGCGACGATATACGTGAAATGACGATTTTCGATACAATATTTCTCTGCATTCTTTATTGCAAGTGATTTATAAAAAAATATATGTTAAACTAGAGGATACACGACATAAAATGACTTTTTTCAAATTTTAATTTTACCATCGAGAACATCAGAAAAAAATCGCGAATATGAGCCTTTTTGAAATTTCAAACATATTTCTCTCCTATATTACGGATTCAAATAACATGAAATTAATTACAGATATTCTTACACCTAAAACAAATAGAACTGTCTTGTTGTTTTTTCAAAAAAAGTTAGTTATTTTTTAATTAAATTTATACTCGATTTTCAACTCGGTGACAGCTTTGGTCCCCTCGTTCGCCCGTCATTTCAGTGCGGGACGGGACGTTGTGCTGATCGGACCTGTGCTACTTTTTTCTCCACTCGATACAATATCATAAATGGTGTAACTAAAGCAGTGTTGTATATTTTAGCTATACATCGCGATGCGGTTGCTAGGGCTCGTCCATTAATTAAGCGATGTTTTTTGAAACTTTTAAAAATGTTTCATGGTATTTTAGCTGAGGCGTCGAAAGTTCGTTAGTTTGTAGAACTACTCATATAGTTGATTATAGTATTAGTACGTAACTACCTTTAGAAAAAATATGAATTCATCAAGTTACACAACTTACTTTTTTTTTGCACTATTCGACATCCACACGGATGAAAACATATTATAGCGAATGCTAATAATTAAAAAAACCTATATATTACATAATAAAAATAAATAAAGACATTTTTTAAATGATCACTTCGAAAAATATTATACATATACTAGCGGGACCGGCAGACGTCCTGCCCTGAAATTAAAACAAAACTTAGAACCCGTTTCCAGCGCCACCTACCGGGTCCAAATGTCAGACCATCGAGGAACCCATTGAAATATACACACAAAATTTCATCCATATCGGTCCAGCCGTTAGGTGACAAACACACGTACAGAAGAATTATATTTAATAAGATAATAAAAATAGATTTTTTGATAACCAACAAACTTGAAATTGTTGTTGGACTCACCCTAAGTTTTATGCGGCACTGGAGTAACCATAGCTTGTACAATTCTTCAAATATACTTTGAAACCTGTGATACTTGAAATTGGACCTTATCTTATAGAAATAAGGTTCATTGTCACGTAACTCCTATAACTCACAGGTTTCAAGCTGTATTATGAACTTTTAAAATATCTGTTTTGTCTCGATTCGAGTTGCGAGGGAGAGCGTTGCGCGTTCTTTCTGAGGGCGCGCGGGGGGTGCAGCGCCAATCGAGCAAGGTCATTCGCGTATATCGTCACCTTAAGGAATGCAATCTCGATCTCGCGAGATCGGGATCTCGCCTCATTTTTCGAGATCAATCTCGAAGCATAAAATTTCGAGATCTCGGCCGAGATTGACGAGATCGAGCGCCAGTAGAGAAGAGACTTTGAAAGCATGCAAAAGTCCATTCACGCGGGTTACGACTACAGAGGGCTAGAGTCCGTGATTAAAAAGGATCGGGGGTATTTTTTTGTAATTTGCTTACAACAGCTTGCTCACGCTGGTACCAACTAGTGTTGAAGCTGAGAGGGCGTCTTCAGCCGTTGGCTACATAGCGGCTGTCATAAGATGCCGTTCATCCGTCAGCACTTTAAGCACTATTTGTTTTTTAAGGAGCTATTTCCAAAATCACTCCTAAAACCATTTGTTTCTTGTTTGTCTCACTTTCATTATTTTTACGGGTCTGAATTGTGATTTGTCTGTTCATTATAAATAATTATAAAAATAAAGACTATTTTCAATAATTTAATGTTGTATCTTACTCGCATCATAATCACATCTAAGCAGTTCAATCATGTTTCACTTATCTAAGAAAAACAATACTTTTTGATAACCATTCGAGATCTCGAAAATGCCGAGATCTCGCCGAGATCGAATTTCTAATACCTCGAGATCTCGACTTGGCGATCTTGTCCCGAGATTGCATTCTCTAGTTACTATCGTTGGCATATATTGAAACAAAAACATTTAATGGATTATTTCCAATAATAAACGCAAGTAATTTGCCCACTCATTCTGCATAAATCGCAAATTTTTTTGTAACCCTCACTTCAGAGGAGCTGTAGGTACAACTCCGCTCCCACCCGACAAATAAAATATCATTCAAATATGAGTTTCAGGTCGTGCCCTTTAAATATAGTTCTTATAAGCAACATAAATTAGCAGACAGTTCGCTGTCAGCGAGCTGATCGCCATCAGACTGGTCGGTAGTTGACTTTAGTTTAGGGCGGTGTTGGAGCATGTTGGAGTCGTGTAAGTGGGCTATGACCTTAATACCTACCTATCACTATTATAACGTTTCCTCACCTATAAACTCCACGATACCCCTCTTCCATCCAAACTGTGTGCAGTGTCTGCCAAAACTTGCGGTACTTGTCGCCTTCCTCTCTCAGTCGAGTCCTTGCTACCTCTGGAATATTCATATTGACAAAATTTACCTACGTAGATGATTTTTGACACGCGGATTAAAAAATACAAACAGACCACAAAGAAACCAACTAAATCTAGATCACCTTGATCTAGATTAAGAATGACGTCGTTGTTAAAACTTGAAAAGCCAGAATTTTAGTGTCGAGTTTATTATAGATCGAGAACCAAAAATAAAGAAGCCTGAATGATGAAGGCCTTCAGCCACCTGTCTGACTTACCATGTGGATAAGCAATGCAAGAAGCCACAGTCTTCGAAAAGGCTCCGGCAGCCATGAACTCGAGGAAGTCTCTCGGGGAGCGCTGGTCACTCGGCACTCCGTCCACGCTCCTCGCAGCCATCAGCCTCGCCTTCACGCCCTCATATAGCACAAAGTGAACGACCGTCTCGCTTATACCCATGTAAGATGCCGTTATACCTTTGTAAAAGCCCCTTATACCCTGGAAATATTATACAATTTCGATATACTTCACTTTATTGTGCCGTTATACAATAAACACCCATGTAAACATACATTACCGTTCTAGCGTATATCCTTTTAATGCACTGTAGTGCTGTCACATTTTGACCATCCAATTGCAAACGTGTCTTTACAAACCATATCGGGTTAGTCATTGTACATGAAACGAATCCTGAAACGTTAATATATAATTTAAACATATGTGTAATCTGTGTAAATATTTACAGTAACAATCGAAAGGTATGCGAGAGAAAGACAATGTGTTATTTATTAATTTTATATTTCAATTCAGAAAAACATGGTGAAGGATAAAGGAATATTACAAGACAATCAAAAACATCACAAATATGTGTTACCTGCAGCGCTGGCTGCGGATAAGTGCACTATCGGCGTGTCGGGCGATATGTTCTGGTTGAGTATGGCCTTCGCTTGAGAATACGTGCAAAAATATATAGCCCTGGACGGAGCGACACCCACTATGTTCGGTCCTAACCCTTTAAACAGCGCTTTTGGACCCTCATTTTGGACAATGTGTCTGGAAAAATGAAGGCCAAATCAGTAAATCACCTTTGCACCTATTTGTGTGTTATTTAATATCCAAACTAAAGGAGACGATATCATTATCTTTAGTTTTAGTAAGTGACGTAAATGAGTATCTCCTTCAAGTAGATACTGTTAATGTCAACATACAACTAAAAATATCTTTGCTGCTTAATTGAGGTCAAGATGTAACCTCGACAGTGCTTAAACTCTCGTTTCGACTCGATACAGTGCGATTGCACGAAAAACACATGAATCTTAATTGAAGATAAGCTACAAAAGGCGGACAGATAAGCGGTCGATCAGGTCGATATCAGTAGGTACTGCTAATCTGAAATACTTAGTGCGCCAAATGGGGTCCGGCATAAATCCGGCACCACGGACAATTCTCGTGACGGTCGGGCTACGTGATGAATTTCTTATCTATTAGCATACACTTGATAACCACGCCGGTTGTAAGCAGTTCGAACCTCTTCTGTTTGCCGGTGGCAAATCATTTATTTAAACATACAAATGAATTGTCGTATCTTCGTTTTAGATAACTGACAGAATTCACGTGTTTTTCCATCAAGACCGTGTTCAGCTCAATGGCACGGTTACATCAGCTCAATATACAGTAGTTTGTTCAAAATCGATAAGGCACGGTCACGTTTGGATTTCACTTACAGAAACAAAACATCAAAGGTCCACGCGCCGAATGGCTTCAAGCCAAAACTTTAGAATACACAAAAACACATTACACACTGCACTCTACAATCGTACGTAAACGTTGGACATCAAATTAATGAGACCAAGAATAGGTTGCATGTTTACATCGGATACGTAGAAGGAAATAGTTTATGGGATGATGTTTAATCACACTGGAATGGTGGATGAAGCACGCAAGGAGTATAATGAATATGTTTGATTACCTGATGCACTGTATAAGGCTCATCCTGGTGGCAGTCCTGGCGTGTCCCGCCCTCGCACACTGCTGTACCTGACAATTGTACGACATCAGCATGCGATCTGCTTGCTTGCTGTATGCGAACATCGCGCCCATCGTACGTCTGTAGCCCCATTTGGCCTCCTGTATTACACGGCCATTATTACGGTAACCATCGCTTGTGTCAAGCTTGCATGCGGGTAATAAAACTAGAGGGTACATTAATAATGTTAGACTTGACAAATGGTAATTTTTTCGGTCGCCACATTGGAGATAAGAGACCAAACATTTAACTTAAGACATTGTTATCAACTATGATCAAACATTACGGTATACGTCTGCGGGTCCGATAAATTGACTAGACGCTATCTATGTATATGTGAACACATAAATTTCATTTGCTAATTCTATGGCACACAAAAAGCAA
Source organism: Ochropacha duplaris (assembly GCA_951361185.1). Classification (NCBI taxonomy): domain Eukaryota; kingdom Metazoa; phylum Arthropoda; class Insecta; order Lepidoptera; family Drepanidae; genus Ochropacha; species Ochropacha duplaris. The sequence goes on along the minus strand of OX592704.1, from coordinate 3,302,911 downwards.
ATTGATACGCTTTACACAAGTGATGGAAACAATGTGTACCTCAGGGAATTCGGGCCAAATGTTTCCATACTGCTACTAGCAATACAGAATCTGATAGTATTTATGCTTGAATTACAGTTTTATACATTATAAAATAAAAAGCTTTGTAATGTTTAATCACAATCTCATATTCTTAAAAAATATCATTTGAAGGAATGTATTTTTAGTAAATCACGTGTTCAAATCTATTGTTAATCTTTCAAGCATCAAAATAAATGCAAATATCAATGTGAGTAGAAATAAGATTTGATAAGAGATACCTAATAATAAACAACTTAAAGATAATGATAATGCCCACATTTCATTACGTAATACGTAACAAAATAAATATCAAACAATGTCTGCCAAATTTTTCTATGTGAGGTGTTTCTTTTTTACCAGAAAAAAATACGGATTTTATATCGTCTATTTATGGCGAACTTAAGTGACTACCTATATGATAATAGTACTGTTAAAATATTGACATTCAAATCTTTGAAATGATTCCAAATACGTTATCAATAAAAACATTATATGTCACTAGTGACAACGAGGCAGGCGGGTCACCTGATGGTAAGTGACTACCGTCGCCTATAGACATTAGCAATACCAGGGGGATTGCCAACGTGTTGTACTCCTTATTACAATGCCTTAAGGGCAAGGGTAACTGGCTCTCAAGTGCAACTGCCGGAACACACCAACAGGTGCTTGGCGACAGATTTTCAACTTGAGGGTGGTAGCCAGCCAGTCGAGTACCACATAGTACCCTACCACCGTGCTGTGGTTTCCTCACGATGATTTCCTTCACCGAAAGCTCAAGCTCATTGTAGGATTCGAACCCACGACCTTCACCGCGGTGTCCGACGTCACTTACCACTGAGCTACCATTGCCTATATTCAAGAAAAAATACTTGTAGTGTGTAAAACATTTACTTATAAATAATCTAAAATAGCGCACACGTTGTATTTCATACAAAAATCCATATAAATCATCGTTTTGACATTTAATAAAAAGAAGCTGATTTGATATGTCAGTAACCAATCACCATCCCTATTATTAGGCCACTGAATTATTCGAAAATGTTTAGATTCAACACAGTTGAGTGACCTACCTTATTCAAGCGCTGTCCATATTGTATATGTAAGAACAAGATTTGCATGCACCGCAATATAATATGTAGGTAATGCAGAAAGATTTCGCACGAAACTATTTACAGATGTGTTGAAAGACGTATTTTAAAACCTGATCTGGGAAGATCTCGGTGTCAATAATGGTGAAAAAAAACAGGCGCTCTGAAAGTGTTGGCATCGAATTTGTTCCAGAGACATACTTACGGTAGCTCTATACTTTTGTTTCAGAATAAGAAACTACTTTTCATTTCTCATGTTTTTCGCAGTACCTACCACACAGATGATAAATTTTGGTGTGATGCATACTGATTGCTTTGCCGTCGTACTTTAGCTGTTGATACGTAAGTACTACATCAATCAAAAAAGGTGGAAAATTACAGTTTAATCATTCATGAAGCCTCACAATCTCATCTTGTCTCTTCTCTTTAGTACACAACCTACTCAACTCAGCGAGATGACATAAGATGACCGGCAAATAAATTACTCTCCGAGATGATTGAGTAGTATGTGCAAATGGTATTACGTATATAGCAATAAAGTACACATAACGTAGCCAATCATATGCGAATGCACTCCAACTTGCCATACATTATTCCACTTATAGATCGACCTTGGAACTGTTAGCTCCAATGCGACTAATGACATTGTCCAAGGTCATTATGAATTTATAGGCACTGGCTATTGACGCTTACATCATAAGAAAACAAAACAATTAAGTTTCTATTAATCGTACACGAGGCTGGACACCTATATCGATGATGATGACGTTGATAAAAATATCAAGAGGGCCAGACTTGTCGAAATAATTGTGACAGTAAGTTTGCTAAAGTATTATTATCAATTAAATTACTATTTAGTCAATGCTTTCTAATTATAAAAATAATAAATACTATTGTAATGACTAAAGTGGTTCCGAATATTCCGGTTCCTCATTCAAAATTACACAAATCCACTGTAGGAAGTAAATGAGTTTTTTGACCGCGATCGTGAACGTTCTGGGGTCAATGAGGAAATAATTTTGACTCACAAGCCAATATAAGGAACAGAAAGATAAATAACAAGCTCGCTCTCAATCAGTACATTGCACTTAGCTAGTTATTTATAAACATCCTTGGCATATTTAGAGCAAGTAAATGGATCGCGTAAATGTTTAAAAATCAAACTCAGCATTTGTACAGATTGCCTTCGCATATTGTAGAATCGTTTTCAAGTGTTCAATTAGTTAGATCTATTAATATTTAGACCAGCTGAGTCATGATGCACTATATAGTACCTGGTCTAATAATTATTAATAATAGTTAATTTTACATAACAAAACCCTGCCTAATATTGTTGAGCCGGCTTACAATAGGTATTTGGAAATTCGCCAATGCCAGGTCACCAGCTCAATAATTTTCTTTGATTTGTAGGTAAAGTTATAGTTATTAATAACTGATACTTAGTTGTTGTGTAACTGGTGATAGCAGCCCTATATATATAGCTAGATAGCGCACGGATATCTATATATTATGTGAAAGCTTACAATTGGAAGGCATAACTGTGTTTATGGGGCAAAATCTTACCAGAGATAATAAAATATGTAGAAAGATTTTATGATGTAATAATAAATAAACTTAATTATAAGAATGTAAAAAGTTAAACTTATTAAAATAAAATAGTCTAAAATAGCATTTTATTTTAATATGTTGTTTGGGTCGATCATAAAATCTCAAACGATTTAACATTACATACTTCGAAAGAAATTCTGTCAGCATTTATAAGAATATACATTCCTAACTAAATAAGCCATTTTTGTAGACATTTAAATATTCTAATTGACGCAGCTAATGATGACCAGGACTAGACTCATGCCTTTTATAATGAGTACATGCCCGACGGTTTAACATTAGACAGCCTTTAGTAAAATATATAAAAAGTTTACAAAAATCAGAAAACCCGACTGGTAGTCGGAGGCATCTTCTTAAATTTAATTAAGACCTATTGACCTATTTCAAGTTACACACGTTGATAATAATTACTTAGGTATTACACGAATATAAGAACTTTATCACAGCTTTATTATAAGTAGGTAGGTTACCAACTTTAAATCGTTACAGATCCTAAATATGGTTGTTCAAAGTGAAAAGTGATTACATAAGTAGGTACGTGATTATATCAAGTAGAAAGAGTACCTATCATTGAATAGGTTCAATGATAGGTACTCTTTCCTTATTTTTTTTCTCTTCTGATGATATTAAATGGCTTCTGATTGTTGCCATATTGAATTTTATTTATTTAGTTTACATATACAAGTTGTACTTTACAGATATACCAAAGCGTACAAATTGTTCTTATTTTCTTTGACCGCTCTAAATACCTCACGGCACATCTGCGAATCTCAGCCACAGATGAATGAAATATATCCAGCTCCTTATTATCCATAAGGGGCGATTTCGCATTAAATTAGTTCGAGTGGAGGGCACAGTAAAAACACGTTTTATCCTAATATTAGCTTCTCTATTCGGTACATACAATGACTTTTGTTTATTTGTTATGTCTTTAGTGACACTCGCGCAATAAAGATGAATCTAGTCATATCATTCATCAAAACCGTTTAGTAGTTACGAGGGAACATACCTACATAGGGATGGACTTGCATACACATACATACTTACAGGTCAAACCCTTATTTTTGATTTCGCCGCAGTCATTACATGGGAAATAGCAAAATGTACTTAGCATTGTTACCTAACAATAAATAAGAGTTAATAATGATCAACCCATTTACATACCTACGCAATGCAAAACAATTTCCTGCAATTAAGTACATTGAAATGAAAATTACTGCTAATGAATGCAATTAAAGACATTAAGAGCATAATTTAATAAATTGTGTTTACGATTTAGCTGTAAAATCAAACTAATATCTTAATCTACAATAATATTATATGGAAGTATGGATAAGCATTAATTGTAACTTAAATTTGAACTTGTTATAGAAAATGGTTTATTTTATTGTATTCCTAGATGAACAAGTTAGATTTTTTTTGTTATTTGTTAAGTTATGGTAGCATCTCGTAGTGACAGAAGAGAATAGAAGTAGAAGAAATATACTTTGGAGGAATACACTATAGTATCAGTTTTATTTTGGTTTTATACCTATGAGGATAATGAAAATATTAAATAAATATAAAACACTAATAATATACATATGGTAGTACATTGGCACATGGCAGCTATTTAATTTTAATTATTAATATAATAAATATCATATACTTATTATAATAATTATTAATATACTAGTTTTTCGCCACGCGGTTTCACCCGCGTTCCCGAGGGATCTTATCTTTTCATTTATATTAAGTATGGATTGGCGGCTGTTCTCAGCAAAAGCAACCTTCCGAACCGTGCATTAGAATCTAGCTAGACTATTCATTTCATATCATATTACTTATATACATAAAGTTTTGAAACCAAATCTAGTAACAATATATAGTACTTAGCATCATGATAGAATAAAAAATTACCTGATGTTTTGGAATTTTGGAGCATATCTTCCTAGCATTTGCAGTGTTGTCGGAAGGTGGAGGCTTTGAAGGTGGTATACCAACACCTTTGGAGGACTGAAGACGTGTCTTCACTACTTCTAAAGGGCATGTCACAACTGCTCCTGCTGTACCAGCAACACTGGAAGGAAAATAAATATTTTAACTCAATCTACACTAATATTATAAAGAGAAAATCTTAGATTTTTTGTTTGTAATGGATAAACACAAAAAATACTAATTCATTTTATAAAATCTTTTACCTACAGACAGCCACATTATCAGCGATTTTAATTTACCTGGGAATGCAAGTGAAACCTCGGAGGGAATATTAAGTTTTTTTTTGCCTGTGAAGATGCGATTCATAAAATGCGTTATTGTCTTCCATAAAATTAAAAACTCCTTTGTGATAATTCTTATCCAACTTTAGTGCTTATTTATATGTGGGTTTATAATATTATGTCACTATATAAAGGAATGATATTTATTATGTATGGTTTTCATTTGTGTATGAATGAGATTCCATATAATATGTGACAATACTGTCATTATACTCTATTTCTGCTTTTGAACTAATCTCTCAGATTATAAACAACAAATTGGAACTTATCTTTAACCATTTGGGGGCAACATCCATAAATTACGTCACACGGAAAGGAGATCGACGAAAGGAGATCGACGGAGTGTGACAAGAGGTGGGAGGGGTCCCAAGTTTTGTGAAGTCACATTTCAAAATCTAACATTTAAGGAGTGGGTTCATAGTCCATGGGCTGAAGATAATTATGTTAGTATCGTTCATAATCATGACGGGTCGGTTGGCGTGGTTGGTTAAGACACTACCTACCACAGGTCGTGGGCTCGATTCCCGTCCAGGACACACATTTGTGTGCATGAACATGTCTGTTTGTCCTGAGTCTGAGTGTAATTATCTATTTAAGTATGTATTTACAAAAAAAAAAGTAGTCTATGTATTATATCAGTCATCTGGTTTCCATATTACAAGCTCTGCTTAGTTTGGGATCAGATAGTGGTGTGTGAAAAATGTCCCAGGATATTTATTTATTTATTTATTTATTTATAAATAAATAATTGTTTTAATTTTTCAAATGTTTGTATGATGTTGATTTTATTAAAAAAAAATTTAAATTGATATATAACTAATTTCAGAGTTGCTGTTTTAATTCAATAATTTCTAGATGTAAAATTGCATAAATTATGTGATGTCACTTGATGGGGGTCTCACAAATGTGACCAGCTGTCACAAGGATTAGGGGTGGGTCAAAAATCATGAATTTGTGTGACTCAATTTATGGATGGCTCTTTGGCAGGTGGGACATGAATTGTGATTGAAGTTATCTAGGACTTTGTTTATATACTTACAGTATGAATGAATACCTCTTCTGCATAATTTTTTAAGTTGCACCACAAAAATTTACAAGAATGTCAGAGCAAATAAACTAAATTCTAATTAATAGATCAGGTAAGTGTTTCATTGAACTATAACTATGTTTTCTACTTTATTAATTAGTTATTTCTTTAATCCATTTGTTCTAACATTATTGATATGATGCAGGATCACTTTTATTCAAAATTATTGAAAATTCAGACAGTAAATTGTCTCATGTAGTCTTACAATTTTATTGTCAATGTTGTGAAATAGGTTAATCATGTCTTCAATAGTTAAATAGCAATCTTTTCATGTTCTTTAACTACATTATTTAAGTTATTTCTATGATAATCTGAAGATTAAGACTGAAGTCTAACTGACTTACCACCAGTATAATATAGGTAAACTTACTGTTTCTTGGTAGATATAAGATTTTTTAATCTTGGTTTATATGTATATATGCATCACACTATAATGTCAAAGAGATGGTAACATCTTAAATTCACAGTTTTTCATTCTATGCCAAAATGATCATCCAGCCTAATAAAATCAAAGAAATAAGTTGATTGAGTGATTTGAGATTACTTAGTTTTAATTGACTTCTAAAAAAGGAGGAGGTTCTCAATTCTTTAATAACTGTTTTGGTAAATTCTTATCACTGATGGTTCAGGCACCGACTTCGAACAGGCCAGAAGTTAATACAAAATTAATCAAAAAGGATTAAACCTTTATTCAGTAATTTTTCACTTTTTGTGTCTGGTTTTTTAATGCTTATTTTTGTTAGAATTCGGTTTAATTTTTTATTTTTTAAATAAACTATTTCTTTACTACAAATTCCCCTCTCATTAGATGTACCTACATTTTATTTAGACTTCCTTCCAATAAATAAATGTGGGTAAGTACACTTATAAACAAGCAATAATAAGTTTCATTTAAAACTCCATGACAATGCACTTAAAATCAGTAATAAAATTATATATATACAATGCATATATATAATTGCATTCAGTGTAAATGAAATGATTTTGCTCTGAGATTAGTTTTAATCATTTGTTTAAATTGTAAGTTAGGTTTAGAAATAACAGTGCCACGCGTAGGTACATCAAACGCTGGCGTAAACAATGTCTGGTAGCATGTGCCAATGCCATGTAACAAGATAAATGATAAAGATAACTCGCAATGATATGAATCCCATGACCACACACGATACTCACCCGCCGGCAACCAAATGTATCGCAGTATCCTTCTGAGACATATTAGCGCCACAGGAATAATTACATGACTGCAAATTGCGACTGTCTATAAATAAACAAATGCACTACTTGGTATTGCAAGGTCCGCACGAGTTCTAATATAAATAAGCACACTTGTTCACTACAAAATACACTGAATCAACATTGAGTAGTTCTTTCAATGAAGGGTGTAGTTGATATTTAATATTTCACAATAAAAAAATTACAGCGAATAACTATACGGCGTAGAGACGCACGTTCGTCGTCGTCGTAACAATTTAGTAACACACGAGTAAAGAAAAACACACACATACATAAGCGGTGTTGTGTTGTTGTGCACGCACGCGCTTTCGTTTCACACTATGAACGGAAACATCAGTGCTGCGTCGTACGTGATGTCTGTAGAGGTGTTGTTGAATCAATAAGCGGCTTTTTAGCGGCTTTTCATTCAACAATGAATTAACCGTTATTTAGCAATAAAAAAACTGGCTAAAATATTATCTGTCAATTTACGTTAACGTACTCAACAAAGGCTTAACGCATTCGTTTCGAAAAATACTGTGTTGAAAGTATAAGCTGTTATAAGTCAACGATAATGCATAATTATCCCAGGGAACAAAGTTTATCCAAACTTAACCAGATTTTACAAAGAATAATGTGCAAAAGAGTAAAAAGGAAATATCATTTCATTCAGTTGAATAAGAAATTAATTATTGTTAGTTCTTATCAAATCAATCAATAAGTATCAATTATTTTTTTGCAACAAAATTGTTTAGTTTTGAAAACGTTAAATATAAATTCAATAAATTAACGCTAAACGAAAACTATTAACAGCCTGTTAATTATTTTACCTTTTTTTAACCTATTGATAATTTACAGTTAAATTACAAAACCAAAAAACCGGGTTTTAAACCTAGCCGGGTTGTAGTGTAGCGGGTTGTCGGAGGTTGTCGGTATGGATGACACTAGCGGTCAATGTTTCCACATATTGATTAAATATAAATCTCATTTCAGGAATTTACCAGACCTTGCGCCGACAGGCTTCTATCTTTTCCTTGGACAACTTCTTGGTAGGAAAAGTTCAATGCAGTACAAAATGACTTTGAAGAGTTTGTTGCTACCCGAACACCTGACATCTTAAAGAAGGGCATTAAAATTGATCGATAGCATGGGTGCATACTTTGATTAACAGAAATATAATTAAAGTTTGTTTGTGATGCATAAAAAAAAAGTTTCACCGATTTTAAAAATGCTTTCACCTATTAGAAATCTACATAATCAGTGAGTAATATGGGCCATATTTTATTTTAATTCCCTCGGGAACGTGTGGGTGAAATGAAATCGTGGGGTTGAAAGCTAAATTTAATTAAATTCTAAATACAAGAGTTTATGAATTTAAAACGAAATGGTGCTCTTAGTTAATCGGCAGTTGTATTTGCCGAGAAAGAGTCATAATGTAAGTAGGTACATTCATAACAGTATTTAGAGCCTTTAAACTAGAGCGCACTGGCAACACTTTAATTGTCTGACTGACACTGACATTGGCTTGACACTTGAAAGACGAATTTGGATTGAAAGTAAAAATTGTTATTGCATAATTTTAGCATTGTACGTGCGGCCTTTTCTCCATTTAAATAAGAAGTGAAGTGATAACAGTATAAAATTAAATACGCCGGCTGATCATTTGTCTGTACCGCTAGATCATCGTGCTTTTTTATTATCTCTAAAATGTTCGCTACGCGCAGAATTGGAACTATGATGTAAGTACTTATAAATCTTATTACTATACTTGTACCTGTGAAAATATAATGGGATAGAAAGAAAACCATTGAATCCTAAACATTTTGTTTTTATTTTACCAACAGCTGGGCATCAGGTGCATCCCGTCAGAAACACACTCTACCTGATCTGCCCTACGAATACAGTGCCTTGGAGCCTGTAATCAGCCGGGAGATCATGAGCCTCCACCACAGCAAACATCATGCCACATACATAAACAACCTGAACTTGGCTGAAGAAAAATTGGCTCAGGCACAGTCTAAAGGTAGGATACAATATATAAAAAAAAATATTTGTACCTATAGAATATGAAATGTAAGGATATCATAAATGATGGGTAGTGATAGAAACTCAGTATAAACTGAGGAAGTACGGCTACACTGTACAATAGGGACTGCTGATTTAAGGCTTCAATTCCAGATAATAGCTTTCACAAAGTCTCATGCAGAACCACATTGTTTTCGAGAAAAATAATCCTAAAGTTTCAGTAATTTCTAACTCTATTTACTTAATTTCTGATGTAAATTATGCTAACAGTTCTACACGAAAAAATTATTGAAGCCAGCGGTCTCTATTGTACAGTGCTTCTGAAAGTACTACTTAAATTAATTCATTAATTCCTTAATTATTTATTAGCATAGTAATAATGAAAATATTTGACATTGGCAGCAGCTGATACAATTACCACCCTAGGCCTGCTTGGATCTTTAAAATTTAATGGAGGTGGGCACATCAACCACTCCATACTGTGGAAGAACCTTTCCCCATGCCGGACTAACCCTTCTTGTCCTTTGCAGCAAGCTATTCAGCAGTAACTTTATTTTCTAATTTTGTTTTGTATATAGTTTTGTATGGGCTATCCATAAAAAATATATAGCAAAGTAATTTAGGACTTAATTAGAAGTAACCTATAGTTAAATTATAATAGTTAACATCTTAATGGTCCAGAATCTGTTGTGTACAAACAAACCTAATTTAATCTCACTATATTTAAGTAAATATTTTTTCAGACACAGCTGCTCTATGTGATCCCAAACTAAGCAGAGCTTGAGAATATGCTATGAAATCATGATAACTGATATGCTACATCTACATTTTTTTTGTAAATACTTACTTAAATAGATTATTACAGACAAAGTCAGAACAAACAGATATGTTTGCATAAAAATGTCTGTACTGGATGGGAATGTAATGGAACCCACAAAATTTAGAGAGATATTTAAAATTTATTTAGTTTGTAAACAACATGAAGGATATTGAGTTGGTAAAAATAGTAGTGTGACTTAGTACTTTAGAGTATTTTTGCATCAGGATTTCATATTGATATTCTTCCATGCTAAATATCAAATAATGCAAAAACAAAATAATGTAATGGTTCATAAAATAATTATATTCAGGTGACATTGAAACAGTGATCAATTTAGCACCGGGCCTGAAATTTAATGGAGGTGGTCACATCAATCACTCAATCTTCTGGCAGAATCTCTCGCCAAAAGGTGGCAACCCATCTGACACCCTCATCAAAGCCATAGAGAAGTAATCTAGCCAAATATTACCTTGTCCTGCTAACTGCTACTGCATGTTTTAACAAAGCTTGAGAGAAACGGTGGTTGCCTGTTATTATTCTTCTTTAATGATGATGAATGATCTATCTTTATTTAATGTCATAGGCTTCCACTTTTGCTGTTGGTTTTTTTTTCTCATTCTTTTACTCTCCGCCAATAATATAAATAATAATTTATGGGCTTTGATTTGCAGTCATGACAAAACTTTATTGGTTTGTGCGCATGAAAATGACTGTTGACCAATTTTGATGTCACACAACACTACCTACTTTATTAACACTTAATTTTTTAGTTGTAAAATAAATATTTATTATTTTGTATATTTGTGGTGTTGTGTGTATTTTTCAAAATAAATATATTTTCTTGCTTTCTTCTATTTCTTTTGTGTTTGAATGGAGTAGATGTGAATATCTGTACAAACGCTTTTATAAATTCTATAATAGTAAGGTCTTCTTTGTTTGAATTTATTTATTTATAAATGCATATCAACCCATACCTTGGGCAAAGAGCCTGTTTATGTGTTTTTAGTTTTCCTATTTAGGCTAAGGACTTAACATTTCTCTTTATGGCTTTGAGTTATGTTTTGTTCTGATTGACTTTTTAAAAGTGTTTATTGCATTTCATCTGGATATCAAAGTTGATTGTTTTCTTTGTATCTGTTATTCTAGATATTGCACTGACCTTGATTAATAACCTCATACTATGATTATATAATGCTTGTTATTGTTTTTATAGGTTCAACCAGTCTCATTGACTTTCATTGCATAGTAATTTAGATAATTCGACTTTTGAATTGATTTATTAAATGCATGTTTATTGTTATTATTTAAATCTTCTTGCAACATTCTTAGTCAATTAATAAATAGAGAAATTATGCTTTAATTTTGCCTCTATGTTACTTAGTAAAGGGCCATCCATACAGTTGGGCTAGAGGATTGTATTGCTTAAAAAAAATCAAAACTATTTTAAATTTTGTTTTTCATAAAATTATGGATAATACCGTCATTTTGGTAGATTGACGGCTGGTTGGCATGGTTGGTGAGAACACTACCTGTCACGTCGTGGGTTCGATTCCCACCAAGGACAAATATTCTTTTGTCCCTAGTCTACTAGGTGTAATTATGTATTTAAAAAAAATATCAGTTATCTGGTTCCATAGTACAAAATCTGCTTAGTTTGGGATCAGATTTATTAGATACAATAGTTTTTATGTTTTAAATAATGGCTTCACTCTGTAACTTTCAGAGATTTTGGTTCTATGGAAAATATGAAGAACCAGCTGGCTACTTCTTCTGTAGCAGTACAGGGCTCTGGTTGGGGATGGCTCGGCTACAATAAGCAAATGAAAAAACTCCAGATTGCTACCTGCCAGAATCAAGACCCACTCCAGGCCACTACCGGTAATTTTTCATACAAGTACCAAATTTTTTATCCAATTATGTTGACGCAAAGGGGAAGATGATATTATTACAATGTTGAGAATCTGTCGCCAAGCACATATTGCTGTGTTCCGACAGCTGCACTTGTGAGCCAGTTACTTACCACCTACCTTCCTGACCTTCGGCCACATCATCACATACCATGGTGAGATTTTTTGCAGTCAAACAAGAAAAGTAAAAAAAAGAAAAACGTCAAATCAAAGACATTGTTGCCAAAATGCTAACAAAGTATTTGTTGACATCATAAACCTTGAAAAAGCTGTGATGCCTGAGTGTCTGACTCCATCTGAGATCTTTATGGTGCATGTTTGATTCATTATGGCTCACTCAAAATGCTAACAAAGTATTTGTTGACATCATAAACATTGAAAAAGCTGTGATGCCTGAGTGTCTGACTCCATCTGAGATCTTTATGGTGCATGTTTGATTCATTATGGCTCACTCGAATTACGCCCAGAACCCAATTTATTGGTGTAAGTAATTAATTATTGTTTTCAGGTCTGATTCCACTGTTTGGTATCGATGTTTGGGAGCACGCATACTACCTCCAATACAAAAACGTGCGCGCTGATTATGTGAAGGCTATCTTCGATGTCGCAAATTGGCAAGATATCTCCGCAAGATACGAGAAAGCACTAAAGTGAAAATAAAATATTTATATCAGGCATTTTCAGTTAAACTTTTTAGACGAGCTTTAAAATATGCGTTATTCACATGGTGAAACCTTGCATTAGATTATGTGATTCTATTATAAGTTTACAAAAAATATTATTTACATATCGTTTTATTTTCTTATTGATTAAATACCTACTTTTTTCTTTGCTTTGACTTTGTTGATGTTGTGATGAAAGCGCTGACTACTATCCTAATAATTAGATCCTACCAGACTGCTGAGATTAATGCTTGTGGCCAGGGCCAGATTTAGAGGTGTGGAGGCCCTGGGGCAACAAAAGAGTGGAGGCTCCAATTTATTTCGCGAATAGGATAAATAATATTTTTTTTTTGCAAGTATTTCACCTTATATAGCGCGTGTCCGACGACACTTCTAGAACTTTATGAATATCCTATAGAATAGAATTTGTGTGGGGGCCCCTCTCTTGTGGAGGCCCCGGGCAGTTGCCCCGTTTGCCCTCCCTTAAATCCGGCGCTGTGGCCCATCTTTCTTACCCAACCATAAGCGTGCCTGCTTTTCCTACAAACCGTTATAGGTACCAGGGACAATCTGCGGCAGGTCCTACCCTACCGCCTCCGTATCGGATCTCGGTACTCTAAGGCGGTGTTGTGTGTTGGAACGAGTCCATTTGCGACATAAATTTTACTAAAACCTGACCTGACTTGTACGGAGGATGACTAACTTTACTGACTGTGGATGCTTGGAGCATTAAACTGTGAATGTGGTATGGAGACTACTTTGATTTTAATACTCAAAGGTAGACTATAACAGAAAAGTATAATAATACTAACTTGACATTGGCAGAAATGTACGAAGGGACCAGCAAATAATCGAAAAAATAAAAATCCAGTTCTATTTCGTAAAATGGAATGTGTCTCTTATTTTCATCTCGAACGTTTTTTCATTGTGCTACGCTCGTGCAAAACGAAATACCAACGTCAATGTCAAATCAGATGACTGTCAGTCAGATAGTTTTCATGTAGTTATATTGTTTCATTTTGTGGTGAAAATTAAATAAATATAAATACTTTCCTGATTTTTTCGCAATCAATAAGTTATCTGATATATTCCTGGACATCATTCCTCGACGTCTGTGAAGGGGTAAGTGAAGGGAAATGGATTTTATAGTGAAGGTTTTATAAAATAAGGCTGCTTGCTCGAAAGCTTGTGGTTGTCTTATTGATTTTTCAGATACTACAGGCATTGCCTACTTAGAATGTGATGGATCTAACTGCATTGATATTTAATTTGTTGAAATTAAACGGTCATGTCGGATATTGATTAAAGACTGATTAAATCCTGTGATAAAAACATCAACATCTTAGTTGTATTTCAATGTAACCCGTTGATGCCTGAAGGTCGACATTTCAGTTCTTTGAAAGCGACCCACAGGTTATGCTTTATGTACATCTAAGTTTTTCTTTTCACCTAACAAGCATTTACACCCTTATTATATTTGTTTCTTTGATATATTCCACTCAATATTCATGTAAATCATGATAAATTATATTATTAGCAATTAATTACCATTTATTAATCTTTTACCTTATTCAAATATCCCATCTCATGTACCTATGTATTATTATTATATTTTAAAAAAATACTAGAAATCAATATAAGAAATTCCAAAAATCTCAATTTAAACAATAACATAACAATAGAATTTAATATATAAGGGATTCAACGGATTAAACTGTTGGTTCTGAAGTGATATGACCATCCCACTTAAACAATAAGATGACAATTGAATCAAAAGTTATGGGAGCCAACTAATATACCTGAACATTCAACAAATGTAAATTAATTTATTGGTAATCAAGTGGCAGTAAATATTTGCTTCTTAAATATCCCCTTGGCTCCTGCATGGGATGACCATCCCTAACTACAAAAAAAAAAGAATTATGATTCAAATTTATAAAAATGATTTATCTTAATAGATTTGATGTGACTACAAATATAATAAAACCCGATTATATCCCAGCTCAGGATCAGTTGATGTGGAAACCTTTGGGGAAGGCCTATGTCCAGCAGTGGACCTTTTTTGGCTGAAATGATGATGATAATATCCCTATCCATTTTGATTATCACACATGCTAATTCTAGTAGTAGTAATTGCTAGAAGTCAGTCACACTATCACAAACAAAATTTAAAGTTGACAAAAAGAAATAGATTAGCTTTATCAGTTATCTTTATAGTCAAAGTCAAAACCATTTATTCAGTTTAGGCCCTAGAAGGGCACATTAAGGTTTAATTACAGAATTGACTACTGTATCAGAATTCAGCCTGTAGCTGAAAAGAACTGGCAAGCAAACTCAGCAAAGTTACATTTTTTTAATATTTTTTATCATCTGACTATTGGTTTTTTTTAAATTCAAATGTTTAACAATTTTATGATATAAATTATGATCATCTGGCAACAACCCTACATGCTATACTTGTTAGGTTGCAGTTCCATTGTGTAGTTTAAGGCTTGTATAACCTGCATGTTGCATAATTAGTTTTTGGAAGTAATATGATAAATATTCTATGTCTGAAACAAGGCAGGAGAAGTAAGAATTATGCCAGTTATAGAGATAGGTCATGCTTTATAAGTAGGGTAGCCATGATTATATTTGGTTGGCTATTAATTTATTATATCAGTAGTACAGCCAAAGTGATATAAAAAATAAGTTTGCAAAATTAAGATGTTGATTTTGCAAATATGTGTGTAAGTTGAAATTATTATTTGCGTTACTTAACTGCATATGACTTAAAAACGTTTTTTTCTCACCACAACACATTTTAAGAAATGAATCTTTTTACTATAACAGGTACCAACTTATTTTCTTTTTAATAATTGATCATTAGTAAATATGTACTAGAAATCATGGAGTTGAATTCAGATATTTTCAAACTTTGTGCTACTATTACAATTTTTACATCTGTGTTTCTGTATTATTATTTTCAATGATACAAACTTCAATTAAGTATATTGCCAAGATATAACACTATGGTATTTCTTTTATATTTTGCTCGTCTTTCAAAACCACAACTTTATGGTCCGCGTAGTTTACCGATGGTTTATCAGGTCCGGCGCCGCACGCGATTTCACCGACGGTGAATGCACTCTATTGAGCGAGGGGTTAGGGCTGGGGGGAGGAGACGCATCAATTATTGAGGATTCGGGTTATTGTGTTTGTATTAGATGCCTTTCGTACAAGGGAACATTATTTTCGTTGGGTTATTTTGTTAGACACCGTTCCATCGTTTCTATAGACAAACTTCATTTAATTTAAGTTAAGATGTCAATGATATTAAGTAGCCTATTATGATGTTAGTTTCTGGACCTTTTAAAACTCTTTCCGTACTATTAATAAACGTGGTGTAAAGTTACACTTCGGAATAAACTAGGAATAAGCAAAATGTCAGTAGACATTTGTCCACTGTCGTATAAAGGGAATAGAGTAGACATTTGTCAACTTTACACCACGTTTATTAATAAGGCCCTTAATGATTCCATCATAATGGTAATAATTGATTATTGGTATATGACTTATTTATATATGTTTCTTATTGTTTATGCTATAATATTATTCTAAATGTTCTTAGTAGGTACCGCTATTATGGGACGTTATTATTTATTTTCCAATAAAATACCTAATATAGATAAATGTGTTATCTAATTTATTTATCCATTTTCCCTATTTTGCGAACATATACATAATATGAAACAATTAACAAATAAATATTTCTCGAAGTAGGTACCTAGTACGCTATATTTGTTACCTAATGATCAACTGGCGGTTGTGGCGATGATAGCTCAGTGGTAAGTGACGTCGAATACCGCGGCGAAGGTCGTGGGTTCGAATCCTACAATGAGCTTGAGCTTTCGGTGAAGGAAAACATCGTGAGGAAACCATAGCACGGTGGTACATAACATACTTTGTAGTACCCGACTGGCTGGCTACCACCCTCAAGTTGAAAATCTGTCGCCAAACACCTATCGGTGTGTTCCGACAGCTGCACTTGAGAGCCAGTTCCCATCTAGGCTTTGTGTGCTTACCACCTTCGGCCACATCATCACTTACCATGGTGAGATTGGTCAAACACAAGCCTATCGAAAATAAAAAAAAAATTAAAAACTTGTAAATTTAAGTTAAAATAAGTATTGTACTCGTATTGTATTGGGTCATTGTAGTCAAAACAAATACATACATGAACTCAAACTTAAACAAAACCAGTTATAAAAAGTGTCCTACCTGTATAAATCATTTATCCATATTAGGCCCTAGTACATATAAAGCACTTATAAACGTGTATATTCTGTGACAAGAATGTGGCATACATTTACGAATTTCTTGCGAGTATCTGACTCCGGATGTCGTCTAGCCTATATCACCACGTGTAGAAATGTCCCTACGCCTGAAATAACTAGGTACCTATGAGTATGAAGCTTTCCTTGCTAATAACGCTTCTTAACTTTTTTTTTCACAACAGGGTATAGGTAAATTAGGAATCAGTTGTCCTGTGTAGCAGATTTTTCGCAGAAGGATCAAATTCATCTAGCTAGGTCACTAAATTAAAAAAGGATTCTATCCTCGCCAAGCTCAGTTCACTAAATCGTCCCTTCCTTAAAGAGATTTACTCCCAGTTTAAGCAATACGAAAAAGTAGGTTAATGAACCCCCCAGGACATTGATGGTCTTATAATAATCAGTATTTGTGAGGTAGTTCAATCTACGGTAACATCCTGATTATGATAGGTTTCTTTACCCTTTAATTGGTTTTATGAATTGTGGGACATGAATGCTTGGACGAATAAACCATGAATGTCGTTGATTAAACGACTAAATTAAAAGTCGTTTTTTCGTAAAGTGTACCTACCACAAAAATACATGTTGTGGGATTGTAGGGCATATTTGTAGAATAGTAGAATAGACTATACATAACGTTGTCAACTTGTCATACGAAACTATGAAAATATCATTGCCTACGTAACTGAATTTTGAAATCACTAATATAAACCGGTGATTCGCTTTGCACTTAAAATACTCATATTTTGTCTTATTTTATATAGCGCATGAATCACGGAATAGGGAACATGTGCTTATGAGTCAGCATCGTTGTCACAATTGCGTCCGTTCTCGATGCGTTTGTTAGTATGGATCTATTATTCTACGCATACTATATTATATTCTTCACTCCAAATGAAACTCTTTTACAACCGCTTTAGGTATTTAATCCTTAGTTGTTACGGCTGATAGTAACAATTAACTTAGCAATTTGTCTAACGGTACCTAAAAATATATTAGCTCTATAGACTCCAATAACTAGGCTAGTCTAAAAGCTTCTATGCAAAGAAGGCAATTTATCTGTCTATATTGTTTTTAAACAACTTTTGGTTACGTCACTTTAGTTTTTTAAACGACTTCAGAAAAGGGAGGAAGTTATATTTTTTTAAATTCTGGATAAGCTTGTGTTTGACCACAATCTCACCATGGTAAGTGATGATGTGGCCGAAGGTGTAAGCACACAAAGCCTAGATGGGAACTGGCTCTCAAGTGCAGCTGTCGGAACACACCGATAGGTGTTTGGCGACAGATTTTCAACTTGTGTGCTGTAGCCAGCCAGTCGGGTAAACTCGGGTACTACAAAGTACCTTACCACCGTCCCACCGGGATTCGAACCCACGACCTTCGTCGCAGTATCCGACGTCACTTACCACTGAGCTATCATCGCCTTAAATTTATTTAATCCTTCAGCTTTTTTCAATACGTCATCTTTCAAAGCACGCCACTTTTTTTTCATTGCTTTCTAGATGCGACTCGTATAGCAGGTTCAGGTCCATGTTTTCCACCGTTTTCCATGACGGTTTCGACTCATAAGGCTTACCTACTCCGTCAACCCCCAATGTCACTTGTTAATTCTTGTAACTATTTTGACGTATATTGGTGACCTCATCAAGGATAAATCTAAAGTAACCGCAACTCTCCAAGTAGCTATCATTTTACCAGTTATTTTTTCCACAAAAAAATGAGCTCTAGACGCAAACGACCTAAGTTTTTACATTACGACTTCGAAAACAAGAGCAGTCCTCATACGGTTACTTTTATATATCAAATTCAACTGTATTGTTATGGCTATTAGTTTTTTTTTACCCCGACACAGTAGAATCAGTTGGTACCAGAACATTACCATCTATTGCGTTACGGATTTTATATAGCGTACAAGTTTCTATTATAATTTGCCCAAGAAAATTACGCTATGTTAGGATTATGAGTATGAAACTTAGTCAAAAGCTCAAATTCTTAGAATAATCTGTAGCGTAACAATAGCATTATTTCTTATTAACTCGTAATCAGTAAAAATTTTCTATAATAATATTTTGACATCTATATTTTCAACCTTATTATGATATGAGCTTACTAAATTACGTTTCAAAATTAAACTAATTTATTATTAGTGTTTTCTTTGTTTACTCATGAAAGGTGAGGCTTTGCTATGCTCATAACAAGCATTCATGTTGTTATTGTTTACATACTATACTATAAGATCACAAAACCTTTGATTAAACTAGGTATCAATTTCATTTCGTAATAATGTTTCATTGTTAACGTGGAAGCTTTGTTCAATGTTCTTCTGTACGAAATAAATGAGTTTCCTCTCGCATTTTCTATTATGTGGTACGAAGACGAGAGCGTCCTCGTATCGCGTGTCGCTGACAATAGGCTCGCGAGATAGTACCAAACATACTTTCAGACGACATTGATATTAATTATACTTTTACCAGCGAATTACAACTACAGTATTACCTACGATGCAAACTCACGAATACTTTTTTTTTTAATTTATTCTGAATAAGCTTGTGTTTGACCACAACCTCACCCAGCTGTCGGAAAACACCGATGGGTGCTTGGCGACAGATTTTCAACTTGAGGGTGGTAGCCAGCGAGTCGGGTAGGTACTACAAAGTACCCTACCACCGTGCTATGGTTTCCTCACGATGTTTTCCTTCACCGAAAGCTCAAGCTCAATGTAGGATTCGAACCCACGACCTTCGCCGCGGTATCCGACGTCACTACCATTGAGGTATCATCGCCTTATTGTTATTATGACGTGTATTGCAGTGTAAATTGAACGTGTAGTTGAGCAAAAGTTGAATATATTTTCTGATGTATGACAGTATTTCGTGAAGTGTCCTTTGTTCTCGAATAGAATAGGCTTTCTTAAGCTTCGTTCTTTGTTCATCATAGCGCGTGTTTTTGTATGGTCAGAGGGTGATTGAGGAAACTCGGTTTTTTGAAGGAACAAATATCTTTTAAAAAAATGGAAATATACTTCTGTAAATTAAGTGAAGAGTAAAATAAGTATATGCAGACAAAAGACTATGGACTCTTTCTGATCAGCCCAAATTTAATATTTTGATTTCGTTCTTAGAACTGCACTACTTAACAAATTGTTAAGTACTTAGTACAGTTTGGATTTATTTTCATCATTTAATTTGTGTATTTATGTATAACTTTAATTGCTTGTTGTCTACATGGAAGTCTACTCCCGTGGAGGCAAATAAAACATGAATAAGATTTATGTGGTCCGTGATAAAAAAATAATTAGTTCTCGGTGGCCGGTGCTAAGGTTCAGACTTGAGAGTTATAAAACATAACATTTACGAGTTCCTGTGTTGACGGTACAGGGTGGCTTCAGTGGTAGCGCAGCATCGTAAAATGAATGGGATCGAAAGTGCAGGCGGCTGCAGACAGCATTCCGCCTGAATTATTTGCTTCACACGGATGATATACGACTAGACTGAGTTTTTGTTTTTGACTTGATGAAATAACACGAATTTCATTCTAGCTGTTCCATTAATGACATCGTGACTGCCATGACTTTCTTGTGAAATCAGCGCTGAGTACTTATTTGATAGCCTTTTTTTTAACCTCAATCTCACCAATGTAATGTGATTGATAATTTAGTTTTCATCTTCGAGTCTTATATTTTTGTTTTACTGAATTTTCCTTATACTTTGTGAGCTCGGATGCTGATGTTAAGTTTGTCTTTTGAACTATGCTAATTTTGAGACTACTTCGGATCGTTACAAAGAAACATGCTGTGGCCTTGATTCCTTCCTAAGAATTGGATTTCGGAAAAAAGTGTGTTAATTTATAACTACGTTGTTTATTTGTTTCTAAGTCTTCTATATAATAAAGATGCAATTTTAGTTCCTACTTTAATAAAGGTACACTCGATAATTTGGCTTTAACAGCAAAAGTACTTACTGTTTTGAGTTTTTAGTATTTCATATATTTGAAACATAAATGTTTTTTTTTGTTCGCTTAGATCTTTTAAACTACTCAACGGATTTTAATGCAGTTTTAGCAATGTATAAAGTGATTCAAGAGGGAGGTTTATATGTATAATACATACCTACATATTATAGTACAGAAAAGCCGATAATTTCAATGATTTGTAATGTGATGTCGTTCAGCGAATCGGGCGGGGGTCGACTGGTGTTATATAAGTAATATTCAACGATCGTTTCTTTACGTTAGCTATTAGAGCCTTTCACGTCGTGACAAGTCGCTTAAGAATTCCCCTCGTTGTCCTCACTGACACTTGATGCAAATTTAATTGCCAGGCCAGCGGCAGGTCTTAATTGAACAAGTGTTTGCTGAAGGAATATTCTCTTGTTTATTTTATAAACAAGGAAGTTGTTAGCACACTATAATACTAACTTGGATTGTTTGAGGTTCGTTAGGGTCTAACGGTTCTAAAATGTCTTTGTTTTAGAATCGTTCTGTATTGGTTGTGTTTTTCTTTTTCTTGTCTTCTTTCAGTGGCCTGTTTGCATGGAATGATTTTGATGATGCTTTTTATTCATATTTGTGATTGCTGGTATAGCTAGGGTTATTTTGAAACCTGTGAATTTTACTTTTAAGTGAAAGTAATTGTTACCTATAGCTTTTATTATAAGAAATGCCTATATACTTGGTAAAACAATTTGCTAGAATAACAAGTCATCAAGTCATATTTTTATTCAATGTGAATGTTTGTACTTTAATATCACGGCCTTAGGTTCCATTTTTGTTTGAGTAAAATAAAAGTTAGGTATTCTATTCAAGGATAAGGTGACTGCAATATTCCAAGAATCATATTATGTCTGTAGGGCTATGTAGTTAATATACGAGTAAATACGTATGGTACGCAAGGACAATACGAAATTACTGAATTCATCAAATATGAAAACTTGGCGAAACTCGCTCAACACTAATTCTCTCTTCTCAGAAAAAGAGCCGTCTCGGTCTTTCGGCTGTAATTAAATTATTTATATTCATGACGTATTTCTACGTGTCAATATTCGTCGGGCGGCCGCGGCCGTGTAATTTCTACCGACACGTGTTATCAAATTTCGATTACTTAAACCTCACCTAATATTCTACCTACGTCGTATTCTCTTAAAAACTTCACCGGACGTGTGGTTCTGTTTTCGTATTTATTACTGGTTGGGCTTATCGCGATCTAATATCGACGCTGTTGTCATGGTGTAGGGTCGTTTTGAGCTTGGCAGGTGCAAGAGGAAAGTCTGAGGTGTCGTTTTGGGAGCTTACTCGGGTCGCGTTATTAGAGTCTTGTCCTTCTTTATTGGAATATACGAGGGGCTCGATGCTGCCTCCCCCCTCCTTCCCCCCTACCTTCGTTGAGAGGCTGTGGTGCGCGGGTTGGGGTCACATTGACAGCGGGCTGATGGTTAATGTATCATCGTCGTTTTACCTTAAAAAACAATGCGTTTTTATATTAACGCTATTATTTATAATTTCTGCTAATCAAAATCATGAAAATAGAAAGACTGGTGTCATATTTTTTTTTGTAATAGACAAAACTGATAGCGCTCGTACATTCAGGACCCACCTTACTCTATTTTTGACGTGACGTCGACATTGTCAATGTCAATCTAACTTGACAAGATTTCCCAGTAAAGCATACGACGAATATTGTTTTTCTTCTTTGTTTTATCAATTTTTATTGTGGTATCCCTTTAGAGTTTTGTAGTCACATTTTTATGGTATTAGGGTTTCGCCCAGAATTGGCTCAGTATTTTTACATACTTTAGAATTAAATATATACCTATTATCTAGTATTGGTATAAAATAGCCTGTTTTAATCAAAGGCTAATAGCTTTTTAGTGTTGGATAGCCCATTTATCGAGGAAGGCTATAGGTAAGGGCTTTTTAGTGTTGGATAGCCCATTTATCGAGGAAGGCTATAGGTTATATAACATTACGCTGCGAAAATCCCACGGGAACGCGGGTGACACCGCGGGGGACAGCTAGTTTAATATAAGTATTTATATTTGAATTTATCCCGATGAAACCAACTAGTACCTGAACAAATATGATCATATTACTTAAAGTTATGGTTACCCATTTATTTATTCGTAGATACGACGCATAAATCAGAGCTTTCGTAGCACTTTGCGTTATGCTACGCACTCTCGTAGCATAACGCAGAGTGCTACAGAGTTGCTACGACGAACATGTTGGAGTATTTTGCTCGCTTCCATTCTTTGTATAGACTTGTGTGTATGAGGAACTTTTATCGTATATAAGAAACTAGGTTCCGCGTGGTTTTACCCGCATTCTAGGGATTAAAAGTAGCCTATTTCACTCATCGGCCCATGTCGTTCGGTTTCTACAAAATTATAAATACGTCAGGTTTGTTATTTTTACTATAACAGTTTTTTTGCTTATTTATTTTTGTTAGATTTTTAATAGTAGTTTAGGAGTTATTCTTAATAGTAGTAGGAATTAATTTTACACATTATTTTGATATAATGCGCGTGTCATTAATTAAGAATGCTGAGGTTATTCGTCTCAAAATAACCTTACAAATAAGCCCCCGTTGGGCGCCATTAAAGTGCCATACTGAAACTGCAAAATTACACCAATAAGATTTTTAATGCAGAATACATAACAGTATAAGTCACGTAGACTTAGTCTCCATTGCAGTAAGTCTTGATTATTCACATAGCCGGAGCCTCTAGCCCAGTGGTGCTGGTATTGGTGCTGGTCACGTACGTAATGCTGTAAAACTCACCAACTGCATGTAATTCCTGAGCTCTAGGTGCCTGTAACTGCCACGTTTTATAGTGAATGGCAACAGCTGTAAAGTGTGTTACAGCTGCTGTTACGTCTTTATTTTATTTAACTACGTTTGCTTGCTGGATTTTAGTATTTGTTGAACTATACGGGTGGCTTTGTTTTGTGTAATGTGACTTGCCATCAACTTCGGATAGTTCTAGTCAAAATAATAGCCTTCTTCGTAATTTTTTAACATCATTGGTTGCTTGGTCTTTTGGTTTCCTTGCGATCCTCCTCCACATAAAGTTCAAGCAAATTTTTGTAGGATTGGAAACCACGAGTCACGACACTCGCTACCACATTCGTAATTACCACTGAGGTATTGTCGCCTTGTGACAGTCAGATTATATTTTTAATCAATGAAGAACGTTGGTTAAGGTTATTTTACGAACTGGTGTTCTTATAAATAACTTGTTGTAAAAAACATAGTATAACATTACATGAAATGTGTTTTAAGTTCGTAAAATCATATTAAAGTAATTTTCACCTTTTTCAGATGTCTCCAGCTTAATTCGAGTGTTCCTCTAACCACAGCAGGTTAGTGGAACCTTTTACTTAAATAAGGGCTCTAAATCCTCTTAGGATTTCACGGTGTCCCGTTTTAGGTCTATTAAGTTGATTAATGTTTCATTATTTTGAGTGAACCTTGAGCTTATATGGTAATTTTTACGAACGTGTTGGGTAATTCTGCAAATTATGCGTTGGGAATGGGGGTCCTTTTATTTTTTTTACGACAGATAAAAAAGGTTTTACTGTTCAAATGTTCTCTTGTTTTACATAATTCATTGTTATCTTTCTATGTTTGATGCGTTTGAAGTTTGCTTTTTGTGCCAAAGTTGATTTGCGTAGCTTTTATCTTTTATCGTGTGAATATTTTTACATAATATTTTGACTTACGTTTTTCTTTTACCAACTCCAAACTCCAAAAATGACAAACTTAAGTCACTAGTAAAATAATTCATATACATCGAGAGCACTAAAAGAACTATTTTAAAATGTTGGTGCTGATCATGCCCTCTTACACGCACTTTGATTCTGTTTTCACACGTTTGTAGTGCATATTAAATATACATAGTTAGCCATACATCTGGCACCGATCTGCTGAAAACACCAGCTTATTATTTGAATTATTACTCCCTACGCTGTTCGTGGGCGTGATAAAGCGATAATAAGATTAACCATTTATATTGACCGTACCTTAGATTAAGAATTGGTCCTCGCTCCGCGGTGCGACGTTTTATTAATCTAAGAACCGTACCTACGATCTCTTTATATAAATAGGAACAAACTGCCACTTTAGATTCGTGCATCCTGGCTTATAATTTTCTACTTTGTACAGTCACGTAATGAAAAGGTTCGTCAATTTTCAAATTGATTCGTTCAACGTATCGCGAGCACATATTACCTTTTGAAACTATGTTACAGAATAGACTCGTTAATAAAGCTAAAAATTATTCAGATCAAAGTTATTTGACTATTAACTTGTCAACAAGATTATTATGTTTGATAAACTAAAACCTTCTTGTTTGTTCTACCTGCCATTATTATTTCAGTTAAATCTATTGTCAAGCGGTCAATGTCATCTTTGCAAAATATCATAATTGATTCTTGCAGTACCTACTACTAGTGCAAGCGAAAAGCGACTCTAAGGTCACGAACCTTTTCATTCTGTGGCTGTACATGATCTCTTTGTTCATACTGAGACAAATTGGCACTATGTGCCTGATATGGCCTGACACTATTGGGAGGCTTACGACCCTCACAGATGTGGCTCTGAACTCCGAACGTGTTTCACCTTATTAATTGTATTTACGGTCAGTGTTCGGACTGAGGCAGCTCTGGCGGCTGGTTAACGACCAATACGACTGTCGAGTTCCGCTAGCTATGTACCTTACCGGTACTCACAGGCATTCGATCATCGGTTTTGGTTCCGATCGTAATGGCTATGATAATATGATTGATCGAGGAATAAAAGCAAATAGTTTCATAAGATTATATTTCATAAGGTTTTAATATATATTCCATAAATAAAAATATATTAACATAGTAATCTTTTTCTAATTTAAACGTGTTAAGCAAATAAAACTAGCATACAACTTAATAAAATACCCAATCAATTCATCTCGGATATTGCAATTTACCGACTACTCAACTCACCTTTCAGGAGCAATTTCCCTCGTAGACAATTCGATTGATCGGTAAATTGGAACTATTAGCGAGTTTACCTTGTACTAATGTACCTACGTACATTTTGTATCTAAGGTTGTATATGATTAATGTAATCGGTAATTCGCAACGGGAGACCTGTCCTGTCTAGTGTCTAGAGCGCCTGTTTAATCTTTTCGCTACAGACAATTAAACTTTTCAGTTTCGTATATCTGCTTCTGCATACAAGTTCCTAAAACATGTAAGTATGTTTGAAGCGACTAAACCAGTGCGTGGTTTATTTAGTCAATTATATTTAGTAATTTTAGAAATTTCGTTCAGTTGGCTTCCTAATCGTCCATTAGCTAGCTAACTTATAATCAAAACCTATATAGTAAACTCCGTATTTTAGTAAAAATCCAGATACATCCCACTATAATCCTACTAATACCTATTATAAATGTGAAAGTTTGGATGGATGGATGTATGTTTGTTACTCATTTACGCCAGAACGGCTGAATGGATCTGGATGAAATTTGGCATAGAGATAGACTATGGTCTGGAATAGCACATAGGCTACTTTGTATCCCGGGAACAGAGAAGATCCCTAGGGAACGCGGGAGAAACCGCGGGAAAGAAAACTAGTATTATAAATGTGAAAGTTTGGATGGATGGATGGATGTTTGTTACTCTTTTACGCCAGAACGGCTGAACGGATCTGGATAAAATTTGGCACAGAGATAGATTACAGTCTGGGATAGCACATAGGCTATCCCGGTAAACGATAAGATCCCTCGGGAACGCGGGTGAAACCGCGGAGGACAGCTAGTATATTATATCTCTAAGCCAAATTTTCTCAAACAACGCGCTAGTGTAAATAAACAACGGCGAGTGGGTTCCCAGACAGTGCGTTTTGGATCCCGCTAATCTGATGGGTATGCGTCATGGACGCGTCTGCCGGGCGCCATGCGTCTTATGATGTACCGAACCGACTCATCCTCTGTGTAACCTTACCATTGAGTCGAATTCAAGTGCAATTACCTTAATTTACGATTGTGATATTGTACAACGACGGGCCGGTAGGTGTGGGTTCGATTCCCATCCAGGAGAGACATTTGTGTCCAAGGACATGTCTGTTTGTCCTGAGTCTGGGTACAATTATCTATTTAAGTATGTATTTAAAAAGTAGTACCTATACCTATATGTTAGTTATCTGGTTTTCTCTGGTAGCTCTGCTTAGGTCGGGATCAAATGGCCGTATGTGAAGAATGCTCCAGGATATTTTAAAACGGAGTCTCTTATTAAAAATGGCACTTCTTGGATTTTTTGGGGATAAATTACATGTCGTTTTGAATAATAATTAGAAGTTTTATATGCACTGTTTTGGTAATCTTACTAATATTATAAATGTGAAAGTTTGGATGGATGGATGTTTGTTACTCATTTCCGCCAGAACGGCTGAATGGATCTGGATGAAATTTGGCATGGAGATATTTTAGTCTGGAATAGCACATAGGCTACTTTTTATCCCGGGAAAAGATAAGATCCCTCGGGAACGCGGGGGAAACCGCGCGGAACAGCTAGTTGAGAATAATTACGTAACAACAAACGTAATTTGGCTAGTTACATAAAATATTCTTTATCATCTCTATCTATCTTAGATATCTAGAAGAAGAGTATCTCTCTAAGAATGTCATCCGAAACTTTTACTTTACTTTACTTCCACCAAGCCCTTATATAAAACCTTATGTAATTGTAAATACGTTTGTTGGTATATTAGAATTTAATTCAATTGCCCTCACTCTGCACTACACGAAGTAATAATGCCATGGCTTGCAATAATGCCTCGGCGACGTATCTAAGATATAGTTCAAGGTTGGGTCGTTCGAGCGTTTTGTCGGTTTCATGTCGAATTCTTGTCGTAAGATCGTTATCATAATATTATTATGATGTCTATGCGCAATGTAATGCGTACGGTGGTATTTCTTGGTCAAGTTATGGCTTTTCCATCGATTATTGGCAGTTCTTCAAGTTACCCTCCCTGGTAATATATGCATGTGATTTTTAGAACACTTCAAGGTTAAGGTTAGTCGTTAAAAATGCTCGTTTCCAGCCTAACAATTCATTCTCATTTTAAAGTGGATATTTTTCATGACAAGTAAATATTTATAATCTTACAAAGGTCAATTGCTTGGGAATAACCGAGGCGTGGGCTTTTACAGCATTGCATAGCGCAACACCAACAATAGGTTTTCTTTGAAATAGTTCACGTTGCGTGTTACTAAACTCGAGGGGGTAGACCAGTCGATGGTTCATGCTGATTGGCGGTCGTTCGCGACTTCGTGGCGCCAATGGAAATATTGTCTAAAACATAAGTATTGCCAGAGGATACTGGTTATTTGCGTTTGCTATGTAGGTTATTGTGATTTTAAACCTTTCTTCAATAGTCAAATCAGATTACAAATATGTTATTTTAAATTTTCTTGATTTGATATCATTCCTTTCTACATAACATTTTTGCTCTGTGGCAACACTACTGATAGGTTAAAAATTCACAAATCCAATCGTAACAGGCACCGTGAAGGCTAACTGCCTGTAACCTATCCTATATGTAATGCTGTTCTTATGTTATGTCTGTATAATTTATCTGCATGGTATTCGTTTTTTTTATTGTGTATTTTTTCGTTAATGCCCAAGCAATTTTCCTACTCTGATTGATAACTATCTGATCTCGCCTAAGAATTTATCGTTCCATAACGTCTGATACGCCCACATTATTTTCTCTCTGCACAAGGTGACCCCTATTTTGCTGCTGCTATATACAAACTCCGTGATTCATTTTGTATCGTCGCCAAACTTATGTATCTACGTATCTGCTCTGAAATCTTGATACTTGGGGTTTGAATACAAAAATTTGCTAAAGCTTCAACCAAGCTAGATCGTCATTACACGTTGGTATGCACAGTCAGAACTAGGTTATCTATTAAACTGCCCCTATATTTCAGTTACACGAGCTGAACAGGAACAGTTGGAATATTAATATAACTGATGTATTCGGCTAGGGATGTGCTGTAGGTGTTTTGTAGTTCCAACTTGCTCTGAATCGAGTACTTTTTAAACATCCAGCATAAATGCTATATGTAGGTCATACTCGTACGTATGTGACAATTTCAGGTTATTCGATACGTTCTCGATAACGTACTTACCTTGACACCATCTGTGTTAGCGCTGCAAATAGGTATTGTGACTTGCCGTAAGATAACAAAGGCATCAATTGTAGATATAACGTTCTAGACTTCCTTTGTAGCTTTCCTTTTCTTGTTGATGTTATCCTCCTTAAGAATGTCGATTGGGGACTTTCCCGTCTTCTATCCGTTGAATTTAAAATGGATGTATAATATTTTCAAACTCAAAAACTCAAAACTCAAAGCTTATGTACCTATTTGCGTCTTTCTTAGTAAAAAAAGAATTTGTTTCAAACTATATTTTTCTTTGTCTTACTGCTTCGTTTGCAGTGAATGAATGAGTAATAAGAAATGCAATAACAGAACGTTGGTTCTGTTGATTGTTTCGAGCCCTCTAAGGATATTAATACCAATGTGCGAATAAAACTGTTTTTCTAAGAATGTTGCATGTATACCTACTTAATGTGTTAGTTGAAGACGTATAAAGTTAAAAGATGCAAGACATCAGTAAGAATTTAATTATGTACCTATATTTTATTGACTTTAACAAAAAATGATGTTAATAATTTAGTATAAAAAATCGCTCAGCTCTTTGTTTGATAAATAATATTGATTTAACTTAATCTACTCCCAGTAAGATCTGAAATATTGCCCTCTAGAAAATATACAGGGAAATTTCTCAAGTAACTGAAGGTGCGTGTTCAGAATACACTCGGGATGCGTGCGTTATACTCGATTTATAGGCGTTATCCGGGAATTTGTGTCTTTTCTCTCTTGGGCTGATCTTTACACGGTTCTTTATACGAACCCTGGTACATTTGGACATGTCTACACATGTTATCTTGTGTGTGGTGGCGATGGACAGAATAATACGACACCATTTATATTTGTTGTCACTACATTCATCAATCGTCGTCCGGTCTCGAAGCTGTTTACCTGGGAGTCCTGTATTGTTTTTAAGTTTTTTTATTTTTTTTTTATTTTATTTACTACTATCCACAACGCCATCCACAGATTACTAAGTAATTACTCAAGTAGGTTTATAGGGCTTTGTCTGGATTTATCTACAAGCTTTTCGGTCCGCGGTTTCATGCGGGCATATTTTATGCTAGTTCATCCTTAATGTAAGGAGAAACCCAAATCTGTACAACCAAAGTGTAACTCCTTAATCCCGCCTTAGTCCTCGCCAACATTGTGAAAGGATGCCTTACTATTTTTGTTCTGTGTTACGTCACACCGTAGCGACGACGGACAAATGCGCTGAAGACACGCTACGGGCTGTGAGCTAAGAAGCTACTAGTGCTACGAGATTGCGCACATATCTTTATAAAATGACTCCCTTAAACTTCTAAGATCCTGGTTCACGACGTAACGCATTTTTCTTACGTGACGATTTCTACCAGTTCACTCTACTGTAAGCCGTGTAAAATAACTTCGTTCCATAAAAAAAATGTTGAATATTTTACTATAAAGATTACTATCGATTGATTATATTCTGGGTGTAATATAGTATCAGTGGAATATATTTCTAATGAAAAACACATCTATCATCCCACGCAACAGATGTTTCTAAAGTATACTTAGGATGTTGTTTTTATGAATAACATACCCGAAATCTGACAGCTTACAAAGTTCTTACCGTGAAATCTGTTTTATAGATTTGAAGAAGTTTTTAAGAATGGTTTTCCTCGTATACTTATACAATTAAGACTCTTATGGCAGATTGTTTGTAGTTATGGTAACTAAATGCAATATCATTGGTCAAACTAATAATTTCTGAGATATTTGCCAATATGTAGTAAAAATTCACTGATTATTTTGAGTGACTTGTCTATTGATATCTATAATAGTTTAACTAACGATTATACAATGCGTGTTTAGTCTTACCAATTGTTAGTTGTAAACTTCATATGAAGTACCTAAATTTTACACACTTGTAATTTCTCACATTTGTTTCATACTTTTTTAGGCGAAATTAAGATTATTTACTTCATCAACTCTTATCAACTTAATTTTCTATTTTGATTAACCAGACAACCCCGTTAGTAAATTTAAGAACAATGTTTTGTTGCGGGGAAAAACCGTGAAAAGTCCATCTAAACCTAATCTAAACTAATATCATACGGAGAAAAGATTTGTTTTTGTTTCTAATAGATAAACTCATTAAATGCTTAATCGATTTTGAAAATTCTTTCACCTATAGGTACATTATCAGCTAGTAACATGACAATGTGCTATATTTTATTTTATTTCCCCCGGGAACGGGGATGAAACCGCGGGGTGGAAATCTAGTTTTCTATAAAATAGTTCGTAATAAGCCATGAACAGTGTCTTTATGATAACAATAAAATACTCCTTAGTTAAGAAATGTACGTTTAAAATAATTGCCACTTAACGTTACGCCATATACTTTCCTTTTAGGTACAGCTTAATGTGATATCTGGTAGATTGAGTCTGAAATATGGCTGCGAAGTCGTTGCTTTGTTTCACTTAACCTTTATAAAACAGGATTTCATATAAGAACACTCTATTTTTAGAAATTCATGACTTTCCTATTTTAGAAAAGGTTATTTTACAGAAAAGTTTAATTATAAATGCAAATTATACCTTTTCAGCTCTATTTCAGCTCCGTAAATTTCCATAACAATAATTATACCACTTTGTTCTAAACCGCTCCATATATTTCTCTATTGCGGTCATGACGCTGGCAGTGGGCGGGAGACCTTTTAAACTGCCAGTGAATTTCGACGGCCGTTAGTCTTCGAAAAAAACATTTAATCCATTAATTAAAATTCCAGCAGGAGATCAGACTTTAATCGAGGTTTCAATTGATGCGGGTGAATTTACATTCAAACATCATTCAGTTGATCTACCCTTGAATTCGATTTTGGGCATCATTTCCTTTGTTTATTCTTTATTACCGGCGTAAATTATATGGGCTTCTGGTTGGATTATACTGCGCTGAAATTTGAGCTTAATTTCACATATAGGACCACAAAAGTGCCTGGCGTGGTGTTTGCTTGTATGGTTTGGGGCTACGTCTAAACCAATTTTTTACACATGTTTTTTTTAAAGTGAACTGAATTAAAATCCCCTCATATTTTGTCTGATGATCTGTGTATGTATTAGATGTAGCTCTTGAGTTTTTCCAAACAGATGTTCTAAGGAGTTTTATCTTCAACTGATTGAATTCTTAGAGTACTTACTGCACTTGTATTTTACTTGTGTTATGTGCAATAGATTTTGTTTTATTTAGAGATGGTAAAAACACTGAAGGAAATATATAATTTCTGTTTCTATTAATTATAAAATACCCAACTAAGATTATAATCGCCAAGAAATCATAATGGACAGTTTTATTTATAAACATTACTAGCTTTCCGCCACGCGGTTTCACTCGCGTTCCCGTGGGATCTTATCTATTCCCTGGATAGAAAGTAGCGTATGTGCTATTCCAGACTATAATCTATCTCTATGCTAAATTTCATCCAGATCCATTCAGCCGTTCTGGCGTAAATGAGTAACAAACATACATCCATCCATCCAAACTTTCACATTTATAATATTATTAGTAGGATAAACAGGCATAATTTAAGATAAGTATTTTAACGCTTCTCGTATTTAAACTGAAAAGTAATCGAATTAAATCAGTTAATTCATTACATTGTCAATCCGTCAACAGATCCGCGGACCAATCGCGTGCGAGCTTTCCACGTTGACGCATGCGCGGCCGTGGGCGGGCGGGTCGATACCGCTCGTGACGTCACGCCGGCTGACCAATGGCGCCGAGCCGTCGCACATCAATCGATGTGAATGATTCTGCTGTTTCCTCGCTCTTCTTTTTGTTCGTTTGACGCCATTGTTGTTTTTAAACGAGCCTTTGAAGATCATTTTCACGGTCAATGTTAGAAATGGTATTTTAGCTTAGTTTGTAGGTATGAAAATACCTTTTGATTTTGTAAAATATTTCCAGCGAAATTTTACATTGTGTGCTCTGTAATATTAGAGCATTACAGTTGTCTTATAATGCAATGAAATATTTACATGTTCTATTCATCTAGACTTTAGGTATTTTAAAACAAAAATGACTCGCAGCCTATAAAATTTTTGCTCATATAAAATTTCCCGATAATTATGCAATGCAACGGATCATCTTTATATAAATGATAACAAGTGTTCAGATTTCCAATGTCTATTTTTTAAATGTATCTAAAAACTGTTCTATAGAAGATTTATAATGTGAACAGACAGAACAAATGTATGTTTTATCTCGTGAATAGTAATGTGTCTCATGATAAAAACCCTCGCCAAAGGGTCTTAAAGCTCTTGATAGCTCTAGGGCAGGCATTGTCACGAAACGCCCTTTAGCCGACGGAAACATTAAATAAAACCTGGGAATATGCCGATAACGTGAGAGTTTTTGAGCTTATTTTTTAGGGTTCCGTACCCAAAGGCTAAAAACGGGACCCTATTACTAAGACTTCGCTGTCTGTCCGTCCGTCCGTCTGTCTGTCACCACGCTGTATCTCAAGAACCGCGATTAGACAGTTGAAATTTTCACAAATTATGTATTTTTAAGAGGGGCTCCCATACAACAAACGCGATTTTTTTGCCCTTTTTTGCTCGATATCAATAATGGCAACAGGTAGGCACTTGTTTATAGGTTCTTATTTATTAAAGGACTAACTGTCCTCCACGGTTTCACCCGTGTTCTCGTGGGATCTTATCTTTTCTCGTGATGAAAATATAGCCTATTGTTACTGAGGGATAATGTAGCTGTCTAATGGTGAAAGAATTTTTAGAATCGGTCGTGTAGTTTTTGAGCGAAATCGTACCAAACAATTAAAAATTCAAATATTTCCTCTTTATAATATTAGTTAAGATTAAAAATAATGTTTGTTGCTAAAAGTTAGTGGATAGTAATGATATTCTTCTTTTAGTTGAGTAGCCAAGAAGCTCTTTAACATTTAAGCAGATAAAACTTCATGTTCGTTCGATATTTTGTTTTTGGGTTTCTTACCACGTCGGAATAGCAATACGACATAATATTATAGAGCACAGTCGTTTGAAATGCATTGGACGAAGTCACCGCGCTAGGTTTGCATCGATCATTATCGCTGGTGCAAGAATGAAAAATGAAGAATGCTTTGTTGTTGCAAGAACATTTCTTGTTTCCCTTTTTTGTTATATTATTAATTACTGTTCAAGATTCAATGAAAATGAAGTGAACGTGATAGATGTTGCAAGATCGTGGATTTTTCCGAAAGTAGAATAAATATACGAGAAAAACTTTTTCATATTTTTTAAGACTTCACAAAATTTAATTATTATAATATATAATTTATTATAGTAAAACATTTACGTCCTATTATGGTCTATGATCTCAAATGTATTATTTATTTAAAAACAAGTTTAAAAACTATATATTTTTATTTTTCGATTTCCAGAACTATTTTAAAAACGTTAATATCAGTGCGTATATTATTTACAGGAAAATTCTGAGAGATCCACTAGAATACACAGACAAATATATTTACCTAGGTAATTAATCTAATAATATAAAATCTAAATAAAAAAGTCGTTGTCAGTAGGCAACGTACCCAGAATGCTGGCAGCATTGCCACGTTGGATGGCAATGCTGATTCGTTGAGCGAGGTATATGCCAGCATTCTGGTCACGAGATGCGTCGACCAGTCGTTTTGACATTTCTCGGAAAAGGTGGTGTGCAAAATCATTTAGTTTCTTATTTACAAGATTATCATTATTTTCACGTCAATCTCGCATTATTTATAATTTTGAATCGGTATTAAGTTGCGGCTAAGTGAAGCAAATCTCCTAAGCCAACTTAATCATGATTTATTAGAAATTTTACTCAACTTTTTAAGACCCCAAAATTTTTATTTGAGACTTTATTTCGTCTACAAAGATTGCATTTTAGTGAATTAGAATTTGTTTAATCCTGATATAATTTATTTAGGTGCTGTAAGCGCCCCCTGTGTTTAATTTCATTAAAGTCCTTGTTTTGGCTTGCCTTGACCCCAATAGCTTTAAGATTGCGCCTAGCATATAAAAATCATTAATTGCTTATGTTGTATATCGTCTAATTATGTTTTTATTTCAACATTCATTTGGATGTTTAATCTTCACAGTGTGTGAATTCGGTATAATATTGATCTACTGGGCTTTATTTTGTTTCACACACAAACATATTTGTTATATAAAATAAAACAATCAAACAAGATCTTACTCTGATAGTACCTCTACACCCATGATACATTATGACATGAACAAAACCAAACTAAATAATTTATGTGTGAAAATTAATTCAGACGAAAGACAAGTCGTAATCAAGTGCGTTAGAGTCTAGATATTCACATGTCAGTAAAATTTAATTATGAAAAAAAAGTGACGATCAAAAAATAAGTTCGTTTAATAAAAAAATGTTGAGTTTGAGTTTGATATTTTAATTAGAAAATATGTGATATGTTTATGTATTTCAGCATGTATATGCGGAGTAAAAAGCTCTGTTACAGGAATTCGAGACACTGTCTAATTCAGTATCTTTCACTGTATCCATTTTAATTCCATCTGCAATCTAGTACACGACCTTGCTTATAATCTACGAAAATAATTACTTAACCGACGCAATTCCTGCGAGACGTCTAGCTGGAAGTACGTATATTATGAAGAATATTCCTACAATAACATTATAAATGCAAATGGATTAGTATAATCCACTTACATGTTAATACCCGAGCTTTGTGCTACAAGTTTATAAGATGAAGCCAGCTGTCAGCGACCCGTCTCTCAGATGGCGATAAGGGATGTCAGAATTAACCTCTATATCATCATAGCCTTAAATCACTAAAACGTTCATGTTTTTGAGAAGTGAAATATATTATATGGCCATGATAGCTCAGTGGTAGTGACGTCAGATATAGCGGCGAAGGACGTGGGTTTGAATCCTACATTGAGCTTGAGCTTTCGGTGAAGGAAAACATCGTGGAAAGCACGGTGAAAATCTTTCGCCAAGCACCTGTTGGTGTGTTTGGTTGCTGCACTTGAAAGCCAGTTGTCTTATGGCAATGTCTTGAGGTGTAGGTTCAACACATTGGCCAATCTCCCTGGTATTTCTAATATCTAAAGGCGACGGTAGTCACTACTATCAGGTGATCCGTCTGCCTGGATGTCACTTGTGTCTTCTCAGCAAAAACAACCTTCCGAACCGAGCATTTAGAGTCTGACTATTCATAAGTGCCTGTGAAGGCCTATTTGGATGAATAAACAATTTCATTTCAATTTCATTTCATATAAAAAAAAAGTTAGATACATACAGATCAGATAGTTCATGGACCATAGAGCGACATAGGCTGTTGTCATCCTGGAAACTTGGATAAATAAAACGCGGGGCGGAACTTAAAAATAAAAAAAACATGCGTTGGTTTATGGTCTCAACATGTTGTACCCCATTTGTTAGGTCCATTTCACCATTAAGTTGTATGTCGAGTGATCACAATGTCAGTCGGTTTGATGGATCGCAGTTTCAGCGATTATGTGCTGAAAGATCGATGGCTAGTTCCACTACTCCATTATTTATTTGGTACGACCCAGTGTTCGGACCTTGTTTTCATGATGTGTATATGTATAAGATAATTGCTAGTCGTGACAATCGATTAGAAATAATCGACATGCTCATTAGGTAGATACATAACCGATTTTTTAAGGACAATTTTTTTTTGTAGAATTGCATTTGAAATAAATGTTGCAACACACGTACTCGTATAAGGCGCTGTTGGTGACTATAAAGAAAGAAAATAACAGTTATATAAAAAATAAAATACCAAAAATACACGTTTTTATACAAACTAATTAGTGATCGCCCTCTGATCGAAATTCGACCTCGTCGATTCGTCTCTTCAATAACTGATCAATTAAAAATAATTAAGATAATAAAGGCATGGTAGTGTGTGTAATGTTTTTTTTATTAATTTAATTTATTTCTAAAGCATATTTTATAAAAATATTAGCTTTCTGCACTCCTTCTCCATATAAACTTAAACTGTCCCAAGTTTCATACTCCTCCGTCCGCGTAATTTTCGTAAAAAGAGGTAGGCAAAGTTTTTGCTTCACGTATTAATATTATGATGATGCTGTAAACATAAGCCAGAAAGAAATCGTTTTTAGCAACAAAGCCGTATATTTGTATTTTGTTTTCACCATACTTTTTTTTATATTTTTATACCCGTAATTTATGTCCTATCCTATGGTATCGACAATTTTTTTTATTGATATTGCTATCACACAAGTTGAAGTAATATACCCGAAGTAAGACCAAGCAGCTATCGGCGTTAGGTACATTAATTTCCTTTAAGCTTTTAAATCGATGGCGCTGAAAATTTTCCAGGAACTTTTAACAGAGTTATACCTGCAAGTTGATGGCAGACAGACGCGAAGTTTCTAAACGTTCGGTTTTAACTTTATCTTTAGTTTACTACCTGAACCCTACAATGTTTATAAACCGATCGAAAAAGTATGCTGGCTATGTAATAATATTACTAATTGAAATGAATCACTAGCACTCACTCTGTTCAATACTAACTTTGATTTATTACTTGAAAGTATTTTTAGCAGCACCTGTTCTCATTTCTTTTAATATGGAATGGATTGTATCGGCAAAAACATCATCGTTGGTGTTAAAATTTTCGGAAATTTGCTCAAGAAATGTCTAAAAGAGAAAAATTGAGGATAATATTGAATATTATTTTCATTTATCCCGCATCGGGGTTATTATACCAATATCGGAGCGACATGACAGAGTACTCAGCTCGAGGCTTTTATTGTGCCCCGAATTCAGGTCTCGTTATATGAGGAGTGCATTACTCTTAATATGTTCCGTAAAAGGAATCCGCCGTAGTCAGATGGAAAATATTAAAAGAGTTAAATTAAAACTGCTTGTAAAGTTATAGAGAATGACGTAGATAACGCCCACAATATCTTAGTTCAAGTTAAAGAGGTATAAATAAAAAGGGGATTTATCAGATTGGGAATTTCTATCGTAAGTACCTATACCTAAACAACCACGATTTCATTGAATTGGAATGGTTTTTTGATACATTGATGCAAAAAAAAAATACCACTACATTTTTTAAATAATTTTCTTGAGTTCACGATCATATTAAATTAATGCTATTTCATTCATGAGCTCTTTAAATTAGTAAACCTCGTTTATGACGTTTAGCTTACATACGACCTTGACTAGAACTAATAGAAGTGACACAAAGTGCAATGCCTTCTATTTTTAAACGACTTCAAAAAAGGAGGAGGTTATATGTTCGACTGTATGTATTTTTTTTTTTTTTTATGTATGTTCATCGATTTTTTCGCCAATTGTCAAGCGATTTTCAAAATTTTTTTTTTGTTTGAAAGAGTATACTTCGGCGGTGGTCCCATTATCACCAAGTCAGGATCTGATGATGGGATCCTGGGGGAAAACGAGGGCAACCCTCAAATTTTATAAGAATTGTCAACCGATTTTCAAAATTATTTTTTCATTTGAATGAGTATACTTCAGCGGTAGACCCATTGTCACCAAGTCAGGATCTGATGATGGGATCCTGGGGAAAATGAGGGCAACCCTCAAATTTTATAAGAATTTACAGTATTTTTCATTCATATACGTACTTATCAAAGCTATTTCTATCTGGTAGTCATCATCTTATGTTGCAGAGCTGATGATGGAAGGTACAACTCATTAAAGGTTAGGATTTAGGGATAAATCTGTAAATATTATGGGCTAATATTTATAATTCATATAACTTCTAAAGCTATTCAGATGTTTGCATCTGGTAGTCATCATCTCATGTTGCTGAGCTGATGATGGTAGGTCAAACTCCTTAACGGCTAGGAGTTAGGGGATATTTCTTTAAATGTCACGTTTAGACTCGTATCGACGTCTCTTTGTATATTCAAATGAGCTGATGATAGAAGGTAAACTCTTTATCGGTTAGGAGTTAGAATATACGTTGTCCTAGATATGAAATGAAACGCAATATCAAGTAGCTGCTGAGAAAGAAGCCTTAATCATTTAGGATAAATATTCTTTAAAAGTTAATCTATTTATGTATTCCCTCATCTAATAGCGTGATATTATTTAACTTATAGGCTTTCTCGATAAATGGCCTATCCAACACTAATATATTTTATGTAGTTACTGAGATTAGTGCGTTCAAACAAATAAACTCTTCAGCTTTCTCATATTAGTATAGATAATGTAAATTAATAATAGGCTTAATTTGCTCGAAAACAATTAAATATTTCTTGAAAACATTGAAATATAAAAAATGGAAAAATAAAACTTTTTATAAAAAAATAAAAACGACTTCAAAGACAAATGTTGCACTAAAAACCGAAAAATAAATTGAATAACATTAAATAAAATAAACAAAAAAATATTTCAATAACTAAATAGACCAAATCTTTACTTATGTAAACTACCTACGCACCTATTCAAATTATTATTCTATAAATACCTTTTGATCTGTTTGAAGTCGGTGCCAAGCCCAAAAATACAATGAAAGAAATAATAAATGCCTTCACAAGCACTTGTGAATTGTAAGATTACCTACTTTCGCCAGATGGCAGTTCAGCTTCCCAGGGTGGAAATTAATTAATCCCTGGGTTCGGGAACTCATGCTATCTGCGGGCGGCCAGCGGTCAACCGTTTCACCGGGTCTCCCTAACCGCACGCCAACATGATGCACCTGCACTACTTAATAGCGACTCCACAATACCGCCGGTCCCTCCGCCGTCAGCACAGTGCCTCCTCTAAGGAACTCTGGCAACCTTACTCACCGCAGGAACACGACACCACTTGAGGGCAGTGTTATTTGGCTGCGATATTCTGTAAGGTTGAGGTACTAGCCCAGTCAGACGGCCCCAATTATGAGCAGATGTTATGCTACGTCCTACCTCCTCAAACCGTACGAAGCCTATTAAACCTATTAGGCTTGGCACCGACTTCAAACAGATCAAAAGGTATTTATAGAATAATAATTTGAATAGGTGCGTAGGTAGTTTACATAAGTAAAGATTTGGTCTATTTAGTTATTGAAATATTTTTTTGTTTATTTTATTTAATGTTATTCAATTTATTTTTCGGTTTTTAGTGCAACATTTGTCTTTGAAGTCGTTTTTATTTTTTTATAAAAAGTTTTACATATATGTAGATAGATTATTTTGTTTTTGTGTGTCGGTGATCTACCCGCGTGTCAAGCAAAGAAAAAGGAAACTGGCGACGCAGCAGCCGTATGTTATATTATATTTGTTTCTCATCGCGCTGTACTGGGTGAAAGGGTTCAGATGAGTTTTTGCACACAAACAGATCTTACTCTGGAATGGGATATTATTGTCCCAAGAAACAAGACTTTTAGAACGCTTAACCCGCGTTTTAGAACCTCCCAGAAGCTATCATGTGCATAACATAAACAGAATATAACATGTTTGATCGAAATTGACTTGTGAAATTTTCTAGGCTTACTTTTGACCATATTATCACTTGTCATTTGATTAAGATGTTGGGTAAGATAAACTTATATTCAGGTTAAAGAAGGAACGCCGTACGACACGGTACGGTACAATTAAGTGGAGAAAAGTTAATAAATGTCAGAGTGCATGCGTGGGTATTGAGGATGACCTTATTCTAGATTAATGTACCCACGCTTCCGTTTGTTAGTTATTGATTTGCAGTTCCAGAAAGATTTTTAATTCCAAAAATGGAGGCCAGTTTTCAAAAAGCAGAATTTCATGCTGAAAATGAACCAAGGCGTCGTTTGCTTCATCACTTATCTTTTAAATTTTAATGCTTTGTTAGCCAGTAAGTACTCCCACTATTTAGCGAAGTAGCTGTGATTAATATTTACTCGGATTTTTTATTTACATAAAAAAGTTTCAGTAAATTATATCTGATTCATTCCTTCTTTATTGTACTTTTTATTTACAACATATGTACAAAATATACAAACAAATGTACAACTGTAATATAAAAAACTTCTTCGAGGCTGCCGCTGCTGCCGATCGGCAAGGTTCCCAGCAGGCTGGCAGCGTTTCCTCTTTGGATGGCCAAGCTGATGCGTTGGCGGAAAAAGCTTCCTTCTTGATTTTTATTTGTTTATCTTTCATCAATAGTCTAGAATGTACAAATTTCGTAACTCTAATTCAAAATATAATTATTAATCTCATTACAAGTTTAATCGTCATATGTTTTATTTATAAAAAAATCTAAACTCTAACGCACGGTTCGGATGGTAGCTTTTGAGAGCCGGCAATAAACTCGGCAATTACAATTACATTTAATAATTATTTATATAGTATCACTGGCGGCAAAAAAGTTATAAATAAATAGAATTTAGTTAGGAGTGATTTAAAATAAATAATTAATTACGTTTAAATAATGTACATAGGTTTAGTACACGTTATTTCAATTTCCAATAAGCTTCCCATGTTTTTTTTACTATATGGTAGATGCAATAAAAAAAAGATAACTGTGGCACTCGGGGACTGCCGCGGTAAAGCTATTGCATAGAATTATACTTTCCATCCCATCTATTCGAAAAGTCGACGAGGGAGTCCCGCCGCCGAATATGCAATAATAGCTGAATAATAATATTAAAAAAAGTGTGTTGTCTTTAGACTTTTTTTTTTGTAACCGCTGTCGGCGACTACCGTCGACGCAGTACCTTAGTTAGGTGCCTAAGGACATAACTGTTGTCATGGTTACGGTGTCAGGTTATTTCGTTACGATTTTTTTTGATTCGGTCGCCATCAAAGCCCGCGATAAAAGCTATACAATAGCTTAAAAATTAAAAAAGCTATTACCGTAAAGTGCTTTTACTGTAAAACCGATTTTCAGTCTGCTACGTAAATAATGAACTTGAGCAAGCAATGACAGTTCAATGTCCAATGAATTTCTATTGCTATGAAATATTTCGTTACAAATGTAATTTATAGATGCCAGATGGGTTCATGACATTCAAAGAAGAGACATATTTTCACGTTCTTTAAATTGCAGTATTCAATAGGAAACCATTGCATTTAGGCGTGGCGTCCCGTTCTCTGTTAATTTAATATGAGCTGAGCGAAGCGGTGCTGCAAATATTAACAAAATGCAATATTACAGGCATCCAATACATGTCATGTTATAGAAATATGTTTGTATATTATCAGCAGTGACTTACTTGACTTGACTTAATGTCCTGTGTCCCCTGGGTGGGGCAGAGGGCGTCCACAGTAGTCCTCCATCGCGATCGGTCTTGAGCTTCTCGCTTCACCTCACTCCACGTTATTCCAATGCTCGTCGCTTCTGCCAACATGGTGGGGTGCCAAGTTTTAAAGGGATGGCCACGTTTTCTTTTGCCATGTGGATTCCATCCCATTCGGAGCGTGTGGACAGTATCAGCAGTAGAATGATACAATAACATATCTTAAAAAGTTTGCCAATATATCCGATTGTTCAAAAATATTTAATAATGGACGTCAACTATGAAACGTACTAATCCCCAAATTATTGTGCCTTTCATAAGTCAACGGTAAATATTTAAATCCTACAGTTATCTTTTACTCATAGACAAATAAATATACCTACTACCTTTGTTTTCACTATGTAACCTCGAGACGTTACGTAACACGTTTTCGTGTCATTTTCATACATAAACATTTTAAGGACGCAATCACAAAATATTCCAAAGTTTTATGCCACGAGCGTTTCCAATAAAGTCTTTTAACGGTTTTGGCCTAGCTAGTAGAACGCTG
Source organism: Ochropacha duplaris (assembly GCA_951361185.1). Classification (NCBI taxonomy): domain Eukaryota; kingdom Metazoa; phylum Arthropoda; class Insecta; order Lepidoptera; family Drepanidae; genus Ochropacha; species Ochropacha duplaris. The sequence goes on along the minus strand of OX592704.1, from coordinate 3,259,913 downwards.
GAAACGTTTCGAGAGAAATGTATTCTGCTAGAGGCATTTCACAATGTTCGCAAACCCGCCCACGCGTCTAGTATTCATCGTATTTTATTTTATTGGCAGGCTTTATAATATTGCGAGACACCCACGCAAGCAAGTGCTAATGATTCGAAGACAATGGAACTTCGAGAGAATACATTTCGTAGCCGAGTAATAAGCTCGTAGCCATTTCGTAGCTACATTGTGCGTAGATGTTCTACGAAATGCGTAGAACTTGCAGACAGGATTGAAGCTGAACTAAAAATTATAGCAATAAATAACATTACCTCCGTACGAAGTTACCTTCTATTTCTTTAACATTAATCAACTTCAGAGTTAGTAAGAATGTGTTCCATCCTTTCGTCGCCCTCATACGAGGTTTCATACTTCAGACAGTGACGTTTATTGATTGCGGCCCGATGCTCTGACCTTTGCCCTACGCTCCTCTCCGCTAACCTCTTCAGGGGGTATTGTGTAACCTACTTCAAGTATATTCTATTTAATGTTACGCTGTGACAAGCTTATTGTTTAAGACTTAAGTGGTTAGCTGCTACCTACGCCTACCTTGTACTATAACTGAATGGAGGCTAAATTGTTTTGTCAATGATTTTAAAAGGAACCTCGACACTTTTCAACGATACTTGTATCCTTCCTTTGTTTGCTTAGTATTTACAATAACAATAGGGATTTTGTTAAGCTTATAAAAAATTTATAAATTGTTTTATTTAAACAAGCGCGCCATGAGCTCGCTTGGTAATTTCCTTAAAATATCGCTTGTTTATAAGGATACTTAATGGCCTGTGTTTTCCAGGCACGTTCTTGTACGTAATGTAAACTATTAGTAACTAAATTACACTACACCACTATGAAGAACTGGCTAGTCATTTTGGGACACCTATACTTGATATTATGGGATTACATCGCTAAGACTAGCTGGAAAAGCAATAGATGCAGTTTATGAAAAATCATTTCAATCTACACGATATGTAGTGAATTGATTATTTTATGGACAACTAAAACTCATTTATTCTGTTTAGGCACTGATAAGGCACTTATGAACAATTGACTCTACCGCTTGTTGTAAATACACTTAAGCTAAGAGGTCTCCTGCAAGATTTTTTTATGATTCATCTACAAAGGTTCTCTATTACGACGGAACTCTAAAAAATGAGATCGTAAACGACCATCTGCTAGAAAATACACGTGGACAATAGCCTCTGCTTTAATCCAGTATAAGCGTTAAATAAACGATATAGAGCTTACACGGTTAGTGAACTCCTAAATCCACAGCAAATATTTTGTAAATTACAGATTGTAAAGTGAGAATAAAAATAGCGCTGATTCTATACTCCAGTAATATCTAGGTCGAGTTTAAGTGCATATCTCGTTACTAGATTTAAGCAATTACCTGATACTAATAACTTAACTAATAACTTTAGTTATCTTTTGTATTAGGATACAATACTATGAATTACATGTACCATAAATTACAGTAGATATATTTGTTTCCATAAGAAATTATGGGAATTGAAATAAATGAAAGCAATAAAACATTTCAGACAGTTTTACTGCGCTATTTACTGATTAATATCAAACAGTTGTTCTATTTTATAAAAACACTAGCTTTCCGCCCGCAGCTTCGTCCGCGTGGACTACATGTTTTTTTTCGACACCTCCAACAAATATAATAACATTATATTTTAGCAAAAAACATGACAAATTATATAAAACCTTGCTTTTGAATCACTCTAAAAAAACCGCATCAAAATCCGTTGCGTAGTTTTAAAGATCTAAGCAGACATAGGCACAGACAGACGGGAAGTGACTTTGTACTATGTTGTGATTTGTGCATTTACCATCTTAAAATAATCTAATCGTAATATCGTAGTGGGTTACACAAATTGGTGAATTTTAAATCCTGATGGCTTTCCGCGATTTTCTTACAGGGTCGTTGAACTACGAGTAAATTAATCTATTCGTAGCCACTGTGTATTCATTATGTCGGTAATGACTGTTACTTATTCCCATTATTATTAAAATACGCCATGCCCACCGTTTTACTGTGATTAAGGCTTCAATAGGCCGTTCACTTCCAATTAAAATCCACAATTAAGCTTTGCTGTCATAATAGCGTTGTAAATAAAGAAAACCTCTTTCGAAAATTGAACTTTTTCTTCTATAAAAATATTAATGATCATAAACATAAAGTTGATGCATTTATTAATAAAAATTCATACGCGTAATCACAACACCACGTCATAGTTAAATTCACGGGAGAACCTTTTAGGACCTTGAAAGGATGCATTCCTTAGGTAGGCAAATCATTCATATTTTGACGTGCCGGTTGGTAAGAGCTCCCCGTCACGCCACATGTCGTGGTGGCAATTATTATCTACTAGCTATACCTCGCGGTTACACCCGCCTTCCCGTGGGATAAAAATATAGTGGCTTTCTATTGGTAAAAGAATTTTCAAAATCGGTTTAGTAGATCCAGAGATTACCCACTACAACCTCGTAATCTTTACCTCTTTATATTATTAGTATAGAAGTATAGATTTAAAATTAATATATCAGTTATCTGGTTACCATAGTATCAGCTTAACTTAGTTTGGGATCAGACGGCCTTGTGTGAAGAATTTCCTAGGATATTGTTATTATTAAGTATTATGTTTAAAAACTATTAAAATAATTGAGTTACACGAAAGGTTATACCAGCGCTATGTCGACCAATATTACATTACTATAACAATAATTTATCCCCCCCACATTACACGACTCTAGTATGTTACACGACTTACACGCTTAGCTATGTTAATTTTCTCCGTCGACTTAGTATTTGCATGCAAAACTTGTTATCCTGCATACCGATTACTGGTATCATGTAATCGAAGTAGTTGTATTAGTCCACAACTTTCGCATATTATATGAATAATTTGTTAATGATAATACTAAGCTGGCTACAAAAAAGAAAAAAAAAAGGGTACAAAGATTCTTCTTCACGTATAAATATAATTGAGCGAGTGAGCCTGAAGCGTCTCCGTTGCAGCTTGGGCAACAATGCTTTTGTGGGTCTGTCCGGCTGTTCTCCTCTACAGGTCGCATTTCTCAACCGATTCTCGTGAAATTTCGATAATTATATGGTTTTTCTTTGTCAATTCAATGCATGGTTTTTTTTTTCAAAATGGCGGAGCTATGGGTTTGAAAACGTAAAAAATAGTTCGTCAGTAGTAGTAGAAACAATAGTTCAGTCATTCCGAAAAATGTTCAAAAATGTCACAAATCTTCCCGAGGTCTACAGCTCAAATAGCCACTAGTGGTTTACTAGACTAAAGAGCCTACTAGTATATTATTATTATTTCGATTGGTTTTCTTTATTTTTGTGCCTATTAAGACATGACGTGCAGGACTCCTAATTATCTGTACTGTTATACTCGTATTACCTAACGTTTAATATTGACAGAGGAACACTTTACATTATTATGATTCACAACACATTAGGTATATATCAAGGACCTTGAAAAAATCGCTTCATCTTTGATTCAGTCATTAGCATAAAATTTTGCGTGACGACACATAGGTACCTACATGCAAAATCTCAGTCTTTCAAGTGTTTTCAGGCTCCGTCTATCTATGAGTTTTTAATGTTGCCAACTCAGACTCAGGAGGTATCAGAAAGGTCCGTCTTCCTTTGACACGGCCATCGCAACAGTGTTAAATATTAAAATATTCATGAGCAAGCCTCGAGACGTCTACCCACTGAAGGCGAAGTTGTGAAGATGCTAAAAATATGTACCCTTATAGACAGACATGTCTCCACAATGTGCCTCTTAATATCATGAATACGAAATTCAATTGATTTTATTTGAAATAGTATTGAGGTTTTTATGTTCCATCAAATTGGGTTATTTACAAAAATATTTAGAAATCTTGTGAAATGTATATGAAACATCTGGATACTGTTTTAGATGCTCCCATTTTCACCGATGTGATTCTTATTATTATGAAAAATTGCCTACAAAGTATCGCTAATAAGATTCCTCGGGAACGCGGGTGAAACCGTGGGGGACAGCTAGTATTATTTAATTGAACAGCGACACTAAGAATGTACTTTAAAACGGCTCTAACAAAAGTTTTAAATTAATTTGGCGCTTAGAGCTTGCAAAACTTGGAGCTCACTGAGCGCTCTAATACTAGACACTATAAACATTCTCAGGCAGTTACCACGATATTTGGGTACACAGACGCAATCCCACAGTCTGAGGAACAACCAAATTAGTCCTTAATTGAGGCAGCCGACGAGTTTGTTTCTAATTATGGCAATTTGCAAATTGAGCAGACACAGCATTGATACCTTGAATTCCAATCTCTTTTCCTTATTGTCTACATTTCCACAGTTACTTAAATATAGGAATTAGATTTTCCTTTTCCTTATGTTTTAACATTGTCATTTTCCTAAGAACGAATGACATTGCTCGATCGATCCTAATCTAGTTTCCGAAATTGGCCTATCGGAATATTCGGAACCTGGTTTGTTTAGGTCTGTGGCTTGTATTATTTACTAATAGGTATATTCCTTGGAGATGGATCCTATTGTGCTTATATTTGAGTTTGGTATTGTTGGTTTAGGTGAAGATTATAGAGCTCAAAATATGGAAATTGCTCTCACTTATTTAATAATTTATTCTTATCTAATAAAAAAAATCTTATTTTGTTCGTATTTGTAATCTTAAATTTTTAAATTTATGTAAGTTCTAAAAGATTTTAGAACAACCCTTTCACCTATAGAAAGCTACATTATCAGGGAGTAACATTGCCATATTTTTAACATATTTTATTTTATTTCCCCGAGAACGCGGTTGAAACTGCGCGGCGGAAAGCTAGTACCATAATATTTATAACTGACTCTCTTGACAATTTGCAATGAAATGATAATCAATAGACTCACTATTGATTTATCATTCCATTGCAAATTGATTGCTGTTTCTGAAAATATTAAAAATTTATCATATGTCATAGATAGGTTTCTTAGATTTCTCATGGGATTTGTATAAAGATTTGACTATAACTTAAGTCCGAACTAATAAGTGAAGTCTCGACCAGAATCTCGTACAGAATTTCAAGAAAACAGGTCGCTGTCCCCCAGGCAAAAACTTTGTAACTAAGTCCCTATGTTCTGATTAGATTTACTGTTTGCCATGTTAGTCTGTTTGACCAAGAGCGTAGTTCCCTTTGGGGCACAACTGCACTGTGTGGTTTAATTGTATTTATCTTTATCTTGGGACGCAATTTACCTGAATTACCCCGTATAATTGCTTTATAGTTAAGTCAGTCTGAATTATATTTTCTTTTGTTTCTTAATTGTTACTTGATGTTGTTTGTAAGTTAATTAAATAAGTCTTCAATCAATGATAATGATACAAATGCACGCACGATGGAGATTTTAGACACTATGTACTTGATAAATTAGAAAGTTAATTAATAACATAAAAAAATGATGCTAAAAGAACGAGTTGTACTTAAATTTTATTGTAATATTTTTAGGGTTTAAAGTAACCCTAAAAATAATAAATTTGTTGGCGTTTTAATTTGTTACAGTAGCTCATCTATGCGGTTTTATATTGCACTAGAATACAACATCTAGAAAACTAAAAAACAACGTAAAATATATTTAAGTTTGTTATCTAACGGCAAAGTTGTTTGTATACGTGTGCAAAGGAGGAATATTGGAATAAAATAGGTCAAATATCCGTAAAATTGTGGGCTCAGTCGGTCCCGTAACATGACGGCCGATACGTGTTACGGCAGCATTCAACTAATATTTATTTTATGCCTTTGAACATTTTGGTAGTTTTCGCAACAATAGCTATTTTGTATAGACCTCGATGCCATAAGTAAAACATAATTGTATTTAACATTCAGAGTGAATTTTACGCCCTAGAATTTGGAAACCCTCAACTATTTAAGAATATGCAACTTACTTGACTTTATTAAAATACTTTGCATTGTTATGAGAAAGTTACGGAACACCAAGGATTTAAAATCTTGGACATTTAATTAAAGGAGTGGAAATTATTTCTCCACTTGAATTTGAAATCTAAGTGGCATTATCGTATTAAACTTTAAATTATTGCCGTACTAAACTTTAGTCTGTCATAGCTCCTACAGTTATAAGTTGATTGCATAAGCTTCAATCTTAAGTATTTTAATAGGTATACAAGTGTTATTTTTGATGGTAATGGGTCGAGTCCCATTAGGTCTCGCGTGATACCATACTTTAGGCGATTGAGATTGAGGGGTCCCACGCTAACCTAATTTACGCCCCACACACATCTTGGGGTAAGTTTTTGTAACAGTTTATTTCGTTCGTGTCTGAATGGTATGAAATTTAGTTTTATTTGCCATTATCATAAGTTTCTTGTACGGTATCTATCGTTACAGGTAAATTTCAATTTGATCATTATTAAGTAAGTTCAAGCTCAAATTGAGCTCCTCTTTTCGTTATACACGCAATTTAATTAATTGTATCTAACACACTTAAATATATTTTACTTAGACACATTATTTTTTCATACATTTGCAGAATATATAAATGTTTTATTTGCCCTGTCTGACACATTTATTTTAATTTCAAAATACAGTACAAATTGGCGTAACTAATTGTCTACCTACACTTTCTTAGTACTTATATTTAGAAGATAATATATATTACAATCGAATTTCTTTTTCTTTATTACAGATTATGCCCATATTAGTTAAAGTTTGCCTTTATTTAAAAGTAAGCTAGTTAATTAATGGATACATGATCCCACCAAAAAATAAAATGAAAGAAAAGAAACGGTTGCGATTTTTTCAGAATTACAACCAGCCGTTACCGTTTCCTTTAATCCATTAGAGCAATATACAAAACCTTTGTTTTCCTTGTTACCCAAAATCCGCGAGCACACCTTGCTTGGATGGAAAAACTTTACTTTGAAGCAATTTTCATGTATTTAAAAACAGTAAGCGTCATTGAAAAGTGTGATAACAGCTTATAATATTTAAATATTGTTAGCATAACAGTATTCCAATCATCGGTGTACACTGTGGTACATATATTCGCAAATAAAATCAATAATATAAATAAATAAAAAAGGTTCTTTCAATAACCAGTGACGGTGACCCGAAGTGCGTTCGGGGTCTTTCATAAACTTATTTTATTGGTGCGTTATGTTGTAATGCGTACCCAAACGGCAATTTGCCTAATACGGAGGCAGTAATATGACTCCTTCAACCGAAGTGCTATTGCTTTCGTTAATTTTAATTTTCTAAAACTTCTTCGTCATATGAATTAAACATTATGTAATATTTTTGGTTACAAAATTCGATTGGGACATGATTGGGACCCATGAACTTATTCTTCACTGCAATATAAAGCCTAACTTCGGGATTTCAACAGTTTTTTTCTAGTCCAGAATGCTGTGCTTGAATATTTTTTTTTTACAAAAACTAGCAGGATAGATGCATATAATGATGTGAATAATGTTCTTTTTACGCTAAGTCCTTTTTTGTTTGTTATATCTTTATGAACGTATTGGTTTTTGGAACGAAGTTCCTTATCGCGCGTTGTGAAAGGGGGCTAGACGGAAAAAAATCTTACGACAGTTTTAGTGTCACTGTCACTTTATTGTAAGCTGTGCGGCGTGCGCATTTTTCTCTGTCTCTCTATCTCTCTCTCTCTCTTATAGAAAGCAAGCCAGATATTTTTATATAGAAATGTATTTTTTTTTGTTTCTTTTTATATATATATATATATATATACTCTCTCGACTTATATAACTTATATTACTTCGTTCCATCCGGGTGTCCCTTGACACCTCTCAAGTTTTTTTGATTACTTTTAATTGAGAATAGGTACATCACTTACATATATCTCGGTATGAAGAGAGTAGAGCCCAATCAATACGTAGCAATTGCGTCACTGCTCTATGTTCAGACTCACGGAATAAGTGCGTAGTTTGTCTGGTGTCTCGTCCCTTGACCCATCGTGTTTTCGGCAAAAATACGTTTTGTCTGTTTGTTCCATCCTAAGAAACTCTGATACTTTCGCCCAATTCATATGATGCTTTACTTAATATATGCACAGAAAATTCCTAAATGTAATCTACATTTGCTCGTTCGATATGCAACGGGAATGATGATCAAGTTTATCATTGTTGGGTTATTGCAATCAAAACACGTGTTATGAATAAATCTGAAATGGAACCACTTTTGAACATGTTTCGAGCCAGATATATTCGCCCCTTTCATTTTGTTTGCATTTCAATCTACCTACATATTTCCATGTGTAATTTATACGAGTACGTATCCGATATAAAAGTGGTTTGTATTAACTTAGCAAATCTAAATATTTTACCAAGCAGCTTTGTACGTGGGAGGGCAGGGGTGACGAAGATTGCATTGAGGCTTTGAGCTAATGGAATTACTCCGCCAAGGTGATCTGCTACCCTTCCTTTTATGGGACGAGTGATGTCACAATAAAAATACATAGTTTTGAATATATATAGATATAATAGTATATGTTAGCGTACCTACTTTGGGAACTATCGGACAGTTGAAACGGTCAGGTTTGTGTGGATTGTGTTATTTGCGGTGTAGGGTGCGCGTTAGTGGGTTCGCGCATCGCACAGTTAGATCGAAGGCGCGGGGGCGAGGCACCGCGCATGCTCCAAGGCGGCCGCTCTGCCAACTCCGCTGCCGGGCCGCAGTCGCACCGCGCTCCCATACCCAGCGCGCCATGTCGGCCGACGCTGCAACTTGACGGAGCACCCAGCTCTTGGAAAAACAAACGTTGTGAAAGCGCGAGTCGATTCCTCGCCCTCGTTAGCAATCGCAAGAAGTTTCGGGTAAGTCCGTAGCGGATCGCTAGATCACATCGTAACGAGCTGCGGCATCGAGTGCAGTGTCCAAGGTTAAAGGCTTCCGATGTGATTTTCCCGGATACCGATCTGCCATCTCTGAAGTGGGGGGTCGTAGAGGGCGCTAGTGTGCGCGGTGAGTCATCTCTGCGACACGTTTTTTCATGGGCGCTCCTGCGATGTCGCGTATTTTCCTAGGTGTCCCGGGCGCTGGGATGATGTAGATTGCAGTGTATGTTACGTAAGTGCGTTCGGAGTGCAGCGGCCCGCGGCCGTGGTGGCCGACACTTTCGATATACTCGGTGCGCACTCGAGCGCGACGGATCAAAGCACGCGAGGATTGTTTTCAGGAAACATTCACCATTTTGTACGCGGACCTTGTGGTGGCGACTGTGGATACTGTGCTTCGAGTCGTCATGTTATCGTACGAAATTGTTGTGCAGTTTAATAAATCTTACGCGGTTGGGACACTTGTGTGAAATATTTGTTGGATCGTGAAAGTGGTTATTTGATTGATTTGGCTGGAAAATATCGAGTGCGACCGATTCAAATTACATAATATTTGAGGCATCGTGTATAGTATAGGGTAGGTATTGTAATAAATTGTGGAAATAGATTGCTCAATTAATTTTAATAAATAATTATGAAGTTACATTAAAAATAAAATAGATCTAGTGTCAGTTTATAAAACTTAGCATTTGATTCAATACAAAGTACAATATTGGCTAGAAATACTTAGTTGAAACTCCTTTTTAAACACCCATACATTTCTTGTTAACAACAGTTTAGGGTATATACCCTAAACCATTGCGCAACATATGTTGCGTATTTACATATTCACATTTTTTATCAATTTTATTGTTCTGGAACCGAACAAATTATGCACCAAAAGGTGCATTTTGACACAATACCCTACTTAGTGCGTCGGAGTTAGGTAAAAAGTGAATCAGCTGTAGAGCACGCACGCGCAATGCCAAACGCGCATGTGCGCCGGAGCGTAACAACGTTGGTAAATTAAACGGTAGTTTGGACAGCGGTTCTCTTGCGTCTTGTAAAAAATGTACCGCTACAATCTCTATTATCATCTTAATTTTAAAACGACAGAATAAAAAAGCTGACTGTTGAAGAATATGGAATATTTTGTTTCTTAGTTTGAACAATTAATTACCAAAATAATAACGTTTTAAAATATTGATGCTAAGAACATCATCATTGTATGCTATATATTTTTTTTACGAACTGTTAGAACTGCGTATGATCAGAAGATTAATAATGTGGAATGGGCATAGACCTCGCTAGACGGTTCTTAAAATTTTAATAAATAAATTAGACCTAGACGTTACTTTAAAAACTTGACTCTAAATAAAATGCTGTCATTAAGTTCCAAATAGCGCTCGAAATTATTTGTCTATTGCCAAATGCTTTTTTTAACCGTTGACTAGTCTTTTGTTCCCCTATTTTACCCTCTCAAGGGTTGAATTAATATATTTTTTTATAGCTCAGGAAACTTTATAAAAGGAATCCGTATTACAAGTTGGTATCTAATACCATCATCGGTTTCGGCAGTCAAAACAAGTATTTTTAAATGTAAATATTTTATAGATAAATCAACACAGATATGCGCTGATATTACCAGAAGATAAATACATTAGTATTAAAAATGGTGATTGTCAATGTATTGGCAGCCTTTTAGAAAAACAATCTTATGGTTTTATAATGTCTTGTCTTGTACTTATCATTATATTAATATTTATTTTAAGTCAACCGTCGCGCGTCGTGAACAAAGCCTTTAAACCAACCCTCTATCCACGCAACTGTTCAAATGACGTCAAGGAAACATTTACAGTACCGAAACGCTTGTATAATTGTTATTGCTCGTGAAGCAGTCAAGACTACCATTTTGCATTGACGCCCTTTACATTGAACGCACCCTCGTCATATTGTCGCCTTTTATACCTCTAACTGTCTCAAAAGAAATGTCCCTTTTTATTTTCTCATGCTATATCACTGCTTTGAGTATCTGCCATTTTTCGAATTCCGTTAATAGTGCCGTTATATCTTAAGACGATGATAGCTCAGTGGTAGTGACGTCGGATACCGCGGCGAAGGTCGTGGGTTCGAATCCTACGATGTGCTTGAGCTTTCGGTGAAGGAAAACATCGTGAGGAAACCATAGCACGGTGGTAGGGTACTTTGTAGTACCTACTCGAATGGCTGGCTACCAATCAAGTTGAAGTCAAGTTGAAAATCTGTCGCCAAGCACCTGTGGTGTGTTCCGGCAGTTGCACTTGAGAGCCAGTTGCCTTTAAGGCATTGTAATAAGGTGTAGAACGCATTGGCAATCCCCTTGGTATTGCTAATGTCTGTAGGCGACGGTAGTCACTTACCACCAAATGACCCGTCAGCTTCGTTGTCACTTGTGGTATAAAAAAATAGAAACTTCTGAAGTAAAATATAATAAAAATATGTTTTTAGGCTTTGAGACATCCCTGGCTGAATATAATGATGACCTTTGCTAGCTTTTTGATGTGTTACATGTTGTTTCAGGTGTAAAACCGGACTCGCACCAATGTGTTAGTGGAGGTTGTGAACAAGTGACGATAAGCCACAGCAGCCATGTCGTCGGTGAAGGTGGCGGTCAGGGTCCGCCCCTTCAACTCGCGCGAGATCGCCAGAGACAGCAAATGTATCATCGAGATGTCTGGCAATACCACAGGTCAGTGTACCTATATTTACAGAAGTTAGTCTGATTTCTGCATACTTTTAGCTACGTTTTGTTAGAGGGAACATTTTCTTTGTGTACTAATACTAGAGCAGCAAGAGTATATGATAAGAAAAATTTCACTTCAGTCAATTATAAGAAAAAGATTATTCTAACTTACACTGTATGCTACAGGGATAAATAAATAAAACTCATCTTTACTTATCCTAACATTACAATAGGAAGATCAAAGAGGTTTACATCTTTGGAGACGTATAAAAACAGTATGATTAAATTGCAGTGTATCTGAGTGATATCCCATTTTATAAATCAATCTAGTTAGGCTTCCTTCATAAGTTTCTATCTAGACTAATCCGTGATTTCCATATCAAGAGATGCACTAGTAGTTCCACCAACACATTTCGATTTCCAATGTTGTTATAAACTTTTATATTGATCTGGGAATATGTAGCTACCAATAATAGCTAGAACTAAAGCAATGTTGTCGAGCTATTTCCATTGTTCTGGTATACATATAGCATTTCCCTGCAATCTGCATATCTTGAAATTTATACAAATAGATCCAGTTTCATGAATAAGTGAATACGTGGTCGTTTTATATATAATGCACGTGTATTCCAATTATTGCAATAGTGAAGTCTAAATAAATCTTTAGTTTAAGTGGGAGCTATTTGTAATTTAACTAATAGTCGAAGAATTCTTATATATTATGGCGAATACAGATGGGTATACCTACAGAACGAAACCGCCACTTCTTACCTTGCTACATTTGTTACAGTTTACGCACAATCTTCAGGGCGAACATCTGCTTGTTCACCCTTTCTACATGTTCGCCCTGAAGATTGTTCTAGATGTCTTACAATGATTTTTTGGGATTAAATGGTGGTATGGCGTGTAGATGCATGTAATGCGCAAGACCGGTCATCGTGGAGATCCTGTGGAGGCCTTTGTCCAGTAGTGGACTTCTTTTGGCTGATATGATGATGATGATAGCGTGATGATGATGGCGTGATGGGCAAAATTTTCTGTAATAGTTACATAATTTCCCTTTTTTTTTCGACCGATCGACCGCTCAATAGTCCGGTGAGCCTCTTTCGGGTCTTACAAGATCCGCTGCATTAACTGTTGTCAAAAAAAATCACTTTTACAAAATCTAGGGATTTGTGCAATCATTGTTGAATAAATTGCTTACAATCACACTTATGTGATAACGTTTATCTATGTTAATGTTGATGGTTTGATTGTGATTACTCGTTAGTAATGATCTAATTATACTTTTCGATGAATTATTTATGGTTAAAGATAATTGTTCAGTGACGTGGATTGCCCAATAACAAACATGATTGCGTCATAAAACAGCTTGAGTGTGATGTAAATTATAATAGGTAATTGTCTATATTCAATCTATATTCTGTATGAGTCTATTGATTGTGTAATGGTTTCGAACTATAATACATTTGAATGAAAGTAAAAGAGATTGTTTATTTCATAATAATGCCACTTGGACATTATTATGAAATGTGCCAACTCCCAGATGTGCTTATCATGCCGGATCAATTACCTACATGAGTACAGATCAGTGCTTTGCGGAATTTAAATCTAATTATTCGTATCTACTATCATAAAATGCAGAGATAGATGTTATAACCCAAGATTTAGTACTCTTACCATTTTTAATCATAAAAAATATTCCGTGGAACTATGAGATTAAAGTTTTGTTCCAATTAAGCAGTCGGCTTATATTTTATTTATAACAGCTCTTAGCACCGAAGTGGCAATTCTTTATTCGTTAAGGTCACATTGAAGCTCTGCTAGATTAACCACAGAACAATTCCACTGACCCTTCGTAATGAAGAGTGACTTTTATTTAGCAGTAAAACGCTCCCGCCCTTAAGTGCTCCTGTGGTGATAATCTTATTTAGATGAAAATTGATGTGCTTTTAAAGACCTATTTGGTTTATTTTATACTATTTAGGAAATTATACATGTCTTATAGTAGTAGAGTTTATTGATAGTTTCTCTATTCATAAGATGATATGCGTGTAGTAGTTCAACTATACATCTACGGTTAGTTCTTTGATATAGAATTTAATTTGATTCAGGTTTTCTTGTACGTTTTCTAAACTTTTTTCAAATTGTTCTTCCAAATTTTTCATAGAACAGCACATTTTAATTACAGAAATTTTGCACATTCTAAAGCCAAGTGCTTGTGATTGTGAGGTATATTTTATGGATTTCGGGGCTAGATGGCGGTCTGCGCAGCGCAGCGCAGTAGAGCGTGTGTTACGAAACAGTGGGAAGGTCGCGAACGAAACCTTACTAGTTAACAATGTCAGGAGAAATCAATCGCTAGGTTTACTTCAACCACCTTTTATATAAACGTGAGCTATTTACCGGTAAATTATTTTCTAAATTACATAGATGCAATTTAGAAATCTTGGAAATTAATATTTTACTGTATTTTCATTACAATAAGGAGCATTTATTGAGTTAGTTTTACCTTGGTAAACCAAACCCGAAACAAATATAATACTCGAGTTTCCTCCCGGTTTCATTTGCGTTACCGCCATAATAAATATGTCTTATTCTACGACCTAAAGTAACTATGTATTTCGATACCAAATTTAATGAAAACCCGCCTGGCCGTTACGGAGCTCAATGGTTTCAAACATACATACACAAACAACAACTTTCCCATTTATAATATTAGTTATATTTGACATATAATACAGTATAGATTCAGGGTTCTAGAAAGTGCTCCGCGGGATGCCTCGTCTTGTTAAGTATAAGCACTCGACGTCCCAGGGCTGAATGGCGAGTTTAAAATTTACTGCCTGAAGTCGTCCCTGTACATAATTTATTACACTTAGGTACTGTTTATTCGATACGAGACATTGCGTTTTACAAAATAGAGTTAAAATTGTTTTTGGAGTATTAATTTATTATGTGTTTAAAATAACTGTATCGTAAAGTTTTGAGACAATTTATCAGAATTAGAACGTTTAATTAATGCAGATGCAAACTCAAACATATTTAGAATATCTTGGTAAGGTATTTATGAACGTTGCAAATTACAATTGGCTCTACCACCAATTTGTAAAACATACAAAATTAAATTCACGTATTTCTATATCACTTTTAGCGATTATTTCAGATAGGTACATGTGGTTGTCCTTGCTAAAATCTATCTGTCCCATATTCCTCAACTCAACTCATGTCAACCAAACGTATGTCATGAACTAGCTAGTGCTATCATCCAAATTGGGCTAGGCTTTCTTGAGTCATCAGTTCCAAATTCGGTTCTAAATGTATTGAAAAAACTTTGAATTATATTATGAAATTTCTTTCGATAGAGAACAGAAGTTTACTCCGTATTAGAAATTATATTAACATGTTTCAAAAAGTCATATCATCTCTTTGACATAACACGTCACATGTACGCTCATAAATTCTATAAACACTTCTTTGACAAAATCTAAGACATGTTTTTTACGAGGTCAAAAATCTCACTGGCACTGCCATCAGTTAAAAAATGCCAACATCAAAAGAGCAACGTAGAACCGACCGACCAATTAAGATCATTAACAGTTCAGCAACTCAGTGAATTCGTCATAGTCGAGAGAACATTTCTCTAAACGGAATGGTTGCTGTTAACGAGCTCTAGAACCTCGTTAGAGCAAACTTGGAGCTTGAATAGTTTGTTACACGTACTTTCAGTGAAGATGTTTACCTTAAATGCGAGTGAGATATCTTATTTTTTATTCCTCACGTGAATATCCTATTTTGCGTATGAGTTCTAGAAAATTGCATACTTACAATATAAATATGCTGAAATCTTCGACATTTTTAATATTACAAGTATCTAGTAGCATTTGTTCATCTGATTCTATCTATCGCATCGCATGTTTGTATTGATGAATCTGTTTATTTTTGTTTCTCGTCATCGGTTTGTTCTGTTTCCAATAATTTGTCAGCTTTGTCGTCTGATTCTTCAATCCTGCTCATTATGCTCATATTCTCATTCTCATGCTCATTCTTCACAGAATCAATCATACTCATTTCTATCTTCCTGTTTATATCATTCGTCAATAGCTTTATTGATTAGAAAGACATTTGTGAACTTGTTAGTTATTTTTGGGCTTATTACACGATATTGGTCTATGAAATTCTTACCTGCTTCAACTCTAGCTGTAAGAAAATAAAGAAAGTAGTACAAAAATTTACTTAGTTATTGCCCAAAAAATTTCTTCACTATATCTTTTCTATTACCTATCTTTGTTAACTTACTACTCCTAACCAAAAATAAAATCTATATGATAGAAAAATATTAGAGTTGACATACGAAAGACATATTAGCAGTAACAGGAGATAAACCATAATGGAATCTAGTATTAGTGCAAACAAACCATAATTCGTCATTGTCAAGTTCATTGCCACATCTCATAGCTCAGACAGGGGTGTATCATAAAGGGCTACTGACGTCACACCGTGCGTCAGAGTTTGAAGCCTACGCGGGGATCACATGAATATGCATTAGCTTGGACTTGGTGATAGCTTTTACATTACTTCCACCTACTTGCTGATGTTTTTTTTATTGTTGTCATTGAATGGTAGGGCGTCTAATCCTATCCTACAAATATTATAAATGTAAAAGTTTACATAAATTAAAAAAAAAACTTTATTTGACCACATATAAAATTAAGTTGATGTCTCTGACCCTTATGGTAGGCGAAGCCTGTGTATACTAATGGTCAGCTCCTTTCCCTACTTATAGTTGATATTTGTATGTTTGGATGTTTGTTGCTCAATCACGCAAAAACGGCTGAACGGATTTTGATGGAACTTAGCACACAGGTAGATCATATCTAGGAATAAAATATAGGATAATTTTTGTCCCGAAAAAAGATCAGATCCCTAGAAAATGCAGGTGAAACCGCGGGGGACAGTAAAGAATAATCAGATGAGTAGGTGTAGCTTATCTTGATTATAAGCTTATGTGGTCTATAATAAGATTTAGTTTATTGATTATGTAACGAAACAGAATGAAACGGTTAACCTCCGGTACAAGTATAGTATTAAAAATGTTTGGTCTATTATCTTTTATTTTTGGCTCTATGAACATTTTAAATACATTTTTTTTAAGCAAGCTATTGTAACGTCATCCCAATTTCCTCTAAAAACCTTTGATCTTTTCGCACAAATTGCCATGTCATGGTTCTTTTCTTGTTTTATTCAATCTAATTCATCACTTCTAATGTTTCCAGCATGGTGTTCCAATGGTCCATATACATCCATTGTATATGATGTATACATCTATAGCGATACGGTTTCGTTTTACTTTATACTTGATTTGATTCTAAACTATCTACTGTTAATGTCGCCATAGATTTGAAAAATAGTGGTAGAGATATGCCCCTTCCTTGAGTTAAGTATTTTGAAATTTTTGTAATTGTTGTCGCCTACCTCATTCATATTTACAGTTTAGTATCAGACAATAATTCGTCAACACGATTTCGAAAAAGTATATATTTTGGATCAGTTTAACTGTGGTCTCTTAAATAAACAATGTCTATATTTTCTTTTAAATCTTTAAAGAAATATAAATACACACCAGTGAACAATGTTTTATAAGCTCTAGCTCGTAGATTAGGTATAGGTCCTTGCGCCGAAGTATAGGTCCTTGCGCCGTTCGGATTAGATACCATCGTTGTTCTTGAAAACTGCGGCAACATATACTACGCCTTTTTTTCACGCACACTAGCATTCTTGCAAATACACACAAAAATATTGAGTTGCCGCATTTTCGGAGCTGTCACGGAAAGGGAGCGCTCCATCTACGAAGGAGCGGCGCGACGTTTTATTAATCTATGCTCTAGCTTTTATTATTATGTTATGTTTAAAGCGTGTCGGAGCTGGGTGGCTGTTCCGCTGTTATTGGTCGTTAAAATTGTTTAACTGGGTATCAACCCCTAAACTTCATTTTTGGGAAAGTGGTTGTAAAGTTATAAATAAGTTATTGTTGGTACTCTAACTAATAGCTGAAACTACTTCTGGTATAAAATGGTTTTAAATCGTTTAATCTAAAATAAAATATGGTTTTGTTTATGACCAAAGATAATTGAGAGATAAGATTTTGAACGTTTTTTTCGAGACACATCTGTAGGTTATTCTGTCAAAACATTTGTAAAATAAAACGCAATGCTATCTGCAAATTGCTCTCAAATCTTGTCGAGTATTCAGAACAAAACGCAGTGCTATAATACGTGATATCTAGTGATGCATATCAATTACTAGTAATTATAATATGTGTTACAGCGCATGTAACACTCTTGGTGCACGCAACCCTGCTCTTTGGATCAGTGTTAATGGTGCACTGAGTATTTAGGTTGAATAATCATCAAGGCCTTCGCTGACACGTGCTAGTAACACCCACGTTCGGGTCCTAGAAAAAAATATTATTTGAGTAAACCATGAAATTGGCTTGATGTTTATAATATAATCGTATCGCTTTACCTACTGTATATACCGCTTTAATCAAACACCTTGAATGGAATAAATATGTAAATAAAAAATAACTGCCAATTCACAATTCTATGAACCGTTAACAAAAGGCCCTCGATTTAATAATAAATAAATATCTGGCACGTTAAAACGGTGCCAGCGGCCTCCCTTCGCAAATTTTCCGCCCCATAACGGTACAATCACTGCCCTCTTTGTTAAATCACGTGGCACTTTGACCTCATCACATTGTTCCTAAGCTCATTCACTTTTACTACTTATTCGTTTGTGAAAGTCTAATGAAACGTTAAAGAGTCTGACTCATGAAATGCGCATTCGTTCAGAAAACAACTCCGTTGACAAGTTGAGTACGTAATGTGGTCGAGGGTCGATTTGAACGATGCAATTTGACCTTTGATTGCTAACAAAGTCCATAATGATATCGTGCAAAGTTGTTTGCACTTCAGATGGAAATTTAAGATAGTTAATCCTTCAAAGGGTGGATTTGTTAGGTACCTAATCTACCGTGTGAGATTATTTTAAGTGAAGTTTCGTCTACTGCCTTCTAGAATCGCCCAAGCTTTGCCACTTTTGGCTGCTAGCCTTTACGTATCGTGAGAATCGCCAGAAAATTCTTGTTTGGTAGGTATTTCTTATAATTAATGTGGAACTATTTACAGTCTAAACCTTCGCAATTCTTTATAATGAATACTATATGTACAGCCAAGTGTAAAACCTTCGTTTTCATTATGAAAGCAAAGCGTGGGCGCTTTGTCATTTTGACCTTGGGAACTCTCCGACGATTATACAAACAGACGCACAGATACTCTTAACTTGGCTGACATTAAAATCAATATCGTATATACGTATTTTTGAACAACAGTTGTTGCTGATTGTACATACTTGAGCTGTTTCCGATTGCTGTATGTTTCCCGTCCGTAGTTCCATCCAGCTTCGACTTTCCAACAAAATGGCGGATGCTTTTGTTTGTTCAAACTCTACATTGGGTTAACTCTTGTCTGCATTGCTGAATTTTATTTTAGTTTCTGAAACTAAATATATTTTGACCACTCAATAGCTTTGTTCCGTAGACAAAAAAAGGAACCCTTATTGTTGCCCGCACGGGCGGACTGACATAAAGATGTCACAGTCTGTATGTCACAGATAATTTACGAAAAACTAAAAATCCAAATAAAGGACAGAAGACCAGAAAAACTATCACGTCCAATGATAATCTTCATATAGTTTACTTATTTGATCAACCTCTTGCGATCGACCACTTATTTTCGAAATAGATAAAAGTACTTTGGAATCAGAACCCTTTCAGAATTGTTTCTCCTTCATGGGGGTATCTACGAAAACAAAAAAAACACTTTCACATTAATTTAATACCTACTATGTTCTTGTGCTATAAAGCGGACGTACCTTCAAGTTTCCAAAGGATTTCTTCAAACAATACTGCCTGCTACACAGTGTAATAACGTTGCTCTCAGTTGATTGGTGCTCTGGCTTCCCGGAGCGCGAGGTGAGAGCATACTATGTGATATATGTACATACCTACAGATGTATTGCACCCGGGTGCAGCAGTGACTCATAAAATAAGGGTAGGACTTTATTACTTATGCGGAATTTCTGGAACGTTGGATATTAAATAGATATGTATGGAATAGATCCAGTCCATCGTGGATGACATTTAAATGCTAAGAAACTAGATTAGGAAGAATATTAGGATGGTGCGATATTTATCAAAATTTATGGTTAAGTAGGTAAGTCTATTGACGATAAATCAATGAAGTTCAAAGAATGAGTATAATGATTATTCTTGTCCTGAACATGATTAATGCCTGCAGCATAATTAAAGTGGCTTCTCTTGTTGTTACGGAATACGGTATTCTTCTCAAATAAAATTCTTTATGGGGCAGTAGTGAAAGCCTAGAGAATGCCGTTATCAAATACACTTGCTCCAGTGTAACCATAGCTTTACATACGATTTGTAAGAGTGAATGCAATCCGCGGAGTTAGACTCGAGAGTTGGGTGGCGTGCCGCCGCGGCGGCGTCAACTACGGTCGATACGTCTCGACGCCGCCGGCACTACGACAGTTCACATAAGTATATGATGACTAAATACATATTACAGGTTTATGTATAGACTAGCCGTCTCCCGCATTACAAATCATTGAAATTCCCGGCTTTTCTCTACTATAATATGCATACAAACCTTCCGGAAGAAATTCTCTAAATGCTAGTGAAAACCGCATCAAAATGTTTAGGTGGAGTTTGCCAATAAACCGACAGACACGGAAAGCGATTTTGTTTTTTACTATGTAAGGATAAGGATGAGATTTTATGCAGCTAAGTTACACAGCTCATATCGTTTATTGACTTGTTATTTCGATCGGTATGACTGCGTTGACTTATTGATCTAGCTAGACTATTCCATCCTAGCCTAGATAGGTTGCAAATGGTATTACAAGAGTTGAGAAACTGAATCTGAAAAAAATTACCAAATCTTTAAGTAATTCATGTAATGTTTTTCTTTGTTACAGTAATAGTAAATCCAAAAGCTCCACCAGGCAGCAAGGATGGCGCTAAAAGCTTTAATTTTGACTTCTCATATTGGTCGCACAATGTAAGTACCTACATACGCACTGAATATTTACTTTCATAAAAAAATTTTTACGGCCCGGTTAGCGTGGTTCGTTAACGCATTATCTCTCTCGCCACTGGTCGTGGGTTCATTTCTCATCCAGTACAGACATGTGTGTATGAACGAATATGTCTATTTGTCCTGAGTCTGGGTGTAATTATCTATTCAAGTAGATATTTATTTACCAAAGAAATTATAACACTCTACTGTCAATAGATATTGCAATTCTATGCAATTTACATTGCATAACTATTTATCGGCAAAGCCATATTATAATAGATCTAGTATAGCTAAAATATAATGTTTGGACGATAAATCTTTGGTAGATTGTGTTTTGTTGTCTTTTCAGCAATAAGCGAGTGAGCCCAATAAAGTATAAAAACTGTCTAGTTTAGAACCTACATTCGAACAAAAAGCATTATTCTGCAAAGAATCGATATCGATAAAATTTACATCTAACTCGTAATTGACTGTCTCCTAAAACAATCCTGAATGTTCTTGCGTCTTTTAGGGAGCGACTTTCGCTGACGTTGTAAGAATTTATTCGCTTGGTACTTGTATATTCTAGAAATGGTGAAACAAATCTCGTTTCAGATCTATGCTAATTTATTTATAAAGATACAAGTTTTCAGACGTTAGAGCAACTGGAATAATTTATAAATAAAAGGTATTTTCGTCATGGAATACCTACAACAAAAAGTTCTAGTTAAAATAGGTCTGATTAACTTATTGGAGCGAGTTCAATTCATTATTATGAAGATAATCAATCGTGGTTGAGCGATCGATAGCGACAATAATAGCCGACCCACGGCGGGTAATAAGATTTCGCGCCGATCACCCTCCGTTTTGGACGCACGCCATATTGGATTTACCCACAACATTATAGGATTATTCGTTTATATATCCCCTTAGTGTTTTTAATTATACAATTTTATTTGCAAGTAATTGAATTGCTTAACTTTTTCGAAGCATTTAAAAGAAGTAGAACTAATGATAGGCTTTTCTGACCTCTATCTCCTTGGTGAATGAAGTGGTCAAAGATAGTGCACTCCACGCAGCCTTCAGTCTATCGTAATTTAGACTTTATTTAAATCATACTTTGAAGCATATTTTCAATCAACAGACCAGACATCTGCGACATTTATTGAACTTCAAAAAGGTCAAATTACCAATTAAAGTTCAAATCGTCGATTCCCTCCAAGCGTTACGGGACCACAGACGCCACAATTTCCAATCTCCCTTTGGCAATTAATTTTCAACAGGTTTGAACGGCAATGGCTCGTTTTGCGGTTTCTGTTTCGATTACAATGACAAGTATTGCCAATTAATGTTTCTGTTGATTTATAATGGTCATTGTGTCTTTGTATCTTGCCTAAAACCAAAAACAAACGGTATTTAGGTAGTTTGGTGGTATTTATTTATCTAACGTATTTAATATAAAACTATTTTTTTTCCGAATTGAATTAAACTTATGAATTAGAATTCATATGATGAATAAAGTCTGAACTCATAAATCAAGAATATCTTGGTCAGAGTCTAGCGAAATTAAACGAAAAAATATTACGATCTACTTGTTTTAATTAACCCTCCACTGAAGAGCTTTTACTTCATTTGCAATTTCAACGAGAGAATTTTGCGAGTCGTTGTAATTATTGTAATTTATGCGCCAGTCGTCGCCTGCCCGCCAGATTTTAGTATAAAATATAGATATTATGATAATCGTGTTTAATTTTAGATCCTTTTGATTGATTCTAATTTCGCAATGTATGTGTACCATTCATTTTCATAACATAAAATTCTATTTTGGGACATGAAATTTAAAATGATTGTTGGTTTTTAAGCTATGTTATGTTATGTATCCTTACGAAACACTATTATACTATTACTATGTTTGCAAAAAGTAATTTTAGCTATAACTGAAGCCATCATACATCGGTAGTAGTAGTTCCAATCATTGGTCTGCTGGACATGCTTACAATCGTGTACATTCATTTAATTGAGGCAATTTGGACTCTTATATCATGGGCATTAAAGTGTCTTTTACTTTATTTGCTATTTTCTTTACAGCCAAGTGATCCTGACTTCTCTTCCCAAATCATGGTGTACAAAGACATCGGTGAAGAGATGTTACAACACGCTTTTGACGGTAATTCGTTGTGCTACTTTCTTCTCGGGTACTTTCAAATAAGCGAGCCAGTTATTAGTACTTTCTAGAACTCATTACGTTGTTTAAAGATTAACAGATAAATCGTAATCCAACCTCATTAATACTTCTGGTGCAATAAAAAAGAAAAATAAATATGCGTGCCATTAAATTATACGTTAGGCGTGCTTAAACAGTAGCTTTAGAGATGGTTGATGTTAATTGAATTACATTGTAAAGTATTTTTTGTAATGGAAAACAGTTTTTATCATTTATTTATAACAAAATCCACAGCTCTTAAAAAAAATACAATTTCTCATAAATATAAATCTTAAAGCCAATTAAGGATTTACAATCATGATAGTACTTTGATATGTAATAACTAAAGATACACAATCAGCGACAAAAAATGGCCTTACCGAATGTCTACCCACTCGAACATTTGGGTGGTCTTTTAATCTAGTAGCATTCGAACGCTCCGACGGTAAACATGCATCAGTACTCGTTTAAGATATATTTTGGGCAGGTATGAGTCGTAAAAAATTATTGCCTTTTGTACATAGCTTTGTGAATAAAACTTAAAAAAAAAACTAGTATTACCCAACACAATTTGAGACAGTTTTGAGAGAACTTTTGCTTGGGATTGTTTATCTTTAGTTATTAGATATCAATGTGATAGTACCTTATAATCTGATTCATGCAGTTTCCTATTTAATTGTGTGTTTATTTCCAGGCTATAATATATGCATATTTGCGTATGGACAAACCGGCGCGGGTAAATCTTATACGATGATGGGACGAGGTGAAGATAGCCAAGAAGGCATCATACCTCAAATCTGCAAAGACCTCTTTAGACGCATAAAACAGACCACCAGCGATGACCTTAAGTATTCGGTAAGGGACTCGAGTTTTTTCAAATAAAAAAAATGTTTTAGTATATGTATATCTATAATCATAATATTTTATTATAGGTGGAAGTGTCCTACATGGAAATATACTGTGAGAGGGTTCGTGATCTAGTGAACCCCAAGAACAAGGGCAACCTTCGCGTTCGAGAGCATCCCGCCCTCGGCCCGTATGTGGAGGACCTGAGCAAA
Source organism: Ochropacha duplaris (assembly GCA_951361185.1). NCBI lineage: Eukaryota > Metazoa > Arthropoda > Insecta > Lepidoptera > Drepanidae > Ochropacha > Ochropacha duplaris. The sequence goes on along the minus strand of OX592704.1, from coordinate 3,235,896 downwards.
CTGGCCGTGACCTCCTATCAAGATATTTATGACCTTATTGACGAGGGCAATAAGGCTAGGTGAGTTTGTTAACATTCATCAAATAGGAACGAATTTTCCCATACAATGACCTGTTATTTTCGATATCATATAAATATTTGTATTATATGATTGTGATTGAAAATATAAAAAGAAATTAGCTTAAATTAGTATTTGTTTGTGACTTACAGTGATATTAAATATTATTCAAATCTTTACTTATAAATTGTCAGACTGTAAAGGTGCGTCTATGCTAGACGAGGCTTGTTTAGTGTGGACTTACAACAAGCCTACAACTATTACTTTCCACGAGCACATTGAGAGTGCAATGCAAATCCCTTTGTGTTCGTAAAAATCCGACATTTGGCGGAACACGGTCGATCTCGAGTCAAACGCTCGAGGCGTGCTCGTTCGATGCCCGTAAGTCGGTCCACGCTACACGAATTTGTGGTCGGCTCGTGCTTGGTTCGTCTAGTGTAGACACACCTTAACTTGGTTCTAATTACCCCAGGACTGTGGCAGCGACGAACATGAATGAAACCTCGTCCCGCTCCCACGCTGTCTTCACAATATTTTTCACACAGCAACGACATGATCAGACTACCAATTTGATGTCGGAAAAGGTACGTAAGCAACATGAGATTTTTTTAAATAAAATATTAATAACCATGTCAAGAAATCTTACAAATGCCAATGGAAAACCACAGCGGACAACTAAAAAGAAATTTTGAATACTAACATTAATATTTTATCTTCTGTACATGATCTGTTCTGTTCAAACCATCTTCGATCTTGTATTAGGCTATAGAAGCCTGTTCCATGACTTTATTCACATCAACCATGGCCGAAAAATGCGAAAAATAAATTATTATTTTTGACGTGTTAATTTTCTATTGTCAGGTGTCAAAAATCTCCCTGGTAGACTTGGCCGGTTCTGAGCGAGCTGATTCCACTGGTGCTAAAGGCACTAGGTTGAAAGAGGGCGCTAACATCAACAAATCTCTGACTACCCTCGGAAAAGTCATCTCGGCTCTTGCTGAAATTGTACGTATTGTTTTGTGATTAGCTGATGTTTTAGGGTGGGCTTCTTAGTTGTACCTGATTATTGCTAGAGGTGAAAGCTAGATCACGTATTTAGAAATTTCAAGAGAATTCGAATAAACGAAGTAAATGAAATAATAATCGCAAACAGTTTGGTTTCTGGATTTATAATTAAATACTTAAACGAAATATGTTTTTTGTTCTATGTTTTTATTTTCTTGGAATAATAAACTAGTTAATCTGATTTATTTTCCAAAGTATATGTTTATATATATGTACATTTTACTAATCTGTACCTTTGAAATCGTCATATTTATTGTGGTAAAAATTATCAACCATAAAAGCTATCTATTAACTGGCTACATTGAACATTTGTACATTAACTTGTACATATTATAACTCATTTGTGGTATGTAGGCAATGATTCACATATTTAATTGTTTTTACCGCAACTCATTTATTTGGATATGTACAGTCGGTAAGTCTGTGGCTTAAATAAACGTTATCTAAGTGACATGTCCTTTGTCAGTGTGAGTGCTTTGCTTCATAATAATTTTAAGTGAATAATTAATAATTACGGTAAGTTTTACTTAGATTTTAGTTAATTTATAATTATTAGTGCACTGTGTTTGGAGAACTAAACAGCCAGATTTGCACATAGTAATGTATAACTCAGATACTACGATTAATATTTAAGGTGATGATTGCTCAGTCGGTATTGGCATCGTGCCAAAATGACCTCGTTGAGCTTTCGGTGAAAGAATACATCGTAAAGAAATTATAGCACAGTGGTAGGGTACTACCATCGTCATTGTGAAGGTATATCTGTCGCCAAGAATCTGTCAGTGTTTTTGGCAGTTGCACTTGATTACCAGTTTCCCTGTTGGCTTTATGTGCTAACCAGGTCCAGCCACCTGATCATATACCACGATGTGATAGTGGTCAAACGGTCCTTAACACAAATAAAAAAATAGAACGAGAATCAATTGTTATGTCTCATGAATTTAATTACTTGACTCGCTTATAGACTAGATTCAATTGTTATGTTATTGTTTAAATGGCACCCGGGTGTTACTTGGGAGCCAAAGGGTGTTATAATCGAGGTTCAAAATTCAATTGTTTTAAATTTGACTCAAACTTAAATCAAGTCATTCTAATTTTGAATCAATCTAATTTTAAATTCTAACTTGAATCGTTTATATACTAGAGTCTATTGTTATGTTATTGTTTTCCTGGTACATCTGTCCCTTTTATAGCCAAGGGGTCTATATATTTTGATTCACGTTCACCGGTATAAAAATGTATCACAGTTCATAGATTCACCTATAGGCACAAACAATGGGTTTGTTAAAAACTATCAGTAATAATGCCTTGCCGAGTTTCTTACAATTTATATAGCATATTTGATTTGATACACATACGTGCTATTTTCGAGCAAAATAATTTCCATCAGCCTAGTCAGATATAATGTTCTCAAAAGATAACTTGTAGAAATAGACCGTTAGCAAAGCACTTTTAGTTTTTAAATAAACACAAGTACGAGTACTGGCTAATTAGCACCGTAATTAAATGGATTTAAACTTTAAATTCGTTTGTACATCTCTACTTTGTATTTTGATCCAATTATGGCGCTACCTGAAGCTCTTTGATGTCGCACCTCAATTTGCAATCCCAATTTTGACGGGCCGGTTGGCGTGGTTGGTTAATACATTGCCTATCACGTCGCAGGTCGTGGGTTCGATTCCCATCCAGGACACACATTTGTGTGCATGAACATGTCTGTTTGTCCTGAGTCTGGGTGTAATTATCTATTTAAGTATGTATTTACAAAAAAAAGTAGTATATGTAGTATATCAGTAATCTGGTTTCCATATTACAAGCTTTGCTTAGTTTGGGATCAGATAGCCGTGTGTGAAAATGTCCGAGGATATTTATTTATTTATTTATAATTATTGCCAGATTGTAAAGTATAATGGGAACAAGCTTTATTTTATGTTCTGAGATTTGGAAGCTTACTTATTTGGTTTATAATACAACGGCTATTTAGACTATTACATAAGTGAAATAACCATTCCACGTCTGCACTTTTAGAGGTGCTATCTTTGCTTTACACTTTGATCTACAGTGCGACCGCCGAGAGAATGCGTTTATAACACTAGTAAATAATGAAGCTTATCACAATTTTGGTGTGCCTGTCTCTAAACTAAGCCCAAGATAATACTGAATCTCCCAGTGAAAGTAGCATCTCTCAGCGGCCGCACTGTAATTGACAATGCCACGACAAAACGCTCAAATTATAATTTAACCAGGTATTAAGATTTTTAATTAAAAGGCAATGCAAAAGACAATCTTTGACGAAATCATTTCACTTTTCGACCGTAGTGCTGTTGCCTCATGTATACAAAATGTATTTGCTTATATACATGGCACGTTCATTATTATACAGTTTAATCAGCCAATAATTCAGCTAAATATTATCTCTTTCCTGCAGGCATCGAAAAGCAAAAAGTCTAAAAAGGCAGACTTCATTCCATACCGCGACTCTGTACTGACGTGGCTGCTGCGTGAGAACCTCGGTGGAAATTCCAAGACGGCTATGATTGCCGCTATATCACCTGCCGATATTAACTTTGACGAGACGCTTAGTACATTGAGGTATGTATATGGGTAATTTTAAATATATTTCAATGTTACATTCAACTCAGTCAATAAAACTAATTAATCTTCTGCACCGTATTTAACGCGGTCACTTCACATTCAGACCAACTCTGAAGTGATTGCAATCGGTAGGAACGATTTAATTTTATTAAATTAATTTAATTAGATAGCTGCTGCTCTATTAGCAGTTTTCATTCCACATGATCCTTTCGATTTGCTAGACTACACAATCTGTGCGTTATTTATTTGGGTCCCCAGACGAGCAGGCCTTAATAGCCCCAATTTGTGACTGCTTCAGTTATGAAAAATTGTTAAGAAAATCCAAGAAATAATTCAAATTCATTAACAATTCAAATTCTTACACCTCTGCAAGGAGCAAATAAGCTAACTGGTCTTGGAGGAAATGTACCTTCATAAGCAATTCTTTACGATGACAATGTTTTATAGATACGCCGACCGCGCCAAGCAAATCGTCTGCAAAGCTGTTGTCAACGAAGATGCGAATGCCAAACTCATCCGCGAGCTCAAGGAAGAGATTCTCAAACTGCGCGAACTGCTCAAAGCTGAAGGCATTGAAGTTGAAGAAGGTATGCTATTCACTCGTACTGTATCGTAATGGCCTGACATTAACCGCCTTATGGAGGTGGATAGATAAAATGACTTCTATTTCCTGTAGGATTAAGTAAATTCTATATAAGGTATATAGAATCTGATGTGCATTTGCTTTTGTAGGATAATTTGTCTCATCTAGAATAGGAATGTGATAGCTAGGATTAAAGATTAATTATAACGTAGTAGAATATTTTGATTTTATATGATGGCAACATCAACAATGTATTTTTTTTGAGACATTTTATCTATCAACCTTCACAAAACCCGTTGCTAGGTCTTCATGTCATCAAGGTTGTTTAGTCGTCATGTGAACGGATAGTTCGTTTTGTGTGACTGTTTGTATAGAACGGACCATGCTAAACTCCAACCAATCAAACGCCACAAACATGCGATAAAATACTAATAATTGACTAATATACCATTCCTGATACTAAAACTAAACTTCTGTTTCCAATATTCCAACGAACTAGGACCTGATGGTAGAGTCGTTTATGAAAAGAAAGAACTGCCTACCAGTAAGTAAATAATAAAATAAACGAGGCTTGCGCATTTTTGCATCTGTACACCCCACCTGTACGCTTGGCCTCCATTTCGATATGAGGGTTGCCAGAAGTGGCGAAATTAAAAACTTTTGGAAATTAGTTTGGATTATAATCTGGCAACCCACCACATGAACAAAGGAACGTGTAGCAATTTATTTTGCACCCTTGTCCAGAGCTTGTGGCGTCTGTAGGCATACGTAATATAGTATTTTTCACATCACAATTTATATAAAAATATTTAATGGAATCTATTGGGAGCGGGTCATAATATTATAAATATATATTACTGCGCTTTTATATAATAAATATATTGGTGTTGGTCATGGTATATTGTATGAAATAGAATGGATAGAGTTATTATTACGTATGTAGTTCATGTTTAATGTGTGTTATATTTGTCGCTATATAATACTGAGCATTTTATTTATTATTTAATACAATTTGAAATGCTCAGTCTATTTCATATTGATTATATCGATATTGGAATTGAGATCACAAATAAATATCTTATTTGATGTTAAATAAACAAAATTAGGGGTATTATATAAATGCTGTTTTCTATTTTATCAAATAACTCAAAAGATCTCGATCCAAATTCGATAATGCATTGTATCATTGTCGGTCATATTGACCGTTCGCACCCAATATATTTTGACATTGGCGATAAAAAAAAACTTGTAAAAACGATAATTCCTCTAAATTACATGACATGTGTGTCATGTTTATTCATGTGTAAAGTCATGGCGCGAACGGCTATGAACATTCGATTCAATATTGTGTTGCTATATAAAAAAAAAGCTTGATAGCTTCAACAGCCTTGCATGTTTCCCCATATATTTGTGTCGATATTGGAAGTATTCTTAATGTCTGATATATATTTTTAATATATTTAATTAACACAGCGAAATATTTAATCGTCTATAAAAATCAAATAACCTCAAAGATTTTCCCGCCTTAAAAAGAAAGTACAATAAGAATTATAGCATTTTTTTTACTTATTACCTGAAAGAAATTCAAGGAAACTCCAATTGCATGTAACTCCAGATTTTATATTAAATTAATAACACCACAAATAATCAGTAACAGACTTTACTGTTTTACACCTTGTAATAATTTCAATCTAAACGAATACCGAATGTCGCTCCCTTTTTATAACAATAACTATACCACTACTCAAGAGATATCCCCACACACGATTTAGTCATTCTCATTGGACCGAGCAACTTCAGTGTCAACACAATTACTTATAACACATTTTTTATACAAAGTTCGTAATCAAATATTGTATAAATAATTATTTAATTCTTAAAATATCATAAACAAAATTAAGAAAAGTAAATATAATGATTCCTAAAATAAATTAAACAACTCTACTTCTATGATAATTAAGTCAAAACAGTATTATTTTAAATAAATATCTAACATACCAAAACGTCGATCATGTTAAAAAATTTCAATGAACTAGCAATCTAAAAAAACACTAATCAAGCAATTGATTATAACTTTACCCACAATAATCCCTTATGGTGGAACAGGAGAAGAAAATGCATCACCCATCCGTAAGAAAAGCGAAGCTGAAGTTCTGTCGCCGAAATTATCCCGAGCAGCCACGACAATTGCCGAAGAAGCTGTCGATCAATTGCAGGCGTCGGAGAAACTTATTGCAGGTACCAATGTGTTTATATTAAAACAATTTTCATTATTATATATATTCATAGTCTTTCATTGTATGTATCCTGTAAAGCTCCTCTCCTGCTAAAAGTCTTAAATAATAATTATGATAATAATAATAGTTTAATAAAGTTGTTATTTTGATAACGTTAACCAACCTTCTCCTCGCAATTGGACACATCTGGAAGAAATAAGCGCTAAAATCGGAAAGCAAAAGCTGAGAAAAAGAACTTTATTATACCTTAAATACATACAAGCCAGAAACTCTAGCCTGCTCTAGTTAAAGATCATTTTCCATCAACAAACTCTAAATTGTCCACAGAGCTCAATGAGACATGGGAAGAGAAACTCAAGCGTACGGAACAGATTCGAGTACAACGCGAGGCGGTATTCGCTGAGATGGGTGTCGCAGTCAAAGAGGGTATCACTGTCGGCGTTTATTCACCTAAGAAGACTCCTCATTTGGTTAATTTGAACGAGGATCCCAATTTATCTGAATGTCTTCTGTATTATATCAAGGAGGGTAAGTGATGCTTTTTTTATCCTTATGTTTTTGGTATCGATTTGCATTAATTACAAAGTGAAATGTTAAAATCATTGCAGTTGTTCATATTTGTGTTGTAAATCCATCATCATGTCTGAAGAGTTATTATTTGCACGGTGGTAAGGTACTTTGTAGTACTCGACTGGCTGGCTACGTTTGAAGTTGAAAATCTATCGCCAACACTTGTTGGTGTGTTCCGTCTGTTGCGCTTGAGAATCCGTTTCATTTAAGGCATTGTAATAAGGTGTACAACACATTGGCAATCCCCCTGGTATTGCTAATGTCTATAGGCCACGGTAGTCGGCCTAGGTTGACTCGCCTGCCTGGTTTTGTCTTTGGGTATTAAAAAACTCATGGAGAGGTAATCGTTATCCCGTTCATTTTACATATTTCGCGGTCAAAGAACGCCCATACTCCTTATTCTCACCATAGTTGTCAGGAATCCTTAGCTTTATTTTCGTGTAAATAAATGCATTTTGTCCTTAATAGGAGAGACCCGTCTCGGCACAGCCGAGGCTAACGTACCACAAGACATTCAGCTCTCCGGATCTCACATATTGAGTGAGCATTGCATCTTCGAGAACACAGATGGTGTCATTTGCCTCATTCCTCATCGAGGCGCGCTTGTGTATATTAATGGTCGTGAGGTTTGTATCAATTCCATTCAGATGAGCTTGATCCCAACAGAATTTTCCAGGTGTATTCCTAATTTTAAAGTTATACCCTTCCATGCCATGATTATCAGTACAGCACCTAGAGCCTATCATTGGCTTCAAAAAAGCTTAGATTCCTTATTTAAAAAACCGAATACCTACATCATTCGGTAAATTTACAGGTGACCGAGCCAATAATACTGAAGACTGGATCACGAGTGATCCTTGGAAAGAATCACGTATTCCGCTTCACCCATCCCGGGCAGCCTCGTGAAGAAATTATCTCCACAAAAGGTGACAACAAAGAGATTGACGGACCTGAAACTGTCACTGAAGGTAGGTACAAGTTATTTCTTACTAGGAACTCGTAACTAATTGGCTTTGTTTGTTGTTCCTCAAAAGCCATCTCAAAAAATAATAATAACCTGAGACGCGGACATTTGAACATACTAAGCACAACCATGGAAACCAGATAACTGGTGTGTTTTATGTTATCTTATAGTCACAGAGACCTGGTAATTTTAATAAACTTACTTAATGTAAATAAGCAGTCTTGTATTTAAAAAAAATGACTAATTTCCATTGTAATGGTCTCATAGTTATTTTTCAACTTCCTTATTACTTACTTAGCAAATAAAATATTGCATTGAGTATAATTTTACATTTGCACAGGCAACACTGAAAATGTGGACTGGGACTTCGCCCAGTGCGAGTTGTTGGAAAAACAAGGCATAGATTTGAAAGCTGAAATGCAGAAGCGACTGCTCGCTCTGGAAGAACAGTTCCGCAGAGAGAAAGAGCATGCTGATCAACAATTTGAAGAACAGCGAAAGGTTAGTGAAGGAAATATTTGGACCCTTTTGAAAAGATAATTTAACTTTATACTGGGATTCTCATCGTTGTCTTCCCCACCTTTATAAAGGAGCTCTAAGTAATACTGTCAGGAAAGCAAATAGATTTACAAGACACGTGTGGGCCTAGCAGGCGTTGTCCTGCTCTGAAAATAAAAAAATACTTAGAACCCGATTTCAGCGCCACCTACTGAGTCCAATTATTGTGAATCTAAACCATCAGTCAAACCGATCTCGAGATATTTATTCGATTATATTATCAAAAAGACGTTTCTGTACAACATGTGTGACAAAAATAATTTTCTTCATTATTTTTATTCTAGATTTTTTTATTTATTTTATAATTATCTTGCTATTCGAGGAATACAACAAATCAAAGATCATTAAAATCTGTTCAGCCGTTCTTGAGTTATAAATGGTGTAACTAAACTTAATTATTAAACGCTGCCAAAGACAAAACTGCGTTTTTGGCCTGCATGCAACCTACATTGAAGACATAGCCAAAGTATCGTCTATCCTTAGAAACTATTTATCAAACTCTGTATCTTCTTCAACTTGTCTAGAACTATGAAGCCCGCATCGATGCCCTACAACGGCAAGTGGAAGAACAAAGCGTTACCATGTCTATGTACAGCTCGTACACCCCTGAGGACTTCCATAATGACGAGGATATATTCGGTTAGTGACGATCACCTTCATATTTCACTGTGTCCTGTTCAAATTGTAGTTTTAAATGGTTCTTCTATCCAGCTGTAGGTTTTGGACAATATCAATTTATAATCATCATCCTGCTAAATTTTGATTAACTTTTTTGTGCCAAATTTTTGAGGTTTGACATTACAACTGTACCACAGATTAAATAATGGTTATACGTAACAGATACATCACTCCTGTAAAAAAGCTAAAATACCTACGTTATATTAGCCTGGTAAGATTCTCGCAGATACCGCATGAGTGCGAGTGAGAAACGTGCAGTATATGCGCTCGGTCTCGCGTGCCCATTCCGGTCGCCGGCGAGCTGCATTGCGCGAGTGTCGGAGGCCTAACTTTACTTCGCCGTTTACGTTTAATGTGCATAACCCAAACTCATAGTGACTAAACGTTTTCGTTTCGGTTCTCTGTAGTGAATCCTCTGTTTGAGACAGAGTGTTGGTCGGCTCGTGAGGTGGGGCTCGCTGCGTGGGCGTTCCGCAAATGGAAGTACCACCAGTTCACCTCGCTCAGGGACGATCTATGGGGGAATGCCATATTCCTTAAGGTTTGTCCCTTATTTTGTGTATTGTCGCCTACAAATATCTTCATCTTATTTTGGTTACTAATTGTTTGTTGAATATAAAATATTCCGTTCCGAGACTTTCACTGTAATGTTTAATTTTATGTCATAATTAAATTATTACGATCGTGTATTTTGCTATTTAGACAACGTTATGTATAATTTTTTTTTACCAACAATTGCAAGTTCCTTCTAGGCTTTGTGTGCTTACCACCTTCAGCCGCATCATCACTTACAATGGTGATATTGCGGTCAAACACAAGCTTATCCACAAAAAAAACTTCAACATCATAAATGTCTTCATTTCATGACAAATTTCTCGCTCCATCAGGAGGCGAACGCAATCTCAGTGGAATTGCGCAAAAAGGTTCAGTTTCAATTCACATTACTGACGGACACGCCCTACTCTCCCCTCCCGACTGAACTGGCTCCAAGGGACGACGCCGACGACGAGTACCGCCCCAGCGCACCCACTGTCGTCGCTGTAGAGGTCACCGATACTAAGAATGGAGCTACGCATTATTGGACACTCGAGAAATTACGGTAAGTCATCGCCAAACGTGAGGAAATTTTGTCAGATAGGATATGGTATTGGCCAAAAAGTTTTAAGGTTCTAATATGGCCCCAGAAGTTACATATAGATGAAAAGAGTAAATTGACCGGTTATTTTTAGTCAAATATGAGATTCTGATATTGGCCAATTATAGAGATTGTATTGGCCAAAAAGTTTTAAGGTTCTAATATGGCCCCCGAAGTTACATAATATAGATTCTGAAAAGGGTAATTGACGTCAAACAAAATGCGTCTATTAATACTTAAGTTGTTATAATTTATTTATTATTATTTTTATAGTAGAAAACTTAATCAATTAAACTACACTCATTGTTACGTTATGTTTCTTTTTTGTTGCATTTTGTTCTGTCCCTTTTGTGTTGTATTTTTATTTCAAACAGCAGAAATATCCAAATATACTTATTTTTGCTGGTGCCGATAAGACGATTGATAACTATTTAGGTATATTTTTATGATATGAATATATAATTCAAGGTAAGTACGACGTTTTCCTTCCTATACATACAATTAGGTCTAAATGTTTAGTTGGCAATGTCCTTATAATAAATAGCGCTTGTTTTATTTGCTGCCTTTTATTTTTATTTTCAATCTAACGTGCTACTAAACATGTTTATATACATTTTAATATATTAGAAATTAGAAGCAAATGATAAGAGCATTACCGATAGATTTTTTCTTAGATTCGTCATTAGTTTTTTATTATGCACATTTTTGTGCGCACGGTTTTATACGTATGTGTATATGGTTTGATATTATTTATGTAATTATATCTCTAGTTACTTATGTAATATTTTTTTAGTCAATAGTTCTGATCGTTTGCTTGTACTCAACAGAAAAAATGATAGGACATTCACATGCCTTTCATGTAAGATAAAATTAGCAGAACAATACGCATACGATATACATCGTCGAGTTATAATTCCTTTAGATTTTTATTGATATATATATAACTAACAATTAGAAATATGCGTAATATAAAGATGATAGGGATGATACGGCCATAGGGATGTCCTCTCATTCACACATGACGTGAGCGGGATATGAATCGTTAGGAGGGCGGTAGGTGTTAGGGGCTACAACGCGGTATATTGTCCGTAGCCACCGTCTGGAGCTAATGCGTCAGATATACAACATGAACGAGAGCGCATGCGCGGAGGACGAGGAGATTCAGCCCCTCGTGCTGGCACCGCCGGCGGTAGCTGGTAGCGCGGGCAACCAGCCGCCCGCTGACATACTGCAGTGTATATCGGCGTGCGCGCAGCAGACGCGCCTCTCGCTAGCCAACCTGCTGCCCTCGAGGTTTGTGTCCGCCTCGCCTCGCATCGCTTAGGGACAGCTTTAGGGTCGACTGGATCTGCGTTTCCTAGGGTCTTACTATTACTATAATACCGTTCAATATAGAGGTGTGTGGGGTTACCACCAACTCTTATTGCGATTCCACTCGACCTAAACTGAAGTGTTTTTGTGTCAAAGGACGTAAAAATGTATGTACAAAAGGGACTGATGTTTTGGTAAAGTTGAAGAGTTGGTGGTAGGGCCCCTGTTCCCAAGTTCCATCCAATATAATTACCAATTACTATACCGTTCCATACAGAGGTGTGTGGGGTTACTACCAAGTCTTATTGCGATTCCACTCAGCCTAAACTGAATTGTTTTTATGTCAATGGATGTAAGAATGTATGGACAAAAGTGATAATTGACAGAAGACAAGTTGGTGGTAAGCAAGGACACAAACACCAATTTTTATTGCGATCAACGTGACGTCACTACGTCCTGGCCAGTATGCTGGATCGAATTTCGGAACACATCTAGAGTGAACGTAGTTACTCTCACTCATATATAAATGACAAGCAACTGCGAAGATTTTCCCAGTTTACACCAGATACTAGCAGTAACAGTATTTGGAGAGGTCAGTAACACGATTGAGTGAGGGCTAAGGAAAAAGTGTCGTGAATCGACTAAGATTTGACATTGGGCAGGTTGAGCTGGCATGTTTGTTTCAAGGAAGATGTTAGTAGTCGGATACAGCTTAGGCGAAACACTGCGTAACTCGGTTAGTAAAATCACGCTATGGCTTTTGTATGCAGACTTTCGGCTTGTATTCAGGTGCTGTCTTGGACCATGATTCTTGACAATCAATGTTTTGGAAGCCTCTCGATGTACCATATTTATAACCAGATTTTTTCCTATAAGCATCTAATGATATACCATATTCTATATCTGGCACAGTTTTAATTAATCCAAACAAAGGGTTAGGTATACACAGTTTACATCACCCTAATATTTCCTTCTGGATCCTGGGTGAAACAAAATTTATTCCGATTTAAAATTTTTTTGTTAAATAACTTTGTGATTAAGATGTATTCAAATTTGCTTAACAGGATATTGTTATCAAGCATTTTTTTTACATAAATAATTTTATTTTTTAGGAATGGATATTCGAAAATATATGTTTGTATGCTTGTGCTTATTTAAATTACATAAAGTATTTTCGCTTGCAACATGCTCTTCGCTTTGTTTGTAAATATAAATAAATCGCATGGAAATATAAAATTAATACAATATACACAAGATTTATGAAAATATTTTACTAACAAGGGGGTTAATATTTAATTTATAGGCTTCAAGTTAAATGAAAAATGTTAACGATAATTCTTCTGGCTTCTTCTAGATATTTTTGTTGAATTCTCAACCATATAAAAGAGCGCTCGTAATGCATTTTAAGCTTCTAATCCGAGCTTTTTAAACCTTAACATCTTCTCATAAGAATAACCTCAACGTTATGCATAAAGTCAATAATAAGTGCCTCAGAAGCTTATGCGTTCAAAGTAATTTCCAACCATAAGATTTTGTAATAATGTGTAAATTAGAGTGTCATAAAGTAAATGTTGATCAGACAACGTCTCGAGCTGATGCGCGAGATGTATCACAACGAGGCGGAGCTGTCCCCGACGTCGCCCGACCACAACATCGAATCTGTCACCGGCGGTGATCCCTTCTACGATAGATTCCCGTGGTTCCGTATGGTTGGACGGTGAGTTTTTTTATACCACTAGATGGCAAACAAGCTTACGGCCCACCTGATTGTAAGCGGTTACCGTAGCCTGTTGTCCTGTTTCTGCAAATATTATATTATTGAAAGTAACATTTCTCCTGTCGGAGATCTTTTGCCCTTTTCCTGAATTGTTTTCAAATAGAATATCTAATCTTGTAAAATGTTTGAGTCTGGGAATTTCAAATGAGTATAAAATATTGGTCACCTCATATTTTGTGGTTATTTTAAGATATTTATCCTCCAATGTATTCTACAGGAGCTTTGTATACCTGTCGAACCTCCTGTACCCGGTTCCGCTCATTCACAAAGTGGCCATAGTGAACGAGAAAGGAGACGTGAAAGGCTACCTCCGGGTAGCCGTGCAGGCAGTTATTGACGCTGAAAAGAGTGAGTTGATACTTATTGAAATATATTGAATATTCTACAAGATTTAAAAAATAATTTATGGCAATTACATTTTATCGGAACTTGAATCCAACTATGCTAAATTTAAGCTTAACACAGGGTAACTACCGCGCAGAACTATCAAAATACTTTGCCATACCAGTTAGTTTCTAGGCTTTATGTGCTTACCATTTTCAGCCATGTTGTGGTCAAATGCAACTCGAACAAGCAATTTAACCTATTATGTTGGAAACTCCCTTGTATCCAACAGATAATGCAGAATTTGCAGCGGGTGTGAAACAATCCGCTAAGATATCGTTCGACGATGACATTGCGCCGGCTCGCTCGCGTGTCAAGACGATCACGAGCGTGGACAAAAACAATGCACTCAACTTAGAAGATCGCATCACAGACGTTCAGGATTCTAACATCAAGATCGAGGGTGAGTTTGGAAGTAATTATTAGTTCTTTATGTTCATTTGTTGTGTTTATGTTGGTTTTTTGGTAGCATGTTGGTGGTTTTTTTTATTTTTGTTATTTATCATCAACGTGGGTAACAGTGCGATTGGTCTCTTGTAGTAATAAGTGATAACTGTTTCAATTCAAATAATGTTATCATAACTGTCTCGACACGTTTTCACATCTCGCAGCTTCAGTGGAAACTTAACCTTAGCCTCATTGAAAATACTTGAGAATAAAGGCCTAATCACAGATATTCTAAGGCAAAGGCAATTAGGCATTTAGGTCTAGGTCAAATTTTCTCAATGTTGTTATTAATTATTATTTCTTTGTTACTGTTTTTTTATGTAATTATGTTTATTTCTTTTTGATCGCTATGAGTTTTTATATATTTGTCACATAGGTAATTTAATATTATATACTTAAGTAATTACTTAGTAATCTGTGGATGGCGTTGTGGGTAGTATATTTCCTAACTTTTCATGGTTTTATGTTGGTATTTTAATATACTATTGTTTGTTGTCCCGAATAAAATAAATAAATAAGCTAGAGAGACATCCAGATAATTTCTACATGTAAAATGTTATGAACACAGTATATAAACATAGATAAAGTTGTACGAGAGTCGCTTCACCAACTCGACCGTCAGTTTAGGTGGCAAAAATGCGGACGCTACTGTTGCTCCCGTATCGTACTGTACAGTCATTCCATAGCCCATAGCCTGCCACACGGAAGCTGTTTAGATCATCTATTTAAGTTAGGCCTTTATGTTAGGTAGATTTCTCATAGGGTTATTTCTTGGTCATAGAATTGAGAATCCCAAACAATCTGAAGCTATCCTAATATCTGGTATTTGTATGCAGAACTAGCGGTAGGTGAATGCGACGCCGACAGCGGTCGTGGCGATAGCTCCCTCGCTTCGGAACTAAAGGAGGAAGACCTACCAGAGCACCTGACCCTGGGCAAAGAGTTCACCTTCCGAGTTACCGTGCTGCAAGCCCACAGCGTCGCCACTGACTATGCTGATGTTTTCTGCCAGTTCAAGTAAGGCTTTTATGTTGGGACATGATCCAAGCTCGTTTGTCTACAGTAATAAAATCTATACTAATATTATAAAGCTGAAGATTTTGTTCGTTTGTTTGTTTCAACGCGTTAATCTCAGGAGCTGGTTCGAATAGAAAAAATATTTTAGTGTTGGATAGCCCATTTATCGAGGAAGTTTATAGGCTATATAACATCACGCTATGTCGCAAAAATCCCAAGGGAACGCGGGTGAAACCGCGGGGGACGGCTAGTATGAATATAAAGAGAACAAATTACATTTTGTAATGGATAAACTCAAAAAAATATTTCAACATTACATTATCAGCGAGTAACATGGGCCATATTTTATTTTAATTCCCTCGGAATCGCGGGTGAAACGGCGGGGCAAAAAGCTTATACATACGATTTTTTATATATGATATCAAAACTCAGTATGTATATTACAATGATTGTTACAGTTTCCTGCACCGCAACGAGGACGCATTCTCGACAGAGCCCGTCAAGAACGCAGGCAAGAACACCCCACTGGGCTTCTACCACGTTCAAAACGTACGTGAAGTGAACAGAGACGCACCACACAATAATTATTACACTGGATAATGATTTGTACAATTTAAACTAACGCGTACTAAATTATTTCCAGATCACTGTGCCTGTCACGAAGTCATTTGTCGAATATATTAAAACGCAACCGATCGTCTTCGAAGTATTTGGACACTACCAGCAGCATCCTCTGCACAAGGTAAAATGCGCTTTCATTTCACTCTTGCTAGGCATTTATTTTGGTATCCAATTTAATTAATTTATTTATTTAATTAAGGAGAACCAACAAGACATAGAACTTACACATTTCTGGTGGCTCGAGAAATACGACACAAAAGTGAGTGTTGCCTTAGTTAAAGGTTGCCACGGTCGCATGTGGTTGTGGACAGCAACTGTTAGAACTAATTTAATTAATAAACTTAATACAGGGGCGTAGCTACTACCGTATCAATGGTACGGGGCCCCCAGGCCACAGGGGCCCCGTACATGTAAATTCTTAGGCCGTAGGTACTACCCAAAAAGCTCATTTATACTTATGGATTCAATGCGAGCAATGTTTGTCCCTCAACAAATTTTCATACAGTGCCCGCCTAAGGCAAGCTACGCCACTGACTTAATAGCTGATTTTTAAACTTAATATTACTTTTATAATACATTTTAAATTAACTAAATAATTATGTAAGGTGTATGATTAACTAACGGACTAATAATTTAAAATGCTCCCATTATTATTCACTAAAAAAAATACTGATACGAGAAAAAAATAATAATATGAATAATTAAAATATATCCCATAGCAAAATATTGTTATAATAAAATGATCAATTTCTTACATCATTTTGTAATAGGATCACAGGTAAATGTTTTAGTTTTGAAAACGAAACCAGTTTTTTTTGAATATTTAACCATTTAACTGCGATCCTAGATACCCTATATTCTTTCAAATTTGATCTGCAGTTATATACCATATTTGACTCTAATGCCATGTTTTGAAGAACGTTCTGATAACACACGGTTAACCTGTAGTGTGCGGTTCAGGACGCGAAACAAGACGGGCCAGTGGCCGGCCGTACTCCGCCGCGCCGCATGTTGCCCCCATCCATCCCCATATCGGCCCCAGTCAGGAGCCCCAAGTGGGGCGCCGCTAGTGTGGCCCCACCTTGCTGCTCGTCACACTTGCATTCTAAACACGACTTGTTGGTCTGGTTCGAGATCTGCGAACTAGCACCGAATGGAGAATATGTGCCAGCTGTAAGTTTATATTGTATCTTCGTGTCTTTAGATTAAGATTCAAATTGATTTAAACCTTAAATACCCCAAGGCGATGATAGCTCAGTGGTAGTGACGTTAGATACTGCGCCGAAGGTCGTGGGTCCTACAATGAGCTTGAGCTTTCGGTGAAGGAAAACATCGTGAGGAAACCATAGCACGGTGCTTTGTAGTACCAGACTGGCTGGCCACCACCCCCAAGGTGTAAAACTATCGCTATGCACCTATCGGTGAGTTCCGACAGCTGCACTTGAGAGCCAGATCCCAGCTAGGCTTGGTGTGCTTACCACCTACAACTTAATATCCTAAAGTAAAAAAGAAGTATACATTATTGTTACAATAGGATAGTGTCCTGGGTCAATAAAAATGTCTTGGCCCCCAGATGAATTTTAATTAATCCGTCGGTAAGATTATCAAAAAATGTTGTACATGTATTTTTTGCTTTATCACATCAATAAAAATATACAAAGTTATAGCGCATCAAAGTATAGGAGTGGGGCTTGTGACGTCACTTCGTTGTAAAATCAAAATCTGCACCATATCGTCATTTTTTTTCGTTTACGGAACAAAATAAAAAATACGTGTCCAATATCTTTTGGTAATCTAACTGACGGACTGAATAGATCTTTTTAGGATACTACCCTATTCCTTTAACGAAATTTCCCAATATCCAAAAAGCTTACAAAACCTGCTAACGACCACACACCATCCAATTTACCTTGGAAGTTATGAAGTCTTATGATCCATGTGTATCTATTGTGTACAAAGGTGGTAGAACACAGCGACGAGCTCCCCTGCCGCGGTCTGTTCATCCTCCACCAAGGTATCCAGCGCCGCATCCGTATCACCATCCTGCACGAACCATCCTCGGATTTACAGTGGACCGATGTCAGGGAACTTGTCGTTGGTATGTCTTCATTTTAGTGGTCTTATATTATCTTTTTTTTTATAATTTTTAGTCATGACCATAGATAGATACAAAGTCTTTCAGTCGCATACATTTTCTTTATTCATGATTAGGCCGCATCCGCAACGCTCCCGAAGCTAATGAGGATACGACAGATGGTGAAGAGGACGGAGCTTTATCGCTCGGCCTATTCCCCGGCGAGAGGCCTACACTCGACGACAGGGCTGTATTTAGGTGAGATCAATATTGTTGTTAATTTTAAGTTTTTTTGATTCCGAAATCTAAAATATAATTGTTTCGTATAGGTTCGAGGCGGCTTGGGACAGTAGCTTGCACGGTTCGCCGATGTTGAACAGGGTCAGCGCCAATGGAGAAGTGGTTTATATTACGCTCAGCGCTTACTTAGAGGTGAGCTCTTTTTTTAATAAGATTTTCTATATCTGATGAGTCGAAACGGTATTTATCTTACTATCTTACTTCTTACTAATATTATAAATGTGAAAGTTTGGATGTATGGATGTTTGTTACTCATTTACGCCAGAACTGGATGAAATTTGGCATGGAGATATATTATAGTCTTACTACCTACTACTACATTTTATCCCGGGAAAAGATAAGATCCCTCGAGAACGCAGGTGAAACCGCGCGGAACAGCTAGTTTCCAATATTTCCATTCGGAAGTTCATCAATATTATTTTATTTATTTTGCTAAACAAACGCTATTCAAAACTAATTCAAATTAAATTACTTTTACAATTTTTTTTTGTTAAATATGCGCTAGGGCGAGGTACCTAATATATGGCCTCAAATATTTGTGTTGGCTTTAAGATGTAGTTATATTGTTGTTGTCGTGTACAGGTGGAGAACTGCGGTCGGCCAGCGATAATAACGAAGGATCTATCCGTGGTGGTGGTTGGTCGCGAGGCTCGGTCGACGCGCTCGCTGCGTCGAGCGCTGTTCGGGTCCCGCGCCGCCCGCGCTGACCACCTCACCGGCGTATACGAGCTCAGCTTGCATCGGGCTCTTGAACCTGGTCAGTACACTACACTGCACTAATCTACAGTACACTGCACTACACTAAACTACAGTACACTACACTAAACTACTGTACACTACACTACCTACAGTACACTACACTATGAGCACAAATAAATACTGTACACAACAGTACCTACACTATACTACTCTACACTACACAGCACTAAAGTACACATCAGTACACTAAACTACACACGACTGTACACTACAGTACACTACACTACACTACACTACACTACACTACACAGAATTACAGTACACTACACGTAAACTACTGTACACTACACTACCTACAGTACACTACACTATGATTACAAATAAATACTGTACACAACAGTACCTACACTATACTACTCTACACTACACAGCACTAAAGTACACATCAGTACACTAAACTACACACTACTGTACACAATAGTACACTACACTACACTACACAGAACTACGGCACACTAAGGCACACTACAGTACACAACAGTACATTACACTACACTATAAGTACAAAGAAATACTGTACACAACAGTACACTACACTACTCTACACTACACTCATCTACAGTAAGTACTCTACCGTACACTACTTCACCCTATGTAGAGCACTATAGTACACTACTCTACACTACAGTACACAACGCTACACTACTCTTCACTACAGTACTTTACAGCTGATACAGTAACGAAGCACTGTCATCTGCAAGTACTGTAGAATCACCGAAGTTATTTCTCGTCTCACACCTTCATTGCTAAGCATTATACATCCAGTGTTCGAAACTTAGATATTCAAATCCTTAAAATTTCACCTTGATTGAAGCTACATATTTGTGTAGATGGATATCTTCAACAAACATAGTACTTAGTGAGATATGTTTGTGTCCTCAGGAGTACAGAGACGTCAGCGTCGTGTGCTAGATACGAGTGGCACGTACGTGCGCGGTGAAGAGAACCTTCACGGGTGGAGGCCTCGTGGTGACTCGCTCATATTTGATCACCAGGTCAGTGTCAAACTATACCCTCAGTGTTAGCTATGAATGATAGCGGTTTCTAATATCAGTTGTGTGTCGAATCACGTTGGTAATTTTATCTCGCATTATTGATGTTTAGATGTAAAAAAAATATATCACTTTTTCTGAGTAACCAAAGTTGTTATTGAGGCCTTTATTTTCGTTTCGACACCATTCAGTTACATCTTTAGCCCACTTATCTTTCTTACTTCTCATCTTAGGATCTGCCCATCTTATTTTTAACCATAAATTTATTCTGAACCATACATTAAGATACGTCTTACGACTGACTTATAGATAAAAATGCATATATATAAAAAAAAACAATTGTATATTTTAGTGGGAGCTAGAAAAGATGACTCGGCTTGAGCAGGTGGGTCGCACGCGACACTTCCTAGCGCTGCGTGAGAGATTGCGTCACGGACACGAGAATTACGTCGCGCCCAACGACTTCACCAAGACAGAGAAGGTATCATTATATAATGACTCTTTTTATGTGTATTCTAGCAGCGGCAGGACGACGAACGTACTGTAACATAAGGGATTAAAGACATCTTGTCCACCATTTTGTGGATGTGCATATTCCAAACGAATCTTTTCTGCGGATTCAAAAATTTGATTTGTGGATTCTGGAATACCGTGGTCATATATTATGAAACTAGTTAAGTTACTATTGGGCAATCTAATGACATAATTCCCCTTGATATCGCTAATGTCTAAATGCGACGATTGTTATTTACAGTCGGGTGAATGATATAATTTTTTTTTTTAACTATGTTTGTTACTCAATCACGCAAAAACGGCTAAATAGATTTTGATCAAACTTGGCACACAGGTAGATAACATCTTGGAACAAAACAATAAGGTCACTCGGGAACGCGGGTGAAACCCCGGGGGACGACAAGTCTAAACATAAAAGTCTTGTCCTGACTGACTGACCTATTAACCCACTGTCACTGAGGCTAGAACTGCTGGAGTTAGATTTTAAATTTTGCTTTTATTATTCTTACTCAACCCCTAAGGGGTAAACTATGGTAGGTATTGCCTTGTTTTATCTCGAGCCTACTTTATTCCTGCGTGTAATTTTTATTAAACTCAAAGTCAAAACAATTTATTCAGTTTAGGCCTATCCGTGGTGGTTCCTATTCTTCTAGTGCCTAAACTGAATAAATTGTTTTGACTTTGACTTTGAGTTTAATAAAAATTACACGGTTACATGGTAACTTCTGTAATTCGACCTTCATAAGTAACCACCGGTTCGGAAGTCAGCCTTTAACTGAGAAGAACCGGCAAGAAACTCAGCAAGGTTACATTTTTTAAATAATTTTGGGCCATCTGATTATATTGGCATTTTTTTTTCCAAATGTTTAACAATTTTATTCTTAAACTAATACAAAAATACATAAAATAGACTAGATATGCTCGTGTATGGTTCAGGAGGTGTGCAATATGGCGGCGAAGGCGGCAGCGGCAGGTGTCGGGACGGGTGAATGTGTGCAACTCCACACGGCGCGTGAGGAGACCGCGCCGGAGCCCTGGGACCTCGCCCCCAGGGAGCGCGATCTCGTCGCCAAGTACCTCAAACTTATACAGGGTACTTACTTATACATACATATCATTTAATTATACTGTTTGTAATGGCAACTCTTTATCTATATATATAAAACTATATAGCGTTAACACTTTAATAAATAGAAGTTGATTTGATATGTCAATCAATTTAAGGCGATGATAGCTCAGTGGTAGTGACGTCGGACACCGCGGCGAAGGTCGTGGGTTCGAATCCTACAATGGGCTTGAACTTTCGGTGAAGGAAAACATCGTGAGGAAACCATAGCACGGTGGTAGGGTGCTTTGTAGTACTCGACTGGCTGGCTACCACCCTCAAGTTGAAAATCTGTCGCCAAGCACCTGTTGGTGTGTTCCGGCAGTTGCACTTGAGAGCCAGTAGCCTTTAAGGCATTGTAATAAGGTGTACAACACATTGGCAATCCCCTTGGTATTGCTAATGTCTATAGGCGACGGTAGTCTCTTAACACCAGGTGACCCGTCAGCTTCGTTGTCACTTGTGGTATAAAATGAAAAAACATTCCTTCGCCAAGCATCTATCGGTGTGTTCCGATAGTTGCACTTGAGAGCCAGTTCCCATCTAGGCTTTGTGTGCTTACCACCTTCGGCCACATCATTACAAACCATGGTAAGATTGTGGTCAAACACAAGCTTAAAGAAAAAAATGACGCAATCGTATACCCGTGTTTTTAAATTAGTTTTATATTTAAGGCGATGATAGTTCAGTGGTAGTGACGTCGGATACCGCAGCGAAGGTCGTGGGTTCGAATCCTACAATGAGCTTGAGCTTTCGGTGAAGGAAAACATCGTGAGGAAACCATAGCACGGTGGTAGGGTACTTTGTAGTACCCGACTGGCTAGCTACCACCCTCAAGTTGAAAATCTGTCGCCAAGCACCTATCGTTGCGTTCCGACCGCTGCACTTGAGAGCCAGTTCCTATCTAAGCTTTGTGTGCTTACCACCTTCGGTTACATCATCACGTACCATGGTGAGGTTGTGGTCTAACACAAGCTTATCCAGAATAATAAAAGAAACCTGAATCAGAAAATTCTAGTGGCTTACTTTTAAATGTTATAATAATGTTTCCAGGACGAATAGGGTCGACAGGCAAGGAGGTGGAGACGGCCGTGTCGCCAGCGACCCCCGTCGACGAAGGTGTGTCTGCAGATATCTCCACGCCAAGCTTGTTGTCCTCTATACACAGCGCAAGTAGCTTCGAGTAAGTACATGAATTTACATTAAAACGTAAAGAAAAAAAATCATTTTTTTTTATTCATAACACTGACGCTAACCAAAAAAACAAAACATGACTTGTATGTGTTTGTTCATGATCTATGAAAAACGCAGTTATATTTTCGTGAAACACTTAATAATATCAGTCTTATTACGTGGGATTTATTTATTTATTTATTAGGTTTGCCAACGTATATTACACAGCATCTTAGAAACTAAACTTGAATAAAGTAAAAACTATTATAGTGTAAATACAATTAAAGGCTAACACAACATGAATGTAAAATTAAATTACAGTTTAAATCAAGTCTTTAAACCCAGGTTTTCATAGCTCCGTCTCTTTTATAAACTTTTTTTATTCTGACTTTGATAGAGATATCTCCTATAGTTTAATGGTGTTATGCACAAACTCCGGTATTGTACTTTGTTGCCATAGTTGAAGTTTGTTCTGTTTAGGCATATCTCACCTTCATATGTTCTGTGTGTATAGACTGTGCTCCCCCGAACGCGCTCTGCTAGAGAAGTCGATGTCGATGTGGGGCAGCGCGACCGCGGGCGGAGGTTCCGGCGCGCTGTACGTGCCCGACTGCGAGGAGGTGCGGGTGAGCGCCGCCGTAGCACGCCGCGGTCACCTCAACGTGCTGCAGCACGGCACACACGGCTGGAAGAAACGATGGCTGGTCAGTACACTATATATACTATACTATACCTACCGCACCTTTAAAGACAAGACAAGACTTTCAAGAATTGAGTTATTATTGCCATCTTTCTTAAAACAGCGTAAAATACAAGATAACTTTGACACTTTCTTAAAAAAAAAACACTTTTAGAGGTAGATGACGAAAAATTTTACCTTTACTACACAAAAAACGGTTTGCTTGCTAAATGCAATATTGTGTCTATACTAATAGTAAATTGGATTTTTATAAAAAATAATCATAATGGAAAAGTGTTCCTATAAATATTAAGAATCATAATATAAAAATAAATAGATTTTCCAATACTTGCCATTTATTCTTTCGCGCTCCATTTATTAGACGCTAACCGTGGTTGTATTGACATAAACATGTATTTACTTTGTTAAAAATCATTTTTAAAGCTAACTTTAATTAGGTGCTCAATAAAACTATAATATTTAATAGTTACTTAATTCATAATATTAATTAAAATAATTTGGCACCAGATTCATCTTGTTTGTTAACCAATTCATAAACCCCCCAACCCACGTGTCTCGCGCAGGTGGTCCGTCGCCCTTACGTGTTCATCTACCGCGACGAGCGCGACCCGATCGAGCGCGCTCTCATCAACCTCGCCAACGCGCACGTCGAGTACTCTGAAGATCAGGACCAGATGGTGCGAATGCCCAACACATTCAGGTGAATAACTACTCCATCATCTTCATGAGTTGCTTCTGCAGGGATTCCATCATCATAAATTTCATAGGTGCTTAATTGAAGATGAAAAAAAAAACTGTCATTTTTCCCGCTAGTTATAAATGTGAAAGTTTGGATGGTTGGATGGATGGATGTATGTTTGTTACTCAATCACGCCAGATCGGCTGAACGGATAAACGAATCTGGATGAAATTTGGCACACAGGTAGTCCATATCCTGGAATAAAACATAGGATAACTTTTATCCCGGGAAAAGATAAGATCCCACGGGAATGCGGGTGAAACGCGGGAGGACAGCTAGTAGGTCATAAATCTGATATGCAGACATGGGTCACCTACTGGTAAGTGACTACCGACTACTTAGCAACACCAGAGGGCTTTTCAATGTGTTGCAGATCTATTCCAATGCCTAGAAGGCCACTGGCTCTTAAGTGCCAGAACTCACGCTTTAAACACACAGAGCAGAGAAACTCTGCCAAAAGCTATGGAACATCTTTTAAAAAAACATTACACTGGTTAGGTATTAATAGATATTAGAGGTATTATTCCTGTCTTCCTGTACTTACATAATATGTTAGATAATGATATTTTATTAATATATTTACTATTGTTGTGTATGTGATGTGACTCTAATTAATTAAAAAAACATCAAACTAACAATAACCTTACATTTTTATTTATAGATTTTTTTTTAATTTAATGTGGGTATAAAGAAATATATAAGATAGAATAACAGTGTCCAATAATCTATTTAAAAAATATATTTTAAATTTAAGTTATTTATTTTATCTCTACATAATACAATTCTCAGCGTGGTGAGCAAGGAGCGCGGGTACCTTCTCCAGACCCTCGGCGATAAAGAAGTTCACGATTGGCTCTACGCCATCAACCCGCTGCTCGCTGGACAGATAAGGTGAGATCACACTTATGTACTTCATACACACATGTCCCTATGTTTTGTGCAAGTATGTCGCATGCCTAAAATAAATCTTTGTTTAACTGTCCTTCTCTTATGTGCTTAATAGTATTTTTGTTTACCCTTTCCTATTCTAATAAAAAAAGTATTCGTTGTTTTATTTTACTTTTTTATCTACTTCTCTGGTTGTCTATTAGATACGTACTCCTTACATTACACACGAATATTTTTATTAGAATAGTGAATGCGTAAACTCGACCCATTTCAATATACACGCGTAAAGGTGTCCACACACAGGTCTCGGTCGGCCCGCCGCGGTGACAAGCCGCCGCTCGCCGCGACGCCGGCACCACACAACGCATGAGATAACCTCACAATGGAGTCTATCCTCGTTTTTTAAATGCGTCACCGACGCCGGCAATATCAACGCGCACAGAGCTATACTTGACGCGCATCCCTTGCCGAAGTACTGAAATACCCGACCAGTTTAGAGCTCACTACATCTAATACGAACGCTCGGGCGTTTCGTAATTATCTCAACATACTATAACAACATCTAGGTATATTAATAATTTTTTATTTAGGTAACTGACAGGATACAATGTTATGGCATTTTTAATATACATACAACGCATTTATAAGCCCCCCAAAATATTGATATGGATTAATTGTTGATTATTATGTACCTTTGTACAAGTTGTTATAGTAATTTTGGTATACCGAAATTTGTTTATAAGCAACGCTCGGGTCGTTCTAGACACAAAGTGAGCACTAAATATGAGTTTATGTTGAGTGCATATATCCGTGGCTGGTTTGGTGGATTGTTAAATGTAATAAATAATGAAACTTGAGCTTTATTTACAACGTCTGTGGTCCACGGAATGTTTTTCTTTTCATAAATTAATTTTGACAACTTTGGGACCACAATTAATACGAACTTAACAGTTACCTTCTGTAAATATATATCAATTATTTTAGCATATCCTCAATTGATTAATATACATTATATACATCAGTTGCATATAATGCGATATACGATATATACGTAAATAGATATATTTGTATTCATTTGGATTCATATATGTTATTATATCGTATAGTATTTTCTTTATAGTTTTAACATATTCGTTGGTCAAATGTGAGATGTTGGGACCAAACCGGTGCACTGATTTATCGGAATCGGGGTATGAGATATAAATATTTACAGCAGTAATGAATTTTAAGAAATCATTTAATTATATATTTAAAATATAATCGGCTGTTTCAATTCTAAAAGTGGATGCCCGTTATTTATGAGCTCTTATTTATATTAATGTATCTTGTAACGCACGAATATCTTTGAACCACGATGTATCGAGTTGAGTGAAGATCGATTCAGTATGTCACAAATTGCAGTGGATTATTATTAGTTTACTCAATACTGTATAACTCTTTGTGGTCGTGGTGCGACAGCTTAGCTGATTGTCAGGTATGATGCCGGATTGTATTAAGTCTGCTATTTGTGCAAAACACAAGTGTCGTTATTATTATTTGCGCACAAATGTGTAAAGTCGGCGATGTCAGATAGACTCCATTTTGTAAAACGAAATGTAAGAATTTAATAATGAATGTATGTGAAGAGACAAATTACAGAAAATGATTTATAATAGATTTTCATCTAACGTTGGAGACATTATTATTAATGTAATCTACCTTGTATATACGTACGGCCCGAACGGTAGGATAATTTATATTTTGGAGCTCCAGAGGTCGACGGTAGTGGCGATAGTCCGTACTCGTATGCTGTCTCTCATACGTGAATGGTTCTTTTCATTTTAGTATTGATTGTAAATACATAAATAATTATGACATTGTAGTTAAATGTAGACTATTTATTGCGTCACATGAAAATTAAACATTTTTATTGTACGCCACTTATTTGTAATTCAGAAATTATTTGAATGTCCATTTTGTGTTGTAACTAATATATTTTCGTCTCAAATAATTGATTCTCTTAGAAATAAAGTTCTTTCATGGATTGTATAAAGTAGGTTAATGCGATGTTACCGATGTTTCGATATTTTACCCGGGATTCAGTTGTGTTGGCGAGGGTTCACGAACCATTCCGATCGTATCTAGTCATGGCATGTACTCTGTACTTGGACTCGTATGTCATAAAGAGCCCCATAATTGCTGTGCCGCGAACAATGTACCTACTGTTAAATGTTTTATGTGTCCCTTGTACTTGTAACCCCAAACTTCACAAAGTCTCGATTGGTCCATAGAACTACATAATAATAATATTATAACAATATAACAAATGCGACGTTTATATCATCGTAGCTAGGTAATGAATGTGACTAGTTTGGATCATTATATGGATGATATTTCTTACTTTGTTTCCTCTCGACTGTGTCGCGAGTCAGAGCAATCGTTACCGCTTCGATAAATGTTCAAGAAATTATTATAATAATTGTCACTATACTATCGCTTTTAGGTGACTATTTTACATTCCAAATAAATCGAGCATAGATCTATTTATAACAACATTATAAGCTTAAGTGACTTATAGCCATTGTAAATATTTTTATTTATTAGTTTGGTACTTACATGGGTTTCTGTCATAGTAATAAATGAATGATTACATAATATTATAGCTTTCTTTTGTTGAAAGTCCAATCACCGGCTTACACACTGAACCGTAGAATTAATACTCGGCTAAACACTAGAGAATATCCTGATAATAATTTAGCATATAATAATGTAGTTATAAGATCAAAAAGTATTATCCATATTAGACATGCTGTGTGTTAGGTAATATTTCTTAATACAAGTATTGTCGACGAGAATTATTATGTGTAGCTTCAATGTTTGAGTTGGGACAGCGCGACGCAAAATTAGTTCGAAATTTATTTTTCAATCTTCAATGAACTTCGATTTGTCGATGTGCTGTCCTTACACATGAAACTAATATTTCATTACCTTAAAAAGATACATGACCTAAGTAATCAATGTCCAGATACTTCTTCATTAACGTTAAAACTAATTTAAGTAAATCTTTCAATCTGTTTGTTGTGACGAATGAAGCGATCTCATGCGGGAGTGACACGAATGTTTAATACCTTTCTTTTTCTAGTCATTTTATATAACATTCCAAAGTATGTAAATTATTTCCTTTTTTCGAATAATAGGGTAATGTATTTTGCATAGCAAAATGGTGTTTATGTAGTTGAATAGTGAGCAGGATTAATAAATCACGGGTGTGTTGTGCGCGGTGGTGTAAAATAATTTATGAAATTATTTTCTTTGGAAATTTATTTTCGTTTGCTGTTTCCTGTTCAGTTGTTATATAATTGTAAAGAGAAATGAAACATTTAGAGATAAACAGCTCATGCTGAATTATATTTTTTTATAGAGTATACTGTTTAAGCTATACTGCTATTTTTATAGGACTACTAGCTGTTGATTTTGACATTGCGTTCACTGTTCTTTGAAATTTATTTAGATTGGAAATTTTTCTACTTCTAATGTTTTTGCGGACAGTCCCTGAGCGCGTATTATATTTCGTTTAATGCTTATATTTATTATTGTATGTATACCGGTGTGTGAGAGCGATGGTGCGTCGTCCCGTCCCGACTCGACATCGGTATCGGTATCGATGTAGGCGCGGGCGGCGCGTCGGGTGCGTCCCGGCTCTTTGTGATTTTGATAGTGATTGTTGATTGTTGGGCGTGAATGATAATTTAAAAAATTATATATTCTATATATAATTTATGGAATTTCATTCGATTTATGAAAATAAGAACAATGTAATGATTGGTAATATTACTCATTGCTCTAAATGTACTATCAAAATATATTATACACAGTGTTAAAGGTCATAAATAAAATGCTTTGAAAATTTCCACATAATTGTTTTCTTTCCTCCTCAATTTCGGATGCCATTATTACTAAACCTGTTGGGTCTGTCTTTCTGAACAAATTTTGTTGTTGTTGTCCTGATGACGCGACTCGTGCTCAGTCCTCGCCGCTGGTATGTAGTAGTGGCGTGGACAGGGTTCAATCATACTTGTATTGAGAAACAAAGTTATTTTCGCATAATAAATTTATTATCACATATCACTTCATATTACAATACAATATGAAAATAATAAAACGATTATCGCTTAAAAGTAGCAAATAAATAATTGATCCAACATGGCTTTATGCAAGAGAAATAATTTTATCTCAAGGTGTTTTTACAAGCGCTATAATTTTACATTATTTAATATTTTAATGAGAAAGCTTAGTAATAATATAAAAATAATAAAATATAATTTCTTATGAGAACTAAGACTACTTGATTTGCGACATTCTAACGATGCATAATAAATGATGCTGAAAGATACATGTGAATCAAATGATATACATATTATTTTAACCTATTTTCTTCACATGAACTGACAGTCGATTTGATGTTATTGATTATATAGATAAGTTATGCCCCAGATGTGAGGCGCAGTTGCCATAAACAATTATAGAAGCAGGATAGAGAGGCAAAGAGAAAATCTTATTCTTGTTGAAATATTATCATGTGTACTTGTTTTTGGAAGCGTTGGAATTATATATGGCTGTGATGCACAGTATTTCGAAATTTTATATTGATTTTCAATTAATGTTATAAAGTAATGGGTAGGTATTGAACACATAATTATTGATGATTCTATATCAGCATAATGCCCAACATATTTTGACATATAAAAGTATTATATTACTTATATTGTTGTTAGGATTCATTATATTTTCTAAAAATTTTTTTCTTGTTTTATTTAAAATTAAATTTATTTCTCAATTTTCGTTTTTTTTAGCAAATTAGGGCACCACATATCATTATTTATTTTGCATCTGTATTTTCGAATATAGTTTATTGATTATTTAACAAATAAATGTAAAACTTAAAGATCAGCATACACTTGCAAAACATATTATTTGCATACATTTTCTATCCTAAAGATTGTCATAAACCTTTAACATTCAATCCGTGACTACATACACATTACGCTGAACATGACCAAATCTCACTGTAACAAAACATTATTCACGCGAACGGATTCAAGTTTTTATCATAATCTTCATCTTCCCCAAACGGATTGGTAGGTTCATTGACCTCTTCACCGGCGAAGGGATTCTTAGCATCATCATAGTTTTCTTCGAAAGGATTTCTTGATGCGTTGGTGATAGCTGATGAGATGTTTGGAGAAGTGCCGGCGCTTCTCGGCTGATCGTCGCGTCTCCTTCGTGCTGTCATCGGAGAGTTAAATGGCGATAGTCTAGATCGTGTGGTAGGCGCCGGTTCTAGTTTGTTAAGGTTCGCTTCTATGCTAGAACTGTACCGTCGCTGTTCGAGGAGACGCATCCTACCTTCAGGCATGGGAACTACGCCGGTGCCTTTCGGTGCCAACTGTTTTGGTGCGTTTGATACGTACACTGAAATGGGGAAACAAGTTGAATGAATATCGTTAAAATTAGGTACAATTATGGTCAATAATTTTGGATACAATGATAGAATTTAGGAAAGATTCTATTATAAAAAAAATTATAGATATCAAAAGACGATCACAATTCGATAGGTACAAAAGTTCTTTTGCGATTTGGAAGTTAAAATTCAATTCACCATGGTAAGTGATGATGTGAAGTGTAGGATTTGAACCGACGACCTTCACCGACCTATCGCCTAAACATCCACTAATTAAAAATATAACTAAAATAAGTTTCATCCATACATGAATTGAATATTATATCATGTAAGTATCAAAATCAGTTCCGGATTCTACAACAAAGTTATACAATGAACACACTGACCTTGCTTACTCTGTCCCTCCTGTAGTCTAATCTTAGCCTCGGCCCCGGGGCCGTACGTGAGCGGGGGTGGCACGACCGGGGCGACCGGGGTGGCCGGGGTGGCTGGGGTGGCAGGGGCCGGGGTGATGGGCGTGGCTGCCACCGCCGCCTCCTGCTCGCCCTCCGCTACAAGTGTCAGCTTGTTGAATAGACCCCGCCCGTAGTACTCCGCTACTACTGCGTAACTGCATCATTTCATAAAAATAAATAAAGTTTTATTTTTAATTCTGGAGAAGTTTGTGTTTGACCACAATCTCACCATGGTAAGTGATGATGTGGCCGAAGGTGTAAGCACACAAAGCCTAGATGGGAACTGGCTCTCAAGTGCAGCTGTCGGAACACACCGATAGGTGCTTGGCGACAGATTTTCAACTTGAGAGTGGTAGCCAGCCAGTCGGGTACGACAAAGTACCCTACCACCGTGCTATGGTTTCCTCACGATGTTTTCCTTCACCGAAAGCTCAAGCTCATTGTAGGATTCGAATCCACGACCATCGTCGCGGTATCCGATGTCACTTACCACTGAGCTATCATCGCCTTAGTATTACACTCGAGTACCGGTTGAGAGCCCTAAGCGCTCGTCGAACAGTCCGCGTATGTACACCCTACATGACTCCTCAGGCCTCCTCCACCTTCTAGTCCGCCCAAAAAATAAATAAAAACCGGTCAAGTGCGAGTCGCACGCGCAATTTTGTAGTTTTTTTTAAATCTCTTTTTAGCATTTGTTATTATAGCGGCAACAGAAATACATCATCTGTGAAGATTTCAACGGTTTAGCTATCACGGTTCATGAGATACAGCCTGGTGACAGATAGACGGACGGACAGACAGGGTCCCGTTTTTACCCTTTGGGTACGGAACCCTAAAAACTAAGCCCACATGTTACTTATAGTTTCTTACTTATAAATAACCAGTTATGATTCCCACTTGTTAACAGGCTTATTTGGTAGTGGTAGCCAGCCTAACATTTTTAGGTTTACGGAAATATACGTTTCCCTATATATTTTACACGATAATATTTTTATATCTTACTATAAATCCTAATCAATTTGCCATTAAAACTATTCTGTTAATCTAATCTACACATTCACCATTTAAACATAGAGTTAAATTTACATTGCTGTTTTGGGTAGCATTGATAATTATTGTTATCGTGATAATTTACTGATATAGGTACATTACAAAATAATATATTACTGCTTTTGAGCGCGCCACACAAAAAAAACACATTTTAAATGAACATGAAGATTTTGATTACACCATGATAAGTTTACATTTATATTTCCGTAAACTGATGGTTTTTACGTTTAATTAAAAGTATACTACACAATTTGGCGTTGTTTTTCAATATTGAAACATATGGTAGCGTTATTCACACATGTCAGCTGCGCACAAGCAACCACCTTCGAAAACAAAAACTATAATTTCAGCTTACAATTTATTTACATTTTGCTGCATATTAAAATAACTTGAGAGTATGTTGCATAGTCGTTTATAATTTTCAAGGCGGAAAGAATGTAAAATATATTTTCTTACTTATTATTTCTTAATAACCCTTAGAAGGTAAATATATAAAGAAAATAAATCTATTTACCCGTCATGGTTCTCATCGATATTATTAGCAAAACACCATGAAAATGGCGGCACAAAAACAGCTGATTTAAGAAACGATAAATACATTTCACATTCACTATCGTCTATTATGGACACGGCACGCCATTTAACTGAAGTTTATTACACGTAGATAATAAATACTACAACCGCTCTCTGAGGCGCGTTTGCGTAACACGAAGTGTGTTTTTGCAATGAATTTTTGAGTCAGTTATTTTGTTCTGTAGCGTTTTACACGCAAGATGCAAGTGTGAAGCAAAGTTTTTCACCAATACCCCTGTGTTACGATAATTTTTTTATTTAATTGTTTATCAGTTTTTGTAGATATTTAGTTTTGGTTGGTAATAATATTTAAATGATAATGTATTGGACTCAAAAATACACCGGCGAATTTTTATTTTAACCGACTTCAAAAAAGGAGGAGGTTCTCAATTGAACTGTATGTTTTTTTTTGTATGTTTGTTACGCGATTACTCTGCCAATTATAAATAGATTTTGATGATTCTTTTTTTGTTTGGTAGATCATACTTCAGAAGTGGTCCCAATTCCCATATAAATTTTATCGAAATTGATTCAGCACTTTTTGAGAAAATCAACAAAACCAAAATTTTATTATCTCGTTTGATAAACCTTAGTGAATCAAACTGAGTCGTTGAGCATGACTTTTTGGATTTGGATGAAATTTTGTGTCTATACTTCAATGGGTTCTTCGATGGTTTTAAAATACAATTGGACCCGGTAGGTGGCACTGGAATCCAAGATTTGTTTTAATTTCAGGGCAGGACGACGTCTGCCGGGCCCGCTAGTTACATATTATATTTTACCGGCCAGACCCGATTTCAGGACAAACTAGTTTTGCCTAGGATAACATATAATAAGGAATAAACTTTAAAAATAATTTTATCTTGTTAAGTAAGTAATAAGGATTGTTTAAAATTTTGAAATAGAGAAAATAGACTGTATAAATTGTTCAAAAAATATTTGTATCCTTGCCGAGCAGTCTTTTTAAGATGAAGGCAGACTATAAAACTATAAATAGCTTTGACTTTGGAGTTATAATAGCTTTGACTTTGAAGTTATTATTCAATTTAATATCAGTTCAAGACTTAATTTGACATGATTTTACCTACTGTTTCTTTGACCTAACTTAACTAATCCATTATCTGGTGATTTTTAATTTGCGCTAGCATACATCGATTGTTTACATTGTACGTGTCTACCTGACACTGTTTGGTATCAGTATCATTTTCTATTATGATAACAGACACATGCCATATTCATTTGCATAACAAATAGCAATGATGCTAAGCGCTTAGCTTTATAATTCCAAGTGCTATTCGACGCGTATGTGAGTCCGTGCCGATGCCGGTGCGCCGACATAATATGACAATGCATTATAAATTTTATTACTCATACTCACCTACGCGTCTAATAGCACATGGGATTATATTATTGACGCTTATACGCGTATTTAGCACTGTACGTGCGAGGATATGCAAACGCTTCTATTTCATAGATCGATTTATCTCCAGTGAAGCGATCCTTTGGACGAGTATGGCCACTTTAGTGGTGTAAAAAGAGCAAAAACAGGCAGGCGGGTCCTGATACTAAGTAACCACTTTTGGAGTTTTTTTAGGTATTTGGAACATATTTTTGAAAATAACTGTCACTGTTCGATTTCTCGAAGAACAAGTGTTTACTTACGTGTACATAGTTTTCGGAGGTAAAATAATAATCTCAGTTGAATGGTGATTTCCTTGCACCGTCCGGGTTAGGGTATACCCTCCTAGGAACATAACTAAATAAATGACTGTGACCAACATGTAGTACAGGCACGACTAAATCAATTGTTACTCACCACTGTAAAACGAATGAACGGATATGGACGAAAATTGGTACACAGATAGATTAAGGATACAATTTATCCCGGATATGCATAATATACCTCGGGAACTCTGTTAAAGCTGAAGCAATGCAAAGGAGCCGAAAGAATCGAATTTTAGAATTACTTGTATGAAATTACGAAACCTCGCACACTTATTCATCGAATTCAACGTATCGATGCAACAATTCTGAAGGGCGACGCGTTCGGCTCGGATATGTATGCGTTTACCTTTACAAGAACACGCACACAGCGTCGCGCGCTAAGATGAGTTGAAGTATCTGTAGAATATGTTGAAGTATTGTATAGTAACTCACGGGTCGTGGTCGGCTCGCAGGCGCGCGTGCAACGCCTCGGCGGCGTGAGGTGGCGCGTCGCGGCGAGGGGGCCGCGAGGGGCCAGGGGGCCCGGGGGCGCCGGGGGGACGCGACGCGCGCGAGGAGGACCCCCCCGGCGCGGGGGGCACGCACACCGGACACTCGCACTCCGACTCCGACACGCTCTGGAAACAACTGACACAACACAATATACATGTTAACTGACATCACATACAATTATTTCACGAATACAAATAATTAAAGGGCTGTAATTCTAAAGGGACTAAGTGCCAATTTTATGTTTTGGAGATATGTATAACAAAAAAAGGTTGTGAAATATCTGTAGACAAATTTATGAACCTCAATATAATTGGAAACTTCATCGTGTGTGAGTGAAAAATTCAAAGACACAGGCACTTGGATATCATTAGGCTTGGCACATAGATCTTATTTTTGTAATAATATCGTTTATTTTGCACTTAGGCCGTTTAGAATTACAACCCTTCAATTTTAGAATATTGTGTTGTCAGAATTTTGTGTCACATACACCTCAAATGTTACGCGATATACAGGGTGTCCGGTAAGTAGTACGACAAACTTAAGGGGGAGATAGGTGGGCAGGTCACCTACCAAATATACAAAAATCACCTCAGTAAAAATGCCACTATTTTCGAGATAAATCGATATTTCTGATGTATTGATTTTTGAATTTAGATATTAAATATGTCGTAAATGGTGACACTTTTACTGCGGTAATTTTTGTATATATTGGTAGGTGACCCGCCCACCTATCTCCCCCTTAAGTTTGCCGTACTACTTACCGGACATCCTGTATGTACAATTCTTAAAAAGCTTCGTACCAATGCATAATTATTTTTCATTATAATGTAACGTTTGTTATCAGTAAAGTGAATAGATTGACTCACTCGACGTGAAACGAATGCAGACACAGGAAATGTACGGTGGGCAGATCTAGTGGCTTAGTGCACGCGGCACAGCGCGAGCTCTGAAATAACACACACATTATAAATATTCCTGGGACATTTGTTCACACACGGCTATCTGATCCCAAACTAAGCAGCTGTACTATGGAAACCATATAACTGATATACTATATTTTTTTGTAAATACATACATAAATAGACAATTACACCCAGACTCAGGACAAACAGACAAGTTTATGCACACAAATGTCCGTCCTGTATGGGAATCGAACCCACGACCTGCGGCGTGATAGATAGTAATCAACCACGCCAACCAGCCTGTCAGTTATCTTATTATTTAATGTATGTATCTAAATGTCTTATACGTCTTAGTTCCAGGAGGTTATGGCCGATAAATTCAGCCTTAGTATCAGTATGGAAAAAAGTGACATTTGATCATTAACATCACTAACATTTTAGGATTTTTTGTATATCATACTAATATGTTTGGATGTTTGTTCCTCAATCACGCAACAACAACGGATTTTGATGAAACTTGACACACGGAAAAAGATAAGATCCCTCGGGAACGCGGGTGAAACCGCGGGGCGAAAAACTAGTTTACAATATAAATGATTTAAACAGTTGCCATTCTTCCTCAAAAAAAAATAATGAATGAATCGCAATACAGGTATCATATACATATATTAAGCCAGGTTAAGATCTATCTTGATATAAAATTTCATCCAAATCAGCCTTTACGGCGTGCCTGAGTAATAAAAATTTTCAATTTCACGCGATCGCCTTCACAATCCATCTTAGTCTCACAAACTATGATAATATAGTACCTGGAAAGTAAGAGGCGCAGTTTGGATACGCGTAATTTGCGCTTTCATACGCTCGCTCTCAGCCCTATACTTGAGAGCTAGCGAGTGCTCGCGACATTGCACTTCGCTCTCCGATTTTAGTACTTCCATTAGGTACCTGCAAAATTAATTAAGTAATTTTAGTTGAGGAGAAAGATTCCACCAGACAGATGAAGTGATTAAAAATTAACTTACTTCCTAACATCACCAAGGGTATACGTAGGAGTACTGGCGAGGCAATCGATGACTAGAATTGGAGATAGCAGTTTTTCGTTGGCTGTAAATAAACTCAAAATTATTCTTAGTAACTACATAGTTCATAGTTCTTTATTGGCAACAGCGACTGACTCCGAGTTTAGTGTAGTGTAGTGAAGTTAAGTGTAGTTTAGTGTAATGTGGTGTACTATAGTTAAGTGTAGTGTGGTGTGGTGTGGTGTGGTGTGGTGTGGTGTGGTGTGGTGTGGTGTGGTGTGGTGTAGTGTAGTGTAGTATAATATGGTATAGTTTAGGGTAATGACGTGTAGTGTAGTATTGTTTGGAGTAGTTTAGTCTAGTATAGTTCAGTGTAGTGTAGTGTAATTTAGTTTAGTGTCAAATTCAAATTCAAAAATCTTTTTATTAAGTAAACTCATTATAAGTATTTTTAATAGTCACATGTTTGATTTATTACAAAATATTTTTTACTCTAATGCACTTGTACGGGCCAACGACCGTTAATTTAAACAACAAACATTTTAATACCACCGCAACCTCGCACCCCGAACAGCACTTAAGGTTGCTTTTGCTGAGAAGAGCTGTCGTTCAGTGTAGTGTAGTTTAATGAGTGTAGTGTAATTTAGCGTAGTATTGTTTAGTGTAGTGTAGTAAAGTGTACCTAGTGTAGCGTAGTGTGGTTACCAATAACGTTGAGCAGCTCGGGCAGGCACGCGGGCGGTGGCGGCCACCACAGCACGTCGAGCCATAGCGAGGGGCACAGCGCCCCGCGGCGCCGGCACACGCCCAGCGCACCCTCCGCGTCGCCGCTGCGCATGTACAGCGCTACTTGAGAACGCCATCTGTATTGAGAACACACCACTGAATACTTTATCGAACTTAAAACATAATAGGTGAAAGAACTTTTAAAATCGGTTAGGTATTTTTGAGTATCCATCACAAATGAACATACAAAAAATTCTAACATTTTCTATTTTAATATGAATTTAGACTATATTTTAAACATAAATTATTTACTAACACAAAAGAAGTGTATTAACTGCTTAGGACTAAACATTGTGAAAGATAATCTGTCCCACGGTTTCAAACGATTTTTTGCGATAAGCAATGAAGGTTTTTCAGTCCTAGTTTTTTTTTTAATAATCAAAATACGTTAAAATGGTTTATACAGTTGAGCTATAATATTAATGAAATAAAACAGAAAAATATACAAAGTATGAAACCAAATAATTTTCAGTACAATAACCAAAGAGTGAAAACTTATATAATAAATAAAAACAACTCACGCTTTACTTTCCTCGTACAGATACAGTATGCCAGCTTTGAAGTCCAGCATCTGACAAATGACTAGGGTCTGATCTTTATCGTAGTTGGCTTTAGGGTCTTTCAGTAATTTCAGTACTTTCTCTTCATACTCTTTCTTTTGAGTTTCTGGTGATTTTGCCCTTCAATAAACAAACAAAGTTTCAGCTACTGGCAAGAAAGCAAGAGTTTCTTGCTAGGTTCTATAAAAATTTTACCTAGCCGTAAAATGTTAAGTTAACTGAGTCAGAGGTTTTTGGTATACTAAGACTTAATAAAAGAAGATAATAATGATGACAAAGGAGTATTTATGGGTATTATAATGTCAGAAGACTTGTTTGAAACTGAAAGTTCAACAAAGATTCTGAAGTTTTATAAAAATTAAATAAAGCTATATAATCTAGTAAGCTGGCAGAGATCGCTATCGTTACACTGAATGCCATTTCTTATATAGTGCATCAATAAAGAGTTATCTATCTATTTATATCACACAAAACCTTGGCCTAAATCAAATCAAAAACTCATTTATTCAGTTAAGGCCCTGGTAAGGCACTTATGAACGTTACAATTGACTCTACCACCGGTTTGGAATACACTTAAACTGAGAAGACTCCGGCAAGAAACTTAGCAAGGCATTTTTTTTTCAGCAGTGGATTTTTCTTACATAAATTTTTATAGCGATGATAGCTCAGTGGTAATTGACGTCGAATACCGCGGCGAAGGTCGTGGGTTCGAATCCTACAATGAGCTTGAGCTTTCGGTGAAGGAAAACATCGTGAGGAAACCATAGCACGGTGGTAGGGTACTTTGTAGTACCCGACTGGCTGGCTACCACCCTCAAGTTGAAAATCTGTCGCCAAACACCTATCGGTGTGTTCCGACAGCTGCACTTGAGAGCCAGTTCCCATCTAGGCTTTGTGTGCTTACCATCTTCGGCCACATCATCACTTACCATGGTGAGATTGTGGTCAAACACAAGACTATCGAATATAAAAAAAATAATAATAATAATAATTTCAGTCATCTTAAAGTTAATCTCAACTTACCAAACGTGAATATAATGCTCAACGAGCGCATCGAACACAAGTTTAGAGCAGTCGCTGTCATTCTTGGTCATATGCTCGAGGAAGTCGATGAGTCGCTCCGAGTTGTCGAGGTACATGTGTATGTAGTCGTCGGGCAGCGCTCGCTCCGGCTCTCTCCCCCCTGCTGGGGCTCCGGTCAGTGCGCTCTCTTCTACTAGCGGCTTGCTGCGGGGCTTGTAGTCTGTACATAGTGCTATAAAAAGGGGGAGGGAAGGTTATATCAGTTTATCAGTATCTATACCACTTTATTATCTTCCACATTTAGTACCGCTGTATCAATTGTACTTTACAGGGGTGTAATTTTGCCGAGGAAATAATAATCCTGTTAGTAAAATTTCATTTTCATCATTCCGAGGCCGAAAGTTTGAATTTCTTCTTTTGTTTGCGGGACGAAAGATGCATATTTCAGACTGCTCACAATTAGTGACAGTTTAAAATTTAGTCTATTTTTGTTTTAATTTTCTTCCCGTTATCTATTTGAAATAACTCATTACCATGGTAACCGTGCAGTTGTTATTTCAAATTTGAAAACTGCAAATTTGAGTTCCATTTTCATTATCATGGAGATAATGAAAATTAAAATATAATTGTTAAATGACACATTTATAATACAGTATCATTTATTGTTTTAATTACTTATTTTATGTACATATTGTTATTTCCTATTCAATATTCAATGTTTTTTTTTGCGTTCGATGATAAATACTATTTTTCTCACAAAAAAAATTCAATATTTAATTATCTCGAATATTATTAATAATATCTATTAAGTTTAAGATAATTAAAACGTCGTCGTCGTCGAACCCCGTCGATAAATAATTTGAACTACATTCGTTTTTCTTATATACAATGTCATTAAACTTTCTTTTCTGGAACAAAACGCCACCGATTGCATAATATCGGTGGCGTTTTGTCCCAATAAAGTTAATAAAGTAATAGCAAAAAATACACAAGTTTAATAAAAATAAAACGAAAATGCAACGTCACTTCGGAGGTTCCCTCCAAGAAGTCGTTGTCCAACCACTTCGGCGTGAACCAAAGTGATTGACTGAATCTCTAGATCTATCTGTAGGTACTTTTTCGGAAGAAATTCAGGAAACCCAGCAAACATTTCAATTTGTAATTGACAGGCTAATTTAAACCTTAAATACATCAACACTAACTTACATTTTAAAAACATCGTGCTCGCCTCAGGCTCATGCTGTATCAACCTGTCCCCATATCTCTTCATGTACATGTCTGCCTCCTCAAACTCCAAGTCGAAGATATAGTCGAGCGCCTGTCTGAAGTCCTTCTTGTCTTCTAGAACCATCTTTAGATACCAGTCATGGCGTTTGTTGTTCGCTGCTAGGGAAAGTGCGTCATCTATGCTGACTTGACGGACTACCTATTTGATGGAGAATGTGTTATTAGATTAATTATTTTTGTTTCAAATCAAAATGTATGTAATTCTTTAGATTAAATATGATTTGACTCTTGGCTTCATGTAGGCTATTAGCAGATTTGCAGACCTAATATGACTTTTTAGGCAAGTCAATTTTTTTCAGTATTATTTGCGTTCTAATAAACTAAAAAAAAAAACGAATTATGGTCTGGTTCGATACACAGAAATACAGACAACAATCAAACAGCCTGAATTTATTAAGTTTCCTGATGCTCTTGTAAAGTTCTTGAGGTATTCTATTTTTATTTTCTCGTCCTCAACAAAACATATTGATCCAACGAGTTCTTAAACATTGATCAGTTTTCAAATCACAAGTTTATTAATGTACGAGTACTAACTGTCCCCCGCGATTTCACCTTATACCCGATCTCTTTTACCTGTGTGCCAAGTTTTATCGAAATGCGTTCTATACTTTTTGCGTAAAAGACTCGGACAAAATAAAATAATGGAATTTTTGCAACTAATGCTCGATAAATGGGCTACCCAACTCTAAAATATTTTTTTAATTTAGGTTCCTGAGATCAGCGCGTTCAAACAAACAAACCCCTCAGCTTTATAATATTATAGTATAGATTAAAGCACTGACCTTAATAGCAACATCCACATCAAAATCGATGACTTTATCCTTTGAATTGATGAATCCCTTCAGCTTCCCTTGCTGATCATGCTGGTCTATCTTCACATAGCAAGTGAGGAGCAGAGTGGTGTGATCTTCCGTTGCGAACCCACGTTTATGGAGCTCTTCTAAGTATTGCACTAGGAGTTCCAAATGGCGGGATTCTAAGTATTTGCGAATGACGTACGAGGTTTCTAGCCAACCGATAGTTTTTACATATTGATCTATTGCGGATCTTAGGTCACCCTGTGGATTTAATTCTTTATTTGTTACAAATGTGGAATAAACAGTATATTTTTCGTGTATTTGGTTAGCACAAAGTTTAGATGGGAAATTCTTAAGTGTAACTATCGGGTGATGATAGCTCAGTGTGCTTGAGCTTTCGGTGAAGGAAAACATCGTGAGGAAACCACAGCACGGTGGTAGGGTACTTTATAGTACTCAACTTGCTGATGTGTTCCGGCTGTTGCACTTGACAGTTAAATTAAGGCATTGTAAAAAATAATAAGTCGAAAGCACATTGGAAATTCCTTTGATATTGCTGATGTCTATAGGCGACGGTATTTATTTACCAGCTGGTGACCCGTCTGTCTTGTTTCTTGTTGTTTACAAAAAAAACATATCAAATCAGCTTCTTTCATGTCATTCGATGATTTATATGGAGTTTAGTATGAAATATATACTTGTGACGTAATAAATATACATATTTAGCGTTCCCGTGGGATACTCACATTGCATTGCAAGGTAGGTATTGCTAATGACTATAGGCGCCGGTAGTCACTTACCGTTAGGAATTTTGGATCAATTCGGGTATACCAATAACTCTTCTGCAAATTGACAACAATAAAAAAATCTGAAATAACACTCACTTTGCTGTATAAATGATCACCATACTGCTTGTATATCTCCATCAATCCCTGGACGTCATAGTGCTGACTGCTCGCTATCCGTATCGCGACATCATACAAATTCTTCTTAAAAAGCATTAACAATTTCGACTGCAAATCCTTGTCGGCCAGATAAATCATTTCCTTATTCTTAGTGAGTAGATAAAACGAGCCCCATTCGGTGAAAACTGCGTCTATTTCATCGAAAGTCTTCGAGAATACTATGAACTTGTTTTGTATGTCTAGAATAGTTATGTGGTGTGATTTAGGTGCGGGCGCGGTGCTTGTTGAAGCGGCCGATTTGGACGAAGTTTCATTAGTTGTTATGACTAGGTAACTACGAAACCAGTTAAGGCGGACCTTCTCGCCTTCGAGAGCGTAGCACGGACCGCGGCCGTCGGTCGTGTAGCAATATATAGCCTGAAATAAAAGAAACCTTTTATTGGAAACCTACCTGAATACGTTTTGCTTAGATACAACAATAAAATCTGTTTTTTACAACTTATTTGCGTGGGTGGTAATGTAAATTTGTAGGGGGCTAATGTAAGAATGTGGGAGGATAATGTAAGTTTTGGGGGGATAATTTGTTTGGGGGATTCATGTGTATTTGGGGGAATGATGCGAGTTTGGGGGGATAATGTGAGTTTTTGGGGGATAAAGTAAGTTTGGAGGAAATAATGTGAGTTAGGGGGGATAATGTGAGTTTGGAGGAAATAATGAAAGTTTTGGGGAGGGGGGGATAAAGTAAGTTTGTGTTTGAAAGCGTGTGTACATACATCGTTGGTGGCGACAGTAAGTCTGTGCTTGTCGGCGAGCACGCTGCAGCCGGGCGCGGCGCCCATGGCGTCGAGCGTCACGCACCGCTCCGTGTGTATCCAGAACACCATCACGCACGCGCGGGATACCACGAACAACTTGTCTGCACCCCTGTACCATACAATACATCAAACTGTTCATGCTATGCTTGCTATTATTCGTAATATACCTTGATACCTGTGACAGTTGTCTGTTACATGAAAATGAACCTTATAAATCTAATGTGCATATCATTAGATTGTATTATCATAAAATTGTGGTAAT
This sequence comes from Ochropacha duplaris, assembly GCA_951361185.1. Lineage (NCBI taxonomy): Eukaryota > Metazoa > Arthropoda > Insecta > Lepidoptera > Drepanidae > Ochropacha > Ochropacha duplaris. The sequence continues at coordinate 3,192,563 of OX592704.1, read as the reverse complement.
TGTCAAATAGTGTACAAACGCGAACCTATTTACAATTTTAAAAAGAACCTTATTCTATGGGAATAAGGTTAATTATCATGTAACTCTGTCATCTAACAACTGTAACTGGTATCAAGCTGTATTTTATGAACTATAATCGTTTTTTTTAAAGGGACTACATACTTGAAAGCAAGTCCCGTTATAGGACTTGTCCCTGAGTCAGGTAAGGTCTTCATCTTGCCGCTGCGCTGGCGTGTGATGTCGCCACGGAATAGCGAGACAGAGCCATCTTGGAATCCCACTGACAGCAGACTCTGTGAACGCCGGTTAAAGATTAATGTTTTGATGATACATTCACATTACTAATCAGGAGTCCATTCCTGATTAGTAATGTGAATGTTTATGATGAACTTTAACGGACAAGTAAGTATTATGCCGAGACCAAATCTGAGTGATATCCTTATTATGCATCCATCATCATCATCGCATCAGCCGGAAGACGTATACTGCTGAACCTGGCCTTCCAGCCGCCAGGCCAGGTACTCCACAATGGACGGTTTCGCGTTACTCGCATACATTAACCTATTAAATTATGTATATTCAAACTCATTGTAATTTCCATATCTGTTTAGACTTTTTCTAATGATGATTGATTCTTAATGATAATAACCTTGTTGTCGTGTACGGCGAGTGCAGTGGCTGGTGTTGGGTGCATGTGCGAAGGCACCGCGCGCGACACTCGGGCGAGCGTCGGGTTGCCATGCCGGTCGTTGCGGGACCAATCCCATACTTTGATCAGAGGATTCACGCCAGCCTCATCTTCCTGGTACAAATAAACACTAAATGGTTAGCACTAAGTTTGGTAGTTTTGCCACGTAGCAAGAGTTACTTTCGCATTTATAATATTAGTAAGGATATTTCATTATGATTTATGATTTATATGGGTCTTATCTATGGAATAGAATTTAAGACAAATCAGTTTGTGACAAGATATCAAATCAATAGAAAGATATCAAGTGATATATTTAAGCATAAGAAAACAATACAATGGAATTCACTAAAAGTATTTACATAGTTGTTTAAGTATTTTAGGATTCAATTATAATACACTTGTTTTTAACAGACCACAGTACAATTGAAGAAAAACTACACACATAAGAAATATTTTGAAATCAGTTAGATTTCTAAAAGTTTTTCTCAATTTGACTAATAGGGAATATGCACATTTTTTTTTACTGTTTTAAAAATTTGTACGGGTTAGTTACCAAAAAAAATTATAACACCCAAAATCTTAACCATTAAGCTAAAAAAATATATTAAAATCACTATCATTTCCGGGTGATTCAAATGCGGCAATTATGGCGCGCTTATTTTGTGATGTGAGATTAGACGAATCCGATGTCAAAAATGAAGTGTTTGGTTCACAAAGTTACTAAAATCAGTTTATTACCATGGAAAAGCACAGAAAACATATAAATTATAATAAATTTAAGCGTAGCGGTTACAAACTCTGTGGTCGAGTGTCAAAGTGACGTCACGATTACTCACGATTTGCTCATGAGGCGTTATGGAAATTTGCGAGGGAATTTAAAACAGACACTTTTTGATGATTAAATATAGCTATTAAATCACTGCAAAATTTTGAAAATAATTATGTAGGTATGTTTTTGTAACAATATTTTATATAATACATAAAAAACAAAGTCCATTTTGAAGTAACGTGCATATTCCCCATTATAAATCATACATTTTATGTAAAAACCCTTTATCAATGTTATCAATACCACAATGTAAATTAATTTATATGTACATACTCACTCCAATGGTAACCAGATAAGGATCATACGGTAGTTGTTGTGCAAGCGATATAGTTAGCTCATAAGCTTTAAACTGAGTAATGGTCCATGACCGAGAGATGAGGTGTGCCCAGCCAGTTGCATCACACAAAACTACATGATTGTTTCCACTTGTGGCTACTGTTACATTTGTATCCTGCAAAAATAGATAATTGATTTAATAGCTCTGGGATACTGCAGAGATAATAGGTTTTGAGCTAAATACGCATATAAGCATCAGTCCTAGATATAATCTCATATGCTACTCGATGTGTGTAAGCAATAAAATTTATAATACATGCACACACAGACATGTTGAGTAGCTAACTTCGGATTATACAGCTTAAAACTTAGCGTAGTGAATGTGTTAATAACTCTGTATTTATATTAGGGCTCTATCCAAATGGTTCATACTCCAAGATTGTTTTTTAGGATGACAATTGTTGGTGATGTTAACAGTGAAACATTAAAACAAGTTTTATTTTATTTTTAGTTAAAAAAGAAAGGGTTTTGAAGAATAAATTATCAAGTTGATATATCCAGTAGTTACAAAAAAGCTGTCAAAAATCTTCAGGTATCTAATTAGATTTTGGTAGGTATAGAGTTATATTCTTACTTGTAAACTTTCTGCAATTTTCCCATCATCAACGTTTTTGTGGACATCGAAGAAATTAAATCTTCGCCACTGAAACAATCAAAAATGTTTATTAGGAATTGAGCTGATATTAGTCCTGGGTCTCCTGCACCAAAATCTTACAAAACACTTTGGCAAATATGTTAGCAAAACATTCTGTCTCCTGTAATTGATAACTTTTACTTGACTAAAATGAATTCCAATTAGGACTTACTCTTCCACTGGTAGGTGAATATGTTATGTTATTCAGTGGTCACAGCTAACATGTTTGCGTGTTTTTATTTGGCTCACAGTTAGGCCAATCCTCAATTTATTAGAAAAATTCTTGTTAGGCACAATTTCTAACAACATATATCGGCACAGGAAGCCCGATGTTTACTTTTAGTTACTAAACCTATGAGTAAACATGTTTTATGGGCGTAGGGAAGAAAAGCGTAAATAAATATTTATTTATTAAGTCTCATCTAGACAATAATTCCGCATAATAAAAACAAAAATCTTACCTCCAAAAATGCCATTTTGTCGGTAATATCTAAATATTTATCACCTTCATCGCACGGACATAGTTTGTCGTGAAATTTCCTTGTACCGACCGACAAAAAAACTGATAACTAAACTAATACAAAATAAATCCAATGGATTTAGCGATTTTAGCGAACAAAACTATACATTTTATGATTTTCCAGGAACTTTTTCAGTGGAATTGAAACACAGACTGAAAGTAGAGGCAGGACAGGAAATAGCATTTACAACAAGAGAAAGAAAGACAAAAAGACAATAAAAGTCAGTGTCATGTTTTGTGATTATATTCAAAGAGTATGTAATATATTATATTTTTAAACAATGTTACCTATACTATTGTTAATATGTGTACTGTTGGTGTTTTTATATAAATATAAATAAAGGTTTTTTGCTTGGTATCTAGAACTTAGAAGATTTATTTATTTTAAATATTCTTCTTTATGTTATAGTCACGTTATTTTGTCACATTCACTGTAAAGTCTAGTCCTCGTCCGTAAAAGCCCAGTCAGGTTTTAGTAAAATGTCGTTTTAGTGAAATAGTGGCTGTTCTACTAAAACTTTTCACGGACTTTTTCGGACAAACTGAAATCACGATACACGCTTTCACTTTACTTGTGACATTTCACTCAAAATATACGAAGTTAATGAAAATAAAAAGAAAACACACTGTCACTGCTCAAGTTCCCGCCATAGAGTCTCTTAGAATATTTTTTTTTTTAAGAAGATTTTTGGCCTGGTAGCGTGACCTTTAAGCCATTTCTTTATTTTAAATATTCATATTTTATGTTTAGTCACGTTTTATTGTCACTTTCACTGTAAAGTCTAGTCCTCGTCCGTACAAGTCCGGTCTAATTTTAGTGAAATTGGCGGCTATTTCACTAAAACATTTCATGGACTTTTTGGGACAACCTGGAAAGTCACGATACACGCTTTCATTTCATTTCACTTCACTTGTGCACTTACATTGATCTTTATTGGACAAAACACCACCGAAATTATTCAATAAAACTCAAAATACACGAATTTAATGAAAATAAAACGAAAACACAACGTCACTTCGCAAGTTCCCGCCAAAAAGTCCTTAGAATATTTACACTCGGTATTACCACAGCCTATAAACCAAACAGTAGTCCATTGAATACGTCTAGACAGCAAATCGTGCGGGGCGTAAGGGGCGAGACATGGGAAGGGTGAGCCCGAGCTTCATACTGGCAGTAGTATGAAACTCGGGACACGACATTCAGAGCTAACGAGTGTAACATATTATAATATATGGGCAAATTTAGATTTTCGCGATAACTTGTAACAAAATTTACCTTAACTTGCTTTTAACCAAATATGACAATTGACCTAGAATCACGAAATTTGGCAAAAAGGGCTGGTTTAATAAAAAAACCTCGAGACTCCTTTACCGTGAAGAACGAACTATTTACATATTTACAAGTTTGTACGAAACCCTCGGTGCTCGAGTCCGACTCGCACTTGACCGGTTTATTTTAATTTGATTAGTCCTACTTTTGGATAAGTTTGTGTTTGACCGCATGACTATGGTAAGTAAAGTAAGTGAAGTATGATGTGAACTGGCTCTCAAGTGAAGCTGTTGGAACACACCGATAGGTGCTTGGCGACAGACTTTCGACTTGAGAGTGGTAGCCAAAATAAAGTCGCTTACAAACAATTCTATAAGTAGGTTACCTACTATACCTTTAACCTAAAAAAAAAAGAAACCTAAGACTGGCTTTCAATATTATTTTTATCACAAGTAGTTGTCAAACATTGCAATGACACTAACATTTTGAGATAATCACGTAGGTAGGTATGTTATAGTTCCTAAATCATTTTTTGTTAAATTTTTATTGAAAGATGCCGAAATATTATAGGTTTAGAGCGACTACCCCATCTCGGAAACCAAAACGAAATAGGGACAAAGAAAAGGAATGCGAAATAGAAAAGTAAGTTGTATTTTTTTATGGAATTACTTGTATTTTTCGGCTTCTATGATATTTTTTTTCTCTCCTCTGGCAAATTATATGGCTATGGTTGCTAACGCATAATAATAAAACGTCGCGTCAAATTTAAATGCGAAACTATTAGAATCAACCGATACCGATCACTGAGAGACGCATGGGTAAAGGTCGTAATAGCAGCATTTGGTAAATTCCAAATTAGGTACAAACACCACCTAGGCAGGTACCTACTTTGTTAGTGAAAACCAAGCTGTCCTACCCACTGGGACTTATACGGTAAACGGCAGTGCTACTGCGATGTGCAATAGGTATAGAACATGTTTATCATCAGTCTGACTGAGACTTTTGAAATACCGGAATCCCTCAATGTTTAGCCTACAGTTTAAAGACGTAGTGAATTAGTTAGAGCACACAGACCTATTATCTAAGGTCTGTGGTAGAGCCCATAGATTAATATAATAGGTCCTGACGTCCGCTCGGAGCGGCGCGATGAGAGCCCTATCTATAGTAGTACCTACCAGTATTAGAATAGGTAGACTCATCAAGCCTGTTAATAGTAGGTAATAGCGATATTGAGTGGTTCACTGCAATGATTTCACTGAACAGGGCCATGATGAGTGTGCCCAGAGAAACCATTTTAATGTTTTAACTTATTTATTTACAGAGTAAAGTTCGAGGCCGAAAGAAGTTGGCTTGATTTGACACTTGCCTGTATTCCGGCGCCATCTTGGTATTTACGACGCACGTCATGGCGCGAATCTCCGCCATTTATGGGCCTTCCTCGTCAGTTAGCCGCAGACCTACGAGCATCGATTCAACTCACTAATCGACCAATTTTTGTCTTCAAAGTACCAGTTAAGCGTTCTCAAGATGTCATGCAACCGATGTGATGACTTAGATATCAAGCTTTAATTTTCCAAATATAAAAACCCAGAGATAATTGTTTCTTTTTCCGTTGTGAAAACATTTGATAAAAATTGCTTATACGTACAGGTTTAATTTGTTGTGTAATTTGTTTTGTGATGGAATACATTGACTAACATGCCGATATTTGTATAATTTCTTAGATATTCCTGTATAAGTATTAGGTAGGTAGTTACCCATCTGTAATTTATCTCGTGGTTGAATATGATGTTCAGGCCATTGGGCAGCAATCAAATAAAACCACAGGATAAAAACAGCATAATATAGGTATTTAATTAAAAGAAATCAATTTTGGCAAAAGAAAACTAACATGCATATCACTTTTCTTAAAGTACCAAACTCAAATAGGTAGGTATCACATTTCTAATTTGTATCTAGTAATTATATTGGTAGGTAGGTACATACTATTAAAATATTGGATAGGTAGGTAGGTACCTACCTAGTAGGAAAGATATAAAACAAACTAGGTTTTACATACCTACCTACCTATTTTCCCGAGGGATCGTATCTTTTCCCGGGATAAAAAGTATCCTATATTTTATTCCAGGATACGAACTACCTGTGTGTCAAGTTTCATCAAAATCCGTTTTTGCGTAAAAGAGTAACAAACATCTTCACATACCTACATGTTCGCACACATTAAACATACTTTCACATTTATAATATTAGTAGGATAGGATGTAACGTACCTACCTATTCATTTTAAAAAGAAAATGCATGTATTAAAATAATAAATTAGTGTTTTTTTTAATCCAATTTCATTTTGTAAGTGAACTAAGTATATTTTTAATTAACGATTGATTAAGTTACATAAGCCTACTGAAAGGCTAATTAACATAATTTTCTGTTTGCCAACAAATAGCTCAGACAGTTTAGCTCGATTCATAAAGATTTCTATCAGAATTTAGATATGTATATTAAATTTGAAAGAGATTCTTCGTTAATATAGGTACTCCCTCAGTCCACAAAAATCCATTGTAAATATCCATTGATGGATCTTTTTGCACTTTTATGTCTACTTTATTCCTTTATCCTGGATTTTTTGTAAAGTGGATTTTTTAGAACTAACGAGTGTCTGAAAATCTCAAAATGGGCCGATGCAATCTTCTTTTATCAACACTTTTAAGTTCCCTGGCTGAATCATAAATTTTCCATAAAAGTCTAGAAAATAAGAAATTTTAATTTTAAACAAACATTTTCTTCTTAAACAAACAAACATTCGCCTTGTGCTAAAACAAACAAACAAATGAAACAGATAACCGTGTGTGAAAAATGTCCAAAAAAAAAACAAACGAACATAGCGATCTTTTCGCACGATCTATTAATTAAGTAAGTAGGTATGTTATGTAATAATTTTTAGGGTTCGGTACCGCAAAAGGAAAAAAACGGAACCCTTATAGGATCACTTTGTTGTCTGTCTGTCTGTCAAGACACTTTATCTCGGGAATGCGTGGAGGTATCGAGTCAAAATTAAAACGAAATACTCAGGTCTATAGTCCCTTGAAGCTGTGAAAAAAAAAACAAACTTCTAAGTTAACGTAACGGCCGTTTATGCCACAAAAAACGACGCTCTCAAGAGAATCCAAATTTATAGGGTACTTCCCATTGACTTAGAACTTAGAACCATGAAGTTTGGCAATAAGTAATGTGATATAGTACCTACAAGTAAAGGGAAAAATCCGAAAACCATAAATTTGTTGCTACATCAGAAAAAAAACAACATTATCGGGATAAAACTGAGAAAATCTTCAGACTCGATTACCGCGATGAACAAACTATTTCCACACCTACAAGTTTTTTATTTTATTTTTTCCAAGTCACTGATATGTCCCCGTTTATTAGTTCCATTCCACAATCTTGAATAAAATTGACGTATATTTCGATTTGATCTTTCGTTCTTTTGTTGCAGCTATTTTTTTCTATTCGTATTGCGCTTTGGTCTGCTTCTTCTTGCAATTTAGCTTTTTGCGACCAACATTTTTATTTAGACCGGAATGCCAAGATTCTACGCCATTATTTGTCCAATAGCGTTCTCCGAACACGGTCTAAATATTCTTGATATATATGTTTTTAAACCAGTGCCGTTCCATGTAACTCTTTAATTTAGTAAAAATTGTGTCACGGCGCATAATTTCACTCACATAAGACCATCCTTGATTAATCATTGTGAAAGGTAAATGCGGCATTGCTGCTGCTTCGACTGTACTTTGATTTTGAAAGACCAAAAGCCTTACTCTACTCTTTTTCCTAATACTGTTTTGGAAATGGCATAAGCAACCAACAATGTTCGCATCTGGAAAATTCTCGGTAACGGCTTTAATAGCCGATAATTCAAAGTCCATAGAAAATCGCGTGGGGTGAAAATCTGGAAATTTTGATTAAAAGATTATATGACTCGTATTTCCGGTTCGTCATGAGAGCATAAATGACTGGTACCTACGACTCTATTAGTGATAAGCGTACTCCCTAAATTCCCGTGAATGCTATATATCTGGAGAAAAGGTCCAGGCGTAGGTACTTTAAAATGTGCCATCAGCAAATACATGTTTGATCGTTGGAATGACCGCTCTAGTTTCTTTTAAGCAAAAAAATATAAATAGCGATTCACCCCTAACTATAACCAGCTAACAAGAAATCAGAAAATGAGTTGGGTATTTGGACTTCACTGGCAAGGATATTATGTTAACGCCTACATTTAAATTACGTTGTTTATACAATCAATTTTTTACAGATTCATATGAGGGTAGTCTTGTTACTAAATTCAAACCTTTCCTTCGTATGGTACGTGCGAACTTTTTATAAATACTTGGAATAGGCTGATTTTCAGAAAATATGACATCTTTTCTACATTCATCCATTGCCAACAATATCTCATTAGATGCATGGTCGGGTATGGAAACTTCTGTATGTGAATGACGCTTTATTATATTACCCTAAAATAACGTTAGGAAACATAATTATCACAATAGGTACGTAAGTGAAGTACTTTTGAAATAATTAATATAAAATGGGAAGAAATAAAAAATATATGTAGGTACCTACCTCGTTTTCCAAATTTCAACAACTACACCCACCGCCATAAAATTGCACCTTGCTTGTATGTTGTCTTCTTATGATATCTAAATCCGTCATATAATAATCCTTTATTATTTTTAATATATTGAAAAACCATGATCGATGAGAAAACGTATAAAATTATTATATAGGTACAAATGAATATGACGTACCATGACGGACAAATCTCTTAAGGCGATACCAAAAAAAAATTGAGCTTTTTGAAATAGTTTTTTTTCACTATGGCATAATTAATATATATATTTTTTTGGATAATATGCTTATTGACTATTTGATTAATGGTTTGGTTGATGTGAAAACACGATTGGATTACATTGCCTCGATAGAATTTAATTCCGAAAAGACCTCTTCTTTCTTTTATTTTTGCTTTTTATTCTAAAATCATCACGAATTTCATAGCTTAACTCCATTCAAAATATGGGTATTAGGTATTTAAAAAGTCTGCTTGAAAATATTTTTGATAAATTAGCGTAATTAATTTTTAATCAATTTTTATTTGGTTTGGCGCTTACGTTTTTTTATCTGGGAGCGAGCGCATTGTTGCGCTCTCTTTCTTCGCATCTGGAAGTAAATAACTCTGTCACTTTCGTAGCTCCGCCCAGTGGCGCCCAGTCGGCCTGCAGGCTTTGTCAGTGATAGATCTGTGTCGAATCGTCTCATAAATATTATTGTTGTATTCGTTTGAGTGCGTCTCCAAATTTTTATTTTATTTGACTATTGAATAATGTGTATCATTACATTACCGATATGGGAATTAAGTCTAAAAGACAACGAAAAATAAGCAAATTCCAACACAAAAAACGCCTCAGAGAAAAAGCTCGTAAAACGACGGAAAATAAAAAGTGAGTATACAATACATTTATAATAAATAGCATGTTGAATAATTATTATAACTAGGTATATAATAAATGTTATTAATAATTGTATGTATCTTAGACCTTATCCAGTCTCTGCATGGTTGATATATATATAATATACTCGTAAAAGAAAGTTGTGTTAGTTACACTATTTATAACTCATGAACGGCTGAACCGATTTGGCTGAAAATTGGTGGGGAGGTAGCTTAGGACCAAGAGACGGACATAGGATTGAAAAATACGAAAAAATCACAAAAAATAATAATGAAGAAAAATATTTTTTTGTATTGAACGACTTTTTGACATGTCTCGAGATCGGACTGACAGATGATGTTTTAGTTTCACAATCGGTGGAGTTGAAATCGCGTTTTATAATCATCTTGGCTTGAATAAGAGTTTTTTCAGGGGACTTTATTTCTGAAAATTTAATATTTATATACTAATTTGATTTTACAGAGCCAACCGATCAACATTACATGATATAGGTTAAAAAATTACAACGCCTCCGGAGCTGACCTTGGAGCATACATGTGAATCGAAAACAGAAGAATAGAGTCGCCATTGTCATTTTTAAAAATGGAATTAAATATTTAAAAAAAAACTCCTTTCTCATTCCTCGTCCACATATTATAAACAACACCGACGTAAAAATTCAGCTTTCTAGGTCCTAGGGTTTAGACTGGGCGTTGAGTCAGGTCTTCTCATTTTTCATACCAACTTTGAACTCCCGTTTCACCTCTTCAGGGGTGGAATTTAATAAAACGCTAAAACACGTATTTCTTTATTTCTAATTATTAGCTTAAAAACACAGTTTCATGCTTCTAGCTTCAAAAATGACGGAATTCCATACAAACTTTCAACCCACGGTTCACCCCCTCAGGGGTAGAATTAAAAAAAACGCTAAAGTACGTGTTTTTAGGGTTCCGTACCTCAAAAGGTAAAAAAAAGAACCCTTATAAGATCACTCTCTTGTCCGTCTGTCTGTCTGTCTGTCCGTGTGTCACCACCGATTATCTCAGGAACGGGTGGACCTAGCAAGTTGAAATTTATACCACTACTAGCTTTTGCCCGCGACTCCGTCCGCGTGGAATTAGTGATTTGCGTAGCTTATTTTTTATTCAATCTGCTTTTTAGAGTTCCGTACAAAAAAACGGACCTTTATAGTACCACTCGTGCGTCTGTCTATCCGGACATGTCACAGACATTTGCTCCGAATCTACTCGACCAAATCAGGTGAAATTTGGTAGGATGGTGTAATGAAGAATGTTACCTAATTTTGAACATTAGCTCTCCATATTCTCTGTCAAAAATCTAAAATACAAGTGAAAGAATTACTTCGCTACGTCAATTAGTTTCCGATTTATAGAAGTAAACGTGCGATGCGGACTCGTACTCGATATGACATACTTGTGTGACGGTTTGATGTCAATGTGCAACGCTCCGCTATGAGCGAGTGTTGCACATTGACGTTAAATGCGGTCACGTGACTGTTAGTGGGACTCGATTTTATCGTAAGTTTAAATGCCTGTAAAATCAAAACTAATAGGTTTTGTTATTAAGCTAGGATGAGACGAATGTACAGTGCCTGCACAAACTCATGAGGTTTTTAGGCACTTAGTTTATTCTATTTTTAAGTAAAACCTGTAAATGAAAATTAAATTTAAAAAAAAAAGGTATTTTTGAATACAACAAAAACTGTTTTTTTTTTCATATATATTCGATAGGCTTGTGTTTGACCACAATCTCACCATAGTAAGTGATGATGTGGCCGAAGATGGTAAGCACACAAAGCCTAGATGGGAACTGGCTCTCAAGTGCAGCTGTCGGAACACACCGATAGGTGTTTGGCGACAGATTTTCAACTTGAGGGTGGTAGCCAGCCAGTCGGGTACTACAAAGTACCCTACCACCGTGCTATGGTTTCCTCACGATGTTTTCCTTCACCGAAAGCTCAAGCTCATTGTAGGATTCGAACCCACGACCTTCGCCGCGGTATTCGACGTCACTTACCACTGAGCTATCATCGCCTTAAAAACTATTGTATTTGTATACATACAAGCTTTACTGTAACAAACTTTCAACCGATTTGGCATACCTAGTAACATTCTCCATTCTATGACCCAAACACGGATGTGCAAAGTAAATAATTTTTTTTTAAATAAGGGTAATTTTCGGGGGACAAATTAGGTACTTAGGAAATTAAAAAAAATGATTTGCAAACCTTACTGTGTCATATAGAAAATGAAAGGGCTCGTTTTCTTAGAATCTTAAATATATTTTTGTTAGTATTGTAAAATAAATAGTTTTGATTTTATTCATCACACCTAACCTATGAGAATTCTATCAATTGAAAATAAAGTGGTAAACTCATCATAATACATTCACTGACTTTGGCATTGTACGGAACCCTGTCCACGCGAGTTCAACTCGAACTTGGCTGGTTTTTTCATAAACATCCAGACAGACAGTCATAAATCAGTTCAGCGGTTATTGATTCCCCATACAAACTTTCACCCCCTTAAGGGATGATTTCTGGGATAAAAACTATCCTATGTTCTTTCCCGGGACTCAAACTATCCCTATACCAAATTTCATCTAATCCGTTCGGTGGTTTAAGCGTGAAGAGGTAACAGACAGACAGACAGAAATTAGTTCAGCGGTAATTGATTTCACATACAAACATCCACCCCCCCTTTTCACTTTTTTTGAGGTGTCAAAGGGTGATTTCTGGGATTAAATTCATCCTATGTTCTTTCCTGGGACTCAAACTATTCCTATACCAAATTTCATCTAAATCGGTTCGGCGGTTTAAGCGTGAAGAAGTACCTAACAGACAGACAAAAATAACTTAGTTCAGCGGTATTTGATTTGTCATGCAAACTTCCACCCCCCTTTTCATCCCCTTAAAGGGTGATTGTTGGGATAAAAACTATCCTTTTGTTCTTTCCCGGGACTCAAAATATCCCTATACCAAATTTCATCTAAATCGGTTCGGCGGTTTAAGCGTGAAGAAGTAACAGACAGACAAAAAAAACCTGGTTCAGCGGTAATTGATTGCCCATACAAACTTCCGACCCCCTTTTCACCCCTTTTAAAGGGTGATTTCTGGGATAAAAACTATCCTATGTTTTTTCCCGGGACTTAAACTATCCTTATACCAAATTTCATCGAAATCGGTTCGGCGGTTTAAGCGTGAAGAATTAACAGACAGACAGACACACTTTCGCATTTATAATATTAAGTAAGTATGGATACTCAGGTCTATAGTCCCTATTGGGTGTATAAGAATCAAGGTCCTGAGTCCACACGATAAAAAGATATCGGCAAATTTAGATTTTCGCGAAAACTTGTAAGTACCAAAATTTACCTTAATTTTCAACTTTTTTTATATTTCGGATTTTTTTCTTTATTTGTGCTGTAAGACCTCGCTTTTAACCAAAATTGACAATTCTAGGTCAACCGTAAGTACCCTATAGGTTTTGGGTCGAAAACCTATATGGTAGTTCCCGTTGACCTAGAATCACGAAATTTGGCAAAAAGCAAGGTCGTACAGCACAAATAATGGAAAAATTCCAAAAAATGGAAAAAGATGAAAATTAAAGGGTGCCCCCATACATACATAGTAAGCCCCAATTAAGATAGACCTCTGAGTTGTATCGGCGCTCATATAATTTAGAGGTCTAGCTTAATTGGCAAAAACCTCAAATAAGGTAATCGAAAACGTAATCTATTGACAAGATGGTACGGAACCCTCGGTGCGCGAGTTCGACTCGCACTTGACCGGTATTTTTCTTTTGTAATTGTTAGTCTAAGAACAAAGTTTCATGATTCTAGCTTAAAAAATGACCGACTTTCATACAAACTTACAACCCCTTTTTTACCCTCTTAAGGGTTGAATTTCAAAATTTACAAAATTAACTTTACACACAGCACTTTTAAAATTTATGTTTAAAAATTAATAAAAAGAAAACTATTTATAGAATATTTGACTTCTCAACCCCCCATTTTAAAAGTAACTTACTACACATACATCTTGAAAATCCGTTCAGCTGTTACGGAGCTGCGTGGTACAAATAAATGCGAAAGTTTGTTGTAGTACAAACAAACACACAAATGTTCGCATTTATAGTATGAATATGATTTCAGTATTTAGATAATTATGTATATTAGTCATTAAAAATAAATATAAGCTCTGTTTATGCTAGAATTACTTAGATATTTAATCAATATATATTTAAATTAGGGCCGAGCCAAATAAAGATAATAAGTTAGTTTTATTCAGAGAGAAATAAACAAATTCATTGTATTTTTGCGGCTCCATGCCTCCTCTATTCTAAAACTTCAAAACACTGTCAGGCACACGCACACAATAATAGTTGCGGTGCGTTCCCGATGTTTCTATGCGAGGCGCTCCTCGCGTCCACTGTTAAGCCATGCCCATCAAGCTATGATTTATTTTTTACGTATCACCTTAAGGTGTACTACGGTATGTACGGTATCTATGTAAAGGTACTTACGGTTGACCTAGAATTGTCAATTTTGGTTAAAAGCGAGGTCTTACAGCACAAATAAAGAAAAAAATCCGAAATATAAAAAAAGTTGAAAATTAAGGTAAATTTTGGTACTTACAAGTTTTCGCGAAAATCTAAATTTGCCGATATCTTTTTTATCGTGTGGACTCAGGACCTTGATTTTTATACACCCAATAGGGACTATAGACCTCAGTATCCGTACTTACTTAATATTATAAATGCGAAAGTGTGTCTGTCTGTCTGTCTGTCTGTTAATTCTTCACGCTTAAACCGCCGAACTGATTTCGATGAAATTTGGTATAAGGATAGTTTAAGTCCCGGGAAAAAACATAGGATAGTTTTTATCCCAGAAATCACCCTTTAAGGGGGTGAAAGTTTGCATGACAAATCAAATACCGCTGAACTAAGTTATTTTTGTCTGTCTGTTAGGTACTTCTTCACGCTTAAACCGCCGAACCGATTTAGATGAAATTTGGTATAGGAATAGTTTGAGTCCCGGGAAAGAACATAGGATGAATTTAATCCCAGAAATCACCCTTTGACACCTCAAAAAAAGTGAAAAGGGGGGGGTGGATGTTTGTATGTGAAATCAATTACCGCTGAACTAATTTCTGTCTGTCTGTCTGTTACCTCTTCACGCTTAAACCACCGAACGGATTAGATGAAATTTGGTATAGGGATAGTTTGAGTCCCGGGAAAGAACATAGGATAGTTTTTATCCCAGAAATCACCCCTTAAGGGGGTGAAAGTTTGTATGGGGAATCAATAACCGCTGAACTGATTTATGACTGTCTGTCTGGATATTTATGAAAAAACCAGCCAAGTTCGAGTTGAACTCGCGTGGACAGGGTTCCGTACAATGCCAAAGTCAGTGAATGTATTATGACGAGTTTACCACTTTATTTTCAATTGATAGAATTCTCATAGGTTAGGTGTGATGAATAAAATCAAAACTATTTATTTTACAATACTAACAAAAATATATTTAAGATTCTAAGAAAACGAGCCCTTTCATTTTCTATATGACACAGTAAGGTTTGCAAAACATTTTTTTTAATTTCCTAAGTACCTAATTTGTCCCCCGAAAATTACCCTTATTTAAAAAAAAAATTATTTACTTTGCACATCCGTGTTTGGGTCATAGAATGGAGAATGTTACTAGGTATGCCAAATCGGTTGAAAGTTTGTTACAGTAAAGCTTGTATGTATACAAATACAATAGTTTTTAAGGCGATGATAGCTCAGTGGTAAGTGACGTCGAATACCGCGGCGAAGGTCGTGGGTTCGAATCCTACAATGAGCTTGAGCTTTCGGTGAAGGAAAACATCGTGAGGAAACCATAGCACGGTGGTAGGGTACTTTGTAGTACCCGACTGGCTGGCTACCACCCTCAAGTTGAAAATCTGTCGCCAAACACCTATCGGTGTGTTCCGACAGCTGCACTTGAGAGCCAGTTCCCATCTAGGCTTTGTGTGCTTACCATCTTCGGCCACATCATCACTTACTATGGTGAGATTGTGGTCAAACACAAGCCTATCGAATATATATATAAAAAAAACAGTTTTTGTTGTATTCAAAAATACCTTTTTTTTTCTTATTTAATTTTCATTTACAGGTTTTACTTAAAAATAGAATAAACTAAGTGCCTAAAAACCTCATGAGTTTGTGCAGGCACTGTACATTCGTCTCATCCTAGCTTAATAACAAAACCTATTAGTTTTGATTTTACAGGCATTTAAACTTACGATAAAATCGAGTCCCGCTAACAGTCACGTGACCGCATTTAACGTCAATGTGCAACACTCGCTCATAGCGGAGCGTTGCACATTGACATCACACCGTCACACAAGTATGTCATATCGAGTACGAGTCCGCATCGCACGTTTACTTCTATAAATCGGAAACTAATTGACGTAGCGAAGTAATTCTTTCACTTGTATTTTAGATTTTTGACAGAGAATATGGAGAGCTAGTGTTCAAAATTAGGTAACATTCTTCATTACACCATCCTACCAAATTTCACCTGATTTGGTCGAGTAGATTCGGAGCAAATGTCTGTGACATGTCCGGATAGACAGACGCACGAGTGGTACTATAAAGGTCCGTTTTTTTGTACGGAACTCTAAAAAGCAGATTGAATAAAAAATAAGCTACGCAAATCACTAATTCCACGCGGACGGAGTCGCGGGCAAAAGCTAGTAGTGGTATAAATTTCAACTTGCTAGGTCCACCCGTTCCTGAGATAATCGGTGGTGACACACGGACAGACAGACAGACAGACGGACAAGAGAGTGATCTTATAAGGGTTCTTTTTTTTACCTTTTGAGGTACGGAACCCTAAAAACACGTACTTTAGCGTTTTTTTTAATTCTACCCCTGAGGGGGTGAACCGTCATTTTTGAAGCTAGAAGCATGAAACTGTGTTTTTAAGCTAATAATTAGAAATAAAGAAATACGTGTTTTAGCGTTTTATTAAATTCCACCCCTGAAGAGGTGAAACGGGAGTTCAAAGTTGGTATGAAAAATGAGAAGACCTGACTCAACGCCCAGTCTAAACCCTAGGACCTAGAAAGCTGAATTTTTACGTCGGTGTTGTTTATAATATGTGGACGAGGAATGAGAAAGGAGTTTTTTTTTAAATATATAATTCCATTTTTAAAAATGACAATGGCGACTCTATTCTTCTGTTTTTGATTCACATGTATGCTCCAAGGTCAGCTCCGGAGGCGTTGTAATTTTTTAACCTATATCATGTACCTAATGTTGATCGGTTGGCTCTGTAAAATCAAATTTGTATATAAATATTAAATTTTCAGAAATAAAGTCCCCTGAAAAAACTCTTATTCAAGCCAAGATGATTATAAAACGCGATTTCAACTCCACCGATTGTGAAACTAAAACATCATCTGTCAGTCCGATTTCGAGACATGTCAAAAAGTAGTTCAATACAAAAAAATATTTTTCTTCATTATTATTTTTTTGTGATTTTTTTCGTATTTTTCAATCCTATGTCCGTCTCTTGGTCCTAAGCTACCTCCCCACCAATTTTCAGCCAAATCGGTTCAGCCGTTCATGAGTTATAAATAGTGTAACTAACACAACTTTCTTTTACGAGTATATTATATATATATCAACCATGCAGAGACTGGATAAGGTCTAAGATACATACAATTATTAATAACATTTATTATATACCTAGTTATAATAATTATTCAACATGCTATTTATTATAAATGTATTGTATACTCACTTTTTATTTTCCGTCGTTTTACGAGCTTTTTCTCTGAGGCGTTTTTTGTGTTGGAATTTGCTTATTTTTCGTTGTCTTTTAGACTTAATTCCCATATCGGTAATGTAATGATACACATTATTCAATAGTCAAATAAAATAAAAATTTGGAGACGCACTCAAACGAATACAACAATAATATTTATGAGACGATTCGACACAGATCTATCACTGACAAAGCCTGCAGGCCGACTGGGCTCCACTGGGCGGAGCTACGAAAGTGACAGAGTTATTTACTTCCAGATGCGAAGAAAGAGAGCGCAACAAACAACAAACTCGCTCCCAGATAAAAAAATGTAAGCGCCAAACCAAATAAAAATTGATTAAAAATTAATTACGCTAATTTATCAAAAATATTTTCAAGCAGACTTTTTAAATACCTAATACCCATATTTTGAATGGAGTTAAGCTATGAAATTCGTGATGATTTTAGAATAAAAAGCAAAAATAAAAGAAAGAAGAGGTCTTTTCGGAATTAAATTCTATCGAGGCAATGTAATCCAATCGTGTTTTCACGTCAACCAAACCATTAATCAAATAGTCAATAAGCATATTATCCAAAAAAATATATATATTAATTATGCCATAGTGAAATAAAACTATTTCAAAAAGCTCAATTTTTTTTTGGTATCGCCTTAACAATTATTGTTCCGAGGGACAAATAGACACATAGATAAAACACTATATAACTTTGACATTACATACCTATGTAGTTATTATTTATGATTCAGCCAGGAAAGTTGAAAATGTTGATAAAAGAAGATTGCATGTGTTTATCGGCCCATTTTAAGATTTTCACACTCGTTACTTCTAAAAAATCCACTTTGCAAAAAATCCAGGATAAAGGAATAAAGTGGACAAAATAGTGCAAAAAAAAAGATCCATCAATGGATCTTTCCAATGGACTTTAGTGGACTGACGGAATATACTGCTCTAACTTTTTAAGTTCCACCACTTTCCAAGTAACAAACTAATAATATACAATATAATTTACAATATTTTAAAAAATGCAATTTGTGGGAGATCTGGAGCCTGAACTAAGCCGCAGTCTGTATTTCAGAACACCAGGTCCCCCCTATAATAAATTATTCACATGACATAAACAGTTTCAATTTATTCTACTCTGCACCCATCATATACACAGTGTAGGTACTGTGTTTATGGTGGGTGCAGGGTTCTGTAAAGAACAAAGTGTGGAGAAAAGAAAAATGTTCAAACAAAAAAAAAGAAAATAATAAAAAATAAAGAATTATAATTTCACTCCCATTGTTTAAGTTTTAATTTCCATAATTTCCTCTGTTTCCTCATAATCTAAACTTATCAGCCATTTACTTAATATTGATTTGACTTCTCGTTTACAACAGTTTTGTAAATTAAGTATTTTATTGATTCTGTTATATAATATCCCACCACGGAACAGATAAAATCTTTGCGCAAATGATGTTTTAACTGCAATCGGTTCACATACCGCATATTGTCTTCTAGTTTGTGCTGCAAAATTTATCTTTTCCACAGACAGGGTTGAGTGTTTACGCAATACTGTTAACAATATATAAGTCTGACGCACAGTAAGCGTCTCAGCTTCTTCGTATAGCTTAATTGTAGGGAACAAACGAGATTTAGATAAGCCTACTTTTAATATCGTCCTCTGGGCTCTTTCTAGTTCTACCAGTTTAGATTTACCAGCACCTCCCCATGTAGTGATACAGTAACTTATGATGGATTGCACTAAAGCATCGTACACCAGCCTCAAAGTCCTACCATCGGCTACATCGCGAAGTTGCTTAAAAATATAACTGAGTTTGCGTACTCTTTGTGATACTGAATGAATTTGTTTTTCAAATGTTAGATTTGCATCTATTACATAATAATAAAGGAACTATTAAAATAAACATCAAAATATTATAATATTTATATAATAATATATCTTATAATGTTTGAGATTCGTCAATGTTTAGCATCAATATACAGGATGACTGGATGAACAAGGAAGATACCTGCAGAAAAACTGTACCTACTATAGGATATATAAAATATACCAATAATAAATTGCAAATAAAAAGTTTCTTCACACATTTTATCGAAATATTTTGTATGGAAAAAACAATGATTCCAGATATCTTATAATGATGTATTGCACCCTTACAAATATTTCCCTCGCTCAACTAGTCTGTATACAAAATGTTAAAAACACAGATATAATTTAATTTTAAACTTAAGAGATCAGCATCACTGGGTAACCACGATAATCTTAGACCTACAGCGTCTTAACACTGGCTGTACACTATGTTACCGATCATCACAAAAAAACAGCTTAGCGAAATATGTCCATCAGCTACGCCCATCGATATTTGAGATAATACGTGAGTGTAGAGGTGGTTTTGTGTCAACTGCACCAACTCGTACTTCAGTGTAGATAGACCGTCATTTTGAAATACTTTGTTTGTTTGTGCGAGAAGGTGATACCTGAAAAAGGGTAAAATATATTGGTAATTGTATATGCAGACAACCATTCTCAGTTCAAGTACTAGCAGACGGTTTCACCCGCGTTCCCGAGGGATCTTATCTTTTCCCGGGATAAAAAGTATCCAAATTTTTATTCAGGATATAATCTAACGGTGTGCCAATTTTCATCGAAATCCGTTCAGCAGTTTGCGTGATTGAGTAACAAACTTACAAACGTATAATATGACATTTTAATATCAGTTGGATTTAAAGTGTCGATAAGATGTAGGTAATTAGATAGGTACCTACTTAGGTACATATCGATACAATCGCTGCACTACACTACAACGTTGAATATGTTATGACATACCTCTTTGAATTGAGTGCTGATGATTTATTGTGATGTAACATCGCGTATCGCGCTATTGACATTTTATATCTTCCTATGTGGTAGTTCATTTTTTCTATCCTACAAAATAGAAAATTGGTCAGGGTTATTATTAAAACATAACCCTGAATAATAGAGTTGTGTAGCTCCGGAGTACCTAATAAAAGAAGTAGATCACTAGAACAGCGATACAATGTATCACTTACACTAGCTCTGTATATATCAAACTCATTTACCTCCTTTCTCGCCTCGCTCAATGCAACTCTCGGAACTTTACATGCATCAAGCAAGGATATCGATAAAAAAAGAAACATTTTATAATCATAGAAATTGATTAAAGAAAAAACACTATAAATGGAAATGGATTTTAAATACGCCAACCTAATTCCAAGTTTTTATAAAGCTAAATATATTCAAATAAATGAAGATTCTATTTTAGTCAAGTCAAATTAGCGATCAACCTCGGAATGAGAGATAATAAGCTGGAAACTCGTGTACACCTTCATTTTTCTAAAAGTTTGTTTAAAAGTTTTAATTGTAAAAAAACAACGTACAGCTGCTGAAAAAAGATAAAATTAAAATAGGAACTCGTGTTATTTCTACTTAAAATATACCTACTTTGAATAAATTAATATAAAATAATATAATTAGTTTAATATAGATACTAATATTTATGAGTTTACATAATAAAAAGACAAGATACTTAACTATTTTTCTACTTAGAATCTTACAATTAATATCTCGAGTTTCTAGTTTTATTATCTCTCATTCCGAGGTTGACCCCTTTGTATGCTTAGCTACCTAAATGGCTAGATTATTTACTTTTATGATAACTTTAACTTCTAAGTCCAAATCGTCCTTAAAAATAACTTCAGTACAGTGAGCTATTTCGCGCATCTCTGCTGAATAATAATTATTTCCAAAATCTGAGGATTTATCAACCAAGGTTATTTATAAATACTGTACCTACACTACTTACATGCTTTAGTGTATTGTCAAATGTTTGCTTTTTTTTTTCCACAGTGACAACCAGGGGTTATTTCCGATTCGACAGATTTTCGTTACGTCAGATTTTTGGTGTTATCATACGCTAAGAAAATCTGACGAAACAAAAATCTGACGAAACGAAAATCTTACGAAACGAAAATCTGACGAAACGAAAATCTATCGAATCGGAAATAACCTACAACCAGGCAGGCGGGTCACCTGATAGTATGTGACTACTATCGCCTATAGACATTAGCAATAGGTACGGTATTGCCAGTACCAGTGAAATGCTGTTCATCTTATTTGGCAACTGGCTCTCAAGAGCAACTGCCGGAACACACCAATAGGTGCTTGGCAACAGATTTTCATCTTGAGGATGGTAGCCAACCAGTCGGGTAGTACAAAGTACATACCCTACCACCGTGCTGTGGTTTCCTCACGATGTTATCCTCCACCGTTCAAGCTCATTATTGGATTCGAATCTACGACCTTCGCCACGGTATCTGACGTAACATACCTATAGGCCATGTCATCGTCCTCGCCACCCCAGCCCCAGTACTTGTTGGAGAACCCATTGACCTTCGTAAATTGCTCCAGAGTTAACGCTGACACCCCTCCAAATATTTCTACGTATAGGAGCCTGAAATATAATAAAACATGTTTCGTTTTATTACGCTAATAATATCAAATAACTGATCGCGGAATCATAAAGGGGTTGCTTTTAAAAGTAGATTAACCCTCTTCCCCCCCTTCGCAAACGACGTCGTAGCGTAAGCGTATCGTAATCCGCGCGTAATACGCTTACGCCACGACGCCGTGTGCGAAGGGGGTAAGTCCTCCTCAGGGTTCTGGTACAGATAAAATTTCATCAAAATCTGTTTTGCAGTTTAACCGTGAAGTTCTAATACTATCCCTTGGCAATAAAACCATGCTGAAGCCCGCCCCTCTATTGAGATGTAATTTTTTTAATTTAAAATACTTACTTTCATTTTACAATAAAATTTTTTTTTTCTTGTGGGCACTTACTTGAAATTGTGTTTATCGATAGAGGCGGACATGTGCCTCGGTTGCCTTGGGCAGGAGTACAAGTTCCTCGAGTCGAGAGGCAGCAGGTCAATGTCGTGGAAGATGAAGCACTGCCACCCGCCTGCCTTCAGCCGCTGAGCCTCCACGAAACCCACGTTCATTAGTTTGGCACGATTGAACTCACTGTTGCCTGGAATACAGGAATGAAACGTCACAATTACACGTGCAGTGAGTCGATGGGCAAATGAGAAGACGACGACAAGGTTTAAAAGCAAAGAAATTTTAATATAAGTTTAAAGTCTTTGTTTAAAAGTAAGGTTAACGTAAAATTTAAAAAAAAAATGACATACCTTCTTGTTCAACAATGAATATTCCGTATTCTAGCTGTTGCTTCATTAAAAATGGATGCATATGATTAAGGAACATTGCTAAATGTTGCTGACGATCTCTGTAACAAATTAATTATATTTTACTCTATTTACTAAGTTTACTACTGAGATAAGAAAACAATTCCAAAATGATACTTGGCACTTATTTTATTAAGACAATGATGATATTATGATACATAAATGGCGTAACAAATGTACATTACCTGTATGGCACGATAATGGCAACTTTATGTCTGGCAGTGCAGTTTGGAGGCGAGTACCGACCGCCCCAATGTACTTCTGGGTACTTCCCCTCCACATAGTCTAGTTCCAATTCAGTCTTATTTACAGGAATGGGACCTAAAATTGTATTATTGTGCAAAAAATAATATTTTACTATTTATTGTGCAAAAAATGTTAACATGAAAAACGTACTGCGATGATAGCCGAGTGGTAAGTGACGTCGAATACCGCGGCGAAGGTCGTGGGTTCGAATGCTACAATGAGCTTGAGCTTTCAATTTGTATTTGCTTTTCAATTTGACGGCGTTAGCCAGCCAAGCTATAAATTACCCTCACGTGCAAACTACGAATATGATAACCATATAAAGGCTACATACATTATGGAGCGGAATTCAAAATGCGTATTTATAAAACACAATAGTTAGAATTACCTAAATCTGGAGGCATAGCGTCACAGAGCGGCAAAGAAGGTTCAGTTTTCTTAATTACACCTTCAGTTGTCACTAAATTCTTTATACCTTCCATTATCTTTGTAATCAATAGTGGTGTACTAACGTATGCTGGGTCTTGTTCAGTCATATTGGTTGTTATATTCTTCTGTTGTATATTATTAACAATTGTATTGTTACTTTCAGTCGTATTGACTCGTGTTATATTCGTAATAAATGTACTTGTTACATTTAATTTGACGTTTTTGGCGTGATAATCTTTTGTTTCGGGGTTTTGCAACAAATCTGCAAAGTGAACTTTAGGCCAGACCAACGGTGATTTTTCAGAGCTTCTGGAAACAATAATTAGTAGTATAAAGTAGGGAAAAGTAATAAACAAACATGTACGTTAAATCTTCGAAGATTTTGTGTGACTTCGAAACGAAACTCGTGTGAATATTTATCTAATTTTTAACCGTCACTTGTTTCATATATTTATCTGCAATATAGTTTCATATAAAATTATTTGTGAAGTGAACGATTTCTTCAAATGCTTTCTTGTCGTCTACTAAATTAAAAACTTTATAGTAGGTAGGTGCCCTTTCATACATATCTTTTGTATCTCTATATTATATTTCCGCTTTAAAGTCTCTAACTTTGCTGAGTAGAGTTGTTGGTATGTGCTTGCTTATTTCTATGACCTTATTCATAACAAACTCGACGGTATTTAGTAAGTGCTTATCAGATTCTTAATTTGAATTTTCTATAGAGAATTCGAATAAGAATCTGCTAAACAGTTGCTAAAAATCGTCGAAATCTTTATGAATAAGGCCACTAGTGTTTAAGCTACATATATATGTGTCACCGTTCATAGGAAAGTTTTAGATATTTTCCCGAACATGAATACATAAATATATGGAATGTGACCACACAATCATAATATTGACGGATTTGAATTTATCTCTAAGAGAATCACTAGGTCTTAATTTATAGTAAACTGAAGATCGCCGTATAGAATAGGTTATATTAGGTACCTGATAGTAGGGTGCGAGACGTTGTATATCGGCGTGTAGAGATAAGTCCTGAGCGGCGAGGCGTCCAGTATAGATCCGCACAGGTACTCGATCAGCGCCAGCGCCAGCACGAGCAGCAACAGCAGGCGGAGCGCGCGCGTCGCCCGGCCGCCGCCCCCGCTCGCGCTCGCGCCCATCAACGCATCCGATGCGCGCGCGCACACCACCACCACTGACAACAACAACACACTTACATACAACCTTACCATTACACAATATACCATAATATGTCACAGTGATTTGAAGGTAGACCGGATACTGCGGAATGTGTATATCGTTATTAATAATCATTTAGGTTATTTAATTTAGTTTTTCCTACCTAATTATAAGTTCCAATCAGTTCCATTTGATTAATATTAAAAATATTCTTGATTACTACCTACCTTACCTAAGTACTTACATTACTTTCCGAAGATTGCAGGTTCGAGTCCTGTCACGGTCGCCAGAAATATAGAAAATAGGTACAGATTACTATTATTAAGATTCCTAGTTAGGGCTTTAATATTTAAAGGACGATGGTATCTAGTCCGAGCGGTGCGAGGACCTATACTTAATCTATGGAGTGCACCTTCCCAACGTCACTTTTTCAATTAATTTATTTTTATGACAGCTAAACTTCAAGTAGTTTTAACTTAGAATTAGAATGTTTCTTCTTTTATAAATAGCAGTAGATACTAGAAGTACCTACTAGAATAGAACCTACACAATAATAATAACTTCATACCTACAAATTTTTATAGTGTTTATAATTTTATCTAGGTTTTTTTATTCTGTATAAGCTTATGTTTGACCACAATCTCACCATGGTAAGTGATTATGTGGCTGAAGGTGGTTAGCACACAAAGCCTAGATGGAGTCTGTCGCCAAGCACCTAACGGTGCTTTGCTTGGCGCCAGCGCTATCTTGGTATTTACGACGCAAGATATGGCACAAATCTCTGCCATTTAGGCCTTCCTTGTCAGTTATGTAGCCGCAGACCTACAGCACACACAACTCATGGATCGACCAATTTTCGCCTTCAAAGTTCTCAAGATGTCATGCAACCGATGTGATGACTTAGATATCACGCTTGCTTTTACGTTACTTACAGGTTTAATTTGTTGTGCAATTTGTTTTGGGATGAAATACATTGACTAACATGCTGATAATTTCTTAAATATCTATAGGAATAGTACAGGAGTACAAGTTACAGTTAGTACCTATCTTAAATTATGTCGTGGCTGAATATGATGTTCAGGTCATTGGGCATCAATCAAATAAAACGACAGGATAAAAACAGGATAATATATTTAATAAAAAAACAATTTTGACAAAAGAAAACTAACATGCATATCACTTTTCTTTAAGTAACTCAAATATCACTTTTCTAAATTGTAATAATTATTTTGGTACTATTAAAATTATAAACTTTTTGTATGCTTATAAAAAGTTTATAAGCGCTAACATTTTAACAACGTAATGAATTATATTTTTATGTAAACGGTGTCATATTAATGAGTGACAAAGATGATCATGTACCAATCAATCAATAATATTTTACTTGCGTGTAACTGAGCCAATACGAGTACCTAATCACTATCTCGGGCTTGGGTACCTTTACACTATTTAAATATTGGATAGTATAGAAAAAACTACGTTTAGGTACATATTTCTATTTTAATCATTACATAACGTTTATTGACTCCAGTTGATTATGCTACTTTCTATTTGACTATCAGAAAATTATACGAATATGCTTACGATTATCGGATTAAAAACTAAATAATATCAAAACTTACAGAATGATACAACATAAGAAGTAATACACATTCAATAATTTTCCATAATTTTTAGAGATATTGGTGCCGACTCTGTTGTTTACAAACGAAACAAATTTGTTAGGTACTATATTTTATTAATAACACAAATTTTAAGAAAAGAATAGAAGAATACTACATAGGTCCTATATTGTCAAATTAGTCCAATCAATAGTTGGCACGACTATTTCCCGCATATATTGGCATAGACCAAATTGTTTGGACTAGATATTTTTCTAAATTTATTTGTATTTTTTGTTAGAATTTAGATCAAACTAGTTATATTGGTAAACAACAAAATCGACAATTTTATCCTAAAGAAAAGTGTCCTATTTAATTACATTAATATGTACATTAAAAGCTTTTATTCAATAAATACAGATTTCTAAACACGAAATTCCTATAAGGATACCTACTTATTTCATTATGAGTAGGTATATAAATCTTTCATTTTTATTGTAGGCCACCCCAAAGATAGGCCATTGCTCAACAAATTATACGTTTATATGTTTCTAACCTAAACGATATAAAAACACTTGTAACACAAAGAAAATATTAGGAAAAGATTATTAGAAAATCTTGTGTATACGGGCACAAGAATTTACGAGACATTTCTTGTACGGAACTAGACGTTTCGTGAACGGATGAAAAAAATAGAGGCCGCCTCTACGCAGATTTTCTGAATACTTTAAATTTCTGTGTAGGTACTTATTGTATATTCTATGCTGAATACAAGCATAGTTAGCAATACATTTTATAGGTATATGTATATCGTAAAAAAGATCTCAATTTGAGATTCAACAAGGGTTGCGTAGGTGTCCGATTTATACAAGATTCAATATTATACCTTGATTTGATTGATTTCAAATAAGGGATGGCAACAAGTAAATACTTTTTTGAGCAATGGTATTATCTTTATCAGTTTACACATTATTTATCACATTGTATCCCTTACAGCTAAAGGAATATAATACGTGGTTAACACTTATTTACAATGAAAATGAATCTTGGTGATGTCACATTATCACTTTAAATCACAATTTACTATGAGAAATGGATTTGGGAAAAGTCAGAACAATATAAAAAGTAAGCTATGTTTATTTTGGATATGCTCCAAGAGTATGCATGTAACAGTTTATGTTATTTGTGGAACAGCAACTATTATTTAAGTAGATATAGCTTATTATATTTATTATTGACTAATAAGCTATTTACATCGTCTTAAAGTAAGTACAGGTTCTCTTCTGAAAATGCATGTAATTGAATATATTATAATATACTTATTGGAATTATAGTTCATGAAACTAGATCAAATTTATTGAAACTTTTATATTAATTTATATGGAGATTCATCTAAAGATAACACTTTAATGACAGTAACAAACAAAGACATTAAAATTAACCTACCGCATGTGTAAAAAAATATAATTTAATGTCTTTGGTAACAAAATATGTAAATAAAATTAAACATATCATCTATTTTTCTATAGTAAGTATAGAAATAGATATATTTTCTTAGTATGAAAAATACAAATAAATATCTGAAAATACATTTTATACAACGTGTAACTGAAAGGTGAAATAATAGTCGTAGCATGTAAGAAAGCTTGTGTTATTTCATTGCTTGGAGAGCTAAACAATTTTTCTGATCCATAAATATATAGTATAATTAATTGGCCTTGAGCTAATAATAAGTAAAAAATATTTTTGTGATCGAATGAAAAACAAATTATACTTATTATTTTGTCATAAATTCATTGAGATAAAATAAAATATAAATAAGAATATCTCCAACTCTGCATAGATTAGTTTTTATTGGAAATAAAGGGCGTAAAGAGTAATTTATTATCGTCTCAGCTCAGATACAGATGAGGTTATTAATATTAGGTAATAGCGTCTATTCCATTGTATCTAAATTCTAAAATACATAACTTTAAAAAGTTTTTTTGATATGCAAAAATATGATTTACGATTAAATAAATAATTTACTGGTGTTTCTGTACTTTTTATACACAAATATAGTTTCATCCTTCTATTACACGCTATATATCGATGTTATATTTTGGAACATATTTCAATAGGCCGTGTCAGTATGTTTTTACACAATATCATACTTTTATGTAGGTTGTGTTCAAATTCCATTGTCGCCCAGTTTGGTTATGTCTCAAGATTTGATTTTCGAAATTTACATCGGGAAATATAAGTTGAATATGAAAATAAAAAATATATTTGAAAATTTAGAATAACGAAACAATTGCTTCATAAAAAAATTGCGTTAACTAAAAATATTCACATGCAAGCAAATATTTCTGGATATTTAATCGACGTATTTTATACTTATAGTATACTTATAGTCAGCAATTTTATTGAATTGTCAATTTATCGCTCCGAGGGCATTATTAACACTAAATGAATCGATTTATGTACCAATATTGTCAATATGAATTTGTTTACGCTATTAATATGTCCAACTGTACATTATAACTACATTTATTATTGTGGTTTTTGTTCTTATATTGTAATAAACATTTAAAAAAGTAATATACCTATTCTTTAAAACAATCAATAAAAATGCCACAAAAACAATCGAAAATCAAACGCATAGCGTACACTTGGCAAAGTAGATGTCAAGTAGGTACGCGTCTAGCATTTTGAGATTACAAATGTAACCTATTCATTTTAAAAAGAAAATGCATGTATAAAAGTGAGTGTTGTTTAAATCCAATTTCATTTCGAAAGTGAACTAGATGATTTCATTAACGATTGATTAAGTTACATAAGCCTGCAAAAAGGTTAATTGACATAATTTTCTGTTTTCCTACAAATTGCTCAGTTGCTTAGTAACTCCAGGTTTAGCTCAATTCATAAAGATATATATCAGAATTTATATTATTATATTAGATTCAAAAGAGATTCTTCGTTAGTATTTTGCTGTAACATTTTAAGTTTCACCACATCCCAAGTAACAAAATAATAATAAAGGAACTGTTAAAAAATAAACAACAAAATTATTGGAAATTCGTCAAAGCTTAGCATCAATATACAGGATGACTGGATGAACAAGGAAGATACCTGCAGGAGTTAGTAATCACCAACATAAAAAAACTGTATTATGACCAATAATAAATTGCAAATAAAAACATATTCATAAATTTTGATCGAGGTATTTTGTATGGTTTTTTTTATTGATGTATAATTTCACCCTTGCAAATATTTCCCTCGTTCAATTAGTCTGTATACAAAATTATGTTTAAAACACGGATATAATTTACGTTTTAAACGCAAGAGATCAGCATCACTGGGTAACCACGTTTATCTTAGATCTACAGCTATAGCACTGTCTGTATACTATGTTACCGATCATCACCAAACAACAGCTTGGCGAAATATGTCCATCAGCTACGTTCATCGATATTTGCTAATACGTGAGTGTAGAGGTGATTTTGGGTCACCTGCACCAACTCGTACTCGAGTGTAGACAGACCGTCCTTTTGAAACACTTTGTTTGTTTGTGCGAGGAGTTGATACCTGGAGAAACGGTAGAAGTAATGATAAGTATGTGCAACCATTTTTAGTTTATTAAGTATTAGTGTCCCCCGCGATCTCACCCTCTGTTTGCCAAATTTCATCAAAATCCTTTCCTTGTTACTCAATCATCCAAAAACGTATGATTGAGTAACAAACAAAGAAACATTCACTTTTTAAAAAAATAATCAGTAGAATTTTAAAGTATCGATAAAATATACATATCGATAGTATAGTCGCACTAGGTACAATGTTCAATATGTTTTGACATAGGACTTTTTGGCGGAAACTTGCGAAGTGATGTTGCGATTTCGATTAATTTTCATTAAATTCGTGTATTCTGAGTTTTATTTAATAATATCGGTGGTGTTTTGTCCAATAAAGATCAATCTAAGTGCACAAGTGAAATGAAAGCATGTATCGTGCGAACTTTTCAGGTTGTCCCAAAAAGTCCGTATAAAGTTTTAGTGGAACAGCCGCCGCCATTTTCAATAAACATGACCGGACTTGTACGGAGGAGGACAAGACTTTACAATAAAAAAAAATGCATTGACATACCTCTTTGGATTGGGTGATGATTTCTTGTGATCTAACATCGCATATCGCGCTATTGACATTTTATATCTTGCTATGTGGTAGTTCATTTTCTTTAACCTGCAAAACAGAAAATTGGTCAGGATTAATACACAGATTGTATCAGAAAAACTTTAATTGGCTTATGTTTAGTTTATCCGTATGTAGTTTGTTAATGATATTGGTTTAAATAAATAAAATAAATGTTAATCTTAGTTTTTAAGATATAGGTACTTAACCCTGAATAAAAATAATTTCCAAAATGTGCCTATTTATTACTACCTTATTTATTCTATTTTTAACTATTGTAATTACATCACTAAAGGTTTGTATCTTGTAACATACCTATAGAACATGTCATCGTCCTCGCCACCCCAGCCCCAGTACTTGTTGGAGAACCCATTGACCTTCGTAAATTGCTCCAGAGTTACCGCTGACACCCCACCAAATATGTCTTCGTATGGGAGCCTGAAATATTGGAAAATATGTTTCGTCTACTTTGATATTATTAGTTCGCTAACTAATAACTGATAGCGGAATCATGCTTCAAAAAGTAGATTATGCCCACGTTTTCAGGGTTCTGGTACAGATAAAATATCATTAAAATCAGTTTTGCAGTTCATTCGTGAAGTTCTAATGCAATAAATTTCAGCATATCCTGGAAGAGATAGCTATAAATGTTCTTTTCTTTTTTCTTGTGGGCACTTACTTGAAATTAAGTTTATCGATGGAAGCGGACATATGCCTCGGTTGCCTTGGGCAGGAGTACAAGTTCCTCGAGTCGAGAGGCAGCAGGTCAATGTCGTGGAAGATGAAGCACTGCCACCCGCCGGCCTTCAGCCGCTGAGCCTCCACGAAACCCACGTTCATTAGTTTGGCACGATTGAACTCACTGTTGCCTGGAATTGAACGAAACGTCACAATTACACGTGCAGTGAGTCGCTGGGCAAATGAGAAAACGACGACAAGGTTTAAAAAGAAAGTAAGTATAAAGGTACAAGTTCGAGACGGACCGCAGAACCGCAAACTGTAACCGAAAACTGCAAGCCACACTAGGTGCTTTCTATGAAAGCGCGGTGACATTGCAGCCTGCGCGTGCGGCTGCGGCACGCTTGGAATCAATTTCATAGAGATTCATAGAAACCAGTATAGCAGTAGACTTGCAGTTTGGGGTCTGCACTCCGTCTCGGACTTGCACCTTAAATGTATAAGTAAAAATGACATACCTTCTTGTTCAACAATGAATATTCCGTATTCTAGCTGTTGCTTCATTAAAAATGGATGCATGTGATTAAGGAACATTGCTAAATGTTGCTGACGATCTCTGTAACAAATTAATTATATTTTACTTTTATATTCCGTTTGCTGCTGAGGTATGAAAACAATTCAAAATGATACACAAATGTCGTAACAATGGTACATTACCTGTATGGCACGATAATGGCAACTTTATGTCTGGCAGTGCAATTTGGAGGCGAGTACCGACCGCCCCAATGTACTTCTGGGTACTTCCCCTCCACATAGTCTAGTTCCAATTCAGTCTTATTTACAGGAATGGGACCTAAAATTGTAATGATAAAACTATTTATTGTGCATTGTGCAATGTTAATATGTAAAACGTAATACCATAAACCAGGTCAAGTGTGTTTAGCAGAATCATTGGTATGAATGAATTCTTAAATTAATAAAGTGTATAGTTAGACTTACCTAAATCTGGAGGCATAGCGTCACAGAGCGGCAAAAAAGGTTCAGTTTTCTTAATGACACCTTCAGTTGTCACCAAATTCTTTATACTTTCCATTATCTTTGTAATCAATAGTGGTGTACTAACGTATGCTGGGTCTTGTCCAGTCATATTAGTTGTTATATTCTTCTGTTGTATATTATTAACAATTGTATTGTTACTTTCAGTCGTATTGACTCGTGTTATATTCGTAATAAATGTACTTGTTACATTTAATGTAACGTTTTTGGCGTGATAGTCTTTTGTTTCGGGGTTTTGTGACAAATTTGCTATGTTAACTTTAGGCCAGACCAACGGTGATTTTTCTGAGCTCCTGGAAACAATAATAAGTACATTTAAGGAGAAATAATACATACATGCGTAAATCTATTTATGCTTTTTGTACGTTTCCGAAATGAAACGCGAGTGAATATTATGTATCTCATTACAAGTATTTTTAATCGTCAATTGTTTCATATATTGATTTTTAATGTAAAAAAATTATCTTAAAATTCAAAATATAGTTTTTAAAATAAAATAATTTTAAACGCCTGTAAAGCAAACAACATTCAAATGCGTTCTTGTCGTCTACTACTCGTACATTAGAAACTTCATAGTACCCTTTCATACATATCTTTTGTAAATCTATATTTTAATTCCGCTTTAAAACAAGAGTGTGTTTATTTCTAGTGTTCAAGCTATAAGTGTCGCCGTTCGTAGGAAAGTTATGGATATTTTTCCGAACATGAATAAAATTTACAAAAGTATATGGAATGTGACGACGCAATCATAATGTTGACGGATTTGAATTTATCTCTAAGACAATCACTAGGTCTTAATTTATAGTAAACTGAAGATTGCCGTATAGAATAGGTTATATTAGGTACCTGATAGTAGGGTGCGAGACGTTGTATATCGGCGTGTAGAGATAAGTCCTGAGCGGCGAGGCGTCCAGTATAGATCCGCACAGGTACTCGATCAGCGCCAGCGCCAGCACGAGCAGCAACAGCAGGCGGAGCGCGCGCGTCGCCCGGCCGCCGCCCCCGCTCGCGCTCGCGCCCATCAACGCATCCGATGCGCGCGCGCACACCACCACCACTGACAACAACAACACACTTACATACAATACAACCTATCCAATCAATCTACCATTATATGTGTATGTTAGACCGAATACTGCTGACATGACATGTGTATACAGAGTCCGGTAAGTAGTACGACAATAGGTGGGCGGGTCACCTACCAACATATACACAAACAACCTCAGTAAAAGTGTCACCATTTTCGAGATATTTCGATATTTATATATATCGAAAATGGTGACTCTAAATGGTAATGACCGAATACTGCTGTGGATATCGTTATTAATAATAAGTTATTTAATTTAGTTTTTCCTACGTAATTATTAGTTCCATGGGACTAGGAAACCTATCCTAAAACCCTACCCTATCCCAAAAGGATATTTTAAATTATTATTAATAATGTATTTATCAATAATAATTTCTTTCACATTTATGTCGTTTACGCATATAAAGTAGTCAATTGCATTTGAAAATATTAAATGGCCTAAACACATTCAGTGATCATTGTTTTTAGGGTTCCGTACCCAAAGGGTAAAAACGGGACCCTATTACTAAGACTTCGCTGTCTGTCCGTCAGTCTGTCACCAGGCTGTAACTCAAGAACCGCGATAGCTAGACAGTTGAAATTTTCACAAATTATGTATTTCTGTTGCCGCTATAACAGCAAATAGGTACAAAAAACAAAATAAAATAAATATTTAAGGGGAGCCCCCATACAACAAACGTGAAGTTTATGCCGTTTTTACGGAACCCTTCGTGCGCGAGTCCGAGTCGCACTTGGCCGCTTTTTTTTAAATTTATTTTACTTTCGTTTGGCCGGTACCTAAATACAAGTTGTATAGTGAATTAGCAATAAATCGTAATGAACTTTTCATGGTAATCTGAAAACGATGATTACAAGATTTTCTTGATGTCCTACTTACGTAATAATAATAAATTCATACCTACTCGTACCAATTTTTATAGCACTTTTCAATTTCTCTAGATTAGATTCTAGTTTTTCTTATTAGTACCTACCTATAATGATTATTTTTAACATTGTATGCGAGTTCATTTATCAAAATAAATGTCTTTTCTTAGCGTTAAAGAAGCTATTTAAAGTCATAGGTTACGTAGTGGACCGGCTGAGATATGTTCACTCACTATCGCAAAAATTTACATCTACACACTTGTCACTACAAAAACAGAAAAGTATAACAGAAGAGTAATGAACAGTGAATACATTTTTCACTTCACGCCCATGTGAATGTAGCGAAATGGCCAAGCCACATATTTTGACTAAGGTGTAGAGTTAGGGCGTGTAGAGTTAGAAGCTGGGCTCTATATGAGATCTGATTACAGATTTTGACAGTGCGAGCCATATGGTGTCTTGGCAACACATTACATGAGAATGTTTTTGGTCGGATGCAATAGCCTCTAAAATAAGTAGCTGAACCGGCGACATCGCGTCCTAACCTTGCTTTTGAAAACGAAAGACTTCTCCACATAAAGAGAAAAGATAAGGCTATGGATAGCCATAGGGCTTGCTTATTTTTTTTTTTTATGTCACAAGTGACAAACGAGGCATGCGGGTCACCTGATGGTAAGTGACAACCGTCGCCTATAGACATTGGCAACACCAGGGGATTGCCAACGTGTTGTACACCTTATTACAATGCCTTAAAGGCGAACTGGCTCTCAAGTGCAATTGCCGGAACACACCAACAGGTGCTTGGCGACAGATTTTCAACTTGAGGGTGGTAGCCAGCCAGTCGAGTACTACAAAGTACCCTACCACCGTGCTGTGGTTTCCTCACGATGTTTTCCTTCACCGAAAGCTCAAGCTCATTGTAAGGATTCGAACCCACGACCTTCATCGCGGTATCCGACGTCACTTACCACTGAGCTATCATCGCCTTATTATATATCGATAACAGTATCACTCACTTCTAGATTTAAAAGATTTTGTCTAATCTATAGGATTGAAGTTTAAACTACACACGACAGATGGCGTTACATTCCTAGCAAATCGTTTCCACACGCGTGGATGAAGGAAAGGGTTCAGCTATTTTTTTCCGTGATCCGGATTTATTCGGGGAGAATCTGATATGCTCAAAACATAACTCCGAGGAACTGGGAAATATTTGAATTCTTTATGAAGTGAAAAACTGGTTTCACTTTGTTTTCATGTTGAGGTTTCAATATTTTAAAATTTGACCTGTGCGTCTTATAATATGTTGTAAGTTGCTGTAACTATGCATGTATGTACGTTACGTAAAAGTATTTATAATTAAATTGTTACTAGAACAACCAATTCTCCTAAAATAGTAGTTGACTCACCTTAACGGATGCGTGCAAAGAAGGAGCTCTGTGAAAGTGTCCCATTCTCTTCAATTAAGTTTAATAGACGACACGTTGTTTACTTCTCCCATATTGTCCCAATATCTGTAACAAACATGCAAATTGCTATAAAAAAGAAACAGGGGTAAACAACCTATATCTAAGTGGAACAAAATGTAAATTTGACAAACAATAAGTACCCAAATGTTCGAGTGAGCACTCATTCCGTAAAGTCATTTTTTGTCGCTGATTGTGTATCTTTAGTTATTAGATATCAAAGCTTATGTATTATCAACCCCACACTGGGTTTCGGACTAGTCAGTACTTGGCCTAATTTACGTGAGTCAAAAAGTCCTCCCCATAGATGTCGTAAAAGAAAAATTAAACCATGCTGCGGCAGCTTGTACTGCCACTAAATTATCATCATATTTTTATAAAGCTATTTTTATAACTTTTATTGACATTTATCGCTCAATTTAATGTCATAATAACAAATATAAACCTCTGTTTACTCGTTTAACTGGCCTCTTAAATTTTTTACTTCCTTGGCGACCCACTTTGTTTACGCTTCTTAATTTCGCCGCGACTCGTTGGTTTGGCACCCCTGTAGTCGGTACCTCTATAAAAAACCTCGCTTTAGTTTTATTAAACATCCCCTAGAGAGTAGTGGACTACATTGAAGTAGATTGTCACGCTTCGATGCGGGGTTTTAGAAAAAATCTCTCTTAGGTACTTATATCAAAGTTAAATATCACTCAGTCATATAAAATGACGACAATTAATAAATCTTTTTATTATTCTGTTTTTCACTATTCACGTGGTAGCTAATATATTTATACCCTAATTTTCAATTTAATCTCTTTCTCTCTCTAATTTGGTTAAAATTTTGTTGGCCTTTATTGTGGCAATAAAAATCCAGTTCATTGGATCATACATTGTGAATCAAAATATACCACAAGGGCGAGCTTTATAACTTGTACTGAAATAAATAAAACGCCTTAACATCCCCCTGTAACATCCACCATTAACATTTTAAATGCAGCCCTTATTTCGCGTTGGCGAATAAAAACGCAGTGTACGTGCTCTTAGGCCTTAACGACGTCATTTGTAGGGCTGAAAAAAAAACCGGAAACAAAATATACAACTTGGCTAACAAAGGGTTTACAGGAAAGGCGTCGATCAATAAATAAGGGGTCTAAAGGCTGTTTCACATCAATTTGGGGATCGGGGAGTCGGTAAATGCTTCCGTAGGACAATTGGATTCGACAGCCATTAGTTATGATAACTGCAGGTCTTGTGACGTCACCTTTATCCTCCCTTTATTTTGTGATTGTGAGTTGTGAGTTTAGTGAGTGTTAGCTGAATACAGCCGGATGTCTTACAAGCAATTTGAGGAGTTATATTGGAGTCGGTGAGTGAAATGAAATATATTTTTACTTAATAAGGCTTTTATAGGCACTTTTGATAAAGACCACATCGGTTAGAAAGGCTGCTTTTGTTGAGAGGAGCCGGCAATATTCTTTCATAATCTACACTAATATTATAAATGCGAAAGTGTGTCTTTCTGTCTGTTACCTCCCATGCTTAAACCGCTGAACCGATTTAGATGCAATTTGGTGTGGAGATAGATGGAACCTTAGAGAAGGACAAAGGATAAGATCCCTCGGGAACGCAGGTGAAACTGCGGGGCGGAAAACTAATAGGTATATAGTAAACGGGAAAAATGTATTGTAGCAACGTAATTTTTCTCTATCAGACTATGTAGCTTTATAGTCTGTATTGTAAAATTTCTGATAGGTACCATATCACCTTAATAATATGACGTCACAAAAATATTAAAAAACATAAAAAATTCTACTGAACTTCTTAACAAAACTAGCCCACAAGAAAACAAATTCACCGTCTGTTTATCGATCTGAGGAGTTAGCAGATCGCTTACTTAAGTAAACGAAGATCCGATCCGTATTCCATCTGGCAATCTACTTTGGTATTCGGTACCCTAAGCTACAATATTCAGTATGCAAGCTCACTCATGTAGAATTCCGTTTGTAGTTCGAAATGCAAAAGGCAATGTATCACTTAATAATATGAATCGCCGGTGCAAGTTATATAATAATAACTACTTCTAATATAAGTATATATAATATAATTAGGAATCGAATAGAATTTAATTATCTATGAAACCCATTCAAAAATAATTGATTAAAATAGTTTAGTTAGTTTAATTTATGGTAATGAGTTTATTTAAATATAGGTACTGAGTTTGAATTGTATTTTGGTTGATTTTTAATTTGAAAGTTCAAAGTTCTTTATTTGTATAATGTGGTACAATATTGGAGGTACTTAGGTACTTATAAAAAATCCTTCACACATAAAGTAATTTTAGCATAAAAATGACATTTTATACATAATTTTATCATGTCGAAGTAGTAAATAAAAAATAAAATATCAAAACCCAATTCTATGAATATGGAACAATGTAATAGGTATTTCACTCTGAAATGTTTAAAAAGACTTAATAAAAAAAACATAATTCAATTAAATAAATTAGTAGGTAACATTCAGACAATTGTTTACATTATATAATCAATTAATATTTTATCACAACTTATTTACTAGATACTATGTATTATAAATTCATTCATCAAGTGAAATCATGAAAAATGGGTTTTCCGAAACCAGCAGGTAAGAATTCTCGTACATTCCTACAAATAAATAGTGAGCTTACAGATACTGATGGATGGACGAATGAAAATGTATCCGTAGAGATCCGTAATTTATCTGCGGAATCCAAAACACATTATTTAAGTGCAGGAAGGGTCAGAAAAAGTCCCGCATAAAGGGCTGATCCATTTTCCGGCCAAGGGTTTTGAAATGCCCAAAAAGTTACCAAATTCACCCTTCGTGTGCACAATGTACTTTATTCTATAGAAAGAGTAATGCATGCTTTTATCGTTTATGATGCAAACAAGGTTTTTCACCATGAAAAATCGTGTCAAAATTATGTAGACTTTGGAATACGGTGGTTTATTAAATAGCGAAAAAATGCCGTAAAGGTATTGGTTAGGCTAGAAACTTAGAATAGAATAGAATAGATTTTTATTTGTGAACTGTAGGTTACATAAAGATCTTACAAAATAAATACATAATTGCCCGCCACATGGGCAACAAACAACTTTTAACAAATTTTAACATTGTTAACATTATTGTATGGAAAATGAAAACTTTGAGTTAATATTTTAAATAGTATCTATACATTTTACGAACGTAACAGAGTATTATTGTGTAATGTAACACTCAAATAAGTTAACTTAAAAAAAAAATTTTTTCCAAGACAGTAGGTAGATAGATGTCAAAAACATCAACATTGTGTGCAAAATTTCAGCTCCCGTTTGTTGAGTCGGTACAGTAGAACGTTTAAAATTTTATTGCAAGATTTGACACAAAACTAATAGGTGACGTTAAAAAAAGCTGGTAATAATAATTGAAGATTCCAAAAATTAATTACGTCATAGCTCAAACATTAGGGATTGATGAATAGCGAAGCGAATATTCACAGAATTAGGTTTCGCTATAAATTATTCGAGAGTTCAGGAAATAGTAAAAAGTTATGGGATAGCTCTCGTCTGGAGAATAACAAATCATTCGCTTTTTATTATCTTGAATCGGAAAAACAATGTCGAATGCTAACTGTAAAAACCGGCCAAGTGCGAATCGGACTCGCGCACGAAGGGTTCCGTAAAAGTGGCAAAAAAATCACGTTTGTTGTATGGGACCCCCTATAATATTATTTAATTCTGTTTTTAGTATTTGTTGTAATAGCGGCAACAGAAATACATCATCTGTGAAAATTTCAACAGTTTAGCTATCGCGGTTTTTCAGATACAGCCTGGTGACAGACAGACGGACGGACAGACAGCGAAGTCTTAGTAATAGGGTTCCGTTTCTACCTTTTGGGTACGGTACCCTAAAAACTAAAGATAATAGGTTTAAATTGCTTTCTATCGATTTCCGTAGTTCTCGATTCCTTATCTGATTAAAAATGCTGAATTGAATAATACTTAGACGGTAACATTCAGCATAAGCCTTCTTTTATTATTTTTCAGATATGTATGTGATAGAGCGGTTCATCTAGAATCCAAACCTGGGTTCGATTCCCGGGTTGCAAATTGAAATTGACATTTCATGGTTCATTAATAATGATCACCTGTATAAAGTCCGAGATTAATAATGTGTGGGAGGGACGGCGTAAATTCTTACCACTTGTCTATCACATTGACACTTCAAATATATCGGTGAAATGTAGAAGTCCTACTGTGCTGATACCACTGTCAATCTCTTCACGTACCCACATACATATATTGGACATCAAATTGTATTTTTTTAAAATTTTTATTTTACTAATTTGCGAATTTTAGTGAACCAAACAACAAAAAAAAATCTATAAAATTACATTTTTATGCAAATTTAATGGCTGCGCGTGACGTTTTTTCATAATGAAGCCCTGAATATACCGAAAGGGTTCTAATCTTATTTTTTAAATTTATTACGTGGACTAAGTCGTAATTCGTTTTTATTTTAATGTTACCAACATTTGAACAATTGCGGGATAAATATTTATTATCAATAGA
Organism: Ochropacha duplaris; assembly: GCA_951361185.1. Lineage (NCBI taxonomy): Eukaryota > Metazoa > Arthropoda > Insecta > Lepidoptera > Drepanidae > Ochropacha > Ochropacha duplaris. The sequence goes on along the minus strand of OX592704.1, from coordinate 3,152,344 downwards.
AAGTGTCTCATCACATTGGTAGGATGGGGTAAAAAAACAATGCGGCATGAAGCATGCAAGTGCAGCAGCCGAATGCATAAAATTGATAAACATTTCAATTAAAAAAAAAGCCAATTTAGTCAGAACTATGGTCCAAAAATAATTAATAAAAAATGGTATGTAATATACCTACATAATCGTTAAAGGTTTAATACTGTAGTAATAAGCGACATGTGAAAAACTTTTATGTAAAAATATTATGCCTATATTTCTTAGTGGCGAGACATTTATTATGTATGTTTGCGTTTGATTGAAATCAATAATATCAAATTAGATACCCAAGCTAAGAACACATTATGGTTAAACAAGATACAATTTATAAAGGAAAAATCCAATTACGTTTCCTTAAAAGCAGAAAACTATTCATTTGATGTCCTTCTACCAAAGTTGTGGAATTTCTGTAATTCAAACTGCACGGTGGAGACAAGCTTACTGACATTCAATTTACTACTTCACGTTTTAAGGTACATGAAGAATAATGTTATTTATTTAAGCTTGACTCACCGTTATTTAAATAATTGCTTGCATTATAGAAAGACATGCATGTTGATGAAATGCAAGTGTGTCAGGTGCGTTAGTAAGAACCCTCAACTACAAATACTAGACCTTATACATGGTGTCCCGTAATTAGTAAGACAAATTAAGGGGGAGATAGGTGGGCAGGTCACCTACCCAATATACAGTATACTCTATCAATAAAAATGTAACCATTTTCGAGGTATTTCGATATTTAAAATTTTTATGTAAGTATTGATTTAGAATTTTAGATATTAAATATCTCGAAAATGGTGACACTTTTACAAAGGTAATTTTTGTATATTTGGTAGGTGACCCGCCCACCTATCTCCCCCTTCAGTTTGTCCTACTACTTACCAGACAGCCTGTATATAAACAATTGCATTATTATCATCTACCTACTAACAATATAAAGAGATAAACATTATATGTTTGGATATAGGAGGTAATCTCCGAAACAGCAGACCCAATTATGAAAATTCTCTCACTAATAAGAAGTAACATTATCCCTGAGTGATATAAACTAAGAGTAATCATTTCAAAAACCCAGGCAAAACCGCAGGGTGTAAGCTAGTTTTTAATATACATGAATAACGATGAATAGTACGCGGATAAAATATTGGAAGCCACTGCTCTGGAACATTTCCCTGATAAGTGACCTTATGACGTTATTCGGGGTTCAAACCATATGAGTTATCACCTGTCTCACTCAGGTTATTAAACTTTCCCCTCAGATTATTTATGTGGAATTTTGTTATACCTGACCGTAGGATATTTACGGGAGTAAATCTATATAACTTAGAAATAAAATCTTTAAATTTCAATACAAAATCATATTTCTTATTACCATGCAAAATTACCTATTAAGTTTTCGTTTGGATTTAATGAAAAATTCTAGATACTCAGCCTACCTGCCTGTGTACCTACGTATATTTGTTTTATTAATAATAATAATAAAATATATTTATTTCTCTTCACAAAAAGTAGGTTACTAACTAAAAGCTTATTTCTAAATATATTTACTAACCTATATTTGTGAGAGACTGGTGCCTGAGATACTACAATACACTTAACTATTTTTATTTTTATTAAAAGTGAATAGTAGGTACAAAATTACAAACGTGATAAAACTCTATTCAACACAATAGTGTCATAAGAGTAATCTAATAACAGCAAAGGCAATTAACATATAGCTAAGACCTCGATTAACCGCTTAGTAATAGTACACAAAATACTATCGTAGCTAATAAAGCCGGCACGATTGTATTTATTGCCCTATTCAGCGCAGAGCCTTCAGAGGCTGCTATGCGTATTTACCTGAATTATTGAGGTCGACCGAGCTATTTCAGTGGACTTATTAACAATCTGTTAATGTGACAAGGTCACACGCCCCAGATGAAACTGTTTTATACTCGATCTGCTATTTTCCTAAGATTTCTCTGAATTATTCGCGGTGATAGCGGTTTCAGTGGCTTTCCCACGGACAATATCCTAAAGAAAATTTACTAACTCTGGAGTTCAAATTTTAATCATTCTGAAAGATGGAAATGAGAAATTCTCCATGTAAAAAATATGTTTTTTAGAAATTTAAATTCAATTTCTCTTTGTATGTTTAAGATTTTTATTTTTTTATTCTGGATAGGCTTGTGTTTGACTACAATCTCACTATGGTAAGTGATGATGTGGCCGAAGGTGGTAAGCACGCAAAGCCTAGATGGGATACTTCATGTCTATCATTAAAGGATCATTTTTTGTCGCATAATATTGATTAGCCACTCCGTTAAATATATTCTAGTATCTACAGTACTCCATAGGGGCATCCAACGTATTTCCGGGAAACTTATTCCGAAACTGAATGCGTAACTCCGCCGGTTCATAAGATTTACTACCGCATTTTATGTAGTACGTGTATTCTAAGCCACGATTGTGATTATCCGGAACTAAGGGACTGATTTGAATGATTTTTTCGTATAATTCCACCATGAATAAGGCGTGGGCGTATCTTTATCCGGTTTCGTTCGGATAAAGTAACGAATTATTTTCGGTTGGGAGTTATTAGAGTATTAAAAGGGATGAAATATTTTCATTCGACGCATTTATTAAAAAGGATTGGAAATTCTATGATACCGAATAATGAAAATTCTCTGAAAAATTCCTACGGGAAAGTTTAATATGCAGGGAAATTTTATACAAAATTATCTAATGTTCCCAAGGTTTTTTTTTTAATATAGAATGGAAATTCAAGACAGACACGTTTTTAGGGTTTGGTACCCAAACGGTAAAAACGGAAACTCGCTATTACTAAGACTCTGCTGTCCTTCTGTCTGTCACCAGGCTGTACCTCATGAACCGTGATAGCTAGACAGTTGATAAATAAATTTTTGTTTTAAAAAAAAGCAAGAACTACAAGATTTGTACGGAACCCTCGATGCGCGAGTCCAACTAAGTTCTAGTAAGTACCTTCGTAAGTTGTTATATTCACGTATTTAGACCAGGTCTTGGCATATCACGCAGTTCTACTTGATTAATGTTGAATTTCCCGCCAATCTGCCGCTAGCTGGCACGCGCTTCAACGAATCATTACACACGAAACGTAGTCGAATGAAAAATCGACTAAATTTACTGAAAATATCGACTGAATCGTTTGGAATATTTTATAACCGTGTTTTGATTAGTTCAGGATTAATGTTCCGTGATTGATCAAATTAGTTTCATTTAATTAGAAACCGCTACTATTAGCAGTCTCTAAGGCAATGATAGCTCAGTGGTAGTGACGTCGGATAGTGTGGCAAAGGTCGTGGGTCCGAATCCCATGTGTCCCGGCAGTTGTACCTAAGAGCCAGTTGTCTTTAAGGCATTGTGATAAGGTGTACAATTCATTGTCAATCCCCCTGGAATTGGAATTGAATAGGCGACGGTAGTAACTTACCATCAGGTGACCCATTTGCATAGTTGTTTGTCACTTGTGGCATTAAAAAAGTGTCAAATTTATTCAAGATTATGTTCATTTGTTAGTTAGTATGTGTACAATGTTTTTCGATGCCAGAGTGTTTGTTCGTAATTCTACTAGATAATCACAAATTAATACATGACATGGTTTAAAGTATATTTTAAGCAAGTACCTTGTCTCTTTTTGTTGTGACGTTAGAAAGTGATGAATATCTGCCGTTCCTCATTACATCAGGGTTTTTACAGGCCTTGAAGTGTATAGGAACTATAGCTCACCGCTATAAATATGTAATAAACTACCCTCTTTTCATGGTTCTAGGTTTAGGCATTGCGTTGATCTTTCATAAAATACCAGCTTTCTTCTCCATGGTTTTACTCACTATCCCTCATTATACACCGGATTGAATAAAAAAACTTGAGAGGTGTCAAGGGACACCCGGATGGAACGAAGTTATGTAAGTTATATAAGTCGAGAGAGTATATATATATATAAATAGAAATGAAAATATCTGGCTTGCTTTCTATAAGAGAGAGAGAGAGAGACAGACAGAGAAACATGCGCACGCCGCACAGCGGTCGGTGACTTTTGTCACCGACACAAAAAATCACCGACATCTTTTATGTCGGGGATTTTTTTTCCGTCTAGCCCCCTTTCATATTTCATAACGCGCGATAAGGAACTTCGTTCCAAAAAGCCTATTTTAGTAGATGCTAACGTTATAAAAGAAACCTGTGAGGAAAAAATTAAGTATCTAACGCCAGGGTGTGCGGTAGTAAGCGGTAGTAAGTCAGTCAGGCTAGGAAACGTCTTTTATAGGTATAGATTACGATATATTATGGTAGACAGGTTTGAGCGTTCACTTGTAGAGTTTTTGTAGAGTGTAATAAATTCCGTCCGGTCATAAAGATTTTTACAGTTATTGGAAACTATAATCCCAAGTAATTAAAGTATTTTCTGGTCTGAAATAGTAGAATATAAATAGCAACTGAATAATTCAAGATAACTCCCAGAAACACCTACCATAATAAACTCAGTTAAGTTTTAACAACTAAATTAAAACATCTCAAAATAATAGACTAATACATCGATATAGGTATAGACTAGATTTAGGGTCGGCGCAAAAAATACGTCTCGGTAAATAAGAGCGCATTTGAAAAGTGAGCTCTTATTTTGTTTAGTTTCGTTTGAACACAGCCAATATAAACACGTCTCACAATGCCGCAGTGTGTATTCAAAAGTTGCAAAAATAATGCTCGAAAAAGCAATTTAACGGTCGGAGTATCTTACTTTCGGTAAGAACATAAAGAAGAGAGATATTTTAAGCTTTAAAGTAACAAATAATATAAAATTTTGTACAAAATTACATATTTTAAACCACGCTACCAACGCTACAAATGTTTGGCCAAACTCGCCAACACACGCACAAACTTCGAAGAAGAAAAAATAAACGAAACAAAACGATGTAGCTCTCAAGGCGAGAACGGGAAAACAAACTTTATTCGTTGCATGTTAAGGTTGATTTCACACTAAATGTTCTTTAACTTATGTCTATTTCTTTTAAGTGACAGGAGTAGTTTATTGCTTTGCTCGTTTTATGTGACTAATGATCGTAAGTATTAGATAATATTTTGAAGATTTGTGACTTTATTACTGGGTGCTATGGTTGTAATTAGGTTGAACTTAAAACTGTTTTAAAACATTTCTCTCCCTTTGTTAATAAACAAATGTAGCTGTAAAAGTATATACTCACGCGGATAGCATTTAGCTTGGATTTTGTATGTGACCCAGAATCTAGTCTATACCTATATCGATGGACTAATAAGTAGAGTAATATATTTTTTAATGACAAAATGATTTTGGCAAAATTAGAATAAAACGAAGGATAATTTTGGCAATGAGGATCTTTATAAATAGGTAAACTTTTGTATTTTATTTGGATTGCGCGGTCCAAATGGAGAGTGGTCCGAAAAAACTGAACACCTATATTACTTACCTACATAACTACTACAGACTCCCAACCCTTCTAAATCAATCACGTAAATCAGATCAGAGTCGCAATCTCGTTCACTTTGGGCTTTTTAGACCCCTCACTGCGTTCATAGCGTTAAATATTTACCTTCACGATACGTTGGGTTTGTTCAAGTTTCGCGTCCTGAAAACGACGTTCCTAATTAGGTTTCATTGCTTAAACTGTGACTCGAATTCTTTGAAGCGTGAAAGCGTTTTGAAGTTACAATTCTGTTTAGTTGTACAGATTGGGTCACGGTCAAATTAAACTCTGTGTTAACGTGTTGCTTTTAATTTCGAAAAAGAGCTATTGAATTGTTAAGTATATATTTTGTTAGTACCCTTAAATAAATAAACAACGAATTCGAAAAATATCATTCATGTCCTGTCGGCAAAAAAGGTATTAAGAGTTGGCTTTTGATTCTATTTCTATTCTATTCTTTTCCTAAGGGAATCCAAACAATCATTACTTAATGCACACGACAAATAGTTCCTAGCACACGTAGCAAGTTATTAATCCAAGCGTCAGGAAACAAAACGTTACCTTTATCAACCGTTTTTTTTTTTTTTTTTTTTTGGGGAGGACTTAAAGGTGGAGGTCTGAGGGACCATAGACACCCTTACGCGGACTTTTCGGTGAGCGCTTAGGGCTCTCAACCGAGTTAATTTTAGACGACTGACCGCTGAGGGCGCCCCAGTTGGGGCACGAACCTCGGCTCAGGGCGTCGTCGAGGGGACACAAAAGTGGGACGGACTTCGCCTAAGCGATTTAGAGGAGTTTTAAGGGACAGTCGGATTACTGGTGCGGCTCGGGCCGCCGTTAGTTACGGGGGACGAGACTGACTGAGTGGGACGTCGCGACGGGCCTCTCCGGCGAGGGCGGAAACGCGGGCGGTGTTGTTGTTGTTTCTTCAGGGCTGCGCGAGCCTCCCTATCCTTAATCTGAGCTAGTGTTATTGGGTCATCCGGCTCGCTGAGAGCGAGTTTAGGCCTACGGATTTTTGAAATCTCTGAAGGAGTATAATTGGCTGATTTTACTATTAATGGGTTCGCGTGGTTTAGGGCACGATCGTAATAGTGGCGTGAAGCGCGCTTAATGAATTGTTTAACTGTGGGCAGATTGAGGTCTATGTGTAGATCTAGGTTGCGCATGTACCACGGGGCGCCCGTGGCTTTGCGCATGAAGCGGTTCTGAACCACTTGGAGGCTATGGATCAGCCTAGGGGATGCATGTGCGAACACAGTGCATGCATATAGCATAATGGGGCGGATGCACGCGGTGTATAATCTCACCTTGCTTTTAAGAGCAAGTTTGGACTTTGGGTTAAGCAGGAAATGAAGGCGACCAGACACAAAGAGGGCGCGTGCGCGTACCTTCTTAATGTGGCTGGAGAAGGTCAATCGATCATCCAGGGTTACACCGAGGTATTTGGCTTGCTTTTCCCAAGGGATCGGCTCGCCGAACATAGTGACTGGAGAGGGGAGAGTGGGGCCAAATTTCTTGTCGGTCCTGTAGAACAGGACCGCTTGACTTTTGGTGGGGTTGATTTCGATTCTCCATTTCCTAAACCAAGCACCTAGAGTGTTGGTCGCGGTTTGGAGAACTTTAGCAATGGCCGAGGGGCATAGGCCTGAGTAGTAGATTGCGGTGTCGTCCGCGAATAGAGCTAGCTGCGCTTTGCTAGTTTTAGGGATGTCACTCGTATAGAGTGTAAACAACAGGGGGGACAGCACAGAGCCTTGGGGGACTCCGGCTAGAATGGGGTGGGAGGAGGATAGCGCTCCTATTATTCGGTAGCAAAATTGGCGGTTCGACAAAAAGTCTCGTATGATGGTCACGAGTCTGTCAGGCACTCCGAGTTTGTACAGCTTATATATTAAGCCGTTGTGCCAGACTTTGTCGAAGGCTTTAGCTACATCAAAGAAGAGGACTCCGGTTATTAGATTTTTTTGATATTTGGCTGAGATGTGTTCAACAATACGATGGACTTGTTGAACGCACGAGTGTTTAGTTCGAAAACCAAACTGCTCGTCGGGAATGAGTTTATTAGCGTCGGCATACGCTTTGAGACGGAGATAAATTAATCTTTCATACATCTTGCCCATGACATTGAGCAAGCTGATGGGACGGTAACTAGAGGGCTCGGATTTAGGTTTGCCGGGTTTGGGGATCCCAATTACTTGAGCTTTTTTCCACTGGTGTGGGAAAATGTTATTGGAGAGGGCAGCGTTAAAGATAGCTGTCAGGAGCATGATGAGGGTAGCCGGGAACAGCTTGACCACTCTATTTGTGATTTTATCCGAGCCCGGGGCTTTCCTAAGGCGGAGGTCCCGGATGATCTGCTTGACCTCGTCCGTGGTCACGGGAGGTAGGGGGTCTTCCTCTTCGTTGAGAGGGGGTGGGGGTAACGGGAGAGAAGCTCGCCGTTCTACTTCGGAATTGACTTCCTCCAGATGGACAGGGTCGATAGGGAGGGAACTGGGTGTACATTGGAGCTCTAGGCTTTCGGCCAGGCATTCGGCCTTTTCTTCGTCTTCGAAGGCGGGTGGAAGGTTGGGCCTTTTTAGAGGTGGAATAGGGGCAACCGTGTCCTTGGTTAGGGCACGTGAGAGTTGCCAAAAGGCTAGGTGGGAGGGTTTGATGTCGATCATGGTCTGGTTCCAGTTGTTTTCGCGTGCCTCAGCCACTCGTTCCTTGACGGCGCGGTGGAGAGTACGCAGACGGACGCGGTTGTTTTCGGTTGGACGACGATCGTAAGCGCGCATGGCTACGTTCTTTTCCCTAATCAGGTCACGTACGTCGTCGGGCAAGCGCCAGCGTCGATTGCTCTCCACTGGTACTGTCCGAGAGCAATCGCTAATGAGCGATTGCACGTGGCTGGTTAGGGAATCGATTGCGCCGACAGCTTCATCAGCGGTGACTATGCTGCTGGGGATTTGATCGAGGTGGACGGATGAGGCAGACTTGAGGCTTTCGCCCAGTTTGTCCCAGTTCGTCACTACCTTGGTAATAGGGGACTGACCTGAATCGGGGGGGCCTGCGTTCGGTGTAAGCTCTAAGATTACAGGTCGGTGGTCGGAGACTAACTCGTGGTGCACTGTCACATCGTGTATGCCTAGGCTCACATTTTGCAACAGTGCTACATCTAGGATGTCAGGTCTGTGGTTAAGTACGTCAGGAAAATGAGTTGGTTCTGTGGGCGCAACTAAGTCGATATTTAGCGGCCCTAGTAGGGATTCTAGAACAATACCTCTGGAGTTAGTCGTATGACAGTTCCAGAGGCGGTGTTTCGCGTTTAGGTCGCCCGCCACTATGACAGAGCTTCCCAAGTCGAAAAGGGTTTTCAAGTCTCTTCTGAGTGATAGTTGGATGTCGCTAGACTCGCGGGAGGGGGAAACGTAGGCTGAAACCAGAATGATTGACTCGTGGCCAGTCATGCCGAGCCTGCAGACCGAGGCTTCAATGTACTCGAGAGAGGGCTGATCCATGGGGGAGCAGTACAAGGACTTTTTGTAGTAAATGAGGGTTCCACCGAGGCGGGAGTTGAGCCTATCGTTGCGAACTATCTGATAGTTGGCAATCTTTGGGTCCCTGTTAAAGGGTTTGAGGAAAGTCTCTTGCACTAGGAGTACGTCAACGTCATGATCTCTCAGGAAGTTTGCGATTTCGTCACGTTGACCACCAATGCCGTTGGCATTGAAAAAGCCGATTTTTACGGAGCGGGGTTTTATTCTGCACACAGTTGTACAATCCATTATGGGTTAACTTGGAATTGAGCTAATGACGAGAAGAGGCGCTCGAACCTCATGGCGATTGTAGCGAGGGCACGACCGTTGCCTTCGTTCATCCTAATCTGGTGGGCTAGTTCCCTAACTTCGCTGGGGTTGAAAGCTTCAGCGAATCGTTCCACCAGGGCGAGATCCGGATCAACGCCGAGGGGGGGGTTTTGTTCCAGCATGGGCTGGTTTACGCGACGAGGTGCCATTTGCACCGGTTTAGAGACAGCGCGAGGGGCGGATGGTAAGGGAGGGGAGTTAGGCCCAGCTGAGGGCTGGGGCTGTGGGGAGCTGCCAGTTGGAGCTGCAGGTGCGGTCTGAGCCGCGAAAGGGGGAAGGGGGAAGTGCCTGCTATTATAGTCAAACACGCCCCAGGGGGAAGGGCGCTGCGGGGCCAGATGGGCCTGAGCAGCGGCTTCAAGGGGTGGTGGGCGGCGTGTGGCGTGCTGAGTCGCGTTGTAAGATGGGCGGGGACGAGGAGCTTTTGGGCACCCGCGGTAGTTGGCGGTGTGACCCAGCTGTTGACACAGCACGCAACCTGGTGGTTCCGTTGTTTCTGAGGGGTTCTTGGGACGGTCGCATTCCTTTGTGGCGTGCGGCTTAAGGCACTTTACGCACCTGTCGGGTGCGAAGCAGTTTCGGGCAGAATGGCCATAGAGCTGGCAATTATGGCACTGGGACGGGAAGCGTCCCTTTTTGGGAGCCTCAACGGATATGCCGGTGAGGTCGCAAACGTGCCGGATCTTAAAGATGGCCTTGCCGGCAACGCCACGGTCAAGGGTGACGAATACCATTTGGTAGGGTGCGTGACCACGCCCCTTATACATGCGGTGTACGCTTTGTACAGGGAGGTTTTGCTCTATGAGCGAGGCCTTGATGTGCTCGACATCAATCTCAATGGGTATGTTTTTGATGACGACCCGAAGGGATCGTTCATCAGGGAGAGTGTAGGTGTGGAAGGCCACCTTTCTCTCCCGAAGCATTTTGGTTAAGGCTCTGTGGTCGTCTGAGTTGGCCACTGTCACCTTGATCCCGTGTTCGACGGGGCGAGCGGACAAATAATTGACTCGGTGCGACTTGCACCACGAGGAGACATCCGTCCACTTCCCCTTATCCTGAATGAATAGGGGGGGTGGGGAGTCCTTTTTGGCGGGGACTTGGGACTGGGAGGATGAAGCTCCCGGCGTGGGGGTTGGTGGGCTCACCGGGGTGAGTGGGGCTACCTCGCGTAGAGAGGTAGGGGTTGGGGTCGGGGAGGAGGGTTTAGCTGCTTTTGCAACTGCTGCCTCTTCTAAGGGCTTCTTAGCGCGCTTGCGCTTGCCCCGTTTGCCGACTACGGCAAACTCACCTTCATCCTCTTGCGAGGGAGGGGGTGCCGCGTTTGCCGAGGCAGGGGGGGTCTTGGTAGGAGTGGGAGGCTTGTCGTCTGGCTCAGATTGAGCTGACATCGCGGACGGAGGGCGAGATGGAGATGGGGGCCGGCTAGAAGGGCGGCTCGGAGGGCGGCTTCCGGAAGGGAGGCTACCATACCTCTTCATGAGGTAATCGACTATGGCTTGATCCTGGAGGAGATCCTCCAGGGTCTCGGGTTTAGTCTGGCTGGCCATAGTGGCCAGCCAGGGGGACCTACTTTTAAACCTAAATTTTAACTCCCAGGTGGGTGTTCCTGGGGTGAGTAGTACACTCCTGACCGGGGATAGGCCAGGAGGTGTGTGACGACGGGGTGTGCCCTAAGCTAGTGCTTCCGCTGTTGAAGCTTTATTAGCAGCGGAGTTCCTAAGTCCCTGCCTAGCGATAGCTGGGGTCGACTAGGGAAGCCCCCAAGGCCGACTGGTCCAGCCCCGTCCGGGTTTGCGTTTGCCAGAAGGGCAACCGCGAGCGGCCGGGTCACGCTCGAACTAGCTTCGTTAGCACCGTTAGGTATCCGCTAGCCCACCACTAAAATGCGTGGATTTCGCAAGTGGTTTGTGTCGTTCCAGTCAAGGCCGCCTCGAGTAAAAATACAGAAGTATTAATTACTTTCAGCAGCGACAGTGACCAAAACGGCACGGGTGGGTGGTAATGAAAATTACCGTTTGGGTGTCGTTTTGGACAGTGAGCCTCCTCCGGTAAAATACGAGAAGTATTAATTACCGGAATTGGTCCAATGAACAATTCGACGGTGTGTCGATTTAGTCAGAGTTGCCCTCAGTGATATACGTGAAGTATAACTCACTGAGTAGTGGCGACAGAGACCAAACCAACGGAATGGCGAGGTAATGAAAATTACCGGACCGAATAAAAATTCGTGAAGGAGGCGGAGTAGAGCGCAGAAACACGTCCGCACGGTACGACGGCTCGAACAGGCCTTTATCAACCGCTAACAGTTGCACACTTTACAGATGCTGCGCATATTATAGTCGCTATCTCTCTCGCTCACGACCATTTGTTGAACTTTAGAAAGAGCTGATATTATGCGGATTACGCAGAGTGGTCGGATCTGGCGATGCAAAACCGCAAACCGAGCCAGCACAAACTTTATCTGCAAGTTGTTCCTTTGTGTGAATACACATTGACGCATCGTACGTGCACATACATGCATATGCAGACAATTACATTTTAAAATAATGTTATCTCTGCCGAAATTGAGTAGAATAGGAACTATAAAAAACTACGGGACCCAAAATGTTCCCTGCCACGTAAAACGGTAATTACGGACTTTATTTCAACGGAAAAACAAAGCAGTTTGTACATCTTCACTTACAATAAAAAAGCACTCAACATTTCATCTACATCTGCGCCTAATGCTTCCTTTAAATGTTTTTTCCCAAGTTAAACTAAATTAATCACAAACTTACGCTTTGGCCCCAATTATTTACGAGTTATATCCCGAAGGATTTTGTTTTTCTCAACCGAAGACATTTCTTTCATTACCCTTTGAATTTAATCTTTTGTAAGTCTGATAACAATGGGTTAGCTGATGAATTTAACGCGGTGTTAAAGCTTACTCCAAAATTAAAGTAAGGGTTTTAATGAAAAATAACTTTGTTTCATGAAATAATTCTAGCGTTTTTAATAAAAGCGTTGTCAGCTGTTTTAACCGGAATTTTTCTTTCTTCGAATTATTTTTCATCGTGTTACTAGAGTGAGTATAACTTGCGCTTGAAGGCTTCCGTAGTTTTAATTCGTTAAATATTGTGGGCAAAAAATGCTGCGGTAGGATAGTATTTTTTCTAATTTTATTAAATTTTTTCTAATGTTCCTTAGGTCTGCGCCGTCGCTCCCTTACCTTTCGAAAGTTTGTTACAAAGGCAGAATTAAACTGTCCTTCTTGGCTGGCACCGACTCCAAAAAGAACTGTTTATAAATATTAAATAGATATATAAATATCAATAATTTTGTTGATTGTCCTTTAAGGCTCTTGCTTTGAAATTAAAATATTATTCTTTACTTTTTAGTTTATGTTTGTACTCGTAGGTATAGGTTACAGTTTTGAAGTCGGTTTTTGTTTTTTATTTTTAAAAATAATTTTATTTTTCAATTTTTAAAGTTTATTCCTTATTATATGTTGTCCTAGGCAAAACTAGTTTGTCCTGAAATCGGATCTGGCCGGTAAAATATAATATATGATTAGCGGGCCCGGCAGACGTCGTCCTGCCCTGAAATTAAAACAAATCTTGGAACTCGATTCCAGCGCCATCTACCGGGTCCAATTATATTTTAAAACCATCGAAGAACCCATTGAAGTATACACACAAAATTTCATCCAAATCCAAAAAGTCATGCTCAACGACTCAGTTTGATTCACTAAGGTTTATCAAACGAGATATAATTTTTTACGTTTTTGTTGATTTTCTCAAAAAGTGCTTAATCAATTTCGACAAAATTTAAATGGGACCACCTCTGAAGTATGATCTACCAAACAAAAAAAGAATCATCAAAATCTATTCATAATTGGCAGAGTAATCGCGTATTAAACATACAAAAAAAACATACAGTCGAATTGAGAACCTCCTCCTTTTTTGAAGTCGGTTAATAAAAGGAATTCTCAATAAGTCAGAAAGGAGTATAAAAAGCCGGCGAAGAATCATTTTGTTATGAAATTGCTACGTTATAACAAGGTCCTAGAAGTAGTGGTGAGGGCGGTTCTTTTTATGACGCCCGCACGCCCCCAGGGGGCACTCCTTACGATCTTATGAAAATAAAAGTGAAAGGAAAATGTTTGATGGGCGATTTCAATTTTATAGTCCCGATATTTTTCAGAATAGTACCTATTTATGCTGCGAGCATATAACTTTGAGTATATTAGGAATTGGAATACTGGCATTAAAGAAGTTGATTGCCTGTAGATGATTGGTTCGAATCGAAATAGAAAGTAATTGGAAAATCCGCAACTTGTTTTATTTCAGCGTAAATTTTATCAATATTACATTTTAATTGGACGTAGGTAAAGCTTGTGAAACACGAAACGTTTGAAATTTCATTGCTTTGTATTCCACATGAATCCCTAGCTAGAAATTCATTTATTTATACCAAAAACTTACAACTATCATTACAGGCAAGACCTAATATAAGTATTATAGACATTCCGAACTAAATCCTAATTCTTATAATTATCGTTTTAGACAATACAAAAATAACACCACAGTTTAATGATTAGGGCTCCCTTTGTTGATTGAACATCGACACAAATTCCATAGGTTTTATATGATAAGATAAAATAAAAATAAATTTTATCCTCTAAGCGGTTATCCTAATCCCAAAGGTGGATTAAACTATAATTAAATGTAACTCAATAACTCTAAAAGTAACCAACGCTCTTGGGAACTTTTGAATGGTGAAAACGAAGGCCGAAACTAATTTCACGTGTAACGAACGAACTTTGCAGTATAATTAATTTATTTGTGCTTCTAACGGGAAGCCTGATATTAATTATTCCGTTGTTATATTTTACTTATATAACGTTAATTTGTGTTGTGTTATCTTCCAAAGAATTATTGATGTGAGCATCTATCGAAGAGTATCTCAAAAACCTACTTGGTTTTTCAGTTTTTTGTCTAGGTCCTTATTTAATAAGACGTATTTTTAATTTAAATCTTTAAGGTCCCTTTCAGAGTCAATTAGTATACGTTTTTATTAATCAAATAAGAGAACCTACAGCGTACAGTATAGTTAGTTTACAAAAACTTGTTCAACGTGTAAAAGCCAATGACAGGTTACCACCATTAAACTTACATTTTACTAAAATCTAGAGTACAAGCGTAATGCTTGTGTAATTTATATAAAGGTTTTCAAAATGACGGAATCGAGTCACAGACAGAAAAAAAACGATTGTAAGCATATCCCAGGCTTCAATAACAAATGATTGTCATTGTTATCCTGACCCACATCGTAGTAATTTAGAATTTAGGTTAATGGCAAACGATAAATTTTCCAGTAATATCTTCAGAAACTTAATTTCGCGTAGGATTTGTTAGACAATAATCAATCTTTAAGAATGACCCATTTAAAATGATGAGGCAGCTCCATATGGCAACCTTGACCGTTTTTATGATCGCAATCAAAATATATAGGTGTAATAATTTTCACTTATAATACCACAAGAGCTTCAAAATTATCGGGTATTTATTTCCCGATAGGTTCGTTGCAAACAAATGAAGGAGTCAAAACTTGACGACTTTATTTGTTTGCAGGGAACCTTGAGGGAAATGCCAGATAATTTTGAAGCTCGTGTGGTATTCGGGGGATTATTTTTCCGTCCCAAATGTCGGCCAATAGAATTGCACCATGAGACGAAATGTACAGTTAACAAATACGAAAAGGTTAATTTGACTGGATCATGTTTTGTATAGCAACGACCAGAGAAAATTTTCAAAAAATTATCAGTATAATACCATGTAGGTTGTACCACGTGACGTCGAATGGTGCAATTCTATTGGTCGATATTTGGGTCGGAAAAATAATCAAATATGTTTACTTTACTGTTTAGGGTTTTATAAAGTTGGATGACAAGATTACAGGTTTAGAAAACAATTACTCTTAAAAATAACCTGAAAATTAACCAAAAATACGTGGTGTAACAACAAATATTTATCTATATATGTTATATGTAGACTGTGTAGATCTGATAACATTTTGGATAGGTTTCATACTTATCTAATTTTCAAACAAATATGTAACTGTCGACGCTCCTAGTCGTCTTCAAAAAGGCGAATCTCACGCCATTGATTGTCCCCCACCTCGATACACTGAGCGCAACGGACTTTTTCAATATTACGAGAAATCAAATTCATTAAATTATTTCAACAAAAACTCATTGAAATTTCCTGCAAGCCTCCTCCTCCGCAACAGTAACTATATATCTCCGTGTGGGTAAAATACTTCTTACCAAGCCCTTATCTTGTTACTGAAATTCTAAATTAACATTTTTCTTTCTTTCTTACTTTGTTTAATTCTAATAAACTGCGTAGATAGCTAATGAAAAGGAAAAATACTCGCCTACGCTTATTCTGAGGAAAAGCAATGGACAATATAATTTCTCGCTTATATTTTTCGTATTTCCTAAGGAAAAACGCCACGCCTTTATACATCTTGTGATATTATAAGAAATCAGGGCCAATCTAATTAGGTTTGGCACGAGCTTCTTACTGTTTTATCGCATGCCTGCAACCACCCTGTTATTATTATCCTGTAGGGCTTTAATTTATGAGCTTTGATAATGGCCGATTTATTGTCTGGGGGAGAATCGAGACGTCCAAAAATATCGAAACTGCTTTTTCAGCAAGCAAGGTATTTTTATTTTGTCGTTTGTAGTATTATTCATTACATTGATATTTTTATTAATATCAGGTGAAATTACTAAAGAGAATAGGTTACCGCTCGCTACGTAAAGAAAATCTAAATAAGGGTTATATCTATACATATATGTAGTTATTTTAGGCATTTCATGAAACATATCCACTTGAACAACTTAGACGCACCTATCTTCTATTTTTAATGTAGGTAATCAAATTGAGTCCTAAAATAAAGATAGATATCAATGTACGACAAAAAGCGGACCTATTTCTTTTCTTTTATCTTCGTTAAGATCAAACTGGATTTTTTACCCCAATAAAGCGCCTCATGAATAAAGTTTTTTAAATAAAGCAATTTGAGGTTAAGCATCTACCATTATTACATTTTAGCAATTTATAGCAGCATAAATGATATTAAATGGAAGTTCTGTGACTCCGACTGTCAATGCACTATTGTGCATCCAAACTGGCATTTATATTCTAATCTAGTTTTCTACCCCGCGGTTTCACTCGCGTTCCTGAGGGATCTTATCTTTTCCCGGGATAAAAAGTAGGTATGTTTTATTCCAGAATACGTTTTTGCGTCATTGAGCAACAAACATCCAAACTGTCACATTTATAATATTAGTAGGATATTATTAAATGATATCTTTATCTAAAACATCTAAACCTTTTCTTATTTCACGAGATAAAATTTAATTAACTCCCAAGTGAGCCATTAATTAAACCATTTTCATACCATACAACCAGATTAAAAAGCCTTTTTGTCGGACTATGCGTGTGTGCGTCAATGTATTCTAGCTTTTTTATTACTTCAATGTTGGATAACACAAATTTTCGTCGGATAAAGCTTTTATTTCCACGCAGGCCTAAAAGAACGCGGAACGAAATGGAAAAGGTCAATCAAGGTTGTATAACCGTAGGATTTTTCCTCTAATCCGACCTGTCTGCAATGGGGATTTGCCCCGGATTAGCCCATTGCTAGGGTGCGTAGCGTCTACTTATTTTGGTCTAAATTGCCCCTTAATTAGCAGGATTACGAAAATTCAGCATGCGAAACTATTTCTCGTAAGAACGAACAAAGTTTATATGGTTAATACGATGTTCTGGAATAGATTTTATAAATAGAAAACCACTCTTTTGGAGACCCATATTGGGCGCCAAAATCGAACTTAATCATCGACCGTTAATTTTAAGCCATGTAAGTATAATTAAAAAATAGAAAATTTAAGTATCATACATGTAATAGATGAACGGATGGATTTTATCCTAGTAAAACAGTGAACGTGGTTGACATAAATAAAGAAAGAGCTAGTTTTTTTAGGGTTCCGTACTTCAAAAAGTAAAAAAAGGTACCTTTATAAGATCACTTTTTTGTCCGTCTGTCTGTCCGTCCGTCTGTCCGTGTGTCACCACCGATTATTTCAGGAACGGGTGGACCTAGCAAGTTGAAATTTATACCAGATACTGAAGTGTATAGTCCCTATTAGGTGTATAAAAATCAAGGTCCTGAGTCAACACGATAAAAAGATATGGGCAAATTTAGATTTTCGCGAAAACTTGTAAGTACCAAAATTTACCTTAATTTTGAACTTTTTTTATTTTTTGGAATTTTCCCTTTACTTGTGTTGTAAGACCTGGCTTTTAACCAAAATTGACAGTTCTAGGTCAACCGGAAGTACCCTATAGGTTTTGGTCGAAAACCTATATGGTAGTTCCCGTTGACCTAGAATCATGAAATTTGGCAAAAAGCAAGGTCTTACAGCACAAATAAAGGAAAAATTCTTAAAATAAAAAAAGATGAAAATTAAAGGGTGTCCCCATACATACATAGTGCCACCAATTAAGATAGACCTCTGAGTTGTATCGGATACAACTTAGAGGTCTAGCTTAATTGGCACCAACCTCAATTAAGGTAATCGAAAAAAAATTGAAAAACTCCTCGAGACTCCATTACGGAACCCTCGGTGCGCGAGTCCGACTCGCAATTGACCGGTTTTTTTTTCTAAGACAAAACATTTCAAACCGGTAACAGCCGATCGGTTACCCGTTTGTTCATGAAATTAAGCTCTTTACGTGTAAACTACTGTTCAAAATGTGTTTAGTTGAACATAATTTAACATGATTGTATATTTAGAAATACCTACTGGTTTAATATACAATGTAGAAATATATGCTTTACCTTTAAAGACGACATGTTCTACCCAATATCTCTGTGAATTATAAATAGAACCACCTACGCAAGGTCTCATTCACGTCAGGTACTTTAAGGCTTAAGCCGGCTTTCATGAATGAAACTTTAAGAATTCGTTTCATTTGATCAATTTGGGTGAAAGATGAATAACAAAATAACACATTATCATACAAAAATATTATTAGGTATAAGATAGATCCCATCCACGATTAATAGTAGTTTGATGTTTCTAGATGACATGAGCGTATTTTTGTACTCAGGAATCATGAATATCTGCTGATTATAGGCATAATCACAGAAATAGATAAAAAATAAATAAATAAAATCTTTTCCTAAAAATGTATTTTTTGTGAAACTTATAGATGCCAAATGTGACGAATAGACAGTGAAACATACACATTTTAGTTTTAATAATACTATCAATATCTAACCTTGTTTGACCTTACAACAAATCCATCAAAAGAAGATAAAAACACATTTATCACTAGACTTTGAAATTATCACAAATCAATGACCGAATCGATTGTCCGAAGGTATTGCGCGAGATTAGTTTGAGCTCGGTTGATTCGAGGTTTGATTTACGAAGTTCCGACCCCAAATAGCATGTACACTCTCACCTGGAATAAAACCCAGATAATCCCATCCATAACGGTTTTAAAAATATTTGATCCTTTATGATCCTGCCAAAATTTTGCCCTTTGGCTCGCGGTTGAGACGACCACCTAGCTTTCAGTAAAGTTTGTAGTCCCTAGTCATATTAAAAGGTGAGATAGATTATGTAGATAAGACAAGCAATAATATAATGCGAAGGGGTTCGGACGTGTGTAATCACATCAGCGGGTAAAGGCTCTGTCACGCCCGAATGAATTTTATATCTGTACCTTTACCTATATAAAATATTGGAGATGTTTTCTACGTGAGTTTTTATATAAATTGGTCAATAAGCATTACTATGTTAGGTTTAACCAAATTGGAAGCTGGGCATTTTGTTATCTGATCAGTTGCAATAATAACTGAATTTTATCACAACAATAATAGGATCTGTACTTACTAACGTAATCAAGAGCGACACGATAAAAGCTTTTAAGATTTTCCTCTATAGTTATCCTAAATTACATCAGCATCGGACGTTACTCAGTTAATCGATCAAGAGAGAATTTCCAAGTCAATCCGGGAGGAATCCCGCTGGCTTGTGACGCGTGATAGAGTGGATGTGACCGGCCAGTGTCTAGGTAATTTCCCTTGACAATGGATTGAGATTGTATGGCACAAATGTTAGGCGAAGATTGGATCTCACGTTACGTGCCAATAAACAATGATTATAGAAAATAACCATAGTAACAGTAAGATAAAATTTCATAAAGTTGCCTTATAATAATTACAAACTTAAGTGGCCCCTCGTTGGGCGCCAGTCGCAAAATTCAGACAATATATTATATAATTTTCAATACACAAAATCTATTTGTACATCCCAAAATAGCTTCAGTAACATTTAAGTGGACACTTCTTAGTCCACTTGCTCTAATTGAACATAAGTTCTTTTAGTTAATTTATGATTCACCAAATAATACCCACTGCTTATTAGAAAATAAACAATTGCGTAGAATATATTTTGCTAAAGCACAACCTACGGTTTCATCTTATAGTTAAATCAAACGGAGACAGTTTCGATTAACGAAGGTAAAAGAATCACCCCAGGCGATAATCTATCTCGTGACATGGCCCAATCATGTACGTGCCAGACACATTAGTAGGCAGAGGCGTCTATATGTCTTTATTACGAGAGCCAACACAAAAGTGTATGCCTACGACTATATAAATCCAAGAACAAGTAGAAATTAATGACGAAATATGGCTCACATTTTCCTTGCGAATTTTAGTCATGTAACGTACATATTTAGAAGTTTAATGAAGTCTTTTGGAGTAACATCGTCATGTCATGTATATTAAAACGGGAAAGAGTTGTTTAGCTCTGCTTTAACTATTTAGCTTTTAATTATAAGTAGGAAGAGACGGACTTAATACCGCAGAATGTAGCAAACATTAAATTCATTTATAATTTAGAGGCCTTTAAAGTAGGTGTTTGCAGTATCAAATTTCTGACTCATAATTAATGCTAAATGACAAAAATAGTGTTTATAGAATGACAAAAGATATGAATTTTAATCACACTTGAATCGTTGAAATTATTGTGTCCAGTTCCTAAAGTAAAGCGCAGGCCACACCGCGAGCTTGGCTAACTAAAACTCATGTCGTAATCGCGACGGCGACGTCTTGCGACCGAAGTATGAAAAACGGCACAGCTATGAGAACTAAGTAAGCTTAGCTCGCGGTGTAGCCTGCCCTTTAATCTTCATACTTAAATTAAGTTATAGCGAGCGAAAAGTTTAATTGGCCAACGGCGCGAGCTTTGCAAGGGACGGCAGGTTAACTAAGTGGGAGGGAAAAAATAATGTGAAAACTTTCGCTTGGCGTTTTGACTAACTTCCCTTGAGGATTGTGGTCAGAAATATTCGTCCTGTGCAGTTAGATATTGTTACTGTAACATTTGTCACCGGAGCGAGAGACGAAGTTGAGATAAACTTTTTAAAGCATCTTTATTAGAGAAATCTCTTGCACCATTTCTTTCTTTTGGAACGAAGTACCTTATGGGGCGTTGCGGTTACCCTAGCCGGCAAAAAACGTCCGTAACGTTAAAAAAAAGCGTAAGATTTTCATGTATAGTCTATGTACGATGGCTATACAATGTCTAATGTCTTTAAGTCTTCGATAATTACACCATCTGGTGGTCAAAAGTGGAACCATTTGATAATTTTTCCTTATTTTTTAATTTTTATCGATAAAAAAATCATAATAAAAAATGTATACCCGAATAATTATTTTCTTTATGCCTCGAATAGAACTTGAAATTAATATTTTTATAATAAGGAACTTCGTTCCCTTCTGGTGTCCCATAACACCACACGGTATTTTTTACATTGAATAACCTTATGTTTGACCACGATTTCACCAAGGTAGATAAGGCAGAAGGAGTAAGCATATGAAGCCTAGAAGGGAACTGGCTCTCTAACCATCGTAGACCGCATCGTCACCTAACATCAAGTGAGATAGTGGTGGCGAACCTATACATAATAAAAAAGTGCAGATGTCGTAACACATGTACTAGACTTATTACTTATACAGTCATTGTAATGTTTGGTTTTCGCAACAATTGGTCTGTGTTTGAGCCTTTAATAGATCATCAAATGTCAGTTGGCAGTATGTGCCATGTGCAAATATGATAAGCATTTAATGCAATAAGATAAGCTTGGATATTTCAGAAGATAACTCACTAAAGTTTATACTGAAAATACAAAAGGATTGTCAGTACAACTGTAGTCTGCAAACACTAGCTTGTGGCATAATTAGCGTAGATTTGTATGAGCTGTTTAACATCTGTTGGCTGAAAATAACCGGCAGTTTCAAAACAAACTTGTTTGCTTCAGTTGTTTACGAAATTAGCGAATGAATGAATTTATTTTAGTCTCTTTATGAGAACTCGTGAGGGAAAAATTTATGTTACCTTTTAACGGGTTGTCAAAAAGTGACGTACCTACAAATGAATAGGCCTTTATTCATAACATGTTTTCACTCGTGTTTTATAACGGAAAGCTGTGCCACAGTGAGGGGTTCAAATGATGAAACGTAGCGAACCAACAAAGGGTTTTAATTAAACCTAACTATGCAGGTATTTGTATATTACGTACGATGTAGCAATTTACACAGACGGCGCGCGTCAACTCTTCGTATCCATAGAGAATAATAGACTGAAAAAAATACAATACATTATAAAAATCATCTATTTTCCTCTTGTATTTCGTATATAATAACTTCTTCTTCGACTAATGGACTATATCGACGATCACATAGACATATAATAATATTTGATAGAGTATCTTCAATTATTCAAGAGAAAAGGGCCTCTTTCAAGATTGTTTTCCTGATTAATTTTGATCCTATTGATTTAATTTTGTACTTGAATCCTGTTGATTTAATTTTGTACTTTTCGAGAATCCGAATTCCAAATAATCTTCAATAAATAAAAATACAACTTGAATTGGAGTTTATTGTTCGACAACTTAGGGAATTATCAAATGTTTTTAGAATTAAAATATACTTATAATTAATTCTATATTACCCCTCTCACACACATACATCGTGTGCGGCGGATAGGATTTTTGTTCGTCTGTCAAGTCCTCCCAAAAAATAATACAATATCATGAAAAGTGTTTTCCATATAATACTTGTACTAATCCATGCACCAGCGGGTAATACAATTATTTCATAAGTGATTGATGTGTTATTAACTTATAATAGGAGTCGAGCTCGAACTCGTATTGTAGCGTGAATTAGTAATGACGTCCATGGAACAGACTTTATCGATACAAATACAATCGAGGGATTTCAAGAGATATAGAAATAAGCTGTCTGATATTATTTTGTATTTTGGTTTACATCAATCCAGTAAACAAGCCAGTTTTTATTGAAATAAGAAATTAGAATGACAAAACGTTGATTACTATTAGAGATAAATTAGGAACAGTGAATGGACTGAAATATATGTCTATAGGCGACGGTATTCACTTACCATTAGGTAACCCGCCCGGTTGATTATCACTTGTGGTTAAAAAAAACAACAACACACTCGACAAACTAAAAAAAACTGGTGTATCCAAAAAAAGTGACAAGCAAAAATTCTTTTTTTTTTCACAAAAAACCTGTGCACTATCCGAGGTTGTTGTATGTAAGTGACAGGTAAATAAATGGTGGTAGAAACTGTCAGGCAAATCATTTTCCAGTTTCCGCACTTTTTCCTTTTCATCCCTGTGACTCCTGTGATTAATATGGTATTAGTTGTAGTGTTAAATAATTCTGCCATTAAAGTTTTTGGAGCCCTAACAAATAGGTGTTTAGGCTGTTATTTTCAGGTAAAACCAGGATAATGGCCCCAGGGGTATAGTTGCCTCGAATAACAATCGAGGCAACTATACTCTAGTTTCGTGGATGAATCACAAGTTATTTTATTTATATATCGAGAGTCTCTATAACTACCACTAAGTTGACTGTGTTGCAGGTCTCAATGCGATTGCATGGGAAGGCAAGGTGCGATCAAAGTTTTTGCAGGATAAATGCCCTATTCTCAGCGGAGCATCTATCCTAAACGTAATTTATATGGATTAGGCAAATATCCTCTAGATGGGATAGATTTTCCACAATTTAGAAGTCTAATATAATAAACAAAACTTATCAGTTTCACAAATGAAGTATTTTGCTTTTTGTACTGAGAGATATAAAGTAATTTCAAAAAGTGAGGCGATGATAGCTCAGTGGTAAGTGACGTCGAATACCGCGGCAAAGGTCGTGGGTTCGAATCCTACAATGAGCTTGAGCTTTCGGTGAAGGAAAACATCGTGAGGAAACCATAGCACGGTGGTAGGGTACTTTGTAGTACCCGACTGGCTGGCTACCACCCTCAAGTTGAAAATCTGTCGCCAAACACCTATCGGTGTGTTCCGACAGCTGCACTTGAAAGCCAGTTCCCATCTAGGCTTTGTGTGCTTACCA
This sequence comes from Ochropacha duplaris, assembly GCA_951361185.1. Taxonomy (NCBI): domain Eukaryota; kingdom Metazoa; phylum Arthropoda; class Insecta; order Lepidoptera; family Drepanidae; genus Ochropacha; species Ochropacha duplaris. The sequence goes on along the minus strand of OX592704.1, from coordinate 3,128,484 downwards.
TCTTGCTTGCTTACTATCTGGCTTTTCCCTTAAACATTATTTCCTTTAACCTTAATATCTTTATATCTAATTTGTGGTATAATCAATTCTAAAACTCTTCGAATCTATTTATGTCATCTATCAATTATAGCGTCCTAATTACTACATTATGATAAAATATTTAATTGAATAAACGTGTCGGAGTATTGAAATGTTCACAAAGCCCTTGTTAAGCCTTTTAACAGAGTTGGAAGCGGAACTTTCATCGGTACTTCACGTATTTTGTGCCAAAGTCCCAAATTGATAAGTTTCTCTCAATTCAAATTTATATTTCATGATAGGATTATATTTTCATTATAAAGTAAAAACACGTTATGCCCGGGTCGCAGGGTGGAACATTTTAATAGCATTGGATGTTAAATATTTCATGGGCTTGTGCGTTGAAGCCATGTTTTATTACAGCAGCCATCGTTAATAATGACATTTAAGAATACAATTTATAGGTAGAAAAAAAATATGAACTTTCTAGCTTTTTCTGATAAAAATAAATACTTAACCAGAAATGACGTCACAATATAAGAACCTCTAATTAACAAAACTCATTCGAAACTATGTCGAAGCTCAACACTTGCAGAGGACCATGCATGCAAGCTTCAAATAATTAATAACAGAATGTTCGAGGTGGTATCCTAGTGATGAAATTAAAACGTATACTGAAGCTACATGTAGCGAGTACTCAGCAAGTTAATGCATTGAGGGATATATCTACAAACCTAAAACGATTTTGAGCATAGATTTTTTTAAAGGTTTTTGGCTTGGTAATTAGACCTTTAATCCATTTCTTTTTATTAAAATTCTTCTTTTATGTTCGATCACGATATACTGTCACATTCAATTGGCGGCCGTTCCACTAAAACTTTACAAGGACTTTTTGGGACAACCTGAAAAGTCACGATACACTCTTTCATTTCATTTCACTTCACTTCATTTGTGCACTAAGACTGATCTTTATTGGACAAAACATTGCCGATATTATTCAATAAATCTCACAATACCTACACGAACAATGAAAAGAAAACGAAAACACAACGTCACTTCGCAAGTTCCCGTCAAAAAGTCTTTGAGCATAGATATATAAATTGTAACTTCTCTTCTGCATAGGTAATGCAGAAGAGAAGTTACAATCAAGAAATCGAAGTTTATTTAAGCGAACCATTTAGTGTGACGCCGTGGTCACATCATGCAATCGGCCAAACATTTTAGTTCGTGTTTTCCTCCAGCGATGAAGAGAACTGTTAACAATTTTGTAATATAGGAAACATGGTAGTAGTTACAAATATTATTATTATTTATGAGCTAATCGAGTAGAGTTCACTAGGAAGGTACAATTTATTATCATTAATAACATTTTAATTAAGTTTTTTCATTAAAATGTTGCCATGCCCGAAATTGTATCGACGCTGGAAAGGAAAAATTATCCAAGCGACATTTTTGACCATTTGAGTTATATACATTGTTGGAATCGCCTGATTTTTCTGCGTCGTTTGGTCTTACTCACGTCCTTCTACGACGACTTTTGATGTCGCTCCGACATTTTCAAGTTCGCGAGAGTTCACTTTTTTTTCCTTACTAACCGACAAAATTTTCGAGCATTTTTGAAAATTTGGTGGTTGTCGTAATTGTGAAATGCTAAATTTGCCTTTGGTCAACTTTGACATTTCTGTTCGTACGGTTATTACTCCACTTAGTAAATTTTTCCAGTATCTGGCAATATAGTGTAAGGCGCATAGTATATTTTTTCCTCAGAAAGGATTTGTTCTTTTATCACTTAGGTAATTTTGACTTATTTGGTTTTTTTCCTACATGGCGTTTAGTTAAAATTGGCAGTTTTCGTTTTTTAATGTTCAACTGGTTCAGCAAATATTACCTGCTTAAAAATACAACTGATTGTCGATTAGTCAATTTTTACCTGCCGTTTTCAAGTGTTATTTTATTATTTAGGCAACTTTTACTTGAACGTATACGATTATCCAATGTTGGTTATACCCTATGGTAGTGTCACGCACAGGCGCAAAGTGTATTTTTACCTTAAATAATTCACATAAAAATCGTCGGTTACACCTACGGATAACGCGTGAGCAGTCGCTTGAGCAAGCAGTGAAGTTAGTTTCAAAGTAACTTAGATACTTCAGTGCACGGCCGGTCGTCGCTTGGGAGACACGCGCACGCTCCAATTCCGTTGTCAACTGAGGTACCGCTTACGTTTATCTTATGACAACCACGAAAACTGTAAGTTGAAGTAACAAATAAATTCGTTTTTTAATGCTTTTTTCGCGTTACTACATGGTATACCTTTATTTCAGAACAATGGACCGAAGAAAACGTGGTCATAGTCTTTTGGAAAAGGCTCTTAAAAAATCGGGAATCTCCAGCTCCAGGAGTCCCTCGCAATATGGACTTACTTTCGATTGACGATCCAGCTCCAGGAGTCCCTCGCAGTATGGACTTACCTTCGAATGATGATCCTGCTCCAGAAGTCCCTCGCAATATGGACTTACCTTCGATTGACGATCCTGATCCAGAAGTCCCTCGCAGTATGAACTTACCTTCGATTGACGATCCAGCTCCAGGAGTCCCTCGCAGTATGGACTTACCTTCGATTGACGATCCAGCTCCAGGAGTCCCTCGCAGTATGGACTTACCTTCGAATGATGATCCTGCTCCAAAAGTCCCTCGCAATATGGATTTACCTTCGATTGATGATCTTGATCCAGGAGTCCCTCGCAATATGGACTTACCATCGAATGATGATGCTGCTCCAGAAGTCCCTCGCAATATGGACTTACCTTCGATTGACGATCCTGATCCAGAAGTCCCTCGCAGTATGGACTTACCTTCGAATGATGATCTTGCTGCAGGAGTCTCTCGCAATAAGGAGTTACCTCCAAAGGATAAGGCCGCTCTAGGTGTAAGGGCTCGTAAACGAAAAGCCAAAACAAGTATCCGATATGTTGATTACATGTCTGATGAAGATTTTTCCACTTTATTCTGTCCTGGTGAAGATAATGGCGCAGTTGATTCTGACAAATGGGTAGGATCTGACACGTCAGACAGTGATGAAGAAAAAGACCAGACTAAGAAAAAAACAGGAAAGAATAAGAAAAAGAAGCGGAAAGAGTCAAGTAAGAATAAAAACGAATTGCTGGAAAATAATACTGAAGAAAATTTGGATACAGAAAACGAGAACGTAGGACAAAGAGGTTTAAAAAGAGTGAAGAAAAACACGAGAAAGGAAAGCTCTCTTTCGAAACAAACAGGAAAAGAATACGTAAGAAAAGATGGTCAATTAGTGCCAGAAAAATCAATTAAATCTAATCCATGTAAGGTTAAGAAATGTGGGAACAATTGTGAAAACGTAACCGAAGAAAAGAGGCAACAAGTATTTGAACATTTTTGGACGCTTGACCCTGAACGCCGTAGAGACTGGTTGGTTGGCATGACTGACAAAGGAAACGTTAAACGTAAACGTAGTAGTTCAGAATTGCGCAGTTACACATATAAGTATTGCATTACTGATGGTGAAGGAAAAAGATCTGTATGCTTACAGTTTTTGGTAGCAACATTATAATAATAGGTCTTTACCTATGAAATTGCCGTTCTGCAGTACTGGCCATTTCAAATCAAAATAATTTTTGTTTGGCTAAGAATTCTAATTTCAAATTAATTTTATTTTAAAAACATGGATATTTTTTTCCAAAAGTAGTCATTTGTTTATTGATTAGTGTTACATTTTCATCGCATTTCCAAAAGTAGTCATTTGTTTATTGATTAGTGTTACATTTTCATCGCATTTCAATATTTTTCGTCATCATGGATACGTTAAAAATTCGAGTAATTATGGAATATGAGTACCGCCGTGGCAGCAACGCGGCACAAGCGGCACGCAACATCAACGACGTTTACGGAGCTAACACTACAAACCAACGCACCACCTGTTATTGGTTTGCTTGCTTCTGTTCTGGAAATTTCGACCTGAAAAATGAACCTCGCGGTTGTCCGAAGACTTTGGTCGACAATGACGAATTAAAGGCGATTGTGGAAGCTGATGATACACAATCTACGGCTGAAGTAGCAGCAGCTTTCGACGTTAGCGTCAAAACAATATTGGTCCATTTGCGTCAAACTGGCAAGGTAAAAAAGCTTGACAAATGGGTGCCCCACGAACTCAATGATCGCCAGCGCGAAGTACGCGTCGAGACGTGCCTTGCACTGTTCAACAGACACACAAATGAAGGAGTTTTGAACCGCATTGTTACCTGCGACGAAAAATGGATTCTGTTCTGCGCTCAGCAAGTTGGTTGGATCCTGGTTCAGCACCTAAACAATGCCCTAAACCAAACGGGGTGAGCATTACTGCAGATGTGTACTGTGAAGAACTGAACACAATGATGGAGAAGCTGGCACATCCAATCAGCATTGGTCAATCGCTCGTCTCCGCTGCTCCTGCACGACAACGCGTGACCTCATACTGCACAGCAGACGGTCTCCAAGTTGCAAGAACTGGGGTTGGAATCTCTCCGTCATCCGCCCTACTCATCAGACCTTAGCGCCTACAGACTACTACATTTCCCAGAATTTGAAAAATTCAATACCCGAGAGGCAGTACAAAATGCCTTTGAAGAATTTGTTGCCTCCCGTCCAGCTGATTTCAAAAATGTACCTATATATTACACGGTAAAAAATGCTTCCTCGGGAAGTGCTAAAGAAGACTTGCGAGGAAAATGTGAACGACCCAACAAAACCAAACCTAGTACTAAAGAGTCTGCCGTCAATTTTATCAAAAGCCTACCAGTCGTCCCCTCACATTATTGTCGTCATGATTCTACCCGGGTTTACTTGCCGCAGGATTACAAAAATGTAAATGTAGTTTTCTAAATGCCTAAGAGGTAAATTTGATTTTAATTGTTACTGAGCATCGAGTTGTGACTGAAATGTTACTAGTTTTGTAAACATATTCACATTTTATATTGATTATAATAATTAATAGGACTAAATACTTACATTTTTTTATCTCAATGTTTTTAAAATACATTGTATTATTATTGTGATATACTAGTAGATTTATAATACCTAACTAATGCTAATACTGTGTACCTTAGTGTTGCTTTGTTAAAATTAATAAAACTCAAGACAGTTTAAGCGCATTTACAACAAATGTACAATTATAATACATAAAAGCGCATTTTATTTACATTCATTAATGAAATAGTAATCCAATTTTCGGTAAAAATATCGTTTATGTCAAAATTACGGAAAAAAATGATATTAAATTAATATTTAGGTTGTTTTGCCTCAACTTCCACATGTTTTTTATTTTGGTAAGGCAACTTTTACTCTGATATAAATTCTAAAAAAAGATATATATTACATTTTTACCGTACCTTCCTTAATCAAAGCAGGTCGGTTAGTCAATTTTTCCCGTTTCTACTTTTAGGGAAAATTTTACTAAGCGACACTAACTTTAAAACTAAGCATTACTTTTAATATTTACCTATACTATAATGTAGATAAAAAAATATCCAAAAAAAATTCTAAGAATTAGGCTTTTTGGACCATTACAAGAATTTACACGATTTTTTTTTCTGAAAATTCAAACTTTAAACAGCTCTACTGTAAAGTTGGTCTGATGTCGCTTGGATAATTTTTCCTTTACAGCGTCGGTATATTCGCCCACATCGCTAAAATTATGAGCACAGTATTAAAATAGGCCATCAAATAAATTGGAAGAGATTTTTCTGAAGTATACCGTATCTAACTAGTTACTAAGAATATCCAATCAAATAAAATATAAATAAAAAGGTGTAGATAGGTTATAAAGCTCTCCAAAAGCGCGAGGCTAAAATGTGGCTAATTAGCCTACTTTGAACTGTGTCGCCCGCGCCGGTATCAACGGATGCACTTCATATACCGAGTGCAATTAAAAGTGAAAGTGTTGAAAAAAAATGCCATCGTGTCTTATGAATGAGAGATTTAGAATCTGATTACAATTTATTTATATTAGTAATATTTCTTAAATGCAAATACTTACCAATTTCAAGGAAGAACGAGATATATCTAGATGTGATTTAGAAGTTTACGTACCTGAAACAATCATAAATTAATATAATGTAGGTATTTTTTTTTATGTCACTAGTGACAACGAGGCAGGCGGGTCACCTGATGGTAAGTGACTACCGTCGCCTATAGACATTAGCAATACCAGGGGGATTGCCAATGTGTTGTACACCTTATTACAATGCCTTAAGGGCAAGGGCTACTGGCTCTCAAGTGCAACTGCCGGAACACACCAACAGGTGCTTGGCGACAGATTTTCAACTTGAGGGTGGTAGCCAGCCAGTCGTATAATGACGTAAAATATATACCAGAAATAATTAGAAGGTTTAGGTAGGTATATACGTAAAGAGCTGCTTATCAAGTGTTTATCCTGTGTTGAAATATCCGAGCAAAAAGAATCGGGCTTAACTACACTAATTGGTTGTTAAAATACGTTATAATGTAGTATTGGATGCAAACAATTTAAAATTGACGACTTTTGATGGACGAAACTCATTAGTCTTATATAATTTCATGATTGACGTAGTACATTATGTACGTTTACGGTGATAAGCTTTTTCATAACAAGTGCTTGAATGTTTTTTAAAGAATAAATATATTGCGGATAACCTCATAAAATTCACTTTCGAATATTATAAAGAGGAAAGATTTGTATGTAGAGTAACGAATAAACTCAAAAACTACTGGGCCGATTTCAAAAAATCTTTCACCATTTAAATGCTACATTATTCCAGGGTTTTTATCCCGGGTTAAGATAAGATCCCATGGGAACGCGGGTGAAACTGCGGAGGACAGCTACAACTTAATAAAACGGTGTACCTATTATTGACAGCTGTAAAAAAATAATTTTATTATTATACTCAATTTCCATGTAAGAATTTGACATTCAGATAAAAAAGTTAATAGAAAAATTCAATGTCGCAAAATGTCTAAGCCAAAAAGCCTGAAGCGATTCACCCCGTTCAGACAGATATATCCACATAGACGCACACTAAGATCTATACAACTCGAATAATTACGGATACCCAGTATCAGTGCATCTGTAACGCGGGATTAGTTTTGGCTTCATTCCAATGTCCCAGGTGCGTTCCTGATTGTATGCAATCTGACATCGTGTGTGGTCATTCCTAACGTTCTATGGCCGACAAAACACACGCTGTCGATACCATTCCCGTTTATTGGAATATCTGATAACTATGTGGAAATAACAGTAACAGTCGACGGCCAAACGTACGCCCATTTTACATTAAAAAAAAAAACGATATTTGGAACAATGTTATCTAGCAGAACCATATTCGGTTAGGTTTATTAAAATGTATTTTACTACACAAAAACCGATCGAAGAAGGTCATCATGAAATGTAAAATTTAGTATAGGAGCGAGTGGTAACAATAGCCCAAACAATTGAATCTTTCTTCGATCAACAATATTTAGGGTCGGCACAAAAAATACGTCTCGGTAAATAAGAGCGCACTTGAAAAGTGAGCTCTTATTTTGTTTAGTTCGCTTGAACACAGCCAATATAAACACGTCTCACAATGCCGCAGTGTGTATTCAAAAGTTGCAAAAATAATGCTCGAAAAAGCAATTTAACGGCCGGAGTATCTTACTTTCGGTAAGAGCATAAAGAATAAGATATATTTTAAGCTTTAAACTAACAAATAATATACAATTTAGAACAAAATTACATATTTTGAACCACGCTACCAACGCTACAAATGATTGGCCAAACTCGCCAACACACGCACAAACTTCGAAGAAGAAATAATAAACGAAACAAAACGATGTAGCTCTCAAGGCAATAACGGGAAAACATACTTTATTTGTTGCTCTATAAGGTTGATTTCACACTAAATGTTCTTCAACTCATGTCTTTTTCTTTTAAGTGACAGGAGTAGTTTATTTCTTTGCTCGTTTTATGTGACTAATGATCGTAAGTATTAGAGAATATTTTGAAGATTTGTGACTTTATTACTGGGTGCTATGGTTGTAATTAGGTTGAACTTAAAACTGTTTTAAAACATTTCTCTCCCTTTGTTAATAAACAAATGTAGCTGTAAAAGTATATACTCACGCGGATAGCATTTAGCTTGGATTTTGTACGTGACCCGATATCTATGGCTATACCTATATCTATGGAATCTTTCCAAATATTGGTTCGAAAGTACCTACCTAAGGTTAAAATTGCAGTTGTTTTTTGCATCGGCAACAAATCGATTGCAAAAACATCCGACATCTGAATTCAACATAGATACGCATAGTATACGATATGTAGCTAGCTGTACAATTATTTCAGCTTCAGGAGAATTTGGTATTCTAGCATACTCGTAAATCTAATTCGAATGTCATTTTGTGCAAGCTAAATTGTTTCGGGGAAAGCGATGCTAATCCTACTAAGTCACTTCTTGTTCAATTAATAGTTTGATGGGGTAATCTGATTTAGCAGAGGAATCAGTGGAGGTGTCTGGTGACTGTCTAAAATAATATTTTCCATTTTTAGAGCACATTGAACCTAAAACTTTCGCTAAGCACATCTGTGGACAATACATATGCATTGCATGTGCTGCGGATTGTGGACTATATTCTAAGCCAGAATAACTACAGTCGCATCTGCTTGGATAAACTCGACCGAGCACAATTTATTGTCTTCATATTTTATTTTTATTGGTATAATTTAACCTTTTTCTGGCGCATTCGAACAAACCCATCGGATACTTCCTTTCATACGGAATTTCGTGGAATTCGCTTCAATTGCCAGTTGTATATGAAACATTCACAGCATTCCTGAATTAACTTTGTCGCATGATTGATATATTAACGTATATTTTAGTACATACAAGTATATTTGACTATATATATTCCAAATTCATAAATTAACGTCCATTATTATCTCAAAGACAAACCCTAATGTAATGGTTATATTTACATAGAAACGGTTTTTCTATAATTAAATTATAATAATTACATAAAAAAAACAAGAGGTTTAAGACAAAAACAAAACTAAATGTCGCTCACGTAATTTTGCTGAGTAATTATCCAAATAAAAATGTCTTGTACCTACCTACAAAATTACCTTCCAATTCTCAGAACTCATTATTCCGCGCAACAAAATGTATTATAAAATCTCTATTGGATGTTTCCTTTGAGATTCCATTGTTTCTATACCAATTAAGTCGGGGCAGTCTAAAGCGTGAATTGCCTCCAGGCGCCCGGGATGGCGCTGGCGCTGGAAAGCCTGCACCACTGACAGAATTCATTAATAAACCCACTAGAATAAGATCGACGCGGACTGGTGAACGTTGCCAACTTTAAATTTATAATGAATCCAGGTATCGTTAGGTTCCAAAGAGGTTTTAAGTAGGTTCCAAAGAGGTTTTAAGTAGGTTCCAAAGAGGTTTTATGTAGTTTCCTTTCAATTTAGGAACTTTGTTCTGATGGTCCAGGTAATGCTTTTCATGGACGAAAATTTCGTGCAGCCTGAGACTTTGCATAATCATAATAATACAATGAATTGTGGTAGATGAATCCAAACATCATGTTTATAATGCGATGGCATTATGATATTAAACAGTTTGATCACCGCAACGCGAGAAAAAGAGTAAAGATAGTTGACAGTAAAGAAGCCAGCAATTGTTTCGTTTTTAATTTATTTTCAACTTTTTCCTTCTGTTCTTATGCCACGCTAGGTGGGGACGGAACAACATGTTTTCTACTCCGCTCTATTACTCATTACACTTTTCATACGCATATAATTCTTCAACCAGTCCATCCATACTTTCTTCGGGCTTCCTCTACCTCTGTATCTATCCACACTCATGTGCAATACTCTATTCGTTACATATCTTTCATCCCTCCTCATGACATACCCATACCAAGCAATCTATTTCCTAGCTTGAATTATAGGTTTTTAATGTAAACTTACTAGTATCTATTTCATGTTTTTTGAAAGAGATTAATGGTTTAAGCACTGAACTGAATTCAGAAACTCCTTAGTCGTGATTTATGATAAGCAGCGCATATTCGACGAAAATATGTAAGTATCTAAAATACCTAAAATAACCCTTTTACAAATCAAAACACAGCCTGAAATCAGTGTAAATTTAAATAACTTGTCTTCGAAAAACAATTTCGGTTCGGGACGCACAAATATTTTCGCTATCCTATGCAAAGACTGCCAAAATGGATTACCATTTCATTTGGTGTCAACAAGAGCCACTTAAACGATATAAAAAGGTTATACGGCTTACAAGTTGAATATTTCGTTTGAAAATCACCTCTTTGTTGATAGATAATAATAGATATTGAATTACGTGATTGCCGCAGTTAGTGATATAGAATAGAAATAAAAAATATTGATGTTTAACTAGCACGTAAAAGCAACGTTATAGATAATCATGAATGGATAAATTATAGTTATATTATTCACATTAACTATATCACAAAATTTGCATTATATATATTTTTAGTATGCCGTATGTCATTTATTTCTGATAATAACAATTTTACAATAAAATTTTATATACGAGTACATACATATCTATCTATATCTATTTCAGAATTTGAACATCATCGGATGTTTTTAAATCAACGGTTTCGATTCCAGGCCGAGGAAATATTTTTCAAAAGATGAATGAAGTTTTAGTTTTCATCATAATCGACCTCGAGACTTCTTACCTACGGCTTTATTCGCAATTTTCTACAATTTTAGATTTGGCCATCCACGCCCTCTTCATGAATTCACCGTTATAGTATTCATTAGATTACAGAATTTTTTACATTACATCGTGTAACTAAGAAAGATATAACAGATAGAGAAGCGTATAAACAGAGTAACCGCTAGAAAAAAAGTCCTTAGAACCGACAGAAGCTTTTGAACGAGTGTGTTTATGAAAAAGTGGCAACTTTGCCGCGCCTTCTACTTCACCATAATGGCTTGAGTTTATGGCTAGAAAAGTTCTGAAATTGGTTTTTTAAATAAATATAGTCATGGTGATTACTTCGAAGTTTGTTGTTGGTCTGTTTGTTTTATTTTTATCTCAGATCTGAAAGCTTTCTCCCCTAGTTCTTCCCTTCCAGTCTTCAGCTCAATCTCACTAATGTTATACATGGGAAAGTTTGCATATTTATGATTTTTACCACTTAGCTTCGTAATAACTGAACGGATCATGGATTTCAATAAGTGTATATGTTGTTTCTTCAGGTTTATTCCCGGGAAGATGGCGTAACACGGGGAGAAAGCTAGTGCATACAAACTAAAACTGTTCGAATGAATAGTATAGGATTCCATATTGAAATATTTGAGAAAATTACAATTGAAACCTGCAAATGTTCAACGCTGGATGTCTGATGGCTTCCTCTGGCAGGAGACAAGAGATATGAATAGGTTTTTGCAGATAAAAACAGTAAGAATACAAGCACGAGTTCAAACATACATGCCTTCAAATTTGTTTGAATTTCAATCAACCGTGAAAGTCATTAAAACAAAATATTCTTTAACATTCATCGAGAATGTATATGACCTTTACTTCAACTTCAAAGTAAAGTACATGTCGTAAAATACGATCGTAAACAGAACGATCCTATAAACTAGGCCTGAGTGGGTTTTGAATACGTAGTGAGACTTTCTAAGCTGTTTCTAAGGAAATGTAGACTCCCATCTCACAGTAAGGAGGTTTAAGATATGAGGATGTCCTGTATACTACTTTATACAGGGAACCCCAAATTATAGGGAACTGGGCAGGCAGATGATGATTATGTTAGTGGAGAAGGTAAAGGTTTAGAAAGGAATAACGCTAAAAGAAATCTTACATAACACCGGGTCTTTTGGAAACAATTATACAGGATAGATACTTTGGGATGTCATACTTTTGAACGTTGGGTGTTTTATGCTGAACAACTTTATCTATACCACCTTTGAAATCGCTAAAATAATTTCGATCATTTTTTGATAGACGCCAACCTTTACCAATCAGAATTTAAGGTATCAAAGTTTCTCGATTCGACCTAATATAGGTTTCCACCTAAAGAATCCACCCAGTATATCCATAAATACATCTTTAAAGGTAGGTAGGTACTTACGTCTTTTAAGAGTAGCAAGCACGGTACAACCAAACGTTTTCATATCTACGAACTTTTTCTCTGATTCTAAATATATGAACTGCGCAGACGTCACTGATATTACAGAAACGGATCACCGCAATAACTTTTCTCGCTGACAATACTGGATGCAGCTGGCCCGCGTCTGCACGGTCCTATTGTGCAGACATATTAACGTGCGTGAAAACGATTATACATACCTGCATGTCTGACACGTATATACACATGTAACTACCTTATGTATACAGTTCTAATTTCCATATCGAAGGTGCTCATAATCGCTGCAAATATGTGATAATACATGTAAATTCTCGACGTACCTACTTTTAGCTTATCTGAAAGCCATATCCAATTACATGCATTCGCGTGTTCAATGCCAACCCACAATCGTTTTTTTTTTTCACAATAATGTAATATGTAGTAACTATTACAAATTATTGACGTGCCTAACAATTACTGTTTTCAAAACCTTTCAAACTTGACAGTTATAAAAATCTCATTAACCTGTCAGTTCTTTCTTGGGACAATCGGGGTTTCAGAGTCCGCACCACTTGGTTCTCAAATGGGACAATCGGGACGATGACAGTTACTTGAAAATTGGGCGCGAATTTTGAAATTTTGAAAACTGTGCGCGAGTTGACGAGTTCTTTGACAGGTTAATGTCGCGAGTCAACAGAATAATCGATTTACCTATGTAATTTTTTGTACCATTTTCAATAATGGATAAACAAAAAAATACATACGTGATTTGCATAGCGATGGATAATAGGCCGGAGAGTGACATCATGGTACTTTTTAACCCGGGAATATTTTAAATAGCTTAAAAAATTGCCACTTAAACATTAGTTTTCAGAATAGTCGTTTTTTTACGAAACTTAAAGCATAACGCATATTAATTTAAGTTATCTTGATTGAAGTTTTCAGCTAAATAGTTGTATCAACATTCACCAACGCGGTTTTATTTAAATGGTAAAATTATGTTGCCAAGTTACAAAATTCCATTATTGACAAAGGTCGCGAGCTCTGCAGTCGTTCGCGTTAATTTATAGCCCGGTGTTGCCATAAATTGCGCTGTTTTGGTTGCTTTAATTACCGCCCAAGTCGCGGGCAAATACGGATCTTCGCTTGCGGAAATTAATTGTATAATTACTTCAATATACACATGTATTGTTCAAATATTTACAATTTTGCTTTATGGGACGGATTTTTAATGATAAGGATGAAACAAATTGATTTCATAAATTTTCAACACAATTCCTTTTTAATAACAATCAAATATTAACTATTTATAAAAAAGTGAGAAGACCTAGAAAATTAAAGCAAATGATGAAATTAAGCCTCAAAACTCACAGTCCAATATCACTTACGAACAAATTGATCTAACAGAAGGTTTAAACATCACTCAAGTAAAATAATGAAGCAACAATTTCGTTCCGCGGACCGTCTCTCAAAACCGCTTCATTCAGTGTAATTGAATTGCGTTAATGTTCCACCGATTCATTACTCGATTTTGGCATTCAATTCGATGCTCAAAGCACTAATCGATGAGTCCACTTGATTCGATTCCATTCGATTCTATAGCACTTTGGCGCTACTGGAATACCATCGATCAATTTCGGGCAGAAAGGTGATATTTTTAAAAGGTCAATAGGTATATTTAAGTGTGTTAATTTTTGACAAACAATTGAAAGTTTTTGATATACACTAATAAAGAGAAAAGATTAGATTTATGTAGGTTTTTATATTTTTTTGTAATGAATTTACTCCAAATATTCTTACACCTATAGAAAGCTAATTATCAGTGAGTAGCATGGGCTAAATTTAATTTTAATTCCATCGGGAACGCGGTTGAAACCGCGGGGTGGAATGTAATCGTTAAGTGTGTCCAGGCGATTATTCCGTAACTATTACAGATATAAAAAATAATAAACCTTTCTTCTAATCTCATACTAAATGTATGGGAGTGTTAAATGTCAAAATTTTGGATACTTCTCGATTTTTTTAAAGTTATTGATGTCATTTTACTGATTAGGTAACGTACTTTCGATATCAGTTTAAATGTTTTTGATATCTGTAATAGTTACGGAATAATCGCTTGGACACACTTAACAATTACACCCTGTATACAATGACAACACACACTTTATAAGTATAATAAAATAGATTACATATTAAAGCTGATCTATTAGTTTGCCTTTGTTAATACGCATACGGGGGATTTCTGCTGGTATCTAGTGCAAAAGTAACTAGATACTATATAATTAATTATTTCTTATCTTCAGACCACAATGAATAACGAAACCAATGACAAGGGTACAACGCTACGAGTACCTATCAAATAGTGATAAATTGTCGTAGGTAGCGGAAATTCGAAAATTCTAACAATATATTATGTTATCACCTTATAACAATCCATTTCTGGTAGGTATTAGGTATTTAAACGATGCTAACTATGGTATTATTTTAAAGAATAGATTTCCGCCTGCGACTTCGCTTGCGTAGACTACATAGTTCTTTATTGGCAACAGCAAGTTACAATCAATAAATTACTAATTCTCAATAACTTTTACACAATTTACTTAACGATATCGTCAAATTTATAAAATGCCTGTTCAACTAGCCACTTTTTAGAGTTCCGTACCTCAAAAGGTAAAAAAAGGAACCCTAATAGGATCACTTTGTTGTCCGTCCGTCCGTTGTGTCAAGACTCTGTTTTTCAGGAACGCGTGGGGAGGTATCAAGCTGAAATTTATATCAAATATTCAAGTCTACTTTCCTTGGAGCTGTGAAAAAATCAAACTTCTAAGCCAACGCAATCAAAAGATACAGTCGTTTATGCCGCAAATTTCCGCAAAGGCACCAACCTTAAATAAGGTAATCGAAAACAAATGATAAACAAACTATTTACAAGTTTGTACGGAACCCTCGGTGCGCGAGGCCGATTCGCACTTGACCGGTTTTTTAATTTAACTTTAAATAATGAACTTGAGGATGAATCCAGAATTTTATCTGGCTGCCGGTAATAGACCGCCGATCACGTGCACTAGCTTAGACAATAAATCTTCATAAAATATCAATATCTTTTTTCCGTTTGCCGATTTCATTAAAATAAGTCTCATTTTACTAGTGAAAACCCCATGAGAACCCATTCAGAGATTAGCGTGATCAAAAATGTATTTAATATTAGTTTAAAAGTTAATGACTATTATAAACAAACCTTCAACGTAAATCGTACAGCAACAGATGCTCTTGACAAAATGATAGAACTTTCTAATTTACAACTAGCACTTGAAGTTGCGACGATGAGTCCCGAGCAACCATTTATCATTTTGCTAAATTAGGTTAGGTAAGGTATAGGTACTCACTAATCAGTGAAGGTTTAACGTAGGTTCATGTTTTCGTTCAGAGGTTTGAAAGGGATCAATAATTTTTTCAATAAAAAAGTAAATTTCGTAAAAAAAATTAAAACAGCATGGTGTATTCGAAATTCGAATGATATAAATATTTTCTAGAGGTTAACACAAGTCTAATATAAAAAGATTAAAATTTTTGTTTGTACTTTCTTTTTCAGAAATATGAAATTTGCACATCGATGATAGCTTTGATAACTTAATGACTAGGATTTTTTTTATTTTAAACTGCCCATAATAACACATAAAGATGCAAACGAAACTATGACGTGTTACCTAAATAATAACAAATTCATTTCAGAATGCAGAGATTGCAGAGATGCACCAGAGTTGATAGCAAAACTTTGGTACGCGTCGCTAGTTTTGCTGAGACAAAGTTTACTATCACCGCTATATTAGTAAACTCGCACTCCATTGTGGTATACTATCCACGTTCCTTGGAGGTTTCAATTCTAGTTATTAGTATGCGCAATTACCCATCTATGAGATCCAGTGATCAAGGTACAAAATGGGAAAAAGACGACTACATGCAGATGCATCTGAGATGAAATTGCTGAGGCAGGCCAGGACAGAATGTCAAAAATGTGTACTTAATCCACAAGTTGCGAGTTCCATTCCTAATATTTGTGTGCATGAGGATGCCTGATATATGTAGTATAGAGTATCTAAACTGATCTAACGTAATATTATAAAGAAAACATATTGAATTTTTGTATGACCTTGACCGATTTAATTTTTTTTTCACGTATAGAAAGCTAAATTATAACCGAGTAACATGGGCTATATTATATTTTAATTTCCTCGGGAACGCGGGTGAAACCGCGGGGCGGAAAGGCAGTAAATACATAAACTCTTACAAGTATTATATTTGCAGTAAAATTAGAAAATAGTAATCAAACACGTTCAGCAGATATTATGTAAATACTTTTTATAACCTCCAGTATAAACAGTTCACAGATTTTCACTTACTCTACAAAAAATATTCCGGGTGATATATGTCAGAGACTGTCTCTGTAAGCTCGCGGGCGGCTACCATCAGTCACCTGAAGACAATATTCCATGTTGGAGACGTTGATTTATTTATCTAGAAAACATTACTTCATGAAAATGTTATGGAAATTATTTTAAACATAAAAAACATTGAATAGCAGACACTACTGATAGGATACCTATTCAAGATTCTAACTGTAGGTAGAGATTGAGGAAAGTTTTACGAAACTTTGTCCGTGGTAACTTACCGAGGCGTTTGAATACTTCGCATCCAAGTAGTAAGTAATTAGGATATTACAGGTAACAATTATATAAAAGCAATGCGCCAGTGAATCAATAAGAAAGCAGCTTACTGTGTTTTGGTGTCAAGGTACAATCGGGAACCGCAGTAAGTCACTTGAGTCCAAATTTGTTTGGCGCAAAGCCAGTTGCTTACAATAATTATGCTTGTTTGGGCGAGCATTCCATTGGCGGTCATTTATCTGGATCTGCACAGAATTGCTTCAGTTACCGCGGTCAATAATTCAATGTTCTTAATCGGGTTTATTGATATTGCACGATTGTTATGGAAATTCATAGCGTTCGTCTACTTATTTGAAGTTGGTTAAAGACTTCTATGGTTCCATGTTTTACGTTCAAATTATTGAATACGTGATGGAGTTTGTTGTGTATAATGTAGGTTTTGTCTGTTTCTACACAGAAACACAACGATACAGAAATACATGGAACATCACAATCAATTTTCTCGTCACCAAGCTACAGACAGGAGCAAAGTAGATTTCTTCGAAAAACATAAGATGGATGTTATTTACATTTAGAAGAAATGGCTTTGTTACTTCACTTTGTTAAAAAGGAGAGAGCGATATAAAAACGGTAACAAAAAAAGCCTGTTGTTGGAGCGACAGAAAAACTTTTGGCGGCCTTCACAACTTCCCTGCTGCGTTCCACTTTGAGACTATGACTTTGTCTCACACTAATGAGACCCCGGAATTTTTCGAGAAAACCTGAAGTAAGGAATTGGGGTGATATGATCTTATAAGATGGGCGTTTTATTAGACTAGAGAAGACGAAGTTTTCTGCTTAATTCGTTTTATTTTGTGCCGATGCGATGGGGGGAGATATCGTAATGGTTTAGGCGAATGTGCTTCTTTGGGTGTATACTTAATCTTCTATCATTGAAATTGTACTGTTATGTGCTTATGATGAAATCGTATTAGATTTGCAATAATGTAGCTAGCATTTATCTTGACTGAAAGAGAGAAGAAATAGATATGGAGATTTCAATAAAGGGAAATTGAAAACCATTCGCAATGACTATATTAATTCAGTTAAAGGCATTTAAATTTTATCGCCCTAAAAGATTGGTACTCTCTTGAGTCAAAGTGATAAAAATCGGTAAATTTGAAGTATGATTTCTGTTCGTGATGGGTGTTTAGTCTTTTCACCAGTTCAGGATTATGAAATGCTGATCAGGAGTCGGGACAACATATTAAATTCCAAGTTCGATAAAAGCTTCGTCATTTACGTGATATTGCCTACAAGGGATATTAATATCGTGGCAACAAATTGAACTCTCTTTTGTCGCGTTACCGTTGCACTAAGTTTTATTAAAACGCCCAGATGGCGCTGGCGGCTTCGCACTCAAAGCGAGAGCGTGTTTACTTACCAATTTATGTAACATGCAGGAAGAATTTATTAATTTTCGTCGAGGCCCTTGTTAACTTAATAAGGGTAGGAACGCAACATGATGTGTGGTGCGTTATAATTTAAAATGAGTTTGTTAGAGAAGGTGATGGAATTTAACTGGGAGTAGAAGTAAGTACTTTATTATGACTTCATCTGTGGTAGACACTGATTGAATATATAAAAGTCCAACATTAATATTTAGTTGATGTTAGTTATCTTAGTTCCACCTTGGAATTCTCGGGCTCTTGTTATTAGAAAGAGTTTTGGCGATACAAATGCCAAGACTGCAAAATTTAAGGAAGCTGACAAGCTATTTTCAACGATCAGTTTCAACACAAATATGTGTGTAAATATTTAAAGTTATGTAATGTTAGTCATGTGGTTAATTGGAGTAATTGGCAAGATAAATGGTTTTATAGTAGTAGTATAAAAGTTTATAGGTATTAATATTAATTAACGGGCGATGGCCGGATTACCGGCTTAATGTATTGTGTTGATAATGTAGGATTTATGTGGTTTACGTTGCATAAACGTTAACGTGGACGGTCTGTACTGAGTTTATTACGTACTCAAATTGAAGCTGAACTTACTTAACGCGTACCCAAAATAGCTATCACCTCAAGTTGAACCTCTTCATCATCACTGATCAGGGTGAAATTACCTTGACTAGCAAATAAAGAACTTACCAGATGCCATGGTGGGTCAGAAGAATGCATGCTTACAATCATGAGGATGTAATATCAAATCCCTTGCCTGTACTGTAGTCATTTATTTTAACAGTTGATAATTTTGCTGGGAGGGCGATGACTAGCGTTATTGATTATTCCATTACTATTTAGTATATATTGTATTGCTTCTTCTATATGTACAGGATAATGGAAATAAACCAAAAACAAGAACATAAACAGTAAGGCATTAAGAAGAGAGCGAGTGGATTTTGCTCGGATTTAATATCTCTAGAAATAGTAAACGCGGTAAATAGTAGTTTTCGTAACTCGCATAAGCTTCAGCAGAAAGGGACTTTTTTGACAAATATAAAATGATGTAAGATGCAGGTACCTACAAGATGTACTTTGTGTTGTGAGGTGTGTTCAATCCGATGATCGCTTACCTGAAACAAATTGAAACAAGTTTTATTAAAACTACTATTTATTTTATGACTTTATTTTAGCTACATTCTAATTTATTGTTTTTTAAGGACTTATCACTCCTATAAAAACCAGCACTGGTTTAAGGGGTGAAGAAAAATGTAAAATATTTGTCTTTTTGAACCAAAACAAATAGAAAAAAACAAGCAAAAATCAATTCTTAGCGTTATTTCATAAAAACTGTACATACTTTTTGTATGTTAATAGTAATTAAATATATTTATATAGTATTGTTTTTATACAAATCATAATATTTGTTGATGTGTATCGGCTTTGGTATAATGAAAGCATTATTATAAAACCAAATCAAAGTTATTATGAATCGTTTATCTCCAGCAGACATCTGTATGATAATAAAAATCAAGTACACTCCTAAAAATGTTACATTAAAAAATAATCTTTACAATTTTCACAAGGATATCTAAATGAAGAAAATTCCACAACCTTACTGCGTATAATGATTCAGAAAAGGTAAGCATTCATACTCAGAGTTACCAGGTAGCAATATGAAACGGCCATTTTTCTAAATGGTCAGATGCCCGGTGGTCACGTACCGAATGGTTCCGGCCATCACGAACCCATTTTCACAAAAGGTACAAAATGGTGTAATGTGACGAGGTTAAAAATACAGAGAACGTGTCTCGTAAATAGAATTTATGCAACTTTCACAGCGTAAGTACCCTACTACTCTGTGTAGTTAAGCTACGCTAATACCTAGAATTCTAGCAATATTAGACCAGAAGTTTTGATGGCTTTAGCAGGGCGATTTTTTGTGTAAAATCGCGTGTTTTCAGGAATGACGCCTTTATAGGTAGATGAAATTAAAAACAGAACCTTATATCCAAATATAAAATTTTATCCAAATCTTTAGAGCCGTTTCCGAGATACATGCTAAATATCACAGAACAATAAAAACCTTATACACCTTGATTAAGTATGTACAACGTAGATATAAAATTGCATAAAGTAAGTGATTAATTATGTTTGGAACAATACTGCGGTACGGATAACAAAATGATTAACGCAAATGGCGGCAACGCAGACAGTCTATCTTTATTTATGGAAGTATTCGTTCTTGATTGAACGCAATATTTAATAATATCTATGAGACTTGGAGTTAAAATATTTTGTTTACTTCATAGCTATATTCTGGGAATAGGCAGACGTCACACATACTGAAATAACTCGTAGATATATTTATTTATATTATTTCACAGATTATGTATAATATTTATTGGACACCGTTGGTGGGTAAATATAATGTAAAATTGTTCATTAAAATTACAAAAACCTTACCACGAGAAGTTTATGAAAACCTAACAAAACAGAAAGTTAATAAAACCTATAATAATTCAATAAACTCCAGTCTTTAGAACCTTTTAAATTAATTGCGTGCTAAAACAAAAAGAAATAAAACATACATTCCAGTAAAGGCTGTATCAAAAGAACAAATTTTTGAAAATATCGATTCTCCGTTAGTCTGGAACGCAAATCACGGTGCAATTTGAGCGCGGATCTAATCCGGGGTGCGCGGCGCGTCGCTGCCAGACAGGGGCGTAGAGTCGTCTATAAAATTCACTTGTACACCTTTATATTTTTCACTTGAGTGGCGATGCTACATCATTTATGTCATCCAAGGCCGGTACTACACATGGTAATAATCCTAACCCTTTCAACGAAAATTACGGAAGAGTAGTAAAGCACAGTTTAAGTTACCTAGCAATTTAACATAATTATTAAATTTTAATGGTAACTTTATTACTAACATACGTCGTACCCTCAAAAAGGATACTTTTTTATCTGGGTAAAACAGATCCCTTAGGAACGTGGGCGGAAGACTGAAAGAGAAGACATATAAAGTCAAACGATATCCAAACTAGATCTAGCCATTTATTATCATTACTTAATACCTATCACGTGTAAGGGGCTAATAGAGCATAATGACTATGCATGATTAGGTTTTAATGCTTTTAACGTGTGCGGAATGCATAATGCAGATATTTGCATTATATCGGCAATAATTACGAAATTTTGTTGGATATTGGCACCAGATCGCGATGGCGCTGCTTTCAGCATATTTTGAAACTTCCTTACTATCCATACTAATAATTTAAAAGCAAATGGGAGTTTTTTGTAACGTTTTCATGACTCAGCTATAGAACCAGATTTATGCAAATTGGCAGAGATAGCTTCGACTCTATGTGGGATAGACTAGCGTACATTTTATCTCGGAACCGCAGGAAACCGTGCACAATTTTATCAATCCTACTAATATTATAAATATGAAAGTTTGTATGTTTGTTGCTCAATCTTGAAACTTCGCAAACAGGTAGATCATATCCTGTAATAAAACATAGGATACTTTTTATCCCGGGAAAAGATAAGATCCCGCGGGAACGCGCGTGAAACCACTGGCGGAAAACTAGTCTTAAAGTGATTTTATTAGGCAACTAGCTGTTCGCCCCGCGGTTTCACTCGCGATGTTACAATGAGAATTCTATCTTCTATATTTCCAAAATTTATATGAGCAAAATATCAGTTTTCTAGGTCAAAGTGTTTAAGACCTAGAAAGCTGGGAGTTGATGTCAGCCAGTGAATAAATCACGACTATTCCTTTTATATATACCTAATTGATGACATCTGAATTTAATATTTTATAATTCCAATACTGAAAACGACAAACGTACCTAATAATCGTGCGCAATGAAATTATTAAAATTATTTACAATCTAGGTAGGTATCTTTTTTTTTTTTTTTTTATTCTGGATAAGCTTATGTTTGACCACAATCTCACCATGGTAAGTGATGATGTGGCCGAAGGTGGTAAGCACACAAAGCCTAAATGGGAACTGGCTCTCAAGTGCAGCTGTCGGAACACACCGATAGGTGCTTGGCGACAGGTTTTCAACTTGAGGGTGGTAGCCAGCCAGTCGGGTACAAAGTACCCTACCACCGTGCAATCTGCCTAAATATTGATTTAAAAATTGATCCTTACTCTACTACATTGTGATATTAATTTAAGTAAGTACCAAATCAATATGTAAGTAGCTTAGACGAATAAACCGGTAAGCAGTTACTATCAATAAGGTATAATTCTGTTCAAATTACATTGATCATTATCAATAAAAATACTATCAAAAGAAACGAAACAAATAGGCGAGCAAATAAGTTCAAAGACAATAAGGGTAACAAAAAAGTACTCTGTCCTCAAACGAATTAGATTTATTTCAGAATGACACTGAACTGATTCTTTGTAGATAGTACAAAATATAGCTATTTGTTTGATTGAACAAATAAAGACATTCAACAAATGTAATTTAAATAAATATGGCATGGAAATTACTATAATTACAATAAATACCTACTTCGATTCGGTAATACAATAGTGATACGGTAACGATTGATTTTAAAATAGCTCAGACGATCTTGTGAGGGTCGCGGGATGCGGATAGCGCAATACCGGTCATTGTGGAGCTCCTTGGGGGAGGCCTTGTCCAGCAGCGGACGTCTTAAGGCTGACATGATGATGATGATGATTTACCTCAGCTGGCTGAACAGGTCGATTCAGGGTTCCCTAGACAAACAAACCCTTTTGGTTTCGTGATGTCCATCCGTCTGTATGTCATAGCTTATTTACTTGTTAACTGTCAAAGTCAAAACCATTTATTCAGTTTAGGCCCTAGAAGGGCACTTATGAACGTCGAATCACAGAAGTTACCACCGGTTCGAAGGTCACCCTTTCGGTTAATTTTTATATCGGGTAATAATTTTGGACCATTGACTATATTGGCTTTTTTTTAATTTTAACAATTTTATACTTAAACTAATACAAAAATAAATTAGGGATATGTATAAAAATAAAGGTTTAAAGTGGCCATTTTGCATAAGTTATATGTCCCGACCGCCCACAGCTACAAATAAAGTTCTGAAAATCTGATAAATCTACAGCGCTACACCAAGAACTGAAGTTACCTGGAAAACTGTCACCTCCAATGAGTTTTAATTTCATCTTCAGTCATTTATTTCACTTTGCGATTATAACTCCTTTTAGAATTAGGCAAAAGTACTACGGAACCCTATGGTGCATGGTTCTGCACGCACTTGACCAATTCACCAATAAAAGCGACATTTTCTCCGATTTCCAATTACTTAGCGCAATTGTGCTATAGAACAACAATGTTAAACAATTCCTTTAAAGTCCCCTTGTAATGGCGGCCCTATTTTTAACGATAAGACGGAAAATTCATCGTTTCGCACAATGAATGTCGGAAACAAACCTCAGCCAAGCTGGACAACAAAAAATGTAAAAAATATAACGTGTTTTCCCGTTGTTTTAAAACGTATCTCGGGGAATTGTGAAGTTTTCTCCCCGTTTTGATTTATAGAGGCGTCTTTGGAGGACATTTGTTAGATGACGCAGAGGGTGTGTTGGTTTTGGTGCCGCCAGCGTTTCAAGAATCTATTTGTAGATATCACTCGTTATTTTTACTGAAGGAAAGTATACTCTACTAGTTGATTTTTAGATAAACAAGTAACTACGTTTATAGTATTTATTTCGCTTGTGATTTTTATCTAATAACTAGTAGCCAGAATCGATTAAGCTTATTTTATTCAATTATAATATTGTTACACACCGATAAAGTATTATTCGTTTAATAACTAGGGATTTCGTTCACATTCACAAGGCTACGTATAATATTTAATTAAGTTTACGGCTTCACGAAAATTAAGCAACAAAATTTTACTTGAAATTTGTAACCTAATTTATTACAGGAAATTCTGGGTAAGAGCAACTTCAAACTAAGGCCAACTTCAAATATTTTTAGTTCGTAAATTGCTTTGAGTTAAAAAAAAACTTTGTATGTTTGCAACTTTCAGCTGTATCACGTGTTGTGAAACGTGTATTCAACCACCTAAATGGGTTCGAGGCTTATAAATCCAAATAAAAAGGTAGGTACACGCGTTGAATTAATTAAAGACAATCTACTATTCTATAGAAGTCTCTGCTATCACTTGGATGTAGGTATTTGTCTTGCAAATAGTTAGGTCACCCTCAAGTTAAAAATCAGTTACCAAGCACTATCGATGTGTTCCGGCCTTGGACTAATAAACCACCGGCAGTTGCAATTGAAGGCCTTTAAGGCAAAGGTTCGATAACACATTGGCAATCCCCTGAATAGAGATGGTGACTGACATATCAAATCAGCTTCATTTTATTAAATGTCAAAACGTTTTTTTTTGTAATTCATAATTTAATAAATTATGAAATACATACTTGTGACGTCATAAATATACACAATCATAAGACATACTTTTGTCGCTAAATTGAAAATTAAAAATCATAAATATGCGGAATGCAAGCAAAGGGTTTTAGCCCATAAAGCCTTTAGCCATACAGTCAAAACTCATTTAGGTATTGACCAATGAGCGCGCGCGGTGGTAGAGTTGGCAGTCAGTTGGTACCAATCCATTTTCCGAGAGGTTGATAAATGTAGGATTTAACAGGTGAAATGACAGATGTTACATATCATAGTATACGATTTTGTTAGAAATAAATAAATAAAATAAAATACTATATACTGTAAGGCTCGCTCGTCTTTTTGACAAACAGGCAGACGGTCAACATGACGGTAAGTGGCCACCGCCGCCTTTGGACATTTTTCTTGTGATTTCGACTGTAATAATGTCTTTAACACCTTTTAGCAGGTTGACCTTTTCTTCGTCTATTCTTAGAATGATCTACACTTTCTTCATGACGCAAATTGTTGTATAAACGTACATAGCATTAACCTTTGCATGTCAACCTTCAGCAATAAGGTGCGTCATTGACTCGTTACAGGAAGCCGGACAGACGGACAGACAATCCAATTGCCCTATTTCCATTATGTATGTAGTAAATTATTCCGCAAGCGCTTGTAAAATGTTCTTATTTCTTTTCAAAAATGAGTTTTCTTTTCAAAAATGTTTTCGCGGTATGAGGTTTACGATATTAAATATTACTTTAAACAATTTAAAATTCATTATTGTATATCAGTATATATGGTAAACAGTTATCCTTTTTCACGAGTATTTTCTTCCTTTCATTCTGTAATTTTTTCTTTTTTGGAAAAAGAAGATTCAATATCGTTAAAATTCATAATTGATGGATATTGCAATTAAGATTTTGGAGTAACATTGACCATAACAAATTGAAACTCCGAATAATAACTGGCCACAAAATATTACACAAATCATATTACAATAAAATGATCTATATTCATAGACGTGTGCAGTGTATAATCCCGGGATAAATAACTTGCAGTTCATTCAAGTCGTAAAAGCGATGAAACTGGGATTCTCGGAGCTTTATACAAATCGTGAAATTCCATTGATACCCGAATATTGCATCGGCTCGTGCATTCCTTTATAATACTGCTTGTGTGCGGATTTTCAGATCAGAATTTTTCGAATAAAATGTCAAAAGGTTTGTCCGCTATGGTTTAATTTTGGATAAAAAGAGCAAAATAAAAAAACACGTTCTGCATACTATTTAGGCATTTTCATAGATCTGAAATATGTCTACGTTATTCCTATAAAAGTGGAACATAATAAGAATTTATCCAAACTTGCCATTAGTAAAACTAAAGTGTAATAATAATAATGCAAAAAAGTTACACATTGGCTAAATTTGCATTTGTCTAGCTAAATTTCTTTCGCAATCCGAACAGGGTGGTAGAGTTAATGGTAGCGTTCATAAGTGCATATATATAAGTGCATAAGTTCATAATGTAAAATAAAAACTTTTTATAAAAAAAGAAAAACGACTTCAAAGACAAATGTTGCACTAAAAACCGAAAAATAAACTGAATAAGACATTAAATAAAATGGACAAAACATATTTCAATAACTAAATAGACCAAAAACTTTACTTGTGTAAACTACCTACGCACCTATTCAAATTATTATTCTATAAATACCTTTTGATCTGTTTGAAGTCGGTGCCAAGCCTAATAGGTTTAATAGGCTTCGTACGGTTTGAGGAGGTAGGACTATAGAGGTAGAGGTATAATGAATAAATGAGTTTTGAGTTTGAGTTTATCATCAGCTCATTTGAATATACAAAGAGACGACGATACGACTCTAAACGTGACTATAATATTCAAAGAAATATCCCCTAACTCCTAGCCGTTAAGGAGTTTGACCTACCATCATCATCTCAGCAACATGAGATGATGACTACCAGATGCAAATATCTGAATAGCTTTAGAAAGTATATGAATTATAAATATTAGCCCATAATATTTACAGATTTATCCCTAAATCCTAACCTTTAAGGAGTTGTACCTTCCATCATCAGCTCTGCAACATAAGATGATGACTACCAGATGGAAATAGTTTTGATAAGTACGTATATGAATGAAAAATACTGTAAATTCTTATAAAATTTGAGGGTTGCCCTCATTTTCCCCAGGATCCCATCATCAGATCCTGACTTGGTGACAATGGGACTACCGCCGAAGTATACTCTTTCAAATGAAAAAATAATTTTGAAAATCGGTTGACAATTCTTATAAAATTTGAGAGTTGCCCTCGTTTTCCCCCAGGATCCCATCATCAGATCCTGACTTGGTAATAATGGGACCACCGCCGAAGTATACTCTTTCAAACAAAAAAAAAATTTTGAAAATCGGTTGACAATTGGCGGAAAAATCGATGAACATACATAAAAAAAAAAAAAATACATAGAGTCGAACATATAACCTCCTCCTTTTTTGAAGTCGTTTAAAAATGAATGCTGGTGCTGTCATATTTCTAGTCTTCTTTATACAGCGATCGTGCCGCATTCCGAATGGAACTCAGAAATTTGAAAATAGAAGCTATACTAATAGAAGCGGCCGACTACCCAATCAGTTTGTACCCGAATCTGCACCCGAGCAACTCTAAATAACCCCGAACATCCTGTAGACTTATTATGCATAACTCAAGTATACTAACACAATTCTCAGTTGGATATCTAGTTAAATAAAATCAAATCGAATGATTTATCTCATGAAGTCTGTCAGTTATTTCTATGAAATCTAGCAACCAATCGCTAGCTCATTGGGTAAGTATATCGATGGGGTAAGTAAACAATCACAAAAAACCATTCTAAATATCCACCATTTTTACTTCTGATTAAGTACTTACTTATACGGAACAATCCAATTAACTTATTCAATATTTATTGGATCGCGTCCAGTTGATTATATTGAAATAAGTCCGGGGTTTATCCGTGCATTTCTGACGATTAGAAGTTTGGGTGTAACTGGCTATTGTTTATTTTGCAATAGTCATAAATAGCATTTGCAACGATAATGTGATGATGTTATAATTTCGATTCGTTTATTCAAATAAATGATAATTGATACATAACATTAAAATGATAATGTTTATTTGCAGCCAGTTATTATTTAATTTACCTATAGATGGTTTGTCATGTTTTCGTCCCACGTGTTATAACGTCCATTTATAAAAGCGTATTTTCATATTTCAACTCTAAACCAATTTTCTTCTGTAAATACTCTTTTGTGTCAACTTAACAATGGAATCTGTATTTTTTTATATTTTCTTTAAAAGAAGTACAATACCTATACAAATATGACTCACAAATTAACATTAAGTTTCGCCCTGCGGGTTTACCTGCTTGAACCACGTCGATCTGCATGTTGCTGCGCGGGACAAACCAATAAACACACATTTTCGCAATATTGTGTGATACCTACATAAGCATCTACGCATTACAATACACAAGAAAAAGTAATCAACGAAGACCAAGGAAGTCAATCGAAGAACTTTTATATAAAAATAATTAGATTTAGAAAGGCCAGAGGGAACAGACCAAATTAACATGACTATGACTATTTCTTCTAGAGCTCATTATTACCCTAAGGTAAGTACGACGCAACACCTTAGGGTTGCCCCGAAAGTTTAGTAACAAGGCGGCAGGTGATGATTATTTTGCTATTCAATTTAAATATATCACTTGCATAAATAGTTAGCACTTCTAATAATAAAGGGCCTTATACATCTTAATAGATGATCTAAACAGCGTCCGTGTGGCAGGCCTTGGAGTGACTGTACAGTCCGACACGGGAGCGACAGCAGCGTCCACATTTTTGGCACCTAAACTGAGGGCTGCTTGATGGCTGAGTTGGTGAAGCGAGTCTCGCACTCATGTGTCTCTTCTCACTCTTGCCCGCTAAATTAAGCTTGTTTGCTACCTAGTGGTATAATAAAAAAAAAAAAATCAACTCAGCCATCAAAGGACCCTCAGTTTAGGTGCAAAAAATGCGGATGCTACTGTCGTTCCTGTATCAGACATTGTAAAGCCTGTCACACGGACGCTGTTTAGATCAACTATTTAAGATGTTGTTGGATGTATTAATTAGTTGAGTAACTGACTCGAGGAAAAGGATTGTATTTCAATAAATAACAGGACACTTTTAAACATTAGTCCAGCATGTAACATTCAGTATCAGATAACCCTCTCAGTAGCTCTAAAGATACCTAAATGAGTGCGAACTCAGCTGTCATCTTTAGCGTCTAGCAAAAGAGGGGTTTTAGGCTGAGACCCCACCAAAGCTGAGCGGAGCGGAGGTGAGTTTCTAACAACCAATAGAATTTCGTTATTCACACATCTCGTCACCGCTCAGCTATTCTATTGGTTGTTTAAAACACATCTCCGCTCCGCTCGGCTCCGCTCAGCTTTGGTGGAGTCTCAGCCTTAATGTTTCTTTGTCAGTTTGACAGCTGTTAAATGATTTCTGTTATACTTATCATGCTAATTTATTTTAAGTTAATCGTTTTGGTGGCCAAAGTTCACGACGCATTTTGGAGAGTGACTCCAGGCCTTTAACAATTCAATCCAAAAGCCGATAAGTCGCCAAAAAGTTTGTTTAATGAAATCAGAATATTGAATAGCGAAAATGTGAACGGTAGCTTTAAATAAATGGCCCTTTCGCTTCATGAAGAAGTTAGTCGTGAAACTGGAAAATTTATGTTGAACTTTGACGATAATATTATAATAAGTATTAGTCTAATATTTAATTTAATATTCCAAATATTCTGTACTTACTAACTCAGTATAGAAACAAAACTGTTAACTACATTTTTAGTTGTCTTCTTGCCAATATCTAAAAGCGAAGCCTAATGGTAACCTACTTCAAATATGGTTTACCCATAGGACACAGTTTGTCGGTTTGTCAAAAACAAACCGTTAACATCGCCAACTTTTACTTGCTATTAACAATAATACAATAGTTTTCGTGGAAGCATCGTTTACAACTTTTCCCGTAGATACCGTAAATACCGGCTTATTTGCGATTCAGATAAGTCGGACGTACCCCGAAGTTTGGAACAACCCTTTTGGGATTAAGTGATAGGTCACCGAGTTTATTATCCGAGGGAGAAACATTTTCATAGGACAAATAGAATGTCCGAAATAGAATAAAGCTGTTCTCAATATTGAATCAGTGCTAACACTATTTATGTTTCGCCCCCGGTTTCACCTGCGATCCCGTTTGTCCATACAAACTTTGGACCCCCGTTTCAGTTAAAGGTGAATTTTGGAAATTCCTTTCTTAGCGGATACCTACGTCATAATAGCTATCTGCGTGCCGAATTTCAGCGTGTTCCATTCAGCGATATGAACTCTGTATCGATAGATCATTCAGTCCGTAACGATTGCCTTTTAATATATACAAATTAGAGGAATTTTTAAAGAAGCACTAGAAGAAAATATTGAGAGGGAACCGTTTGTCACAGCAACACAACGGATACCGCGGCGAAGGTCGTGGGTTCGAATCCTTACAATGAGCTTGAGCTTTCGGTGAAGGAAAA
Source organism: Ochropacha duplaris (assembly GCA_951361185.1). NCBI lineage: Eukaryota > Metazoa > Arthropoda > Insecta > Lepidoptera > Drepanidae > Ochropacha > Ochropacha duplaris. The sequence goes on along the minus strand of OX592704.1, from coordinate 3,098,204 downwards.
CATCGTGAGGAAACCACAGCACGGTGGTAGGGTACTTTGTAGTACTCGACTGGCTGGCTACCACCCTCAAGTTGAAAATCTGCCGCCAAGCACCTGTTGGTGTGTTCCGGCAATTGCACTTGAGAGCCAGTTCGCCTTAATAAGGTGTACAACACATTAGCAATCCCCTGGTATTGCCAATGTCTATAGGCGACGGTTGTCACTTACCATCAGGTGACCCGCCTGCCTCGTTGTCACTTGTGACATAAAAAATTAGCAATCCCCTGGCAATGCTAATGATTACAGGCAACAGAGGGGTAATTCGGGGATGATCATTTATACATCTTATGTCTGACGTCACCAACTCTGGTTACTATTTATCTCTAAAATCTAAACCTTATTTTGATAGGCGCATAAAATAAAATATAGCGTAGCGATAACAAAGGATATTCAGCTTTAGCATCATGTCCAGGCACCAGGTCGGGTATGGTTATCCAAACATAACGATGTCATTGAGTCTTATCGGAAGAGGGATGAAAGGAAAATGCGATAGATAATGGCAATAATGTTCAAGGGTCTATATTCCATGAGGAATCATAAAGTGGATCGATTGTCGGGAATGTGCCCTTTGGGAGCGAAGGAGCGTTAAGTGGTGTCATGCGACTTATAACCAACTTCTTTGTAGTTTAATGGTAAAGGGTATTTATGAATTTTGGTAAACGATATGGAAAAAAAATTGCACTACAAGTCAGTTGACCGGCCCTAGTCCTAGGCAATCTTTCCAGCAACAATCAAGCAGCATAAACTAGCTTAGTTTATTTATATTGATAAAATACAAATATCATCATCGTGAGGATATATCGCGGTGGTACTCGTATCTAGTGTATTTTGTAGTCGACAGGCTGGCTGGCTACTACCCTCAAGTTGAAAATCTGTCGCCAAGCACCTGTTGGTTGGCAAGAGTCAGTTACCTGTAAAAAGGTCAATTAAACATTGGCAATACCCCTTTCACGCAAAAGCTACTAAATGAATTTTGATGAAACTTTACAAGAATATAGCAAATACATCAGAAAAACATATAGGCTATGTATACTAATATTATAAAGAAGAAAAATTTGATTGTTTGTTTGCTTTGAATCGATTTGAAAAATTCTTATCCATTATCCTAATGAATATAGGCCATATTTTGTCCTGGGAACAGATAACATCCCACGGGGACGCGGGTGAAACCGCGGGGGATAGCTAGTAATCTATAATTACTGTACCTAGACTTACTAGTATTAAAGAAGTTATCGATGGAGTAAAAGCACTTCATTACCGCCAATCATGAATCGCAAAAAATGAATTTATTTCCAAATTCAGACAAGTATTCTTCAAAAACATTTGAATATGAACGAAACACATGTAGAATTGAGTTAATAGCACGATATTTAGACAAAATCCTGCCATTAAAATGTATTTTCAGGGCAGAATTAAGTACGTAATAATTCAATAAAGCTAAACACAACATGACTCAACGTGACTCGTGATTATTTGATATTCCGCATCATTAAGCACAACGATACGAACAAGATGTTGGGAAATCCATATTCATGAACGATATCAACAGTGTAGGATGCAGGAAATCTTACTTTAATAAATTCATCCCAAACAAATTGATATCTCACTATCAGATGATTACATTATCTTTTTTTTTTTTTTTTTTTTTTTATTCTGGATAGGCTTGTGTTTGACCACAATCTCACCATGGTAAGTGATGATCTGGCCGAAGGTGGTAAGCACATAAAGCCTAGATGGGAACTGGCTCTCTAGTGCAGCTGTCGGAACACACCGATAGGTGCTTGGCGACAGATTTTCAACTTGAGGGTGGTAGCCAGCCAGTCGGGTACTACAAAGTACCCTACCACCGTGCTATGGCTTCCTCACGATGTTTTCCTTCACCGAAAGCTCAAGCTCATTGTAGGATTCGAACCCACGACCTTCGTTGCGGTATTCGACGTCACTTACCACTGAGCTATCATCGCCTTAAATCTTGACGTTTACTTATTACGTGGCAAGTTATTTCTGTCTCTATTTTGTTTTTTGATGTTAGATAGTTAGTGATGGATATATTAAAGTGTGTTTTACCTGCTTTGAACTATCTACCGGATTCTCACGTACATAATATATGTATCGATATGTATATTATTATGTCTATAAATGTGTATAACGCGGTTAACACTAGAAAAAGAATGAAGTGTGCTCATTCCCTGTCGATTTATCAGATGGCTAAAGCAACTATGTATAATGTCTTAAATGTTATGGGAATAATGTAAAAGCCGGTTGAAGTCATTTCCATCGTGAAAGGAAGGAAGGAGCCCCATGCATACGTTAGTGGATGTAGTGGCAACTACCGGTGATTTGAATAAGAGGGTCCATCCTTCGTTTAGCAGGTATTTTGAATGGTCAAACTAAGCTTCTTATATTATAACTAGTTTCACCTCACGATTTTACTCGGGAACTAATAATTTCTAGGATAAATGTAGGTATTTATTTAAGGGTATGATCTATTTACTTGCTGTTTCATTTAGTTTATTACATGTTTGAATATAACACTAAATACAAATTGCTTAAGTATAATAAGTATTATTAAGGTTAGAAAGAAAGAAATACATTTATTCTGGACACACACAGCATCAACATAGAAGGCTAAAATTATATAATTTAAATGAAAAACAAATAGCGAAAATAATTCAGTATAATCACATACTACAAAACCATTAATAATATTGAAAATTACTTCAACAGATAAATAACGCATAACAACAATTCAACAACTAAGAATCCGATACTTGCATATATGACCTTTATATGACCTTTATATGCGATAACACAAGCGATGGATATGCCTAAACTGCAATGCGCTACATACCTACTTCCAATACTCTACAGTTGACATAGTAGAGGAAAGAATGTAAATTGCTCACTTTGCCAATGGAATTGCGACATAAATCGAACAAACAGAAGGTCGATCGATTCATTAGCAAGTCAAACCCGGGCCCTATCGCCATGGATTCCAATAATTTCATCCCCCAATAGATTATTTCATTCGATATTGCCATTTCGATATACAATTACCAATTTGCTTGTCACAATACTGCGAAATATGTTTTTAGAGTTGAAAATTGTATGAGTTTGCAGTAACGAAGCTGCTTTCGATGGAGACACAAGTGTTTTGAAATTAACTGAGCGTTTTTGAACTAATTAAGAGCGACATATTTAAAAATGAAACATCGATATTGGTAGGTAATAAATAGATAGATGACATCCTCGGGAACATGGGTACAGCCGCGGGGCGTAAACTAGTGTATATAAAGATGAATCACACTCACGATGAAAACCATTGAACATAACAAACAAAATCAAAACTCATTTATTCAGTTTAGGCCCTGGTAAGGCACTTATGAACGTTACAATTGACTCTACAACCGGTTCGGAATACACTTACACTGAGATGAATCCAGCAAGAAACTCAGCAAGGCAATTTTTTCTGTTTTTTTTTTAAGCGAACAAATATTTTGTTAGTTTAGTCAAAGTATGAGTCAAAACCAATTATTCAGTTTAGGCCCTAGGACTCCTAGGAGGGTACATATGAATGTTGAGCAACAGAAGTTACCACCGGGTCGGAAGTCAGCTATCAAGCGAATAGAACCGGTAAGCAATTCAGCAAGTTTACATAATTTGTTTTGGTCCATCTGACTATATTGCCTATTTTTACAAAGATATAGAAACGACTAGAAACAAACATTCAAGACTAAACAAACTCCATAATAACGTTAGAAGGATTGTGACTCAGTTTAACTCTGAAGTGGTGTTATTATGCACGGCCAACACTGCGACAGCAAATATCCAGAATCCAGAGCTATTTCATATCAAACGAATTCCCGGCAACTCACATACAAATACGTTGATCCTGCAAGAGATAAAGCAAAGAGGCCTCTCTATAGCCATTATAGGGAAACAAACAACATCACACAATGGGTTTTATTAGATAAAATGCAATTACTTTGACTAGATTGGGACATTGTCGGTCGGTACGATTCGGGACGTTTGAGATTCAAATCAGGTACCCACTCTCATGTTAGTTTAAGAATAGAGCTGAGAGCGATAAAGGTATTGTTTTGGAGGACAATAGGGATCTGCACATTTATTTTGAGGCTGAATAAGATACAGATTAGTCAGCCATTACCAAAAATTTTACACTGTTGGAAAAGTAATATTTGAGAGAATTTTATTTTCGGTCCTGTGACCAAACTTTGGATACATGTTTTCATGAGTTAAGCCGCAGATAAATACATTTTTATTTTTACTTCTGGATAAGCTTGTGTTTGACCGCAATCTTATCATGGTAAGTAATAATGTGACCGAAGGTGGTAAACACACAAAGCCTAGATGGGATCTAGGATCTCTACGGGATAATCACGGCACAATAAAAAATACGGTACAACCATAAGATTTTTTGAAGTAACAATGACGTAACTACGATCTTTGTTGGCTTCGCCGTAATTATTTATATGAGATCAAATTTTCAATAGGAATTTCTGATCAAACAAAGTGGAATGGCCACTTTAAGTACATTGGAAGTAAAATAATGAAACTGAACAATGTTTGCCTCAAACGAAAATAGCACATTCAGACCGTTTATTTGTTTTTTCCACTGTTGGTTGGTCGACATCAAAGTTAGGCATTCGTGAAGTGGTGAGGACCGTGTACTATTTAATTAAAAGATTAACAACTAAGGATGACCTCTTGGATCAGTCACGAGATAGAAATGTAATAATGAAATGTTCTGGAGTTCAGGAATGTGACTGAGCTCTGTACATGTGGACAGGTTTATGCGCGAATAGTTTCTGCGCCAAGTAAATAATTTTTTCTAGGGTAAAAAGTGTGATGATTTTAATGAACCCATAGTAGGACTGATTATAATTAATACATTTTAAAATACTGGACATTTTGTCAAGAATGGAAATACAGCAGTTAAGTTAATTATGGTCTAAGGTGATAAGCTCGCAAAGCGTATAAATATAATAAAAAAATGTAAACGATGAGAGTTCATAACTTGTAGACTCCACGAAAATTCCGTCACAGCAGTTTTGGTCGAGAAAACTTTTCCGAATCCCGCACAATCACCGAAATGTAAAACTACCCGAAAGCAAGTTAAATTAAATTAAGCAACTTTATATCCTTCCCCGAACACAATGATGACAGCTGCAATATTATAAATATTTTAACTTTATATTTAGAACGGATTCAACCGCGTTTCCGAGGGACCTTATTGTTCCCCGGGATAAAATATCGACCCGTGTGCCACGTTTCATGTGAAAGAGTAACTTTCATCTTCACATCTAGGATAGACATATCCTGACAAATTTTATTAATAATAGTAATAAGATTTTTAAGGAAACAATACAATAAACAAAAATAATACAATAAAAACATGGCCAATATTTGCCATAAATTTTGACCATGCTTTTGGTAACGATATGAACATTTTGCGGAGATAATATTACGAGAAACGATTGCAATGAATGTAGGACTTCAGTAGGCACTCATTAAGTACCGAGTCACGGAAAAGACATTAAATATTACTATCGTAATTAGATGAACAGTTTATGATGCCGGGCTGCCTTCAGTCACCAGCTGACGTCAAGTGCCATCTCTCAGATATTAGTTTGATGGTTGAAGAAACAAACATAGATTTCGAATATAAGTTTTTCTGGCTTGATAGCTGTTAGTAGAAAGTAAATCAATTTCAGAGTCAAATTCAGTTTCAATTAAGAGAGATAAAATATTTCGTAAATACATGATCTTGATAATTTGTAAACCTACCTATTTTAAGATTTATTTGATGTTTAAAATCGAACAAGACAGCATTCCCTTCGTTTCAGCATTAGACGCCTAATTAAAAAGCTTTTATCGTTTGTAAGTTAGTGGCATAGTATATTGGAATACTCTTTGGAAACGGCATAAAGGCACCGTGAAGTTTGAAACTAGTTACTCGAATTCCATTATCTCCACTTTCCGAGACGAGTACTATGAGATCCATTAGGTATAATGTTTCTGTAGCCAGTTAAGTATCAAGTTAAAACTTAAAACGAACAATGATTTTATCAAATCTATATATATAAAAGAAAGTCGTGTTAGTTACTCCACTTATAACTCAAGAACGGCTGAACCGATTTAGCTGAAAATTGGCAGGGAGGTAGTTTAGAACCAGGAGAAGGACATAGGATTAAAAAATATGAAAAAATCACAAATAAAAGAATAATCAAGAAAATTATTTTGTCATACATTTTGTATAGAACGACTTTTTGACATGTCTCGAGTTCGGACTGACAGATGATGTTTTAGTTTCACAATCGGTGGAGCTGAAATCGCGTTCTAAGTTTTATTTTCAGGGCAGGACAACGTCTGCTGGGCCCACTAGTAATTCTATAAAAAAATGTAGATTGAGCGAGCATGCTTTGATGTGAAATCGAGATAAGTAACTTTTTTCTATGTTCATTTTCAATTTATTTCTTTGCAATATAACAGAATGATGTATCAGGTACACTATCTACAATGGAATGATTTTAGGGTAATTTATGTTATTACGTTGACAAATAGGCAGACGGTCCACCTGATGGTAAGTGGTTACCGCCGCCTATAGACATTTGCAATACCAGGGTGATGGCCGATGTATTGCTGACCTCGAAAAGCTCTTTTTACGCTCTTTTTGAAGAACATCTTTTTCCACAACTTAATGGTCCGTAGAAGGAACTTCCGACCGAATTAACTTAATATCACTTTAATAAATCAAACCATTAATCACAGGAATTTTGTGGTCTACACAAATAATTTTTTTAAATCAGTTCACATTTAATTTCCACAGAGTAAATAATCTATGGTTTGGTGAATAAGCTCTACCTATTTTTTGTTTGCTCTACATGTCAACCTGTGTTTGGGATGACCGCAGTCTGCACGCCTCATGCTCCGTCGTGTTAAATGCGACCAAAACAAACCTTTTGTTACCTAATCTTCTTAAATGTTTTATTTTAAGGTTATCTTGTTGTGACAAGGGCTCATTTGTTGTCAGAGGGAGATTTATTTTCCATTTTAAATGTAAGCAGAAATGTTTGGTTTTTGTCTTCATCATCATGTAGGTAGTCAGTACTTTTTTATCTATAGGTCTTTTTATTTTATCAACTTCAACGATAGCTATGGATCTTAATAAAACAGTTAAACCATCAAAATAATTTGGTATATGTCAATCAAATATGTTTTCATCAAATATGGTCTTCAAATGATGATTGCAGACCATTATTGGCATTATGCCAGTAATTTGAATGGTCAATATTATAGACTTAGTTGGCACTGTCAGCAGTCAGCGTTACGTAACTCCAGTTTTAATTGATTCGTACAATTCGATTAAATCTATACACCGCTAACATTGAACATTGGAATGCAGTCGGTTTGAAACCTTGGGTTCCGAGCTAAGATTAAATCCTTAATTGATCTATCGTTGCATTATTTAAGATATGCCAATGAATTTAATGGAACTGATAATCTGAAGGATCCTTCAGATTATCCTATTATTACGAAATGTATTACTAGTACTATAAAAGAAGAACAGTAATAGATTGGCTTGGCTTGGTATGGGCATGTCATGAGGAGGGATGAAAATAAATATAACGAAAAGAGTATGAGCATGAGTGTGGATGGATATAAATGTAGATGAAGGCCGAAGAAGGTATGAATGGAATGCGTGAAGAATGATTATGTTTATGAAAACGTATTGAGAGGACTAGTGACGAGTTGAGTGGAATGGGAAAACACCGAAACTGGCGACCACACCTCGCGTGACAAGAAAGAATTACTAATACTAGTAAGGTTCAAGTACAACGCCTGGCTAAACAAACATGTGAGAATTACGTCGATATCAAATGGACGATAGGTAAACAGGTGTGGTGCTGTATCAAGGGTGCGCCAATTTAGGCTTTAATCATGGAAATTGTATTCAGAATATTAGAAATAACAATGATCTTATTCGATATCTTGTGACTCGCCCCGGCTTCGCAGCAGAACATATTACTCGGGTTTTCGCGGCGCACGCCAATAAAGCTGCCAGTCTTTAAGAATCATCGTCATATTTCAGCTAATTTACACAAAAAGATAATGAATTATACACGTAAACCCATTTGAAGGGTTATTTAGGACAAAGGTTTAGTAGTATTAAACCGTATGAAAATCCGTTCAGTCGTTTTTTAGTTTATCGCGTTCAGACAGACAGATGCGGCGTGGAGACTTTGTTTTATATTAATGTAGTAGTACGATGATGATAATAGTATACAAAGGCCGGGGTGCTACAGGTTATAATAAAAAAAAAGAGTATCAAGTCTGTATTTGTCAGTAGATAAACCGATAGTTTTTATTATACAATTATATTTCTTAACATTTTCTTGGTACCTAGCATCAAAGCTTTGATAACTTCTCAGGTAACGTTTTTAATAATACAGTAGAAATACATAATTAATTTTACGAAGGGTCTCATATGGCGGTGAGGGACTGAAGCTTCGTTCTAATTTTCATATGAACGGATATCATAAATCTTAAGTATTTATGTTCTACGGAGACAGAATTAGTAAAATATCAGGTTGAAAATATTAGTACAACTCAGGATGGAGAATGAAGAATTAATAAACCTTCCTAACTTGTAGATTTTCTTTGGTAGTCAAGTCAGATAACGTGACGAAAGTCTTGGGTTCGAGTTTTATGATGAGCTTCAGCTTTCGGTAAAGAAAAACGTCGTGAAGAAACCAAAACACGCTTTAGTTGAAGTTCTTTCGCAAAGAACCTATTGGTGTGTTCCGACAATCACACTTGAGAGCCAGTTGCCTTCTAGGCATTGCAAAAAGCCGGAATTACGTTCCCTTACTATTATTGCTAATGTCTATAGGCGACGCTAGTAACAGGTTCTGACAAAATCAGGTTCAAACAAAGAAAGAAAACTGTAGCTGACCCTTTAAGATTAACATGTTTTACGAAAGTTTATCATGAAACAGTATGAAGGCGTCATAGTTACTCATTTAAATTCAAGAAATTTAATGGACTTGAAAAATTATTTGATGTTGCTCTGGACATAAAATAAATTAGAAAAGATGTACAAACATAGTTTAATTAAAATTGGCTCATTTATTAAAAGTCACAAACAGCGTTTTACAACAAATTAGAGAAGTAACACTAATTTATTACCGTGAAACACGAAAACTGCAGATACAACTTCGCCGAGGAGACAGGCCCATTTTTTCTCCTTTCCTTTGCTTCAATTTCACTGCAGTAAACTTAATTTTGGCACGACCACGTATACTTTAATTGTAGTGGTTAACAGGAGTTGAAATGGTTTCGTAGTTTTAGTTTTTTACCGCTAGGTTTACGACGAAAAGTAATGTTAAGTTTGCCGTAAAAATTGTGTTTATTCCGTAGCATAAAGGGTTTGACATGGGAAAAATCTCGCTCTATTTTGGTAGAAAAACGCCGGGAGAAGCTTTATTTAGGGAAATAATACATAATCGCAACAGCACACCCTAAAAGTAGCACATTATTTGTGATTTATGCCGCTCACATGACTGCGAGTAAATACTGCGATCCAAGACGTATATCATAACAATTCGTACCCAGAACCGGGATCGGGGCTCGAAATATGCGCGTAGATCACTACCCAGCCTATTTCGCACCTGTCAATAATATATACAGCTTATTTCGACTAAACAGAATTGTGGGAAGTAGATTCCATTGGTGTACCGCCGGGAGATCCGATAAAGTATTTACAAGGAATATTTATGAGAGGTAACTAAGCGAGGAAAGTGTGGAAAACAATGCTTTTTTTATCAGTGTTGTTCGATCGAGTTTTTAGTTTCGGCTTTCAGTAATGATTAAGCTTGAAATTGTTTATTTTTAATGATATCATTTTTAAATCAGTAAATTTAATAATCATAATAATATCCTGGGACATTTTTCAAATACGACCATCTAATCCCAGGCTAAGTAAAGCTACTATGGAAACTATTTAACTAATATACCTACAATTTTTAAGGTTCCGTACCTCAACAGAAAAAAACGGAGCCCTTATAAGATCACTTAACAAAGTGTCCGTCTGTCAAGACCTTTTTACAAGTTTGTACGGAGCGCGAATCAAACTCGCACTTGACCGGTATTTTTAAGTAAGTACATGATATATTTAAAGGACAACAGAAAATAATGAAAACGATAAAACTTTTACAAGGCGAGATATTTGGGGTGACAAATAGTACGAATTTTTCAGCTCCAGTTACAAACTTAGACTTTAGCAGTTGCTACAAAACCCAAGCCTGTCGATTAAAAATGCAAAGATAAAAGTTTGCGCTCTCTCTTAATGCCACGTTTTATTTGCTAACTGCCACGTAATCGCTTGGCCAAGTTTAACTTCGTACAAAAGGTTATCCATTAATATTTTACAGCTGAATCTATGAATTTAGACTGCCTCATTTTTATTCTACGGACACGAGCAAGTGATTGCCGAAAAAATAACAAGTGCATTTTCGGTTTTAGCAACAGGAAAAATGCTTCTGACACATCAGTGGCTCAAAAAGACTTCATTGGCAGCATTCAAAGGAAATATGCCCCTTTTTTTACGTGTGAAGTGTTGATAGATGGGGTATGTAAAACCATGGATGGCGCGAGGGGATACAGAGCTCGGGTGCGTGATGGCGATTAGTGCATAGGCTCTATTTTATTCAGGTACGAAAATGTTGAGGTTTTGCATAAATATAATAATATGACATGAGATAATAATTTTTTTTTTACAATTAAATAATAATTATGGAAAATTTAATTTATTTTTGTTGAATTCAGACGTTTAATCATAAAGAGAGTGTTGGCTTTGAAAACAAGATTAAGTCCAAAAATTTAGAACTGTTTTTATTCTACTAGTTTTTCTCTCCGCGGTTTCACTCGCGTTCCCGAGGAATCTCATCTTTTCCCGGGATAAAAAGTTCCTATGTTATACCAGGATATTATCTACCTATGTGCCAAGTTTCATCAAAATCCATTAAGCCGTTTATGCGTGACAAAAATCCAAACTTTCACATTTATAATATTAGTAGGAAGTAGGATACTCAACTTGATCCTCCTTTACTTTATTCTTTCGTCATTGAGTTTTTTTTATTAACACACAGTAGAACAGAAATATCAACATAATCCCGCCAACATTTGACAAATGTTCCTCAAAGCTATTCTATAACATAAGTTGTCAATCAACTTTGATTCCACACACATAATATGACATCGGAGAGAGATGAGAGCAGAACAGTAACATTAATCTCTTTACGTAAATCCTTTAACTGGGTTTGTGCAAAAGAGAAGGATTAGACGTAATCGTACAATGACGAATTATTTCAGGAAACAATGGATTAATTTACTTGTGAATTGTTGGTAAATACGTGCCGAAATGTACTTTTGGTACTTCATGAGGAAATCGAGGACAATATTATAATCTTTGTATTATTTATTCGCACGGTATAAATAAGTATTTGAAATTGACGATAGTAATATTATTAAAAGTACCTAGAGACTTTATTTATTATTTTTTCTTTGTTCTTTTTTTTTTAATGTCAAGTGACAACGAGGCTGGTCACCTGATGGTAAGTGACAACCGTCGCCTATAGACATTGGCAATACCAGGGGATTGCTAATGTGTTGTACACCTTATTACAATGCCTTAAAGGCGAACTGGCTCTCAAGTGCAATTGCCGGAACACACCAACAGGTGCTTGGCGACAGATTTTCAACTTGAGGGTGGTAGCCAGCCAGTCGAGTACTACAAAGTACCCTACCACCGTGCTGTGGTTTCCTCACGATGTTTTCCTTCACCGAAAGCTCAAGCTCATTGTAAGGATTCGAACCCACGACCTTCGCCGCGGTATCCGACGTTACTTACCACTGAGCTATCATCGCCCATCTATCTATTTTATTTTATTAATTACTATATGAATTTAATTTTAATTTTGCAACATTTCGTTTTGCATTATTCATTAGATATTCTTTTATAATAATATCCATGATAGAGAAGAATCAGAAAGTGTTTTCTCTATAATGCTCCAAATTCTGTAAAAAAAATCCAACTCAATTAATAAATAAACAAAACACTTCTCTCTTCCCTGCAAGTTCCACTTGGCTGTAGGTAACGAGCTAATTTCAAAACTTTACAAATATACTTAGATGAAAACATACGTTTTCAGACGGCAGCAAAGGCTACGGATGTTGTAGTTAGGTACTCTATTGGTTTCGCACACGACATGAATCTATAATACTTTAACCTGAGTAGAACCTGCAGTGTACCGTATTATTGGATTTTTAATTGCTTTCTAGATTAAGTTCGAAACTGTAAAAGTCGAACTCCAATTTTACATTGTGGCCTCTTGTATCTGTAATTGCATTTTCTAAATGAAGGCACTTAATTGTTAATAAAAAATATTTAGGCGCATCAGCTTTTTCTTTTTAGGTTATTGTCGTACTACATTTAAATGAGCTAGTGTTTACTTACCTGATGTTTTATCTCATATTCTGTAAGTGTTCCGACAAATCATACGTCTTTTACCTCTTACGAGTACATACCTGTAACAAAAAATACAGATCTATAAGTAAAAATATATTTAAGTAGGTACCTGTTTGTTCAAAATAACAGTTTTTATTTTTCTGTCTGTTCCGGCTAATCTCCGAACGGGAACGAACAATGATTACGGGACAAGGACTACCGTCGCCTATAGACATTAGCAATACCAGCGGGATTGCCAATGTGCACAATGACTTAACGTAGGCTTGTAAAATATAATTATTTAACTTTACTGTCACGCGTTTATCATAGACAATGATAATCATACACAATCGATATAAAATACTACATGAATCAAATCTAAAATAGATGGAAGGCATTTCAGACTCCGAGTTGATTTGTACGTGACATTATTTGACATTTCACAGAGCTTTCATTATAGAATGGGATGGAAATTGACGTTTCTGTCAATATGCCAATCATGCGCTAGATTACATGTCGTTCCGTTATATAGGTACGTCTGAACTATTTAAAGATTGATTTATTGGAAACACACTCGAATGTATCTTTACGGATAAGACATGCAGTATATAAAGGTTTGAAGGAAATTGTAAATCACATTGTAATATTCTTCTATTGACGCAATAGGGATTTTGCCTATAAATATCTAACACTAACCAATGTACAAAACATCTAAAAACACTCAAAAACAGCGAACACGTTGTAAAATTCATCCTGTTTATGATTTTTAATTACCAACTTTATAATAAAGAGTAGATTTTATTAATGGTGTATATTTATGAAGTCAGAAATTTTTAATAAAAAGAAGCTGATTTGATATGTCAGTCAACATCCCTATTGACTATAATAAGTTCCTTAAACTGTTCAAAATTTCCGATGTTTATACACATATTATTAAAGTATAGTGGTAGGTCTTGTGTTTGAACAATCTCAAGATGATAAGTGATGGTGTACCCGAAGGTGGCAAAGAAGACTAGAATAGGGAATCGCCAGTTTTTGTAGTTATTTTTGTAGTTTTATGACTACAGCAAACTACTGAAAGTGATAAAAAAAACCACTTCTCCTGATCAAGTATACAATAAATGGAAGCAATTTATCAAAGAGCTCCAGATAAAAAGTTTGGTATGAACCGACCGAACACAATTCACAAAATTCAGTTGTGAAAGAGCGTACTTTTCATGCGATCTCATAGGTTTCTAAGGTTATCCGAGGAATCCCTACTAATATTATAAATGCGAAAGTAACTCTGTCTGTTACCTTTTCACGACTAAACTGTTGAACCATTTTTTATGATTTTATAGAGATAGCCGGGATCTGGAGAAGGAACATAGGATACTTTTTATCCCAGGAATAGATAATATCCCCCGGGAACCCGGGGGTCGGCTAGTAAGTAATATGTGATTAGACTCGCCTGATGCATACCTACAAATAATACTTTAGAAAAAACTTTTACGTAGGACTTTTTTTTTCTAATTAGAGGTAGTTTGTTTTTGTGACATCTTAATTTTTTTATCATCATTTTAAATATAAATGATCAAAAATATTTTTATATTTTCTTAGATAATTAAAGTCTTCTAATCTTCTAAATAAATATAAATATCGATTTGGTATCATAATATTCAATCCATGTACCAAAAACCTACATACCTACCTTACGCTGAGCTCTTTAGAATTCCATATTATAGGTACTGCTCAGAAACATAGCAGCAGGCAATATCATTGAATACTTACTACAATTTAGACTGAATAATTTAAACTTTTCCAAGAACTCGATTATGAACCTTGTTGAGAGAAACTAAAGTGGATCGATTCGGAGTCCATAACTTTGAGGAGAAATATTTTATGTATATTTAAGGACCGAAATACTCCTTTAAACATCTTAGACATTGGTACCTATACGGCATAACGCTGTCTTCTTACGTGACGATTTCCGCTTGTTCTCTCCACTGTAAGCCGCGTAAAAGATCTTTGTTCCAAAAACAAAGTTTATACGAAATGTAAACCTACATAAGAATGTATATCATTTTAAAATCTCCGTATGTAACAAGCTCTACAACCATATAAAGCTACCTATAAATCAGTGCTGGCGTGTGCTTATACAAACATACTTTATGTGTATAAATAAACCGCACGTCTTCGGTGCAGGAGACCGCAGCTTTTCAACTGGCTTACCTTTAAATAACAGTTAAACCTACGCCGGGATTTCGCATATATTCTGAATTTTATACGCTTCTTTTGAAACCCCTTTTTATTGTCCATGAAATGACGTTAATATATAGTTCTTTATTTAAAAATCATATTTGCAATGCCAGGATGATTTCCGATGTGTTGCCGACGTTTAAAGAGCTCTTTTTACGCCCATTTTGAAGAACCTCAGATCAGCGCTGAAGGAATACCTACCGTATTGGGGAGTTCTTTCCACATCCTAATGGTCCGCAAAAGGAACAACCGACTGAATCGTTGGGTCGACGATCGAGGCGGCTCGAGGATACGAGGATGAGCTCTACATCGCCGGTGACCTGTGCGATGGTAAAATGGTAACGATTGCACTAAGTCAAAAAGTTCTTAAATGCAAAAAGTTAAAAGCAAATAGGTTTTATATCAAACCTCGATAATAATTTTACCCGTTGTGCGTCCCACTTGTGCTTCAACAGACGTTTAAGGCTGAATAAGAGTCAGCAATATATCAAATAGGAACAGCGGGGCCCGTCATCTGTCACCGGGCCTTAACGAAACTTCGGGAAAGTTCGGTTTTAGTCTGGAGAATTCCTCGAATCTCATCGGATATGAAAGGTTTTTCTGATAATAGAATACGAATGGGCTTGGTTCTATTTCGTGGGGCGTGAGTGACATTCCAATTTCCTTGTGATCTGCGGTTACCGCCTCATCTGGTGCCTATCTCGAATTATACCTAAGTCTATTAAGTGCTAGGGAATGACTTTGTTGTTATATTATTATGTACGACATATAAAAACTGGCCAAGTGCATGTAGGACCATATACCATAGGGTTCCGTCCCAAGTAGGAATTAATTCGAAAATTTGTTTTAAACAAAATCAAAATACTGTTTTTGCTCTACGGGGTAGGCAAGTCGTCACTCGTGCAGATCGTTCAAAAAAAAATCATAAGCACTAAATTATATCACAATACTGTTGAAGAAACCTGACATATTCAACGATACCCTTAAGGGAAAAATGAACCCCTATTTCTCCTGGACACGCTATAACTTCAGAAAGGCTTTACCGATTTCATTCATCTCTTTTTTAAATGTTTTTAGTATCGTATCATTAAAAAAATTAAGAATTGCGCAGAATCTTAGAAAATTTAAAAAAACTTAACGACCATATTAACTTTTCTAACCTTAACCTTTTTTAAACCTTTTCTCCTTTTGTAACCTTATGGCGTTTGACATAACTGTCGGTTGTGTGACAGTTGGCGCAATTGACAGAATGCGCGCTGAAAATATATTTTAAAACGTGTTTAAAACAGATGTTTCTAAGTTTCTTCTTACTTTCAGGGCAAGACGACGTCTGCCGGGCCACCTAGTAAAAAATAAAAACGAAACATTTCAGTTGCACGGTGCTTGTGTTTTTTTTTATATAAGTATTTCAAGATTTAAGCGACATATGCCTTATAGTTTATAAGTAAATTTTCCTATTTAGCTGTGACTGTGACAGTTGGACCTACATAAAGCAATTATAAGGGTTCCTTGACTTTCGTCGATATTACAATTGACTTTTAAACATCAAAGATAATATCTGTTTACAAGAATATTCAGTAATAAGTCAGCAAAACAAAACTGGTTCATTGCTAAGCAACAGCTTATACCCCAATTTATATATTACGTGTTTACAAAGAACTAAAGGCAGACTCACAAAGAGTATATCAAAAATAAACAAGAGAGAACCTTCTGAAATATCCATCGAAGATGAAACAAACGTGCGTGAAGAAAATCGGGACTACTCGGGACTATTCGGGACCGCGTCACTGTTCACGAATCGTCGATTCTGTTCTTTTGATGTCAGTACCATCCTGAATAAATATTAACAAGGAGTCGAGACAAATAACCTTTTCAATGTGGGGAAGTCTTAAATCATAGTAACCAAGAATATGTGATTCAAAGATTTGGGCGAGAAGCTTCAAAGTAAAGTTATAAATAATCATTAGTCTCTTTCTCCTTAAGTGGAAATAAAAGCGGTTGAATAAAACAAGACATTCCAATTTCAAAATATATACAGTTGGTGTTACAAAGCTTTGACCTCCTTTGAGGAAGACTCAAATAACTATTTACCCGCGAAAAACTATTATCTTTTCTGGAATTCGATGGAGACTTCTAAATTCAAAAAAGCTTACGGAACATTCTGAAGTTACCGACGATAAAACCTATTTGCTTACAGTTAACAAGTTTAAACTCTGTGCCAGCGAATTCAATTAAAAAGTTTCCGTGTAGCATATTTAATTTAAATTACTCTAATTAATTCCTCTTATTTTGTTTTGTGAACATTCTCTGGTTAATTTGGTTGGAGTGCCATTCCTGATAACAAACTATGGGATAACCATTATATTATTTTATCTACGATAACTACATGCTTTTACTTTACATAGTTTATGTAGGTATAGTATTAGTTAATTTATTTGAACTAAGGTATAACCGAAGTGTAAATATTATGTTAACCAAAGTTTCGTGTAGGTTTATTAAACTAAAATCTGTGATAATAGTTCAATTGATCTGTTCTAAATTTGAGTACCTAGTTTATTATCTATCACTATGTAGTGGCTCTGAGAACTGTAGACCTCGCGAAAGTTTTGTGACATTTTTCGCTTTTTTTTTTAAATCCAAAAAATTGCTAGCTTAAAATCTTGTAATGATATTTCAAAACCATTCTTCCTACCTGTATAGATAGATATACATAGGTACATACATAGGTATGTATTACACGTCAAAGTTATTCAATTCCTAATGTTGCTCATAAGATAGGTACGGGACGAATAGCCGAAGAGCCAGTACATATTACAAACATGACAAGAACATAGTTTACAACACAACTTTACAGAACATTATCAATATCAGAACTGACTATACTAAGTTTTAACTTTGACGCGAAGTGACTAAGATAGTGGGATAGTTGGGACCCGCTTTACTCAGTCGGTTTTAACTTAACTCATTACATCGTGAGCATTATCACGTGACCTCGATGAGGCTCGACATACCCCTTTAATTTTATACACTCGCAAAATTGGCTGATGTTTTTTCAGGTCTTTATGCCACTGTTTGAATTCCATTCCTGCATCGGCATTGTAAAGCTTGGTGGTTGGAAAGAAAAAATAGACTAGGTAACTTTTGATCTCAATTTTGTTTTTTTTTATTCTGGATAAGCTTATGTTTGACCACAATCTCACCATGGTAAGTGATGATGTGGCCGAGGGTGGTAAGCACACAAAGCCTAGATGGGAACTGGCTCTCAAGTGCAGCTGTCTGAACACACCGATAGGTGCTTGGCAACAGATTTTCAACTTGAGAGTGGTAGCCAGCCAGTCGGGTACTACAAAGTACCTTACCACCGTGCTATGGTTTCCTCATGATGTTTCCCTTCACCGAAAGCTCAAGCTCATTGTAGGATTCGAACCCACAACCTTCGCGACGGTATCCGACGTCACTACCACTGAGCTATCATCGCCTTATTGGTATGATATTCGCGAAAATAGAGCGACCCTTATAGTTTACAAGTAATTTAGCTGTGACATACATACGGACGGACGAATATGACGAAACTATAATGTTTGACTATGGAACTCTAAAAACATGTTAATGTGGAACGATAATATGAAGCTGGTTAAATTTAGATTTAGCGGTGACCTCCACTGAGTCGCTAACTAAAATTATTGTTATAAAAATATACTTCAGAGCGAAACCGAAATACCTTTCAAAGAAACGTGATCAACATGGCAGCTATAATGTAAATATTACTTTAGTTTCTGAAGTCTCCTTGAACCAATAACAAAGTTCTGTCATAATATATCAACGTAGATACATTTATTGTTAGTCCTCCCAGACTAATAATTTAAGAAACCACGGAGCCTAATCTTGGAACTTGTGCCATCTTGAAAATAACTATGGGATGACCCGGTTTTAACCCTCATCCCAACTTATCTTATTCGCAAAACCCCAATTTGTGTACTCAGTGAATAATTTAAAGATTAACCCCGTTAATACCGCTGTTCAGTCAATTAGTTGTTCGACAAAGTTAACTCGCTTTTTAATCAGTTTAATTTTGAAATTCGAACAATGTTGAACTAGATTGTTTTACAAATGAAACAATCCAACAGTGCTTGTTGCAATACTATCCCATATCGCTTTTATATTATATACCTTGGAGTTCAATATTGAAATAACATACATATAATACCGTGGCGGCCAAAAGCCAGATCTTTCAGCACTTTAAATCACCGCAAAATTTTCAACATTTATTTCACATGGTGAAAACTTTAACAGTTTCGAACAAGGCCTCATTGTCATGCAAATGAAATGGCGAGTCAACTCGATTCAGTACGAGTTTTCCGAAGCAATGACTTACATACATATCGTCGATTCAGAATTCAGAACTTTAGAACGCTCGAGATATGTAAATTGTACTAGTTAAAAGCTTTTTGGCAAGACTTATTGTTACGAAATTGCCAATATGTGTAGAATTTACTGAAATTAAAATATGTAGCTTATCTCGTCCCATATTCTTTAGTTATTAGGATGATTTTAATATTTAAAAGCGATAATGATTATGAAGTGAGCACAATGAGGTATTCGTAGTCCCTGGAGGGTAAGAGCCCTGAATATTTATATGTAAAGAAAAACTGCATTCAAATGATTCAATCAAGATAATCGTAAGCACCAAATCTCCTAACATGAAGCGAACTCATTTTACAAAAAAAATGGTTCATCTGTATACATATAATAGAACTAGTGATATGAAAATGAGATCTGATCAACAAACGAAAAGCCTTGCAAGGCCTATTTGGACACATTCCAATGACGAAAATGGGTTTCGTAAAAGTAATAACTCAATGTATCAAAATGAAACTCAAAACTTATTTATTCAGTTTAGACCCTGGTAAGGTCCTTAAGAACGTTACAATTGACTCTACCACCGGTTCGGAATACACTTATATTGAGAAGACTCCGGCAAAAAACACGGCAAGACATTTTTTTTCTGCAGTGGATATTTCATTTTAGTTTAAAATATCCACTTCGTATTATGTTATATAACTGTATAATGTTATATTACGACCCTTATATAACATTTGATGTTCAAAATTATGTTACTGACTTGTTCAGTAATTAGCTCATAAATTAAACATGCCAGTTTTGAATATTCAACAAACGAAACATGTTTTAACATGCACAATTGGCAGATAAAGCCCCCATCCATGTTACTTACTGTTATTTTCTTGTTTGTTTTATTATAAAACTTGTTTATTATATTTGAGCGCGTTTATCTCGGGAAATATCAGTCTGATTTTAATTTTTTTTTGGAGTTAGATAGCGTGTTTAATTAAGATTAGCCTTACATATTATAAAACACTGTTACCCCGCCGAGTCTGTGTATTTTAACGCGATAAACTCAAAAACTAGTGATCCTCTTCATACGGTTTTCACCAATTGACGCAGTGATTTATGGGGAAGGTTTATGTGTACAATCTCATTAAGGTTTTGTATAAATTGGCTGAAATATGACGGAAAAAATCACACCGACTGGGAGTTTTACTGGCTTGCGTCTAATAGAGTGATATAGTCCTTGTATAAGTCTGTGTTTCCCCATAATACTACCTGAGTCTTCAAGTCACGAGTGTATAGCTTACTTTCTAGGTAAGAGTGCACCATCGTGGACCACATCATCACCTAAGATCCAGTGAAATTATGGTCAAACGCAAATCTGTTTTCATCATATAAAATAAAAAATCCCGATATTTGTTAGGTGACCTGCCCACCTGTATTCCCCTAAAGTTTGTCATGCTACTTACCGGACACCCTGTATAACATCACGCTACGATACAAAGGAGTGAAGTACTAACCATTAGCAAAATGACATCAAAGACCCACTATTATTTAGTTCTAATATCAGATAACCTCTTTAATTAAAGGCAGAACACACTGGCTACTTTTAGTTGAATTGTCTTTGAACTAATGGTAGGGGAGGCGAATAGGGGATTTCGGGATTTACTCGAGCGCGGCAGATTAACATAAGGGGGGCAACCTTGCACCTTGTGAAGTACTCTCACCAAATCTGAGCCCTCTATGTAGTGTCGAACGCCTAGGGTAGCCCGTCAGATTAGTAAAAAAAAATCGATGGTTTGAAATACTCGAGCGCGTCAGATTAAGGTAAGGTAAGTTAGTTACATGCAAAATAGTGTACATTTCAATAATCTGACAATTTGGGCGTGACGAAAGAAAATTGGAGACTCGCAAAGTTGCAAAAAAAAACGTCACCTGGATTTTCTCGAGCGCGATTAGTTTTTTTTGTTATTTTGAATGAAATTAGTCACGAATCACGGAAATATCTTAATCTGCCGATTTGCACAAGCCGAAGTAGCTAAAATCATTATTAAGTGTATAGTCCAGGAATATTATGAGTTTCACCTCAGAATGAGAGATAGTCAGCTATTAACTTGTATAAACCTTTATTTTGACACCCTAAAACTTGTCTCAAAAGCTACTTATCTTAGGGTGCCTTTTTCAAACCGTCAGATTAAGGAAATCCCTCAACATAATTGTCAGATTATGGGTCAGTACAACAAGGCCATCAAGAAGAACCGCCTGTATAAAAATTTGACGCGCTCGAGTAAATCAAGGTCACGATTTTTTTTTGCATTTTCAAAAATCGGCCCTGACTGATGGTCGCATCCAAATCGTCAGTCTTTAAAATAGGAGCTACTGGAGGGTTCACTTAACATCCCTTATCAATGTCTGACGCGCTCGAGTAATTTTTTTTTAAAATATTTTCGACCCCTTCGTACGGCCACCCCCACCACGCAAAACGGCAGATTATTATTTTTCCGTTATCAGACAGACGTGGCGCGACTACCCTATTAATATCTGACGCGCTCGAGTATTTCTTGGTGACTGTTTTTTTTTACATTTTTGAAACCCTGTAGACGCTCCCCCCACCGCTGAAGGGGAAAATATCACATAACCTTTTTTTCTTTATTCCACCTAATCTTCGAATTCCAGTAGGTCCCAAAGACGCTCGAGTAACTACAAATTTAGCATCATTTCCTCCCCTACCATAAAGTAGAGTGCGAGAGAACATGCGCCTTAAAAACAAAGCGATATGTATGTATATTGTTTATCAAATTAAATAGACATAGGAACTAATAGTCCATACAAAAATGACCTCAGTAAAAAGGTTACCATTATCGAGATATTTTAGTATTAAATTTTTGTATATTTGGTAGAGGATCGGTCCACTATCTCCTTCATAAGTTTGTCGTGCTACTTACCAGACACTTAAGTAAAAAGAAATCGTTACTGAATGACTGATCTATCAACCAACACACAGCTCAAACCACTGAACGGATTGCGCTGAAATTCGACACGCAGATAGTTATTATGACGTAGGTATCCGCTATGAAAGGATTTTTCAAAATTCACCTCCTGAGGGGATGAAACGGGGGTCCAAAGTTTGTATGGAGAAACGGGATCGCGGGTGAAACCGCGGGGCACAAAGTTAGTACATAATATTATCAAACAATCGTAAAGGCAACCACCCTGTGGTGTAGTAATACCGAAATTACATTCGGAGATTTAACGTAATGGGTATAATATGGTAAAATAAATTACCTATTTACTGTTTAGGGGTGTCTCATATATTTTGGAATATGTACCTTCATAAATTAAAGTAATTCACAAATCTTGTCCAAGTTATATGATGATGGAATTCAATGACTAAAAAAGATGTGTGGATGTTTATATACAATATGAAAACTCAGGATACTTTAAATATCGAGACACATGAGTTCCCTTGAGAATACAGGTAAAATCGCCGACTGGAAGGTGTGTTTATTAATTTTACTTTTTAAATAATGTTGTATAACAAAACAAGACGCAGCAAATGCAAATGTGCCAGCCCTACTAAATTAAAACCAAGGGAAACAAGGAAAAGCCGGTGTGATACTTAGCGGATAAGTGAGTGAGGACGGAGTAATTTACTTTTGCCATCCCTGACTTACAATGCCTTGAAGAATGGCAAGATACATTATAGCACTTGGCTATCTGCGGGATCAAATATATCAACGCAAATGGAGTTGGACTTCTTAATTTGGGTGCGTTCCTTAATTCGGAGGAATAGAAATGTCTGCGTTCAGATTTTATCCAATGACTAATACATTATGTTCTTTAAATAGAAAATATTTTCATAAGACAATAATTAGATCAATGTTTAATAATAAATTTAAATAATTTGGAATTAACAAATAATTATAATGATTTATTTACGCTGTTATATTTGTTTTTACATATATTTTGTTCTTTTACTTTGGACAGGCTCGTGATTGACTTGATTCTGTAACCTGGAACCTTATTCCTGTATATCATGTGTCTTTAAGGACTTAAGTTTTTCGTACCTAAGTGGGAATCGAACGTAAGATCTATGGCGTTGGATACAGTACCTCTACCATGAGTTTACTCTGGTATCGCAATCGATACTCGCTAGCGAATATCGTAACAAACTTTGTATGAAAACCTGTGATGCCATAAATGTCCGCTAGAGGCGCTGCACAAATCTTCATACTAAATGTTTACTATTGTCGCTATCGAGTATTGATTACGTTACTAAAGAAAAAACCATGGTAGAGGTACAGGGTATAAAACCTCCACATTAACTTGATACTTTGTAAGTAGGTACATGTCGCAACCCTAGCAATCTCCCAGAGATCCTAAAG
The DNA here is from genome assembly GCA_951361185.1 of Ochropacha duplaris. Lineage (NCBI taxonomy): Eukaryota > Metazoa > Arthropoda > Insecta > Lepidoptera > Drepanidae > Ochropacha > Ochropacha duplaris. The sequence goes on along the minus strand of OX592704.1, from coordinate 3,074,666 downwards.
TCGAGGTGCCCTCTCAATAAACATGAAATGACCTAACGGAGGTCCCACTTATTTTATGTAACTTATCAAACTTAATTATCACTGGACTGTATATTTTAGATAGAGGTTTGCTTTTGAGAGTGAATATTTGTCGATTAATGTTTTAGGTTGTTACTTGTTACGAAATAGACTGAAGGTTCTTAGATACAATTGTCAATAATATGAAAAGACACGGAAAATCAGTAAATCAAATCAAATCAAAATGTTTTATTAAATTTTGGGACACTTAAGGATCACTTATTGAACGTCATCTTATGAAGTATGATAAATTGTTTGATCTTAAAAATACTGTCCAAGGTTTGAGCACATCAGGATGATAGCACAGTGGTAGTGACGTCGGATACCGCGGCGAAGGTCGTGGGTTCGCACGTTTCCCCATTCTATGCTTGTATTGCTTATGTGGCTTTTTTTATACCACTAGGTGGCAAACAAGCTTACGGCCCACCTGATAGTAAGTGGTTACCGTAGCCTATGGACGCTTGCAACACCAGAGGCGTCACGAGCGCGTTGCCAATCTTGCATAAACATTCATTATCCTCTTTTGAAGATCCCCATGCTGATCGTGCATTGCTAATGCTTTAAAGGAAGAATTGTACTTAGCTCATTTCTAAAATGTAGGAGACAGAAATACAGACACGAAGAACATTCAGTTAGTGCATTTATGTTGTCCTACTTTTAACTTGCGTAAGAAAAAAATAAAGCATTAAAATATTCCTGCATAGAAGCAGCAGACAGTTGCCAACAAAATGCCTTCACATAACCTACCATTCTTGGCGGCAGAGAATCTTTATTGTTCCGTTGGTGGCACTTAATGCTGTCTAAACAGTTCAAGCTAAGTATATCGGCGTCCAAAACGTCTAAAAATGTGCATGCAATTCTCATCCTTATTGTTACGAGTTATAGTGTATAATAGTATGCGTAATTATAGAAAGTCGTTAACAGTGGAGCGATGATAAGGGACGCAGTTGAAATAATGATCATGTAATAACGGTTTTGATGAAAATTTAACATAAAAGTTTGCAGTAATGACTCATTCATTCATGATGAAGGTACGTCGTCATGAATTCAATCTATATTAATATTATAGAGAGATAATAAGTTTGTATGTAGGATGTTATCTTCGAAACTATTGATCCGATTTCACTAATAGGTTACGTTATCCGTGAGTGCTATAGAGATAATTTGGCGGGTGAATCCGCAGAGAAAATCACTGTTAAAACTACTAACTAAAGTACCCCTTTGTATTACATACAAGGAATTGGCAATGATTATGATTGCAGCCAGCCAGGCGCGTACTACAAACCTATAACCAAGCTATAGTTTCTTTACTATGAGTTCAAGTTGCATTGGATTGTTCACAACCGAGCAATCATCGACTTAAACTTAAGAATCAGTTACCAAGCTTTGTATGCCCATCACCTACGTACGACGGCATCGTCAATTAGTACAGAGAGATCGAGGTCACACGCAAGCCTATAAAGAAAATAAGGGCGAATCAATGTGCTGCCATTTATTGTCAAATACGTATATTACTATGTAACGAAAAGTTTATTAACTTATAAATTCTGCATAGATGGCGCTAAAATAATAATACGTGTGCTGCCATCTATTGTCAGCGACGTATACGCTTTTAGCTAACGCTCGATTTTACTACCAGTAAAGTCCAAATGACTCTTTTGGATACAATGTCCTCTTTAGCAGCATTTTTGTACTTTCCTAAATAAAATCCCAAAATTAGGCCACTCTATTACCACACTCAGCATTTTATTCCACATATACAACCTTCAAGATACAACCTTTAAGAATACACACCTAAACCTCTGTGAGCCTTTCAGCCAACTTCAGAAGTACCCTCATGGATTCAAGAGCCCGACAAGCACCACGTAAGAGGCTATCAAATTACTAGAAGTAAAATGTGGACCGTGACTTGAGACTTGTGAGTAAAATAGACTATACTTTTTATGTCGGTATATTGTATTACGCACAAAATACTCCATAAAATTTTCTTACTTTTCACTTATTTAATATTTTCATTTATGTAGTTATAATTTTTTTTACTGACTCCATAAGTATTACAAGGGGACATTTTAATATGCCTATAAGGTAAATAGCTCTCAAGAGCAACTGCTAGAACACACCGGTAGGCGACAGATTTCAAACGAGGTTGGTAGCCAGCAAAACTAGTACGTAACCTTCCCTAGCACTGTCTTTGAAATTTTCGATTCTACTTTCTTATTCTATACTAGCGGTCCTCCAGCGGTTTACCCCCACTCCCGAGGGACCTTAACTTTTCCCGGGATAAAAATTACCCCATGTTTTATTCCATTATATGATCTACCTACGTGCTAAGTTTCATCCAAATCCGTTTAGTAGTTTTTGCGTGAAAGAGTAACAAACATCTTCACAACCCTAACTTTTCATATTTAAAATAGTAGTAAGACTCATATTATTATTATAAATGTGGGTTTTTATTCGTTTGCTTCAACAACGCAAAACTTTTTCGTGAAAAGAAGCTTCCTCTGTATTGTGGAGTTCATAAATAATTCTTTAGATTTTTTTTTGTTTTTGTGCAAGATATAAAATCTTTACAGAATGTAACAAAAGGGTAAGATAAGACTGTTGTGTTTTGTTTTCAGAACTTTCAGAGATGACACCTACAATAAATTCTTTCATATTTGAGTTTAGTATCTTTTACACCGATATAATTTTTTGTACGAAACTACGGGATTTTTCGCAAAATAAATAACTGTTGATTTATACACAGATACGGCATTATACAAGAAATAATATAATATGTACAAATATGTACTGTATAATTTAAGTACGGTACATATTTGTCCAAATAGCTTTTATTTACAACAAATGTACAAAATATAAAAGCAAATGTACAATTATAATACATAAAAAACTTCTTCGAGGCTGCCGCTGCTGCCGATCGGCAAGGTTCCCAGAAGGCTGGCAGCGTTTCCTCTTTGGATGGCCAAGCTGATGCGTTTGTCCAAATTATATCCATCCATAATATACATAATATACATACTAATATTATAAATGCGAAAGTATCTGTCTGTCTTGTCTTTCTGTCTGTCTGTTTATTACCTCTTCACGCTTAAACCGCTGAACCGATTTAGATGAAATTTGGTATAAAGTTAGATGGAACGTTGGAGAAGGACATAGGATAACCTTTTTAACCCGGGAGAAGATAAGATCCCTCGGGAACGCGGCTGAAACCGCAGGGCGAAAAACTAGTATTCTATAATGACACATTAATTACTTTTGTCATTATCCGTAAACGTTAAACAAACGTTTATTATACAAATGAATATATTACGTTACACAAATAGTACGGTAAGTTATATTAATTCCCCTATTTGCATGTATAATGATGCTTTAATTTTAATTGGAGGAGAGTATTTAGTTTTGTACCGATAAAGTATTGAATGACAATTAAAGGACTGCTTTGCATGAATGTGTTGCACTGAATTTATCACTTGCATTGCATGGAACTGGGTTATCTGACATATACGTTACCGTTTTGTCATTGTTGTAATATTTTTTATTTAATTATTAATTAATAGTAGATTATGGTATTATTGTGTAAAGTTGGCCATTACCGCTGAGCCGCAATTGAGACCCGAGCCGCTAGGTGAGGGTCATAAGAAAGCCGAGGACGTTAATCATCAATACACACGAGTATGATACGACGTTTTTCAACACACTCGTGAAGAAAATAATACAAAAAAATATATTTTTTATATAGTTTTTTTTTTGCAAGTACTCCGGGTGCAAATATATTTTTGGCTCGGGCGACGTACTTTGAATCCCTCGCTACGTTCAGGATTCCCTCACTTAAAAATATTATTTTGCTCCCTTATGATACAATCTACTATTATAACTCACGTTGTGAATAATAGTAATGAAAAAGTCACAGTTTGATTATAGGTGTTACGTGCCTAATTGCGGTGAAATTAGAGCCACTTTATGAGCAAGTGTGTTGAAAAAACTATTTCTCACCCAAAACTTGTTATTTTAAAGCTGTGATTAATAATTTTGATAAAAACAAAAAGCAACAAAAATACATTTGAAAAACGAACACCTAGCCTGATGGGAAGGTAGGTGACGACGTTCGACTTCCCATCTAGGCTTTGTGTGCTTACCACCTTCGTCATCACGGACCATGGAGATTTCAGTCAAACACAAGCTTATCCTACAGTTAAAAATAACTGTGTATGTTCATACGTGAAATTAAAATCTTACTATACTCGTATGGATAAAATTCCCGTTTCAATCAAGATGTTGGCCCGCGATCAACTCCGAAACTATTGGCTGATGAAACTAGATTATATCCTGGAATATGAGATAGGGTACATATTATCCTGGGAAAAGAAAATATCCCTCGAGGACGGTGAAACCGCGGAGGACAACTAGTTACATAAACTAATGTTGACACAAAATGCCAATAGATGGCAGAATCCAACTTGGTAAAACGTATTTTAAAAATAAGCACTAGAAATTAAGAGCTCTCGCTCGTTCGTGGCCTAAAATACTTCCTACCAAGTACTTGTGAAGTATTACCATACGGGAAGCAGGCTTCCGCCAAGTAAAGTTTCCTTCACAAAAGACTGTTTGTATATTACCTATGTACTGTATAATACTTATGTAAAAACGTCGCATTTGTTTAATGAAATGACACCGTATACGGTAATCAGTAAGATGTCGATTCGCTTGTGAAATCGCGCACTATAGCAACCCTCACACTTATCACTCCAAAGGAACCAAATTGGTCAAGCACTGTGCTATTTCAAAGGAGGATTTTGTACCGCGGACGCTCAGGTTGCGGCCGTGGTTTCAGCAAGGGGTTCTTCAAGGGTGTGAATACTCATACGACGATAAACTAATTCTGCGTCCCTCTGTCAAGAAATAGGACCTATTTTAAGTAATCATAAGTTGTTGCACCGTATTCCGCCAATATTTCCTGGGTCCTTTTTCCTTCCTTTTTTAATCCCTCTATCATGATCGTCATCAATAGCTCTACTGTTGCCATGAGCCCTATCAATAAGGAATATGGCCATAGTCACACAGGCCCAGTGCGAATTGTGTGACGTCACCCACATCGAATCACAACATATTATTATTATTAAACCTCGGGTACGTTATTTTAATCAGAGACGGTACGCGACAGTGTCTAAAATACCATATAGCTCAGAGAACAAACTGTGAGATAAATTCAATATGAGATAGTTAATCTCAAAATACTCGCTAAAACAAACAGGTACGTTTGTAAATCGTATTGACATCAACATAGTTACTCAAACTGCTCCATGTTCCGTCAGTAGCACTGTGGCAAGTTTCTGAAACGCTAAGTGAAGTTGGAAACTCAAATAATAGCTCCCACTTGCTTTCCATTCTAGGTTCTGCTGAAACGTTATAATTTAACTATCCGGCAGTAATGTACCTATTATTATTTGTACTCTGTGATGCAAATATTCAGTAATATTAGATAGTAGAAAGAAATTCTTCTTTTCTTTATCCCGCGTGGGATCTGCTCAACATGTTTTCCTCTTCCACTCCGCTCTGTCACTAGTCGTCTCAGTACTCACAGCTTTCATAAACATATCGTTCTTTACGCAGTCCATCCATACCATCATTAATTTAATTTTATGAGAGGGATTTATGAAGACTAAATTCTGATGGCAGTGTGAAAAATTTAACTTAACAGATTGGGGTATGAAATTAAAATACCTATACCTAATAAGAGTAACAGAAATGGTTATATGTTTGTTTTCTTCTTCTGTATTCTGTTAATAGGTGACTGACATATTAAAGCAGCTCTTTCTTATTATATGTATGTGAACACGATAGTTTACATTGGGTTTTGCATTAAAACTGGCTTGTGAAATCATACATAGACATTAGCAAAGAGTAGATCTTTGTCAAATTAGTAATTAGCAATCAAAAATGATGAATTTTACAAAGTATTACTTACTATTTTCGAGTAATTTTCAAATACTGAAAATAAATTCAGTGGTTAAAATTTACTATTTGGGTAGAACCCAACGTATTTTCCATATAATGTTCCTGTTGCGCATTATTAAAAATGTAGAACAAACAGTACGCCGTTAAAAATGTAGGTATTCATAAATAAAAAGTTAATGTTTGCTCAATAAACCTCTGTAAAAATGAAAAAAAAAAACATGAACCACCCACCTGCTCAGCTCCACGTTTCATTTTAAAGTAATTTATAAGCTGACCCTTTAGAAATTAGGCGTTTAATATTGCAAATGCAAACAGGTTGCCGGAGCGAGCATGTTTGCTCTGTGACTGGGCGGCATACCTCAACTGTTCATAATGAAATCCAGTGCCCTTTGAAGTACTGAAACATGTTCTAAAACAAATAGTGGGATCCTACTCAAGTGGTGCGACTGACATAGAACTTTCGATACTGTCACAGCCGTCCGGTCTCCAGCGGTACAAACGATATTTTTTATGATTTTTAGCGAGGTGTTCTTGACTCTCTGATGCTGTATCCGGCTACTACGAAATGAAATGAAATATTTATTCATCCAAATAGGCATTCACAGGCACTTATGAATAGTCAGACTGTAAATGCTCGGTTCGGAATGTTGCTTTTGCTGAGAAGAGCCGGCAATAAACTCGGCAATTACTCTTTTCAAAAACAACTTACACCTATTACATTCTATTATTATTCATCTAGTCTCACTGACAATATTTGCGCGTTATGGCGGCAAAAATAGTTGTTGCGAATGTTCTAGTATTTGTTTAGTAAGTTACTTATCTTTGGTTTTGTCTTTCATGTTAACGATATGATCCATATCCCGAATGTCATTATTGCTTAGATCAAAACAAAATATCTTTTAATATCTTTTTATTCTGGCTATACTAGTTTCGCGAGGTGCAAATTAGTATCAAATTAAGTTCCAGGTGACATTTGAAAGTATTATGTTATTTTTTTAATCATGTGTGAATAAAAAAATAAATTGATTAAAACAAAAATTGAACCATAAATATAATACATGACATTTCATCTACCATGACTCAGACCCAATTAATTCCATTTAATTTCGATAAAGTATTTTTTGTAAAATTTTATGGTCTCCACATTGGCTGAGCGGAAAAGTGTAAGAGTTATTTATACATAGAGCAAGATCGGTAAACCGACATCACAAATTACATGAAATCCTAAATCAGCCGACCCCTGCCTGATAACAAATGATCATGGGGATGTGTTCGGATTAGACGAGGATCTATGGACGTTAACGGGGATATATTCCGCTGCTTATAATTAATCTATTGTATTTAAGCACAATGCGTTGGTAAAATAGTTACTCAAGTGTAATGTGATAGTGATTCTAAGTTCAAATAAAATTAAGAATATTTTATTAAACTACTCAGACTAAATAAAAAGAGGTAGACAAAGCCAAGCGCACTTAAAGTAGTCGAATTTGAAAAAGGAAGCCGATCGCGTTCCGTGCGACGCGAGTCACTCGGGATAATGTACGTGCAGGTCACGCACACAACTTAGTGCACGATGTTTCATTTATATTTGTTCTGTGTTAAAACGTTTTCTAAAATTACCTAAAAAAAAGTAGAAAAAGTCTCTATTAATATTGATCTTGTACTTTGTAATTGTTGTGCGTATTTAGCTTATATTTAATCTACGCTACCTGTGACGCTACGCTAGCAGCTAAAATAATATTAATATTAGCTCAACCTTTAGGTTACCTAACTTTGTTGCAGTCAGTATCAATTAAAAACAGCATACAAATCAATAGAAATATTACAACAGTTCGAGTTGAACTGTTGGTAAAATTAAATGCAAACCGTTTTCAACATAGAAACTGATTGCAACAAGTTACGTAGTATAAAAGATACTAAACAGTTAAACAACCGTAACTGATTACAGAAAAGAACGCGGAGGACACGATGACGAGAGGACATCGAGGACATTAGAGGACATGGAAGGATAGTCTTGTACTACATGCCTCCAGTACGCGATAATTAGCTGTGATTATTTACGTCCACATATTTATCATACTCGTACGTCACCCAATGACATGTGATGGCGACAAACATGTCAAATCTTATCACTACAGACAATGATATTATAAAGTATAAAGGTGTAGATAGGTTGTATGTATCCTATATCTTTAAGGCGATGATAGCTCATTGGTAGTGACGTCGGATACTGCCGCGAAGGTCGTGGGTTCGAATCCTATAATGAGCTTGAGCTTTCGGTGAAGGAAAACATCGTAAGGAAACCATAGCACGTTGGTCGGTAGGGTAGGTACTTTGTAGTACCCGACTGGCTGGCTACCACCCTCAAGTTGAAAATCCTGTTGGTGTGTTCCGACAGCTGCACTTGAGAGCCAGTTCCCATCTAGGCTTTGTGTGCTGACCACCTTCGGCCATATCATCACTTACCAATCACCATGGTGAGATTGTGGTCAAACACAAACTTATCCAGAATAAAAAATAAAAAAGCGATCAGGGAGCGGTAGGTTAAAAACTGACTAATTAGCCAACTTTGACATGTGTCGCGTCGCAAGTGTCAATGGATGCACTTCACGTACCGAGTGCAATTAAATGTACCTGAACGTGATCCAAAACAACCAAAAATGCCGTCGTGTGTTGTGAACCTATCTACACTTTTTTACTTATATTATCATTGACTACAGAATTATGGTAGAATCAGTCAACAAACATCAAAGACATAAACAAACAGAGTATTCAGAATGAAGAAGATTAATCTTGCAGTTACTGAAGCTACCTGAGAATGAAATATCTGTTACTCTATGTCTCCTTTTCTCTATTTCTACAATGGCAATCGAGTTACCTACGTCTAGTAAGTAAAGGGCCAGACTTCGATAATTTGTTACGAACAGCTAGACAGTCTGCTGGCTTTACAGATTTTACAAGAACTGAATGATCCTGATTCTATTATATGTATAAGAAACTAATCTAATATCACTATATTTTTATCGAAGTTTACAATATAATAAGACAGTATTTGTCTAGTTTTCCGCCCCGCGGTTTCACCGAGGTGTTCCTGAGGGATCTTATCTTTTCCCGGGATAAAAAGTCCTATGTCCTTTTCCAAGGTTCCATCTATCTCTATACCAAACTTCATCTAAATTGGTTCAGCGGTTTAAGCGTGAAGAGGTAACAGACAGGCAGACAGACCGACAGACAAACACACTTTCGCATTATAATATTAGTATATGGAATTCGTGGATGGTAGTGACCAATTTTAGTAACTGAATGTAAATTGATTCTTAAAAAGTTTAGTCAAACCAACATCCTATGTATAATATATGTATACTTCGTAATATTTATTACATCTTGTAAATCTGAGCGCTTTAGCCGCCGCGCAGCCGCCGCGCAGCCGCCGCGCCGCTACAACTCCACAGGGATTGTGTTTGTGTGACGTCACAAATTAAACCAAGTGTGGTTTATTCGTCTATGCAAGTGAGATAATAGAATAAACGTCCACGCATGACGTCACCACGGGAAGGCACATTTAACACAATCCCAAGGCTGAGATAACCGCCGGAAGACTGATAAAGAAGCATAATGGTATTGTGTTGCTTGCGTATTCAGATTCAAGATTTATCCTTGACTTTTTAAATTTAATTTGTTTAAATTATTCTGTACGTGTTTGTCACTGAACTCTTCCTAACGGCTGGACCGATTTTGATGTGTTTTTGTGTGTTTGAGTGGGTCTCTTAGTGATTAAGATTCAATTATACTCGTTAGGTAGTGCTGCAATTGGGTACTATGTCATTTTTTAATTTTCAGGATAAAACATTTTTCAGGTCATCTAATTGTTCATAAATTTAAATTAAAGCATATACTACACAATTCAGCTGATTAGTGTCCTTACATTGTCTATGGATAACGATAACGTTTCAAGAAATTTACCTTTTAGGTCAATCGAGGTAACTGCTGCAAGATTCGCGACCTAACCTTGATCCAGTAAAAACAGAATACGAAGCAAAAAGCTTGAAGACTAACCGAGTTGAGGATCGACCAGTCTCACCCTCAACTTGTAAAACTCTGGCAATTAGCCAACCCATGTTGCCAAATTCACAAACCCGATCGAAGTTTGAAAAGTTCGACAAATCGGACCTTTTATAATGGGATTAGTAAGTATAATACGCAAGTATTTTGTGAATCGAATGTTGAACAAAAGGCCGTAAATGATACACTTACCGACAGATAGACAGAAATAGGTAAGAAGGTAGGATGGAAAGTAGAAGGTAGGAAGGATGTAGAAAAGAGTCTCCAACTGTTTTTCATGACAGAAGTCTGACAAGCACGCTGATGATAAGTGGCTACAGTCACCTATAGACATTAGCAATAACAGGGGATGCAGTCGGCAACATATTGGCAATCTTTAATCAAAAATTATCTCCAAATTCGTGTTTACATTACTTGCAGTGACCACAAACGTAGATATTTTGACCCTAGTAGGTATAAATATAAATAATAAATCCTGGGACATTAGTCACCCACGGATATCTGATCCCAAACTAAGCAGAGCTTGAATATGGAAACCAGATTACTGAAATACTACATATACGTTTTTTTTTGTAAATACATATTTAAATAGATAATTACACCCAGACTCAGGACAAACAGACATGTTCATGCACACAAATGTCTATCCTGGATGGGAATCGAACCCAAATAGCTATACTTGGATTTTTAATTAGGTGGACTGATTTGACAGTTGTCGTAAGAAATATTTTATTTATTTTAATATTATACTCAGAAATTATTTCTTTTTTTTATTTTTTTTTATTTCACAAGTGACGACGAGGCAGGCCGGTCACCTGATGGTAAGTGACAACCGTCGCCTATAGACATTGGCAATACCAGGGGATTGCTAATGTGTTGTACACCTTATTAAGGCGAACTGGCTCTCAAGTGCAATTGCCGGAACACACCAACAGGTGCTTGGCGACAGATTTTCAACTTGAGGGTTGTCCGATACTTTAATACATTTATTAGGAATCAGGAATCTATACTTCAGTCGTCAATAAATCATCAAAGAGAGTGGTCGCAGTTTTAATTCAAACCATCCCATTAAGCAAAATTGAACCTTAAAGCAACGTACATAATGGTCAATACGAGCCGGATTAGTGAATGGGATGGCTAGGCGACCCGGCCGTGCGAATACAATAGCGAGCCGCATTCCTTAGATAAGGAGTTGTTTACTACTATCTAATGAGCAGTTTTTATAACTATGTAATAAAAAAGTGATTAGTTCGTGTTAAAATTGACTGTGTTTGTGAAAATAAGTGTGATAGTTTTCCTAAACTATGTCGCCACCAACAATAGAACAAAGTGGATATTTAAATACATTGGAAGATGTGGCTAATATGATTAGAAAGGCGCAAGTAAATCTGAAGAAATGTCCCAAACAAAGGCTAACGGAAGGTTATATAAAAACGAGAATAAAGTCTTTGGAAGATTACTGGAATACATACAAGCAGGCGCATAACAACCTAACTAGATGTACACCGCGAGAACAGAGGGGAGTTTTAGCATATTTCTTGAATGAAGAGTTTTATATAACTGAAGAATTACACCTCTGTTTGGTAGCAGAATTAACGGACTTTTTAATTAAATTAGAGTCAGAACAGAGGCCGGTAGACACTCACATGTCAATAGCTCAAGATGTCAATGGTCAGCTATCGGTCGCCAAGCTACCTAGGATACAATTACCGACGTTCTCCGGGAGGTATGAAGATTGGCCCACTTATCAAGATTTGTTCACAGCACTTGTTCATAACACGGCTATAAATGATGTGCAGAAGTTACACTACTTAAAAACAAGCGTTTCTGGTGAAGCTGAGATGTTGTTACGGAATATACAAATAACAGGAAGCAATTATAAACAAGCTTGGGAATTACTGAAGGGACGTTTTGGAAATAAAAGAATGATCGCAAATTCTCTTCTAAAAAGATTATTTGGTCAAAAAAGGGTAATCAATCAGTCAGCCAGTCAAATTAAAGCATTACTGGATACAACTACAGAGTGTATGAAAAGCTTGAATAATTTGAAAATAAGCACCGATTCTTGGGATCCTGTATTAATATTTCTGGTTGGGCAGAAATTGGATTCGGAGTCGCTAAAGGACTGGGAAGAACAAGCACACAGAGAAAATAGTGATGAGATGCCTACATGGAATGAATTGCAGAAGTTTCTCGAGTCAAAGTTTCGCACCCTCGAATTAATCGCTCCCATTGTAACTTCTATTACTAAAGATAAGCCTCAAAACCAGAGATCGTATCACGTCAGGGCGGCGGCGGTGGAAAGTGAAGAAGATATGTCCCAATCTGCACATGCTAGTATTAGTCCACAAACATTATTATGTAGTTATTGTAATGGTGTAGGTCATTATATGTTTAATTGTAAAGATTTTGTAAAGTTATCACTAGAACAGAAATATGATTTTGTAAAGAAGAACCGTCTATGTTTTAACTGCCTTAGACCGAACCATAATGTATACATATGTAAACAACGAACGACGTGCCGAGTCTGCAGAAGAAGGCACCATTCTCTTTTACATCAAGATAAGGAAACAACAAATAAAGAGGAACACACACAAAAACAACAACAACCAGAAGATAAGCAGATTACAACAGCACACTTCTCTAGAGAACAACCCGGTCATAATGTGTTATTGGCAACAGCACAAGTTGAGGTTAAGTCGATGGATGGTCAAATTCACCAGCTTCGTGCTTTAATTGACCAAGGGTCAGAGGCTTCATTCGTTTCTGCGAGAGCAGTTGAACTTTTGGGACTGAAGAGAACCAATATCAACGGTGTAGTCTCTGGAGTAGGAGAAGGAACACAGATATCTATACAACACCAAGTTGACCTATCAGTGACGTCACGAATTAATGATAAGGAAGTTCTTCGAGTGAAAGCTTACGTTTTGAAGACAATATCTACAAGGCTACCCTCGAAATACATCGTGACGGACTGGTCAGAGCTTCAAACATTTGAACTGGCTGACCCTATTTACCATACACCGGGCAAGGTTGATTTGTTGCTCGGCGCCGACGTTTTCTGTAAAATTATAGAAAATGGTTTGGTGAAAATGCCTGATGGAGTAGTGGCTCAGAAAACAAGTTTGGGGTGGATACTTTCAGGTCAAAGGGAAGACGATATGGTTAGCAATCATCACAATTTAATTACACTACACATAACAAGAATGGTTGCAGAAGATAATGATATGCTAAGGAAGTTCTGGGAAATAGAAACTGGTTTATACGAGAAGAAGAAGTTAATGACAAAAGAAGAAGAAGAATGTGAATTGATTTACAAAAACACAACAAGAAGAGATAGTAATGGAAGATACATAGTAAACTTACCATTGAAGCATAGCATTGAAGAAACAGTTAAATTATGTGGAGATACTAAACAACAAGCTGTTACAAGATTTAAACAGTTAGAGAAGAAATTACAAAGAGATCAGAAGTTGAAAATAGAATACCTGAAAGTTATTAATGAGTATAAAGAGATGGGTCATATGGAGAAATCAAATACAAAAGATGACACACACTCAATTTACTTGCCACATCACGCAGTGATAAGAGAGGATAAAGACACCACCAAAGTCAGAGTGGTCTATGATGCGTCTGCAAAGGGTACTAACAGTCACTCATTAAACGATACTATGATGGTGGGACCAGTTTTACAGCCAGATCTGCGAAGTCTCATTATAACTTGGCGAACACACAAGATATGTGTAGTTGGAGACATCGTGAAGATGTACAGGATGATCAATATGACAGAGGGTCATACAAATTTACAACGCATTGTCTGGCGAGATGACCCTGATCAAGAACTTGAAAGCTACAACCTAAAAACTGACACTTTTGGTACAGCAGCAGCTCCGTATTTAGCTGTACGAACTTTAAATCAACTGGCCGATGATGAAACATGTGAATATCCTGATACAGCACCTGTAATTAAAACTTCTTTCTATATGGACGATTTTATGTGCGGGGAGGAAAATATAGAGGATACAAAGAAGATGTGTGAAGAAATAAGAACTATACTACACAAAGGAGGATTTAAAATGCAGAAGTGGTCGAGTAACTCTGAAGAAGTTTTAAAATATTTACAAAAGGGAGATACTAGTACAAGAGAAAGAATTGAGATTAAACTAGATAAAATTATAAAGATTCTTGGATTAACATGGGATAGAAAAGATGACGCATTTAAAATAATAGTAAACTTACCTGATGTGAGATGGCCCGTAACGAAGAGATCCATTCTTTCTGATGTTGCTCGCCTATTTGACCCGTTCGGATGGCTATCACCAGTTATAATCACAGCTAAGGCTTTGATTCAGAAGCTGTGGTTATGCAATGTAGGCTGGGATGATGACCTACCGTCAGAACTGAGTGAAGAGTGGATAACGTACCGGCAAGAGTTAACGCATTTGCAAAGAATAGAGTTACCACGTTGGTTGAGAACTACACGAAATAATTGCAAGGAAGTACAACTTCATGGTTTTGCAGATGCGTCCACTCAAGCATATGCAGCGGTAACTTACCTTAGAGTCGTTGATAATGACGTGGTACATGTAGCGATGATTGCATCTCGAACTAAAGTTGCACCTTTGAAGCAAATCTCAGTACCTAAATTGGAGCTTTGTGCTGCAGCATTACTAGCAGAACTAATTAACGATCTTAGGGAAGTTCTAAATATACCTAAAGAAAGAATCTTCGCCTGGACTGATTCAATGGTTGTACTGTCATGGCTACAATCTCAACCTAGTCGTTGGCGTACCTTTGTAGCAAATAGAGTTGCTGATATAACTCGAGTTTTAGACAATGATAGGTGGAGACATGTCCAGTCCGTCGATAAGCCTGCTGACGTTGCAACTAGAGGCATCAGGGCATGTGATCTAGCAACTCTAGAAATTTGGTGGTCTGGACCGAAATGGTTGAATCAAGTTGAATCAGATTATGCTAAATGTAACGTTCCACAAACAATATTAGAAGCAAAGGGTTCATTTCATACAATTTTAGAAGAGAAGCCAATTTGGGAAAGATTTTCAACGTTATCGAAAATGAAGAGAGTATTAGCATATTGCAGAAGAATTGTGAAAAAGGATAAGACAGAAGTAAGACATTATTTAACACCGAATGAAATGGAGAAAATATTAGAAATCTGTATAAAATATTATCAAAATTTAGTTTATACAAAGGAAGTTACTGAGCTCGAGAAAGATAAAAGAGTAGCAAAAAGAAGTTCACTCATTACACTTTCCCCTTTCTTAGATGAAAATGGACTGGTGAGAGTGGGAGGTAGACTACAAAATGCTTCTATTGCTGACACGACAAAACATCCTATCATTATACCAAGTAATCAACACATTACAAAATTGATAGTGAATGAAGCTCACACTAAAACATTACATGGTGGTATTCAGCTTATGATGTCGTACTTGAGAAGTAAGTACTGGATCATTGGCCTGAAATCTGCTGTCAGAAAATGTATCCGAAACTGTAAAACGTGTATTACTGATAAGGCGAAGGTAAAGAATCAGTTCATGGGTCAGTTGCCTTCAGTGAGGGTTAACCCACACAGAGCGTTTATAAATAGTGGCGTGGATTACGCTGGACCAGTTCTAATGAGAACTTCTAAAGGACGAGGATTTCAAGCCACTAAAGGATACATTTGCTTATTCGTATGTATGTCTACTCGTGCCATCTATCTTGAGGCAGTCACAGACATGACGTCACAAGCATTTATTGCTGCATTTCGGAGATTCGTAGCGCGCAGAGGTCATTGCTCACATTTATGGAGCGACAACGGAACTAATTTTGTTGGCGCTGCCAAGGAGTTAAAGTGCCTTTTTAAGAGAAGCAAAGATGGCATGATGACAGAGGTGGCTGAGATGTTAGCTAATGATGGGACTATGTGGCACTTTATACCACCGCGAATGCCTACATGTGGAGGCCTATGGGAGGCTGGAATTCAGTCAGCAAAGAGACATTTGACACGAGTGAATAAGGACACCAAGCTTACATACGAAGAGATGATCACCTTATTAGCCCAGATCGAGGCATGCCTCAACTCTCGCCCACTCTGTCAGGTGGATAATAGCACAGAAAGCCCTCTGACTCCAGGACATTTTTTGGTGGGTGAGCCTCTTATTAATGTTCCAGACATATCCTATGAACACCATAAAGTAGGACTTCTAACCAGGTGGCAACTTATTCAAAAAATGACTCAAGATTTCTGGCATCGCTGGCAAACAGAATATCTCAACACACTGCAACAAAGATATAAATGGCAAGTGACAGTTCCATCACCAGCTGTTGGAGATATGGTGATTATTAAGGAGGATGATTTGCCCCCGACTAAATGGTTACTAGGAAGAATCAAACATCTTCATCCAGGGTCTGATAACTTGGTAAGAGTAGTGACAATACAATGCAAGGGAAATAATGAGTTGAAAAGACCGGTAACCAAACTCATACTTCTTCCTAAAAATGAATAAGGTACGGTGGGCGGTTACATAATCGGTTCTATAATAAATAAACTAAATATGAATTCAAAATTAAATTATAGACTTTGTTACAATGTAGATAGTTTGATTGATAATAGCAGCTACTTGTTTTATTTTATTTTGTTTGAGATGAAGTAATATTATTTTGTTTTTTTTTTGTTATGTACTTAATTGATCAAAGACTTGTTTTACTTGAATTGTTTACAGTCCACTACAGTTGTTATATTGTTTAGTTACTTGTTAGATGTTATAGTTTTTTATTGAAAAACTTCGTTTTTGGTGGGCGGTATGTCCGATACTTTAATACATTTATTAGGAATCAGGAATCTATACTTCAGTCGTCAATAAATCATCAAAGAGAGTGGTCGCAGTTTTAATTCAAACCATCCCATTAAGCAAAATTGAACCTTAAAGCAACGTACAGGGTGGTAGCCAGCCAGTCGAGTACTACTAAGTACCCTACCACCGTGCTGTGGTTTCCTCACGATGTTTTCCTTCACCGAAAGCTCAAGCTCATTGTAAGGATTCGAACCCACGACCTTCGTCGCGGTATCCGACGTCACTTACCACTGAGCTATCATCGCCTTAAAAGAGTGAATGAGAATACCTGTAATCACTGATATTAGATTGACTTTAATTGATAAAAAGTGATATGGTCAAACCATGAAACAGTAATTTTAACCATATTGCGCTCGTAACTGTCAGTTTAGTCCAGCTAATTAAAAATCTGACTATAGTACAGGAACACCAAATCTTCTGTAGGGAGTCTATGTATAACAAATCCAACATCGTCGGGGTTATTGGAATTGCGTACTCTTATCGAATTGGTACTCAGACTAGCCTACCATGTCAAAATGATATTCCCGCACGCATTTGTCGTTCGTTATCAAGCAATGTTCAATGTTCAAACTCTGGCAATTATTCATGTCATGTGGGCGTCGACTGTCGACGTACACTTATCGACTTACATGTGTTTTGTTGACAAACAGTGATGTTAGATTGGACACTTTCAGTATTTATTCGTCTACTGCAGAATATTCTACACCAAAAGTTGATTTGCTGTTTTTTTTTATGTCATTAGGTTGACAAACAGGCAGACGGTCCACCTGATGGTAAGTGGTCACCGCCGCCTATGGACATTTGCAATATCAGGGTGATTGCCGATGTGTTGCCGACCTTGAAGAGCTCTTTTTACGCCCTTTTTGAAGAACCCCATATCATAGCGCGGAGGGAATACCGTAATGGGGTATACTATTATGATAAACTAGATGTCCCCTGTGGTTTGCTAGGGAAACCCGCGTTCCAGAGGGATATTATCTTTTCCCAGGATAAATAGTATCCTGTTTTATTCCAGGATATGATCTACCTGTGTGCCAAGTTTCATAAAAATCCGTTGAGCCGTTATTGTAGGGTAGGTTGTAGGATAAAAAAATATCCATCGACTTTCTTCACACAACATCGTACCTCTACCATGGGTTTACTATAGTATCTTAATCGATACTCGCTAGCGAATATCGTAACAAACTTTGTATGTAAAACTGTGTTGACACAACTGTCCGTTAGAACTTAATTCGAATTTTCTATAGAGAATTTGAATTTAGAATCTGCTAAGCACTTACTAAATACCGTCGCATTTGTTATTAATAAGGCTATAAATATTTACCGTAGTCGCTAGCGAGTATCGATTACGTTACTAGAGCAAACTAATGGTAGAGGTACTTGATCCGAAACTAAGCAAAGCTTGTAGGCAATATAGAAACCACATAATTGTAGATATTTACACACAGACTTGCTAAAATAATACAATTAACCAGCCTACGTATTGTACGTTTATGGAAAAATATTTATACCCTAGAACGCAGGCAAACCCGCGTGGTGGTAGCTGTTATGCTACACATAAAAAAAGACTAACAAAAACATTTCGATCATCTCATAAGACACACTCCGTGTGTTAAACTCTACCAGGAGTATACATACAGGTAATTGTGTTACTCGATAACTAAATAGTCCAACTACCTCGGTAAATGTCGATAAACGTTTATCGATAGTAATTAGTGTTGTAACATCAAGTATTCACAAGTTTATCGTAGGCCTACCAAAGGTAAAGCCCAGAGGGAGACCCGAGGTAATTAATCTTCATCATCTGAAGATCCTAGTGGGTAGTTTCGGATATTTTGGGGATTAAGTTGTCCGTATCTTAATGGTGGTTCTGGTTGTTTGTACGATGTCGGAATTCACATTAGCTGTCGAAGTGGTACCAACTTTTTTAAATTATTAATTTATTGATAACTAATGAAAAAGAAACTTAGAAACTTAGTGTAATTTCCTGTATTGAGTTGAATAAAAGTTTTTCTATTCTATTCTATTCTACCCGATTCCTTTTTATCGTGAATTTTTAAGCTACGATTAGTACCCGACTGGCTGACTATCACCATCAAGTTGAAAATCTGTTGCCAAGCACCTTTCATAAGTACAACTTGAAATCACGAAACACGCATCCATTTCACTTGACTGGTGTAATCATATAGCGCTAGTGTATAAAACGCCTTAGTTATTCAGCAATAAAACTCAAAATGCAACGTTTCTTTGTAAGCTTTTTGTCAATTACAATATTTTTTACTAAGATCTTTTTAATTCATAAAAAAGCAGATTAAATTAACTATCATTTTTCTAGGAAAGGGCGCGAGGCTGTATCAAAGTACCACTTATGAACGTTGATGCAAGAACCCTTCACGTTTCGGGGCCGCTTCTTTTCAACAACACTTCGTAGTATTCGCCGAATGTCTCTTCGTTAGGGCGACAAACCCTGCTCAGTATTCTTTGCAGTTCCGTCATCAGAGATCCCTTATAATAACGTCATGACCGTCCGTTCGCCTTTCTGTATAAGACAGCTAATTTGGTCTTCAATTATAAGGCCGATGTCACTCTGTCCGGTAAGTAAAACGACAAACTTAAGGGGTAACACTTTTACTGAGGTCATTTTTTTATAAGTACTTGTTAGATGATCCGTCTATCTATCTCCCTCTTAAGTTTGTCGTACTACTTACCCGGACATCTGTTTGACCGGTTTTACCAGTTTATTTAATAGTTCAACTTTTAATTTAAAAAAAAACTGGATAGGCTTGTGTTTGACCACAATCTCACCATGGTAAGTGATGATGTGGCCGAAGATGGTAAGCACACAAAGCCTATGGTTTCCTCACGATGTTTTCCTTCACCGAAAGCTCAAGCTCATTGTAGGATTCGAACCTACTGAGCTATCATCGCTTTAATATTAACAAACAACGAATAACTTGTAATAATGTCGTGAATACTTTAACATTTTTGCATCAACATGAATAATAAAGATTTGAATTATTTGAATTGATACCTTTTTCAAATTTACTCTATGTGAATGTTATTCTGTTGTGTTGTGATCGCCTCTAGAAACCACAAGAACTATTTTCCTAAGTAATAAATATGATATATCATTTATAGGTAGACCTTTATCCTTATATTTATTACATTGTCGAACGTACCACGTACTACCCAGCGGTTCCATTGTTGTCCGAGATATCTTTTCAAGATCACACCGAAGAATACCACATTAGATATAAATTAATTTCGTAATAAGTTTTATATTGCAGGATTTTTACGTATTATGTTAGCCGCAAAGTGAATTTGGTTACGTAAATTACTTTTTAAATAAAAATGACGTCAATGGATCTTCCTCGATTGGGACAAAGCCTTAAAAAAGTTTCTGAACGTTTGTAAATTGAACTTTTTTAATTATTTCAGAACGCAGGGAGGGACGGATCATCACTCACATTACGGTAACCATCTGTTGTCATCAATTATGTTGTTTATTTTTTAATGGAAAATGCTTATTTTATGCCTCAAGAAATTATAGCAGTGTTATCGAATTATTTAGTTGAGTACTTTCAGAATAAACATGACGCATCTGTTTTCATTTTCTCTACAATACTATGCCCGTAAATTCTTTAGAATAAGTGACGACTTTCCGGAGTAGTTTAATTTATCCTGCGTAGGGTAAGTGAAGTGGAGTTCCAGATGTTTAACAAGTGGAAAACGTTGGTTTCTCTACTTCTACCTACTTAAGTACAATTACGATAACAAAACCTTTTTCCAAAACAAGCTTTTTTGATCATCTTGTATACTTACAACATTGTATCGTCATCACCAAATGTGTGCGCAATATTTCAACTCAGTTGATTATGTGAATTTCGTTCAGTTAAAATTCAATTGAAGGTTCGACCCAAACATACCTACTGATTAAGATAAGAAATAAAATATAAACTATGTACATACCTATTATTTTAACATTTTTGACATTACAAGCATTTCTTTTAAAATATTAATATAAAAAATGCGTTTTATAGATTTAGAATGCATTGTCGTCGAGTGAAAATTTCAACTGTCTAGCTATCACCGTTCATGAGATACAGCCTGGTGAGTGACAGACAGAAAGATGGACAGTAGAGTCTTAATTTCAATTCGATCGAATCTTTCTTTACCCTTTGGGTACGGAACCCTAAATAGGTAGAAGGACACAGTCTCCAATTCGGCTTTTACTGTGCTTCATTTTAAGTGCGCTGTCTACCTTTTTTATTTGGTCTGAGACTAACAGTTGAAAATTAATTAAAACTTGTAAAAAGTTAAGTCAATACGGATGGGCCTTGTGCGTGTGAATTTATAATACCTACTACCAAACATGCACGTAAAGTAAACACAACACAGCTGGCCGAAATAATGTTATAATGCAAATTACCTACAATATATTTGAACAATTGTGTATGTGTGGAATCGTGTACAGATTTTTGTTCTCGGCGATTATGTCGGTTTAATCATTGTTTTAAAATTGACGCACATTTTACCTACGGCGTACAAATTGTATGCATGACCTCCAAAACGTCGGCTTCTGTCATCGGTAGCCGATTTTGCGTCCATGCAATGCAATTTCTGAAAAAAATCTGACATTCTTGCCGGTTTTGCATGCAGACTGTGTTAGATTTTTATCTTGTAGTTATTTTGTACGTCGTTTGATAAGCAATTATGAAATTTTTGCATCGTTTAATATTATTTATTCCCATTATTAGGGTTCCGTAGCAAAAAAAGGAACCCTTATAATTTTGTACTGTCCGTCTGTAGAAAGGTTCTACAAGCCGCTAGCGAGACAATGGTATAGATTCTATAGATGGATAAAATCTTTAGATACTTAGGCCTTTAATAATTATAAAGAGGTTTCAAAATGGCTAGCAAAAAGGATTCTTAAATCGTAAAGTCTCACTTTGCTAAGGTAGTTACCCTCCAGTTAAAAGCGTGGTCCGATACGCACTTAGCCTTTTTTATTACATTTAAATTAAAACAAACGCCCAATTTAATGAAGGACATGAAACAAAAATTGTGACATTATTTGTGTTTATACGGTGTGAAGGTCGTATGTGTCAATCCTCGCACAATAGTATCTATCTATCTATCTATCATTTAGTGTCTGCTAATGTCCAAGTACAGGCGTACTAATTAAAACATTCAAACACTATTTGTGATAATAGGTACGCACACGCACAGTACAGATCGGTCACAGATAAAATTATTTTAAATGACAAAAGGGGTTTTGTCATGCTTCTTTTATGATAATCGCTGAAGTTACACTCGCAATAGTAACGATTTTTTTAAATTATCAATTGGCGTCACAAGGCTTGTGTATTTCGCCAGTATAAAGACGAGAGTGCCCCGCCAAGACAAGCCAAGCGAAGCGAACACAAGGGCACTACCTACCTTTTCTCGAAGCGCTTCGTCGTTTTTTTGAACCCTCGTAACTTCGCTTTGGATTATACCAGATAAACAAAATCTCGGGTTATAGACATCATAGTGGACTTATTAAACATATAAAGTTTCAATTGCATAGCTCTTGTACTTTAGATTTTATTTCCGATTTCCTGAAGTCCTACAAAGCTGAAATTTGGTATGAAAGCTAATATTAGTACACAAACAACAGAAAAATTCTAAAACCAATAAAACCATATGGCTCGTACTATCATAAAGTAATCTCATATAGAGCCAAACTTCTAACTCTACAAGCCCTAACTTCACGAACTCTACACCTTAGTCAAAATATGTGACTTGACCGTTATGTTACTACAAGAACAGAAAAGTAAGGAACAGTGAATACATTTTACGCCCATATTACCGATATTATTCAATAGAACACAAAAAAAATGAAGAAAAACGCAACGTCACTTCGCAAGTTCCCGCCAATAAGTGTAACGATTTATTATTAAAATATTATAACAATCTCTAATGGCAGGCAACACTTATTTGAAATTTAAAAAAAAATGACGTTTTTAAGTGGCGGAAAAATTCGGTGCGTGATTTCGAGACTGCTGAGCCGTCCTGGGAGGATGAGGGAACGGATGAATGGGCCCTCCCCTCTTGAAGCCTCCGGGCATCCACTCCAACCGGCCCTCTTATCTATTGTTTGCGGAGAACTACACAGACCCGTAGCATTGCGCAGTGTATGCATTTTTGCAAGTCACTAGTAGATTTTTGTTTTTATTTATTTAAAAGGCTTTAGTTACAAAGCCTATAGCCTAACCATGGTAGAAATCTTATTCTTTCTCATCATAAAATATAAGGCAGATTTGAACCCATCTGCATCGTATATAACTTGTATTATTTCCAGAAGTATTTAGTTTTGATAAAATTAATTACGATATTTTAAAAGTTATATTATTTAAATGTATTTCCTGTTATATTCCCTATACACGATGTATTATGAAGAGACCTTAGCGGTTCTCAATAAGACTGTTATTTTAAACAGCACTATCTTAATTTCCCCAGCTGCGCTACATCTCACCCGTGTAAATAAACCATTATATTCAAGCATTTTTCTTCTCCCAGAATCCGTGTAGTCGAAGTACGAGCTTTATCTGTCCGCTGAAATCCCGATGCAACACAAAATACCTGTACAACTATATACTTTAAACACAATATCAACGAGAGGTTTTATATAAAGCCCAGTCTAGACGAGATGGGTTCAAATTTTCACGCTGCCTTATATGCCCTTGGGGTTTAAAGTTGTGCATCCGGATATTTCTATTTTATATTGATGTTTTAAACATTGGTTTTAAAATACCTGCGGAATGTTGCAATAACATTCATAAAATACCATTACATTGGTGACTGGGACCGCCGTCTGGGTTGCCAGTCGTTTAAAAGTTGGTCTAGACTGGGGCATCGTTTAAAGGAGAATTCTCACTTCATACCAGCGGACTTAATAAGGCGAGGACTGAAACGGGCTTGAGGGCGTGCGCTTTCCGCGACTGTTGGCACAAAAGAGTAGATTACACTGCAGTTTTATGCACATAATATAATATATGCATCTACGCAACCATTTTTAATATGAGAAAAACTCTGAATTAACGAAAAACAATATTTTTCAACTGTAAATTACGGATGTTAGGACATATTTGTTGCCGTCCCGCGTTACAGTACCTAATTCCCGAGGGATCTTATATTTTCCAGTATAGATATCCTTTATTTTATAAATTCCAGGTGCTCATCAATTCAGGCATTACGAGGCGTGATTGTGGAACAAACAAACACTACAAACTTTCGCATTTATATCAGTTAGTTTCGCAGTTCTAGTGAACTTCTACAAAACATCTGACTGAGTGTGAGTTGCAAATATTCGTGCGGTTTTAACTCTGGAACCGACATTGCACATTCCAGTCGATTTAGTTTCATAAAGATATATTACTGAAAAATAAATATTTTTTTCCATTGATAAATTATTCTATGTTTAAAATAATACATCTAAGGGAAAAAGTTATAAATATTTTTGTTATTGTTGTGTAACGGAGCGGCATATTCGCCAAGCGAAAAAGCTCCTTAAATAAAGATAATAAAAAAATGTTACGAATAAAACATAAAATTGAATTTAACGATAAAAAATATAGTTTCAATTCTTACCATAGTCCAATTATTATCAATGAAACTGGTTTTAGAATTGGAATTACCTGAAAATGAAAACAAAATTAAGTACCTACATAAAAAAATACAGTTATTCAATATAGGTAATTTTAGTAAAATACAAAAGGCCAGATATAATCAAATAACTATTATAAATTGAAGAACTCTTAAGTGTAAGTATGACAGGCCTAGTCTACTTACACCCGGTAAAACTCAAATGAAACTGCAAGTGGAGTTTAATATCTTGGGATAATCTTCAATGGTTTTTTTGAAAACTACCGCAGCAACGTATATTGAAGATATTACAGATTTTTAGCACTACAATTTTGGCTGTAGTGGTTGAGGACACGTAATTCATGAAAAACAAACATCTTTGAGACCGGTTATCTGCTCGGGTGCGTGGTCATTCCTCAATAAAATTCTTTAACAATTTTATTCAAGTTAAAATCTTTTTGAAATATACCATTCATCCCAAAATAAAATACAGATAACTTTGATGACTGTAAACGCAGTTTGTCTAAAAGATACACGGCGCTTTTACCGGGTACAAAGATATGTATACTTTTAGATACAATGCAGACAAACTATGGCAAAAATATACACATGGCACCGAGGTTGTTAATCTCGGAAAACATGATTGCACATGATTGTGCGTGTTACAACGGTGTGTGTAGTATATTTTCGGAGTTATTCTTGGTTGCAGTCCCGAGTTGGATAACGATCAATACCCAATCGGTCCACCGAATTGAATACTATTTTCCAATTTCAGACTCATTCCGAACGAGGCAGTCGATCTGACGAGCGAAGACGTCTAACATAAAGCATGAATTTAATTAAATAATACCATTCCGATAGATCGGGCTTGCCACTGAGTAGGGGTTTTAATAATGTGGGGAGATTACACTGTACATGGAAATAATAAGAGATAAGTTTGATAAAGATTGAATGTTTGTTTATATTATGAGTAATAATTTCACGGAACTATAATATGTAGGTATAATATATTGCGTAGGTAGGCCGATAGCCTGGTGTGTAAATAATTGAATAGGTAATTTAAATACAAATATGTTTAGTGGGCCATACCCATAAAATTAGTTTTATTCGATATGAATCACTTAAGATTATTATTTATTATTCGTATTTTAGATTTCTTAGTAAACAATAAAATGGTTATCAATGTAATTCTTATTTATAAAACACAGTGATTAAATAAGTGACTGTTAATTATGTTTTATTTGGAATTTCCATCACGGATTGGGTAATTTGGGTATCATCACGGTCGTGAGCACATTTAATCTACGATCCTATTAATATTTTCTTAAGAGATAACAGTGGTTGTGATAGTGGTAGGTACATTTTTATGTTATTAAATAAAAACAAGGACAGTCAATGATATCTAAACTAGTTTATTAACTGTATTTTAGACTCCTCTGTCAAAATGAGTGTCTCTTGGTCACCAACTCACATCTAGTAGGTCTTAATCACTCCATCCATTGGTGAACTGTATGAAAATCCGTTGAGTAGTTTTGAGTTTATCGCGAACATACAGACAGATAGACGCGAAGAACTTTGTTTTATGTTGGGATTAAACGAATACTTCTTTCTTATTAAGTATAACAAAATATCTCCAAGAAACACAAGTGAAACCGCGGTGTATGTTTATTTCTGAATGGTGCACGAAATTAAGTAGTATCAGCTTTGTAAACGTCATTATTGCAACTCAAAAAACTCTTAAGAAACCTTTCTCAAGATATTTTGCATTATATCTAAACTAAACAATATAAAAATATCGCATCCGTTTTGTTCCGGCATTAAAGTAATGTCCGTGAATAAAAATCCCTCCCCGAATAACAACAGTCCTAAATGAGAGTGGGCTATATCTTTGATAAATGTGAGGGACACATATTTCCGAGAGCTACGATAATTTCCTTCTATTTTTACATAATTTATTATACCGTCTCTTATTTATTTTCATATAGCCTTCTTAGTTTTTTGAATTGTATTTCCTGATGGCAATATAGTCAACCATTATTTAAGTGGCGCGTAATGTGTCCTATCCCGCCAATGTCTCGTCACAAAGTAAATTCTAAGGTTCTAAAGTTATACGAGTTATGAATTCAAAATAAATACCACTTTTGAAACTGTACCTAAAGTAGGCACTTACAACAAATAATATTGCACTGATCATGAAAGAGCGGTCTTCTAACATAATAAAAACCTTGTTCTGACTTACTGACTGACATATCAACATGAACATCCAGTCTTTAGAATCTTAAATAGCACACAGTTTTCTATTATAGCGTAGGGGACGCGAGTGAAACCACAGAGCAGAAATATAGTAAGCAATAAAAAATCGAAGTTAAAATAAAGTTATAATATTTTTAATAATACCCACGCTTTTAAAATTAAATCAAGCCAAGTGTCCGAGTGTAACCGTCGCGTCGCGTCCGCGGCCATTTAATTTCCCTTAATGAAGAGAACGGACAAGAATAATGGTAATGTCATGACGTTTAAGCCCATGTTTAAAGGTGAAGTGGGGTTCGCAGGGGTTGGGGAGATTGGCGATGTTCAACTGCGCTTTGTAAGTGGTGAAGTTGCTAAAATTAAAAGGCGTTAAGTAATCCAATTCATTTTAACGACAATTATCAGTTGAGTGGCAGTTGGAAAATGAATAACAAATGCTGATTTGTGAACATATTTGATCGCAAGTCGTGTACATATTCAAGACACCTTAGCTGGTGCTAGTAAAGTTAAACTTATGCATACGAGAACAATTAAATATATGAATATTTCAAAGAATTCAATAACTCACTTATGGAAAATGGGATGTAACAGCGTAGAAAATTGTGAGTGAAAATTTAAAATGCTAAAGAGGATTATTTAGTAGTTGTTCTTCGCACACTCACGTTGGCTAGAAAATAGTTATTTTTTCCAGCATAATATAGTTCGCTTTGTGTCTAGCCTCGACAGTTCTTTACGTTTGCCTTGAATGGACCGAATACGTGGCGAAATTGCAAAAGTAAAAAGATACTTTTTATGGAGAGTTGGAATAAGAATCGTCCATATTATTTTTTTCTCATACAGATATATTACAATGCGCAGTTAAAAGATAATAAAAGTATACGGAGCAATAAAGGCCAATTTATGCATGTAATTTTCATGTTAGGGTTAGGTATAACGTATCAAAATGAAAAAGGAACCCTTATCTTGTACCGACCGTCACAACGGCGTATTTCCGCAACTACTATTATATCGATTTGAAATAAATTATTGCTTATACCTACAAAATATTTATGTAACTTTGCAAAAGATGATAAAATGGGGGTTCGCAATTTCAAAGTAGGTATGTTTCAAATTCATTTCTCTGTGGCTTCAAGTCATTTGAATGGGCTTTATTTGCACATCGATCAATCATTTGTCCAATTACTTTTTTTATACGTTCAAGAAAGGTACGGATCCCTCGGTGCGTAAGTCCGATACGATTACGGAGATTGCTGTTGCTTTGAAGACCTTTACAATGTTTAGAAGCTTGTTGTAAGATGATAACCATTATCCCTATCCTACTAATATTATTGTTTGTGAGTTTGGATGTTTGTTCTTCAATCACGCAAAAACGGCTGAAGGAATTTTGATGAAACTTGGCACACAGATAGGTCATATTCCGAAATAAAACAGGGTACTTTTTATCCTGGCCTTATTCATAAAGATACTATATTACTTGTGGCCTTATTCATAAAGATTTCGATGATTTTGAGCAACTGCTTAGCAGATATCCGTGGCGCCACTAGTTGGCCTCAGCAGAATACCAGCGCTGTAGCACAGATCTGTGCTGCCGCATAATGCTGAGCTGTGGCCATATTTGTCTTCACCTTATGTTTAATTTACCATTATATTATTGTGTTTGATGGTTGGCAAATAAAATTTATTTCTTTCTTTCTTTCAGATTCTTAATTAGAATTTTCTATAAAGAATTTGAATTTAGAATCTACCAAGCACTTACTAAACACCGTCGATTTTGTTATGAATACCATTAGCCCTTAAAACTAACTACGCAAACGTGAAAAGGAAAGATTTTATTTTATTTTTGATTGTCTTTAATTTTTGATGTTCATGATTTGTATACCTACCTTAAAGCTTTATGGCTGGAAATAAAGAGTGACGTGCTTCAGTGTTCTCTCTTTGGGGAGAAAGGGAGAGACAAAGTTAATAATGGGAAATAATATTTACGAGCAAACACAATGTTTTTCATTGTATGCACATACAGTAAGGCTTTTTGCACTTTGTTTTTTTATCATGTAATGGTTTTTCTTCCCCTAAGGAGGTAAAATAAGCGCGGGGCGGTAAGCCAGTAGGTAGGTGCCTATACATAGCAAAAACAACCATCCGAACCGGAATTAGTATCTAAGAACCGGAATTAGTCCTTGTGATTGCCTATTCGTATAAAAAATATTTTCATATAAGTACCCATAAGTACCATGTGGTTTCAGACAGAATTATTAATATTTCTGCAGACTTCAGAGAGCACCCGTGGGTTAGGTTTTCATTTGGCGGTTCTCTCAGAGCATTATTAGCAACGATACTATGGGATTTGCATAAAAATGTTCCCATAAATTAAATGAGGTCTTCACTTGGCAGAAAAAACGTTACGTAATATGAATGTCAAGTGAAAAAGTACGAGTACTTTCATTACTTGTGTATGCCACGTATAAAGCATATTGATAAAATATTAAATTTTATTAATCTGCAAAATATGTCGCATTGATACGGTTCGATATTCCAAATTCGTGGAAACTTAACGGGTTTTATTATGGAAAAATAAAGCCTTGTAATACGTGAATGTGAATGAGGACTAATACTGTGAAGCATTTAAAAACTATGCAGATAATCGGACACTATTGTCTCAAACAAAACTTGCAATAGTTCGATTGTTTAGGAAGGTTACAGGCAATTTTTAATCCCGGGAACGAGCGAGAAACCGAAAAATATAACCAACTAGTTAGTTAATATACCGCCCCGCGGTTTCACTCGCGTTCCCGAGGGGTCTTATCTTTTCCCGGGATAAAAAGTATCCTATGTGTTGTTCCACGATATGAACTACATGGGTGCCAAGTTTAATTAAAATCCGTTGAGACGTTTTTGCGTGACATATTTATAATACTAGCTGTTCCACGCGGTTTCACCCGCGTTCCCGAAGGATCTTATCTTTTCCGGGATAAAAAGTAGCCTATGTGTTATTCCACGATATGAACTACATGGGTGCCAAGTTTCATTAAAATCGTCGAGACGTTTTTGCGTGACATATTTATAATACTAGCTGTTCCACGAGGTTTCACTCGCGTTCCCGAGGGATCTTATCTTTTGCGGGATAAAAAGTAGCCTGTGCTATTCCAGACTATTATCTATCTTCATGCCAAATTTCATCCAGATCCATTCAGCCGTTCTGGCGTAAAAGAGGAACAAACATCCAAACTTTCACATTTATAATATTAGTAAGATTAGTAGGATTCCCTCATGCAGGAAAGAATAAAACTCAATTAGAACGGTTGGTAGCATTTTTCAAGAGCACGCGCAAGATTCATTTCAAGGCGACAATATGCAAATTACTGTTTGCAGACAACACTACTTGCTCGTATGCTTTAAGGACTGGTAATGAGTGGTGCCTGTGTACGTACGCAACGGTAATGAGATCGTGTGAGTCGAGACGCCGCCGCGCCGCGAGGGTAACATTGTAGGGAGTAATGCAATTAAGTGGTGAACTGCTAATATGCGCCTATTACGTAATGCGATTGATGACAGGAAATTGAGTAAGTATTTTAACTTGGCGATAGGGAAGGTTAATAAACTGTACAGGGAAATGATTATGGTATTTGCAGGGGTCACCATAGGAGAGAGAACGAAAAAGAAAAAGAGGCTGATTTTATTGTTCTTAAAGAATAAAAAAACACGATAAACTGTGATTTTCAACTACATAGCTCTCTTTCTGAAGTAGGTTTATGACCAGTTATAATCGTAAAACTCAGGTATCGCTCTACATTTACTTCATATTTACCGAATGTTTCCTATAGTATTTCCTATAGTAATAGTGCACAAATTGGAAAATAAGAATTTGTTTTTAGTTTGCCACATATAGAAGTTGCCCGACTTTTGTTATGAGTATTTAAACATCTGTAGGTAGGATATATAAAATGCAATCATTACTGACTGACTGATCTATCAACACACAGCTCAAACCACTGAACGGATTGCGCTGAAATTCGGCACGCAGATAGTTATTATGACGTAGGTATCTGCTAAGAAAGGATTTTTCTGGTGAAACCGCGGGGCGGTTAAAAATAAAATGTAATATTACTATCTATTAATTACTTAATATAAAAAACGTAATGAGACAATGGTTAGAGTTCACCAACTTTTAAACTGATATCGGTTGAAATGTCATGTTAATTATTTAATCATAGCCTCAATGCTGATGAACATCGGCCTAAAGCTGTTGGTTATCAACATGTAATCAGCAGTTAATCCGACCGTGTCAGATGAGTGACATAATTGACAGTTTTTGGTTAAATGTAAAATAAATACCAATTTCATTGTTTAATGAACAAGCACTCGTTGTATAGATAGTATAGTGCTTTATTTCACTATGGTAAGTGATGATGTGGCCGAAGGTGGTAAGCACACAAAGCCTACATGGGAACTTGCTCTCAAGTGCAGCTGTCAGAACACACCGATAGGTGCTTGGCGACAGATTTTCTACTTGAGGGTGGTTGCCAGCCAGTCGGGCACTACAAAGTACCCTACCACCGTTCTATAGTTTCCCCACGATGTTTTCCTTCACCGAAAGCTCAAGCTCATTGTAGGATTCGAACCCACGACCTTCGCAGCGGTCTCCGACGTAACTACCAATGAGCTATCATGGCCTTAAACATACATATTATACCTATAGACATATCGAAAGTACTACAATACTAGCGAAAATATGCACGCTTGCACTGTAAGGGATTAGGAAAAAGAGTGGGGTGCATCTTCATAACAAACACTATCTATACCAACTTCCACCCTACGGTTTCATCCGATTTCCCGAGGGATATTGTGTTACGTTAATTAAATCTGTTGCTATATTTAAATATCATGTTGTAATTAACTATAACAGTTTGATGAGATAACAACATTTTTAATGCGAATCATACAATAAGCTTGGGCTTTCGGTGAAGAAAAACATCGTGAGAAAACCATAGCACGGTGGTAAGTACTCGACTGGCAACCCTCAAGTTTAAAATCTGTCGCCAAGCACTCTCAGTGTGTTACGGCAGTTTATTTTGCTATTTTTAAGAGCCAGTAGCCTTCAAGGCAGTTCATTATCATCGAGTAAACCTGCCTGATTGTAAGACTTCTAAAAAAAGATATTAAAATTGTTAGTTAGTTTTAATAAAATATTTCAAGTGACGGCGTCGTTATCGTGATGCGTCCACCCACACATAATCGATCTCTTAAGTTTCAGCGGCAGACGGCAGCTGTACGTAAATGGTCAGCCATTTATTATTCAACCACTAAAACTAGTTTCGCTTTTTCGGTACCTATCAACGAATTAGAACAATTTAACAGCTAGGTAGGATATATTTCAATCAATCCTACTGATCTGAATCTGTCTGAATAGCATTGAATTACTAGTTGTACTCATGTAACTATGTGTTTTTTTTTCTTTTGGATAAGCTTGTGTTTGACCGCAATCTCACCATGGTAAGTAATTATGTAGCTGAAGGTGGTTAGCACACAAAGCTTAGATGGGAACTGGCTCTCAAGTGCAGCTGTCGGAACACACCGATGTGCTTGGCGACAGATTTTCAACTTGAGGGTAGTAGCCAGCCAGTCGGGTACTACAAAGTACCACCGTTCTATGGATTCCTCACGATGTTTTCTTTCACCGAAAGCTCAAGCTCATTGTAGGATTTGAACCCATGCATGACCTTCGCCGCGGTGTCCGACGTCACTATTAAAGCAGCATTTAGAGGTTAAGTTTGTAAGCTGCTACATACATAATTGGAATTAGCTATAGACTTCGAAGATATCAAAGGGTTAGTTAGTCATCGATCGCAACAAAGCAATGTCATAACCATGTACTTAGCTATATTGAATTCCACAAACAATGTTAGCTACGGATTAATGAAATAGAGTACGCAAAGCTCACAATTCATTACCATCCAAATGATTTACCTTGTACATACACCTGCTAATTCCATACGCACTTTAGGCGAACATTCCCGAAGGAATTAAGCACCTCCGAACATTCGGAGGTAATAGAATTAAAATAGACTACCTCCAGTATACCTCATTACTTCGGTAGCGTAATGAGATCAAGATCATTCGCTTTTATGGGGGTTATAAAAGAGAATTTAACTGGTTTTTCCTGCGCAATTTAAAGCGACGCTGGCGCAAACTAATTTTCAATAGGTAGGTATGTAAAATATTTATCTAATATAATTTTCCAAACCCCAAAGTTAGGCAGTTTAATTAATGAAGAATAGGATTTTTACAACTTGACTCGCTTATACAAAAACTGCACGCAAAATAATCATATTCCAGGAATACATTTCAGGAAAGTTTTTTTGTTATTAATTTACCTTATATGGCAACACGCTATATATGTATTATCGATATTGTGATAAATACGGTCATCAGGGTAGTTATCGTGAATAAATGTTTATGGAATGGTTTTTTGACAAATACATAGAGTCGAACCAAAATCTCTATCGGTCTTATTACTAATCGTGATCTGAGTATAGTACCTGGTTTAAACTAGGATTAAACCATGGACTAAAATAAACCCTATTATAAAATGTAGTTTTTTTTTGTATGTCACAAGTGACAACGAGCCAGGCGGGTCACCTGATGGTAAGTGTCAACCGTCGCCTATAGACATTGGCAATACCAGGGGATTGCTAATGTGTTGTACACCTTATTACAATGCCTTAAAGGCGAACTGGCTCTCAAGTGCAATTGCCGGAATACACCAACAGGTGCTTGGCGACAGATTTTCAACTTGAGGGTGGTAGCCAGCCAGTCGAGTACTACAAAGTACCCTACCACCGTGCTGTGGTTTCCTCACGATGTTTTCCTTCACCGAAAGCTCAAGCTCATTGTAAGGATTCGAACCCACGACCTTCGCCGCGGTATCCGACGTCACTTACCACTGAGCTATCATCGCCTTAGTTTAACTCTAAACCATGGATCATATATGGTACTAAGGTTAAACCTTCAAGGCCCCTAGTTTATCTTTGGACTAAATACATATTAGTCGAGATGTTACCTACAGTATAATAATATAGTAAGATATAATTACTGGAATATATAATGTATGATCCCAGATCTATCACATGGTAACCGTTTGGGCTGGGGTGTGGTTTTTACCTTACACCGTCGAATTTATCTGAATTAAATTGTTCGGCTGAATATGGTAAACAGTTACATTTGAAATAGGCTTGCACTGCACGTTCCCTTTTCGTTTCAAGTAAAAGTTGTGTTGCCATAAATAAATTACCATTATTCACGTCATTCAAAAAATAATAACAGTCTTTGAATATTATAAGTAATATCGTAAGTGCTATTCGAGTCACGTTCTTCTCCACAAGCAGGTGGGTTTAAATTACGTTAGGCATTACAGTGCGACAGTTTCTGACACCTGTAAGTAATGGGCTATGTACGGAAACTGGTAATCAAAACTATCGAAGACGTGTATCTGTCTCACCAGATGAGCTCGCAGAAGAGAAATATACTCAAAAACTCACTCTATTATTATTATAAACGTGAAAGTTTGTGTGTATGTTTGTTATTCAATCACACCACAGAATCTAACAGTAGGTACTTTAGGTAGCTGAACGAATTTAGAAGACACCTGACACATAAATAAATAATGATCTGGAATAGAACATAGACATAATATCTTATATCCTAGAAAAAAATAAGTGAATGCGGTTAAAACCAAAACTATAAGGTCCCTGGACGTCCCGGTGGACGTGGAATAAAATAAATGGTGAAACAAGGTAGTCAGTTCTTCTCAGTTGGAGGCTGACTTCCGAACCGGTGATAACTTCTGTAATTCGACCTTCATAAGTGCCCTCGTAGGGCCTAACTGTATAAAAAGACTTCGTTTGTTGAGCCGTTCTTAACTTATTTTTTTTTCGTTTTCTGCGTAAATATTAGTATTAAATCGTGGAAACTGTTTTGGCTTCTGTATTATCTACTTGTAAGCTATATTTGTAATATTTATAAGCTGTTTGTTTCCCAAATAAATAAATGGTTTTGACATTGACTTTGGACATATATACACGTGCAAATAAATCTGGACAGAGCTCTGCCTTGTCGAAAGTGAAGCACAATATTATACCTATATATCGTAATAAAATACCTAATAAAGTACATTATTTATTAAGATAAATTATTTCTCTGAAACTGTATGTATAACCCGCAGGCCAAATGCAAGTAAAAATAAAGATAACTTAAAGAAAATAATAAGACAATTAACCTTGCGCCCTTGAAATTATCGACATTCGCATAGATTTTATTACAAGTAACTACTTTTGCTTTCACAGATAAAGCGCCTTATCGACGCACTGACGCCCACACTACACGTAACCAAATTAAATACATACCTACGTGTTTATAGGTTTATTTGTACATACCTAATATATACTTACAGTTTCGTGCCTAGGAGAATCGAAAAGAAGACAAATATTCGGCAATTCGCTACGTGGACTACAGATACTCCTTCACGTACACGAGTTATTGGTATTCGAAGTGGTGTTGCCACATTCGCTCAGAATTTATTTATTCTATGCGATGTATGACAACCCTATTGAGTAGCAGTGTGTATATTACGTGACTTGTTACAATCAGTTTACATTGGATACCAATAAATTGTTCCTATGTGTCAGTTTTGCTGTCTCCATTGAGACTAGCAGCTACCATCGGAAATAAACGGTTTATTTTTTTAAGATAAACATCGTGTTTCAAAAACCTCCTTTAATCGGGCACCAATATGAACTGAACTAGAAGCTTTACTCAGGCGGGCAACCAAGGAATACACAAATTAATAGCGGATACATATTGCTGAAGAAGTCTATCATATGTACTTCAGACTTGCACCTACCTACAGCATTGATTGTGTAAGTGATTATTACTTATAGGAAGTACCTACCAAGGGCGGACCCAGTTGTGCAGTCAGGGGGTCATATAGTCGAGGACTAGCCAAGACAGGCTATAATTCCATTGCAATAAAATATGACCTAGACCCAATCCTGACCCATTGGGTAGTACCTCAAAAATGGTAGTACCCTATTCAATGAAAATCCAACCAAAATAAACTCAAACTATCTTTATTAAATGAGCTCTTTATAAGTATTTTAATCGTCACTTGTCATAAATATCTGTGGTCTATCGCGTCTTAAAACATTAGACAGCGATTTGTTTGTCCCTCTATGACATTAAAATTATATCGTAACGAAACTATACTGTTTTACTTTGTTCAAGTAAGTTTGATAATTCCGTTTGATAAGTGCCGATCTTTCGTTAGAAGTAAAGGATCAACCACTACCTAACTAACCCAATTTTATAACAATCGACAGATTCTGTTTTTTTTAAGTATAGTAGCTACAACACCATTGAAGTATTCCAAACGACCTTGTGTTATAATAAATAATTATGTAATAGTTATTCATCCAAAACGCAGTCTGCGTACATTCGTATAGAAGAAAACAAAATAAAGTACCTCGTCGCGTCGATCTTGTATGGGAAATTCCGTGAGGTCGCATGCGTAGCGGTTTGAGACGCGAGAAACACAGAGTGGAGTAGGATTTGAATATTCCTAGAATGAGTTCATTGATGGATAACCTTTAGTTGAGACCAATTTCTGAATCCGCAAAAAAAATATATTTTAGAATTAATCTCAAATGGCTGGTTGGCGTGAGTGAGATGCCACGCCACAAGTCGGTTCGATTCCGACCTATGACAGAGATTTGTGTCCATGAACATGTTTGTCGTGAGTTTAGGTGTTTATCTATTTAAGTACGCATTTAAAAAGACGTGTAATGTAGTATATCAGTTATCTGGTTTCCATAGTACAGGCTTTCCTTAGTTTGAGATCAGATGACCTTGTGTTAAGGATGTCCCAGAATATTTATTTATTTACTGAAAGTTGTTCAGCATGTGGACCCACATACTCCTCAAGTACCAAGATACTTTGTGCCTTAGACTACATCTCCAATTATCACGGTGAAATTATCTTTAAATATAGGTACTTAATGTATAGACATGCCTAAGGAATAATTATACAGATAATTATTGTCATAATACTATAAGACAAAGGCATTTGTTGGCACAAAGATTTCAAACCAAAGTCAGAAGTTTATCAATTTAGTACCTAAACATAATGAACTATTCAAGTTAATTGCAGCAATAATAGTGTTATTGAAGCAATTTCAATGATTAATAACATAAAGACGGAGTAAACAAGAAAAGGTTTTGATTGAAAATAATCCAAGTCGCTTGGTTTAATTCTATATTTACATTAACGCTTATCTCATAATGCGTACTGTTCAAATAGTAATTTATAGACAGTGCCATCCACATTGATATCTAATAACTAAAGACAAACAATCCCAAGCAAAAGTACTCTCAAAACTGTCTCAAATAGTGTTGGGTAATACTAGTTTTTAAACTCTCTGTCTAAACAAAGCTATGTACACGCAATAAAATTTTACGGCTCATACCTGCTAGCCAAAATATATCTTAAACGAGCACTGAGGCATGTTTACCTCGGAGCATTCGAATGCTACTAGATGAAAAGAGTACCCAAATGTTCGAGTGGGTGCTCGGTAAGGTCCTTTTCTGTCGCTGATTTTGTATCTTTAGTTATTAGATATCAAAGGCCATCGACGAAGAAACGCCCGCTCTTTTTCCTAATCCCCTACAATGCAATTCTACATCATTTTGCTAGTGTTGTAGTACTGCATATCGACATATACCTACCTACATATAGACATCGACAGCACTACACTACCAGTAAAAGGATGCATACCCTCCTACCAACTTATCTGTGAAATTGCGAAAATTGGAACTACGGCCCGTCATGGACATTCGAATGTCACAATTGTCAGTTACCTATTCATTTCAGTGACCACTAGCGCCACCCATCAGTTCACAGATAAGTTGGTGGCACTATACTTGCACTGTAAGGGATTAGGAAAAAGAGTAGGATGCGTCTGCGTGGGTGGCGGATCTATAAATAACGTGACCTTAGTTTTATTCGCAGGAAAGTGATCGATAAAAACGTGACCATTGCAATATCTGGGTTAAATAAAGTGATGAGAATGCATGCAATTTATCAACATTTGCAGTCAATAATCCTATATTAAAATATCTTATTAAAATGTGAAAGTATGTTTGATTGTTTAGTTAGATGTTTGGATGCTTGAAACTCAATCACGATAAAACTACTTAACGGATTTTGATGAAACCTGGCACACAGGTAGATCTATCCTCGATTCAAACATAGGATAATGTTTATCAAATAGTAAATAATATAGTCAAAATATACCCACCAAATACATAATTGTAAAATTGTGGCCAAGATCAGTACAAACGATGTTTGTGGTTATTGGCGTCGCGGATAAGAGTTGACCCAGAACGGGAGCCAAGTTCCTTAGTATTTCCATAAAGCATAGCTATAGTAATGTAGGTACTTACCATGTTCTATTGATTCAAAAGCAAATTATATGTTTGGATTGAATATATAGCTGCCAGTTTTAGTAGTCAATCAATTAAGTACGTTCAGACCAAATAAAGGTAGACAGAGCACACACTTAAATTGAAGCACATAAAGGAAGCCGAATTTGAAAAAGAAAGGCGATCGCGTTCCTTTGCGACGCGCGGGATCACGCACACAACTTCGTGCACGTCGCTTCACTTCATTGGAGACTATTGTTTACGTAAGCTCCCTCTACCTTTTTTATTTGTTGTGGTTTAACTTTTGACAAATTCTCAGGACTAAAGTTCCCATATCCTTTTGAAACCTATTTTGTTACAAATATATAGAGATATACTAAATGAGATTAGTTTGTAAACAACATACATAATTGGCACCTTTCCCTTAAATTAATGTTCGTATTTCACTGTAATTCTACCATGCTAGAAGGCTAAGCATCTGAAGCCGATGGTTAATAAGTTCATAAACATAATAGAAGCGGTTCATTTGTAGAAAATTACCAAACGAAACGAGGTAGGTAGGTAGGAGATCTTCATGAATAATAATAAAATAAACGCAAAAGGAAAACATTTTCAAGTATTTTTTAAACCTTCTAATTTGCCGTTGTGATTGCAAATTTGCTATATTTGAATATCAAAAGAGTTATGAACAGCGGTTTTATGGGGAATATTTATCGTTATTATTTATTTTCTTTACATTGGAATTGTTAAAACTCTTAAATGATTATTAAAACACTGTTTAATCAAGACAAAGTATTAGGTATAAAATTAAATTAAATTTAAAACGAAAGCTGATTCTTCAATTAGAATGCGTTTCCTTTTCACATTTTATTTTCCAACAGTAAGAATCTTGAAATTGGAAACTGCCAATCAGCGCATGCCATTCGGATGGCATCTAATCGAATTTCATTCCGAATTCCTTCGGCGGAATACCTACACTGAACTCTGACTGAAATCTGTCGTGAACACAACACGCATAGTAGATATACGAGTAGGTACGGACACATACCTGTAAAATGATGTAGTTAAGTTATTACATTAATTATTAATTTATTGTAGATACCTACTAAGGTTTAAAAAAACTAAATTTAGTTTTAACAAATATTTGATTTATTTTATTTCTAATTTTTTACATGCAAATATCATTCACAAAGTCAAAACTCAAGGAATGATTAAAAATAACATACATACCATGACTATTAGTTATATCTTCCTACTTTTCTGTCAATTCGAAATTGTATTGTTTAAAACCCTCTTTTCTTATAAAACAAGTAAGTTTTTAATACGTATATAAGTAAGTCATTGCGTTTGCCTTCCCTCGCGTCCGTAACGAATCCGAAGCACTAGATCGACTGATGTTTTTTTTTCATGTCATAACAAAACACAAATCATCGAGCAGAGCACTTTAGTAATAAAACTAGGTGACAGTTCACTGACACATTACGTGAGAAACATACGTAACTTATAGAATGCACGTAACAATCAGATACGTGATAACTCGAGAAATATTACCTATATGTATTTTAAAACGAAACATATGAGATTACTTGCTTATTTTAAATACTTTGATACATGAAATTAGACTGTATAAAAGTATGTGGTAACTTTTATGAGATAATAGTTTCCTAAGCATATACCTACTTTACATCTCCATGGCAGAGTTAAGAGTTAGAGCCAAATTATGGCTAGTTCGTTTATAAAAGGCATTGATATGTTTCGTTAGAAATATTTACATACGTTGCTAGAAATGTCGAGTGGTTGCCAAAACCAATATTTACGTACATGATAACAAAAACAAAACAATTGACAACTTTTTTTAACGCGATAGCGATTGTCAAGTGCTTGTCGAAAACGAGATAGTTATCTGTTTGGTTGTAAATGTTGACATAGGCCCCGGATTTGTTGGCATTGTGTTGATAACAAGATTTATTATATGCTGCTTATTTGAAACGTCAATTGATTGGGTAAATAGAGGGGTACATACACAATCTATAAAAACCCGTAATCATAAATATGCTTCCGAAGTTTCCGAATAATTCCGAAGACTTTGTGACACTTTGTAAAAGGATGAATGAGAAAGACACTGCTTTAGTCAGCATTTATCCTTACTGAACGGTCTATTCGCTGTCAATTTTTTTGTTATTTGTGTAATCCCACTAATATTATAAATGTGAAAGACCGCAATCTTGTCGGAACACACCGATAGGTGCTTGGCGACAGATTTTCAACATGAGGGTGGTAGACAGCCAGTCGGGTACTCAAAGTACCCTACCACCGTGCTGTAGTTTCCTCACGATGTTTTCCTTCACCGAAAGCTGAAGCTCAATGTAGGATTCGAACCCACGACCACCCATCCCACGATTTCGAACCTTTCAAGACGTGTTTTTTTTGAGTGAACATGTCCATTTGTCCTGAGTTTAGGTGTAACCTATATAACTAAGTATGTAATTAAAAGTGGTATATCAGTTATAATTTTGTTTTCGATGAGAAGAGCTCGCAATGAACTACTGAGGTCATTGCTAGTAATAGCAATAATTACTCTTTTCAATTGTGCGTGAATGAATGAATGTTCCATATATAATTTATTATTATTACGGATAGGCTGATAGAGATGTTTTATTTTACAGAATGATAACATGAAAGAACAGCATAAAAGATTTGCGAAACTAACACAAATATAGTACTTCAACCCATAAGGTAGCTATCATAACGCAATTACAATAGGTAATCGAACAATAACAACTAACTTTGGCGGGTAGGAATAATATAATAATATAATTAAAGGGCGAGTCTCTAATATCGTGGCAGGTTGTGTTTTAAATCACAAACACAGAGCACATACTTACGTTGTTGATAACTTTGTTAGAACTATTTTACGTAGACAATCTATGTATATTTTAGAGTTTTTATTACACTAGCTGTCCCCTGCGGTTTCCCCCAAAATAAATAAACAGCTGTCTGCTAAATTCACATTTATCAAATGCGTGAAGTTAAAATTTTCTAATATTCTGCGCAATTTTCTCAGTTTTTCTTTCCGTAAGAACTTTCTACAAAC
The DNA here is from genome assembly GCA_951361185.1 of Ochropacha duplaris. Taxonomy (NCBI): domain Eukaryota; kingdom Metazoa; phylum Arthropoda; class Insecta; order Lepidoptera; family Drepanidae; genus Ochropacha; species Ochropacha duplaris. The sequence continues at coordinate 3,033,293 of OX592704.1, read as the reverse complement.
TATTAGAAAACTTAAAAACAAATGAGAAATCAGTAAAAGTCGTTCTGAAGTTATAGCGTGACCAAGGGAAATTGGGATTCATTTTTACACAGAGTGTTCGGTAAGTAGTACGACAAACTTAAGGAGATAGGTGGAAGGGTCACCTACTAAATTGTAAGACAACACTGTAATTGGGAGGGGTTGTATGTTTATTTTTAAATGTATCAGTGACGGGTATCTGTCGGCTGTCATAGATACGTAATCTATTATTGTTTGCGTCTGGCAGCATTGGATACCCGTCACTAAAATAGTAATCGACTGAGCAATGTTTATTATGTTGGTTGGCTGTATGAGGTGCAACCAACCAACATTCACCATGTTGGTTGGCTGTATGGGATGATAACCTTTACCACTGATATTTTTTAAGAGTTGTAACGGTTGACTATGGCACTTGCATTTATACCGTCGAACGGATTGTTGATAAAAGATTATATCAAGTAATATCTACTGAATCGTAGTTTGATTTCGGAGTCTGGGCTAAGTTCTCACAACTCAGAAGCGGGATTTACACAGCACACCCACAATTTCTGAAAATTTCAATCAATATGGACCGTGAAAGAAATAAATCGCATCGGAGTCGGTCCCATTTTACTCCGGACATAGTGAGCATAAAACGCAAGCGTCGCCGTGATAATGAACCTAGTGAGGATCGTGTGAGTAAGAAGAAACATCGCAGGCGGCATAGAAAATCACCCAGCGATTCGAGTGACCAGCACGATAGGAGTAGACCTCGAACACGGACTGAAGGGCGGCGTCGACGAAGTCGGACACGTGCTCGTAGCCGCGGGTATGAGCATCACTCGCGCCGAAGCCTGACTAGAAAGCGGAGTGAGCAGCGACATGCCAGACGCCGTGAGCAGCCGTCTAACCGAAGTAACTCATCAAACACTGCAGTAAGTGATGAATCATGCGGAAATATCCAGGTAAAAAAATCTATGTTTGCTAATAGTGAGACTCAGTTATTTTTGAACGAGTTAATTAAATCTTTGTCGAATGCGAAGCCAGAAGGCAATAAATTTCCGATGTTAGGTAATGTAATTCCTGAATTTGACCCCATGGTCAAGGGCCAGACGGTTCACATGTGGCTTAACAAGGTTGATGAATGTGCGAAGCTGTACCGTTGGGGTGACGATCAGGTTATACATTACGCACTGCCTAGACTTACAGGTGTTGCTCGTACATGGTACCAGGCCTTACCTTCAATGTCATTTTCGTGGCCTGAGTGGAAAATAAAATTAATTGATTCCTTTCCTAGTAGCGACGATTATGCAGAATTACTTACCGAAATGTTAAATAAACGCGTGAAGTACAACGAATCGTTAGAATTATATTATTACGAAAAATTAAATTTGTTAAATCGTTGCGAGATTTTTGGGAAGCGTGCCGTTGATTGCTTGCTCTACGGCATTGAGGATCGTTCCTTGAGACTCGGTGCTAAGGCAGCCAAGTGTCAAGAGCCTGAAGAGGTACTAAATTATTTTCAGTCTATCAAACAAAGTCGCGATTTTGATAAATCTAAGATTAGCCAAGATAAAAAGATTTTACCATCAAGTAATATAAATTCGAGTACTAAGCAGTTCGGTGGGAATGATCCAAAGTTTTCTAGGCCACAACCTAGTACATCTGTAACTTGTTTTAACTGTAATGAAGTGGGTCATTTTAGTAGTAAGTGTACAAAAAAGCTGCTGAAATGTAACATCTGTAAAAAGCTTGGGCATGTATCGATCGATTGCCCGCGGTTGTCCCACGAAGTGAGTAAAGATACCACTATGACAGAAAAGAAAGTTATGCAAGTTGATATTGATGATACTAGTAATGAGAAATATATGATCTCGCTGAAAGTTAACGGTATTCTGGTTAAGGGATATGTAGATTTGGGTAGTCAGTGCACATTGATACAATGTAGCGTAGCAAAATCATTAGGAGTTAGTTGGTCAGTAGGTAAGTTACCCATTATGAGAGGATTGGGTAATAATATTGTCGTGCCAATAGGAATGGCGTGTGTTAAAATTGATATTAATAATATCGTAGAGACTGTTGACGTTTATATAGTTGAAGATGGCGTAATTAAATACCCCGTACTAGTTGGTCACAGTTTTACCGAAAAACCCGGAATTATTATAACAAAAACCACAAATTCCTTAATCTTTAGCAAGGAAGATATTAAATTGCGATTGTTTCTTAAGGCAGATGTTGAAATTCAACCAAAACAAATGACAATGATTCCTGTTTTTTCCGATGGAAACTGCTCTGGGTCTGTATATGTCAGGGGTTCATTAAGAGGTCCGCCTGGTAAAGAATTTTACTTATTGCCAGGCGAATATTACCTTGAAAATAGTCTTGGGGCACTGCTTATCCAAAATTTTAGCGATCATTTACTTTTTCTAAATAAACATACATTAGTTTGTCGAGTTTACAGATCTGAAAAAGGTTTTGAAATTAACATGCTAGATTTTAGTAACCACGATACGAGTTCTGATCTGAATTATGGCAGTCACTTATCTGATGATGAGATATGTAGATTGAAGTCTTTACTGAAGAGGTACGAAGGTTGCTTTTCCTCTTGTTTAGCTGATTTAGGGTATACTAATATAGTAAAGATGGAGATAGAATTAAATGACGCGAAGCCGGTGGTTTACCGTCCTTATAGACTCTCATATCCGGAACGTGAATTGGTTCGAACAATGGTTCAGGAAATGATCGACGCCGATATCGTTTGCGAGTCTAACTCACCCTATGCGAGTCCTATCCTTCTTGTGAAGAAGAAAACGGGTGAGAAGAGGCTCTGCGTCGATTATAGAGCCTTGAATAACAAGACTCGTAAAGAGCACTATCCTTTACCATTGATCGACGACCAATTGGATAGGTTGTCTGGTAACTCTCTTTTCATTAGTCTTGACCTTGCATCTGGGTACTACCAGATTCCGATATCAGAGAGTTCACAAGAGTTCACAGCTTTTGTAACACCCGATGGTCAGTACCAGTATAAAAGAATGCCTTTTGGGTTGGCGAATGCCCCTTCAATTTTCCAAAGGGTAATGAATAAAGTCCTTCGTGACTTGAAATATGTTGTTATTTACATGGATGATGTCCTGATTCCCGCTAGTACATTTAACGATGGTTTATCACGTTTAGAGGAAGTTCTCCAGCATTTTGCCAGTGCAGGGCTGACTCTCAAATTAAAGAAATGCCATTTCTTCCAAAAAGAAATAGATTTTCTAGGGTTTTGTGTATCTGGAGATGGCATACGTCCCGGGTCGCGTAAAACAATTGCAATTTCCAATTTCCCTGTACCCAAAAATGTACATGATGTACGACGCTTTATAGGACTTGCAAGTTTTTTTCGTCGATTCGTCAAAAACTTTGCAATTATAGCATGTCCATTGACGAATCTTCTAAAATCCAAGTTTGAGTGGAAATGGACGTCAGAATGTACAGCTGCTTTTGACACGCTTAAAGAGAAACTCATAGAAAGACCTATAATAGCTTTGTTTGATGCGCAATTAGACACTGAATTACATACCGATGCATCAAAGATAGGCATCGCAGGCATTCTTATGCAGCGAGGTAGTGACAGCCAGTTAAGGCCCGTAGCCTACTACAGTCGGAAAAATTCAGAAGATGAGCAGAAACTCCATTCTTTTGATCTCGAGACGTTAGCCGTCGTTGCTTTCTTAAGTCGATTTCGAGTTTATTTGCTGGGGTTACAGTTTAAAATAGTAACGGACTGTAACGCCTTAAGAACGACTTTGACGAAGCGTGACCTCATACCCAGGATCGCACGATGGTGGGTTCAGCTACAGGAGTACGACTGTACCATCGAATATAGATCAGGATCACGCATGGCTCATGTAGATGCCCTGAGTCGTGCTCCGGTGACTGAACACACTGATGACACTAATACACATGTAGTTGACGTATTGCAAGTAGAAACAACCGATTGGATTGCGACCGTACAGAGTAACGACGAAGAGATAAAGAGAATTCGAGAAATTCTTCTCGACGATGAAACGAAATTCGTTGCCGATGTACGAAAGAATTATCAGCTGAAGGGTGACTACGTATACCGTATCTTAGATGATGGAATTCGTTGGGTGGTACCAAGGGGTGTTAGGTGGCAAGTTCTGCGCATGAACCATGATGACGTAGGGCATTTTGGCTTTGATAAAACGTTGAGTAGGTTAAAAGCAACATTTTGGTTCCCAAAGATGCGTCGATTTACAAAGAAATATGTCTCATCATGCTTACAATGTGCACACCATAAAGCACCATCAGGCCAAAAGGAAGGATTATTACACCCCATTCCAAAAATAGAATTCCCATTCCATACATTACATGCGGATCATCTTGGCCCGTTTGTTCGTTCTAGGAAGGGCAATGTGTATATTTTGGTTGTAGTTGATGCATTCACGAAGTTTGTTAATATACGTGCTGTGAGGGATACGAAAACGTCGACTGCAATTAAAATATTTCACGAATACTTTAGTTATTTTGGTGCTCCGTCCAGACTAATAACAGACCGAGGTACATGTTTTACTAGTGGGAAGTTCAAGGAATTTACAGAAAAATTGAACATAAAGCATATATTAAACGCGGTAGCTACTCCTAGAGCGAATGGGCAGGTCGAGAGGTTCAATCGAACTATATCTGATGCATTAAGCACTAAATGTCATGGCAAAAATGAAAATACATGGGACGATTATGTAGGAGATATCCAGCTAGGTATGAATACGACTGTGAGTAAAGCGACAGGCAAGAGTCCCTCAGAATTATTATTCGGCTTTAAATTAGTTACGACATCGGAAAATATGTTAGGAGATGCAATTTCTGAAACAACTCAATTAGTGAGTGGCGATGACCTTATGCAAATGAGGTCCGATGCTAAAAAGAAAATTGATAGGGATCAGGAAAAGGCAAAGGCTAGGTTTGACAAGAACAGAAAGAAACCGAAGTCGTACAATGTAGGAGATCTTGTTAGAATCGAAAGGACAGTCATTGACAAAGAGCATATAGGTAAATCTAAAAAGCTTATACCAAAACTTCAGGGCCCATACCGAATCGTTAAAGCTTTACCCAATGACAGATTCTTAGTGGAGGATACCCCACTAACTAAGAAAGGAAACAAACGATACGAAAACATAGTGGCAATTGATAAAATTCATCCTTGGCTTAATTTTAATGATTATTCCAGTGATGACTGCAACGAAAATCATAATAATGACAGTGAAACCGATAATGAATAATGAGATTGTTTAATTAAGTATGAATGTTAAAATTAATGAATTTTGAAGAATTGTTTATTTACCTGTTACGTTGTTATTGTTATAGCAATTTAAGGATATTAAATAATGTATGAATTAAAAATAAATTAAAAAAAATTATGATTGACCGTATTTTGTTTGATTGTACATTGTAATAACTTTGAGATTGTCTATATTATTATGAAGTTAATTGAGATTAAGACTTAGGACTGATTCATCCAAATAATGAATGGAAATGTGACATAGTTCCGCACTGATTATGATTATATAGGTTGAAATAGCAAAATGAGCACAGGCTATGTAAAATCAGTACAGAAACGAATGGTATCAAGAAATTGGTATCGTACAGACGATCGTAGACCGTGCAAGAGTTAATTTAAGATAGATTTATTACGAGCATAGACTATGAGCAATCAGTGCAGAAACGAATGATATCGAGTACAGATATCGCACAAATGATTGTAAATCATAGTGGATCATGCAAGACGCGAGTTTTAGATAAAACTTTATTGATAACTTGGCATAGATGATTGTAATAGGAAGCATTATTGGATTTAAAATAGATTATTATGAGCATAGACTATGAGCAATCAGTGCAGAAACGAATGATATCAAGCACAGGTATCGCACAGATGATTGTATATCATAGTGGATCATGCAAGATGCAACTTTTAGGTTTTAAAAAAATAGATGTATTAGGAATTATGAAATAATAATTATTTATTTTTAAATTATGTATAATATAAGTATTTGTTATTGTATGTACGCACTAAAGTTTGTATTGAATTTTCATTTTCTGGAAGTGAGGGGACTCACTTATTAAAGGATGGCCGAGCTGTAAGACAACACTGTAATTGGGAGGGGTTGTATGTTTATTTTTAAATGTATCAGTGACGGGTATCTGTCGGCTGTCATAGATACGTAATCTATTATTGTTTGCGTCTGGCAGCATTGGATACCCGTCACTAAAATAGTAATCGACTGAGCAATGTTTATTATGTTGGTTGGCTGTATGAGGTGCAACCAACCAACATTCACCATGTTGGTTGGCTGTATGGGATGATAACCTTTACCACTGATATTTTTTAAGAGTTGTAACGGTTGACTATGGCACTTGCATTTATACCGTCGAACGGATTGTTGATAAAAGATTATATCAAGTAATATCTACTGAATCGTAGTTTGATTTCGGAGTCTGGGCTAAGTTCTCACAACATACACAAAAATGACCTTAGTAAAAAGGTTGCCATTTTCGAGATATTTCGATATTTATGTATTGATTTTTTGTTTTAGATAGGTATTAAATATCTCGAAAATGGTGACACTTTTACTAAGATATTTTTTGTATATTTAGTAAGTGACTCGGCCACCTATCCCCCCTTAAGTTTATCGTACCTTCTACCTACCGGACACCTGTATTATGTATGCACTCGACGTACACAGATAAGCCCTGTGAGGTTTTCGATGTGCGTCTTTTATTTTTGTATGTGTTTTTTGATGTATATTGAACAAATAATAAAAAAAATATATAGAATATCGCACTTTAGGTCATACCATTTCGGTACGATCGATACTTCATCGACTTAATAGCCGACTATTAAGTGTTATAGTTTCGAGGTCGTAACGTGATCGCCGGGACCGTGATACTTTTAAGGTCGACAAACTGTTGAATAATAGGACTGGACATATCAAATCAGCTACTTTTTTTATTAAATGTCAAAACGATGATTTATATGGAGTTTTGTATGAAATACATACTTGTGACGTTATAAATCATCATTACCATCAAAAGACCTACTCTTTGTCGTTAAATTGGTAATAAAAAAACATAAAAAGGCGGAATTTTACTTCGCTATTTTCAAATTTTTTGATGTTATACTAGTTATTGTTTGGGAGTATAAAATTATGACTCATCCTAGTCATTCAAGAAAAGCCGAGCGCGAAAAGCTGACGAAACGAATCGTTTTTATTTGGCACTTGTTGTTTTTTTTTTTATGTCACTAGTGACAACGAGGCAGGCGGGTCACCTGATGGTAAGTGACTACCGTCGCCTATAGTCATTATCAATACCAGGGGGATTACCAATGTGTTGTACACCTTATTACAATGCCTTAAGGGCAAGGGCAACTGGCTCTCAAGTGCAACTGCCGGAACACACTAACAGGTGCTTGGCGACAGATTTTCAACATGAGGGTGGTAGCCAGCCAGTCGAGTACCACATAGTACCCTACCACCGTGCTGTGGTTTCCTCACGATGTTTTCCTTCACCGAAAGCTCAAGCTCATTGTAGGATTCGAACCCAGGACCTTCGCCGCGGTATCCGACGTCACTTACCACTGAGCTATCATCGCCTCAAATCTGTTTTCAAAGCTGATTTCAGCCAACATCTATTCCCGATAATCAATATGAATCAGAGGGCTTGCGACACAGGCGTCGTTGTCCCGCATATCAATACTTTGAAAGGACACGTGTGACCTCATCCAACGGAAATAGAGCTCAATGAGACATTTCTCATTACAATTAAACAATAGTATGTAGATGTGGATAGCATAGGTGTTGAATTTTAACCATCCATCCTACCACGTCCATCCGTTTAGGCAGTATGCTCAATAAGTGCGTAGTTGACAAGAAACAAAATCGTGAATCGTTCAGAAACGTTATGGATCGATTTGGCCTAGAATTATGTATTCTAAATGGATAGGTAACTCTAAATACCTACTAGAAGCAAATACTTATCAATTGCGAAAAAGAGAAAGATAACAATTACCTACGTTGGGACAATCTCTCTTTCTAACCCTACTTACCCTTAATGAAAGAAGGTTTTATCGTTAACGTAGTTGTTATCTTTCTCTTTTTCGCAATTGATAGGTATTTGCTTCAAATAGGTATTTAGAGTTACCTATCCATTTAGAATACATAATTCTTGGATTTGGCTGACCCACTGTGAAACGTGAGGTGTTCCACCAGGTGGCGCTTGTGTTGACAGCGTACTCATTTAGTGTGTCATATTATAAACGTAGGTACGGTCGGCCAAGAAAGTGGTGTATCACCCTAAGGTTGAATGACGCTTGCAGATTCATAGGTGATAAAGATTTGTTTCGCTTGCAGATCAATCTGACAACTTAATTTTACAACTTAACTTATTATTATGCATGTCTTTCAAGTGATATCTTTTTAGTTTGAACCTTGTTGTAATTTTCGATGACTAGGAAACTAAATCAAAACTGGCACACCACTTTCTTGGCCGACCGTACCTACTGAACATTAATTTCGCGAGACCCTGCCCACACACCTTTTAAATTCGGCTCTTGGCACAAAAATATAGCTTTATAGATATTATCGAACAGGAAAACCTACATGTTAAAACCTGGTTAATTAGCTTTGACCTGTCTCCCATCAACCGATGCACTTCATGTACCGACTGCAAGCAAAGTGACCCAAAACAACAAAAAATACCGTCGTGTATTATGAGATATCGTAATGTAGTGTGATATTAAGTTATTTATGTGTCCGTCATTGCGTCACTATCGGGCAATTTTTGAAGATCAAGGTAATCTATCTACTATCTACATGTTTTTAGTTATAATATCATTAATACCAGCTATAAATTTAAAGGCTTGTTTTTCACAATCTCGCCATGGTACGTGCTGATGATGAGCACAAGCTAACAAGTGCAACTGCCGGAACACACCAACAGGCGCTTGGCGGTGGATTTTCAACTTGAGGGTGGTAGCCAGCCAGTCGTGTACTACAAAGTACCCTACCGCCGTGCTATTGTTTCCTCACGATGTTTTCCTTTACCGAAAGCTCGTTGTAGGATTCGAATCTACGACGCCACTTCGACAGCGCTATCATCACCTTAGAATTTATTTCCTACTATACCGGGTGACTTTTTTTACCGTCTTGAAAAAAATTGGGCGTGATAGGTAAATGGAATAGAAGCCTATGGCATAGTTACTTTATTTATTTAATTATTTTACTAACATAGTCTGAAATTATTCTACCAATATACACTACTCATTTACACTCTATTTTGCACATTAAAAGATTTAAAATATAAATTCGAAAAAAAAAATTAAAATAATCCAAAACCAAACATAGTTATAACATAGTTACCCTAATAAACGCGCGACAAATTTTATGAATGATTTCGCTACAAATGCCTACAACTCTCTCTCAAGCACACTCGCACCCGCCGGGCGCCCCTTCTCGCCGGCCGCCGTCGGCGCAGGTAGGCACAGGCATCCCGAATTCCGCCATTCCTCACCCCCCGCCCGGCCGCCCGCCAACCATCCACCGCCCGCCGCCCGCGCAGTCGCCTGCAATTAGGCATTCCGTGACGTCGTGTTTGTTACCTACGTCATCTATTCGCATTGTTTACATTACCTTCGGTCGCTCGCGCTCGCTGTGATATTACCGTAAACATGTAGGAATACAACAATGTAGAGTATTTAGCAATGGTGCAGTGTTATATCATGTCTGGTGAAAGCTTAGATGGTGCAAGGCGAATGTATACAGAACCACAACATCTTCAATCTCTTCGCCGGCAGGTTATTCCGGATCCGCAAATTCCCAGCACTACTTTGATTTTGAATACGTATCAACTGTCCAGCCCTTTACAAAAGATCGGTGGGCGAGTATCTGGACAGTCAGTTCAGTGGCAGGTGGATAGGTCGCGGGGGACCTGTGAACTGCCAGACCTAACCCCTTTGGACTTATTTGTGGGCCGAACTAAAACGGTTGGTGTACACTGAAGAAAATCGCAGTGTCAGTGTGTTAAAACATCGCATAATAGACGCTTTTAATATTTTAAAAAGTGATAGAAACACCCTTCGTAGTTTAACAAACGAGAGAAACGGTGGACACTTTGAACAATTACTGCGATATCGCTAAAAGGTACCTACCTACTTAATAATTTTGTCATTAATCAGTGTAATTTGTAAATAAGTTGATTTCAATCTTTTAAATACGCCTAGTATGTTGTAGTTGTAGTTAACGTATAATCTTGTAGGTATCAACTATTTTATTCGTTCTGACAAATAATGTTATGAGTAATGATAAAGTTTAACATGTAACACAACTACAGCATGTTAGATGGTCCTAAGCCCTTAAAAGTATGAAGGGAAGATCGAAATCTCTAAAATAACAGTTTGTTAAACCGCAACGGTAGAAATGCGTAGGTACTGACGCTATCTATTTCGCTCGCACTTCATTCATGCGCGATCCCGTTCTTGGTAGTAATAGGCAGTGTAGGCACCTATTTTATTTACTATTACGCACGCGCCGCCGCGCCGTGTAGAATGTTATCTTTTTATGTATTTTATTGGATTTTCTGAACTTTAATAACCGAAATGCTAGTACACAAATATTAACGTCCATAGATTCTATTCCACAAACATAACACACCATGTTATTATCAAGACGGTAAAAAAAATCACCCGGTATAAAATAAAATTTGAGGCTTCCTTGAATTAACCAATCTAAAATATTACGAGATTTACACGCTTTATCTAAATACAGCGTGTTATTAATTGATAACTTAAAAATCCTGACCTTGAGATTACATTTATCATAAGAAACAGAATAATATTGTTTTTATTAATATGTATGTACTTTGGAAACTACAATATGTAGATAATAAAATACATACAATTAAATATTATACATACTAAACATAATATTATAATTCCATAATAAAAAAAAACATCAACAATTTTCGAATAATAGGTAATAATAGGTACCCGATATGAAATATACATAAAATTTTGTGGCGAAGTTTTAAAAGTACCTACTGCAATAGTAACATCTTATCATAATGCTACAGATAATTCAATTGACCTACCTATCACACCGATTCAACAAGTAAATATTAACTAATCGGCGTTATCAATCACGTATCGTCGACTATCATTCGTCAAACAAACGACCAATCAGAATATACAATCTCGATCATAGATAAACTATTGTTTTTATTAAGGAAAACCTCGGAACAATAACTAGCATATTGTTCCGAGAGGAAAACGGACAAAATGTTGCGAGACTAAAATAGTTTTATCACGCCTTTTTTTGGAAAATCCCATGTACAAATGCAGATATTTTATGACCCAGTATTTGTAAATCATCGCTTCATATAAAAATTGTGAGTGTGTAATGTGGTATCGAGTAAAGTTTGTAACAAAGTATAATTATACCTATTTCATTAACACGACCATTGTATATGGGTTATTCAGCAGACGTAAGTGAATAATAAATTAAAGTACAAAGTTCACAAACTTATAAATCATTCATTATACTTTGTAACAAACGTTGCTCGTGCGTGATATCTAGTAACATCACAATTAAATCACTGAATATTTTATTGGAATCTTTCTGTATACAAATACCGATTGTATCAAAATTAGTCAATTGACGGACAGGCTCGAAAACGGAGTCACAATCGCCGACAATGTAAGTTCCGGTAAGCTCATGAGTTGAGTAGAGAAATTAATTATTTGTCACCAAGCACCACAGAACAATTAAATAAGGTAGGAGCGTACGTAAACAATAGTCTCCACTCCAATGAAATGAAGCAACGTGCACGAAGTTGTGTGCGTGACCTGCACTGCACGTACTTTGTGACTTACACAGGAACGCAATCAGTTTCCTTTTTCAAATTCGACATCGTTTGTTGTGCTCCACTTTAAGCGCACGGGGCTCTGGCTACCTTTTTTATTTGATCTGAGCCAAGCACCTGCTGGTATATTCCGGCAGCGGCCATTTTCTTTCTAAAGTCGTCACCAACTAATAGGTCAGTTTTGACAGCACAAGGAGACAAACAGTGCGCCAAGAAGAGACAGCCTCTTGTCAAAACGGGCCGAAATGGTGACGACTTTAGAAATATGTTGTGTGCCCTTCTGTGGCTGTACCACATCATTGGTTAACAATTAACATATTTTTTTTTAAATTCTGGATGAAAGTGCAACTGTCGGAACACACCGATAGGTGCTTGGCGACAGATTTTCAACTTGAGTGTGGTAGCCAGCCAGTCGGGTACTACAAAGAACCCTACCACCGTGCTGTGGTTTCCTCACATTGTTTTCCTTCACCGAAAGCTCAAGCTGTGACTTAGCATGGATCTTTTTATAATTAACGCAGTCGGGTTTATGATTTTTAAATTAACTTTCTTTTCACAGTGCATATTAATGGGCTACAGTTTTTCTTGAATAGCCAACAGATGAGATTTCAAGTATAGGTTATCTAGGATATTCTATTTACTAGAGACGTTACAAATAAACGAATCGTGTCACGAGCGCAACATTTATTAACATATTTACTAACAGCAAGGTTGCTCTTCTTTATTTACTTTGTATTAATAACGTCACAGTTTTTTGTAATACAAATATAAGTGTCTCGCCACACTGTGACCAATTAGGTCTCACACTGATAATGCTCCTTCAGACGGACATGTCCTCGAATTTTTTAAAGATTGTTTTGGTACCTGAATTTACATCGACAGACACTGACAACAGGTTTCTTCTGGGGATACTGAAACCTATAATGGTTTCATCATCACCTGTTAAGTGCAGGTCAGTGACAAAATGTACGCCTACTACCAATTTCAAAAGATATGAAGAGAAATGCTACAAAGGCAATATTTTCGGTGGCATATCAGCTGATGCCCTCCGTCGACTTCAATTACGGATAAGTTGAATATACTAGCGTAAATTTAGCTTTGTATTAATAGAAAACTCTCGCAATAATATAAGTACAAAAAGTGTAGATAAGTAACATTAGAGCTTTAAAAATGGCACACTAACGCACACATAAATAACTTTTTTTTATATAATTTGGATAAGCTTGTGTTTGGCCACAATCTCACCATGGTAAGTGATGATGCGGCCTAAGGTGGTAAGCACACAAAGCCTAGATAGAAACTGGCTCTCAAGTGCAGCTGTCGGAACACACCGACAGGTGCTTGGCGACAGATTTTCAACTTGAGGGTGGTAGCCAGCCAGTCGAGTACTACAAAGTACCCTACCACCGTGCAAAAATATCACTTAATATCACACTAGGTACATTACAATAACACACGACGGGATATTTGTCACTTTTAAATTTAATTAATTAGCCAGGTTGTAATTCTAACGCTCGCGAAGCGCTTATAACCTTATACTAGGGACAGTATACCTATATCTCAATCTTTTTACATAGAATATCACTAGTTTTCCACCCCGCGGTTTAAAAGTATCCATGTTTTATTACTGGATATAAACTACCTGTGTGCCAAGTTTCATCAAAATCCATTCAGTCGTTTTTGCATGATTGAGCAACAAAAATCCAAACTTACATACCTACTTTCACATTTATAATATTAGCAGGATTAGTAAGATTGCTCTGGCATAATTTACGTTAATAAAGAGTTCTCGGCAATAATAAAATTAAATACCTACTTCATGAGTGTAAAGTATGGTACGCAAGGAATTACCTACCAAAATTATTTCATTTTCAATGAAGAGTTTGTTGTAAACTAACATTATATTAATAATTTCGTCTTTTTAACTAGCTACCTAGTTAAAAAGTCGTAAAATGCATACCAAAGAAATCATATAGATAAAAGTAATAAGCTTTTCCTAATGTTTACGCGAATCACTACGGGGTTTATCACCGATAATAAAACACGATAACAAAGTAAACATTTAAAATAATAACGAGGTAGGTACTCGATAAATAAATTCTTATTAGCGAATTTGTCTAGTGGGAATTCCGGCAATTAATTCCCTGTGCGATTTTATAGAAGAGGTTCCGTGGACCCCCATCGCCAGAACAGCGGAACGAATCTTAATAAATGACGTGACATCAATTTATCTGACGATAGTCATTAACTTCCTGATGTATCATGGAATTACTTTCCTTCATTGGAACTCAAAAACACAATTTTCTCGGCTTGTTAATTTTCAGCTTGACTGATTACAGTTAGAATCTCCTACGAGTAAATAAATCAAAAACGGGTTATTTCGTAGGTTATAATTCATAACACCATTTTGAGGACATCGACTCTTAAGGTACCTAGTATTTTATTTAAATATTACCAAGTAAGTTTATAGTTTGTTAGCTACATATAAACCTAAACAAACATTGTATTTATTAATCCGTTTAAAAAACCTGTTGAAGGTCAAATTACATTAGCGGCGCGGCCTATTTACTTTGAGTAAACACAGAAATGTGGTTGCATCGCCCACCAGCCACCGCGCTTGCGTGAATTGACCCTTAACATGTGAAATTTAACCCTATTCGAAGGATTTAAAATGCGGAATGATTAAAAATAAAAAAAGACAAATCATTTCGCCTTACGCAATTAAATTGTATCTACAATTTTGTTAGCTAAATAAATAGCTGCTTTATTTCATGCTAGGAAGTTAAAAGCTGCAAAAAATAGCATGCCATAATAGCCACAATATCAATACGTAAAAATATTTCCAATAGAGTATAATTTGTATTTTTTGTTTTTAAATGTTTCAAACACATACAAATACATGATAAATGTAATCAAACATGCAAGTAAAAACATTATTATTATTACTAGCGATTTATATCTAAAGCAAACCATGATAATGCAACTCAAGCTTTAAGCAGTTCCAATAAGGTTGACAACTTCTTTCTTGAGAATAGGATAGGAGTGGGATGGAACTGGAAAAAATAAAGCATTCATGAAGAAAGGTATTGTTAGTGTGGGCTATATAAACCTTATCCCCTTGTGCTTAGAGCACATTCACATTTCAACAAATATGTTTTAAATCCCAAAATTAATATCTGAATTACCATAACTGTATTTATTTTTTAATTAAATATTTTTAAGTAATTGAAAATAAATAATACTCAGAACATTTATTAAATTAAAACTTATTGTACCTACCCCAAAATCATTTTTGTCATAATTTTAATCTTAAATTGTGACAAAAGTGAAATGCATAAAACCATAATTCCAAATAATATTACAACCGAAGTTAATTTAACTCAAACCCTACACTTAAATTGCAATGATTGATAACAGTAGAACTATTTTTAGAAATAGTCATATACACACTGCTTGTATACCATATTGAATATCCACTCAATGAGGATATTACATATTGTACATACAAGTACATATTGTATGTACACTTGGTATAGTCAATTATATTAAAGTGTTTTGTTCTAAAGATAATATCTAATTGATATTCACTTAATGTTTTAATTAATAGCAGCAACCATTTCTATGTTATTACAAAAATATTATTTAATATAAACTCATTTATGCCTTTGGTGATAAGATATAAAGTCATTTTCTGTACACAATGGTTACATGAGCTAACCATATGGAAATATGAAAGACTGTAATAATTTATCGAATATTTAAGAAATAGAAGAGTTGTTAGCAACTGTATATTGTCAGTACACAGGTGACGTGCAAAAAGATTGTTCCATCATCTTAACTGGCACATCCTCCGTGCAAGATCTCAGGTCTATGAAGGTTATATCAATTTAAGATTACATGAATAATGTGCATGTTATTTTAACCTCTTATCACTGAGTGCTGCAATAAACTTATCATTTTGTTTGCTTTTTATTACATGAAAACTGTGATTTATTCATTAAGTATGTTCAAATTTTATTCAGTGAGATGAGAAGGCCAGTTGGAGTAATAAATGATGATCAATGTAGAAAAAAATATTATTTCAGAATGAGAGTGTGTTAAGTAAATTATTTTGATAAACAGTTATTTAAACAGCTGGCTATTTAAATAAGAATTGTTCTGCTATAAATTTATAATAATGAAGTGTATTGATTTATTATATTGATCTAATATGATAAATAATATTAAAATCAAATAACTTTATCAGTTGAAAAGGGAGCTGTTTGTATTACTTTACACAACAGTATACCTACCTGATAGTAAGTAAATGTAAATAAAAAAATGTAAAAGGAGTGATAGAAGCACTGAACAGATAATCTGTATAAATAATCATATGTTTGTTTATTTATAATTCAAGTGGTTTGGGAATAAATGTGAACCCGCAACTTGTATTTTATACAGGAATTGCCTCACTTTTTTAAATAATAGAAAAAATTGTACCCTATACATACAATCATTGTTTTAGGGAACATCTGTAATAATCCTGAATAAAGAAAGTGCAAAGAACATGAATTTTTGATGTGTGGAAACAATTTCACATCAAAAATTCTTTCATTTTATTCCCTACCTAGATTGTTCTGAGAGTAGCTTTATTTAGATACTTGGTAGATTTTTTTATTTATAGATATAATCACTTCTAATGTCTCTTTCAAGACCACTTTCTTTTTAGAAATTTTAATGTTTAAAATATAATGTGAAGAATAATAGCTTTAGGTGTCAAACTTACCTTTTAGACCATCCGCTGATAATTTTCGATCAAGTTGCGCCAAAAACGGCCCTTTGAGCACAAAAACCAGTTTGTCCATAAAAAACACTATGCAGTTCTGACATTCATTTGGCACACGATTAATTATACCACGTATTGGTCCGATACGTAGTCACAGATTGCTACACAATAAGATAATGAAAAATTGGTGAAAGTGCGAGAATAATTATTATTGTCAATGAGGAAAATATGTACACAGAACAGCGAGTCACCAATTACTGCAAACCGCAATATTCGACTGACTGACTGAATGAGTTGACAGACTGACTGACATTATATCGAAAGACGATTAAAAATAAAGACAGAACCTGTGTTGCCACTGTAGAAACTATTTTTCCTTCATGTAACATGAATTTATCAGTATAAAAACGGCATCTTTGTTCAGTCACTTAATAATTTTATAAAAAATATTTAAAAAATATATATATTTTATTCTACTACTATTTCCAAATCAAGGACTTGAAATATTTTCGAAAGTCATAGTGCACAAAATTTATTTTACCAATAATTTAAGTGATTTCATTATTGCGGCAACACAGGCAGAGCACGTTTCATTTTACAAAGGAATTGTTTCAAACATTGAGATATTGACACAGAACTACAATTTTTATGAAGTCTTGCACTGAGGGTTCCGTACAGTAACAATAAAACCAATTTATTTTTGTAGCTCTATAATTCAATTTTTCTGTGCAATTTTGCTATCACTCTACACTATTAGGCGAATCAAAATAGGTATGTTTGTTTGGTTAGTTTCTCACATAGTCAGGTATAACTTTTTTCTTTTATTTCACTATTGTTAGTTACTTCTTAAATATTCTTTTATATTATTAATGTAAGATTACTGTTTAATTCACAAACCACAGCCCCAGTGTGCCGGGATGTATGGCAGCCCTACTTTAAGTGACTTGAGGTTAAAGGTTCTCTAAGAAACTGGTGACATTTTCTTTATCAGGGTTGATATCCATCAATATATGTGTGTACAGATGATATAATTTTATAGAAGTCACATTGTACTTTATATCAGATAAACCGTCGACTTTGCGTCTATCCATCGTCGAGGCTAGAAGTTTATACCTGTAACAAAGTTAATGAATGATTGGAGGAAACACTCATCAAATAAGTACACAGAAAAAAACAGTTGGTATATATTTTAGCTAAAGGATTGACCTTTTGGAGGATAGAACTCTCCCTTTTTTTCATAATTTCCCTGTTGTTCCCATAGTGAAAGTTTCGTAACTATACTACCGCTTTTACAAGTAAAGCCGTCATAAAAATCATCAAAATCAAAACGTTACTTACCTATGAGGGTTTGGACCACGTACTGGATGAGGCAAAGCGGTATATCGAGCCAGAGTTTTATTGTACCTCACCACTGGCAACCCCGCTGCACGAACCCTAAAATAAAAACAAATTGATGAGCCCGATGGCATGGTTGGTAAAAACGACATTACCTGTTTTTTATGCCACACCCCAAATGACAACCATAGACTGCACTGCACTGACAGCAATACCAGGGTTTGCTAATGTGTTGTACACCTTATTAAAATTCCTTAAAGGCAACTGGCACTCAAGTGCAATTTCCGCAACACACCAACAGGTGCTTGGCGACAGATTTTCAACTTGAGGAAACAAGGAAAATATCGTGAGGAAACATAGGTAGGGTTCTTTGTACTACCCGACTGGCTGGCTACTACCCTCAAGTTGAAAATCTGTCGCCAACAGTTGTGTACCGACAGCTGCACTTGAGAGCCATATCATCACTTACCATGGTAAGATTGCGGTCAAACACAAGCTTATCCAGAAGAAAAAAAAAGGTGTTTTCTGAAAGTTCATCATTTCAGTATCGACTTCAGGACTTTGATTTGGGAGGGCCTTGACCGCTTAGGGTAGGTTTTATTAAGTTAAATACTAAAAACCTCAATTTCATTATTGTTTTTACTTTTAGGCTCTGTGTTGTTACCGCTTTTAACAACATTGCCATTTATCGTAGTGAGTTGACCACTTATAGGTCAAACACAGTCATAGTATCCGCTCTCCTGAAGCTTTACGATGCGAAGATGAGCTAAAAACTCTATGAGTGAGGTCATAATAATAACTATTACCTCCAGAACATGTCGTTATCTTCACCACCCCACCCCCAATAATAATTGGAGTAGCCGTTTACTTTCTCGAAGTGTTGTGTGAGAAATGCCGTTACACCACCAAATAGTGCTCGATAGTGAGGTCTGCAAGATAAGATTCCCAGATCAGATCGCTTGACCGCTTTCATAAATAAGTCCCAGCGTATGGACTAATTTTGCTCTGTGATAATATATCCTGTTGTGCCACCATCCCCATTCCTTCACCGACTCACAAGAAGCCGAGCTTACCACCGGAACGTAGTTTACGAATACGAACAAGTGGACTACTTTATGTAGTTTCCTTATTTAAAATGCGGTCAGCAAAGTCTCTGCTTCTGGCGTTTACATTTCGTGACTCCTACAATCTATCCCTAGATTTTGTAATCAATCTTATTACTAATTGAGTACCAAAGAACAAAACATATGTCCTTTTAGCAACCAAAGTACGTTCTTTTCTAGTAAAGTAAGTTCTAAAGGCATGATAGGAGCTATGATTGAGAGATCTTCGAAAGAACTTGGTTTCCGATTACATCTCACTTCTTTTATTAGCGAAGCCATCATCCAACTACTTAACTTGCAATTTTTGGAACGAAGTTCCTTATCGCGCGTTATGAAATATGAAAGGGGGCTAGACGGAAAAAAATCCCCGACATTAAAGATGTCGGTGATTTTTTGTGTCAGTGACAAAAGTCACCGACCGCTGTGCGGCGTGCGCATGTTTCTCTGTCTGTCTCTCTCTCTCTTATAGAAAGCAAGCCAGATATTTTCATTTATATATATATAAATATAAATAGATATTTTTTTTTTAAATATATATATACTCTCTCGACTTATATAACTTATTATAACTTCGTTCCATCTGGGTGTCCCTTGACACCTCTCAAGTTTTTTTGGTTAAGAAATTGGCCTTCTTTCCCATTTATGTTTTCTTCTGAGTTTGCGTGCTCCACAACATCATCATCGCCCTATATGGGCTGGTCAATGGTCAACCCAGAATAATCACAACCATGGTCCACTGATAATGTTTTTTTTTTTTTTTTTTTTATGTCACAAGTGACAACGAGGCAGGCGGGTCACCTGATGGTAAGTGTCAACCGTCGCCTATAGACATTGGCAATACCAGGGGATTGCTAATGTGTTGTACACCTTATTACAATGCCTTAAAGGCGAACTGGCTCTCAAGTGCAATTGTCGGAACACACCAACAGGTGCTTGGCGACAGATTTTCAACTTGAGGGTGGTAGCCAGCCAGTCGGGTACTACAAAGTACCCTACCACCGTGCTGTGGTTTCCTCACGATGTTTCAAGCTCATTGTAAGGATTCGAACCCACGACCTTCGCCGCGGTATCCGACGTCACTTACCACTGAGCTATCATCGCCTTGGTGTACGCATAAATGTATGTCATGTAGTTGGTGTACGCATAAATGTTACTTACACTTTCACTTTCTGAACAACAGTTCCACACATATGCCTCGGGTAAAATGGACAGGAGTAAAATATTCCGTCGTTCAAAGGCAGTAAGTCCACATCATGAAAAATAATGCAATGCCATTTGCGGAATTTCATCATTTCCTTGTAACCAGCGTTGAACAAGCGGCCTTTGTTGAAAAGATCACCACCTTGAAGTAAGGGTCCTGTTTAAAGTTAGCATACTCACGTTTTTTACATAAGGGATCACATTGAATTTGAACATCGCACTATTTTTAATTAATTTGCGACGCCTTAACCATGCAAATAAGAATGGAAAGCTGTTGTTCGATTATTCACGATCGGAATTGTTTTTTTATTACGAGTATTATTTTACTAAATATTGAACCTTAAATGCCAAAGATTGTTCTTATGTTTGCTACACAATCACGCAGCCACATATATTAAAAAACAATTATAAATATTTTACCATCTTGTTCGATAACAAAAATTCGATATTCCAGTTTCTGTTTCATCAAAAATACATGCATGTTAAAGAGAAATACAGCCAAATTTTTGTCTCGACCTCTGTAATAAAATCATTGTTTAATTTTTAATGAGTAATATTCTGAAAACTACAAGTTGTGTTTACATGTAACTTAGGTATGTAATATTTATATACGCACCATGAGATAATAAAATAATGTCTTCTACTTTCATAAAAAAAATACATATACGGTAGAACATAAACCTCCTCCTTTTTTTTGAAGTCGTTTAAAAATACGTGCGGCTCAATTTTATTGAAATTATATTTATAGCTACATAGGTTTATTATATTCTATTTATAAGCGTGTTAATTATGACTTGTTTATGTAAGTATGTGGCTATAGGTCAACTAGTAAATTTAACAGTGTTTAATTCCTTTTAGTTCTATAATGTTTCAGATCTAAGCAGCCTGAACGCATTTTAGATTTAGTTACACATTCTCAAAATCTATAAATCACAATATGAAACCTCATCCGCGGCGAATCGGAAGCGTGCGAGGGGGTGGTTTCGATCGAGGCCTAAATAAAGCGGAAGACCGCTTTTGGTGCGGACAAGTGTGCGATCACCTTTATATGAAATTGAAAGAAAATCTTACAAAGCATACGAACCTGAAAGGTACTAGTATACCAACTTTATGTCGCGGATAGCAATCACTTGGAGAATAGTATCCTCCCATCTTCACTTTAACAAACAAATTGTTTGAAACTGATTTATCTTTCGGGACTCCGTAAATATTTATGTCTGAAATAACAAAACACTTAATCAATATTTTCTTCGGCCTCCCAAATTCCTCTTCTAAATTTTGTTCCGAAGTAGTTTTTACTTCCCATTGACCTATGAACTTGAAATTTGGTGATAATGTTGATTATTACGTATATTTTATTAACAAATACCAATATATTGATACCACAGATTTTTTCATTGAAATTCCCTTAAGTATATTCTACATTTGGTACGGAACCGTAGGTAAATGCGCGAATTCCGTCACGCACTTGGCCGGTTTTTTTATTTATAAGATAGATAGAAGAATTTAGATAGATTATGCACTATACGATTCCCAACTTGTGTGTTTTAGCCTCTAATTACACTGTCCTTGCTATCGGTCACTTTCTTTACTAGTTGCAATATTGAGGATAAAGATGTCTGGAGGTAGCTGCACTCTGTACAAGTACCTACACATTGTTTTTTATTGTTAATTACCATTTTTAATTTTTTTTAATACCTACGCTTTTATTATCTTGGCATTTTTTGTTTTAGTTTACTATTTAGGTCACTAATGCGGGTTATAATTTTTTATGTATTTTTGTATTAGTTTAAGAATAAAATTGTTAAAAATTTGAAAAAAAAGCCAATAGGATAGTCAGATGGTCCAAAAATATTTAAAAAATTTAACCTTGCTGAGTTTCTTGCCGGTTCTTCTCAGTTGAAGGCTGACTTCCGAACCGGTGGTAACTTCTGTAATTCGACCTTCATAAGTGCCCTTCTAGGGCCTAAACTGAATAAATGGTTTTGACTTTGACTTAGTAGGTACCTTCTAAGTAGTGTTATCATTTCGGCAATCCATTCTGTGGCCAACTTAAAATCTATGGCAGCTCCTCCTACAGATGGCTACTTACAGATATGGATGTAAATGGGTATAGTCCGTTCTATATGGATTGGCAATAATGGTCATTGACTGTCCTTTACCTAATAATCAAGCAATAGCAGTTTTGCGATAAGTTTGTATGGCGAGCGACAGGTTTAGGTGGACATGGTAAAGGACAGTCAATGAACTTTATTGCCAATCCATATGGAACGGACTATAGAAATAACTATTAGCAAGATTTGAACACTGATGGAAACGATGAATGTAGTTTACCTTGTCGTGATTCAGGTACTTTACAAGCTATTTTTGGTGGACGACTGTTTATTTGCGTTTCTGTAAAAATTTAGTTTTAGGTATATATAGAAATGACAATGGTTGTAGGTAAATTAAGTCCCAACGTAGTTATACACTTAACTTACTGTCGCTTGATTTTTGTTTACTTCCGCTTGTTTTTATATTAGCAACATTAGTCGGCCCTTTAGTTGACGCATAATCTAAGTAAATGTTCCTGCTATAATTTTTATCTGAAATAATTGAATTGAAGTCGTTACTTATGACTACGAAATGCTATGTAGTAGGTTACAAGAAGTAGTCCTTGATTTTATATTTAGTAGATATTTATCTAACCCATGTTTCCGAGGGAATAAAAAAAAATTTTGCTCTATACGTGAAATAATTTTCAAAATCGGTTAAGTATTATTTGAGATTATCCATTACAAACATACAAAAAATCTTTTCTCTTTATTATTTAAGTAAGTAAAATATTGCATTTCATTCGTTCACTCCAGAGCTAGTTTATTTAAAATTAACATAACCCACTTATATTAATTTTCATATCATATTTAGATGGTCTCAATAAGTAAAACTTTTCAGCTGTAGAGCCGGATATCCCGGACATTGATCCAGAATAAACGAAGTAAAATGTAGGCACAAGCAAGATGATTATCAAGGAGCGACGCCATATGCTTCGCCGATCAGGAGTTGTATCGAAACTTTCATGCAAAGACGCAGCGGTGCGTTCACGCCCTGAAAAATAAATTGAGTAATTATTGATGTATATTTAAGGTCTACAAACGAATTATAATACACTTTAAATAAGACTTAATAAATACATACACTTATTTAGGAGTCAGGACTCTACTTTTTAATTACCTACCGACTCGATTAGCTAAGTTAGATAAGTACCACCCTCAATTTGAAAATCTGTCGCCAAGCAACTGTTGGTGTGTTCCGGCAGTTGCACTTGAGAGCCAGTTGCATTTAAGGCATTGTAATAAGGTGTAACACATTGGCAATCTTGCTTGTACTATTAATGTCTTTACTTACTATGGGCGATGATATTCTCTTTTCCCGGTATAAAAAGTATCTTATGTTTTATTCCAGGATATGATCTACCTGTGTGCCAAGTTTCATCAAAATCCGTTCAGCCGTTTTTGCGTGACTGAGCAACCAACATACTTTCGCATTTATAATATTACTAGCTGTCCTCCGCGGTTTCACCCGCGTTCCCGAGGATTCATATCTTTTCCCGGGATAAAAAGTAGCCTATGTGCTATTCCAGACTATAATCTATCTCTGTGCCATATGTCATCCAGATCCGTTCAGCTGTTCTGGCGTGATTGAGTAACAAACATACATCCATCCATCCGTCCATCCATCGAAACTTTCACATCTATCTATATAAATAAAAATTAATGTTGGTAAGGGCGTAACTCAAGAATGGCTGGACCAATTCCGCCAATTTATTTTTTTGTATGTTCCTTAAGGTCCACGGAAGGTTTCAATGCTATAAATAAAATGCGTGGACAATAGTAAAAACAATTTATTTAATTTTTACTATAAACTTTTACAGAACGAAGTCTATCCGGGCAGGTAGTTTATAA
The DNA here is from genome assembly GCA_951361185.1 of Ochropacha duplaris. NCBI lineage: Eukaryota > Metazoa > Arthropoda > Insecta > Lepidoptera > Drepanidae > Ochropacha > Ochropacha duplaris. Next base: position 3,009,033 of record OX592704.1, on the reverse strand, counting down.
TATTAGTGGGATAAGATAGGATAGGATTAGTAGGATACGAATATAATAAATACTCACCACAAGCAACACGCGTATACACAATTTTAAATATTTTTTTTAACGGCACAAACAGATACATGGTTCTCACAAAGTTGTCACACAAGTGGCGCGATGGCGTCTGATAATAAAATTAAAAAAGAGATATGTTGTTTACTGAAAACTATAAACTAAACACGGGATGTTTTTATGCGAAATGTTAACAATAACGCGTTTTCGTCAGTGAAGAATGTGTACCGCCAGATCTCGTGGGTTCGATTCCCGTCACGATAAACATTTGTGTGCATGAATATGTCTATCGTGTAGTTAAATATGTACGAGTATATCCCACTTATATTATAAATGTGAAAGTTTTGATGGATGGATGTTTGTTACTCTTTCACGCAAAAACTACTGAGTGGATTTTGATGAAACTTGGCACACTGGTAGATCATGTCCTGGAATAACACGTAGGATACTTTTTATCCCGGGAAAGGTTAAGATCCCTCGGGAACGCGGGTGAAACCGTGGGGCGGAAAGCTAGTATGTATATAAGTCTATATTTACAAGTAACTCTGCTTAGTTTGCAATCGAATGATAGGTACCTAAATAAAAACCAGGAACCGCGATTGAAGTATCACAAACAGCTTTGTGATACAAACCTCGGAAGTTATCACAACGCGCAGACCTGCCATTGTACCTGTCCAATTGTTCCGGAATTAATGCCCGGGTTCCCGGCAAGCGTCCCGGAATCGAACTATTGTCGCGGAAATAAAGTATTTAACATCCACAGCATTATAAACATTTTTTTCCTTTTATACCACAAGTCATAACCAGGCAGGTGGGTCGCCTGATGGTAAGTGAATACCGCCGCCTATAGACATTAGAGATACCAAGGAGATGGACAGGTGGTTCTTCCAGTTCCACGTTCATACAAAGATGGCGGCAAAGCAAAGCATATTCATTACCAACAGAACTAATTACTATGAAAATCATTCCCTTAATATTAAATGGAAATTGGAATGATAATTACAATCAAAATTTCGACGCTACCAAAATCTGCTAATCACTGCCATTTATTATTGAAACAAAACATGCGAAATCTCATTTGCAATTAAATTTCGTTTCGGTGAATAACTTAGCGGGAATTATTTGGGGATATTATTTAATTGTTGAAATTCTTGTTACAGATAAGAATTAAATGAACGACGAATAGTTCAAGTCCATAGTATGTAAAAAAATCACTAGTTTCTGCCCTATGCGATTTAGGGTGCCGTTTTTACCGGATCGTATCTAAAAACTAAAAATATAATATATCTACCTGAGTACCAAGTTTCATCAAAATCCGTTCAGCCATGCTTGAGTTATAAATGATGTTACATCATTATCCCGACTTAGTTTTATATTTTAAGTATACCTATAGATATATTTCAAACGCACCATTCGACTGAATCCTAATCTACAACCTAAATACTTACACTCGACCTTACCTATTCTTCGAGTTTTTTCTCAATTAACTTTTAAATTCCAGGTTTTAAAAAGTATCAATTATTTATGGTATTTAAGTAAATAAATAAGTTGTCACTTACTATGGGCCTCCTAAGAAGGCTCAAGGTCACCCAAAGAGCAATGGAGAGGACTATGCTCGGAGTTTCACTGCGAAATCGAATCGAGAATGACGAAATCCGCAGGCGAACCAAAGTACCTAACCGACATAGCCCGAAGAATTGCCAAACCGAAGTGGCAGTGGGCGGGCCACATAGCTCGCAGAACTGACGGCCTATGGAGTGGAAAGGTTCTCGAATGGCGACTGCGAACCATATCAACCAAAACATGCAAATAAACAATTTCCATTTATTACTCAAATTTATTTGAAATAGTAAGTAATTAAATAAAATTTATTTCTACGACTCTGATAATTAGGATACAAACACTTTATGAATTTCCTCAATTAAATTCATAGTTGTAAACTTTTTTACCTTATGCAAGAGTTTACACACATTTTGATCAGTTACAAATTTACATACGTAAATATCCTTGTTATCTGTATCAACTTCTAAGAGCTTTATAACTTCCTCTACTTGTTCAATATACGGAGTGATTCTCTCTTCAGGAAGAAACTGAAAGTGCCAGGGCAAACAAATCCTTAGCACGTTCCAAATAGTGGTCTGACTGACAGCATATGCCAAATTAGGATCCACTTCAGGTTCAATCACAGGTTCTTCCACAACTTCTTCTTTTTCTGCAGGTTTTTCCTCAACACTTTCGACATCGTTTTCGCATGGTCGACAAATAAAGGTCGTCTTCACGTCTGTTGCAGATTGTGCAATCTTACTACGAGATGTCATGCTCTTTTGCGCCTTTGGCAACCGAGCACTTTGAGTACTATCAAATTTCTTAGCTTTGATCGGGGCGGCACCCTTTCCTTTCTTCCCTTTCTTCTCTACGGGCGATGGCTCAGTATATTCCATTTCAATAACAGTTGTTTCTTCACATGTTTTTATTACGTTATTTATAAGCATATCTATGAATAGTCCGGTACATTTATGTGCACAAGCTAAACACTCATCCCTGTACTGTTTATCCTTTATCATCTTACAAACAACATCTTTACAATCTTCTAAAGAATGGCAAGTTTTTCTACCTACGGCCATGGATAAGGCTGTAGCAAAACCAATAATGGGATCTATGTTTTTGCAGAATGCTAACAAAAATGCCGAGTAATTCATCATATCCTCGGAAACCTCATAAAGTTCAAATAAAAAGTTCTTTATCAAATTCAATCTCAATTGGGCATGTCTGTCTTCACAGTCGAAGTCTTGTTCGAACCATAGTACTTGTATAATGAATTCTTCTCTACTTATTAACTCGGTCGACTCTAAATCGTTGCATCGAAAGTTTCTACGAAGTTCTAATAATTCGTCTACGGTTGGAAATCTAATATTTAGGCAGTAAATGAGAAAATCCCTCCAATCAATGTATGCTGTTTCACCAAATAATATTAATACTAATTTCGGAATTTTCTCAGGATCTACACTACACCAAGACTCTGGAAAAAGTGAACCTTCGCATGAATCTCTGCCGAAAAATACAAAATCTTGGAGAAGATAAATAAATGCCTGTTGCAAGGCAATACCAGTGGGAGCCACAATCTTGAATTGTGATCTCAATCTAGCTAACTGGCCTATTTTAAATTCCATATTATTAACCAATTCACATACTTCCCCCGTATCTAAAGGAGGTTCAGCTGGTGCGAATTGTAACAAATTGGGGTCTATAACAAAAGTATCATGTTCTAGAACAAGAGTTTCGGGAATCTTCTTTCCTCCTTCAACAGCCATCTGAAGATATTTACACAATCTATCTATCGCTTTTATTTCGTTTATGTAATATGTATTTATATCGTTTTGTATATCTATAAACGTTTTGTAAACCTGATCATTGAATAACTTCATGTCACGATAACATTTGTATTGGAGAGCTAACATACGTAAACTAGCTCGATACATTTCACCATTGATTCCCATATTCCATTCATCTATACACTTTAAAGCATTTTGTTTGAAGATTTCTTCAACGTTGATCGACATGTCTGAGATATTTTCATCCTTTCGTTTAGCCGGTATGACTTTTGCTATTTCTGAATATTCCCTACTGATTAATGACCGATAACTATCATTAGTATCTTTAATTATTTTCAAAGCTAATTTAACGTTGTTTTCAATTATTAAATTAAAAGGATTGTTACTATAGTCAATCTCTACGTCTTTTAATTGAAGCTCTTGAAAGGCAGCTTTCAGTTGTCTATAAACTTTATCTTCACTTCCTTTCTTGTTTGCAGATGCATCATCAGAATCTTTAAAAATCTTTATCAATTCCTTAGAAGAAAGTCTGTCGTTAGGTGGCATTTTTCTTATCATGGCAAAATAAAAATCATGGAGTGTTTGGAATGTTAAAATTGACCTGAAAAAGATATATAGTAATAAGGCAAGTAATAATTTTAGTTAAATAATATGAATTAACTAACTTATAATATTAATAGAAAACAGTTAAACGTAGACATAAGCAGATTACTACGCTGGTTATAGCTAAGCGTAAGTGAAGTCGTAGGTGAAGCAGGTCTACGGAGCACAGGGCAGAGCAGATTTTATAATGCATGAACGTACTGAGAGTTGCGTACGCTGCGGCGTAGGCAAGTGCATCGCCGACACATGTGCCTCGTTATAGTGCCCGCAACGATTTTTGCGCGGACTGCGCGACGCGGGCATGTCAAAGCGAGTTTTAACCACTAATTCATAATTTTGTTGCGATGACAGAAAATTTAATTGAATTAGGTCGTTGTGAACCTTGTTTGTATGATACAAATCAATGAGTATGAATTCCCAAGGAATAAAACTACAAGGGCGGTAAGTATATTCATAATCATAATCGGAATCCGAATCTGAACTCATTTCGCTCGTCAGCTCGAACACGTCTATTCTTTGTACTAGCTAGGACGCGAATGTATCTGTGTAGCTACGTCGTAGCATGCGCTTGCGGGCTACGTCTGCCTCGCCAGCCCTGTCCTGCTGTACTCTCTCATCTAGCTTAAACGTTTTTTGTGAACGGTACCATAAAAATAACGATTTAATTACATTAACGCAAAAACCGTAAATGTTACTACTAAATATTTAAGCTTAATCACCTATTCAGTTCAGTCTGCATACATGAAATGAATGTATTCACCATTGTAGTGAGCTCCTCCATTGCCCAATTTTCACTAATTAGCCCTTGTCTTTGTATTTGCGCGTATAATTTTCTCTCATCACAGATGTGATACAATCGGTATTTTAGATCTTTTACTCGACAATGCCACTCATTCTTTGTCAAGTTGACATCACGCCAATCATTCTCAAAATCATTGTATTTTCTTTGGAACCGACTGACTAAGTCTTGTTTAGACGATGGCAATGTTATTATCTGTTCCATCTTATCCTTTAAAAATCTTGTATATGGCACTAGACAGTTCATTTGCAATCTTTTAGCAAAGAACAGTTGCTGCATATCATGAATGTATGTTTTCTCTATTTGTTCCCAACATGTTGCTAACGCTTCGCCAATTGAAACTACAATAGGTATTTCTCCATAATCCCAATCTTCCTCTCCTGCTAAAACTATTACTTCATCCACACTAGCAATAGACTGGATTTCAGATTCTTCTTCAGATACTTGTTTTAAAGTAGTACTACTATTTATTAATCTAGTTTCAGTGGAATTGGCTGCTTTCACAATTTCTATATCATTTGTCATTGATGTTTTGCTCGTTTTCGATCCCTGTCTCAGTTTATCTTTAGACTTTCCGTTTGTTACCTCAGGCTTGATAATTTTAGATCTTGTTCGTTTATCATCAAAACATGGAAATTCTAATAGACTTAAAACATTTTCTCCAAACAATGTATCACAAGATTTCAATGGAGTAACATAATCGCCAATAATTGTTTTACAAATATGTGCAAGACAGACTTTTTCCATGGCTTCATAATACATGCTATAATTTATACCTAATACAGCATAAAATCTATCGATAAGGTCAGAATTTTCTTCCGTTAAGTCCCATATCATAAATTCTTGAAGAATGTCTTCAGTCTCTTTTAACTTGATGTAAGACGTAAAATAACTCTTAAACGGTGTCTCAATCCTCTTTTTGTGGGGGTCAGTTACAATCCTAGAAACCCTTACATGTTTATAATCGTCTCTCTCTTTCTTTCTGTGCTTAATGATACTCTCCTCTAAAAATATATCATCTCTATCGTCTAATTCACCCTCATCAGGAGGAGCACGACCTGAAAATGTTTCTTCTAATATTTGAGCTTCACGGTAAGAATTTGGATAGTTTACTATAACAAACCCATTTATATCACTTTGATCTTTCAAATACTCCACTAGCATTGCTGCAATTAGATGATCGGTCAAAGAATCGCCAAAATTCAGAGAATTGTACGCATACCGACCCAATTCTGCAGCCGTAGACAGCTTAATATCTTCTTCCGGTATAGTTTTAGGTGTTTGCGTTTGCTTTGAATTAGGTGGCGTGATACCCAACATTGCTGAAATGATTGCTTCACTTGGTTTATAAGCTATTTCATCTTCACTTTTTATTGATTTTAGTAGTTCTCTTTGGCTTTCTTCGTGGGCTGCAGCTATCATTTTATCAAAGGATAATTCAATGTCAGTACAACCTATCATTTCAGCCTTGAATCTTCTCAAACAAAAATTTATGGCAGTTTCAAGTCGAACAACATGAACTTTTTGTAAATTAAGTAATGTTTGCATAGCTATAGTTACAGATTTATCTGGAATACCACGCAAAAGCGCTTTCGTTGGAAAATCAGGCAAGTTGGCCCGAGTTTTTGGCGGTGGATATGGATACTTAATCTCGAGCAAGGTGTACACCGCATGTCCTAATATTCTCGTACCTAAGTATTCGTATTTTCTTTCTTCTGATTCATTATCATAATTTGGTATTAATAAATCTAAAGACCAGGGATATGAATAATTGTGATACTCAATAAATTCAACATCATTTAGTGCTTCTTGACGATCAAGTTCAAGTCTTATGATTTCTACGACTTCGGGTGATAATATCTCTTCAGGTCCACGCTCCTTTAAGACATCTTCCGTTGTTTCAAGAAGATCAAATATAGGTTGTTGTTTATAATACAGAGATTTCCACTCGTGAATAAAATAATGTGGTATTTCATCACCAATCAATCGCTTAAAATAAGCATACTTTGTTGCATAATCTATAATAGATAATATTGTTTCGTAGCATATTTCATAATAGTGCTGTCTTTTTCGCTTCATTTTCTCAGCATAAAGCTTTTTATGTAGCATGTTTTGTCTTTGTTTTTCAAAATCAATTTCTACGGCTTCTAAATGTATTTGTTCTTTAACGTTATCAAGATATTGATTGAATTGCTGTTCTCTTTGTTCAGCAAATTCACATTCTGCTTTAATTCTGTTTTGCACGAGATTACGTGCTTGCTGTTTTGTTTCCATAATTTGTGTACACATTTGTTTTTCAAATTGTGAAAGTTTCATTACTTTCTTTGCGAGTTCATTATCTAGTTTCGTTTCTTCTTCCGCAACTGAAAGATCCCATAAAGAATTACTAAGCACATTTCTAATTTGCTTCTGGAATTCTTCAGAATCTGATTTTTTGTGTATTTTCACATTTAAGTTTTCCATATAATTTTTAACCCACTCAGAGTCTACTAGAGATTTCTTGCGTTCCTCAAATTTTTCTTCTAAGTTAAGTAGATCGTTGTATGTATAACTTTTGAATTCGCAGGGGTATTTTAAAGCAAATTTATCTATATCTCTACTCTCCTTCCCTGTTCTTTTTTGAGTATATACTGGTTTTGATATCATTGGTATGTTTGATTCCTCAATTTTGGCAAGCATTTTAGTATATTTATGTCTTACATAATCATATGTGTCTTTGACTTGTGCTGCTTTCTTTCTTTGCCACTCAATATAGTGTTTTTCGTTCAACAATGGTCTGGAAAGGTCATCAACAAAAGAGTCTTCTTTTTCCTCAACTACATCAACTTTAAACCTTTTTCCCATTTTCTCGACTAGATTTGAGACCATTTTTCTTTCACGTTTTATGAAATTTGTACGATCTCTTTTGTCGAGATGAAGGAATAGCTGGTAAAATAACCGAAGCAACGTAGAGCCTCTGCCTTCTTTTATGCATTTTAAATCAGAATCTGATATGTTGATATCTAACTCACGTAACCATTCCGATAAATACTCCCAATTGTTTTTAATATCGTCTGGCATAAAGCTGGACCTTATCAGGAAATGTTTTTCGTCATTTATAACATGATAACTGAGCAGTACACCTGATATAACGTATCCGTTTTTCATCATATCACCAAACTCTTCGGCATCCCATTTTATAGGCCGTTGTAATCTCTCAGTAAGCCATTCTTTAAGTACTTCAGCCATTATCTATACATAAATAAAATAAATGATACTAAACAACAAAATATAAATTTAAAAACATCGGTGACCTTTTTATTATCGTTCATGAAAATGACAGCACACAAAATATTACCTACCTATGTAATTTTAAATAAAAAAATCAAATGTAATGTGCCAAAGAATGACACTCGTATGCCAGCCAACTACATAATATTAGCATGACTTATCAAAGTGACTTATGAGCAAAGGGAATGTGTAGATCAAGGAATTTATATAGGTACTACACTAGCGGGCCCGGCAGACGTTGTACTACCCTGAAAATAAAATAAAAAAACTTAGAGCCTGTTTCCAGCGCCACGCGCGTCCAATAGTGAATCTAAATCATCAGTCAATCCGATTTTTTCATATTTTTTTTCATGAATATTTCCAATTTTTAGGGTTCCGTAGGTACCTCAAAAGATAAAAAATGGAACCCTTATAAGATCACTTTCTTGTCCGTCTGTCTGTCCGTCTGTTTGTCCGCGTGTCAACACCGATTATCTCAGGAACGAGTGGACCAAGCAAGTTGAAATTTATGCCAAATACTGAGGTCTATGGTCCCTATTAGGTGTATAAAAATCAAGGCCCTGAGTCAACACCATAAAAAGATGTGGGCAAATTTAGATTTTCGCGAAAACTTGTAAGTACCAAAATTTACTTTAATTTTCAACTTTTTTTATTTTTCGGAATTTTCCCTGTACTTGTGCTGTAAGAACTTGCTTATAACCAAAATTGTCAATTCTAGGTCAACCGGAAGTACCCTATAGGTCGAAAACCTATATGGTAGTTTCCGTTGACCTAGAATCACGAAATTTGGCAAAAAGCAAGGTGAAAATTAAAGGATGTCCCCATACATACATACCTCGGAACAATAACTAACAGTTATTGAGATATATACGAGATACATACATAGACACCACCAATTAAGATATACCTCTGAGTTGTATCGGCGCTCATATAATTTAAAGGAGGAGTTAGGTGACAAACAAACACGAATGAATTTTTCAAGTGGGCGTGGATGGCCAAATCCTAAACTAAAGGGAATAGCGAAAATCCTGAAAGGAGTCTCGAGGCCGATTTTGATTAAAACTAAAACTGCATCATTAGATTTTCGAAAAATATTTCCCCAAGCCAGGAATAGAATCCGATGAATTTGAAAAAAAAATATACAGCCTGTATTATTACACCATCAGATCACAGTATATCAGATAATGTTGCTAATAAGGATCAAATTCTCAGAAGTAATGATACGGAAAACTAAAAGAACACTTTCTTTTAGTTTGCCGTATATTATAACTTGCCTCAAGCGTATGTATGTGGTATGGTCTTTTCGGAAACCGGCATGTTCAGGAGGCTAGAAGTAAACCTGCGCGTGAGACGATTTGTAATGACTCTCGAAAACAACTTGTAAATATGGCTCAGCAGTGTGATGGGTCTGTACTTCTTCAATTGGGTTTTATCGCCCTTTCTAAAAAAAGAGAACCACAACATCCCTGTCCCATGCTTATGGTGGCGTTTGACCTTCTAGTTGAATAACTTCTGAAGGGCCCTAAGGATCGGTATACCACGCCTTCGGAAGCTCAGTTGTAACTCCATCATGACTAACTGAGGTCCGGGATATCTTCAGTGTAGTGTCGGGTTAGCCTTGCTCTAGAATCTGAAGTATGACTACTGACTGATGACTGCGTTGTCGTGTATAGCTGCCCATAGACCTTCCCGACTCACTCCTAACAACTCAGGTTTTGACATAGCTACTATTCTACCATCCTCAGTCTTCAATTTCGTCAGCTGCTGGCTCTGCCCAACAGACAGATCTTTTGCGAACACTGTACGAGCCTTTGTTCCGCTTGATGGTTTCTTTAATACTACGAGTGAAAGTCTATTAAGCCGCCGGCATCTAGTAGCATCATCTGAGGATGTCAGAACCATTTTCCGTCTTCTAGAAGCTGTAGGGTAGCGTCAGAGATCTTTTTGGTTCCTTTTATACGGCGGGCTTTTGGATGCGCTCGCCGAAAAGTCCGATCAAGGGTGTCGTGGCCCTTCAGCCAGGCCAACACCTTCTAGGAATTAACATTTATTGGCTTATACGTGTATATTGACACAGGTATATTAAATGGCAATTGTTTGTTTCAGACATGGCAAAAGATTCTTTCATTAAGGGTAAGTAGGGTTAGAAAGAGAGATTGTCCCAACGTAGTTGTTATCTTTCTCTTGTTCGCAATTGATAGGTATTTGCTTCAAGTAGGTATTTAGAGTTACCTATCCATTTAGAATATATAATTCTTGGGCAAGAGTTTGTGTAGTTCTATGGGTAAGATGGGTAAGATACTTTTTTTGGCGTGAACTGACGAAGGTACGTAGCGTATTCGTTTTATTTTTTATTAAAATCGTGTATTTTGTATTTAATTGAAGATTCATTTTATGAGAAATAAATTACGTGTAGAAAACAAAATTACAAACTAAAATTACAAAATAAAAACTTTACTAAAAGAGGTAGGCCAACTGGTCCAGTCGCTGCCAGGTGTTAGCTTGTCCAGAATACTCGCAGCATTGCCTCTTTGAATAATATTGGTGGTTTTTTATCAAAAAAGGTCAATCTAAGTGCACCAGTGAAGTGAAATGAAATGAAATGAATACGTGTATCGTGTTATTTTTCAGGTTGTCCCAAAAAGTCCGTGAAACGTTTTAGTGGAACGGCTACCAATTTTACTAAAATTTGACTGGACTTGCACGGACGAGGATTGTAACATAATGTGACTATAACATAAAAGAAGAATATTAAACTGAAGAAAATGTAGGTAAGCGACTGAAAGACTTTTTATAATATCTATGGTCCTGAACAAAGAAAGAGTAAGGAAAAATACATAAGGCAACATTAACATATGATTATTTACTTACTTGTCATTTGGTATTATGACTTTTTTTCTGTGGTGTTTATTTTCACTGTTTTCTATGCATATTTCTTAAATTTTGTCCAGAACTAATTCACGATGAAATGTAATGAATTCAAAAAGAGCGTATGTAAACTTTTATAGTGTAAATAAAATATAAAGTAAGAGAGTTATCGATTGCCATAACCAATTAATTACGTTGTTTACAGAAACCTCACCATATGAATTTGGAGAACCTGGATATAGCGTTGCATGACCTGGGTATGTTGAGCGCAATTACGGAAGCACGGCACGATTACTTGCGCGAGTCCAAATCGAATTACAGCGTGATGCGGCTGAACACACGATACGTTTCCAACGTCACCGTGGGGTATTGTATGAAAAGAACTACAAATAAAAACAGACTCTGCCCATACTTGTTGCCAATAAGGCACAGAACTAAGAGTGAAAACTCAGATGCGATTAGTAGTGAGTTGAGCGAAACCGCGTGCGAGTATAAAAACAACTTGATGGAGCCATCAACCAGCGGGTACAACCACGACTGCACTAAGAGTCCCGCGAAACGTTGCCAGTCGCTTGAAAACCTCAACTTGTCTGTAGAGCTGCCGGCTGCCGACGCCTCACCAGAGATGGAATGTGTATCAACACAAATCCAAAAGCTACAGGTTGATGAATGACACAGTCAACCACTTACCAAAGCCTCCAAATTATGTGATGGCAATAAAGCCACATTTACTCTAAGTTAGGAGTGCTGCGAGTTAGTAAATAGTAGTAGTAAAGTGATCTAATGGATGTTGAAAATTGTATTTTTCAGTGTATTTATAAAGATGATAGAATGGATGTAATGTGTAGAAGCTGAATGTATTGTTCCTAGGTATTTGGTGTAATTGAATTGACTTTGCATGCGTTAGCCCCCAACGATTATGAACAGCTGTCTTTATTAAACATTTTTTTGATAAATGTTGCTCAAAAATTTATTATGAATATGGGTACAAATTTAAGGGATTACTTTTAGTGACCAATTTTGAAAAATTGATAGAAAATGTTAATGAATAAAGTAATACTTTATGGTTACCCAAAATAAACACTGGAGTTAGTTTAGAACACATATTTTTTGGATCTAAGTCACATTGCATATTTACAGAAGTAAATATTATCTCATTTTTATGTAAACTTAGCATTATATTGGGTATTTACCAGGCAAACTAAATAAGTTTATCTCAAAGTACCTATGTAGGTATAAGAATACACTGAGGGCATCAGTAGAGCTGCTCATAGTCAGGTCATACCACATACATTTACTCTTGCGCTACCTAGTACTATTATACAGTATTAGAATAGTAAAAAAATAACAATAGACAAGATTCTCACCAACTCATTATATTATTCTTAAGTTTGATTTCGGGTCATATAGTACCAAAAGGTTTAGGTTTAAGTTACTTGTTTGGTTAACATTGATCATGGTAGCTCCGATTCTGAAACAGCAGTGAAGAATATCATTGTGTTACTGATACACTCTTTTACAAGAACAATATGGCCTTAAAATGGCATAAATGTGTCAATAGTTTATTTAAAAATGTTTTCATTAAATATGCTATGTTCAAACAAAATGGCTGAAATTGTCCCAGATAATTTCATAGGTAAAGACCTAATACTTGCTTGTATATTATCAGTCCTTCACTAATGTGTTATAATTTTAGATTAAAATTATTCAGTTTCAAAGACTGTTTTAAGATCTCATTTTATTTAACACATTGATATTTCATTATAAGAACTGTGGTCACCCATATTTGCTTTTGTGACTTAGAAATAGATGTTTGTTAACATAGTTTTGTTATTTTGTTCATATTAATTTAGTAACAAATATTTGAAATAAATATTGCTTTTATTAATACAATAATTTATAGTTTCATTCCAAAATTCTTATATTCTTCTTATTCAGACAACGAATTATGAACATAGACCGAATCAAATTAAAAAAGTTAGCCAAAACTGCACAGATTTCAAGGCGATAAACATTTATCATAGGTAGGTATGTATTTTTGTGATTTGATTTTATATTTATACTCGCTGTCCTCACCCGCGTTCCCATGGGAACTTATCTTTTCCCGGCATAAAAATATCCTATCTCTCAACTTAGACCAAACTGCACACAGTGTGCAAATTTCATTAAAATCGGTTCATACTTTAAGAGTTCATCACGGACAAACAACCAGACACCTTTTTTATATTACATATAATAATAATATTCTTTATTCAAGCAAGACCTTTATAGCTTTTCATTTAATTTATAAAATTAATTAATATTCACACAGACAACACCGTGAATTACGCAGGAAGCCTATCAATGCTGTGCCAACGTGAACGTAAACTGAAGTTTTTATTTTAAGAGCTTCGATCAATAAAAGTATAAAAAGATTATTGGTCTAAGTTTAAACATGGGGAATAACAATTTGATTACCATCAGACCAATAAGTACAAGGTTCGGGTGGGTACCTACCTATAGGTTAGGTATCGTTGAGAAACTATTAGTTTCTATCATCCTATGCTACTATTATGATCAATGTCTTTAAATAAAATGTGGCCTATTAAAAGCTACTCGCTGATAACCCTAACTTTAATTGGTGAAAGATTTTTTAAAATCGGTTACCTAAGTATTTGTTGAGTTAATCCATTACAAACAAAAACTCAAATCTTTTCTAAATATTAGTTGGTATCACTATTATTGTAAAACTGGTTTCATAATTATTATTCTACAGTACCCACCCATCGAACGCAAATTAGATTTGCATTTACTAGATGTTCTGGTGATAAACATATCGAACTATAATTGCGTGACAATGGTTATACATAGCTGGGATTAATTCAACCACAAATAATTCATTTCATTGGGCAGTGAAGGCCAATTCAGACCTACAAGTTGTTTTGGGGCGTGTCGATACGTAACGTAAGCGTGTCTGTGTAGTGAGTGACTGGGAACAGCGCTCCCAAACTGTTTGCATATCTGTATCAGTTAAAAAAACGATATTTACACAAACCAATATAAGGTTTTATTTACCACTAGCTGACCTCGCGTTCCGAATATATTATCTTTTCCCGGACTAAAAACTCAATATAAAAATCCTATGTTTTATTCCAGGTGTGTCAAGTTTCATCAAAATCCGTTCAACAGTTTTTGCGTGAAAGAGTAACAAAATCGTCACATCCAAACATACTTTCACATTTATAATATTAGTAGCTTTCCGCTCCGCGGTTCCAACCGCGTTACTGAGGGAATTCAAATATGATATAGGCCACGTTACTCACTGATAATGAACCAAAAAAATATCGGTGTATTACTTTCTGAGTTTATCCATTACAAACAAAAATCTAATGTTTTTTCTAGATAATATCTTATACAATATTTCCAACTACCTACTCAAAGATAAGTAAACGAAGTCAAAAAAATCACAAATAGAGGTAACTTAAATCCATTTATTCGCATTTATTGAGTAGGTAGATATAATAAAATATATAACAAAAATCCACTGTATGTATTTATTAATATTGCATTTGACTTGATTGCTAATAAATTACGAGAAAAAGAAAGTAATGCGCTTATAACGCCTTCACTTTGAGTTGTTTCATTTTGGGAGTTTTGCGTTTCTGTTGACGTTTTTGTTCCTTTAACTCCCAACGGCGCTGCTTTTCCGGATCATCCTCCTGCGAATAAAATATAAGCATTTATTATACAGGTTTATTCAATTAATGCCATATTCCTGAAATTTATTTACTCAGCATCATCAGTAGAATCGCACCTCGTGCGTTTTATTCTTACTCGTTTAACAGTTAACACGCAAATATTGTCAGTGAGACTAGATAAATAATAATTAAATGTAATAGGTGTAAGTTTTTTCATTATTTGGTGATAAGTTTTTTTTTATAGGGGGCAAATGAGCATTTTTTTGGAGGTACCAACGAAACTCCATACAAACGGACTAATATAACCTGCCTACCTGCACCGATCTGACCGTAAAACTTAATATAAAAGTAAGTTTGCGATATCAAAGGATTTTTAGAGATAATTAATCTGTTGACTCGCGACATTAACCTGTCAAACAACTGGTCAACTCGCGCACAGTTTTCAAAATTTCAAACTTCGCGCCCAATTTCTGGTAAATGTCATCGTCCCGATTGTCCCATTTGAGAACCAAGTGGTGCGGACTCTGAAATCCCGATTGTCCCAAGAAAGAACTGACAGGTTAAGACATCTAAAAAAATTGTGCGATCGGCGGACCCCCGTCTTATTTTTTACAATCAGCAATAGAAAGAGAATTAGTATGGAAGATAATATAGGAGTCCTCTTCGTATCTGTGACGACGATGAACAAGTATAATATAAAATTACTCCTTATACTTCTAAGATCCGGGTATACGACGTAACGCTGTTTTCTTACGTGACGATTTCTGCCAGTTACTCTATTGTAAGTCGCGTAAAAGAACTTTGTTCCAAAAACAAAGGACGCGCTGTTCTTCAAGCACCACCAACATTTAAATTGCAACTCTATCAGAATGCACATAAAGTCTATAATAATATGTCACAAAAAATAACGATGCAGGCTTATATAGTTACCGCCAAAATGCGTTCCTTCTCCTGTTTCCTCTTCTCCTCTCGTCTCTGCGCGGCTTGTTCCTGTCGTGCCGCGTGCGCGCCGCGCAGCCACGCCTCCGCCACCTTCTGACGACGCTTTTCACATTTCGCTAGAGCCTGCACAATAGGTATATTTCCTATATTCCAGAAAAAATATCTAACACTAACCAGAGTATAAGACATCTTAAAAAAAAACTCGAAAATAGCGAACACGTTGTAAAATTCATCCTGTTTATGATTTTAATTAGCAATTAAACTAAGAGTAGATCTTTTGATGGTATATATTTATGACGTCACAAGTCACTATTTCATACAACACTCGATGACACCTATAGTTTTGACATTTAATAAAAAAAAGATGATTTGATCTCAATCAACATCCCTAAATCCAAGTAGATGTTATGTCCCATAGTTTGACTCCCTTGACATGTTAAGTACCCTATAACTTTTCTCAATAAACAAGCTATGGTATGGATGAATACAGGATTTAACAATTTTTACAGGGTCCAGATTAAATAGCAGGAAAACTAAAGAGACTTTTGGAACTTGCATAAAGTAGAATTTCTTTTTTGGATAGATTTATAAAACTAGGTGACAAACAAGTTTACGGCCCATCTGATGGTAAGCGGTCTATGGACGCTTGCAACACCAGAGGCTTCACGAGCGTGTTGGCGACCTTGCATAAACCTTCTTATTTCTCTTTTGAAGATCCCCATGCTGTAGTCTCTAGGGAACACCACTACGGGGAGCTCATTCCACAACCTGATCGTGCGCGGGAGAAAATGTCTCTGTACGCGACCAATTTATTTTTAACCGATAAGCCATAAATATCCATACCTCTTTGCTAAGTCTGAGTCGCTTGATCTTGTCCAGCAAGTGGAAGACGAGCAGTAGCAGCGGCCTCACCTCGTCCCCGCCGCCGTCCGCTGATAGAGCGATGCTCACCAACATCACGCGTTCAGTCTCTGGAGGTTTCGTTACTGCTGCCTCTCTATACAAATACAGTATAATAGTAAGTTCTACATTCTTTTATATATTTATGGTCTTATTCATAAAAAATTCGACGGTGTTTAGCAAGTGCTTAGCAGATTCTAAATTCATATTCTCTATATAGAAAACATGAATTAAGAATCTGCTAAGCAGTTGCTAAATACCGTCGAGATTTTATGAATAATACAAATATTGATTGATTTAACAAAAGTTTCAATCCATTTTTTATACCACAATTCTTTTATAAACATTAGCGGGGATTGCCAATGTGTTGTACACCTCATTAAGGCAAGCTGGCTCTTGAGTGCTATTGCCGGAACACACCGACAGGTGCTTAGCGACAGATTTTAAACTTGAGGGCGGTAGCCAGCCAGTCGGGTACTACAAAGTACTGTACCACCGTGCTGTGGTTTCCTCGCGATGTTTGCAATCATCGAAAGCTCAAGCTCATTGTAGAATTCGAACCTACGACCACAACCAAAAATGAAAATATTAGTGTCGTCACCACTTTAAAAACATATTTAAATCAAGCTCAGAAAAACATCCAAAACTTTCCTAATAACAGCAACTCTTATAACACTAGAAATAAGTAGGCAACCCATAGCACAGGCTAGTTTAGTTTGGGGGCCAGGAAACATCAAACACATGTTTTTCTTTTTTACCAGATTATAATGTGTAAAACCTGTGTACATTTTGGGCAATAAAAATATTATTATTATAAAAAAAAGGACAATCTCGATTGTTCGGCAAAGTTACCACACACTAAAGAACTAACTTTTAAAAAAACTCTTGAAACCAATAACGATTATATGTACAATGATTTCTCTAAATAAATAAACTTGTAAATTTGAATTTCACAAAAAAAAACTTTTATCACGGATTCGATAATATTCCGGAGAAATCTAATTCAATAAAAATTGCAAGTAACATGAGCATCTTTTATGTTTTATCAATGGCTTGTAATAATATACTCACTCCATCTGCTTGGGCCCCGAGTACCGGTCGGATATGTGTATGTACTGCAGGTGGGAGTGGTACTGGTCCAGCGCGGCGGTCACCCTGGAGTCTAGCAGCGCGGCGGCCGCCTCGCCCGTCTCCGACATCACGGACAGCGCCGCCGGCAACCCGTGCTTGTCACCAGCGCGCCGCTCCGGGCAGAACACACTCTGTATACAATACCAATACGATACAATGCATTATAAAAAAAAACTATTTAACTATAAAAAATAGACATGAAATTATAACGGAGACGGAGATGAAAAATTGCTGACATGAAAAGTGACATTGCTCGATCATTTTATTCATCGTGTATTTTGAGTTTTATTGAATCATATCGGTAGTGTTTTGTGCAATTAAGTTTAATCTAAGTTGTCCAGTGAAGTGAAATGAAACTAAAGCCTGTATGTATAGTGACTTTGTCTCAAAAAATCCGTGAAAAGTTTGTAATCTCACTTGTACGGACGATGACTATAACATAAAATAATATTATTGGCAGAAATGACCTAAAGAACGATTGCCAGAATAAAAAAAACGAGCAAGCCTATATTCGCATAAGATGTTATAACATCTTGGTGATATGACTCGAAAAATGGGTTGGTACCATCTGACAGCCAACTATGTATTGTACGACCCCGCACGCGCTCATTGGTCAATAAATAAGTTTAAAGTGTGAAGCTGCATGGACTAAAACCCTTTGCCTGCACTACAATAGGGGAAATAAAATTACACACTTTGCATTCCTATCCTTTTCAAGAAATCACTCCCATAAATTGCAGGAAAGCGAGAGTAAAGATGATTAACACATCAAAAACAAGTAATCAGTTTTTTTTTTATAATTTTGTGTTTTGATCACAATCTCAACATGGTAAGTGATGATGTGGCCGAAGGTGGTAAGCACACAAAGCCTAAATGGGAACTGGCTCTCAAGTGCAGCTGTCGGAACACACCCATAGGTGCCTGGCGACATAAAACAGAGCTATAGCAGTATACGACATACCAGGTCCTGCATCTCCTTGGCCAGTTTGGCGGCGATCTTCTTCTGCGCCACACAGAGCACGAAGGGGTCGCTGTCGTCTTTGCCGAGCTCGACTCGCACCAGCAGCGAGTCCGGCGCCGGACGGACCGCGCCCACCATCACGTGCACCAGGTCCTGGCGCTGGGGATAACGTAACAAACTTCTATCAAGGTCACTTTTTGGCGGGAACTTGCGACGTCACGTTGCGTTTTCGTTTTATTTCCATTAAATTCGTGTGTCGAGTTTTATTGATTAATATCGGTGGTGTTTTGTACAATAAGGATCAATTTAAGTGCACAAGTGAAGTGAAATGTTAAGCTTGTGTTTGACTACAATCTCATTATGATAAGTGATGATGCGGCCGAAGGTGGTAAGCACACAAAGCCTAGATGGGAACTGGCTCTCAAGTGCAACTGTCGGAACACACCGATAGGTGCTCGGCGACAGATTTTCAACTTGAGGGTGGTAGCCAGCCAGTCGGGTACTATAAAGTACCCTACCACCGTGCTATGGTTTCCTCACGATATTTTCTTCACCGAAAGCTCAAGCTCATTGTAGGACTCGAACCCACGTCCTTCGCCGCGGTATCCAACGTCACTACCACTGAGCTATCATAGCCAAAGTTGTTCCAAAAAGGCAGTTATTCGTTATTTGATGTTGTGATTGTGACGATTCAAGTTCCAATTCTTCTCAGCAAAAGCAACTACAGTCAGACTATTATGGTGCTTATAAAGGCCTGTTTGAATAAAATATATTTTCACTTGAGTTTACCTTAATAAGTTTGAGTGTAAGCAGCATTCCCTCGCAGCACACCCTCCCGCTACACCACATTGTGAAGCAGTGCTCCGCCTCGCGTCGCCACCCGCGATCTTCGCCCGGCGCTGACACCACATCCAGCCCTGTCTCACCTGCAAACAAACATATCAACGTCAGGTAGACATCTTATGACAGGTTTTTTTGCCCGGCCATCTAGTCGCGCGCCTCCCTACAGTTTTTATTATTTCTATTGCTTAGTAATAACTATTTTGTCATTGTTGGATAACAATGTCGGGAAAATTACTAAATAGACGACAATTAATGCGTTTAAGTCTGGTTTAATTTGGTAATAGTTTTAAGTCTGTCGCCAAGCACCTATCGGTGTTTCGACAGCTGCACTTGAGAGCCAGTTCCTATCTTATTCCTATTCAGAATTAAAAAAAGAGGATTTTTTTGTTAATAGTGCGATAAAAACTTGAAAACGTTGCATGAATAACGCTATGGAGGTGGCACGACTTTGTTGAAACTTCATCTTAATTCAAAATAAAGTGACAATATCTAGGTAATACTATTTAAATCTCTATAATACTGATATTTAGAAACTTACCAACTAAAGTAAAGTTATCATCCAACAAAGGTTTATGTAACTTTAAGAAATTGGTTGCGATAGATGTGTTCTTCGCCCTGCCGATCACATATGCGATTGCGTACGCAGCAAGCAAGCAGCACAGAATACCTTCCAGCCAGTACGCGTCCCATCGCGGTTGCACCGTTATAGGTACCTGCTCAACAATAAGAAACATTCTGCAGTAATTGTAGATGGTGCCACCAAAATATATTTCAAACCAATGGGCTATCTTGTCATTGTAACCAATCTGGTGGCCTTCTAGTGGGAAAATTAGGAAGTTATTGTACCTACTATCAATATTCCAGCTTGATTTTTATATTCTTTGTTTAATTCAAACTTTATCCTTTAAATTTTTGCATAATAAAATTATTGGGACTTTTTTATATGGCAAAACCTACGGACTTATAATAAAAAATAAAAAAGGAAGTTTTTTTTTTTTTCTATGAATAATACCTTAGAAATAGTGATCTTTGGCTGTTCAGCAGTGCGTGGTGCACTATCCTGGAACCCTTCAAACTCTTCGGGGTCTTGGAAGTGCTCAAACTCATTGTCTTCATCCTGAAACAACAAAAACACTGATTATCATACTTTAAAATTAATATGTACTATGAAACTATGAA
Source organism: Ochropacha duplaris (assembly GCA_951361185.1). Taxonomy (NCBI): domain Eukaryota; kingdom Metazoa; phylum Arthropoda; class Insecta; order Lepidoptera; family Drepanidae; genus Ochropacha; species Ochropacha duplaris. The sequence continues at coordinate 2,988,483 of OX592704.1, read as the reverse complement.
TGGCATAGTGGGCAAATAACATCCACATAAGTAGGTAAACCTAAGGGTGGGTGAAAAGGTTTCACATTTTACAGCATATAAACTGACTTATTAAATTAGCTTCTATTAATCAAATTAGAAATATAGAGTTTTGCATTAAATACTGGCTTGTGACGTCATAAATATACAACACTAAAATGTCTACTCTTTGTCATTTAAAATGATAATTAAAAATCATAAAATGAATGAAGGTTTTACAAAATATTTTTAAATGTTTTGTACACTGGTTTTGAGTTAGTTAGTTTTTCTTGAATATAGGGAACATCCATTTCTTCGAGTGATTAACAGTGTATGACATGAATTATGTAGCCAAAGATGGTACATGCAAAACATAGATAAGAACTGACTCTCATGGCAACAGGCACATAATAGATTTTCAACTAGAGTTTTTTCAATATAAAAGACAAAAGATAATAATTCTATTCTTTCTTGTGTGTTGGTATTCACCATTGAAAATGTATATTAACCTAAACAATACTGTATTCAGCATGAATTACTAATGTAAATGCTTAGTGAATCATACCTCGACAATGATTTCATCCTCTGTCTCAACATTGGCTTCAAATTGGTCGCTAGATGATGTTTTTAATTTAGGTGATGCTTCTTTTGATTCCTCTATGAAATCTATGGCAAAACAAGTTGTATTTAAAAGGGTTACATGATGTCATTTTACTGTGAATATAAGCAGTTTATTTTCCTTATGTTTAACATAAAAATAACCATCCTTCATAAATAAGCATTTCTAGGGCGTAGACTGAATAAAAAGATAGAATTTTGAATAAAAATAAATAGGATATAATGGGTTAGGTATGATTAAGCAAGCACTAATCCTACTTATATGATTCTATGTATAAATAACAAATGAACTTGCCATGGTTTTAAAGCTTTGTTCAATTGTTTAACAATTGAATAGATAGTCAGTCTCACCATTTACACCAGCGTCATCGTCAGAGTCAAACTGTTCAAACTCTGCAAAGTCATCATCCTCCAATGTTGTGTCCTCAAATGCTTGCACCAGAAATGTGCTGCATAGGATCAGTGTCAAAGGGAGTAGTATGACACGCATTTTGAGACTGGAAACAAATCAATGATTTACATCTGCATGCTCAACTATATGATAGCTTAATATAGCCATAGCTAAAGTAGGACTTGAATTAGCTGAAGTGATTTGACAGTTGTCATAATAAATATTTAGTTACTCAGAAAAGAGTATATTTGTAATCGCTGACACTAGATTGACTATCCCACAATTATAAATGTGAAGGTTTGGATCGATGGATGTTTGTTACTCTTTCATGCTAAAACTGTTGAACAGATTTGTTAATTGAATGGTAATCAAATGCTGTAAGGTTTATATTTTTATGTAATAGCTAGGTTCATAAACAACATTGAGGTGAGCATCTTATTTGTATTAAGTTTAATATTTTTATGTGATAATATGGTAATGTGACACATTTAGTCAACTTCCTTTCATTTTAGGCTAGTTACAAGTGATTAAAACTAAGTCAGTAGGTATACTTTCAATGAGAATACTTATGTTGTAAACAGACACTACATTTGTATGGTATGATAAAGAGGATTATGTTATTAAAGGTTGTTTATTTTTGCCAGTATAGTTTTACAGTTTCATAGAGGAATAGAGTCAAATAAGTGCCATCAAAATTATAAAAAACAAGTCGGTACAATAAACGATAGAAGATAATTTAAGTATTATAATGTATTGCAATCACGAGAGAGTATTTAAAAATATAACCGTAGTGTTCTAATTATATACTTTTCAGATTTTTTGACATAAATCTTCACACTGACTTGGCAGTAGGTATTATCAATAAAACACGTGTTCGATACTATCAAATTTGTCAATATTTATCATCCTTTGAACAACGACTCACTGCTAAATAACAATAATTACCTTCATTAACTTAATAATTAGATTAAATTACAAAAAATAATATCCACAACCACTTTGATTTTATTACTCAATCTTACTTTACTGACTGCATATTTATTAGTACATTCGCTTTGTACAAGATAATAACAGATCGATAAGTTGATGACGATTGAGGTTCGTATTGGTTTAAAAACAGGGCATTACAATACGGACCAATGAGTGTGATTGACGCATGCGCATAAATAACATTTTTATTCGTCAGTATAAGAAAACAAAGTTGAAATTGACAAATAGTCACGTCACATGACATTAAAAAGTAATGTTGCCCAATAAAAATAAATATCAACATAAAATTCTACAAAAGGGGCTCCTACATTTGTATTTTGTTGTTAACCAGTGGACAAGTGAAAGGGTGGACTTTTTGGCGGGAACTTGCTGAGTGACGTTGCGTTTTCGTTTTATTTTCATTAAATTCGAGTATTTTGAGTTTTAACCCTTTTTTCCCTTATTTTATAATGCCTCAATAGTGGACAGAAACATTAAATAATTTGATTAATTAAATGCTTTGTGACTCTAAATACTTAATTTTTGAAGTGACCAAACAGACAATTTATGCTTAAATTATATGTAGCATTAAACAAAATTAAATAAATAAACATACAAAAAGTACGCCTGTATTGGTCCAAATGATCAATTTATGCCTTTTGCGGTTGAGACCATGGGTCCGTGGGGATCTGAAGCTCGTCGTTTCGCAAATATTTTATGTAAAAAATTAATCGAGGCCTCGGGTGACCGGCGGGCGGGGAGATTTTTCCGCCAACGCATTAGCTTGGCCATCCAAAGAGGAAACGCTGCCAGCCTTCTGGGAACCTTGCCGATTGGCAGCAGCGGCAGCCTCGAAGAAGTTTTTTTTTATATATTATAGTTGTACATTTGTTTGTATCTCAAACTCAAACTCAAAATGTTTTATTCAATTTTGGGACACTTAAGGAACACTTATTGAACGTCTTATTGCTATTTTTAAAGCTATTGTAACTGTTACCACCATTTCCAAATAAAGACCTGTCAGGAGATATATTATGTACATTTGTTGTAAATAACATACAAACATATTACCATTCTAGAATTTATATTTAATAACTCCTCAGTTTCTTCGGCGGTGTTTTGTCCAATAATGATCAATATAAGTGCACAAGTGAAGTGAAATGAAATGAAAGCGTGTAGCGTGACTTTCCAGGTTGTCCCAAAAAGTCCGTGTATGTTTTAGTGGAACAACCGCCAATTTCACTAAACCTTGACTAGACATATACGGACGAGGACTAGACATTACAGTGAATTTGAGGATGTGACTATAACATAAAAGAAGAAATTAAAACTCAAGAAAATGTATGCGATTGAAAGACTTTGTATTGACTAAAAATTATTGAAAAAAATATTAAAGGAGTGACAAATAGACTTTGAGTATAATAATCAAAGCAAATAGACCAAGACCATTTCAAATACTTTGACATTGGCAGAAATATCCTAAAAGGATGATTGCCAGTAACAAAAAATAAATAAAGTGAAAGGGTCTCTATAAAAAAAGGTAACTTAAGTAGGTACATACATACCAAAGTTTTCGTTTGGGGCATTGCCTAGGTGCTGAACCAGGGTCTAAGGTCTTATCAATATGATGATCGCTTAATTGTCAAAATCCACTTTTCATCGCAAGTGACATTGTGGTTCAAAATACCTTGGTTTCTGTTGTAGTTAAGCAACGCAAGTCATACCTACATACTTTAACGCGTTCATCGCACTGTGAATCGTTCAGATCGTGCGGTACCCACATAATATCAAGTTTTTTTTACCTTGCCCATTTGACTCAAATGGATCAATATTGTTTTGATGCTAATGTCGAAAGCTGCTGCTAATTCAGCCGTAGATTGAGTATAGTGAGGTTCCACTATCGCCTTTAATTCACCGTTGTTGACTTTAGTTTCCGGGTGACCACTGAGTTAATGTTTCAGATCATGTCGGAAGCGTTCAAACCAATAACGGGTCGTGTGGCGGGTCGTGCATTCGTTTGTAGTGTTCACTCCTTACACGTCATTAATGTTGCGGGCCGTTTGTGCCGTGCTAGTGCTACCGCGACGGCAAAAAAATTGGTACATTTCAAATTGCCAATATTTTAAAACGGTAACTTCATAGGTAAAAAGTAGTAAAGACCTATTATTTATTACTAAATGAATGACTATATTCCGAACAAACAAATCGAATCATTTTCGTGCTTAGAATTTTGTGTTGAGTGATCTTCGAATCGATAGGTATCCCTAAATATTTATGATATCTTTTTTAGAAATAAGAAGCAGCAGATGAGTGATCAAATCTATGTACGAACTGCATTAGGAAAACCACATAGAATGAAATGTTACATTCGCAGTTCGACAATTTAAACTCACTTTTTTTGCATCAGCACGTAGGTACCTAATCTATGCAAATCTGAGGATGGAGGATTTAAGTATAGCATGTCAACGTCCTAAAAATCCTCAAAAGCTTTATAGTGAATAAAAATACCTACCTACTTATCAAGATGGATTTCAATTATGTTAGGTTCAGGCCTGAGAGTCGCGGCGCGGTCGATGCGGATTTATGCGGTGGATGGCCTCGTAATCTTCGGCCGGTGACGCGAGCTATTCCGTTTGTTGTGCATAATTTAATTTCAATTTATTGTTGTGATATAAATGCTTCTCTTGATGAAGATAAGTATTAAATCAACGGTATGAAATGATTACCTATTTATGTAGGTATTTGTCTTGGTACCTACATATATAATTTTTGACTGTTATATTATATCTAGGTACCTACCTATAATTAAAATTCATTTAAGTATTTCAGACAACTTTGGTTCATGCTATTGTTAGTAGATTACACACCATAGGTCGTTTTTAATTACACACACAACACAATAATAGTGTAATTCATTAATGAATCAAAATAATAAAATGAATAACGGCTAAGTGTGTGACGCTTGTAGGCAATAATAGGATTATATTTATTTGCAGTACGTAGGTAACCTACCTATTGATAAATTGACCTTCAGCTCAGCTTGGTTGCTATGACTATCAAGATCATAGCGATGATCTTCATTTTGAAATGTGATGTCACGAAACTTAGGACCCCTCCCACCCCTTGTCGTACTGATATGACGTAATTTATGGATGTTCCCTAATAGTTTACAAGTATAAATGACTGAGACACAGACAGTCATGAAGAAGATTTTCATGTTTGATTACGGAACCCTAAATACCCGTAATTCGAAACTTTTGTAGTAGGTACAGTAATTATAGATAGATAGATAATACTTTATTGTACAATTGTACACCAAAACATTTAAAAGAAATAACAAAACATACACTTTATTATGAATTGTACAGTAGGCGGTCTTATCGCTAAGAAGCGATTCCAGACAACCTTTGGATGGAAAGAAATTCAGATACAATACAGGACGGTGGTGTAAATCTCTATTAATAAACAAATAAAAACGAAATATATTGCAATTAGTACGCGCTTTAATCGAAAAAAAAATATTGTTAGACTTTAATTTAATACTGTGACCAAATAACTTAAATAATCATCATAATAGAATATAGAGCTTATATGAAATAGTTTTAATTATTAAAAACAAGTATCTAGAAGGTACCTATTGCCAGTTTAAAAAAAAAAAATATCTGATAAAAACTTATTTGAAATCTTTAAAAAAAAATTGTCGCTTATCTCTGAATGGGATTTCCATTTCTCAATATCAATCTCAAGATCGTGACAGCGATCGGTAGGTATAGTTGGGCTTTTTGGAAATCCGGGGCTATATTGAAAACCAATAGCTCAGAATTATTCAATTACTCAGTCTGACGTCACGGCAAAGGTATAAGGCGAACAACAAACATCGCGAGTAGCCAGGCAATTTGAATGTTAGTAATAGAAATCGGTCACCAAGCTCCCAGCGATGAGATTTGGGAATGTATGTGCTTGTATGTCAGTTCCTATCAAATCTAGGTAGTTACTCAATCATTCTAATGATTTAGTTGATCCAATCCTCTGTAAAAAATCTATTTTTCGGTAGAGAATTTTGTATTATTTATTTTAATGAAGTTTCTTATTAATTACTAAACCGGTTTATTTAAAAGTATAGTTTAGATAAATAAGTATCACAGTCTATTTAAAAACCGGTTAATTAGCTTAATTTCCGTCCTCATCATTGGCGTCGGCCGAAACATCTGAATTGAAGTGTCTAAATGTCCTTACGGTTCTTTCATTGACCAATAAATCTTTTCGACCTGAAGACCTACAAAAGCTTAATGATCTTGAAACTCTTGTGCTCTCGGCATGGCTTTTACGTCGAATAGATATAGTCATTTAATGTCCAGTTTACAGTAATATTAGTGTTACATAATATTAACATTATAAAGGGTAAAGTTTGTAGCTTTGAATGTTGGAGGCATGTTGGAGGTAATCTCCAAAACGACTAACTGATCCGATCATGAAAATTCTTTCACTAATAGGAAGGTAACCACATTATCCCTGAGTGGTACTACAAACTGTACCTACTTTTTAACCGACTTCAAAAAAGGAGGAGGTTCTCAATTCGACTGTATGTTTTTTTTTTTTTCATTCATATATTCATTCATTACGGTTTTGAGATTATTAATTTCAATAATATAATGCATAAGTTGGATCGCGAAATTTTTTATTCAATTGTTATCTTATTGTTTAAGTGGGACGATCGTACCACTTCAGAACCAACAGGTTTCAGGTCAATTTTGTTATTTCCTAATAGATATGGCATGGACATTCCTGCACTTCCTTTATATGTTTGTGGAACTGGGTCATTGAAAACATTAGCTGGAAATGTGATACAATTTGGTACAGTGATCTCGTTAGATAGATACTTCAATTTTTTATGCTCATTGTACTGCAATGTAGTTGAGTCAATGTTGTGTGACTATGAAATAAATGAATGTAGTAATGACACAGTAATGACTGGACTTTGTTATACCATTTATGGGGTCAATCACGAGCCATTCGCGAGCTAGTGCCTAGATAGCATAGGGTGTATATTACCTAGCCTCTGGTATCAGTTTACTCGTAATACTATAAGTTTACAGAATTATCCAACTTATTTAAGTAACTTAAGGTACATTACACACTATTCTAGATTCATTTTTTTGTTAGATTTGGGACATACTTCAAACGGTTGACGTACCTACTGGGCACCATTGATAGGTATGTTATTTTTTTGTTAACTTATTTTGGTATACAATAATGAGTTATCTATCTATCTAAATCTGCGATATGAGATTATTCAAATAGAGCGTAAAAAGAGCTCTCCGTGGTTCTCAGCCCATCGGAAATTCACCTAATGATAGTGCAAATGTCCATGCAGGCCGCCACTTGACAAGCTATTGACATAAAAACTCGTTCTGCAGGGACTACTTCATAGATAAGAAATACTGATCTATTTTCGTGCTCTACATCCATATTTAATCCATGTAAAAGATCCTACTCTAATGTGGCATATTTGCAACAAGTTGGGGAGGCGTGGAATAGCGTGAAGATAGGTGGAATGTGGTCCATCTTCCCACTTCATACGGTACCCTTTATTTATTTTTTTGCTTGTGTTAGACCACAGGTAAGTGATGATGTGGCCGAAGGTGGTAAGCACACAACGCCTAGATGGGAACTGGCTCTCAAGTGCAGCTGTCGCAACCGATGTTATTGGCGACAGATTTTCAACTTGAGGGTGCCAGCCAGTCGGGTACTACAAAGTACCCTACCACCGTTTCCTCACGATGTTTTCCATCAACGAAAGCTCAAGCTCATTGTAGTATTCGAACCCACGATCTTCGCCGCGGTATCCGACGCCACTACCACTGAACTATCATCACCGTATTGAGGTATGAAATCGCATTCATTGAGGTAGAGGAGGTGCCGGTGTTCATAAGATTGATGCGAGGTATCTCTATGGTAGATATCTACTAATAGAGAGTACGGATGATCTCCACTGCAATAGGAAGTTACTTTATTCCAGTGGCATATCGTCTATGTTTAGCCCGTTGACAAGAAGTAAAAAAAATGTCTTTGCTTAATATTAGCTTAGGAATAATGGCTACTGATTATTTACTTATGTCTGACCAAATGTTTAGTTGCTAGAAATGGAATAACCAGTTTTTTTTTATTATTAAACTTGAACTTGACTAACTAAAATTATATGTCAGACAGACAGACCATACATACGTCATTAAGGAATGTGTAAAATCATTAACATATTGTTATAAATCATTTGAAGTGTGATATTAAGTAGTATTGGATTTCAATATTATAATTAATTACTTTAATAAAATTTTGTTTATGAATGAAAACTGGTATTTTATGGTTTATAAGTAGTATGTATTTCAGTCTTGTGTTAGCGCAAAAATAGTAAAATATTAGCAGTTGGCGTGGTTGGCTATCACGCCGCAGCTCGCGGGTTCGATTCCCATCCAGGACAGATATTTGTATGCATGAACGAAGCTCTGCTTAGTTTGGGATCAGATAGCCATGTGTGATAAATGTGTAGGTAATATTTGTATTAGACTTGGACACAAAACAATCGTAGGTATATACCTATATTTATTTTTTAATAAGTTTTTGTTTTCGGCAAAAGGTAAAGTCAATCAATAAATGTTATATTTTGATGTCAAATCGTCATGCCAAATTCTTAATGCCCGTTTTCACCAACCGATTAAAATTTTCTCCTGCGGAACTATAAGAACAATAATTACGATGGCAAACACGAATACCGCCCACCTGATGGTAAACGGTTACTATAGCCTAAGAGGCGCTTGCAATACCATCACCCTCCCGTTGCCGACCCTGAATAACATGTAAATTACTAAACCTACTTACTGCATGTAAAATTGTATACTCTAGTTAAAAATTGGTAGAATAATATTTAGCGCTAAGCCTAAGCCTTATAATAGCGTTAATAGGTAATTTGGTAAACTTGGTTTCAAGATTGATAAACCCTACTTTTTGGTTATACTACGTGATACTACTACATATTATAAAGATGTAAAGTTTAATAAATAAATAATAAATAAATAAATATCCTCGGACATTTTTCACACACGGCTATCTGATCCCAAACTAAGCAGAGCTTGTAATATGGAAACCAGATGACTGATATACTACATATACTACGTTTTTTTTGTAAATACATACTTAAATAGATAATTACACCCAGACTCAGGACAAACAGACGTGTTCATGCACACAAATGTGTGTCCTGGATGGGAATCGAACCCACGACCTGCGGCGTGATAGGCAGTGTGTTAACCAACCACGCCAACCGGCGTGAGGTTATGAGGTTGTAGGGGGTAATCTCTGGAACTACTGATTTTGAAAATTCTTTTACCAATAGAAAGCCACGTTATTTGTGAGTGTCATGGGCCGAAACAATGGTAGTCAATTTCTAATTGATGTAGAATTAAGTAAATGGAAATTAAGCCTTTATTTATGTTGTGTGATTATTACCTTGTCTATTTTTTATTTATTACTTATCCTAATGGGTATCAAATTACATAATGTTAGACATCAGAAAAATTATCATTATTTTTTACTAGCATCCGTCCCGCGGTTTTATCCGTATGATAAATATACTTATTACGATCTACTTAAGTAGGTACATATACCAAGTTTCAACTAGATACATCTGTTTAACCGTTACGAGTAGAGTAGGATGATTTGACCATTTAAATCGAAGTTAAAAGTTGCTTTTGCGTAAATTGTTACGCAAATTTAATTGTAACAATTTTAATTTAGTCTACAATCAACAAGTAATATTATCAAACGATTGTACTACGTATTTTTGTCCCATTTAACAGCTGTAGTTCACTTCACTGCCATTCAAACAACCCGTTCTTAGTAAAGTTAAAAATAATAAATTATATCATCTGGTAGGTAGGTATACTTAATAACATTACTCAGCTGCTGAATTTTCTACAAGATTACTACTTAGGTTTAGGTAGATATTTTACGTGTTTTAGAGCAAAAGGTATGTACATTGTTAAAAATAAATCCTACTCAATAAAGACAAAAATAAACAACGTTCAAACTTTTTATTTTTAAGAACCACCATTAGGTGCGGAGGACTTCCGGCTTTTTAAAATTATTTTTTGTTTTTGTTTTGTGCCTGTTATTACCTATGTTATTTACCTACTAACTTGCGAAGTTGCGATATAAAAAATTGCATTACTTAGGTACTAATAATCCATACTAATATTATAAATGCGAAAGTGTGTCTGTTTTTTTTTTTGGGAGGACTTAAAGATGGAAGTCTGAGGGACCATAGACACCCTTACGCGGACTTTTCGGTGAGCGCTTAGGGCTCTCAACTGAGTTGCAAATTTTAGACGACTGACCGATGAGGGCGCCCCAGTTGGGGTACGAACCTCGGCTCAGGGCGTCGTCGAGGGGACACAAAAGTGAGACGGACTTCAAAGTCAGTCTGTCTGTCTGTCTGTCTGTCCGTTGGTCTGTTACCTCTTCACGCTTAAACAACTCAACCGGTTTAGATTAAATTTGGTATAGAGATAGATAAAACCTTGGAGACATAGGATACTTATTATCCCGGGAACGATAAGATCCGTCGGGAACGCGGGTGAAATCGCGGCGCGGAAAACTAGTAATATATACCTAGATAAAGATAAGATAAAAAAGCATTTATTGGACACACAAATAAAAACAATAGAAATTAAAAGTAAGTAACACATTATGTGGGTCCAAATGGCCCCAGCTCAGCCTATGCTGCAGATAACTGCTGCTGATTTTCGGCTGAAGCCACGGGTGATTCACGGACGTGCGGACGGACAGCGCTTACGTACGCATAATCGTAATCACATTATCATATACTATACATATCTATAGATATACATATATCTACAAATAATAATAATTTATAAACCCAAGACAGTATCACTCAGGGTACATATATTTTATAATATAATATAAAATAAACATATAAGTGTTGATATAAACGTAAACCTCTAAGTGTTGGATTTCTGAACGTTTATGAGTATATTTTTAAACTTAGACCTAAATGTAGGAGTACGTAGAGGAGGGGGTATATTATTCCAACACTTAGTGGCGCTATACCTTAAACTACCTCTAAAAGCTGCGGTCTTATGGCGAGGAATACTGAGCACACTAGCTGGTGCACGAGAGGCACATTTACTGTTCTCACTCAGCCAAACAAGTTTAGAGAAGAGATACTCTGGCTTTTCCGTGCTAACTACCCCAAATAGACCCCTCCGATACTTCATTTTAAGTATGTCAGCATTATTAAGAAAGGGGGTGACATGACTTCTAGGTGGGACATCGAAACAGATACGTGCACATGCGTTTTGCACCCTTCGTATGAGGCCTGCTGTTCTGGCTAATAGCACAGATTACTAAATAGTCTCGGGCCATAGACCGAATCAAGGTAATTAAATAAACAAATCTATACTTATATACTTCATTATCGTACTAATAAATAAAATTTATTGCAATTTTACATGTTATTCATCAATTAATAGGAGTCTATTACCGCTATGGTATTATATTGTCTAATATAATAAATCACTATTATGAAGTTAACTATTTAATATTGTAAATAATAAATATGTAATTGGAAAAATCTTTGTAATCAATCGCCGGAAGGTATACCTACCATGCTGTGCTACCGTGTGAGAATAAAACTAAAGCTAGGAAACAGTTTCCTAGCTATATTTTTATTCTCAAACTGTATCCTTTTTTTTGCCTCAATCGTTTCGTAGATGACAAACCATAACTACATAGCTGACAAATAGTGATGACTGTCGAACTGAACACGGATCCCAGCAAACTGTAAAACAAAACCTTCGATACAAAATTCGATAATTTCACGGAATATGGAGTGAATCAAGCTGGTCCATATAAGCTCGCTAAAGGTCACGTTCAATGTCAGTCGATCTGCGTTGCGCGCGAACATTCGACAAAACCATATTCTTTTTTTGAAATATTTATTTTTTAATAAGGTTTCTTTTATTCCCGCCACAATGGCGTCTGCCGTGATTATGTTTAGTGCCATATTATTGTTGGTCGCTGTTTGTGCTGCTGATGTCTGTTAGTATTATTTTATTTTTATTTTCCCAAGTAACCAATATTGAATCTGTAATTTATTCCACTTTATAATTTTATTTATGTGCAATTATTTTTTAAACGACTTCAAAAAAGGAGGTGTTTCTCAATTCGACCGTATATATATATATATTTTTTATGTGTGTTCGCGGATAACTTCGTCGTTTATGAACCGATTTTAATGATTATTTTTTTGTTGGAAAGGAGATATTTCGAGAGTGGTACCATGATAAGGAAACTAGGATCTGATGATGGAATCCCAGGGAAATCGAGGGAAACCTTCGAAAATTGTAGTGGCGACTAGTGCGTTTGTTAATTTTTTCATTGAGTATTTTAAAGCACTACTACTTAATGAAGATCTGGAGTCGATCTGATGACGGAGCCGAAAGACAGTCGAGGGAACTCCTCAACGTTTTACAGCAGTTACCTGGTGTTTGGGCTTGATTAATTTTTATTGATGAGAACTTTACATCTAGATGGGTTGTGTGTGACTGTCATTAGGGGTCTGATGATGAAGACGAAGGACAGTCAAGGGAACTCCTCAACGTTTTACATTAGCTACATTGTGTTTGGACTTAATTCATTTCTATTGATGAGAACTTTGCACCCATATGGGTTATAAGTGCTATTATAGGTCGGATGATGGAGACCATAGACAGTTGAGGGAATTCCTCAACGATTTACAGTAGTTACCTTTTATTGGGTTTACTTCATACGGTTCAATATGCCAAAATGTTCAGTTCGTAAAAAAATAATACCTAATTAAGATCCTTGTTAGGTCTACTCATCACTAAAAATCGTAAAATAAAATAATTTTTAACAAAAAAAAACCGACTTCAATTTAACCAAAAAAAAGTAAAAAAATAAATTTACATAGCATAGACTAATTGGTATTTTGATTTAGTTAATCAGAGTAACCTATTCAAATTATTATTCTATAAATATCTATTGATCTGTTTGAAGTGGGTGCCAAGACCAAAAATACAATGAAAGAAATACATAATAAGATTATCTAATTAGTAAATACTGGTAAATAGGGTTAAAATAACAACGAAAGATAATCCACACGCGCTCACGCATTCCGTTGCACGCAGAGGGTGGTGAGATGTAGCGGGGGCGGACGTACGAAGCCTAATAAGTCGGATCAATAGGTATTTATATAATAATAATTTGAATAGGTTACTCTGATTAACTGTGCTATGTAAATTATTTTTTTACGTTTTTTAGTTTAATTTGAAGTCGTTTTTTTTATCTATTGCCGATTTATTATCTAATGCCATAGATTGTTGTTTATTTTTAGATACTTGATGTATATCTACTTAACGTACCATTGATTAAAATACTTTTTGCTTTAATTTAACTTTGAAATTAAATATCTATTAAGTTATTATAATAAATAATCCGGATGTAATTTTATGAAAATATTCACACACAGCATATTGCTACAAACACTGTGTTGATGACACCTTCCGGGGCGATTGATTACAAAGATTGTTCGAAGTAGGTACGACGTCCAAGTTTCAGCTCCATACAAGAGTGTGCTCAGCATATATATGTGCTGTGCCCTATATATTATTTACAAGAATTTTCTACAAGATTACAATCAAAAATTTATACCTAGATATTATACGTGATTTAGAGCAATAGGCACATTGTTAAAAATAAATTCTACTCAATAAAGACAAAACTAAACAACGTTCAAACGTTTTTAGGGTTCCGTACTCCATAAAGTAAAAAAAGGAACCCTTATAAGATCACTTTCTTGTTTTTTTAAGAATCACCATTAGGTGCGGAGGACTTCCGGCTTTTTTTGTTTTTGTTATTACATATTACCTATGTTATTTACCTACTAACTTGCGATATAAAAAATTGCAATAGTATACTTACACACATTGTGATTATATTTTTACAACATTTCATGTGCAGCTAGAATAAATCATTTTTTTAAATTCTATTCTATTAAGCTAGTAATGTAGACGTGAACGTCCATATAAAATTAAAAATGAAGGAATATAAGCTACTGATACTTAGAATTATGTATAATATAATCAATAAAATAAAAATATTTACAAATTATACATACCTTGCTTATTCTATTATACATTTTAAACTCGATATAATATTATAAATAGAATATCGAGTTCAAATCGCTGCCCGTAGGTAAAGTGCCCAGAAGGCTGGCAGCGTTACCTCGTTGGATAGCAAGGCTTATCCTTTGTCCGAGGTAAGAACCAGCCCTCTGGTCACCAGACAGATCTATGAGGCGCGTCGACAGTTCCTTAAAAAACTGTCGTGCTTCAGGCCCCCACGGTCCCATAGTTTCTACTCCAAAAGGTACAAATATGTAGCCGTTGCTGAGAGCTGCATATTTGCGCCTTTTGGAACTCTCCGCTGTTGAAGCCGCTGCACCTGATGCCCTGGAGGTGGACTGAAGATGCGACGGAGCTAGTGTGTCTACACACGTCGCATCCCAGACCAAAGGATTTCCTCTACTCCAGGGTATTAAAGTCATCCCGTCGGGCCTCTTGCCATCGTCACGTGCGATACCGTTCGGCTCAAGTAAAGCCGGCACGTTGGCGGTGGCAAGGGCCCTGCGGATAATGTCATTAATGGCAGCGTGTCGGGACAGCCGACCAGCGCTACGGTGACAAGAAAGACCGTGATGGCCGAAAACATCGACGCTCTCCCCACACGGGCAGCGGTGGGGCTCATTGATGGACGAGCCCAGTCGCAGACCTACAGAAAGTGAAAAAGTCGAATTTGTTAATAAGGTGCCGACGTTGGCAGATGGCAAAGCCTGAAGCCAGTAACTTGATTCTCTCTCGGAGACAGCAAGAAGACGAGCTCGCTCTGCAAGACTCGCAGAGTTATTTAAAAGGCTCAAATGAACCTGTTTGCAGAGTGGCTCGTCCCACTGTCTTTGAATTTTGGGGTTTTCGGGAAGGCTTTCACCCGGACAAGCTGTAATCCAAGCAGATTTAGCTTCCGCACAGTATGAAATTTCAATGTCGCCTAAAGAATTTTGTAAAATTTTTTT
Source organism: Ochropacha duplaris (assembly GCA_951361185.1). NCBI lineage: Eukaryota > Metazoa > Arthropoda > Insecta > Lepidoptera > Drepanidae > Ochropacha > Ochropacha duplaris. The sequence goes on along the minus strand of OX592704.1, from coordinate 2,973,343 downwards.
GAAGAGTTTAGTCGTACTGTGGCTGGAAGATAAAAATGCTGGTAGTGATATGCTAGAAATTTTTCTAATGCCAAGGCCGCCAAAACGTGTGGGTAATGAAGCCTGGCACCAAGATTTGTCATTAAGAGGACAATTTAGGATTTTGACCAGGATTTCGTGAATCGAATCGTCTAAAGTAGCCAAATAATTTCCAAATTTCCAAAAAGGGCAGCATCTCATGACATACATGAATTTAGGAACGAAAAGACAATAACGGATGATGTGAAAAGCCATGTGTGAATTAATTTTAAGAAGGCGATCTGAAATATCTTTAAATTTTGACGTTTGTTCATCCAAAAAAGGTTTCATAGAGTCATTTAGAATAGGTGCACCCAGCAAGCGAAGTGATTTACCATCTAAAATTTTGATGTTTGGAGCCAAAATATTAAATTTATTGATTAAAATGTCTCTGTTTGCGGGAGTTATAGAGTCTGGAAGAAAAAGTTCGCATTTCGAAAAATTTAAAGAAAGACCTATGGAAAAGAATGAATTTAAAATACAGTTTAGGTCTGTTAAAACTGATTCAGCATCGCCTGCAAGGGTGCCATCGTCTAAATACCACAAGTTTAATTTTGACTTAAGGGATGAAATGATTGGATGAATTGCGAGACTAAAAACAGCTGGGCCGAGTGGGTCACCCTGTTGACAGCCGACTGCTGAATGAATAATGTTATTTTTATAACTCAAAATGCTCGGAGAGCCATAGCATTGCGTGATGTAGTTAAAGATGCCCGGTGTGTGATTTTTAACTTCATTCAGCAGAGCGGATCTGTCAACAGAGTTGAAAGCATTTTTAACATCCAATTTCAACACCACTTCACTGCTATCTATTGTTTGAAGATAAGTTCGGAGTGCATGTACTGCAGCTTCACAACCTCCCCTGGAACCAAAGCCGAGTTGAATTGGTTGAAATTTTTTAGAAAGTTCGGGGAGGATATGTCTGCAGCAAATTTTTGAAACAATTCTTCTTAAGGTGGTGCCAACAGCTATGGGCCTAATACCTCCATCTTTCTTTTTTAAAGCACATAAGTTGGCACCGTAAATTATCGGTGTAATTTCAGAGTTCACCTTACCAGAAAGCATAAAATTTATTAGATTGGTGATGTCTAAAAGAAGAGCCCTACCGGCGTCCCCAGTATGGTTGCACACAAGATCTTTAAGGTGCTGGGGAGAAAGGCCATCTAGTCCTCCGGCAGAGCCATTTCTAAAAGACATCAACGCTGAAAAGACTTCTTTAGTGTTCGTGATTAGGTTATCTGGTTCGGAGCACGGGAGGTGAAGTGGAGTCGAAGGAGGATGTTTTTCAATAAGGGCCAAGAGTGTTTCAGGAGAATCTGGAGCAACAACATCATTGGAGAAAAGGAGGTTAGCGGCTCCCTTCAGGTCACCTTCTGAAACTTTGGTTTCTACTTTATTAAAAATGTTGTAACTTTTAAATTGATTAGGCCTAACAGAAATATTTTTATCACATTTGTTATATATGTGGCAATTTTGTTTAATATTTGACGTGAGAGAGCCGCTGCGATCTGAATCAACGTGGAGGACATTATATGCGAAAGTAAGGAGTTGTTCCCAGGCAAATACAGAGTTTTCTTCGAAAACTTTTTTAATGATCTTTGATAGATGTTGGGCTACGCTTATACGTGCACCACGGGGTATTCTTCTAATAATGGAAAATTTTAATTTTAGGGAGCTCAGATAGTCTATGAATAGTTTATTGGGTGAAATATATTGGCTATTAGAGGTGGAATGTGAAGGAATTGCATTTAAAGGGTCTGAGTGAACACATCGGTTTATTTTTGTTCTATGCACTTTACCGATATGAACATTCAGACCCCTCTGACCTTTAAAGAATCGTGGTTGGGAGCACTGGGAACAACGTATGAATGATGTGTCGCTTTGTGGCTGGCTTTCGGTGTCGGCACCGGTCTGCGACATAAATGTATATTAGAATAAGACTTACATACTTATATGTATAGAACATAAATAAGACAATTAATAATTAAAATATAGAAATAAATAGAAAATCTTAAATAATAAGAAAACAAATAAATTATAACTGTAATTCAAAATCCTAAACAAAAGTCCTAAACAAGTACGAAAACTGACGGTGCACTAGTGTGGCGGCGCGGAGCACTGGACCATTTCCTAGGCAACCAGAACGTGGATGGCGCCCCGTCGAACGTGTGTCACTTTATTAAATCAGCTGATTTTTGTGTGTATCAAATAGGAAAATTCTATTTGAATGATTTTTGAATTCTTCGGCACACAAATATGTATATTTAAAACAGGGCAAACTGATCACAACTGAGCACTTGATCATTAAAACAGCAAATTTTTTTGAAGTATAAACAAATGGAGAAATTGTATTTGAATGCTTTTTATATTCTTCAGCGCATATACACACATATTTAAAACAGCGCAAAAATATCAACCAAAAGCAGCACTTGCTTCATCATTTTTACTGGAAATTAATAATTTATAATAAAATTAAATTTTTACAATCGTAAATTGACAGTTCCAAACGTCCAAATAGTTATAACCATACTAATATTATAAATGCGAATGTGTGTCTGTCTATCTGTCTGTCGGTCTGTTACCTCTTCACGCTTAAACAGCTAAACCGATTTAGATGAAATTTGGTATAGAGATAGATGGAACCTTGGAGAAGGATATAGGATAGTTATTATTCCGGGTAAGATAAGCTAGCACTACGGAAGCTACGCCACTGATAGTATTTACTTGAAACAATCTTTGTAATCAATCGCCGGAAGGTGTACCTACCGTGTGAGAATAAAAATATAGCTAGGAAACTGATATTGTTTCCTATTATTTTTATTCTCAAACTGTATCCTTTTTTTTGCCTCAATCGTTTCGTAGATGACAAACCATAACTACATAGCTGACAAATAGTGATGACTGTCGAACTGAACACGGATCCCAGCAAACTGTAAAACAAAACACCTTCGATACAAAATTCGATAATTTCACGGAACACGGAGTGAATCAAGCTGGTCCATATAAGCTCGCTAAAGGCCACGTTCAATGTCAGTCGATCTGCGTTGCGCGCGAACATTCGACGCAACCATATTCTTTTTTTGAAATATTTATTTTTTTAATAAGTTTTTTTTATTCTCGCCGCAATGGCGTCTGCCGTGATTATGTTTAGTGCCATATTATTGTTGGTCGCTGTTTGTGCTGCTGATGTCTGTTAGTATTATTTTATTTTTATTTTCCCAAGTAACCAATATTAAATCTGTAATTTATTCCACTTTATAATTTTATTTATGTGCTATTATTTTTTTATCTATAGCCGATTTAATATCTAATGCCATAGATTGTTGTTTATTTCTAGTTGTTTATTGTTGTTTTAAGTAGATCGTAAAAATATATTTATCATAAAAAACGCGCATTAAACCGCGGGACGGGTGCTAGTAATAATAATTATGTTTCTGATGTCTAACATTACACGTAATTTGATACCCATTAGGATAAGTAGGTAATAAATAAAAAATAGACAAGATAATCACACAAGATAAACAAAGACTCAATTTCCATTTTCCATGAAATGGAATTTTTTTAATCGATTTCTGTAAGCGATATTATCAATTAAAAAATAATTAAGAGTTCAGGTTCATTGCCTTATAACAAGGCTAATGTAAAAATAAGATAGATTACCTATTAACGCTATTATAAGGCTTAGCCTTAGCGCTAAATAAGCTAAGTAATTGTTCCCAAACAATTCACACAAGTGAAGAATTTCGTATAAAAAATATGAGAAAATTGATGTTTTTAGAGTTGAAATTCGTTACAACATACATTTTCTTGAAAGCATAACGCAATATAATATCTACTATGATGGGTCAGTCATTCGGTCAAGTATTCTCAGCATTAGCAATTCTGTCACAATTTATGTGTGGCTTGTGAAACAGTGTGCAAACAACAAACAAATATTTTTATGTATCTATAACTGAAGTTCTCTTATTATGTAAGCGTGTTTTGTCTTCACTTTAGTGGCTTTTAGAAGCGTCCTGAATTACTGGTAAAGTTACTGAAAACTATTATATTATTTAAGAATATTCTCGATAAACGTAAAACACAGCGTAGTTGGTAGATTCAATACCTATAACATGTAAATGTATAAAACAAAACTAAAAAATAAATCATTAAGGATCTGCAAACTAGTAAACTGTATTAAAACAGTGGTCTGCTTGTCTTTTTAATATTAATTATTACAATCCTGTCGCGGGACCGGTCTACGTATGAGTAATGTGACCACATATTTAAAACTAAACAGGATATGATTTCAAAAAGAATTAAAGTAATAGTAGGTCGTATTCTATCGATTCTTATGTCCAGATAAAGCTATATAACCGTAAAAAGTTACCTTATATATTAGAAAAATATCGCGAAAGGGAATTCCATTTTTAAGACGACGATGGTCCCATCAGCCACAGGGTTAAAACAATAAATACAACGTTAAAGTTACATAATAGGCTATAATTATATCTATTAATTATTTATTTTATCATACAGATACACCATCGTCCATTATCGTATCCTTCCTCTCCATCCAAAGGTTGACTGGAAGAGATCGCTATTTAGCGATAAGACCCCCATTGTACCATTTAATTGTATTAATATCTAGTTATTTTTTATTCTTGTTTGGTGTACAATAAAGAGTTGCCTATCTATCTACCTATAACTTATCTTATGGTTTTTTTTTATTCTGGATAAGCTTGTGTTTGACCACAATCTCACCATGGTAAGTGATGATGTGGCCGAAGGTGGTAAGCACACAAAGCCTAGATGGGAAACTTATTAAAAAAATACATGGCACTCATAGACAGTTTTCATGAATAATCCCACGGAATCCAAACCTCTGGTCACATAGCATAAAGCCTACAAAAGGCTCACGCACGACTAGTTTGGCGACATACTTGCATAGAGTAACATATTAATGACAGACAACTAGCATCTCTGAATGCTGAACCGTTTAGGGGCATGCCTACATACGTAAAGAACAAACATAATGGAATTACTTCTTGACATTTAACTGTTTTGCCCTCCACTACGCCCACTCTTATAAGTAAATAATTTATTCGTAAAGTCCACGGTAATTTATACCACTAGTAATACAGAATAGGTAGTAGGGAAGTCTGATTGTGACGCGAAGAAAATGCCATTGAAAGAAAACATAATTTAGAAAAATATTTAACTGCCACTGCGTAAGTAACTTTTTTTGTATATTGTCTTCTTGGTTTATAAGACTGAAAATATTTTTATGGGAAGCATATCGGCATCATTGTTATTTATCACACCTGAATCACACACTAAGTGAATATTCAATTATAACAATAAGATTTACCAAATTGGGTGAAAAAGGGATAAACGAAATACACTCGGACTGTCTCGGACGTAATCGCGAGAAAAAATAGTTTAGCAATAAAATTTTACTTGTTGCGTAGTTTAAACAACAAAGGCAGGTATCCCAAACATCTTCTGTTATTGTATACCTACTTAACTATTAACATTTCAAAATGGCAATGGAGCGACTATCTGTTCATATTTTTTTTTTGCCACCAGTTTTTATAATAAACAAGTACTAAATAAAATACCAAGTTTATATCTAGAGCATACTCGTTTATTTTTAAATGATATCCGATATTTTACATACTAAAATACTTATTATATAGATTGGTACATAACTGAATAATCTATATAAAAAAATACATACAGTCGAACATATAACCTCCTCCTTTTTTGATGTCGTTTAATAAAAGGAGAGGTCCTGACTGACTCGTCAACGCCCAGCCTAAACCCTTAGACCTAGAAAGCTGTTTATTTTCACAGGTGTTGTTTTTAAAACGTGACCGAGGAATAAGAACGGATTTTTCGAAATACAACCCTTAAGGGTGTGAAAAAGGGGTTGAAAGTTTGTATGAATGTCGGTCATTTTTGAAACTAACAATCAAAAATAAAGAAACACGTGTCTTAGCGTTTTTTTTTAATTCTACCCCTGAGGGGGCGAAACGGGGGTTGAAAGTTTGTATGGAACTCCGCCATTTTTGAAGCTAGAAGCATGAAACTGTGTTTTTAAGCTAATAATATCTCTAAATGGGTAAAAAAGGGATACGCGGGTGAAACCGCGGGGCGGAAAGCTAGTAACTATAATAAATAAAATTTTGACTCCCGCTTTTTTAACTGTCAAACTGACAAATGGGTTCTGACATCATTTAGTAGGTAAACTTCAATGAAGGATGTGACATCAGACTTTAATTTTACTTATTTGGCCCTGCAAAATCAGATAATGTAACCCTGAAAGAGGGAGTTCCTGTTCAAAATAATAAATAAATCATTATAATATGATAGTAATTCCTCAAAGAATCCTTACACAACAACTTCGTGACTTTATATGTTCAATAGGTTACTTCCTTGTTTATGTTATTTATAGGTCACAAATCAATGTGTCTAATCTTACATAAGATATCTCCGCAATAACACAATATTATTTTTTTTAACTTGAAAGGGTTTGATTTCGAAAACACTTTATTTGATTTCGTTTTTATTTACAACGGGCTGGAAAATTACATTTACATTTACTCACAACATGACACGTTGAGACTTTAAACATGCCCAGCCCCAGCCAGAATTCAGATCCTTCGTGTTAGGTATGTTGTAAACCATTAAAATAAGTACATTTTCAATCATTATGGATCGTAGTCTCCAATACCTTTTGTTTAACTACTCGGCTTCCGGCATCTCATTGCACATCACGACCTTTTCCATCTCACCTTGACCTTTTAACCGTATGTTCGCTAAATACCGATTTTCATCTGTCAATGAGTCATGCCCACTAAAATCGCTACTATTATAATAATAACAATGAATTTTCAGTCGTTTGCAATCGTCACGCTACATAATGACAGTAAAGTTAGCACTCCACTACAATGCGATAGACATCTTCACTTACAACCATGCCTTGCTCCAACGCAGTCTGTTCAAAATTTAATTAAATGGTGTATTTTTTTATGAAATATATTTTCGGGTATAATTGTTAGATATAGATTTTTTTTAGTAAGTACAATACCTATCTTCTATATTAAGTTCAATGTTTAACCGTCGTGCTCTTGTTGCCGTCGGCGTTCCAGCCATATTAGAGCCAAATGGGTTGGCACGCGACGATGGCAAGAGACCTGACGGAATGTCATTGTTTCCATGGAAGATGGGTAGGCCTCTAGTGTGGGACGCAACGTGTGTCGACACTCTTGCGCCATCCCATCTTCGTAGCACAGCGTGTCTTGCCGGCGGTGCCGCTGCATCTGCTGAGAACCTCAAGCGGCGAAAATATAATAGCCTTATAGTTATTATATTTTCGAGCCGTTTGGGGTTCAAACTCTCGGGTCGTGGGGCCAGAGTGCTCATTTCCTATTTAAGGATATTTCCAAATGATTGGTTGACGCTTCGCGTGACCAAAAGGCTGGCTTTTACTTTGGCCAAAGATTAAGCATTGCCATTCAACGTGGCAATGCTGCCAGTCTTTTGGGAACGTTACCAGTCGACGGCGATGCGGAGGAATTCTTCGACGCACTTTTATAGTTTATTTTAGGTAGTTTTTAGATTAGATTAATTTTAATTGTATTATGTTAATAGTGTAGATTATTAGTATTAGTTCAATGTTTACTTAAATTTGCACGCCACGTTGGCAGAATACCTATACAAATAAAAAACTTTTTTTACATTTCTTACATCTTATATAGTACCACGTCCGTAGGTAGAGAAGGTACTCGTACCAACAAGTTGAAGAAATCCTTCATCCCTATCAGATAGCTATGGCCTGCTTTGTAATAAATCAAGCAGTAGATACACACTCTCTCACGCCAAGAAGGTAGGATAGCAACATGTAAGCATGCCTATTTGGATGAATAAACAATTTCATTTCATTTCATGCCTTTTTATCGGCTATAATAAACTCTGAAAAACTCGCAGAAGTGGGGTTGAAAAAGTAACCACCATATTATTAGCATGCACAAGTCAGTCCATACGTAATTGCTGACTTCATCAGAGACTCGCGTAGCTTTTGCATAGCAGACTCTATGTAGAGATAGCTTTAACGTCTAATATAATGATAGAAGGCTGTTACGGTAATTCTCGGTAGTTGAAAATATTGTAGATTTATGTGTGGTAAAACCAAACGGATGTAGATTCCCTTGGTGCATATGAAGGTGATATCATATAGGTTAAGATAAATAAATAAATAAATAAATAAATATCCTCGGACATTTCTCACACACGGCTATCTGATCCCAAACTAAGCAGAGCTTGTAATATGGAAACCAGATGACTGATATACTACATATACTACTTTTTTTTTTGTAAATACATACTTAAATAGATAAGATAGTAATTGACAATGAATTGATATTATTAGATAGGTACGTAGGTATTACTACATACACATACAACTTAGGTATTTAATAATGAAATTATAACACAAAAGACGTGCAGCCATTTATGAATATGAGGGTTCTTATCTTTCCCTATGTTTTATTCCAGGGTACGATCTATCTGTGAGCCAAGTTTCATCAAAATCCGTTTAGCTGTTTTTGCGTGGTTGAGCAACAAACATCCAAACATACAAACTTTCACATTTATAATATTAATAGGACTATTCTTTTCCGCCCCACGGATTCACCCGCGATCACAGGGGATCTTATCTTTTCCTGGGATAAAAAAAAGTATTCTATGTTTTATTTCAGGGTACGTTTCAGCCGTTTTTCCGTGGTTGAGCAACAAACATCCATACAATACATAAAAATACAAACTTTTACATTTATAATATTAGTAGGATTCCTAATAACAAAAGAAATATCTTTTGTTTTAAAAAATTGGCCACATCTAATTTGTAGCAATTAAATCATCCTTCTATTGGATGTTACCAACGACATTGGAATTAATGTTACATTGTTATCAACAAAATAGATAAGTGTATTTTCTGACAAATCGTGTTGTCATTCAAAAATAGTATGTGATTAAAATAAATAAAATAGCACCCGATAATAAATGAGTAATCATACGAGTAATCATGTGTGCATGGCCCGAGGTACCTTGACCTCCCTTCAGGATTTATCACACAGCTCGACCATAATGCGGTTATATTTACATAATATATTTCAACAATGCGAAAACAAAGTATACGACCTTGGATTTAATTTGTTTTGGTACTCTTTCAAAATATTATTAAGTTAGAAATTACATATTTTCGGTGAAATTGCGAGTAACTAGAAAGGTACTTCATGTTACAGCTTTTTACCTATATATAAGTACATAGTACGACGAAATTAGGAAGTCACTTTTGAATTGATCTCCTTGCGAGCTTGTGAGTTTTGTTTGAAGGTAGGTATACCTACTTAGGAAGGATAGAATTGACTAAACTGAAAATGTGGTTAAAGGCATTATTTGGTATTGGATATTTTACCCTCAAAGATGTGTCACGCACGTCGTAAAATCTGATATTAAGTTATTTATTTACTGAGGTACTATAAAAAACGACCGATTTGCCCTTTCTCTTTGTTTAGTTTTATATTTCCTGCAGATCGTGTAAAGTTTACGAGACCGATCATTTATTATTCTCAGCACACAAATATGGATCTTACTTACGTCATCGCTTTGAATCAAGTGATTATTTGTTGTTTACCACAAACAAGCATAAGGCCAGTAAGGCCTCGCCTGATGGTAAGTGGTTTCCATCAGATAACTATGACGCCTGTAAGTTATATATATAGAAGTAACTCATGATGTAATTCAGAGGTCCCCAGACGTTTTTATCTCGTAGACCCATATTGAAAAGCGACCTTGTTTTCTCAAGATATAGAACGCTTTTTAGACCTAGGTCGTTGGTGAACTACCCAATACTGCGCACGTCTACTGCGCGTACTTGTAGTTATCATAAAAATTGGTGTTAGTAATGGTCAAAACAAGTGATGTAAAGCCAAAATTAAAGTCACGACCTGCTTACATAAGAGCCATTGTCGTTCACCCCCATTTAAATTTACATATCTACATGAAACCCTTGTAGGCGTCGATATAGACCACTTTGGGTATCAATGATCTAATACTACTATCCTACTAATATTAGATATAAATGTGAAGTTGGTATGATCGGATTTTTGTTGCTCAATTGCGCAATCATATCCTGGAATAAATCATAGGATACTTTTAATCCCGGAAAAAGATAAGGGCGGAAAGCGTGTTACTTATATAGCTATTCAATCTCATTCCAGCTGAACTGAGACCTCAATCACCTCCAGTAACAGAAGTATGTCTTGGCTGCATCTGCCAAGCATCGTCAGGCTGCAAACAGCTGCACTGCGAGGGAGACGCCTGTGGACTTTTCCGCATCACGTGGGCTTACTGGGCTGATGCTGGGAAACCTACGCTGGCTGGACAGAATGCGGAGCAGAGTGATGGTAAGAGAAGAACAGTAACAGTAGCAATACCTACCTAGCATGATTACCTATTCCAGATATGAAATCAATTGAATTGATAGGTAAATATTAATTCAATTCTTAGATTATAATAGGAACCCTCTCTTGCGTCATAAGATGGATGGTCCACCTTGCCACTTGTATTCTTATTGTTCCAATAGAATCTCACGTGATGTTACTGGAATGTCTTATTTTAAATTCAAAAATTATATTAAACTTAAGTTAACGATCAAAGCCATTAAGGTCACTCATTATATGGAAGATATACATATATGGTTGTAGTAGCTTCTCTCTACACTTACATCCCCCTGGCATAATGTAAAATATTTGAATATGTACCTAAATGTATTTTTGAAAATTATAAAAGAAAGATCCACGGTAAAAACAAAAATTGCCTTGCTGAGTTTGTTGCCGGAGTCTTCTCAGTTGAAGTGTATTCCGAACCGGTGGTAGAGTCAATTCTAACGTTCATAAGTGCCTTACCAGGGCCTAAATTGAATAAATGAGTTTTGAGTTTGATTTTGTGAGTTTTCCTTGTCGGATGACCTTTTCTCGGGGTATTGTACGTCAAGAGTGGAGCTTTGGTCACATTACTGTAACGGACTTTGTTCCTTCTGCATCTTTCCTCTCACTTTGCAAAGAAATATAAATAGAATGGGACGAAACACAAGTCAAGTTTGATCGGGCACGGTTGTCTTGTAACGATCGTTATTTATTGACCGAGCGAGCGTCTCCGTTTCAGCTCGGGCAAAAATGCTTTCTTATGATTGTCCAGCTTCTCCTCTACAGGTCGCATTTTACAACCGATTCTCTTGAAATTTTGTGAGCAGGTTCGATAATTATATGCACGTTTTGGTTTTTTTTCAAATATGTCACAAAATTTTCGCGAAGTTTACAGCTCTCAGAGCCTCTAGTAAAGCTATCAAGTTGGAAATGCCACTGAATTTACGTCCAAAAATATATGAATACATGTCAAATGGAAAACTGGAAAGAATAACGACTATTGCTCTTGACGTACAAATACCCAGTTCCTAATCTGATCACGTTGTTAGAATACTTGAATTAATAATGAAATCAAATTGAATCTCATTTGTAAACTATTCTATCTTATTAATATTTGACACATCCATTAGTAATTTATTAATTTACGTAACACTTAAATGAACTTGAAGAGAAAAGAACTTTATAAAATTATGTATTTTATTATTATTAAAATGTTTTCTATACTTATGCTATAGGGTACCTACAACTTTACTATATTTACACAAAAAAAACCATAAACAATACTTTTAACTATAGTTTATTACTATCATTAGTCTGGTCTCAGACCGAGATCTTGGACAAGGAATCAGAAACGTAATTCAAGCGGAGAAATGGTGGTTTTACCAAAGTAAAGGACACAAAATATAGAGCAGTATTACTACAGAATAAATAATATGTACTGTTCTACTAACCGAACTACAATGAGCTTGAATCCTACAATAAGCTTGAGCTTTCGGTGAAGGAAAACATCGTGAGGACACAGCACAGTGGTAGGGTAAAAAGGTCGCCTTCACATTGGCTGCAATCCACTTGGTATTGCTGATGTCTATAGACGACGGTAATCACAACAACAGATGACTCGCCTGCTTGCTTATCAGACTTCTTGGATGAGAAAACTAAACTCTTATTCAAAGTTATAAACCCTCATTTATAACTTTGAATAAGAGTTTTATATTTGAGATAAGCTTATGTTTGACCACAATCTCACCATGGTAAGTGATGATGTGGCCGAAGGTGGTAAGCACACAAAGCCTAGATGGAAACTGGCTCCCAAGTGCAACTGTCGGAACACACCAATAGATGCTTAGACAGATTTTCAACTTGAGGGTGGTAGCCAGCCAGTCGGGTACTATAAAGTACCACCGTGCAGTTTGATGTGATAGAGTGCTAATAATTGTATTGTTGTCTTTTTTCCAGCGTACTCAAACTGCGCAAATGACCCTAGATGCGGAGCTTTGACCGTCCAGAATTACATGAACAGATTCGCACAGGTAAACTACATATTATTGACTGATTAATTTATGCGTAGAAGTCCCTAGTCTTTGGACATGAAACTCCGATAACAGCAACACCAAAAAGTACCCAAGAAAGCCCAAATGTCCTATGTACATTATCATCATCAATATCACTGCTCCATATGGACATTTCCTCAACAACGGTTTTGTACTCATCGATCAGCTCTCAGCTACTTCGGTGATCGTTCGGTCCACCTACAGATTATTGTTATTTGATTGTTTCTCGGAGTTCCACTCGCGTTTTCAGGATAAATAAGCACTAGGTTTCTCTCAGAATAATTTGAATAGTTTCTTATTCAAATCTCCTCATTGCCAAAAGTCTACAAAGAAATAAACCCTTTTTTTATGGTTTTAAAAAATAATATATGTATTTTTAAAAAGCTTAGTTAAGCTGGGAATCAAACTAAACTAAAAAATCAAAATATAGATCACTGTTATATTGAACATACATGAAATATAACATTTAGTACAAATCGACTCTTACTTACATCCTAACCTAGACATAAACAGATATCTTCAATATTTAATGTACTTACCTCCACCTCCCGTTCATACAATTAATTTATAACATAGCATTGTTTTTGCTATTGACCATTGTTTGATACATATGCGTTGGTGTGAATTAAATTTGTGGGTAGACATGTACTTGTAATGTAAATTTATTGTGACATTGTCATCGCATTTACATATCGATGCGCACGCACACCGTGACATCATCGAGCGAGACGAATAGCTCCAACCCAATGGCACCCAATAATTTCGAGGCCAACAAAAAATAAAAACATGATACCTACCTCATCTAAAAATACTTCGGTATGCTTATTAGCTGTTAGAAATAAATTCATAGTAAACATTGAAACAAACACAAATAAACAGATACGTTGAAGCATAAGCAATCATACAAGAGAGAATCGAACTTTAGGTAAGATAGACCTAAAGAATATTGGAGATCACAGGCATGCGTGAAATGACGAGAAGGTTAGTGATAAGAGAAAAATATACAAAGATAACCAAGAAGGGGATCTTTTCATAGGTCTAACCATGGTCCTTCATTTCTGCCACAGTTAACTTTTCATCGAGGTCTTTGTATCAGAACTTGTTACAATAAAAACCAAATAAACCATACCACAATACTACCTTTTTTAGGGTTCCGTACCCAAAGGGTAAAAACGGAAACCCTATACTATGTATCTGCTGTTCGTCTGTCTGTCTGTCTGTCACCAGGCTGTATCTCATGAACCGTGATAGCTAGACGGTTGAAATTTTCACAGATGATGTATTTCTGTTGCCGCTATAACAACAAATACAAAAAAAAAACTTGACCGGTTTTTTAAAAACGTTCTTATTTAGATTCAATACCATCACACAACTGTGACAGGTACTGGTGTGTACAGGTACAGGTACAAACGGGCTCGTAAAATAAATAATAGGCTTTTAACTTTTAGTTAGTGACAACATTGTGAGGAAACCATAGCATTAGGGTACTTTATAGCACTCGCCTGGTTGGCCCTCGAGTTGAAAGTTTGATGTCAAGCGCCTACAAGTTTAGCAGTTGCAGTTGAACCTGTTCTACGCATTTATTTTGTCTATAGACAACTGAAGCCACTTAGACATAAAGAAAAAGAATGCAATGTATATTGCAGATATCTTTAACCGATTGAGCTGAAATTTTGTATACACGTTTAGTTTCGATGACAATGCATGCACAGCGCTCTGTGACGTAATTCTAAACCCAACATGGCGGAACACCTAAAATAGCGGACTATTAATTTTTTATGCAATCCTACAATATGGGTATCAAATGAAAGGGCTTGCTGAGAATAACTCAAAAAATAAAGTGACGTCACACTAAATCCAAAGCTTGTTTTTAAAAAAGTTTTTTTTACTTATAATTTATTCAATTCCAGGACTGCAACGGTGATGGCCAGATCAACTGCTACGACTACATGGCTATTCACAAGTTGGGCGGATACGGATGCTCCGGCGAACTGCCTTTCAAATACGCTACAGTCTTTAATCAGTGCGTGGCGGCTGTGGCTTCTGCCCAGGGCTAAAAGCCTCGTGTAGCATGTGATGTAGATGATCGAGCATTATTAAAAAAAAAAGATTTTGAAAATGGAATTATAATCATCGGTTAATCATTTTTTCTTTTTCATAAATTGAGATTTATGGCCTTATTGATAAAGATTTCGACGTTTTTTAGCAACTGTTTAGCAGATTCTTAATTCGAATTTTCTATAGAGAATTCGATAAGCACTTACTAAACACCGTCGAGTTTGTTATGAATAAGGCCATTATTCTTTTCCGTTTTTGAATTATATTTTCAATTATTGTCTATGTAATATGTGTAGTCTTGATTCCAATGCTCGATTGTGTTCTTCACACAATACAATTTTTATTAATAAACATGACAGTCACACTCAAATTGATTGTTATCTACTCTTAATTTATGTCTCACACGTTTCATCACAATAAATGAACTAGTCTTTAGGGTAAAGATAATATTTAAGTTTTTTATTATATCCCAATTTGTCTTCTTCCTTCATTCTTATCCTTTAACCTAATCTTTTTTCCCTATAGGTATATTGTGCCTTAGACAGCATTTTTTATGCTCTTGTACAAGCTGGAAAGTTGTGGAACTGTCTTCCAGCGCCTGTTTTTTGGGCAAACCATCATCATTTTCAGTAAAGTGCTCTATGAAATGAAATGAAGTTTATTCATCCAAATAGGCCTTCACAGGCACTTATGAATAGTCAGACTCTGATGCACGGTTCGGAAGGTTGCTTTTGCTGGCAATAAACTCAGCAATTACTCTTTTCAAAAACAACCTACACCTATTACATTCTATCATTTATTTATCTAGTCTCACTGACAATATTTGCGTGTTATGGCTTTTAGTAATTTATGGACTTTAATTATGACTACCTACATCCAGATAGTAACATTTTCGATTGAAGCTTATTTGATTGCCAAGGTACATATATTTTATTGATCCGTTTACATAAATGGCTCACTATCGTGATAGTAGACTGAATAATATGTTTGTGATGAATTGTGATTATCTATTGACCTCTGTTCCTATTTTTTACTGAAGCTGTTTTTGCAAATTATATCGATTATACCTAAATACATTATTTACAATCGTAGCGTAAAAACTAATGAAGTTCTTGATACTTTCATTTTAATAAAATTAATTGTATTACAAATTTTATTCAAAAACAATTCAAAATACTTGGAAAATTATAAGTTGTTACATAGATAGCCAAAACTACGAGTAGAATTTAGTTATAGGTAAAAAATAAAAGAAAAAAGCATAGAAAACAAATTTCAATTTCTATGCTTTTAAATGCCGTTTCGTGTATGCAATAACTTTATTGACATTAAAATTAAGTTATAATTACAAGCGCTCTCATTATTCGTAAAAATTATAATTTGGAAACCGACGGCGACGGGCTACAAAGTGATCCTATAAGCGGTCCGTTTTTCCTTTTGAGTTTCGGAACCCTAAAAGTGGATTGTGGTTGTTTTGATCGTCATTAAAATGAAATGAACCTATTATTAAACGGTTTTATTTAGCTTGCCCTGTTTGTTGTTTATTGTAAGTACTTATTAAGGACAATAACTAAGGAAATCTTCAACCAAGCAAGGTTGTTGGCAGCAATCTGCGACCAGCGAGATTGACGACGATCGCTGTTCATTTTCCTGAATACCTAAAACAAAAATGTGGTTGATAAATATAGAATAAAATAAAAATAGACCGAGACCTGAAATACCATACATCGTTTATTTATAAATAAAAACAGCGAGACGCCCTGAGCCGTGGTTCGTGCCCCAAAAGGGACGCCCTAAGCGGCCAGTTGCCAAAATAACTCAGCGGTAGTGACGTCGGATACCGCGGCGAAGGTCGTGGGTTCGAATCCTACAATGAGCTTGACCTTTCGGTGAAGGAAAACATCGTGAGGAAACCATACCACGGTGGTAGGGTACTTTGTAGTAGGTACCCGACTGGCTGGCTACCACCCTCACGTTGAAAATCTGTCGCCAAGCACCTATGGGTGTGTTCCGACAGCTGCATTTGTGAGCTAGTTTTCATCTAGGCTTTGTGTGCTTACCACCTTCGGTCACATCATCACTTACCATGGTGAGATTGTGGTCAAACACAAGCTCATCCAGAAATTTAAAAAACCCCGATTGAGAGCGCCCTAAGCGCTCTCCGAAGAGTCCATGTAAGGATATGAAGGCCACTCCGGCCAACACCTTTTAGTCCTTCCTAAAAATAAAAAAAATCTATAAATGGTAATTAACTAGGTACTTACTTGTATTGACCAAATATGGATATAGGAACTGTAAGTCATCAGTGGCGCAGACATAAACCAGAGAATTAGCGAGTAATCTACCGCAAAGCTGAATTGTATATTTTTCAATTCTTTCACTAGAGCCTTCGGCTATTGCTGTGAATGCAGCTATAGCGAGAATTAATGATTGAATCAGCTTCATTGTTCTGTCCAGTACCACAATTTAACTTTCCTTGCTAAACTTGTACTCTGCAAAAGGTACACTGTCAAATTAAAATACTTATGTTGTGTAAATTATATAGAATAGAATAGAATAGAATAGAAAATCATTTATTGACAGCAAAAAAGAAATATAACAAAGGAGAAAACAAAAATAAATTCTAAAGAAATAATAATAAGAAAAAGGTAATACAAAACAATAATAACAAAATTAGAAAAAAAGACAAATACATTTCTCGTGCCGTTAACGGAGGTGTGCTGTCAAAAGGATACCAACTCAGCATGTAGATAACTAATGTTTTATAGAAACCACTAGTTACTTATAGTGAAAGGTATACCTAATCACGAAGTGTTACGTTTAGTAATAAATTAATTAGTATAACCACAGAATGAATAATAGTACCTACTACTACCGATCACTAAATACTGGCTGAAACCATTAATTTATATCCGTAACATTCTAATGTTATATAAGAAATACAGACTGAAGGGGCTATCTTAAAACTTCACAAGACTTGCTTTAAACCATAATAAGACAGAATCGGTTTTAAAGGTTCATTAAAGATTTGAAAAATTACAACATTAATAGCTCTTAAAAATTAGCTTACCACTTTATACACGTAAACAACGCCCTGAGGTTAAATTAAATATTAAAGTAGAGCGTAATATAGCTCTATTTATATTTACATAAGTAGATATAACGTACTTAATCAAATTCCGAGTTCAACGGTTAGAAAAGATAACAAAATATGCATAAGAGTGAATTCAGACGGTAGGGGCTGTTAACACGCTACAAAAACTGAGATGAAAATATCTAAACTCAGATGAAAATTGTTCTTCAATATTACCATCATTGGTAGCGGGTGCTGGTCATTTAATTTTGCAAATATGTTCCTGCATGAAATCCCATCATCATCAATGTTTAAAGGAGGTGAGAAATACTCACTGATAGACAATCACCACTGAAGCGTTTTAACTTAACGTTTTTTAGTTGTCCTGTGCCGGCTTTACTTATAGTGCAGGGTGTTAGGGGGCGCCGTTGCTCATGGCGCTTTCAATAGACCCTGCGCCCATATTATGTACTCTTGGGCAGTACGAGAACGACCTAGGGCTAAAGAGTGCTCTGACTGACCTTTTTTTTTGCTCGCCTTCAAGAATGCGCCAGGGTATTTGATTGCAACCGGACGCTACATGGGCTAGAGCCGACTCTGTAGCTGTCCGTATGAAATTGTCTAAGCCAACTCTTGAATTACATAGAAAGGAATAATATTGTTTGTGGCGCATTGACATTATCTATTGACCTTTACTGCTATTTTTGCCGGGGGCTTGAACCATGCCCCTTTTTTCTCAGAGTTGATAACAGCTGGGATCTCGAATGCAGACCATACACTTACTGGACATGACATTTGAACTATGCCCACCTAGCCGAGGTACTCAAATGTACCTTCTGCATGAACACATGGCGAGATAAATACTTGGCTACATATTGTAAGGTTGAGTGTACGTTTTTTTTTCTTTTTTTTTTTACAGCGAGGTGTGTGCTAAAAATACAAAATACCCTAACACCGTTGCTGCTATGGTTCATGGTGTCAAAGCTCAAGCTTATTCTGTGATTCCATGATCTTCCTATACCTTTCCGACGCAACTACCAATTGAACTATTATAGCTTGGTGGGAAATTTCCAAAGCAAAAAGCTTTGGAAAGCTTTTATTGAAGAATTATCTTGCGAGAAACAACCCTTGACACATAAAGCAAATTAGATTGAGGTTTGTACAGCAAGGTAAATATATTGCTTGAGAAATGTCTAAATTTCAAAGCAATCTTCGATGAATATTTCCTTTTTTTATCTACACAATTCACGCATGACTCAAATGTACCAAAGAAAACAAGCTAACTTTTACCTAACGTTAGACTCTTATATGCGTCTTTAGATATAACCGATGAACTGGGGAAAAAACCGTCCATGTTTGCGAGTCGGACTCGCGCATCGAGGGTCCGTACAATCTTGTAAATCCAGTCTCGGAGATTTTTTCATTATTTTCCGATTGTTTTTATTCTGATGTAAATACAAATATACGGTTTTCAGATTTAAACCTTTATTTAAAATTTAATTTCAATTTCTAAGTCAACGGGAAGTACTCTGTAGGTTATGATTTCCTTGCGTCAAAACTTGCGGTATAAACGGAGCATATATTTTTCATCCCACCATCTCGGAAAGAGTATTTTTGCTCTTCGATATCTGAGTGTAAAAGCCGTTATTATCCGCTAGAGGATAAAGTAAATAGAACATCGTGTGCACTAAGTTTGTGTATTCAAATCATCATTAAACCTATTTACTTCTCCCTCCATGGTTCCGAATTTATCATACATCAAAGTCAAAGCCAAAGTCAAAACCATTTATTCAGTGTAGGCCCTAGAAGGGCACTTATGAAGGTCGAATTACAGAAGTTACCACCGGTTCGGAAGTCAGCCTTCAACTGAAAAGAACCGGCAAGAAATTCAGCAAGATTACCTTTTTTAAATATTTTTGGACCATCTGACTATATTGGTTTTTTTTTTCAAATGCTTAACAATTTTATTTATTTTATTTTATTATTCTTAAACTAATACAAAAATACATAAAAAATTATAATTTTGACAAATAAAAAAATTAAATTTGTCGAAAACTCAGACTCGGAACCTTCTTGGTGTACTTTTTTTTTAATTTGCTTTGCGCGCGCCATTTTCATTTTTTTGCATTTAGTCATTTCCTCGCTGAGGTGGGATGAAAAATTACGTGTTGCACTCGAGTGCAAAGATTTTTTGCCTATATTTTGTTAATAAACAACTTTACACTCTTGTATAACAAATAACTATTGATAGCGTTGACTTAGAAGTTTATTTTTTTTGCTGCTCCTAGGGATTGCAATCTCAGTATCCTGAGAAAAAGGGTCATGACAGGCGAACAGACGGAAAACAAAGTGATCCTATAAAGGTTCAGTTTTTTTCCTTTTGAGGAAACCCTAAAACAGCGATTATTAATGCCGCTATCACACAAGTTTCAGTTATCTTGCAGAGTTATGCACAGCGAGCCAGTGAGCTGGTAACATCGAATCGAATTGTAAGCTCTGTTCAGCATTTACAATCATTTAATTCGACAAAAAACAATCAGATAGACGCTAAATAGATATTATATGTGATAAAGCTGTGAGCTTCATGAATAAATTAAACTCAACCAAATAGCTTGTGTTGATTTCAGATCAGAATATGAAGTTGATCCAAGCTGTAATTGTTGCTGTTGTCATAACAATAACCGTGAAATATCCTTTGAAGATCATAAAGAGGCACCAAAATCTTCATGCGGTATTTTAACTGCCCGTGTAGTTGTATGCACCAATTATTACCTGGAATACCCGTACAGTAATAAAAGTAAGTTAAGTATATAAAGAATAGGTAGGTAGGTATTATTATGTCTTACGTCATATAATTTTTTTTTCGTGTTTTAGGGGTATGTGGCCAAATGTAGCTGTATTGTTTTTTTTTATAAAGAAGTTAAAGCTCGTTATCAGGAATTTGTTTTAAATTTGTTGCGAGTTATTTATCTCGATTCATTAATTGCCTTACATTTGAAGGCCTTAAAAGGTTAGCTCAAATTAAAAATTATTCGCATCGCTCTTTTTTGCAAAATTAAAATAGTTTCGATATCAGCGGCTTTGCCACAAAGCAAATTGCCATAAGATTTAACACTACGAAAATAGCTAAAATAAACTAGTCGAGCTGTATCTACATCTGTAAGCTGTCATATTTTTCTAAATGCAATCAAGTATAGATTATTTTGCAGGTTATGATGAATACCGGCTGGCGTCTATTTTTTTAGTCGAGCTATGTGTCATGAGTGATTTTCTAAGCTATTGCCCGTAGGACAGAAAATAAAATGTTTCTTTTGGGATATCAAACAGTCATTGTTTTATTTAAGACAAGCTAACATAAGGCAAGTAATGCACCCGGAAGTAAAACGCAGGTTTAGGATGTAGGAAGCAGTTCTCAAACCGACTACCGTGTATTCTATGCATTCACTTACTAATCCTTGATGCTTAGAAAAACGACAATGTGGCTAAAGTTATCGCATGATGTAATTTATTTAAATAAAAACTTATTGACCTTTAATGTAGAATATGCTCCGATTAACTAAGTGATGTAGAACATTGATTCTGCTTGTCCTAGGAATGTTTAAAAAGGAAGCTACCTCGCGTCTATGTTAGTTAGTCACTGGTGGAAATCGAGAACTTACTATTAAAAGAAATCTTGATATTCTTAAAAATGGTGGAACAAGACACTTAGCTTGTTCTCCCGGAGTAGATATTGAAGTTGCTTTGCTATAATATGATGTCTGAGCGACTATTTTCTCCTCCTATATGAGAGTACAGAGAGAGATAGCAAGCGCTGTCAATTATATTACCAAACAAATCAGCTTCAACTTTATTTTTCAATTGCTTTACTTTTTGCACGGTGGTAGGGTACTATGTGGTACTCGACTGGCTGGCTACCACCCTCAAGTTGAAAATCTGTCGCCAAGCACCTGTTGGTGTGTTCCGGCAGTTGCACTTGAGAGCCAGTTGCCCTTGCCCTTAAGGCATTATAATATGGTGTACAACACGTTGGCAGTCAACCTGGTATTGCTAATGTCTATAGGCGACGGTAGTCACTTACCATCAGGTGACCCGCCTGCCTCGTTGTCACATAAAAAATAATTACACCAACGCGCTACAGAATTTTCATTGACATTGTATATAAAACTATACCTATAGAAAAATGTATAGTGAAATAATAAAAATTACAAACATTTAATCAATGCAAAATACATCGACATGATCCACATAGAATATAAAGCTTATGTTACAAAATATTAAAAAATGACTACATTCATATTTAGATTTGGGTTAACTGTATATAGCCACTGGATTCGGGTAGCGCAAGACCGGCCATCGTGGAGATCCTTGCCCTTTGTCCAACAGTGGACGTCTTCCTGGTGATGTGACGAAACTGACTAATAGTGAGGCATGCAAAATATATAAACCTTTACCGAGATAACTTGAGATTGAAAACACGATACCTTATTTTACTATGTCACTAAAAAATACTTGACATTGCGTAAGTTCGAACTACCTAAATACACATTTCACTGGAGACTTAACAGGATGTAGATCAAATCTCACGGATCTAATATTTAGTTTACAAAGTTCAAACAACGCATAAACCAATCACGTAACCTACGTCCGTAAATTCCCAGTAGCATTAATAATTGCAAATGTTATTTATATACTTAACTATGGGAAACTAATTTAAGCGGAATAACCCACACACCTACACCTTGTATGATCTAATAATGAAAGGATAACGAACGATAGACGCTCCATTGAGTCTATGGCAAAGTTTTTACAAATAGTTTTTTTAAAACTTATTTCTGAGAACAATGATACATAGACCGTAAGGATCGTTTTATTTTTAGTTGAACCATCAGCATCCGTAACGCACGACTTTACCTTTCAATTAGTTACAATAAGTTTAGTCGTCGTTAGAACCACGCTCAGTGTACTTATAAAATGTGTTTGAATTAATAATAAATAAAGTTATATATCTGTTATTTATTTTATGGATGCACAATTAAATGGACTTAATGATAAATTAATCGCAATGTTGTTGAAACACGTGTTGAGTGTTTTGTGCCTTCTGTCGACTACATTAGGTAAGTAATAAGAGTATGTAAGACGTTTAGTTTTAAACAAAAAATAATGAATTTAATTACTGTACAATGTGCGGTGTTATCAATAAAAACTAAGACTCCCAGAGGACCTTTGACTATCCATGTTGGTGAGTAAAAAATAGATTAACATAACGGGTTTATACTAAGTTGATTTATAGAAGCAATTGCGTATTTTATGGCACGGAGACAAAGCTTAGCTTTTAAACTACGAATAATCTTTTACTCAGGTAAGGTTTGCGTCGAGGGGTCATGGAGACGTGAGTTCTTGGAGTCGACAAGGTTTTGAGCGTAGATCGCCTTTTCACTTTGCACGTTGTCTCTTAAATGTATGGTCTACGCATGCTTTTAGCTCTACATAAAGACATCAATGAATAGTTATTCAAAACAAAATATTATAAATCCTACCAAAGTGGATTTGTTGGTTTGGTCTGATGTCGGTCGCCGTGATTATAACTTATTTGCAACTTCACACACATACCTACATAAAAATCTATCTACATAAAAGTGAAATACCACTTAATCAGTTAAACACGATATCGCTGAAAGTAAAATAGACTTAGATACATTTGGTAGGAAACTAGTGCTGCATAATTTAGGTAAACAAACATAAAATGTGTTTGTTATTACATACAACATTATTCCATAGGCCTTGCTTGATTTTACCATTCAGAAATTGTAAAATTTAATAATACAAATTACAAGTGTAAAAGTTTTATTTTAGCTTTTTAGTTTTATTTTGTCAATAAAAATAAAAGTGTAAAATGTTAAATATTAACCTAATCTAAAAACTACCTAAAATAAACTATAAAAGTGCGTCGAAGAATTCCTCCGCATCGCCGTCGACTGGTAACGTTCCCAAAAGACTGGCAGCATTGCCACGTTGAATGGCAATGCTTAATCTTTGGCCAAAGTAAAAGCCAGCCTTTTGTCACGGGAAGCGTCAACCAATCTTTTGGAAATATCCTTAAATAGGAAATGAGCACTCGGGCCCCACGACCCGAGAGTTTCAACCCCAAACGGCTCGAAAATATAATTACCTATAAGGCTATTATATTTCCGCCGCTTGAGGTTCTCAGCAGATGCAGCGGCACCGCCGGCAAGACACGCTGTGCTAGGAAGATGGGATGGCGCAAGAGTGTCGACACACGTTGCGTCCCACACTAAAGGCCTACCCATCTTCCATGGAAACAATGACATTCCGTCAGGTCTCTTGCCATCGTCGCGTGCCAACCCATTTGGCTCTAATATGGCTGGAACGCCGACGGCAACAAGAGCACGACGGATAATGTAATATAATAGTTTTAATATAGTTATAATAATGTAAATATTTTATTGATTTTATATAGTGTTCCTTTATAATGTAGATATTAGTTAATTTAATAAATATTAACCTTTCTGAGATCTAATCCGGTGAAGCTAACAAACATTATTATCTAAAACATACCTATACATATTTTTTCACTAAAATAGAACCTCTATAATATTATTTCAATAATTGAATTGCTATTCGATTTATTTCAGGAGTATTCATATCGAATCTGAATGGTGCATGTTTCCGATGCCTCTGCCATGTAGCTGGGTGTGAGATGTCCAGAGGGTGTAAGGATGGCTACTGCGGGCCCTTTTACATATCCAAGGTATACTGGGTAGATGCTGGCAAGCCAACATTGCCTGATGACGACGTGACTAGGAAAGAAGGTTTGTCAATGAACTCCAAAATAATATCTGTACTAATAATACACAGGTGAAGTTTGAGATGTTGTAGGGGTAATCTTTGGATCTACTGAACCGATTTTGAAAAATATTTTACCAATAGAAAGCCACTTTATTTGTTAGTGTCATAGGCTATATTTTTATCCCGGTAAAAGATAAAGTCCAACGGGAACGCGGGTGAAACCGCGGGGGAAAGATAATTATTTATAAATTCAGTTGACATGACAAATGGGCAGCATTACCTGATGGTAGGTAAATGACTACCCTCGCCTCTCATACCAGCCATTAGACGTCCACTGCTGGACAAAGGCCTCCCCAAGGATCTCCACAGTGGCCGATCTTGCGCTATCCGCATCCAGTGGCTTCCCGCGACCCTCACAATATCGTCTGTCCACTACCGTCGCATACAAATAGATACTTAATACAATTTCCAATTTGTCAACACTGTCTTGACGTTAATTTGGCTCTCAAGTACAACTGCCAGAACACTGTTAAGTGCTCGGCGACCGACCTTGAGGGTGGTAGCCAGCATGTCGAGTTCGATAAAGTGCCCTAACTGGTGAATTTACAGTCTCTTATGTCTTTCCAGCTTTCGAAGACTGCGCGAAAGATTACTACTGCTCGATGAAAATCATCGAAAACTACATGGCCAAGTTTGGAAGAGTATGTACCTAAAACCCATATATGTATTACTACACATTTGTTTTTGAAACTCGTATTTATGTAAAAATTAATTAAAACAGACACTTGAAAACTAATCTACAATAGAATAACCTAATATAATACATACCATCTAAAATATAATTAATTTTAAATATATAAATACAGAAAGAGAATAAAAATACATACTAACTAAGCTATACATATATACAAAACCTTGCATTAGTTTGTATCCATATCTATATACCTACTAATAAATAAAAATGACTGTATTACTTAATAACATTCGAGATTCCTAGATTTTTTTTAAGTAGTAGAAAAATTGTAAACTTATAAAAGTTGTTAGTGAACTTTCTACTCTACTATATTAGGAAAAAGTTGTTAAAGTAAAATAAGCCTTATGATGTATTCCCAGGATTGCAATGGCGACGGCGTGACCAACTGCTTCGACTACATGATGATCAACTACCACGGCGGGAGCGCGTGCACCGCCCCCTTGTTTCTCTCCACCAGCGGGATGCGATGGCTGAAGAAATATCAACAGTGTCGCTTCTAATGTTGCAACTATATTCATTAGAATTGTACCTAAAGCCGAAGAAATACAGTATTAAAAATATCTGTCAAGTGAGTCTGACTTGCGTTACGAGGGTTTTGTAGTTAAGTCCATCCGCCCATCACGGGAATCTTGTCTCTTTAAGATTTTTACTGGTTTTTCCAAGTATGTTCAAAATAAAATTGCAATCGATCGATTAACGATATTCCAACTTTTCTGATTCCAGATTACTTATTTTGTTGATCCTAAGTAAAACGAGAAGTACCCTATATGTTTTGATTTATTTGTGAATATAATAATGCCCGTTTTTTAACCGACTTCAAAAAAAAGGAGGAGGTTCTCAATTCGTCTGTATGTTTTTTTTTTTTTTTTTTTTTTTTTTTGTATGTTTGTTACTCGATTTCTCTGCCAATTATGAATAGATTTTGATGATTCTTTTTTTGTTTGGTAGATCCTACTTCAGAGGTGGTCCCATTTAAATTTTGTCGAAATTGATTAAGCACTTTTTGAGAAAATCAACAAAAACGAAAAAAAATCTATCTCGTTTGATAAACCTTAGTGAATCAAACTGAGTCGTTGAGCGTGACTTTTTGGATTTGGATGAAATTTCGTGTGTATACTTCAATGGGTTCTTCGATGGTTTTAAAATACAATTGGACCCGGTAGGTGGCGCTGGAATCGAGTTCCAAGATTTGTTTTAATTTCAGGGCAGGACGACGTCTGCCGGGCCCGCTAGTTATATATTATATTTTACCGGCCAGACCCGATTTCAGGACAAACTAGTTTTGCCTAGGATAACATATAATAAGGAATAAACTTTAAAAATTAAAAAATAAAATTATTTTTAAAAATAAAAAACAAAAACCGACTTCAAAACTGTAACCTATACCTATGTACAAACATAAACTAAAAAGTAAAGAATAATATTTTAATTTCAAAGCAAGAGCCTTAAAGGACAATCAACAAAATTATTGATATTTATATATCTATTTAATATTTATAAACAGTTCTTTTTGGAGTCGGTGCCAGCCAAGAAGGACAGTTTAATTCTACCTTTGTAACAAACTTTCGAAAAGTAGGGGAGCGACGGCGCAGACCTAAGGAACATTACCGTAAGGAGAGGTGTCGTAAGACGTTTTCTCGTATGAACACTTCGTGTCCAGTTCAAAACTGTCCTTCTTCTTGACTGGCACCGACTCCAAAAAGAACTGTTTATAAATATTAAATAGATATATAAATATCAATAATTTTGTTGATTGTCCTTTAAGGCTCTTGCTTTGAAATTAAAATATTATTCTTTACTTTTTAGTTTATGTTTGTACATAGGTATAGGTTACAGTTTTGAAGTCGGTTTTTGTTTTTTTTTATTTTGTTAACATAGAATTTGTTTTGTTTTTCAGCTCTAACAGCCCGTAGATTTAAATAATTTTAATTCGATTATTAAAATAGTACCTATATCATATTCAGTTTGGTACCTAAATTGACTTAACAGACAGACAGGCGGACAAGTGATCCTATAATACCTTCTTCCTTTTAGGTACACAACCCTAAAACTGGAAATAAATATAAAAACAGAATTTTGGAATCTATGGATATAATTAACAGGAACTTTATGAAGTCTATTTTGTTACGAATTTTCATGTCGATATTTTTTTCATAATGTGCTATTTATCAATCTAGCTATCCATATTAAAACCAAACATATACTAATTAAACACCTTTATTTTCATTTTCGTATAAAATACTTCACGTTTAAATATCAGTTAAATAAAATTAAAACAAGGTTGCCGGTACGAAAAAAAACAAAATAGAAACTAACTGTATTTAGAAGAAACCGAAATATCAGTCAAATAATTGTAAGCACCGTATTCTTAACACTAGTCATATAAGAATCTTTACTTTAAAAAATGTACTAACCTAATATTATAACATTGTAATATTTATAAAAAAACATATCCTGAAACTTAGTATGACTTATTACACAATATATCGACAAATTACATAACATAAGTACAATGTAATTATTTAATTAAATTAACATTAAAAATAGGCATTGAGCTTTTATCAATTAGTTTCATTTTAACTAATTTTACTATATATAATTAGAAATATTCATTTAAATAAGTATGAAAAATGTGTGATACTAAATTGCTACTTGATATTACTTATTTATATATAAATTTATTTAATTTACTTCTGAATAGTATTTATGTAATCGTATCAGAGAAAAAAGTTCGATGCCATGAATTTCGTAGAACAATTCACTACGGATGCTACGAGCTATGTTAAATGGTTACCAAAATCAAAAATAATTCGAAATTAAAACTGTTTTTTTGTAACCATTACTATAGTAACTTTAGAGTATATGAAGCAGCCATGATGAGAAATTCTCGATACATAGGATAAATCCCTTGTGAGTTGTGTTTATAGAAAAGACATCAACGCGTTTTCATTTGGCACTAAACATGTATTTTTAATTTTATTTTTCTTATCAAGTCGGCTTTAGTTCACACTATTCTGAGTTCCAAGCAATAACAACAATGTAATTGTAGATTAACTTCTAGACAAATGTCAGTGCCCTGCAATGCGACAATGTAGCAAGCAATAGACCGAATAAAAAGCTAACAGTAACAAATTGTAAATATTATAAATACATTTAGAAAAAACAGTGCATTTCGATAAATAGTAATAAATTAAAGATTTTTTTTATACAAATTAAACATGGATTTTAAAAAATCCATGTTTAATTTCTTAATTACAGGATTAATTATTAATTAATTAATTACAGAAATAAATTTCGGCAAAATTTTGTACACCTCAAAAATGCGAAATGAAAAACAAATTAAGAAAAAATACATTTTCACCGCAAAATATTGGTTTTATTAAAAATGGGGAAAATATATCGTAGTTCAAAAACGATTACAATCGATTCTGTTACTGATAAAAACATATAACAATGTTTAAGTAGATTTCTTTAAGAACGCTATAGGTGGCTATAGCGCCACCCATTCGGCTGGGCCTCTTGCTAAAATTGAATTGCTTTATCAATAGGAATTGTTACAGCGCATCTTGCAAAGTACTTATTGAACTAATTACATACTGATCCCAGACTCTGGCTACTGGACTAGCAATGATTCTTGTCCAGTGTCATATTCTGATATTTTTATGATTTCTTAAGTTATTTAGTATCTTAGACCTCGACCATTATTCTAATTTGTTTCTTAGTATTCGTAGATTTATGTACTTAAATCTAATCAAAAGTATTCCATAATATACATATTCTTAAATTGTCAATTAAGTCTCCAAGCGATATTTTTCAACTGGGAAAGTAATATAAAAATTCAGACTCGTAATGTAGTGTTCAGGCAAAGTTGACGAGCGGAGCGGGCGCCTGCCAGTCTTCATTTTCGATTTCTTCATCTGATTCGTCTGGGAAACGGACCTGTAATAACAACATTCAGTACTCAATGTTTGAAGTTTCTTTGATATAACCCTTTTGCTGTAAAATATTACTTACCCAAGGAGCTAGCCGTTTTCCACTCGACTCAGGTTTGTTACTTTGATTTGTTTGCCATGCCTGAAAATGGAAACAATTTATTTTACTCTGAAAATACAAAAAATTATATAAACCACATAGAAATACAATTTAATCAATGTTTTCCGTTAATCATATTTCCCCTTCCCGTATACGCCACCACATTCAGTCCTCTAAACGTCACTTCCCGATATTTCTTGCAGGTCACATTCAAATATCAAGCGTGGAAAAGCAGCGCAAACTGCCCTTTTTATAATTCTTCAGCCGGCTATACTACGTTTATTTTGCGACAGTTTTGTCTAAATCTTACTTTACCTGAAACGCATCATTAAACGCATGTGCCAAGGACAATGCCAGAGCCCTGGCGTGCTTTCGCCTGGCACACACGAACACGTGTACCACATGGGCGTCGTTCACTCCACTCGCATTCTTGCCTTCCACCACTGCAAAGACACGGGCATTCGCCGCGTCCGCTGAGCAATATGAAATTCTGCAAAAAACGCTATGCTTATTGCTGCGCTTGTAGTAATTTTTATCTATTTTTACTTTACAAGCCTAGCTTTCTATTATATTACCGTCTCAGAGGAAACAAAAACCTTTTTTAATAAATACCTACAATACAAAAGTAATCTATGTGCAGAATTTCAAGTTTCTAACGTACAACAAAATTTCAAGTTTGTAACGTACAACAAAATTTCAAGTTTGTAACGTGCAACAAAATTCCAAGTTTCTAACGTACAAGTTTGTTTGTGTGTTGATAGGTCAGTCTGTCAATAAGGACAAGTATTTTTGTATAGATTTATCAGAAAATAATAGCCGAGACCTAAGGAAGTTCTTTAATTGCCAAATGCCATCGAAAAAAAAATGCAAAAACCTAACAATGAAAATAAGGAAATCTATTTAAAGACTTTACTTATATTAAGGTTTTTCAAAGATGAAAAGTTCACTTTCTTTAATTTCGACGATAATGAACTCAACAAAGTGTACATACATTTAAAACAATTAAATAAGTTGTTAGCAACATTGCAGCATCAATTATTATTATCTATATTACATATTTTATTGTAATAAATATCGTATAGAAATAAATCAAGTATAAAAAGTCACTGACTGTAATATGACTTGCTATTGCTGCCTATTCAATCAAGTACATTACTACATTACTTTTAACGATCTATTAAGTATGCAAATGTCATTATATTACAAACTTCTATTTAACTACCAGATAATTTTGCGCTAAAACTGAGCTAGTCAAGCTTTTAATACCTACGAGTACGTGTTGCTAATGAAAGAGTCAAAAGTAAAGGTTTGCATGTGGTAATGTTAGACAGGATAATGTTGTGTCGAAACTTGTCCTATTCAAAGACAGGGATGTCGGTGCCCACGAGTTGGAGTCAAAAGTAGCCCTAACTGTTTTGGGACGCTATTGGTGATGAAAGGTCGACAGGGAGGTCTCAATCTCAAGATTATGACTCAATCTATCAATATGGTCCGCTAAAAACTGCGAGAACTAAGCTAACTAAATATTGAGGTTACCTGATTGTTTGTTTCGCCGTTTCTTCTCCTGACAGGTCTTTATTTGGAAATGGCGGTAACAATAGCATTAAAAAATTGCAATAAGATGACGTTCAATAAGTGTTCCTTATGTGTCCCAAAATTGAATAAAACATTTTGAATTTGAATTTGGTAAGTGACTACCGCCTGTTAACTTTAACAATACTAGGCCAGGCAAAAGTTTCCCGGAAAATCGGAAAATTTGTTAAGAATTGAGAGAGTTTTTTTCCATGGGATTTTTGGATATGATGACCACGTATGTTAGGTATCTGATCCAGTCTTTAATAATAATACGTAACGGGCTTAGAAAGGCTTGTCCTGACTGACTGTTTGGCTGACTAGTTACTTATAATAATGATAATTTGCTACACACAGATTCCTCGCATAAACTAGCAGGATGCTAGTTAAAGTTCAGTTGAGTGTTTTGTGATTAAAGTTTGCACGGTGGTAGGGTACTTTGTAGTACCCGACTGGTTGGCTACCACCCTCAAGTTGAAAATCGGTGTGTTCCGACAGCTGCACTTGAGAACCAGTTCCCATCAAGGCTTTGTGTGCTTACCACCTTCGGCCACATCATCACTTACCATGGTGAGATTGTGGCCAAACACAAGCTTATACAGAATTAAAGAAATATATAGGGGATCACCGATGAAACTGCGGGATGGAAAGTTAGTGTGATAAATAAATTAGACACATACCTGTAAATAGATACACTCAAAACATTTTCCTGCGAATCTGCATCAGTTACAACTATCCCTTTAGGGCTTATATCTAGGTTAACCTTCTGCAGCTTCTTGTTGGCCGCTGAAATAATAAAAACATAAATAAAATATCCAAATATCTGCTTAATCTTATCATCTAACCTTATTATCCCACTAATCTTACTAATATTATAAATGTGAAAGTTTGGATGGATGGATGTTTGTTACTCATTTACGCCAGAACGGCTGAATGGATCTGGATGAAATTTGCCATGGACATAGATTATAGTCTGGAATAGCACATAGGCTCGACGGGATTTTTTGCATATCAGTGCATAAAGTATTATTGACCAACCAAAGAGAGAGTGACATAATATATGCTATATGCGGATAAACCGCGGGCGGATCCTAGTGTTATCAATGAAGTAATAAATTAAATGTGATATAAAGTGACCGCAGAAATCTCAATGCAAGACGATATGAGTTTGTCTTCATTCATTAAATGTCGTTAGGGCACAGATTGTTTGATTAAAATAGAATAAATACCTACATTTATTTATATCATTAGAAAATAATTGGGTTAGTGAATAAGTTGTTTAATAAACATTGCTAAGTTATGTAAGTATGTCCAAATTATTTATTCGGTGAAGGAAAACATCGTGGGGAAACCATAGCACGGTGGCAGGGTACTTTGTAGTACCCTACGGCTCGCTACCACCATCAAGTTGAAAGTCTACTATGGACACAAGATAATTGATATACATACCTACCTATACTATTTTAAAATTCATACTCAGTAAGATAACCCAGACTCAGGAAAAACAGACATGTTCCTGTAGATAAATGTCTATCCTGGGTGGGAAATTCGAACACACGACCTATGGCGTGAGAGGCAGTGTTCTCACCAACCACACCAGTCGACCCGTAAAATAATGTCAACAACAAATATACCTATAAAACTAGCTAGTTTCACTGCGCTTCTGCGTAATGCACAACCAAAAAAAACACATTCATCAAACACCTGAAGTTAAAATAGTCAATACCGGATACCCTGGAAGATTCTCAAGGCAGCGTTTCCCTCTTTCTTTGAATGGCCAGCTTTGTTGGAATAGGCTCAAATATTATCATTGACTAGCTTCCACAACGCGATTTCACCCGCGTTTTCGAGATAAAGCACGCAAGCAAGAAGTAGTTTCAGAGATTATCTACAAACATAAAAACTTTAAATCTTTATAATATTAGTATAGATTATTTTATTGTTCGAATATACTTGCGTTTAATTTAGGCCTAAGTTAGTTAACATACAAAACCTTAAATGACACTACCAGCTATCAAAAGCAATCCTTCTTTCTCATTAGAAAACTTGATGATTACTAACATTTAACAGTGTGCAAGGCGGAGCGCACGGCAAGAGCTGTAGCGGGAGCGGAGGCGGCACGCTCTACCGGGGCGATGCCCGCATACCGCACGTCTATCTCACCGCTGGCTCCAGGGTCCCGGGCTTCTCGCCACCAACCTTCGCCCTCACATTCCGCCAGGGCCCACTCCTCGCATAATTCTGGAAGGGATTAAAATAAATATCATAAGTAAAGATAGAAAGATTATGACGTGTCAGTGGTTTTGAATCTGAGCTTTCGCTGAAAGAACAGTTGCACTTTTGAGTCAAAAAACAGACGAAACTCCTTATTGCTTCACCTGATGGTGATCGATCAGTGTTACTTGATTGCAATAGTAACATTTTGTAATAACCACTAAATATTGAATAAGGATCTATTTGTTAGCTAATACTTCGTGCAAATGGAGTTATCTATGTTAGAAAGGTAATCTCAAAGAGGTCACTATAATAGTGTTGTAAATTAGGCAAAATAAAACCTACTATTTAAATTAAAAGATAACATAATAAGGAGCTGCCAAAAATGTTGCATGTCTCATAGCTCAGTGGTTCCAGTGAGAGAGTTCCAATCCTACAATGAGCTTGAGCTTTCAGTGAAGGAAAACATCGTGAGGAAACCACAACACGGTGTGGTAGAGTAGTTTGTAGTACTTAACTGGCTGGCTATCACCCTCAAGTAGAAAATCTGTAGTCAAACACCTGTTGGTGTGTTCCGTCAATTGCACTTGAGAGCCAATTGCCTTTATGGCATTGTAATAAGGTGTACAACACATTGGCAATCCCCTTGGTATTGCTAATGTCTATAGGCGACAGTAGTCACTTACCATCCGGTGTCCCCGCTGTCTTGTTGTCACTAGTCTATGTATATAAAATTCTCGTGTCACAGTTTTAGTTACCGTACTCCTCCGAAACGGCTTGACCGATTTTGATGAAACTTTATATCTGTATTCAGTAGGTCTGAGAATAGGTTGTTATCTATATTTTACTAGCTGTCCCGCGCGGTTTCACTCACGTTACCGTAGGGTCCGCGTTCCCGTGGGATTTAGCGGTATAAAAAAATAGATAACAACATACTCTCAGACCTATTAAATATACATAATAAATAAAATAAAATAACAAAATTTCATCAAAATCGGTCAAGCCGTTTCGGAGGAGTACGGTAACAAAGGACCGATTTGGATGAAATTTTGTGTGTGTATTTCAAAGGCTTCTTCGATGATTTGAAAACTTTGGACCCGGTAGCTGGAATCGGGTTCTAAGTTTTGTTTTAATTTCAGAGCAGGACAACGTCTGCCGGGTCCGCTAGTGATATATAAAAATGTATCGTAGGTATTTGTGATAGATTTGAATCGGTTGGAAGTACCTACCGTGATCTTTGGAATCGGGAAGAGTTGAATAAATATATTTTTAGCAAATCTCAAAAGTTATCAGGGTTCAAGGTGAAGACGATTTGGGGTTTGTCAACAATTCACTTGTTTATGAAAACATGATTACTCAATCACGACGTATATAGGCACAGAGGTAGGAATCTGTGCATATATCATACATACATACATACATATCTACTCTCTACCGTTACGGTTGTAATTTGTGATTATTTATGGCTTTGCTTAGTTGTCTTATAAATCAAGTGAGAGCTAACACAGATCTATTTTTACAACTCTCTACAAGGCGTGAGCGGCAAACTGATAAAAAATGTCATTTTTCATTTGAGGCGCTTATAAAATGGTCGTTGTCGCCAACATTTATTGCTGATAATTTCGCGTACCTACATAAGTCGGTGCAGCAATTTTCTTGAAGCCGACGTCTCATTAGATTATTACAGGGTAGACTCGAAGTGCGAGCCGAGAGCGAGTTTCGCAACCTGATGACGGATATTGATCATGTAGATTGAACCAAATCACAGTAGCTATTTTACGAAGAAATAGCTTGAACGACTTGCTCGCTCAGGGGAATAAAATTACCAAGATTGAATATATATTCCATATTTTAATTTAAAAAAAACATGCAGACTGGATTATATTACAGACCTATCAGAATTAGACAAATTTCAGTCGGGACATTCCTATCAACAGTTTTACTTCTAGTAGAATCGAGAATTAATTAATGTTATAAACATTGTACTCTACTTTCCCGCTATTATTAATGAATTATATAAACTGACACATAAGTAGGTAGGTACCTAATGGCTAATTCAAAATCTAAAATATTTGTTTGTTGCAAGCTTTCATAGGTTTTCTTCAGATTGAAGATCGTTACTATATTGGGTACAACCCTATATATTTTTGCCAGTTTCCTTAGTATCTGGGAGTCATTATTTTAAGTAGCATTTCAACCTGACAAACCAATCAACATAGGCATAATAATTAGTTATCGTAATAAACCATAGTGATAGGTATAACATGTCAAATTGCATCAATAATAATCGACGCAAAATACACAAACACAAAGAAATATAAACTTAACCTTGTTCTGTATCATATCATAATGCGTCAAACGCTGTAGGAAGCTCTCAGATCCAATATTTGCAAACATTACACTATTTATCAATAACGACCGCAATTGACAGCTATTTTTGTGATATCGCTTATTATCTAGGCCAGACGGGCCACATCGATAGAGTAATTGGGCCATAGGTCAATTTTAGGCGTAGTAACATGAACCCAAGATCATTCTGATTATGGCTATTGGATAAACACATCCATATTATTATCTTTAGCGCGTGGATTAATCGTCCATGGTCAGTTTTAGACATGTCACTTTTTATTGTGAGTAGTGCTAGAACGCAGTGATTTTTATAATCACAGCTTTTTTTTGAAGTGCTGTTTTCAGATTCACTCTTTTTCGGGCACATAATTTACGTGTCATTAAGTAATACTACCTATATCTAATCCTACAATATTCAAGAACAGATTGTCTCAAAAGTAGGTGTATAGCCATATAAAGGCGATGATAGCTCAGTGGTAAGTGACGTCGGATACCGCGGCGAAGGTCGTGGGTTCAAATCCTTACAATGAGCTTGAGCTTTCCGTGAAGGAAGGAAGGAACATCGTGAGGAAACCACAGCACGGTGGTAGGGTACTTTGTAGTACTCGACTGGCTGGCTACCACCCTCAAGTTCAAAATCTGTCGCCAAGCACCTGTTGGTGTGTTCCGGCAATTGCACTTGAGAGCCATTTCGCCTTTAAGGCATTGTAATAAGGTGTACAACACATAAGCAATCCCCTGGTATTGCCAATGTCTATAGGCGACGGTTGTCATTTACCATCAGGTGACCCGCCTGCCTCATTGTCACTTGTGACATAAAAAAAAACAAAAAAAAACCTACTGATATGTAGGTATATGTCGATTTGCAGCACTACAACACTAGCAAAATAATGCATACTACTACACTGTAAGTAAGGGATTAGGAAAAAGAGTGGGGCATGTTTTCGTGGACTATCTATAGCCAAGTGTCTAAATAAATATCCTGGGATAGGACATTGATATGATCTTGGAGGTTTGGAAACAACTTATTTCATCGTAAGTAGGTACTTCGTATAACTTTCGCGCAGTTTTTTTACGCAGAATTTATACGATGTCTTAGGACTAGGCTAGATTAATGTTATTTAACAGGAATGTGGACCGGACCGCGCCAGCTCATGCTCTCCATTTGATCACAGCCTTTCATTACATTAATAATTTATTAACTACCGAGAAAAAAATCTAATCTTTATTAACTTTGTTTTACTTCTGAATTATAAAGGAGTGGAGTAAAGTAGAGATAGACACCTATTGTAATTTACAGCCAAATTACTAATTGAATTCTTCCCAGTATTCATTCTTCAAAAGTAAACAAATAATTATATAACTACAAAGTATAAGATGAAAAATATTTGTATTCACAATTTGTAGCTCCTGAGCCAAGTTCCTGCAGTATTAAGAAATTAGAGTCATTTGTGTGCAGTGCAGTGTGTGCTTCGGAAAAGTCGATACGGCATGGTACTTGATGGAAAATGACCTTGTCGATTTAATTTAGGTCGTAGATATTATGTATCTACCTATTATTCATAATTATATGTAAATAAGTTTATAATCACAATCCGGTACCTTGTAGTGAGGCAAATACCTACTTACTAACTAAAACTCATCAGAATGTTGGGAAAGTTTGTAGTCTTAATATTTTCTTAATTTTTCTAAAAAGCAACAAGTTATCACACTATTCAAAACGAAAGCAGCGGTTCACATACTTGGCTTAATGAGTCTTGGATACTTCAGCATACAACACTGACTTTGCAAGCGCAAAGAAGACGAGCCTAAATACGTAGGCCCCGACGTACAGCAATCAGATTGCAACTATAAAAGTCGCAGAAACTAACATTGCAACTTTTTTATAGTCGTCAGATCCGTGTATGGCGGCCTTAGCGAGAGCTCCTAATTCCAGAGTAATTAGAGAGAAACTAAACTAGCTCCCGGAGATGTGGGCCTTATTGGAGTGCGACTGAACTTGGTTCTAATGAAGACGCATAAATATTTATACCTATAATGGTGCCCTAAAAGTAGGTAATTAATTATAAAATGTTTATAAGAAGTCTAACCATTTGTTTGTTTTTAAGAAAGTTACCAATATCTGGCAACAGCATTGCAGTTTGTCGACAGTTCTACAATAACTTTCTGAATAAAATATTTCTACAGGCATCTCTTGGTTTATGGAGTTACATCGATATTAAACTTGCGTACTTTCTAGGCAGAAGGAATAAATATAATTACCTGCCTAACTACTTAGATACTTATATTTATCTATTTTGTTGAACTTTCTTAACTCCTTGAGTTACGTAGGTTCTAATTAAGATAGCTTCATCCTATGTTAGGTATGCTACTAAATAGGTACTTAGTAAAACACTTGAAATAATTTGTTGAGATATGAACGTAAATAATTACTAAATACATTAAAGTTATTTTTATGCAATTAAAATTATAAACAAAATTGTGAAAGTTTAAAAATATTTTAATAACTTAAATATGCAACTCACTTTTGTGTTTCGAGTGATTCTTCCACATTTTCCGTAGGAGCGTAGTCATTTTTCCGAACGAATATTTTTTTACTTTTTATGATCGTAGTTCAAAAGTTGACACAAGTTTTCCCGCGCGGAGCCCCCGTTGTACTGCAATGCAAGTGTCAGCCTCGCGAACAACCCTTCGCGATATGGAGGGCAACACGAGATGTCGAGATGTACGCGCTTTAAACGATTACTCGTATCAGTTCTAATTACTATACTTACTTATACCTTACTATATTATGTACATTTATTGCTTAGGTATAGGTATTTATAGCAACTAACAGACCCAATCCTATATTGATTTCAAAAAAGGAATATTATTTTTGTCCTAAGTAGTTACCTAGGGAATAGTTTAATTTGTTTGTTGTCTGTTGGTAAGTTTACATAAAGGTAACATGCTTAAGCCATGCCGTCATAGCAGTGCTGTATCATCCACAATCGCAAAGTGCAGCTAGAGAGATATTCATTGTTCAATAACCCATAGCTCTGACTTTAAATAATAATTTGTTTTTCATTGATGGTAGGACAAATTGCATAATACGCATCATAGATTTGTAAAATTCCCCAACCCACACTAGGTACTGCACTATTTTCAACGATGAGGTTATACCTATTACATAATAATAGCCTACCTTACTATAATATACCCGAAGTTGTAAAGTAAGACTAAAAAATTAGTTGAATCGTTAAAAACGTCCCCCAATTAGATACCTAATGCCCTTCATTTGCCTCAGATGGCTAGTAAAAAATGTAATTAACTCAGGTACCTACCTAACTAGAACTCGATTCCAGTGCCACCTACTGGGTCCAATTGTGTTTTCAAACCATCGAAGAACCCATTGAAATATACACACAAAAGATAGCAGGCCCGGCAGACGTTGTCCTGCTCTGAAATTAAAACAAACCTTAGAACTCGATTCCAGCGCCACCTACCGGAACCAATTGTGTTTTTAAACCATTGAAATATACACACAAAATTTAATCCAAATCGGTCCAGCTGTTTAGGAGTAGTTAGGTGACAAACACACGCACCTACCTACCTACAAAAGAATTATATTATTAAGATATAATATCTAGTTTGCTTGTTAACCTAAGAGTACAAATAAAATAACAATATAGGTAATCTACTAGTGATTCATAACGCTTTGGTTCCAGTTAAAATGTACAATATTTGATAAGAAAGGGGTTTGATACGCATCTTAGTGTCTACTTAATTCCGTATGATAGAAAGAATCTAACAAACGAGAACATAACAGAAAATGGATTCCAAAAGTATTAAATGTACGTAAATGGGACCCCCACAAGCATGGCCTTCACTATAAAAGTAACTGGGAACTTAATAACCCTTCCATACAAGGTCGTCGTCAGTAGATAAAGTTCGCTCAAATTATTAACTGTCTGACGCAAGCAAGTGCATTCGGCGATCATTGCTGATGCAATGCCGAAGCTTTTCCACATAAGAACAGGTTGCCCCCTCTTTCAGCGGTTTTTGCCTAATTATGTCTAAGATTATGGCGCAGTAATTGCTAACTTAACATGAAATGTTTTATAGGTTGTACTTACTGTACATTCATTATACAAAAATAAGGAGCTTGTGTGGACATTTATTTTCAGTGATTGAATTATAACTTATCATTACATACCGAAGTGGTAATTAACCATGGTACCTAAGTTATGATACGGCTGAAGGTGGTAAGCACCACAGTAATGGGTTTTTAAAAGCACACAAAGTCTAGAGGATAACTAGCTCTCAAGTGCAGCTGTCGGAACACACCGATAGATGCTTAGCGACAGATTTTCAACTTGAGGGTGTAGTCGGGTACTACAAACTACACAACCACCTGTGCTACCACCGTACTGCGGTTCCCTCGCGATGGTTTCCTTCACCGAAAGCTCAAGCTCATTGCAGGATTCCAAGACTTTCGCCGCGGTATCCAATGTCACTACCACTGAGCTATCTGTCATCTAATATTAAACTGATATTGAATATTTAATTAAAAAAAAGCTTTTCGAATCGGTTCCACAGCATAAGATGATATGAGTACTTTCACCCCAGCCAACTTTGTCTTATTATCATCTTTTTTTAAGTCGATTAAAAATAAAACACATTTAATAATTCACAAAATTTATTCTTAGTATTTTTAGTATTTTTGTATTACTTTAAGAATAAAATTGTTAAACATTTGAAAAAAAAAGCCAATATAGTCAGATGGTCCAAAAATATTTAAAAAATGTAACCTTGCTGAGTTTCTTGCCGGTTCTTCTCAGTTGAAGGCTGACTTCCGAACCGGTGGTAACTTCTGTAATTCGACCTTCATAAGTGCCCTTCTAGGGCCTAAACTGAATAAATGGTTTTGACTTTGACTTTGACTTCTTAACAAAATAACTCTTACGACAAAAAAAAATCACATTACAATTTTTTTATATGATTTAATTTGTTGATCATAGAGAATTCAGAATCAAAATTCTATTGTCAGCCTCGTAATTTAATTTTGAAGAAAATAATTAGCCAAACCGTGTATGATTTTACGAGCGCCTCGATATTTTAAGATTCTAAAACAATAGTCAGTCTCAATAAACTTATCGACTCTCCAATATACTTGAATAATTGCCGTTTAATTATTTTTTATGAGATTGATTTCCAAAAAAAATATTGCAACCAAAGAAACAAACAACCAGTTACACCAATATGCATAATTTATCTATATGGAAGGCATTTTCTCAAGATGGCTCTCAATTTAACAGTTCAATAGTTTTTTAATATTTTTAATTAGCAAAAACACAAATTCGTAGTCAATTTTTTATTGTAACCTGTCAGTTCTTTCTTGGGACAATCGGGGTTTCAGAGTCCGCACCACTTGGTTCTCAAATGGGACAATCGGGACGATGACATTTACTTGAAAATTGGGCGCGACTTTTGAAATTTTGAAAACTGTGCGCGAGTTGACGATTTGTTTGACAGGTTAATGTCGTGAGTCAACAGAGTAAACAAATTTATTTTCAGACAAATTGGCTAAGTTAGTTATCTATAAGTCTATCACTATAAGAGTTGCCAGAGATGTGATATTACAATAAACTATAATAGATAACATACTAAATCTTTATTTATTATTCCAAATTAAAACAACAAGATAAGTGAATTTTACCGAATTTCGTGATGCATTGCTAGTTGCCTTGATATTTAAGTAAGTCAGTAAAGATGCATACAATAAAAAAAACGTTTAAGTTCTAGTTTGGCCGATTACCTATATGCTAAAATTAAATAACATTTGGTTACATACAGCACAACATTATTGATCAATTAATCTTAGGAATAAATTTACTAAACATGGATTTTAAACAAATGGACCAACTAAGCTTAATAACTTACTAAATAAATTTTAATGGTTGTCACATAGCTATTAGGTACATGCCCTGCGCTATCTTTAGGACACCAAAATCTGAGGACCCCACAAAATATAAGTTCATTTGAGAAATTAGTACTTAAAATAAACAATAAGATAAAAACACAATGTGCAAATCAGGACCCTATGATACTTTTAAATCTAAATACAATAAAAATAATTTTAAATTCATATATAGGTAGAAATATATCTATTTCTGATGAAAAATACTTAAAGGTAATTTTTTTGTAAAATCATATTATTATTCAGTTTTAATATTAAATATAGAAAATTCAATCTGTTAGAATTTTTGGCTTTGTTATCAAGGAACTAAATAAACTAACGTGGGTGGGCACCATCTCACTCTGCATTAGGGTTGCCAAATCTATAAAACCTCCAAAATTTCATAACTCATTGCAGGTTCAAACAGTGACATTACTATCCTTGGTATTTATTATATTAAAAAAAACTCTAGGCACTTCAATGGGCAGCATTTTTCAGTACACACAGGCATCATTTGGAAGAACTAGCATGCTATTATCATGAATGAACTTATAGCTAACACACCCCAAACACATAATCAAATCCATTTCCTAACACCAATCATAAGATCTGATTTAAGATTTGACAACCCTATGGGTATATGAGTATAGTTAGAAATAAGACCTTAATTTAAAACCATTGTGTGAGAAGTTGAAATAGATTTTACTAATTTCATATATTATGCTATAGTATAAATGCTAATAAAGCATAATAATGCCACTTAATAGGATATTTCTTATATTTAAGCTTCTAAAATCTTTCTAGCATTCAATATATTACATCTTATATTAACACAAAAACACCCTACCTATGTTAATAATGGTGTATAACTGAATAACATTAAAATTTGAATCTTAATTACAATATAATATAATGATAATGTTGAATGTCAAACAGCAATGCGGGTACATATTTGATTAATTCACGTTTAAACAACTTAATTCAGTTGCCCTTTTTCAGTCTCATGAATTGTATGTACATATTAAACATAATTTAAGATTCACATAGTAATATTATATTGGTGTTAAATAGATTTGAATTTAATTATTATCACCTGTTCAGTCAACACTGACATAAAACTAAAATTTAAAACTGTGCTGACTCAATTATTTTGTCAAAAATGGTTAGGTTAGGTTTATATGAAATCATTTATTCTTCATATACGTATATATAAATCTGAGATGTCATAATTTCATAGAACAAAGACATATAATACATAAATTCATAAATACCTTTGTGAAATCATAACACAATAATATATTATTATTCCTTGTACATATATGTATATATATTGTATTAATAATATATGCATGTGTATTATTACTATGCATAAATAACAAATTAAACATTTAATCTGCTATATAATATTTATAAAACAATTTAACAAAATGCTATTTACAATAATATATTATTTATGATTCTTAAGGCATTTAATTTAATATTTCTTATAGTTTATACAAAAACATATAAGACTATTTTCAATGCATTTTAAATTTTCACGACATTTATTGCTCCTCACTATAGGTATTTGTTTATTGTTAATGTATTTAATATTATTGCTTCAAAACGGAGCAAAGCTGTAGTCCTTTATCACAATATACAACTATTTGGTCAAAACCGAACTGTACACAAGAATCATTCCTGTTTTTTTACACATAATGCAACCTTTTGGAATGCAGCTGGTGACAATGGGTAGTGAGACTGCTATAGCA
The DNA here is from genome assembly GCA_951361185.1 of Ochropacha duplaris. Classification (NCBI taxonomy): domain Eukaryota; kingdom Metazoa; phylum Arthropoda; class Insecta; order Lepidoptera; family Drepanidae; genus Ochropacha; species Ochropacha duplaris. The sequence continues at coordinate 2,930,218 of OX592704.1, read as the reverse complement.
CATAGCAGTCACTTATTCTAAAAATATATTAAGTTAAAATGACAAACCGACAACTTCCTTTGATATATAGTAATATAAAATCTAAAAGGTTTATTAACGCTATAAAAATGATAATGTGCTATTGAGTCTATTTTTTTGACAGAAATTAATAATGTAACAAACATTTTCAGTATCTTAGAAATACCTACAAAACTTACTTTGTAACTTACTTTTATTAAACTGTTAATATTTTAGAATTGACTATAGTTTAGTTTCATTTACATAAATACTTTCTTATAATCAGTAGACCATAATAGTTCTGTACTAGATATCATTCACAACTTACTTTATCGAAAAATCACAATTTATAACAATATTATGGTACTTAATATTAAATTATAAACATTAACTTTAGTTAAGTAAGTCACTTGACTTCTTTCTTTACAGTCACAGTCTTTTCTGAGGGTTTAACTGGTGGCTTAACTGTGGATCATTTCTTCTTCCTATCCTGGGTACACTTAGGGCAATACCACTTGCCTTTGGGTTTGATCTTAAGATCTACACATGCAAAGTGGAACCACTCAATGGGGCAGTCAGGATTATCACAGCCAATCATCTCACCATATGACACTTGGTGACACAGACAGTATGTTGGTTCATTCGGGTCTACAGGCATGTCAAGAACATCACTTGGATGTGCCATACCCGCAACTGAGTCCAGATCAGCATTTTCTTCTTCTTCCTTTGTAGCATTTGCTGTGGTCGCAGTTTTACGGGCCTTCTTTTTAGCCACAGACCGTCCTGTTGTGGCGGCGTCATCTTCACTAGACGCCGCAGGGCGTTTCTTTTTCCCAGATGTAGCAGCTGCCTTGTCACTACCCTTATGTTTCTTCCTACCTTTCTTCACAGTTGTAGTGTTGGTTTCCTGGTCAGCAGCGGCTTGTTGCGCAGCCCTGGCACTCATCACTTTCTCCTGAATTTCTGATTCGAAGCGCGCGAGGTCAGAGTCAAGGCGACGAATATGTTTGTCGACCAACTCATATGTTTGTATCGCCAACTGAACCTTATCATCACCGTACTCCTTAGCTTTATTAAATAGACCTTGAATTGTATTTACCTTTTCTTTCTTGGTCTCTTCGTCCATTTTTGGAATATTTGGTAGCAACTCATCAGCCATAAGGTCAATTGTCCTCATTAACCCGTGCGCTCGGTCATCGAGGTCCCGCATTAATTTGAAGTTCCTTTGCAATTCAATCGGTAAATGCTGGAGACTATCCAGATAATGCTCCAAATAAAGAGCCGAAGTCATTTTATAATATTTCGTAACGACGCGAAATGAAAGTGCGAAACGAGAAAGAAAACACAATAATTTGGTTTTCCCTGGAAAATTAAACTTATTAGTCAACCAAAAATAACGCGACTATCTATTTAGTTTAACATAAACTAAAAACTTTAATTTATAACTCGGAAAAACTTAAAATGCATTTTTTTGAATATTCCACTATCAATTTCTTCTTTCCACGAGCGAGAGCGAGAGCGATAGTGAGCGATAGTTCCAATTGTAATTGCCAAGCTTAAAAAAAAAACATTTTATTGCAGCACTCACCCTAAAGTGCCTTAGCTAGCTACATATCAGTAATCTGTGCCTTACGCACGGATAGTGCTGTACGTCCACCTGTGACGTCCACTTTGGCCCTATCAAACGGAGCCGTGCCGAGGCGGACCCGGTGAGTGATCCTTAGAGCAATAATAGAATTAAGTTGATTTTGTAAAGGTTTTTGGCTTGGTATTTAATATTTTAAGTTTTTTTTCAGTTTTGATATTCTTCGTTAATGTTATAGTCACTTTATAATGTAGGGGAGGCGAATAGGGGATTTCGGGATTTACTCGAGCGCGACAGATTAACATAAGGGGGGCAACCTTGCACCTTGTGAAGTATTCTCACCAAATCTGAGCCTTCTATGTAGTGTCGAACGCCTAGGGTCGCCCGTCAGATTAGTAAAACAAAATCGATGGTTTGAAATACTCGAGCGCGTCAGATTAAGGTAAGGTAAGTTAGTTACATGCAAAATAGTGTACATTTCAATAATCTGACAATTTGGGCGTGACGAAAGAAAATTGGAGACTCGCAAAGTTGCAAAAAAAAAACGTCACCTGGATTTTCTCGAGCGCGATTAGTTTTTTTTTATTTTCAAGGAAATTAGTCACGAATCACGGAAATATCTTAATCTGCCGATTTGCACAAGCCGAAGTAGCTAAAATCATTATTAAGTGTATAGTCCAGGAATATTGTGAGTTTCACCTCAGAATGAGAGATAGTCAGCTATTAACTTGTATAAACCTTTATTTTAACACCCTAAAACTTGTCTCAAAAGCTACATATCTTAGGGTGCCCGCGACTACTGATTTTTCAAGGTCAAAGGTCAAAAAATCATTTATTGCAAATATCTCGTTTCCTATGGGTTTTTTGGTATATGTATTAATAATAAATATTGTAGAAAATTAAATTCTCTACAACTTTTGCACAAAAATTATTTCGATATCTTGAACCATTTTCGAGATTTCGATATTTTTTATATTTTTTTTTTCAAACCGTCAGATTAAGGAAATCCCTCAACATAATTGTCAGATTATGGGTCAGTACAACAAGGCCATCAAGAAGAACCGTCTGTATAAAAATCTGACGCGCTCGAGTAAATCAAGGTCACGATTTTTTTTTGCATTTTCAAAAATCGGCCCTGACTGATGGTCGCGTCCAAATCGTCAGTCTTTAAAATAGGAGCTACTGGAGGGTTCACTTAACATCCCTTATCAATGTCTGACGCGCTCGAGTAACTTTTTTTTTAAAATATTTTCGACCCCTTCGTACGGCCACCCCCACCACGCAAAACGGCAGATTATTATTTTTCCGTTATCAGACAGACGTGGCGCGACTACCCTATTAATATCTGACGCGCTCGAGTATTTCTTGGTGACTGTTTTTTTTTACATTTTTGAAACCCTGTAGACGCTTCCCCCACCGCTGAAGGGGAAAATATCACATAACCTTTTTTTCTTTATTCCACCTAATCTTCAAATTCCAGTAGGTACCAAAGACGCTCGAGTAACTACAAATTTAGCATCATTGCCTCCCCTACATAATATATTCCCTGTAAAGTCAGTCCTCATCCGTACAAGTCCGGTCAGGTTTTAGTGAAATTGGTGGCCAGTCTACTAAAACTTTTCACTGACTTTTTGGGGACAACTTGAAAAGGGACGAAACACGGTTTCATTTAATTTCACTTCACTTGTGTACTTAGATTTATCTGTCTTGGATAAAACATCACCATTCAAACTTGAAATACATGATTTAGGCAATTTAGAGGTAACGTCACTTCTCAAGTTCCCGCCAAGAAATCTAGTATCGTAAAAGGAACCACAGACACAAGATACTATAGAGTTAAAGATTGACTAAAGTCTTCGATCAACAATAGCTATTGTTGATCGAAGACTTTAGTCAATCTTCTAAAGTTTATTACTGTCACTTCACGAGTTTCCGCCAAGAATTATTTCTAAATGGATAGGTTAGGTTAAATACCTACTTGAAGCAAATACCTAAGTACCTATATTCTTTGATTAAGGGATAGTATTTTTCTATGAAATAAAACAGCTTACATATTTTTTACTTAGATTATATTAGCAAATAAACAATTTATAAAATATTCTCTTATTATGTTATTAGACAATGATAAATTACTTTAGTCCAGGGATTCGAAGCACTTTTTGACATTAGCAGTCATTAGTTACAAAGTAATATTGCAGAGTTGCTTTTGCAAACAGTATAGTGAAGTATTTTGCAGTCATATAATATGTATAATACAAAATATGGCAATGAAGTTAATGACCCTAAATAAATTCCAGCGATTACAACAACTTGCTTCAGATTTTAATATTAAAACATATAAACATTTAAGAAAAAATGCAAATAAATAGTTAGCAATTGCTTTTTTACGGCAAAATAACGTGGCGTTTACGTAATCTACATAATATAAAACATGCTTTATTCATTTCCTTAAGAGCTATAATTACATTTCTTACTACTAGTCGTGATCATTTACGTACATTACACTACTATCCTACAGGCTGCTCATACCAAATGTTACGCAACGTAATGTTTACATTATCTAAACAAAATAATTATTATGAATGAAGTAACGTATTAACTTTTTGTGGATTACATAAACGTTTCATATTCAAATTCACAATTAAATTACCGAAAAATGGTAAAGAAATATATACAAAATGGCGGGATTACTGTCATGTAAAATATACAAGTAAAAAAACTATAAGTAATGAAAATAAGGAAAATTCATCCTTACTAGATACTTTATAAGTATACAGAATACCGATTTAATTTTCATAACATCACTATCTAAAAATAATCATAAGGTTTGAAAGGTACACAATACAAAATGTAAACTTATTCCTAGCTAGGTACAACACTACATATTTAGACAATTTGGTACACATTCGTTGCTCATTTTAACATAGTAAAACACCGTTGCGTGGGGATAGTGAGCAACCAAAAAACACGGGAATGTATAAAATATCTTTAAGAAATGCAGTAGTTAGTTTACTATCAATCAAACCTGCAGGCTTTGTATAAATAGAGAACAGAAAGAAACGTTTGAGATTCCTTTCCTAACTACAATTATATAAAATACATTGAACATACAATATTCTATTATCCGACGAATTAAAATACAAAGGTAAACATGGAAGTTATTGATTTAAATCCAATTAAAATATATCGATATAATTGGCACTACATATACAGGTCACATAATATGAAATTACAAAAATCTAAATTTATATTGTTTTAGAAATGCTTATTACAATGTAGGTATAGGCGTCTAAATATTACTTTAGTATCCTAAGGATATCTAATGAAAACAATAGTTCATAAGTATTATGACAATAATTTTACGTGAGTACAAGAGAAACACTTCAAATTATAGGTGATGCACCAATAGATATAAATCAAATTCATAATGTGGACTAGCAATATCTTAATTATTTCAGTGCTATATATTTTTCATTTATTTTACCCCTCAGCCCGCAGACAGGACAAAAATACCTACAAAAAAATAGAATTTCAGGAATCGCAATTCAAGTTATTAACGTGATTTCACAACCGTAAAAAAACAGTTTTTAAAGTGTATGGTGTAACTAACAAAACACCATGTGGTGCACCATGCAATTAATAAGATTATGTTCAGGTGGACTTAGTACAAACGCATACGAGAAATTCAAATATATTCTTTGCTTTATATTTAAAGTATGCCAACCGAAATAGGAAAACCGTTAAATAATTTTTATCATGCCATCATTGTAATTAGGGAAAAAGTAGATAGATATTTTTATTTTTAATACTACAATCTAACCGTTCTCGCCACTACTGTATTCATAAGTGTATATTTTTGGTTTAATATTAAAAAAAGAAACATTTGTCTATTCCAACTGCCCCCATAAACTTGATAAATATGTATATCGTTTCAATACACCATACAACTCCCATATTACTCTAAGAACAACGGATTATATGCCTTAGTCAGGGCAAAGATTAAAACTCTACTTTGGCCCTGTTTACATTACACTGTGATTAAAATACATAACACACATCAAGCAAGGTATGGTGAGCCGACATGGAGCTTAAATCATTGGTATAACGCATATAATCCACTGTTAATTACTTAACGTGTTGAAGTTAGAAAATAGCCCCCTGATTATGTGAAATATATTATTCCATGCACTGCACCAAGTAACTTACAATACAATCCTGCGACCTTCATTTTATATAATGATTTATCTGGCTACTCAATAATAAATGCAGTCCTATTAATTGATTACATAAATTCAAGACAAAACTCTTTATATTATGTTTTTGATTACATAAATTCAAGACAAAACTCTTTATATTATGTTTTTTATTTACTAAGTAGCCAAATGTTCAATAATACCGACTATCACAATAATCATGCATGGAATAATGTAAGTAAAAAAGGCGAATTCACTAGACGAGCGTTTCGTACTTATCTAAAACGTGACCTTGGTTGTTTTCGTCGCCGTGCGAGCGAGACCGCGGGCGAGGGGTGGTCTCGGCGCCTGCGCTCTTGGCTCGCGTCTTTTTATCATGACCACAAGTGCAGGCGACTGAGGTCTGACGTTTCAGAGTTTGGGCCCGCGCGCCGGCCCACTGGGGGTCTAGAGACTCGCTTCTTGCATACATTTGACGTTTATTCCGACCCATAGTAGCGTGGGAGAATGACACACTCTGACCGCTATCGGAGGAGGGACGCATCGACTCACTTCTCATGCAAACGTTGCCGCCGGCGCGACGGAACGAATCCAGAACCCGCTCCTCGATCTCCTCTATGTCTTTCTTTTTAACGAGCCATATCTCCTCGGAACCCCTCGTGAAGTAACTCGAGCCCTTACTCACCGAGTACTTCTCTTTGTTTTTAAATTTACATGTCTTAAAATTATTCTGAGTATTTACATCGTCGTTGGCTTTGTGCAAGTCTCTCGCGCGAGCCGGGTCGGGCGAGGCGACATTTCGAAACGCAGTACCGTGCGAGGGAAACTGGTCGCCTATCTTGGCGCCGAGGCTCGGGGAGCGAATGGTGACGTCGACCGGCGACGGCATCGGCTTGAACTCCGGTTTTATTATTCTTTGAGGCTCCGGACGTATTTTTTCTGTTTCGGTGGAGCTACTATCGTTTCTCTGCCACTTTGCGGCGATAGAGTTCGTGGTACTTTTGCTTGGCAAGCTCTGTTGCCTCTCGATTGACGTTGCAGGCTTTTCTACGTGGGTAGAATTGAGGTCGAAATGAAGGTTATCTTTAAAAGGCGTGGCGGGAGGCGGCAGGTCCTCCTTGGAGTCGGAGCCTAGTCTTTCAGAGCGGGATCGTCCGCGGACGGACCCGGGGCGCGACAGCCTGCCCGTAGTGCTGCTTGCGTCCTCGGCAGCTTTTTCAAATTTCTTAATTTTATCCCCCACACCATTAGTTTCCTCGCTTTTAGCAAGACTGTCACTGGTTCCCGTTTCATTTTTATTCGTTTCGGAGACCACATCATTTTTATCAACAATCTTATTTTCGACAGTCGCTACTAGAGATAATTTTTCTATTTTAGCGGGAGCCTCCCTTGTCGCCGGCGTCTCCCTTCTAAGAGTTTTTGTGAACAAGTTTTCCTCTCCTTTCGAGTCTGCCCTTTTGAACTTATTAGCAGATATGGGAGGCGATGTTATTTCCTTCGGCGACGACACGGTTTCCTTCGTCGATAAGGTGATAGTCTTCCTCGGCGGCGACTCGATTTTAGCATTCGGAGGAGAAACAGTTTCTTTCGGAGAAGAAGGTTCCTTCGGCGAAAACGGCGGAGTGGGAAGCTTAATCGGCGGCGAAGGTTCCTTCCTCGGTGGCGACAACACCAGAGGAGAAGACATTTTCGGCGGCGAAATCACTGTCACCTCCCTTTTCGGCGGCAGGGGAACTTTCGCTTTGACCGGCGACTCGCACTCAATTTTGCGCGTCTTCGCTTCAATATCACGACTGAGGAACGAGGAGTTCCTAACGTAGCTGTCGTCTGTGGAGTCTTCATCTCGTGTTTGGTGTATGGTGATGACGTGTCCGTGGGTGGCGCTCGGGCGACGCGGAGGCGGCGCGGGGGCAGGTGCGGGGGCGGCTACGGGTGTGGCAGCGGGTGCAGGGGCGGGGCCAGGAGTGTTCGGGAGCGGGGCGCGGCGTCACGCTCGTGACTCGGTCCACTGGTCGGAGTCGTCCGAGTCCGAGTCGGCCCCGCTGCTGGTGTCGCTCAGCTCGACGGCCACCCGGCGCGCCAGTATCGACGCCACGTCCAAGAAGGCCGGCACGCCGCGGAGTGTGTCGTATTTTCCCGCACTCTCGTCGCCGCGCTTGTCCACTTTGCGGAGTTTTATGCCTGTAAGTAGTTTACGGTTAGATTGTTGTGTGATGAATATGGTTGGGTCGATCGCTTTGTTAGATTTCGGATTTAATGCCAGAGTTTTATACACTTTACATTGATTACTTTAAATTTCAATACAGAAAATGAAAAATTCTAAAATAACAATTAATAATTTAGATATTTTGTTCGTTTGACATATTCCACTAAATTTTTTGACAAAATATAACACCCAAAAATTTAAGAGCAATAGAACAATCCATCAAAGCGACCAACCCATAAAGAAAACCAAAAAATAAAATCGGTCGTCGAACAAATCGTACCCAACCCACCGTCGCGTATAGCCTTCAGTAGATCGGAGCGTGGGTCCGGCTGCGGCTCGGCGACGGCTCTGGGCGGCTTGAGAGCGGACGCGCCGCGGAGTAGCGAGCCGGGGGACGGCGGGCGGGGACGGTCGTCGGCGATGGGTGGGGAGAGCGGGGAGGGCGGCGAGGATGGCAGGGCGGGCGGGGGCGGCGGCGGCGGGATCACCTCCGACATGCACTCCGGCTCATCTGATGACATCATGCCTGTCGGATATAATTTAAGTCATAAATCCCGCCATGCGCGAGTGGGACTTGAGCACGGAGGGTTCCGTCTTATAATTAAACCAACATATTTTTTTTTCATATATCATCATTTTCAATGTGCGTATGTGTTTTTTTTATTTTTTTTTTGTGGCAATACATTACTTTTTTATTTATTTTATTTATAACTCAAAATGAACAATAGATTATGCGCCACTGTACAAGTAGTAGAACCGATATACATTAGTCCTACTCATTGATATCTAATAACTAAAGATAAATAATCACAAGCAAAAGTTCTCTCAAAACTGTCTCAAGTTGTGTTGGGTAATACTAGTTAATATTTTTATGTTGTATTCACAAAGCTATGTACAAAAGGCAATAAAATTTTACGACTCATACGTCATGTTTACCTTCGGAGCATTCAAATGCTACTAGATTAAAGAGTACCCAAATGTTCGAGTCATTCGGTATGGCCATTTTTTGTCGCTTGTTGTTGTTATTGTGTATCTTCAGTTATTTAGATATCAAAGGTACTAGTTATTATAAATAAACCAAAAACATTACATGTAAAATTTGAGTACCAAGACTCATAAAAAGCTCATAACATATTCGCTGTAAAAAAAATATCAGATCTCAAGAAAAGCCAAGCCCCTAAGCTGTCTTTACTAACCTTTGTTTAAAAAGTATGACTTGACGCTTTCATATATCTATTGCATATTGACGACTGGTGACGTAATTTCTTACCATAAACAAATCCACGGACCACCTGGCCAATATGGTAAGAAATTAATATTATTTTTTGTTTGTTTTGTCAGGTTTTTTTTTTATTCTGGATGCCGAAGGTGGTAAGCACACAAAGCCTAGATGTGAACTGGCTCTCAAATGCAGCTGTCTGTCCGAACATACCGATAGGTGCTTGTCGACAGATTTTCAACTTGAGGGTGGTAGCCAGCCAGTCGGATACTACAAAGTACCCTACCACCGTGCTATGGTTTCCTCACGATGTTTTCCTTCACCGAAAGCTCAAGCTCATTGTAGGATTCGAACCCACGACCTTCGCCGCGGCATCGGACGTCGCTACCACTGAGCTATCATCGCCCACCAGGTGTACTAACGTGCCCCCAGATATAGGACATGAATAATATAATCCTAAATTGCAACTTGATTTCAAAGGTTGAGATCCTTAAACTGTTCAAACAGTCTTTGTATAGAAGCTGATTTCGTAGTATAATTTGTTTGTGTAGAAGAATCTATAGAAATAGTGTTTACCAATAACAGCATGCATATTGTCAAGATGAGCATCAAGGGCGGTGCGATGTGGTGGAGAAGCGCCGTTCATCATGGGAGGTGATGTGGTGCCCTCTGGCGGCGGCGGCGGCGGTGGCAGCGTTGATCTACATTGATAATAAAAAAGTTAGTGGGCTGAAAATACCATTGTGTAACGTGAGTATTTACATTAAATACCGACCAATTTATCTGTGAAGTGGCACTGCAGCCGTCATGTTGAAAACGTCATTCAACTGTCAGTTATGAGTGTGGCCAGTCATATCCCATAAATTTGGCTAATTTTTGCAACTGGCAGTACAATAAAACGAACCTACGACAATAATTGATACGACATAATATAGTACAGTACCTAGTGGGCGTGTTTAGGTGCGATGGGGTGGGCGAGGCGGCGTGACCGGCGGCTAGGGGCGCGAGGGGCGCAGGGGGCGCGGGCGGAGGCACCGAGGGCCGCGCGCGCCGCGGGGTGCCCGCCATGCTGCCGCCGTATATCGGCTCAGCCACTGACCCGTACGGACTCTCCTCAGTCACCACTAAACAATACACACTATTTATAACAACTAGCTTTTGCCCGCGGCTTCGCTCGCGTTAATTTTTGGGTAAAATAGATCTAATTTTCACGATCCTATATTTCTTATCAGTGAAAGATGAAATTAATAGTAAAAAAAAAAACATACCATGTCCATTGCCAGTGAGTCTGATCTGCCTGTTCTGTTGGTTCTCTATCTCTATGGAGTTGGGTCTCGCGGGCTGCGACGACGCTCGGTTCTGTGACGTTCTATAACCACCGTCTGTCACAGTTGTCGCTGAAAGTTACATACAGATAGAATTAACTATTTTCATGATGTTTTGCTACTAAGAAGGCTAGTGTCCTGGGTCAATAAAAATAAATTCGTCCGTCGGTAAGATATACGTATCCAATTATTTTTTGGTAATCTAACTGACGGACTAAATAGATTATTTTAGGATACTATTGTAAGTGATGTGACCAATGGTGGCCATTTAACATAGCTTAAAAGAAATCTAGCTCCTTCGTACGGCTACCGAAACGTGGGCGAATTAAAAAGCATCTATGTGAGAAGAATATTTAACAGCCAGAAACATTAAAAACAATCACTTAAGCTGGATACTCACTGTTGTATATCGGGTCCGGCCGGTACACCTGCGTGTCGATGTTGTAATTCCTGAGGTCAGCGGGCGCCATGATGTGCTCCCCGCGCGTGACGGCGGCTTCACGCTGCCTGTCACGCGTCGAGTGAACCGCGCGCACACGCCGCGTGTTGCCACCGCCGCCGCCGCCACGGGACGGGTGACGTACCTTTATTCGAATAAAGGTTCATACATAACAGCCACCGAAATGAGGACATTAAAAGAACAGTGGCAGGGCTCATTGCTCGATCAGTCAATAGAAGAAGCTCGCTCGTGACCTTTGAAAAAAAAGAGCCAGATGGTCCAAAAATATTTAAAAAATGTAACCTTGCTGAGTTTCTTGCTGGTTCTTCTCAGTTGAAGGCTGACTTCCGAACCGATGGTAACCTACTGTTTTATGCATGTTCAGCCATATTTTATTGTTAATTAAATCCTCTCCATCCAAAGGTTGCCTGGTAGAGATCGCTGTTAGTGACAAGGCCGCCCATTGTGACACTGACAATGCTATGTTTTCTATTTTGTTATTTTTTTAATCTAATGGTGTACCAATAAAGATTTATATCTATCTATATCTGTCTTCTGTAATTCGACCTTCATAAGTGCCCATTCAGGACCTAAACTGAATAAATGGTTTTGACTTTGACTATGGTTTATGAGTAGACAGCTCGGCAACTATTCTCTCTTCTCAATAGCAAGAGAGAACAATAGTTGAACCAACAACCTATTACAAAATTGCCTTTGACATACTACATGATATCTATCAGTCAGTCCGTCACTAGAAACTGCTGGATGCAAGCATGTCTTGGAAAACTATGATGGCCTATGTTCTGTAGTTCCTAGTCCGAATATGATATTATCTATATTATACCCCTTTCAATAAAGACTTTGATATACAGCTATCAATATGTTAATGAATGTAAAATTTAATAATGGCAGCATTGTTTAAACATATTTAAGATCCGATGTGACAAGTAGTCTCAGTGCCGGCTTTAAATATAGTGCAGGGTGTGCAGCGCACACGGGCGCAGGGTGTTAGGGGGTGCCGTCGCTCATGGCGCTTTCAATAGACCCTACGCCCATATTATGTAGATACTCTTGGGTAGTACATGAACAACCTAAGGCTAAAGAGTGCTCCGACTGACCTTTTTTTTGCTCGCCTTCAAGAGAGCGCCAGGGTATTTGAATGTACCCGGGCGCTTTTTTTTAAAATTCTGCATAGGCTTGTATTTGACTACAATCTCACTATGGTAATTGATGATGTGGCCGAAGATGGTAAGCACACAAACCCTAAATGGGAACTGGCTCTCAAGTGCAACTGTCGGAACACACCGACAGGTGCTTGGCGACAGATTTTCACCGTGCTATCGTTTCCTCACGATGTTTTCCTTGCCACATTTATTGTCGATATCTGTCAAAGTACGTAAAGAAATATCTATATTTTGTGTTTGTTACCTTCTTCCCCCTATCGTGTTGTATACGCTCGGTATCTTGCAGCATCTCCCTGCGCCACAGCTCGAAGAAGTAATCCGGGTCTGTATAGAACTTGCGCGCGTCCCGCCCGTCGTCCCGGAACTCGTTGAGTCTCTCGAGCGGCGGCGGCCGGTCGCAGCGGGAGTACGTCGCCAGCATCGCGGACGGCATCGTGTTGCGTGAGAACAGTTGCTGTTGGAATGTGCGCGCCGAACGGAACGCCTTGCGCATTTGTATGTCTTGGAGGGATACTGCAAGTATTAATGTTGTGTTATACAGTGTGTAGAGATACTAGCTTCCACTGAATTAGCAGCATGTCATGATAGTCATGTTACCAGCCAGAGTTATGAATATATTTTTTTTTATTCTGGATAAGCTTGTGTTTGACCACAATCTCCCATGGTAAGTGAACTGGGAACTGGCTCTCAAGTGCCGCTGTCGGAACACACCGATAGGGCTTGGCGACTGATATTCAACTTGAGGGTAGTAGCCCGCAAGTCGGGTACTACAAAGTACCCTACTTGAGGGTAGTAGCCCGCAAGTCGGGTACTACAAAGTACCCTACCACCGTGCTATGGTTTCCTCGCGATGTTTTCCTTCACCGAAAGCTCAAGCTCATTGTAGGATATGAGTAAGGATTGAATTCCGATATGACGGATAGAAGGGTCGAATGGAAGAAAAGTACACATTGCGCCGACCCCAAATAATTGGAAACAGGGCAGGTAGATGATGATTGATACTAGTTTCCGTCCCGCGGTATCAGCTGATTTCCTGAGGGAATTAAATTTAATATAGCTAATATTAAATGTTGCAATAATGTAGCTTTCCATTGGTGAAAGACTTTTTTCAATCGGTTCAATAGTTCCAAAGATAAGCGTATTTAATTAAAAGAAAAGAATTTCAGGCCTCTGTTGTCAGCGTGAATTATCCTGGTTTCAATTGCTATGAACTAAGGACCGTTTTTAATGTGTAGGTATGTGAATAAAGAAAATTTTATTTAGCGCCCCTAACACCATCAGACATCGCTCGCATTTGACATTACTGACATTAGTCAAACAGACATACCTTCCTCGACGCCAGAGTCGAGCTGCGTGACCTTGATAGCGAGCCTGTCTATCCGAGCCTGCAGCACGTTCGTCCTCTCCGAAAGGTTGCTCGCCTCCCGCGTCAGCTCGCCGAACATATCCTCCGCATGTTTCGACAGCGATGACAGCTGCCTGAAATAAACAGGATTATTTTGACATTTATTAATTAAAAGGTAGATTAGTGAAATGAAATTATATTATAAGTAAAAAACCTACACGACATGAGATCTTAAAAAATGTCTGACAAATTGTACTCTTACGCATACATAATAGCTTAATATTGCAAAATCTACACTACATTACGATATCTCATAAAATACGATAACACGATGGCATTTTTGCTGCAGCATGAATGCAGCTGTTGATGCCGTTCAATTAGGCTAATTAGCCACTTTTTAGCCTCCCGCTTTAGGAGCGTTTATAACCAATCTACTTTTTACTTATAATATCATTGAGTGAGATGGTAGAAAAATGTTCAATGTCAAATGTTTTGACATTCATAAATGCGTCTTATGACCTAAATAATAAACGACTGATTACTCTAACTAAAGAAAACCAATGTGCAATATAATAATATTTCATCTCTCAACTGAGAAAACCTACAATGTTAAGTGTGGAACATAATCATTTAAATTTGGGTTAGGGAAGCGGAGGACCCTGAGCTTAATTAATGATTATATTAGTAGGTACGTGATCAGTTAAGCAGTGACGTCTGTTTGTTAGAGTACATTACAGTTTCGTCATCATTTCAGTTTTGAACTACAAATTTTCCTGTTAGCAGGTTACGGTCAATATTTTAATCCTCATTTCCTATAATCATTCATAATATAATAAAATATAAAAACCAAGTATTTTTTCGCTTTTTTATCATACTACATATTTCGTTCATACGCAATTATTTAATACAAGCTCAACCCCGCGGTTTCACCTGCGTTCCCGTGGGATCTTTTCCTTTTTCGGGTTAATATATAGCATATGACACTCGCATATAACGTGGCTTTCTAATGGTAAAAGAATTCGCAAAGTCGGTTCAGTAGATACAGAGATTAGATAGAGCATCTGAAATAGCTGATGCTAATTGAATAGTGAGCTGACTGCCGATATTTGTAATATTGGAACTTCGTTTCGCTTGTTCGCCGTTTACATAGTTGAATGTCAAAGTGTCAAAAATCTCCATAGTAAACAAAATTTTCTAACAAATAACAAAATGGCAGCGCAGCGCACGTCAAATAATAACTTTTATAAGCAAATTTTTAATTCCTTGGGTTACATTATTGTAATTTACGTAGGGATCACAAATGAAAAAAAAAACATCATATGTTACTCGCCGATAATTTAGCTTGAACTTTTAAAATTGGTTTAGTGGCGTGAAAGCGTAATAAACATACAAACAAACTCACTTTCGCATTTATAATATTAGTGAGAATATAAGTATGTTTTATATAAACAAGGTTAAAATTTTAATGCTTTCAAAACGTATATAAAGTTGGATACGAAAAATACTAACTTAGGGACAGTTGATAAATGAATACAGAACACAGGGGGAGTTTCGAGTTGAAAATAGCGACCACTCGCGCATTCTGATTGACTAGCTACTATGACTCAACAAAATGCGACGTTATTGTGTGTGTGTGTCATACGATTGTTTGAGTCGTCAACGTAATATTATTCACAAGCGGCAAATACATCAAAGAACTCTTGAACTCCATATGTTTGATTTACACCTTCACAGTAATTGCCATATGAGAAGATATTTTAGATTGATAATATAATATGCTGTCCACCGCGGTTTCACCCGCGTTCCTGTGGATCTTATGTTTTCCCAGGATAAAAAATATAGCTGTTACTCAGGGATAGTAGTTTTTTAATGGTGAAAGAATTTTTAAAATCGTTCTAGTAGATTTTTAGTTAAATCGTAAGAAACATGGTGAAAGAATTTTTAAAATCGTTCTAGTAGATTTTTAGTTAAATCGTAAGAAACAAACAAAAATCATCTTTATCCCGAAAAGATCCTCGAAAATGGGCGGAAACCGCGGGAGACAGCTAGTGGTACATTAGAATGTATTTCAAATTGAGGTCTAGGTTTTGTATGCTTACCACCTGCATCCTATCCAAAGAAAAAGAAAGGAGTAGGTAGATCTAAGGATATGTCAAGTAATTATTATTATACCACTTGGTGTCAAACAAGCTTACGGCCAACCTATGAACGATTGCAACACTAAAGGCGTCACAAGCGAGTTGACGACCTTGCGCCTTCTTACTCCTCTTTTGAAGGACCCCATGCTGTAGTCTCTGTAGTGATAATTACCTGACAGTGTTAGCGAGCGTGCCATTGGTGACTGCTTCGAGTTCAGAAGGGACAGCGAGCCTCTCGGGCACGGTGCCCCGCGACACGTGCACCGGCTCCACGCAGCGCTTCGGCAGCGGCATGGCTGCGCGCGCGCACCAGCTACCTCGTATACATCACTGAAACATATTGCAATGGGTTAATATTTGATAGGATAAATATTGTCGACAAAGAATGATATGGGTGTCGTGTTTGGTTTAGTTCATTGGCACCGATGCCTCAGACTAATCGGTGCCGATGCGGTGCGGTGGCCCTAACCTAGCACTTGCGGATCGGTGTGACATTAGCCAACGTTATAGTTATTGGGGCTCTATATTATTAAAATGGAGGTAAAGAAAAGTTTGTAATGTAGAAGGTAATCTCTGAAACGACATCTTTTTATCTCGAAAACGCGGGTGAAACCGCGGATCGGAAGCTAGTTTTTTATAAACATGGTTTTTACCACCACTAGTATTTGATAAATTGCCATCGTACCTACTTAATCTCGAATTCCAAATAGTGTAGGTACCTACTTCCGCAAAGCTATTACACAGTTGCTATTATTATCGAATTAAATATTCACAATACACTAACGGCATATTATGACATGTTTGACAGCTATTTATCGCTTCATTGCGCACGTTAGTACTCT
This sequence comes from Ochropacha duplaris, assembly GCA_951361185.1. NCBI lineage: Eukaryota > Metazoa > Arthropoda > Insecta > Lepidoptera > Drepanidae > Ochropacha > Ochropacha duplaris. Next base: position 2,913,745 of record OX592704.1, on the reverse strand, counting down.
ATTAGCACCTTATGAGTTATGTCCGAGTAAAACATTGCCTGCGCGTGCGCCGTTCTTCGGCTCGTGAAAATGTCACTTTCCGGATTCCCGCTCTTTTCTTTTCCGTGAGTTTCCAGCAATTACTATACAAGTTATTAAGTGATCCACCGACGTGTGCGTTGTATGCCGTGACGGCCGCCATGCGTGAATGCCGCTCGTATCGTGGAAGTATGATTTAGGTTATTGTTCCGTTATCGCACATTTTCACTGTAAACTTTGCGGGAGACTTTGTACTGGTAATTATTAATATCACAATAAGTAAATATATTAGGTATGAATGATGTAATCAATTATTACTAATAATATAAATAAATAAAGCGTTGGAATTGCTCGATACAATTAAAAATGGTGGGAGGGTACTTTGTAGTACCCGACTGGCTGGCTACCACCCTCAAGTTGAAAATTTGTCGCCAAGCACCTATGGGTGTGTTCCGACAGCTGCACTTGAGAGCTAGTTTCCATCTAGGCTTTGTGTGCTTAACACCATCGGCCACATCATCACTTACCATGGTGAGATTGTTGTCAAACACAAGCTTATAAATAAAAAAAAAAAAGAATTTAAAAAATATTATATAAGTACTTAAATATATTATTATGTTAATTGCCCGCTTGTCCCCGAGTAAAAGCCATCTGGGGCAAACACCTTATAAATATTAAAAAAGCATTACTCCCGTTACTTTTTAATTCGGTATTAAAATACCTTTGTGGCTTCTATGTAGAATAATTGTATTAAAACGTCATGGATTTCAAAATGTCAGTGCCATTCGAGAGGCGATGGCGTGCCAAATCAAAATAATGTTATTGCACAAAGGTATAAATGATAGGTAACTGGCAACATTCACTTTGCACTAAAGGTTTTCCCACGTCCTCTTCACAAATAAACAAGAAATGATTCAAATATACATACAGTATAATTATATAGCATACATATAAGTTTAGCCCAACAAATCAGTACTTCAATATCATCAAAATTCATGCATTTTCAGTTTTCAAACTTTTATGCTTCATAATAAGTAATAGCCATGAAAATCGCAAATATGTTAAGTATTGATAAAAGAAACAGATGCAAAATCTAATTTGTCGAGGAGTATTGTAAGCTGTGACGTAACTTAACGCTCTAAATTATGCAAGCCGAACAATATGTGGGAGAAGACCGTATTACAATTGAATTTGAATAATGAGAAAGTCACGTAGTCGGGTCTCGGGTACCTACTGAATTGAGTCAAGTAAAAGCATTCGATCCACGACTTTGGGTAGCCTAGTCTAAATCCTGGTTATGATATGAATATAATAACTTTCACCTCGTAATTTTCCTATTCTAATTGTAGATTTTCAAACACGATAAAATACTTACGTCGATTTCATTTCTAACGAAAAATTACGGATTTCCTAGGGCAGGAATTTCGTAGGTATAGGTACTTATTATTTCTTAAACTCCTCAAAATTGTGGCTGGGCTGGTTGTTGGTGGCAAAGACCAAGATGGAGGGACCCACTTTGGGAGAGGCCTACATCCAGTCCCAGCAGTTGACTCAGAAAGGCAGTGCAATAATAAATAACAATAAGTTAAATACCAACTCTTACCTATATATACCAACTCTTTCTACCTACCTAGGAATATATTATGTGGCTGCTTCAGAATGCAAGCGTATTTACTACACAAGAACTGTAGTCCTTCTAAACAAGGTTTGACATCATCGGCTAATAAAGTTTCTTACGTCATACATAATCAAATGAATTTGAACCATACACCGTAATCAAATCATTCGCGATAACTTACAATTGCACAAAGAGTTCTGCTCTTAAATGAGCATGATATACTAGCTAGGTGAAAGGCAATGTTTACAAGTTTTTACAATACAAGGCTTTATCTTATAAATAAACGTAACTTTATTAAGGAAACAAAGAATAGTAAACAGCTGTGCCATTATATACCTCATGGATACTTATTGTAGTTATGCAAAATTATGCAGAATATTATCTGTTTTCCAGACAGCACGGTATACGGAGCCAAGTTCAGATTTGAAGGAATTAATGTACCAAATTCGATAATAAATCCTTAAACCAAATGGCTACAAGAATGAACAATGTTCTTCAATTAATACAAAAATATTTAGACAGATATATAGCTCTTTATTGTATACCAAAAATATAAAGATATTCATATGTAGATAGAAGATAATAAATGGGCGGTCTTATCGCTAAGAAGCGATCTCTCCAGACTCCAGACAAGGTATTATTAGGAAGTTACATACAGATACTTTTTTTACTTTATATAGGCTTGTTTGACCAAAATTAGACCATAGTAAGTGATGATGTACCCGATGGCGGTACCTTATTAAGCCTAGAAAGAAAAAAATGTTCTCAAGTGCAGCTAATAGACGCAACAACATGTAGTATTATTTAGCACGAAAATACGGATGTAGCTATTTGTCTGTGAGAATGTGAGTATACTGCCGGCTGCAAGAATTCAAAATGAATAGCTGACCTCGAATCGATTGGAAGACATAACAATAATGAGTCTAATTCAAGAAGACCAATTGATTTTGACAAATGGTTTTTTTTTAACTCATTCCATTTATCTAATGAATTTAGCATCAAAAGTTTGATAGTCATATTAAATTTCTGAATCTATGTCAGCCGACTAACGATATGACGTCACTGTATGTTATCCTACATGACATACTAGACTTCCTCTAAACAGATGTCCTCAATTAGTATAAACTGCAGTCGCTTGGTTTAGATTCTAACAAGACAAGATGTCCGTTAGCTTGATGTCTATCTACGTATTTTCCTGATAATTTCTGTAACAAAATCAGGCATCTCTATGTAACCTCAAATTGCTTTCTAATGTTTTATTTAGTTAGGTTATTTCGGAACGATCTTCATATTCATTCACAAACAACAAGACATAATCTGGAGTAATTACAGTATTTGGAATTGTTCTAATACTTTCAGTACAGAAACCAACATATTATCAATGTTTGTCAAATAAGCGTTACAAATTATATGGGTTCATTTGACCTCATTAGGTAAGTATTCGCAATGATGTAATATTTTTAGCATTAGTTTAATGACGTTCTATTAATTTATGTAAGTACCTAAATATAGAGAGATTATTTAATTTCTTTTAAATATTAAGTAAGTACCTACTTAATAACAAAATCATTTACAGGTATTCGTAAAATAATCCTTATTCATATATCTTAATATTATACATAATCTCAAAAAACACAACCTACTTTAACAATTATTTCAACTATAGTAAGCTACGTTATTATTGAGTAACATGGGCCATAGATATTTTATTTTATTTTTGAGTGAAACCGCGGGCCGGAAGTCTAGTGTTGCCTGCCATACAATTTTAGAACACCGACCTGATTCTGCTAATAAAAACAGTTTCGGCATTTAGTTATATTAAAATGACAGATATTAGACCCATTAATATTGAGAAAGAGAAAATACGATAATAAATAACTTAGGAGATGGGAGCAAGACTGCGTAGCAACTGTTAAAGTATGCTAAGCCCATAACCGATATAGACGGCCACGTGATCACTTGCCATGGTGAGATTGTGGTCAAACACAAGCTTATCCAGAATTAAAAAAAAACTGGCCAAGTGCGAGTCGGACTCGCGCACGAAGGGTTCCGTAAAAAAGGCAGAAAAAATCGTGTTTGTTGTATGGGAGCCCCCTTAAATATTTATTTTATTTTTAGTATTTGTTGTTATAGCGGCAATAGAAATACATAATTTGTGAAAATTTCAACTGTCTAGCTATCGCGGTTCTTGAGATACAGCCTGGTGACAGACAGACGGACATACAGCGAAGTCTTAGTAATAGGGTCCCGTTATTACCCTTTGGGTACGGAACCCTAAAAACGATTCCCAATTTTCAGACATTCTGATACCACGTTACAAAACCAAGGTATGAATCTATTCAACCAATTTCATTTGTAAATGCTCCATATCCATCAGAACACGCACCGTCGCCTGCCATGATCATACATACAGACAGTGTGGCGGCAATGTACCTACCTAACCTACACATGAAGTGCATGCGAGTGGGCGAGATCAAATTGACACATCCTGTGCTAATGCATTCGTAATCGAACGACTCGTGCTATCGTAATCTGCAGGATTAGGGATAGATATCTAGAAAGAAATACAAATGTGTTTACAAAATTTTACCTAGATCCAATAAGTAAAAAGGTAAGATAGGTTACCTACACAACATTTGATTTTAAAAATGGCTGAGAAAAACTCAACATTGCAATATCCACACTAGGGCATGAATCTCGGAATCTCGGAATATCGCAATATCGGAATCTCGGAACGTAAGTTCCGATATTACAATTCCGATACTGAGTGATCCAATATCGATATCGGTAAATTTTTTCTACATTTTGAGTTTTAAACTAAACCTATAATTTAGATCCTTATGTACTCCTGATTGCAATTGCACAGCTTCCCAGCATTACCGCAATGCTTAAACAACGAAGATTGAGTTGGCTGGAGCATGTGCACCGAATGGATGCCACTCGTTTACCAAGACGTGCCCTATTGAGCGAAGTTGCTTTCGCCAAGAGAAAGGTGGGAAGACCTATGTTACGTTTCAAGGACTGCACTAAACGCGACATGGTGGCTTTCGGGATCAGGCCTGGGAAGTTGGAGGACCTGGCTGGCAACCGCAGCGGGTGGAGGAGGTTTCTGGTTTCAGAATTTAGCGGCCAAGCGTGAAAAGAGACACATGAGTGCTAGATTCGCATCACCAACTCAGCCATCGAACGGCCCTCAGTATAGGTGCCAAAAATGTGGACGCTGCTGTCGCTCCCGTATCGGACTGTATAGTCACTCCAAGGCCTGCAACACGGACGCTGTTTAGATCATCTATTTAAGATGTATAAGGCCCTTTATTATGTACTCCTGATATCCTGTCACTCAGAGTTGCACAGAGTACATTTTGATCAGTTGCGCTCATGAACTGTATAAGTTTAGAAGTGTTTGTTTGTGTTTTATGTGGCTACGATGTAAGTACAAAACTACAAAGTACCACTTATTCCCGTACAAAAGGCGAAAGCTCGCGGTGAAGGAGCACCATTATATAAAACAATTATTTTCTTTGCAGGGCTTCATCAAAAAATAAAGACATACTCAGAATTTCTGAACAAACGCTCATCAAATGTATGGGATCATTTTCATAGATCGGATGACGGCCAAACAGCTAAATGCCAGATATGTATAAAAAAAACTAAAAACGACTGGTGGGTCTACAACATGCTTGCACACACATTTACGAACTGTGCACGCAAATATCACTGCAGTTGGAACCCCTTCATCGGAGAGTGCTCCAAGCACATCAACAACATCATCACAAGATCACACACCCAAGCTTACTAAAAAACGGAAACTAATGACTTCAGGTCTTCAGAATCAATGGAAGCTATTGTTTCTCGAATGACCGCTTTAAAATACTTTAAATGGTGCAAGTTTCAGATTATTTTCTGAAAGTCAAGATCTCCGGCAACTCTTCAAAAAAACGTGGATACGACTTACCGAAAACGTCAAATACTATTGCGAAAATGGTTCTTGAACATGCCGAAAAAATCAAATATGAAACAGTGCAAACCATAGGTAACGCTCATGAAGGAAAAGGTAGAAAGATTTACAATGACTCTCGACGAGTGGACCTCTCTTCGAAACAGGAGATATATGAACATAAACCTTCATTGCAGAGCTATTGGAGGTTTTAAATTCAAGAATCTTGGACTCGGAAAAATAACGGGGTCCATGCCAGCTACATCAGCTCTGTCATAAGATAAACAAATATTTTTAATATGTATACTTTACTTACATTATTAATAATATTAAAATATTTTTGTTCCTAATTTTTGATTTTGCTTGCACATTTAAAATGAAGTATTAGAAGATTTGTTGATTCTGAGTCGGTTAGTATAATTAATAAGAAGTATAGGAAAACAATGAGAAACCAATGTTTGAACCAAATTAAAGAATTCGATTTAAAAATGGTTTTTATTGCACTCAATCTAACCTCATACCGAATTTGTGCAATTTCTAAAGAATTAACGAAATTCCGATATTAATATCGGAATTCCGATATTAAGATCTAATATCGGAAATCAGTATCGGAATTGAAAACCTTCCGATATTACATGCCCTAATCCACACTACATTATGAAATCTCATAACACACAATGACATAATTGTTTGTTTTGGGTCACTTTTACTTTTAATTGCATCCTGTATGTACCTAGGTGAAGTGCATCCGTCTATGCCAAGGACGCGACACAGGTCAAAGTAGGCTATTTAGCCACATTGCCTACATTTTTATCTTACCACGGTGGAATTATGTTCAAACACAGGTTTTCTATATTCCAACTATGAAAGTAGGAAGTAAATAATGTAGCTAAAAGTACATAAGCTTACGAAGGGACGTTCCATATATGGGCTTGCTATGAGCGTGGCGCCCATAGTGACATAAATAAAAAATATCAGGACAATCGAATAAATAAACAAATTACTGATAAATTGTACCCAAGATACGTTAAATGATAAGTGATAGCTCGAGAGATAAGTATGGACTAAGATAACGAATTATTTTTTGTATCAAAGTAAGTAAACTTAGCAAAATTTGTGAAGAGAATCTTTACTATGGAACCAGGTGAATTCCAATGCAGGAACAAAATAAAGCAAAAACAACACGAAATAATGGAACCAGGTGAATTCCAATGCAGGAACAAAATAAAGCAAAAACAACACGAAATAATGCATAGAAATCAATAAAAATAATCGAATTTCTGATAATTGCATGACGGAGTTAATTCGAAAGCACTAGGTATAATAGCGGTCCAATAGAAATTAACAGTTTTAACGTTACTAATAAATCTATTGACACGCAAACATAATATGGAGTGACGTGAAACTGACCGTCTTAGCGATTTTTAATCGATTAAGTTTTCTCTGGACACATGACGTGAACATATACAGTTATCTTATATCTGTTTGCAATTTCAGACATTAGAATATTGCATTTAAGATTGAAAATTGCGTGTGCAATGCTCAGATAACGAGTTTAATTGTCGATTGTATTATTGATTTGATACCGCTCTGATACTCGCTAAGTAGAGCGGGCGATTAGTCTCAATGCGCTTTATAATTAAACTAGCTGTCCTCCGCGGTTTCACCCGCGTTCTCTTTGGATCTTATCTTTTCCCGGGATAAAAATATAGCCTATGTTACTCTGGGATAATGTGGCTTTCTAACGGTGAAAGAATTTTTATAATCGGTCCATTCTTTTTTAAGTTTATTTATTCGTTACATACAAAAATACAAATTTTTCCTCTTTATAATATTAGTGTAGATTATATACCTATAACTCAGCAATAACTCTTTTCAAAAACAACTTACACCTATTACATTCAATAATTATTTATCTAGTCTCACTGACAATATTTGCGTGTTATGGCGGCAAAATCTATAGAATTTAATTATGACTGACTTAATAAACAACAAACTCAAGCAGACTTTATTACTTTTAGGCTTAGACCATAGGTTTATTATTCCAAGCTTTTAGGATACAAAAACTTTTGTAACCTAGTAATATGTGCATTTATTCGCAACAGAGAAATAAATATACCTACTACAAGAATATTATATCTATTCTTTGTACTTACACTTTTCTTGTTTAAGGATAATAAAATTAATTAATATCCTTGGACATTTCTTCTCACTCGGTTATATCCACAATATGATCACAAACCAAGCAGAACTTATACTACAGAAACCAGATACTTAACAGATCCTACTACATAATTATACTAAAATTAAATATACATACTTAGCTGCATTAATTAATAGCATAGTTGCCATTTCCATCCATAGATTAGTGTATATAACAGGGTGAATTACTTCATTCGTATTATATTATTAGCTTTGATCGCATCAAGTAGTTTTTAATAATGTCGAGCCAGTGGGATATAAAGGGAAAAACTTTTCTTATTACCGGCGGCGGTTCTGGATTAGGCGCGGCAAACGCCGAAGCCTTTTTGCGAGAAGGAGCTAAGGTATTAACTTCCTCTACTTTACTATGACCGATAATGTCGCTATAGATTCTACAACAACAAAAAAACATTTCTGACCGTAGAACATCGCCATATTGGACATAGCAGAAGAAGTAGGCAAAGCTACAGCTGATCGTCTAAACAAGACGTATCATAACAAGGTGCACTTCATCAAATGTGATGTCAGCGACGAAGAAAGTATTACACGGGCGTTTGATGAAGTTGTTGACAAATATACGAAACTGGACGTGATCATAAACAATGCTGGACTGATGAACGACTCACCCGAAATTTGGAGAACAGCTTGTGATGTTAACTGGGTATGTCAATTAAAAAGGCTAATAGCAGATTTTATGGTTATTTCATTATTTGTTCGCGCAGTTCTTCGTCTCAAAACATTGTGTAGGCTTCGTTTCTGTTATATTCTATATTTCATTATCACATACAAAATGTGAGCCAAAGTCGTTCAGGCCTATACTAATGACACGCAGTTTCACTTTTACTTACTAACGACTCAATCGTAAACATAATTATAAAAAAAAAACTAGAAAGCAATATATTTTAGAAGCATAACAAGTATTTTCGCTTAACAATAGACGCTCAAATGGCGTGTCCAAGAGCCATATATCATATTATTTACTTTACAGAAAGGTCTCGTCTCATTGACCTTGAAAGGCTTGAAACATATACGTAAAGACGAGGGTGGCGACGGTGGTACCATAGTAAACGTGTCTTCTGTACTAGCTTTGTCAAAAGTACCGTTTTTACCAATCTACAGTGGAACTAAGAGCGCCGTCTTGCACTTCAGCCGATGCCTTGCGGTATGTTCGAATAACACTTTTAAAAAAATCCAATAAAAAATATGCTGTTTAGGATAGAGCCCTCAAATATAGAAAGAAAAACGTCTCTATCACTATAGAAATAGAATTGAACTTTGAATCACACATTGAATCAACAGGACGACGCCGTCAATAATTTTGGAGCCTTCCAAGTCGTAACGTTTCCAATTTTCAGACGCTTTATACAGCATCTAAACTAGAAATTTTGTTTACAGGCTGAACCATTATTTGAAGAAAAAGGCATTCGTATTCTGACAGTATGTTATGGACCTACTGACACACCGCTTCTTCATAATTTATATCAAAGAGGATACGACGAGAAATCTGGCAGAGAACTACAACGGATTGGTGACCCATCTATAGCACCATATCAAAAGTATGTTCTTATTTGTAATTAACTCTTTTTTTAATACAATCGACCTTTTCCATGCGAAGGAAACAATAATTATCGGTTTACGTGCCATGAAGGTAAACATTAGATTGCGTAATTAACATTTTTATTTAATAACTCACGTTCTTGTACACCTGAAAATTCGCCTGCACCTGCTAAATGCTTTTAATATTTAAGTAAAAAGCTTTTACTTTGCTACGGTAATACATAATCTGCATCGTATGTTACTTCAGTAGGTATCTGAGCAGTGTAATTCAGTGTATATAGAAATGTATATGATGGAACTTTTTCCAGATAGAAAATAAAGAAAAAATATTTTATTTATAATTTTCCAAGTAGCTGTTGCTTGGAAACCAAGTTCTAATAAGATATTTATTTCAGGGTCGAATCGGCAGTCAATGGATGTATTGAAATGTTCAGGAATGGGACAAATGCGTCAATCTGGAGTATTACCAATGATAAACCAGCTAAGGACATCACGTCAGTTATAGAAGCTGCTTACGAAGAAATTAACAAAGCTGTGGCATCATAATAATGTTAATTTTAATTATCCTAATTGTTTGTCGTCAGAGAAAAGAAGTTTTGCTAAAATCTATTAAAGCGTAATACATATTAGCTAAATAAAAATATAAACATAATAAGGCAATATATATGTACTTGTTTTCCAAATCTCCCATTTCATTTTCAGTAAAGAAAATAGTATTGATTGCTCGCATGACCTTTGGCTAAGTTACTCTATTTCTTTGAGCATAACAAAATCGACAAAAGCATGGTTTTATTAAAAAAAAAAATACTCAATCATATTCCAAATGTTTACAACAATACTTGAAATAGGAAATATGTGTGATTTTAAATAATTGATCTATGAACATAATTGAAAAATGCAGCTATTCCCACGGAACAAGGATCAAGATAGCACTGCGTGCGCGCGCGCATCTCAGTCCATCAATGCGTTGCTTCCGTTCACGCGTCACGAGAGAGGAAGTCGCGACTAGCGCGCGTAATGAATACGAGTTTATAGTATTTGTCACATACCTTTATTATACATTGTATTTCACCTCTTCATTGGATAATTTTGTTTTAAATGTATCCCTAATAAAAGCATTCTAATTTAACACCCACTCACACACAGAGCTCTACTCGCTTCTCTATACACTTGCTCTTATTTGCATACTGTTACTGCATACAAGTACATCTGTATATATAAAAGGCAATCATTACTGACTGACTGATCTATCAACACACAGCTCAAACCACTGAACGTTATCATAACGTAGGTATCTGCTAAGAAAGGATTTTCCAAAATTCACCGGATCGAAACTACAGGGCGGAAAGTTAGTAATTAATTAAACTACTTCAATCATAAAACAAAGAGTAGGTCAAAAGAAAACATGCAAAACACTTCACTTCCCTTAATTTATTTATACCCAGAAAATGTCAGGTTACAGATTACATATTAGCATAGGGACAATACTGATAGGTACTACTGTAGTCCGGTAAGTCTTTGAATGTCTAGAAAGAACCTGTTTTCCATCTTTTTGTATACACCTATTATGTAATAAATATGTGCCTAGTATTAATACCAATATATACAAATTTTCAAACCAAGTTATTCAGACAAGAGAGCTTATACCCAGCATTAGTAATTGACTCAAGACATAATAGCCTTTTATTTTCCGGCACATTACGAAAACTTAAATGTTTATACTTTAGACAAACTAACTAGTAAATTGAACACCATACTTTCATGATATTTTATCAAAATTACATTAAATGACTCACTAATTAGTGTATTAATAGAAAAATATACAATTAACTAATTTACATTTAAATATGTGTAATTGGAATGCCAACTAACTTGAAATTGACAATTTCACTTTATTAAAGTAAATTAATCTACATTCCACTGTATTCTGGGTCTCAATAATTATACATTCCTTATAGTGTGTTATTTAATTAACATTTTTTAATTATTTTTCAACCTAAGATAAATGATTTAAGGTGGTGTTGCAAGCGTCTATAGGCTATGGTAACGCTTACCATCAGGTGGGCCGTAGGCTTCTTTACCACCTAGTGGTATAAAAAAAAAAGTAAAGTGGTTATGTCTGTCTGTTAGCTCTTCATGCTTAAACCACTTTTATTAAGCTTTATTCTATTACCACTTAAATTAGGTAAAGAAAGAGATAGATGGAACCTTGGAGAAGGACATAGGAGAGGAACATGAGTGAAACCATGATGCGGAAAACTAGTTAATTATATTTTTATACTAAGATCAATTTAAGTTATGAGAAAGAAATGAGAGTGAGAAATATCAATTTCAGGAATAAATAATATCCATGTTTACATACATCTACTGTCAATTCAAAGACTGAAAAATAGCATAACTTATTCCTTTCTCTGGCTAGCTAATAGACATTATGAATGTAGGAGTGTTTGGCAAATTCCATTTAATTTGACTTAAGCCACTTTGCATATGAAATCACAATAGTAACCAGATAATAATCTGTCATTCCAAGAACACTCCATCTCAGTATTCAAGAATACAATTAAATAAAATAATTATTTTTATCAAGAAAATATCATTTTTTTGCATTGGTGCATTATACCTAATCCTAATGGGTTTATCTGATAATGTGATTGTTCAATAAACTTATTGATAGGAGGTGCATCAATATCAATCTATTTAAAATATATTCTAGAGTTTTAACAAAGAGTACTTTCTGATAGTCAAGTAAATTTACTGTAATATTATCATATGGCAAAAAGATAGGTCACAGATTAAGCCTTGCTAAATTTCAGCCTAAAAGTCATAACAACTTTTTCCTGAGTTCTACATATGTTAATGTCATGTGTGATAATAACAATAGATTTTATTGAAAACTTTAGATAAAAAGTATAAGTATTCCTAGCATATTTTCAAATAAGAAACAAATAATTTTTCAAGTCATTGAGAAAACCAATGAAAATGTCTGAGAGATAGTCTGACTTGACACACCGGCACGTTCGATAGCAGCGGTCGCTCCTTAGTTTTTCTGACTAAGTAAATAACACATTACGAGTCGCTGTGACGATGTAAATGAGATAAACCTCCACTCATCACAACGCCCATTTTAGCGAGTTTATTGCAAATCATCTAAACGTCGGACGAGTAACTGGAAAACTTCATTATGATAAGTAAGTAAAGTGATTGTAAGGGAAAAGTAACCGATTATAGGTGGAATTAGTAAGCCGTAAAGGTCTGAAATATTGTGTACCTACTCACCCTTTCCACCCAATGAAGTCAACAGTTTTATCCAATGCAATAAACACTGTAATTGACGCAACTTGTAGAACTCACATAAGAACAAATACACTACATAAATTTTACTACTTCGTTGGTAAATGAAAACTGATTATTTCAGCCAATATTACTTTCAGACCACCGCATAACCGTGCCACAAAACGAAAATGGCAGCGTTAAATTGAATGAATTGTATGAGAAAACCCAACAAATTTAGGAAGAGCATGTCCTCGTTTCTATAATACGAACTTGTCATGGAATCTGTACAAAAAAATTAAGATAGCAAGTGTGGAGAGACATACTCCTTAATTTTGTCACATTATGATTAGTTACAAGAAATGTTGCTAGATAGAGCTACTCAAGCAAGACATGAAGTTTACGTTTCGTTTAACGTAGATGTTATATTATTTTTAGTTGAATTGTTTATTACTATATCTCATTGATATCTAAGTTATTAGATAGCTATCAAAGCTGTATCTTTTTAAACTCACTATTGTCCTTTCATCTGTGTTTTACACCTTAGATGTTTTATTCTAGATTACTATTCTAAATGGATAGGTAACTGAAAATACCTGCTTGAAGCAAATACCTATCAATTGCGAAAAAGAGAAAGATAACAACTACGTTGGGTGGGACAATCCAATGGGCCAAAATAAATATAAATAAAAAAATAAAATAAAAGACAATCTCTCTTTCTTTCATTAAGGGTAAGTAGGGTTAGAAAGAGAGATTGTCCCAACGTAGTTGTTATCTTTCTCTTTATTGAACAATATTGGTGGCGTTTTGTCCAATAAAAATCAATCTAGGGGCACAAGTGTAGTGAAGTGAAATGTAAGCGTGACTTTTCAGGTTGTCCCAAAAAGTCCGTGAATGTTTTAGTGGAACAACCGCCAATTTAACTAATACCAAAGAGTATGTAATATATTACTAATACCTTTACTGGACATGTACGGACGAGGACTAGACATTACAGTGAATGTGATGTAACATAAAATAACAAATTAAAACTGAAGAAAATGTATGCGACTGAAAGACTTTGTATCTATGGTCACGACTAAAAAAAAAAACGATTTGGGTCGGGCGGGCGAGTTTTCAAAGTTTTCATTCACTTTATTACATACTCTTTGTGGTTATCCGCGCCAGACTTAACCGAACGTACGTTACGTACAGTGGTTGATTGGGTTCCGTTGTTTCACTACTTTTATTTACTCTCAAAAAGTTTAATAATAATTATAAATATGAACGACATCATTACTGTAATCGCGCCAGTTAATATAGCCGTAATTAAATATTGGGGAAAACGTGATGAGGCTCTAATAATACCGTTAAATGATTCCGTTAGTGCTACTTTAGATACAAGTGTTATGTGTGCGAAAACATCGGTATGTGCCAAACCTGAGTTTATTGATAACAATATCTGGTTGAACGGTAAGAAGGAGTCATTTACCAACCAAAGACTACTAAATTGTTTGAGAGAAATCAGATCAAGAGCTGCAATCGAAGGTAGCGTTGATGAAGATTTTTTGTCATGGAAAGTACACGTATGTTCTGAAAATAATTTTCCAACAGCCGCAGGGTTAGCATCTTCAGCTGCAGGATACGCCTGTTTAGTAACAGCATTGGCAAAACTCTACAAAGTAAAATCTGACGTAAGTTCTGTCGCTAGACTGGGCTCCGGGAGTGCATGTAGGAGCGTGTTCGGTGGTTTCGTGAGATGGCATGCAGGTACAAAACCTGACGGAACCGATTCTGTGGCAACCCAGATTACACCTTCCTCTCATTGGCCAGAAATTAGAGCACTTATACTGGTTGTTGGAGATGCTAAAAAGAACACTAGTTCAACTAATGGCATGAAAATATCTAGCGAGACATCAGATTTGCTGAAACACCGTGTTCAGTACTGTGTACCTAAGAGAACTGAAGAAATTGTTGAAGCCATAAAAAACAAGGACTTTTTAAAATTTGCTGAAATAACTATGAAAGACAGTAATCAGTTTCATGCTATCTGCCTTGATTCATATCCACCATTTGTGTACATGACTGATGTCTCACACAGTATAGTGAAACTGGTCCATAAATACAATGAAATTAGTGGAGCCACTAAAGTTGCATACACATTTGATGCTGGACCAAATGCATGTTTGTATCTTCTAGAGGATGATGTGCCTAAAATTGTGTCATTATTAAAACATGTATTCCCATCAACTAAATCTGAATTCATCACAGGTCTCATCACTACTGAGGCAAACCTTAGTGCAGAAGTTTTAAGTTCATTTGAACCTCAATCTAAAGATCTGATTAAGTATGTTATTCATACCAAAGTTGGGGAAGGACCAACAGAAGTAATAGATGGGTCACATCTTTTAAATGAAAATGGATTGCCTAAATCCTTGTGAAGTTAAATCATATTATTTTGGGTGTTGGAAGTAATTGACTGTAATTACATATTAATTTACTGTTATGACTCGAATATTTATTGTAATTTATTAAAAGGAAAAGCATTTTTATAAATTAACTTAAACCTTTATTGACATAAATAATATAATACACGTCATGTAAAGCATATTCATATGCTAATCTTATCACAAAACTATACAAGGAGATCATAATTAAAACACTACATTATTCCATCACACAATTCCATTTATTTTTATCCTCACATTCAGACACATAACATATTTAGTAGAACAAAAATAAATGAAATTATTCTTGCTTCAAACATCTTATCGTGCAGAAACTGACACTTGCCATACTCGGATGATGTTGTCAGAGTATCCAGCAAACAATGTCTGCCCATCTGTGGACCATGCAAGGGAAAGACACTGGGGTGGGTCAGATTTGGAGGTTTGGGTCTGGTTGATGATCTCTGGCCGGAGTTCTTCAACCATTTCCTTGCTTTCCAAGTCCTGTTGAGAAAAAAATAACATTAATTATATCTCTTGCTTGGCTTTTTATCTAAATGTGGTATAGAAAATTTTACAAGTGACTAGGTAGGCTATTTTATCTCTTGCTTGGCTTTATAAGTAAATATGGTTAAGAAAATTGGATAAGTGACTAGGTAGGCTATCTTTTACTTACCCATATCTTAATGGAAGGTCCAAAAGCAGCACACAACCAGTATCTGTTGGGTGAGAAACAGAGTGCTGTGATGATGTCATTGTGGTCTAAGGTGTGCAAGTGTTTGCCATCATTAAGGTCCCAGAGCATGGCCTTCATGTCCTTGCCACCAGATGCACAAAGAGATCCATCAGGGGATACAGTCACTGTGTTCAGGTAACCTGAGTGGCCAAGGTGGTTGATCTTCAGCTTGCAGTTTGTAAGGTGCCAGACCTGAGGGAAGTAAAGTTTATGTTATTTTTTCCTGTTCACAATACATTTGATAGTTTAATTTGACAACAGTTAATGTTAAATAAATAGTTTGATACTAATGATCATTCTGAGCACTTCTCAAACGAGCTATGGAGCTCAAACATATTAAATAAAAGTTTGATCAGTTTAAGTGCCATATTACCTTAACAGTGCGGTCCCAGCCAGCAGATACAATGATGGGGTTGGCATGGTTGGGGGAGAATCTGACACATGACACCCAGTCACTGTGCCCATCATCTTGAATTGTGTACTTGCACTCAGCCAATGTGTTCCACAGCTTGATAGTCTTGTCTCGAGAGCCAGAGACAATCTGACGGTTGTCAACTGAGAATGCCACTGAGAGCACATCCTGTTAGGCAAACAAAATTATGTGAGTATGAAATATGACTTAGGTGATTTGTTAATATGTAGTTCCTCAGCATGGGAGTTAGTAAAATTGTAATGGTTATGTGGCAAACTTACTACCAAGAACTTACCAAAATATGCTACCAGCAGTCCTATAAGCAATTACTCTTCTGCCTCGATAAGGCACTTACACCAGATCTTCTGCCTCGCAAAGGCACAGACACATTTCTTCAGCCTCGCAAAGGCACTAACATTTTCTTCTGCCGATGGCTCTATAACCCTACCAATAACAACTAAAGTTCTATCACACCTTGGTATGGTCTTCAAAACGCCTGGTTGTTTTTCCGGCGGCAAGATCCCACAAACGCAGGGTCTTGTCCCAGGAGCCAGAGAGAGCGTAGTTGCCGTCACTGGACAGAACCACGTCGGAGATGAAGTGAGAGTGGCCGTACAAACGTTTCTGTGGTACACCGTAGTTAGTCTCGTCCCTTGTAAGCTTCCACACGATGAGAGTCTTGTCTGAAAGAGATATAAACAAGCAACGTTAATACAAACATAAAATGACGGTGAACAAGTTATATGTTAGAAATCAATCAGCCCCATATCCGCATGCCGCTCAGGAGTCGCGTGGCATAAGTTTGTGTCATCATAAAAGCAGAAATATTCATATATTTGAAAGATATACATTTAAAAGTATTAATACGCTAAAACATAATTATATATTTGACTGAAATCAATCAGATGGACATGGATTTAGAAGACTAGGATCTTACCTCGGGATGAAGACAGAATCATATCAGGGTATTTAGGATTGGTCGCAATTTGCGTAACCCAGCCATTGTGGCCGCAGAGGGTACCTCTGAGCTTCAAAGTTTCAGTCATATTTGATAACTCAGCTTACGGACACCCAGACCCGACGCACAATGCTCAAACGCCAAATTAAAAAGAAAGACCGAAATGCGAGCCGGCACTTCACGTCACTTTAAGGCAGTGCTGCCAATCTTAATTTTTAGATTCCCCAATTATTTTTTTTGTTTTTGTTACTGGCAATCATCCTTTTAGGATATTTCTGCCAATGTCAAAGTATATGAAATGGTTGGTCTATTTGTCACTCCTTTAATATTTTTTTTAATAATTTTTTGTCAATACAAAGTCTTTAACTCGCATTAATTTTCTTGAGTTTTAGTTTCTTCTTTTATGTTATAGTCACATTCTCAAATTCACTGTAATGTCTAGTCCTCCTTCGTCCGTACATGTCCAGTCAGGCTTTAGTGAAACTGGCGGTTGTTCCACTAAAACATTCACGGACTTTTTGGGACAACCTGGAACGTCACGATACACGCTTTCATTTCATTTCACTTCACTTGTGCACTTAGATTGATCATTATTGGACATAACACTGCCAATATTATTCAATAAAACTCAAAATACACGAATTTAATTAAAATAAAACGAAAACGCAACGTCACTCTGCAAGTTCCCGCCAAAAAGTCGATTCCCCGATTAATATTGAATAGAATTTTGTTTTAGGGTTCATATTTTATACGACCCTAAAACAAAAATATATTTTTTCCTGTCCTGATACCGAGTCAATTTTTTTTTTGAATGCCTAATAAAAATATAAAAACGAAATATTGTCGATACGAAGGCTGAATAGAATGTGGACATTCGACTAAGCTTATAGTTTTAATTTTAGTCTATGGATTTACCCAGATTTTCCTTAAGCAGTAAGCACCCTAGCAACATCCACCACCACTGTACTCTGTACAGCCCGCCAACTATCAAAATTATCAGACCCGAAATCTGACGTGTGTTCATAGCCAATTCATAGCCTCAAGACTTTGACCTCAAGCCGATGGTAACGTTAGATTTTTCCATAGCTTAGGTTAGTTGGGTCCAAAGAGTATAGTAACTATACCAAAAGGAAGTTGGGTCCGTCCGATACTATAAACAGATTACCGGAAGGCTGGGATTACAGTATACACGCCAGATTTGTCTTCGATTGTCATCTGATAGCACAATTAATTAATGTATGACGCAAACGCCTTCCGATAGTCAGATTAATGGATCAAATCCAGTCAATCCAATCCAACCACGAACTAGTTTTTTTTAAATAAAAGGTGTGCTTTTCTATTAAATCAGAAATCTATGGTTATTTTGAAAAACGAAATCCATGTCACATCATGGATAAAATTGAAAAGAAAACTAAACTTCAATCTATAGAAATTATCTTTACGGGAATAAATACAAATATAATAAATTAAGCAATTTGTATTATCCTCAATATCAATGGACTTCATTATAGAAACTCCACAAGCAATGGCTAAAGCAAAAATTGGAACTTCTGGTTCTTTCAAAGTTAGTAATTTAAATGGAGGTAACATAAATTTAGGTACCCATTTATTTATTATATCGCATGCTTAGATTAATGATAGGTTATGACGTCGCGCCACTCCGACCTATCATTAATCTAAGATCGCACGTAATTTTACATTCAATCTGAAGCTGATTGGAGACTAAATCAAAGATCATAAATCTAAAATGTTAGGATCTTCGCATAGGATCTGGGCCATAAAAAAACATACTCTTTGATAAAAAAGACAAATATCGTAAACAGAAAATGTAAATACCTTGACAAAGTCATCTAGTGCTGTCGTAACAGATTTGAAACTTTTTAGGGGAAAAATCAACATACACAATCTTAGAACTTATTCTGTGAAATAAAAAAAGTACTCTGTGGATCTAAATCATATAAATATTTATTTTGAACGCTTCAATAATTTGGCATCATGATGTAGTTCCTACTGTGTCCGCTTGGTGGATTCCTTTTCGGAAAATTGACGTCACGCAAACGCCATTTTGTAAAGTGTCTGCCGTAGTTAAATTTCTGGGCACAGTGTAAAATACAATATTCGCATGGTTTTGTGTACGTTAAAAAGATAAAGACAACCAAGAACCCAGTTAACGTCTCGTACGTTAATCCACAGACTCAAAGCATGGAGGACAAGGCGTCGTTAAAAGAACTGGATCAATGGATAGAACAACTAAACGAATGCAAGCAATTGACAGAAAATCAAGTAAAAACGTTATGCGACAAGGTAAGCTACCCTTGCGTATAATTATCTGATTATGTCGAAGTGTATTCGTGATCGATTTAGTGTGTTATGTGTGCATCATCTAGTGGTCGGTAACTTATGTATGATTCATATAGCTACATTGCAAGTAGCCAGATACCGATCGAGTCTATCGGTTAGGGTGTATCAGAGGCTGGTGACCGTTTGGACGGTAATCGGGGCTGGATTCTATAGGGTTGCAAAAGTACTGTTACTGAATAAGATCGCTTCACATTGATATGTTTACCACACCCAGCAACCAATCTATCCTAGTTGATATAAGCCTAATTGGTGGCTAGATATTTTTAGACTCGGTGTGGAAATGCCTAATTCATTAACCATCCTTTTTGGTAATTTAAATCATATTACAGTATGTATAGTAGTGTTGTAAGTAAATATGATAAACATTGTCATTGATTTTCTCTAGTTAACCTGTGTATGCGTGTTGCGGCGCTACTTGCACACTATTATTTTATGATAAAACTAAATAGCATCTTATAAGCATAGAACAAATAATAAAGATCATCAGAATATATAACATTCCTTATTAACTATATGATACTAAATAACACTATGATACATTTCCAATTAAAGTAGGTACCTTTTGATTGAGCTTATCAAGAGCAATACATCTTATAATAACTGTAACTTAACTATATCATTATTTTATGGTTACTGAAAAATTATGTAACTTAATATATGTATGTTTATTGAGTATGTATTTATTTTATATAGGTATTGGAAACCACCGTCCATATTACTTTTCGTTACTCCTCTCCGTGCATGGTTGTCTGGAAGAGATCGCTCTGAGCGATAAGACCGCCCTTTGTAACACATATTTGTTAAGTTTGTTCTGTACTTGTTTTTTATGTCTCTGTGGTGTTTTGCAATAAAGAGTTTTATTATTATTATTATATGTAACCCTACATCCACTGTTAAATTACATTGCAAGTAATTACCAAATTTAACTTTCAAGGTTATAAACACCTAAGATATGTTATATGTTAGATTGAATATGATCCTACCTCTAGGTTGAGTAAACATATCTTGTTAAATATGACTGCTGATCATAGCAACTGAAACTAACAAGATTTGAATGTCAGTTAATTACTTGATGAATATTCCTTAGATAATGTTTTCTTAACAATTGCCTATATACTTCTAATAAGACAAAGCTAAATTAAAAATATCATTGGAAACCTCCCAACATATTCATAAATTAATATATTATTGATGTTGTTAAAAACTTTCATATCTATTTTATATAAAAAAATAAAATAGAGTTCCTGCTGTAGATAATTAAATAATTATTATTCTCATACAACAGTATTAAATCAAACCTATTCCTTCAATAATGTCTATAAGGTATCTATATGCTAGTTAGTTTATTGATGTTCCCTGATCTTGGATTTAAGACCTCTCTCTATTATAATTTTATCAAAGTATTATTTTTAACTCTATAAGTTACCCATTCACCTATATTCCAAGGTACTAATACAAATACAATCTATATGCTAGTTAGTTTATTGATGTTCCCTGATCTTGGATTTAAGACCTCTCTCTGTTATAATTTTATCAAAGTATTATTTTTAACTCTATAAGTTACCCATTCACCTATATTCCAAGGTACTAATACAAATACAGTTTTATTAAAAACATATCCTTATTCAAAAACATTTTTTTAGTTATTTTTACCAACACCAAAATTGTCAGCTTGGTTGGTTGTGGTGATTTGAAAAATTCTATTTTTTCAATTTATTTATTGCATGACTGTACACAAACACAATTATGTAAATAGTTAAGAGGTAGGTACATCAACCCTGATAGGGTGTCGTAATTTATCAATCAATATGAGTTAGCTATATTTATGTTAGTATTTTAGTAGTTTTACATTTATTATTATTTTATATTAATTCTATTGGTTAGTTCTACCCAAACATACACATAACTAAACTATCCCTATGTCCTTTCCCAGGACGCAAACAATCTCTTTATCAAATTTCATGTAAATTGGTTCAGCGGTTTAAGCGTGAAGAGGTAACAGACAGACACACTTTCACATTTATAACTTTATTATGTATTAGTATGGATGGATGAATATTTTATATATTGAAATATATGTCATCACAGTAATGAATGGTCCAAACTTAGCATAAATTTGAACTCGTGAGTATTAAACTAAGATATATTCAATAGAATATTGTATGTTTTGCATATTATTATAGAATACAATATGGCACATTCTGACAGAGGTTGTTTCAATGATATATACTTAATGCATGAGTGCCTCAGTTTAAACAATTATTATTTAACTTCATTAGGTTCAGTTAGGTAAGTGATGCAAATGGTCTCATATGGTCTGAGTTGGATGAACTTCAGTAGACTAAAAAATGATTTGTCATAAGATTCCATATAAAGATGTTTAATTTAAAGAGTTTATTTTGCCCTGAAATCACCACATAAAAGTTATCAAATGTATTCTATTCTACTCTTCATGACATAGGTAGGTATTTATGTTTATTGCTGAATCATATCTTTTCATCTACAACCCAAACATTGAATCTGTTCAGCATTTTAGTTATGAAAGCAAAGCAGACAGAATTACAATCTCATCTATACTAATAATAATAATATTATAAAGAGGATAGATTTGATTGTTTTTTTGCATTGAATAGGCTCTAAAACGACTGGACTGATTAGAAAAATTCTTTCACCATTAGAAAGCTTAATTATCCCTGATGAACATAGGCTATATTTTGTCCCGGGAAAAGATAAGATCCCATGGGAATGTGGGTGAAACCGCGGGGGGCAGCTATTTTTACAACATTAGCCAGCCCCTCATTGTAATTGAAATGAATACAGTAAAACAATACACTATAACCATTGAACATGATGTTGCATTGAGAATTATCTGTGAGGATGTTCTGACAAATGTGTTAATTAGTGCTGATACCAACTAGCTTCCATGTTTAACTGACACACATTTCATATATTAGACATTCACACATTAACACATAGACAAAGATGGTCTTCTTTAAATAGGTAATATTTATTTTAATTTTGATATACATATAAATTTTCAAGTACCCACAAAAAATCATCTGTACATATAAAAGGGAATTGTTTTTGTCTGAATGCTTAAACTACTGAACGAATTGCGCTGAAATTCGGCGTGCAGATAGATATTATGATGTAGGTATGCGCTAAGAAAGGATTTTCCAAAATTCACCCTCTATAGGAATGAAACGGGGGTCCAAAGTTTGTATGGAGAAACGGGACCGCGATGAAACCGCGCGGCGGAAAGTCCCCTATTTGTCCATCCAAATACTAACTAGATTCACAATATAGTTGGACAAAATTAAGTCGCACTCACTGAAATGATTATACTTGGCGAATATAATAAATGACTCTACTCTCTACTATCCTTAACATTATTCTATAGCGAAAATGAGTCTGTTTGTTTTCATAGTCAAACTTCTGAAGTGATTTTGATGAAAACTGGAGATGTGTCGCTTGGAGCAAGGAACCTATGCTAGAACTTTACTTAGGAAACTTTTTTCGCTAATACTAGTGAAAAAGTGAAGTATAGGTTTTCAAAGAGATCATTAAGCAGAAACCGTATCTAAAACGGTTTGTTTATTAAAAAGCTATTACAATTTCTTGTAATCAGGTACATGTGGTAAGCAAATATCGCCTATAAATTTCCACTTATTACAAATTGACTGTGGTACCAAAAAATAATTGATGTGGACATTCAGACCCCGAATATCTGAATAATGTTTTTTATAGTCCATTTTATACGTCGTATGGCAATAGTTGTAGAGTCGTTGTTCTATTTTTTACTACAAACAGAATAGTTGGATTTAAATCTTGCACAGTTGTAAATTCGGCCTAATATTAATAAAATAGCTCTTATAGTTTTTGAGTTGGCCTATGGGGGTTGAAAGTATCTTGATATGGTTCATAATGGTTCGTGTAAATATTCACACCGCTGGGTCGGTTTTTTTCGACCTTGGCTTACACATTTATCTGTGTCTAGATCTGAAGATCGATAATTTATTTGGAAATCCGAAAGCCTCGATGGAGAGATTTTAAAAACTATAACTGAACCTAATTAGGTTTTGGGGTTAGAAGTTATTTTGTTATTTTTACACCAAATTGCAATCGTGCTCGTCACCACGTCACGCAATCAAACCATTTTATTATATTTTCAAATCCAATTCAGTTGTTCGAACTTTATATTACTTCATGCGGTTTTCCATAAACATTATTCCTGTAAAGTCAAATTTTCGGTGATCGATTTAATTTAATAAGACGATTTTTATGGTATGTCAACCAGGTTTATCTATACAGGACAAAATATTTTATGCATTTTAGCTGCTCAATTAGTCGATAATATTTCAAACACCTGTACCAAATGGAGTAGGTAGTTGTCGTTTGTGGGGGCATCTGGATATCAAATTGAGCCTTATGACGCGATTCAGCAGCATGCCATTAGAATTGTCGACGATCCCGAACTCAAAAGCGGTTTAGAGGCCCTTAGCTTTTAGATGGACTAAACCTCCTCGTCTATAGGCCATGGAAACCGCTTAGCGTCAGGGAGTCCGTATGCTTGTTTTAAAATTAATTAATTAGATATAAGGTTAGCGTAACAATTAAGGTTATAAGAGGAAACACGACCGGATAAATTGCATGTGAATCCCGGTATTCATTTATCGAACACATATATTAGTAGAGTAAAATGATGTACATCAATAATAATTAAAATAGCGCGTATTAGAATTTGCTTAACTCGTTATGGTAATAATATGGCGAATATCATATGAATTCTGACGAAAATAAGACGTAGGAGAGTGCAAAACCGCACACGCTAATATTGATAATTTAGAGCTGACGATTTTCATCATCAAAAATGTGATATTAATATAGATAAAATTGGGTAGGTATAATGTGCCGTTTATTCATGACTTGAAGCAGTTTGAAATTGCCCGTTTAATCTAACCACATGCTAATATTGTGCAGATGTTGCAGTAGAGAAATATTTTTATTTGAACAATTAATTTCATAAGTAAGATTTCATTACCACCCGCGTGGGTTGGACGAGATTCGAATACATACTTTGTTTGTGTATTGTATTCCGCGGGCTCGATTGAAACTATCTAGCTAGATGGGTTGTTGACGGGCAACAAAACAGACTGGGGAAATTCTGTGATGGAATATCAGCAGGAAAATAAAGTGAAATAATAAGTAGGAGGTTGTTTGTATGTTTGTTCCAACTCAGTCACATCGTTATGGCTTTTAATGCTATTTGCACGGTAATAGGGTATTCTTTAATATGATGGTACCCATGGCTGGCTACCATCCTCATGTTGATAATTATGTTGCCAAGCTCGTCTGTATTTGGGTACCAGTTTCTTTCTACTCTCGGCTTTGTTTGTTAACCTTGGCCACAATAACAATTACTATGCTGTAGTCAAATTCAAGCCTATCCAAAGTGAAACATAAACAATACATCAAATAGATGAATTTTGATGATATCCTCGAACCATCCTCCGGGGATACTGCTAAAAACGAGTAGAAGCAAGTAAATAATATTGAAAATAACGCCATGACACGATAAAATATGCATGACAAAAATTTTATCCAACAGTCATCCCATTAAAATTTTGCTTTCCCCGCTGCAGTTTCTTCCGACGCGATTAAAATTCTTTCTTCCTCATAGGTTGTTAATAGTTGTCGTATAAGAATATCCATTGAGATGTTATTTAGATATTTAATGCTGTCCTTTCATTACTAAGTACTAAGCTATAAATATTAATATATTATCATCACCCACACGTGCATAGTTGTGAATACCGTTTTCAATTACTAGCTTAGCATTGGGTCTCCCCCTCATTAATTGGCCAACCGTTTGTTTGAACGCAATAAAAGTTCGCTCGACTGTTTATATTTCTAATGAAAATGAAACTAGGCATTTGCAAGCACTTATGAATAGTCTAGACTAGGCTCTTAAGGGACGGTTCCTAAGGTTGCTTTTGCTGAGAAGAACCGGCAGTACACTCAGCAATTCAATTCAAGCAGACACATTCAATAATTTTATTTATTTAGTCTCACGAATAATATTGTATGCGTGTTATTACGGGAAAAATAAATAATTATGTGTTAACCTATACTGGAAATATGCTCAATGTATGTTACCAAAAGGAAATGCACTAGTAATTACTTAATAGCCAAGATTGCTTCAAATTTTATCTAATAAATGCAGAGCAAAATGCAGGCTAAAATGGATGCATTCCGGCCGATTGTTCTACATTTCTATACCAAAACAAACATTACTAAACGCAAGACGTCCCTCGCTCGCATGACTGATTTTTCAAACAAGGTGTTGAATCGATGACTCATTATTATTAACAATCATTCATGAAACATAATCATATAACGTAAATATGCGATTAATAATCCCATTACTTTAGTGGCGAACTTTTGTTAGGTAAGTATTTTGATACAATTTTAACAATTTCACCAACTTTATACGAAAATTTAGCAACTGACCTTCCGTTGATGCTTTGTTGGTTTAATAATTGCTAGCGACCTCAATCAATTTGGATTTGTTTACACAGACATATTTTTTAATTAGAGACCTTTATGAATCTTTGTTATTAACTTACTGAATATTTAAATTAATCTTATATGCATGCATACTTTGATATGTCATCTTTTAGAGGTAGGAAAATGGAAATATTAGTTTTGGTTAAAATTTTCAATAGTTACTTGCGTAGGTACAGGTTCGGCACATTTAAAAAAAACGGTCGACAATGTTTTAATACAAAATGGACATGCAATTAAAATATTAAACCAATTATTGAATCTTGTCACGTTCCTTCGACAATTATTTTGATTTAATTGTCTGGGAACCAAGTTTGTAATTAATCACTATTGCATTGTTCCAATTTAAGGCCAGGTAGACCCATTTTACATCACTTTGATTCAATTTTTAACAAACAAAGAGTTATTGTTTAAAGCCAATAAAAATACATATCATAGTTCACTATATGTACTTAGATAATTCTCGGTTCAAAACATGATATCGAAAACTTCACTCGATAAAAAAAAATTCCGAAGAGGGGTCTAATTCGATTATTTTTCTTATTTTACTTGAAGCATATGAAAGTTTAACTTCCAAAAAAAATATCTAAGCAAAGTTAATAACATATAGAACAATAATCCTCGGTTACATTTTGCAAAATAGTTGAATTATTTTAATAATAAATTATTATATAATACAGCGGCTTGCGGACGTGGCTTCAGTCGCCCGCCGGGCCTTGACGAGGTAGGACCTGTGTTCCTTTTGCTCTCGCACGGCTGTCACGTTGACTTAGATCGGACGATTTATTCACACTACGTACCAACCACAGTATAAACTAAGCGGTTGTCGCTAGAGAATAATTTATTGTTTTAAAATTGTAATCGTCTGTGTGATCGATCATAATAAATTCGTAAAACATGACACAAAATTCAAATCCAAGGTGGCGGCTGCGCGAAATTATCAACTTTTTCGTCATGGATGGCGTTTTTATGGTTTTCGAGGGTGCTGAACCCGATAGTGCTGTCAAAATCTAAATCCAAGATGGCGGCTGCACGAAATTATCAATTTTTTCGCCATGGGTGTCGTTTTCATGGTTTTCGAGGGTGTTGAAGCTGATAGTGCTGTCAAAATCTAAATCCAAGATGGCGGCTGCAAGAAATAATCAACTTTTTCGTCATGGATGTCGTTTTCATGGTTTTCGAGGGTGTTGAAGCCGATAGTGCTGTCAAAATCTAAATCCAAGTTGGCGGCTGCACGAAAATATCAACTTTTTCGCCATGGGTGTCGTTTTCATGGTTTTCGAGGGTGTTGAAGCCGATAGTGCTGTCAAAATCTAAATCCAAGATGGCGGCTGCAAGAAATAATCAACTTTTTCGTCATGGGTGTCGTTTTCATGGTTTTCGAGGGTGTTGAAGCCGATAGAGCTGTCAAAATCTAAATCCAAGATGGCGGCTGCGTGAAATTATGAACTTTTTCGTCATGGGTGTCGTTTTCATGGTTTTCGAGGGTGTTGAAGCCGATAGAGCTGTCAAAATCTAAATCCAAGATGGCGGCTGCGTGAAATTATGAACTTTTTCGTCATGGGTGTCGTTTTCATGGTTTTCGAGGGTGCTGAAGCCGATAGTGCTGTCAAAACCTAAATCCAATATGGCGGCTGCACAAAATTATCAACTTTATAATTTACGAAATTACTAGACGAATTAATTTACATCTTCGATGCAAGTAAAAAGAATCGAATCCACGACCCCTTTTTGTGTTTGTTAGCCCTCCGCAACGCCCCATAATAGTATTAACAGACGTTCGAACTTGGTACGGGCCGGACAGCGGACTTGTACGTCGTACCAAATCCGCTAGTCACAACAGACGGCCGGATCTCGCAGTAGCCGCGTGTCCTGTGCACAGTTCAGACTTCATGCCTCCGAAGTTATCCAAGCGCGCTAAAATTGCGATTTATCTTGCGGCAACAGTAATACCACTACAAACCTCACTAAAAAACAAGGAGTGGGCAAAAACGTATTTAAAATACGTGTGGTGTCGTGGGACACCAGATAGGAACGAAGTTTTTAAAAAAATATTTTTCAAGTTAACTATATTCGATAAAGAAAATGTGCGTGTCAGCTCCTTTTTTTTTAGAAATACATACTTAAATAGATAATTACCTATGAGCTTGAGCTTTCGGTGAAGGAAAACATCGTGAGGAAACCATAGCACGGTGGTAGGGTACTTTGTAGTACCCGACTGGCTGGCTACCACCGTCAAGTTGAAAATCTGTCGCTAAAACACCTATCGGTGTGTTTCGACAGCTGCATTTGAGAGCCAGTTCCCATCTAGGCTTTGTGTGCTTACCATCTTCGGCCCCATCATCACTTACCATGGTGAGATTGTGGTCAAACACAAGCCTATCCAGAATAAAAAAAAATATATTATTACCTACAACCCAGTCACAGGACAAACAGATATCTTAATACACACCTGTCCTGGATGGGAATCGAACCCACGACATTTTTTTGTAAATACATACTTAAAAAGATTATTACCTACAATCTACGAATACGTTATCAGGACAAACAGACATCTTCATACACACATAATAATATCTGTCCTCGATGGGAATCGTACCCACGACCTTTTTTTTCCGCCATAGTGCATTGACGCACGTGCTACCTACCTCCAGAACGTTTCGATCGTGACTGCCGTGCGTTTGTCCGGTCCGAGCGTACAGACGTGCGGATTTGGTACGGAGCGGACCAAATCCGACGCGCAAACCGTCGGACCGGACCGAACACGAAATAATAATAATTATGTTCGACAGACAACTCTCCAGACGAACGGATATGGTACGGAGCGAACCGAATCCGCTGTCCGGACCGTACCAAGTTCGAACGTCTGTTAATACTATTATACTATTAATGCACTATGGCGGAAAAAAAGGTCATGGGTTCGATTCCCATCGAGGACAGATCTGTGTGTATAAAGATGTCTGTTTGTCCTGATTACTTATTCGTAGGTTGTAGGTAATAATCTATTTAAGTACTTATGTATTTACAAAAAAAAAGTCGTGGGTTCGATTCCCATCCAGGACAGGTGTGTATGAAGATATCTGTTTGTCCTGTGACTGGGTTGTAGGTAATAATCTATTCAAGTATATATTTTAAAAAAAAGGTCGTGGGTTCGATTCCCATCCAGGACAGACATGTGTCTATGAAGATGTCTGTTTGTCCTGTGACTGGGTGTAGGTAATTATCTATTTAAGTATGTATTTCCAAAAAAAAGGAGCTGACACGCACATTTTCTTTATCGAATATAGTTAACTTGAAAAATATTTTTTTATAAAACTTCGTTCCTATCCGGTGTCCCACGACACCATACGTATTTTAAATACGTTTTTGCCCACTCTTTTTTTTTAGTGAGGTTTGTAGCGGCATTACTGTTGCCGCAACACCAATCGCAATATTAGCGCGCTTGGATAACGTCGGAGGCATGACGTCTGAACTGTGCACACGCCACGCGGCTACTGCGAGATCCGGCCGTCTGTTGTGACTAGCGGATTTGGTACGACGTACAAGTCCGCTGTCTGGCCCGTACCAAGTTCAAACGTCTGTTAATACTATTAGGAACTTCGTTCCAAAACAATGTAAGAAACTTAAATCTCAAATAAATTAATTATGACTCACAACATTTTTCATTTACAACATCTATTCAAAATAATATAATATAAATGTTAGGTTTTCCCGATGACTACCTATTATAATAAAACAAGCAGACAATTTAATAAAGGCAGAAGGTCAACTTACCTTCTGCCTACACGACACGCTTACCTATACTGTGACAGATTTGGGTTCATGTGAGTTCACGCCGGCAACGTCTGCGCTCGGCTCGCCTCGCGTAAAGGATGGTAGCGTTAAATACCTACTTTGCTCGGTCTACCTGGCCTTAATGTCTTGTAAATTTTGACCTTTTACTTTTTTGCAACATGTTATTAACATTTATGAAATGCAAAAAAAATTTAAACAGGAACTACGAGTATTTATAGTTCAATAATAATTTCTACATTTCTGCAAAATGCGTGTTATTTTTGGCAAGTACGATGACCATTGACGCAATTCGATAATCTGATATCTAAATTAATTATTTTCTTGCTGTGAAGGCATGACGGTGATAATAAGAGAGTGTATTTGTTTATTTGTCAATCATACCAAAGCTGTTTTTTGAAACTTGACAAGTGTGAAGGTCGTAGCTTCGTAGTGCAGCTATAGTCTAACGTAATGAATGTGCTTGACATTTAATCGAGGTCTAGTCTGTAGAATAAACATGAATTATACTAAAATGCCGCTCAGTTCTGAACTGACGTACTATCATTTGATGATAGTACGTCAGTTCAGAACTGAGCGGATTTGTTGATTCAATTACCAGATATATGACCGTACCCCTTGAATTTTATACTCAATTCAGATTCAACAACGGCCTTTCGGCGAATATTTCGTAAGGAAGCCTGTATCCCAGAGCCCTAAGGCATGTTTGGCTATGGATTCAATCCCTCTCGATTTTAGAAAAAGAGCTTGATGATGAGTATGATTTATGATTAACTTTCAATTTTTACAGGCAAAGGAGATCCTGACCAAGGAGTCTAACGTGCAAGAGGTGAAATGTCCCGTAACCGTGTGCGGAGACGTGCACGGGCAGTTCCACGACCTAATGGAGCTGTTCCGTATCGGAGGCCGCTCGCCGGACACCAACTATCTGTTCATGGGGGACTATGTCGACCGTGGATACTACAGCGTTGAAACTGTCACATTGCTCGTTGCGCTTAAGGTAAGCTAGGAAATATGAGTATTGCCCATCATTTAGTCCCAGTAACGCTGATTAATTATATTATGTATATCTATGTCATATTGAACCATCTCGCCGTCCTTGACAGTGCTGACAGTCCTAAACTTGCATCCTGTCATATTTCCACTTAAGTCAAACCCCATATGCCGTGACCGTCTCTGTGACTAAACTAAAGAAAAGAAGGACATTTTAATCTTTATATGGAAGATTATAAAGTGAAAAGATGCTAAGTTCGACATTTTATTATGATGCTTGTAAGATCTATCGATCTTTTAACCGCTAGGAAATAAAAGCCCCAATAAAATACCAATGTTGTGATTTTGCATGGCCATGCAATCTCATACATACTTGGTCATAACAGGAAGATAAACTAAAAATAGCGTCTTTAAATGCAATTATAATTGGTGAGTTGACTAATTCTAATGGTCAACTCAAGCATCTTTGAGGCTTAAAACCTGTACTATTTATTTACTCATGTTTTATTTTATTTTATGACACAAAAAATTTATAGTATTTGTAACTGTAGCAATGTCTGTCTATATTAATTAAAGACACTGTACATTTTTGGTGTTTGTTTTCAAACAAGCGGCAGGTATGCATACGTGATTAAAGAGCCGACTGACTTATCTTCCGTATCTTTGATAAAGTTAGGTCACTGTTTACATTGTGCCGTTATCTGACATAACATTAGATACGTTCGCTTTCACCAAATTAAACGAATCGTGATTTGGTGAGTTTGGGAATGATTTGATTTATTTCTCCTTTCTTCCTGTCCTTATCCCACGCTAGGTGGGGTTGGTACAATATATTTTCCTTTTCCACTCCGCTCTATTGTTTTGCTTGTCGTCTCAATACTTGCACCTCATTTGCATATCATTCTTCACGCAGTCCATCCATACCTTCGTCGGTCTTCCTCGACCTATATTCTCCTGTTCGTCGTAAGAAAACAATTTTGTAGTAGGATGGTAGGATACTATGTAGACCTAACACATTACTAAAAAATCTGGCGCCAAGCACTTGCCCGGTGTGTTTCGGCAGCTGTACTCATGTGTGCTTACTACCTTCATCTACATCATCACTTAAGTGGTGTGATGTCGTCAAATAGGTTTAAAGAAAATGCCCATGTAAAGTATTAAAGAACAATATTATTCGCAAAATTATTCTCAAACACGCATACTGGAAGTAGTTTGTTCAATTCAGTACCAAAACCGATAGTAATGTTCCTCGTATATTTGCCCGTTTACTTTTTCAAGATTTGCCCCAAAGTGTTATTTATTAGACATTGATATTGCTGAGAAATGCTTTGGTTTGATGCAATAAAACTACAAGTAAAAAAATTCTGTTCATATTTCTTCTTGAATTTCTATTTTGATGGAAATCTTTTTGTATTGGCTTTAGTATAAATAACCTTGTATATAGGAAAGAAATATAAGGAGCTTTAACCTAAGAATGTATAGGATTATGTAATAATTCTATTAGTTTCCTTAGCTATATATAAACAACATCAGATCAATACAAACGTGCGAGCAAAACATGATTCAGTACATGTGTTGGTTCAATAGCCATTAAGCAAACTATATAATTTCCCATTATAATCGCCCATTTTGTCGTACGTTGAACTGTGGGCGTGTTAACAATAGAAATGGTACCTTTTAACAGGTACGTTTCTAACAAGGGACACGTTAATTGTATAGTTGTCATTTAATTTACCTACAGTCATTGTCAAAGTCATTTATTCAGTTTAAGCCCTTTTAAAAGTTGCTACAGAAGTTACCACCGGTTCGGAAGTCACCCATAAACTGAGAAGAACCGGCAAGAAACTCAGCAAAGTTACATTTCTTCGACAATCTGTCATCAAATGTTTACACAGTTTTAAAAGCCTTACATAATCTTCTCTTTTGTACCTTAACTTGGCTCGTGGATCCTAAAACTTCCTAAAAAAAGAATATTTATTCTAATTTCCGATTCAAGTTTCATTTCATTTAAGGCGATGATAGCTCAGTGGAATGTGCTTGAGCTTTCGGTAAAGAAAAACATCATGAGAAAACCATAGCATGGTGATACGGGTACTACAAAGTACCCTATGGTACTTTGTAGTACCCGATTGGCTGGCAACCACCCTGAACTTGAAAATCTGTCGCCGAGCACCTATCGGTGTGTTCCGACAGCTGCACTTGCGAGCCAGTTCCCAGCTAGGCTTTGTGTGTTCAACGCCTTCGGCCACATCATCACTTACCATGATGAGATTGCGGTCAAACACATGCTTATCCAAAAGTTAAAAAAAACAATTCCTGAATAAATTGTGATTACTCAACTGCAGAAAAAAAAATTGCCTTGCTGAGTTTATTGCCGGAGTCTTCTCAGTTTGTAGAGTCAATTGTAACGTTCATAAGTGCCTTACCAGGGCCTAAACTGAATAAATGAGTTTTGCTTTTCTTCGCACAATTTCACATAACAACAATTAATTTGAACAGGTGCGATATCGCGAGAGAATAACAATCCTGCGCGGCAACCACGAGTCCCGTCAGATCACTCAAGTATACGGCTTCTACGATGAATGTCTGCGTAAATACGGCAACTCGTCCGTATGGAAGCACTTCACCGACCTGTTTGACTTTCTGCCCCTCACCGCGCTGGTTGACGGTCAGATCTTTTGCCTCCACGGCGGATTGAGTCCGTCGATCGATACTCTCGACCACATCCGTGCGCTAGATCGTCTACAGGAGGTACCCCACGAAGGGCCCATGTGTGATCTTCTGTGGAGTGACCCCGATGACAGGTCAGTTGGATTATTTTTATTTTAGCTCCTGTTTCATATAAGGTATAATTTTGCTAATCAGTAATCTTATTGGTTTTGTTATTGCGTATTAGTATAGAAATAAGACTTGCCTCACGATACATCTAATCTCGGTAGAGATAAATAAAGTATGTAGGCCGTTTTAAAGTTTTCGTTTACATGTTTCGAAATGGTAGTATATTGTTACTAGAACACTAATTACCACAAATACTTAATGTTTCCACGTTTGCATTGCGTGTAATAAGAGATAAACGATATTTACTCAAATCCTCTATTGTTTTTGACTAACAATGACTCATGCGCGGTAACACAAGAACTGTTTTAAATCTTGTGAATATCAAATTTTGGTAGGAATTACCAAAACTTGTTTCATATTTTGAGGCGATGATAGCTCAGTGGTCTACCACTGAGCAAAGTCTCTAGACTTCGGGAAACCGCAACGAAGGTAGTGAGTTTGAATCCTATAATTAGCTTTCGGTGAAGGAAAACATCGTGAGAAAACTACAGCACGATGGTAGGGTACTTTATAGTACTCGATTAGCTGGCTACGACCCTCAAGTTGAAAATGTGTCGCCAAGCATCTGTTGGTGTGTTCCGGCAGTTGCACTTGAGAGCAAAGCATTGTTATAAGGTGTACAACACATTGGCAATCCATCTGGTATTGCTAATGTCTATAGGCGACGGTAGTCACTTACCATCAGGTGACCCGCCTACCTGGTTGTCACGTGAGGTATAAAAAAATAATTAATAATCGTGATTGGAAAAATTTACAACATTATTGTCTTCTCCAGTAACAATTGTTCCATAAACAATCAATTTTCAACCTTATATCCATCAAGTCATAGTCGATGTCGTTTGTATGTTTACCTGAGACACGTGTCGATGATAAAAACACATCTGAGTTTAGACAAAACATCGGTAGTTTCAAGGACGTATGTACCAATAACTATAATCTGTGAACTAATTATAGTGGAGTGATAATAGATGTGACGTCACGCACGGTTTGTTTTGTCTCGCTCTTAACGTTATCGCGTTAAATAGGTGATGAGAACTGGGTTAAGCAATTGGTTTACTAGATTGATTGACGATTAAAATCAATTAATATTCATTTGAATAATTAGCTGGTTTTCTGTCTGCACATAGTCAGTCTATACTAATGTTATAAAGAGGAAAGATTTGATTGTTTGTTTGTTTGTTTGCATTGAATAGGCTCTGAAACTAATGGACCGATTTGAAAAAATCTTTCACCATAAGAAAGCTACATTATTCCTGATGAACATAGGCTATATTTTGTCCCGGGAAAAGATAAGAGACGACGGGAAAGCGGGTGAAACCGCGGGGAACAGCTAGTAATTAATAAATAGCTAGTATTAATTTCTATAGTAGCAAAATTATTGATATATTTTTTTTTATTTCACCTTTTAGACACAGTTCTACTAACTGTGTAGTTAAGTCTTCGGGACAATTATAGAGATAACTTAGAGAATTGTGTAATATTAATAATCGTTTAGTGACATTTTTAGATTCGTGAAACTCATTTAAACCCGGTAGAGTTTAGCAGCATTTAGAGTAAGAATTCTCTGCTTATAGTATCATACGTAACTAACATTTCTTTGATAACGACTTTAGTCATCGCCGACATAGAGGTCATTCGGACTATTTAGGACTTCTCTGCTTATAGTACAGTTTTTTCCTCAAAGAAACTCCGGCATTCATAGATAAACTTGTGTAAATAAACATTTCTTTTCTCATTCGTATGTATTTCTATTTAGGAGTACCTAACACATTTCATGCATTGAACCGATGATATGAAATTCGTGTGTAGACTATTTTGTTTAAATTGACGCCTCCATAGAAACATGTTTTGTTAACGTGTGCCACATCAACCAAAATCGTAAACTTACCTAAGGTATATTTATGATTGAAACAGACTGGTGTCAAAATGACTATTACAAGTTATATACATATTACACTTCCATCGCTTGCCATCATTGCGATGATAGCTCAGTGGTAATGACTTCGGTGAAGAAAAACATCGTGAGGAAACCACAGGTTGGTGGTAGGGTATTTTGTAGTACTCGACTGGCTGACTGCCACCTTCAAGATGAAAATTGCCAAGCAATTGCACATGAGAGCCAGTTGCCTTTAAGTTGTAATAAGGTGTACAACACATTGGCAATCTCGCTGATATTTATTTATTTATTAGGTTTGCCAACGTATATTACACAGCATCTTAGAAATTTAACTTAAATAGAGAGTAAACTGTCATAGTGTAAATACAAATAAAGGCTAACACAGCACGAATGTAAAATTAAATTTATAAGTTAAATTATTGCTAATGTTTAGGCGACGGTAGTCACTTACCATCAGGTGACGCGCTATCACTAGTGGTATAAAAAAAAGACCAATTGGCAATCTCGCTGGTATTGCTAATGTCTATAGGCGACTTTAGTCACTTACCATCAGGTGACGCGCTATCACTAGTGGTATAAAAAGACATAAATAATATGAATAACTAACAGAATGTATGGTAATGAACAGAGGCGGATGGGGCATTTCCCCGCGTGGCGCCGGCTACACCTTCGGGCAGGATATCTCGGAGACGTTCAACCACAGCAACGGGCTGACCCTCGTGTCACGCGCCCATCAGCTTGTCATGGAGGGCTACAACTGGTGCCACGACAGGAATGTCGTCACTATATTCTCAGCACCCAATTACTGCTATAGGTGAGTTTTATACTAATTACTACTAGTGGAAAGTAAGGATATTTTTTAGAGTATGTGTAATTTTTATGGTGTAATCCAACTTCTGCGCTCCAAAATTTTATTTCAGACTTACTTTCTTCCGCCCTTACTAGGTTTAGATCCCTAGATTGGGGAAGTATTTTGGAAAATACTAACGTCATTATAACTATCTGCGTGCCGAATTTCAGCGCAATCCGTTCAGTGGTTTGATCTGTGTGTTGATGGATCAGTCAGTCAGTAACGATTGGCTTCTAAAACAAACGGAATTCCACACGAACGTAGTTGCGGTTAAAAGCTAGTTAGTACATTATTAATTGCAAAACGTTAAAATGATGTATCACATTTATATGCAGGTCGCCTCTTTTAATTATCGCAAACGTTAACATGTCTTTTAAATTGTAATTTTATTTTGCATGTGGTAAAAACTTAATGTATTTGGAAGACTTAAAAGTATATTTTTATAATGTCGTCCCGACAAGGTCATTTGACAACATAACAATGAATAACATTGACTTTATTCTTGAGGTGAAATATATACTTGTCATAGACACACGAGGATATTTTTCAGTTTCTTTTTTTTACTGCCAGTAAAGATTTTAGGATGTGAAGATAATGGCAACTTTACATAAAAAGTTGCATGTAGTGACTTATTGGGGGAGATACTATTAATATCATAATTATTATATTATTCTAGCCTACTGGTGTTTTGGTTTGAAATTATAAATATCCTGATATTTGTTTCAGATGCGGTAATCAAGCCGCCATTATGGAATTGGATGATGCGCTTAAGTACTCCTTGTAAGTATTGTTTGTTATAATTATTGTATATTCTATAGGTATATACTTCGAGACTTGTTATTAAATGTAGTTAACCTGTTGGCTATATGTAATATAATATGGACTGCTGTCCCAGGAAAACAATAAGATAACAATAGAATCTAGCATAACGGCTTCTGAGGGCCACTATCAGAATCTGACATCGTGGTGAACTTAAAATTAGCACTCAAGTCAAGTCAAGCACATAAGAAAGTTGAGTTATTATATAAATAATAAATATTTTATTATTACTAGTTTTCCGCCCCGTGGTTTCACCCGCGAGATCTTACCTTTTCCAGGATATTTTTTTTTAACAACTTTATTCAAAAAAAAAAATTTCATACATTTTACTTTTAAAACAAAAATCGCTAAACTGTACAACAGTTTGTTGGCGATAATGGCGCTCTTTTACAACTTATACCATTTTAGTTCATAAGCAATAGGTAACACATTTACAATATCTTTTCAATTAAATAAATATAAATCTATGCTAAAATTAAGTAAGTAATTTTAAACTGATGGGTATGTCGAGGGCCACGGGTGTGTGAACTTATAGAGTACGATAACAATTAACTTTAGTATATAAGCGACTTAAGTTATTTAGTTACATAACAAGTATTCTTTCAGTCTTTTTTTTGTGTAGGTTTGCTTATTTCTACAGTTGTATCTCTCATAAAATCTATTTTGTTTAAAACTACCGGAGTTAAGTATTGCCTGGTTCTTTTGCCATAATAGTTCCTTACAGACGGTATCACATATTTACCCTGCTCGACCCGCCTGGTACGATATTTATGAGTTATATTTTCTTTGTATTCGTTTTCCATATGCTGTTCTAACGCTATTAGGTATTTTACTTTTTCATGCACGGGTAGTATTTTGCACTTTTTAAACAATTGGTCATAATTTGGTTTACACAGTGCTTTTACTTTTTTGCTGACCAGATACTTAATTAGCCTAATCTGTAAATCTTTTATTCGATCTAACTGTGTTTTGAATGTAAGGCCGTAACTGCTTAATCCATAATTAACCATTGAGTCAGCAAGTGCATAATAAAGAACATACAAGACTTTTCTGTTTACAAAACTACTAATGTGAAAGAATTTACCCAGAATTGACTGCAGTCTACTACATACGTCATTTACATGTAATTTCCAATTAAGATTTCTATCGACCGTTAAGCCTAAGTATCGGTATCTATCTACTACATGTATGTTCGTGCACTGGCATCCGTTTTTATTGTTATGTAGGCACTCATATGTATGTCCAGTTATATCTATGCTTAATTGACCATTCTTATTGAATTTACTGTATGGTGAACATATGCAAATAGCCTTAGTTTTAGAAAAATTTATAATGATTCCATTATCATGTGCCCATCTAATTATACATTCGAAGTCTGCCTGTATGTACTTTTGTGCTTCTCTCGCGTTGTTAGACGAATACAGTAAACACATGTCATCTGCGTACATAACCGTGTTGCAGTGTGTTATGACGTTCATTACGCTGTTGACGTGCATTATGTACCCAACTGGACCGAACACTGAACCGGTCGGCACGCCAAGACTCACGCTTACCTCGTCTCCAGTGGTATGATCTACCTGCGTTTCAAGTTTCATCAAAATCCATTCAGCCGATGCGTGATTGAGCAACAAACATTCATCTTTATAATATGTATTAGGATTCACTAACTATGGAATGATTAGAAGCGCAAAGTGATGACAGCTATAAATTTGATTTTCAAAATCGAATTTAATCCAATCGACTCGTCGATTTTTCAGTGGATATTTAAGTTTTATGACCATAGAACAATATATATTGTTTAGTAATATATTGTTGAGTTATATATCAATGTGTGTGTCTGTTTAGTTTGCAGTTCGATCCGGCACCTCGACGCGGCGAGCCGCACGTCACCCGGCGGACGCCCGACTACTTCATGTAGGCTGCACGTGAGTTGTCATATCATTTTTGTTTATCCTTCAAATATGTAACAAATAAAGTAGTCTTTAATTTCACTGATTTATAGATATTAATAAATATATACTTAGATTTAAGTAATGATTTTGCCGGAGTCAATACCAAGTGCATCTGAGTTACTGGAATTAATTTTATGGTTGGTCTTTCATTCAAAGTCTTACCATCGTTCTTAGATTCCTTTCCATATGTTGTTTTTTTTATTGTAAAATAGGGACTTACTGTCATGGAATGTACGTGTTAGTAAATATAGACCCTGGGAGTACGAATACGAAATCGACTAAAATAAATTGAAATTCTCCTGGCGTCTTGTGGTTCTTGTTGTTTGAGTGTCTATATAACTATGTATTTATATAGTTATTTAAAATGTCTGTGACATACTAACTGGACTGACTGAAAGGACGAATTAAGGTTCCGTGTTTCTACCATTTGGCTACGAAACCATAAAAAGAAGTAATATAATATATAGCTAGGTGATGCATAAAGAATGACCCAAAATAATATGTAATTATTTGTTGACAGCGGAGGCGCATATCAAGCAGGAGGTGTCCCTATCGGCGGCGGGTGTCGGTGCGCGTGCGCGTGCGTCGGTGGGGGCAGCTCGTGCACAGGGCCGCACTCCGCGCCGCCGACGATACTCGCCCCGCGTCGCCCCGTCCCGCGCGCGCCGCACTCGCCCGCCCGCCTCGCCCACATCGCCCCTCGTGCACCTACTCGGGGAACACTTCCTGCTGCTCACGAATATGCTCCGAGCCCACAACCGCGCCCCACTACCCACCCACTGAGCGACTCGCGGACGACATTTTCACGTGCTGATACATTTATACAGGGTGTCCGGTAAGTAGTACGACTAACTTAAGAAAAGGAAATATAGGCGAGCGTGTCACCTATCAAAAATACAAAAATTACAGTAAAGTGTCACCGTTTTCGAGATATTTAAAATCAGAAATCACTACATAAAAACAAGAAATATCTCAAAAATGGTGACACTTTGATTGAGGTCATTTTAATATATTTGGTAGGCGACCCGTCCACCTATATCCCCCTTAAGTTTGTCATCCTACTTACCGGACACCCTGTATTGTACAGTTTGAATGTAGAGTGTATGGTGCAGTGCGTTTCAATTATTAAAAGTGTCAGAACGCCATTTTGTAGAGTGATGCACTGCAAGGCAAATGGTGACCTGACAGTTCATATTTGAAATTAATAGTAAAAGTGTTTTAAGCAGGGATCGTTAATCGCGACCATTCGCCACTAAGAATACTTTGCTACGTCGTACATTCTGCACTCTGTAACAAGTTTGTTAGCATGTATGCAGTATTGATGTAGTTACGCGTAAGTGTCGCTCCGCGTCGCCAGATTCCCGGGTATGTGACCCGAGGTCGAACTATTGCATTGTTAATAGAAGCATGATCTCTCGGAGTCACTTCTTAATACATTATGTAATTCGATTCAAAACGGGGGATACGGTTCAGTGATTTAATTCTCGCGTAAGAATTGCGGCATCATACGTACGCAAATACATTGTGCCGTCCGTATGATGCCACAAATCTTACTACAGTAACGCTAAGCCCAATGTAACTAGATTTCATCCGAATGTGTGGAAGATATCGCTTCAGTGATAGCAGCCTAACGAAACACCATTTACGAACACCACAAATAAAATCTTTGAAGCATTTATCATTGAGATCATTTAACATTGTAAATGTGTTTTGTTATGCTACGTTTATTTTTCTTATAATAGTATGTATGCATGTGTCCTATACAGCTAATGTATGTTATTCCCGTTGTCTTTGTTTCTTTGTATGAGCGAGAGATGGTTGGCTAGTCAGTGTGTTCGTTTACGTTCATTAATCAAATCAAATCGCTGACGTTTCCCCTACATCACAAGTTTTTATAAGCTTCACAATATCTAGATTGGATTTGTGTCATTGAGAACTCTGCTCAAGTTTAAAATCGACAATTATTCAATGTAGATATTTTGGACACATCCGATTTTAAGGCGAGGCGGCGGCATAAGTTTAAATATTATGTGGTTGTCAACAGTCGCAAAGTGAGGTTGTTGCCCTTTAACTGCAAACGCCCTGTTAGTTATGCTGGTATGTTCATTAAACGACAGAACTGAGCGACCTTACTATTTGTATCTATACAATGTATCAAAGACACTTAGACCTCATTAAAAAGCGTACATTTGCTAATTCGGTCGTTTTATTTCTATCACACTGAAGTCACCATAGATTGACAACCCCGGCAAATGGACATACCATCATAATAATCTTTGGTGACTGTACGATTCAATATTTCCTACTATTTTCTTTTTATACCTTAGAAGAAAAACTTATAGATTGCTGTAGAACAAATTCATGTAAAGTTATTTTATGTTTGTTTATTTTTTTTAGTAAGTATAGTATCTTAACAATAAAAAATACTTTTGTTTTTATTGTACGTTAGCCATTTTTTTTGTTTATTACAACAGGCGCATTAACCGGTAGGTACACATTAAAGCAATAGCTAGCATTTAATTTTATGACAGAACTGAGTTATTTATGTAGATTTGAATTTGTATTACCCTTTTACTATATTCTCTTGACAGATTAATATGATTTTATGTGTAGTTGTGTACCGAGTCGTGCTGAGTGACCGTTCTGTCATAAAATGCGTACAAAAAGTGATATTTGGTGGATTACTTTTGAACAAAATCCTCCCTTGTGCCCGCAGTATCTGTGTGACATGAAGATGTGTTTTACAAGAATGGTGATAAGTTCTAAATAATGTCGCTATTTTAATTTTAGGTAATTGTGTAAATACCTAATGATCAAGGCATTACATAGGATGTTATTTAAACTAAGCAAATATTTCACATACAATGTACTCATTCAATACAATACTTAAAAACGAGGTAAGTAAATGT
The DNA here is from genome assembly GCA_951361185.1 of Ochropacha duplaris. Taxonomy (NCBI): domain Eukaryota; kingdom Metazoa; phylum Arthropoda; class Insecta; order Lepidoptera; family Drepanidae; genus Ochropacha; species Ochropacha duplaris. The sequence continues at coordinate 2,871,636 of OX592704.1, read as the reverse complement.
TTAAATATATTAAAATAACATTTTTATATGAAACCATTATTATAATGAGTCAAATAAATATGAAATCGTTCTACAGTTCGGCAATTTTAGGATAGTATTATAGAAAATATATTATTTGGGGTTTATGATGAAATCTTATATATTATAGTATAAGATGATCCCTAGTTTCCTTACAAAGGCATTTCTTTTTTATTTAAGATTTTTTATCTGGCAAAAGTTATAACATATTCCATGTACAACATACTAGAATTCGGATAGTGGAATGTTCCTTTTGTCAGTGCCATGAATGATTCAGTTTCGATAAATTAAATTTATTTTATCAATGTATTATATTTATTTTTATATACAACTTAAAATTATCTTATATATCAAAATAAAATGCGTGTGTACTATCTATACAAAGACCCTTGCCCACCAATGACACCTTAAGCCACACGTCTCGTTGATCTAAGTATTAAGTATCTAAGTTATAGGTAAAAAAATAATTATAAATACACAAAAAATACAAAAAAAAAAGAATTAATATGTATGATACAGAGCTTCGTTTGTGTGAAATAATTGTAACACTAGCACAACATTGATTTTTCCGCTTCTAGCATTATTTCACTCTTTCGAAGCTCGTATGAAATTAAAATTAAGGCTTTCCTGGAAAACTGCATAGACATTACAAGAATATGAAATTTTAATTTAACAATGAATTTTTGTTTGAATTGACAAGAAACATGATGGGCCGTCTTATAACTAAGTTTCGTAACCTTTGGGATCGCTGCACGATGGCAGATATGAATCGCATGCAGATAAATAATTTATTCTTGCAACTGTACTAAGCTCGTTGATAGGATTTAGATAATAAATAAAATTAATTATAAAATAAATGTTTTCTTTATCAACTTATGAGACAAAACAAACCCTTGCGTGCCTAAACATATGGCTGCTGGAAAATTCTTCCTTTACGATGTTCTAGTATTTTGCACATTTGGGAGTGTTAATCAACCCACTCTTTTCTCAAAAATCTTTTATCCTTATATACTTTGGTTTTGTAAGCAAAACAAAAAGCAATGTTGAATGATATCATTTTATTTAAAAGAATAGATAAATTTAACTTATTATTCTGTAACATTAACTACATATTATTTAAACAATACCATATCCAGGTCCAAACAGTTCAATCTTTGGCGCTGATACCAATTATTAAAAACAAAATAGCATACGGCTACCATTTAAATCCAGCACCTACAGGCAATTATTTTATTAGTAAAATGGTCTATTAGGTCTTATCTAGGTTATCAACAGAACATTCGATATTAAAAATATAACTAACTTATTACATTACGAATTCTCAATAACCACGATGACATTTTTGGTTTTGGATCACTTTTACTTTTAATTGCACTTGGAGCGTTGATGTCGACAACGCGACACATGTCAAAATAGGCTAATTAGCTACTTTTTAGCCTAATGTCATTGCCTACAGGAGCCAGTTCCGTCTAGGCTTAGCGTATACTTTCCAACTTAGGACACATTTTGACCTACGATGGTAAAACACAAGTCTATCAATGGTCTATGTCATATATATTATGCTACATACGTGCGCGGCTGCGCGCCAGCAAATCACATCGATATGAGTATGGAATTTGATCTCGGTAAGTGTGCGTGTTTGGTAATTATTGCCTTAAAATAAACATGAGCAGCCCTTGTTGATTCTAAGGTTCTAAAGTCATGTTGAGATGCGGTTATGTAACAAAGCAAACAGATATTTATATTTTCATGGGAAATGTGTTAGAAAAGGTCTTATACCGTTATACCCACTTTTGGTATAGGTATATTACAAGGTTAAAAAAATATTTTTTATTCCTTAGATTGTAAAAATCCAGCCACAACTCTTTCCATATAATGCATACAATTTATCTACGCAAGCGCATCACTTGAGAAAGGCAGAACTTCTAATATTAACATTCTCACAGAAGGTTTTTAGGGAATTAAAAATTGGGGAAAATCTGAAAGTGCTTTTTGACAGAACGTCTGACGAGCTAGTCCAAATATTTTAAAAGCTAACAAATAAGGATTTGTTTTACAATCGCTCGTAAACTTATCTACCTAACATTTTTAACGCGAACCTTCTACTTTATTTTACATAAGGTGGTTATTTGGACCATTACAAAAATAAATAAATAAAATTAAGTTTAAGTCTTAATGTGTCAGACTTAATACATTTTAATTATTATGATAAACTTATTCGTCATTTTTTTATATAAGAATAAGAAAATGATATTGACCACTGTCGCTGTAATTGGGAACTATGATGGTTGTTTGCGAATATATTCGAAGAAAATATAAAAAAAATATCCAACATGTCAATTTGTTTATATTCTACTGCTTTAAAGTTTCTTAAAACAAAATTGTTTCAATATATAAATGGAATGAATGAAAAATAGTTACCCAACTTACAGTCTAGCCTCTACCATGACTTGTATTGTATTGTAACTTAACAATGGTTGTACCATTGTTAAGTTACAATACAATCTTTGACTTCTTTTATTAAAACTACTGTCACTCCATAATTCTATGTTGTAAATCGATATTTTTTTCTAATTTTAAAATATGTATTAGTAAGAATATTTAAATTAAAATGCAGCAAGCCGAAAATAAATTCGTGAATACTATTTAATCCTATAAATGCTAATATAAATTAAATCAAGGTAATAAAAAGATAATTCAAGGCACAATTATTATTACTATGTTAGGGGGCGTCCATAAATCATGTGACATCTTGAGTAGCAGTGGGTCAACAAGAGTAAGAAGGGGGAGGTCAAAATTCAGCCAAATATTTGCTAGATTTATAAACGCCTACTAAGTTGCGACTTAAGACTAAAGGAGGGATAGACTTTTAAATTATACAAGGAAAAAATTCAAGACTAGAAGAGTAAAGTTTTTACACCATGAAGTAACAGATTATATACCTAGCTCTTTAAATATAATTTTATTACAGAAATAATTTTAGGTAATTATTTATGTCATGTTTTGCTTAAACATACTATATGAGGCGAATGCAAATAGCTAATTTTGAAACACTATTTTTAACTAACACAATTTAATACAATACTGAAAATTACATAAGTAAGTACATTTATTGAGGATATAAAGAAAATATGTTATTTTATAAAATCATATTTTGATGAAGGAGTATGAGTATGCAATGTGCCAGTTTTTTAAATAGATGGCGCTATTGTGAGGAGTATTTTTTTAAATCAACACAGTTTATGAAATAAATAAACTATTCATGGAAACTAAGTGGAATGCATATTTCCGTGGTAATTTAAATGTCTGTTTTATTGTAAAAAAGGCACTGTATTTAAAAAATGCTATTCTCCAACCTCTACTATGAGTCTCCTTATATAGTGACTACAACAAACAGTAAGGAAACTGAACATACAGCTCCTAACGTATATAGTCCGTTCCATATGGATTGGCAATAAAGGTCATTGACTGTACTTTACCATGTTCACCTAAACCTGTCGCTCGCCATACAAAAAGTTTCGGACCATGATAATGCGACGGGTTTAGGTGAAGATGGTAAAGGACAGTCAGTGACCTTTATTACCAATCCATATGGAACGGACTATAGAAATGAAATCACAGTAGGTAGGTATATCATACGAAATTTATTGCAAGTTTTTAGCGAGTATCGATTACGTTATCAGAAAAAACTCGTGGTAGAGGTACAGCATTCGGAATTCAAAATTATTTTAATCTAGCGCTCATTCCCGACTTATTAGTAATGTTTTTTTTATTTTCGACTATACTTTCATCCCAGTGTCAAGTTGTAGCAGTTGCTTCATCAGTTCGTATGTGGAGAATGACGTCGCCACCATTGGTATTGCCCTAATGTAGTTGATGCTCATTCCTCGATACAGACCCTTCACTATACCGTTCTCGCGGTATATGAGGGTCAGGGTCTTCACCATACCCATGCTGTCGAAATTAAAAAAATATATTGAAGCAGTTATATAAATTATTACCTAACATTATTGTTTTAGCAATTGGATTATTTGAAATTAGTTAATTTATAAAAAAATGTTAATAATTTATTAAGCAGAAGATTTATACAAGTCTCCGGTATGTAGTACGACAAACTTAAAGAGGAGATACGTGGGCATGTCACCTACCAAATATACAAAAATGACCTCAATATAAGTGACTATTCTTTTTATATATTGATTTTTGAATTTCTGATTTTAAATATCTCGAAAATGGTGACGCTTTTATTGAGGTAATTGTTGTATGTTTTGTAGGCAACCTGCCCACCTATCCCTCCCTTGGGTTTGTCGTACACCGTAGGTTTGTTGTATAATATGTAGTTTGAAAGGTTAATAATACGGGTAATAAATCAATATAACTAAATAAATAAGATAACAATAACCAACCTCCTGTAAATGTTGCCAACACCAATGTGCAAAGTAACATGCAATCAGAAATAATTACTATAGTTAGTCGCTGTATAATACTTTGAGTACGTACTAATTAATAATGTGAGAGTGCAGAGAGCCATGTTTTATATTGTTTTAACTAACTGTATCAGGACCCTGCTATAGGTGGCTATTGGTAAAATACTAATAACCTTGCAGGACTGTATGTATTACTAACATCATAAAAAACAAGTTTTTCAACAAAGAATATGCTTTTCCGTAATGAAAATACCTCTATTATCTAGTTATATAAAACCGAAGCACCAGTCACTTATTAATCACGATTTCTCAGAAAGTATAAATGCTACAAACTTCAAATTTGGCAGATAGATTCCATATAGGGAGAAGTATCCGCTAAGAAATAATTCTGCCCCTAAAGGGTTCCCTTGGGAACGCAGAATGTCTAAGTGTAAAGTTTAATCCAAATCTGTGCACCCATTACGTGATTCAGTAATTAATATACACCAAATAATAATAGAATATATTGTGGATCATAATAATGTGGACACGACTGGAGCGAGGTACCTACTACAAATATTTACACTGCACTTTATACTCAGTAACGTAAAAACGAGTTAGAATAATAGTAAATGTGCAATGAGTTCCTGTACATTTTGCCCTCTATTTTTAGATAAAAAGGTCAATTTAATCATTTTCCAGACACATTTGTCTGCACACAACTGATAACTGATTTTACTTTAAAATCAATAGGGAATATGCTTTTTTTTAAATATTTTATTCAAATGCTTACACCCCTGTAATACAAGTTAAAAAAAATGTACCTAAAGAGTTATTTAAAAAAAAGTTAAAATATAGCCATCCGAACCGGGCACTTTTTAAAAATTAATTTGTTTCTCAAAAATAAATTACTATCAAAAATATTCATGGAGGCATAATACTGAGGTAAAATATTTTATAAAAAACGAATTTGAGCTTTATTTGAATCACATGCATATTCCTTATTATAAACTGATTCGCCTAAGTTAATAAAACAACACTTGAGAGCTACATCCATTCTATTGGCGTGCTTGCATTGCCCTCTAATTTAGTCTACGGTATTACTCTATAGGACTTGCCACAGCGTCTCTTATAAACTAATTTCTTCCATAGTTTTTGCACTCAGCCCACAGATAGAAAACTCACCCAAATTTCTCGGTGTGTGGATCCATACATGCGAGTTGCATACGTCGACGCGTCACATCAAGTGGGTAGGAGACAGACTGCGCGACCGCACCGGCCAACCCGCCACATAACAACTTACCTGGCACTGTCAGTACTAGACCACCTGCGAAACACCGACCAAACTATCATCACATATCCACTGCTGAACATAAGCTGGGCTGCCAGAGATAGGGTATTTATCCGTTTTTAGAAAAGTATCTAAAATTGATCATTTATAGCAATTTGATTAATTTATTGTGAATTTCTCTATTTTCTTTAAAAATTACTATCAAAGTTTATATTAATAAAAAGGCCACCAAAACGCTAAGACGCCACAATGCCTAGTCACGAGATATCATGACGTCACCTGTCGTAGTTGTCAAATTTGAACTGTCAAAATATCGCAACGTAATACGCTAGATCTTTCATAACTTTACTGATTCCATTTTGCTGTTTACAAGCAGGTGACTTCACACTTAGAATCGGCCAGTACCGAGCGTTTTCAATCACGTGGAAACATGAAAATTTTATAATTTTACTTATGATTTCTTATAAACATCATAGATATTTTCAAATATTACGATGGCTAAATTGGTTGAGAAAATTGTTTACTGTTAAGCTAACAACAGTTTTATCTATGTTTTCATTGTAGTCAAATACCCTATTCTGCATTGGTTTAATAAGGCGAGAGGCCGTTAGGCCGTAGGTAGGCAAGTCCTCGGCTGTTTCACCCGCATTCCCTAGGGATGTTATCTTTTCGCGGTATAAACATTTTCCCATATTTTATTCCAGGATATGATCTACCTGTGTTCAATAGTTTTTGCGTGAAAGAGGAAACATTTTCACAATTCGATAATAGGTCAGTGGTAGTGACGTCGGATACCGCGGTGAAGGACACGGGTTCACAATGAGATTTAGGTGAAGGAACACAGCACGGTGGTAGGGTACTTTGTAGTACTCGACTGGCTGGCTAAAACTCTTAATATGAAAATCTGTCGCCAGCAACTGTTGGGATGTTCCGGCAGTTGCACTTGAGAGCCAGATGCCTTTAAGGGATTGTTATAAAGTGTACAACACATTGGCAATCCCCCTGGTATTGCTAATGTCTATAGTCACTTACCATCAGGTGCCTGGTTATCATAGTAGTAATTATCATACCACTAAGCATTTCTTACCTGAACACAAATAAGCCATTAAATAAAATGTAACTGACCAGTATTCCTCTCGCACTTCCTACAGAGCGAGGTGGGTACATACTTCATACAGAAGTACTTGAGCGACTCGAAGCAGTAGAAACTGAAGCCGGCGTACGGCACCATACCCATCATAGTGGGCACGAAGCCACGGTAGAGGGCGCGGATACCGCCCTCCTGGGACAAACATCATCGTTAGGGACTATGTACTTAGTGATTTGATTTTAAGGCTCTATTTACGTCGCCGCAGAAAGGAATAGAAGCGTTTTTTTGTAATATAATTCTACATTACATACTCAGACCAAATAAAAAAAAACCGGTCAAGTGCGCACCGAAAGGTTCCGTACTTTTGTAAATTTTAGTATTTGTTGTTATAGCGGCAACAGAAATACATCATCTGTGAAAATGTCAACTGTCTAGCTATCACGGGTCATGAGATACAGCCTGGTGACAGACAGACAGACACACGGACGGACAGTAGAGTCTGAGTAATAGGGTATACGTTTTTACCCTTTGGGTACGGAACCCTAAGTTTCTGCCTGTAGTCGTTATTAATATCGAGCAAAAAACGGCAATGAAATCACGTTAGTTTATATTATTCAATTTTTATTATTAGTATATAGTAATAATATTTATATTATTCTATTTTTAGTGTTATTTGTTGTTATAGCGGCATAAAATTTCAACTGTCTAGCTATCACGGTTCATGAGATACACCTAGCGGTGTGTTCTGGAGATTCGTGCTCACCTTCTGCCACATCATCCCTTGAGATTATGGTGAAACAAGTCAAAAAATATAGTGTCCCTGTAAATCGCTACACCCTACACACTGACCGTGCGGAACATGGTGGCGGCCGCGTGCGCGATGCCGGTGTACTTGTGCTCGCCCGTCACTTGGAAGGCGAGCCGCGCTCGGATCGTGTCCAGGGGGTAAGTGAGCGTCACCGCGGTCACCCCCGCCGCCGCGCCCGCCACGAACTTGTCGCCGTGTTGGACCACCGGTATGTGAACGCGGTTTAGGTACTGAAATATGTTTATCTTGGGTTAGTTACTATTATTAGTGTTTGCCCACATGTCGAAATTTATAATTTTTAGGAAAACAAGATGGCAAAAAACCGGATAAGCGCGGTTCCGTATCAAATGTAGAATATAAGGGAATTTCAAAGAGAAAATCTGATTTGGTATTTGTTGAAGTAAACAGTAATCATCATTGATTAATTCAAGAAACAAAGATAAAATTGTGACACCTAGACTCTGGCTAGCTAAAGTCAAAAAATCTTGTCTCGGGAATTTTGTTTGTTTCTACAATAGGATCCCACATGAGGTACCTGGAATGTCTTATTTTAAATTTAAAAAATATATTAAACTTAGGTTAATGAACAAAGCCAACTATAATGGTAGGGGAGGCAATGATGCTAAATTTGTAGTTACTCGAGCGTCTTTGGGACCTACTGGAATTTGAAGATTAGGTGGAATAAAGAAAAAAAGGTTATGTGATATTTTCCCCTTCAGCGGTGGGGGGAGCGTCTACAGGGTTTCAAAAATGTAAAAAAAAACAGTCACCAAGAAATACTCGAGCGCGTCAGATATTAATAGGGTAGTCGCGCCACGTCTGTCTGATAACGGAAAAATAATAATCTGCCGTTTTGCGTGGTGGGGGTGGCCGTATGAAGGGGTCGAAAATATTTAAAAAAAAAATTTACTCGAGCGCGTCAGACATTGATAAGGGATGTTAAGTGAACCCTCCAGTAGCTCCTATTTTAAAGACTGACGATTTGGACGCGACCATCAGTCAGGGCCGATTTTTGAAAATGCAAAAAAAAATCGTGACCTTGATTTACTCGAGCGCGTCAGATTTTTATACAGGCGGTTCTTCTTGATGGCCTTGTTGTACTGACCCATAATCTGACAATTATGTTGAGGAGTTTCCTTAATCTGACGGTTTGAAAAAAAAAAATATATAAAAAATATCGAAATCTCGAAAATGGTTCAAGATATCGAAAAAATGTTTGCACAAAAGTTGTAGAGAATTTAAATTTCTACAGTATTTATTATGAATACATATACCAAAAAACCCATAGGAAACGAGATATTTGCAATAAATCATTTTTTGACATTTGACCTTGAAAAATCAGTAGTCGCGGGCACCCTATGATAAGTAGCTTTTGAGACAAGTTTTAGGGTGTCAAAATAAAGGTTTATACAAGTTAATAGGTGACTATCTCTCATTCTGAGGTGAAACTCATAATATTCCTGGACTATACACTTAATAATGATTTTAGCTACTTCGGCTTGTGCAAATCGGCAGATTAAGATATTTCCGTGATTCGTGACTAATTTCCTTCAAAATAAAATAAAAACTAATCGCGCTCGAGAAAATCCAGGTGACGTTTTTTTTTTGCAACTTTGCGAGTCTCTAATTTTCTTTCGTCACACCCAAATTGTCAGATTATTGAAATGTACAATATTTTGCATGTAACTAACTTACCTTACCTTAATCTGACGCGCTCGAGTATTTCAAACCATCGATTTTATTTTTACTAATCTGACGGGCTACCGTAGACGTTCGACACTATATAGAGGGCTCAGATTTGGTGAGAGTACTTCACAAGGTGCAAGGTTGCCCCCCTTATGTTAATCTGACGCGCTCGAGTAAATCCCGAAATCCCCTATTCGCCTCCCCTACCATAAGGTGGCTCAAACAATCAAATCTTTCCTCTTTATAATATTAGTATAGATTGAGTACCTACATAAAAGTGTTAACTTTGAACTTGACTCTCTAAGATTGCAGGTAGGGCTACTCATCATTGAGCTGCCACGGCTTAAGAAGTTATTAAAAATACAATATGCAAGAACCGAATGATAATAATTAATTTAAATACCTCTATTATTATTTCGTGAAGAATTTATTGAATCATATTAAAAGTGGTCGCATCATAAATAACTATTTAACACGCTGACTAATTGTTCAACTGTAGGCGCGGTAGGTGTTAGTTTATTTTAGTTGCGTTACGTGGCAATGAACAAAATAAATTAATAAACAAACATAATTATGTTCTCATCATAACGAGACCACGATAAACAAATATTTTGTAAGAATTGTTTTTACTCATGTTTTGTTAGTAATTCGCATTATTATAACTGCTTACAAGGACAAATGAATTACAGGCTCCTTATTGCTTACTCCAATAACCATCGATGAAAATATGGGAGAAGGGGGGGATAGTCAGCAACCTAAGATAAGAACCAAACTTCAAAATGGCAAAGAAATGTAATCCGAGGGCATATGTTTTGTAAGGGATCAGATCAGTTCAGATACCAATGTTGCTAACCGAAACAATTTCCAAACATAAAATTTTACGTACTTGACTTTTCATATGTGAACTTTATTTTTACATCCCAAAGAAAGAGATACGACGAAATAAATTGTAATTGTATTGACATTTCCAAAAAGAGGCAATCGTCAATGAAGTCTTTAATACCATCGAGTCAAGGTTGTCTGATAATCATTTATAAAGAACAGGTTGCAATGTCCTGGTTACCTTGTCAGAGTGGGTCATAGTATCCCAACAAAAACTTAAATGTGAAAAAGGGGCCAAGATCATTTAGGGTTGTTGGTGTCGCCAACATACAAGTGACATGAAATGCTATTAGGTACATTCCTTGCACTACTTGAAATGGGTTAAAGTAGAGCTTATTTGCATCTTATGATACCTACTATTTCCGCAACTTGTTTATTTCAGAGTTATTCAAGATCCAGTTTACAAGTTAAAATGTACCCTTGTAGTGACGTTCGTTCTTTAGCTTGTTTTCTGGCAGGAAAATAACTAAAATTAAAATTATCTAGAAAATAATGTATTTTTTTTGTACGGGTAAAAAACCTTACAAAAAACGTAATTTCAAAGTCAAAGCCATTTGTAGTTATCAGATTGCTTCTTAATGCCTTAACTGACGACAGTTTTCAAGTTTGTAAGTCACTAATTTCAGTGCAAAAATTGACACTTTACACTCCGACTCTACCCTTATAATAAAATGAAGTTTAGAATTTTAAGTGTTGTAAGTAAGTTAAGTAATGGTAGGGGAGGCAATGATGCTAAATTTGTAGTTACTCGAGCGTCTTTGGGACCTACTGGAATTTGAAGATTAGGTGGAATAAAGAAAAAAAGGTTATATGATATTTTCTCCTTCAGTGGTGGGGGGAGCGTCTACAGGGTTTCAAAAATGTAAAAAAAAACAGTCACCAAGAAATACTCGAGCGCGTCAGATATTAATAGGGTAGTCGCGCCACGTCTGTCTGATAACGGAAACATAATAATCTGCCGTTTTGCGTGGTGGGGGTGGCCGTACAAAGGGGTCGAAAATATTAAAAAAAAAAAATTACTCGAGCGCGTCAGACATTGATAAGGGATGTTAAGTGAACCCTCCAGTAGCTCCTATTTTAAAGACTGACGATTTGGTCGCGACCATCAGTCAGGGCCGATTTTTGAAAATGCAAAAAAAAATCGTGACCTTGATTTACTCCAGCGCGTCAGATTTTTATACAGGCGGTTCTTCTTGATGGCCTTGTTGTACTGACCCATAATCTGACAATTATGCTGAGGGATTTCCTTAATCTGACGGTTTGAAAAAAAAAATATATAAAAAATATCGAAATCTCGAAAATGGTTCAAGATATCGAAAAATTTTTTGGACAAAAGTTGTAAAGAATTTAATCTTCTACAATATTTATTATGAATACATATACCAAAAAACCCATAGGAAACGAGATATTTGCAATAAATTATTTTTTGATCTTTGACCTTGAAAAATCAGTAGTCGCGGGCACCCTAAGATAAGTAGCTTTTGAGACAAGTTTTACGGTGTCAAAATAAAGGTTTATACAAGTTAATAGCTGACTATCTCTCATTCTGAGGTGAAACTCATAATATTCCTGGACTATACACTTAATAATGATTTTAGCTACTTCGGCTTATGCAAATCGGCAGATTAAGATATTTCCGTGATTCGTGACTAATTTCCTTCAAAATAAAAAAAAAACTAATCGCGCTCGAGAAAATCCAGGTGTCGTTTTTTTTTTGCTACTTTGCGAGTCTCCAATTTTCTTTCGTCACGCCCAAATTGTCAGATTATTGAAATGTACACTATTTTGCATGTAACTAACTTACCTTACCTTAATCTGACGCGCTCGAGTATTTCAAACCATGATTTTTTTTTTACTAATCTGACGGGCTACCCTAGGCGTTCGACACTACATAGAGGGCTCAGATTTGGTGAGAGTACTTCACAAGGTGCAAGGTTGCCCCCCTTATGTTAATCTGCCGCGCTCGAGTAAATCCCGAAATCCCCTATTCGCCTCCCCTACCATAAGTATGTAGGTCAAATAGTTATTGAAGGGAGTTGAGGGGATCGAAAGTAGCTCGAAATGGTTAATCTAGTTAGATATCTACTCTTTATGTATAAAAAATCAGCTTCCGTATATTTTTGTCCGCTAAATTAGGAAAGTAGTTGATTGCGTCTGTTTTTATATACTTTTTATTTCAAATTTCCAACGGAAACAGGAATTTCAAAGCGTTTTGTGAGGTTGAGTTATAACAACAGTTACCATGGCAACGGTAATATCAGACGGAGCCACATCGAAGCGTGGCCGGGATTAGCTAGTGAGCAAATGAAGAAAAAATCTCGAGAATATCCAATGTCTATTCCCATAGTAGCTAACTTTTAAAATTAATTAGGTATGAATGGTTACTCTATTGGAATTTCGTAAAGCTACGATCCCTGATAGCAATGTTGTCACCACACCAGCAAAATATTGGTCTGATGACAACAGCCGAGGCCGTCATGAAGAAGGTTTACGATTACGTAGATGAGCCCACCGACACGACACCTTGTGTACCAGTTTACGGTCAGCGGCCTCGCATACCGGCACTGGCCAGTGGCCACTGCCCGACGCGCGACTAGAGGACAGACGCGACCGATTGACATCTCACACACCGGTTTCTGAATGAAAGCGAAACAGAGCTGTGGTACAAGTGAAATTTCATTTGACCATGTTCTCATGAGTTTGCAGAGTTGACAAACTGTTCTGTGGAAAGCAGTTTTCGTTACGATAAAAACTAAACTATGCTTTTCGATAATCCTACTAATATTATTAATGTGAAAGTTTGTATGTTTGTTCTTCAATCACGCAAAACGCAAATAAAACCTTAAATGCAAATTATGAAGTAGGCTAGAAATAAAAAAATAGGTAGGTACGGTACGTAGGTAATTACTATTTCGGAATGTCTGACTTAAGAGACAATTTTTTTGTTCTCTTCTAGATTGCTTATGGGCGATTCTCTGTAAACTCGTAAATGGCTGTCCGAACCGAGTTTTTTTAAAATAATAAAACTGAATAAAACAATTACCACTCTTAATTAAAATAAAACAGTTAAACTTTATAGCGCGGTTGTATTTAGAACTATAGCTATTTTACTTTTTTTTCTAGAAATTATCAAAGCCCTTAAAACACAGTCCCCTGGCTGTCCCATTCCCAGAGTTCCTACTTAGAGATAGCATTTAAAAAAAACTTATTCACATTACATAATTTTGGCTATTAATATCTAAAAAAGGAATAACGGAATTACATTTTTTTCATAAAAGAAGGTCTAATTACGTATTTTTTAAGTTGAATAATGTCATGTAAATGTTGTCCTGAGTTTTTGCAAACAGTCCTCTGTTAAAAATTCAAAGCTAAAATAAAAAAAAAACTAACATGTGTACAAACGTTTTATGGCGTGGAATGAAACGCAATCAGTGTGCAGTTGGTAACATAGTCGAGAACGACAGCGGGCCGCCTTTTTGTTTAGTGTCCGAGCTTCATTTGTGACGGGAGTACGCACCTCAGTCGGTGCGTCACACAGTCCTTTGGTAAGTGATATTATTAAATTTAATTAGTTTAATTATATACAAGTATTATTTATTATTTCCATAAACTGTGCCTAAATTTATCGGTGGTTTCGTAACTAATCATGTTCCAATAGTTTTGTAAATATTATGCAACATAACCAAAATTCACAGTCCCCTGACCGCAGTCCCCTGCCCGGAAATACGACAGGAGACTGTTCTAAATGGCAGGGGACTGTAGATTTCTCATAAATAGTCATTACTTAATAGTTTTATTGGTGTAAATTCCTACACTAGTCAAAGTTTCTTTAATGTAGGAATCATCACAGCTTTGAAAATATATGATTCGCATTATTTACCTTACTGAACATAAAATATGTTACAGATTGACGTACACTAAGGATGCCTCCAAAAAAAAAAGTATTCCGAGAGGAATTATTAGAAAAAAAAGTGAAGCAGAGCGACTAAGATATATATCAACGTAGAATAAATGATCCTGACTTTATTTTAAAGGGGATCTAATTTTATAAATTCCCTATTGAATGAAATAAATGTTTTTGAGCGCTAAGATTTCCGAATGTTACATTAGCTCACTTTGATTAAATATGCCTTTTATGATTAAGAAAAAATAATTTATTTGCAGATTACATTAAAATTTGATATTACGTGTATTATTGTTGAGAGGAAGATTTTGCAAGATTTTTATTGATCGTAGGTATTTCATTAAAGACTGACACGACATACAGCATTTAATAATTGATATTAATAATAATAATAAGATGATCTAAGGTTAAGTACAAAGTGTTTCTAGTGGTGAGTTTTTTATTGAAAGTTTTTATTCTTATTTTGTCAGAGTTATGTCTATTGGTTTGTTTTGTCTTAAGAAACTTTAGAAATATAATGGTTGTATGTTGTTGCGTTAATATGACTTAAACATAATAAATTATTGATACTAATAATATGATTTTCTTCTTTTTTAAAAAGTCATTTGTCTCATTTAACCGTCCCAGTAGGGGACTACTATGTACAAAACAGTCCCTTGCTGCACCTAACAGTCCCCTGTCAGAATTTATCAGAAAACAACAAATAACTTAAAAAATACGTATAAATTCAATTGGCCTCCTTACGTACCAAAAGTAATAGTTACTATACTAAGCAATCATACCATATTTTTACGACAATTCTAAAAAAAAATGCCAGGGCAGCATCTGTATGGGCCATTACGAGTTTACAGAGAATCGCCCTTATAACATTTTTCTTGTCGCCAAAATCATGTTACCATTTTTGACGATTGCAAGTTTTCGACAAAAGCAATCAAGTTATCCGTTATTCCTTGTACAGGCCTATTTGCCACGGTTGGTATAGAGTCAGAGATGGTCCTAAATTGAATCAGCTGTATAAATCACTCACCTTCTTATAAATCTCGAAACTCGTGAACTGTGTTGCTGCATATGGGAATATCCTGACCATTTGTGCACCATTGCCCTTGTACAAAGCCATTAGAGATTCATTCTTGACTATGGCGGTTAATCCTCCTAATACTCCGTGGTGTTTGTAATGGACAGATTGAGCTTGAAGAAGAATCTTGATGCGGTCTAACGGCGCCACTGTAGTCTTGGCGCACATTCCGGCCACACCTAAGGGATTAATATTAAATTGATTAGAAGGGGTACATAGACATTATTCCGTTAGATAGAGAATATGTAAACAAAAATATAGATACCACTAGCTGTCCCCAGCGGAGTCACCCGCGTTGCCGAGGGATCTTATCCTTTCCCGGGATGAAAAGTATCATATGTGTTATTCCAGGATATGATCTACCTGTGTGCTAAGTTTCATCAAAATCCGTTCAGCCGTTTTTGCGTGAAAGAGCAACAAACATCTTTAGTGGACATAGTTTCGGGGGACAGCTAGTAATCATAATAGTGGTGTTGATTTGTTTGTGTACAGAATTTAACTAGACAGAACAATATGAAGATGGTAGAATTTTTAATCCTGTCAAATAAAGTTTCTACAACATTATCCATTCATTCCTACATACCTACCTACTTATTGATCATGATAGGTGTTGCAGCTATGATAGCAGAATATTGTAACAATCTTATCCATTATCTACACTGCAACTACTTACTTGTTAAGTGGATCCATTTACAACATGATCATTTAATTAATCGCAACATTAAATATCATAATAATATTAATTGTCTATGCGCTTAATTGTTTTCTGTTTCGATTTCTGGTATAGGTTCTATGGTTTTAACTATTATTTAACCATTTAATACAACTTGACAAGGTAGTTAGTACCAAGAATGTGGTTATTATAAAGCTGAGTGATTTGCATGTTTGAATGTGGGAATCTCAGGAACTTCCAGTTCAAATAGTTATATTTTTATTTAATTAGCCTTTTTTTATTTTGATTTATTGTGGAAGGTATAGCTAGGCTATATAATAGTATCTATACATTTGTGATTTAGAAGAAACTGTGAGGATCTGCTTTTTCTGATTTTGTAGATGACAAGAACACATTTGAATGAACTGTTTACACAGCATTTTTTTTAAATTTTATGTGTAGCTATATTTATGAACTTAGTAAAACATCATACTCAAATATTTTATGATACTTTAAGTAATTTTACTTTTGACAATAAAAACACTTGTAATGATTTGCTTAAATAAACATACTTTGGAGTATAAGTTTCATCTAGTAATATGATTTCATCTCTTATTCTGAGATATAAGATTTGGTACTGAAATTGACTAGAATCAAACAGATTTTTATCCTAAAACAAAAATACCATGTAAAAAAGCCTAGTTTTCATTCGAAACAAATATACATAGAATTATTATTTAGTCTTGTCTAAATTGCCTTGCTGGTTGAATGGTTCCCGAAATACAAAAAACCAAAGAGAGGAAGACAGAAGATGGGAGGACAAGCTAAAGGCAGGAAAAACATGGTCTAGCATAGCAAGAGATAGAGAGAAGTGGAAGAGGTTGGAGCAGGCCTTTGCCAAAAAAGGGCAAACAGATGTCTTTTATATAAAATATATAGCATGTAAATACCTAAATATGTAATTTATCTGAATTAAAGGCTTATATTGCAAACTCCATATATTGATTTGTACAAAAAATAAAATTAATTTAGAGAGCTCCAAATGTCTTTCAATATTGAGAGTACATTACCTGTAATAGATTGATATATAAAATATTTCAAAATGAAAACTTTTTGGCGTGAACTTACGAAGTGACGTTGCGTATATAAATAAAATAAATAAATAAAAAAATCTGAAACATCTTTGATGTGGTTGAAGCATATTTTATAAAATCTATATACTTATTTTAAGATTTAAAGTTGCAGAGAATAATGGACACAAATGTCCAAAGTTAAAAGGTGACTGTGCAAAATAAAATATTGAATACATACCACCAGCCAGCAAATTCTTCATAATAAAATCCAGATTATACTTCTGATCCATTGTCAGTGCCATTTTTGGATTAATTTAAATAAATACCTACTAGATTAATTTTAATGGAGCAATGGCCCTTAACAATAGTATGTAAATATTCAATAGAAAATCACTGCAATGTATCCATGGTTCACTTTCGAAAATGTCCAACTAATTTATTCACGGCATATGCGAACTCTTGACGATCAAGCAGTAGGCACGCGATATATGTATACTTTCACCTTTTAATGAATACCATAAATCTTTAGCTAGAACTGCTCCACTTAGCAAGGCTGCTCAGTGTGCTACCGAGTGGAGATCTATCACGACTGAAGAGAAGAACTGACTGACAACAAGTAGTCAGTAGTGTTTTGCGGTGACGACTAAAGCGAAGCAAAGATACGCTTCGGTAATTTGTTTGAAATAGCTAACCAACTCGGCTGTTATGTTTACAAGATTACCTAGGTACTCTATTATAGTGGCATGTTCATAAAATTTGATAATAGGTGTCAGTAATTTTCTTTCAAAACTATTGCCAGTGCCAGTACGTACATATCGTAATAACTTTTACGTATTTTATTTATTTCCTAATTCTTAGAAAGTTCATAATTCAATTTCCTCTTTCCTTCAATTTTTTTTTGACATTCGTAGACAGACTGACTTGAGACTGACTGTGACTGACATACAAACCAGTGTTGCCAACAATCATTTTTCAATTCCGTCGTAGGCTTGGAAAAAACTATCGATATACAATAATGTTGGAAAAAAAACCCTGTCCGACCCGTCAAGGCAAACTCCATATATAGATTTGTACAAAAAATAAAATTAATTTAGAGAGCTCCAAATGTCTTTCAATGTTGAGAGTACATTACCTGTAATAGATTGATATATACATATCATATTTTTAAATGAATGATATATAAAATATTTCAAAATGAAAACTTTTTGGCGTGAACTTGCGAAGTGACGTTGCGTTTTCGTTTTATTTTCATTAAATTAGTGTATTTTGAGTTTTATTGAATAACGTCGGTGGTATTTTGTCCATTAAAGATCTAAATGCACAAATGAAGTAAAATGAAATGGAAGCGTATCTCGTGACTTTTCAGGTTGTCCCACAAAGTCCATGAAGTTTTAGTGGAACGACCACCAATTTCACTAAAACCTATCTGGACTTATACGGACAAGGACTAGACTTTACTGTGAGTGTGATATAACATGACTTAACATAAAAAAGATCATTGAAAATAAAGACATGGTTTAGGCTTGTAACTAAAGCCTTTAAAATAAATGAATAATAATAAATACAACTCGTTCTGAAATAATTTTATCATTATAATTTTGTTCCGGGGTTTTAAAAATATTATAAATGCCTAAAGATGTACTTTAGGCACCCAAGATCAATTGTGTGGCAATTTTACGTCTCCAAAAATCTTTTATTTTTTGTAAAAAATTCGCCATCATTCTTTTCAGATTCCAAGTAATAAAAATTACCCCATATATTTATAGTATTTCATAAAATCAGAAAAAACCCATCAGCCGTCAGACCATTTTTTCCGTTTTCCATTCGTCCATTTCGCCAGAACTGGCGGAAAATCCGTCAAGATGGCAACGCTACAAATAGCTGTCGTCTCCACAAAATATTTCTGTCAGTAGTAGGGTTGCCAGACAAAATAAACCAAACTTTAATCTTAACTTAAAGATTTCTTGGAGTCATGAATGATAATTTAAAAAACGGACTTCTTATTGAAGTTAAAGTTTTATTCAAACCGACATACAAAGAATTGAACATGTATAATATTTAGTTAAAATTCTATACTTATAGTAAAAAAAGCGACATCTAGTATTAGTACATTGAACTACTTTCAATTCAGTTTTTCAATCAACGTCTATAAGAGATGGTGTTGTTAGAAAATAAAATTGGCGGTGTTTTATAAGTTATAAACATATGACTGTGTAAATTAAAATCCTGTGAATTTAACAATAAATTGATAAATATGCATTTATAGACATACTTTAAAATATTATTTGTTGTATGATGTTTGCATATTATAAAAAAAGAAAGGTAGAATATAAAACCCTTTGAGTATTATAAAACCATCCCAAAAATAATACATTGATCCTGTTGAAGGTCACCTTGAAAAAGCGCGAAAACTCAAATGGAGCGCATGTCACGTATTGTTGAAAGCTTTTTGGTAGTACATGACGTAGATCGCGTAGCCCGTCAGAGATGATATAAAAAGTAAATAAAGCGGCCGGCATCAGTCTTTCAAAGGATTTCACCATGTTGCAAACGTGTTGCGTGGTAGTCTAGTTAGTAGCGTTATTTTAATCGTCCGCGACAGTTGTTAGCGCTGTAGCAGACCGAGTCGGTCTTTTCTTTCGAAAACATAAATAACAAGTGATACTTATTTTCCTTTTTTTTTACCAAAAACGTAACTATATAACTATTTCTAAGTTTGGAACACAATAAAAATGGACGTACCGGCGAAAGGAAACGTTTTGGGACGTAAGTTATTTTGTAATATTTATTAATTTAATTGTTAAATATTGCCGTAAGGTTTCTTATGAAGTACCTAAGTAATTAATAAACCCTATTATGTATATTTTTTAAATATTATAACTAAGTAGGTACTCTTACGTTTTACTCATTCAATTATTTTAGTTTTTCGATTTAGTAGATTTTTTAGGGCGAGATATTTAGATTTGTGTTATAAGTAGGTACCTACGTATCTACTAATAATTTTTTTACCTATAGTTACTTTATTTTGACATCTCAATTAATTAATTAACTGTTTAAAAACGATTTATTATACAATGCTTTATTGGCTAATCTTACAAGTTTTCATGATTCAATTATATACTTATTCAATTTTTATTCAATTTTAACTAGGTATAAGTCACCCTATCAATCAAACAATCTGCTTTTTGAATTCATAATACCTACATATCTCATCTTATAAATAAGAGGATTTTATTTTGAAGTTGCGTTGGTTATTAAAATTTAACATTATCCCTCAAAATTTATCGAAGGAAGGTAAAGCAATAAAACAGAAAATTGCATAAAAGTTCTGTCAACCAGGTAGGTACTGCAAATTATTCTTTAACTAGATAGCACTAGTTAAAGAGTCCTATTTATCGATTCAAGATATCCTTAAAAGGTCATCAAAGGTGACAGGACGATTCACCTTGCTCAAGGTGAGGTGAATCGTTAAACGCATTGTGTTAACAAACTTATATTATGATATTATTAAGGTTATAACTAACTGTCGCGTAACAAAGTAACACATAATGTCTAAATATCAATTAATACACACACGTGGACATAAATGCAAATATGCAAGTGCCAACAGGAAAAACAAATAAAAAATACAAAAATACAGTTCTTATTTCTTTGAAGCGTCGGATGCTGCATGATTGTAGGTAATTATTACAATCACCCGCACCCGAGGCTTCAAAGATAAATGAGATGATAAATAATAAATATCCTGGGAGAATCATTAGGCAATACTTAAATACATAAATATTTTGATAAATAGTTAGTTTTAGGATTAGGTAGGTAGGATTTTTTATTGGAACGAAGTTCCTTATCGCACGTTGTGAAAGGGGGCTAGACGGAAAAAAATCTTACGAAAAAATTGTCACGACACTTTTAGTGTCAAAAGTGCGTTGACCTGTCTCTCTCTCTCTCTCTCCCTCTCTCTTATAGAAAGCAAGCCAGATATTTTCAGAAAAAAAAACATTTCTATTTATATATAAATAGAAATGTTTTTTTTTTTTTTTCAATTCTATTTGAATATATATATATATATATTTTATATAAATATATATACTCTCTCGACTTATATAACTTCGTCCCATCCGGTTTAAGTTTTTTTATTTTTTATTCTGGATAGACTTGTGTTTGACTACAATCTCACCATGGTAAGTGATGATGTGGCCGGAGGTGGTAAGCACACAAAGCCTAGATGGGAACTGGCTCTCAAGTGCAGCTGTGGGAACACACCGATAGGTGTTTGGTGACAGATTTTCAACTTGAGGGTGGTAGCCAGCCAGTCGGGTACCACAAAGTACCCTACCACCGTGCTATGGTTTCCTCACGATGTTTTCCTTCACCGAAAGCTCAAGCTAGGATTCGAACCCACGACCTTCGCCGCGGTATTCGACGTCACTACCACTGAAAAAAATATACCTAACTTATGATTTTGTTACGTTCATTTAACTCATTACGGAGAATCTTTCAGTTTTATGTAGGTATATAAATAGCTCTTTACTAAATTTAATTACGTACCTTTTGATAGGTTCATACATGATACACAATAACTAGCTAGATAGGTTTCCCTAGGTGGTTCCACCCGCACACACGGTCGTTCACATAGACCTATTATCTAAATTCTAACTAGATAACGCAAGTACCTCAATTTGTATTTGTACGCTAAAAAATTGATTCTATTATATATAAAAAAATTGAACATATTAGGTGTCAATAATCAATATACTACTTTGGGTTTAGCTTTTCCAGTCATTTTTCTAGATGACGGTTGACGTCCGAAGGCAATAACGGTCGATCGCAGACTAAATGAAGACAAATGGAAAGAAGTCAAATTTTGACACGCGAAGTACGTACACTCGCGACGTCTAGTTAGATAATAGATTTGTGGTCGTTCCAGAAATTAAATGGTATAAGTAATATATTTCATATTTCCGCGATAAAACCTTGTTCTTCTATAATATCTCTACCAAATAAATCCATCCAGAAAACGCGGAACAGAGAGGTAAAGATATCTTACCAGATAGACTTACCTAGTTTTATAACAATCAAGTACCTACTCAATAGGAGATAACATCTTTTTAGGTTTCCGTACCCAAAGGGTAATAACGGAAACCCTATTACTAAGACTCTACTGTCCGTCTGTCTGTCTGTCACAAGGCTGTATCTCATAAACATGCTTCTATAACAACAAATTCTAAGAACAGAATAAAATAATTAAAAAAAACTACAAAAATTGTACAGGTTTTTTTCTATAACTAACTAACTAATTAGCTCTACTTATGAATTTACCTTGTATATAAATAGGTCAATGATCCGTAAACATTGAATATAAAAATATTTACAGAATGTAGTCGTCATTACAGATTACGGTTGGAACTTACGTCATTAACGCAAATAATATATGATTCAATTGCAATTATTATTGCACCTCTGCCTATATGTATAGGTAGCTAGTGAACAATTAATTTGTTGAAGATATCATTTAAATAGCACCTATTTTAGAGTTTACTTTATAAAGTCATAAACCAAAATATCCTACCATCTTATCTTACTAATATTATAAATGTGAAAGTTTGGATGTTTGTTCCTCTTTTACGCCAGAACGGCTGAAAGGATCTGGATGAAATTTGGCATGGAGATAGATTATAGTCTGGAATAGCACATAGGCTACTTTTTATCCCGGGAAAAGATAAGATCCCTCGGGAACGCGGGTGAAACCGCGCGGAAAAGCTAGTAGTATTATAAATGTGAAAGTTTGTATGGATGGTTGGATTTATGTTTGTTACTCATTTACGCCAGAACGGCTGAATGGATCTGGATGACATTTAGCATGGAGATAGATTATAGTCTGGAATAGCACATAGGCTACTTTTTATCCCGGGAAAAGATAAGATCCCTCGGGAAGTAGGGAAGGGAAGGGAAGCTAGTATTTCATAATGCGACCACCCCGAGATGTGAACGTGACCAGCTGCGCGTGCTGCTAACTAAATAAACACCGAATAAAACATTACATTGGAAGTGTCCCCGTACCTACATTATTCAGACATAGACATCATTTTATATTTTCCTTGTTTTAAATTCAAATAGAAAATGAACGTATGTATTTACGAAATATTAGATATTTATTTTGGTCTGACTTCAACCGTGTCAGAAAAAAATGTAAAACACTTACCTACCTAACCCTTTTTCTCCTCTGTTTGTGATCCGATTTTTTGGTTTGTTTGGATGTTTGTCAATAGACGGAATAATCGGTTCACAACATAAGAGAAAAAGGGGTAGGTCACCTACCCATTTGTTGTACCTACCATTTATCTACGGTATTTTCCTTGATAATACGTACGTAAAGTTCATTTTCCAATATTTTTTCTTCAAGCAATCTAGGGGGTGGCTTCCATCGATATCCATTGTATAAATATTGGTGTTGCTGAACAAACTTGTCTCTCACAACCATGACACGTCTTGTTAGTAAAGTAATAGCAATTGTCTTGACAAAGGTATCGATTACAACACTATACTCAATTTGCTATAATTACAATTAATATATTTTTTATTAATATAAATAGGTAAAGTTTGAGGTAATCTTGTAAACTACAGATCAAAACAGCATTTACTGAAATTAGATAGAAGTATGGCATAGCAGTTCTAATTTTATGAATGAGGTCTCGAAAAGCAAAC
This sequence comes from Ochropacha duplaris, assembly GCA_951361185.1. Taxonomy (NCBI): domain Eukaryota; kingdom Metazoa; phylum Arthropoda; class Insecta; order Lepidoptera; family Drepanidae; genus Ochropacha; species Ochropacha duplaris. The sequence goes on along the minus strand of OX592704.1, from coordinate 2,848,046 downwards.
CGATTATGCAAACCATATGGGGGCCTAGACAACATGCATGTCGACAGTCAATGTCATAATTACTACTAGACGTTGAACTTTTGTATGGGGTTAACATTTGTTTGAGATCGACTTGTCAAGTGGTTTTTATCGTTCTCTTGCCGGTTGGCGTTATACCTATCACGCCGCAGGTAGTGGGTTCGATTCCCATCCAGGATAGACATTTGTGTGCATGAACTTGTCTGTTTGCCCTGAGTCTGGGTGTTATTATCTATTTATGTATGTATTTACAAAAAAAAAGTAGTATATGTAGTATATCAGTTATCTGGTTTCCATATTACAAGCTCTGCTTAGGTTGAGATCAGATCAGACAGCCGTGTGTGAAAAATGTCCGAGGATATTTATTTATTTATTACTATACTAATATTATAAATTTGAAAGTATGTTTCGATACGTGTGAATATGTTTGTTGCACAAAAACGACTGAACAGATTTTGATGAAACTTGGCACACGGGTAAATCATAACCTGGAATAAAACATAGGACCTACTTTTTATCTCGGGAAAAGATAAGATCCCTCGGGAACTCGGGTGAAACTGCGGGGGACAGATTATTGGCCCAAAAATATCTTCTCAATTTTTTATCTTAATTACTAAATAAGACTAGAATATTTAAAAATATATATATATAAGAAGCATCTGCTGCATTTAGACCGGGAAGTCATAGGCTCGCCTACATTACTAGCAAGTAGCTTGAGTGGGGGTTTCACGGGGCTTCAGGGATTTCAGCCAGATAGTTTTCAAGGAAAAACCTACTGAAAAGATGAGGATAAATATCTCTTTCAATAAAATTTTAGTTAATACCTAAAATGAATATTAGGATTTGCTGTTATACCTACTCGTAGAAACCGTCAGTTTAAGTACCATGATTTTGATTAATCGTTTCTGTCACATTTGCGGAAGTTATATCTAGGTAGGTACATATATACTAAGTAATCCTACTAATATTATAAATGTGAAAGTTTGTATGTTTGGATATTTGTTGCTCAATCAAGCAAAAATGGCTGAAATGGATTTGGATGAAACTTAATAGAACATAGTTTTTATCCCGCGAAAATATAAGCCAGAATATTTAAAAAAAAATACGATTTGCGTAGGTGCCCACATAACATTTATTTAGGGTTAGTTTTTTTTTAATGATATGACTGTCGCGATTCATTTAATAGACGAATAGGAGCCCCTCCTCCCCCGTGGTTAGGTTTTAACCACAGACAAATTAACCTAAGCCATATACGGGGTGTATCCCCCCTATACAACATCACGTGTAGATAGATATCTAAGAAGGTCCGCGCAAAATATATCGGGGCGAACCCGGACCGCGGTCCGCCATTTGGTGACCCCCTACAAGATTATCCACCTTGACATTTTATCTACACATCTACTCTATGAATGACCTCGATGCATAATCTCCATCTCCACATTTCTTTTATCAATATTAATTATTGAAAAAATATTGTTATACTATGAAAGTTTGTATGGTCAATTACAAAATCTGGTAACTATTGCTCTTTTGTTCACAGGATTCGTCCCAGCACGGTACATCTTGGCTATCCTGGGTTCCATAGCCATGGCAATTGTCTATGGTTTAAAAGTAAACCTGTCTGTGGCCATGGTGGGAATGCTGAACCACTCGGCTTTGAAGGTAGCTTCGGGCGGTAACATAGAGAATAAATCGTCAAGTTCTGTTGATTTAGAATGTCAGGATACGAGTAGCAGTAATACTACGACAGTAAGTACTCATTATTCAACGTTTTAGTCCAATTACAAAATGTAGGTAATTATGTAAAGCAAGTCATGTTTTTACAGAAGCAAATGCTAAAGCCATTTCACTGAAAAACAATTGTTTATAAACACTGGTTCAGAAACAAAATATATACGTGTTTCTGAAACAAATTAATATGTTTCTGAAACATGTGAAATAGTTGCGGTAAACATTGCGTGTTTCTAGCATGTTTCTGTGCTCCCCGATCGAATTGGAGAGCACCGAAACAAATCAGTTTCGCAATATAATGGAATACCTCCTCAGGCGACATATTTGAAACAACTGAGATGTGGATGGCCAAGACCCCGAAACATTGTTTCTGTAAACTTTTACGTGTTGTTCCAGAAACTATGTATCTGAAACATGTTTTTCAGTGAATACATGGCTTAACAATAACTTAGGTATATGACAATTATTGCACTTCCCTTCAAATAACATCTTGTTCGAGGCAACCGTTTTCGTGTCATCGTGTGTTTATTGCATTTACCCACTGCTGTTTATAAACATGCTTTAAGTACTCAGAGCAATGGGGTCGAGTCGTAAACTAAAGAATTATATTGCATTAAAAGTGCGTTATATATTATTCAATTACCAGTAATTATACCAGTGTCTTTAAATCATTTGTTAAACGAGCACTTATTTTTTTTTTATTAGTTTGTCACAAATTCTTGGTTCACAACTCGTGATATTTTTTATCAGTCTTGAACCATAGTTCGATATTATTATTAAAATTATCAGTGGTATATAGTGACGTCGGATACCGCGGCGAAGGTCGTGGGTAGAAGGAAAGGAAGGAAGAATGAAGGAAAACATCGTGAGGAAACGCCCTCATGTTGAAAATCTGTCGCCAAGCACCTGTTGGTGTGTTCCGGCAATTGCACTTGAGAGCCAGTTTGCCTTTAAGGCATTGTAATGAGGAGTACAACACATTGGCAATCCCCCTGGTTTTTTTTTTTTTTATGTCACCAGTGACAACGAGGCAGTCGGGTCACCTGATGGTAAGTGGCAACCGTCGCCTATAGACATTGGCAATACCAGGGGATTGCTAATGTGTTGTACACCTTATTAAGGCGAACTGGCTCTCAAGTGCAATTGCCGGAACACACCAACAGGTGCTTGGCGACAGATTTTCAACTTGAGGGTGGTAGCCAGCCAGTCGAGTACTACAAAGTACCCTACCACCGTGCTGTGGTTTCCTCACGATGTTTTCCTTCACCGAAAGCTCAAGCTCATTGTAAGGATTCGAACCCACGACCTTCGCCGCGGTATCCGACGTCACTTACCACTGAGCTATGTGTCTATAGGCGACGGTAGTCGCTTATCAGATGGCCCGCCCGCCTCGTTGTCACTAGTGGCATAAAAAAAACAGGTAATTTAAAAAAAAAAATTGAGGGTGGTAGCCAGCCAGTTGAGTACAGAGTACCCTACCACCGTGCTGTGGTTTCCCCACGTTTTTTCCTTAACCGAAAGCTAGTTGGATAAGAAGCCACGTCCTTCTCTCAATTATTTCATTCTTCTCTACGACTACGATATCAGGTCATATTTCTTAAATCAAGGTTCAAATTAAAATAGTTGACCTTGTAATGGGTCACGTTATAAACGTGGCTCACTCTTGATTATATTTTTGGGTGGATTCCAAATAGCAATGATTATTCTGGACAGAAAAATGTCTGGCGCCACTAGGTAGGTATAGTATCTCCGATATGATTTCGCCAGGGGTGATTTAACTCAGGAGATTTTCGATGATTGTATCAATCGCTTTCAATGAAAATATACGACGCCAATTCACACAAGCGTTCAATTACTGCATCTGTCATAAACTTAACACCAATTTATTTGTGGATGGGTAAATTTTTGGGTCACGCGATGTCATCGTGATTTGATGATAATAAATAACGTGTTAAATTCCTTTACCACTACAGTTACCTACCTGCCTATACCTAATGCTATTACAATAGCTTTATTTATAGCTCTACCTTGCCTTTGTGGTATCTATTTTTAGGTGTTGCGGGAAATTAAAGACGGATAATAAAAGATGTGGGCAGGTAGGTACAATCGATCCACGATCGACTACTTAGACACGATACAAATTCGAGAATGGGGTTAATAGCTAGTGATTTTCTATTTACGAATAGAATTATTAGAAAAAAATGCATGTAGGTACTGAACGAAATATAGGTAAGTAAGTAGGTAGGTACATAATATGTTAAGTAGTTATCCTGTTATAATATGAGGATGTGTTTATTGGATAATACCACATGTAAGTACTTGTAATATATATAAATAAAAATGAATCACTAAATGTGTGCGCAAAACTCGAGAACGGCTGAACCGATTTGCCTGATTTCTTTTTTGTTGTGTTTGATGAAGTCTGAGGAAGGTTCTTATGGAGAGAAAAAACGTGAAAAATTACGAGAAAATAGTAAAAACATCAATTTTCATATCCCATATAAACCACTCTGTCCCCAGCTGTCATACATTTCAGTTCCCTCAAACTTTTGAAATCTGTCGAGGCAGCTATTAACATTAAAAAAATCAATGTTACTTTGTTTTAGAGAAATAGGGCAGAATGTCTGCCGGGACAGCTAGTAAATAATATAAGTGCCTAATTTATTTGTTGACAGAAAACAAGGTACCTATGCCATAAAAAACACATAACTTGTAAAAAAATCAAGTCTCGCAACTCAATTCTTCTACCGTAAAAAATTGTGAGATCCATGTAATGCCAAGTCGGTTAATTTATATTCAGTCCCTACTTAAGGGTCCTTCTGTCTTAAGTTATTACGTAGGTAATTAGTTAACCTGACAACAACTTATAGGGACCATATCAGTATTAAAAATCTTTTATATATATATTTTATTGAATTTTTGAATAACCAGGTTGAAAAAATTATGATTGCAGGAGTTGGACGGTCCGTTCATTTGGGCAGAAGGAGTGCAGGGCCTTGTCCTCAGTTTCTACTTCGGGGGTTACTTCATATCACAGATACCTGGTAAGGAATATTACATTACAATTTGCTGTGCCATATGAAAGTTAGGTACATTTTTGGCCCAACCTAGGTGATCATTACTTATGACCTATTTTTCTATGCGTGTCCCGATTTTTAAGATATTGTCTCTAAACTTGAAACTAGTGGTTGGGCAACGAAGATGGGACCGAATCATAGGTACAAGAACTCGTGCTTTTGGTGACCAAAAACATTGTAAGAAGAGCGTTACGGCGTTAAATCCACGACGTGATCCAGAATTTGCACTTGAGAACCCCGGCCCCAGCATAAATAGGAAACAGTACCCAAACGGTGTAGTGAAATACTAACTCGACTATAAAATCCTTAGGTGCTCGAGTAGCAGAGCTGTTCTCAGCAAAATGGGTGATGTTCTTCAGCGTAACCATCAATGTAGTGTGCACTCTACTGACGCCCGTCATGGCAGAATTGCATTATAGTGCAGCAATCATCATGAGAATCGGAGAAGGTATCGGCGGGGTAAGTTAGAAGATACATTTTTCAGTAGATTTAACCTCCAAGGGCTTAAAATGGATGAATGATTTTCAAATGATAAATTATCCAGTGATCTTGAATGCAATAGCTCAGTAGATAGTGAGACAACTAGGTACTGGTGTGTTCTGACAGTTGCACTAGCGCTTACCTTCTAGGCACTATAATAGGTCGGCAACACTTTGGCAATACTCTTGGTATTCATTCATACAAATGATTCATATTAAGCATATTGAAATTGTTTTTCCTTATATTAGGTAATTAATGGTAGGGGAGGCGAATAGGGGATTTCGGGATTTACTCGAGCGCGGCAGATTAACATAAGTATAATAAGGGGGGTACATATGGTTTGAAATACTCGAGCGCGTCAGATTAAGGTAAGGTAAGTTAGTTACATGCAAAATAGTGTACATTTCAATAATCTGACAATTTGGGCGTGACGAAAGAAAATGGGAGACTCGCAAAGTTGCAAAAAAAAAAAACGTCACCTGGATTTTCTCAAGCGCGATTAGTTATTTTTATTTTGAAGGAAATTAGTCACGAATCACGCAAATATCATAATCTGCCGATTTGCACATGCCGAAGTAGCTAAAATCATTATTAAGTGTATAGTCCAGGAATATTATGAGTTTCACCTAAGAATGAGAGATAGCTATTAACTTGTAAAAACCTTTATTTTGACACCCTAAAACTTGTCTCAAAAGCTACTTATCTTAGGGTGCCCGCGACTACTGATTTTTCAAGGGCAAAGGTCAAAAAATCATTTATTGCAAATATCTCGTTTCCTGGGTTTTTTGGTATATGTATTTACTATACAACTTTTGAACATACATTTTTTCGATATCTTGAACCATTTTCGAGATTTCGATATTTTTTATATTTTTTTTTTCAAACCGTCAGATTAAGGAAATTCCTCAACATAATTATCAGATTATGGGTCAGTACAACAAAGACATCAAGAAGAACCGTCTGTATAAAAATCTGACGCGCTCGAGTATTTCAAGGTCACGATTTTTTTTTTGTATTTTCAAAAATCGGCCCTGACTGATGGTCGCGTCCAAATCGTCAGTCTTTAAAAATAGGAGCTACTTGAGGGTTTACTTAACATCCCTTATCAATGTCTGACGCGCTCGAGATTTTTTTTTTAAAATATTTTCGACCCCTTCGTACGGCCACCCCCACCACGCAAAACGGCAGATTATTATTTTTCCGTTATCAGACAGACGTGGCGCGACTATTACCCTATTAATATCTGACGCGCTCGAGTATTTCTTGGTGAATGTTTTTTTTTACATTTTTGAAACCCTATAGACGCTCCCCCCACCGCTGAAGGGGAAATATCACATAACCTTTTTTTCTTTATTCCACCTAATCTTCAAATTCCAGTAGGTCCCAAAGACGCTCGAGTAACTACAAATTTAGCATCATTGCCTCCCCTACTATAAGGACTTACATGCCAATATTAGAAACGCAAATATAAAAACTATCGCGATTCAATTACATTCATATTCCAGTATCTGACTTGAATAACATCCATGACCTGATTTCGTTAAACGAATATCAAGCGAGATGCATCGAACATAAAATTACGTGAGGAAATACGATGATAATATATAAGTATATCTACATACCTAACAACTTCGTAAAGGACGTAAATATGCAAGACGAATTTATAAGCGAACTCCAATTTTTCTCGTAAGACTTTGACGTTAATTTGCAGCTGAAACCTACATCTTTATTGTTCTCAAAATTATCATTTAATAAGCAGTTTAATGATTTTGAGGCTTTAACCAAAGAGCGTTTTACCGCTGTTTTCTCGTGTCATCACTTATACCAAGTAGATCGTAAGCCATTATCAAATTTTTTAAGAAAAAACAATCTCTTAATCAATTTCAAAACTCATTAATTCAGTTTAGGCCCTGGTAAGGCACTTATGAACGTTTACGATTGGCTCTACCACCGGTTCGGGATACACTTTTAACCTTACTCTTGAAGTCTTAGACTAAGTGAAAGATATTATGCCCAGGGTGTGACATTCCCGGCTATGCACGTCCTCCTGTCGAAGTGGGCTCCTCCCGCTGAGCGCAGCGTAATGGCGGCGCTGGTGTACGCGGGAACTTCATTAGGAACTGTTATATCTATGCTCATGGCTGGAGTTCTAACTGCTAATATTGGTAAGTTAGCTTCATGCATAAAACTGTATCTATAGTTAGAAAACAATACCTCACTGATTTATTGCTTGACTGAGACTTTAAGTTGGAAACTTAGAAGATAGGTATTTTTCTTTTGTTACCGAGTTTATCAAACTACGTTCCCTAATGTGGTGAAATTGGGATGTACGGTGTCATGAAAATCCGTATTTTCGAGATACTCAATGAATTTTGATTAGCTTTTTGATTCGATACTATTTTGGAAAATCTTCAATAGAAGGGAAAATATATAACTTACTTAGGATGGGAGTTTCGTAATTTTATTACAGAGTTTTTCAATATCATCCTTCAATTTGAATATCAGTGCCGTAAAAACAGCGGCGAAAGCTGGTGAAAATGTAAACTTTTAGAATTAAACAAACAACAGTCTGTTTTGTTTATGGACCGACATAGAATTCTAAATATGCGGGTTAGAGTGAACTTTTGATAACAATTTCCTGTTTCACTATAAAGATAAGGGCAGATGAAAGAATGTCAAGGCCCCTCTCGATACGGGGCGGAGAACTTTCTTTTGGAGTGGTCAAATAAGATAACAGTAATAATTTAATAAATAGGATGGGAGAGCGTGTTCTACGTAATGGGAGGTCTATCTTGCATCTGGTGCGTGTTGTGGGTGGCGCTGGTGCAAGATTCGCCACAGCAACAGCCGCTCATCAGCGCCGAGGAGCGGGAGATGATCGTCACCTCGCTGGGCGGCACCACCGATGGTTCAGTACATAAGGTAACGCATAAATAAATAATTGGGAAGTCTCTTATTCTTTCGTATTTCGCGCACAATATTAGGTTCCAAAATATTCTCCATTCAAGAATAAATCTCAGTGTCACATTTTAAATATGATTATTTTATTGTAGTGTGGGAATTTTATCATTGTCTTTGTTAACTTGGCAAAAATTTGGCGATATTAATGGAATGTAGGTAGATTATTTAGATATCTCATTGTTTGATCTTCTGAATGCAGCAACGGTGACGAGCCGAGCTGACGAACGGCTGATGAGCACATATGTGCGCCGGCGCAATTATGCTTCCTAAAATACCAATCTTTTAGCTAGGTCACACCTGATTTAAAATACGAATTGAACGGACCTTTTACATTATAGGTCTAACGTTTATTACTGTATCTAAACAGAAATTGCCAGTGCCATGGCGGGCAGTATTAACGTCACCAGCATTCCTGGCCATCCTAGTGTCTCACGTGTGCTCTAACTGGGGATGGTACATGCTGCTCATAGAATTACCCTTCTACATGAAACAGGTGTTGAAGTTCAAGATGACTGAGGTAAGGATAATGATGCCAGAATTTCATAATGCTACGCTGTTACCATTAAAGAGTGGTTGCATTCACACGATCAAAGAGTCGAGTGATTGCAACCACACTGCTATATTAGGTACTGTAAATAAGTCGAATGAAGGAGGTTCTACCAACTTGGGAAAAGCTGATGTGTGGAATAATGGTATACTGATGTCTATTATAGTACTATAAATTCGAGTTGCGATTACTCTATATTCTTTCGACTATTTGGCTATTCAAACGATAATACGATATTTAACAGCATTTAAATCAGAGAGAAGTGCGCCCAAATTGCGTTGAGAGAACGTGCACAGATCGTTTACTCTCGGCATTTTGATTTGAAATAGAAACGTGCTGCTGATTTTTTTACGATAGCGTTTGCTAGTTGGGGTTAAACAAATCTAGCAACGTTGAAACTTTGATGAACGATTTCAATTAATCGCATCGCCTTTATTTAGACATACCAGACGTCAGACAGCAATGAAGGTCAGCGTGCCCCATTTGGGCCATGTGGTAGATAATTTTTATACTTATAACACTCCTATAAGCCGTTAATAGATTAACCAACAATGGGTCGTCAAAGGTTGTATCAAGATATGGATCGAAATAACTAAATTACTGTTCATCGTATAAATAATATCCTCGCTGTGCTTATCTTTCCTTTAGGTGAGGAAGGTGACGTAAGAATGCCGTTTTTATGTAATGTTTTGAAAAATAATGACCCCTACATGGGCAAAATAAACTTTTGGTGACTTTCAATAAATTAAATATTACATGATTGTATTACAGAACGCCGTAATAACCGCGTTGCCTTTCTTGTCGCTATGGATCTTCAGCATCGTACTCAGCAGGACCTTGGACTGGCTGAGAGAAAAGGGCAAGATCACCACCACTACAGCTAGGAAGATTGGCACTTTGTTCGGTAAGCTTTAACTTTTTAACCATCTTACTGAAATTAAATAAAACTTTGGATCGATGTGATGGAAATATATTTAATTTTGTTTTTGATTGTATTTTACTAAGTAGGTATATTTATTTATTTTGCATATTGCACAAACTCAGATATTTGATTTTGAATGAATATTAAATTAATATAAAAATTAAGAATTGTCAATAATTTTACGATTGCAAATGTTGTATGTTTTATACGAGTAAAAAATTGGTAATTTCCAGTTAGTAACCAGTTCAGTTTTTTTGAGTAGTAGGTACCTAAGTGCTGCGTAGCGCTTTGCGATATGCAACGGTCCACCACAAAAGCTGTTTCTATTTTTCTTTTATAGTTCCTAGGATGTCAATAATATATATCCTGCGACATTCTAGTCTAGTCACTTGATACAAAATGATAAATAAAATAATTATATTGTGTACAGCATCGGCGGTCCCGGCGGTGTGTCTACTGTCGCTGTGCTACATCGGGTGCAACAGGTCGGCTGCCGTGGCGCTCATGTCGATCGGCATCACTTGTATCGGCGGGATGTTCTGTGGCTTCCTCTCCAACCACATCGACATCGCGCCAAACTTCGCTGGTAAGTGATTTGCCAAATAAATGGTATCGGAGTCTAGGTAGGGACCAGTCACTTGGTACTAAATGGGAACTGGATCTAGGTAGGGACCAGTCACTTGGTACTATATCGTAAGCAGTTTTTGCTAACCAATCATTTGGTATTAAATGGTAAACGAGTCTAGATAGGGACCGGGCACTTGCTACTAAATGGTAACCGGTTCTAGGGAGGAACCAGTCACTTGGTACTAAATGATCACCGGGTCTCGGTAGGAACCAGTTACTTGCTACTAAATGGGAACCGGGTGTAGGTAGCTCCAGTCACTTTGTACAAACTGGTTAGGTACCGTGTTTAGGTAAGGACCAGTCACTTGGTACTAAATGGTTACCAGGTTTAGGTAGGAACCAGTCACTGGTACTAAATGGTTACCAGGTTTAGGTAGGAACCAGTCACTGGTACTAAATGGTAACCGGGTCTAGGTAGGGACCAGTAAATTGGTACTAAATGGTAACCGTATTTAGGTAGGGACCAGTCACTTTGTACAACATGGTAACCGAGTTTTTGAAAAATCATACCTATAAAACGAAACCAAATTCCATCGTGTTTAATTTTCATACAAAAACAAATGTTGCTACATTTGTTTTGTTTCAATTAAAAATTTAATTTCGATCGAACATATAGTCGTTAGTAGATATTTATTTCGTTCTTCGAGCAATCTAGCAAAATTAAGTTTATTTCTCAACAGGAACCCTGATGGCTATGACGAATACTGTGGCTACAATTCCTGGCATGGTGGTGCCTAACTTCGTTTCAGTTTTAACTGAAGGAAATGTAAGTATATCTATCCCCCAATCTTGAAATAGGTACATCTATAAAGCCTACTGGGAATCTTTTCAAATGGTTGCCAAAAGGGGTTATAGCAACTTACAATGGGATCAACCGTGAAATCGCGAAATTCAATATACTCTAGTTAATGTATGGAACAGCAGTTTTTCTGTTATAAGAAATTCATAAGGAATAAAAATAGCCCCTGAAAATTTGGGTACCCGTTGAAAAATAACTGTAATCTTCGAATATTTTCTAATAATTTTCTTAATTTTCCAGCAAACGATCTCAGCGTGGCGCATCATATTCTTCGTGACAATAGGTTTGTACATAGTTGAAATTGTAGTGTATACTATTTTCGGTTCGGGAGAGGAGCAGCCCTGGAACAGGATCCAAGAAGAAAAGGTAGACGGTTTTGAAATCAAACCGCTTAATAATGAGACTGAGAAAACCCGCGTTTGAATCTCAATTGTATTTAAAAACTTACGTAACATTTATACCAGGCTTTATAATGTCCTAATGTTGTCACAAATATGTTTTAGATATTCTATTTTATGTAGTCCGTTGGGCAATATAGCTCTAGTAACAGTTTAATTTTTGACAAAACAACTTCTGAATGCCTCTGATACTTCAAACTAGAATATCTTTGATTCCTGACTTCTTATAATATTGCACCTGAAATAAACATTGATCAGAAGTTCAAACTCTATATTTTTACATATTTTTCATGATCAGACGCAACAAAAAATGTATCTTATAATTTCACTCAGGATCCCTATTTATTTTGTTTGTTCACACAAATATTGTGTGTTTAAGAACGCGTGACAACATTCAATGACAAATTGTATGAGTTTACAATCTAAATTGGGCTTTATATGTAATTAGTTAAGGTGTAGAATTACTTGTTTTGTCACTGACTAAGGTACCAGTGATGAAATCTTTATAAAATCCTAGAAAAAACATGACTTACTGTTATATTAATGAACCTCTAAGGCTGGGCTATGTATTTAAATATTCAGTCATAAAAAATATGATACATTTTCTTGCTTATCTGGCGTTTTTTTGGGCACCAGGTATTATATATTTGAGATTAATACCACCAAGAAAGAGGTATTAATCTCAAATAGTTAACTCAGTCAAATGTAATTTTAGTACTTATTTTGTTACTTTTTGAACTTAAATATATTAATTATAAAAATATACTTCATTGTATCAATTTAATAATTGAGTTTTAAATTTTTTAGACAGCTTATTTTCGCAAATATATAATGGTAGGTATATTATATTATTAGATATTGATATATAAAGTATAAACTATTTAATTTTCCCACATGTTTTTTTTATATGTACCTATACATAATCATAAGACAACTTTAATATTTATTATCGTACTTATAAGATATACTTAATGCATTTTGTATCGTGACTGTATAGTTAAGAACTTAGTAACTATGTACTTAATATTAAGAAAAATATATAGATTTTACAAGATAATTTGTGAGTATTTTTGAATAAGTGTTTTAAATTTTGCTAATAAATGCTTTAAATGTTAATAAAATAATAGTGTATAAAAAATCTCATATTTATAAAACGCTATTTAACTAAATTATTAGTTTTAACAACATTATCTAATGAGTAACGGTGCACCACAGATAAACTTTGATATAAAGTTCATTCAAACACACTTTTTGTCTCAAAATTTCACCTTATTTGAATTCATTATCATATAAACAATTGAATTGAAATTGACAAAACACTTTTATAAAATAAAAATGATAGAGTTAGGTTAAAAGTAGTACATTAATGAAATCAAGTTTTTGAAATAAACAGCTGTTAACTAAAATAATTATGACGAAAGGAAAACATATAAAACACTGAAAAATATATCGAAATAAATATATTTACATGTTTTTGATGTTAATTGTACCTATTATATAACTGATTGTGCACATTTAGGCCGATTAGTTGTAAATTTTAAGTATGCTTACCAAAGATATACTGACCTCCGATGTTGTGTCATATTTTTAAAATAAATAAATGTTTGATAATTAATTTTTACAAGTCATTTTATTTTATAAAACTATACAATATTTACAAAAGTTTTGTTGGAGCGCGTCAAAATCATTTGCTAAAATCACACACTGACATTGCCATTTTATTAAGGAATATAAATACACCTACAGCTTTCGGTGAAGGAAAACATCGTGAGGAAACCATAGCACGGTGGTAGGGTACTTTGTAGTACCCGACTGGCTGGCTACCACCCTCAAGATGAAAATCTGTCGCCAAGCACCTATTGGTGTGTTTCGACAGCTGCACTTGAGAGCCAGTTCCCATCTAGGCTTTGTGTGCTTACCACGTTCGGCCACATCATCACTTACCATGGTGAGATTGTGGTCAAACAGAAGCTTATCCATAATAAAAAAAAACCTAAATTAATATGGAGAAATGCTTTTATAGTATAAACCAATTCAAATAAAGTGATCTGACAAGTTTTATTTAACTCTAATCAATTTGGCAATATAAGAGGGTCCGAAGTTGGCACTAACAGATGGCGTCACTAGTTGTCCATATTGTGGTGCGGCAGATCCTACGCCTAGTTCTAACGTACTGGTCAGCCCCGACATTGATGTTGTTAGGTCCCTGTTACATATTAAAAAAGTTATGTTTCTGTTTTTGATCAAGTTTTCTGGAAAAGTTGTCTCATATACAGGACGTCCGGTAAGTATGTAGTACGATAAACTTATGGGTGAGAGGTTCAAAAAATTTACTTAGTAAAAAAAAGTGTAATCATTTTCGAGATATATAAAACCAGAATTTTAAAAAAGCTGAATTATCGAAATATATCCAAAAATGGAGACACTTTTATTGAGTTCTCGCACTTAAATTTGTCGTACTACTTATATACAAAGTGTCCGGACACTTTGTATAGCGGAAATACAACTGATAAAGTTATTAACATTTTTGCATCAGGTTACGTCCCGACGATTTAATTTTATGTGTTCGGGATAAAATAAAATGTAAATCATATTTTTTTAAAGAATGTCGATAGATTAACATTGCCAAACGAAATATTAATTAGCTATAACTGATATTTAAAAACACAAATCTGCACTATTCTAAAAACATGAAGAAATTATTACCTATAAAAAATAAAATAATAATTTTGTTTTCTTTAAAATTTTCATTAAAATTAACGATTCATATATCATTATAAGCTTAAGCGCCATCTATTATCAATCTGTTTAACTAACATGACAGCTACATTAAACTATCCGGTGTTTGATCATGATACTGTGCGAAATATACGCACGGGTCAGCTAGTTTAATATAAACCTTACAAATGGTTAAAATAAAACTTACTTTACAGTTGCAACAATAGAATCTTTAACAAACGAAGTTTTCAGTGCCAAGTGTACCACGCCATCGTTCTGTATGGGGCTGAGCGAACACGTCGAGTACACTACTGTCCCACCCACTTTCACCAGTCGGAGGGCATTGCTGGAAAATATAACAATCTATGCTTTTAAGTATTTAGGTGTTTTTAGTAGTTTATAATGTAAGTATTTAGGGGAATCGAGTTATTGGAGTAGTAACTAATAACTTACGACAACAGCTGGGCTTGCATTTCCGGTAATCGTAACCTCTCCTTGATCCGGTCCGATCTGAAGATGTTGTTCTCGTCCTCATTGATGGAATGTCTGTCTGTCGTACACGGCACATCTACTAAAACCTGAAAATATTAGGTTGAATTAACTATCTCTAACTCATACAGAACCTTCGACTTTTACCACGATATTTTGACATTCTCCATCACACACTCACACATACAATTTTTTTTTGCTAAATAAACACAAATTTTGTTTGCTTGGATTGGTTGCCATCCATTCGGGTTTCCCCAGATTGACCTAGTTTAGAGGATGGGGGTAAACGAAAAATAGTTAAAATTTTATAACAAATATATTTTAAGTAACCCGGTCATGTCAATGTCCGGATTTTCAGTTTGAATCTCCAAAATCCGGGGAATTCCACTCGTTCCAGATTTAATATATGGCAACTCTAGCTTGGTGTTGGAGCTTTGACTCAAGTGTTAAAATAACAGACAATAATTTAGTTTACCTTATCGAATCCCTGATCGTCGACGTACATTCTTCCGTCCACCCTCTTGAACAACACTCGTTCTCGCCATCTATTACTCGTCTCGAAATCAAACAGATAGTCGCGGAATGTTCTCTGTGATCTATTAACAGAAATAAACATTTTTCTGAAGGTCCTTGATGTCATTAAATGTGTGAGATGTGGGTAAGCGGGTCACCCGATGGTAAGTTACTACCGTCGCCTATATACATTAGCAATACCAGGATTGCCAATGTGTTGTACACCTCATTACAATGCCTTAAAGGCTGTCCTTCAAGTGTAATTGCCAGAACACATCAATAAGTGCTTTTCAACCAGCCAGTCAAGTACTGGTTTCCTTACGATGTTTTCCTTCATCGAAAGCTCAAGCTCATTGTAGATTTCGAACCCACGACCTTCGAATCAGACGTCAATACAGCTATCATCGCTATAATATATTTGAAATTAGTTTTTATTCGATTGATTGTGATAGAGCGGAGTGGAAGAGGAAAACATGTTGTGCCGACCCCACCTAGCGTGGGATAAGGAAGAGAAGAAGAAGAAGTTTTTATTCAATTGAAACTGGAATCAAAAACATTGAATTAAAATCTTACCTATTAGACCTAGAAATTGAGACATCGTTGCATATAATAACGTCAGGGAGTAGGGTTTGCAACGCAACCAGCGCCTTGCCGCCCGGCGCTGAGCACAAGTCGAGCACGCGGTCTCCAGCTGACAACCCTAGCGCTAAAACTGCTAACACGCTGCCGCAATCCATCGGGTAATAATTGTATACTCCTAAAATAAACTTATCATTATTTACAATGAATTTTAAATTACAAATAGAGGTAAATAAACTACAACTTTTTCAGTGATCATATCAAAATCGATGTTTTTTTCCTGTGTGTCGGCTACATCATCACTTATCATGGTGAGATTGTGGTCAAACACAAGCTTATCCAGAATAAAAAACATAAGAAAAGGTTTAGTCCTCTAAAATTTGTCTATTGTAGTATTCTACTGCTACTTACTATTGATTGCATCTTCATTTACTTTAAAATAAGCAATTGAACTAATTTCACAGTTAAAATTTTATCTATTCTTTCCTTGTGTGCTGAGTTAGAAATGGTTATAGTGAGTTTCTTTCTTTCATTTCTTTTTTTTTATATATTAGCTTGTGTTTGACCACAATCTCACTTTGGTAAGTGATGATGTGGCCGAAGGTGGTAAGCACACAAAGCCTAGATGGGCACTGGCTCTCAAGTGCAGCTGTTGGAACACACCGATAGGTGCTTGGCGACAGATTTACAACTTGAGGGTGGTAGCCAGCCAGTCAGGTATTACAAAGTACCCTACCACCGTGCTATGGTTTCCTCACGATGTTTTCCTTCACCGAAGGCTCAAGCTCATTGTAGGATTCGAACCCGCGGTATCCGACGTCACTTACCACTGAGCTATCATTGCCTTATCTTATAATACTTGTACCTGTTTGACATCTTTTAGGCTCAGGAAATGTGTTCAACTCGCTGTTCATTTCATAAGTGAACACTTTCAAGTGTTCAGGGAAATGTAAATCAGATTCTGGTTCTATCACTAGCGGAAAGTCCTTTTCCTCTGAAAATATCAATAATAATTATTATAGGTATTTATTGACATGCGGTGGCAATGTAGGTAGAGGCTGGGACCTAATAAAAATGTTAACATAGTTTTTTTATTATATTATGGAAAATGCACCTTTTTTACATTGGAATTAATTATATTATATTGAATACTTACTAGCTACGAACTAGCTGTTCCCCGCGGTTTCACCTGCGTTCCCGTGGGATCTTATCTTTTCCCGGGACAAAATATAGCCTATGTTCATCAGATCAAAATGATAATGCTAATGGTGAAATCATTTTTCGAATTGGTCTAGTAGTTTCAGAGCCTATTCAATCCAAACAAACAATCAAATCTTTTCTGATTATAATATCCCACCAAAAACATAAATGTAAAAAAGGAGAGCCAAGTTCAATACAAAAATTATTCTCTGCTGTGGGCTTCGCAGCAAAAAGAATGGAGATCTGAGATTGAGTGCCAAGTTCTATGCAAAATCCAAATATGTAGTCTAAGGGCTGACTTGGCTGGTTTTCCCATACGAATTATTTTTAAGTACCTACTTTTACACAGTCATGGAAGAGCCTTATGTTCGATGGGTAGTTTCTTTTTTTTTTTTTTATGTCACAAGTGACAACGAGGCAGGCGGGTCACCTGATGGTAAGTGACAAGCGTCGCCTATAGACATTGGCAATACCAGGGGATTGCCAATGTGTTGTACACTTTATTACAATGCCTTAAAGGCGAACTGGCTCTCAAGTGCAATTGCCGGAACACACCAACAGGTGCTTGGCGACAGATTTTCAACTTGAGGGTGGTAGCCAGCCAGTCGAGTACTGTAAAGTAGCAAGCCAAATTTTCGGAATAATAAAATAAGAACCGAAAGGTTTAGAACATGCGAAGGCTATATAATTCGTATGGGAAAACCAGCCAAGTCAGCCCTTAGACTACATATTTGGATTTTGCATAGAACTTGGCACTCAATCTCAGATCTCCATTCTTTTTGCGGCGAAGCCCACAGCAGAGAATAATTTTTGTATTGAACTTGGCTCTCCTTTTTTACATTTATGTTTTTGGTGGGATATCATTACTTTTTGTAGGTAAGTACATATCCTCGTAACGCCGTGGGTCCTTTTAAAAGGATCCTTAAGAAAACTTAGCAATTTCGCAGCATAAATCGCAACCTTATAGGTCAGTTATCGAGAGACAACCGGACAGCAAGACGGCGCTTGCGCTTATGAGCGCGGCTGCCGCTCGCTCGGCCACGTTCGCGTCAACGGTTCGATTCGGTTGTCACAGCGCCCCACCCATCCCGCCCGCGCCGCTCCGGCGACACTCGGCGCGCGCGCATCGTGTATGTACCGAAAATCTAAATGCCTATTATTTTATCATTATTTATGAGTAGGTAATGATTTTACATTATTGACGTGCGCTAAATATAAAAATAATAATTAATCCCAGTTAATAACGTAGGTACCCTAAGTAATATTAGGTATTTATTTTAAGCGTTCATAATAGAATCTAATTATTTAAAAATTGCCAGTTTTTTATTTATTCCTTTGTATTCATCTAATTACCTATCTGCATACCAAATTTTAACTCTCTAGGTCATCTGGAACTGGGTTAGAGTTTTGGTCTATAGGTCAGTCAATGATAAAAATGAGGAATTTTGGACATTAATATCTAAATAACCGTTTGAGATAAGCTTATGAAATTTAGAACACATATGTATCTCGCAAGTCTCAATATATGAGCCAAATTTGATACGTTTATGTAAAATAGTTTTTGATTGATAATATACATACTGGAATAGTAAGAATAATGCACAGACTCCGGAATCCATTCCTCCATTCCCTTAAGTTGAGTGGCTGGTAAGAACTGATACAACGCCTCTGTAGTTATTCCTAGAGATGGATCTATAATTCTGGACTCATCTATTTTTGCTTCTGCTAGCGACTGATCTAGGGTCTTGTTGGTTGGAACTCTGGAATAAATCAATAAAAATATTTGTAACCTGAGATATTTACTATAACCTAACATTATTTTTAAAAAAGCAGAGGTTTTTAGGAATGTATGATATTCTTCACAAACATCTGATCCCAAAATAAGCAGATCTGGTAAACAGAAGAAACATGTATACTGTTTATTCTAGCTGGGAATCAAATCCACTACATTATTTTTTGTTTTCTTTTTGCAAAGGCTTGTTTGACTGCAAACTAACCATGGTAAGTAATGATGTGGCTCAAGGTGGAAAATGCACAAAACCAAAATGTGCAGCTGTTGGTATATTCATAGGAGCTTGGCAACATATTTTTAACTTGAGGGTAATCATCAGATAGGCAAGTACTACCTTAAAATCCCTCATGATAACTCATTGTAGGATTCGAACCCTCTACATGAACTATAGCATTAAATAACACTACCATTGAGCTATTTCATTGAACCTGTAAGGAATGTCCTTCTAACTAACATCTTACAATGAAAAAGACTGTTAATTCTGTTTTCAAGGCAACACTAAACCCAATGTTTTTTTAAATGGCACAAGATTTGACTTTAAAGATGGATGTAGGATAGTTTCTTTATCTGGGAAACAAAGTCCAAGCTATGGGGGACATCTCTAGTAATACTATTAATCAAAAATATTAGTATGTAACTAGCTAGATAGGTTTAAAACTACTATATTGTCCAGATAATGTAAGCGAAAGGAGGTGAAAGCTAGTTTGTACATATGTGTGCACTTTACATATTTTCTTTGACTATTTCTTTTTCCCCACTGTGTAACGTAATATCCTGTAAATCCAACTTCTCTGGTACATTGTCAGCCTGTGGGTACAATGTTGATATTTCATCGGACTGAAGTTTTGCTGCATATTCCTCTAGTCTATTGTTTGATTCTTGTGGCTGTGATTGTACAGGTGTGTAAATCGAATGGAAGTCTTTCTGGATTTTTATCAGCTTTTTGAGGCAATGTGCACCTGAAATGTGGGATTGAAAGGTGAACAATCCGTTAACTGCATTGGCAACGGCAAAATATATCTTCACTAGCATCCACTCTGTGTTTGTCATGTACAACAAGTGATTGTATTTAATGTTTAATCTGTTGACTCGCAACATTAACCTGTCAAACAACTCGTCAACTCGCGCACAGTTTTCAAAATTTCTAAATTCGCGCCCAATTTTCAAGTAAATGTCATCATCCCGATTGTCCCATTTGAGAACCAAGTGGTGCGGTCTCTGAAACCCCGATTGTCCCAAGAAAGAACTGACCTATTAATGTGCCAAATTTAATCATATTAATATAATAATAGATAAACAATTGTTGCATTAACTGCTTCTAACTCTCGCCTCCAACATTATTCATGATAGGAACTGTTGCAGCTTTTAGTCTGCTACATTACCTCTATTTGTAAGATATTCCATAGTTTCTTCAGCGTCTCCATAATTATTTACAACGGCTACATACTTCGATCGGCGTAACATAGCCTCTTTCATTGGCGCCCATTTCTCACCAAAAACTGAGCCGTAGAAGTCATCAAAGTGATTCAAAGCCTTGTATTTGGGGCCTGTCTTTCGTTTTAACTTAGCCTGTAATATGTTTTTAAATAAAAATACAAGATTTGTGAAATTAGGTGAGAGTACAATAATTCAAAATTTAAATGAATCCTTACCCAATGTATTTTGGTTTTGTTCCTAGCTTGTATCAATAAAACAGTACTTGTACATATATTTTTTGAAACATTTGATATCATTAACATATTGGAACTCGACAAAGATAAGATTTAAATAATATTCGAATTTAAAGGTTATGTTATGATTTTTGATACAAGTGTTGCCCTTATTAAGTTCCTCACAGGGTAATTATTTTTTCATAGCTGGCATTAGTCTTTTTTAGGCTATTCACATCACGTTATATCACATTCACAGTAGAGACATCGTCCATCACATCAGGTTTTAGTGAAAATTGGTGGCCTCTAAAACTTCGCACGGACTTTTTGGAAAAACCCAGAAACAATGTTTTCTATTTCTCTTCTTCGATCTAAAATAAATGTACGTTTTAGAGTTTTGAACGCACCAATTAATGTCAAAGTGACAGTATTGAAAGATGAGCAATATCTCGTTATCTCTTTTACTCATGTGCCCGCGAACCCAAAACTTGGAGTATTGATTTGTTTACAAGAAGCAGCGAATAAGAGAATTTTCAAGTAGCTTGTGCTATAGGTATGTCCTACAACCTTGTCAAAACGATTGAGAGATAATATCCTAACATAATTACAGAATTTCGTGTCTAGTTTTATCAGTGTTCCGTGCCAGTGGTGCCCCGCACCGCGAAAACTTTCGAGGGTTTTAAAAGCTTAATTACCTCACTTTCGGCCAAGTTGTTTTATCGATTGCACACCCTTTCGTGCTCCGGTACACTGGTGAATCTTTTAAGCGCTACAGGACTCGATAAGGATCTAAAAATGTGCGACGAAACGATGTGTGTCAATCGTTTTATTCACGAACTGGGTCACCGGTAAGTTTCTCTCGCATAACTTGTAAATATTTTTGTGCGGATCCGGGGATAATAGTTGTTTATTTATTCAAGATGCTCGCTGGCGATGGATAGTGCAGTGATTGTAAATTGAAGGTGTTCCTAAAGAGCAGTAGACATGTATGGGATGCTGAATGTTGGATCTAAGGCGGGTAACAAGGTGGAATGGATAGCGGCAGGTTGGAGGCAGTCCCTCAAGGGACTGTGCACTTGGATACTGTGAGGGCTCTGCACCAAACTGTAGTATCGCTACGGACTGCTCTTGAGATATCCAAGAACGAACTGAAGGAGCTGAAGGAAAAGTATGAGCAACACTCTAATTGTATAGAGTATGCTGATGTTATAGAGAAATTAACTATAGAGAATCATATATTGAGACGTAAAATCATTGATTCAGGTTGTGATGACAAAGATTTTAGTGGGCAGAATATAAAGTTGCAAGTAACTTATAGTCCAAGATCTCAGAATATTGAAGAGTGCAACAGTGAAGTGGTTATCGAAACAGCTACTGATAAAAATAGCTTCGCAGAGAAATTAGACCCTAGCGATTTGGTTTTTGAAACTGCTGATCAAAATAGCTTCACTGAAAGCTTAGATCCTGATTTATCAAATAAATATAGTGGGTTCTGCTCTACTGAAAAGCTGAATGAAATTGAAGAACTGCCCGAATCTCCTGAATTAAATACTTCAGCAGAAGTCACTCCACATGATGAGGCTCAAAATACTGGAATAGAGGAACTGAGTCAAGTCACAAGTTTCCCTAAAGAGGAGAATGAAAATATACATCAGCCAAGCTTTAAAACAAAGCTAGAATTGCTGTCTAAGTTTGACGTAAGAATAAAAGTAAGGACTTTGAAAGAAGGCTCTATAATATCAAGTACCACTTCGGATAGTGGATCATCTGTAGAAGAAAAAAAAGACTTTGATAAATCACAAGATACAAAATCAAGGTTCCAATTTGAGGAAAGAAGAGAACAGTTTGAAAACACAGAAGATCTGAAAGGAAATAGAGTTAATATAAAATCTGTATCAACAGATAACGTAAAAATGGCTGTGCCAAATGAAGCCGACGTTAAAACAAAAACTGATAAGTTTGATGTTCAAGTCAGGATCACATCTGAAGAGAATTTAGTTGTGAATCAAAACATAGAAAGGAGTAGGAGAAAAGACACTCTGAATTTAGACGTTGATGATTTAAGCCTTAGGTAAGTTAGGCAACATTATTGCACAGATCACACATTGGAGTGTATGGCACATATTTGTACTAACTGTTGTAGAATAGAAATAAAAATGTTGAAAAAGAACTGCTTTTGTTCTTTGCACCCTGCTTTTTTCTTGTTAACACATCTGCATATCAAAACAAAACATGATTTGCTATTGTTATTCATGATTCATAATTTATATTTATGTTGCTTACCTTATTTACGACACATTACAACTTTGAGTAACATGCAAAGGGGTACACAATCAAACTGAGACACACAAAACCCATTTTCAAAGACTTTTTACATGTGCCCAAATAAAGATGGACTGTTAAACTTTAAGAGACAATCAACCATAACGTTTTTCAATCTTAATTTCAATCCAATGAGGTCCAAACTTGTATAAATGTTTTTAAATCATTGCAGATCAATGTCCGAAGGCGATAACTCGGTGTTCTCTGAAGGCGGTACAACGCCTATAGATCCTAGTGGTGCAGGGGTGGACGATAAAGAACAAGACAATGCCAGTGAGAACGAGTCAGAAGAGGTTGATGATATAGAACTCATATTTACCACTGATGAGTCTAAGGATATGAGTAATTTACAGGTAATATAATTTAATTATAATAATCCTAGTCTAGTCTAATTCTATGACTAGTCATTATCCCTGTGTACAGGATATAAAGTATTGAGGATGAATCTGACGCGCCACAGATCGTCACATCAGATCAGATCATCAGAGTGTGAGGAACATCTCATTTACAGAGTCGGTTACATCTCCACTAAAGTTGACAAAAAATAAAAGGCCTGTTTTGACAGCATATAAACAACCATGTGCCAAAAAGAGACGATCATAGTGCGACAAGAATAGACACCCTCTTGTAAAAACGGGCCTATTAGATTATCACGACTTTAGTTTTCACTAAAAAAATGGCAGTCCCACTCAGACTCAGTCTCGTCCCCCGTAATTAGCGGCCCGAGCTGCATTCAGTAATCTGACCATCCCCTAAAACTTCTCTAAATCGCTTATGCTTAGTCCGACCCCACTTTTGTGCTTTCACACAAGGCCATTCTCGCCCTCCGCTTTTCCGCACCAATCATGTAGTAAAACTGTAGGACATTCGCAGTTTGAGAAGGAAAATGTGTGTCGGTCACCAACTTAAGGTTAGCTTTACACTGGCTCGCTCTATGCTCCAATATGGAGCGAACGATACAAAATTTCCAGCACGGTAATGGGTCAGGATTTCCTTGCGTGCGTGTTATCGTAGGCTGATGATATCTCTCGACGCTTCGGGGCAGTGTGAAGGAGCACTAACAGTCTTTAGCATTCAAACAGCGTTATTCCAGATGGAGCAATAAATATTTGATTACGAAATAAAATCAGATTTAGTACTTCCGATTATTAAGTGTTATAATTTAATCCTGCTTCATTATTAGGGCGCGTAAACACTTTTACCGCCCATTCCATTAAAATAATCGACGATTTACCGTCACGGGATAACGCTGTCGATTTATTGTCATGCCATTATCCCCACAATTTATCGACACGGGATCGCGATATTACGGTTACTGATTTGAAGAGCTTTATCATTGCCTTTTTGGGTCGAATTGAAGCATTATTAATGACCTGGTTGTTGTCGACGACGTCGCGTTTTTTCCTTAGATACAGCTCGAATTGTTGGTTTATATTGGAGATGTTTTATATCATATCCCATTATGCTTGGAATATGAACACACGCTTATATTTAGTGTCACATACCTACCGTAAACATGTTTATAGAAAACACATACAATTAGAAGTAACCTGTTACCTTTGTTTAAGTCTCTAATGCGGAACCTGGAATGCAAGCTAGTATTACGCACATACAAAATAGCGATCCACTTACAGTGGTTAATTATTGTGCCGTCTGGGATCGCCCCCGTATCGCTTGCATATAAAAGGGGCCAAGAAAAGTTTGTGAACACGCAAACTCATTTGAAGGCAAGCGGAGTACCCGCTTCTGATGTTTGAACTTATTGTATATCTACATTTTTGTTTTGTATACACTACCAGTAGGTACCTATATCAAGAAGTCGTTTAAAAAAGGATAAATAACATCAATATTTTTGCTACTAATTTAAATGTATCGCGACTTATAATATTGAAATCCTACTAATCCTATTAATATTATAAATGTGAAAGTTTGTTTGTATCTTTGGAAGTTTGTTCCTCAATCACGCAAAAACGGCTGAACGGATTTTGATGACACTTGGCACACAGGTAACCTTTTTTTATGTCAATAGGTAAGTGGTCACCGCCGCCTATGGACATTTGCAATACCTAGATCATATACCTACTGTAATTAAACATAGGATACTTTTTATCCCGGGAAAATAGAAGATCCCTCGGAAACGCGGGTAAAACCGCGGGGCGGAAATTAAAAAAACATAATTAGTTGATTGCAATATAACAATAACTCATCCGAAACCAATAACAAAAACTCATTCAGATTTTAAATATAAACTTTTTTTTATTCAGGAGGATTTAGTATCAATACGTGAGACAGATCAATGGCCGCAATCAGCGTCAACTACTCATTCCACACCAGTACTAATTAAATTCCATACACTGGACCCAGACTTCCAACCGAGATGTGAAACAGATGTTGGAAGCGAGAATCAAGAAAACACCGGCCTACATGGCGCTATCGCTGAATCCTCACTCAGAACAAAAAGGGTATCATTACCAAACGATAAGGAGATAAGACACGTCGCTTTCAACGGCAAAGGCAGCCTTGATTTACCTGGAAGAGGTATTTTGAAGAGCTGTGACAATAAGTCAGACAATATGTTGTACAGAAAAAGCCCCAACACAAGTACCAGGAGATTAGACAGCGTCGATAGTTTAACTTGTGAATATAATAGAGGCTTAAGTTTCGATAATACCAAGTCTTCTAGTTTCGAACTTGGTTCCAGTATGGATATTCTACATAGAGACGAGAGTATGGATAGTTTTCATAAGACATGTCACTTGGGCCACAGATTTTCTGTGTTTGCTGAAACTGATATATCTAAGTGTGGGATCTCGGAAGATGATTTGGCGTCGCATTTGAATGTGAGGAGGAATACTTGCCCGAATCCGTTTCAATATAGGTGAGTTCGTGTCCGCATTATTCAAACTGGTAATTTCCTAAGCTGGTCCTTGATTGACCAGTGTATAATTGTATAATTCCAAAACTGAATAAGAGTTTAGTCAAACTACTAGTTCATATAAATGATGACAATGTGCTTGGGTATAGCGCTCGGTCTTCCAAGACCTCATGTAGTAAATTAGTCTTGGAAATATCAATAGCTACCTTTTGAACCGTGCTTTAGTCTGACAATTCATAAGCGGCTGTAATATTTCATGTCCAGATCTTAAATTAAATGATATCATTGTACATGAATTGTCAACATTAAATCCATCCATACTAATATTATAAATGCGAAAGTGTATCTATCTGTCTGTCTGTTACCTCTTCACGCTTAAACCGCTGAACCGATTTAGATGAAATTTGATATAAACATAGATGGAATCTTGGAGAAGGACATAGGATACTTTTTATCCCGGTAAAAGATAAGATCCCTCGAAAACGGGTGAAACCGCGGGGCAGAAAACTAGTATTTTATAAGACCCTAAAACAGAAATACCGTTTCCTTTTATCCTGTCCTGAGTTCGATTACGCTGTTACCTTTATTCACTAAACTGTACCCTATTTCCTATAAAACCAGTTTCCTATAAATTCTTATTATATAAACATTTCGTGTCACGTTGTTTGTTCGTGATTATTAAACTAATGAACCTATTTTAATGACATTTGCACACTGTGTGCAGTTCAGTCCAACTTGAGAGATAGGATAGTTTTTATCCCGAGAAGAGATAAGATCTCACGGTAATGCGGGGGCAATGCGGGGGCATCTTAATATATGCATGTTAAGAAAATTGACAATACAGGAAAATTATTATGCTGCAAAGACTGACATTTGATCTTAAATTAGGGTGCCGACACACCGTGTAGTGTCCCGCCCACCGGGGCCTTTCAAGGCGACGGTGACGCCCCCCGCGCCTCCCGGCCCCGCCGCACCGTCCCGCTCGTACCGTCCCGTACTGCGGGACAGCGGGACGCCGCGTCGCGAGAGCGGGGCACAGACCGATGTGTCCGCGCTGCCTAATAGATGGAGCTCCGATGGATATTTGGCTCATAAGGTGACATCCTTATGACAGCACTCAAGAGACAGTTTCCTTTTAGGCTTAGTGTACTTACCTATGGCCACATCATCACTCACCATGGTGAGATTGCGGTCAAACAAGATTATTTAAAGTAAAAAAATCCATATAATATATCTCTTTTTTTAAGATAATTATTTTGGTAAAAATATTTTGACATTATATATGTTCAATCGCGTAAAATCTTCGTGGCTGGCTACCAACCTCAAGTTGAAAATCTGTCGCCAAGCACCTATCGGTGTGTTCCGACAGCTGCACTTGAGAGCAAGTTCCCATGTAGGCTTTGTGTAGGTACTTAGCACCTTCATCACTTACCATGATGAGATTGCGGTCAACATAATCATATCCAAAAATACAAAAGCATTCATACGTTCCATTTTTATTTAGCCCAAATCCCAGAGCACTTTATCATTGTTGTCAAGAATGCTTGTACATGTGCAGGTGCCTGGGTTTGTTCGCGGCACGCCTACCCTGCCGCAGCGGTCTCGCGGCGGGGGTGGCGTCGGTGGGGGCCTGGCGTCAGGCATGCGACGCCTGACCGCGCCCGACGCCAGGCCGCCGCCCCTCATACGACGCAACGATGAGACCCGTAGAGTGCTGCTCAGTGATATTGGTATGTATAATCACATTTTGTACAACCAAGACGATGAATCAAATTAAAAATCTATCGCCATGCACCTCCGTGTGTTCCGGGAGTTGCACTTGAGTTGCCTTCAGGGAGCGTTTAAGTATTACGTAACGCAATTTTTGGAGATTTACGACACGATACAAATATAACGTCATCATGATCTAGTGGGATCTAGGCCCTAGCGTCAGATTGCTGCTTTGACATGCCAAAAAAAAAAAGATGTTCATTATAATGATACGAGACATTCAGGGGCGTAGCTAGGTATCCAAAGGCCCTAGGGCAAAACAAATACTGGGCCCCTAACTAAACGATTCCTTATAGTCATAACCCGCTAAATGTGACGGCGAATCTTTCAAGTTGGCAATATAATTTTGGGGAATTCCCGAATACATACCGTAGTAGGTATTCTTTCAAATGGGTTGCCATTATTAAAGTCCTTTTGTACCTTATTTACATTCCGAAGGTGGGAAAATTATTAGCTAGTTCGATACGAGGTTTGCTGGTCAGGGTCCGAGAGCCCCCTGAGCTTGGGGGCCCTGGTGCACGGCACCGCCTAGCCCTCCGGTAGCTACGCCACTGGAGACATTAGAAATGGACAGTAACTCAGTTGAAAACTGCCTATTACACGAAGAGGTCCTTTTCTGACAATATTCATCAAAGCTGGTATGAGAGTTTGTAAATGTCTTAAAAAAGAGACAGGAAAACAAACTTTGTTGACATTTACCTTTTACTATATAAATGTGCAGGGTTCACATCAATGGTACCGGAGTTATCGCGCTCCGCGGACCCGGTGTGGGCGATGGGACGTCGCCTCCCGCCCACTGAAGAAACATCCTCCAACTCTACATCCAAGTGAGTACCTATCATGACCACAACGGTAAACGTAGGAAGTGTTAAGGCATTGTAACAAGGTGTACAACACGTTGGAATTCCCGCTGGTGTTGCTTTACCAGGCCCTAAACTTAATAAAGGAGTTTTGATTTTGAGGCATGATAGTTTTCCTTAAAGCGATGATAGCTCAGTGGTAAGTGACGTCGGATACCACGGTGAACGTTGTGGGTTCGAATCCTACAGTGAGCTTGAGCTTTCGGTGAAGGAAAACATCGTGAGGAAACCACAGCATGGTGGTAGGGTACTTTGAAAATCTGTCGCCAAGCACCTATCGGTGTGTTCCGACAAACTGCACTTGAGAGCCAGTTCCCATCTAGGCTTTGTGTGCTTACCACCTTCGGCCACATCAATACTTATCATTGTGAGATTGTGGTTAAACACATTCTTACCGAGAATAAATAAAAAAAAACTACAATCCTTGATGTAGCGATTTTTCATAAATGCAGCTAGTATTTGGTGGGGACATGTAAATTGGCGACGAAAAACGGCGACATTAGCTTCTTTAACAAAAATCAGTACTAGATAAGCTATCAGAAACACATAGGACACCTTCGAGGCTCATAGTAACCTTAAATGTTATGAATTCCTTAGATTCTTATCGCGAGGCTCATCGTACCGCTCACCTTGTTTGAGCATTGATCGCAGCAACGACTGGACGCCGCAGTCGGTGTACGTGCCGAACGCTAGAGGTGATTATATTTATTTTACTATACTACTTTAATGTTTGCGGATGTGCACACTGATGACTTTTACACTCTAATGCGCAAGACAGGGGAGGCACCAACAGCATCCTGATGATGTTTGCGGAGAGACTTGATGGTACTTTAGGCAGGTTTAGGCTGACATCATATGTGACGTTCAACTAGCTTGATACCAATCATTGATATCTAATAACTAAAGATAAACAATCCCAAGCAAAAGTTCACTCAAAACTGTATCTAAATTGTGTTGGGTAATACGAGATATTTTTTTAATGTTTTATTCACAAAGCTTTGCAAAGTTTTGTACAAAAGGCAATAAAATTTTACGACTCATACCTGCTAGCCACAATATATCTTAAACGAGCACTGAGGCATGTTTACCGTCGGAGCGTTCGAATACTACTAGATTAAAAGACCACCCAAATCTTCGAGTGGGTACACATTCGGTAAGACCATTTTTTGTCGCTGATTGTGTATCTTTATGTGGTCAAACACAAGCTTATCCAGAATAAAAAAAAATACTTATGGATTATTTATTGTTATATTTATAGTGTGTTGTCGGCCATGGCGTAGCTCTCTACCCGATGTACGACGCGACGACACTGACGACCTACTGGAAGAGGCTGAGATCTTCCTACGAAGATCCATAGACAACCTGCACACAGATTCCCTTGATTGTAAGTTTGAAAAATATAATGACTTAATCTGATAAAATAATCTACTAAAGTAAGTACTAAAATATACAGGAGGACTAGTTCAACGGGGTACTATTTAGTAAGGGTAAAATACATATCAATATGGGCTAACTCTGAGGTATAGTTATAGCGTTACGAATTATATTTTATTTTGTAAACTATCTAATTTTGTATACCTATTTTTTTGCCACAAATAAATTTACTTTCTTTTCTTTCCTTCTTTCTTTCTAAAAAAAATGTTTCAATTAAGATGGAGGTGGAGGAGGAAGTATGTAAGCTATTATTGTTATTGTTACAGTGGAGAAATCATGCGGGCAGATTGGACAACCGTACATCCCAGCTGAACCGAGACACTTGCGGCTCGGCCACACTGTTAAATTGATCACGCCACAAGGTCGCATAGCAGTCGGACGAGTCAGGTAACTAAAAAAGTAGGATTGGATATCGCTTACTCCAAAAAAAAATTTTAATCGCTTCTTC
Source organism: Ochropacha duplaris (assembly GCA_951361185.1). Taxonomy (NCBI): domain Eukaryota; kingdom Metazoa; phylum Arthropoda; class Insecta; order Lepidoptera; family Drepanidae; genus Ochropacha; species Ochropacha duplaris. The sequence continues at coordinate 2,817,837 of OX592704.1, read as the reverse complement.
TACTTTCTTTACCTGTATTATCATGTGATATACAAATAAAGTTTATTTTACCAAGCATATTAACAATGCAATAACAATACAGATACGTAGGCATAGCCGGAGGTAGCGCGGCCACAAGCAGTGTGGTAGTAGGCGCCGAATTCCTCCACACGCAGTACCCGGGTATACCGCGCAACGACGGCACTCATCGCGGCAGGCGGTACTTTCTCACGCCACCACAACATACCGCACTCTTCGTACCCTTCTCCAAAATCGTCATGGCATGGGCCAATTAAAGGTATGTAACAGTACATAACCAGTGACATATTAATTACGAAATAACCAAAGTGATGTGAGTTTGAACCAAATGGTCCTTCGAGCCGGATGAAACTTGAAAAGAGGATAAAGTTAGGGACAAAAATTGCGTTAATACTGAGTAGCTAATACCAAAGATATATGGCGAATTGATTATACTAAATGGTGGTCCTTCGAGCCGGATATGAACGTGACGGAAAATGGCTGACCTGCCCCAGATTTGATGATTGATTCAAATGAATTTGTGAAAATGTTTTAAGTTTGGATTTACGGCGTAAGAAGACGGAATAATTAAAGTAACAATGAACTTAAAAAAATTGAGGAATTGACCGAAAATATTAACTGCTTTCATAACAAAATAGAAGCTAACATATATTTACATTAACGAGAGAATATATACTCGTAGTTGATCATTATTTATATTGGAGTCGAGATGGTTGTACACAGAACTAAACATAGTAGGACTAAAAATATGTTTGTTCCTTTCCCACTTTATGAAGATGATAGAGCTAACTAATTCGATTAGTTCTGTGCTCAACTGAATCAACACAATTATGTATCTACCTAGTTCCATGAATTATTTAATATCTAGTTATAGAATAATACCAAAATACTACTACATAATACAAAGATATACAATTGTAATTTGAACTCTCACGATACGTTATAAGACCTAAATTGGACTGTGTTCTCTTTGACATGGTTCAATAGGCTAATTATATGCATATTATGTGTGTATAAATGTATGCCTAATAATTCGCTGTTAGATCTCTCTTTCCTTCATATTTTTTCTGATATAAAGGGTATAGGGATAGAATGAGATGGATATATTATACTTGAGTGTTAGCCGTGTAGATATATATGTGGAATAGGTATAAATAGATTTAATCGGTACAGTATATTTAACTATAAAGTATAGTCAGCATAATTGTAATAACATACTTAACTGGATAACCGTCATTATCAATATAAAAAAAAGAAAGTTTTTCCAGTATATCAGAGATAGAATACAGAATAAGAAGGCGAGAAACAAAGAAAATCGAAAAAAAAATGTACTTCTGTAAATAATTCTGTCTTGGAATTATTATTATTCATTCCAATAATTCCTTAATTATTGGATACTGTATTCATTATATAATATATAACTTGCATATTTTAAAACTGCAAATATAGTTAAAAAAAACTCAATATTTCGTAGAGAAAATTGTATTCCGATTTTTTTGTATGCTGACTGTACAAAATCTTCTGAGAGTAAGTATGAGTACTTACTTCATTGTAAATTCGCTGGAAATACTGCTCATATTTCTACTTGTGGTGCTCTAATAGGTTATCTATTATATAAATTTTTATTTATATTAAATTATTTAGGTACATCTTATTTTTACTTTATCGCTTCTTATTTTTAGTTAATCATAATATTGTCCAAAAAAGTAAGTAAGAACATGTAACTCTATGCCGTATTCTTATGGACTATATTGGCTTGGCTTAATTTATTCGGATGTAGGTACAATCAAAGAATAAATACTATTTGTATAACCTCTTTTCTTGTTGGTATTTGGAAAAAAAATCTTTGAGTGTACGCGGACTGTCACTGCAAATCATATCATTTAGCTGAGAGTGTATTTTCTGACAATGTACTATTTTAGTGGTGTTAATATTAATGTTTTTGGATTGTGTATTTGGTGTATAGTGTAATATAGTAAGAACTTATTCATTGTAAGTACTACTTCGATCTCTCATACCAAATTTATTAATTTATAAGTATTTTTTTATATTTTGTGAACGTTATATTTATTTACCTATTTCATTAGCATATTTAACGCACAGTTTACAAACATGTAGATGTATCGAGTTTTAGGGATGTTGCCTGTATTTAATAAAAATTATCTAACGCTAACCAGTGTATAAAACAACTTAAAATACTCGTAAATAGCGAACCCTTTGTAAAATTCAACCATTTTATGATTCTTAATTAGAAATTTTACAACAAAGAGTAGATCTTTTAACGGTATATATTTATGACGTCACAAGGAAGTATTTCATACAAACGTCCATATAAACTATCGTTTTGACATTTCATTAAAAGAAGCTGATTTGATATGTCAGTCAACATCCCATTTTCTAAAGCAAAGATATGGCGGTGTAAACTTTTATGCACTCGGTTGTTTTGGATCTTGTATCGCGGAGTTTTTCATTCAAAAAGTCAAAACCATTTATTCAGTTTAGGCCCTAGAAGGGCACTTATGAAGGTCGAATTACAGAAGTTACCACCGGTTCGGAAGTCAGCTTTCAACTGAGAAGAACCGGCAAGAAACTCAGCAAGGTTACATTTTTTAAATATTTTTGGACCATCTGACTATATTGGCTTTTTTTTCAAATGTTTAACAATTTTATTCTTAAAGTAATACATTTCCGGCTATTATTTAATTTTGCATTTTATGTGAGAGAAATTGGGGATTTGATAGACCTTTTGACCATTTCATGAAATAAATCTATAAGTTTAAACATCAAACCGTTAGTAATCAGAACAAAGGTTGAATGTGATTGGTTGTGAGTGTCTTATTAGGATACGAGTAGTGCAATTGTTTTGGGTCGATTGCGAGTATCTACAATTAAAAATATAGTTCATTATCACTTGCAAACTAATGTAGCTCGTTCCATGATTTCTTATACATTTTGCCCCATAAAGATCAATACAATTTCATAAATGTCAGTGAAATAAAAGTCTTTTCAAATTGACTCAAAAGGCTTTTAAAATTTGCTAGTAAAACGGAAACTATTTTTTTGCTATTATCCGACGTGTGTATCAATATTAATTCATTGACCCTACCTACAGCCTTTCGAAATAAATTGGCTATATGGTCATTTCATTTCATTTCATTTCATTTCATTTCATTTCATTTCACGACATAACCATTGTGGATACTCGTAAATAATTTGGTGTGGTATGTCACAAAATTTTATATGGTAATATAAGGGATGATGCCTACACAAGAATAGGTGCCTAATCATGAAAAAATACCTAACACAAGAATAGGTTCTTTTGATGGTGTATATTTATGACGTCACAAGTATGTATTTTATACAAAACTCCATATAAATCATCGTTTTGACATTTAATAAAAAGATGCTGATTTGATATGTCCATCCCTATTGGAATTTAAAATGGAATCATGAAAACATCGCTTCGATCGAAATACAGAAGAACTAAAAGTACCTAACTAATACACAGTGTGTATATTTACTATTTTTTCAGTCTGATTATATTAAAAAAAGAGCTTCAATGAAGGATTTAAAAAAGAGATTCTCTATTCGATCTATATGAATATCACTTATCAATTGTTTCTCTTTTGTGTTATATTGGAATTATTTTTTATTTAAAATATATTTTCGATTGTTTTCTCGTTTTTAATTTTATTTAGAACTAAGTCAGCTTTTCTGTGATTTTAATGTTTTATTGCTTACTATACGAGTGAAATTTAACAGTATTATTGTTTGTGTGCCAGTTAAAGGTTTCAATCTATTTTGGCCTGTAATTTGATGTATAAATTGTAAATAGTGATAAATTCTGGCACTAATTTTATGAACTATATGTGGTAAATGAAAGTAAGTACTACTGATTGATGTGAGATAAAATAAACTTTTGCTTTACAGTTACATGTTACTCTATTTATAAATGTCGACTATGCTCTTGACAATTTACTATTCGGTGACCACTAACTTTGGGCATTTGTAAGGCAGTTTTAACACAATTTGGCCAACATTTATGTTAAACTACAAAATAATAATGGTTACTACAGATTACTATTGATATAGATGGTAATTGCGTTCTAATATGGCCTCATTATATATTTAGTAGCGTCTACTATTAACTTATTCTAAAACTTTTACTTCTACAAATAGTCTGAATTTCATTACAGCTTTTCCACAGTGAAATTCTCGAAACTGTCTGTGAATATAAGTGTAACAGCCTAAAGTATTGTAGAAATTATGGCTAACAGAAATGAAATAGTGTTCATAAAAATGTGCCAAATGAGTTGGCTATCTGTCTATCGAGTGCGCATAATGTAATAAACTTCATATAATATATTAATCTGTTAAAGAATCTCTTATTTATATAATTATGTCAAAATATATACCGTTTTATTGTATTCAGGGTTGTACAAAATAGTTCTAAATAATTTTGGTTACTCTTAACAATATCTTACGATTCACGATAGGACTTTTCCTCTTTATATATTTTGTACAATCTATATCTTCTGAACAACCTGTACCTATAAGCCTAATAACCTATCCTAAAATATTCTATTTATTATAATTATAGTAATATGTATTTATTTATAAGTAGTTCTCTTAGATTGAATCATACTCTGTGCTGTTAATGAAAACAAAAGAAATCTATTTTAAATATCACTGTACGAAAATATATGTTAATTGTACCAAATAAATATGTCGGAATCTTACATACCTTGTTTTCAATAGAGATCTGGTACTCCGCCACTTTTAGTTAATTGGGGACTATACGTTAGTACAGAGTACAGAGGTACAGGGTACATTAACGCGTATTATATTAATAGTGTTTAAACCCTTTAATTTATATTGTGCAATTTTCACATAGGTACTTAACTCATGTAGCATTTCTATATTTTGTGTTTGATTGTGGACTTTATATTTGACCAATAAAATGGTTTATTTGAGGATAAAAGGAAAAAACATAATAACATACAACAACCATTTAATTAACAATAACAAATTAAAAAATAACAATACTGTGCGTTTAACTTAATTTGTCCTAAAGCGCACCAGGTAGTTCTGTTGAAAGGAAATAATGGAAAGCAGAAGATTCAAAGAAAAACAAAGTATAAAGAAAAGTAGCTGAAGCAAAGCAAATAAAGGAAACTAGATTATTAAATTGTTTATGGAAGTAAGAAAGTGAATAATAGATAGAATATAGTGAATCCGTTATAGCTTTTGTCACATGACTAAACCACATAATCTTGTATTGTATAGTTGATTCAGTTATATATCTTGATGAAATGAATTTAATATACTTTATCATTATTGTTTATAATTCAGGTCCTTTCATATAAATTTAAAGTAAAGAAAAAAAAAAGTATAGAATAATGAAAAGCAAAACTTACAAAAATATATGAAATTAAGTAGTTAATAGAAAAAGAAATAGATATAAAATAAATCGAAAGAAAATATAAGAAAGAAAAATATAAAATATATAAGTAGAAACAAAGATAGAAAAGAAATTAAGGATGAGTTATAGTTATAAAAAATATATTATAAGAAATAAAGGATAAGTAATGAATAGAAAAAGAAAAGAACATAAAATAAATGAAGGATAAGTAAGAAAAATAGAGGCTGTAGATCAAGGATATGTAATAAGGTAAGAAAAGGTAGACAAGAAATCAAGGATAATTAATGAGTAGAAAAAGAAAAGACAAGAAAAGTAATCTTTGGATATGTTACAAAGTAAGAAAAGGTAGACAAGAAATCAAAGATAATTATAAGTAGTAAAAGAAAATGCAAGAAAAGTAATCTTTGGATATGTAATAACGTAAGAAAAGGTAGACAAGAAATCAAATATAATTATGTGTAGAAAAAAAGGCAAGAAAAGTAATCAAAAATAAGTAATAAGTAGAAAAAAACATCCAGAAAAAAACATGGATACAAAGATAGAAAATAGGAGCAAAAAGATAGAATAGTGAAGAAAGAGAATAAAATATGAGGCTGTATAAATCATAAACGTCAAAATTTAAAAGAAAGAAAAGAGTTTCACGTTCAATAAAAGGAAAGAAGAAGAAAGAAGTTGAAGAGATTGAATGATATTAGTGTAGAGTCACCTGTAAATTGCGTTTTCAAATGACTTCATTAAGCTATAGAAGTTTTTACAAATTGTGTGTTTTATGCTGGCTGTATCCAAATCCAAATGTACTTACTGATTTATTCCCTAATAGGTCATAAAGGTTTGCAGTACAGTAAAAGTTATACTTGAAATATATAATAATTTGAACTGAATTAGAAATACAAAACATACGTTTCATACAAAAGTTTCAATGACTGGCAGTCGGATGAGACAAAAACGTAAAGTATTATAAAGATTTACTGAGGAATATGGAATAAAGAAAAAGACAAACAAGACAACAAAAAATAGACACGTAGTAGTAAAAGTTGAAATTAGCGACAAGAATCAGGAGGTAATAGTGATGCAAGATAAGAAGTCGTGTTTAAGAAAGTAAGATAGCAAGTGTATGTGTTATACGTAAAGTAAATATATGCAAAAAAGAAATGAATTTTACTGAGAAAGATTGAATAGAGAAAAAATCAATCAAGAAATCAGATAATAGACTTGGAGTAAAAAAGTTGAAGTTAACGTCAAAATAAAAAATATTTCTGAGAAAGAAGGAAAGACATGATAGCAAATAAAGAAAAAAACAATCAAGAAAATAAAAAATAGACACGAAGTAGAAAATGTTAAAATTAGCGACAAGAATCAGGAGGTAACAGTGATGCATAATAAGAAGTCATGTTTAAGAAAGTAAGATAGCAAGTGTACGTGTTATACGTAAAGTAAATAGATGCAATGCAAAGAAAAAAAGATGTTACTGAGAAAGATGGAATAAAGAAAAAACAAACAACAGATAATAAACTTGGAACAGAAAAAGTTAAAATTGGCGAGGAAAAAAAATTACTGAGAAAGAAAGAAAGATATAAGTCAAACAGATAAAATTGAAATTAGCGACAAGAATCAGAAGGTAATAGTGATGCATGATAAGAAATCGTGTTTAAGACAGTAAGATAGCAAGTGTATATGACTTAAGGGAGGAGAATCGAAATTGCTTATAGATATGTTCCCAAAAATATATAGACTTTTTTAAAGTTATTTTGCGAAAGGTTTTCAACAATCTTTCTAGGACCACAAGACACGAACCATACCATATGACAAAGATCGAGTCATTGCATTAGAAGAAATAAAGCTTAATAGAAGTGCAAAAACAGAGAAGACTAATAAAATGGAAACTATATTTCAGATTGATTAAGTAAGAAAGAAATCTTAAAGGTCTGAATATGGATGAAGATACATGTTTATTCATCTGTTGTTTCACTCGTAGCTCGTGGTAGTTCAGCTGCTGCGCTGGTCTTCTCAATGCAATTTCATACCTCAATACAATGTTTGACGCTGATAATGCAATGTATGCACTGGGATATGGACCATATCGTTTCCGCTCTGTATACTCGTACATTTCGTTGGCTACTGTTAAGTAACTTTTATACATGTTTTGAATTTAATATATAACAGAAAATATAACCAGTGAAATTTATATCGAAGCACAAATCCATAAGTACTAAGAATAATAATAACTAATCATATAAGGTAAGGGCTACCTACCTATGGTAGATAAATTATAAAGGAATGAACAGATATGAAAAATAGATAGAGAATCTATATGAGAAGAAGATATTTATCAGATGTGAAGAAGTGAGATAAAGTTGTATTGATTGAGAGGTAATAGATAGAAGGAAGATAATAAGGTAATAGATAGAGAGAATAGACATAATGAATTGATGTGTATGCAATTATTAAAACCAAGAAATAATACATTTAAAGAGTCCAATATTATTATGAATTAAGAAAAAAAATGTTAGTGATTTAGATAGAAATGCAAAATGAATTCAAATGTAAGAAAATAAACAAAAATATATGGAACAAGGATGGATAGTTTTAATATTACTTAAATTTGTAATAAATAATAGACGTAAAGAATATATATTCGATTCAAATAAGAAGTATTACAAAGGTTAAATATAGAGTTTTCAATAATAATACATAGTATTTATCAATTGAAATCAGGAAAAAGAGAAGGATAGAAAGTTAAAAGTTATGATTGATTGATAGTATTTATCGATTGAAAACAGAAACAAAGATGAGAAGTAAAATAGATAAAGTTACAGTAAAATAGTAAAAAAACATTCTATAGAAAAATACTTAGATGCAAGGATAGAAATAAATTTGTGAATACATAACAAAAAATAAAAACAAAGAAAAGAAAGGACAAAAGAATAACATGAGTATAAAAGTGGAGTGATAAAAAAGTGAAGTAAAGTAAAGGTTTACCTTAGATTATAGAAAGTAAATAAATGATTAAATGAAAAGTTTGAGAAGGTAGTGGAAATGGAGTAGCTAAAGATGAAAGGTATCATATTTTTACTTACTTTCTTGTATGAAACGATTAATAAAAAATATGAATGAAAAGTAGATTGATACGAACAGACCATGAATGTGTTTGTGGCGCTTGAATGAAGATAAAAGTAAAAAAAGTAAGACAGATGAGGAGAAGAAAAGAGGTAGTTGGTGTAATTAAAAAATATAAATTAAATCGGAAATAAACACAGTCATGTAAAATGATATAAGAAGAAATGCATATAACTTAATTGAATGCCTATATGAAAAGAGATAACGAAATGAAAATATTACATTAGATAAATAGAAAAGAAGAAAGTTAAAAGAAAGAATGAAAATAGTAACAGAAAATTATGATTTTTAGAAAAGTCAGAAATAGTATAGAAAATATATGTAGAGGAAAATGAAAAAGATGTGAAAAATGAAATAAAGAGAGATTAAGATAAAGCCAGATTGAATTATGGAAAAGAGTAAAACGAATATGAGCAATATGACAGACGTTTCTTTACAAGAAAAATAAAATAAATGTATTCGTATGTAAATAGTAAAACAGTGAGATAAAATTAAATGTATGCAATAATATAATCATATAAGAAATAAATGGTCAGTAAGATATACTCAGGTTCTTTTAGGTTTGAAGAATAAATAAAAAAGTGTGTGAATTATTTAGAGTAAGAAATGTAGAAGAGGAAATTGGTATATCTAGAACTTTTTGAAGTTTAGTGACGCGAAAAATTTGTGCGTTAAGAAACATAAGCATTATAGTGATGGTGAGCGTTAAAAAGTAGAAATAATAGGTTAGTATTATAAAATGAAACGAAGATGAGTTTAACATGTGAAGTATATTTTTTGACTTACAAAATAAATCATGAGAGAAATCATATGACATGTCCTTCATTAAAAAGTAAAGAATATAGAATACAGAAATCGAGTAGTGAGATAATTAAAGTGATTTGAGTACAGAATTCTAGTAATGAGGAAAATAAGAAATATATTATACTTTTCAATGGAAGGATGAATTTAATGATTTGTAACAAGGTAAATATTAAAGAAAGCATTGTGAAGAATTCTTTGGCAGCGTGATTGAATAAAGCAGTACAGAAGAAGAAGCAAGTGAGGTAAAAGATAAATGAAAAAGTTACGAACTACCACAGTACGTATCACAGTGTACTTTGTAAAAACTTACATTCTAAAAAAGGAACTACGATTTCATTAATAATGTGCATAACGCGGAATTCACCGGCTTAAACAAATGTGCGGTAATTCAGCTTTAAAACCTAACCAACTAATTATAAGAAAGAATACTGTCTTTGGTAACATTTTAAATGTGCCACTTGGCAAGTGCAACATACGTTCCGGTTATAAACCGACAAAATTATAAATATGGTTTGTTGTATTACTTTCTGTAACCGGAGTCGTCATGGTTACTGACGGGGTAGTCCGCATACCAACCGAAAGCTCCCTGGTCGCCGGTGTGGGCGCCAAAATCCACGTATTCTCCAAAGTCGGGAGGTCTTTCTGCGAGTTGCGTTCCAGCTCCTAAGGTAGCTGACCCTGAAGCATCTTGTGGCTGCTGCTGCAGTCTTACTAACCTTGCTGGTTGTTCTTGAACTGGTGGTGGGGTGAGGTCAATGGCTGTGTAAGAAACACAAATTATTAACAGTGAGATTGGCCATAGGATTTGCATCTTCCAGATAGAGGACCTATGATTTCTTTGATATAAAACAACAATAGTACCAATTACAAAAATCTCCGTCACTAATGATCGATTAAACTACTCGTGAACGTGTTATTTGAGCGAGTCCGCATCAATCACCTACTCCGTATCGAGCGACACGATAGTTGCAACATGGCAAATACCGGGTCAAAATAGTCCTACACCACGATTTATGGAACTATTGATGTATAACGAACGGATATGTCGACTCAATTATAATAAATCGTTACCGTTGACATTTCGATTAATTAACGTCGGCAAATTATGGCTCCATCGAAAACCACGGAATTTGAATAAATATCCTGTCATGATTTATGGATGATGTTAACTAATTATGAATATCGTTAACATTATTTCCATTAGTTGATTATATATTTAAAGAATCTTTTCATATGATATTAGAGTTGGAAAACAAACATATTTTTTTGTAAAATAAAATACCTTCTTAGTTTCTTACATACCTACGTATGTCGATTGAAACTACTAAGTGATGCTAGTCTATTCCATGGGGTTGTTATAAACGATTACGTAGTATTAAGTTGCAATTATGACGAAATTCAAGCCATTGAGAAAAACACTGCTTTTACAACCGCATCACGTCCCATCGATAAAACCTACCAAAGTTACAACAGCGGAACTAAATTCGCAAATTGCGTAAATTGTTTAACAATTATTTTTTATAATTTCCTACTAAAACATTGCGTAAACATTGCATGTTAGGAGAACAATGGAAGAAAGCGGGTGTTACTTTTAACACTTTAGTTTATCAATATGCAGAGAACGGATCTACGGTCGGCTATTCAATGTAAAACATGGCGGCCCGTTACAGATACATAGAAAGCCTGTTAATCCTTTGTTATGTAGTGAAAGTGACAGGCTCAGAGTAATTCATTATTGATGGCCGTAAGAATTGACGTTACTGATTCATCTCGCCTAAACGGGTCACGCACGATGAACCGTTTCACTATTGTATGTTGGTTTTGGCTATTTAGTTACACGATTTTGCCATTGTTGGTGTACAGTTCATCATTTACCGTTTAACTTTTTTCGTTTATCATATTACTATTGTCGTGTCTATTACACGATAAAGGACTTGTGTCTATTTGCTCTTATATCAATAAAAATCGTCATCTTTCAACTTTCATGCCATTTAAATATCGAGGCAAGTTAAAATGTTTCAGGGCCTGCTTGAGTTTATAATTTTTTAAGTGACTCATATTTCTTATTTGTCCACCTTAACACGCAGATATTTTCAGTGAGGCGTTTGAATAATTTAAAGTAGGTAATAAATCTAAGTGGATTTTGAAAAAAGTAATCGCTGAATTTATTGCTGGCTCTTCTTAGCAAAAGTAACATTATAGAACGGTATTAGAGTCAAATTATTCGTAAGTAAGTGTTTGTAAAGGCCTATTTGAATAAAAATATACTTATGAATTAATAGATCTTAACATTCTAACATAAACAAAGTTACCACTGAAGAACTACTAGTGATACGACCTCGGAAGCGTAGCTCTAAAAATAAGACGTAAAAACATATGAATTAGAGACTCCTAGGCAAATTACAACTGGAATACAGGATATGGAAAATAAAGGGAACTTCAGCAGTATATGGAGGAACACTAGGCTGTTAGTAAAATAAATAAAGATTTAGAAACTTACGTTGCTGCTGATACTGTTGTAGTGGTATTGGCTGATAATTCTCGCTGTAGAGCGCCTGGGGCAGTTGAGGCGGCGGTGATAGAGTCTGTCTCGGCACTCGACGTACGCGCAATGCGCTTAAATCTACGAATGCAATTTGATCAGCAGGCACCGCGATGTATGATGGCATAGCTGTTGCTGCAGCCGCCAGGGCCAGGAGAATTAACAGGTGCTGTAAAATAATAAAAAAAATATTATTGAACAGAATATAGCGCTTGATCTGGTATCTATTGGTATTGAATACTGTTTATTGCTGATACAAATGCGGTAGTCATGGTTTAGTTACAAAGTTTCTAGAAACCCATACATGGAGTCCGGTAAGTAGTGCGACAAACTTAAGGGAGTGATAGGTGGGCGGGTCGCCTACCAAATATACATATATACAAAAAAAATTACATATAGTCGATCATATAACCTCCTCCTTTTTTGAAGTCGTTTAAAAATGGTGACACTTTTACTGAGGTCATTTTGTATATTTAGTAGGTTACCCCTCCCCCCTAAGTTTGTAGTAGGTATTCCTTACCGGACATAAACGTGTTCTTGTTAATGTCATATTTATCTTACATTTTACAAAACTACCGCAAGTTTGTAAGTTGCAGCACGAATGACAGTATTTATTAGTGCAATTAGCGGTCTTAGGCTTATGTTACGTGGGGGAGTGTACTGTACGGTGCTCTGCGCTTGCGCAACAGAAGTAATTGGAGCTCACGTCCCGCTATTGCATAAATGGCGACACGCACTGGACCGCAGAGAAGTTCATTGTTTTTGGTAGTGAGAGCATTTTATGTTGAGACAATTTTTAAAAGAGGGCTTGTTGTTGCACTTAGTTCAAAAAACGTGATATGATGAGACATCTATTAATTGATTGGTTGTCGAATTGGTTAACCATTAGTGTGGGTGATATGATTGGTTAATAAACAATGAGATAAAGGTCAATAGGTGCCGTGGAACGTGGGTGTAGGGCATTAGAAACCGACGCCTACACGACCCTTTCGATTTCTACCTTTCCCAACACTTTGAGGATTTTCATGTAGGTATTTTATTGTTTTCGGAAACCTTCAAAATAAGTAGTAGTATTACGCAATTTCTTTAATTTGTTTTATTTAATTTAAATTTATTAATATAATCGAATGCCTTTATTTCGATAACTAGTTTTGACAGAATTCAAATCACTTGAAATAGTTCTGATTATTTTTGTAGGTAGTCAAAGAAAAGTACACGTGTTTTACAAATTAAAATGGCCGCGTTTATTGACTACCATGTTGTAATAGTAAAATTATTTATTCAAAGCGGCAATGCCTCTTTGTATGTTCACGATTTACTTTCAAACGGCGTGTTAGTAAGAGCGAAATTATACTTTACGTAATAAATCTCATTGACGATTTGTCACCACAGTGTTACAATGTTTTATTTTGAAAATACGATAACGATAACCAGTTACGAGTATCCGCTGTTTTAGAAAGTGGAGTAAGTACAATTTCATGGTTAAATGTTGCCATTATGCAACCGAATTGGTTTAAATTGAACGCGGTAAAGTAATAAACCTTGTTTGCTACAGTGTTTATCGACGTTTTCTTTTTTCGGTTGCGATTATTGTAAATTTAATTGTAACTGCTCTCCTTTCTTAGCGATCATAATGAAATAAGACCTAGGTTTTTATTTGAATTATATGTATCTGAGTATGTTTGTCAAAATATTATTTCATGAGCTATCGAGTCTTTTGGTCGGTTCCTACCAAGCGAAAAAAAGTTTAATAAATTTTCCTATTAACGCCAAGGGTACCTACGCCGCTCTTTTGTTTCTTATTATTGCTTACATGAGAACAATGCTCTATCATGCATAATCTGTTTTCTATTCTAACTGAATCGGCCAGCTATCTATGAACTTTTGTAGGTACCTAGAACGGATTATACAGCTCGTTATAAAAATTGATGCCTGCGAGTGGTCGTAAATAGTCCCTTAGCAGTCAACAGTTTGTTTATTCCGCATGACTGTTCACCGCGCCCGTTGCGGCTAGCTCGCCTTCGGGCAGTTCCGTGGGTGAAAGGTTCCAATGCCATTACGTACGACAAATATACAAATAAAGCATTACAATTAGACCAACACACCACGAGCCGGGGTCTCGTCACAAATCAAGGTCGTAGTCAAAACGACCGATAACTTTTTGCTATTTTCTAAGAACCTTCAAATACAATTTATAGCTAGGTATCCATACAGTATCATATCTAGTTATAAGAAAGGAGGTCTTAAAGATGTTATCCGTATCTCGGGTTAACTTTAACATGGCCCCGTGTCTTTCTGCTGTCCTAAAAGATGACGAGGAGGTATATTTTATAACTCTAGGTGTCGCGGTTTCAGCCGCGTTCCCCAAGTATCTTTTCTTTTCCATGGGATAAAAAGTATCTGGTCTCTTATTCCAGGATATCTATTTGTGTGTCAAGTTTCATCTAGATCGGATTCGGAGTTCATCGCGGAACAACATCGTGCGATTGAGATGTTTGTTTGTTACCTAATTCTGATTGAAAACTCTCCAAAAAAATCCTCAATTTTCGAGAAATCATCGCGAAGGTACCTAAAAACCAGAGAATGCTCGAATAGCAGCCATGATTAATACCGAGGCTAATCTGATTTCTATTTCCTATACTTATCGAATGGTAGGAAACTTCGATTGTACCTTTTTACAGTAACCGGTTTTTCCATCCTTCGAAAATGTATGAATATTTCCTTGAGATTATTTTTATTTAACACTAGCAAATTCTAATTTCCTAATATGAATTACCTAATTGAATATATTTTTAATTAAGTAACTGCATATATAGTTCACTGAACACTACTTGAATCAATTGTTGCTCTTCGTGAAAAAATATTACGATCTTCTGAAAATATTAGGAAAATAAAATCAATCATCTTTTACGAAACATCAAGCATATTTTGAACATTATATTTTATTGAATAATGTAGGGTTGGGTACTTAAATAAACTCAACATATATATTTTTACGATGTTTAAAATAAAGCAGTAAGTAAAGATAATAGATTTTACCTACACAAGTAAGTAATTTAGTGACCTGAGAACTTTGAGCAACAATTGCTGCAACATAAAGATATCGATCAATGAGAATAAACTCACAACAATGAAATTGTTACATTTACATAAGTAGGTAGGAACCGACATAAAAATTGCATTATAAAATTTTGTAACCGAGTCATTAAAAATTATAACAGGCACTGGCCTTGCATATATCGGTCATATCATGCACTGATAACTATTAAGTTTTAAATTAGTAATTAGCATGCAATATTGGTTACTTAGTAGTAAGTAAGGTATTTAAAGTAGATACGTTTAACAAAAAAAAAACATTTCTGAACACATGAGAACATGAAACTTAAAAATCAGAATCGAAACTATATCTACCTAATTTAAATCGTAGTGAAGTATTTATTTTAAATACGAAATCAATTAAATAAAATTAGATTACTTACGTTACGATTAATCGAATATTGCATCACAAACGTGACAGATTGTCTAATTAAAAAAACAAACACGAAACGAAAGTGAAAATAACAATGGAACTGACCATTTTGAGTGGTGTGGTGGCAGCGGCGTATTCTCGCCTCGAGTCTCGACTGAACTCGCTGTACACGTTGCTACAATTTTTATAGCAACCTTTCGACAAAGCAGTTTCACTTTCTACTCGCGCCTGCGCTGCGCCCGCGCCCGCGCCCGGTCAAACATGATCGACTTTTTATGGCCACCATAGCGCTGCGTGTAAACAAAGGCTTTTTGCACCCCCGTCCTTTGTGGTATCGACGTTTACAAACTTCATAAAGGATTCACTTTCGAACCAACTGCTCCTCGGTTGCCATATGTCATGTCCTTCACCCTATTCCACATTTGAACTTTTCTTTGTTCTGATATCGAGATTAATTTGGTGATAATGACAAGAAACTTATTAGATAACTTGCAGGAATGCATTCGATTCTTATTTCAACAGCAACTGTGTGGTGGTATAAATACTTACGGTATTATTCATAAAAATAATCGACGATTTCGATTCTAAATTCGAATTCTCTATAGAAAACTTCAATTAAGAATCTTCTGAGCAGTTGCTAAACACCGTCGAGATTTTTATAAATGTAGATAATTACGAAAAAGGCGATGATAGCTCAGTGGTAGTGACGTTGTTTGACCTTAAGTTGAAAATCTATCGCCAAGCACCTATCGGTGTGTTCCGACAGCTGCACTTGAGAGCCAGTTCCCATGTAGGCTTTGTGTGCTTACCTTCTTCGGTCACATCATCACTTACTATGATGAGAATGCGGTCAAACACAAGTTTATCCAATATGTTCACAATTTACTGGGTGCTTTAGATGTCATCTTTTCGAAAATTCGTTTACGTCTCACAGAATTAATTAATTTAGTTGCTCGTGATGAAAAACCTTCCCTATAGGACCATCTCTTGAATTAGCGAAAAAATATTTCTCATACACTTTGATCGAGTAAAGATCGAGTCTTTGTAATTTTTTCGCGTTCTCTGAGTTGTTTCTATCCTAAGAACCAAAGTATACCCTGAATATTCCCCAACTGAGTATTTTCAAAAAGATACAAAGGACATAGGACTAGGCTTTGTGTGCTTACCACCTTCGGCCACATCATCACTTACCATGGTGAGATTGTGGTCAAACACAAGCTTATACAGAATTCCAGAATAAAAAAAAATACATATATTCTATTTGGTTTGTTATTGATCCTTCCATGCGCGAACTTGATTTAGGTATCCAATTTAAAACTGATATTTTTATACTTATTAACATAAGGCTTAGGATTCCTTAATTTAGCAGGGGTCAGCAGTTCCATTAACATGAGCATTTGCAATTTGCAAAGCTTGTATTGTTCGGAAACTGTGCAACTTTAGCTTTTTAGATATTCTATATACCTAATAATTACAATGGCTAACCTTTCCTCAGGATATTTAGAACAAGTATTAAGATCTCCGATAACCTTTCGGTTGTTAGCAAAAACTAAATGTGTGAAATATATATCGAAGAATATTTTTAGTGTTCAGTCAAATCTGTAGAACAAAATCGCTGGTAAGAATCTGATTATCAAACAAAACTGGGTAACGTTCCGAAGGAAAAGTTCAGGTAGCGCTTGGTAGATAGAGTGAACCCCACATTTTCGTGGCCATGATAAAAACTATTATGATCTTCGTAAGCGTACTTTCCAAGATAAACTTCCAAGCAGTAGGTACGGTCGGCCAAGAAAGTGGTGTATCACCCTAAGGTTGAATGACGCTTACAGATTCACAGGTGATAAAGATTTGTTTCGCTTGCAGGTCAATCTGACAACTTATGACAACTTAATATGTCATTATTATGCATCTCTTTCAAGTGATATCTTTTTAGTTTGAACCTTGTTGTAATTTTCGATGACTAGGAAACTAAATAAAAAATGGCACACCACTTTCTTGGCCGACCGTACAACATATAATAAGCAACGTCATATTTGTCCACCATCATACTACTCCAACATCATATTACTCCAACCCATCTCCAGGTCACATCAACAAAGTAAGCCAGATTGCCTTAGAAGCAGTAAAAGTCCTAAGACCTGGATCTAGGGGTTGGTAAAGGAGAGTCATGGACAGAGCCGTCTGGATTACTGCAGAGCTATACCTACTTATTCGATAATAATCACCAGATAATACTTAATATATCATATCCTTGGTAATTTTTAAGGAACGGCCATTTGATCCCAATCTAGGCAGAGCTTGTACTGTGGTAACCAGATAACTGCATTAATTTCACCCAGACTCATTATAAAGAGATTTTCTTGCATACAAAAATGTTGCATGAAAATCTGTGTAGGAATTCAAACTCAAACTCAAAATTCATTTATTCAGTTTAGGCCCTGGTAAGGCACTTATGAACGTTACAATTGACTCTACTACCGGTTCGGAATACACTTAAACTGAGAAGACTCCGGCAAGAAACTCAGCAAGGCATTTTTTTTAACAGTGGAACTTTCTTACATTTTTATAAGTACATTTAGATACATTTTCAAATATTTTACACTACGCCAGGGGGATGCAGGTGCAGAGAGAAGCTACTACAACCATATATTTCTGTCTTCCATGTAATGAGCCACCTTATAGTAGGCTTTGTTCATTAACCTAAGTTTAATAAAAATTTAAAATAAGACATTCCAGCTACCTCACGTGGGATCCTATTGTAAAAACGAACACAATTCCCGAGAAAAGATTTATTAACTTTCGCTAGCCTGAATCTAGGGGTCACAATTTTATCTTTGTGTCTTGTATTAAAATTATGATGATTACTGTTTACTTCAAACAAATTTAATTTTTTTCGAACATACATAATATTTTCATATATGTACAGCGAGGGCAACGTTAATATCTTAAATTCCTTAAATTGATTTCTCAGTGACTCGCGAGGACCCAAACAATAGATCGCGCGAATCGCCCTTTTCTGTAAAATAAAAACAGTATCCAAATCAGTCCCTGAACCCCACAGCAAGAGGTTATAGGACATCAGACTATGAAAATATGCAAAGTAAACTAACCTAGCTGTAGCAATATCTGTTATTTGTCTAATTTCCTTTACCGCAAAAGCAGCCGAACTCAATTTGCTAGCTAAATTTTCTATATGAGGACCCCATTGTAATTTACTATCTAAAGTTATACCAAGGAAAACTGTCTTGTCAACTAGTTCAAGTGTTCTATCATCAACTAGTACGTTGGTGCTCTTAGGAACATTTGGAAGAGAGAATCTAATACATTTGGTTTTGCACGCATTAAGCATAAGATTATTGGTGGTAAACCATTTTGACACTGTTGCTAAGGTCTCATTGAGATGGGTAAGGTCAGCGTCTTTTATATCTACTCTAAAAATTAGGGAAGTATCATCCGCAAATAAAACTATATCGCACAAGTTATTTATCATGTAAGGCAGATCATTAATATAGACCAAGAACAAAAATGGCCCTAGAATCGATCCTTGCGGTACGCCCGTTTTAACTAAAGACCCTGGGGACGTAGTACAACCGATACCTACTTTATGTTGCCGACTAGATAAATATGATGATACAAGACAAAGAATCGAATCTATGACTGTGGGGTAACGGGTAGAGATTTAACCAACTGGCCTGTCTTAAATAGTTCTTGTATGTAATGTATTGACGTCCTTATTCAGTAATATAACCTACAGATTCCACTAGTGTGTGAAACTACGAAGGCAACATATTTTAGCAGTCATCTGTTTTGTTTATTATTATGTAATATGATTGTTTGTTTTTTCCCAAATCTTTTGTTGCCTTCAAACTCTAAGGTCTGTAACGCTGCGTGTTATGTCATATCATATTATCGTTTATTTGAATGTTAATACTAATAGGTATACATACACCTTAATTTTGATCTTGTTTTGATTGACACTGAAATAAGGTTTTCGGAGGAAATACGCTGTTTTTTTTATACATAGTTAAGTAGGTATAATAAATCCAATTGGGAAGTTGCGAGTCATTCCCAACACAAGTATCTTTGATTACTTACTGGGAAGTCTCGGCGTAAATTTTGTTGTAATGATTTCTGAAATAAAGCTACATTTATTTATTTATTTTATAGTAATTCTAATTATTTTGAGAAGAATATCATATAAGTAGGTGTTATGTTAATACGTGTAAAACCGACGTAAAGAACTCTCGATGGTTTTAGAACAGTTTCTAATGTGGGCATTAAATTTTCCTATCATGAACCGTTCATCATCATCGTACCTACCTACCTCATTGTTCACCCCGTGGTATTAAGTAAGACTTCTCACATTCCATAATGAGTCGTGTCAACTGGTTTTAGTTGCTCTATATTATAAATTCTTGATCTAAAACGGTATCATAGATTGAGTATAGGTTTTATTAATCTAAGTTTATAAGCTTAATTCCGTTTGGTACCTACTAAACGGATGCTACCTACTCGTAGAAGCTTATTTTTATTTTCACCTGATAATGAGACGTTGCATCTTTTATTACAATACCAAGTACCTACTTAGTAGATATATTATTATAATACATAGTTAGAATTACCGACATATAATCATAATATAATCGAAGTTCTACTTCAACTGATGTTAAGCTCAACTGTTGTGAAGGAAAAAATGCAATCTCATTACATGTCTTTCTTCTTTATTAGGATCCTACATGCACTGAAAAACTGTTTTAGCCAGGCATATTAAAGAATATTTCAATGACAAATACATGTAGGTACTTGCCTCGCTCTTGCAGGACACATCGCAAAGCTCAGTACTTAGAAAAATACTATCTTACTAATATTATAAATGTGAAAGTTTGGATGGATGGATGTATGTATGTTTGTTACTCATTTACGCCAGAACGGCAGAACGGATCTGGATGAAATTTGGTATAGAGATAGATTATAGTCTGGAATAGCACATAGGCTACTTTTTATCCCGGGAACGCGGGTGAAACCGCGGGGGACAGCTAGTAAATATTATAATAAATCAGTAAGTGCGTATTTATGTACCTACGGAACTTATTCAGAGAAGTTAGGCAGTACATACTTAGGTATCATTCATGTCCCGGATAAGCCGTAGGTGTTAATTAACAGAATTACCTGTGCAGATATTAAATTAAAATTAAGTATTTGCATAGCCACGGAGATCAGACAACTAGTTCTGACACAAAATGTCCGGGCGACCTTGTAAGGCATTGTGACACTTTCAATGCTTTTATTTTATAAAGGAAACGCCTGCGTTATATGTATATTAAGTATTGTGTGGGTTAAATCATTTTAATAATTAGGTACATATATTTTAGGGTTGTTTTTATACCACAAGCGACAACCAGGAAGGCGGGTCACCTGAGAGTAGGGACCTACTACAAAGTACCCTACCACCGTGCTGTTTTCCATCACCGAAAGCTCAAGATTATTGTAGGATTCGAACCCACGACCTTCGCCGCGGTATCCGACGTCACTACTGAGTAGCTCACACAGGAGGCTGATTTCTAAGTGTTCATTGTTCAATCAATTAATTCGTTGTAGGATGCTATGTACCGCCTATGAATCGCTGTGTTATAAGCGCATATCAATCAATAGTTCTGTGATGTGTACTTCCGTGGATCCTTTTTAGATCTTACTAGCATTTAGGTAGGTACTACTTGGTCAATATTTAGTAGGTACCTAAGTATTTGTTTTAGGTAGGTACCTACCTTTCGTCGATTTGGATCTTCAAGCTTAGGTAACCTATAGATAGAAAAATAGGAGAATAATGACAAAGTGCTTTTAATCTTCTTAGTTAGGTATAGTAGATATTTTATTGAAAAAAAATCCGCTTTTGTCAACAAATTGAAAGTTTAGCATTTTTTGTCAGATGGTCATGTCATTCTTATCGCTTCGCAGATGGATGATACTTATGTAAGAACTATAATCGTTGCGATTATCCGATGCAAAGTCTATGAAATTGATTTTTATATCGATTATCTGCCTATAGGTACTTATGTAAACTGCAGACTTTTATGAACTTTAGAATACTGCTAAGCCTATAAATTCTTAAAAGGAAAGTTGTAGATGTTTTTACGATACTACGAGCTCTCTTTCTTAAACAGTAGGTAGGTACCTAATATAGTCAGGTGTAGGTACCAGGCCACAGAAAACTGGACGTTGGTGATCAATAGTATTTCATTCATAGCTCGTAGGTACTTCAGGTAACGCGTGATCAGTTCTTACTTCAAAAATTCAATATCGACTTCCTTTCGTCATAACAGATATCAGTGTCGTGTCTGGCCTGCGTTTCTAGCTTAATTCCAATTAGACATGTTTCACCTACATCTGGATTTCTAACAGTAGGTAAGTAGGTAGCTTAGGTTTCGTGAAAGTTACTCGACAAACCAGAATGTCTTCCATTACTGGCTACAGGCATCAACATCGTCAGGGGTGCTAGGTAACAAAAATTCACTTAAAAACATAGGTAGTTATTAAGAGTAGTTATTTCAGTGTTAGGTAGGTACCACAGAGTAATGAGTAGGTACTACTAGGTACCTAGGTACTTACCTATTTATTACAAAACTTATATATCTAGACGCATAATACCTTCACCTTAGGCCGATGAAGCTGCATGTGCTTACAAAATTCAAATTTAGTGTCCCAAAGTTTTATTCAATTTTGGGACACTAAAAGAACACTTATTGAACGTCATTTTTATTGCTATCGTTACCACCATTTCCTAATAAAGACCTGTCAGGAGAAGAAACGGCGAAATAAATTTCCCGGTTTTTTTTACAAGTCATACATAGTACGTAGATAGATAACTCTTATGTCTCTTATACATATATCTCTGGATAACATAAGTCAAAGTCAAAACCATTTATTCATTTTAGGCCCTAGAAGGGTACTTATGAAGGTCGAATTACAGAAGTTACCACCGGTTCGGAAGTCAGCCTTCAACTGAGAAGAACCGGCAAGAAACTCAGCAAGGTTACATTTTTTAAATATTTTTGGACCATCTGACTATATTGGCTGTTTTTTCAAATGTTTAACAATTTTTTTCTTAAAGTACCTAATACAAAAGTACATAAAAAATTATAACCCGCATTAGTTACCTACATAGTAAACTAAAACAAAAAATACCAAGCTAATAACAGCGATAAGTTTTTTACCTCCCTGTGTCACATCCCTATAGTATCATATTTACAAAATAACGATTCGCCCGCGTTCTTGGAAAGTTTCCTTGCAATAAAGGGAAAGTATTGTTGATAATTTAATGTAATTAGTGAAGGTAAATAGTAATAGCTTATCTACGCTGACACCGGCAATTAGAGGTCAAAGCTGTGCTGAGGCTGAGGTTAGCTGTGTCACGGACACGTAGGCCGTAAAATTAATTAAATATTTAATTACTAACATAGTTAAGTACGTGCATACTTAATTTATTCCTATGTATTAAGGAATATAGTAAAATAAAAAAATTGCACGACTTGGCGGGACTTCCCGTGCCCCCAGATAGGTCCTACCTAACTCATCAATATCGAGATGAAAGGCATCTTATTTTTATTAAATCGACGCGAAAAACGAATATAGGTACCTACCTACATATGTATAAATAGGTACCTACCTAATAATTCGTTCAGTTTGAATAGTGGCCACAGAGAATAATATGGTATGTGTCCTACTACATACTGCCTGTATATTAATGTATGTAGGTAGGTAGGTACAAGTAGATATAATTTTTTTTTTGTTTTTTATACCTACACATCAACCCATATCTAGGCTGCCGTAGATGGGACTAGAAAAAACATACCTTCAGTCTGTATTGAAAAGGTCATAGGTAGGTGACCGAACTCATTAAAGCTCTTATTTGCATTACCTAACACTGGATAAATATTTTTTTTAAATACGAAGGGCCATGCCCTGTCGGGTACTCGACCAGTCGATTAAAATGTCTCAATAGCTATGTTTACACAGCGTATCGGCTCGGTGATAGCTTTTTATGTAATTTTGCATAACACTTTCGTTTGCACTTCACCTCGTCGCAACAATTTGTCGTTTTGGTGTGGTGCAAGTGACAGTGTTATCTCACGAACGGACAGCACGCTGCCGCTCCTATAATGAAACGCGTCATTATGGCTTAAAGGTCTAGCTAGATACTTACTTACCTACCAAGCCAAAAACCTTTAAAAAAAGGACGGGTTCTTAGGTAATTAATCAGGAAAAAAAATCCGAACAGCTTCAATTATTTCATCGCAGCGTCAATTTCTTCTCGTCAACGCATCGTGATTTCGTCAATATTTGACGACCGACCTATAGGAATTATAATTAACGAAATAGGAATGACCTACTTGGCTCAATATTGTTACCTGGTCATTTATTTATACCGTCCGAACACGTTACGCAAGTCTCAAAAAGAATTAGGTACATTACCTACTCATCGACACCGGTTATTTACTATACCTAAAGCTGAAGTACCTATAATTTACTAGCTGTTCCCCGCAGTTTCACCCGCATTCCCGTGGGATCTTATCATTTCCCGGGATCAAAATATAGCCTATGACACTCACAAATAACATGAGATTACACCCTACAACCTTACAAACTTTACCTCTTTAATAATTTAAGTACCTATAGATTTGCAATTTCACGATGACAATCATCGCATTTCACTTTTGTTGCAACTGTTAGGTACAGTACACTACAACTACCGTCGCTACCGTCTCTCGATGATTTTAGTTTAACGACCGACGATTCGAAGCCGTTTCCAAACGTAAATAGATAATAATTTGAACAGAGAGAGTAAGGCACTTTCTGAAGCATTGTTGTTAAAACACCATTGTTTACGTCAATATTGGGATTACCATTACGGATATTGTAATTATAGCATGGCGTGCACGCACGAAACTATAATTAACTTGTACCTTTATTTTACTTGAGGAATATTTAGGCTTAAGTTAGATAACGTTTGAAATGTTGTGGGTACTTTATTTCATTCGCAGGTTGAAAGATGCAAACTATTCAATGAAACATGGAGTGATGTAGGATCCTACATTTTAACGATTTATACTAATATTATAAATGCGAAAGAAACCTATCTGTTACATTTTCACGCCTAGCTGAATATTTTTTATGAATTTTGGTATAGAGATAAATGGGATCTTGGAAAAGGCATATAGGCTCTTTTTTCCCGGGAAAAGATAAGATCCCTCGGGAAAGTGGGACGGAAAACTAGTATGTAATAAAACACAAAAATACACAGACTGTCAATTTATTAAATACCTAACAAATTCGAGTGTCAACAAAATATTTCTATAAAAATATATGACTAAGACCAAAACAAACTAACTACGATGACAAATAATTCGATAACCAATGGTTTAGAAATACTTTCAGATTCCATAACAATGTACTGTTAGGTATGGCACTACTTAACAACCGAAATAAATTAAGTATTCATTCTTATTAATTTTCTCATGTTAATGACACAAAGGTGCGCGACTATTGGTTGACATAAGCCTTCCTATAATTTTATACAGAGTTTTTACAGTAAACGTCTAGTTTATAAGTTAATTGCATCTGAAACCATTTTTATCAGACTTTTGGCATTAACATTTCCATGGATACTTTGTTTCAAATGTAGATTGCATCAAAGGTCCGTAATGGATTTATTGGTCAAAATTATAGGGATGGCACGGTTCCGTAGATAAATAATCTTGTATAAAACTTTTATACAATCCCGTAAATATATTTATATTTATTTTTATAGTAGTAGGTAGGTACATCATTAGTTTCAATGTAAAGGTTTTGTAAATATGTTCTTAGCTACATATTGCTGACCTGTACTACTTTAATATGAGAACAAATATTACTCCACGTTTGAGCACTATCCAAAAATACAATGATAAAGACTAGTTGATTGACATTTCAAAATTAGGCTTTTAGCACCATGTTATACACCCTATTTTCCAATAAGTACAGAATAAATGTAATTCTTTAGGTGTAATGATTAACTGAGATGATAACTACAGATTGTGGGACTGATATAGAACGAAATCAAACGCTCGCATTTATATATCACCCTTAAGTACCATGAGTTTGAGCGAATGGTAGAGGTACAGTTACTGGATCCGAATGGTATATATCCCATCCCCCCCCCCCCCCTATCACCAACCATAGCACGGTGGTAGGGTACTTTGTAGTACTCGACTGGCTGGCTACCACCCTCACGTTGAAAATCTGTCGCCGAGCACCTGTTGGTGTGTTACGGCTGTTGGACTTGAGCCTTTAAGACATTGTAAAAAAGTCGACAACAGATTGGCTATGCCCTGGTATTGCTAATGTCTAGGCGACGGTATTCAATTACCATCAAAAACCAAGGCAAATAATCCTATGGCCGAAGGAAAGAAAATAGAAAAAAAAAACATTAAGCGTCAGAAGAACTTCACTATTTTTAAAAAACTAACAATTCTATGAAGTATAGATTTTAAGTCACTTTTCAATTGACTGAAAAACGTTTCAAGTCACTTTTCAATTGACTGAAAAACGAGATTACTTATATAAACCTTACATCTTGCTTATAACTAACAAGCGGCATTGTTAACGCCTAATTGCTATACTTATGTTATTAACAATCACAGACTATACATAACTAACTATATTACTTGGTAATTTGAAAACTGTACTGTACTGGATACAATCCATACTTCCATACTAATATTATTAATGCGAAATGATCTGCCTGTCTGTCTCACGTCTAAACCCCTGAACAAATTTTCATAAATTTGGGTAAAGAGATAGATGCAGGTGAATCCGCGGGGGATAAAATACAAAGTTTCATAAAAATTCAGACAGACAGATTTATAATATTAGTATGGATTCGATATTTAAGACATAGATGTATCTTTTTACGAATACAATTTTAAAACTACTTACAACAATATAAATTAGTTGAAGCCTAAATACTATGTATAAGGTATAATATACATGTATAAGAAATATTATGTACTGAGAAACATTCCAAATCCTATAAATAAGTAGAAAAATACGTTATAGTTGAGATAATATATAAATTATGTAACCGTGGAAGGAGCACGACCTTAGTAGAGAATTAAGTAGAAGATATATTATTTGTCTCTATTATCTATGAAACCATAGACAACGAGACAACGATATGAATTCTTTTCTAAAATACTTATAAGCCTATAAAGTTGATGAGTTATGGATAACAAAACTGTTAGGTACTCAAAATGAGAAAGCTTGAAATAGGAAAGCATATTTCATGAGTATACGGTACTTTAAAGCCGAAGTTTTGCAGGTTCGGCGACAACCCTATTGTTGCAAGCGTCTATAGGCGGTAACCGCTTACCATCAGGCGGGCCGTATGCTTTTTTGCCACTCAAAAAACGTAGTTATTTTATACTTATGATAATGCACCGGTATTTTTATTTATTAATAAATTATTACCTGCAATATATGTTTATTAAAAGTTACAGATTTGTGACAGTGACTAGAATTTGATGAAAAGAAAATCTTACGCCATTCATTCTTTATACTTTACAACTGCACATGATTAAATCCAAACTAAAAACAAACAAACATACTTTATTCGACATTATTCTACGTATACCATGAATAAGTATGCTCAAAATCGACCCAAATTTTCATCGCTGATTGTGTATCTTTAGTTATTAGATATCAATGTTGGTATACTTAATAAACGTATAGGTATATGGCAACAATTAAAAAAACGGGACTAAAACTGATTAGAAATGGCGAAAGTACTCTTAACATAGGCTGTGACTTATAGAAACTCACTTATGCAAATCCTGTTGCGACCTGCCGAGCGCTTCTAAATTACTATGATGAGAATCAATTCTATTCATATTCGCTTTGGATTCGTCTTGTGTTATTTTCGATAATATTGGTGAGTTGGGAGAGGGCGCAGTCAGGGTATCATCCGATGCTTCCTTATCGACATTTTGCCTCTCGCTTTGGAGGAAATCGTTGTTCCCGTTTAAGTGTATCTTTGTTTTACGATTGTCAGTAAGTGATAAATCGAAGTTAGATATCGAGAGCGGTTTGTCGGCTTCTAAACCGGAGGCGAGTGATTTTGATGGTAGACGGTCACCTGGAAGAAGTTTTAGTTTAACATTAGAAGGGCCAGCTGGCGTGGTTGGTGGGTTCGATTCCCATCCAGGACAGACATTTGTGTGGATGAAACATGTCTGTTTGTTGAGTCTGGGTGTAATTATCATTTAAGTGTGTATTTACAAAAAAAGATGTAGTATATCAGTTATCTGGTTTCCATATTACAAGCTCTGCTTAGGTTGGGATCAGATAGCCGTGTGTGAACAAATGTCCCAGGAATATTTATCGAATTTCATGCGGTTTAGGCGATGATAACTCAGTGGTATTGACGTCGAAAGCTGTTTTGTATTGCTAATGTCTATAGGCGATTCACTTACCATCAGGTGACCCGCCTGGCTGGTTGTAACTTGTGGTATAAAAAAAAGTTAAATTCAGCTCTCCATTTAGCTGTTACGGAGCTGAGTGCTAACAAACACACACACAAACTTTCGCATTTCCAATATTAGTAAAATTATAAAAGTTGGGAAGTTAATATTCGAACGAAAGTGTAGCGTAATTGTGCACAAAAACAGTAAGGCAACGATTTCAATAAATACCTTTAGTGAAATTTTCAGCAGTGAGGTCATCTTGGTTGGGCTCGTCTTTATGGTCTCTGGGCAGAGACGAGGATCTCGCTTCTCCGATCACATTCTCAAACATACTTAGCACCCTGTTGGAATAATATTATAATATAAATTGGCTGTTAATACCATAAAAGCAACTGTCCAAAAAACCGTCTGTCTGTTACCTTTGCACGCCTAAACTAAAACCATTTTTTATGGGTACAGAGCTACGAATAAGTAATAAGTCAGGAAATGTAACTCCGTCAAAAAAATGACCCAACAAAAGTCGTGTATATATGGGCGGGGCTTAAAAGACGTGTTTAGTGCGTCATCACTTCAACATTTACTTTGACACAAATCAAACAACACAAATCAAATCTTCGCGTAAATTTTCATTGAAAATCATCATGCCAGCATGTGTTGTGAAGTGGTGCAGGAGCAATACAAGATTAAAATGTTCAGGGATCACTTTTCACTAGTAAGTAGTAGCAAAATTATAAATATATTCAAAGATCAAACCGAAATGGTCAATACTATGCAAAATGAAGTCAGACAATTTTTTACTAAGAAGTTTTTTTTTCTTGTTGAAAAAAGTACCTGTTTTCTTTTAGTTTCCCTGCCGATCCAATTCGGCAAAAAAAGTTAAGTTAAGCTAGAAAGACAAGATAATGTCTGGATGCCTGTGAAAACCAGCAGAGTATGCTCCGTTCATTTTCACGAACAAGATTTTTATAAAACATTAAAAGGTTATACCATGTTACACAAAACTGCAGTACCAGTTTGTACAGTAAGTACCTTTTGTTTTATTAAATCCGTCTTCACTACATTGCAAAAAAATTTTTCTTTTAATGTCTTCTAGACAAAAATTTAATTATATTTCGCGGGATATAAAGTTCATTGCACTGTAAAAACCGATCAAGTGCGAGTTGGTTTCCTCACGATGTTTTCCTTCACCGAAAGCTCAAGCTCATTGTAGGATTCGAACCCACGATATTTGGCTAGCTAAATGTCAATACATTTTATTTTGGTAACTGTGTTCGTTTCTACAATAGGATCCCACGTGAGGTAACTGGAATGTCTTATTTTAAATTTAAGAATAATATTAAACTTAGGTTAATGAACAAAGCCTACTATAAGGTGGCTCATTATATGGAAGACAGAAATATATTATGGTTGTAGTAGCTTCTCTCTGCACTAGCATCCCTCTGGCGAAGTTAAAATAATAGATAATGTTTCTCATGTATTTTTGAAATTGTAAATGAATTTAAAATATCCACTGAAAAAAATGCCTTGCTGAGTTTCTTGCCGGTATCTTCTCAGTTTAAGTGTATTCCGAACCGGTGGTAGAGTCAATTGTAACGTTCATAAGTGCCTTACCAGGGCCTAAACTGAATAAATGAGTTTTGATTTTGATTACCCTTTGGGTACGGAACCCTAATATTTCAAGTTTCTACCTGTTGTTGTAATTAAGATTGAGAAAACAACGGCAATTAAAAATCATTTTTGTTGTATGGGAGCCCCCCTTTAATATTTATTTTGCTTTAATTGATTTATTTATTTATAAAGTGAATATATGTACATCTAAATATTCTGGGAATATTTCAAGCGTCTACCTTTTGTCGTTATTAAGATCGAACAAATAACGGAAATTAAATCACGTTTGTAGTATGGGAGTCCCCCTTAAATATTATATTTTTTGTATATTCTGTTTTTAGTATTTGTTGTTATAGCAACAATAGAAATACATCATCTGTGAAAATTTCTAGCTATCACGGTTCATAAGATACAGCCTCCGTTTTTACTCTTTGGGTACGGAACCCTAAAAAAAAGCAAAAAAAAATATAATTATATAATAAACTACTTTATACAATAATATTATTTTATTAGTGACTTGGTCATTTATTGCAGGACATCATCCACGCCAGGCGCGGTTCGCGCGTGCGTGCTGCATTACGCGCAGCAATAAAACCAATCCCTGCTTTCGTTCTGTATTTAAGCCAATCACCAAGCATGTCTATTTTAAAACTCTGAAGTGATTGGTATTTTGAATCATATGTCCTTTTGATTTGAAAAGGGCTACTTTTTGAGTGGAATTTGTTCTGAATTAGACTTCCTGACTTATTACTTATTCGTAGGTACAGAGATAAATCTTGGAGAAGGACATAGGCTACTGTTATCCCGAAAAAGGATAAGAACCCTTGGGAACTCGTTCGAAACCGCAGGGTCAGCTAGTATAACATAAAAGAAGAATCTAACTTGACATTGGCAGAAATATCCTGAAGGACGATTTTTTTTAGGTCAACAGGTTTTTTTTTTTTTTTTATTCTGGATAAGCTCGTGTTTGACCACAATCTCACCATGGTAAGCGATGATGTGGTCGAAGGTGGCTTGGCGACAGGTTTTCAACTTGAGGGTGGTAGCCAGCCAGTCGGGTACTACAAAGTACCCAACCACCGTGCTATGGTTTCGTCACGATGTTTTCCTCCACCGAAAGCTCAAGCTCATTGTAGGATTCAAACCCACGACCTTCGCCACGGTAACCGACGTCACTACCATTGAGCTATCATCGCCTTGTCACGCAGGCAGTCCACCTGATGGTAAGTGGTCAAAGCCGGTGAGTAGTTGCCGACCTTGGAGAGCTTTTAACGCCCTTTTTGAAGAACCAGGAAAGAAAAAAATTAACTTACTTTGAGTTGCCGAGATCACCGAACGGTGTTTGTGCGGCGGGCGGGGGCGAGGGACGCGGGGACGTGATAGTACCGGCCACCGCCCAACCCTCCGATATAAGAGCTCCACCGATGTCTAATTCACCCTCTATATGACATTAATATATTTTATATACATCGTACTTTACTAATATTATAAAGAAGTAAAAATTGTGAGTTTGTAGGGGGTAGTCAATTAAGTAATAAATTTAAGGCAATGATAGCTCAGTGGTAGTGACGTCGGATACCGTGGCGAAGGTCGTGGTTTCGAATCTTACAATGAGCTTGAGCTTTCGGTGAAGGCAAAAATCGTGAGGAAACCATAGTACCGACTGGCTGGCTACCACCCTCAAGTTGAAAATCTGTCGCCATGCACTTATCGGTGTGTTCCGACAGCTGCACTTGAGAGCCAGTTCCCATCTAAGTTTTGTGTACTTACCACCATCTACCAAACTGGTTTTTAAAATTCTTTTACCAATTGAAAACCACGTTATTTGTGAGTGTCATAGGCTATATTTTTATTCCAGGAAAAGATAAGATCCCACGGGAACGCAAGTTAAAGCGCAGGGTAGAAAACTAGCATTACTAACTATAAAGTAGTCTTAAAATTGTTGGCGTTTCAGTCAATAGAAATTATTTACACTGGCTTAGTGAAATGAAAGAATGTATTGTGACTTTTGAACAATTTGAAACAACGCCAAAACATTTTTTCTCATGGTTAACGACCCTTTAAAACAATTTCATATTTGGTTGAGAAACTGTATTGCATATAAAAGTCATAGAGATGTAGAAATAATTTCAATGTTTGTCTTTACCATCGGTAACATCGAAAAGCTTTATTCCGGGTATTTCTTTCTCTTTCTCGCCTTCGACAGTCGGTATCTTCTTATATGTACACGTTCTCGATACAAGCGCCTTCCATCTTGCCACCTAGGAATAATACAAAGTATGTAATAATTAACATTTTAAAACAACAAGCCTTGTTTGCTTTAATAAATCTCGCGCATGAAGGGCTCCGTAAAAATATTCAAATCACGTTGAAATCACGCTTGTTGTATGGGGGCCCCTCTTAAATATTTATTTTATTCTGTTTTAGTATTTTTTGTTACAGCGGCAAAAGAAATACATCAACTGTGAAAATTTCAACTGTGTAGCTATCGCAGTTCTTGAGATACAGCCTGGTGACAGACAGACGGACGGACAGACAGCGAAGTCTTAGTAATAGGGTCCCGTTTTTACCTTTTGGGTACGGAATCCAAAAAAAGAAAATCAGGAATAGCGATTAAATTCATTAATATGAATTTTTTTACCGCCACAACACCCAAATATATATCAATCAATCCACAGCAAGATAAAAAATTGCCTTGCTGAGTTTCTTGCAGGAGTCTTCTCAGTTTAAGAGTATTCCGAACCGGTGGTAGAGTCAATTGTAACGTTCATAAGTGCCTTACCAGGGCCTACACTGAATAAATGAGTTTTGAGAATGAGACTAGATGAATAATTATTAAATGTAATAGGTCTAAGTTGCTTTGTTAAAAAGAGTAATTGCTGAGTTCTTCTCAACAAAAACAACCTTCCGAATCGTGCGTTAGAGATTAGATTTTCAAATGTCAATACGCATATAAGAGTAACATTAAATTATTAAAAAAATACGATTAAAGTAAATATTTTGAGTTTAAAAAAGTTTGGAAGATAAGCTGTGGAGAATGAACCACATTGCAACGCTAAATAAGACAAAGTAGGTACACAAATTACGCAACTAAAGTCGAGTAATTTTGATAAGTTTTGAATTTAGGGTTAAGGTAATATTACCTGCGTGAGTTCTTCGAACCGCTCGATAGCTTGTGGGTGCCACTTCTCTGGTGCCGCCACTTGCGCAGTCTCGTCCTCACGTCTCGCTGGACGAACACCCGCCAAGAAACACTCCATCGCCTGAACAATGTCAAATAGAAACTAGCTTTATGGTGTGCACAAAAAGAAAAACAAAAAAAATTAAATACGAAATAACGTAGACAGAGATTATGCTAGTGTTATCAGCATTAAATCGTTTCGGAACAAACATTATTATTAAATAAGAAGTGTATGGATGAGCGATTATTAGACTCCTCCATTGGAGAATTTCGTTAGCGCGATGTAGTTTTTGTGGCGCCATCTATCTTAGAGTCGTACTATATCTGAGTTGTAGATAGATGTCGCTATAAGTGTCCTGCATTTGCTTTAACTTTTTTTTGACGCACTAGCCGCTGGTAGCCTCAGATAGTAACACCATACAGACCTTTTTCGGTGCTCTGCCATCGTCGCCGGGGGAACACAGAAATGGGCGAGCTTCACAAAATGTCCATTCGGGTTTAAACCTTAATTAGGGGCAGTTGAATTACTCTCAGGCCGCTAAGACAGAATTTGAGTGGGCGTAACTTAATGCCAATGTTGTCGAATATTTATGTTCTTCTAACCTGAAAACGTAGTCGCAGTAAGTCAGCTCGCAGTTCGCACAGTTCATGCGTCGCCACGTACTCGCTGTCGCCGTAGTCTAAGTAGAATACGTCAGCTACCTGTAATGTACAACGATTATTAACAACTCACTTCGGCCCCGTGGGTTTTCTCGCGTTTCAGAGAGATATATTGTTTCTTAGGACAAAAGGCTAAGGTGTGTATAATGTACCAAGTAACATTTGTTTTATTGGAATGCAATGTCCCTCGACCGGTTTTTTTATATCCTCTTTATAATAAAGTCTATAATTTAGTACTGTAAAATAAGTCCAATTGCTTGTTTACAGCTAGTAGGTATATAACAGTAAGTCCGATAAGTAATCCTACAAACTGAAGGTGGGAAAAAGGTCAAATTTTTTGAGATATTTCAATATTTCTTGAATTTTAGACATTAATTATCTCGAAAATGGTGACACTTTTACTAAGGTCATTTTTGTATTCCTATTCTATTTCCTTCAGTTTGTCGTACCACTTACCGGACACCCTGTATAAGTATGTACATACCTCCTGCGTGGCATCGAACTCGTTGGGTCTAATGTCGTGGACGCGGGCGCGGTACCAGCGCCCGTCGTGCCGGAACACCGCCGCTACCACCTGGCCCACGCGCACTCCACGTACCTACACAAACCCATACACGTGTGTACTATCACTTCTATTGCAAGAAACTAAGGTTCAAAGTCCTTTGTATCTTTTTGAAAATACTCAGTTGGGGAATATTCAGGGTATACTTTGGTTCTTAGGATAGAAACAACTCTGAGAACGCGAAAAAATTACAAAGACTCGATCTTTACTCGATCAAAATGTATTAGAAAGATTTTTTCGCTAATTCAAGAGATGGTCCTATAGGGATGATTGTTCATCACGACCAACTAAATTAATTAATTATGTGAGACGTAAACGAGTTTGCGAAAAGATGGCAACGCACCCAGCAAATTGTGAATATAATAGTAATCTTAAAATTTCAAATAATTATTTAAAAAAAATATAGGTTTGTGTTTGACCGCAATATCACCATAGTAAGTGATGATGTGACCGAAGAAGGTAAGCACACAAAGCCTACATGGGAACTGGCTCTCAAGTGCAGCTGTCGGAACACACCGATAGGTGCTTGGCGACAGATTTTCAATTTGAGGGTGGTAGCCAGGCAGTCGAATGACGTGTTATGATTTTCTTACGATGTTTTCCTTCACCAAAAGCTCAAGCTCATTGTGCTCATTGATCAAGTCACATCCAAAATTGAACCTTATCATAATGACTATATTAGGACACTTACAGCGTGCGCGGCTCTATTCTCCTTATTCCCGTAGTACTCCGTCATGTGGGCCACCAGCTCGTCCAACTGGGCCACTTGAGGGCCTACAAACTGCACCCAGAAGCGATTAGGTGAAGATACCGCTGATATGTATACTTCTATCGGAGCTCCTACCGCTTCTGTGTAATATTGAATGTTGATTATAAATTGGATACGAATAATAAATTTGCCTTTTGACCACCATCGCCTATTAAAAGGATTGGATATATCTATTTCAAATGCTTTCATTGAAAACCCAGTTAAAGAGCGAGATGCAAGATAATAAATTGTAAGGTGGACGTTAAAATTATGTTTTTTTTAAATCAAAACATAGACAATTCAATCAAGATCCATATTACAAAAAGGTATCAATATAAAAAATACTTTGTAGAAGTTAATGATTATTATCTTATGAAAAGGGTAGCAGTGGTCATCATTATCATTGGAAAAAGGCCCCCCCAAGGTACTCCTTGATGGCCAGTGGTGGTGGTCAAAAGATTGTTATTCCTTATTCAAGCTCTACAAACATCGTCGAGGCACTGGCAAGGCTATAGCATAAACTGACACCAATAGGGTATCTTTAAGGCACTACCACCTGTTACATCGCCACCTTTGAAACCTCAAACAACCCAACACTAAATCCCTCTACCTCAAAACATAAATATTTAATGATGAGACAACGGGTGCTTCTTTTTGTTTAAAAAATCGCTATTTATATATTAACAAAAAAATGACTAAGGGATCCTTTAGGCCCAACAAATTTTTGCATCCGCACCTCTCTTATTTAATTTTACCGAATTCCTATTAACATAAATAGAACGTCACTCAAAAAAACATAAATAAATAAACGTACAATTACATGGTTCACACAGGACGGCACAAATAAATATATAATATCAAATGGGTAGGTACATATATACATACAGGTAGATATGGTGCATTTCACACAAACCAAAGAGGGGAAAGCATGAGAGAATTTACCTGTTTTGTCTTATGCTTATCCTCATTTTCGCAGTTTTTTTCATTACGAGACATCTTTAACAGGGACTATAGTTCAGTGACTTCAAAAGGTGTATTAATTATATTATATCTGAATTGGCAGCTATTTTCTAAAGCTTATTGCTGCAGCCTCAGGGCAAATAAATAATTGGCGTAAAATCTAAAAGATTTAATTAACTGAGTTGATCGCTAATTTCTAAGGCAATTATTAATATCTACCTTAATACGTACAACTAAGTGTGACAATGGGATAAAACCTTTTAAAAGCCTCGTCTTAATTTAATTACCTAAGTTTACATATGGATTGCAATATTGACTAAAATTAAAGGACAAATAGATTATCACTTCTCATATTGAGGTCAAAATTTTATTTGTCAAACCAATTAGTATGTAACTTCTAATAATATATATATAAATATTGCATTTATGATCATAATTAATATTTACTTTATTCTCAATATATTTTAAACTAATACATTTACTTTGAAAATTTAAAAAGGCCGCGTGCAAATTAGTACCTACTTTTACTAGAGAAGAAGGCGGGTCACCTGATGGTAAGTGACTACCGCCGCCTATAGACATTAGAAATACCAGGGGATTGCCAATGAGTTGTACACCTTGTTACAATGCTTTAAAGGCAAAAATCCATAACAATCATAGTTATAGCTGAATGATTGATATTGCATTTTATTCTTATTTAAAAACATTATAAGAATTAGCTTTTTTTAATATCTTTTGCTTAGTTCCTGAGCGTCTGCATAAAAAAGAATTAATTCATGATTGTCCTTTATCATACATTCTGTCATCATCCCTGAACAAAATGAAGATTTAAGCTATTATAGTCAAACCGCTTACTGCATTAAATAAAATCAAATTCAATTTTTACAAAAGATAATACGGTATTTGCCTGCTCTCTAGATAAAGGAGTAAGACTACACATATGTAATGAAAACGCAGCTTCCTTGATATTCGTGAAATAATCAAATAGTACCTTGTAATTGCGAATGTAACTTGGTTTCACAGCTAAACAGCGGCACCGATTTTGATGAATTCGGTAAGGGGGATAACTTGAACCTTGGGAAGTACATAGGATATTTTTAAAATCGTTTATTGTTTTTTTTTAAATGGACATGATTTCACAATAAAAAAAATGCAAAAGTATCAAAAAATTTAACCTTGCTGAGTTTCTCAGTTGAAAAGCGATATCCGAACCGATAGCAACATAAGTTTCTCGCATCATAAGTGACCTCTTAGGGCCTAAACTGAACAAATTATTTACTTCTACGATTCATAAATATACTTAAATCCCGATTTGATATTGCAGGCAAGTACCGTATTATGACAAACAAATCTGTTGCTTATTTCAATGAAATAAGAAGTATTTTGCAGTGAGCACTCCAACCATACGACAAACGGCATGCTGTTAGCAACTCTTACCAGGCCTCTTATATGTGACATGCCGAGTGGTGAGGTCACCTGTCGATGGTGTCTCCTCCGAGTGGTCGCTGACGGGCGACGGGGACGTGGACGGGACGGTCACGTGACGGGGACTGCGGCGAGACTGCTCGATCTCGCGGCGACATTTCTCTTGGGCAACCTTTATGTAGCAAAAATAGTTACTCCTATCAATTTTTTTATGTCACATGTTAGTGGCAACGAGGCAGACGGGTCACCTGATGGGAATTGCCGATAAAGGCGAACTGGGTCACCTGATGGGAATTGCCGATAAAGGCGAACTGGCTCTCAAGTGCAATTGCCGGAACACACCAACAGGTGCTTGGATTTTCAACTTGAGGGTGGTAGCCAGCCAGTCGGGTACTACGAAGTACGCTACCACCGTGCTGTGGTTTCCTCACGATGTTTTCCTTCAACGAAAGCTCAAGCTCATTGTAGGATTCGAACACACGACTTTCGCCGCGGTATCTAACGTCACTACCACTGAGCTATCATCGCCATAATAAATAGATAAATATTCGTAGATTTTTATGGAATGCTTGTTATCGTGCTAGCTGATATCGTGTCGTTGTCGTATCGGCCAGTGTGAAAGCGCCCGATCTTGATGAACTGGTTTCTTTATTACTATGGCAAAATTTGTTTGACCAAAACTATTTTATCCAAGATGATAACTGGAACCGCCAATCAAGTTCAGCTGGCGGAACACCTTGTTAAGTGTTTTGCGAAAAAAAATTAACTGGAGGGTGGTTCCATGAAGATAAAGATATCTACTTATACGATTCAACAAAAGGCCTTTGAAATATCTTTCTTATCTAAGCCAGCACAGTTTAACGTTACGCTTATAGCACTATATACGCAATAACACGTCAAACTCACAGATGTCTCGACAAGTTCCTTGGCGAGCGCGATCTGTTCCTTAGTTCCCCGGAAATTGATAGTTCTCTCCGTTGCCTTGTCTCCCACCGACGAGTTCTCAATTTTGACGCGCGCGCCACTGCGATGGCTTATGTCGTTAATATTCTCCCCTCCCGTTCCTTCAAAGAAATTTGAGCCTTTTTAAGTGAGAGAATAAAACAAAATTACTTTGACAAAAAAATGCAATAAATATGCAAAAGTCACATCGATCTGTAGCTCCGTTGCTGCGCAAAGAAATAACAAACAACACTTTCGCATTTGTCATATAGGATTTGACCCTATTGGAGAATTTTGCAACAAGATTTTATGTGACCAATCTAATGAAACACAATATAATATTATGCAGTTTCGTACGAATACATTACGTTTGTGAGTACATGATGTACGGTCGGCCAAGAAAGTGGTGTGTCAGTTTTGATTTCGTTTCCTAGTCAAAAAAAATTACAACAAGGTTCGAACGAAAAGATATCACTGAAAGAGATGCATAATAATGACGTTGTCGTAAGTTGTCAGATTGATCTGCAAGCGAAACTAATCTTTATCACCTTTGAATCTGCAAGCGGCATTCAACCTTAGGGTGGTACACCACTTTCTTGGCCAACCGTACAAACAAACTACGTGACGTCACTGTGTCGAACGCACCTATACTAATCATGAGAGTAGTTCAAATCAGTAGAGGAAACCGGCACGCGAGAAATTAATAGGTATTAGGTAGGTATATGAAAATCCGCCAAACTACGGAGCGATTACGCCTTGCCTATTGTAGGTTTTCAAAAATCTCACCAATAATCCTGCCACAAGCCCACGCGGGTACTGTTATAGTGTCTACAACAATCAACGGCTGCTGCTTCATAAAATCATGGATCATCGTCTCGGCGATCTGAGTGGCGTCGCTCCGACCTCTTATGATGCACACGTCGTACTCCTTGTCGCTAAACTTCTTGAAATGAATCAAGGCACCGGATTTCTTCTCTATGTCTTTTATGTTACTGCCACTGCGACCTGTTGGAACGATCGTTATGAAATGGCTGTATTTATTGCAAGATATGACGAAGTGAACAGGTGCTGCTTGTGGGGGCTGGTCTGGTTGAGTTTGTTGTTTATTAAGTCAGTCATAATTAAATTCTATAGATTTCTATTTTTGCCGCCATAACACGCAAATATTATCAGTGAGACTAGATAAATAATTATTGAATGTAATAGGTGTAAGTTGTTATTGAAAAGAGTAATTGCTGAGTTTATTGCCGGCTCTTCTCAGCAAAAGCAACCTTCCGAACTGAGCATTTAGAGTCTGACTATTCATAAGTGCCTGTGAAGACCTATTTGGATGAATAAACAATTTCATTTCAGAAGGAATTATCTAATACTGCATGCAATGTCTCGTCTGATAGTCATACATTTGAAATTTTACAGCTGCAAGCTATGACAGAAGCAGCTGCGAGCTGTTGGATCGATCGTTATGAACTAGCTGAATTTATCGGAAGATCTACAAAGGAATAATCTAATACTGCATGCAATGTCTCGTCTGACAGTCATACATTTGAAATTTTACAGTTGCAAGACTATTATAGAAACTTTGCATAACTCAAGTACCTATGCGGAAAGATTATTTACTTAGGCTAATAGTTATTCTTTTGATCTATCTTGTCGTCTAATCGCTAGCGGTTTTGGGAAAATTACTTATTTATTCAATGCCTCTTCCAAAAGAATTCTAACTGAATAGACTTCGTAATAAAAAAAGGCAGGAAAACAGAGGCAAATATTGTGAAAGAAAACCTTCTATCAAGGATGACATAATGTAGGCAATTTTAACACATTTATTTGAATTGGTACTTCATGCATCATAGCACAAATGTACTTAGGTATACTATTTCGTATCACGTTTTGTTTTACAGTAATTCGATACAGACTATCGTACTAATCGTACTAATATTATAAATGTGAAAGTTTGGATGGATGGATCTGGATGAAATTAGGCATAAAGATAGATTATAGTATGGAATAGGACATAGGCTACTTTATCACGGGAAAAGATAAGATGGTGAAACCGCGCGGAACAGCTAGTTTTTAATATCGGAACGATCAGGTTTTTAGGATGAAAAAATCAATAAGGCCGTATGTACACTACACGATATGTATACAACGGCTGCTTTTACATTGCCAATTAAAAACACCTATAGAATTAAAGGAGGTAAAAAAACTGTATTTCATTGCTAATGTTTATTTTAGCGAGACGGCGAATAATTTAACGGTGACTCTGTTATGACACCGCGGCGAAGGACAGACAGTTTATGATGTGCCAACATGCCACATGCATGATTCTCAAAGGGCACGCTATCATAACATTATACCTAATTTATGTATAGAATAGGTAAAAACTATTTAAGTTAGATGATGTGGTGTGGTGACATACATTCCTACCAATATTATAAATAGGTATGATAGTACAATCTATCTTGTCTGTCTCTGTATGTATTTCACGCCTAAACCCCTGAACGGATTTTGTGGAAAGAAAGAAAATAAATGGGGTTAGGTACCTTGAATCTCGGCGTTACAACTGTCAAAGAGGAGATAAAGATGTTCTCCAAAAACTATAAATATATACTCCAACACCACCCAAATGAGTTAGCCACCAATCTGGTAAATATAAGCTACCATAAGCGACTGAAACGCCGAGACATCCAGAGTCTGGATCTCTGAATTATAAGGAGATTCTCCCGGATTTGGTTATAGTCAATGAATACAAAAAAAAAAGGTACCTTGAACCCTGAAATAGCTAATGTCATTCATTGGTTTTTTAAATTTATTTTAGATATTTTAGATAGAAAATTGGCGAATCCGCGATTTAGTCGGACGCAGTTGACTTTATGATAATGGAATCATTTAAACAACCTATGCTATTCATACAATTTTTGTATTCATTATGCTGAAATATTAAGTAGCCCTATTATTATAAGACGGCGTCGTAGAAGCTAAGTAACTACCTTTGTTTTAATTCACTGAACCGACAACGGAAATAGACTTCCTAATAAATAATATCTATCTAGTGTATAATGTGATCATTCATTTCATATACCATGAACATAACAATATATTTTTGTATGTAAATTTGTCACACTTGATTATTTGAACTCAAAACATAAAGCATATTATAAGTTTCGTTATTCTTATAATAAGTAATCTTATTACTTGTAGGTGCTGCATGCATTATGTACTTCATGGTCAAGTATTAATGTGAATAGTACTAGACTTTGACTATGATCTGTAACTTTATTTTTTATGGGACATCACTACCACTTTTATACACGGTGTCCCAAAAATAACACGCCAGAGTGACACTGGAGCTAGATTAGCTTCAGGTTTATCAGATAATATCAACATGACCTTAGTAAAAGTTTTCTGGTTTTCGAGATATTGCCACTTTAATGCTTTAAAAAAAAATTCTATGAGTAATTGGCGACAAAAGACTCCTACACCATTTATTAAGTATTATTTTTTAAGTGTAGTACTTCCCGACTTAAATGACAAAAAAAATAATTATTAAACTTTTGGCAAAAAAAATAAACTACGAAGTTTGTACCATCTCTGGCGTGTTATTTATGGGACACCCTGTATAACTATAATCGCCTTTTGATGATATCATCTCTAAGGATACATTTAAGATACCTACTTCCAATAGTTTGAATATACAAATCCATATAACTAAGGTTCGAATAATCGAGTCTCTATACCAATAATTAAAGAACTTACCAATAAGAGCAGGCACAATACTCTTAGGAATGGATATTTCAATGACGTTTACTCTTGAAGTCTTAATCACTCTGTCACCGGACTCTTCCTCATCTTTCTTGAATACATAGTACACCACAACTGCTGTCACCGTCACAAGTGACAAACCTAGTGCCACAGGCAAAACTAGTTTAGCATTTATGGACATCTGGAACAACAACATTGTTTAGTTTTGATTTTTACTAACAAATCAATTTTGAATTTGGTAAAGGGGTTACCCGAAGGTAAGATAAGACACATTTTATTATGAGAGGACATATTTAACCACATGGTATAGATAGCGCCATCCACGAAAACACACCCCAATTTGTAAATATGTTGATATGTACATATGTTTAACACACAACAACTACAATGCACTGTAAGGGATTAGGAAAAAGAGTGGGGTGCATCTTTGTAGCACTGTCTGTATAGTAGTGCTGATGGTAAAGAAAATTCTCATAATTAATTAAATAAATGAGAAATCATGCATAGATTAGGTAGCAGTAGAGGATTCAGAATTTTGGATTGACCCCACTGAGGGTAGGTTTTATCAAGGTAGTATTGTTAAACACTTTAATTTGAATAATATCATGTTTAATTTAAGGTTTGTCATGAGAGGACTTAAATGATTTGGGGGGTTGGGGGCTAAGCCTAAGAAATATAAGAAGTTATTGTTATATCTTTATTTGGTAATTATTGTATACTTCAGAGGATATCCAAAAATAGTAGTTATTAGACAGTTCATTTTCACTGAAGTCTGAAACTTTGTCTCCAAGTTATCACATCAAGTTGTGGTGTAAGCAATAAATAAAGTTTTAGAGCCATGTAGGTAACCAGTGGGATAGTCCCTCATCTACCATAATACTACTATATTAATCTAAAATCTATATTAATTTATCCCGTAATCATCGAGATTCTAACATAGCAATCTATTAACAGCTATGACATAATATCGCCAGCAAAAATTACTTCAAGAGTAATATGATACTCGTCACTCGAAATCTATCTTACCTTCAAATTTCAACACCTTTAGGAGCTTTATTATTCTTAAAAACTAATTGTTTATTTTGTAACAATCTAGTTTTATTCACGTGTTCCACTTCAACAATAATAACAAACGGATCGAAAGATGTTATCTTTTTTTTTTATTCTGTGAAAATATGAGTGAAATGCGTTTCGTTTCGTTCGTAAAAAGTTTGATATATACAAACACACATGCATAAATACATTTAGAAACAATTTGACAATGACAACTGAAATGCAAAGAC
The DNA here is from genome assembly GCA_951361185.1 of Ochropacha duplaris. Classification (NCBI taxonomy): domain Eukaryota; kingdom Metazoa; phylum Arthropoda; class Insecta; order Lepidoptera; family Drepanidae; genus Ochropacha; species Ochropacha duplaris. Next base: position 2,774,843 of record OX592704.1, on the reverse strand, counting down.
ATTCCTTTTTTTATTTGTTTGTTCATGAGACTTTTCAGCGGGAACTTGCGATGTGACGTTGCATTTTCGTTTTATTTTCATTAAATTCGTGTATTTTGAGTTTTATTGAATAATATCGGGAGCGTTTTGTTCAATAAAGATCAATCTAAGTGCACAAGTGAAGTGAAATGAAAGCGTGTGTCGTGACTTTTCATGCTGTCCCAAATAGTCCGTGAAAAGTTTTTGTTGAAGTCAATTTCACTTAAGACCCGACCGAACTTGTACGGACGAGGACTAGACTTTACAGTGAATGTGACAATAACGTGATCGTTACATAAAAGTAGATAGCTAATTGTAGAAAATGATTGAGACTGAAACACTTTATATCTATGGTCATGAATAAAGATTATTAAAAAGTAAATTATTTAACCATAGACTTCTTTTTTTAACTATTCTTTGACCGCGTAAACGTGGCGCCAACTAATTTAAATAGGATTCTGTTTCTTTTGTGTATAAGGTCTACGGGAATGCGTGATTAACTGCAGGGTGAAAGCTAGCTTATAATATTAGTAGAATGAATAGCAACCTATTTTGATTTAATTTTATTGATTCTTTTGGTGTGTTTGGGTGGCAAACTTTTCAAACAAAATTATAAAAGATCGACAACGTCGTAAAACCAAGTAGGTAGGTACATATTCTTAAAACGTATTAACGTCAAAAAGTGACAAGAGATCAATGATTTTTGGAGAAATTGACATTTTTAATTAAAAAATCAATAACAGCAATTTTTTTTACGCTTCAAGGTTTTCTTTGGTTTTCATTTTTATGTGAAATAATGTGAATTATTTTGGCGTTCTAGTAATCGTAAGTAGGTATTTAATTTTCAAAAATGACTACCTACCATTATTCAAATCTACTCGTAGGTACTTGGAATCAAAATTGGCTCAAGTTACGTGCAAGCAAACAAAGTAGGTACTTGCCAATATTGTTAAATTCAAAATTGCTAAATTCCTATAAGGCTAAAACTAAGAATTTACGATCCATAGATTTAAAACCATTAGGCTGCATCGTGCCTCTGCATATGATCTTTAGGGATATAGGTAGGTACCTATGTAGGCCTGATTACCTACCAACCTACTTTAAAGTAGGTAGTTACCTATAGGTAAAATAAAATCCTACACCCTACCTATTTCCCTAACTAAATAAATTTAAGAAAGTTACTCAATTTTGGCAAATTGTTATTGCAGCTTGCGCTTTCCCACGAATTACATGAAGCTATGAAGTGTAGGTAGGTTCAACCAAGACTTCACACAAATTAATTGAGGAATCCGTTATGATTCCTTTATTTCATGATTTATGACTTCATTTCAATAAAAAAACATCAGAAGAGAAGAGCTGCATTACTTCATTATTGTAATAGACCCATAGTTAATTGGAGTAGGCACAAATAAATTGATTTAATTTTACGTTTCAGTATTATTTTATAATTCGCTAGAAAACAAGCTTAAGATGACCTGGGACGTTACATTGGGTAAGGTTATTTAATCTAACGATACTCCGTTTTATCGGGAACTTATCTTGATGACACGACCTTCGCAATTTTTCCGTGTCATCCATTTTCATGTCGCACATAAATAATTTTTGTATCGTGGATTTATGCGGACCGCTTTCTTGTAGGTAACCAACTTTTCGAACATAATATGTTTATTTCGGTTTCGCCCGCGTACCCCTTTTTTACTCCTTTAGGTGTTGAATTTCCTCTTATTCCTCGTCTACGTCTTAAAAACGACACCTGCGAAAAAAATAGTTTAAGTAGGTGAATAAAAACTGGCTGTAGGCAGGGCCGGCTCCAGCCCATGTAGCGCCCGGGTGCAATCAAATACCCTGGCGCCCTTTTGAAGGCGAGCAAAAAAAAGGTCAACCAGAGCGGTCATAAGCCCTAGGTCGTTCGCGAACTACCCAAGAGTACATAATATGGGCGCAGGGTCTATTGAGAGCGCCACGAGCGACGGCGCCCCCTCCCTAACACCCTGCGCCCCCTCCCTAACAGCCTATGCCCGTGTGCGCTGCACACCCTGCATTATAGGTAAAGCCGGCACTGGCTGTAGGTAGGGAACCCTTTAGTTAGACCTAGACTCTATGAGGAATCTACCTGAGAAATTTCAAGTTACTAGCATTTATACTTTCTGCAATTCCGTGATTATTCTGAGAGTATTTCGATTTGATGAAGGTACTATAAGCATATATATACGTATACTAGCTGTTCCGCGCGGTTTCACCCGCGTTCCCGAGGGATCTTATCTTTTCCCGGGATAAAAAGTAGCCTATGTGCTATTCCAGACTATAATCTATATCTATGCCAAATTTCATCCAGATCCCTTCAACCGTTCTGGCGTAAAAGAGTAACAAACATCCATACTTTCACATTTATAATATTAGTAAGATATACGATAGGTACTTAGGTAGATATATAAAATATGTGTGTCCTGAAAAAATAAAGAACAAGCTGGTACATACGAAGTATACGAAATGAACGAGCGTGCGCCCCAATAAAACGTAATAGTTGGATTCGTCATATTTTTTATTGTCTTGACGATCACGAAAGCCCTGCCCGTCTTCCACGAGACGGTCGCGTCAGTCAGTTAGTAAACAACCATTGAAAATATTGTTAGACTGTCATAATGCAGCGACCTTACGTACGACGGTATCTACCACCAAATAATATGCAAGATGCATTCCATGGCGGTAAAGTACATACTTCATTACATAAATCACTAGGTAACAGGTCTTTTGAGTGTGTCTTTTGACCTCAATGTACCTACGCCGAGTCAATAATAAATAAATAGATAAATAGATAATAATGATAAATAAAAATATTCATTGTATCATGCAAAAATATAATTACCTATGTACTTACTTTTTTTTTATGGCTTGTGTTGCGTTGCGTAAGACTGAAGTGTTTTATTTTCTATTTATTAATTGTCGTGGAGGCTTAGAAGTGTTTTTTTTTTATTTTTATTTATTCACCACAAAGTTATACAAATTTTCCAAAAAGAATGATTATAAGAATTGTATACTTCGGACATAAAATCATGCGAGTGCGGGTTCAATGGAGAATATATCACAAACTCCACGACGAATCTAGGATATCGTTATTGTTCTTTCTCTGTAGTAAGTAGTTTACAAACAAGGTTACCTAAATAATATTTTGTTACAAAACCTATATTGAATAGACACGATATTACCTACTATAAATATCGATCTTTGAACTAGTTTAATACCCTTTACTTACCTGCGGTGTGTAAGCTATGCTTATTTTGTTCTTAAAACCAATATAGTCTTACGTGCTAAAACTAAACGTGATTAATCTGACCGGTTTATATCCAAAATGCTGCCATAAACCTTTCTTTGGGCCAGTTTCAGCGCGGTAGGTATGGTCGTAAAATGTTATAAGAGCCAATATTTCAACTCCTATCCAGATTTCGAGTATGTAGTTACAAAAAAAGCTCCGCCTCGCATATGTTTCGGTACCAGCTTGCAACGGGAGGTGCTACCTACGAGAGGACCGAATCTGAGCCCATTCATGAGACGTATTGGGGGTGAAGTAAGGCCTGGATTGGGACCAGGATCTTATGACAGCAATCGTGATGCATTCTACGATGTTACTAATCGGGTATGAATTTGTTTATGGTTAATTTTCTTTATAAGGGTTCCGTATTTTCCTTTCGAGGTACGGAACCCTAAAAAACATAGACCTGAGACGATAATATCATTAACCTCCAAAGTCTTCATCCATTATTAGATATACAGCAAGATTGGCTTAGGTTCAAAGTCACCACGATGGGTAACCAAGCACGAATATCAACCACCACCAAGAGAACTTCCGCCAAAGACACGAATCCCACAGAACTGCGCCCCATTTAATTCTACTTCCAAAAGAAAAGGGATTTTCAAATCTACTGCAGTCCCATCGTAAGAAAAAAATTGTTTTAATGTTTAGTAGGTACCTAATTAATTAGGTAGGTGAGTAATTTTTTTTTTCATTCCAGACCCTGTGACTACAACTCTGAATTTAAGAAAAGAGAAATGAAATTCGCCCATTGTTTTTCGGATAAAAAGATCCTGCGGTGCGCGGTTGAGGTATACAGCTACGTTATTCTTATCCAACTAATCCAACAAAAATGTGAATGTTTGGATGTTTGTTGCTCAATCACGCAAAAACGGCTGAACGAGTTTTGATGAAACTTGGCAAAAGAGTAGATCATGTCTTGGAATTAAACATGGGATACTTTTTATCCCGGGAATAGATAAGATCCCTCGGGAATGCGAGTCAAACCGCGGGGCGGAAAACTAGTTTTACCATAAAGTCGCCTGTTATGTTACCGTTGTTAAAAACAATGTTGTTGTTCGATTGTTCCATTTCGGATCCATTTATTCGAATAACCGGTTGGTCGATTCAATCAACTCTATTATACACTCGCCTGATTAAAAATTTTTATTGAGTTCATTTTTGTATATGTTGGTAGGAGACCCACCCACTATCTCCCCCATAAGTTTGTCGTACTACTTACCGGACGTCCTGTATAAGTAATCACTAAATTGTCATTTATCTGGTTAAATTAAATGTTTTAGATAAAATGTGTTCCCTACAATTTGGATGCATGTGGAGCATGTGGATGTTCCTGTTCTGCTCAAGGAGACTACTGGCAGTTTGAAAATCGAATATTTCTCTGTAGGAAACATTATTCGAGATTCTTTAAAAGTTGCCTTTCTAAATTCCAAGGAGCAAAACTAGCAGAGTTTAAGGTAAACATTGATGAACTTTCTCATCTTAATAGGTACAATTTCACTGGTTCATTTACGATTTACCTACCTACTTATCATAATGTTGAAGTACTAATTTTCAAACTTTCAAATATTCTTTTTGCAGTCTATCCGGGATTGTTTCTTCGCACATGCGCACAATAGCTGCAAAGCTGCTCTTAAAATAATGAAAGTCGAAGAAATACAAAAAAAACTGAGAAAGGAGGCGTATCTTGATCTTTACTTCCCACAGCGTCGCTTCTGCGATATATAACCTAAATTAGAAAACACGGTAGTGGCCGTACCATTTCAATATTTTCAAAAAAGATTTTTATGTTTTATTAAAATATACAGAATATAGAAATATAGGTTAGTACATTTTAGCAATATTCATATGGCAACTCTTGTAATAACAATCCCACCAAAAACATAAATGTAAAAAAGGAGAGCCAAGTATAATACAAAAATTATTCTCTGCTGTGGGCTTCGCCGCAAAAAGAATGGAGATCTGAGATTGAGTGCCAAGTTCTATGCAAAATCCAAATATGTAGTCTAAGGGCTGACTTGGCTGGTTTTCCCATACGAATTATATAGCCTTCGCATGTTCTAAACCTGTTACCTTTCGGTTCTTATTTTATTATTCCGAAAATTTGGCTTGCTGGTAGAAACTACCCATCGAACATAAGGCTCTTCCATGACTGTGTAAAAGTAGGTACTTAATAATAATTCGTATGGGAAAACCAGCCAATTTAGTAATATTCATATGGCAACTCTTGTAACAACAATCAATCATCTGACTTATGTCAACTTTGAACTTATGTCTAAAGTAGACGAGACGAGTGACCTGTATTTATTATTTATTTTTGCTAAAGAATCGATATTTTGAGATTGCAAACCGTAAAACATGAAGTTGGACTCGAATAATAAAATGATTAGTAGTGATAGGGGAGCCGATACACCCGAGGAAGTGGTGGACGCACGACAAAACGCAGAAGATATAATTGATGAGATACTTGCAGAGTTTTCTGAATCGCGATCCCCAGATGCAGCCAGAAACGGCAATGGTATTCCAGACAACCTGTTCAATATGATACAACCACCTCGGACCAGGACGCCGGCGAATTCCTTCTCTGAAAATGCGACGATAGACGACATAGATCCCGCATCCGATCTTGGAACTTCGATAAGAAATAAGTGTTTGGAATTAGAAGAGATTCTCCAAAGTCTTAAATCGCGCTTGAACCATGTAGTTTTGGATGAAAATATTGTTCTCAGTCCCGAGGCAAACTCTCTGGAAGCCCAACTTGAACATGATTTGGATACAGACTGCCAAGAAGACCTTTCACTTCAAGAATTTTTGGAACTTCTACATTCACAAAACAAAATAAGTCCCACCGGTGTGCAATGATCATACAAACAATCCTGCTGATGGTATAATAATTATAAGATAACATGAATTTATTTTGTGCATATTTGAGATTAGAATTTATTAAGCAATTAAATTATCTGGCCTAATATCTAATTTCGTTTGATTATACAACTTATAAATAAAAGAATTGGAAAAATAAAAAAATATTTAATTATTCAATAAACAATAAAACGTTTCTTAATTACTAATTGATACTTTTAGTTATGATCCAGGACATTAGTGTTTATCACATTTTTTTACTAAGACTAAACTTTAACAAAACTTACCAGCTAAGAATTTATTACAATATAAAATATAATACAAGGTAAAAGTTGGAATCCAAGAAAATCCACCTAAAACCTACAACTTTTGGTAGAATGTAAACTGCGCCTTATCCCAGCCTCAATTATGTTTGCATTTATTACATTTCATCAAACATGTCATTAACGTCTTGTCTTATAGATAGTACTGTTGAATTTGGTATTGTATCATTTTCATACAACTGGCTTTCTTCATGGCTGTCATCTGCTTCATATGAGCTGGAACTATTTTCAGTCTTCAATATAAAACTTACTTTTTTCTCAGTGATCAGACCAATGATATCAAATTTCTTCCTATCCGTCAGTGCACCTTTAAACTTCAGCAGCCAATTATTATAGAGGGATGGATCACTATTAACACATTCTTTCCGGAAGTGAATCATTGCATTCAAAGGTTTGGTATAGTTACCATCTAAATTGCAGTAAAATAGGTTTTCTATTGCTTCAGACATCTGTGGAGCCAGTTCAACCAAATGCTTATCTCTCGAGGCTAGTTTTGTAAAGTCCCCAACAGGATCAATAGTACCTATATTACTAACATCTTCAGATTTTGGAACCCTAGGTAATTGTATTTTAGGCATGTCAGACTGTTCTGATACAGATGGCTCTGATGGTGATGCAATATCTGCAGGATTTGGCTGTTCATCAAGGACTGGCTGTTTTACTTTCCTTTGTTTCACTTCCACCTTATTCAAACTGAATACTTTTTTTATCTTCTCCAATGGCTCTCTTGACCGTTTTTCTACCAAAGCAGGTACTTTGAAAAGCTTCATTATATCATCCTTAGGTTGTGGCAAAGGTTTACCTGGATTCATTGCACGAAATGATATACAATCCATTACATATTGCACAGCAGGACTAACTGTCTCTGCAATAGGAAAAGCTTCTGAATCATCATAATTCTCATCAAATGCCTTGTTTAAATCCATTGCATTTATAAGGTCTTTGAATGCATTTACTTGTTCATCAGAACAGGCATACTTTTTTAATTTGGTCTGAGGAAATGACATGTATTTTATGTCATCCTGGAAGCACAACTCTGCCATTGACAAACATACATAATTATTTGTATCAATAACAGGCATCAAAGCAAACATTTTAGGGGCATTGTTTTTATTATAAACCCTTCTAACAATACCAACTAAATTTAATTCGTGAAGGCATTCCACCAGGCATCTAATAGCAAACTGAGCCTTTTGGTCACCTTTACGTCCAAATACGTATGATAAACCATCTCCCTTCAGATTCTGCCAGCTTATATTGCTAGCATGAGTAAAACCATAGACTGAGAGACATTTATCACCAGATTCATAAAGCAAGGACTTATCGCAGTCAGAGAATGGGATCACTCTCTGTCCATAGTGGTAACCTTTGATGGTATCAGATGGGTCCACAATAGATTGCTTATCTGCATTAACTTGAAATTTACTCTTCACAATACCCTCTGTTGTACTAGCATGGGATGTTAATGGATCTTTAATTGCCTTCCCCCACTTCTGTAAGATTGGTTCTGATTTTAACCTGATGTAGGATGAAACTGGTATTTTTATGTTGGGTCCAATTTCCAAATCTACATTCCATGGCATTGCTTTGACTGCCTTTTTCTTATGAAAAAATAAATAGCTCATAGTATCTTCAAATGTAGCGGTGACACCATTGGTAGCTGTTACTACTTGCTGTGCTAGTTTAATATCATCTCCCTTGAAATGCTCCATAGCTTCTGGTTTTTCTAAATCTAAACCTATGACATCTACTTCATATTTTTCATCTTGTAATCCACTTATAATCTGTAAATAAAACAAAATTATTACAGATTATTTAAAAAATATTAATTTAAGTTAGTAGTTACAGCAAATAACTGTCATTAATAATAACATAGAATTATGGAAGAACATACTTTTGTGAAATCAGTTTCGCTGCACTGTGTTGGTGATTGAAAATTAGTCATCAGAATAATCTTTAAATTTAATAGGGTTCCTTTAAAGTCTCCATTTTGGAAATGATCTATTGCTACTATCAGTGCATCAACCCAGTCCCCTCTGCTTGATGAAGGCTGTGAAAAAATAATTGATTAAATACTAACCCACATACCTACAGTCAAGTATCATTAGTAAATTAAGTATGAAACACACCAGTTCTGGAAATTCACGTATCATGTTCCAAGTGGGTTCCTGTAGCTCAGCCATTAATTCGATACGTCTAAATAAGCCTTCGCATTGGTTTGCCATGTTATTTTTAGTCTTCTTGGAACCGAAAAGTATTACGCCGACATAGGTTTTTGTTTGGCTCATTATTTTTCGCTCAATAATACGGATGGCACATTCCTTTGCATTATCAAAAAATGATTTCTCATTCTTCTCTTCCGGATCGGCAACATTGCGACCAATATCCATAATTATTATTGTGCCTTGATCAATTTTAGGTGCCATGATGACTGAATCTCAGATTTTGGAGCTGTAAATATAAACAATTGAACTATTAACTAGTTGAATAGGTCTCATTAAGCATCTGGGTTTTCTATACCAGTGACAAACAGGCGAGTCATCTGATGGTAAGTGAATATCATTACCTATAGATATTAGCAATACTGGCGGGATTGCCAATGTGTTGTACACCTTATTACATTAAGCAACTGGATCTCAATTGCAACTTCCAGAACAAACCAACAGGGGCTTGGCGACAGATTAAATTAATAAATTAAAGGTAGTTCGACTGAAATAATTTCCATAATATTTCAGAATACAAATATAACTGATCAGGTGTTTTTTAGCTAAGCCTGAATCAAAGATTCAAGACTTATAAACCTACATTAAAATTTTGAGTCACATACAACCATAGTAGGTTTTTAAATATTCTCACCAAGATAATAATTATGTCTCATCTATGATTCTCAACGCACTTCAATCTTTGTTAAGTAAATAAATAATATTGAACGAAATTAGGAAAGGAAATGACTGTTTTTACGCTAGCCAACCGATCAACAACTAACTAACCAACCAACCGACATAAGAGAATGACAGTGACAGATAAACTTATAAGTTACCAGCTTTTTAATACATTTTCCCTCAAAGAAACGAGCCAAGGAGTTAAATATTATGACTAGAAAAGTTTGTGTTTTATACCACCAAGCATCCTTACACTTGAATAGATTTGGGTGAAATTTGTCGTATATGGGACTTTTTATTCCGTGAAAGCATTAGAATCCTTGGGAACACAGGTAAAACCGCGGGGTGGAACTAGTAAATAAACTTTTTTTTCCACACAAAATCCATGCAGTAATTTGTAGGTAGACTAACAAAAACCAAATGTGAAGTGATGCAATGCCAATATAGGTATTATAATGTTAGTATTTTTAAAACAGCTGAAACTCCGTGTATTGGTTGAAATAGCTTTTAATGGCAATACTAAATAATAATGCAGGTTTTAACTTGTTTGCGCGTTATTTACCTATGGTAGGGGAGGCAATGATGCTAAATTTGTAGTTGCTCGAGCGTCTTTGGGACCTACTGGAATTTGAAGATTAGGTGGAATAAAGAAAAAAAGGTTATGTGATATTTTCCCCTTCAGCGGTGGTGGCGGCGCTCTACAGGGTTTCAAAAATGTAAAAGAAACAGTCACCAAGAAATACTCGAGCGCGTCAGATATTAATAGGGTAGTCACGCCACGTCTGTCTGATAGCGGAAAAATAATAATCTGCCGTTTTGCGTGGTGGGGGTGGCCGTACGAAGGGGGCGAAAATATTAAAAAAAAATACTCGAGCGCGTCAGACATTGATAAGGGATGTTAAGTGAACCCTCCAGTAGCTCCTCCTCCTATTAAAGACTGATGATTTGGACGCGAGCATGAGTCAGGGCCGATTTTTGAAAATGCAAAAAAAAATCGTGACCTTGATTTACTCGAGCGCGTCAGATTTTTATACAGGCGGTTCTTCTTGATAGCCTTGTTGTACTGACCCATAATCTGACAATTATGTTGAGGAATTTCCTTAATCTGACGGTTTGAAAAAAAAAATTATAAAAAATATCGAAATCTCGAAAATGGTTCAAGATATCGAAAAAATGTTTGTGCAAAAGTTGTAGAGAATTTAATCTTCTACAATATTTATCAGGATACATATACCAAAAAACCCATAGGAAACGAGATATTTGCAATAAATGATTTTTTTACTTTTGACCTTGAAAAATCAGGGGCACCCTATGATAAGTAGCTTTTGAGACAAGTTTTAGGGTGTCAAAATAAAGGTTTATACAAGTTAATAGCTGACTATCTCTCATTCTGAGGTGAAACTCATAATATTCCTGAACTATACAATTAATAATGATTTCAGCTACTTCAGCTTGTGCAAATCGGCAGATTCAGATATTTCCGTGATTCGTGACTAATTTCTTTCAAAATAAAAAAAAAACTAATCGCACTCGAGAAAATCCAGGTGACGTTTTTTTTTGCAACTTTGCGAGTCTCCAATTTTCTTTCATCACGCCCAACTTGTCAGATTATTGAAATGTACACTATTTTGCATGTAACTAACTTACCTTACCTTAATCTGACGCGCTCGAGTATTTCAAACCATCGATTTTTTTTACTAATCTGACGGGCTAGACGTTCGACACTATATAGAGGGCTCAGATTTGGTGAGAGTACTTCACAAGGTGCAAGGTTGCCCCCCTTATGTTAATCTGCCGCGCTCGAGTAAATCCCGAAATCCCCTATTCGCCTCCCCTACCATAATGTAACATGCCTCTTATTATGGGGCATGTTACATTACAATGAGGATAAGTAACGCTTTTAGTTAAGAATGCAGATTTATAGAGCTAAGAAATATTTAACATACAGTGCAAAATTTTTTGTTCTACGACAAAAATTGACGAAGTTATGACAGAATTACTAGCGAAGTGCACCGAGTGGCCGTCGCGGTAGCTGAAACGTCAAGGTGACGGTCGCCGCCAGAGTTAGCCGTTGGCAGCGATAAGGCGCGCAGTGCGTTGTTTCTTTAATTGTTAATTTTAAAACAAATAAGTGTCCGATTTGTGTCTAATTTACTTTTTTGACTATGTATAAATATTGTATAGTGCCGAAATGTACAAAAAATTCTATTAAAACGCCAGAAAAACCTATTTTTAACGTGCCGAAACACCCAAAACATCGTAATACTGACTGACTGACTAATCTATCAACGCACAGCTGAAACCACTAAACGAATTTCGCTGAAATTCGGCACGCAGATAGTTATTATGGCGTAGGTTTTCGCTAAGAAAGGATTTTCCAAAATTCTAAATTGTTTACTCTAAATACACGCAAACTGATAAGCTCCTTCCACAACGCAGCACAGGTCCGTCTAGCAACACGACTCGCCCCGCACTGACTTTATGGACGAGAGCGGGGTGCGGTGCAAAATTTGCTCGACTGAAATGCTTTGTTTATTTATTTAAATTAATATATACTGATTTAAAAAAAAAGTAAGTTAACCACATACTGTAATATTGTTTTTTAAATAAGTGTATAAATTTTCATACAGTTTCGATAAAAAATGCAGCAGTAATTTGGTTTCAACTAGAAAAAATAGGGGTAACTTTAGTATTTTTTTTCTTGAGTTCTATAAATTAAAATAGAACTCAAAGAAAACTACATAATTTCTCATATCTTGTAGATTATTGCTTATTTTTTCTGATTAATTAACACTACGGGTAACGTAAAAACCGGTTGCAAAGATACCTAATTTTACAGTGTTTTGCCCAGGACAAGCCTTAAAGGACGTTACTATTCAGCTCATTTCTGATGGATTTGGTTTGTAATATGGTGTCCGAAACTTAACCGTTACGGAGATATTCAACCTTAAAAAATGTTTAAAAATAACCTTTGTTAGGGTTCCGTACCTCAAAAGGTAAAAAAAGGAACCCTTATAAGATCACTCTCTTGTCCGTCTGTCTGTCTGTCCGTCCATATGTCACCACCGATTATCTCAGGAACGGAAAGACCTAGCAAGTTATACCAGATATTGAAATCTATAGTCCCTATTAGGTGTATATGGAGGAGCGAGGTGTTAGACTCCTCCATTGAAAAGGGAAGATCTTCCGCCAGGCTAGGTCAACGTGCCTGGGGACCGCGGTCCAACTGTTGATGTTGGAATCTTGTATATATGCAGATCGCATGGAAAACTTCGTAAGCGCGATGTAGGTTATTGAAGCGCCATCTATCTAGGAGTCGTGCGAACTATATCTATGCGTAGATAGATGTCGCTACATCACTCCCCTCCAAGACCAGAGGTCGATATTGCTGGTCGTGCTAATGTAGCTTGCAAGTGACAGTGCTGCTCGTAGTCTACAGTGAGTCGAGACTGAGCGATGAGCCTTGCAGGACCAGGAAGCGCGGTGAGTCGGCTGCGTTGCACCTGATAAAGGCGAAGCTGGCTTGCTGTGGACTGCTGTAGAGACCTGGTGAGGAGTGCAGGGAAGTGATGCTGCATACTGCTGACATTCCAATCACGTCGGGGTCACCACTATGGAGGAGCGAGGTGTTAGACTCCTCCATTGAAAAGGGAAGATCTTCCGCCAGGCTAGGTCATCGTGCCTGGGGACCGCGGTCCAACTGTTGATGTTGGAATCTTGTATATATGCAGATCGCATGGAAAACTTCGTAAGCGCGATGTAGTTTATTGAAGCGCCATCTATCTAGGAGTCGTGCGAACTATATCTATGTGTAGATAGATGTCGCTACATGTACAAAAATCAAGGTCCTGAGTCAACACGATAAAACGATATGGGTAAATTTAGATTTTCGCGAATACTTGTAAGTACCAAAATATACCTTAATTTTCCACTTTTTTAATTTTTTTTATTTTTCCTTTACTTGCATGCTGTAAGACCTTGCTTTTAACCAAAAAAGTTGAAAATTAAAGGCTGTCTCCATACCATACATACACAGTGACTAGCAGTTAAGATAGACCTCTGAGTGTTAACTAAATGTTTTTTACTTTGAAGTGGTTTTTTAAAAAAAATGTATGGATGTATTCGGCAAATGATTTTAAAAACTTCTACGTCTCTTTAGCTATTCAAAAAGGTATAACACTTGCTGTTAAATCGGCAAAACGTTGACCAAATACCAGTTTACCAGAAGTAAGTGCTGGCTGGTCGCGCTCGTTCCCTCACAGTGACGTCACTCGCGCCCGCGTGTATAGGTTTTCAGCTACACGAACGGCATATGTTTATTACTTAATATCTTCGTAAGTAATGGTCCGATTTGGATAATTCAAAAAGATATATCATTCTTAAATCATACAGAATAACGCGGAAACTAGTTCTATTGAATTTGCTTTAACTTTACTGATCCTCATTACATACATTTTGTCCGCTGACCATCCAGCTTGAAGGGCTTGACTATTACTATACTCTTTGTATATTATGGGCTTGACTGACACTTTTTTGTTAATTCATTCGAATTTTTAGTTCGATTAGAAACCGATTTCGAAAAGTAGGTACCGAAACAAAAATTTCAACACAAATAACGACCGCGAGTGAAAAGTCCGTGAAAAGTTTTAGTGGAACAGCCACTAATTTCACTAAAACCTGGACTTGTACGGATGAGGCTTTGAGTATTAATTAATAATCAAAGAGATGAGGATTAGAATTAGAATTAGACAAAATAACGTGACTATAACATTAAAAGAAAGATTATTTAAATAATATGACGCCAAAAACCTTTAAAAAACAACATATAAATATCAGTGTGATAAAAATTTGATAAAATGATTTTTGGATCTATTGAAACCTTTGATTGAAACAATGTAACACGAAGAGGATTTTCGGAACAATATAACGTGACTATAGTAACATAAAAGAAGAATATTTAAAATAAAGAAATGGCTTAAAGGTCTATATACCAAGCCAAAAACCTTAAAAAAACCTATCAAAGAGTCTTTTCTAACTGTCTAATATATTACATACTCTTTGTAACTGTCTTTCATGTCTTTGACAAAGACAGTTGTAGCTAGCTACATATCAGTAATCTGTGGTTGTAGCTAGCTACATATCAGTAATCTGTGGACAGTTGTTGTTTTTATGACTGCGAATAGACTGCGATATTTTCTTTAAAGAAGAAGTTTAAAATTTAATATTCGATTCTCGAAAATTAAGCGGTGAACACAATTTTTTTGTACAACGCGAAACAAGATTTTGATTCCGAAAAATGATAAATAGTTACGTATAAAATAAATAAACAACACATTATGGTAACGTTTGCGCGCAAAAATAAGATTATTTCTGATATGATGAAGTTTCCTTTTCATCACAGAGCATTTTATTTTTATCTTGGTATGAGTTTATGGATATTCTTTCTTATCACAGGTAAGTATTACTTTAAATTATTATCCTACAGGGTTTCTATAGTTCAGGGCATAATTTTGTATATTCGTCAGTAGGACTAGTACCTACTTATTGTTGTACTTTTTACTAAATATGAAAAACATTGAAGCATTTACTACGAATTTGGAAGCAAGGTTCTATTTTTATACCATTTTAGGTGGATCAGTGCATCAGTCACTGCTAGAATCGAAGTGAGCATTGAAGAAGTGCCTTATCTAAATATTCTAAAGAACAAGATTTGTTTTCGCCCTCTGCTTTACTTTGAGATAGGTGATGAGATAACTGTCAACTCTAGTACTTACCTATTCACCAATACTATTACAATAAGATTTATGAAGGGTATTATTTAACCCAATAGAATACCCAATAATATTTAGATCTATAAATGTCTGCTGTATTAAGTATTATTCCTGCTTTTGGTGTAGATACAAAAAAGAGTTATATAATTAGGTATTTATATCATCCTATTTGGTTATCTGTTTGGTTATTATCATAACAAAATACCTATGTTTTTTACAGTTATGTACAAATTCTTGTCAGTTGGAAATGAAACAAAAATTGTGAAGAAAATTGTTCAAATTGATTATTTAACAAAGGTTAATTTGAATTACAAGAAGATTAGCATGAGGGTTTGTAACCCACCAGATAATATTGTCAGAGGATCTGAAGGTATTATATTTAGTCTTTCTTACCAACTATAACTGATATACTACAGAATAATTCTTTAAGATACACACAATACATTTACACTCAGACTCAGGACAAACAGATATGTTCATGGTCACAAATGTATGCCCTAGTAATGAATGCCCATTACAATATGCACACTAACATGGTTCATAAACTTATATATACTTGCTTCTTTATCTAAGTGATTTCTCCTAGTATATTTTATGAGTTGTTCAACTATTGCTCCTTGATGTATGCCTGGACTTATGTAAAGCCTACTAACTAGCTAGGATGGCTAGAGTAGTCCCAGTCAATCATCCTCCGTCGCAAAAAGGGCGCATCTCGATGCCTAATTGCGGAAACCCGTACGACGAAGAAGATATCCTAGCTACTAACTGTGATAGATTTTTTATGCACGCTAGCTACAAAACTGTTTCACCATTTCCACTGATGCTAAAGATAGTGCCATCCACGAAGACATGCCCCAGTCTTTTTTCTAATCCCTTAGCATCAGTGGAAACAGTGACATAGTTTAGTAGCTTAGCTTTCACATCCTCGCATCATAGCAACATCTTTGGTGAAAACCACCTTTAGGGTTCCTTGTTGACTACATAACCCTAAAATGGATGAAAAAATATGGGTATGAAAATAGTTCACACCACACAATTGTTTTAGGTATAGTTGATAACGACATATGGATGCTGCAGGGAGTGATAGTGATTACCAGACATGGTGATCGAGGCCCCCTAACGCATGTGAAAGGCGGCGATAAATTGCCCTGCGATTATGTACCTGATTCACCTTTACTCAAGAGGTGGGATGTTTATTTATTTCCTTAATCAATATTATCATTTTAAAATAAAACAATCAATACGTCAATATAATAATTTAATAACTTAAAGACCTAGGTACTGCTAAAATTAGTCCATGACATATTTTTCAACAATATAATATACCTCATTTATTTTAAAGTGTTTTATGATTTATTGTAATTTAGTTAAAGTTAAAGATGACTGTCTCTCTATAACAAATGCCATACAAAAAATAAACTGTCTCTATCAACCTGTAGGTAAGTATAAGTACTTACATAGAAAGAAATGCATAAATAGAAAAATAATACTCAAAAAATAAATTGCCATATAAATATTCTATTTCGCTATACCAAATAAGTAGCATTATAGCACAATTAGCCAATTGGGTCACCATCAGTTTCCTGGACCTTTTCAGCTATGAAGAGTTTGTAGCCAACGCCAGTTCCACGGGTCGTGCCTGGTGGGTATCTGGTCCAGGGCCATTCCATAACTTCCCTTCTCTACCTCCCCGGGCTTCAGGAACCCGCTGCGCCTTGGGCCAACTCACTCCTAAGGGCATCCTGCAGATGCTTACTGTAGGTAAGTCTTGCCTTTGACTGTATATTACAGGTCATTTCTGTATATTTAGTAGATGACCTGCCCACCTACCTCTCCTTAAGTTTGTCGTATGTAATTCTTGTTTGGTCAGTAAAAATAATTTTTATTTTCAGGTAGAATATTGAGAGAGGCATATGCAGAGAAATTAGGACTCGATAATATAGATCCAACTGGAAAGCGAGACACAGGTTAGGATTTCAGTTAATATTGATGTAGTTTTTGATGACAAGCGGGTCACCTGATGGTAATATTCTGCAGTATTCGTAGTGTTGCCGCTTAAATAATGCACCATACATTTCTCTTATTCAAAAATGGGTCAAAAATCCGGGCGCACAGGGTCATCAAGAACGGTAGAAACATAGAGAGTGTTAATCAGATTTTCGTGACGAACCGAACTTTTCAATTGCATCCCTACAAAATTCAATTGGTGCAAGAATTAAAGCCCCGGGCTAACTTCACGTGGCAGGGTGACGTTTCGCTCCAATACGTCTCTGCCATGAGTTCGGGAAATTTTCCCTGGAAAATTTATTTCCAGAAGACACAGTCCTGATTTAACCTCTATGAACTTTATTGTTATTGTTTACGCCAATAAACCGACTTATGCCGAGCCGGGCAAATGCAAGGGTTTACATTTGGGCGATATTATTTTTAAGAGATAAATTCCCAAATTGTGAATTAATAGTTCTTTGATAGGTGCCTTACATTTTTTTAATCGATTCACGAAATATAAACTTTCTTTTTAGACACCTTGTATTACTTCGTATAACTTTTTATTTGTATTTAAGGGAATCGTGTTATTTCTCATTATTTCTTTCGACGTCACTATCTATTATTGCCTTTTAAATATTAGCCACAATCGCTAATATCGAATTTTTTCCCCCGAAGGTGAAGTAATATCGTACAGTACCCGTTACCGGCGTACATTCCAGTCGTTAGTAGCGGTTTGGTGGGGCGCAGCGCCCGCTGCCGCCGGAGCCCGAGTGGCGGCCGCGAAGGAGAGCCACAGCGTCGCCTTCTGCTTCAGAGACTGCGCTTGCACCGCTCATCATGTGCTCAACAAGTTAGTACATGTTTCACTCTATTTACAGCCACCAACAATAGGGATGCTGACTGACTTGATATCAATAATGACAACAGGTAGGCACTTGAAATATTCACAAAATACTCAGTTGTATTTTTATTTTAATAATAAATAGAAAAATTAAAATAAAAAATATTTAAACAAACGTGATTTTTTGCCGTTTTTACGGAACCCTTCGTGCGCGATTCCGACTCTCACTTGGCCGGTTTTTTTTATTCAATATCAAACCGATGCAGTTTTGTATGAAATATG
This sequence comes from Ochropacha duplaris, assembly GCA_951361185.1. Lineage (NCBI taxonomy): Eukaryota > Metazoa > Arthropoda > Insecta > Lepidoptera > Drepanidae > Ochropacha > Ochropacha duplaris. The sequence goes on along the minus strand of OX592704.1, from coordinate 2,756,565 downwards.
AACTTGTGACGTCATATCTTCTCGCCACCAAAAGTTTTCCTTTTTGCGGTTAAATTGGAAATTAAAAATCATCAGTAAGATGAATTTGAGACAGTTTCTTGATGTTTGCTGAGGTCGATAATATCTCTTATCATCCCTATTAAGAATACGTTCAAAAATTTTATATATTCATTTAATCAAAATTACAGAAAAATCAATTGTCAAGCGAAGAACCGTCTCGACTCCCACCCGGTCATCAAAGAGCTGGTCACCAAACAATCCAAAGCTCTCTTCGAATCTCAGGAGCACATCGATGCTGACGTCGTTATGGACGCAGTTCTCGCTTTCATGTGCCACGACGCGCCTCTACCCTGCACAGAAAAACCAAAAGTCATTAATAAAAATACCCCCAGTAGAAAATTACGAAAACTACACGAATACATACCAAAGAGAAGCTTACTCGATGTAGATATAGATACTCTTAACATGGAGTTAGACTACATAAACAACCAACTTGATTTCAATAACGAATTCGGTAGGAAAGCTCGAGATATAATAGGCAAGTATTATGATAGCAAAGATAAGAAAGCTCCCTTAGATTTTGACGCGCAAATGGAAAGAGAAAAGCTCCTGTACTATCAACAAAGGTATATGGACAATGGAGATGCATACGATGACGTAGTTATTGTAAAAAAGAATTTAGACGCAGACTTTAATTTTCCGAACGACGCACGAATGGACACGGACTTTGACGAAGATTATAAAGAACCCACACCGGAGAGCTCCGAAGATTTCTGCGTCGAAAAAGAACATTTGATGACCTTATTTATGTACCTAGATTGGAGTTATAACCAGGATGTGAAAAATATACTTAATAAAAAGAGAGGCTTGCTCGTTGCCTACGGTTTGATACATAATGTTGTTCAGAATATGATACGAATGATATCTGAGAACAAACCTAAGTTTGTATTGTATTCTGGTCACGATAAAACGCTACAAGCGCTGATATTGGCCTTAGGGTTGGCGGACTACCAACGCTATAACATACAATACGCGTCTAGAATGATATTTGAGGTGTATAGAAAGAGGGATTTGCGAGATGAATTTATGTTTACAAAAAGGAAAGCTGTAGCGCAAGATTTTTATTTCCGTGTTGTATACAACGGGGAGGATGTAACGAATAAATTAAGTTTTTGTAGAAATCAACATAATGTGGTAATGCATACACAAAACACGTATTTGTGTTCGATTGAAAATATCGTGAGGTTTATACACGACGATTATTTCTCTAGTTTCAATGTTAGTAATTTTAAAGACGCGTGCGCAAGTTATGGAAGTGGGAAACGCGTTTATTGATGTTAGAAGTAGTTTAGCTGCTTTTGGAATACACCATATCATTTAGGTTACTCGTGGTAATTTAAATTATTGAACTCTATTATCTATACTACTATTAATTGTAGTGTATGTTGTTTCAATTTTACCTCAAGCTTTATAATATCGGAATATTTTTTCTATGATACTAATTATTTTAGGACGCTATAATTGGCTATTTGACAGTTGTAATGAAAAAACATGAATTATGTTAGATATGGTAGCTTATAAGTTTAGAACAATTATACAATATGTTTTTTGCTTAAAAATAATTTGTAAATATTTTATTTTTGAAAAATAAACTTGAGTTTTTTTAATCTGTGAATTACAAGAACAGAAACACGGGCGGCCATGATTCTTTAAAATTTGACGTCACATTACACCAAATAAACAAAACGTCGTGTCTTTTTCGTTTGCGGTAATTTATCAGGATATTTAATTTGGCACGGCACACGTCTTGTAGCTTGTCATTTTCAAAAATTAAGTGAAAAAACTAAACTTTCAACTCAAAATATGCTGAGGAGTTAGAGCGATCGTCGTTACTTTTGTTTATTTATTGGGGTATGACGTCACAGTACCATATGTCACGTTACCGGCTGTTTTCGTGCGAGTTTCAAATTAATGAATAAAAAATCTATTTTTTATCCAATAAATAAGGTTTTTTTTGAGAAAAAAATTTATGTAAGAGGGATAAAATAAGCCTACGCAAATGTTTTAATACTTTTCCGAAAACTGTCAAGTAGCCAATTTAACAAAGATATCTCAATTATTTTTCTAATTTATTTACCCCCCGTGCTATATTCTGGATCTCATTGTTAATTGTAATTTTAAGTGTTTGTTTGTACAATGTTATAGTGAATTAATCATATCTAATGAAATTTTGCAATTAAGAAAATAATATTATTTATTTAATTATAGACGTAAGTTGACATTAATTAGATCTTTGGGCAGAAGTTATAAAACAGGCGCTTAATGTTATGCTCCTTTATCATCATCAGCCCGTGTTAGTCCACTGCTGGACATAAGTGGACATAGGCCTCTCCCAAGGTGCGCCGCTCCTTTATAAGGTTTCTGTATTTGCTAAAAAATATGAAAAATCGGCAACTGTGTTAGTTTTTATGTAAATAAATTAATCTATATTAATACATAAATAAAAATTCAATGCTGTTCGTTGGTACGGCTGGACCGAGCCATTTTTTTAAATTTAATGTTCGTTGTTCTTAATTGGCCGAATAAGGTTTTTAGGGAAAGAAAAATAGTAATGTTGGAATTTTGGGCAAAACTGTTAATGCTTTTTCTGTTGTATTTTTTTTTGGACAGGCCATGTTTGTTTGTGAGCACGTTTCACGTGTGAGTAAAAGTAACGTTAATAAATTTAAGTTGCATGGAATGATTACGTTTCATTCCAAATTCATTTTAAAAGTTCATAATTGGAATATTTAAACCCAAAAGAAATAATAAGAGAACGCAGAATATGTAGAAAGTGACAGAAATATTTGTAGCATAGCACAGTAGCCGTAGGTGCGTTATCAAATAAAATAATTTAACATTTTCGGTTCATCCCTCTTAATATGGGTATCAAATGAAGGGTTTTGAAGAGTAGAAAACGATAAAGTTATATAGTGACATCTCAATATGGCCACCGCTCCAAGATGGCGGATTTTGTTTTTATCTCCTTTCATAGGTATCAAAAGAAAGGGCTTGAAGATTAGAAAAAAATGGTATAATTTTATGGATAGAAGACTGTACTTAATACTTTCAGTTATTTAATTAAAGTTACTTTAATATTTAGTGGATACTAATATATTTTAATAATATTGAATATTTACTTTGATGTCAACCTGTGTTGTAGAAAGTTTGGCTAAATTGAATTAGGGAGTCTAGAAATTCACCCAAAAAATGCATTTTGAAAAATCTTTCCTATTCAGAACCAATCTTGCAGGTCCCTTATGTGAATGAAATACTAATAAAAGTGGTATGTATTGTGTATTTTAGACTCCAGAATTATGAAGCATTTTACTTAACCCATCGACTTAATATCTAAGGAATGTATATGAAAATGTAAACAATGAATAAAAACAAATGGTTTGAATTGGAATTGCCTTTAATTTTATTTCAATAGCCGCGTCCAGACCGACCGAGCACGGATCGCGAGCGCTGCTCGCGAGCCAATTTTTGTAAGTTACACACGGGGCTCGCGATCCAAGGCGAGCCAGTTTGAGCATTCAGTTTCACTCCAAATACGATAGAATAAAAAAAAACGAAAACTGGATCAAAAAATTATACCAAAATCGTAATCAATACGACAAAAATATGGAAGTTGTAAAATCAACATTTTAAAACTTGCATATAATTATATTAAACGAATACAGTCTTCTTTATCCATTTTTATTTTGCATTGGCTCGTTAGCGCCGTCCGTACCGTCCACACAGCACGAACAGCTCAGACTGAGGCACCTTTGAGCATCGCCAAAAACCGACAACTTATGGCTCGCGGTCGAGCGGTGCTCGGCCGAGGCAGCCCGAGCGTCGTCCACACCGGCCGAGTCATTGGCTCGCGAGCGCCCGCGAGCCGTGTTCGGTCGGTGTGGACGCGCCTAATTGCTTTTGACTACTGATGGATGTTTGATGTACAATAAGTGATGGCACATTATTGGCACACAAAGCCTAGATGAAAACTGGCTCTCGAGTGAATATAGCAGCCTCAGCTTTTCGATTATAATGCAATTATTCCAGCTATGAATGCCCTACAAATAGAATAGGCATCTGTAAAACGCGCGTTCGAAATACCATGCAGTTTACATTATGAGGAATTTAAAATAAACACCTTCGTGAATAGGCTAGTAATATAGCAAATGTTAGCTCAAGTGTGTTATGTATCATATCTAGGTAACAAAACAACGGACTATTGTCTGTGGGTGAACAACCAGTGATTCACTGTTTAACCATTTTGAAAAGATACTCGTAGCTGCATATTTTAAGTCATATTCCGAAGTTTTTGTTTGACGATAATTTATAAGGCAATAGTTTTTTAATCGTAGTATTTGCTCACAGTTCGTAAAACGATATTTTTTTTCTTTGGTATAAGTTAAGTTTCCTTGGTGCACGAGGTTCATCCGCGGGTAGGTAAACCGGCATCATATCCAACTGAGCATAAATAATACCTAATTGTTTAGTCACAAGATTCTGAATATATCTAAAACTGAAATTATCATTAAAATTATGTTACTACAGCAATTATCATTTTGAGATATGGAGCTCGGCAGTCGGGTCGGCTCAAGGCTGAACTGAAAATATCACCACGCGGTTACTAACCTCAATATATAGGTAAGTGGGTGAACAGTGAACACACAAACAGACTGGAGGCTACGTGCCGCTCGACAGATGGCACTAAAATGATTGATATTCGACCAGTCTATAAAATGATTAAATCACATCTACATCTGGTAGGAATAATATGTAGGTAGGTATTTGGTTTTATCTACTACAAAGGTACAACTAGCTACTAGGTTCTAGCTTTACTATCTACCGACAGTTTTAGGATTGCTGTACTTACGATTTTTTCATCTAGGTCCGAAAGTCTAATCAGACAATCGGAAAACAAATCTGGGTTAGTCGGAGACTATCGGATCCCACGACGATACTTATAAATCTATATATATAAAATTCAAAGTCCTGGCTGACTGACTGAGATATCAACGCACAGCCCAAACCGCTGAACCTAGAGACTTGAAATTTTTCACATAGATACCTTATACAGTGTAGGCATACACTAAGAAAAGATTTTCCAAAATTCACCCCCCAAGGGGATGAAATGGGGGTCCAAAGATTCAAAGATAGGATTTTTTGAAATTCAATCTCTAAATGGGTAAAAAAGGGGTACGCGGGTGAAACCGCGGGGCGGAAAGCTAGTTTAACTTATATTATGGCAACTAGGCAAACGTGTGATAGGAAAACTACTTCCTCGAGCGAAACAAATACCTACCTAAATATTATTTTCTTTTAACTACCACCCTTTGCTAGACCATAGTTCCTGGTTATAAATAAACTTATTTTACAAGACATTAAATTTCTGTAATAATAATACAAATCTAGTATGATGTAAGTATCGCGAAATTTTTCATAATCCAAACCTGCAGAAACCGCTAGTTAATCGTAAATTTTCATAATTTTCGATTACATTACTTTGTATATTGGATATACCTACTTAGAAGCGATAGGCAGAGAAGCAATGTCTGCCAAACATTCCGTGTTTTTCTATTGATACGGTAATCGTGTGATTACGTATAATATTGTGTGAACTACGCAGTATTTAAGACCCAAGGTCGTCACCCATCGTGTATGTGTTCTACCTACGATACGTTTTTTTATTATTATATTTAGTATTTTTTTAATAGCTCACGTAGAGACTTTAATGGCTAATTATGGCGTTATGTTAGGAGGAGGTACAGGAGTTGGGTTATGTAAGTAAGCAAAGTTTACTTAGACGTAACTGAAAGCGTAGGTAGATACCAAATCGTAAACATGGCCATCAATCTCTCACTTCGCCTTAGGATTTATGTATTTATTATGATTGTGAAATAAGTCATGTGTGTATACATTGACAGACTGATTTCACGTTAATCCATTGATATCTAAATCCATCAAACAACAATGAAGCATTTACGTTACTTCTGTCTAGGACTTAGCTCTTATGTCATTTTCATAAACATGAGATATAATAGGATAATGTCCTTAGGCGACAGATTTCTAAAAATAATCTAATTATTTTGTTTTATAGGGTGCCGTACCTCAAAAGGAACCCTTATAGGATCACTTTGTTGACCGTCTGTCTGTCCGTCTTTTTCTCAGGGACGCGTGGAAGTATCATGTTGAAATTAATATCAAATACTCAGGTCTGCAAACCCTAAGAGCAGTGAAAAAATCAACTTCTAAGTCAAAGCAATAAAAAAATGTGCCCGTTTATGCTCAGTATATGTAACATATTTTGGCTCTCGCAAGGGATGCGAGTAGCGCAAGACCGGTCATCGTGGAGATCCTTGGGGGAGGCCTTTGTCCAGCAGTGCACGTCTTCCGGTTGATATGATGATGATGATGATGATGATGAAGGGAATCAAAACCTATAGGTTAGATCCGTTGACTTAGATCCATGAAATTAAGCAAGAAACAATATCATGTAACACAACTAAAGGAATAAATCTGAAAACCATTTTACAATTACATCCGAAAAAAATTTTATTCTACGGATTTTTTTTAATAAAACATCGTCGAGACTAGATTCTTTTCAAATTGACTAGTAGGTAGTTAACTGTTATTTTTCTTTATTTTATACGGATGTAACCGTAAAACAAAAAGCTAGTTAAGTATATTTATCTCTATATAGATAATAATTGATAGTGGAAGTTCCATCCTAGGATTCGTCATCGCTGTTAATGGTCTCTGGCCAAATGCGAGCTCATCCTACGATGATAAGATATTTGGATATTTGCTGCTCAATTACGCAAAAACGGATCGACAGATTTTGATGAAACTTGGCGCACGGGTAGAACATATCCATAGTTTTTATCCCGGGAAAAGATAAGTTCTACCGGGAAGGGTGAAACAGCGAGAGACAGCTAATCTATCTACACTAATATATTATAAAGAGGAAAGATTTGTATTTTTGTATGTAACGAATAAACTTAAAAACTACTGAACCGATTTTAAAAATTCTTTCACCATTAGAAATCTACATTATCCCTGAGTAACATAGGCTCTATCCTGCGAAAAGATAAGATACTACGGGAACGCGGGTGAAACCACGGAGGTCAGCTAGTTTAAAATAAATCATTAGCGCGCTGTTACTATTTTCACCATTACCAGGAAATATGTGCGATTTCGGCGTAAGTCTTTACTTTGATTAAAATTACGGTGACCTTTATTCAGCACGCTACCCGAGAATTAAGGACGCCCACTCGCACCATAAAAGCAATTTTTACCTCAGGTAGAAACCATAAAAAATCATTGGTCCTAAATAAAAATTCTTTATATTACGACTGGTGATGAAATCGGGCATTATATTATACAGGGTTACTGGTTTTTCGATACATTCCTTTAAGGACGTGATAGTATACACTGTAAGCTATGAAATGAACCCTATATTGTATAATACAAATATTGACCGTTACTGAGATATTTCGGAATTTATTAGTATTTTCTCAAAAAATCCTGAATTACAATTTCAAAATCATTTTTTTTTTAAAGTACGTAACTTTTTTTTAACTTTTTTTGTACATCGATTCCCAAATCAGAGACAACCAAACGATAAATGTGTACTTTTCAGTTACGCCAACATGATGCTGATCGACCTCGCCCCCACCTTAAGTTTGGTTGTCACCAATTCAGGAATCGATGTATGTATTCAGCTCGGGCAGCCGCAGCATCTCCATTACAAAATCCATACACAAACAAGATATCTATCGACGTACCTACTCAGCTTTTAAAAATGATTGCGAGAATTCACGAAAATCAGAGTAATAATTCAAAGTGACACAATATTTAAGATATTGTGTCGAAGCCATTGCAAAATTTCATCATTTTATTGATTTAAAAAAAGTATTGGCATGTTGTCTGAGTACCAGAAACAAAAAAAGTTAAAAAAGTTACGTACTTTTTTTTAAATTTGATTTTGAAGTTGTAATTCGGGATTTTTTGAGAAAATACTAAATTCCGAAATATCTCAGGTCAACATTTGTATCATACAATTTAGGGTTCATTTCGTAGCTTACAGTGTATACTATCACGTCCTTAAAGGAATGTATCGAAAAACCAGTAACCCTGTATATTATAAGGTAGCTATTTAACTTGTACTTTTTGCCCTTGATAAAGATTTCAAACTCGTATTAAGTATGTTGCGTCATTTCTATCGTAGTAACTCGCTTAGTAGTAGATATAGAGTCGTATCTTTAACATATCTGCATGAAATAAGCATATCCGGTAGTTATTCCCTCATTCTTCCCAATCATGAAAATTCCTGCCTCCTTGGCATCACACTTGACTTTACCTTTTTCCATCTTTCGTCTTCCCACTAAGCTTTTAGGCAGTTCTCAACATGGTACTAGGGTTTCTTTACCTCTAATTCTTACTGACTACTTGAGGTAGGTATGTAGGTTCTTGCCTAGCTGGTGGCTCCCACTCTCAAGTTGAAAACTTGTCGCCAGCGCCTGGCCCTACCGGTGTGTTTCGGATTTTGCAAAACCAGTTGCCTTCTAGATATGGTAAAAGGTCGACTACACATTGGCAATAACCTGGGATCGTTAGAACATCAGGACATGAGACCCGCCGATCTTTATATGAAATGTTTATGTTGATTTTTTCAGTAGATGGTTTATAAAATTCGTTTGTCACTAACACCAAAAGTGTGTGCAAATGTTCATCTCAGACTGTTGTGCTAACTAACATTCTAGGTGAAGCTTCTAAAAAAGGATAGAGTGGCTATTATGTAGCATTCATTCATACAACCTATCTGATTTAAATTGTCTTTCAAAATAAATCATTGAACTTGGCAGAGCCTTGGCCGAGTCGTGAATAGTGATAAATGCATCATGTAACCTTGGCAATGAACTGCTTAAATAAAATACGCTGTCATGGTCCGCGGAGCATTGCTTTGGGCTAATGTAATTGCTGAATACGTATCTATAGTAGGTATCTAATTAAGTTTAGAATAACATTCTATTTTTCACTATGGTAGCCAAAAAAAGAATAAACAAGGGTGGTCCTTGTTTATGATTTTCAGATTTCCATAGTTCCCCGGGACTTCTTACGTGAAACGATGATACATACCTACTCGTATGATGTTTGATGGGGTAATAATTTATCAATATTTTTTCATTATTTTTCACAGGTGATGCTAACAAAATTATTTTAGGGCTCTTGCCATTCTTTAACAAAAATAAATTGCGATTAAGTATGACTATTATGAGTGTGACGGACAACATACAATGACTTACCGAAGACCTTGGCAGTGACCGAGTTTATGTAACTTATGTTGTTTCCATGACGCAGTTCTCGCTTTCATGTGCCACGACGCGCCTCTACCCTGCACAGAAAAACCAAAAGTCATTAATAAAAATACCCCCAGTAGAAAATTACGAAAACTACACGAATACATACCAAAGAGAAGCTTACTCGATGTAGATATAGATACTCTTAACATGGAGTTAGACTACATAAACAACCAACTTGATTTCAATAACGAATTCGGTAGGAAAGCTCGAGATATAATAGGCAAGTATTATGATAGCAAAGATAAGAAAGCTCCCTTAGATTTTGACGCGCAAATGGAAAGAGAAAAGCTCCTGTACTATCAACAAAGGTATATGGACAATGGAGATGCATACGATGACGTAGTTATTGTAAAAAAGAATTTAGACGCAGACTTTAATTTTCCGAACGACGCACGAATGGACACGGACTTTGACGAAGATTATAAAGAACCCACACCGGAGAGCTCCGAAGATTTCTGCGTCGAAAAAGAACATTTGATGACCTTATTTATGTACCTAGATTGGAGTTATAACCAGGATGTGAAAAATATACTTAATAAAAAGAGAGGCTTGCTCGTTGCCTACGGTTTGATACATAATGTTGTTCAGAATATGATACGAATGATATCTGAGAACAAACCTAAGTTTGTATTGTATTCTGGTCACGATAAAACGCTACAAGCGCTGATATTGGCCTTAGGGTTGGCGGACTACCAACGCTATAACATACAATACGCGTCTAGAATGATATTTGAGGTGTATAGAAAGAGGGATTTGCGAGATGAATTTATGTTTACAAAAAGGAAAGCTGTAGCGCAAGATTTTTATTTCCGTGTTGTATACAACGGGGAGGATGTAACGAATAAATTAAGTTTTTGTAGAAATCAACATAATGTGGTAATGCATACACAAAACACGTATTTGTGTTCGATTGAAAATATCGTGAGGTTTATACACGACGATTATTTCTCTAGTTTCAATGTTAGTAATTTTAAAGACGCGTGCGCAAGTTATGGAAGTGGGAAACGCGTTTATTGATGTTAGAAGTAGTTTAGCTGCTTTTGGAATACACCATATCATTTAGGTTACTCGTGGTAATTTAAATTATTGAACTCTATTATCTATACTACTATTAATTGTAGTGTATGTTGTTTCAATTTTACCTCAAGCTTTATAATATCGGAATATTTTTTCTATGATACTAATTATTTTAGGACGCTATAATTGGCTATTTGACAGTTGTAATGAAAAAACATGAATTATGTTAGATATGGTAGCTTATAAGTTTAGAACAATTATACAATATGTTTTTTGCTTAAAAATAATTTGTAAATATTTTATTTTTGAAAAATAAACTTGAGTTTTTTTAATCTGTGAATTACAAGAACAGAAACACGGGCGGCCATGATTCTTTAAAATTTGACGTCACATTACACCAAATAAACAAAACGTCGTGTCTTTTTCGTTTGCGGTAATTTATCAGGATATTTAATTTGGCACGGCACACGTCTTGTAGCTTGTCATTTTCAAAAATTAAGTGAAAAAACTAAACTTTCAACTCAAAATATGCTGAGGAGTTAGAGCGATCGTCGTTACTTTTGTTTATTTATTGGGGTATGACGTCACAGTACCATATGTCACGTTACCGGCTGTTTTCGTGCGAGTTTCAAATTAATGAATAAAAAATCTATTTTTTATCCAATAAATAAGGTTTTTTTTGAGAAAAAAATTTATGTAAGAGGGATAAAATAAGCCTACGCAAATGTTTTAATACTTTTCCGAAAACTGTCAAGTAGCCAATTTAACAAAGATATCTCAATTATTTTTCTAATTTATTTACCCCCCGTGCTATATTCTGGATCTCATTGTTAATTGTAATTTTAAGTGTTTGTTTGTACAATGTTATAGTGAATTAATCATATCTAATGAAATTTTGCAATTAAGAAAATAATATTATTTATTTAATTATAGACGTAAGTTGACATTAATTAGATCTTTGGGCAGAAGTTATAAAACAGGCGCTTAATGTTATGCTCCTTTATCATCATCAGCCCGTGTTAGTCCACTGCTGGACATAAGTGGACATAGGCCTCTCCCAAGGTGCGCCGCTCCTTTATAAGGTTTCTGTATTTGCTAAAAAATATGAAAAATCGGCAACTGTGTTAGTTTTTATGTAAATAAATTAATCTATATTAATACATAAATAAAAATTCAATGCTGTTCGTTGGTACGGCTGGACCGAGCCATTTTTTTAAATTTAATGTTCGTTGTTCTTAATTGGCCGAATAAGGTTTTTAGGGAAAGAAAAATAGTAATGTTGGAATTTTGGGCAAAACTGTTAATGCTTTTTCTGTTGTATTTTTTTTTGGACAGGCCATGTTTGTTTGTGAGCACGTTTCACGTGTGAGTAAAAGTAACGTTAATAAATTTAAGTTGCATGGAATGATTACGTTTCATTCCAAATTCATTTTAAAAGTTCATAATTGGAATATTTAAACCCAAAAGAAATAATAAGAGAACGCAGAATATGTAGAAAGTGACAGAAATATTTGTAGCATAGCACAGTAGCCGTAGGTGCGTTATCAAATAAAATAATTTAACATTTTCGGTTCATCCCTCTTAATATGGGTATCAAATGAAGGGTTTTGAAGAGTAGAAAACGATAAAGTTATATAGTGACATCTCAATATGGCCACCGCTCCAAGATGGCGGATTTTGTTTTTATCTCCTTTCATAGGTATCAAAAGAAAGGGCTTGAAGATTAGAAAAAAATGGTATAATTTTATGGATAGAAGACTGTACTTAATACTTTCAGTTATTTAATTAAAGTTACTTTAATATTTAGTGGATACTAATATATTTTAATAATATTGAATATTTACTTTGATGTCAACCTGTGTTGTAGAAAGTTTGGCTAAATTGAATTAGGGAGTCTAGAAATTCACCCAAAAAATGCATTTTGAAAAATCTTTCCTATTCAGAACCAATCTTGCAGGTCCCTTATGTGAATGAAATACTAATAAAAGTGGTATGTATTGTGTATTTTAGACTCCAGAATTATGAAGCATTTTACTTAACCCATCGACTTAATATCTAAGGAATGTATATGAAAATGTAAACAATGAATAAAAACAAATGGTTTGAATTGGAATTGCCTTTAATTTTATTTCAATAGCCGCGTCCAGACCGACCGAGCACGGATCGCGAGCGCTGCTCGCGAGCCAATTTTTGTAAGTTACACACGGGGCTCGCGATCCAAGGCGAGCCAGTTTGAGCATTCAGTTTCACTCCAAATACGATAGAATAAAAAAAAACGAAAACTGGATCAAAAAATTATACCAAAATCGTAATCAATACGACAAAAATATGGAAGTTGTAAAATCAACATTTTAAAACTTGCATATAATTATATTAAACGAATACAGTCTTCTTTATCCATTTTTATTTTGCATTGGCTCGTTAGCGCCGTCCGTACCGTCCACACAGCACGAACAGCTCAGACTGAGGCACCTTTGAGCATCGCCAAAAACCGACAACTTATGGCTCGCGGTCGAGCGGTGCTCGGCCGAGGCAGCCCGAGCGTCGTCCACACCGGCCGAGTCATTGGCTCGCGAGCGCCCGCGAGCCGTGTTCGGTCGGTGTGGACGCGCCTAATTGCTTTTGACTACTGATGGATGTTTGATGTACAATAAGTGATGGCACATTATTGGCACACAAAGCCTAGATGAAAACTGGCTCTCGAGTGAATATAGCAGCCTCAGCTTTTCGATTATAATGCAATTATTCCAGCTATGAATGCCCTACAAATAGAATAGGCATCTGTAAAACGCGCGTTCGAAATACCATGCAGTTTACATTATGAGGAATTTAAAATAAACACCTTCGTGAATAGGCTAGTAATATAGCAAATGTTAGCTCAAGTGTGTTATGTATCATATCTAGGTAACAAAACAACGGACTATTGTCTGTGGGTGAACAACCAGTGATTCACTGTTTAACCATTTTGAAAAGATACTCGTAGCTGCATATTTTAAGTCATATTCCGAAGTTTTTGTTTGACGATAATTTATAAGGCAATAGTTTTTTAATCGTAGTATTTGCTCACAGTTCGTAAAACGATATTTTTTTTCTTTGGTATAAGTTAAGTTTCCTTGGTGCACGAGGTTCATCCGCGGGTAGGTAAACCGGCATCATATCCAACTGAGCATAAATAATACCTAATTGTTTAGTCACAAGATTCTGAATATATCTAAAACTGAAATTATCATTAAAATTATGTTACTACAGCAATTATCATTTTGAGATATGGAGCTCGGCAGTCGGGTCGGCTCAAGGCTGAACTGAAAATATCACCACGCGGTTACTAACCTCAATATATAGGTAAGTGGGTGAACAGTGAACACACAAACAGACTGGAGGCTACGTGCCGCTCGACAGATGGCACTAAAATGATTGATATTCGACCAGTCTATAAAATGATTAAATCACATCTACATCTGGTAGGAATAATATGTAGGTAGGTATTTGGTTTTATCTACTACAAAGGTACAACTAGCTACTAGGTTCTAGCTTTACTATCTACCGACAGTTTTAGGATTGCTGTACTTACGATTTTTTCATCTAGGTCCGAAAGTCTAATCAGACAATCGGAAAACAAATCTGGGTTAGTCGGAGACTATCGGATCCCACGACGATACTTATAAATCTATATATATAAAATTCAAAGTCCTGGCTGACTGACTGAGATATCAACGCACAGCCCAAACCGCTGAACCTAGAGACTTGAAATTTTTCACATAGATACCTTATACAGTGTAGGCATACACTAAGAAAAGATTTTCCAAAATTCACCCCCCAAGGGGATGAAATGGGGGTCCAAAGATTCAAAGATAGGATTTTTTGAAATTCAATCTCTAAATGGGTAAAAAAGGGGTACGCGGGTGAAACCGCGGGGCGGAAAGCTAGTTTAACTTATATTATGGCAACTAGGCAAACGTGTGATAGGAAAACTACTTCCTCGAGCGAAACAAATACCTACCTAAATATTATTTTCTTTTAACTACCACCCTTTGCTAGACCATAGTTCCTGGTTATAAATAAACTTATTTTACAAGACATTAAATTTCTGTAATAATAATACAAATCTAGTATGATGTAAGTATCGCGAAATTTTTCATAATCCAAACCTGCAGAAACCGCTAGTTAATCGTAAATTTTCATAATTTTCGATTACATTACTTTGTATATTGGATATACCTACTTAGAAGCGATAGGCAGAGAAGCAATGTCTGCCAAACATTCCGTGTTTTTCTATTGATACGGTAATCGTGTGATTACGTATAATATTGTGTGAACTACGCAGTATTTAAGACCCAAGGTCGTCACCCATCGTGTATGTGTTCTACCTACGATACGTTTTTTTATTATTATATTTAGTATTTTTTTAATAGCTCACGTAGAGACTTTAATGGCTAATTATGGCGTTATGTTAGGAGGAGGTACAGGAGTTGGGTTATGTAAGTAAGCAAAGTTTACTTAGACGTAACTGAAAGCGTAGGTAGATACCAAATCGTAAACATGGCCATCAATCTCTCACTTCGCCTTAGGATTTATGTATTTATTATGATTGTGAAATAAGTCATGTGTGTATACATTGACAGACTGATTTCACGTTAATCCATTGATATCTAAATCCATCAAACAACAATGAAGCATTTACGTTACTTCTGTCTAGGACTTAGCTCTTATGTCATTTTCATAAACATGAGATATAATAGGATAATGTCCTTAGGCGACAGATTTCTAAAAATAATCTAATTATTTTGTTTTATAGGGTGCCGTACCTCAAAAGGAACCCTTATAGGATCACTTTGTTGACCGTCTGTCTGTCCGTCTTTTTCTCAGGGACGCGTGGAAGTATCATGTTGAAATTAATATCAAATACTCAGGTCTGCAAACCCTAAGAGCAGTGAAAAAATCAACTTCTAAGTCAAAGCAATAAAAAAATGTGCCCGTTTATGCTCAGTATATGTAACATATTTTGGCTCTCGCAAGGGATGCGAGTAGCGCAAGACCGGTCATCGTGGAGATCCTTGGGGGAGGCCTTTGTCCAGCAGTGCACGTCTTCCGGTTGATATGATGATGATGATGATGATGATGAAGGGAATCAAAACCTATAGGTTAGATCCGTTGACTTAGATCCATGAAATTAAGCAAGAAACAATATCATGTAACACAACTAAAGGAATAAATCTGAAAACCATTTTACAATTACATCCGAAAAAAATTTTATTCTACGGATTTTTTTTAATAAAACATCGTCGAGACTAGATTCTTTTCAAATTGACTAGTAGGTAGTTAACTGTTATTTTTCTTTATTTTATACGGATGTAACCGTAAAACAAAAAGCTAGTTAAGTATATTTATCTCTATATAGATAATAATTGATAGTGGAAGTTCCATCCTAGGATTCGTCATCGCTGTTAATGGTCTCTGGCCAAATGCGAGCTCATCCTACGATGATAAGATATTTGGATATTTGCTGCTCAATTACGCAAAAACGGATCGACAGATTTTGATGAAACTTGGCGCACGGGTAGAACATATCCATAGTTTTTATCCCGGGAAAAGATAAGTTCTACCGGGAAGGGTGAAACAGCGAGAGACAGCTAATCTATCTACACTAATATATTATAAAGAGGAAAGATTTGTATTTTTGTATGTAACGAATAAACTTAAAAACTACTGAACCGATTTTAAAAATTCTTTCACCATTAGAAATCTACATTATCCCTGAGTAACATAGGCTCTATCCTGCGAAAAGATAAGATACTACGGGAACGCGGGTGAAACCACGGAGGTCAGCTAGTTTAAAATAAATCATTAGCGCGCTGTTACTATTTTCACCATTACCAGGAAATATGTGCGATTTCGGCGTAAGTCTTTACTTTGATTAAAATTACGGTGACCTTTATTCAGCACGCTACCCGAGAATTAAGGACGCCCACTCGCACCATAAAAGCAATTTTTACCTCAGGTAGAAACCATAAAAAATCATTGGTCCTAAATAAAAATTCTTTATATTACGACTGGTGATGAAATCGGGCATTATATTATACAGGGTTACTGGTTTTTCGATACATTCCTTTAAGGACGTGATAGTATACACTGTAAGCTATGAAATGAACCCTATATTGTATAATACAAATATTGACCGTTACTGAGATATTTCGGAATTTATTAGTATTTTCTCAAAAAATCCTGAATTACAATTTCAAAATCATTTTTTTTTTAAAGTACGTAACTTTTTTTTAACTTTTTTTGTACATCGATTCCCAAATCAGAGACAACCAAACGATAAATGTGTACTTTTCAGTTACGCCAACATGATGCTGATCGACCTCGCCCCCACCTTAAGTTTGGTTGTCACCAATTCAGGAATCGATGTATGTATTCAGCTCGGGCAGCCGCAGCATCTCCATTACAAAATCCATACACAAACAAGATATCTATCGACGTACCTACTCAGCTTTTAAAAATGATTGCGAGAATTCACGAAAATCAGAGTAATAATTCAAAGTGACACAATATTTAAGATATTGTGTCGAAGCCATTGCAAAATTTCATCATTTTATTGATTTAAAAAAAGTATTGGCATGTTGTCTGAGTACCAGAAACAAAAAAAGTTAAAAAAGTTACGTACTTTTTTTTAAATTTGATTTTGAAGTTGTAATTCGGGATTTTTTGAGAAAATACTAAATTCCGAAATATCTCAGGTCAACATTTGTATCATACAATTTAGGGTTCATTTCGTAGCTTACAGTGTATACTATCACGTCCTTAAAGGAATG
Source organism: Ochropacha duplaris (assembly GCA_951361185.1). Taxonomy (NCBI): domain Eukaryota; kingdom Metazoa; phylum Arthropoda; class Insecta; order Lepidoptera; family Drepanidae; genus Ochropacha; species Ochropacha duplaris. Next base: position 2,739,341 of record OX592704.1, on the reverse strand, counting down.
TATCGAAAAACCAGTAACCCTGTATATTATAAGGTAGCTATTTAACTTGTACTTTTTGCCCTTGATAAAGATTTCAAACTCGTATTAAGTATGTTGCGTCATTTCTATCGTAGTAACTCGCTTAGTAGTAGATATAGAGTCGTATCTTTAACATATCTGCATGAAATAAGCATATCCGGTAGTTATTCCCTCATTCTTCCCAATCATGAAAATTCCTGCCTCCTTGGCATCACACTTGACTTTACCTTTTTCCATCTTTCGTCTTCCCACTAAGCTTTTAGGCAGTTCTCAACATGGTACTAGGGTTTCTTTACCTCTAATTCTTACTGACTACTTGAGGTAGGTATGTAGGTTCTTGCCTAGCTGGTGGCTCCCACTCTCAAGTTGAAAACTTGTCGCCAGCGCCTGGCCCTACCGGTGTGTTTCGGATTTTGCAAAACCAGTTGCCTTCTAGATATGGTAAAAGGTCGACTACACATTGGCAATAACCTGGGATCGTTAGAACATCAGGACATGAGACCCGCCGATCTTTATATGAAATGTTTATGTTGATTTTTTCAGTAGATGGTTTATAAAATTCGTTTGTCACTAACACCAAAAGTGTGTGCAAATGTTCATCTCAGACTGTTGTGCTAACTAACATTCTAGGTGAAGCTTCTAAAAAAGGATAGAGTGGCTATTATGTAGCATTCATTCATACAACCTATCTGATTTAAATTGTCTTTCAAAATAAATCATTGAACTTGGCAGAGCCTTGGCCGAGTCGTGAATAGTGATAAATGCATCATGTAACCTTGGCAATGAACTGCTTAAATAAAATACGCTGTCATGGTCCGCGGAGCATTGCTTTGGGCTAATGTAATTGCTGAATACGTATCTATAGTAGGTATCTAATTAAGTTTAGAATAACATTCTATTTTTCACTATGGTAGCCAAAAAAAGAATAAACAAGGGTGGTCCTTGTTTATGATTTTCAGATTTCCATAGTTCCCCGGGACTTCTTACGTGAAACGATGATACATACCTACTCGTATGATGTTTGATGGGGTAATAATTTATCAATATTTTTTCATTATTTTTCACAGGTGATGCTAACAAAATTATTTTAGGGCTCTTGCCATTCTTTAACAAAAATAAATTGCGATTAAGTATGACTATTATGAGTGTGACGGACAACATACAATGACTTACCGAAGACCTTGGCAGTGACCGAGTTTATGTAACTTATGTTGTTTCCAGTCACGTGGTAATTGGATACGCTTTTACTGACTAATAGTAGTTAGGTATCTTTTATCGCTATTCTATTATGTAATATCATTTTAGTGAGTTATGAAGACTTCATGAGCCTATTTTGTTTACACACAGTTGCTGCAGGATAATTATTTGATCGATTGAAGGATCTTACTTAAATTTCATCGAGTTACAGCCTTATTTGTAGTTTAACGGGTCGATAATAGAAATGGTTTAAGATGAAAACCGCATTTATCAGTATTCCAAAAATTTGGTGGAAACAAAACAATTTGAAGGTCGTTATGGTAAGTATTCGTCTTGTTTACAGTTTTGCTCCGCCATTGCGATGGAATTTTAATGAGCTTCCTTCACAAAAAGCACCTATTACTAGCATTGTAGTCCATATCTTAGATTGCTGCGTATATTTTTTCTTGCATCTATTTATTTGTTTGAAAAAAAATATTGTTTTGCAAATTTGTTATTTCGTAATCGACTACCTACTAGCAGCTAGGTATTTTAAATACTAATTCTAACATGAACCTTGCCAGACTTTCGCGGGGAATTTTACTTTCAAGATATTTCAGGTACAATACAAATAAATAGAGTACAGATATTTAGATACGTACCTAATACCTGTCCTAGGTTCAAGTGCAACTGCGCTTATGAGTCTTAAATCTAATGCTTGATTATCGTTGTTGGCATCTATTATATAAAATATGTAGGTATATGGTTGTATTTGCTTCTCTATGTACATCCTCCTGACGAAGTATCAAATATTTAATAAGCAAACGTATATTTGAAACGAAATGTACCTAATTATAAATTTAAAAGAAATATTGACTATGAAATATGCCTAGATTTGTTTCTTGCCGGATTCTTCTTATTATGTGTATCGCAACGGCACTTGGCGTCACTATCTCGAGCTATGAGACTCAATGGTAACGTTAGTTAGTGTGTTACAGGGCATAAATAGATTTTAATGAATTTTATGTTTAAAACTGTTATTATCCAAAGGGACGTTGTCCACTTAATTAGGATGACCGTTTGCCTGATTGCCATATTTATCCTACTAATATTATTACTCTTTCACGCAAAAACTACTGTATGGATTTTAATGAAACTTGGTACACAGGTAGATCATATACTGGAATAACATATAGGATTTTTTTATCCCGGGAAAACATAAGATCCCTCAGGAACGCGGGTGAAACCGTGGGGCGAAAAACTAGTTTAAAATAAATTAACGCGTATTAGATTAACCACTACATTTGTTTACAAACAAACCTATGACTATTAGTTTTGGTATTTGTACGTAGTGTAGTGGTTTAGAGTAGATCACGCCACGTTTCCGTCGTGTGGTGTGGTGTAACGTGTTATTGTTCGTTTTTTACTGGATACCTATACCTACCTAACTATTTCTGTTTGTGAGACGACGATGATAAGAAGTTTATGTAATAGGCTAGGTACTGTTTTAGATTATTTTTAAAACTTTAATCTCTACCCTCGAAGCAACACTTCAATAAATACCTAAGTAGATTCATGTACTTGTGTTTGAGTTTGAGCACTCACCGTGGTGATTTATCTATAATAAAGCACTTAATTCCTAGAAAACACGGATATCTGTCTAACTGCGTATATCTCACCAAAGGATAAAATGTTTTTTTTAAGAAAAACAGCTCACTTAATTTATGGATGTCCTCTTACTTGGTGACAGATATTCAACTTGAGAGTGGTAGCCACTCAGGCGGGTATCTCTATTGCTTACCTACCTACATTTACGTTTTCTATCAGTGTTATTGTTCCCGCTGGGTTTTCCTTCACCGAAAGCTATTAGATAAAGAATTGGTGCCACGTCGCTATCATAAAGCCTTGGAATCATAAACCTCATCATCACCTAAAAACATAGGTTATATAGTAGCGGATTCAGGATATTGGTTTGGGTAGTGTTTGACCCCGCTGAGGGTAGGTTTTATCAATGTACCTAAATACTAAATTGTACGTTAGGTAGTCTAATATTAAAAAAAAATGAATAATATCAAGTGCTATGTTTAAGAAAATAATGTAGATATAACTTGTTATTGGCGGTAGTTTTATGTTGTACACATTATTTGTATTTTTGTTAAAGTTGTTGATTTCAATAAAAAAATAGTTTTGTTGGAGGACTCGGATAATTAAGGGCGGAGCTTGAGCCCCTTAGTTAGCCCCCCTAGATCCGCTACTGCCTACACCGATAGCAGTCTAGTTGATGGTCATATGAAGGGTATAACGTGGTGTGATCGACGCACAATGTAACTATTATACCTAAGCGTATTATCAATGCATGCGCCAACGCATTACAGTTTCCTCTATTATGTTTTTATACCTACTGTATACGTTTGTAAACACGGGAGGTGTGTCTTGTTTCTCTGCTGCGTATCACATTGTGACTCACTGGGGCTGATGTAACTGAAAGTAAGCTGTAAACAAATTCAAGGATTTATAGAGTACAATGGAATTTAATTAGAAATAAAAAGGGGCGTGTGGATACATTTGATTTTGCCGCGTTTTTGTGCGCATGTTTGTTTTTTTTTAAATTCTGGATAGGCTTGTGTTTGACTACAATCTCACTATGGTAAGTGTGGCCGAAGGTGGTAAGCACACAAAGCCTAGATTGGAACTGGCTCTCGAGTGCAACTGTCGGAACACACCGATGGGTCCTTGGGGACAGATTTTCAACTTGAGGGTACTACAAAGTACCCCACCACCGTGCTATGGTTTCCTCACGATGTTTTCCTTCACCGAAAGCTCAAGCTCAATGTAGGATTCGAACCCACGAACTCGCGGCGGTTTCTGACGTCACTTCTTACTGAGCTATCATCGCCTTAAAATGTAGGTATTGTTCAATTTATACGATTTCTATAAAGTTATTTGTGTCGCAAAAAGTTGCTTTCCATGGAAGTTCAATTCAATGGGAAGACCCATGTTGCGTTTCAAGGGCTGCACAAAACGCGACATGGTGGCTTTTGAGATCGGCTCCAAAAATGGGAAGACCTAGCTGGCGACCGCTATAAGTGGAGGAAGTCTCTGATTGAAGAATGCAAATCCCATGATAGGTACTGATTTCAGAATTTAGCAAATAAAGGTGAGAAGAGACACATGAGTACGAGAGTCGCTTCACGAATTCAGCCATCAAACGACCCTCAGTTTATACGTAGGTGCCAAAAATTCGGACGCTAGTACTGTCGGCGCTGTCGCTCCCGTATCGGAATGTACCGTCATTCTAAAGCCTCGGAAACTAATAAATAATTTTATGACCAAAAATATTGGTTTTGTAATAAAAATAATTAGGCATTACTTCGTGAATTAGTATTAGGTATAATCTATTATTATAAGTTTATAACTCTTTTTTTCTAGGTTTATTTACTTACCATGAAAACTAATAAATTGTGTATTACAACAGATTTTCCCACTCGATTCCCTACAATAAGGGCTATTATAACATCGTAGCTGTTAAAATCAAACTATTCTATAAGCGTGCGTTTTAAAATTGTAAGTAAATATGTGGCACCACTGAGAAAAAAAAATAACACATCTTAAACATTATTTAAATTCATAAGCTATCCGATTGTCATTCGAACGTTGAATATCAAACACGAGAGGTAGGTAAATTATTGGTATTCCACGTTGTTGACTTCGAAGAATGGGCCTTTTGTATGAAAATTAATGATTAACATGGCCTTCGTGTGACAAAACATTAGGTAAGAATAAACAGTTTACACTTTTATATCTGCGTTTATGTAATAAAGTTGCAGTTTACTTGATTTGCTAGTTAATACAACAAATTCTTGGATAGGTAATTCAAGAATTTGGTTGAATAGGGAATATTGTTAAAAATAATATTCTACAGAGGACATATTTTCGAACCGGGGCATAATAGAGACGCCCCCTCTCCCCAGCGTTTGAAATAAATGATAAAAAAAAACCTCAAAGGTATATGTGTGGCATTTTTGTGACCTAATAAGTAACATAATATTGTATAGTGCCCCCTGAAACTGGAGCCCGGGGCAAGTGCCCCGGTTTGCGCTAGATCCAGGCCTGCTGCGAACTAGGTTATATCTAAAATCATTCCACGTTCACGGGTATCATGACTTTACAATATACTTAAATAGTCAAAAGTAGGCAAATAACGTTAAGTAATCATCTGTATTTTAAATTGATCCTTACGCGTGTTGAATTTAAAGGCCATAAACAATACAGTTCTTCGTTTATTTTTCTTTTAATGTTACAATCGGGCATGGTCAAGGCCAATAGCGAATGAATTATGTATGTTTCCATTTGTGTAACTAATTTGGATAAATGATATGGAAAAAAACAATGTTTATTTGTGTTGGTGTTGCCATCTTAGTTTCATGCACACTTGTCTATGCTCATAAATGCTGTAGCAGGATTTGGAACGGCATATCCTATTCTAATATCATTATACATACCTACATACTTGTATATGAGAATGTTTATTATCACTCTGCTCCGTAACTGCTTAACTCATGATTTCATGTTTGTTTTCGTTAGAATACTTTACATCCCGGAAACGCAGGTGTAATACTAGGTACCTTATAGTATTCTTGTTACTATGAACACGCTAGGGACTGGACACCAACAATATTATTCCTATAAAACTTAAGAATGGGTTACACTATCACACTAAATATTTTTTTATAAGGCTTCTGTTTTATTTTTGTTTGTTGTCTTTGAGATTTCAAATAAAAGCTATTGCTTGTATGAAAATATACTCATTGTACAGGGTTAATCAATGGATAGGTATTGTTTAATAAAAAATTATGTTAGTTTGTATTATTTTGTAATTAACGTAGATAGGTAGGTATGTAGCGAGCGTACCCTATGTGGCGTTTCTATGGGGCTACCGATTTGGCGATAAGTGTGGATAATTGTTTTGTTTAAAGTGATAACTAACTCATGTACTTTAAAATGTTAGCTAGCAGTATCCTATACCTACTTAATAAATAAAAATAAGATGTAGGTATAACCCTGATGTCAAATTCACAAAATGGCTAATGGTGGATGACGAGAATGACGGAGCGACAGGCTTTTAAGACCAATAAAATATCTATACAAACTGAAATTTATTAACTATGAAATCTTCGCCGAGTATAAAAACAAATGCTGTAAAAGAACAAAACAAAATTCAATAAATTATAAGCTCATATATTCCTGCCCTTAAAACTTATGGAACCCACATTGAAATAAAAGCAATAATAGTATTCCTCCAGGCCCTTGTTATCGGAAACACAAAACGTGGCCTTGAACTGGATGATGTCACACAAGAGCCACTGGCTGGCGACTGAGAGCCGACCGTGCCGGAATACATTGACTTGTCCTACTTATTGGTATTAATGGCTTCCGATACCAGCACGAGTGGAATAGGTTCAATGTTTTGTTATCTTAACACTAATATTATAAAGAGGAAAGATTTCTATTTTTGTATGTTTGTTTGTATCGAATAAACTCAAAAACTACTGGACCGATTTAAAAAATTGTTTCACCATTAGAATGCTACATTAACCCTGAGTAACATAGGCTATATTTTTATCCCGGGTAAAGACAAGATCCCACGGGAACGCGGGGGACGACTGCTAGTCAACAATAGTTTGAGGGGCAATTTGTGTTTTTGTAAGTAAAGTAAAGAATTATATATTCAAAGTTAATTTGTATTAAGCAAGTTTTTAGAATGTCACAGTTTATTTCTTTATGTATGTTGTGTTGTGCCCAAACAAAATAGGATATACCTAATACAGCATTTATTGTCATTTGCCTTTTAGAGTCCCGTATTCGTATGCAACATGAACTTCTCTCCAATGTTCTGACTTGAAGATAAGATAAGATGGGTAAGGATACTCGTATATGAGAGGTCCATTTTAGTAGTTACGACGAATTAATAGTTATTTAAAGTTCTTATCACGTGTTTGTTTACATTTTTTCACTAATAAATTAATTTTATTAAATAGGTAGTTACGTAACCGACCAAAAAGATCTCTCTATATTTATATAAATTAATGCAGATTATGAATTATAATTACAATTCGTTAATGTTTACACAGTTTTTTCATCACGCCCATTTCATGTAACTGCGCAGTTGATAGTAAATTAAAAACAAAACAATTAAAATATATGTTCGCCATAGTAGAGTATTATGGGACTATATGTGCCTACTAAAGGGTCATTAAAGATTAGTAGGTACCTAAATTTCATATCAAATGACCTACATAATGGATAGGTAGGCATATAAATAGTAAAAGATACAATGTTTATACCTAAGTCTGACAACTTGGCAACTTGGCTTACCTGATGGTAAGTGACTACCATCTCCCATCACATTGGCAATACCAAGGGGATTGCCATTTACAATGCCTTAAACGCAACTGAATGTCAAGTGCCACTGTCGAAACACACCAACAAGTGCTTGGCGATAGATTTTCAACTTCAGGGTTACCCTAACTAATGGAGCTCACATTTACATCAGGGCTTTGTTTCTATATTTCAAGTTAAGTAACTTAATACGTATGTTCGTTGTGCAAGTGCGAAAATCGCTGTCGCCTCAAAATTGTGCTTACATACCACATAAGATATCTACGAGCCACCGGAGCCACCCCGAGCCACGTGTTCACTTACACGTGACTTATGTATCTTATTGAAAACAACAGTGGCTATTCATTAACATTCATACAGATATAACATTGTTATTTATTCATTGAAAAAGTAACATTCAGGGAGATTTAGAAAAAATATCTTTTTGTGTAATGTATTAGGTACACATGGTGCTGATAAAATTGACTCACAGCAGTGTGATATCAGCGAATGTGTTAATGAAGAGTAGCTAGTTAAGAATACAACAGGGCCCTACCACCAACCAACGTTACCTTTATTGTTTTTCGGCCAATTGTCTCTTTAGTTCATCTGACGTCTTTTGGGAGCATTCAGTATTACGTAACAAATTTGGGGTGAGTAAAAAATCCAGAAATTGCGTTACGTAACACTTGAACGCTCCTTTTGACATAAAGACGATTCACTTCAGGCTGAGTTGAATCGCAATAAGACTTGGTGGTAACCCCACTATGTACCTAAATGCAACGAGTGCAGGATTTATCTATTTAAGAAAGAAATACATGTAGTTAGCATGTTATCTGGTGTCCTTAGTACAAGCTCGGCTTAGTTTTCTAGATGGCCATGTGTGAAGAATGCAGGTGGATCCAGGGGGTAGGGAATGGGTGCAATTGCCCCCCTGAGTTTCAAACAATTCGTTAAATTATTGAAATCGTCATAGCACCATAACTACTTCTTCGTACCGATTCTTCGTAAACGGGACTAAAAGTGAGTCCGGCCCGAGATTCACTGTAAGGTTAAGCAGGTGAAATGAGCTAAGATTGCCCCCCCTAAACCAAATCCTGGATCCGCGCCTGGAAGAACGTCTCAGGATATTTTTCCTAACTCCTGAAAATATTCTGGCAAGTATATTTGCGCCATATTTGGGGTGAGGGCTCTTGTAAAAGAAAATAAACTCAGTGGTATCGTCTCGTAGGTATGAATCTGAATAGATTGTCAGAACAACAGACAAGCCTTGAATTATAAAAAGTAAAGATAACGACTGCCGTACATTTCAATATCATCAGTATTTGTAGATAAGATGCCTTGTGTATTTATAGGTGACTACTGATTGGAGATAGCGGTTGCAGGAATCGGACGATAGTATCAACATTTATGGGGAAATTTACCTTTACGGCTCAGTGGAGCGACATCGAATGCCATTACAGATCAACGGTTCGAATCCTATAATGAACTTGAGGTTTTCAGGTTGAGAGTTGCTGAGAGATTTCCATTTTATGTTTGTATGTTTATCACCTTTGGCTATAATCATCAGTCACCATAGTCAAAGTCATAAAATTAAGAACTCCATGTTGTGGATATGATGTCATGAAGAAGGAGTACACACACCGAGAAACTACTAAACTGAAGGGTAAAGAATGGTAAGAAATTTTGGTTCTGTGGATGGTGTGAATAAAAGTTTACTAGGATATGAAAAAAATTATAAACATGAAATAAAAGCTACCTCAAAATAAACAAATTTAAATACTAGATGAAAGTATAGTTTCTTGCTCCAATTTTAGCAATGTTTTTGGTATAATTGAATTAACTCTGACGCAAATGAGTCTTAAGTGCTTAGTTCCAGTTCGTAACAAAAAGTAGATGTCCGAACCTATTTTCGTCCACCAATACTGTAAAATGCCAGTGCGTTGGTCGAACGATACGAAAATAAAACGTTAATTTGTTATTTTGTAGTTTTCCTGTATTAAAACACGTGTAAGAAAAAACCGATGTTACATTTCAAATATTTCGTGGATTCATTTGCATTTTATTTCCTGGTAAAGACAATGGTTGTCCGTGACGCCATGCCAAATTCACTTTGGCAGAACGTTGTTAAGAATTTTGATACTTTCACACATATATATCCCCAAATATGTATATTAAACGACAACACATCGAAGAACCTTTGAAGAGGTTTACCATACTTGAAGCAGTAGGTATAAGTATCTATTTTTAGTCCAGTATAATATTGATAAAGATAGATTTTATGAATTCCTAAGAGTTCGAAATATTGAAACAAATTCATTTTCAAACAATTCGTTCAGCTATTGAATTCTTTCAAACAACAATTCATTGAATTTCCATTGAAAAGTCTCGAATTCGGAACATCTTCTGGAAGGTTCTTTAAAAGAATTTCTCCCGTTTATTAATCTCAACTAAATTTGTGTTCCTAATGCTTTCCACCCACATCGTTACCACATTGATGTAGTGAAACGCCAGCTTGACAGGACTCTATGGTAGGGTAGGCCATACCATCATAATATCGATTCAAAACCTAAAATGAATTGTGCTCTGTCTTTCATCAATTTCCAATGATGTTGAGTTGAACCGCAATAACAGTTGCACTCTGCTCTCTTGAAATCTATCAGAGTTTAATCAACGATTGATCAAGGGTAAGTTATTAAAGGAGAGTTAAGCAATCCGTAATCAGGGTTTCAGTTTTTTTTTAAATTCTGGATAAGCTTGTGTTTTACCACAATCTCACCATGGTAAGTGATGATGTGGCCGAAGGTGGTAAGCACACAAAGCTTAGATGGGAACTGGCTGTCAAGTGCAGCTGTCGGAATACACTGATAGGTGCTTGAAATCAGTAGGATCACAAATGTAAGTCTGTGAAATCCATATACCTAAGTCGATGGTGAAAACATATCATGGAATCCTAAGTCGTCTAAACATCAATTCTCCGGACTAATGCATAGGTAAACTCACGTCCTCTAAATATTGACAGATATTGAGTAAAAATTCAAATTCCCATTGTGTTGGACAACAAACCAACAAAGGTTGTATTGTACGTGATTGAATAAGGTGCAAGTGTAGGTAGGTTACAATGTTTACCTCTCTCGGAATGCGAGGCGATTTGATGAGGTTACGATTACTATTATTGTAAAGAGGTTACGTTATGTATGGTTTATGGATTTAGTTATTATTCCAATCTTTATTAAGTACCTACTCTAGCTGTGTTATAATGTCATGTGAAGTTCTTTTTTGTTATTATTATTTTTAGTTTAATCACGATCGGATTAATGGTTTAGGACCGCATATATAATGAACATTATTTTTATTAATATTGTAGATAGATAAAAGATGGATGATAGATAGATTTCTTCGTCTATGCTATAAATATCAATTGTACAATATATGTATGAGAAATGGTATTTATAAATGTATGAATCTTCGCAATTGGAAATAATGTATGGTTTATAAATCTTCAGCTATAAATTTAGTTTATGAATAAAAAAGAATCATAAGTCTCAACAAGAGACTAGATATCAATCGAAAATAAATCTTATTATCATGGGTAGAGATTTCACAAATTTAATTGAACTAATATTTTATTACAGACTTTCAATTTGTTACTTCATCAAAGAAAATACTAATAACATTTCTTTGAGCTTGCAATGAACATTTTACCTTCATCAACTGTCAGGCTCACGTAGTTTGGTTCTCTGATATTAAATCCAACCGATTATAAAGGGACATTATCTTCTTGTCTACGTAGGTACCTACATATACTACCCTTTTGACCCTGATAACCTTTAAAAGCCCTTGCACATAGGGTTGTCTGGTGATATTTTCTATAGGTCGGATATTTCAGAGCCGGACATGTCGAAGTTTCCAAGGACAGCCGTCTTTGCCAGATGCCATCATAGGTTCATTTTTCGTGATTAGGTGCCTGCCTATTTGAGCAGGTTACGTACAAAACCCATACAAAAGCCAGACAGGCCTTCTCCCAAAATTTCGGCCTTACTAACAGATGCCTGTCATTTTACATACAACAGAACCGACGCTTCTTTATTACTATCCTATTTAGATTTTAAATATTTAAAGAAAACCTTTCGGTGTTTCGCATTATCAAATTGTAACATTATTTAATGATAAATATCACTGAATTTCCTTAGTTTATCTATAGTACCTATATATGTATAACTGCAGGAAAATCGAGAGCCCTGCGGAGTATTATTAGAATACTTATTCCTACTTATCACATATCTTACAATCTAAAGTGACATTCGACGTAGATTTTAGCAAAACGTCGACAGATTTGTATATTATTATGATAAAAACAGTGTACCAAGGTAAACAAGTAGGTACTAATATAGTCAACCAGCAAAACTGGATAGAGTATTAGAATACCTAAGTATACTGAATCCTGCAAGATTCTTTCTAGTAAATAGTATCCTACTAATATTATACATGTGAAAGTATGTTTGGATGTGTGTGAAGATGTATGTGAAGATGTTTGTTACTCTTTCACGCAAAAACGGCTGAACGGATATTGATGAAACTTGCCACGTGTCCTGGAATAACACATAGGATACTTTTAAGCTCGGGAAAAGATAAGATCAGTAGCAGAAGTAGTAATTAGAAGTAAAATATAAGCAGTAGCCAGTTTCTTTTCAACTATGGTACAGAATATTGTGATGAAAAATATGACGAGCCATGTCAGCTAAAAATAAACATGGATGGACATGCGAGAAACCTTGACCTATCAATCTAGGAAATCGAGATTCCTCACGAGATACTTAGTTAATATTTAGTTGCATTTTAAAGCGTATAATTTTACCATACATTGCGATTATGTAAAAAATAAAAAACAAAAACCGACTTCAAAACTGTAACCTATACCTATGTACAAACATAAACTAAAAAGTAAAGAATAATATTTTAATTTCAAAGCAAGAGCCTTAAAGGACAATCAACAAAATTATTGATATTTATATATCTATTTAATATTTATAAACAGTTCTTTTTGGAGTCGGTGCCAGTCAAGAAGTAGGACAGTTTTGAACTGGACACGAAGTGTTCATACGAGAAAACGTCTTACGACACCTCTCCTTACGGTAATGTTCCTTAGGTCTGCGCCGTCGCTCCCCTACTTTTCGAAAATTTGTTACAAAGGCAGAATTAAACTGTCCTTCTTGGCTGGCACCGACTCCAAAAAGAACTGTTTATAAATATTAAATAGATATATAAATATCAATAATTTTGTTGATTGTCCTTTAAGGCTCTTGCTTTGAAATTAAAATATTATTCTTTACTTTTTAGTTTATGTTTGTACATAGGTATAGGTTACAGTTTTGAAGTCGGTTTTTGTTTTTTATTTTTAAAAATAATTTTATTTTTTAATTTTTAAAGTTTATTCCTTATTATATGTTATCCTAGGCAAAACTAGTTTGTCCTGAAATCGGGTCTGGCCGGTAAAATATAATATATAACTAGCGGGCCCGGCAGACGTCGTCCTGCCCTGAAATTAAAACAAATCTTGGAACTCGATTCCAGCGCCACCTACCGGGTCCAATAGTATTTTAAACCATCGAAGAACCCATTGAAGTATACACACGAAATTTCATCCAAATCCAAAAAGTCATGCTCAACGACTCAGTTTGATTCACTAAGGTTTATCAAACGAGACATAATATTTTTCGTTTTTGTTGATTTTCTCAAAAAGTGCTTAATCAATTTCGACAAAATTTTAATGGGACCACCTCTGAAGTATGATCTACCAAACAAAAAAAGAATCATCAAAATCTATTCATAATTGGCAGAGAAATCGAGTAACAAACATACAAAAAAAAAAAAAAAAAAACATACAGACGAATTGAGAACCTCCTCCTTTTTTTTGAAGTCGGTTAAAAAGAATGATTTATTTTTACTTACGGGTTTCGAAACAGCTACTAAATTAAACAGTGATCTGTAAATATTGACAGCGTGTCCCTGGATAGGCAAGTGTTGATAGCATTTGTATTTATATATTTTAAACGAACACTCAAAGGTATGCTAATGTAATAAAATTAGAACCTAATACCAAATTTACTGTGGGTCATACGGGAGTAACATAGACTGGAATGACTTGTGATTGTGACCCACGGGTGGCCCTTAAGCTAAAGAGGAAGATCTACAAGTCAGTGATTAGACCGGTTAGAAAGTTAGTCAGTTAAAGGGATGGATGAAAGAAGATTGCATGCAACAGATATGAGAATGTTAAGGTGGATGTGTGGAGCGAAAAGGATGCATAAGATTAGGATTGAAGGAAGATTTAAAGTGACACCAGTGACTCCAAAGTTGAGAGGAAGTTGTTTGTCGTGGTGTAACCAATAGAGTTATGAATATTAATGTGGATTGATACATGGGTAGAGAAAGACCGAAAAAGAGATGGATTGTGTGAGAGATGATATGAGTAAGGAGTGAATTCCGATATGACGGATAGAAGGGCAGTGTAAGAAAAGTACACATTGAGCTGACCACAAATAATGGGGAATATGCACGTGACTTCAAAATGGACGATTTTTTTAATGTAATTCATATTGTTACAAAAACATTATGAATTACAATTTTTCATGATTTAATAGCTAAATTTAATCATCAAAAAGAGTCTGTTTTTAAATTCCCTCGCAAATTTCCAAAACGCCCCATGAGCAAATCGTGAGTAATCGTGACGTCACTTTGACACTCGACCACAGAGTTTGTAACCGCTACGCTTAAATTTCTTATAATTTATAAGTTTTCTGTGCTTTTCCATGGTAATAAATTGATTTTAGTAACTTTGTGAACCAAACACTTTATTTTTTACATCGAATTCGTCTAATCTTACATCACAAAATAAGCGCGCCATAATAGTCGCGTCTGAATCACCCGGAAATGATAGTGATTTTTTGGTTTAATGGTTAAGATTTTGGATGTGTTATATTTTTTTTGTTTTGGTGATAAAAAAAATACGTGCATATTCCCCATTGGGAACAGGGGGGGAGGTTGATGATGATGATTTTTTCTTATCTGTCTATTTATTGCTGATGACGACAATGACGGGCCGGTGGGTGTGTTTGGGTTCGATTACCATCCGGGGTAGACATTTGTGTGCATGATGTCTGTTTGTCTTGAGTGTGTATGTAATCCCACTAATATTATAAATGTGCAAGTTTGGATGGATGTTTGTTACTCTTTCACGCAAAAACGGCTGAACGGTATTTGATGAAACTTGGCACACAGGTAGATCATACAGATCGCTATTAGTGATAAGGCGCACGTTGTGAAACTGGCAATGCTATGACTGTTTTTCTATTTTGTTATCTATCTATCTAATATCATAAAATTTAAATCAAATACAAGCAAGCAGAGTTGCCACGTACTCGTAAAACGTATTTGAATAAAGAACACACTGAGTAGCCACATAGCAACTCAAGTCGATATTCACAACTGCCGTGCCGACATCGGTTGATTCGCCCGGTGCGCGGTGGCCGAATCATTATAAACAATTCACGAATATAAATTGATCGCCATACCTATCGACTACACTGTTTTTAAACTATATAAACTACGCATAATACCCAGCTTGAATGTGTGCGCGTGATACCTATTATGTGTATAGATACGTGTGTGCGTTGTCAATGAGTAAAGATAACACGTGGTTTTATTATTTACAGATACGTCATTGTCTTTGTTATTGATTTATTGCGAATCGGGGGTTGCGGTTGTTCTATACCTACCTACTCATATACCATTTTCGCGATATTTTCGTCATAAAATATTTCGAAAATGGTGACACTTTTATTGACTTATTTTTTATATATGTTGGTAGGTGACCCGCCCACCTATCTCCCCCTTAAGTTTGTCCTACTACTTACGGGCATCCTGTATATACATATAATATACCTACATATAGGTAGATATAATGAAAGTATCTCAGAATATACCTGCTTACCTACTGTTACCATTGTAATATCTCAAGATAATCTCTAAGATCTTATAATATTAAGTAATCTAAGATTGAGATATTGTAATTATTCAAATAAGAACTGCAGTTGATAAAAGTGATAACAGTTTCACATCATGTTTAAAAACATATCATAGGTTAAAAAGCAATACAGAATAGCTGGAATTATAGGCAAATATGCTAAGTATCCATAAATAACAATTCTGTTTTTATAGTCTACGTATGTTTTGATGTAACCAACGCCCATGTGTTGCATGTTTACAATACAATGGTGCATGTGTGCGTGTAGAGCTGGTAAACGTATTTATTTTAGGCGCCGACTACACCCGGCTCAGTTCTCCTTGCCTTTTCGTCCGACCAACAGTGTCTGTGTTTGTGATTACCTACCTTAAGTCGAAACAAATAAAGCTGAAAATGTCGGCATCACCAATTGCAAGGGCAGCTACTCATAGCCAAGCAATTCCATCAAGAAGGGTCCTGATCACTGATCCCTCGCAAATGCCAGATGTGTATTCTAGCACTCCTGGAGGAACCGTATATTCCACCACGCCTGGAGGTAATTATTTTGAGGACTTAAAGTAACTTGTGACTTATGTTTACGAGCAAAAGGAGTATTTTAATTAAATTCTTATCTGAGAAAGCGTAAATAATTGATTTGTATAGACGGTACTGTAAAGTATTAAATCATGTAGTGTATAGTACCTTTGTTAAGGATTTATAAAAATACAAATATGTAAGTTAATAATAAACAGAAAACAAAGAGAAAAACGATTTTCATGAGCTGCGCCACACATGCGTATTCCAAGCACTAATATTAATATGCCTTTATAAAAATAAGCAAACAACTCTACATTTTGTTTTAAGAGAAATGTGACAATATAACGTGACTATTAGAATAAAAGAAGAATATTTGATATAAAGAAATAGCTTATAGGTCTAGATTCCAAGCCAAAAACCTTTATAAAATAAAAAAAAAATCTCTTAAAAAATCTTATTGTTGGTCTATGATTTGAAAAACAAAACCATTAAGTTAGAAAAAAGAATGTCATTAATTACGTATTCACTTTTGATGGCAATAGAGTTTAGAAAAACAAATGCATAGCGCAGCGCGCAGGTAGCAGGTTTCTAGTGACAAGTTATGATGTCAATATAGTGTATACGATAGAGTCTGTATGTATGTTGATACTACGCCCTAAGTTCAGCAACCTCAGAACCGAACCGGTACAAAGCAGTACTCTCAATTATCTCCACTTAGTTATAGAGTTAACCTCGGTTAGCCAGGAATAATAATGTGTCAACGCATCTGAAAAGTAGCCGTTTTATTTTTAGAAATGACATCGACCTTAGTGCGTAGGTCTTCTAATCCTAATCCGCGTGGTTAATTGCATTTCCAATTTGAAACAGGCTAAGTAATTACGGGTAATAGGTATCCGTAATGATTGTTTGTTAGGTGGAACTAAATTTGTTTACAGAAGTACCTATACTCTTGAAGTTTCTAAGGACACGTTATTTAAAAAAAAAAAAAATTATATCTTGATTATAATTTACTGCACCACTTTTATTCTTATTATTTAAATAGGCTTTGAAAGGTTGGTATTTAAAACCACGGCTATGAGTTGTGACTTTGTCATATGGACTTTATTATTATATTCGTTGGTTTTGATACAGTTTTAAACCTAATCTGACTACATGAGTTTTTAGTTTTCTTATCATTAACTCCTTTACATATAAATGTTTATCTTAAAAAAATATAAGATTATCACCAAATATGTCTGTGTATACTAAAGTTTAGGTGCTAGTAGACTCCGAGATAAAACCAGTCGTACCATTTCGTACGATTACGTTATCTTTGACAAACATAGCAATGTTTACACAGAGTTGCCGTGTGCAGTTATGTAATATTATCAACATGGCCACATGGTCTTTGTGAATGATTGTATTTATATTGCTGATTTATGTATTGGCATCGTTAAAATGTAGGATAAACCTAGGCATTTAAATTAAAGCTACGTTCGGTTGGTTTAATAGACACTTTAAGTTATTATTGCATATTTATGGCTACTTATTCGACTTATTGTTGACGTTTATATTATTATTGGATTTTGCTACGATTACGTAACGCGTGGAAAACAGATTTCGCAGATTATAAAAAAATATTTGAAAACGTGTTAGCTCAAATTATATTTGATTACTAAATTCAGAATCTACGTTGGCAATATAAAGCACCAAAAATTTGTTTTCAGTTTTATGTCCCGATTTATTTAAAAGATTATATTATCTAATTATTAATTAATTCAATATCCGTTTCAATATACACGTTTTTCGTATAAAATTAAATTGATTTTTGTTTTATTTTTAAAAGCGATCAGTTCCTCGAATTATTTGTTACGTAGTTACTACTATCTATTTTTCTCTTGAAATGTATGGTAGAGCCCAGTTTAGTTTGTCAAAAAAGAGTACTAGGAAATTATTTGTCAGTCCTAGTAACATAATCAACTATTTCTATTCTACATTTAATTTACAAATTAATTATTTTAAACTTCGTTTTAACAAAAGTGCCTTTCATGATAATATTATATCATAAATTACTTGGATCCCTTCAAATAATTGATAGTAGGGTAAAACTAGTTAAGCATGGAGTAGGTATAATAAGTAGCTAGGCGGAATTATTCTTCTTGATATGTCACAGATAACCTTTAAATACAGGAAAATATAGAAGGTATTTAAGCATAAACAGGTTGTACATAATCTGAATGATAAGCAAAATATTATTGTTATAAATATATTACGTATAGATAGAAAACATATCGCATTTTGCGTACGTATTCGTTTGACCTTATATAATCAATAAAGGCGAGGAGAGGTAAACTTTATTGATTCCAATTTGAGGTCGCATGACAATGATAAATATTATAGGTATTGAATTTATTTATTTAAGATAAGATAATGGCCAAGCCAGTCAGATGGATGATTGTTTAGAAACAGAACACTTGCGTCTAAACTACCATGGGGTCAAAATTGCTATCAAACATCAAACAATGGTGATCTTGACTAGACAAAATATCCATACGTAATTGATGAAAATTATTTAAAATTCGAACCCCAATATAAAATGAACGTACAAATATCCCTACTAATAATGCTGTATCTCGTTTTCAGGTACGAGAATAGTCTACGAGAGATCCTTTATGATGTCGTTACGGCAATCTCCGATCTCGCAAACACCACCGAAGTGCAATCTGCCGGCTGCACTGTTAAAGAACCCTTCCTCTGTGCCGAGTGCACAAACAACTCCTGTACAGAAAACCCGTTCCAACTCAATTTCATTCGATGAGTCACAGGAAACATTCAGTATGGATCTCTAATTAGGTTAAGTTTTTAATCATAATAAAAATTAAAGCAAATTTTTGTATAAGGTTACTGAATTCAGCTTTTGATGAATGTCTCTACATACAAATTAGTTTTATAGCAAGTACAGTTAAAATTGATCGTTAATTTTTTTCGGCTACTCGGTTTTAGAATCATTTATTTTTAAATGTGTGACTGAACTTTAACGTGCGTTCAAAACGCTATCTTTTGCCGCATCATATAAAACTCAAATAAAAAATACAAAATATAAATAGGTAATATAAAAAAAATCAATCAATTGTTTATGGAATGGCTGCAGTGTGAAACCAAAAATGTATTTAATGTTATAAAAAACGCGGCAAAGGAATATTGTAAATATAGAAACTAAGAATTAAATGCGTGTAACGCACACATTGTAGGTGCCTAGTATTTTTAAGCTAGTGCCATTTTTGTGAAGATTATTTTTAATTAATGAATTATCTTCCATTGGTATTGCTAAAATTGAAAATGTTACGCAATCTCATTTATATGGTGGCTGATTATGTACTGATTATGCAGATATATTTGAGATATAAGCGTAATGTTGGTCACAGATATTATTATTTTAAAGTGAATTTGGTTAGTCATTGTATTATTATTGTAATTAATTATATTACATTATTGTAATGTGTGGTGGCAGAATCTATGATCCTGTCTATATAACATCTAAAAAAATGTACCTGAAAGACTAGCCCAATTATTGTCAATGGATGCAACATTTTTAATCGTATTTGTGACGTTGTCTATGTTCTCATCCTATTTTTTTCTTAAATATGAGTAATCATGAAAATAATTTATTCTTGTTTTATCTAGAATTTTATTTTCCTACCTAGTCACCAATATACTCAGATATTGTGACATTAATATAGGGCTTGTTTTTTAGGCAATAGCAATATAACGAACACACAGAACAAATAAAAAAGGTAGAAGGAGCGTACGTAAATAATAGTTTCCAATGAAGTCAAGCAACGTGCACGAAGTTGTGTGCGTGACTGCACGTACGTTATCCCGCGAGACTCGCGTTGCCCAGGAACGCAATCGGCGTCCTTTTTCAAATTCGGCTTTACTGTGCTCGGGGCTCTGTCTACCTTTTGTATTTGGTCTGAGAATGAACATTGTAAATTTGTTATAAAATTATAATTTGTTGTTCCAAAGCATTTAATCGTTAAACAAAGTACACTAGTAATTTTCATTTGAACTCTTTGTAAGTGGGTGACCTTATCTTATAGGTGCGTCTAGCGTTACTAGAGGAATTATGGAAGTTTTATGATATTATAATATAACGACTGCCAGTATAATAAATAAAGAAAATTAAATGTTATCTATTCTGTTTCATTATTTGGAAAGCTTCTTTTGGAAAATATATGTAAAAGATTTCTGCAAGGCCCTTATAGAGGTCATGTATTGGGCATTAAACGATTTATACATAAAATAATAATTGTCTTAACTGTTCCTTTCGTACGAAAAAAGGGTATTTTAAAAATAACCCCGAGAAGGAGCGAAATCCGGGGAATTGAGCTAGTTTAATTTAAGTTCAGTTATTATCGAGTTTTTGAGTAACAAACACACAGAATTTCCGTCTGAATTTTACCCGTCCCTAGTTGAATAAATATGAATTTAATAGCGAAAACCCCAACCAAATCGGATCAGTAGTTTTTGAAAAAATTGCGAACATACCTACAAACATACATACGGCTCGAAAAGAGAACCTCTTTTTTTGAAGTCGGTTAAAAAGAAAACACTTTCTTAGTGGATGAGAACGTTGTAAAAGGAACCTTTGTGCTAAGAAAAGTTTTTAACCCCTGTGGTTTTGCGTTGATAGGCCAGTCAGTCAGGACTTTTAGGACAGATCTCTTTATGATTTAAATAAAGTAGTTGTACTAATATAAGACTGGATGAAATTACTTTCAAGCTCTAAAACTTATCAAACACCTGATAGTATGTATATTTTGGAAACTGCACTTGAGAGCCTTGCAGGCTTTGTATGATGACACTTACCAAGATAAGTTTGAAGTCAAACACAAACTTATTCCTGTAAATAAAACATTAATTAGGTATAGTTTGTGAGTTTGAATATTCTTTATATATAAAAAGAGAAGGCCTGACTCTCTGACTCATCAACGCCCAGCCTTAACCCTTGGACCAAGAATCCAGATTTTTTTCACAGGTGCTGTTTTTAAGACGTAGACGAGGTTTTTTTTTTTAAAAAGCCTCCACAAAAAGTGTAATAAAAAGATACGAAGGTGAAACTGCGGGGCGGAAAGCTAGTATAGCTATAAGCTATCTTAAATTACCGTAGGTTTACCAAAAAATGACCTACATTATGAGTGATACCTGTAAGCTACTTGTCATCTCAAAAATACGGATAAAACCGCGTGAAAAAGCTGATAGTGAAGTAAATAAAAATGCTAAATCATCCATTATAGTGCTAGTCACGTAAAGATCGATTGATGCAAGCATCGCTGAGTTACGACTCAGCATCAACTGAAAATATTTATGCATATTTTAACATTGAAGAGAGAAATACGGAGCTTGGTTTCGTATACCGTATTTTAAGGGTAGCAACCCTTGTATTTTACTGAGGTTGTTGCAAGGACTTATTGAGATTAGTTTTATAGAGAAGTACCTAAATCAGTTTCTGTTATTCTCGCTACATCAAAACATGTGGTCTTTAGGAAATGACTTGGCTTCAGAATTTAGTCTCCCTTCGATTTTACATTATGTGTATCATATTCGACTATTTTTATTAAATGTCAATGCGATAGTTAATATTTCGTATGAAATACTAGCTTGTGACGTCATAAATATACACTGTAGGATACCGTGAATTTCTCCAGGTAATATTGAGTTAAATAAAATATTTTTTTGGTAACTCGCAGAACTGTTTTATTTCAAACGCAAATGCCAAGTAAAAGCATATATGTAGCAGTATGTAGGTAGGCTAAGTACACTATTGTAATTAAGCGCCAAAGAGCAAAAGTACGATGAGCTAACTAATCAGTATGCGCTGCAACATACATAGGTACACCATCAAAAGATCTACTTTGTCGTTAAATTGATAATAAATATTCGCTGTTTTCGAGTATTTTTACATGATTTTTCTTGATTATAGGCAACATCTCAATTGCATATAATACACGCGAAAAATAAATGTCAGTATGAAGGACCCACAGGACTATTTTCAGTTAAGAAATGTCTTTCTTTCTGTAACCAAATCCTGCGTAGCGGCCTCGTGCGGCTACGAAAGACCGTAGAACGCTACGAAAATTTTGTGATTTACGTAAAATGTTATTCAATTCTTATGAATAGAATCTTATTGAATAACCTTTTTTTCCATGCGAACCAAATGTCACTTATGCAGGTAATTTTATAAATGATTTCATTAATTTATTGTACTGTACCTACAAAGTTCATTGACCCTTTTATTGCGGTAACTACTTGCATAAATCCATCACGCGTGTGCAAACCTTACGTTACTTGAATTTGAGCTTTATTTCTCTATCGCTAAAGTATTTATTGCTTTGAGGTGGTGTGCTCTGATTCGACCCCTATTTCACCCTCGCCCCTGACGTTATAATCTGTCTGGAACTAATCGGTTCTGATATTTGCTCTACTGGTTGGTTCGCAACATTAATATGATTAGAATTGAAACGAGACGTGTGCCAGTTAATATTCTTAGTGGAATATCGAATATTCACGGCTATACATACTTAAAGACCTAAGTATATTTGTAAGTATTTTTTATTAACTATGCAATAAATGAATATGGAGATAGTTTAATTTTATTACTCTTGTCTTCGTTTCGAAACCTAAGGAAGAGCTTGAGCTATCGGTGAAAAAAAAACGACTGAGCCTTACAGTAGTCGAATAATATGATGTGTAACATCTGACATCTCACCTTGGTAATACCATAAATGTACCAACCTCTCGGAAAATTAGTCGGTACCATCTGACAGCCAACTCTACCACCGCGCGCGATTATTGGTCAATTTTGAGTTGGAGTTCCTTTCCTTTTGATTTTGGCGTGTTGTTATTTATCAAATAACCTTTTTCAAAAAACGGATAAGTATTTGTCGAATCGGAATGGTAGTAGGTACCTCAGATAAACACATTCGAAGATCTACCTACATAAACTATTCAGATGTAAAATATTACAGAATTTTCAAGGCGATGGTAGCTCAGTGATAGTACAATGATACAATAAGCTTGAGCTTTCGGTGAAGGAAAACATCGTGAGGAAACCATAGCACGGTGGTAGGGTACTTTATTAGTAACCGACTGGCTGGCTACCACCCTCAAGTTAAAAATCTGTCGCCAAGCAACTATCGGTGTGTTCCGACAGCTGCACTTAAGAGCCAGTTCCCATCTAGGCTTTGTGTGCTTACCACCTTCGGCCACATCATCACTTACCATAGTGAGATTGCGGTCAAACACAAGCTTATCCTAAATAAAAAAAAATAAAAAAAATCTAGGCTGAGTGGGAAATTATGTTGGCTTTTTTCCTCAACCTCTTTTCTTTTTTTTGATGTCAAAAAAAACTTGACTTTCATACATTTCAATCGAATAATGTTGACCTTTACTATGAAATGCATAGATGAATAAAACGTCGCACGCGCCCCACTCGGAGCGAGGACCAATTCTTAATCTATGAAATGCATAGATTAAGAATTGGTTTTCGCTCCACTCTGAACGGGGCGCGACGATTTATTCATCTATGATGAAATGGTTTCTTTCTGATATTCCAGTGTTGATCCTAAAGCAAAAGATAGTTTTCATAAAGAAACCATCTCAACATTTTCACCTGGTAGGTACAGATGGAAAATTTATTAGATATTATAGTAGATATTTATTACAGATTTTCAAGATAGAATAGTGTTTCTTGGAATAAGCTAACAAAACAATCCGTGGGTTGTGTTCTTAGTGTTCCACCCACGGTTTATTTGTGGACAAAACAACTTTTCTCGGAGCTACTAAGTTTATTTTCAATTAAATAATGCTTTTATGTTATGACGCAAATCCTTTGTGTTATCTTTCAATCATCTAGAGTGAAAGAAAGGGAATTATGGTAGGGGAGGCGAATAGGGGATTTCGGGATTTACTCGAGCGCGTCAGATTAACATAAGGGGGGCAACCTTGCACCTTGTGAAGTACTCTCACCAAATCTGAGCCTTCTATGTAGTGTCGAACGCCTAGGGTAGCCCGTCAGATTAGTAAAAAAAAATCGATGGTTTGAAATACTCGAGCGCGTCAGATTAAGGTAAGGTAAGTTAGTTACATGCAAAATAGTGTACATTTCAATAATCTGACAAATTGGGCGTGACGAAAGAAAATTGGAGACTCGCAAAGTTGCAAAAAAAAAACGTCACCTGGATTTTCTCGAGCGCGATTGGTTTTTTTTTTATTTTGAAGGAAATTAGTCACGAATCACGGAAATATCTTAATCTGCCGATTTGCACAAGCCGAAGTGGCTAAAATCATTATTAAGTGTATAGTCCAGGAATATTATGAGTTTCACCTCAGAATGAGAAATAGTCAGCTATTAACTTGTATAAACCTTTATTTTGACACCCTAAAACTTGTCTCAAAAGCTACTTATCTTAGGGTGCCCGCGACTACTGATTTTTCAAGGTCAAAGGTCAAAAAATGATTTATTGCAAATATCTCGTTTCCTATGGGTTTTTTGGTATGTGTATTCGTAATAAATATTGTAGAAGGTTAAATTCTCTACAACTTTTGTACAAACATTTTTTCGATATCTTGAACCATTTTCGAGATTTCGATGTTTTTTACATATTTTTTTTTTCAAACCGTCAGATTAAGGAAATCCCTCAACATAATTGTCAGATTATGGGTCAGTACAACAAGGCTATCAAGAAGAACCGCCTGTATAAAAATCTGACGCGCTCGAGTAAATCAAGGTCACGATTTTTTTTTGCATTTTCAAAAATCGGCCCTGACTGATGGTCGCGTCCAAATCGTCAGTCTTTAAAATAGGAGCTACTGGAGGGTTCACTTAACATCCCTTATTAATGTCTGACGCGCTCGAGTAAATTTTTTTTTTAAATATTTTCGACCCCTTCGTACGGCCACCCCCACCACGCAAAACGGCAGATTATTATATTTCCGTTATCAGACAGACGTGGCGCGACTACCCTATTAATATCTGACGCGCTCGAGTATTTCTTGGTGACTGTTTTTTTTTACATTTTTGAAACCCTGTAGACGCTCCCCCCACCGCTGAAGGGGAAAATATCACATAACCTTTTTTTCTTTATTCCACCTAATCTTCAAATTCCAGTAGGTCCCAAAGACGCTCGAGTAACTACAAATTTAGCATCAATGCCTCCCCTACCATTATCTATTAATATAAGCGTATAGTATAGGTATTGGTAAAGTTTTTTTTAATTAATTTATCAAGAATGTGTTTTATGAACTAGGAATAATTAACAAACAGTCCTGTTAGTAGGAGACAGGACTCTCTATCATTACGAAATGAGAAAGAGATTCTATAGTGTCATGTGATATAAAATTAATTAATAATCATAATACAAACAAATATACTTCTCATCAGAAAAATCGAAACACTTCCTTTTTTAAATATACACATTCCTAAATATACACATTTTTCTGATAATCCTTACAAAACATAAACTTGCAAGGTGTTTCGATTTTTCTGATGAGAAGTGTACATCTTATTTTTTACTAGTTTTCCACCCCGCGGTTTCACCCGCAATCCCGTTTCTCCATACAAACTTTGGACCCCCGTTTCACTTAGTCTTAGTGGGTGAATTTCGGAAAATCCTTTCTTAGCGGATACCCACGTCATAATAACTATCTGCGTGCCGAATTTCAGCGCAATCCGTTCAGTGGTTTGAGCTGTGTGTTGATAGATCAGTCAGTCAGTAATGATCGCCTTTTATATATACAAAGATTATTAGCAAACATAGTTAAAGCATTCGTAGTTAAGGACGAAAGACTCCCAGAATAAATTATGATCTTTATTTGGTATTTTACTGACAAAAGAAAAAGATATTCTCATCCAGTATCCAGTACCTCTTACCTAATAATTTCAACAAGCTAACTCCTTTGTCGCAACCCTATAACGAGTGGGTAAACAAACAATAGATTACTGTTCCAGGCGACGTGCGTTGACTCACTAGGGCTTCTAAACACATTACCAGCGACCTCGCTGCCCTTCCACGGCCAACTGCCGTGATGCTTTGATTTGTCTGCATTTTTTAAATTATTCTCGAATATTCTTCACACACAAATCAAATCAAAATCTAAAACTCATTTATTCAGTTTAGGCCTGGTAAGGCACTTATGACCGTTACAATTGACTCTACCACCGTTTCGGAATACACTTAAACTGAGAAGACTCCACCTGACTCCTAACTAAGCAGTTACTGTAGAAATCAGATAATTGATTTGTACATCCTACATAAAAAAAATAATGCACATTTAAAAAAATTATAAGACATATTATCTAAATCATTATTTCACAGAATATGAATTTTCAAATTCTTGGTATTAGGTATGACTAGCTGAATGATAAAACATTTTTTTTTTTTTTTTTTTTTTTTTTTTTTTTTTTTTTTTTTTTTTTTTTTTTTTTTGAGGAGGACTTAAAGGTGGCGGTCTGAAGGACCATAGACACCCTTACGCGGACTATTCGGCGAGCGCTTAGGGCTCGCCGAATAGTCCGCGTGTCTATGGTCCTTCAGATAAAACAAATTCGGGTTAGATATATTTATACTCGTAACTCAAGAACGGCTGAACGAATTTTGATGAAACCTTGGCACACAGGTAGATTATATTGTGAAATAAAATAAAAGATACTTTTATATTTTTTTCTTGAGAACGCGGTTGAATCCGCGGGGGACAGCAATATAGTTGTTTAATACATAAAACATTGAAATGAGATCGAATTGAGTTGAAAGAGACGTATTTTATAACATTTTATAGAATGACTACCTATTTTATTTATGGAATTACATTCTCACTAAAACTAATATACCTACCTATTTTATTTCTAGTATGTTATTACAACAGATTCAAGTGAAGAGTCCGTAGTAAGTTCGTAGCATTTCGTAGCACTCGTGGCATGTCGTAGGCGTTCCCAGTTTTTGGATTAAGTAATTATATATTTGTTATAGATGAGAAATGTTAAGGTATACGGTATGCCAATGCAGGTAAAAAAGAAATTTTTACGCAATAAATACAACAATTGTATGCCTATTCATAGAACCGCACGATATCATAAAAGTGTATTTGGTATGGCACCAACAGTTTATAACCATTTTCCAAAATCGATACAAGACATTTAACAGAAAATTGAATGATTTTTTGACATCCAAGTGTTATTATAAAATGAATGAATATCTTTCTGACAAAACTTCTGAATAATAATAAATATGTAATAACTCTTTTGATAATTATTGTTCCATTTGTGTGACATCTTTTATAATATTTACTTACTCTGACTAACTAATTAAATTGTATGATGTTAATTATCTATTAGTAAAACAACGGGCATCTATTTTATTTTTAAAACATACTTATAATATTATGATCATGATTTATTTGTGGAAGGTACATAATGTAAAACTTAATTTATTTATTAAAACTAAAAACCTAAATAACTAAAAAATAAATAACAACTAAACTACAATTAAAAAACTGACAACAGTTAATAACTTAATATTGCATTAATGAAATGTATTATACCTACGAGTATGACACCTATATTATTTCTGATTCTGATTCTTTTGAATTGTATTTTCCACTTTAATTCTTTGTCCAAATAACATTATTGAGAAACCTTTCTGATTCTTACTCCCCTAGCTGTGTACAACGTAGCATCAGTCTGAGCCACGTGCCAATTGAAATGTAAGGGTACAGGTTGCGAAGTTCTTCACATTTATTTTTCTTTATGGCAATTAAGTTACGCAACCAACTTCTAATTTAGTCGTATTTTCACAATATTGCACGTGTTTTCTTAGTAGGTAACTGTTTATTTATATTGTTCAACTGGTACAGGTTATTTGGGTAATGTAACGAAAGTTTCAATGATTTGTAAGCGTCCTAAGAATCGTATTATTTATAAATGTAATAAATATTAATAGCTGAACTAATAGTCTTGTACGTAGGTTTGGATTTGCTTTTAAAAATATTAAAAATAAATGCTATGATTGGAAAAGCTTTCACGCCTTTTCAGACTACGCAGTAGTCTACTAATCCGTACTACATAACTATTGATATACTAATGATATATTAGGCACAACTCTGCAATGCACCTCAGTTTGGTGCAGTATAGAACAATTGATTTAGAATTTGGCAATCGGCAGGCAATTGCAATGCAGTTTAGATAAAGGTAGTCGCATCAATGATTTATCCATATAAATATGAATCTATACTTCTACACTAATATTATAAAGAGGAAAGATTTGTATTTTTGTATGTTTGTAACGAATAAACTCAAAAGTTACTGGACTGATTAAAATCAATCTTTCATCATTAGAATACTACATTATCCCTGAGTAACATTGGCTATATTTTTACCAAAGGAACGCGGGTAAAACCGCGTAGCACAGCTAGTTTAAAAATACCTTGAAGCTTGCTGAAATTATATCTTACTACATTGATTACTGATCAAAGTCTTCCTACTACATATATGATTATGTTTGTTACTCTTTCACGCAAAAGCTACTGAACAGATTTTAATAAAACTTGACACACATATAGATCATATGCTGGAATAAAACATTGAATACTTTTTATCATATGAAAAGATAAGATCCCTCGGGAACGCGGGTGAAACCGCGGGGGACAACTTATTTAATTTGAGGTAGGCAGGCACGCAGCTTCTTTCTCCTTTTTCGTAACAAAGCACACAATGAATCATAAATAATTTAATTACCTCTGTGCTGTATAACAAACAATAATCTTTTATGTAGATTTTCATGAAAACTAGAGGCACTGATTAAGAATCATGACAAGAACGCTTTTAAGCTTCCCAGAGGATGGATCTTGTACTGGGGTTTTAATGAAAATTGTATTCAGGTCACGAATCAACCTACATTCAAACCGTTCCGGGGAAAACCTGTAATAATGACCTATATTTACCTACGCCTATAGCTACAAACAAACTAAATAAATGTGAGACAAGTTTCGATTCTGCGTATAAAGGTTGGTTGGACACTACATTGCTTACTGCAGGTCTTGGGTTGAGATTTACCCTGGACAGACATTTGTGTGAATTGTCATCTTGAGTGTAATTATCTATTTAGATTGATGTAATGTATTTAAAAAGGTAGTTTGTAGTAGTCAGCTATTTGATTTCCATAACACAAGCAAGATAGCTCTAAATTGTAGTAAGAATTTTAATTACAAGTGTTTAAGAGCACCAAAGCTATTAATTTCTGTGTCTCCTATGGCTACGCTACATTGTATCAAAGGCACTACTGAGTGTATGTGAATGTTACGGATTCGGTTTATATGATCCCGGGGTCGGTCGTAGGCGTACGTACGTACCGCCGCATTATTATGTAACATCCGCAATCATTCGCGACCAGACCTTTAGATTTCATTAATTTTATCCCCGTCCACTTCGAAGGATTTCAGTTAAAGAGAAATTGCGAAAAATAATGAATCACCCATTGTATTCCTGAAGGTGGGGTGAACAGCACGGATCTTTTGTGTCGCGTGGATGGTATCTACCTATCGTTATATGGTTTATAATAATAGGGTTGACTTTAATAGTGAAGGGTGATTGACTTTAAATAATAGTTGCTAGTTGTGACCCAGCATTTGTATTAATTTTTGCAATGAACATTTTAATTTAATCTCCATCTCTTTAGCGTTAAACACTTCAATTAAGCCTGTGTAACGTGATATTCGAGTGGAAAATGCTGCAGCGCGACATAATTGGAATTAATAACCGATAATTTAGTGATTCACCGTCGAGGAGACAGGGGTTTGTTTACCGGGCTGGTAGGTGGCGGCAGGTGGGGAAGGATCGGGCCCGGGCGGGAGTCAGGGCGGCGCGCGGCGGTCGTGGACGGGCATCAGGCATCAGCTGGGTGCGCGCGCCGCGGTCGATAGGCGGCACGCGCGGTGCGCAGGCGTGCACGTATCGAACTCCACACGGTCCGCCGCCGCCGCCGGCCGCGAACGTGATGCATGCGGGCACCTAGCGGGTGCACGCGCGCGGGCCTCATGGGCACCGTGCTGAGCTTCAGCCCGCGGGAGCGGCGCCCGGCCGTCGTCGCGCCGCCGCCGGACCGCGCCGCGCTCGCCTATTCCTACGAGCGGCTCAACAACGCCAAGAACCGGGAGAACCGCGACGCGCCTCGGGACGACCGACGCGCCACTCTCGACGACGCCGCCAAAATCATCTCCGAGAAAACGGCGCTCGAAAAGAATCTGAAGAAGCACTCGCTCTTCATAAACGCTCTGTCGTGGAAAAGGTTCTCTACGGCGAACAACAACAAGAAGAAGTTAGAATGCAAGAGCAAGAGCGTGGCGACGTTCCGGGCGCCGCTGACGGACAACGCGCCGCTCGACAGGAACAAGAATGTGAGCGTGCAAGGAGTGTACGCGCGCACGGCGCCCGTGCCGACGCCGCTGCCGCTGCCGCCGCCCGCGGAGGTGGCGCGAGCCAACGCGCTCAACAACAACGTGTGCTACGCGGACAAGCTGCCGGCCGCGGTGTCGGTAGTGGGGCCCGCGGTCGCGCCACGCAAGACCGTCATCCAGGCGTCCACGTCGGAGCTGCTCAAATGCCTGGGCATGTTCCTGCACTCGCGCTGCCACCGCCTGCGCGACTTCCAGGCGGGGGACGCCGTCATGTGGTTGCGGACCGTAGACAGATCGCTGCTATTGCAGGGATGGCAGGTAAATATGATGTTAACTATATCCAAATTTGATTTTGCAATATTTACGAGCCCTTCAACAACATAAATGTTGGTGATTGATTATCAACATTATATCAGTAGGTACCTATCATGACTATCGACTGTGACCTGATCAACATTGTACAACAATAAACTAAGCATTTTTCCTTAAAGAGAAAATAAATAGCATGAAATATGAATATGAAACATTTTAAGTAGTTATTCAGGTCCAAAAGGACAGCATCAATGAATTATTGCTGACTTATTTCTGTTATATGCGACATGTTATGTAAAACTTATAACCATCCTACTCAAACCTTGCTGCATTTAGAAAAAGATTGGTCCTTGTTTCACACGCATTGCGGCATATCGGTTGGCTCGAACCTGAAATTTAATTCACCACAAAACAACTAAATAAATAACCATGTCCCAGGTTCCAATCTAAGCAGCATGATGCACTTAAATAGATACACCCACACTTAGGGCAAACAGCCATGGCCTCACAAAATGTCTACCCTGGATGGGAATCGAACCCATGACCTGTGGCGTGATAGTGTATTAACCAACCACGCTAACTGACTGCTCATGATTGAAATGATTTTCCATCCTGAAACTGACATTAAGCACTGAGTAGAAGTGACTTTATTTCCAAACAAATTTAACAAGGTATTTGTAGTAGGTAACTGGCTGGCTATCACCCTCAAGTTGAAAGTCTGTCGCCAAGCACCTATCAGTGTGTTTCTTGAGCTGCACTTGAGAGCCAGTTTCCTTCTAGGCTTTGTGTGCTTACCACCTACGGCCACATTAGCTCGGAAACTTGTGACTGCCAACGCCATGACCATTTTCTCTATGGTCAACAAGCTCTTCTTCGTTGAAAGAAAGAAAAGTTGAAATTTCTTTACATTCAACATAATCTAAGAGATTTGCAGAGATCGCAACAATTAGTGCAGAACTTCTTTAACATCATTTGGAGTCTAACGCTTAGAGTCTAGATACTCTCTCTCACAGATGACTATGGGATCTACTATATCCAAACTAAATTATTATTTTGACAATTTAACAACTATAAGTTACTTATAGGTATTAAAAACTGTTGCTTTGGGATTCACAGCGCTCATTAATCAATATGAACTCCATGCAACAAGCAGCAAGAAGCCAGCGTCCATGACATAGTTGCATTGACCCCGGGCAATCGATATTATAAATCGCATATTTTACTAACAACCCTGCGGCTATACCTGCATTTTGAAGGAAACCTTTGATGGGTTACTAACACTGTAGGCCTTTTATTCGTTTTGGATCGGCATTGGATATGATTTAAGTTTTTATTGGATAACTTGAAATAATACTTATTGAGCGAGCGAGCGAAGCGTCTCCGTTTCAGCTTGGTCAAAAACGCTTTCGTATGTCTGTCCAGCTGTCCGTCTGTCCTTCTGTCTTTCTGTCTGGCTGTTGTCTTCTACATGTCAATTTTGTGAGTAGGTTCGTTATTTATATGGATTTTGGTTTTTTTTCAAAATGGCGGTGCCAAATTTCGAAAAATGTCACAAATCTTTCGCGAGGTCTACTCTACAACTCTCAGAGCCACTAGTTTAAAATAGACAAGTTACATAGAATAGAATATAAGAAAGCAGCTGCATTCGATGCTTTGCTAAAGGACGGCAACAGATTCCTGAAATCAAAAAATAAATAACATTTTTGAAACTGAATTAAAGCAGCTACGTCGCTATGTTACCTTAGTCTAATTTATCTGCTCTGAAGTAAGTACCTACTTTGAAGTTGTCAGTTAATGAAAGCTGTCCTTAGTTTAAATGATATGACATTCAAATGATTTGCCGTGTGATTAAACTGTATAACGTATGAAACATGTGTGAGAATATATTTTTTGTATCTAAATATTATGTTTGCAGGAACAAATTAACTATATTTCAGTCCCGAAGCTCATATTTTTACTTATTTTAATGTTTTTTTTTATATATTTAATTATATAAAATCATTATCCACGGTAATAACTAGATACTGTAGGAACCTACTGTTAAAAAAACTAGGTACAGATAGGTACTCATTTAAATTGCATATTTTTAAAAGCAGACTAGACTAACAATTAGGTAGCTAGGTATCAGAAATCGACCCCGTTTATGAAACGTCTGCGAAGAAAATCTACACTAAAGCAAAAAGGTTACAGTTAGAGCACTTGTATAGCTAAGCTAGAGGTCCCTTTGTGAATTCTCAACGCCGCTACTAAAACGCAAGATTCTCTCAAGATAGTAACGATTAGGGCGAGTTTCAAAAAGGTCTAAGTAATTATTGTGACGAAGTAGGGACACGAAAGGGTAAATACCCTTTTCTTTGTCGACTCAAATATTTAGATCTAATTAAACTAGCTAACTCGTAAATTCACTCGCGTTCCCGGGGAATAACATAGAACATAGCTTTTAGTCATCAGTGCTAATGTAGCTTTCCAAAGATTACCTCCCCAATCTTTGAAACTACTTACCCAATTCTTAAAAAAAAACAATCGACATATCTCAGAGTTCCCTTTTTGGATGGCAAAGCTAATAAAACACGACAAGTGAATCGGTGAGCTTCAGGCCCAAACTCACCCTTGGTCTCAACTGCAAAAAGCTAAATGCTAAAAGATGATAGAATGAAGGAACAAGTAGCTGAACATAATAAAAAATGGCAATAGTTACAAAAAGATTCAAAAAGGCATCCATACATAGAGCGTTCTAGAGCAATTATATATTATCAAAATCCTGTTTTAATTTATATTTAAAAGTTTTACTACGACTGACGTATTTAATTATTGGTCGATCATTGTGGAATAGATTGAGCATATATATTGCCCGTTGGAAAATTCCCATATTTACCTAAATAGAACGTTCGATTCAATTTATTTCCGAGCATTATTTTGGTGATGATGGTGAAAGCACAGGGCGTTAGTCCCAAAAGATTCGTAAATGGTTCGATTCAACAGTCGTATGACCGTTAAACAGTAGATAGATTTACAATAGTTACAACGATCGTATACTTATTTGAAATTTATTTTAGAAATTGTTGTTTTTTACAGTGTTGCTAGCACATACAATTTTAAAACCTAATTTTATCCTATTTTTGATCTCCAACTGCTGTGTAGCAGCACCTTTACATGCAATTTATTTGCTTACGTTAATTGAAAAGTTCTTGAGGTAAACAATATAATTAATCCTTATTTATTTGACAACACAGCCTTAATTATACCAACAGTGCTAAGTGTAATTAGAGTATATCTAATTAAAGTACCTACGAATAATTGGAAATAGGAATCTATACAAAGATGAACTTGTTGACATTTTTAATGTAGGGTAGATATAAACATTAAATTAGGAAATAATTTTCAATCGCTGGATAAACTGTTCTAATTTCAAACTAAGGTACCTACGATTTATCTGGCCGTTTGTATATCAAGGCAATACAAAAGCCTATGTATACGTACCGAAAAAATATTCAAGACTCTTATACCTATGTCATCTCATCACGAACAAAAGAGATTTCATACGCAATCATCCAAAGAATTCAAAATTAGAATGCCTTCAAGTAAAAAGCAGCCAGCATATTTTCATCCATAGCACCACGAAGGGTCCCCAAGTACCAGGGCATCATAAACAAGTTGTAGCTTCATTCAATATAGATGGGGGACCACCAAAACGTCACTGAACGAGTGTAAAATCGATAGTCCGCCGTCATGTTACGCCGTAGACGCCTTTTCTTTAACGGTTGGGGAGATTGTTTAGAATGAGATGGCGATACTATTGCAGCAGTCATGTCGCAATTTTTGTATAGCAAACAAAGCCTGCAAATCGTAATTGTTTCAATTTATTTTACTTTAAAAAAAACCTGCGAAGGCTGCGTTAATTCTATTATGATGCATATGTCAATGGTTATAGGTTAGGTAATGCCATCTCACGAAGTTTTTCATACTTGTGTATGACCTTTCCAAAATGGATTATTCACTTCAATGTCGAAGTGTAAGCCAATTGACGAATTTTTATGTAAGAGTATTTTAAGTAGGAAAAGATCCATAATTTTTTTTTGTTCACAAAAGAAAAGATTTTTATTAGTCATTTATTGTTGTAAAAACATTGAAACTTTAAAGTTAGGAATATACAATTAAAATAACATAATTAAATTTAAGATAAATAAATAATACATTTATATTAACTATTCAAGTAAATAATTTTTTTTTTTTTTTTTTTTTAGATGTTTAATAATTCTTTAGAAACTAATATGGAATATACAATTAAATTATAAACTAAGACTAACTAATATATTACAGATAATCTAATTACACAAATAAAAATAAAAAACTTAAAATTTTACTACACTAAATAGGCCAACTGGTCCAGATCGCTGTCAGGTGGTAGCGTGCCCAGAACACTGGCAGCATTGCCTCTTTGGATGGCAATGCTAATACGTTGGGCAAAGTATTCGCCAGCCCTCCGGTCACGTGACGCTTCGATGAGGCGTTTCGCGATGAGACGGTAAACGCGGTGAGCAGCTGGTCCCCACGGCCCCATTGTCTCAACCCCAAACGGCTCAAATATGTAGCAACTATCAAGATTGCTATATTTGCGCCGTTTGAGACTCTCAGCGCAAGCAGCGGCGCCGCCTGCCTTAACTGCGGTCTCTGGAAGATGAGACGGTGCCAAAGTGTCGACACAGGTAGCGTCCCACACTAAAGGCCGACCCATCTTCCAAGGAATCAAAGTCATACCGTCGGGTCGCTTGCCGTCATCACGCACCAGCCCATTCGGTTCGAGAATGGCCGATAAGTTAGCGCTTGCAAGCGACCGACGAATGATATCATTAAGGTTGGCGTGCCTAGAAATTCTACCTGCGCTTCTCTGACATGAGAGGCCATGGTGCCCTAAAGCGTCGACGGAAAAACCACATTGACAGCGATGAGGGCCGTAGCAGTGGGCACCTAAACGCAAACAGGCAGCAATCCGGAAAGTATTCGGTTCTAGAAGTGTTCCTATGTTAGAAGAAGGTAGTGCATGTAGCCAGAGACCAGATTCCCAGACAGAGACGGCAAGGAGACGAGCGCGCTCCGCGTGGCTAGGGCACGTTTCTAAAAGCTGTTTACGTACTAGCTCGCAAAGCGGCTCATCCCATTGCCTCTGTGATGATGGGATTGTGGGTGGGTCGGAATTGGGGCAGGCTATTTGCCAAGCCTCCTTGCCATCCGTCAAATAAGATACGACAGGAGGTGATGTACCAAGAATACGTTCTACTAAATTTTTTGTACTAAAAACAGAAGACAAAAAGGCTGGTAGTGAGATGCTAGAAATTTTGCGGATACCCAGACCTCCATACCGAATTGGCAAAGAAGCCTGGGACCAGATGCGATCATCTAAATTAATATTCAAAATGGAATTGAGGGTGTTTCTCACTGCATTGTCCAAAATCTGTAAAAGAAGAGGGTGATTCCAGAGTGGACTACAGCGAAGTGTATATGTAAATTTTGGTACAAAAAGGCAGTACTTGAGGATGGTGTAAGCCGAATGAGTATTAATTCGTAGAAGACGGTCCGAAACATCATTAAAATTTTGAATATTTTCTTCAATGAAGTATTTTTATTTGTTTTTAACTATCTCGGAAAACTTCCTCCTTATGTTTCCAAAAACCGCCACTGTTCATTTATCAACACTGAGTAGGTAGGTATTTAGTAATGATGCCTCTCCGCTCACTCTTCGCGTAAATTATTTAGGATTACTTACCTTAGAATTACGTAAAAACCTTTGATTTCGAAAATAGGAGCAGCTCTTGAACTTAACAAGTTTTGGTGGAGGATTATTTCCTTGGTAGTTTGTGGATTAATTCATAATCAAGTCAATGTAACTTGTAACTTAGAAGTAACGTTATTGCCTCATAGACTGGTTAGGGATATTGTTATTTTGTGTGAGATACCTGTATAGGTATATGGAAGAATACTAACTAAAACAATCGTTCTAGTAGTTTTTTCCACCAACGCATTAGCATTAGGATATCCAAAGAGGAACCGCTGCTAGCCTGTTGGCAACCATGCCGATCGGCAGCAACGAGAGGTTTCTTTTGAAATATTAATTATGTAAATAAAAATAAAGAATTTTATCTAGGAAGATACATTTTTTAGGGGGCAAATGGAGCGCAAACTAGATTTCCCTGTACTATGAGTAATATGTAAATACTATGAATGAACGCAATTCTTTTTCATGTTTTACTGAGATTGCTTAATGGAATCCTTAATCAGTAGTCAGACATAGCTTTTTTAAGTGGGGAAATTCTCATAGGATACCCGGTCGCTCAAGGTGGGCAGCGGCCGGGTTAAGTCAGACTCTTACTAACTAACACCACCGCGGTGGTGGCCATCTGCGCTGTAGAGGGGTTAGGTTCTCGTACTGAACTCATACTCGAGCCTTCTCCATGCGCAGCGCTGAGCTAGCCCATCCCGGGGGAAGTATCACGCGTCCCCCTCCTTCCAGCACCGCAACTACTATTCTAAGCTCCAGCTATTGGGACAATATCGTCTAGGTGCTTCCTAAACTTTAAAGATAACGGAACACCAGCCAAATACCTTTTATTTTATGGAACCCCAAATCAAATGATCAACATAGATATTTACATCCTACATCTGGCTACGTAAATGAAATAAATAAGTACTTAATGAGTTATTCTCATCAGATATTTTGCGCTATTTCAAGATATTTTTTTATTTATTTATTTATAATGTTTGTAACCGTGGTATTATTAACAGCTAATAATTTTGGCGGAACCCTGATGATGAGTATTCTACGGAACCCGGATCTAGGTCCGCAGAACCTACTTTGGGAATCCCTGGTCTAGGTTATGTGGCAGTATGTGACGTATTAAAAGGCCGTTACTCAGCAGAGGATTTGTTAAGCAAAACTCATAGGGATTTCTAATTGTTGCCTGTGTTAAAAATAAAAGCGAATAATAAAAAATGTGCTACAAACGTTTCGTTGGTTTATCGCTGGAAACAACCTTCACCTGAATTCTGAATAATGAAATGTTATGTGGTTTTTTTTTTCGTAGCGTAATAAAGGGCCAGTAATTATGGGGTATCAAAATAGGTTGTCGACTGCGATAAACGATAAAGAACTACATTACTACTTTTAAGGAACCATTTCGTTGAGTATTTTTGTAGAAATCAATACCTAGTTTGAGTGGTGGGTGCCGCGCTTCTTGATTGGTTCCGAGAACTTGTACATCTGTCTGGTAACAGTGATACTAAATTTCCTGCTCTAAGAAAAATAATGAAAAAATTGAATGTTATATTCTTTTAGCTGATATAAATATTCTTTTGCAAGTTGTTTTTAAAAAAAATACATGGTTAATTTCTTAAAAGAATATAATTACATACCTACGTACCTACATATGTTGTAAAGTGGTAAAATTGGTTGGTTTCTATTTCTGCTGTCTCTAACTAACTGAACCAATTCTCTAAAACGCGGGGGCAACATGTTTACAGGAATCCTGATTAAAAAAAAATAAAGAAAAAATACCGCGTGGTAATTTATACCAACCATTCAATCGATTGGCTATTTGTTGATATGTAACTGATATGAAAAACGTGATCTAGTTTATTGTGGTTACAGACAGACAGACA
Source organism: Ochropacha duplaris (assembly GCA_951361185.1). Lineage (NCBI taxonomy): Eukaryota > Metazoa > Arthropoda > Insecta > Lepidoptera > Drepanidae > Ochropacha > Ochropacha duplaris. The sequence continues at coordinate 2,700,835 of OX592704.1, read as the reverse complement.
ATCTTGACAATAGTTAGATTTCCGAGACAGTATAATTATTGCGTAAAACAACGCTATTTGACTCATCTCGTTATTGAACCCACCTGGGGTTAGGTTAAGTTAAAAAAAACTGGGCCCAGCAATATTTTACATCATGCCCTTGTTCTTTGATTCATAATGTTCTATAATCACGACATATCTTCTCTAACTCTTCCATATTTAAATTGATAACAAATTATATTATTTTCAGGACGTGGCGTTCATAAATCCAGCGAACGTCGTATTCGTCTACATGCTGGTCCGCGAGCTGGTCGACGGTGAACGAATAGGCCGCCCCCAGGAGCTGCAGGCCGTCGTTCTCACCTGCCTTTACCTCTCCTACTCCTACATGGGCAATGAGATCTCCTACCCTCTCAAACCATTCCTAGTCGAAGACTCCAAAGACAAATTCTGGGACAGATGCTTACTAATCGTTGAAAGGCTTTCATTTAACATGTTGCGAATTAATTCCGAGCCTGGTTTCTTCACTGAAGTGTTCACGGAGTTGAAGGCGTGCGGGGTGGTGGAAAGCCCTCCGCCTGCGCCTGCGCACCCGGCACCCCTGCCACCTCATGCTCTGACTGCTGCCTGACACACGGAGGTGGCTGTCTTGAGGCTGGCATTGACTGACCGCCCCAGTCGGGTCTGATGTCAACTTTTGACAACTAAATGTCTTGGTCAATCTTTGTCGATATGATGGGATTATAGAAAAAAAAACTTCATAAGTAAACTAATCCAAAAAACCACGATATGATTCTCAGAATTGGAATGATTGTTGTAGTGATAAGGAGGTCTAATTGAAAAAAGTAATTTAAATCATTAGACACAATACCTAACAGAAAGAAAGCTGCTAAATAATACTTTGCTTTCATTTTACACATAGTTATTCAATGAAATTGTTAGAAAGGCCTACATAAGGCTTTATAAAACTTACTCTGGGGATGGTTGCTCAATTTCATTCATATAGTTATGGAAAATAGGGTACTTGATGATTGACCAAGATATTTAATAAAGTCTTAATAAAAAGAGAGTGCGAGTTAATGTAAAACCGACCGACATCCTCACATATAACAATGGTACTCCTCGTGTTCAATGTGATAAATGAATTTACTGAAGTGTCAAGGCTATTGTGATAACATTTAACATGGCCAAATCTGTGAACGTTGAATTAACGGAGATTTGATAAAAACCTCCTAGTCAGCAATTTATCTATCTAGATATTGCTGACATACCTAGTCATCCCGAAACATGGATACTTACTAATGCATAATGTCTTCGTATCTATTGTAATTATTACAGGTTGGGTTACCGAATGGTTTGAATTCATTGGCTACTCTAGCAGCTCCAATAGTTTATATTTTGATTACCGATAACATTTCGCCTCTGATATGGCATAGTCAAATAGAGTTTTGTTATCGTTTTGTCCATGCTTTCATAGACGTTCAGTAGCTTGCGAAACATCAATTTGAACACGAAGTATTTCTTAAAAATAAACTATAAAAGCATCATCGCCTCTCGCCATGTATGCCGTTTAGTTGTGATGGATTAATAAAGTGCAACAGTTTCTTCGGTATCTGTTCACTGCGAATGATACCGCCGTGTTATTGTTGCACTTATATAGCATGTTTGTAATGTTCACGTAGGTAATTGTCTGATAATGTTACTTTCTTCGACTGCTGACTGAACAACATTGTTTCAGTCCAATAGAAGCGGTTAGTTTGTAAGTTAAGAGTTTCGTAAATTGTAGTGAAATGATGCCGTTATCGTAATAATGCCATATAGTTAGGATATTAGCGAAATGTCTGGCAGGCGGGAGGATGCAATATAGCGAGAAATTCCGTCACGATTGTACTCTGGTTAACCCTTCTATGAAGTGTACGTATTAATGGCCGGCTCAAAGCTCGGAACGACTTGATTGAGGCAATGAAATATAATAATAAACATATAGGTCAAATTTTTGCGAATGATTAAGCGTTTTGTACAGTAATATCGATTAAAATAATACACATTAAGTCTTAAACGTTAGTATAGTTTAGAAAAATGGACGGCAGGTTACACGCCAGGATGGCACTCGGTCACACTCGGTCACTCGAAGTGCATAAGTAGTAACTGTAGTAAGAATGAAGCTGCTCGAAGTACCTACTTACTAATAAATCAACTAATTAGACAAGCGTTACATAATACTGTATACCTACCTAAAATTTAAACGCTGTTATTTATAAGCTAAACTATAAATTAACGTGATCAAACTTTAATTCTTTAGGAAATGAATTAGCTCTGTCCATCTTCAGGTTGTCTATGACTCTACTAGTTACATACAGGATCAAGGTACGGACCGAGTGCCGTAGTTAAGTTAAATTGTTTAGTCGAATGAATGTCATGAGAAGTGATTATATTGTAATAAGTAATTTATCGATATAAAAAAGGAATCTCATAAAAATATTCCAAGTCATTTATGGTTAGGTAATGTAGATGTCTGTGATGTTTATTGAATATTAGCTTTGTGTTTGTGATAAATGTTTGTTTTTTTGTTTTAATTTGTCACCATGATTGTTAATTTATACCTAAATGTAACAAACGTTTGTAATTATTTTAAGGTAATTATTTTATTAAAGTGTCTAGTTACTAAATATTCCAATTCATTTAGCGTTATTGAAGCTGTCTTTTAAATTATAAAAATATGGACGAATAAATTATTAAAAGAAAAATATTAATGTGAAAATCTTATTTTAAATTATTTACTATAATATGATGTAGGTACGAGTTAATGGTACCTACAACCTAAATGTAATTTATTGTTGTGTTATTTTTAAGGACAATGGTTTAGTTAATTAACTATTTTTATTATGTATTAGGTAATATTTTTGAGTTAATTATCAAATCTTGTAACCGCGTATTGTTTAATTAAAGTTGGAAGTTGGGTAATTTGTATCTTGGTAAAACACGTTTTTGCTACTTATGCCGTTGTAATAGTTATAAAAGTTGCAAAACTTCAAACTATATTTAAGTAGGTATACCTATAGGTAAGCACGATAAGGTTTCTAGAATATTAAAATCGCTAATCTCATTATCTCCAAAGAGGTAGGGTCTCAGTAGTCAGAACGTCCACTGAAGAAAGAACATGAACTATGTTACAAAATTTGATAATTAGGAATTTAGGTCATTTTAATCAGCACTTTAATTTAGGTACCACTGATCTCAGTTTTTCAGGTTAACATTCCAATTACTATATAAGTCAGGTAATGACCAGATCCAATTTAATGTTTCGACGATCTCTTACTAAGATATTATAGTATAAACATTGATATTTCGAATGTGTGAATGTGCTACATTATTGGAAGGTATGTATAACTGGTCGGATACCTCTTCTAACATTATTCATATAACTCACGTTTGTTAATTAATCTATTGTAAATATACCCAATTATAAAAAAAAACTTTCGTATATATAAATGTGTTGTTTTATTTAATATCTGATTTCCAATAATTATTCGTCGATTTGCATTATGCTTTTGCTACGGTAAGTTTGTTCTATTTGCTTTATTTATGTCAGAGTTTTATTAGCAGGCATACTTAGGTACGTTTTACCAGGTTTTACCTGATGATTTGTGACTACCGTCGTACCTTGGTCATCCATTTTTCATTTCTTTATTATAAATGTGAAAGATTGGATGGATAGATGTTTGTTACTCTTTCACGTAAAAATGGCTCAACGGATTTTGATGAAACTTGGCACACAGGTAGATCATATTCTAGAATAACACATAGGATACTTTTTATCCCAAGAAAGGATAACATCCCTCGGGAACATGGGTGAAACCGCGGGGGACAGAGTTTACGTTGTTGAATAAACGTGTTCAAGAGCTTTCCGAATCCATAATTTGGCCTCAGCTGTCATAGGCGTGATATCTACATTGGAACGGAACAAAATTATTAATGTGAAACTTGTGAAAGCTACGACAAGGTAATGACATGAATCGGAATGTCCCCACTGTCGCACACAACTGTCACTTTAGATAACTATGTTCAAGCCTTGTTCAAGCGTGGCTCACGCTGATAGATATCCTTAGTAAGCTGATCTACACTCTGCTTGAAGCATGGGCGGTGTCGGTGTATGTAATCGCAAAATGGGTAAATGTAATGACGTCATCCAAAGGCTTATCCAGGAGGTCATGGGTGTCATCAAGAATGATCCCCCTGGGCAGGCTTTAGCTCGACTAGTGATAATATGGATGATGCCTACATGCAAGAAAAAGGTGTATAAAACATCTAAAGACACTCGAAAAATAGCGAACAAGTTGTAAAGTTCCGCCTTTCTATGATTTTTAATTAGTAATTTAACGACAGAGAGTAGATCTTTTGATTGTTTAAATTTATGACGTCACAAGTATGTACCTATTTCATACAAAACTCCATATAAACCATCGTTTTGACATTTAATAAAATGAAGCTGATTTGATTAGTCAGTCACCATCCCTTTATTTGTTATCGAATTGGAACCTGTTTTCGTTTGGCTAGTTCTCGACTATAATTCAGAACGATCGTGAGCCCTCTCCACAGACGATTTAACCCTCACTTTAGGTATTACACACCTATTCAAAAAACTTGCCCAAAAACCTCAAACTCATTCAAGGAAAAAATTAAAAATAGGTAAATGATGCACGTGCTGACACGTCTCACCATAATATAATTTTAGACTCGCTGACATGAATAATTTACTCAACTTTTTTACTGTCCCATTTAAGGATAATAGTACGTATAACGAACAGCGTGACCACTTTTGGTAGATTTTTGCTTTTTTAGTAGATTAGGTATGAGCTTAAATTATGAACCTTTAGTACTAAATTAGTAGCTAGGTCGAAGAAGAATTTAGTAATTTTGATAATTTATCGGTTTAAACATCGATAACGCGCTCACGTTGACTCGGAACGCGTTTTAAAGTGATCGCTCATATCGGTCGGTTTTAGTGATTCGGAACACTCCCGTCATTTTGGCGGTGGTTGGTTGGTATTTTATTTTACAAGGTTATGTTTTGGTTATGTTTACAAGATTTGTGTACAATTTCATTGTTATAATTATAATTATTCATACAAGTGCAGCTCAAGCTAGACATTCCCTTAGTACCTTCTTTAAACGTAGATTCTTAGATTCGCGCGGAGACCTATAAATAATCTAAGCGTTAATTATCGTCTATCTACCAAAATGAGTGATTACCCCGATCCTGAAGATGAGTTTGAGCTTATGTACGCTGATGAACTGGAATTGATACAAGAGGATGATGAAGCAGGTAAGAATACGTGCACTATTTTAACCAAGATATTTTTTATAAGAGAATAAGTTTTTGATAAACAGAACCTGAAAATGCTGTGAAGTCCTAAACTTCAGCATTCGGTGAAAACTTTATGAGGAAACCATAACACTATGGTAGGTAGTGTACTTTGCAGTGCATGGCTGACTAGCACCCTCAAGTTGAATGTCTGTTGCCAAGAACCTGTTGGTGTTCAGGCAGTTGTACTTGATTGCCAGTTACCATTTAGCCTTTTTGTACTTCACTTGCTATGGTGAGAATGTAAAATTTTGAATGTTTATTCATAGTTAAACAATCTTTTCAACTTTGATTTTAGTAATAAAGCAAATTTTTATTGTATTACAGATACAAACATAGTAAAAAAGAAACCACTGCCAGCTAAAAGGAGCCTTGACTTCTCTAGTCTTAACACTAAGAAGCCCGAGACACAAAGAATCACACACACTGTCACCCCTTCATTAAACAGTCAAATCCCATTAACACCAAATCTACAGCCCTTAGAAAGCTTAACACCAGTTACTGTAACAAATAAAAGAACAGCTGACGATTTGTTTGGTGATATTGGAGATATTGACTTTGATGAAGTAGAGTTGCCAAGTAAAAGACAGAAAACTGAAGAGGAGACTGACTTAGACTTAATAGATAAGATACTCGAAGGAAGGAGACTTAGACAGATATTGGCTGAACCATCCAGTAGGTTGCAAAGTGATGCGAAACCTGTTTATGATATCAAGGAGAATATTTCATTGAATATACCCAGGTAATTTTAGTAAGTTCTGGTTAAGGGAGCGTTCAAGTATTACGTAACGAATTTGGTGGGAGGGGGGGGTCTTGTAAAATGTTACGATGCGTTACAGGGGTGGGAGGGGGTTGGTTTGAAGTACGCGTTACGTAACATTTTCGGTACTTTACGCCACATAACTGTGAATTTTAGGTAAAAATACTCACTTGGTAGTTACGTAACGTTTTACTACGAGGGAGGGGGGGGGGGCTCTATGCATACTCTGGAATAAAATAATACTGTGTTAATAGGGATAGGAAGTATTTCGTATCAGACTTTGAACACTAAAATATGCTTAAGTATTTATTTATAACTTTTTAACCCTTTGAATCGCAAATCATATGGAGTTCTCAAAACTAAACTACATAAAATATAGAATTCCAGGGAATCATGACTCAAGTTATTTAAAAGTAATTTGTATATTGAAATCCATACTAATATTAAAAATGCAAAAGTGTGTCTGTCTGTCATCTCTTCACACTTAAACCACGGAACCGATTTAGATGAAATTTGGTTTAGAGATAGATGGAACCTTGGAGAAGGATATAGGAGAATTTTTAACCAAGGAAAAGATAAGGTCCCTTGGGAACGCATGGGACAGCTAGTAAAGAAATTTTTGACTGAAGTATATTACAAAAGTCACAGATTTAGCCAGCTAAGTCAAAAGCAAGATACTAACCCCTTGGCTTGCGAATGCATAAAAAACATTCCAGGAATCACAATTCAAGTTATTTTTTTTTATCAATAAAATATACAAATTTCAGATGGGCATTTATACCTCTTACAAAATCAGATGGCGAGCGTGTTTACATAAAGCTAGAGTCAGAAGAGTCATGGGATAAGTCACTAGACTCAACCACAGATCAACTTTCCTTACACACCAATTATGTTAGCACTTGGGAGGAAGCCAGAAAGATTGTAAGTATTTAAGCTTCAGAGTTTATTTCTATTTTAATGTTGATGAGCTATAACTGAAGGTTGAGCTGGTTACATTGCTTCTGGGGAATTAAGCCTATTTGAATCTTTAAAATGGAGAAAAATAAACCATTCCAATATTTTTTTGTTACAAGCTATCTATACTAATATTATAAGAGGTAAAGTTTGTGAGATTGTAGGGGGTAACCTCTGGATCTACTGAACCGATTTTGAAAATTCTTTTACCAATACAAAGCCACATTATTTGTGAGGGTCATAGGCTATATATTAACCCGAAAAATTAAAAGATCCCACGGGAACGCGGGTGAAACTGTGGGGTCAGCTAGTGGGATATAAAATATACTGTTTAAATATCTTGTATTATACTTAATTTTGACGAAAATCTATTATATATAATATGTAGGATTTCCGCCCCCTAGAGATCTTATCTTTTCCTGGGATAAAAAGTATACGGGTAAAGAAATCTTTATTCTCATAAGAAATACAATTTCACTAACATGAGAACTTATAAATAAATTAATAATAAATTAACAGAGTTCACTTATTAAATTCGAGGGCGTGCATTATTATTACTGAATTACATAGGTAAGTATTTAGAACAATAGATCTAATTATGATTAAAAAATATATATATAATAATATATTGTCGGGTAGTTTGTATCATAACAACAGACGAAGACGGCTCACACACACACAGTTGTACCGATCCAGCAAACAAAAGGGTTGCGGCCATCACTTGAGTTAGCGAAAATAGATGTGACATATAGCAAAGTATCCTATGTTTTATACCAGGATATGATCTACTTGTGTGCCAAGTTTCATCAAAAAAATGCCCAACGGCATACAAATTACAAAAATTAAAATTTTGTATACATTTTACAATGCAATTATTGTATTGTATCCTTCATAGGAAAATTGGCTACAACCCTATTGTGATTTAAATAATACCATTGACATGTTCTATATTCCAGTTAGAAGACAAACAGCAAGAGCGTGTAAACCAAGAGGCTATGTCTCAGCCACTACCGGATATGGATATGGATATCGACAGTACAAAACTGTGGGTGGACAAGTACAAACCTAATTCATATGTTGACCTATTATCTGAGGAACCAGTCAACCGGGCGTTGCTGCATTGGTTGCATTTGTGGGATAAAGTATGATATTTTTTTTGCTTTACCATATATAAATAAATATCCTGGGTCATTTTTTCACACACAGATATCTGATCCCAAACTAAGCATTGTAATATGGAAACCAGATAACTGAAATACTACATATACTACTTTTTTTGTTGTAAATACATACTTAAATAAAATACACACAGGACAAACGGACAATACACACAAATGTCTGTCCTCAATGAAAATCTACAATTAGTTAAAAGGCTGGCGATAAAGTAAAGTGGTATGTAATGAAACCAAAAGCTATATTGTTAAAATAAATAAACTTATAAGAAACTGCACAAAAAAGAGAAATGCACTATCGACAAAAATCTAACCTAATTTTCAATGTTACAGATAGTTTTCAAAAAGGAAGTAAAAACTAAAGAGCCACAACAGCGCACGAGTTTCATGAAGCGCACGGGTCAGTTTCAGTTGACCAACAAGTGGAAAGGCAAGCGGGAGGCAGAGCCCGAAGTGGATGAGGATGGTAGGCCTCATCACAAGGTGGCACTGCTATGTGGGCCTCCCGGGGTCGGGAAGACTACTCTTGCACATCTACTGGCAAGGTTAGCGGGTGAGTTCGGTGTTCAAGTAACATTTTATACAGGTGTCCAGTAAGAACTCAAATATACCTTTATTAAATAAACTCATTACATGTATTTTTAATCGATTTGATTTGACAATTTAATTAATGAAAAATACTAACGCTCGGTTTGGAAGGTTGCTTTTGCTGAGAAGAGCCGGCAATAAACTCAACAATTACTCTTTTTAAAAAAGAAAATTAGACCTATTACATTTAATAATTATTTATATAGTCTCACTGATAATTTATGTGTGTTATGGCGGCAAAAAAGGAAAAAGAAATTGAAATTCAAAACGAGTGATTTAGTAAACAACAAACTCAAGCAGACCAGCCCCCACAAGCAGTACCTGTTCACAAGTATGGCGCGTGAAGAAGAAGTACGGCAAAATTAGGGGGAGATAGGTGGGTGGGTCATCTACCAAATATACAAAAATCACCTCAGTAAATAGGTTACTATTTTCAAGATAATTCGATATATCTCATCAATATCTAAAATGCAATAATCAATATTTTTGAATTTTAGATATTAAATACATATATCGAAAATGGTGACACTTTTACTTGAAAATATAGGCCACTAAGGAAGTGTCTTCGGCCAAATATTGAACTTGAATTAATTGTTGTTGCAGGTTACAGACCTGTGGAACTGAATGCATCCGATGAGCGCAGTACTGAAGCGTTTCGTACGGCGTTGCAGAGTGCTACTCTCATGAGGTCGGTCATTGACGCTGAGAAACGACCCAACTGTCTTATACTAGGTATTACTTTGAATCACTTATTTTTTACATTGTGGCTAGTGTTTTAAGTTTGAAGTTGCGTATGGCAAAATATTAAAGACTAAAGACAACATTTAAAACAAGACACTGATCAAAGTTTTTATAAGAATAAATTCAGTAAATTAAATTCAAACGCAGAACCCATGTAAGTAATAATCGTCTGTATGCTATTCAAATAGAGTTTAAAATACTATGTAGATGATGAGAAAAAAGAGAGCTACTCGAGTCAACTTTAAATGAAAATGATTAATGACTGACAGACTTTTTAAATGTAAAACAATATTGAGCAGTTTTTGTTGTCTTGTTGCACTCACTTTTCTTTAGGATAAGCTTGATGATGTGGCCGAAGGTCACGCAAAGCCGATATGGGAAATGGCTCTCAAGTGCAGCTGTCGGAACACCGATAGGTGCTTGGCGTGCTAGCCAGCCAGTCGGGTACTACAAAGTACCCTACCACCGTGCTATGGTTTCCTCACGATGTTTTCTTCATCGAATACTTAAACTCATTCGAACCCACGACCTCCGCCGCTTAAACCCATTAATTACAATAGATTAAATGTAATTACAGATGAAATAGACGGCGCACCTCTGCCGACAGTAGAATTATTAGTGAAATGGTGCACATCTTCTGGTAGTGAGACAGGAAAGAAGAAGGCTAAGTCACAACCACTGCGGAGGCCTGTTATAGCTATTTGTAATGATTTGTACGCCACTGCGTTGAGGCCTCTTAGGTAAGTGTTTACATTGAAGACTTGTTGTTCCAGAGCAAAAATAAAATAAAAAACTAATTTTATAGATATATATTTTGGTATTATTAATCGAGAAGTATATACAAATGCTTAGAGATGTTTCAATTATTTTACATATATAGTAAATGGGTTAATTCTACAATTATATTAACTAATATTTATCGTCATTTAAAATGGCAATTTTAATTTGGCAGCGCATAGAAATAGAGTCCAAGATCCTTTTGTAGTTCTTTGCATCATTGCGAGAACGAATCTTTTTGTGTGTGTTTCTCGTATTTGGCATTTTGGCGCTTTTCGTTACCCGGCTCCTAGAGCGACCGCACCTCTCCCCCAGGGCCGTTACTATATGATATACTATACTTAGTACATACAGTATGAAACACAAACATTTTCCGAGCTAAGTACCAAGATATCAAAAGTTTTGTAGAGTTATTATTAATACAGGTAGGCGAAAAATATAGAAGGCCCTGACGGTTTTCCAGCCAGTTTCTTTAAACACACTGCTAGTAGCATATGTAAGCCACTCTTCATAATCTTAATATATATAAATCTCGTGTCACAAAGTTTGTCCGGGCTAATTTCCGAAACTACTACTCCGATCTTGATAAAACTTGGCACACCATGTGCAGTTCGATCCAACTTGAGAGATAGGATAGTTTAAATCTCAAATTATAGTCGCAATTTTAATTTATTGCTAATTATTTGTCTGTTATTATTTGACAGTCGCAATTATCTGTTAACTCCAAATGATTCTAACAGATGTCGATACCTTTCGACTGGGTTGAGTAAGTAATCAATAGATGGCGCTGCTATGGTAAATCTACGAACGTGTCATACATATAAGCTACATTTTAACAGCATAATTACCACGTGTTGTTGACGCTATAAAATTAATTAAATTTATTTTGTAGTGAACGAAATACCGTATAATTCAGCTAATTATTTGTCTGTTATTATTTGACAGTCGCAATTATCTGTTAACTCCAAATGATTCTAACAGATGTCGATACCTTTCGACTGGGTTGAGTAAGTAATCAATAGATGGCGCTGCTATGGTAAATCTACGAACGTGTTAACATAGATCAATATGGCCCTTTACAGCATATAATTTAAATGAATATTTCCGAAGATATTACAGATTTAAAATGCAGGGACATAGCGGTCGCGCTATAACTGGAAAAAACGAATCAGGCAAAATCGTGTAGTCCACGCGGGCGAAGCTGCGGGCGGAAAGCTAGTTTACAATAAATGCTTACACGAGGGCACGTTCCCTGAGATATGGAAAAGGGCAAATATCACGCCTGTGCACAAAATATGCTCAACACATGACATTGAACAATACCGGCCCATATCAATACTGTCGACTTTGTCAAATTTTTTTGAAAAACTGGTACACAACGAAATCTATCCTACTTTGCATAATGCTATCATTCCTGAGCAGCACGGTTTTGTTAAGCGTCGATCCACGGTATCCAATCTATTAATTTTTGCCAACCATCTTTTTGAAAATGTTGACAAACGTGTGCAAGTTGACGCAGTATATACAGACTCCAAGAAGGCATATGACAAGGTCGATCATGAGATACTTCTGCACAAAATCGCATTCAATGGAATCCGTGGCAATCTTCTTCGTTGGTTCTCATCTTACATACAAAACCGAACGCAAAAGATCGTGTTGAATGGTTATCAGTCTGAAACTATACACGTTACATCAGGCGTCCCACAGGGATCGATCCTAGGACCACTTCTGTTCATCCTGTTAATTAACGACTTCAAAACATGTTTCAAACACTCCAAATTTGTTATGTACGCGGATGATTTGAAAGCGTTTAAATCGGTTTACTCTGTTGAGGACTGTCTGCTATTTCAGGAGGACCTGGACAGGCTTTCAGCATATTGTGTTCTGAATAAGTTGCAACTTAGTATTCCTAAATGTAATTATATTCGTAAGAAAAAAGCGTTATGTCTAGTAGAAGTTTAAAGGAGTAATAGGGAATGTGCACGTGACTTCAAAATAGACGATTTTTTAAAATGTAATTTTTATTGTTACAAAAACATACCAACCTAATTATTTTCAAAAAAATTCATGATTTAATAGTAAAAATTTTTATCATCAAAAAGTGTCTGTTTTTAAATTCCCTTGCAAATTTCCAAAACGCCCCGTGTACAAATCGTGAGTACCTAATCGTGACGTCACTTTTACACTCGACCACAGAGTTTGTAACCGCTACGCTTAAATTTATTATAATTTATAAGTTTTCTGTGCTTTTCCATGGTAATAAACTGATTTTCGTAACTTTTTTTTATTTATTTATTTAGGGACAAAAAACGGTTACAAGATAGATAATATACGACATACAAATGGAATAAAATTTTGACAATATTGCAACCTACAACATCATCCGCAGATAAAACAGGAATATATATCACTACACTAAAAATAAAATAGTCATTGACCACAATTATACTCTAGGAAGTACTGTTTTGGCTAACGTCACTACGGTTGATAGTTAGTTTAAGACCTTGGAGTTCGGCTGGAAAGTAAGCTTCACCTGAATCTGCATATTGAGAGCATAGTTAATAAAGCCTTAAAAATGTATGGTTTTGTGATGAGGTCTTCCACTGAATTTAAGCGACCTTCTACCTATAGTATTTAGTTTTTAGTTTACTATGTAGGTAACTAATGCGGGTTATAATTTTTTATGTATTTTTGTATTACTTTAAGAATTTAATTGTTAAACATTTGAAAAAAAGCCAATATAGTCAGATGGTCCAAAAATATTTAAAAAATGTAACCTTGCTGAGTTTTTTGCCGGTTCTTCTCAGTTGAAGGCTGACTTCCGAACCGGTGGTAACTTCTGTAATTCGACCTTCATAAGTGCCCTTCTAGGCCCTCATTCGCTTACAGTTGGAATACGCTGTCCCTATTTGGAACCCCTTCTATTCAAAATATGTTGACGAAATCGAAAAAGTCCAGCGCAAGTTCCTTCGATCCATGCACTATAGATGCTTTAGGACTCGGTTGTCATACTCACAGCTTTTAGACAAGCACAAGCTCCCCACTCTTGAGGCAAGTCGTATATACTTACAAGCTAGCGTTTTGCATGGCATTATTCATAATAGTTTTGACTCGATTGACCTCACGAGCCAATTATGCTACGTAGTGCCTCGTACTGTTAACATACGTAATACTCGTGCAGAAACCCTCTTTGCAGTAAGCACCTGTAGAACTAATACTGGATTACGCAGCCCTATACGCCGGATGGTTGAGTCATACAATTCTAATCTTATGAATGTTGAAATTTTTGCATGTTCCAAGTGGAAGTTTAGGAAAGATGCAATTCATCAATTACACAACGTAGTTTAATGTTGATTTTTTAATTTTCATTTCGTCCCTCTTTGTTTCTTTTTATTTGGCATTTTATTAATTCTTTGCTTTATTATTATCTAAGTTTTTTGTATTTATGTACATTAAGCCACTAGTGGCACCTTTTAATTATATATTCCTGTTTTATCTGCGGATGATGCTGTAGGTTGCAATATTGTCAAAATTTTATTCCATTTGTATGTCGTATATTATCTATGTTGTAACCGTTTTTTGTCCCTAAATAAATAAATTTAAAAAAAGTTACTAAAATCAGTTTATTACCATGGAAAAGCACAGAAAACTTATAAATTATAATAAATTTAAGCGTAGCGGTTACAAACTCTGTGGTCGAGTGTAAAAGTGACGTCACGATTAGGTACTCACGATTTGTACACGGGGCGTTTTGGAAATTTGCAAGGTAATTTAAAAACAGACACTTTTTGATGATAAAATTTTACTATTAAATCATGAATTTTTTGAAAATAATTAGGTTGGTATGTTTTTGTAACAATAAAAATTACATTTTAAAAAATCGACCATTTTGAAATCACGTGCATATTCCCTATTACTCCTTTAAACTTCTACTAGACATAACGCTCTTTTCTTACGTGATGATTTCTACCATTCACTCACAGGCCAGTGTCGCAGATAATACAGGTGGGCGGCGTGTCTGTGGCTCGTCTGTCGGCGCGGCTGCGTGTGGTGTCAGTGTGTGAGGGAGTGCGTGCGGGCGCGCGGGAGTGTGCGGCGCTGGCGACGCGCGCGCTTGGAGACGTGCGCGCCGCCGTGCACCTGCTCAGCTTCATCAGAGCCAGAGACAAGGCACAGGTACATATAATACAGAGTTCATTTAACAAAAAGGCGATGATAGCTCAGTGGTAGTGACGTCGGATACCGCGGCGAAGGTCGTGGGTTCGAATCCTACAATGAGCTTGGGCTTTGGGTGAAGGAAAACATCGTGAGGAAACCATAGCACGATGGTAGGGTACTGATGTAGTATACCGACTGGCTGGCTACCACCCTCATGTTGAAAATCTGTCGCCAAGCATCGGTGTGTTCTGACAGCTGCACTTGAGAGCCATTTCCCATCTAGGCTTTGTGTGATTACCACTTCGGCCACATCATTACTTACCATGGTGAGATTGTGGTAAGACACAAGCTTATGCAGAATTAAAAAATATTTCCAGTTAACCATGAAGGACGTGGAAAACGCAGCGATAGGCACGAAAGACTGCAACAAGAGTGTCATGCAAGCTCTAAGCGCCATCTTCACTATAAATGATAAACACCCCGAGTCCGTGATGAAGACTGTGCAGGCCGCCGGTGAATATGATAGGTGGGTTAAAATAAAATAAAACAAGACATGACTTTTAAATTACTATTCTATATTGAAATACAGGGGCTATTTAGAAGACGAACTAGTTTACGCCCCGCGGAAACACACGCGCGCTTTCTATCACTGGAAAAAAAAATCGGAAAAGTACAATCATTTCTGCACCCAAACTTTACATCTTAAGACTCGTGTACACTAAGTCACAAACGGACCGACATGTTGCGGAAGATGTTGCACGACAACTACGTGAATATCCCTAGAGACAATGCCGTGGAACATTTTGCACGTCACAGTAGTCAAAGCTCGAATACACTAGGGGACAATCGGAGCGACATGTTGCTCGACAACTACGTAAACGTCCTGAGAGACGTAATGTACAGGTAAAATGTTGCGGCACACTTTGCAACGTTGCAGCAACACGTAGATTGAGTGTTGCTGCAACGTTGCTAAGTGTAACAAAATGTCTCCTAGGGTATCAGAGGCTTCAGTGTTTATAGAAATGTCGCCTGTTTATAGAAATGTTGAGGAACTTGTTGCGGGACACTTTGTGACGTTGCAGCAACTCGTAAATTGAGTGTTGCGTGCGCGTCATGTTGCGGGACAAAATGTCCCCAATTGTATCCGAGGCTTTATGGTATAAATTGTTTGAGTGAACAAAAATAATGTAATTACATTTAATTTCCATTACAGAATGGCAGAAGGTATATTCGAGAACTATTTGTCAGCGCGCGTCGATGCTCGCCTTTTTATAGCGTGTGAAACGTTATCATGGTTACGACTCTACGACTCAATATATTCGTGGACGTTGCGTAATCAGAACTATTCTTTATATGGTGTCTTACCATTGTGTATAGCGAGGTGTTACAAAGTATTGGCTTCTAGAACACCACAGAGGTTGAAGTTTCCTACTCAAGCTCAAGAGGTAAGCTTTGTTTGAACGAAGTTCTTTTACGCGACTTACAGTAAGACTGGCAGACATCGTCACGTAAGAATCAGCGTTATGCCAGTACCAGGGTCTTAGAACTTTAAAGAAGTAATTTGTTGTTGATAGTATTAGTGAAAAGAGGCAATATATTATTAGTTATCAGAATTACTGTCTACTAATATTGTTAACTAGTTGCTATGCCACCAATCGTATTGATTCTGTCACTTCTTTTTATTTTGGCAGACAAACAGTTCTTTATTCTCATATGAAAAATTTACCTCTTTAAATATCTTAGAGTCTAATGTATGTTGTACTAATAATACCTAGTGTGCTGTGCGTGAACTATTCGGTGAAAAATACTGTAGAACATTTTTGTTTAACCTTTTTGAAACTTACAATTCTACTATGATAAGTACATCTATAAAAAAATATATAAAAGTAGGCGAGCAATGATTGTCGTAGCACTGGTAGCTTTGGAGCTCACAGCCTGTACCAACTTAGTTAAAAAAAAGGTGAAAAACTTCGTCCCTGACGGGGTTCCCTGACCTGAAAAGTTTTTATTTTTCTAAATGCTGTGGATTTGCCGGATTCGCCCTTTCTTTTTAAGGGTTCCGTACCCAAAGGGTAAAAACGGAACCCTTATTACTAAGACTCTACTGTCCGTCTGTCTGTCTGTCTTTCACCAGACTGTATCTCATGAACCGTGATAGCTAGACAGTTGTGTATTTCTGTTGCCGCAATACTAACAAATACTAAAAACTACGAAAGGACATCGTTCAAAATGGCCCCAGAACCAATAGGCATGAGATTTGCACCATAATTGTTTATATATTTTATTATATTAGTTGCAAATATCTATATCCAACGGACAAGCTGCCTTCCAAAATGATTTTTTAAAAGTATTGTAACTGTGAAAATATAACGTGACTATAACATAAAAGAATATTTAAAATAAAGAATTGGCTTAAAGGGTTAGATACCAAGCCAAAAAAAGAAAAAAAAAGGATTTACGGTAAACATGATGGCGTAGTCGTTACAATACTTTTAAAATATCATCTTGGAAGGCAGCTTGTCCGTTGGATATAGATATTTGCAACTAATATAATAAAATAAATAAACAATTATGGTGCAAGTCTCATGCTTGTTGGTTCTGGGGCGAATCGTGTATGGACGCTGAGCAATGTCCTTTGTACGGAACCCTCGGTGACATCTTTGAATCAATAAATTATTAAAATAAACTGTTTACAGATGTACCGAAAAAAGACTGAATTGGACAGCATAGTATCTTCAGTGTGGAAAGGCAGTGCCCCATCGGTATTTAAAACACGAACTGCCTTGCAATTGGACGTGATACCACTGTTGCCATACTTATTAGGTCCAACACTGCGATCTGCAAACGTGCAGGTAAACTACCTACTTCTTTTTAAACTCTTGGATAATTTTGTGTATGAACACAATCTCACCATGGTAAGTGATGATGTGGCCGAAGGTGGTAAGGACATAAAGATTAGAAAGAAACTGGCTCTCAAGTGAAACTGTCGGAACAAACCGATAGCTTAAACAAAATAGCTTGTGAAGCGAGCAATTCATGCAAATGCGTTCTTGTCATCGACAAACTCAGAAATTTTATACCTAGTACCCTTTCAAAACATACCTTTTGGTTTAACTAACTTTTTAAATCCATACCCAGATGGTTCATAAGTGCTTGTGAAGGCATTTGGATGAATCTTCTTTCTTTCTCCTGTCCTTATCCCAAGCTAGGTGTGGTCGGCACAACATGTTTTCCTCTTCCACTCCGCTCTCACTAGTTGTCCTAATACTCACACCTTTCATAAACATATCATTCTTCACACAGTCCATCCATATCTTCTTCGGCCTTCTTCTATCTCTATATCTATTCACACTCATACACAGTACTCTTTTCGTTAAATGTTTTTCATCCTTCCTCATTACATGCCAGTCTATTGCCTTTCAACTTTTCAGTCACTGGCACTACTTTCAAATTTGGATGAATAAACATTTCATTTCATTAAGGAAATAGTTGTTACTATTATATCCTTAAAATAGTAAATATTGTCAGTTGTGCAGTGAGAACGAGCGTAAAGCGTTACGCACGTGTGCGGGCGCGATGTGCGAGTACGGGCTCCAGTACGTGCAACAACGCACGCCCGACGGACTGTACGCGTTCGTGCTCGAGCCTGACCTATATAAACTTGCCTTCTTTGGTAAGTTACTAAAAAAACGTCTAGGCTATAAATTATCAACGTTTATTTGCTACTGACATTATGAAGTATAATATCTATAATTCTAACAAAATTTTAATCCCACCTGATGGTAAGTGAATACGGTGACATTAGGAATAGATTGGTACCTATTCCTGGTGGATTGCCAATGTGCTGTACACCTTATTACAATGCCTTAAAGGCAACTGGCTTTCAAGTGCAAGAGCCGAAATATGCCAACAGGTGCTTGGTGACAGATATTTTAACTTGAGGGTGGTAGCCAGCCAGTCGAATATAAATGTCTTAAAAATAATAATAAGTTTTACAAAGTACAAAAAGTTTCATATAAAATAGTTTGTGAAGCAATTAATTCAAATGCGTTCTTGTCATATGCGAAATCATATATTTTACCCTTTCATACATTACTTTTGTTTCACTAAATAAATCTATATACAGATTCTTGAATTTAATGTAATAAAATGATTTAATGTGTTTACGTATAGGGAGCGAAGAGCGCGTCCGTCCGCCTCCCGCGGTTCGGCAAGCTATAGCGCGCGAACAACAGTTGGAAATAATTAGAAGAAGCGACGAAATGGTATGTTAAATACTCTAATACGAGATTTACTTGGCTACTGGCTCTCAAGTGCAATAGGGTATTTGACTTCATTGAAAATATAAATAAAACTGTTGTTAGCTTAATAGTAAGTATTTTTCTAAACGTTTATTTTAAAGAATCTTTGATTTGACACAGGCAGGAAGAGTGAACAACAAAATTCAACCTAATAAGTCTAAGAATAAAGATCATAAAGATGAGAACAAAGAAACCCGCCTTCCAAACCACTTGCAAAGGTTGAAACCTAAAGAAGTTGTCAAGAGTGCTCCTCAGGTATTTATTTTTTCTTTTATGGTTCTTGTAGTCTTCACTTTCCCTTAAAACAATACAGTTGTTATAGCTTATTTCCTTAAAAATATTATAGAGTTTTATTCATTCGTGTCATAGTAAATCCCAGATAGGATTAACAACGCTCTTGAAAATTTTAATACAAATAGTCTACTGTTTTTTTATATAAAATAAATCCATGAAGCAAATTATTGTTACAACAATATTTAAAATTTTATTTTTTTTATGTATTTTTGTATTAATTTAAGTATAAAATTGTTGTTAACATTTGAAAATAAAGCCAATAAAATTGTCAAATGGTCCAAAAATATTTAAAAACTGTAACCTTGCTGAGTTTCTTGCCGTTTCTTCTCAGTTGAGGGCTGACTTCCGAACCGGTGGTAGCTCTGTAATTAGACATTCATAAGTGGCCCTCCTAGGGCCTAAACTGAATAAATGGTTTTGATTTTGAGCCGCATCTGTTTTTAGAAAATACTTTAAGTAGATTCAAGCAATTTTAAAAGTATACATTCGATCGAAGCTTTCAATGACACTTCACGCACACATACATACATATTTATTTTTTGGTAATAGTAAATCTAAAAAAATGCATGTCTAGACGACACAGATTCCATAGTATACCTACCATATTTTCATAAATATAAAGTATAAATAACTATTTCACCCCTGCACAATTAACCAATTTTACCGGACATTTCACTTAAAATAAAACATTGCTCAGAAAAAAGATACTTCAATACAATAACACATGGTTCACAAACGATTAACACGAAATAAAGCCAAAACAATACCACCAACCAATCAACGTTCAACATTGAATCAAGATAACAGAACTAGAGTGCACCATCACAATATAAGCAAACACGCCAGCTAATAGCATTCCGTAGTGGTGTGTGCGAGGTAAAGGAGCTCGTTACCCGCTGAATGGACGCCAGATTGAAGTTTACACGCCTGATGGAATATATTAACGTTCTGCGATTATGGAGCCCGCGTTTGGTGGGCCGTGTTTCTTGACGTTATTTCAAGTGGAATAAAAATGCAATAGTACATGTCAAAGTCAAAACCTTTTATTCAGATTAGACATTAGGAGGGCATTTATGAAGGTCGAGCTATGGAAGTTACCACTGGTTCGGAAGTCTTCAACTGAGAAGAACCGGCAAGAAACTCAGCAAAGTTTTATAGGTTATTTTTGGGCCATCTGACTTAGCTTGTTTTTGATCCAAATATTTAACAATTTTATACAAAATGTATTCTATGCTGTGGAACTTAGATGTGGTACTTGTGTAACGGCAGGCTATAATGTATGATTTTTAAGACAAGTAAAGAGAGAATATCTTGGGTTACCAAGAGAATATCACGGTGCAAGTATTTAAATTGCCAATTTTAACAGCTGGTGTATTTTTTACGTATTATTTGTTTTAAATAATTGAAAAGGCTATCTTAATGTGTCACGTAGTGATGGTGTGCTAGTGTGCAACAGCAAATGGCAGGAAAATTGCGTTAGGTTAATATCTTGAAAAACAATCATAGATTCTTTATCTTTAACACAACATTAATGTATAGCCTAAGATTAATTAAAAGTACCATTATAATAGTCTGATAATAACAGAACCGTAACGTGGTGCCGAAACACGACATAGTCTGGAGAGAGCACTCTGCGAATCTCGCTAATTAAAACTGTGTTTGCTAAATCCGCATCGCGTATTGTGAGAGCGTGAAAGCGCTCCACAGAAACTTGTCATAGATTAACAACATTCATTATACAGACTGTGCTTTCTGCCTGGTATTTTTGAATGATAACTTTTTAAATTGGTCTTGATAGACGTTGTAAAAAGTACGTCTACTAAAAATATATTTTTTTATCCACGTGGATTTTGTGTTTGCCGATGGCTAAACGTTGCCATTGCCATTTTCCTCCAATTTTGAATTTACGTAGAGCCAGAATAGCGGAGTAAGAGCAATGGATTTTGTATTTTTGCATACACTTGATGGTCATAATATGCAGATAAAAAGTATTTTGCTCATTTATATATCTAAATAGAACAAAAACGATAAAAACACTATAAACAGACTAAATTAGAAATAGGACACGGAATTTAGATCGCAGTCTATAGGTAACGTTTCCAAAAGACTATGCGACTTAGATGTATAGCAACGCTTATTTATTGACCGAAGTACCATCTCTTAGGTCTCCGGAAGAATACATTCAAAACTAAACAATATTGAGAATTTAAATGTATCAAAATAAACGCCTCACTGCGACAATTAATCAGTAGGCATAAATACCCGGTATTAAAAGACTACTCGCTCGTTGCGTCTAAACTCGGTAGCGCGAAGTCGCGTAATCACGGCAATCTTCCGACGAGAGGTCACACAAAAAGAAATAATTAACCCATCCGCGACGCGACACTTGTCACTGTCGCGTCGTGTCAATTTTAAACGTAGAAATGGTAACGTATCTGTGTGTTTTATATTCTTTGTATGTTTAGACCATAGTTTGGGTTTTTATTCGCAACTCTTGATGAATGAACTCTTGATATGTGTGTAATTTAATTTGCGTGTCTTTAAATATTGAGTAGTACATTTGATGGGTTTGGACGCCATATTGATTTGACGTATTTGTGTACTGTTGAGTAAATAAATAACCACTTTTATGCCACAGTTTCATAAATTACTACAATATAAGTATATAGGACCATTTTTTTGAAGTTTTGGAACGAAGTTCCTTATCGCGCGTTGTGAATGTGAAAGGTGGCTAGACGGAAAATTTGTCACGACACTTTTAGTGTCAGTTGTCGGGTCGGGTCGGGTAGGGTCGGGTGATAGTTGCTGTCACCCGACCAACTGACTCTAAAAGCTGTGCGGCGTGCGCATGTTTCTCTGTCTGTCTCTCTCTCTCTCTTATAGAAAGCAAGCCAGATATTTTTTTTTCATTTCTATTTATATATATTTTCTATTTATATATATATATATATATATATATAATTTTTTTTTCATTTCTATTTATAAATATACCGGGTGATTTTTTTTACCGTCTTGATAATAACATGGTGTGTTATGTTTGTGGAATAGAATCTATGGACGTTAATATTTGTGTACTAGCATTTCGGTTATTAAAGTTCAGAAAATCCAATAAAATACATAAAAAGATAACATTCTACACGGCGCGGCGGCGCGTGCGTAATAGTAAATAAAATAGGTGCCTACACTGCCTATTACTACCAAGAACGGGATCGCGCATGAATGAAGTGCGAGCGAAATAGATAGCGTCAGTACCTACGCATTTCTACCGTTGCGGTTTAACAAACTGTTATTTTAGAGATTTCGATCTTCCCTTCATACTTTTAAGGGCCTAGGACCATCTAACATGCTGTAGTTGTGTTACATGTTAAACTTTATCATTACTCATAACATTATTTGTCAGAACGAATAAAATAGTTGATACCTACAAGATTATACGTTAACTACAACTACAACATACTAGGCGTATTTAAAAGATTGAAATCAACTTATTTACAAATTACACTGATTAATGACAAAATTATTAAGTAGGTAGGTACCTTTTAGCGATATCGCAGTAATTGTTCAAAGTGTCCACCGTTTCTCTCGTTTGTTAAACTACGAAGGGTGTTTCTATCACTTTTTAAAATATTAAAAGCGTCTATTATGCGATGTTTTAACACACTGACACTGCGAGCTTCTTCAGTGTACACCAACCGTTTTAGTTCGGCCCACAAATAAGTCCAAAGGGGTTAGGTCTGGCAGTTCACAGGTCCCCCGCGACCTATCCACCTGCCACTGAACTGACTGTCCAGATACTCGCGCACCGATCTTTTGTAAAGGGCTGGACAGTTGATACGTATTCAAAATCAAAGTAGTGCTGGGAATTTGCGGATCCGGAATAACCTGCCGGCGAAGAGATTGAAGATGTTATGGTTCTGTATACATTCGCCTTGCACCATCTAAGCTTTCACCAGACATGATATAACACTGCACCATTGCTAAATACTCTACATTGTTGTATTCCTACATGTTTACGGTAATATCACAGCGAGCGCGAGCGACCGAAGGTAATGTAAACAATGCGAATAGATGACGTAGGTAACAAACACGACGTCACGGAATGCCTAATTGCAGGCGACTGCGCGGGCGGCGGGCGGTGGATGGTTGGCGGGCGGCCGGGCGGGGGGTGAGGAATGACGGAATTCGGGATGCGTGTGCCTACCTGCGCCGACGGCGGCCGGCGAGAAGGGACGCCCGGCGGGTGCGAGTGTGCTTGAGAGAGAGTTGTAGGCATTTGTAGCGAAATCATTCATAAAATTTGTCGCGCGTTTATAAGGGTAACTATGTTTACGGTTTTGGATTATTTTAATTTTTTTTTTTCGAATTTATATTTTAAATCTTTTAATGTGCAAAATAGAGTGTAAATGAGTAGTGTATATTGGTAGAATAATTTCAGACTATGTTAGTAAAATAATTAAATAAATAAAGTAACTATGCCATAGGCTTCTATTCCATTTACCTATCACGCCCAATTTTTTTCAAGACGGTAAAAAAAGTCACCCGGTATATATATATATATTTTTTTTTATAACTTCGTTCCATCCGGGTGTCCCTTGACACCTCTCAAGTTTTTTTTTATTTTGTGTAGTAGATCTAGGTCTAAAGTTTCGCCAAAAATAAATTATTATTCTATTTTCTTAAAACTTTATTTGATGTTTAAATTATTTCCTACCTTAATCTCAAATGACATCTTCCATTACTCAGGAAGTCCATCAAAAAATCTGCCGTAAATCAAAAGTGCTTCTCAAATAATGAGTGTCAAAATGCAAAAGTTGTTTTTTTAATTCCCATTAATGACGTGGTACTCCAACCAACAATTTTCCGTCAATACCCCCAGTATAAAGGGTATTCAGTAGGCGGACTAGATCGTCCATGTCTTGGTCTCGAAACTACGTGGTTTAAAGTAAGTTAGTCGTTAGACTACCCAACACATGTATTCGATACTAACGATTTTTTTTATCAAAAAATATGTAATTTTTATAAAATTATATTTTTCCCAATAAAAACGTATGGTAGTAATTTATGATCTAAGGTATATTTCGTCATTTCCGCCAGACTAAGTCATCGTGCCTGGAGACCGCGGTCCAACTGTACATGTTGGAAGCTTGTATATTATGCAGATCGCTTGTAGAACTTCCTTAGCGCGATGTAGAATTATGGCGCCATCTATCTTGGAGTAGCGTGAACTATATTTGTGTTATAGATAAATCATCTTCAAAATGAATTTATTTTTAAAAATACCTTTGTCCAAAACATTAACTGGTTTAATATGCAAAATTGCAAAATTCGACTCAAACATACTAAAGAGCGTACACGCAACAGAAGTGAAATTATAGTTCTCTCGTTTCCTCTAGCCAAGTGGGTACCTAATTTCTATCCTACTTGCATCAGTTTCGTCTCCTTACACTCTTTTCACTCTAGGTTTGACCTTGAAGTCTTACTCGCCCGAAGAAATCTCACTTAAAAATCGAATGTTTTATTTAAAACTCTTATAAGTTATTCTACTGTTTGTATTCTACTGTTAGTATCGGACGGACAGTAAGTCCCCTTCGTAAATACAATAACTAATCACAATAAAAGGGTTGTGGCCGACTCTCTATTAAAAACTCGGTAAGAATACCAACGGAGGGTTGATTTAAGCGCAACGTACACAGGAACCTAATAGGAAGATAACCAAATTGTTTATGGCGGTGTGTTGCCTGCTTTTTTTTGGTATACGTATTGATGGGTTATTATAACCTATTACATATATGTGTGTTTATACATAAATACATATTATAGACTATATGGGCCTTACTTATAAAACGCTATTCAACTAAAATACTTTTAAATGGTCACGTAATTAACGTCACATTGAACCTTCAATGAGTGAAAGATCGATAAATATGTGACGATTTAAATATTGTTTAATAGCGTTTTATGTTGCTTATGTAATTATGTATGTAAGATGTAACACAAAAAAAAACTGTGGAGATATAATTTTTGAGGTCATAATTATATTTTCTTTCTATTCAAATGTTAAATCATTAGCCATAAATTTCGCTATATCAATATCCTAAAGCGTGGACTGGTGTACGTTGCGCACTAATGTCATTTTCCTCAAACTTTTTCTCATTTCTCCCAGCTAATGGATGACGCCGTCGGGCGGCGGGTTGCGTCGATTCATTGCCTTATTTGTTATTACTAATTTTAATAATAAAATTTTGAAATATGATGGTACGATTTTAAATTAAAAATGTTAAATTTCGTGAGAATATTTGCATGCTATGCAGATAGTAAGATTGTGTTGATGTTAAATCTAAAAATCCTTATGCAGAAAAAATAAACAGCATGTACGGTCGGCCAAGAAAGTGGTGTGCCAGTTTTGATTTAGTTTCCTAGTCATCGAAAATTACAACAAGGTTCAAACTAAAAAGATATCACTGAAAGAGATGCATAATAATGACGTTGTCAGATTGATCTGCAAGCGAAACTAATCTTTATCACCTTTGAATCTGCAAGCGGCATTCAACCTTAGGGTGGTACACCACTTTCTTGGCCGACCGTAAGTTGGCGTCAAAAGTGTCACTTTAGTAAGATCATCTCTATATAGACCACACATTTTTAAGCAATCCAACCGTACAAAAATAGTGGTAACATCGTACATTTACCGTATATTACATCAATGTCCTAATAGCGGAACATAAAATCTCAACGAAGCACTTAGTCCATCCCACTAAACTAGCACTTACAGTCGCGTGTGCTAGCCCGCTTGCCCACTCGCCCACTTGCCCACTCGACCGGCGTGTAAACTGCGAGTAAATTTATTACGTGGGCGTGATACACATTTTTCTGCTCGCCAGTTTAATGGTCTGAGTGAGGGAGAATATAATTGACCAGCCCTTTGTTATAGAGCTTATTATATGCTTGGCTTTTTATATGATACATTTGCATATTTATAAACGGTTTATCGCTGTGGAATATTATGTTATTAATGAATACTAGTGTCTAACCGAGGCATTGGTCGACTCGCACAGAAATCATTAAATATGACTAATTCCACTAATCATACTTCAACTACGAAAGTTTATATATTTTTGTACTTAGCTACTTAACGGCCTGATGAAATTTGGCACACAAATAGAATTTTGTTTTGTATCAACACATAGCACTTTTTATCCCGCGAAAATATTTAATCCCACGGTAACTAATTAAATAAAGCCCAGTTTGTATTCATTACACGAGTAATCAATCAATATCGAGAAAATAAAAGCTCTTAAAAATCCTTTTGACACCAAAATCAGTAACTAACAAAGATCCTGCAACAATTTGACTTGAGGATTAGATTTTATACTCAAATAACTTATATTTAAACCTTATTTCGCCTTAAGCAATAAATACTAAGCTCGTGCCATTAAGGCGCCGCCCCGGCTAAGTGCCGTAGTTTTGTGAACACGCTAATTGCTCGCTACTACCTACTACTGCCTCGATTAGTTTGCGTTTATTCTGCTGTAAGACTTGTGTGAAAGTGGGTTAGACAATTAGCATTAGATATAAAAAATGTTGGGAATCTGGATAAGAATTTGTCGGAAAATTAGTAAAAAAAACCGGCCAAGTGCGAGTCGGACTCGCGCACGAAGGGTTCCGTAAAAAAGGCAAAAAAATCACGTTTGTTGTATGAGAGCCTCCCTTAAATATTTATTTTATTTTGTTTTTAGTATTTGTTGTTATAGCGGCAACAGAAATACATAATTTGTGAAAATTTCAACTGTCTAGCTATCGCGGTTCTTGAGATACAGCTTGATGAAGATATCGAGCAAAAAAGGGCAAAAAAATAGCGTTTTTTGTATGGGAGCCCCCCTTAAATATTTATTTTATTTTGTATTTAGTATTTGTTGTTATAGCGGCAACAGAAATACATAATTTGTGAAAAATTCAACTGTGGTTCTTGAGATACAGCCTGGTGACAGACAGACAGACAGACTGACGGACGGACGGACAGACGGACAGACAGCGAAGTCTTAGTAATAGGGTCCCGTTTTTACCCTTTGGGTATGGAACCCTAAAAAGTGGAACTGCTACTGGATTTTTATGGTTGTACCTTTAAATAGCTATTAATTCGGACTATATAATGCCGGTAGGGATGATTGATTCAAGGCTGTATGTATATAATTAATTTTCAAGATATATAACTAGGAATGTTTCCATTGTATTGAGTATCTACCTAATCTTCCTCGTAAGTTAGTTTTTCTAATATGTTTTCTATACTTAGCAGAAACCCGTTCAATACGAAAGTAAATACTAAGTTACGAATTATAATAAGAACAAGGTGCATTGTTTCCTGACAATGTTATAGCATTAGTTTATTAAAGAGACCGACCACGCAATCTGCATAAAAATAATTGTCTTTATTTCTGGGAAAGACTATTATTTTTCTCCAGGAACAAGATGTTTCTAGAGCTTTAGCTACAAGGTTGCGTTTTTGATTATATATTTTTTTTAAATATAATTTTACCATCTTTAGAATGTGCGCCCAGCGATAACACTCTAAATCAAAAAATCCTGCTCAGTAAAGTAAACTCACCCACCAAACCTCTACACCAGATAAGATACGCAAAAACACCAATTCCATTCGTTTAACCGTATAAAAACAACGATCACGTTACATAGAGTAATATCCCAACGAAATTCCCAGCATTAAGCACTCGGCTCGCTCATAATAGAGGCAATAACACTCAGACTCGGAAAGAGTACCCCCATAATGCGTCGGGTAAACGAATATGCGGGGAAATTGCTTAGGAGCCAACTCAGATGCGATTGCGAGATCCCGGATACGGGCAATCATCAATCTAAGCTCTCCCCCCCCTCATGCGAGGCGCGCGCTCGTAAATCACGCGTACAATGGTCGAAGGAAGTTCTTAAGAAGAAAAACTATAGGTCATATCCTTCCGGGGAAGCGGCCAATCGGAAGCTGGCATAGACGTGCCCTCACCCCCTCTCTCCTCTTTGAAGGGTTACGTAGATTGTTTTGAGGGGAAGATGGGTCGTCGTAATTATGTGACGGTGTTGGTGTATGATAGGATTTAAGGCTTGCTGTTTGGATTTTGGGAAGTTATTGAAAATTCCAACTTGTTTTTTAGTGTTTGTGAGTACATAGGTACCTACCGACCTCATTTTAGTAAGATACTTTTTTGCACTTCGTGAACCGTAAACCAGATAAAAAAAGTAGGAAATTGAAAATATTAAATTCTTATTAAAATGGATACAGTATACTCGCAAACAATTTAATAAAGAAATTTTCATGTAATAATTCCTTTAAATTTTATATTTTATAGCTACTAAAAAAAGCAATATATAATTATTAATTCTAGGGCATTCTAATTAAATTATGAGTAATATTACAGCTGCTTTATTTAGTCCTAATTTTACTAGTAACACAATTTTGTACGCAACTTCTCGTAGCCATTATCCAAGGGTTATTCAGTTCGGGTGAGATTTTTCCACGTCCGTCGGTTGGCTGGTCGCCGTCCGTCATCGCCGGCTTAGCCGTAAGCCCCGCGAACTGATAGCGAATGGATCGTGATGCGACGGCTTTCGCCCTGAATTATTTATATGATAAGTCCGCACTTTCCACGCCAATACGGTTTGCGTTCGCGTAATTTCGTATTTCACCTTTAAAGAGTGATTAATGGTTCTCCGTTGAGATTTATGTGATGGATTCTGTTATGGATACGTCATTATGGATGGCTTTCGAACGTGACGTGCTTTAATCTATATAGTAAGACAGTGTTGGGGAAATTGCTTGGAAAGCTTCTGATCTTCTGGTGATCATCAGTATAAACCTCTACAATATTTCAACGTGAAAGTTATTAAATGTTAATCTCCGAAACAACTGATTCGATTTTAGAAAGCTACATTACCTATCCCCAAGTGCTATAGACTACTAAGTATATCTCGAAAACGCTTGGTGAAATCTAGTATTTTCTGGTAATGTACATATTTTTCATACAAGTGCACTTAATTGTATTTTAGGTCAGTTTTGATACAAAATAAGATGGTAGGTATTAAACCCACGAGTAAATAATATTTGAATACAGTTCAAGAAATATAACAATGAAATTTCAAGATCTATATTCAACGAAACCCGAGTCGGTATTCTAAATGAAAAATAAATATTACTACTGAACTGGCGAAAATGTATTTTTCATAATTTTGTTATGTGTTTAAAATATTTCCTTATATGTTTGCCAAATTTAAGAGACATTAGCCTTGATTGAAATAAGTAAATAATTGTTTGAAAATTATGCTTTTCTCTTTATTTGTGTATTTTAAGCAATCGTTATTATTTTACATGCAAAATACTCTACCTTCCGAAACTGAATAGATAATGTAACAAGGTCTGTAGCAATTCGAATTTCTTTTCTGAATGAACACATTTGTCTGGCAACACGGTATAAAATTTGAATTTAGAACGCATTCCCCGGGCGCGGGCGGGGGCGGCAAATTGTGAATTAGACCGCCGCGGGCGCACCGCGCCGCACCGCTTGTTAGCTAGTTTTTACACTGGCAACCCCTTTGTTGGGGAAATTGCATCAATGCACCACAGTTGCTGGTTATTTAGATGTACTGACGATGAGTACAGATTGGTTGTAACTGGCAACAATTCTTGATTAGGTAACTCATTCTATTGTGCTCTTATTTTATTTGTGTTCGAGGATTCTTACGTTATTTTTAAATATGTTGCATGATTTTTTAATTTTACTTTATTTTAGAAAATTATTTAAGCTTGTTATGTATCAATTCATATTCAATCGCGGCTTCCTTATATGAATATTTCTACTAACCGATACGTTTTTTTTAATAATATAATTTATCTTTGTATTCTTATTTGTAAAATTCTTTGAAATTTCTTTATGGCTAATATACCTAACTCCAAATTCTTGAAAATATATAGCTGGGTGGGATCAAATAATATCTAATCTATAAAACACCCAAAAGCCCCTGGGGTGATGGGCCGTTCGTTTTCCAAATTCAAATAATGGTGTAACGAGCCTACCGCGAGAGGGCGGTCTCATGTCGCGCAATCATCTACCCTTATTTAACTAATATAAAGTTTAATATACTTATTTTAAAATAATGCACTCCATAAATGTTTCCATTGAGAACACTAGATTAAAATTCGTTCTGTATCTATATCCTAATTTGGCTTTATACTAGATTCCTAATTAACTGTATTAATTTAATCATAATTTTAATTTGGAAGAGACAAAATACCATACACGAACCCCTGTTAAAATATTTACGAACTTCACTACACAGTAATTTTCACTTCACTCCGCATTACGTGGATTACAATCCCAATTTTCCAACCCCTCACTCTATTATTGTAACTAATCTTGTCACTAAATCCTAGTCCGATTATCCGTCCGTACTGTTCCAAATTCAAATGGGGCCAAATAATGCGGTTCCAAATTTAAACACGCGTATAATTTTCAAGAGTGCGCGTGCCATGTGCATTGCCTGGGGCGTATTTTTTTTGGCGCCACATAGTCGCACCCGTTCGCATCCCGTATTATTTTTACGTAGTGAAAAAATTAAGGCCGTGAGCATACTTACTTACTAATATGTAAATATCATCGGACCGTGTCACTTTACTTTAAATAATGCAATACGGCCAATCACGACGAACCTGCAAAAATATATTGTTGAAAAGGGTCTATCACGCGCGCCATTAGAAAAAAAAACCTTCTATGATTTAGATGTCCAGTATAATTTAATACGTCTGAGCAACAATATTAGCAGTTTTACGGGATCAAAGCAGTTGGTTTCTGACTGATGCTGAATAAATGTAGCTGTTGCTAAATGTGGTGAGTGTGTGCATACCCTAATCGAGCGTTAACAACACAAATATATTCACGAGTGGGGTGAATGGATAATAAACTGTTTTATTGGCTCGATCCCATTGTGTCTGAGCCGCAGCCACA
Source organism: Ochropacha duplaris (assembly GCA_951361185.1). Taxonomy (NCBI): domain Eukaryota; kingdom Metazoa; phylum Arthropoda; class Insecta; order Lepidoptera; family Drepanidae; genus Ochropacha; species Ochropacha duplaris. Next base: position 2,669,744 of record OX592704.1, on the reverse strand, counting down.
GCCAACAACGCAACGGTTACCCGCTTTCTTTCATTTGCCTAAAGATATTTGAATATTTTATTAAGCTTAACTTTTGTAGAAAGAGTTCTCTTTTTCCTTTTTGCCTTCTCTTGTTTTCATTTAGTTCGATAAAGGAGAACCTCTTATTTATTATTGACTGTAATGTGAATACGGATATTGAATAACTATTCAGAAATAGCGACATCTAAACTACGGAAACTCCTGAAGCAATTTCATATGCATGAACTAAGCGAAAGATTAACTACATACACTTCGCTGCGTTGTAACTCGCTGAAATGATTTAAATGTTAGATAAACTTCGTTTTGTTGTTCACAATACGACAGTCCGTTTGTTGCCTCCAAGCAGAAAGCAAAAAGCGACATTTGCCGTGTAAAGCGTTGCGGTAATAATCTTTTGTGCGCTCGGCAAACATGTGGCATATTGCGGGGCCCGTATCTGATTAACGCAAACAATTTGGAAAGGCCCCCGGCCGCTGGTCGTGCTTTGACGCTAGCCTCTACGCTCTAGGCTAAATGACTACACTCTAAATGGACGGGTTAATTGCAATTTGTTTGAGGAGAGATTTCTTTTATGGGCTTGGATTTATAATGATGCAACTACTTGTAGAGGGATGGAGTCATGTATTTAAATTGGGTATTAATGGCTTAACTACGGTATTAATCTACTACCCTGCTATGGTTTCTTCTAGATATTTTTCTCCACCAACAGCTCAAGTTTAATCTAGTATTAGAGAATTCTGGAGGTAGAGAAAGCTTGAAAGTAAATAGATTGGCTTGTTATGTGCATTAGCATGTCATGAGGAGGGATGAAAGACATGTAACGAAAAGAGTATTGAGCTGATTGGATGGATATAGAGGTAGAGGAAGGCCGAAGAAGGTATCGATGGACTGTGTGAAGAATGATATGCGTATGAAAAATGTGAGTACTGAGACGACTAGTAATAGACTGGAGTGGAAGAGGAAAACATGTGCGGACCCCACATAGTGTGGGATAAGGATAGGAAGGAGAAGAAGAAGAAACCATCCCTTCGCTTTCGTCGCCTTAAATAAAAAAACAGATATATTATTGCGTCAACTCCAAATACGGTTAACTGCATTAGATATTCCAATATTATCAATTTAAAATGTTCTTCATTGACACTGATAGTCGATCGATCATTCACTTTGCTCTTAGCTCCTCGGAGTTCGCTAAATTTACAATATTCACTTGGTAACAAATCGTTTTTCGTGAATGTAATTTATGTGAGAGCTTTGCCTTATAAATGATTAAATTTCAAAATATTTATTATATTTATACGACTATATTTTATTTACTCTGATAAGGCCTGACCACATTGTGGTAAATGATAAAGTGGTCAATGTTGTTAGACATACAAATCGCCATGTAAAGTTAGAGTTCAATTGGGTATTTCCTCGATGTTTTCTTTCGTGGAAACTAGGTATTATAAGGTATTAAAAAAATCTCAAGCATTTATTAAAGGCACCTTTAAAAAAATATCGATCCAGCAGCCTGATTGTTAAACGTAATCGTAATTGGTTTTAACCAAGCTTTTCTTATTTAGCTTCAAAAATCTTCCAAACAGCTGTTAGTGACATTTAAAATCTATTAAGATGTCAATTAAGTTTCACAATCGCTCAGCAGATTTTTAAATCTAAATAAAATCAATAACTCAAAAAATATAAAAGGCTATCACAATAAAATATTATCACGACAAATATCTAGTACAGAATATATGTAAAGTATAACATTATTCCCCCTCTATCCGAGAACCTTTCGTGAATTGTTTATAGCCTTAGAGGCTATTTATTCGGTGTCCCGTCGACTGAAACATTATTGTTTGCTTTTATTACTTTCAATATAACTAAAACCACTATTGTAACAGTATCAATATAATACGACCTTCTTTTAACATTAAGTATGTACTGTGATTGGGGAATTATTTTGTTTTAGGCTACCTCTCCACCTTAGTGGATCTAGGAATATTTAACCAATAGAATTGCACGTAATGTTACCATTTCCGCACCGAAGACGTGAACCGGTGGACAGGCAGCCTTAGACTAACTGCCATCTCACAGTTTTACTCGTATTCCAGGAAGATTCAAGTTTCCCGAGGGATCTTGTCTTTTCCCGGGATAAAAAGTATCCTATGTTTTATTCCAGGATATGATCTACCTGTGTGCCAAGTTTCATTAAAATCATTTCAGCCGTTTTTACGTGATAAAGCAAGAAACAAACTTTCACATTTATGATATTAGTTGGATTAACATCATTGTATACATCATTGTCATATGGCATAGAACGCAATACTTGTATAGAGTTACGAAATTTTGTAGCAGTGCGTATGACATTAAGATATTTAATTTTAAGTTAAATTATTTTGTCCTTAAATGTTTAGTGGTCAGTTAGTTATTATATTATTAACTAGCTGTCCCCCGCGTTACCAAGGGATCTTATCCTTCCTGGGATAAAAAGTATCCTTTGTGTTATTCAAGGATATGATCTACATGTGTGCCAAGTTTCATCAAAATCCGTTCAGCCGTTTTTGCTTGAAAGAGTAACAAACATCCATCCATCCAAACATTCACATTTAAATATTAGTGGGATAGTGGGATAAAAGAGACCATATAATTATCAATAGTAGCAAATAAAATCAATTTTACTTGTAGACTATCTTTTCGATCACAAACTATTGCAAGTACTCACCCTTTCCCTATTTACGAGTTGAAACAAATAAGTATTGGGTAGTGTACGGGCCGCGGGCTTTCGAGTAGAAACAATGAAAAATGACCGGCGGAAAATTGCGCGGATTCGAACTGAATCCGCCGGCGACGCGACGCGATCTCTGTTTAAGAGAAAGTCACAGGGGCGAAGTTGGGTATATATAGGTACTATTTGTATTTACTTTAAATATTATTATTGAATTTATTATCGAGTTTTTTAGATTATTGAAATGCTTAATTGCCGTAAAATTATTATAAACCACAATGGAATCTCAATGCTTGAATATTCCTTAAACATCTCCATAACATTCAATGATACATTTTTCAGTGTCATCCAAAAACTAATCTAAACAATTTAACTTCTCACATCACAAACTTAACCAACAATCCTTTCATACAGAATAACATTTCAAGAAAACATAGCCTCACTACAACTCCGCATCTGTGGCATGGCCCGAGGCGGCCCTGTCTCGGCGAGCACTCTATTTTCCTATTTGTGCGGCAGATTGGCTCTGATTGTATTGTTTGCGGCAGGGCGGGGCGAACTGATACCTACCCCCCCTTGCACCCGTCCCAACACCCCCGGTGCCCCGCGGTGCACCAGCGCGGAAAAATGTTATCTACAACGTGAAATATTGTATGTTTGCGATAAATATTTGATATTCCAGAGAAGTATGCTATGTTTCAATTTTTTTTCCAGTCCCGTGGCTTTGTGCGGTCAATAATAAATAATATCGTGAGGCAATCTTTTAAATAGTTGCATGTGTATTTTTAATATGATTGTAATTATTTTGAGCACTGCAATTTTTTACCAAAACCTGTATGTAACAAAAAAATTTATAATAAAAACAACCCCATCGATCAAACGTTATTAACACAAACATATTTTCCTCTAGCAACAATCACCACAATAATAGACAATATCACCGATACACCCCGTGTGAGGGGCAAGCCGTAAGGTACGCTATACCGCGTCAACCCCGCGATAACTTTTATGAGTGCGAAATTGTATTTATGCTGGTATATGTCGCGATTTACCGCTCGCGCCGCGTCGCCGCCGCTCGTTCAGGGCCGCGTAATCGGAAATATTGCGAGCGAACGAAGTTAGGTGGTGTGCTAAGTCATAGGTGATAGTGGTCAATGAGACTAGTTCCATATTTGTTTTCTTAGATTAACAATGATGCTATAAATTACTAGAAAACTTTTTATAAAAAAATAAAAACGACTTCAAAGACAAATGTTGCACTAAAAACCGAAAAATAAACTGAATAAGACATTAAATAAAATTGACAAAAAATATTTCAATAACTAAATAGACCAAAAACTTTACTTATGTAAACTACCTACGCACCTATTCAAATTATTATTCTATAAATACCTTTTGATCTGTTTGAAGTCGGTGCCAAGCCTAATAGGTTTAATAGGCTTCGTACGGTTTGAGGAAGTAGGACATAGCATAACATCTGCTCATAAATGGGGCCGTCTGACTGGGGAAGTACCTCCACCTTACAGAATAGCCTTGCAGCCAAATAACACTGCCCTCAAGGTGTGTTGTGTTCCTGCGGTGAGTAAGGTTGCCAGAGCTCCTTAGAGGAGGCACTGTGCTGACGGCGGAGGGACCGGCGGTATTGTGGAGTATGTTGGCGTGCGGTTAGGCAGACCCGGTGAAACGGTTGACCGCTGGCCGCTCGCAGATAGAATGAGTTCCCGAACCCACCACTCAGTTCAGCCTCTCAGGGTGGAGATTAAGTAATCTCCACCCTGAGAGGCTGAACTGCCATCTGGCGAAAGTAGGTAATCTTACAATTCATAAGTGCTTGTGGAGGCATTTATTATTTCTTTCATTGTATTTTTGGGCTTGGCACCGACTTCAATCAGATCAAAAGGTATTTATAGAATAATAATTTGAATAGGTGCGTAGGTAGTTTACATAAGTAAAGTTTTTGGTCTATTTAGTTATTCAAATATTTTTTGTCAATTTTATTTAATGTCTTATTCAGTTTATTTTTCGGTTTTTAGTGCAACATTTGTCTTTGAAGTCGTTTTTATTTTTTTACAAAAAGTTTTATTTTTCAATTTTTTATATTTCAATGTTTTCAAGAAATATTTAATTCGAGAAAAGGTAGGTAGTGCCCCTGCGTTTTCGCTTCGCTGGCTTGTCTTGGCGGGGCACTGCCGTGCCCCCAGATTGTTTTCGAGCAAATTAAGCATATTATTAATTTACATTATCTATACTAATATTAGAAAGCTGAAGAGTTTGTTTGTTTGTTTGAACGCACTAATCACTAATCTCAGGAACTACATAAAATATATTATTGTTGGATAGCCCATTTATCGAGAAAGCCTATAAGTTAAATAACATCACGCTATTAGATGAGGGAATACATAAATAGATAAACTTTTAAAGAAAATAAAGAATATATTATATCCTAAATGATTAAGGCTTCTTTCTCAGCAGCTACTTGATATTGCGTTTCATTTCATATCTAGGACAACGTATATTCTAACTCCTAACCGATAAAGAGTTTACCTTCTATCATCAGCTCATTTGAATATACAAAAAGACGACGATACGAGTCTAAACGTGACTATAATATTTAAAGAAATATCCCCTAACTCCAAGCCGTTAAGGAGTTTGACCTACCATCATCAGCTCAGCAACATGAGATGATGACTACCAGATGCAAATATCTGAATAGCTTTAGAAAGTATATGAATTATAAATATTAGCTCATAATATTTACAGATTTATCCCTAAATCCTAACCTTTAAGGAGTTGTACCTTCCATCATCAGCTCTGCAACATAAGATGATGACTACCAGATGGAAATAGCTTTGATAAGTACGTATATGAATGAAAAATACTGTAAATTCTTATAAAATTTGAGGGTTGCCCTCGTTTTCCCCCAGGATCCCATCATCAGATCCTGACTTGGTGATAATGGGACCACCGCCGAAGTATACTCTTTCAAACAAAAAAAATATTTGAAAATCGGTTGATAATTGGCGGAAAAATCGAAGAACATACATAAAAAAAAAATACATACAGCCGAACATATAACATCCTCTTTTTTTGAAGTCGTTTAAAAAATAAGTGAAAATTTTACTATCAAAGTGTTCGCCGCGGTATCCGACGTCATCATTTGATATAGATAGATAGATATAACTCTTTATTGGTACACCATAAGTACAGGAAAAATAACAAAAAAGAAAACATAGCATAGTCAGTGTCACAATGGGCGGCCTTATCACTAAAAGCGATCTCTACCAGGCAACCTTTGGATGATTTAATTGACAATAAAAATTGGCTGAGCATGCTTAAAACAGTAGGTATAAATACATATTTTGCACATTTAAATACACTACTCATTTGATATGATTCCCGCGGCAACGTGCCATCCCACCGCTCGCCCTCGACTGGGAGTTCGTCCTCACACCTTAGAACAAATTTGGTCGCGTACAGAGTGGTTTCAGATTCATTTTCTCCCGCGCACGATCAGGTTGTGGCATGAGCTCCCTGTAGAGGTTTTCCCTAGAGACTACAGCATGGGTTCTTCAAGAAAGGACTAAGAAGGTTTATGCAAGGTAGACAACGCGCTCGTGACGCCTCTGGTGTTGCAAGCGTTCATAGACTACGGTACCTGCTTACCATCAGGTGGGCCGTAAGCTTGTTTGCCACCCAGTGGTATATAAAAAAAAACTACCACTGAGCTAACATCGCCTTAATATGGCTTAGATTTGCCCTTATCGCTCCCGCTTACCGCTCTCACTCGCACCGGCCCCAACTCTGCATCCCGCAACTCGCGTTATTGTCGATCCCGTTTCACCGGGAGTCGCGTGTAACTAACTAGTAATTGGTTTGCTATTGGCCCGCCATTCGCTCTATTGATACTGTTTGCCTATCTTTTTATTTTATATCTTTTATCAACGAAATGTGGATTGGTGTATCATACTGGTTTTTGCTATATTTGTTGTGTATTTTATGCTATGCGTGGGACCAAACATTGAACACCGATAGGTTCTTGGCAACAGATTATCAAATTGAGAGTGGCAGCCACCAAGCGGGAACGGTAGAGTACCATTTTCTTCAAAGCTATTGAATTTAAACCCACGACCTTTGTAGCATTCAATTATTCTACTACTGAGCTATCATTGCCTAATCGAGCTGATATCAGTACTTTAGAATGTGTTGGATATGTCATAAGTACAGCGGAAAGGGAACATCTTCCACCGGGCTAAGTATCAATGCCCGGGGACTGCAGTCCAACGTTTCTTGATGAGAACTCGCATATATGCAAAGTGTCGAGAAAACTTTGCTAGCGCGATGTAGGAATTCCTGTGTCATATTTTATTACGTAAATTTGTTGTGATGACGCGCTTCTATTACTTTCCGTTGACTCGACTCACATGTAGCGCTGTTACTATAGTCGCTACAAATGAATGGAAAACATCAAACAATGGCAAGTTACAGTTGGTTTGTAGCACTTGTGCTACGAGATGCTACGAAACAACATGCTACGAAGACATCACTTCGTAGATATTGTCGTAGCACCTGTAGACTCAAGTATTACACTCTGTCGCATCGTCATAATGACGTATCGTCGCCACAATCGTCGCTAACGATGTCGTACAACACGTAAACCACTTGCCTACTACATTACAACTCAAAAAAATATACGTCTTATGTCATGTACTTAAAGTTGATATTTCTATGTGGGATTTCGTTGATATTTTTTCACTGACGCTTCTAATTGGAAATGAAAGCCTCGGGCAGTTCTCGTGGTGATTGTAGACGAAGAAATGCGCTCTTTACTTATTTTTGTTACTAAAATCTTGTGAGGCATATAGCGTAACGATATCTGTTAAAAGTGACATTATATTATCCTGGCCATTAATTCAGTCACTTTACTTTACCTAGTCACTTACTATCAGGTGGGCCGATTAACTGCTGGAATTTCTAAAAAAAAAAGTAATTATGAAAAAATATACTATTATTTAAAAAGCCGGACTACCGGAATTCTGTTATCATCCTTCTTTTTAAAACAATAAAAAAAACCTCTTGCACTTGGCCGGTTTTTTGCACATACATAATCGTTTCTCAATCAGAATACAATTCAAAATACCGGATGGAAACAATGAGATACCAAAGTTTCGTTTTTTTATGCCACACGTGATAACCAGGCAGGCGGGTCACCTGATGGTAAGTGATTACCGTCGCCTATAGACATTAGCAATACCAGGGGGACTGCCAATATGTTGTACAGGTGTACAATGCTTTAAAGGCGATGTTGTTATGCTGAAGAACTTAAAAAATCTTCCCGCTATGTGGAAATGGCAAATGAGATCTTTAGTTATTTTTATTGTTGCAGGTACACAAGGACTTCTTTGGGCGAGTAGTGCAATTATCACAAATACAGAAAACAGGTATGATCCTTCTAGAATATTTAATCTAATCCCTAATAATATAAGGCGATGATAGCTCAGTGGTAGTGACGTCGGATACCGCGGCGAAGGTCGTGCATTCGAATCCTACAATGAGCTTGAGCTTTCGGTGAAGGAAAAAATAATAATAAAAAAACATCAATTAATAGGGAGTCGGTATCCGCTAAGTATTTTTGTATATTCAACCCGTAAAGGGAACGCGGGTGAAACAAAAACAATGAGAGGCCAACTAGTCCCACTAATATAATAAATGTGAAAGTTTGAATGGATGGATGTTTGTTACTCTTTCACGCAAAAACGGCTAAACGGATTTTGATGAAACATAGCACACACGTAGATCATATCCTGAAATAACACATAAGATACTTTCTATCCCGGGAAAAGATAAGATCCCACGGGAACGCGGGTGAAACCGCGGGGGACGAGCTAGTGGCTGATATATCTAAGTACGTTACGCGTTCACCCCTCTCATCTGGCAAAATGGTGGCACAAGCCGCTCGTATTATCACATAACGTTAATCACACGTCGTATTACAACCTGCGCTATTATTTTCAATTACATCCCGGTCTCCAGTCGAAAGGGTTGTTAATATTCATTTGCGCGACACCCCGGTATCGAGCACCTGTTACCCTATTCACCATGATTCGTGGATTGTCTCGTTCTATTGTGGTTATCTCGCTCGCTCGCGATTATTTTTTCGTATATAGCAAATTATCTACGTTTTCTTGATGAAATTTTAAAATCCATTTTAAAATGTTTAAATAGAAAACGACCCAGAAAAAACCTTGTAAAAGCCTTTGTTAAAATAATATTGTTAAGACTTAAAAAATAATATCTCATTTTTAATAGGTACTGAAACTTGGGTAAAGAACAAGCAAGTTAGTATCAGGCATTTATTTGTGTATGGTTCCGTAGCCGTAACAAAACATCGAGGGACATAGTAAAATGAAATAGCTCTAAATATCTCAGGGTTAGTCTCCTTTTAGTAACGTGCACAGCGTGACGATTTTTCCTGATCAACATCTTCCTATTCAAACAATTCTAAAGTTCCCAAATCTAGGGAACCCTAAAGCCAGCCACCTGATCTCATCCCCGCGGCTTGGGGGACGCCACCCCCTCGAGAATGTAATACCCAACCGATTGTCTACCATTTTGATATTAATCGTGTATAATTTCGTCGCGGATGAGGAAATTTTAATAGACTACTGCGGAATTATATTTTGAATTTACGATACCGTTAGGGTTAGGTTACATTATGGTGAACATATTATTTTAATGAGATCAATATGCTGTTTGTAAGGATAATAAATAGTAGAAAGAGTTATAAAGATAATCAAAATAATGGAATAGAAACTGAAATTAAAAATGGAGATAAATTTTATACTTATATTGTTGAATGTCGAAGTAATATCAATTGAAGTTAACAGATGTATCAAATCTGTAATGAAAAAGATCAATGGTGATGTTTTTAAATTTCTAATTAAAAGTACCTACACAGAAGATATTGAGTATTGATTTATTCAAATGAAATTATTTCACAGGAGTGAAAAAAAATATGTTAATTCTTTTGCAAGTCGTACTATGTTCTGTATAGAAAGATATTGATTGATACTATATGCATATACTAATAATAATTATCGAGTCAAACTTTTATAATATACCTACTCGTTTTCCGCCCCGCGGTTTCACCCGCGTTTCCGAGGGATCCCATCTTTTCCCGGGATAAAAATATAGCCTATGACACTCTCAAATAATGTGACTTTCTATTGGTAAAAGAATTTTCAAAACCAATTCAGTAGATCCAGAGATTACCCCTACAACCTCACAAACTTTACCTCTTTATAATATTAGTATAGATTGCATATTGAAGATAAATAACTGAATTTCATTGTAAACTTACCTTAAAGATATTTGAGCCGAAAGTCTCTCCCTCCCCCTCCCCCTTCCCACGTCACAATCCTCGTTAAGGTGACTGTTTAATAATCTCAACGCGATTTGTAATGGGATTGAGTGGAAATTCGCTGGAGTCGAGCGAGACGTCTCTACGGGTACATTATTGTTTCTACAACTAAGTACCGTTGGAGTATTTGATTTTACGTTTCGTATTTATGAGTTCGAGTCACCGTCGTGGAATTACTTGCGTTGAAAAATATTGCCACTCAAATACTTCACAATTAAAAAGAAATAATATTCCCTGTGCCTATTGTCTTAATTTATATATAGGTGAGCGGGTCACCTATCAAATATACAAAAATCACCCAAGTAAAATGGTCCATTTTCAAGATTTTTCGATATTTCAGATTTCTATGTATTGATTTTTGAATTTTAGATATGAAATATCTCGAAAATGGTGACTCTTTTATTAAGATCATTTTTTTATATTTGTTAGGTGATTCGCACCCCTATCTCCCCGTTAAGTTGGTCGTACTATTTTACCGGACACCCTGCATATGTTATTACCATCCCACTGTGAGCATATTGTTTGCAACAAGTACTACGAATATTCGTAGATGCGCTACGATTATTTACAACAGCAGAATAAGATACATTAACAGTTTACTTATCTAACAGTTCTACATATTATAAACTAGCTGTACCGCGCGGTTTTTTCACCCGCGTTCTCGAGGAATCTTATCTTTTCCCGGGATAAAAAGTAGCCTATGTGCTATTCCAGACTATAATCTATCTCTATGCCAAATTTCATCCAGAATCGTTTAGCCGTTCTGGCGTAATTGAGTAACAAACATACATCCATCCAAACTTTCACATTTATAATATTAGTAAGAAAGATTCAGATTACTGCTAAAAGTAAGGTCACAGTAAATTACCCACTTAACTTTAGAGGATTTATTTTATCTTTTGGAACATAACTTCAAAAGGACTTGCAAGTTGCATACCACATGTTCTTTGAAGTATTAGCCGTGAACGGTGCTCCTCTCAACGGTTATGTCAATCAGCGAATGTGTTTATCTAATCACTAGCTGTTCCGCGCGGTTTCACCCGCGTTCCCGAGAGATCTTATCTTTTCCCGGGATAAAAAGTATCCTATATGTTATTCCAGGATATGAACTACTTGGGTGCCAAGTTTAATTAAAACCCGTTCAGCCGTTCTGGCGTAAATGAGTAACAAACATACATCCATCCAAACTTTCACATTTATAATATTAGTAAGATACACTTTGACATCGACACCAATGACAGATCAGATGTGTATAACATTATAGTAACCTATATTGGTATATAAAAAAATGGTGTCATGGATAAAAAATCTACTAAAACTGTAAATCAATGACTAATTTATTTATCAAAAATTACATTACATTACAAGTAGGTAATCTAAGTTTCGGGCGGTACAGAACAATAGCAAGTCTAAGTTATAATGAGAACTTCGTATATAAATTAATTGTTCCCCGCTATGTGCGCCCCGCGGCGTCGCCCGCGTCCGCTCAAATCGACTTTACTGTTTGATTTAACTGCTCGGCATATTTCCGTACAGTTAGCAACACCGAGCTCAGGATTTAACTGTATAGTATTAATGGGATAAGCTGCGCGGAAGGTTGTACAAACTCTTATTATTTCACTTTTGATACAATATCGTTATCTCGATTGTTTGGTTAATTTGTATGAGATTGACTTCGGATTGTTAATTGAAAATGGTTACTTTTGATTACTAGTTTGTGTGGGTTTGAATTATATTTGCTTGCTTAAAATGATTTGGTATGTTATTTATTACTAGTTACCGGAGCGCGGTTTCACCCGCGTTCATAAATAATACTTACTTAGTTGCGGATAAAGAATAGTTTATTTTGTTCCCAGTCCGTCACCTAACTCCGCCTAAAAGAACATACAAACTCATTTCCACATTTTTTATATCTGTATAATGTCTGCAAGAAACATTGTAAAAATACATTTTTGATCGTTTTAATTAAATCTGTGAATTTTATGTAAAAAAAAGTGAAAAGGCAAAGGTTTTATTTAATCTACTAGTCTTTATCATGAAAAATCTATAGAAATAAATAAAATTTAAAAGTCTGTATGAAAGTACAGACCAAATACGGTAGGTACATATAAAAAAAACGGTTTTAAACTGTTTGTCTGTCTGTTTGTTTTGGCTAATCTCCAAAACGGCTGGAGCGATTTTGACGGGAATTTCACTGGCAGCTGATGTTATAATACTTGTAAACATATATTTCCATACTCATTACCAAACTGCGAGAAAGCTCTCTTTTCTATTCACGTTATAATGTGACCAATCATGAAAATTATATGTAATAGATGCAAATACTACCTACAACATGATAAACTGAATATAATTTACACCAAAAACATAAATGAAATGAAATTAATTGAAAAATATTTATTGCCTCATAACTTTGATATCTAATAACTAAATATACACAATCAGCGACAAAAAATGACCTTACCAAATGTCTACCCACTCGAACATTTGGGTGGTTTTTTTAATCTAGCATTCGAACGCTCCGACGGTAAACATGCCTCAGTGCTCGTTTAAGATATATTTTGGCTAGCAGGTATGAGTCGTAAAATTTTATTGCCTTTTGTACATAGCTTTGTGAATAAAACTTTAAAAAAATAACTAGTATTACCCAACCCAATTTGAAACAGTTTTGAGAGAACTTTTGCTTGGGATTGTTTATCTTTAGTTATTAGATATCAATGCCTTTTTTTTTTTTAAGAAGATTTTTGGCCTGGTATCGAGACCTTTAAGCCATTTCTTTATTTTAAATATTCATATTTTATGTTTAGTCACGTTTTATTGTCACTTTCACTGTAAAGTTTAGTCCTCGTCCGTACAAGTCCGGTCTAATTTTAGTGAAATTGGAGGCTATTCCACTAAAACATTTCATGGACTTTTTGGGACAACCTGGAAAGTCACGATACACGCTTTCATTTCATTTCACTTCACTTGTACACTTGGATTGATCTTTATTGGACAAAACACCACCGAAATTATTCAATAAAACTCAAAATACATGAATTTAATGAAAATAAAACGAAAACACAACGTCACTTCGCAAGTTCCCGCTAAAAAGTCATATCAATGCCTTATAATGAAAAAGAAAACAAAAACATAAGTATACAGTATATCAACATACAGCGCATAGGGCAGAATAAGTATATAACCTACTCTATACCAGTGGGTTGGTTGTGTAGGCGGTACAATGTACTGTAATTAACTCTCGCAAACATACCGCTCCATTATATTCGCAGATACCGTCTATATTATTATGTTTGCAATATACCTATTATGTTCAGATTCTTAACTAGGTACCTAGGTTCATATTTTGTTATATGTAATTACATCTTGATTGACGCGCCGGTTGGCGTGGTTGGTAAGAACTACCTCTTACGTCACAGGTAGTAGGTTCGATTCCCGCCCAGCACAGTTCTGTGTAATTATTATTGTGGATAAGTTTGTGTTGTCCGCAATTCACCATGCTAAGTGGTAATCACACAAAACCTAGAGTGGAACTGGCTCTCATATACAGCTATAGATGTTTGGCGACAGATTTTGTCGATTACCACAAAGTACCCTAACACCGTGCTATGGTTTCCTCACGACTTCTTCTTCACGGAAAGCACCAGCTCATACAAGGATTCGAAACCACGACCTTCGCCGCTGTATCCGACATCTTTACCACGAAGCCATCACCGCCTTGAAAAATAGTATAACAGTTCCGGCAGTTGCACTTGAGAGCCAGTTGCCCTTGCCCTTACGGCATTGTAATATGGTGTACAACACGTTGGCAGTCCCCCTGGTATTGCTAATGTCTATAGGCGACGGTAGTCACTTACCATCAGGTGACCCGCCTGCCTCGTCACTAGTGACATAAAAAAGAAAAAAAAAAGTTATCCGGTTTTCATACTACAAACTGCTTAGTTAGACCAGATGGTCGTGTGTGAAGAGTTGCCCAACATACCTACATTTCAGAGAGAAATTAGGAATAATCATAAAACAAAAAAGAAACAGTTCAGCTTAGGTTTTTACCCCAAACGGTCTTCCTAGGGTAATATCGGTGGTAGGCTTAATAGTAATAATCCAGGCACATTTTATTTCCCTCTTCGACTATGGATACCGTCGCGTCCTTGGCAGTTATGTAAAATCTCGTAGAACTATGAATTATTCTCAGTAGTCAAATAATAACCGGAGTTGTGCCATCCAATAAGATGTGAGAGGTTAATAAAGATGATCGAACTCGTTTATTTCTGCGCAGACGCAGCATCGGATTTGATATCATCGAGCAGCGTGTTCTACCAATACAGGGAGGGATTCAATAATGCAGTCAGAAGAAATGTACGCACCAAGGATATGTTATAGATATCATTTTTAAAGTATTATCTATGTTTAAAATAAGTAATCAATAAATAAAGCTGAAATATGACACCAGCTACAAAAGTGCCTTAAATGTTCTATCATGTTTTGAAAGAATCAATAGAAATATACCTACATTTTGTATGCGAATGTTTGTGAATTTTTCTATAGGTATATAAATTTTGCTTTTCATTCTGAGATCGTGGATGTAATAACAGGGCAGCAGTTATAAGTATGAAAATAAACTTGAGATAGAATATGTAACTAATTTCTTCTTAATATACATTGGTAAGTAGAGTGCATTCTGTGATATTATATAATATGTTTTCTTAATTAATGTGTTTTCTTCTAAGATTCTCAAGTGCTACTAATGGCTTGAGAATAAAGTCCAAAATGATCAATTATTTAATACAGAGAAGTAATATCCAAACAGCTTAGGTAACGCAGTAAATATTAAACTTGTGTAACAACTGTTTGCCTGGTCGACACCTGAGCGCACAACTTTGTGCATAAATCGCAACTTGTAATTTACTATAGGTGCTTGCGTATTTGCTTACAATGGTGCTGGTTGTTTACTATTTAAAAGTAACTTAATCTCACTATATATCTTTCTTTTCCACCCTAAGTGATTTATCGTTGAATAATTCTTGAAAAATCATTGTCAATTGTATTCCGTTAAATTTACTGTGAAAGTGGCCTTTTTTAGTTATAAATCTGAAAAATTGCTATATCTAAGATAACACATTTTAAATTCACTTTGTTTTTATAACTAATGTCTAATAAGTATTTCAATATTTACAGGATGGGTAAGTAGTACGAAAAACTTAAGGGGGATATAGGTGGGCGGGTCATCTGCCAAATATACAAACATTACCTTGGTGAAAGTGTCACCATTTTCGAGATATTTAATACCTAAAATCAATCGAAATATTTCGAAAATAGTGACCTTTTTACTGAGGTGATTTTTGTGAATGTGGTAGGAGACCCGCCCCGATCTCCCCCTTAAGTTTGTCCTACTTACCGTACAATACATATGTATAGTATAAGAGCGAAATACAAGCATTGATTAATCACGAAATCTCAGAAAGTATAAATCCTAACAGGGAGGTAACTCCTGTGAAAGGATTTAAAAATTCAACCCCTAAAGGATTCCTTCGAAACGCGAGTTGAAATCCCCGGGAACAATGCAACTAGATCAGAATGTAGAGTTTTATTTAAAACTCAACACAAATCATTAAGCTCTTTCATTAATTGGAAACGCAGTAACAGTTAAGAGAAGCCAGTTAATTACAAACTTAATGCATAAACATCCCAGTTTATATTTACGAGTGTTCTTTACCGTTGTTTTGTCGTCAAATGTTATGATTAACTGTTGAAGTTATAGTGTTATAAAATATTGTTTTACAAGTTATTACTTAAGTACTGTTGTTAAGTCTTAAAGAAATGTCGCTGTGTTTCATTTCTTTCTGGTGAATCTTTCTAAAATATCGATAACTTTAATGATCTATTTTTTGTCATGGTACTTATGTTGTGTTAAACACACTACTTATAAAACCACAGTTAGTGGGTTCGGTTCCCATCCAGATTGGATGGACATAATCTGGATGGAAATTAATTTTATTCTGTAAACAGGAATACCTTGTAAAATATTTTCTTTTTTTAAAACGTTTTGTTACTAAAATAAATAAATTATTTTTAATATCAATTAAATTTGTTTCTATCATAGGTATCCACTTTAAAAATATGAATTTGGATAGTCACTCACTGACTTTCATATAAGTAGCGTTAATTATGCGCACACACGTGCCATATTCTCAATTGCCAGGCAGATAAGAAATTCCGCCAAAATAATCTTCAAACATATTTCTTTTTTATATGTAGGTAAGTCAACATATTATTTTGTCGAAACCATAACTAAAATATTTTTAATTTGTTTCTTGAGAAATTCCTCGCATGAATTTAAAGTCGACTAAATGATCTGACTTATTTTTATATTTGAAGACTAGCTGTCCTCCGCAGTTTTACCCGCGTTCCCGTGGGATCTTATCTTATCCCAGGATAAGAATATATATAGCCTATGTTAATCTGGAATAATGTAGCATTCACATGGTGAAAGAATTTTTGTAATCGTCTGGTATTTTTTGAGTTTATTCGTTACATAGGTAGGTACATACACACATACATACAAATATTTCCTCTTTATAATATCAGAAAGATTTAAAAATGTAGTATGCAGTTTATAATTTTCTATGTTTTTGTTTTAGTTTAAGCATAAAACTGGTAAACAGATGGTCCAAGAATATAAAAAAAAAATACGTTGCTGAGTTGATTGTCGGTTCTTCTCAGTTGAAGGCCGACTTGCGAACCGGTGGTAACTTCTATGATGGGCTTCATAAGTGCCCTCCTAGGGCCTAAACTAAATAAATGGTTTTGACTTTGATTTAGAATGGTTCAAGGAATGGTTCAAGGAATATTTCCGAGTAGTAATAAAAAATCATGGGTTATCTACATCCCATTGCCTATCAGCCAAGACTCTGTTTTTAGTCATTATTACAATACTTTCCTTAAGAAGTAACAGCTTTCCTACTATTTATTTCACACTTTCCGCATGGTAAATTTCCCTGCAGTTATAACCGCATTCTCGAAGGATGTAATGTTAACAGGACGGGCCGGTTACGTAGGTGGTTAGACACACTACCTAGTAGGCTACAGGTCGTGGGTTCGATTCCTATCCAGGACAAAAATTCCACATCACGGATAATCTGAATTTGCAGTTATCTTTTTTATTTACATGCAGCGAATGTGGCGAAATTATCCAGAGTTTATTGTAGGTTACTCTACGTTTTCTAGTGACTAATGAAGATTAATACACAGACGTCATGAATGGGGTTAAAATAATAGACAATTATATTTGTACGTAATGGTATATTTTGTAATATTTAAAACAACTAATCACGTGTATCTAAGGTACATTATTATAAGTAATATTTATAATTTATTTTACAATACGCCCGCGCCTACAATTCCACGTTTCGTGCATGGTGCAGTGGTTATATACCTCTCTCTGTCACACGTATTTACAAACATGGCGCGAGTTATCTTAATTTACATTATTTGTGGTGGCAACACAAAGGTATTCTGATTTATTGAGTAGCGATGAGAGCAAAATTTTGTTCTCACATTCTCAATTTATTTTTATTTTATACAAAGCAATTTTAAGTATTTATTAAACAATATTTTTTAACGTAGGTACTTAAATAAAAAGTAAAAATTTGGACATTACATAATTTTCATTTACCTAAGTAAGATATAAAAATTTGACAAGTAAAAACTTTTAAGTGACTAAAATAGATAAAAATAAAAAATTCAACAAATATATTTTTGTGTTTTATTGCGGCTTATATACTTTAGTGCTAATATAATTTCTGTGTCTTTCTATATACAAATCTGCAACTACAGACAACATACGAACACCAATCTATGAGTATTATTAATAATTATTATATACAGTCACTTACTTGCTATTCTAATAATGATAAAGAAATATTCACAACAGGTTTTTGGTCGAATACTGCGATGGTAGGTAAATGTATTAGGTACTTATGAAATAAAACTTTATATTTAGAACTTCCAGAGAATCACTTACATCTAGAACATGGCACAGAACATTGGCAGAACATGTTAATGGCACTAATAATTCACAATATTAAAACTAAACTCGAAAACGTTTCATAATTAGATGATAGGTCGTATATCGAAATCTATGGAATGGTATAAGCTGAGTAAGTATTGGAATGACATATGTTTTTCCCTCGGAACAATATGTTAGTTATTGTTCCGAGGTTTTTCCACTAAAATTACATTGACAGAAGTTAGCTGACATGCAAAAAATGTCACCAAGACTATAATAATTTAGGCTGTAATTTTATCTCGGACCAAGTATCAGAAATATCATTGAAAATAATGGGGATATTGACTGACACATCAAATCAGCTTGTTTTTATTAGCTATTGTTGATCGAAGGAGAAAATAATAGTTTTACTTAGCTGTAACTGTATAGAGATTTGCATGAAATATTGCGTGGTGACGTCATTATTATACACGACCAATTTTCATTCTGTCTTCTGTATTATTTGTCGTTAAATTGGTAATTAAAAATCATACAAAAGATTAACTTTACAATGCATTACACTATTTTCGAGTAATTTTCAGATGTTTTACCTATACACTAGTTAGTATTAGATATTTTTCTTGAATACAAACACCATCACCAAAACCATCTTCGATTGCATATCGTTATATTTCCCATGATAACATTTAAAATGGTTTATTCGAGATGTTTCTCTGGCGCGGGTGCCGATGCCGCCGCGTCGTGCGGCATCAGTGAGAGCGGCAGCGGCGGTAAATGCAGCGGTAGCGGCAGCAACGCGCGCGACTGGAAACTGGCGAGCGAGTGTAGTAGCGCCGCGGAGTGTTCGTGCGCCTTGCGACGCAGTTCAGCCACGCTCGATGAGCGAGCTTCTTCTTTTGGGCAGCACGGGCAGGGTGCGCCCCAACCTGAGGAAAACAGGATTACAAATTGGAAATGTGTTGTCTTTTTTTATACCACAAGTGCACTATAGACATTAGCAATGTCACGGGGTTTGCCAATGTGTTGTCGACCTTTTTGTGTCAATGTCTTAAAGGCAACTGGCTCTCAAGTGCAACTGCCGGAACACCAACAGGTGCTTGGCGACGGATTTTCAACATGAGGGTGGTAGAGAAGGTACTTCAAAGTACCTTACCACCGTTCTGTGGTTTCCTCACGATGTTTACGTTCACCGAAAGCTCAACCTTATGGTAGGATTTGTACCCACGACCTTCGCCACGGTATCCAACGTCACTACCACTGCAAACTTAGCCCAACTCTGTCCTCCGTTGCACTCAATGTCGCTATAGTAGCTGGAAGTTAGCTAGTCTGCCAACCCTGTAAATCTCTGCTCATCTACCAATGAATAACGAACCTTTCAAAGGAAAGAACGGTTGTGACAAGTGGTTGAGATGGTGCGATAGGTGCGACAGATGCGGGGGGAGGAATAGAGGCGGCGGCGGCGCGGGGGGAGTGTCGCCCGCAGCGCCACCTGGCGACGAGCGGTACGCGCTGGAACTGAAACAAAACGTCACGGTTATTGTGTGGAAAGACTTGTTGACGAATGCATATCTTTAATAATTTTATAAAGAGATAAAGTTTTTGTGAGGTTGTAGGAGGTAATTAATGTCTGGATCTATTGAACCGATTTTGAAAATTCTTTTACTAATAGAAAGCCACGTTAATAGTGAGTGTCATAGGCTATAATTTTATCCCGGGAAAAGATAAGATCCCACGGGAACACGGGTAAAGCCGCGGGGGACAAATAGTTATAATTTGCTTACCGCCTACTTATCATTTTCCATGGTGTGACTGTGTTCAAACTTTAGTCAATTTTAATGAAAATTGATGAACTATAGTCTAATAATGTTTACATACGTACAATGCTTTAGATTCGTAGATCTTGTACCAAGACTATAATAAGATCTTTATAATGACCTTTATAAGATCATTCACGTGGTATATTGATTTCTCTAAAGCAGATGTTTTATTCGATTTATTATTTTTTCCACGATCATTATTTAAACAACTATCTAGGTACCTTTCACATTTCCTAAAATAGCTTTTTGATCGCTCCATGCGTCAATATACTTATTTACAGCATTGGCTCGTTGTAAGATGTTTTATTTAAATGAGTTTTCGTCTAAAGTGGGTGCATATCGATGGAGACACCGTCGCTTTGATCCAACAAACGAGGTTTGTGACCAACCAACCGTTCACGGCGAATCCCGACACGCCTACTCTGATTCTATTTGTTACGAGAAAAGTTTTAAAGCTAATCATATCAACGTTTTTGATTCATGCTATATTAAAAAGGTTAAGGATGAATTCGACTATTCCGTAAATGACTGACTAATTAAGCTTTAAATATTTTCAATCAGGTTTGTAAGAAAGAGACGTGAAACTAATTGAGTGCGATTAAAAAGGAAATGACATAGTACATATCCAATTTAAGTATTAAATATTATATTTTGCGGTTGGAAATTTCTGGTCAAGGTCTTATCCAGTTATTATGATAAATTATTGTATTAATAAAACATTAAATGGCTAATTTGAATACCTATAACCGACTACCATTAAAAACAACTATCGTCGGGTTTTTCCATAAGATAAAGTGAATATTATTACACAGGACATAGATGTATTTGTATGGTTAAACCCAGCAAGCATGCGGCAGAAACCGCAAATAAATATGTTAACTCATTATCAGGTAGGTAAATAAACTGGATTATGATTGGTCGTAGAATTCTTTCAATAACATATGCCCACCAATAAGTAAAATAAATAGTTTAATGTCCTTCCCCTCATTGTTAATGGTTGCTTAAGCCCCAGCAATAAATTGACTTTATAATATAAAAAAACGTGCGAGAAAAGTCAGGATGTTACACTTCTGTAAGAGTTCTGTAATCTGATTTCTCACCATGGTAATACCATACATGTACCAACCTCTCGGAAAATAGGTTGGTACTATCTGACAGCCAACTCTACTACCGCGCTCGCTCATTGGTCAATAAATGAGTTTTGAGTTTGTAGCTGTATAGGCTAAAACCATTTGCGTACACTACAATAGAGGAAATAAAATTACACACATCCGTCCCATTTCACGAAATCACACAGATTGCAGGAACGTGAGAGGAAAATGTTAGACATAATTTTACGGTAAAAAAAAACAAAAATAACGTTATTATTCGATTGAGCGTGTTACAAACACAAACGTATTTAGAATATTAGTAGGATAAAGTGATGCGGTGGGCAGCTCTACTTCGCTCCTACTCCCTACATTCATAATGACATAGTGTAAAGTGGAACTGTTGTAAAATTCAGCAGGGCATATCGCATCACAGTCGTAACACTAGTGTTGGTGTATAAGAGATGGGAGACAATGAAATGAACGGCGCCGAGGTGTCGCGCCTCTCCCGAATTCTCTCAGTGCATACTTGATGTACCGCGGCCAAGGGCGGTGCTAGTTATAAGAGGTAGCGGCAGCGGGAGCGAGTTTTGGTGTGTATGCTAATTTTGTGCTTGCTTAAAATAGTGGAATTTGATAATTTTATGATCAAATGCTGAAACGCCACTAAAGATTTGAGAAACATTTATGAAATTTTTATTATATATTTGAAATTATTGGTTTTGTTTTATCTTAACCCATTCTTTTATTTTTGCATGTATTTGTATTTTTGGTCAGAGTCAGTCATTAATCTAAATTTTGTTTGAAATTTTAAACTTAGAAATATACTTACTTTATTGTTTAGTCTTAAGATTGTTTTTTTTTTTAAGAATGCTGTCAATACTTTTAATTGTTGTGTTTACAAGTATAAAACCCATAACATTTTGTAACTAATGAAATGTAAGCATAATGTTAGTATTGCAAATAAATTAAGATTTTTAAATGCGACTTAATCACAACCTAACTGCAAGGAGCGTTTTATTATTTGGTTATAGATAAGGCATACTAGCTGTCCGACGCGGTTTCATCCGCGTTCCGGAGATACCTTTTCCCGAGCTATAAAGTATCCTTTGTTTTATTCCAGCTTATTGTCTACCTAATTTTAATTGCATGTTGTGTGCCTAAATATCTTGGACGTAAAATAATTGATCCCTAATTCCCATGTATAAGATTATATAAAAACCGTCATTTATAAAACTCTACCGCTTATAACTTACAGTTATAATTCCCGGCGGCACTCGTTCAATGGAATCAAAGGATTTGCGTTCATTACAAGCGGTAATAATTGATGGATGGGTGAGTGTCGCACTTTGGTCGCCGATGCCCGCAGACGCTCTGAAAATGCTTTTACACTGTCACTTATTTTGTTTACCTATCAGATCTGCTTTTATGGGTTTATTGGTGGCGATCTGATGGTATTTCTATGTTTTTCTTCCTGATTTTATAGATACACTGCGTTACGAGTATGAAGTGTTTTTTGAACTAATTCCTGTTCCGTACTTTTACTACCTGAGTTTTCGATGGATCTAATGCTATGTACCTACCAAGTTTAATTAAATACATTAGATAATATTTTATAATTTATAGATTTTGAATAATATCTTGTCTTTCTGTATTAAATTATTATCCTATTAAATTATGTTTGGATGTGTGTGAAGATGTATGTAAAGATATTTATTACTATTTGCGGCAAAAACGGCTGAACGGATTTTGATGAAAATTGGCTAAAAGATAGAATATATTTTGGAATAAAACATAGGATACTTTTTATCCCGGGAAAAGATCCTCTGGAACGCGGGTGAAACCGCGGGCTGAAAACTAGTACTTAAATAAATACAAAAATATCTACTTACACGCAATAATCTTATTAGTATTAGTAGTGAAATTGTATCAAATGAAATGACATCAAAAATTCTCCTTGCATCTCAAAATTCCATTAGCAAGGCGAGGGGTCAAACCACCAAGTTTGAGCACATTTGGACTAACCAACCGTGCCCCTATTAATTGATTTGGAGGAAAGGGGAGAAGGGGGCATTCGGGGACATCTGGAAAACGTCCGCCTTGAGATACTTCGGCTAATATGAATATTCAACTAACAACAGAAGACTGAACAAACAGAATTGATATTAAATTTAACTGCGTTAATGTAGTGATTAAGACGTGCCTTCTCAAATTGAGTGGTATGTAATATTCATGAACGTTATTACGTACCTAGTCTAGTAATATTAGTTAGATTTATGTTCAACTTAATACTAGGTTTATCTTCAAAAGCTCAGGATTACATCGTGAAATAACTTCTCTCATATCTCAAGGACCGTGTGATGTTGTAGGACGTGAAAGTTATTAGGGTGCCGTAACTAAAAAGGAAAAAACGGAACCCTTATAGGATCACTTTGCTGTCCGTCTGTCAGTCCATCCGTCTGTCCGTCTGTCAAGACAATTTTTCTCAGGGATGCAAGGAGGTATCAATTTGAAATTGAAAATCAAGTGAAAAAATTAAACCTAGTCAACGAAATCAAAAGATACGGCCGTTTGAGCCGCATATTTTGACTCTCGCAAAATCAAAACCTGGGTACTTCCCGTTGACCTAGAACCATGCAATGAGCAATATAATGTAGTAGAAATAAAGGAAAAAAATCGAAAACGAAAAATTTATTGCTACATCATATAAAAACAACATAATCGGAACAAAAATAGAAAAATATCTTCAAGACTCGATTCCCGTGATGAACGAAATATTTACATACCTACCATACAACTTTGTACGGAACCCTCGGTGCGTGAGGCCGACACGCACTTGAGTGGTTTTTGTATTTTGTATCCTTATCACCGTAGGCCATATTATCACACACGAAGAAGAGATCAAACGCAAGCCTATCCTGTATAATAAGGGCTTAGGAGATGGACACATTAATCTATTGATTTTTATATACATATTTGAACTTTGAAATATTTGGTGCGCGAATGGGACGGTCGTTTCAAAACTACCTAAAAAAATAATTATTATATACAATAGCAGGTGCTGCTTGTGGGGGCTGGTCTGCTTGCGTTTGTTATGTACTGAGTCAGTCATCATTAAATTCTATAGATTACTATTTTTGCCGCCATAACACGTAAATATTGTCAGTGAGACTAGATCAATAATTGTTAAATGTAATAGGTGGAAGTTGTTTTTGAAAAGAATAATTGCTGAGTTGGCTCTTCTCAGCAATAGCAACCGTGCATTAGAGTATGATTATTTGGATGAATAAACATTTCAGTTCATTATATATCTACATGAACTTCACGTAGTTGACTGGAAATACGTAACCAATCAAAAACATATTCTAATCTAAAGCGACAAGAGTAGGTATTTATAGATAGGTAGGTTACACGACTCACGCGTGTTGGTTAGGCATAGACCCAATCATTGTGTTCAATTATGCATGCAATTAACTGATTATAGCGACAGTGGCGCCCCTGTGGCACACCCTCGAACTACGCATGTAAATAAGTACAAATAGTTTGTATACGTTGTGTAGGTAACAAAATATATGAACGTTTTATTTTAATTTATTTAATCATTTTTAATGATGTTTTATAAACTCAATTAATAAGATTTTAAATATTTCAAACAGGCCGATCATCTTAGAGTGAAAATTATAATTAATATGCGAGTAAAATCCCCTTTTAAATTCGTTCCAGCTACGCTTTGCTACGGCTACGACTACTCGTAGATGCGCTACGAAGACTCGTAGATAACGTCAGTTATCTATCAACTTCTGACTTTTTTAAACTTATTATTATAATGTTGAACTAAATACTTATTGAAATGTAATAAAACATAATTCAATATAGCTTGGCCATACAAAAAGAAAACGCTGCCAGCCTGGCGTTTGGCAGCAGACTCGAAACTCTAAATGAAAAAAACAATAAAAAGGATTATCTAATATAACTGAGAGTTATCCCAAACATCAATAATGGACATCGAAGCGTCTTCACCTATCCCTTAATAACTCCTTATAGACACTTCAGTGGTGTAACAACATTAAGGTACCTTGGTAAACGTCGGCGCCCCTGTATCACGTAATTAGTGTCAATTTATCATGATGCATAATTAATTTTCATTTGTGAGGAGAGCGGTACGCGCAAGTGTATATTCGGTTACGTATGAACTATATTTTGATCATTTATTCATATGTACGCGTCAGGCATTTCATGGTACTGAATGTCAAAGGCGGCAGACATTCGCATAATGCTAGCTTATGAGGTGGTAGCTTTTGTTTTGCGCGCGATATTTGATTTTTGTCGTTGATTATTTTTATGGTGGTTGATTCTAAAATTCAATCAAATCTTTTTCATACTTTGTATAGGATTGTGCCACAATCTCATCATGGTATAAGAAGAAGCTGTCGGAACACAGGTAAGTAGGTGTTTGGCGACAGATTTACAATTTGGGGTTGGTAGCCAGCTAGGTACAACAGTACTACACTGTACCCAATACTAGGATAGCTATGGTTCTTTACGATGTTTTCCTTCACTAAAAGGTCAAGCCCATTGTAGGTTTCTTCTATATCTTTGCTGATGCATTGGACGTCGTTACCACAGGTATCATTACCTTAATATACAAAACAGGCCTTAAAATATACAAAATCCTACAACCACATAAGCCCGTGTATATTTAAATTAGTTATTACACAGGCTTCATCTCAAAAGGAAAATATTAAAACATTCCCAACACTCAATTTGTACGTATTTTTAAGAAGTAAATTCAATTTCATTCGAGAGCTAGGTAGCTGAAGGCGGGGTACACCTAATTGGCAATTTTCTCTTTACGCCAGTTTTTTTATCAGTTTTTAAGAAGAAAATTCGTTAATGCATATTTAATAGCCGTAATCGTCTCTCCCTCTTGTGGAGTAACCACCACTCCCCCATCTTCGCTGGTTTTTAAATTAAAATACCTACATATTTAATAAATAGGCATATTTTAAATTTGAAGCTCATAAAAATAGCAATAGGATTCGTATTTATGGAAATAAACTTTGATAATATTTTCTTTGTCATTACCATCTCACGGCCAAGAACCAAAAAATCATTATGTTCCTTCCAGTGTTATAAAAAAAGGATATTATAATGCATGTACGTACCTACAGTAAATATTTAACGTTAATCAAGTACCATACAGGAGTTATAAATAAATGAACATATGATTTTATTACAACTTCGACTGAAAAAGTTATGATTTGGTATAGAATATACAAAATCCGCTTTTTCAATATCACACTGGCGTATTTTTCCCGCGGCGACAATATCACTGGTAAAAGCTAGGTACTACATGCAGTGACGTAAATAATTTAGCTTGGATACAATTTGCAATTGCTCTGTGGCACGTACAATGTTAAAAAGTCACACGAAATGCAAAATGCAGTCAAGTTACACATATTCCTGTGTCATATAAACCTCATAAGCGATGCAAGAGAAGATTTTGCTTATTTACAGTGTCATGTCGCAAACGCATTACGCGATTAGGTACAGTCGGCACCACTAGATATTTTATCTAGCCCCAACCGTGGGTAATCCCACAAATGGGTGTAACTCGAGATGCGGCGCGCGGCCTCAAAATTGAAATTTATATGCGAGCATAATACATGAGGTGGGATTATCGTGGTCTCAAAGAAAATGATCACGGACCCCGAGCCGTTACCCTGGAGACTGGATAGTTCACTTTGTGAAGGTGATATTTTATTTGGAATTTTTAAGTAATTGATCAGTTATAATATTTTTTAATGGTTCATGTTTTATCACGTTTTAAATCTATGCTAATTAAATGTGTTGATTACCAATTGCCTTTTGCGCATCGTTATCTGTTTGGATTTCATGGACTGCACTATTATTTGCAGTTACTTAGGGCAAATAAATAAATAATCCTAATTATTATAAACAAAATAAAACTAAAAAGCTAAACTAGACTGTAATAAAAAAGATTAGTCCCAAATGGTCGCATAATAATATAAATTAAGTTTATAAATGTTTTTATGAAAAATATTTAGTTCCGTCATCCACCGTACTCACCAGACGACTTACAGAAATCTCCTTTTTCGGAATTTGGAGAACAGAAAAAAACGAAAGCTCGAGATACAGTACAAACTGCCTTTGAAGAGTTTGTTGCCTTTCAAGAAGTGCATCGATAAGTTGTCACTGCGCTGGCAAAGATGTCACTACCGTAGACTACCTGTTTGCGGTTTGAAATTAAAAAAAAATTTGTAAGCCACATTCCACCCTAAAAGATTGAAGGTCGCTCTAAAAGTCGATAAGACAAGCGTAATGCGAGGGTTGAAAGTATAATGTATCGCGGTTTTAAAGGATCATCGGTGCTGCCAGCTGGTATTTAATTAAGTATCTACCTATTTAACATATATTTATTTTAATATTTTTTATTATTAGTTTCCAATAATTTTAATTTATGCTTAAGAATTTTGACGGGCCCGTTGGCGTTATTGGTTAACACACTAACTATCACCGTAGGTCGTGGGTTCGATTCTCATCCAGGACAGACATTTGTGTGCATGAACATGTCAGTTTGTACTGAGTCTGGGTGTAATTATCTATTTAAGTATGTACTTATAAAAAAGTTGTAGGTATATGTAGTACATCAGTCATCCGGTTTCCATATTACACGCTCTGCTTAGTTTGGGATCAAATAACTAGTGGGAAAAATGTCCCAGGATATTTATTTAATTTATGTCCACAAAAATATTGTTAAGACGGTATGTGCTAAGCTAACCTAATCATTATCAACAGTAAATGGTAAGTCTATTTACCAACCAACAAAGGACATTAAAATATTATGATTTAAACTACCTATTTTTACAATTTTCAGACAGATATGGCAACACCGAGTGTCAGACATTCGTCAATGTTCGGTAATCCCAGGGAAGGAAATAATAACATTTGCGCAAATCCCGCGGTCGCTAATGTACCCGCGTTTCCCGGAGTCCCGGTGGACTTAAAACTGCTTACAGTGGGTTAAAAATACGCTATAGCTTCGTTTATAAGCCGGCTGATAAGAGGTTTGTACGGAATACAATAAGGCGACTTTAAAACGGAGACAGCTTAAAACATAAGTCAGGGATAGATACTTGCATTACGTATCTATAACAAACATTAATACTGGACTTGAAAGAAAGAAATATCAGTTTGATTTTTTCCACTTTTGTAGTGTAGCTTTTATTTCCACTGTAATGATACAAGCCTCGAAATTTTCAACTTGAGGGTGGTAGCCAGCCAGTCGAGTACTACAAAGTACCCTACCACCGTGCTGTGGTTTCCTCACGATGTTTTCCTTCACCGAAAGCTCAAGCTCATTGTAAGGATTCGAACCCACGACCTTCGCCGCGGTATCCGACGTCACTTACCACTGAGCTATCATCGCTTTTAAGTATTTCCTTCACCTAGTCTAAAAACTATTTAATCATTGGATAGTCGTTGAATACCTCCAAAGGCGAGCATAACATTAGATACCTACTAGGATAAGGATAGGAAAAGGGATAGGTAACTAGGATTATTCTAAACTGGCATAAATAAACACGAAGACTATAATAGTACCGATATTTTGAATGTTGTGCTTTGACTCATAAATAAATGAAAAATGACTAATTTAATCAAATGAGGGTCTAGCAAACTAAACCGTATCGTTCTCATAACAATAATCGAAACCCATTTGTTCGTATTACGCGTTTAAATTGAGACAATATCATATTCCGGCCGCGTCCAGACGCGTCATAAATTCTAATAAAAAACCGCGCGAGTTATCAAATTAGAAAAATTAAAAGTGATAAATAAAGTCCAATTAAGCGTTATTGCGTAAAAAAGGCATAAATTAATGCGTTGAAGAGACGGGACGGTGAAAAAAACATGCGACGAGCGAGCGCGGCAATTCGTGTAATTGTCAACTCGGGTAGGGGTGGGAAATGTCGACAATATTGCTTAGTTGTATAACATTCATGTAATAAATATGTTTATTTTAAAGGTTTTATTAATAACTTGAGGAATTATATTTATTAAGTAGGTAGTTTTCGGACGAACGACCAATCCGTGATTCAAAGGGTTAATAGCGAATGAAAAAGCAAATATCTTGAGAAAATTTGCATCCCACAAATGATTTGAAAACTTATCGATATTTACATACATTAAAACATCGATGCACTTACATCACTAAAGGCTGCGTCACACGTGTGTCCTCTAATTACGCGCTTAAATTGTATTAATTAGAGCGCGACGTGAAAGGGTTCCATCACAAATTAAATGGCATTTTAGATGCCTACGTAACACAATCCTTCATTGTTCGCAGTTGCCAGTATAGTACTGTGTATGAGGGTAATTAACATTTTTATTGTGTTGGTTAATTTATAAATTAATTATTACGAATTATGACGAGTTTTTGTTAATTTTGAAACTGGCTATGAGGTAGACAGTAGTAAGTATAAATATATCTGGTTCAACCAACTGATAATTTATTAAATCTCATATTTTTTTAACTAATATACCTAGTTAAATATTTTCATTTTGGGAAACAAATTTTAAACTGTAATAAATACTAAGTACACTTAGCAAAAGACTAAGATACCTTTATTTTAATAAAGGAATAAAAGTAAATTGCATCTCAAAAAAATAACATCACAACACGAAAGATAATATAAAACAAACTAAACTGCATAAAATAAAAGGTGAATAACAACTAGGGTATAAAGTTATGACATAAATACTTATATAGGTTACGTGAAAAAGGAGCATTATGAAAAATCGTAACGAGTTTACTGGGCGGACTTTCCATTATTCATGAGCGAAATTGCTCCTCCGATCGCAGGTAACAGTTCCGCCACTTGTTATTTATACGCGTTTATAATAACAGTTATTGGGCGTGTTGGCCCCGCCCTACTTGGCGTGCGAAAAAAGTTAGGTATATTACGGCAGGAAGATTTATAGTGCGATTTATTTTATGTTACATGTTGAATTTATATTTCCTTTCAAATATGTACCTAGATACATTTTTACATTTAACTTTAAGTTCGATAGCTAGAGACCAGCAGGGCGACTGTGCAAGCTAATCGATATCGTAATCGATTTAAATTTATTGGAATGAAGTTTGAAATTCAGTGTATTTACAATCACTCAATTGATTTCAATAGAAAATAAATAAATATTCGATATCGAGAAGCTTTACCGTTGTATTTCCACCCTAAAGTTGAAAATCTGTCGCCGAGCATCGATCGGTGTGTTCTGACAGATGCCCTTGAGAACCAGTTCCCATCTAGGCTTTGTATGCTTATCACCTTCGGCCACATCATCACTTACCATGGTGAGATTGCGGTCAAACACAAGCTTATACAAATAAAAAAAACATGTGATAATTCGTGACATTAAACAATAATTATGAAAAAATATACGTAACAATAGGTATGTTTTGTCACAATATTAAATAATCTTCTCAAAATAGAATCAAATAAAAGAAGAGATTCATCAATGTACACCCGTCCTTACAAAGCGGGTGGAATAAGAAATCGAGTCACGGCGCGACTCGACTGTCGCCAGCCTAACGTCTTTACGATACAAATAAGTCGTGATTGCTAACGATGACGACACGGCGGCGGCGCGGCGACGAGACGGTGCGGGCGGGCAGCGGGACGGTAGCGGGCCGGAAATTTAATTCACGTTTTTCTATAAGGGTTGTTTGACTCTTTTGATCTGTTTTCGTTGGAAAGATCATTGATATGATCTCTATTTAAATTTGAGATACGAGCATAATATGGTTTTGGCTCTATAGAGCGCTATGGTTAATTCAAAATCGACTCATTTATTAAGTTTAGGCCCTGGTGAGGCACTTATGAACGTTTACAATTGACTCTGCCACCGGTTCGGATTACACAGACTCCGGCAAGAAACTCAGCAAAATATAATGACACAACTGTTAAGCTACTGACAGACACCTACTGAGCTCAATAATAATAAAGCGATGAATGAGTTAGCAGAAATGAAATCACTATCTGGTATATCATACCTACTTTAGGAGGGAGGGTAAAATACATAATCCACAGGCAGCGTGGCGTGGCGTGGGTAGATGAGATGATCTCTCTCAAAAATAACAAAGTCAGCCAGTCTCACTTCTCCTCGCTCACCGTAAGCAAAAACTCAATTATCATATTTTATACCTCATAATGCTTACGAAAAAGATATTCAATTATATAATTTTTCCTCTGAAAAGGGATTCCCTTTTCATTTCTCATTTGGATTTTTCTCTTAAGCAATTACCAGCCAGCCCGGGGGAACTCGAGATTGGATCCACGAATACATTTCTACGTCCGAACCGTACACTCTAATTTATCTTTTAACAAGAGCCGGAATGTTATGTTAACTTATGCGCGGACCGAGTTAGCTCTGTTTTCGTTTAATAAAAGTGTGTTTCGCGGATGATTTTATGAGTTTCGGCGAGTTATGAATTCGTTTGCGCGCGGAATAGAAATGAGCTCATTTCACGCTCCCCGCTCGATGTGTTATGCGGATTAAACTTTATTCACTTCTTATTTATATGCGAATAAGCTCCTAGTGTATATAATCATAACGTAAGTTATTAAACAATTAATATTACAGATGGAAAGTCATTTGCATGGCGAATCCCTTTGACAAACTCTATGGAGTTTAATTTTGTCGGCGACGCGATTATAATTCCAACAAATGAAGTTCTCTCAGTCGGCTCGGCCCGCTCAAGCGGTTCGGCGGAATTCGATTCTGGCAACCTGCGGATCGGATTCCGACGAAACTCGCGTAATCGCATCGCGCGGCCGGGAACACAAATTATTCGTGCGCCGAAACTCGGTAACTTCGTCAACCCTATAAAGGAGGTAAAGAACAAAGCGGAACCACAATTGGCCGTAGCCCGGACCGTGCCTTTACCTGAGTCGATGGAAGTTTTAAAAATGGCGGCTCTTTGAGAGCAAACTCGATAAGGACGCGCCCGCGGGACGCGTAAATGCAATTTGCAAGGAATCGCTCGTGCCTTTGACGTTCTCGCAACTGAGCCGTTTGTGTATTTGCTTGTTTGCTTCAATGTACATCGTGTGAGGTGTCTACATTAGATATATGCATGTGTAATGATAAATAACACTCACATTCTGATACAATGTTTTATCGAATTCAAATACTTCAGTAGGTACTCTACTATACCTTTGTGCTTAAATCATGTTACCACTGTTAGAATGTAGTGTAAGAGATCGCAAGACCGCACAAAAGTTAAAAATATAGGCCATATCTATTTTATTATGATTAGATGCATATAAAAAGTTATTAATCTTAACATGACAAATCCTACTATCGTCAAAATTAATTAAGAGTATGTAAGTAGGTATATAAAAAAACAAGATAGCGATACAAATTACGGGCGTCGAGGGAAATGATAAAAGTTGTAAATGGATCAGCATAATTTTTATTAGGTAAATCATTCCCGGCGAGCCGTGGTAGGTTGGGGGTGTGGGGTGAGTTTCAACGCGCCAAGTTTGGAAAAGTGGCTCGCTTGTTGGTCACCCCGCCCGACTGTATTGTAACCATGTTTTTGTGTTACATATAGGATACTGTCCTGGCCATACTAGAGTGCGAGTGGTGACCAACTTTATATCTACGGTACTATTCAGGATCAGGACAAATGTTAGTGAAATATTTTGGCTACTCGCCATCCAGTACTGAGTCGTAATGCGGAGGTAGAATCTGCATGGTCCCTGGCACCTATACCGGGGAGCTCGTAAATGTGTGCTTGTGTAGGTAAGGTAAGCCAATAAAATAGGTTTCGGTAGTTTTATCATAAGTAGACTTAATTTTAAAATTCCAAAAATACTTCTATTTTTAATATTATAAGCTCAGACTTTAGTCGCTCTATATACCATCCTTATATAATAATTTTAGGTACGGCTGCGTGGAATGACCTTCATTCATTATGTATGAAAAAAAATTAAGGTCATCAAAAATTAATTTAAAAAATCTGTGCATATTAAAAAACGGTGGTATAAAGTTTACTGTAGAAAGTCTATATAAGACCTCAATTAACAGGCACCCTACAAAAGTAAAATTGCAATGCAAATTATAGGGAATGATAGAGCAACTTGGCGCACAAAATAAGTTGGTGGAATTTTAATTTGTTATTTAGAACTGAGGCAATTACTTTAACGTACCAACTTTTAAGTTTAAAACTTTTGACCATGATATTGTATGATGCCCGCGTCGCTGAACTAGGTACATCATATTACAAATCATTGAAATTCTCGGCTTTTCTCTACTATAATATGCATGCATTATACACATAAACCATTCGGAAGAAATTTTCTAAATGATAGTGAAAACCGTATCAAAATCCGTTGTATAGTTTGGGAGGAGTTAGCGGATAAACAGACAGATGCGGAAAGCGATTTTGTTATATACCTACTATTAGGCTAACAAGGGTTTTTAATGAATCAATAAATGAGTATTTTTTTGTTATTGCTATGTATTTTAGTATTTAAAAATACTTCTACAGTATCTTAGTCTTAATCTTGATCCAAATCTTTCCATGGAATAACTTCTTCCATCCATACTATGTATGTATTTACAAAAAAATATCTATTTAAGTATGTATTAACCAAAAAAATGTAGTATATGTATTATATCAGTCATCTGGTTTCCATATTACAAGCTCTGCTTAGTTTGGGATCAGATAGCCGTGTGTGAAAAATGTCCCAGGATATTTATTTATACTTAGACCGAACAAGTATTTTTAGCAAACTTACATTTTTAGTCATAGAATCGTTGCCATGGAAACTAGACTGATAGATACGTTCCAGACAACCCTACTCATCACCACAGTACACACTCAAACCCATTTCAAACACAAATTGAATCTTAACTCCCGAAAATAAGATAAGAATTACACCGATCGAAAAGTAAAAAGAGTTTACGCACAACAAACGAACGCGTCGTAACCAGGTTAGACTCGTTACGTTCCCGTTACGTTACAGTATCGTTACTTTTCCCTTTAGTTTTGTTAAATTAACGATCTGGGGTACAATCGAATAAGCGGCTGTTAGTTTAGTTCGAACGGTGTATCCTTTTGTTGATTTTAGTTTAGCATTCTGTAAAATTAATGTGGGAGAAAAAAGTAGGTACCTACTTATTTTTGGTGACAGTCCTAATTGTCCGTATGACAAAAACAAGTCTTATATGGTTTAGACTACTACTGCGTTGGCCATCTTAGAGGTATTTTTATGTCAGAAGAATTACATGCATGTAGGCGGGTCACATATTGTTTCACTGAGTGACTATCGTTGCCTATGAGTATTAGACATTAGTAATACATAGCAAGGAGATTGATACCCTTTTAAAATCCCTTGAAGGGAACTCAAGAATAAACCTTTAGGTGCTTGGCGATAGATTTCAAAAAGGGCGTAAAAATTAATCTTTCCCAGGGGAACTTGTACAAAGTTCGTATTTTTTTTTACACTTTTTTTCACTCTCACGATTGTTGGTTAAATATGATACGGTTTTAAAAAAATAACAACAAAAAGAGATTATAATTAACCCGTTCACTGGTATAATGTTTTGGCGACGCCCGCATCGGGTCAGCGGAGGGTTAGTATTACTAAAAAGGTCACGTCACCACTCAATCTTTACGCGTCGTCGACCAGTGGGCTTATTTGATTTATTTTTTATGACCACTTGTGTTTCCACAATATGCAGGCGTAGCTAATGTCGGTGAAGGGGTAGGTTCAATCAAGACTCGTGACTGAACGTTGAGGGGTTTGTTTAAAAAATAAATACGAGTTCTGTCTGGTTTAGAGTTACACAGAAGTTATTTGTTAAGTACTAAACTTATCTCACATACTATGGTGAATTTGTTAGGTTAGGTTAGGTTATTATTTTTCTAACAATAATTCCTTAATTACAACAAATACTTGTCTATAAAATTGGTTTTCGTAATGTAGCACTGTTTATGAAACGAAAGAGTTCATATTTTAATACGAAAATTTATTATAGCGTAAAGATGAATGCACACTAACAGACGGGTTACAGCGGCACGCGCGCGTCCCGTATTATCGCACTATATTGTCAAACGCCCGCGGCGACGCAGCGGGGTGTCCTTTTTGTTATTACGGACGATTTGACCGTGGTTAGTGTAAAAAATCGTAATGGGCAAAAAATATACCCTTATGAATGTTTTTAAGTAAAACACTTTTTTTTATTGGTAGGGTCTTTTCGACACCTTATTGATTTATTGTAATACACCAGTGTGTGTTTGACTACACTAAATAATCTATGAAATACACACGTGCCAACATTGCACTGGAAAAGAAAAATCAAATAAAATTATCAAGCACAATTTACTGCGAGCAACAAAATCAAGATCCAATTACGGTACATTTAGCACGAATGGTTCCACTTGAGCTCGCACGTGTCACTCACTCGTGTTTTGTTTATCCACCAGATTCGACTTAATTTAGCGTTAAGTGATCGCCTGTTGCGATTGCACAGCGACACACCCCTGCGGCTATAAATGACTGGCTTTCCGATTTTTTCAAAGGCGTCGTAACGCGGCGGGTCGTCGCGATTTATGACCTGTGTATACGCGCCCTATTGTCCGAAAGATATTCGGTTGTTAATTGGCATTAGTTCCGCTATTAAAGTGTTATTTGAATGTCTTTTTTATAAATTTGATAGGTATCTACTATTAGTGTTTTGATTTGTAGTCGATGTTACGTAACACTATTCCCCGTATTTATTTACTGAGTAAAGTTCGATACATTTAGGTATAGTGTAATGTTATAAATATATTTTATATACAAATCAGGATTTTCCAGACGCAGTTTAGCTAATTTAGTAACTGAGTGACTGACCGAATAATTCATGATTCAGTTACCTACTCAATTAATAAAGGAACTAAAAATTAACAAAACAAATTGCATTTTATATTATATAGCCAGGATGTAAATGATACAATTAGTTGTGAATAATCCTCGGACCTCGGACCTCGGACATTCCTCGGACATTTGTTCACACACGGCTATCTGATTCCAAACTAAGCAGAGCTTGTAATATGGAAACCAGATGACTGATATACTACATATAATACTTTTTTTTTGTAAATACATACTTAAATAGATAATTACACCCAGACTCAAGACAAACAGACATGTTCATGCACACAAATGTCTGTCCTGAATAGGAATCGAACCCACGACCTGCGGCGTGAAAGGCAGTGTGTTAACCAACCACGCCAACCGGCCCGTCAGACCTATTACATGACTTAATTTTTTTTACCAGAAATCCAGATTTTGATTTTAAAAGAAAGGCCATTCTCACATATTATTGACGGCATGCAAATATATCTACAGATAAGCTATCAGGCAACCTGAAAAAGGTCATTACCGTCACAAAAATTAAGCTTAAGATTACTCGAGAAAATTCCTAAACAAATTATCAGAAAACAAAGCGCAAAGATAGGCAACGTATTGAGTTGAGTCATCCACGGAGCGCAGAACAATAGATCGACCCGGCTCGGTGTTCATTAGTGGCTTAATTAATGCTTAATTGAGCCAAATAGAGTATCAATTTAGCGGACGGCAATTGGATCATGCATCCCGCCAGAGAGCAACTCTGCACGCAACTGGAATTGAAATTGCACTGTTTAAATTTTTTGTATGATTTGATGGTTTTTCAACTATTTTTCGATAAACGTCTGTACCTAATGTAGATGGTTAAACCAAAAATGTTATTGTTGTAAAGTTTTGGAGAATAACCTTACTAATCTTTTACGCTCAATTAAGGCCGATAACAATATTTAAAGAAACAATAAACTGAACAACTAAGGATTGTGCAATTACTTACCATTGCGTAAAGCATAAACACCCCATATAAAAAAGCCAAGAATTTATCAATATTGCTGGAATGAGAATCACCCAATGTCCATGAATGCGATGTATGTATTTGTACACAGATCAGCAGGAAGGAGTTGGCAACGCTAGTGCGTCTCAACGGGTCCATTAACAACATTAATTAGCGCTGAATTGACTTAAATAGACAAGCAATTAGTTATACGGCAATCAACGCGAGGATGCGTGGTACATACGACCAAGCCGACTAGTGGGCGTGTAGCTTTATCATTTATACTCGTTGAAATGGAAAAATACACCATTTGTGATCATCTCACTCAGTTGGTAGTGCCGTCAAAAGCCGAAGCTAAGGACAAGCCATCGCCTTGAGTTTTCGCTGAAGGAAAATATCGTGAGAAAAAAATTGCTTAGTGATAGAGTACTACGTAGTTCTCTCTCGCCTGGCTGGCTACCACTCTCAAGTTATAAATCTGTCGCCAAACACAGAGTACTTAATTTAAGCACATTCTAGGCACATAATAGTTTGCAATCTCCCTTGCATTTCTAATGTCTATTCTATAGGCGATGGTAGTCATTGAACATCAGTTGACCTATCAAACTTCGGAATAAAAAGCGCGCGAGGTCTGAATGAATATGATTGATCCTTGATTCATTAGAATTGCTCTCGAGGTCATCGGGTTTTACTAGAAACCCCAAGAAGGTCAAGTAAGTGATTGATTGTTTTCATACTTTGAAAAGTAAAAGACTCATTTATCTATACTAATATTTTAAAGAGGAAAGATTTGATTGTTTGTTTGCATTGAATAGGCTCTGAAACTACTGGCCCGATTTGAAAAATTATTTCATCATTAGAAAGCTACATTGCTCCTGATGAACATAGACTATATTTTGTCCCGGGAAAAGATAAGGTCCCACGGGAACCCGGACGAAACCGCGGGGGACAGCTAGTATCTATCTAAAGTTATTTGACTCACATTTTCAATCATTCTGATCGAGTTTAAATGAATTTTTACAGACGCTATAGTGTCTACCGTTTCATAGGGCAAAAACAATATTAATAAAATAGCAGATCACGTCCCAAATAGCTTTTGTTAAAAGCATAGTATTAAAGCCGTTTACACACATCAATACAATTAGTCGCTCGATATAGGATTAAGTCATGGTGCGGAATTAGCGAACGCGTTCATGTCGACAAATGGTCGCTTAACGAATTTATCCCGGCGACAATCGTCACATGACAAATGTACGCTGGTTAATGACGTCGAATCAGACACTCCTAGGATAAAATAAAGTAAATTGTTTTAATTCTATTGATTTATGTTAGACAAGCCATCGCGTTTAGAGACTGCGTAGGTTTTACTAACCATTATATGGATTGTCATTCAAATATGTTTTATTTATAAGCACAGTATATATAGGGCATATCATCTAACTACCGTAGCAAACTAATATCTTTCATATTGTGAATAAAATAGGGATCAAAATTACCAACGTAACGTAAAGTACAGGCATATCATAACACCACTTTAAAATATTTTATACTAGTTTTCCGCCCCGCGGGGGGGGGGGGGTCTCTTTTCCTGGGATTAAAAAGTATCTTGTATTTTATTCCAGGATATGATCTACCTGTGTGCCAAGTTTCATCAAAATCCGTTCAGTTGTTTTTGCATGATTGAGCAACAAAAATACAAACTTTCACTTATAATATTAGTAGGATAGGATTCTGCATTAATTATAACTGTTCGTTTATTATAATAAATAAATAATAAACAAGAGTATCAAATTCACAGCAATCACCACACAGTGAGTAACCGGTGTATTTCTGGCGATTGTAGCGGAGTACAACAGGCCGATGTAAATCTATTTGTCATATTAATGTGGACAATTAGGCCGAATGCGGGCACCGCCACCGCCAGCCGCCGCGGCAAGGGTTGCCGCGCGAAACTGCCATGGGTTCATTACACCAACAATTGTGTGCGCTGCCTTAATATCGTTTTAATCGACGCCTTTAATTACATTTTACGATGTTGCCGCTGTTCAAAATTATATTTAATGAATTGACCGCACGCATGCGTAATGAATGAGTGAGATATTCTCTTTGAAAGTAACAGCAAAGTTATGTTGTTATTTTCGTCGCATTTATTGAAGAGTTATTTAAATAAATGTTTTTTTTTATTCTGGATAGGCTTGTGTTTGACCACAATCTCACCATGGTAAGTGATGATGTGGCCGAAGATGGTAAGCACACAAAGCCTAGATGGGAACTGGCTCTCAAGTGCAGCTGTCGGAACACACCGATAAGTGTTTGGCGACAGATTTTCAACTTGAGGGTGGTAGCCAGCCAGTCGGGTATTACAAAGTACCCTACCACCGTGCTATGGTTTCCTCACGATGTTTCCCTTCACCGAAAGCTCAAGCTCATTGTAGGATTCGAACCCACGACCTTCGCCGCGGTATTCGACGTCACTTACCACTGAGCTATCATCGATGTTCTGTTAGGTATACTGATTAATTATTATTGATATAAATCTCAGATTATAATCAGATACATCTGTGTATATTATATAGAAGGCAATCGTTACTGACTGATCTATCAATATACAGCTCAACCCAGTGAACGG
This sequence comes from Ochropacha duplaris, assembly GCA_951361185.1. Classification (NCBI taxonomy): domain Eukaryota; kingdom Metazoa; phylum Arthropoda; class Insecta; order Lepidoptera; family Drepanidae; genus Ochropacha; species Ochropacha duplaris. Next base: position 2,630,145 of record OX592704.1, on the reverse strand, counting down.
ATTGCACTGGTAGTTATCCGCTAAGTAAGGATTATCACAAAATTCACTCCCTAAGGGGATGAAACGGGGGTGCAAAGTTTGTATGTAGAAACGGGATCACGGTTGAAACCGCGGCGCGGAAAGGTTGTTTATATATAATATGTTTTATGTAAGTGGATGTGAGTAACATTTCGTCGTGTTAGAAATTAGTTCCAACTCTTCTTGATTACGTGTAATTTATTTTTCAATAGGTCAGTCGTGAATTGGATTTATGATATTCACATCAAACGAAAAATTCACCTATCGAAATTGTTCTTGAATTCTGTATTTTGTCTTATCTGGCTGGTCAAAACTAGAATCGTTTCAGCGATTTCACTCAAAAAAGTTGAAATATAGGTTATCAATACTCAATTACAATTTCGTATAATAAAAATATATCATATAAAGTATAATTGAATAAGCAACGAACAAATTTCGTGCAATTGACGGCGCGCCTCGCAGACGTTGTTACATTTATTATGATAATTCATAGCTCGTGTGAATAAATAGAGATGTGTAATTGAGAGTCGTAGAAAGATGGAGGCGGCATCTGTGTGCCGTGTGGTAGCCTACCACATAATATAAATAACATTTTAGTTAAAGAAGTTAAATAGTAAAATTAGATCTAATCTTCCATAACCATAAACTAAAAACACACAAAATAAAAATTAAATAAACCACTTGATGATTGCCATCAAGTAGCTGATAGCATAGTAACTATATACGCTAAAGCAGTATAGGTACTAGGTCCAATTGTTGATATAATTACCTACGCTCTATTGGAGAGTTAGTAAGTTGTAAAATCTAATAGGTTTTTATTCATAGCATTTTTAAAAAGTTTGTGGACGCAGCCCCGGATCTACGATTTTTTCGAACCGGGGCAAAACTTTGATAGTGGCGCCCCCTTCAGTGTTTGAGAAAAACTGTTAAAACTGCCAATGAGTAGCATTTTTGTGACCATTTGTGAAAATAATGATCCTTTAATAAAAAACTTTTTATCATCTAATAACTAATAACTTTCATTTGTGACTTTTCAAACATATTATATTAAGATTCGATTACTTGATAAAAACCTATTAGATTGTAGGAAAATAGGCTTCATTTGTTCGCTATTTAGAATTCTTGTCTCAAGGATTTGGCGCCCCCATGAAACTGCCGCCCGGGGCAATTGCCCCGGTTTGCCTCCCCTTAGATCCGGGGCTGTGTGGAAGGTCCGTGGTGTAAATCACAACATGTATAATGCGTCCACTCATCACGACGCGCGCACTCTCTACTGACAGCACTGCGAAGGGTGCTTAGGATCTCGTCGATGCGCGTGTCTGTGTAAGTGCGCCGTTTCAAATGGTTTGTTCCTAGTTTCCATACTGCTTTAGCCTTTATATTTACTATGCTGATAGGTTGTGAGCTTCCAAAGTTGCAAGCCCATTTGGCTGATATATCTTGGGACATTCTTGACACACGGTTATATGGTCCCAAACTAAGCAGAGCTTGTGCTATGGAAACCAAATAACTGAAATGACTACTTTTTAAATACAGTATGTATGAACAAAGACGATAAACTCGCTAAATATTGTATCTAATTTTACTGGCTCACACGTGCAACTTCTAACATATCAGCCAAAATAAAATAAAATAAAATAAAATAAATCAGTAAAACCTTTGTGACCAATATTCAATGTATAGACGGTTGTCTGTTATGACCTTTTATACCATGCATAGAGTAATCGACGTTTAAAAAACAATATTAAACGTGGAATGCGGGGTTTCATTATTATGCCACCTTTACTATTCGTAATCTGTGACTCAATACTAAATAATTGATCGTTGGCATGCGCACGCGTCGCCCGTCTCTCTCGCGTTCGAAATTCAAATAATAGCCGTTATTGTAAGTGATAGCGCACCAGGAGTGAATGTATTGTTATTAGGGTTACACTACGAAAGGTCAGTGACATACAAACTTATTGTTCGTTAATAATATTCTAGGTTTCTATTGGTTCTTTTTTCCACGCCAAAGAATATATTTCTCAATCAATAGCTGGAAGTGAAAAAACTTAGAAATTGCATTTGCGCGTTGATGTCTTTTTACCTGACTGTGTTAAGTGATAAATGTTTAGTTTATTGTCAGCTTTTTTCAACAAAAGCGACCTTCCGAACCGTATGTTAGAGTCTATAACAATTAATAAATACATGCGAAAAATATTGCTTTTCTTTCATCATGGCAAATTCCAGAACGTTATCAGTACGCATCTTTTTGCGTTAATTATAAAATTATATGCCAAATTCAAATAATTTAATTTCAATGATCCGTCATTTGAGTTTTCAGTTTAATTTTTAAATGTATTTTTATGAACTATAGGGAAATCTGAACGTATTGTTCTTGAACGCTTGTATGCACGATAGCGACACTAAAAACTGGCTCTGGCTGTGTTTGCTGCCAGACTTTTTGGGGGGAATTAGCGAAGTGACGTTGCTTTTTAATTTCATCATTAAATTTAAATAAATAGCGACTTATCACACTGCACGTGTAAGGCATGACCTCAATCCAGCGCCAAAGTCCAGAACAGCAATTCCAACTTATCTCAGGGCGATAACTCGTAGGCGTTATAAGCCAACGCAAGCTTGTCGGCAACATATCGCATTAACGGCACTTCCGCACTGACCGGATGCGACGCCATTTTCAGAGCCAGTATCCGTTTGTTATTTATGTTTATAGTTGAATTTATTCGCTTTGAAAACTTAGTTGTATTATATTGGTAGGTACTTGTTTCACAAATGCTGGATTACGTAACCGTCAAATAGATATCGTAGTTTGACACTTACTCCATAGAAAATCTATCACAGCGCCATACTTATCCTGTAGATATTATAAAAATGTTATATAGCCTAGTTTTGCTCTTGATTTCATCCTCGTGTTTTTTTTGTGGAATTGTGCTTTGTTACCTTTTGAATCAGTAGAATTTTATAAAAATAAAGCAGCAAATAAATGCGTAAGTTTTTTTTCCATATTTTTTAAATATATTTTAGTAATAAAATAATATTCTATTTCCCTAATAAAATCCTCAAACTTGAACCAAAATGTGATACAGAACACAAAATTGAATTAATCGACTTGTAACAAATTAAAACGATAAGTTGAAAAGTTAATTTATCAAGTGGAACCAAGTTAACCTCGATCATTATTATTGACAATTAAACTCCCCTCCGATTCGATTAAAGTGAATCTTTCCAGCAACTTTGACGGTGTCGGCGAACTCTCTAAGATGAGAAAGCTAAGTTTGAAATGGTTTAAACTCAATTACAATATCTATACCTAGCATAATAATTATAACATGGGTACGCCATTTTTAACCGACTTCAATAAAGGAGGACGTTCTTAATTCATCTGTATTTTTTTGTGTGTATGTTACTCGATTTCTCCGGCAACTGTGAACCGATTTAATGATATTTTTTCGTTGCTAACAGAGCATTTAGTTGAACTTTAGAGAGGGTAGGACAATCCATAATCATCTATACTAATATTATTATTATGTTAGGTTTGATTTTTTGTTTGTTTGCAGAGTTATTTTTTGGTACTACTGAACCCATTCCAAAAAATGTTTCACCAATAGAAAACTATATTATCATTGTTCAAAATAGGCTATATTTAATTTTAATTCACTTGGGAACGTTAGTGAAAATGCGGGACGGAACCTAGTCTGAAAGTAGTTTCAAACTACTGAACAGATTTTCATGAAATAAGTTATGGGTATACCTTAAGCTTTGAGAAAGGACAAAGGCAAAAGCAATGGATTCCTTAAGCCGTAAGCAAAAAAGCTTTATAATCACCGATTTAGCAATGCTCGAATTTCAGACGGATGTAGCAGCGAGCAATCGTTAGTAAAATTATATCTTCAAATGAATTTGTTTCATCTTCGCCCCATAGAACATGTCACAAACCTCCAATAACTACAGAAACGTATTTAAACTCTCTAAAATTGTACATACTCAATCCTATGCCATGAACTTTTAGTATTATTTTGATTACTGTACTTCTATACATGTCATTTGTTAACTATATTTTATTTGTACCTAATAATATATTACTTTCACATTCGCGTAGACGCCCGATCTATACACCAACAAATCGCCCAACTCTTCATAAGACCATAGCAACATTAAACTAATAATTAAAATAGATTCAAACGACCTCAGCAATCGAATTGTAGTAACGACAGACGCTATTGACACCGCCGCGCGTCGTATCGACGAACACTTATAAATACCTACGAAACGTTGAATATGACCTGAATACCAGTTATTGAGGACAAGCTTCATTTAAATTGACATCTAATATATCAATATCAATCAAATTTTGACAGATAACTGGACTTAAGGGTCGGTGAACACCAAATCACGTTAGTTCAGACATTGAGTTGAGAGAATATACCTATGTATGTTTCATAAATCCTGATTTTTTTGGCTTAGTAAATGATGAAACTAATAAACAGAGTTAATTTAGTATTTATTACATTTAAATTTATTAAAATAAAAAATTAAGACAAAGGACATTCGGATCACTTTTTCACATTTGTATTTTTGTTCTTTTTTATTTAATTTTCTGTGTTAACCTAGCTCAACATATTGTTAAGTAATCTGTGGTTAACGGTGCTGGATACACATTTATCTATTTGTTTAATTTATATTTTTTCTTATTAAAGTGTGTAACTGTTTGTTGACCCAAATAAATAAAAAAAAGCATATATAGAAATGCTAGAATTGCTCTGAAGTGGTGGTGGTTTTCTTCTGTGACAGATTTTTCCTATCACCAATCTTTGGTTTCCTCACTACGTTTACCATCACAAGCTTTATAGCTCTACGAAAGATTCTAACAGATGACCTTGAACACTCCCGGTTGAATGATATTAATATGAATAAGTTGAAATATTGACATGGACATATTTTTTCTAGCGTTATTTATTATTAGATACATTTTGATTAAGCGAGCAAGGTTGATATTTAGAATGAAAGGTTTGAAATAATTTTTACTTTGAACCCCGAAAATATATGTTTTTTTAAAGATCCCTTTATGTCATAATTTGTTCATCAGTATCTTAATACGATGTAATCGTTCAGGAAAACGCGGGCGAGCCAGTTTGTACGGAAACTATTTAAACAAAAGAAGATTGTATCACATTTTCTACAATCAAACTACAATAATAACTTTAATAAATAAATGCGCCATCTTAATATTAATGTGTGTTCAGAGCACGTCTGAGTACATCATTGCGCGCGCAATATAATTACCGTTCATTACAGAGGACATAGTCTTAATCGAGTAATTGCCGTTACATACCCGTCTTCATCATAACTCGACCACCGGGTAAGGATAGTGCACATTTGAGTGTGTTAGTATAGTTATCTATTAATGCGAATATCATCTTTTCATATCTATCACAAATTTATCACAGTGTACTGAATTGAGTAGCCATTTTAAGGTTTTCATTCAAATTCGTACTTTCAATGCCGATTCAATATGTTTAGAAACTGAATTATGTATTTGTTTAATCTTGCTGAGTTTCTTGCCGGTTCTTCTCAGTTGAAGGCTAACTTACGAACCGATGTTAACTCCAAGGGCCTTAACTGAATTTGAGTTTTGCTTTGAAATTATTGTTTGGAAAAAAAACAATAATATACCAGAACGATCTAAAGATGAAAGACCAAATTTTTGACGCTAAAAACTTTATCTTATTTTAACTGGCATCAGGACAGATGACGACAAATAGAGTGAAGTAATGTGAATGAGCCCTTAAATTTGTATGACGACATTTCAACTGAATTGAGTGTGATTCACTAATGAAATATTCCTTATAAACTAAATTATGTTTAGAGATATTAGATTTAGTAATGCTCTGATGAATAGTCATCTGCGAATAAAACTGGATAACTATTGTCTATTCCCAGCAGTAGATTTATATCTATTTAAGTAAAAAAGACATGCACTATTTCAAAATTTGAAAAAAGTAAAAATTGGAAAGTTATAGCAAACTGTTCGCGCCGAAGGTGCTTTTTTTTTCTATTATTAATATTATGTAGGTACTCTTAAATTTATCTCTAAACTCATTTCGCTGCACGACCGACCGAGTAAGTACTGGACCACCGTCGGTTGCGAACAGTCGCGTGTGCTCTGTAATCTCGAAGAGTACCACGTCACCGCCTTTTCTGGAGCCAAGTGCATCGCCTGCACGGCTCCGTCCACTCAACGAAGAACCGCAGACGATCGAGCCCTCGTACGAAGGAGGAACGCACCAGGTCCGCTCCATCTAAAAGGTTAGTGGTTGTGCAGCTTCCCCTTTTCGGCTAGATCCGTCTTCCCCGCTAATTAAAATAAAAGCCTATGGAAATACACTTGACAATCTTCGCGTCAACATTTTGTTGGTCCATCGAACCGTATAATCTATACCACCCCGCATTTCTTTGTATGCATTTTGCATATTGTCCGCTTATCCGCTAGGGTACCTACCTACATAGCCCGTTACCTGGAATACTATTTCCATTATTAAAACATAAAAATAACACCTTTATTTCGTTTGTGTTCCATTTTCTAAAAGATTTCACGCTATTAAATGTTAAGTGAAAAGTGAGTGTTAAGTAAATGTAAAGTTACGTATTAACATTTTTTCCCATTTTTTACATTTTTTTTCGCATTATTGTGTGGGTAAGCGCATCAGTGTTGGTTTAACAAAGCGTACGTACACGTCATTGCGTTGCTTACCTATTACAGGTTTTAAGCAGTGTTGTTTGTTGCTTTCTTGTTGCGTTATATTTTCCTTCTTTTTCAACTTATCTATAATCTTGCACCATGAATAAAAATAGTGGTCAGACTTTAGATACAGAACGGAACCTGAGACGACTAATTAAAAAACGGGATACAGTTTTTGCACGTTTACAGACAATTTATGAATTGTCTAAATTAAATCTCCAGGATGAAGATAATTCTGACAGATTTCTCGCCGCTATGATTACCATTGATTCTTTGCGTAACGATTTTGAGAAAATTATTGATGAAATTAGTTCGTGTGGCTTATCGTTGAATGCAGATTACGAACCTAATTATCAAAGTTGGTCTTCATTTGAGGAATTATATTGCCTTTGTAAATTTACTGCAAATAAATTAAATGCTAATATGCATGATAATTCTTCTCCCGCTTCTAGTGATCATAAAAAGAAGTGTCACGTTAAATTACCAAAATTAGAACTTGTTAGTTTTTCGGGTTCACCCACTAGCTGGCCTACGTTTTACGAAACGTTTAAAACCACTATTCATGAAAATCCCGACCTCACTAACAATGAACGTATCCAATATTTGGTGGGTAAACTATCTGGTCGCGCACTCTCTGCAGTGTCAGGTATTACTCCGAATGCTACGAACTACGACTTGATTTGGGATACGTTGGTAACTAAATTTGAAGATACACGCTATTTAGCCTCCGCTTATTTAGATCAAATGTTTGATTTTAAACCGTTTTCAGTCACTAACTCAAAAAATTTAGACTCATTTTTAGAACACTTTGCTTCTGCCGTATCGAGTCTAAAAACTTTGAATTTAGACAATTTAGCTGACTTTATTCTTCTTTACCTTTCTTTGAAGAAAATAGACTCGGAAACTTCTCGTGCCTTCGAAATGCATAACCGGCAAATAAAATTACCTACTTACGAAAGTTTAATAAGTTTTATTCGAGATCAATCTAAAATATTAGATCGTACTTCAAATATCGTCGTTAAGAAAAATGTCTCAAGTTCTAAGTCTATGCATTCATTTGTAGGTGCAACGCAGGTGCAAAGTAATAATACATATTGTTCGTTTTGCAAGTTATCAAATCATTTTAATTTATACAAATGTTTTAAATTTCAAAAACTTCCGATTGATGACAGATTTAATTTTATAAATCAGCATAATGGTTGCACAAACTGTCTTAGTTTGTCCCATATCAATACCGCTTGTAAATCTGTTCAACATTGTCGCTATTGTAATTGTAAGCATCACTCGTTGTTATGTAGAAAACAGTTTACGAATACTAGCGCTACTGAGTCGACATTGTCGCGCGCCGCTCCCTGCGCTCCCTGCGCTCCCCGCGCTCCCTGCGCCCCGACCTCGACTACTGACGTCCGCGCGGCTCAGAATGTCTTATCAACTGATCATTTAATACAAAACAATACCGCTCCCGCTTCGAATGTATCGTTATGCAATTATAATAGTCTACGTAAAAATAATAACACTTGCCTCTTGGGTACGGTTCAAGTTTTAGTTTCGGACTATGCCGGCAGATTACACAGTACACGTGCACTCGTTGATCCCGGGTCACAGAACAATTTTATAACTTCGAACTTCTTATCTAAACTTAATATTAATTACGAGAAGGTATCGCGCGCTGTAGTTAAAGGAATCGGTTCTTCATCTAATCCTATTAAGGGTTCAGTAAACATTAATTTATTCTCACGCTATGACATAGACGTTTCACTTTCTCTTGACTCTTATGTCATCGATCAAATAACAGATAACTTGCCTTCTGTGAACATTGATAAGGCGTCATTAAATTATTTAAACTGTGTTAATTTTGCCGATACAGACTTTCATTCGCCAGGCCCTATAAATATGCTTATAGGCGCGCCGCAGTTTTCGGACATTTTGCTTTCGGGTCGCATTAACGGTCCACCCGGGTTACCTACCGCTTTCGAAACTATTTTCGGTTACATAATTATCGGGAACATTCCGGTTAGTCATTCGCCTTCCGACATTATTTCTTTATGTGCATCTACTCAGCACGAACCTCAAGTTGATACTTTGTTAGAACGGTTTTGGCAAATTGAGGAGGTATTATTGGAACGTCCCATTAACTCAGCCGCTAAAGAATGCGAAGATATATTTATAAAGGGCGTAACTCGCGACAGTACAGGTCGCTATAGTGTGGACTTACCTTTTTCTGACGACCCTTCTGAACTCGGTGACTCATACAAGACAGCCAAACGGCGTTACATGTATCTCGAGCGTAAACTAAGTGCGGATCCGCGGCTACGCTTAGAATATAACACTATTATTGAGGATTATTTATCGAAGGGTTACATTTCTCTGCTACGAGACGATGGTTCGTCACCTTCGGGTTATTATGTACCTCATCACGCTGTTTGTAGGAGTGACAAGGTCACTACGAAAGTTCGCATGGTCATGGACGCCAGCGCTAAGACTGACTCAGGGAAGTCATTGAATGACTTGCTTCACCCGGGCGAGAATCTTCAAAATGATTTAATTTTAATATTACTCGACTTCCGCTTATATCCTGTCGCTTTTACTAGTGACATACATCAAATGTTTTTACAAATATTAGTTCACGAAAACCACAGGATGTTTCAAAAGTTTTTATTTCGTTTTGACGATTGTTCACCTCTTGATACATTTCATTTTAACCGCGTATGTTTTGGGTTACGAAGTAGTCCCTTCCTCGCTATGCGAGTCTTACGTCAACTTTGCATAGATGAACGTGCATCGTATCCGCTCGCGGCAGATATTGTGACGCGTAATTGTTACATGGACGACATTTGTTACTCTGTTTCCACCGTCGCGGACTCCTCGCGACTCAGAGATGAGTTGCTGGGGATGTTCACGGCCGGGGGCTTTAAGCTCGTCAAGTGGTCTAGTAACTCGCAAGAGTTATTAGAGTCACTTCCTGACGACCACCGCTATTCTTCTAAAGTTAACTTCGACGAAGCTAGTCACAGCTTAAAGGTTCTTGGCCTCGAATGGTCTCCCGCTTCAGATGAATTCTCGTTCTCTGTTTCTATAGAAAATCGTCCATGTACCAAGCGCAACATACTGTCAGTTATTGCCCGTCAGTTTGATGTTCTCGGTTTAATTGCACCGACTATTTTATATGCAAAGTTAATATTGCAAAAACTTTTTATGCTAAAAATTGACTGGGATGAAAAACCGCCCCAGTGTGTTATCCGTATCTGGGAAAACTATTTACGTGAATTACCCACGTTACAAGATATTCGTATCAAACGTCATCTAGGCGTGTTTCAAAACTCCGCGTTGTCTATCATTGCGTTTTCTGACGCCAGTGAAAAAGCGTACGGCGCCGCTGTGTACGTTAGGGTTCAGGACGACCTCAGCTCTCCTGCCGTGGTTAACCTTGTGTGTGCGAAGTCCAAGGTCGCTCCTCTTAAAACTATTTCAGTTGCCCGATTAGAGTTGTGCGCTATTTTACTGATGTCTAGACTCGTACGTCGCGTTATAGACACTTATAAATTACGTCATGAAATTAAAAATATTTTTTGTTTCACTGACTCAATGGTCGCCCTGTATTGGGTTCATTCCGATCCGCAGACTTTAAAAACTTTTGTTGCCACGCGTGTTACAAAGGTTCTTAATAATCTTCCCGCAGAATATTTTTACCACGTACCTGGTTCTGACAATCCTAGCGATTGCCTATCGAGAGGCCTGTCACCTAGCCAGTTGGTATCACATCCGCTTTGGTTCACTGGCCCTTCATGGCTCTGCCAAGATAAGGCTATGTGGCCTATTACGTCTGTTGACGTCACTATGGCTGAAAAATTGCCGGAGACAAAGGTGGTTTCACTTCCAGTTTCATCTGGCTCTGAGTCAGTTTTGATCGATGACCAATCCAGTTTTAAGGACTGTAAGAAACCAAGTCTTCGTGACAATGATTCAGAATCCCCGCATCCGCTTCTAGCGCTTTCACAGCGTATTTCTAAATGGAATGTATTGCTTCGTTCCATTGTTTATGTTTACAAGTTTTTAGGTAAACTACCGAAATCTAAATTTATTACCGCATCTGACTTAATCTATGCCGAGAAAATGCTGATTAAGACCCTTCAACAATATTATTTCGCAAATGAGATAGCTTGTTTAAAAGCAAACAAATGCTGCCGTTCTACTTTAAAAGGACTTTCACCTTTTATAGATGATGACGATTTATTAAGGGTCGGAGGGCGACTTCGTAACGCTGATTTAACATACGAACAGCGGCACCCTTTGTTGCTGCCTCATAGAAATCATATCGTCGATATGATTGTATCTCATTTTCACCGATATAACTGTCATACAGGACCAGTGGCACTGATGTCAATACTGCGCCAAAGTTACTGGATCTTATCGTGTAGAAACGTTGTGCGTCGTATCGTGCATAATTGCAATTTTTGTTTCCGCATAAAACCAAAGCCAGTACAACCTTTCATGGGAGATTTGCCTGCGTGTCGCGTCACGGAAGCAAAGGCCTTTACACACACCGCTGTTGATTATGCTGGGCCTCTTCATATTATCCCGCAACGTAAACGTGGAGTACATTCTATTAAAGCGTATCTTTGTATTTTCTGTTGCCTAGTTACTCGCGCCGTCCATGTGGAATTGACAACAGACCTTAGCACGAACACCTTTCTTTCGGCATTCAAACGTTTTCTTGCTAGAAGAGGTGCTGTGAATACTATGTACTCTGACGCGGGTACAGTTTTTATAGGTGCGAAAAACGCTCTATCAAAAATTTACTCTTTAATTGATTCAGATGAATATAAAACTGCATTCAATGATGAGTTAGCCAAACATAAAATCTCATGGAAAATTAATCCACCGCGTGCGCCTCATTTTGGAGGACATTATGAAATATTCGTGAAAAGTTTTAAAACACATTTATATAGAGCCATTGGTAATCAGTTATTAACATATGAAGAGATGTTGACTGTTCTAACACAAATCGAATGTGTTCTTAACTCGAGACCGCTCACTCCGCTCAGTGAGGATCCTTCTGAGTTGAGTGCATTAACTCCTTCTCATTTTTTAATGTCAACACCGTTAAAGGGCTTGCCCGCTTATGATGTTGCCGGTGATAATACTAATTTATTACGTCGCTATGCTTTGTTGGATCAGATGGTGCAATCGTTTGCAAACCGCTGGAAACGCGAATATCTTCATCTTTTACAATCTAGAGGAAAATGGAACACACACTCTATCCCGATTCAAATAGGTAGCGTCGTGGTTATCGTTACAGATAACGTTGCGCCACTCTCTTGGCCTCTTGGTATTATTACCGAAACTTATCCCGGTAAAGATGGGATCAGTAGAGTCGCTTCAGTTAAGACAGCGTCAGGCATCTTTAAAAGACCTGCCGTTCGTCTTTGCCCCTTGCCTTCGCAATAGCGCCTCTCCTTGCTCCCCGGCTTAATATTATATCTTATTTCTTTCATTCTTTAAAACCGATGGTTTTAAGGCCGGGGGCATGTTCGCGCCGAAGGTGCTTTTTTTTTCTATTATTAATATTATGTAGGTACTCTTAAATTTATCTCTAAACTCATTTCGCTGCACGACCGACCGAGTAAGTACTGGACCACCGTCGGTTGCGAACAGTCGCGTGTGCTCTGTAATCTCGAAGAGTACCACGTCACCGCCTTTTCTGGAGCCAAGTGCATCGCCTGCACGGCTCCGTCCACTCAACGAAGAACCGCAGACGATCGAGCCCTCGTACGAAGGAGGAACGCACCAGGTCCGCTCCATCTAAAAGGTTAGTGGTTGTGCAGCTTCCCCTTTTCGGCTAGATCCGTCTTCCCCGCTAATTAAAATAAAAGCCTATGGAAATACACTTGACAATCTTCGCGTCAACACAAACTATTCAATTCAATTATTTAATTTTAAGGTCATATACTTATTATGGATACACAATATTAAATTTTTGATATTTATTACCAACATTTACCTTCTTGTGATAATTTTGCTTGTAGTTCGTTAGGTGAGCTATTAAAAATGCAAACCCTAGCTGTCTTCTTTATTGTCATAGATAGTATAAAAAGCAAGTGTAGGTTATAACATAGCCGTCTTTGTTATATGAAGTTAAAAAGTCAAGATTGAGGCCGTTAAGTTAGTACTTACTGGTCGAAAGGCGAGAAGATGTGGTGTGTTGGGCGCGTGTCTGCCGACGCGTCTCTTGAGCCCGCACTGCCCACTGATGGCGCTGGCGAGGGACAGCTCGTTTCAGATCTGTCCATGATAAGGTTATTTTTCAGCTCCATAGATTCTTTTTTAAATAGGGATGTTGACTGACGTAACAAATTAGCATCTTTTTATCAATGTCAAAACGATAGCTTATATGCAGTTTGTATGAAATATGAACTTGTGACGTCATATGTTCTCACCATCGAAAGATGTTTTTTGTTTTTAGATTGGAAATTAATTTATGACATGTTCGATGTTTTAGAGTATTTTTAGGTATTTTATACATTGGTTAGTGTTTGATATTTTTTCTTCAATATAGTCAACAATCTCTATAGTTGGAAAATTAAGTTCTAGTCAGTAAGAAAAGCTAAGTTTCTGTTCGCTTTTATCACCTTCAATTGTAACTAACAAACAATGTACTTTTAAATTGTCGTATCGAAATGAAACTTGGAATGTCGATGTTTTAATACTATAATTTATTTTGAGATACTTACAGACTCTACAATAGGTCATAAACTACAAACTTGACTGATATTTCATACCGAAATGCTTCTGAAGGCTGTCTAAAATATATATAAAAACAAACTAATTTACGATACGTTACGTAATTTTTTTTGTATTGCAAACAATGAATTTCATAAAAGAATTCCTATAAAAGAACATTAAATCTCAGACGTACACGTTTCAAAATATATTCGTCATATACTTTTGAAAGGTCTACCTCTCCTGTCTAGGCGACCTGTTTGGCGAGCGGCGCGGCGAGCGGTGCGGTGAGCGGCGCGGCGAGCCGGGAGTGGCGGGCGGGGAGCCGCGGGGTGATGCTGTCGCTGACACGGGGGACGCTTCTGCTGAGCCGCGGGACATGCCGCATTCTGATGAACCCTGGATAGTAAAACTTTGTTATGTCTTCACAGTAGGTACTCTAAAAACGAGCTAAATAGGCTGCTTGCGAGACCTATATAGCTCCTTAGATTTAAGCGTAGTCAACTGTTGTAATTTTAATTTAATTTAATTGTATGTACTAAACTAATTCAGCTCTAGCTGAATAAAGGTTGATTTACATCTACAGACACCGTAGTTGAAGACTCGTAATAGCCCAGACAAAAATATTCTGACATACATTTTCTATGGGTGTATTCAAATATACCGCGCGTGAGCGTATCGTGCTCGCCTTTAAGGTATTGTAATAAGGTGTACAACACATTAGCAATCCCCTGGTATTGCCAATGTCTATGGGCGACGGTTGTCACTTACCATCAGGTGACCCGCCTGCCTCGTTGTCACTTGTGACATAAAAAAAAAAAAAAAAAACAGAAAATGTATGTAAAAGTCTGTGCTGTTACGAGTCTGCCACGAACGGTGTCCGTAGATGTAAATCAACCTTAAACATTTTCAATAACTATTCGATAAATTAACAGTATAACTATCACTATATAGATAAAATCAATGTCCATACAAAAGTTTGAGGTGATGTGGGAATGACTTATGTCAGACTGAAAATAAATGTATGGTTATGTTTACCTTATCATCGGCAGGGTCCCGCTTGGCAAGTACCTCAGCCCCCTCTCGTTTTCTCTGCTCTTCTTTTAATCGCTCCGCTTTACGCCATTTCGCTCTACGATTTTGGAACCACACCTGTTAACAAACATTCTAAATATATTAAAACTTTAAATCATTGATCTGGTATAATATAAATAAATGTAGAACCTTAAGAGACAAAACCGCGTAAAATCTAGTTGTTCGCGTTCTAGTGTCCTTTACTGTATCTCTATATTTTTTGAATTAATATAAAACTTTAGAGCTTATATTATAAAACGGAACGAAATTTCTAGTTTCTAGCCCCAGTGGTTTAAACTTTGCGTTGATAGGCCTGGTTTATAAGTCAAGCTTTTTATATGAAACTAGCTGTCTCGTTTCACCCGCGTTCCCGTTGGATCTTATCTTTTCCCGGGATAACGCGTATTCTAACTCTCAAGTTGGAACAAATTTTGCAATGGGAAAATTTGATTGGTTCATTAGTTTAGGGGTCGTGGACAAACAATGTGACACCAATTTTTTATATATTAAGATAAATAAACAAAATACATAAAATGGCTCAAATAGAAATATTTGTTAGAATAAATATGATATAATATCCATATACAAGATCATGATTGTAAAAATAATGAAGCCCATATTTTTGTCCCACAAATAACCCATCATAATCCTAAACCTAGATAATCCACGGGTAATACAAGAACTGTCAACACTACACAACTTAATGGTACATCATTACCACCCCTATTTTGTTCCTAGTCGTAAGATTACAAATCATTTGGTAACATTAGGGTAAACCTATGTCCAGGATAACAGACCTGTTTCATCGACAAAAATGTTTGCTACGACATATCTAGTTATATCGGTAGTTGCATTATCTCGTCCAATTTAGAAGAACTTCTTTATGAAGTAATTTTAAGGTTATGAGAGGTCTAATTAAAGTGGTTAGAATAAGCTGGTTAGGGAATAATGACGGGGCCACATTTGCACTGCAATTTTCGCAAATTTACTTTTAATAAACCTTCTGTTGGTTGGAGTGCTACGAAATCTTGCTGCGATTAAAAAGTAGAGGTGGCACGTGATAAATATTAAAAAAATACTATTATTTTTAGTTGATGCCCTTTATTCTCTTCTTCTAAATAAAAACGAAATACCACTGACTCATTAATCACGAAATCTCCGAAAGTATAAATGCTTATAAACTTCAAAATTTGGCAGGTAGATTCCTCATAACAAGTAGGTATCCGCTAAAAAAGGATTTTTGAAACTTCAAGCCCTAAAGGCAATTGAAGTTATTAAAATAAATATTAATACTATAATGAATTACATTAAAATATATGAAAAAGTAAAAACATCTTTATAATTTACAAAATAGGTACAAATGCAACTTCGTGAGTTGACTTAATCTTTGCCAGAGCCCGAGACCGGCTACAGTAAGTCCCTTAACGATCATAAGCTAATTTCGTTAAAATAATAATCCTCCCATAATCCAACGTGCGCCCTAATAGTTTTTATCTCTTACGAGGGTAGTATTAATATTTGAACGTGTTGAGAGGATCACCCCTCTTCCCCACCCCTTTGTAATGTAATGTTGGTGATTTTTTGCTGTTTATCGTTTTTGAGGGGTGATTCTTTGTGTTGTTTTTGAGTTTTCTCTTGTTTTTTATGTCGGATATCGGAGTAGCATGGCGTGTCATTTGAGGTCAAAGGCTACAATTGCCTATGGAATATGTAATGCTCTAGTAGCACTAGTAGGTATTTAAGAAACGATACCTATAGCTAGATTTTCCCAAAATTCTTTGATTACAGTTGTCTTATTAAACAATTATCTTTCAAATGCGATTAAGATTACTTACAATACTTTACTAGTTAATTTGCATTTCTGCTAAGAAACATTTCTATAGTACAGACCACAGAAAAGGCATTTAAATGCTGAGAAATATAATAATGCTATCACGTTCTTAATTAATATTTGAGGTTATTTTATTCCCTTTTAATACTTATAAAAAGACGTGTTTTGATTAACTTTGGGCCCTACTTATGAAATGTTATTTAACTAATATATTGTATAAATGTTTAATAACGTCACATTGTTTGACAAAGATTCGATAAATATGTGACAATTTAAATAGAAAAATATCTATAGGATATATGTATAAAAAGAAAGGCTATGATAGCTCAGTGGTAGTGACATCGGATACCGCGTCGAAGGTCGTGGGTTCGAATCCTACAATGAGCTTGAGCTTTCGGTGAAGGAAAACATCGTGAGGAAACCATAGCACGCTGGTAGGGTTCTTTGTAGTACCTACCCGATTGGCTGGCTACCACCCTCAAGTTGAAAATCTGTCGCCAAGCACCTATCGGTGTGTTCCGACAGCTACACTTGAGAGCCAGTTCCCATCTAGGCTTTGTGTCCTTACCACCTTCGGCCACATCATCAGTTACCATGGTGAGATGAAAGTTTGGTTGGATGGATGTTTGTTACTCTTTCACGCAAAAACGGCTGAACGGATTTTGATTAAACTTGGCACACAGGCAGGTCATATCTTAAATTAAAACATAGGGTACTTTTTATTTCAGAAAAAGATACGATCCTTCTGAAACGCGGGTGGCTAGGAATAAGGATAAAAGTTTGGGTTTTAACCGATCGTTTAAAATTTTGCACAGGTTTTTTAATAAGGTCCACAAAGAAAGGGTTTTAAAATCCAACCCTTAAGAGGGCAAAATTGCGGACCAGAAAGCTAGTGATTCACAAAATACCCGAACATCAAACGTTAACTAAATTCACCCCATGATGACAAAGTTGTAACCTTCAAATAACACATGTTAACATGCAACTTTGTCGCTTTTACTTACAACCGTCAATCATTAGCTGGTCTCCTTCGCCCCTTCGTATACTAACATAATGCTAACAAAAGAGGGTTGTTAATGAATTGGCAAAGGTCTGAAGAGTCTGGTCGTTTGATAGTCTCATTATAAGGGGTGTTGCACAGTAGGGGCGCGGTAATTACCTATAGTAAGATGATTGTTTGCATTTGTTGAGTGTGCGCTCGGGTTAAATAATAACAAATATTGTTTGGTGCGAGTGTGAAATAGGTAATAGCACTTTAGCGGGTGGTCGGTTAATTGCTTCCTTTGTTCGGATGTTTCATAATAGAGCGAATAATGGACATTGTTTGGAGATTTATTTGATATGGAGATATTGAGATTGCTTTTTAGTGAATCCTCTTTTGTGAGAAATAAGCTAGAAATTAAATGAAAATATTTTATTCAAATAAGCCTCTGCATTTATGAGTAGTCTAGACTCTAACGCACGGTTCGGAAGTTTGCTTTTGCTGAGAAGAGCTGACAATAAACTCGGCAATTACTCTTTTCAAAAACAACATATAATATGTATAAGTAATTATTTATAAATCTGTGTTATGGCAGCAAAAATACGAATGCATCGAAATTAACTTTCTTGCTAACCTTCGGCCTATCTAAAGTTTATAAAAAAATGTAATAACTCTAAAGAGCAACTTCATCATCGATCACAATAATACTGGTGTAATTGTGCAAGCTACGGCAACTCGATAGGTTCCAGGTAAAATTAATTTGTATTATAGTGTAATTTTTTTATTTCAGTAGGAATGCTTCTGCGCTCGTAATTCTTTTTAGATACCTTATTGTTTTTTTAAAAAGGTATATTAATCAATCAACGAATAATTAAAATCATTAGTAGTGAAAGTTATCAGGAACATATTGGGATACCTTGTTTTCGATATTGTCCATAGGCGACGGTGACCGTCAGCCTTATGATAAAAAAAAACATATAGTGAGCATACTCTGTTTAAATTTTACCAGCACTTAAGTTAACTTAAAACGTTCAGCAAATTAACTTCATTTACCTGACAAACTCCCCACTCAAAGAGCACATCATAACTTAAAAGTTAAAAACATACATCGCTACTTAAAAGTTATCTCGCTCACCTTAATTATGTCAGCGCGCGGTAATGTTTTAAAACACTTCATACGTGGAGTTAACGTGAAAGTTACCGTTAACGACTGCTGAAAATATGTTAAGAAAACCGGGGGAAACTGTTTAAGTAGCGGGGAATGTTTTCGCGACATGCCCTTAAGTGACAGGTTGAGGGTACGGGGTTAATGCGTTGAGTTATTAATGATTATTGAAATTATTTGAACGTGATGCAAAAACCGGGTCTTGCAGACTGAGTACTAAGGCATAATACAGTTTTTTTGACTGGTGCATATCTTTCACATTTTTTTTAAGTTAAATGTTTATATTCTTTTGTCCACTTTTTTGAGGATTTATTTTCAAAGTAGAATGTGGAGCAGCATTGTATAATATAAAGACCTATACTTATATATTTTTGATTGTTATATAAAATAAGTCAATAGTGGTCCAAAAAATCCTTGCCGAAATTCCTGCCGATTCTTTTTAGTTAAAGGCTGAAATGTAGTTACATCAGTGGCTTCGTCTTTGACTATCATAAATATAAAATAATAAAAAAATAGTAGATAAAACGTGAGATGGTATGTGTGTGTAGTGAAAATCTTATCGGAATCTTGATAAATACTTTTCTTTTCATACTAAACTACGCTATATTCCATGCAAATTCAAATTAACTTTAAAATAAGGCAGCGCGATAAAACCTTAGTTAAAACATAAAGCCTCGTACACGCGGCGACTGGGTGACACGGAGAGTTTATTAAAATACCCTAATGGAGCCGTGACCGTGTGCGCGGCTCTCATTAATTAAACCAAACTTTTTAAACATTCATACACACTCCGAATAAATAGAGTAAGTAGTACATTTCGTTTAACTTTAAAGCTTATATATTTAAAGATTATACACAACTTTATTGTATGTATTATTTTTATATATAAAATTCCAGTGTCACGATGTTGGTTCGCGATGAACTCCGAAACTACTAAACCGATCTTGATAAAACTTGGCACACAAATAGATTAAATCCTGGAATAAGAGATATATAAAATTTCATCTAAATCGGTTCAGCGGTTTAAGCGTGAAGAAGTGACAGACAGACAGACACTTTCACATTTATAATATGAGTATGGATACAAGATGATTTAATACTAGATTTAATTTTTTTTATAGAATATGTGTAAATATATAACGATATAGGCACACTAATAAGCTCATTTTTTATGTACCAGGGTTACAGCAAAGTTATGGCGTTAAGTTTTTCATCACATGATTAGGGGAAAATTGCCTCCCCTCACTCCCCTCACTCCCGTCTCTACCGACTCCTGGGATCCAGCAAATCTTCCGTTATACCGACTAAGATCCGAAGAGCTTCTTAGCTTTTCAAACTCAGATACCATAATATTTTGATACGGCATTCAGTTGTTATTGTGTATATTTATGTTTTTAATGTAATTTATTCTGGCTATATTTTTAGGATAAACTCAAACTCAAAATATTTTTATTAATATGCGTCTTAATATGTGAAAATAAGCTAAACTCTAGCGCACGATTTGGATGGTTGCTTTTTCTGCGAAGAGCTGGCCATAAACTTAGAAATTATTTAACAAAGCAACTATTTTTTTTTAAATTCTGGATAGGCATGTGTTTGACCACAATCTCACCATGGTAAGTGATGATGTGGCCGAAGATGGTAAGCACACAAAGCCTAGATGGGAACTGGCTCTCAAGTGCGGCTATCGGAATACACCGATAGGTGTTTTGGCGACAGATCTTCAACTTGAGGGTGATACCCAGCCAGTCGGGTACTACAAAGTACCCTACCACCGTACTACCTACTATTATAGTCAAATATTAGCCTTTGGATTGAAAAATAGAATGTCTGGTTTAACTGGACTTTTTATTACTAAGGATCATGAGTTTAGTCTTCATTTGTCTATATTTTTACCATATCTAGGTTAGTGTTTCTGCAAACTCATCATGGTGAATATATCCAGCTGGCAACTACTGCAAAATACCATCTCAGTGGTGGATGCTGCAATGATTTTCTCCACAAAAAATTGTCATTCAAAGTCAAAGTCAAAACCATTTATCAATTATGAAGGTCGAATTACAGAAGTTACCATCGGTTCGGAAGTCAGCCTTCAACTGAGCAAGGTTACATTTTTTAAATATTTTTGGACTATATTGGCTTTTTTTTTTTCAAATGTTTAACAATTTTATTCTTAAACGACTTCGCCACGGTATTCGCTTCGCCTTTAATAAGTAATTTAGTTACATAATATTGTTAAATACCACCTCCACTAAACATGATATTTCAACATGAACGTAAATAATTAGATTGAACGTCGAGAGTGGTGTAATTCGCGCAAAATGGAAGATGTATCGTGGATAACTTATTTACTGGCAAATTATCTTTTGGATCATACCGAGCTGCGGGGGCTTACCCGTCGCCCACCGTGTCGTGTTATGACAGTTTACCTACTACGTTGATGGAAAACGAGCGAGATTAAGCCATCTGTCTATTGGTATAAGGCTTAATTAGCTCGCTAAATTAATTTAATATTTAACCAACAAGCGCTTCTCAAAAGGACGATTTGATGTCTAATGAATATATTTTGTTTTATTATTTACTAGTTTTCCGCTCCGCGGTTACATCCGCGTTCTCGAGGGATCTTATCTTTTCCAGGGATAAAAAGTATCCTATTTTTATTCAGGAATGTTTTTGCGTGAAAGAGTAACAAACATCTTCACATACATCCACACATACTTTCACATTTATGATATTAGTAGGACTAGTTTTCCACCCCGCGGTTGCATCCACGTTCCCGAGGTATCTTATCTTTATCAAAAATATCCTTAGTTTTACTCCAGGATATGATCTACCTGTGTGCCATCAAAATCCGTTCAGCCGTTTTTGCGTGATTGAGCAACAAACATACAAACTTTTTTGTTAAACAGATGCCAATTCAAAGTAAATCTTACCTATATAATAATTTGTTTCTTGCACACATAAGTATATCACATATTAATTATTGTTCTTATGAGAAAATATTATCATCTGGTGTTTCGGAGTTTTTTGTTTCATTTAATAATTTGTTTATATTAGGTATAGAATCCTGAATACATACAAACTTTTGTGCACTAATCGATTAAATACATTTGTTTTGCTATTACGATCAGAGAGGAGAGTATTCTTATTTTTGTTGATTGTAACCATTAGTTGTTAGATGATCTCTGACGAGTCTAAAAATTCATAAGGTTTACAGTCATATAAAACTTTGTATGTATAATTTTTCAATTTTTTAAGGCCAAAATAAATTTATTTACCGTTATAATTTTCCATTATGATTTGAACCTACGACCTTCACTATGTTATCTCTCAGTGTCACTACCACTGACCATGACAATGTTTTTCTTTTCACTTTGAACAATAACATGGAATAAGAGACAATTGAAGTGAGATCTTGCCACTTACCACTCAGACCTACAAAAGTAAAATTACAAAGAAACAATCGAAACAACACAAGTGACATATTTCATTTTCACCCCTGATTTAATTTCAGTACAAAAATGATTGATAAAGAGAATGGCGGAGTGTCCCCAACAGCGGGGGAGTTCACAAGTCACGCGTCAAGTGGGAAAAAGTAACAATGAACACCTATTGAAACATACGGCACTGTATTGTGTTCGTAGCCGCTGCAGCCCACGTAAAGTATTTGCAGATTTTTGTCTGTGAATTAAAGACTCAAATTAATGCTACTTTTGTCTGGGTAGAAACACTATAAATTAACGATACGGTATAGACATAATGTATTTTAGTGCATAATTATGGATTTTAACTACAAAATTGGGTAGCTTTTGGTAAAAATAGTTTTGTTTTTTATTTTAGTTTTCCAATTTTGGAGGATTTCAATTTAAAATACATATCTGTATTTAAAAATTATTGCGTAAAAACCCAGCTATAGTTAAAAATAACTTGACTAACTTATTAACTTTAAAAGCCGCCATCAAACGCACACAACAGAGATGAGTGTGTTTTATCAATTTTGTAAGTACAACAAGAGTTCGATATGAGGCGTCGTTAGAGGTTGTCACACGGCGATAGGGTTACCACCTAGGGGAATGCAATTGGTTAACATAATACCTATCATACAGCAACACTGTTTCATAAAATATTATGGTAGGTACATTAAAATAAGGGAAAATATTTTATATAAGTATTTTTATTATAAAGTTTATTTATTTATTAGGTTTGCCAACGTTTATTAGACAGCAACTTAGAAATGTATTGTTAAGTTATTTAAATGTTGAGTTCGTATTTATCAAATTAAAGCTAGCTAGCTTAGTAGGTATTGTCATCTAAGCTTTATGTCTACATCATCACGAATAGTGAGACTGTAACAAAGACAAAATAATAAATAACTAAATTGAAAAAGTGAAACCCGTTTCATAAAGTAATTCTTAGAGTATTTTTTCATATTAATTAATGTTTCCACTATTTATAAGGATGTTTATCAACACTTATTATCGTTGAAACCGCTCTACAATGTTGAATAGCACTCGAAGTATAACATGTTAAGTAGCAGTTATTTTCAATAACATAACAAACAATAATGAATTATGTATTATTAACAACCATATTATAGTGTTGTGCAAAGTACGTTCAAAGTCATAGTCAGTTTTTTGCAGCCAAGCCAAACTATATTTTCATATTTTAAATATTTTTTTTTCCTGTCTATACAATATAATCCTTATTCATAACTTATGTAAGGATTTACATACACTACGGTTTCTAAGCCACTGCCTCTTGCAAAGTCTATCCTTTGGACATTAATTAGAAGGTATCTCGCATTTCTAGTATTAATTTCGTAAAAAATAGCAAAGAGCTTTTATTAATAGTAATTAGTTATTAATAATTTCAGACACCATAGCATCACTATTTTGAACAGCTCTCGCCCTCTGGCTGCGCGACAACTCAAGTGGCATTGTTATCATTATAACACGACAGTTAAGCGTTGTTTACTTGACAACCCTATTGTTTTAGCATCTCTAGGGTTCTCAGTCAACGTCATTGGGAAATTAGTTTTAATTATTTTTTTCATTATTATTTCTGATGGCGTTAAGAATTAATGAACCGATGTGTTCCGGTTCTGCACTTGAGAGCAGAATCCTTTTAGCTTTGTGCGCAGACCTTAGACTTATCATAGTGATAATACATAGCAAAAAAAATACATCAGATTACTTGTAATGTTTCGATATAAAATGATATTGAAACTACTAAAACTAAAATTGGCTGTATTAATAAAAGTATCCAGACTCGATAACGTTAAGAGATATGTGCCAGGCCGATGGAGACTGTACTTCAGGTCTGCTCGGCTCGCAGACTCACCGCTACCAACTGCCGCGAGTAATCCAATATGTCTGACAGCTGCTCCCAAAGCTTCCTTTTTATATTTTTCGGGCGAATTATCACCGACACTCCCGTTCGGACGAGGATGCGAATCAAATTGAAAGCCGACTCAATTATATTACCAAGCTCTTTTAGGGTTGGCAGTACAATAACGTTTCAATGTA
Organism: Ochropacha duplaris; assembly: GCA_951361185.1. Lineage (NCBI taxonomy): Eukaryota > Metazoa > Arthropoda > Insecta > Lepidoptera > Drepanidae > Ochropacha > Ochropacha duplaris. The sequence continues at coordinate 2,606,091 of OX592704.1, read as the reverse complement.
AAAAATAATTGTTATGTCAAGTAATTTTTAAATGTTCTCTTGACGTTCACATAAGTATTTTTTTCAATTTTTGACTATTATCTCACCGTGGTAAGTGGTGTTGTGTCCAAATGTGCCAAATAGCCTCCAAAGCAGGTACAACTGAAGGACCACTCTCTTTTCTACTGATTTTATAATCCCGGGGATCCTCCGAAAATGTAGGTAAAATCCCGGAGACGGAAGCAAGTGCTCAATATTTTAAACTGCTGTTTTACCGACACGCATTCATAATATTGAAAGGATTATTATAAGCAAAATAACTTTAAACTAGATCTAAATTGACAATGATTTGTTACTGATTCCCATAAAATTACACTAGGATCAATAAGCTACACAATGACTTACCTACTTACCAATATTGAAATTTGATCCACGTAAAATCGCTAGAAATAGCTCTTAGAACGTGTAAGCCTTCATATGGCGACACCCCTTAATCCCAGTAGCACGTGTCATAAGGTGTGAGAGGGGGTAAGGTCCGCCGAGGGCGAGGTAACAGCCTCATACCGTAATGCCATTCCGAGATGAGCGACTTAAACGCGTTACAGACCACCAACTTAGCATGACCTCCCCCGCCTCTTAAAATCTCTCCCAAGCTATACGATTCAAGGGAAATCCAATGACGCACCAAAGGCCTCTTTCCATGGACACGTAGACGTTCAATTCTCAACTGTTTTGGTGGTTTTGGCAACGAACTAGAGTGGATTTTGACAATAGACTGTAGTTAACTAATGGAAGCGAGTAGTGAATCGATGGGCGGACGAAATTGGATATTGTCTTACGTGTCTGCGAATGGGTTATGTCGATTGGACTTGCCTATTACTTAATTAAGTAACTAGTCGACTTTGACATTTTGGCGTGTCACTTCTGTATGGTTTCTTAGAGATGTAATAATTTATCGTAGCTACATTTAATTAAAGAATCAATATCGTTTTTTTATTCAATTTTGCAATAGAAAAAAGAAAACATCAGAAATGTATTCACCTCTGCCTAACGCTAACCAAACATTACCATTCAACCGATTTCCGTGCTTATATATTGGGTCATAAAACCCATTCACGTAGGCTTGAAGCGACAGAAACGCTAAATTGTTACGGGTGTGCTCTCAGCCGGCGGAATTGAGCAATTTTTATTTGGGCATAAATAAAGCAGACTCGGTTGCGCGGAGCAATTTGCCTAAAACCAAGCGTCACTACAACTTCTACACGGCTCACGAACCGAGTATAGCCGGTTATTTTCGTACGTGTGCTAATAAACGTGAATAATGTTTGGATGTAAATAGCTTACTAAAAACCTACATATTCATTTGGAATTGAAAATAAGAGTAATGGAACATTATAGATATTAATAAATAAGCAAAGCAAATAAGACACCCTCGGTGAGATTTCATACTTAGACGAACAGAATTAAAAATGCATGCTTATGTATGTTATTACTAGCTTTTGCCTCGTGGTTTCACCCGCGTTACCAAATTGAAATAAAATATAGCCAATGTTACTTTCTGATAATTTAGCTTTGAATAGTACAAACTTTAGTGGTTTAAAAATGCTGTTCTGATATAACAATGTAATTATTTTTTAAATGGTAAATAAATGAAAAAAAATAGATGAAAGATTTTTTTTAAATAGGTTAAACATTCTTTGAGTTTATCCGTTACAAACAAAAGTCAAATATTACAAATAAAAATATTTTAAGGTTGCAATATTTTTGAACATGGTTGTACAAGCTATCATAGCCAGTGAATAGCTCAATAACTTCCATTCCACTTGCTACATTGCTATAACAACTGTAAAATGCGAAACCAATTTCAGTTCAATTTTATGGAAAATAGTAAACGCTATTGAGCTAAGATGTGTTTTGAAATTGATATGAGATTCATTACGTTTATGTCGAATAAATATTTACATTTTTCATAGATTTAGAAAAGATTTTTACTACTTTTGTAGATAGAAATTTATTAAAAGTTTACTATAAGTACCTACATTACCTAAGTAATGAAATCTATGCGAAATACCACTAACTAAATAATTAGGAAATCGCATTTCATTGAAACCCCTAAACTGTTTCCTCGGAAACGCGAAAACCGCGAGGTATACCTAGTAGCATCTACAGGGTGTAGTGTTTTGAGATTATGTGAAAAAGGTGTAAATACAAAAGTTGTAGATCTTTTTGTTGTAGATCTTTTTATTACCTGCATCTTTTTATTTTACAACTCTGCTATGTAACTTTTTTTCCATAGGACTTGTAGGTTTGCCGGAAATTGAGATAAACCGTTTTTTACCCTTAAACCCCCCTCCCATTCACTTCCCGACCTCAGATCGCCCGTAAATTATTTTTCTTTCATTTTTGTTATATATTCTTCCTTTTACAATGGGTTTCATCTTACTATAATTTACTTTTGTTTCAAAAATTATCGACCCTAGGCTAAAAGTCATTTTTGTATATTTGGTAGGTGACCCGTCCACCTATCTCCCCCTTAAGTTTATCTTACTACTTACTGGACCCCGTATATAAAAGTGAAATATAGTTCACTGGCCAGCCAGTCGGGTACAAAGTACCCTACCACCGTGCTATGGTTTCCTCACGATGTTTTCCTTCACCGAAAGCTCAAGCTCATTGTAGGATTCGAACCCACGACCTTCGTCGCGGTATTCGACGTCACTTACCACTGAGCTATCATCGCCTTGATATAGTATAGTTGACAATTTAGTAGCGCCATGTTGTCTGCCCCCCGACATGAGGACCTGCCGCCTTCAATAACAGTCACGCTTCGTCAGGCGGGCGCGCGACGTCGTCGGCAGACGTCGTAAAACATATCTTTATTGCGTAAAACGTCAAAAGTGCGGCCGCGTTAAAATTTCATACGAGCAAGATCACTTTTATTACGAAAATTGTGGCATAATAAATGGCACTTAAGATTTTCACGTGTAAAATGAGTATAGAAATGGGTTCAACATTTCGATAAACGTTGATTCGATTTCCTCGTTAGGTTCGGTACTTTTTTTATAACTGAAGTTTGAAGTGAAAATACACTTGTACTTACTATCAAAAAGCGCGGTATTTTAACTCACATGCTTATGTTTTAGTTATTCATTCTCAGTTTTTTTTAAAGTTGGTCATAATATTTATAATTGAAACTAGGTTTCCCCGCGTTCCCGAGGGATCTTATCTTTTCCCGGAATACAAATTATTCCAGAATTTGATCTACCTGTGTGTTAAGTTTCACCAAAATTTCTTTCAGCCGTTTTTGCGTAATAGAGCAACGAACATCCAAACATATAATCTTTTACATTTATAGAATTTGTAGGATTATCAGAAAACTCATATTTTCCATTTGCAAAGTCCCAGTTAAAATAAAAACATAAAATTTCTTACCTGCACCCTGGCCTCTGTTAGGTTAATCTTGAGCGCGAGGTCCTCCCGAGTGAACACATCAGGATAGTGCGTCTGTGCAAACGCAGTCTCCAACTCTTCCAACTGTTAAATAGTTATGATTAAAGTGCCATCAATACACTGATTTATCGATGTTCATTTGTTGCATTTTTATTAATCTTTTTTCGCTACAATTTTCAATTCGAATTCATTATATTTTTTTAGTATATGCTTACTTACAATCTTTGGCTAAATCTAATTGTATTATCAAACACAAAGGTCAAATATTAAAAAAAAACCTCACAAAACTAGAGTGTTAAGAGTTAATAAAATCTGTGGCTAATCCAAGAACGTGAAATCTCTCTTTTCTTTTTTTTGTCCTTATCCCACGCTAGGTGTGGTCGGCACAACATGTTTCCTCTTCCACTCCGCTCTATCACTAGTCATCTCAGTACTCACACCTTTCATAAACATATCATTCTTCACTCAGTCCATCCACACCTTCTTAGTTGTTAATGCTATTTACCTGTTGTAATGTGAAAGTAGTCCGGTTGCGTCTCTGTTTTCTTCGCACGAAGGTATCATCATGTATAGCTGGGTGGTAAGAGTAGCTGGTATCTGCGACAATAAAATAATAAGAATACTGTCAATCGGTTTTGCTGGAATTCCTTAGAGAACAGTTATTATGTTTTAGCTACTATAATAAGAAAATTGGTCTATTACTAACAAAGTTCATATGTGAAGGTAGTTGTTGCATAATAGGGATGTTGACTGACATATATATTTTTTTTAAATTGTTTTAAGGCGATGATAGCTCAGTGGTAGTGACGTTGGATACCACGGCGAAGGTCGCGGCCTCGTATCCTACAATGAGCTTGAGCAATGAGTTAAGGAAAACATTGTGAGGAAACTATAGCACGGTGGTAGGGTACTTTGTAGTACTCGACTGGCTGGCTACCACCCTCAAGTTGAAAATCTGTCGCCAAGCACCTATCAGTGTGTTCCGACAGCTGCACTTGAGAGCCAGTTCCCATCTAAGCTTTGTGTGCTTACCACCTTGGGCCACATCATCACTTACCATGGTGAGATTGTGGTCAAACACAAGCTTATACAGAATAAAAAAAAGCTTCTTTTTTATGAAATGTCTAAGGAGGTTTGTATGAAATACTTGCTTGTGACGTCATAAATATACACCGTCAAAAGATCTAGTTTTTGTAGTTAATAGGTTATTTAAAAACCTTAAAATGTTGAATTTTACAAAGTGTTCGCTATTTATGAGTATTGTTTAGGTGTTTTAACACTGGTTAGTGTTAGATCATTTTACAAAGTGTTCGCTATTTATGAGTATTGTTTAGGTGTTTTAACACTGGTTAGTGTTAGATCATTTTTATTGAATATAGGCAACATCCCTATTAAAAATGTTTAATAACATGTCAATATTATTTGATTTGTACAAATTATCATTGATAAATTTAAATAATAAATTAAATAAATCTTTTAATTCATTCTATCTTACAATATGAACAATCGCTGGTAAAGTACCTACTGTCCGGAAACGACGGGCCATTACACTAGGAGTGCTAAATCCCCGCCCCTACAGTTATCGTGGCAATCCGAACGGATCCGCATGTCCTGGACAATTGATGAGGTGGAGACACCGTAATGTTCAGAGTGGCCATGGTTTTTTATTGTTTAGAGAATATTTAGTCAAAAATAGTGCAAACGAATGTTTTTAAACTTTGAAATACTTATTAACTTCATATCCGCAGAAAAAATATGTACCTACGTCTTATGAAATACATCTAAGTATATATACAAAAGGAGAATCTTTTATAAGACTGTTTAAAAAAAACAGTGGTTTAGCCTGTACTTTAATAGGTCAGTCAGTCAGGACAAGTCTTTTTACATGTATATGTTTAAATCGAGTCTATTCCTATTTTGATAATATAATCTAACGTGACAGACCCAATATATTACTATAAACATGGACTAAACACTCTGTTTAGTGCTACGAAATTCGTAGCACCTCTACGAATATGCTAATAACTCAAACCTTAGGTCTAAGTTGCTTTTTTAAAAAGAGTAATTGCTGAGTTTATTGCCGGCTCTTCTCAGCAAAAGCAACCTCCCGAACCGAGCGTTAGAATTTAACATGAATCAAATTGACGATTAAAAATACTTGTAATAAGTTTACTTAATAAGAGTTTTTTGAATTAAGTCAAACTCAAATGTATACGATACATTTGAGTTTGACTTAATATTCTTACGTATATAATAGGTTAGTTAATGTTTGAAATGAAAATATCATACATGATTAAATACCTAATTTATCAATTAATTTCTTGTAGTTATTTTCAATATCAACCACGTCTCTTCACGAATTAAAACATCTAATAAAGGTTTTTTTTTATTAAAAACATACACTCGAAAAACATAACCCTTCTTCTGGTGCAGTCGGGTAAAAATACTACTTTCATAAAATATCTATTAATAAACTGGTAAACTCTTTGGTCACCCTACCGAGTCTCAATAGAATCATTGACAAATGCTAGGGCTGTCTCTCCCTCGTTTGCTACTTTCAATTACTCTTGCAGATAATGTCATTTTATACATTACAAGTTAGAATTGCTTATAATTGACACTATAATCATTGGATCACTATTCATAATATATTTATTGTCATTTACTCTTCAATCTTTGTATATAAAAAGAGAAGGCCTGACTCACTGACTCATCAACGCAACGCCCAGCTAAACCCTTGGACATAGAAAGCTGATTTTATGCATAGGTGTTGTTTTTAAGACGTAGACGAGGAATAAGAGAAGATTTTTCGACATTCAACCCCTAAAGGGGTAAAAAAGGGGTACGCGGGTAAAACCGCGGGGCGGAAAGCTAGTGACCACTAAAATTAATCGACTTTTGGCACCTGAAATCTGAAAAAAAATTTACAGGAATCGCAATTCAAATAATTTATTTCCAGCTGAAATTTAAACAAATATAATGTTTGTGTGTGTTCTAACACTAAAATGTAAGGGAAAGTCCCTGAAAGACCGACAAAAGAGATGTCATTTTTCTATATCAGAAACTTGATTCCAAAAGAAAGCGGCGTATCATTTTCACCACTTCAATAAAGGAATAAATTATAGAATACTTTTTATACTGATAAAGTATATGATCTCTGTGAAACGTGAGTAAAGTCGCGGGATGGAAGCTAGTGTTTCGAAACGCTCACGTTAAATAATATGGTTGTTCGTTTGGATAGGCACAAACTGGGACGTGCGTGGAGGCCACCCGCGGCTAATGGAGTGAATTAATTGGACCAATTTGTATCGTTGCGATTCACTCTTCGAATCAATTTCGTTATTTGTTTATGTACTTATACCTACTCGGTGTTCAGTGTTTGTTGGAAAAAAAAACATTAAATGCCATTCATTGGTAAGCGCATCACTTGGAATGATTTGGGTAATTGTTTTTGGAAAAGTTCGTAATAATCCAAATAATTAATTTAAGGAAAATTTTGAAATAACTGATAGTTTATTTTGGACATGGCAATGAATGTTGGGTAGTGGACCTATAATAAATCCTGTATTTAGTTCATTAATCGGATTGGGATTAACTGTGAGCTGTAACAACAAAAAAAGGACTGTGACTCAATATAATAAGAATGTTGACTGATATATCAAATCAGCTCCTTAATATGTCCTTGCTGTGTGTCAAGTTTCATCAAAATCCGTTCAGCTGTTTTCGCGTGATAGAACAACAAACATCCAAACATCTAAAGATTTACATTGATATTACTATATTATGAGCAAATTTAATACTTTTATGGAACCCTCTAAATTCAAATTCCCGCGGATCATGAAATATTTTCATTAATTGAATATTAATAATTGAGTGGCCATCAGTGCCTGTAGAAAAATCCCTCAGCGGCGGAAATTAAAAAGTATTCCACGTCCGCCGGAAGTGGTCCGGTCTGAGCTTGAGTGCACCGGAAAAAGTTGGACGAAACCGGGGGGATTAACTAGCTTTAGATTAATGCAATATTTTTTATACTTTTAAATTAACACAGAAAATAACCAAGCGTTTAATTAATGGGAAAGTTATGGTGTTTCTTGAAAGGAGAACATTTTAAAATTATGTTAGATATTATGTTCGAATCCTGCAATAAGCTTGAGCCTTCAGCAAAGAAAATCGTCTTTAGAAAACTAAAGCGCTTTGGTATATAATCCTGTTCTACAAGTAGGTATTATCTAAGGTTCATATACGAGTGCATCTATATATACCTAATATATGCATAGCCATTGTTTCACTAATTTCGGGGCAAAAATACAACATAGGTACTTAGATTAAAAACTATTACAATCGCTTCTGTTAGTGATTTTAACAAACTACCTACTTTTAGGTTCTGTAGACTAAAAATAAAATTGCATACTTGTTTGAGTAGGTATAACTTCCTTTTAAAACACTGGCCAAGTTTTACAACATGGATAAACATAATTAGGTAGATTTAGTAAATTAATAAATATACAATGATATTTTAATAACGTCCCTATATAATTACAATGTTTACTACTCACTACAATTACAACACTGTTAGGGTTAAAAAAATGTAGCTAGATCGGTAATCAAATGACGTAAGACGACCTCGTGTAAACCTAGCCTTAACTCACAGATTATAAAGGTGATCACTCATCGCAGGCGCCGCGCGCCGCGCGCCGCGCCGGGCGGAGCGGTGTGATTGTGCACTAATGAGCCGCCCCGCGCTCCACCTCGCGTTCCAACAGAACGCTGGAAATTGCCTTATACATTTTTAATAGATTCGTTTAAGCCGCTTTTTTATCCACTAGCCGCCGACCGCCGCGCTTTTTAAAACTTCTACCACCACCTGAGAGTGGGCGACCGGGGGCGGCGGGGTGGCAATTCGTTAATAGATTTTAAAAATTAATACATTTACGCAATTACGCAGACGGGGCGGGCTGTCATTTTGGAAGGCCCAAATGAAATAAGGGCAGTTGGCTAACTAAGTTACGGCGCTTCTTTGATCGTTGTTACACGTTTAATGTAAAAAAGCGGTACGCGTTGGGACTAATCAAAAGTGACATGATCCTTATTAACTTATCCGATGTAACCGAGTTAAAGCGACCGGCGGCGCGACTCAAAAACTATTTTATGAATAATAGATGGCGCCGGCGGCGACCAATCCCAGGGGAGCACCGCCCACCGGCTCCCGGCACCCCCTTCCCCCGGCGACGCACCCCTCGAAACCTCACCCCGCTACACCCCTGGCCTGCCTTCTCTATTCATTAGCACATTACCACCCCTTGGGCACGCGACTCAGTTTGGATAACTCGAAAGAAACTGATTTCAACCTTTTGTGGTTTTTAACGTAACCCGTTTATTCTATTATTGCATTATGTAAGCTAAGATATCTTAAAATTAACTATTCTAGGCGCCACACGTGTTTTCCCATCTTCTATGTATCGCTACTTTGGATAAGTAACGAATGAGACGTGCTAAGGAGAGATAAAATTAGGCTAAAATTTCAATTTTAATTATTAAAATTTAAGATATGTTAAAACGTAACTAAATAAACTCTGAAGAAAGATTACGAAGGAAGTAAAGATCAGGATAGAGCTGTAGGTAGTTTTTAGCATAAAAAGCATTAAAATTATAGAGATGCAGATTTATTTACCGATGAGCCTCCTGACTCACATTTAAAAAAAGACATTGATCTTCAACCAAAGACAATCAAGTTCATTCGAAAATAAATTTCATTACAATCCATTGATAAATTGAAACCGAATCGAAATCGAGTTTGCATTGTGAATCGAGTTGTAAATCGTAACAAGACAAGAGGTTTAACTGACAATAATGGCATTAGTGCGAGCCGCGGCTTCTCTAAACTCTGTTACGAAAGTTTGCCGACCGATAAGTGAACTAATCGACGCGACTACAACTCTGAGCCCGAAACTGTGTAGGTACACTTAGCGTTGCCAAGCATTCTGATAAAGCCGAACTTGGTTAGATATTATGCTCGTCCAGCCTGTGTTCGCCTTTTTGATGACCAAGTCTAATGAAAATAGAAAGAAATTCAACGAACCATAATTTCAGCTATTGCTGTGAAAATGTTCTCAGTAAAATCACGAAAAATGTTTTTTTTAGTAGTGGGTAAGCTTGTGTTTGACTGCGATTTCACCATGCTAAGTGATGATGTGGCCGAAGGTGGTAAGCACACAAATCGGTACTTTGTATTACTCGACTGGCTGCCTCAAGTTGAAAATCTGTCGCGAAGCACCTGTTTGTGTGTTCCGGCAATTGCACTTGAGAGCCAGTTCGCTTTTAAGGCATTGTAATAAGGTGTACAACACATTACCTATCCCCTGGTTTTGCCAATGTCTATAGGCGACGGTTGTCACTTACCATCAGGTGACCCGCCTGCCTTGTTGTCACTTGTGACATTAAAAAAAAGAGTAAGTCTGAAACTGTCATATTTACATGTCCCGTAGTAAGCATCGATTATTCTTCTATTCTAATAGGATGGTTAGCGCGAGTGATACCCCTGGTATTGCGTCTATAGGCTACGGTAACCACTTGTCTAGAGGCGTAGCCGTTGTTTGTCATAAATAGAACAATATAAAGGTATACTCACATGGGTGTGACGCAGTGAATGGATACTCTAAGGTTGGGAGCCGGTGCTGGTGCGGCGGCAGGCTCGGCGGACAGTGGTAGCAGAAGAGGCCCCGACCGCCACCACCGCCGCTCGCCAGCTGTAGACAAATAAACCCATTACAAAAGATTCTAATAAATGCAAATAAAAGTAAACAATATAACTATGAGCTTACTGCAACGAAATTTACAATAACTTTACCGTTTTATTAGATAACTAGCTGTTCCCCGCGGTTTCACCCGCGTTCCCGTGGGATCTTATCTGTTCCCGGGATAAAATATAGCTTATATTCATCAGGGATAATGTAGCTTTCTAATGGTGAAAGATATTTTAAAATCAGTCCAGTAGTTTCAAAGCCTATTCAATGCAAACAAACAATCACATCTTTCCTCATTATAATATTATTATTATAGCATAAATAAACTCCAGGCTTGCGTCGTCGCTCCAAAACTGCAAATAAAAAATTTAATTCCAAAAATCATGATTCCTTTTTTTCGTATTTGATCTATTAATATTAAATAGGCTTTAGCACTAAATAGTTTAAGACCAGCGATTTCAGTCGCGTTCATGTAATGTAATTACACGATATGATCTACCTCTACGCCAGGTTTCAATAATCCGTTCAGTCGTTACGGAGCTAAGAAGCACAAATTCACAAACGAACATTCGCCTTTAAATAAATTGTAGGATAGTTAAAACTGTTATCCCCTAGCTTCGCAGATGGAATCATCGTTCCAAAACTAACTACAAAAAGATAGGACTCATATAATTCCAGGAATGCATTCCAGGAATCGCGATTAAATTATATGAGTCGCGATTCGAGTTATTAAATTAAAATATCATTGACGTCCTATCACGCCGCAGGTCGTGGGTTCGATTCCCATCCAGGACAGACATATGTGTGCATGAACATGTCTGTATGTCCTGAGTCTGGGTGTAATTATCTTTTTAAGTATGTATTTACAACAATAACAAAAAGTATTATATGTAGTATATCAGTGATCTGGTTACCATATTACAAGCTCTGCTTAGTTTGGGATCAGATGGCCGTGTGTAAAAAATGTCCCAGGATATTTATTTATATCAAATAAAACTTCGGCAAATATTATTTATATAATTTTCCTGTTTACGCTACAAAACGATGCATAAATAAATGAAAGTCGTAGTAATGTCACGGTACAATTGTCAAAAACAACTCTTTATCCAAAACATAGGTACTTGAGAGCAAAACTTCCTGAAACATTCAGGCAACTACTGCGAATGCTGATAAGTGTGATAAATTTAACATTTCCAAGTACCTAATTTTAATGGAAAATTGAAATAATAGCGATTTCAATTTAATTATAACAATGAAACGTTTATAAATAAAAATGAAGCAAATATATTAAAATAATAATTCAATAAGACCTATATGGTATGCAATGTTATTCAAGGACAGCGATAACTGACTTTCTGTGTATGGGTTTTTATTTTGTATCAACATTTTCATAATGGTAACGATTTGGTGTTTTTGTACAGATGTCAAAGTCAAAACCATTTATTCAGTTTAGGCCCTAGACGGGCACTTATGAAGGTCGAATTACAGAAGTTACCACCGGTTCGGAAGTCAGTCTTCAACTGAGAAGAACCGGCAAGAAACTCAGCAAGCTTCATGATTACCTATAACTAAAATGACAAAGCAAAACATCTACTACATATCTGCGGTGAGATTGGAAATAAAAAGTCTGCATAGATGAATTTTATAGCATTTTCATTAGAGTAGGTATTTAGCTGATGTATACACTGCTTTCAACAAAGGCTACATCCGTTTATCCGACAAAGTGTTAAATGCATTTAAAGTAGCAATTACAAAAGCGATCTAACACCGCATTAACATAGATATGATACCGCAGTTAATAATAAGGCGCTTGGTATAAGTCCTTCATCGTGCGTATGCGCAGCGCATACAAAACACGCACTGCAATAGATATGCGCGCCCGCGCCGACCGCCATCACGCACGATCCAATCGTAATTGTGATCGGCGTTGATCTCTTATGATCATAAGCGATTTAGCCGTGTATAGTTGTTAATTCCTAGTTATGTGGAATATTAAATCGGATGAATTGTGTCAGATGTATTGAGATTTTAAATTCGGAATTGCAAATGGCGACTAGTAGGTTGATGTATAGAATTTCCGCCCCGCGGTTTCGCCCGCGTTCCCGAGGGATCTTTTATTTTCCCGGGATAAAAGTATCCTGTGTCTTTCTCCAAGGTTCCATCTATCTTTATACCAAATTTCATCTAAATAGGTTCAGCGGTTAAAGCGTGTAGGGTAACAGACAGACAGACATACTTTCGCATTTATAATATTAGCATGGATGTTAATCATATCATATTTAACATATAATAAATATCTTGGAACATTATTTAATAACGGCCATCTGATCCCAAACTAAGCAGAGCTTGTACTACTAACTGATATACCTACAACATCTGCCATTTTTAAAAATATTTAATATATTTACGATCTATGGCAAGTCCATAATAGGATAATTACATGAGTTTCTTTGACCAGAGACTGGTAAGAAAAACATTATGAGAAATAAGAAGATCTTTAAGATTTTTGATTGGTAAATCATATAAAATCCTTCCCTAGAGAAAACAGCTCACAGCGGTAAAGGACGCTGCGCACATAAATCAATTAATTTCGATGAATAAATTGCTAGATTGCTCTGCACTGCATCGGGGGACTCATTCTATGCACTTGTAATATGCACTGTAATACTGTTATGTAACTATGTACATCTTTTTCTAGGATATAATAGTACATTCAAGCTAGTTATATCTCAGTGGTGGTGACTATCCGCGAAAACAACACCACCGACATCTGACAAAAAAATAATTATTACCTAGTACCTACTCATGATGTCATTTACACGCGCACAGAGTAGGTACATTTTATATACTGAGATTGATTTAGAGTTCGGTTCAAATGAATTTGTTATGATCTCAGAGCTTGCAGTTATAATCGCACACTGCGAACACAATCTCTGATTATTGATAATCATATGAAGGAGCGAGGTGTTAGACTCCTCCATTGAAAAGGGAAGATCTTCCGCCAGGCTTGGTCATCGTGCCTGGGGACCGCGGTTCAACTGTAGATGTTGGAAGCTTGTATATATGCAGATCGCATAGAAAACTTCGTAAGCGCTATGTAGGTTATTGAAGCGCCATCTATCTAGGAGTCGTGCGAAATATATCTATTTGTAGATAGATGTCGCTACATCACTCCCCTCCAAGACCAGAGGTCGATATGTTGTTGCTGCGTCGTGCTGAAGTAGCTTGCAAGTGCCAGTGCTGCTCGAAGTCTACGGTGAGTCGAGACTGAGCGAGATTGCTGCGACGGGTTGAGCCGGTAGTCCACGTAGTGCAGAGACTGCCACGCCGGAGAGTGAAGAGCCGGCCGATGAAGATCCGGACGTGGGCTGCGGTGAACTGTGCGGCGAGGGGTGCTGTCGCTGGGTGAGCCTTGCAGGACCAGGAAGCACGGTGAGTCGGCTGCGTTGGACCTGAAGAAGGCGAAGCTGGCTTGCTTGCTGGACTGCTGCTGTGACCTGGTGCGGAGAGCTGGGAAGTGATGCTGCATACTGCTGACATTCCAATCACGTCGGAGTTACCAATTTACAACGTACTCGCTACTTTCGAGTATTTTTAAATGTATATTATACACTAGTTAGTAGAGTATTTTTTCTTGAATATAGGCATCATATTTTAAAGTGATTCTACCTATGACATAACTTTATTTGCGAAAGGAAAATGGCAATGAAATCCAATTGCACACATTACTTGAAGACCCACGTGTGGATTCGCGACGAGTCGTTTGTATAAATGACATTAATGGAGCAATGAATCGACTAAACGATGCGCGGGCGCATTCGATGCCGCGAGTGACGTCAGTGCACATTGAGTTCCGAATCACGCACGACACCCAGCCTGGTGTTGGTAATATTATATTATTTATTTTTAAAGGATTTTCTGGTGGTCGAAGTGGAAAAGGTACCATCGATTCAGATATCAGTCTTCAACTGAAACAAACCGGCAAAAACTTAAGTAACTTTATGTAGCGCGACCTTCATAATTACCTAAACAGAAATGGTCTTGACTTTGACTCTGAAAGTCGCAAGTTTAAATTATTTACATAATTATGTACGTATTTCAACTTACAGGTAATAAATAAATAGTACCTAATTATTTACATTCTAGAGGATAATATAATTATTTTATTTACAACAAATGTTCAAAATATACAAGCAATTATTTACTATTCTAATAAACTGTCTATAATCAGATAATTGCATGAGGAGGTTTGTTATCTACCTACGCTATAGGAAAACTCAATTTCGATTCAGCGACAAATTCCTGGTAATAAAGATAAACCTTTAATAATAACCTATCAAATATGTAAAAATGACCTTAATAAAAGTGTCGCTATTTCGAAGATTTTTAAAATTGAAAATTCCAAAATAAATAAAAAATGGAAATATCTATACATGTTATCTTTGAACACTAGAAATCCTAGAAACAATATTCTCATAGCATCCAAAAACTAGGTACTTTGAAAATTGATGAAATTAATAAGTTGGCTAACTTTGTCCAGCAAACATAATGTTTGTACCGCTCGGTGTGGATCGGTGTGGATCGGCGTGGCTCGGCTGTGTAGTGTGCGTGTATTGGCTCGTCCTGTCTGCGCGCGTGGGGTCCTGATCCGACTAATCCTATTTATATTATTGTGTCATTACCGCATTACGACACCCACCGCTCACCGGCTGCCGCCGCGCCGTATCCGCGCTGCACCGGTGACCTTGTCGTGAGGGGAAATCACCATCAAGTGCATTATATTGCTTATTATTACTCACTAGTTTTCCGCCCCACGGTTTCACCCGCGTTCCCGAGGGATCTTATCCTTTCCCGGGGTAAAAAGTATCCTATGTGTTATTCCAGGATATGATCTACCTGTGTGCCAAGTTTCATCAAAATCCGTTAAGCCGTTTTTGCGTGAAAGAGTAACAAACATCCATCCATCCAAGACAATAGTCTCCAAAGAAGTGTTGCAACGTGCACGAAGTTGTGTGCGTGACCTGCACTTACGTTATCCCGCGTGACTCCCACTGCAAAGGAAAGCGATCGGCTTCCTCTTTCAAAGGCCGTTACTGTCCTTAATTGTTTGCTCTGTCCACCTTTTTTAAATGGTCTGAGTTATTTCCCTCTTTACAAGATCATTATTTCGACGCTTTGAAGCTTTCCAAATAGGTAGATACTATTATTATTAACAGATTCATAAACTAATTTAAAATTGCATTCATGTGCAAGTGTTTTAATTTTTTATGACCTGAATCGCCAGTCCATGTATTATATTTAATTTTTGGCACGACCGTCCCAGCGAGCTAAGCCATATACTGCGTTGATCTTGTCCCAGAAGTGAATATATTTTTTAATCACATACCATTGATATTACCTACCTTTTGTATATTATGGTATTCAGAGTTTATAAAATGATAGTAATCAAGTCCAGCCACTTAACTCTTTTAATTTTTTTTTTCTGTAAAATTGAATCAAAAGAGCAGCATTCGAATTTCGAAATCTTTTAACGATTGGTTGGAAATATAATCACTTAAATCTTTTTGAATTACATTTCCTATTAATAAAACAAAGGCTTTTATCCGGGTTCTCACATTAAAGGCGAGATTATTGTCACCGGGACAACACTTTCAGAAGAAAGAGTACGAGAGGGCCTTTTGTGACGCGCCGCCAAATGTGGGAACTGATTTCTTATCTCGGCATCCCTTTTTAATATTTATTTTATTAAGAGGTATTTATAAGTAGTTAAGTAGATGCCGTACATAGATAACATTAAGACTGTTTTATTCAAGTCTTTAAATCTTCTGAAACTACTAAACACCAGTATGACCTCATTAAGACCAATATCTCTATAACACAATTACCTATGACCTAATCTGCAATGTTAATTAAATTGAATTTTCCTTATTGAAACATTAATCACATACCTAACTATTACTCTTACTTTTTCGCGTTTTTATCCTCTTTTTGATAATACACCTACATATTTTAAGTAGAATTAAGAATTAACTGTACCTTAATATGAGCCGTAGACAAAAAATCTATTTATCACTTCAATTATTGCTAACGTAAACAGGATAACTAATTAAATTCTTGATTTGAGTCGATTTAATCGAATTGTGTAATCACAGTTAAATTGAAATTATCGAGCACAAATATAATTTCGACACAAATTTTGTTTGCTTTCGTTATTCTGTTTACTCTTGCAATATCAAGGGTATTAGTACTGATGTTGGAATTTATTTTGTTAACTTCTCTAATCTTAATTCACATAAATAGCAATCATTGAATACTTTTACTCAACTAGAAGAATATCAACTACAAAGAAAAAAAGTGACAAATTTGTAACGTCATCTGTGAAAGGAATTTTTAGTTATCAAATCAAAAATATATTTATTAAGTGAACTCATTACAAGTTTTTCTAATCGTCACATGTTTGATATATTATGATTTTTTTAATCTAATCATATGATATCCGCTTTTCCTTCCTGCAAAATTTTTAGGTATACCTAATATATGATAATATAACTAAAATTTCAACTAGAATTTGTTTTTATGACACAAAATATATAGTCTCTAGCTACCCACACAAAAATTATAAATGTGAAAGTATGGATGGATGGATAAGGATGTATGTTTGTTACTCATTTACGCCAGAACGGCTAAACGGATCTGGATGAAATTTAGCATAGAGATAGATCTGGAATAGCACAAAGGCTACTTTTTATCCCGAGAAAAGATAAGAACCCACGGTAACGCGGGTGAAACCGCGGAGGACAGCAGCTGGTAATAATATAAACGCGAAGTAACTCTATCATTAGAGTCATTAGAATCTGAAAATTCATAAGCGCCTGTGAAGGCCTATTTGGATGAATAAACATTTCATTTAATTTCATTAACTGTCTGTTCACGCCTAGTTCAATTAATTCCTCGGGATCGCGAGCGAAAATGCGACGGACAGCTAGTATATATATTTTAATTTAAACTGATAAGAGTCTGCTTTCTGTCGTTTTGCCGCCGCGCCTGAGTTCGCAATTATTATCAGTGAGACTATAGAAGTTAATTTTAAGTGCTTTTATTTTTTATTACTCTTCTCAGCAAACATAAAACCCGTGTATAGTAAAAAGCAGTCTACGAGGGTCTATTTGAAGTAAACCTGTAGGTACACTATCATTTTACTTATTCAAAATTAAGATAAATACTTAAACAATATAATAAATAGCTAAATAATTTAAAAGTTTAAAACCCATCAGGGCAGTAGGGTATCGATTCTTTTTTCAATCGATCCGATTGTCGCGCCCCGATTGAACCGTTCGTCAGTTTATTAATAGTTAATTTAAACTGTTCAATTGATCTCGATTACCGTTTATAAAAGTTCGATATCAAATGAGCGAGCACAGCACTGTGATTAAATATTATTGATTGTTTAACTTTACCCGTCTGGTCTCTCTCTACAAGCGGGTATGAATCGTACAATCATTTATTTCAATTTGTTTTCAATGAATTTTATGTTTTGTATTTTGATTATCCAATAGGGTTGTGTACTAAAATTATTTTTTATTTATAAATATTATATTTTTATTTTGTTCCGTAAACAAAAAATGACGAGGATACAGTGCGTTGAAATTTCGCGTGACGTCACACCGTGGTACAAATTTTACCACGAAGTGACGTCACAAGCCCCCACTCCTATACTTTGATGCGCTATAACTTTGTATATTTTTATTGATTTGATAAAGCAAAAAATACATTTCCAATATTTTTTGATAATCTCACCGACGGACTAATTAGAATTCATTTTTATTGACCCAGGACACTACCCTATTGTATTTATTTTGATCGTTTGAGTATTTAAATTGAGACTAAACTAAATAATGTAACTGCTTATAAATAATTATTTGTAATACCTATAATTTTTTCCCAGACATATTTTCTACCTCTCTCAGAATCTAGCTGGCAAATAAAATTTATCCCGTTTATTTTGTAACTAGACAAATTACTTATAGGTTGGCAGCCCTACAATATGTATATAGGATGATTTCTATCAAACTCAATAACGCTTGGTGCGGCAATCGACAGTCACATGATGTTAATTATTTCACTCATTACGCTCGCTGAAATAAAATCATCCTCATTTAAATCATAATTACTGTTGGGCCAAATTATTCCTCAACGGAAAAATCGGGAATAACGCGATTGATTTTTTTAAATCAATATTGGGGCCCGAGTGCTCATTTCCTATTTAAGGATATTTCCAAAAGATTGGTTGACGCTTCTCGTGACCAAAAGGCTGGCTTTTACTTTGGCCAAAGATTAAGCATTGCCATTCAACGTGGCAATGCTGCCAGTCTTTTGGGAACGTGACCAGTCGACGGCGATGCGGAGGAATTCTTCGACGCACTTTTATAGTTTATTTTAGGTAGTTTTAGATTAGATTAGTTTTTTTTTAAATTGTAATTATAATAATGTAAATATCAAGTAAATAATTATAAGATACAAATAAATTCATCAATATTGTCAACAATTAAATCAGTCAATAACAAATCTTGAGAGGTATTGAATTTAAGAAACATTAAAGTAACTTTTACAAAATAAATAACCGATTCCAATAGCTGTGCACTAACGTGTAAAATTAAAACTAAATATGTAATGTACCTAAGTAAAATGATCATGCACTGATTCTTAGGTACAAATTTGAAGTCAGAAAATATTTGAGGATCGCATGTTACACTTTGATTTTTTTTTCACAATCCTTTATTTAAAGTTAATTTTTATCCATTCAAAAACGATCTAAGAAAGAAAATGTCTATACGTTACATCATATATTCATTTTACCAAAACAACAACACATTAACACAGTAACTATATAGGCTAAAGCAGTATGGAAACTATGAACAAACCGTTCGAAACGTCGCACTCACGCAGACGCGCGCATTGACGAGATCCTACGCACCCCTCGCAGTGCTGTCAGTAGCGTTATACCCACGTGTTGCTTGCGAGTTACAACACGGAACGTCCACAATATTTTTTGAAAATGCCATGAGTATTTTATATTATTATATAATATGTGTTTTTTTTATTTTGCTTTGAAAATAAACTTTTTAGATTTTATTTAACTTACGGGGACAACCTTAACGCTCCAATAGAGCGTAGGTATCAATAATTGGTTATCCAACTGCTTTAGCGTATATAATAACTGTAACATTAATTTATTTCAAGATTATAATTTTTATTGCGGTTTTCCCCATTTTTGGGACAACTTTCCTGGAAAATGTTAATAAAGTAGTTCTTAGTATCGATACACAGCAATGGGATTATACATAATTATGTTTAAAAGAAAGATATTATGTCATCAAAATTTAAATTCAGGGAAAATCCAACAAATCCTATTAATATTATAAATGTGAAAGTTTGTGAGTTTGAATGTTTGTTCCTCAATCATGCAAAAACGGCTGAACGGATTTTGATTAAACTTGGAACACAGGTAGATCATATCCTAAAATAAGACATAGAATACTTTTTATCCCGGGAAAAGATAAGATATCTCTGGAACGCGGGTGAAACCGCGGGGCGAAAAACTAGTATAAAGACTTATTTCTGCCTGTGTCATAAACTATGATACTGCGCAGGTATTTTACTATGACATGACTGATTTACCAAATATTACTTCTTGGTCACGTTACATAATATTAAGTTGTGGAATGAGCTCCCTGTAGAGGTTTTCAATAGAGACTACATGAACCCTATGTTCATCAAAAGTGGAGTGAGAAGGTTTTTGCAAAGCGTCCATAGGCATTTAAAAATATGGGTAACCGCTTACCCTCAGGTGGGCCGTAAGCTTATTTGCCACCTAGTGGTATAAAAATATAATATTTTGATAAGTTGTTTGATGATTTTTTTGTTGTAAAATATTTTGTTGTAAAGTTTTAGCTCAGAATGGCGATTTTTCTAAAATGTTATATGTAATTTTTCTTTATTTCAAATAATAAAATAAAGATTACTTTAATAACTTGAATTCATTGCTCTAAGCATGTCCATACAACGGTAGTCACTTACCATCAGTTTATTACCAAAACCTGGTGTCCTGTGGGAATCGAATCCAAGACTTGTAGCGTGATGATCAGGATATCCTGCTCCATACCAACCAGTATTAAAGCATGTGCATGCTTTATTTAATACTTACACGTGTAATCAAATTGCTTTTATAACGTACCTTAACGTACTTTTTCCTACAAATTTTACGTATATAAACTCGTGGTGAAAAGTTATGATAAAAAGTCAAATTTTGGTTAGTTATTTTAATGGTAACTTTTCAGTTATAGATAGATAGAAGATAATATGTATGTTTACGTAATTTTGATCATAACATATTAATTAAGTCCTTCTATCACGTATTATCGAATCGACGTTATATTGCGTAGACATAGTATATTGGCTGGAGAGTCACAAATGCTTTTTAAATCGAGAACGCAAATAGCAAAAGTCGCGGATTTGAATAAAACTGATTTTGAATCAGTTTAGACCCTGGTAAGGCACTTGTGAACGTTAGAATTGACTCTACTACCGGTATGAAATACTCTAAACTGATTGACACCGGCAAGAATCTCAGCAAGGCCATATTTTTATACAGTGGATCTTTCTCTAAAATTTATTTACATTTATTTTCAACAATGAGCTCGAACTTTTTGAAGGAAAAATTTGGTACTTTGTAGTAGGTAGTTGCCTGACTGGCTACCGATCTCAAGTGAAAATCTGTTGCCAAACACGAACCGATTTGTTCCGGCAGCAGCACTTGAGATCTAGTGTCCTTCTAAGCTTAGTATGCTCACCACTTTTGGCCACATGAATGACATGTGAATCAAAAATGAAGTAAAAAATATTGTAATGAACGCGGGCGGTTTCTAGTTTACCTGTAAATTTAAGCTAAGCCAACAGCTCAAGGATGCACATTTGCACCTGTGCTTGCACTGTAAGAGATTAGGAAAAAGAGTGGGGCACGTCTTCGTCTATGACACTATAAACCTAATATTGCATGTATGTTATGGCAACCCTATATCCACCTGTCAGTCTTAATTTGCGTAACTGGGTCTATCTGGTCTTTAATCGGTTTATGTGACGATACATGCCCGCCGGCTCATACTTCCAATTCAATTTGTAACTTTCATTGTAATAATATTATAACATTATTGTACAACTAATTCTTTTCAGTTAATGTATTTATAACTAGCTTTCACTCGCGTTCTCGTGGGACCTTATCTTTTCCTGGGATAAAAAGTATCCTATGTTTTAATCCAGATAAGATGTACCTGTGTATCAAGTTTCATCAAAAGATTAACAAATATCTTCACATCCAAACAAGATTTCTCAAGATAGTATGTACGAGAGTCCCATAATATTATTCAGCAATCATAATAGCCCTTCAAAATATTAACAAAGTCCACAACATGATGTCATTTTCTGACACCCAACAACCGATTCAAAATACGCTAAATATTAGCAACTATTGTCATTGTATATGTGAACTTTATTAAATAGAACTTCAATTGCGTTGCGACGCTACGTCCGAATGATAATTGTTCGTAATTGCTTGAGCGAAGGGTTCATCTGTACATAGGGTAATTGGTAAAATTATGGTTCTGCAATGTATATCTGAACCCGTCTATACTAGGTGATTTTGATTGGGTGTTGCAGGCTGAAAAGGATTTTAAGCATAACTTATAACTAGGTAACTAAATAGGTATCATAAAATATGTTTAATATATGGTGATAGTAGTCTTTCAACAGTCATCGTCATATTACAGCGTGTGAAATTACCCCAAAACCTTGATGTATGCGTGTAAATAGTTCGTTCATCACGAGAATCGAATCTCTAAGATTGTGTCAGTTTTTTCTGATTTGTTGTTTTCTGATGTATTTTTCTGATTTCGTAAGCCTTCCTAGAAGCCCGTCTAGATCGAAACAGATTCAATTTATATGTTATCATATGATAAGGACGTAAGTTTTTGTCTATTTGTTTGAAAAATATTAACAAAATACTTGTTTGTGTAATTCTCAGTTTATGTATCATGTTTCCGACAGCTGCACTTGAGAGCCAGTTCCCATCTAGGCTTTGTGTGCTTACCATCTTCGGCCACATCATCACTTACCATGGTGAGATTGTGGTCAAACACAAGCCTATCGAATATTAAAAAAATGGTTAAATAAAAGAAAGTAAGTTTTTTTTATAAAAAACAAACAATTAGGTATTCAATCAAAATCTGGAAATTAACTAATTTCATAAATTGCTCGCTGCAATGATACAAGCTAGCTTTCAAAAGTTAATGAAGTATCCAAATTTATATTTGGATAAATAAACAATTTCATTTAATTTCACTTACTGCTCATCATGATACCATTAGCTGGATGCTTTTTGATTTCAATCTTTATGAATCTCTAACCAAAGTAGATAATAAAAACTGCCAATTATAATACACTAGCTGACCCGGCAAACGTTGTTTTGCTATTAAAAAATAAGGGTTGATCGTAGAAGGGTGAAAATTGGGGATTGTATGTATTTTTGTATGTTGTATCATAAAAAAATAGAAATTAGAAATTTTGTCTCAAAAATAAAAATAAAATTTAGGGGTGGACTACCCCTAACATTTAGGGGGATGAAAAATAGATGTTGGCCGATTCTCATAGATACCGGATAAGCACAAAAAATTTCATCAAAATCGGTTAAGCCGTTTCGGAGGAGTATGGCAACGAAAACTGTGACACGAGAATTTTATTATAATACATAACTGAAATAGATTATATTTAAAACAAACATTTGAATAATAAACAACTTCCTACAGCTCTGTTTGTAACATTTTAATTCCATAAACTAAAATAATATGATTTTTAACTTTAATTTAACGTAAGTAGCACATATATTAGCTATAAAATTAAATGACTAAAGTAAATATTATTGTATTATTGATGATATTAAGTATGCAAATGAATTACTAATAAGTATGTCACAAAATTTTATAAAATTTTATATTAAAATATTTGCTCATAATCACACTACAAACTAACCAACGTCTTCCGCTGATTAATTCAAGTTGTATAGACCATAATGAGTAGCTAACAACCCAACTAGCAATACGCAAACAACTCAATTCCGCCAAACCACTCAACTATTCACAAAAGCTGACAAAACACCCCTAGTTGAAGCTTGCATATAATTCTAATCGCCCTTACTACGTGGGCATTAGCTAGATCGAGTTAAAGTTGAATTGCAAAAGGCTTTTAATAGTTTCACTACAACTTTGTATGTTATACGAAAATAAATCACTTTAGGTAAGTTTATGGTAATTTTGGGTGTTCAGTTTGTAGTTGTAAAATTAATTCTCAAGTCTATTTATAATTAATTTTTTAAGAGTAACATTTTAATTCTTAATAAAAGCTTTTTATGTTTAAAATAAAGTTAATTATTAAATGATATTTATTGCAGTTAATTTATTACCTACGATGAAGTAGCGATAAGGTTTTATACTAGCTACAGCTGTCTATGCAGCCGTAGCTACTTCGTAGAGGTTTCGTAGCATTCGTAAAACAGAACAAAATATGGTGGATACGTTTTTTTTATCTTTTTTCGATTGTGAATTACGAATTATATATTTTATTAAAGTCTAAATTATCAATTTGTATATGAAAAAATTACACATGCATATGATATTTTAAACTAGCATTATTTTTGTTACCTCTTATAAAGATTTTGACATTCTATAGATTTATAGCTTATTGGTTATATACAGGATGTTTTTGTTTGGATATTGAAGGCTGAAAGGGCATTGAGACCATATTTTATATGGGTCATACAACGAGAATAATATTTCCATAGAAAGTTTAAGAAAATATACTCACACTCTACCTTTTTGGTCACTCTAAACAATATTATTTTTTTCTACTTTGGATAAGCTTGTGTTTGACCGCAATTTCACTATGGTAAGTGATGATTTGGCTTAGAATGAAACTGGTTCTCTAGTGCAACTGTCGGAACGCACCGATGGATGCTTGGCGACAGATTTTCAACTTGAGGGTAGCCAGTACTACAAAATACTCTACCAACGAGCTATGGTATTCTCACGGTGTTTTCCTTCACTGAAAGCTCCAGCTTATTGTAGGAATCGAACCCACGACCTGTGGGAAATGCGTGTGCTGTACTGATAGACGATAAAAACTATCTGGTATATAGTTACGTACATATATAGATGTTTGTATATATGTATAACATAGCGCCAGTCTAATTGTGGCGGGCGCCGGCTGGGATTGCATATCAATATAATTCTTGTATTTGCCAGTAATTGAGCTTATTGGACGCAATGCCTTATTGGTCTTTATTATATTACAGTGCGAGATGATTGAGACGATGCATTGTGACGTCTTTTAAACAACAAATTGATATTGATATGATATTTTATTTATCATCAACTCGTAGGGTGGACGTTGGACTTTCGGTGACTTTCTCAGTTTGTCTTTACTGCTTTATTTTGGGTAGGTGATTAAATAACATATACATCAAAGTAATTGAGGAACTAGCAAAACAAAAATTTCAAGCTGAAAAAATAATTAAACATTTCACAAAATAACGGTTCTACTGCGTATAAGCTTATCTATACTGTGGTACTTATAAGCGTTCTGGACATCGGTATAAAATAACATTGTTTAAAATATGAATATAACAAACTACTTTTCCTTTATTTTTCTTTATAAAGTACTTCTTGTTATACAGTAATGAAACAATAGGTGTGAATTACATTCAGACGTATTGTTTCATTTTATGATTGTGTTGTGTTTTGAATAAAAAACATTTTCATTTCATTTCATTTCACTGGTAGATGCTTTTCGAAATCGATATGTACCTATACTAATACGAAGAAAGAACTGGACCCTAGTAGGTTACTATAGCGTATATATTATTTTATATGCTCTAGTTTTTCTGAGAGCTATTTGTAGATATAAATCACTCAAATTTGGGAAGAGCTCAACAAAGATTAATGCGCTTAAATTTTTTATACATAACTGAAATTTTGAACTACTCAAATGACAAGAAAATTCCTTAAATTACATATCAAATTAATATTAAATTAATAAAAGTGACAAATAATACTAAATTGTTTGTCACTTTTTTTTGTCATTTGTGTATGTAACTTTTATCTTTTTATGTTGTGTCAACAATAAAGAGTATTTGTATTGTATTGTATTGTATATATAGTATTTTCAGATGTTCTCTTGAATTTCGTATTTTTTTATTCTTCCTAGATAATTAAACATGAACATCACTTTGCAAGCCTAACATGGGTGGATAAAGAAAATATCGGTTGAATAAAGCATTAGTTTAACAGATCAGATCCGATTGTAGGCTGATCTAGATCGTGTAGTAATTTCAACTAGGTATTGAATTTCATAAGGAAAAATAATAATAAAATAATAAATGAACTAATTCTGAAATAATAAAAAAGACTGATTAAAGAAGACCTTGTCATAAAATGTAACTTTTTTCGTTAAAAAATAATTTATTCGCTATGATGGTTATCGGAATTAAAAAGTAAGTAACTTCAAACGTATTTTTTAACGGCTGATCCCCAATCGGACATATAATAAATAACATATCTAACATTAGACAAGAAATTTAATTACAACATATCATTATGATCCGCAATAATCCGCATACCTAGAAAAATGTTGAAACTGCAGAAGAAGAGTATAAAAATCAATTACTCCCAACCACTTAAAAAAACTTTTAAAAGTTCGGAAAGTAATATAAAACAATGAAAAACTTTAATTACCTTATTAGCGTCCGAAAATATTTTGTTGCGTTGTGGGCGGGAACTTTTCCCGCCTAAATCCGCGTAAAAAAAAGCGCGGTCACCGCGCTGACACTTTCATTATCCGTTCTGAAACACGCGCGCACTCGCGAGCCGCGGCACTGAGCGACTGGCTTACGGGCACACCACACTCGCCGCGAATACCGAACTGCGAGTAATCGTTCTGAAACCGCCCTCGGCAAACAAAACCCCACCCGCCATAAAGAGCATTTTAGCACGCGCGCCTCCCCGCTCCCGCGCCTTGATTTAATAGCGAGAGCGGGCACTGATTCACTTAACCGAACGCAACTACCGACTCCTTCTCTCTCGCTCCCGCTCAAATGGTAATCTACTCTGCGTCTTCTCTCTTGCTCGCGCCCGTTCCAAAAACGGAGAATTGGAAAGAGATGGCGCCGCGGTCGTGGACACTTCTTTCTTTCAACTCGATTTGCATGCGAGCGGGGGTCGCTCCGCAAACTTTATGTCCTCGTTTCGTAAATTATTTATACGTTTGGAAATACTTTTAACGGCGTGCTTGGGACGCTGAAAAAGATTGCTTCAAAAACGAGGCGGATTAAGTGAGTGACCGGGTGGATTACCACATGACGCGTTCATCAAACTAATTATGTTTAAAATATTATTTTCATTTCGCTTTTTGCAGGTTTGAAAGAATTTTATTCCAAACAGATTTGAATTTACCGTTAGACCTTAAAACTATTTATGAAACTGAAGGGTGTTTTCCATACAGTTAAGTACAAAAACAATTCCTGTAGGTACTTATCCCAATAACCCAATACAATAAAGCAATGAAGTATTTCACGAAAGTGTAAAAACCAGCCATACGTAAAAGATTTTAATTAAAACTTTAATAATAAACCAACATCGTAATCACTACTAACTTTACGGTTGATGCTACGCACCTACGGCGTAGCACGCACCGTAGCAAGTTCTGTTCAGTAACTAATTATTCCCTTTTTTTAACAGCTTAAATACATTACATGTAATGCTACCAATATTTATTTTGTGTAAATCTTAGATTAGCAGCTACAATACCTACATTAGTCAAATTATGTAGGTATTTTATTCTACATACTATCTCATCGTGATGCGTAACGGCTGAAAATCGTCAACATTTTTGTACACTACAAATCTGACAACCAGGCAGGCGGGTCATCTGATGCTAAGTGACTATCGTCGCCTATAGTTGTCTACCTTTTTACAATGCCTTAAAGGCAACTGACTCTCAAGTGCAACTGCTAGAACATACCAAAAGGTGCTTGGCGACAGATTTTCACCTTGAGCCAGCCAGTTAAAGTACTACAAAGTACCCTACTACCGAGCTGTGGTTTCATCACGATTTTTTCCTTCACCGAAAGCTCATGCTCATTTTAGGATTCGAACCCACGACCTTCGCTACTATCCGACGTCACTACTTTAAAAGCCTCGGAGTGAGGTGACTGTGATAATTTTGTACGTACGTACGTTTAAAATCCAGATGTAGGCATGGCATGACGCTTTGTTTTTTTATAAAATATCGTTTCTAAAACAGAGTAGGTAATAGTTTAATCCTCGGTACAGTTAACCTATCAAATTAAGTATCATCGCATTACCCTCGCGCCTCGGTCGGCAAACTAACTTCTAATGGTGTTCGTGACCTCTTTACCAACTCTTGGTTCACTTGGTGTGAGGTTACCGGATACCTTACCATTTGTAACTATATGTATGAGAACATTTCTTCAAATAAAGATTTATTTGTGGTAAAATGAGTTTGGATGTAGGCAGTATTCTCCAGATCCTGTCTGAATTCTTTCACAAAAAGAAAGCTAAGTAAATTATTCCTGAGCTATAGATACCTATAGGTTAGTTTTCATCATCAACCGCGAAATGAAAGTTAGTGATATTCGCTATATAACAATGTATTACTAAATAATTAATAATAATTTGCCCCTTATCATCCTTTGGCTGGTTATTACCTACAGGTACCTATGCAAGCCATAGTACGAAAAAAAAACGCAATACGAGTAAAGCATGTCGTAATACTCAAAGAATTAAAAATGCATATAGTGGGTAATATTTGTATTTTTTTTTGACCTTTAATTTCAAGTTCTAGAAAAGCTGAAATTTTTTGAACAAATTGATTGTCAATTTTCGTTTTTGGAAACCTTTACTTGATGCAGCGTTGTAATGGAAATCGAATCTTTCACTTTTTATTTCAATATTTGATATAAATTTTTCGAGTAGGTACTTCCTTAAAAATCAAAAAATTATGAAAAAATTCTTGTAGAGTTTGTGGGGTTAGTTGTCTGAAATATTTACGTGATTCTTATATTTCATTATTATCGTTTTTGCAGATAAATACAACTAGTACTGAGAAATATGTTCTGCAATATCGGTTCTTCTGAAAAATCCGTGAGTTTTCTATCAATCTGCGTGTATTCGTCGAGAACACGTAGTAGTTACATGTTATTCAGTAATTCGCTTACTCATTTAGTACGATATTCGTTAGAAGAAAATGCAATTATTATTGATTCAGTACAGATAAATACAAGTACGTAGGATACACGCTTTTGTATTAAGTAATCAAGAATCTTACAAAGGAAGTTATATCTTATTAAATTATTTCAAAGATTTACTTTGGTCTAAAGGTATCTGAGGAACGATAAAACATAATTATCAAATATTCTCGGACTATCCAAAATAAGCATCTTAATACTTTATAAGCAATTGTTTCAGCGCCTGATTCTTTAATCAAAGCGCTGATTCAAAATTTACTTGTCTTGTATACTACTCTCGCAAAGTTAACTACACGTCTATGAAAAATGTTCTCGACCAATTGTGAATCTTATTTCTTCAGCAATAGTTTGACGAAGATTGTAGCGTAAGACAATTTGAGCGGTAAACAAATCTTGGCGAGGTGTAAGTGACAATAAAACGGGAGCTTAGCTCTCGGGGCCGTCTTCAAGTGGAACGGCGGAGTAAAGGGCGCGGGGGGAGGTCTGGTGAGTCGAGGGGGGAAGTCTAGGGAGGAGCGTGCAACTATATCCGTCTCGCTCCACCGGGTCGCGAGTCGTGCTCATCCGTTTTATTCCTTGTTTGCCCGCAACGCGAACGCGCCTTCCCCGTTCGCTACATAATTTATTTTGAGACACTTAAAAAATTGGCTGAGCCGCGCATACGCGTTTAGGCGGCGAAATGGAGTTTGCGGGCGTGCATCGGGCTGGTGGGGGTTGACATTACCAAATGAAAATAATATGGTAAATGATTTCATTTGAATTGCCGTTTCCTCGTAATCGTCGAGGGCGGGTAATGGGCCGTGGAAAGTCCCGCTCCATTGTCCGCACGTTTTCATTTACGCGCTGAATTTATTTCGCCAGCGTTTATTGCCGCACTTGACTTTTATCGCTCTTTATGTTGGCCCCATACATATTCAATGTCGCTGGCAACATCCTGTCTGAGTGTTCCGAAACTATATTTCGTTTGGTACACTGTTTGTGACACTTAAGGCTCTTTATTAAAGGCAAGTGACTTGATTTTAAGATTGAGAGTGTATCAAATTTTCCGCTTGTTTCATATTGTAATTAGAAATAATATTGTAAACTTGGCATTGATATGCGAGCGAGTGTAAAGAAACAATAATGAAAACTTACGAAGGTCTTACTTATAAATAAATCCAGTAAATAATAAATCCTGTCAACAGAATATAGATTTCATGACATTCTAAAAGCATTCTAACCTTCAATAAAACTCTATAGATACATTTTCCCAGAACCTTTTCGCAGCTAGACATAAGCGTGATTTCGTATTGTCATCGAAAACAAGAGACGAAAGCCACAATGACTCTGCAACAACACTTAATAGCCCCGTAATAACTACATCAATGCTTGCGTAATTATATCTATCTTTTGTACAAAGAGCCAACCCTCAAAAACCAATGCTAGGGTTTTTTCGACCCCCTGACGCAAGTGATTTATTGAAGAAAGCTTTTAAACCCTTGCGGTGTCCATTGTAGTTGATTTGTTTCTTTTATGATACGACTGATCATTACGGGCCATGCTTGGATTTTCTCTATTAATTTAGTTTTGTATAGTTTCCTTTTTATGGATAACTTCATATATGAAAATTGGAGAGGTCTTCTAGGGAACCCGGAGATGTAAATTTACAACCCGGAATCGGTTACCGTATAGTGTATCTGATCTTACTACTATTATACATTTGAAGATGTTTGTTACCCTTTCACGCAAAAACCACTGACCAGATTTAAATGAAACTTGGCACACAGGTATAAATTAATTGAACATTAAATCTTTTGATTTTTAAGTTTATAAAGTGTTAAAGCTGGGTTTTGAGTTTATAAAGTGTTAAAGGTATTTTCTGCTGTTGTTCGACTTCTGGTACAAAAAAAATGGGTCCTTCAAATACATACACATATTATTCTGTGTATGATGACTACTAATTGTCCCCTGCGGTTTCACCCGCTTTGCCGAGATATCTTATCTTTTCTCGATATGAAAAGTATCCTATGTTTTATTCCAGGATATGGTTTACCTATGTCCAAAGTTTTATCAAAATCCGTTCAGCTGGTTTTGCTTGACTTTGAATTACGTATGATTGAAATTCTGCAAAATAATTTGGGGCCTCCACTGCTTTGTCGCCCCAGCACCTACTTCGCGTGTCAAAAAGCAGACAATAATTTCTCTATTTGGTCTTCATTTAGACCGCGATCGACCGTTTTTGCCTTCGGACGTCAACCGAAATCTAGAAAAATGACTGGTTGTTCCGTATTAAGTTGTAAAAACTGTACGGGAAAAGCGAAACCCAAACAATGGACATGTTTGCTACCACAAGTACCTCAGTAAATTGACACGTAAATTTACACCAAAAAGTGACACGGTTGGTCTTCATACAAATTGAGGACTTTTTTTTGTAGGTCAAAACATTTATTTTCACTTTGCATTTAAATTCTTCTGTTAAATATAATAGTTTCAAAGTTATTCCTGAAAAACCTTTTGAATTATACCTGTTATTATTTCTAATACATGCAATTATTTTGCGCTTATAAGTTGTCTCTAAATATACTGAAAAATAAAATGTGAAAATGAATACAATTGCACTTATACCACGAAGCACGAAAAATAATGTGTGCAGCAATTACTTAAATACAGGTTACAACTTGAAATATATCTATATTCACGACATTTTTGCAAAAAGCCTGCCAGTTATATCACTTTGCACAAAATTATCTCCGAAACTATAGTAGATAAAAGAACGTGAGTTAGACCAAAAAATTACAAATTTTTTTCTTATAATTTTTATATAAAAAACACAAAAAGGGTACTCGATTTAGATCACTTTTCACAGGAGGCACAGTAGGTCTGTGTGATAACTCATAACATATAAATTTGTACAAAATATACATGCAAATGTACAATTACAATACATAAAAAACTTCTTCGAGGCTGCCGCTGCTGCCGATCGGCAAGGTTCCCAGAAGGCTGGCGGCGTTTCCTCTTTGGATGGCCAAATAAAAAAAAAAAAAAAAAAACATATAAATAAACATATAAACATATAAATTTTAATTATAGCTGTTGTAAAGGGAAAATTCGATTTAAATTAATTGCACACCGTATCTAACGTAGTCAATTGAGTAAGGAATACTGTATTTTTTAAAATAGCTTCGTAAATAATTCATAATTTTTTAGTAGGTAATATGTTTTTCAACACTCTTGCTCATAAAGTGGCTCTAATTTCACCGCAATTAGGCACATAATGACACCTATAATCAAACTGTGACTTTTTCATTACTATTATTCACTAAGTGAGTTTTAATAGTAGATTGTATCATAAGGGAGCAAAATAAGATTTTTACAGCGAAGTGAGGGATTCTAGAGTAGAATCCTGAACGTAGCGAGGTATTCAAAGTACGCCCGAGGCAAAAATATATTTGCACCCGGTGTACTTGCAAAAAAAATAAACATAATTTTTTTGTATTATTTTGTTCACAAGTGTGTTGAAAAAAGTCGTACGATACTCGTGTGTATTGATGATTACCGTCCTCGGTTCTCTTATGACCCTCACCTAGCGGCTCGGGTCTCAATTGCGCCTCAGCCGTAATGACCAACTTTACACACTTATACCATAATCTACTATTAATCAGCTAGCCTAAGGGTTTAGGCTGGGCGTTGATGACTCAGCGAGACAGGCCTTCTCTTTTTATATTATAGATAAAAATAGATATAAAAAAGTAAGTGCATACACAGTAGGTAAGTAGGTCCTACCTACTGTGTATGCAGGTAACCTACCTACAAGTTAATTATAGTTTGACCGAAACCGCTGTACCGCGCCTTAGGTATGTGCGCGGCGAGACGGGGAGGTGTATCGGCCGCTCCGTTCCGTCAGTGAGCTGTCAACGCAAGTTTATATCAGACGCACATGAGATTAGATATTCCAAGATGGGTCCTGAGTTATCTCGGAAGCACTGTACATTAGCGCCTGCCGCTTTTATACAGGAGCTATTTTTTTGGGTAAAATTTAGTGTTTTTAATGTATTTTTAAAATCGGCAAAACGCGAAAATCGATAGTTTTCGAGAAATAAAACAATTTCTAAATGTTTGTTCGGAATTTGGGAGTTTATAAAAAAAATAACCACGAACCACTTCTAACCTAATCAAGCCATGTCAACTTTGGTGTGTAGTATAAAAAAGAAGTTATTTATACGTGTATTAGTTAGAAATTTCTGAAACTTCAGATTTTTTTTTTCTCGAAAACTGTGCGTTCTTACTACGAAGAGTACTACACGAAAACAAATAAGTGAACCCCAAATCAGTGGGCGCTAATGTACTGTTGAGCCGTTATCTCGTGATGTCAAGACAGTCATTTTTAAAGTGGCCGATATTTACACAGGTTATGAATCTTGGATATATGTGTATGATCTTGAAACTAAACAACAATCAACGGTTTGGGTGTTCCAAGAGGAGCCGAACCCAAGAAAATTCATTCGTTTAAAAAGCACTTTGAAGCAAATAGTCGCTTTGGCTAGAGGATCGTAAAACGGTTCATTCTGAATGTTACACGACCATTTGTTTGCAAGAAATCTGAAGAAATAAAAAAGAATAACCGACAACGCAGAATCCACACACATAGGCCGAAACAACTCGGTATTTGGAAGGTCAAATTATCGAATTAACGGGACAGCTCCGACTTGGCCCCCAACTAGTTCGATTTGTTCCCAACCGTGAAGAATACATTATGAGGTCAACGTTTTTCGAGCCGTGCAGAGGCCATTGATGCGTTCAAAATGCACGTTTTGGAGATACTTCAATCCGAATGGAAAATGTGCTTCGAAATTTGTTACCCATATTTTTCAATTCAAATATTAATAACAATTTCGCTACCGCTTAATGTACAAAAATAAACTATAAAAGTGTGTCGAAGAATTCCTCCGCATCGCCGTCGACTGATAACATGCCCAAAAGACTGGCAGCATTACCACGTTGAATGGCAATGCTTAATATTTGACCAAAATAAAAGCCATTTTTGTTGTAAAATTAAACAATATTCTTAAGGTTCTGATTTGAATTATAAATATAGTATTAATTAATTATTCATCACCTGCCTGTATTTTTAAAAAAATATAAGTATATTTCGGTTATATTTAATTAAGTAGGTAACTATAATATATTATACATATGTTATACGGACGTACGACCTTAAAGCTTTAAAATATTGTAAACAGATATCATAAGATCTGTTCGACAATATTGATCTCATGTGAACTCATGCTCTTTTTTTCCCCGGCCCCCACCTCCCCGCGTTACCAAAGGCGCGGTACAGCAGTCCCGATCAAACTATAGTACCTACATCTCATTGGTAACCGCGAATCACAATGTTGCCTGCTATTAGGTAGGTACATATAGATTCCAGTCATATTCATATTAAGTTTATATAGGTTTAATTTCCTCAATATATTTTTTTTAACAAAATATTACGCCAAACCGCATATACTTAGGTATAAGTATAGGTATTATGTACTAGTATAATGGCAGAAGCTTAATAATTAACAATTATTTTAGTACTCATTTTAATCAATTTATAGAATTATTCCTCATTCATCAGACATTCCCTAATTTGGCTATCTTGAAGGAAAACTTGTAATAACCAGTCGAATCTCTTTTGAGCTACTTTAACTGACTGGTTTTTCCATTATCGTAATGTTTTGTGTATTTAAATACCTACCTAGATAGCTATCCAACTCTTATATGGCGATGGTCGTGGATTCGAATCCTACAATAAGCTTGCTTTTGCCCGCGACTCCGTCCGCGTGGAATTAGTAATTTGCGTAGCTTATTTTTTATCCAATCTGCTTTTTAGGGTACCGTACAAAAAACGGACCTTTATAGGACCACTCATGCGTCTGTCTATCCGGACATGTCACAGACATTTGCTCCGAATCTACTGAACCAAATAAGGGGAAATTTCTATCAATTGAAAATAAAAAAGTGGTAAACTCGATATAATACGTTCACTGACTTTGGCATTGTACGGAACCCTGTCCACGCGAGTTCAACTCGAACTTGGCCGGTTTTTTCATAAATCTCCAGACAGACAGTCATAAATCAGTTCAGCGGTTATTGATTCCCCATACAAACTTTCATCCCCTTTTTCACCCCTTTAAGGGGTGATTTCTGGGATAAAAACTATCCTATGTTCTTTCCCGGGACTCAAACTATCCTTATACCAAATTTCATCTAAATCATTTCGGCGGTTTAAGCTCGAAGAGATAACAGACAGACAGACAGAAATTCGTTCGGCGGTAATTGATTTCCCATACAAACATCCACCCCCCTTTTCACCTCCTTAAAGGGTGATTTCTGGGATAAATATTATCCTATGTTTTTCCCGCAATCCAAACTATCCTTGTACCAAATTTCATCGAAATCGGTTCGGCGGTTTAAGCTTGAAGAAGTAACAGACAGACAAAAAGAAAATAGTTCAGCGGTAATTGATTTCCCATACAAACTTCCCTTTCCTTCCCTTTTCACCCCCTTAAAGGGTGATTTCTAGGATAAAAACTATTCTTTGTTTTTTCCCGGGACTCTAACTATCCCTATACCAAATTTCATCTAAATCGGTTCGGCGGTTTAAGCGTGAAGAGGTAACAGACAAACAGACAGACAGACACACTTTCGCATTTATAATATTAGTATGGATAGCATGGATTAGTATGGAAGTATGGATTTTTCGCTTTTTGTGTCTGTTTTTAATGCTTTTTTTGTTTGAAGTCGTCCTAATTATTTTTATTTAAAAATGTTGTTTGTTCATAGATATTATTAAAGGACGATGTCAAAACCTATGATAGAGCACGCTAGAAGAAGCTTAATCACAAATGAAGTAAGTAGGTATCCGCTGAGAAAAGGTTTTCCGAAATTCACCCCTTTTTTTTATGTCACTAGTGACAACGATGCAGGCGGGTCACCTGATGGTAAGTGACTACCGTCGCCTATAGACATTAGCAATACCGGTGGACTGCCAACGTGTTGTACACCATATTACAATGCCTTAAGGGCAAGGGCAACTGGCTCTCAAGTGCAACTGCCGGAACACACCAACAGGTACTTGGCGATAGATGTTCAACTTGAGTACCACATAGTACCCTACCACCGTGCTGTGGTTTCCTCACGATGTTTTCCTTCACCGAAAGCTCAAGTTCATTGTAGGATTCGAACCCACGACCTTCGCCGCGGTATCCGACGTCACTTACCACTGAGCTATCATCGCCTTAAAACTCGTTTCATTTCATCCCCTTAAATTAGGGGGGGGGTCCAAAGTTTGTATGGAGAAACGGAATCGCACAAAGAGGATATAATCACTACGTTCGAATCGCAGGTGAAACCGCGGGGCGGAAAGCTAATTAAATATAGGCTATAAGTACAGCCCTGTGAAAGACGACGTAGGCTTAATAACAAAAACCTATTATGCACCCTTTGGGTATGGCAATATGCGGAATCCGGTGAACAATATCTAAACATATCGAAATTATGACGAAAACGTAGGCATGTTCCCACCAAAAAGTTGTGAACCAATCCAAAGAGATAAAAATCTTATATCTGGAAACCAAAAGGTTAGCTCATACCGCCTCGATATTAATGGTATTTATTCTTGACTCTCATCTAATCCAACTCCGTAATTATGCTTTCTTGAACTAATAGTTTTCTAATGTTGTGGCACTTGTGGCCGGCCACATTATCGGGATTCGGCGAAGATTTTGAGCCATCTCTCTCCCGCACAACCAAGTGTGAAAGGGATAACAATAGAAAAGTTTGCCCAATCCCGATAATGTGGCACTTTCGTAGACTACTAGCGCCAGCAGAAAATGAAACTGTAGTTTTTTTTGCCCAACAAACCCGAGTACGTTATAAAATAACGTCCCTGAAAAAAACACGTTCATGATTTGTTATTATAATTTGTTTATTTAAAGGCTTTAGTTACAAGACGATCAAGCCTAAACCATTTTTCAATATTCTTCTTATGTTAAAGCTTTGATTATTAAAAGTGTTAAAGTCACGTTATACTGTCAAATTCACTGTAAAGTCTAGTCTTTGTCCATACAAATTCAGTCAGGCTTTAATGAAATTGACGGTCGACCCACTAAGACTTTACACAGACTTTTTGGGAAAACCTAAAAAGTCACGATACACGCTTACATTTCATTTCATTTCACCGTAAAATCTAGTCCTTCTTGCAAAATGACGTTACGTTTTCGTTTATTTTCAGTATTTAGAATTTTAGTGAATATTATCGGTGATGTTTTGTCCATACAGATCAATCGAAGTGCACACGTGAATTGAAATGAAAGCGTATATCGTGACTTTTCAAGTTGTCCCAGAAAGTCCGTAAAAGGTTTTTGTGGAACGGCCACCAATTTTACTAAAACCTGACCGGACTTGTACGGACGAGCACTAGACTGTGAATGTCTTTGAGTATTAAGCCAGCAGGGAGAGGTTTAATGCTCTAAGGCTTCTCTTAAGTGAATGTAAAACAAAGGAAGGTTTTTGAAAGGTAAAACGTGTAATATGACGTGACTATAACATAAAATAAAAATATTACAAATAACATATTTGGGCTGATAGTTTTGTAATTAAAGCCAAAAATTAAGTAAATGAAAAAAATAATTATATAGCGCCATCTTTCGACAAATAATTAACATTTTGTAAGTACGTCGGTAAAACAGATATGATGACAACAATCTTTTGTACATTATTTTACAGAAATACATTATCTATACAATAATTTACCATTAATGAAACTATTATTGTGATTTTTTTAATTTCTGAATTAATTTTAATGCAATATTTTTTCAATTTAGTTACATTTTTTATAAATTTATAATTACCGCCAAAAAGCGGCGGCAGTCCGACCATTATGTGAACCCCGCGACAGGAAGTGAGTGTTGTAGGTGCTACGCAGGCGCAAATTGACCTTTCGGTTGAAGAACCCGTCGGTCACATGTGAGTGTCGATAAATATCTTAGTTTTGTCGTGAATCCTTTCTAAATAGTTAACATTACTGTTTTCGTAAGTATTTTCAATGGTGAATGAAATTTTGTGATAATACGGCGTTACCTCGGTGTGGATTTTGTGTAATAAATGGAAAAGAAAATGTACCGCGGCGCCGGCACGTTTGTCAAACTGCAATTTTTTTCGCTATATCCATTCCGGTATAAATATCAATCGGGATTTACTGCTGCATTATAAACGTGTTCTGGATTGATGTTGAGATGAAATATACGGTTTGTGGTTGATAGTTTTCATGTGCTTTGGTCTTTGAAGATATGTCCAAGATGTCCCTTTCGAGAAGTCACATGTGGTACCACTCTGTGGCCTCCGTGTTGCCGCCACCACGTCGTGTCAGGCCTGATATTAATACTCTATATCTATTTCATAATTAACTTCAATCGTTATGCTAGCATTGGTCACCATACGGTACGAGTCGTGAAAATACACCCTCAAAGGTATTCTTCGCGCTGCGCTAGGTGGGGTTAGGTCGTATCAAAATTTCTGAAAACATGTAATATTTTTCTTCATTCTGTATTTACATGTGTATGCATATCATGTAAAGAGCTATGTGAAATATATTTCCACCAAGTGTTCTGATTTGTCAGGTGCCAATTTGATCAGACTTGTTATTTTACATTGTTTTTTGTATTACTGCAATACCTATATCTTAAACATTCCTTTGTTCTACATACCTAGGTTACCATGTCTCATGTCATGTCATGTCATGTCATGCTCATACAACATTTATTAGCACCTTATACCCAGTTTCTAAATTTTAATTAGATACACTGAAACATATAACTTATTTTCCAATGAGGCAGTTGATCAGTACACAATTGCATTGAATTAAGTGATGTGATATAATACATAACATATTATTATAATAAAATGAATGGTTGCTGTCATGTAGTGAGCATACTGGACTAATTAGTCCATAATTCAAGGTTTCTTAAATTGGGAAATGTCAAGTCTGATGCAGTATTTTTTTTGCATATTGCATACTCATTGCTATTTATAATGTGTATAAGTGGCCAGTCTTATCATGTTTATTTATTTTTCTTTATTCTCTATGACATTTAAAGCTGTTGCAAGATAACAAAGAAAATACTCAGAATAGTAATGGCCTGAATATAATTATTGTTTAACAATGGTTAGTCTTGTTTTTGACCACTATACTAAATAATAATGGGACTGTTAAGCGCACTTCTAGGAGAGAATAAACTCTAAGTGCAGCTGTTGGAAAACATCAGTATGTTCTTGGTGACAGATTTTCAGTTTGAGGGTGATTGCCAGCAATGGTTCACTAAAACCTAAGGTCTTTGTATGCAAACCCATAACCTTAGCTATGGTGTCCGAGCATTAAAGCTTTCTCCTCTGTAATTTTTCTAATATTTCCTTATTTAAAAAAAAACTATTTGAATAAAAATAAATGCCTCGGTATCCACTCCAGCAGTTTAAGCTGTGAATTGATATGTCTATTTGTCAGCATAAAGATTTCTATACATATTGATTGTTTGTGTTTTGGTGGTTTTGAGACTGGTTTTGGAACCTTAGTAAGGTACCTAGGTGGCAATCTATGATCATGTTTTGGGAAGTCAATTTTGGTCAGCTGGTAGGTTGAAAGTAACTAAACATCTCAATGTTAATCTTGGTATATACAAGTTTGTTTTTTATCGCTTTGGAGGTTTGTCTGCTATCAAATTATAACACCATATGGAAGCACATGGTGGACAAATAGGTTAGTTGTCTTCTTTCTATTGTATCCATAGTATATTGGCTTGTATTACAGAACTAGTAAAATAGGTTAGTTAGCATGTTTCTGTATCATCATTTGTTCTATTTGGTATATTTTTCAGGGATTTTTCTTGTTCCTTTCCTATTCTACAACTTTCCCAACTACAGTGAACCTGGTTACAAGTAAATTCATACTCTATCTCTAAAGTATACAGTCTAGTATCAAATTGACTTGAGAGTTGATAAAAAAAAACTGTTTTCACTTTTCACCTACAATCTGTAGAGTTCATTGACTTGTGAGGCAACAACCTCCGTGCAAATTTTTCGTCACTACAGTGTGAATCATGTTCTACAGTTAATGCCAAGGTTTTATTGGTTAGATGCTTCATACTCAGTCAACCTTTTGTATATTTTCTGGAAACAAATTATGTGTATGAATATAGTTTTTTATTTCCATTTCTATTTATTGATAGTTAGAAATCAATTTATTGCATTTAATGCAGATGGTTTTTATGTAAAGAGTGTAATTTTTATTGGAATTGTGATTTAACTAAGCAAGCAGCTGTGTTGAACATTTTGTAAAAATGTTATCAAGTAGAACAATAGCTGGGTTTATGTGTAATAGGTTTTCAGTACGAGCCCATAGAGTCGCGATTACAGTTCCTCATACTGTAATCGTGCTGAGGGTACTCGAAAATCATATCCCAGTCCCGACTATGCGTCTCATCGTACAACTGTGCCTTGGGATCACCGTCCAAGGGCACAAATTAATACTACCACAATTTACACCACAGGGCCAAGTTATATTAGTGTTTCAGAATATCTTATATCCACACATCCTCTTCAAATATCAAGGTTTCAGAATCTTAAAAATAATAACTTGATGTTTCTCAATTATTAGATCACTCCTGACCGCAGTTAAACTCGGCAAACAACACAATGGGTGACATCGAAGACACACACTTCGAGACCGGGGACTCCGGGGCTTCGGCTACCTTCCCCATGCAATGCTCAGCATTGCGCAAGAACGGTTTCGTCATGCTCAAGGGTCGCCCCTGCAAGATCGTCGAGATGTCCACCTCCAAAACTGGCAAGCACGGCCACGCTAAAGTTCACTTGGTCGGCATTGACATATTCAACGGAAAGAAGTGAGTGTCTTTTTCAATTTCCTCTTTGTTTAATTGGAGTGTTTTATTCCATTGTGTGTATCGAGCCCATAGAGTCGCGATTACAGTTCCTCATACTGTAATCGTGCTGAGGGTACTCGAAAATTATATCCCAGTCCCGACTATGCGTCTCATCGTACGACTGTGCCTTGGGATCACCGTCCAAGGGCACAAATGATTTAATACTAGTGTTCCGCCCGCGGTTTCACCCGCGTTCCCGAGGGATCTTATCTTTTCCTGGGATTAAAAGTATCCTGTTTTATTCCAGGATCTACCTGTGTGCCAAGTTGCATCAAAATCCGTTCAGCCTCCAAACATACAATCTTTCACATTTATAATATTAGTAGGATAATAATTTACCTTCTTTCCAAAAACAAATATAATTATTCTTATTGATTTATGTAGAAATGTAATAAAATTTTGTGTCTATTTATTGTAACAAAATATTGTTACAAATGTTTACAGACGTCTAAATATAGCAAGAAATATATTAATTAGACTAAGCTATGTCAAAGTCATTACATTATTAAAAAAACTGGATAAATATTCTTGGATAGGTGACCAGCCTGACTGGCTGTCATTTTAATTAAATAATTAAAAATACTCAAAATTTTAATTAAATTAATAAAAATACTCAAAATTTTTAATAAATGAATACTCTTCCACCAGATACGAAGATATCTGCCCATCCACCCACAATATGGACGTACCCCACGTGAAGCGCGAAGACTACCAACTGACTGATATCTCGGACGACGGCTACCTTACATTAATGGCTGACAACGGCGACCTGCGCGAGGACCTCAAGATCCCTGACGGCGATCTCGGCACACAGCTGCGCTCTGACTTCGATAGTGGCAAAGAGTTGTTGGTGAGTAACATTATCATTATATTCATTTACTCGCTCTCCCCCGCGGTTTCGCCCGCGTTCGCGTGGGATTTTCGCAACATTTTCAGATGTTTAGATTATAAAATTCAATATCTAAGCATTATGTATATGAATCACTTATCTTTACCAAGAAACTGGCGGCGCCCTACAATATCTCTATTAGTCAGTCTTATCTTAAAATATTAACGTCATCATTTTGTGTGTATGATTGT
Organism: Ochropacha duplaris; assembly: GCA_951361185.1. NCBI lineage: Eukaryota > Metazoa > Arthropoda > Insecta > Lepidoptera > Drepanidae > Ochropacha > Ochropacha duplaris. Next base: position 2,564,512 of record OX592704.1, on the reverse strand, counting down.
CTTAACTTACTAGCTTCCTCTGCAGTTAAAGCTGCCTGTGCAATTTATATCCAACTAGGTGTCCCCTGCGGTTTCACCCGCGTTTCCGTGGGATCTTATCTTTTCCGAGATAAAAATAAAGTCTTTGACACTCACAAATCATGTGGCTATCTATTGGTAAAAGCATTTTCTAAATCGGTTCAGTAGATCCAGAGATTACCCCCTACAACCTCACAAACTTTACCTCTTTATAATAATAGTATAGATAATTGAACATAATTCACGTATGCGTGGCATCACGTCATTTTCGTGTAATTCTATTGGTAAAATATTCCTAGCTCCACTCCACTATGTTCCGGTGGACAGGCAGCCTTACTGCGTTCCCGAAGGTTCTCATATTTTCCTAGGATATAAAATATCCTCTACAAGCTGTTTCGCGCGGTTTCACCCGCGTTCCAGACGGATCTAATATTTTGCCGGATAAAAAGTAGCCTATGTGCTATTCCAGACTATCATCTATCTCCACGCCAAATGAGTAACAAACATCCATCCAAACTTTCACATTTATAATATTAGTAAGATTATATTAGTAGTATTGTTACTCTACGTGGTAAAAAAGCCTTATCGAGTATAGAGTCTCTGATATAACTCCAATGTTGTGTTGGTGCTAAATCTACTCGTACAAAATAATCTCTGCCTCTTACCTGGGCTGGTGAATTACGCCAGTCATATGGAAACGTGGGCTTTGAGGACAAAGGATTAGCTTTTTATTATGTATCATTTGTTGTTGTTTACCATTGTGTCAATATCATTATAAATCAAAATAAGGTCAATATATTACCTACTATTTAAAATAGAGGTTCAATAAATATTTATATTACTCGATAAAACATAACTACATAAATGGAGTCCTATTTGACATTACTTTTATGTCCTCTACAAAATAATAACATTTTATTTAATACTAAGTATGAATATTGTAATAAATTATTCACATCGTTTTACATACGAAGGGCGACGACATCGCGTCTTGTTATTCACCGTGACATTCGCTCGCGCTTATCAATGCTTTAATTTTCAATACCCTGATAATGAAGAATGAGTAGATAGCTATTTGCGTTAACAAGATTAATACTGTGTAAATATGTCTCGTTTACAAATTTTAGATTAGCTATTTAATCTTTAAATTTTATCTGTCATTTTTGAGTATTAATCACTCTGGCCTTACTTATAATTGATAATAATTACTCAAATTATATACCATGAAAATGTTAATCAAATTAACAAAAAAATGAGACTTAACGGTAACATAAGTAATAATAAAAGCCCTGTTATTTTTAGTTTAACAATTTAAATATAATATGATATTATAGTAAATAACTCATATAATTTGTTTGTTTCAGTGCACCGTGCTGAAATCCTGCGGCGAGGAATGTGTAATCGCGGTTAAGGCAAACACAGCACTCGATAAATAAACCAACTCAGCATTTATAGGGATGTAACAAACATATAATTTTTTTACAATCAACAACTCTTACATAAATGTAAACATAATACTATGTATAATTTAACGTTAAATATCGCGGTCGGGCGCGACGATCGCGATGCGCACACTCCAAACAAAACACACGGGTATTATTTATCACAATCATTCAAGCGATAATCTACCAAATCATATGATATTATATGCGGTCCACTTGTATTAAGGATTTGAATCTAGAGATGTCCGTGAATGATTTTGGTGAAGAGTATTGGGTCTCTAGCCCTTATACTGAAAACTTGTCGCTGTAGTCGCCTCTGTCGCCATGAATTTCATGTGATTATTATGGAGGTGGAAGCGACTAGGTTCTCAGTACAGGGAGTCGCCGGCTGACTTGACATTTAATCTATGACTGTACTATTATTGTGATGATCGATTTATGTAATGTAATAGCCGTGCAGAGCGCTGATGCATTAATTTATTTTAAAGAGAGCAGAGCGTCGCGCCCGCCGCGTCCGCCGCCCGAAACTTCACGTTTGTTTTTGTTTTGTTTGTTCTCTTTTCGCTTACGACGTCTACATAACCGTTAAAGTGACTGCACTCCGCGTGCCGCCGAAAGTTTGTTGATCAACATCGGTGCGAAGAATATTAACCGTTATGGTTACTAAAAATAATGTTTTATATTGGTTTATGATCAGACGAAAAGATGGACGCAAACATGAAGTTACTACCATATTTTAATGCTAAATTAATTAAAACATAAAAAAATCGAAAAAATAAACAAAAAAATAGAAATAAAGAAAAATTCTTGAATGTGGTGTGTGATTGATTAGTCCTCTTTGTGGAGACGCGTCCGGTGCGACGCTGTCCGGCGTCCGCGCCATATCCCTTCATGTGTAACACTTGCCATCTGTTCAAATACACGCACACGTATGGTTTAACAATACTCGACTCTACTCTACTAGACTCCTCTTGTGGTGTGCATTCCATGCAAATGAAGTGTTGTTCCCTATCGTTTCGACCGCTCGTGCTAAATCGATGAAGACTGATTAAGACGTCTCCTGAGAATTTTATTCTTCAGCGATGACTGACAATGTGCATTTTATAGAAGAAAATAGTTGATTGTTTTAATATATTTTAGATGTGCTTACGGCCTTTCCTAGCTCTCTTTATTTGCTTATTTGAACACATGAAATGTTACACATTTATTATCGAGTGGCTTACGATTGCCTATTTCTATGTATATGTGTGTAGTGATTGATGCGTTGCGGCCACTCTCGCATCTTGTAGCAAGTGTTCAAGTGTTGCCTTCAAGGGCTTACATAGGGATAACTTACTTGTTTGTATGTTAGTGGACTTGTCACATTTCTTTTCTAAAACATCAAATTGTCAAAGACGATATGATTATACGAAAACTAATGTAAGAATGTAAGGTAAGGCCCTATAGGAGAGATATTTTTTTATGCATTCTTTCTTACATAATCGCAGGTTTTAGACTAAAAATAGGCTGATCATAAATGCAGAAACCTCGAGAAATAATTTATGTTCTCTAACTCACTGTACATTTTTTTCAAAATTTCATAATCGTTATTTGTTGAAAAAGTTTTGATACTTAGCAGCTTGTAATCAAGTTTTTTATTTTATAAAAAGCCTAAGGTATCTATGTAAAGACATCAGGAGGTGTAAAATAAAATACTTAAGTAAAATAAAAATAAACTTTTCTTTATGTTGAGATAATGTCGCCCCTGTTAGACCTTGTAACGATGTAATCCTTACCTTCTAATATCTGAGCCATACGATGTTTGGGCATTATACATGTGGATTTTTCATAACCATTTAGAATTAATTATCGGTGCACCCATAAGTTATTATTAGGAATTGAATTCTTGCACTTCTATTAGAACAATAAATTTCTGTAAAACGAGCTATATGATTGAATCAGGCATTTTGTTAGTGCTTATCTAAATAAAGTGAAAAGAAAAACCATGGCCAATTCTATTATAGCTTGTGAAAATTTATTGATAAATATTAAATTAGGATTGGTGTATTTAAGTCAAAAAGACTTGTGGCAGGGAGTTGGCGTACTGAACGTGTAATGATGATAAATTGTGCGGATTTTAATTTAGAAATCTTAAAATTATTTTTTATATCGGGGGGCATAGGATGGAAATAAATGTAACGGTTTAATGCTAATGTTCTGTATATACGTAAAAAATGGAACATGACGATGGGTAAAGGATTTTAACACTTAGTGATTATAAAGAATTCAATATAAAACACTTGATGCAGTGACAAGGTGTGGCAACACTCTACCGAATTAAAATAGCAACGGCCAATAAATATATGTAAATGCAGTAATAAATATTTAACATTCAGTCGAATTAAATCTGTACAAAACGAATTACCGTGAGTTGTGATTCAATGTCCCTTTTGCAGTTTTTTTTTTGTATATTTTTACACCCTTAAATTTCTGTGATTCGCTATACAATAAATAAAAAAAATTAATAACCATGCAATGAAAATGATAGCAGAGAAATAGTAAGTATGACAAAAGTATGTATTATGAAGAGAGAAGCAAAAGAGTTTGGGAGGATATGATCCAACTGCTGTTGCTATTTTTTTATTTTCTGGATAAGCTTGTGTACCAAAATCTCACCATGGTAAGTGATCATGTGGCCGAAGGTGGTAAGCACACAAAGCCTAGATGGGAAGGCTCTCAAGTGCAGCTGTCGGAACACACCGATAGGTGCTTGCGACAGATTTTCTACATGAGGGTAGCCAGCCTACAAAGTACCCTACCAGCGTGCTATGGTTTCCTAACGATTTTTTCCTTCACCGAAAGCTCAAGCTCTTTGTAGGATTCGAACCCACGACCTTCGCCGCGGTATCCGAAGTCACTACCACTGAACATGTCACTATCATCGCCATTATGCTATTTGATTCAAGTAAGTACAAGCCAGTATTGTAATATTATGTCGTACGTTGTTACTACGTTATGGATACTTCTGATTAAGAGCTTTTTATTTGCCTATTGAAAATGAGGAAACCAAATATATGTAAAAATCACGAAGAAATGCTCAATTCTGCTGGCACAGACGGGCCATAGCGGATCGCATCGCTCTGAAATCCGTCCCGCGCAACTCGTAATGGTCAATATCTTATCGCATAGCTTAGCAAAATATAAGATAATTGATTTTCTATCAGAGGTATAGAGATTATAAGCGCATCGAAAGCGGGAGGCTAAAGAGTGGCTAATTAGCCTAACTAGACCTGTGGCATCGCCGGCATCAACGAATGCACTTCACGTACCGAGTGAAATTAAAAGTAAGTAAAACATCGTGTGTTATGAGATATCGTAATGTAGTGTGTGTGTTGTGTAGGTAACCTATCTAATCTAGGTACACCTTTTTACTTTTTAATACCATTGGGTTACATAGTATTTTTTTAGGTAAATTTAATTTAAATTCGTTCTTACGCTGCTTAGTGCTTAAAAGTAATGCGTAAAGCTTAGTGATAAAAAGGAAAAAAAATACAAATAATTCAGCGTTTTTGCTTCAATACAGCTGCGTTTATTTTTTCATCTTGTAAAAGTAAGTAACATGAAGTAAAATTGCTTCGTATATACATAAAATACACATAGGTTCAGAGTTAGTATTGTAAATGCCGGAAAGAATATTTATACTTTCCACAGCGGCAGGGAATATCCCCTACGAACTGTGAACGTTGAATAAGACAGAAGACACCAATTTCATAACAACAATAAAATCCTATTAAACAGGCTATAAATGTGCGATACTTCTTGGCCGCGCCACAGCCGCAATTTAAAAAACAAAGAAGCTAAAAAACATCTAATAAGTACATTATTGTACGCTATGTAAAAAAAATGCATTGCACGCGGCGGCGTGGCTGGGAGCGTGAGCGTGGTATGCTACTTGGTCACGCCACGAATTTTGTTAAATATCTCATGAACCTTAAAAGTTATTTCCAGGCAGTATCAGACCTATAAACATGTATCCTGTTGGAAATTACGCAAGTAGTGTGGCCTTTCCTGGCATACGGATTTTTGAGTTCCGAGTTGACATAACAAATGCTGGTAATTTGACGAAATATGTAACCGAATGTCAAATTGGTCGGTCCCTCAAGAACTTGACCACCTAGCAAAGATCTATTTATTTATTTATTTATTTATTTTGGATATCCAACAAAGAATACACCTCACATTTAAAACAATAATTATAGTAGCATTTATACACCTAGTGCTTCTTCAATTACAGGACATCACAGAAAGCACAAACAGATAACACGGCAAACGATTACAATAATAAATACAATAATAACAAAAATTAATAATTAAAATTTGCTGCCTATATGACCTATATCCAAGAAAAAGTTAAACATTCGAATATGATAGAATTCATGCTTTTTTTATTACCAACTAGTGGGCCCAGCAGACGTTGTCCTGCCCTGAAAATAAAACTTAGAACCCGATTCCAGCTCCACCTATTGTGAAACTAAACCATCTGTCAGTCCGATCTCGAGACATGTCAAAACGTCGTTCTATACAAAATGTATGACAAAAATAATTTTCTTCATTATTCTTTTTTTGTGAATTTTTCATATTTTTAATCCTATGTGTTATTCCTGGTTCTAAGCTACCATCCATTAATCCCATTCCCATCAATTATCAGCCAAATCGGTTCAGCCGTTCTTGAGTTATAAATAGTGTAACTAACACGACTCTCTTTTATTATACATAGATTTAACGACAAAAGTAGCTATTTTGATAGTGTAAATTTACGATTTAAGACATAAGCTAGTATTTCATACAAAACTATGTATAGTAATTTTATAAATTACTAGTGCTCGCCCTCTGATCGAAATTCAACCAAAAAGTTTTTAGAAAAATTCTCTTCAATAACTCAATAAAAAAAAGTTTATCGGTTGACAAACAGAGGGTGATGATGTGTGTGTGTGTGTGTGTGTGTGTGTGTAAATATTATGATAAGTAAAAAAAAAATTTTTAAAACAAGCTTTGGATTTACAGTGACGTCACTTTATTTTTAGAGTTATTCTCAGCAAGCCATTTCATACCCAATATGGGTATTAAAAAATTAGGAGTGCATTAAAAAATAAAAGTCCGCTATCTTAAGTGTTCCGCCATGTGGGATTTAGAATGACGCCACACAGCTAACCATGCATTGTCATCCAAACTAAAACTAAACGTGTATACAAAATTTCAGCTCAATCGGTTAAAGATATCTGCTTCAAAATTGAGTTGCAAGATTCCACCCGAACAAAATTAATACATACATTGCAAGTAAAAAATAAAAAAGGAGCTGATTTGATGTCAGTCAATGTCCTGTGGTGTGTGTGTCTTCCTGTGGAGGCTGAGAAACCAAAGCTAGGCGGAGCGGAGATGTGTTTTAAACAACCAATAGAATTTCGTTATTCTCACAGTCTCAGCCTTAGCTAGCTAATTAGGCCTTGTTCGTTCATAATAAGTCTTGTTTGAATAGGGACATTGACTGACATCAAATCAGCTCCTTTATTTTTATTTTTTTACTTGCAATGTATGTATGAATGTTTGTTCGGGTGGAATCTTGCAACTCAATTTTAAAGCAGATATCTTCTAACTGGGCATTACGTAGTGATTTTCAACTCTGCATCCTAACGCCATGTTCAGATTCGTCATCAGAGCTATCTGATGATATCTCTATGACCAGGAATGGATCCTCTATATCGATTATAGTCGAAGTATAATTATCTCCTAATTCTTCTAATAACATCGCAATATCTTCTGGCTCTTGTTTTATTACTTTTTCATTTGATTCCAAAATAGAGGTATCTACTTCTGGCTCTGGTTTTATTACTTTTTCATTTGGTTCCAAAATAGAGGTATCTGCAGCATCTGTAATATTATTTTTAAGGACAGAGTCTTCATATGTTTTCATGTTTGTATCTTCGTTAGGTATTTCACTAGAAATAATTGCCTTATTTATTTCATTATCATTATTATCACAGAATTCACTTTTGATTCTAGTTTTCGACAAATCATCTATTGGCTTCTGAGAATTGTTCGTATTACTAGTATTTGAACAGTCTTTACTAACTCTATGAGTGTAAACTATGCAAGAGACAGTTCCGACAGTTTTTTGTGGAGTAATAGTATTACTAGGTGCTTGTTTTAGGTCTTGATTTAATTCATGCTCTTCACTTTCACTACCGTTATCACTGTCATTTTCCAAAGTCAAATTAGGATCAATCATACCAGGTATTTCACTTTCCATATTAGCAAACCTGAAATGGAAAAGGCACTATTTAAAAATGAAAAGTCTTTAAATTTCATATTTTATTTTATCCTGGATAAATCCAATTATGGTTTACTTGGTTTTATATATTGGACACTTATTTTTTATTTTGTTCCGTAAACGAAAAATTAAGAGGTTAGGTACAGTGCGTTGAATTTTCGCGTGACGTCACGCCGTGGAGCAAATTTTACCACGAAGTGTCGTCACAAGCCCCACTCTATACTTTGATGCGCTATAACTTTGTATATTTTTATTGATTTGATAAAGCAAAAAATACGTGTCCTATATTTTTTGATAATTATAATCTTACCGACGGATTAATTAGAATTCATTTTTATTGACCCAGGACACTACCATGTGAAATTTTAAATTGTATTTATTGTTGAAACTTACCATGGGAGAAATAAAGTACATTTATTATTATAATATGGGCAACGCGCTTATGACGTTTCTAGTGTTGCAAGTATCCATCCAAAGGGTAACCCCTTACGATCAGGGTAGGCCGTAAGCTTATGGCATAAAAGAAATACCTTTGAAGTAAATCGGCCTCCTTCCCCATAGCTACAAGTTTGTTCTGGTCCAGCCTGGCCTGCAGTAAGGGATCCTCATCAGCCGGGTCGTATTCTAGTTTCTTCTGCTTCACTCGACCGAGCATGTCTCGCCACTCGCGACGTTGACGGCGCTTCTGTAGCGCGCGGCCGCATTGCACGAACAGTAGGTTTGCTGTACCATTAGTGGATCTATATATGCAGGGTGTCCGGTAAGTAGGACGACATACTTAAGGAGATACAAAAATGACCTCAGTAAAAGTGTCACCATTTTGGAGATATTTAATAGATAGTCAATATAGAAAGATCGAAATGTCTCGAAAATAATGACCTTTTTCATTTTTGTATTTTTGGTAAATGACCCGCCACCCTATGTCACCCTTAAGTTTGTCGTACTACTTACCAGACCAGTCTGTCAGTCAGACCCAGATCTGGCAGAAATGACTTAAATCCATCGAATAAAAAAGCTCGTGCCTTGCGGAAAAGCAACCGAGGTTAAAGAAAACAAAAATCGTCGAAATTTCAGTAGGTACTCATTTGGCATTCACGTGACCACTGCCGAGAAATAAAACGTAATAAGGCGCCATTCATTTATTGCGTAAGATGATTTTTGCCTATATATTTACGCCTATGTAACAACCCCTCTCCGGACTCGAGTGGTACATCAGCCTCCAGCAGCTCCTTAAATGTTCTTAAAAGATTCTTACCTTCTCTCATGACCTGTTGTGATTTCCAACCCAATCCTTCTGTCCTGTTAGCTTTAATAACACATTTCATAACGTCATAAAAGTTTGGGAATGGTGGCTCTCCATTTCTTCCAATACGTTCATTAATGAACTTCTCGAGTTCCCGCACAGGGCCTGGTGGGTGACCGTCTGCCACATTCAAGCGTACTTCACGCCGTTTTACTGGTTCATCACCAGTTAGTAAGCACATTTTTTTGTAAAGTTTTGTTACTGTGGTTTTCATTCTGTAATGAAAAAGCAGGAATAAAAAATATTCTATGTACAACAATCAAATAGAGACCAAAAAACATAAGATGGGGGCGAATCTCACTGTGAGCTTACGCTTTATGGGAGCAATAAGGTTCTAAGGTATAGCAGAGGTGAATATACTTAATAGAACTGGACTGTCTCACTCGAAAATCTATTCATAGCATACTGCAAGGTTCTCAGTTTAATGAAATGTCTAAAATTAACATACTTTTCACATTTTATGTAAGGGGAATTTAAAGTATTCTCAAGCACTTCTTCCTCCTCAAGTTCTGCTATGGCATCTTTGTAAAATGAAATTTGTTTTTCAATTTGTTTCACTTGTTCCATAACTATACTATCAGATGCATCAAATGTATATTCTTCATCTCTTTGGGCAACTAAAAGTGGATTAGATGCATCTAAACTTCTTAGTTCTGAGGAAACACTGTTAGGAATGTGTTTATCCATTTTGGAGTTCACCGTATTTAAAATGTCAATATCTTTATTATTTCTAACTTCAATATTTTTATTTACTTCATGAGGATTATTAACTTCATGCCCTTTTAAATGGTTTTCCTTATTAGAGTTTTCATTTTCTACTTCATCTAGTATTATTTCAGTAATGTTTGACTTGTCTTGTATATTGCTAAGATTTTCATCTTCTTCTAAATTTATTATAGGCACTTCAAATATTACAGGACTATCTGCATCCACTATGTCTGTTTTTGGTATTTTTTTCATGGCTGATATAGTTTTTGGTCTTTTATTCCTTACAGATCCTGGAAAAAGTTTCAATGGAACATTCTTAAGTATGTATATACCTAAGTACCTACAAAAACATATTATATTATTCACTATGTAATATTAATGTGTTTTTGAGATTTGTTAATATTAAAAACTAGCTATCCCCCATCATTTCACCACTAAATAACCATCATCTCAGCTGAAAGAGATCGACTGCTGGACATAGTTTTCCACAATAACTGGTCCAGTGCTGCTCGCATCAAGTGTGTTTTTTTTTTATGTCAGGTGACAAACAGGCAGACGGTCCACATGATGGTAAGTGGTCACCGCCGCTTATGGACATTTGCAATACCAGGGTGATTGCCGATGTGTTGCCGACCTTGAAGAGCTCTTTTTACGCCCCTTTTGAAGAACCCCATATCATAGCGCGGAAGGAATACCGTAATGGGGAGCTCATTCCACATCCTAATGGTCCGCAGAAGGAACGTCCGACTGAATCGTTCGGTGGACGATCGAGGCGGCTCGAGGATGTGAGGATGAGCTCCACATCGCCATCGTGTGTACAAGTAAACTACAATAAAAGAGTGAATGGTGTTTATAATTTTCAGGTTGTCTCAAGATTTGTGAAAAGTTTAAGTGGAACTAACACCTGACCTGACTTTTGCAGACAATGACTAACTTTACTGACATAAAAAAAGTATAATAATAACTTGAACTTGGCAAAAAGGTTGAAAAGGACATTGCCAGTAATGAAAAAAAAAAACGATGCAAGAGGAGTCTGATCTTCACACTATGGAGTTCCTATCTGGCCTAGTGTGTGTCTGCATGTATATTAACTACCTGTTTTACAGAACTAACAATTTCATCTACATAATTTTCAATTGAATTAAAAAAAAACTATTTTTTAATTATCACTAATATTATATATATTAGTGATAATTAAACTACACTATAACTAATAACTATATAGATTTCATTCAGAGATTACCTCCTACATCCAAACATACAGACTTTACCTATTCTAATGCTTGGTATTAACCATTCAATACTATAAAAAAATAAAGATAAACAATAATTAAGCTTTTCAAAATGCTACCCCTAAGGTGAGAAAAGGGTGTGTGATCAACCAACTAACAACCGACCAACACACAGCATAAAAATTTACATGAACATCCTGTCAATTTCATGTTTTTATAAATTTGTAATTAGATTTGATTACAAATTATAAGAATCACATACAGAAAGGGGTGCTTGTGGAAAAACAATTTAAATAAAGATGTTTATCTTTTTTGCATGGCTTGGGGCTTTTTTAATCATAAAAGTGGGGTTGAAAAAGAAATATTTTATTAAAGTAACATATGCACCCCCTATAAATAGGGAAAATCAATTGAAACCAGGGGATGTAAAATATACCCTAAATATTTTTATAATGTACCTGTTCACCAAATTTCATAGACCTGTCAAGTAGATCTTGAGTTGTAATTGCAAATAGATATACAAGCAGACAGCAAAAGCAACCTTCCAAAACATACTTTAGAGTTAAAAAAAATCACAATATATCAAATATATGTAGAGACAAAATACTTGTAATGAGTTCATTTTATAAAGATTTATGATTTGACGACAATAATTCAAGTCTAATTTCGCTTCAGTATATCAGTGTGTATTTGACTTCACTTATCTTTTTTCGAAAATTTTGCAATTTCTCACAGATAAAACTTTTCTTCAGGCTTATTAAGTATGTGTATGTAGAATGAATGTTTGTGTATATATAACTTAATCACTATAATCTTTTCTCTTTTACTCTTCTCGCATTTAGATGAGAAATGGAAAATACTTGTTACCTATACAAAAATAATAAACCAACAATACAATACCTTTCAAAAGTGGAGTTAATGTAACAAAATTAACTCTTTTCTTTAATCTGTGTTTTTTAAATACTTCACAGACTAACTTGACATGAGAAAATTTATGATCTGGATCTGCTTCTATTAAATTTATTGCTTTTTTTAAGGTATTTTCCAATTCTGGAGATTTTTTAAAATCCTTTGTGGTTTCTCTGTATCCATGTAGCAGTGTTCTATTTATTACCCTTAGCATTCCATCAGTATTTTCTAAATCTAAACATTTTTCAACAAATATTTTTAGAAGATTGTTTTCTCTATAAATTCTATCACATAAAAATTTTAATTGGTTGTTTTTGTTTCTTAAGTCTGATTCATCATCAATTTCAATTATGTCTATGATTGTATTTTGTGTTAGGTCTTCAACATCATCAATAACAATCATATCAAGATGTGGCTTATTATTAAATTTGGCATGATTGCTATCACTCAGTATTATCTGTGAAACAAAAAATAATTCATCAATGCAATTTTTAGAGCAAGCTTCTACTCTAGTAGTAGGAACTTTGATTTATGTAATAAAATTATATCTTAGATTATCTTCACCTATGACTATGTGATCCCAAATTAAGATAAGAGCTTATATAATACTAACTTTTCGCCTTGCGGTTTCACCTGCGTTCCTGAGGGATCTTATCTTTTCCCGGGATGAAAAGTAGCCTATGTGCTATTCCAGACTATAATCTATCTCTATGCCAAATTTTATCCAGATCCATTCAGCCGTTCTGGCGTAAATAAGTAACAAACATACATCTATCCATCCATCCATCCAAACATTCACATTTATAATATAAGTGGGATTACAAGAAACAGTAGATATACCTAGTACAAATGTTTATGATGATTCAAGGGGGATGAGAGTACAAAATAAAAATATATTATGGTAGGTAGGTACTAAATAGGTAAAATTTATGATAAAAAGTCATCAGATTCAATAAATTATTTTGCAACAAATAAAAGAATGAAAGATATAAGTAGACATTCGGAAAGGAAAGAAACCTACCTACCTACCAGTAAAAGCGCGCGATTATGTTTCGTACTTTTTATTTTGAAGTAAAAACTTACCACATCATTATCATCATCTATCACTACCGTGTCTGAATCAAACATGATAATACTAATTGGTTTCTGAAATAAACAAAATACCTATCTAACGAAATTATTGTAAGTTTCACGGATTTATTTTTAACCTGCACGTCAGTGAGGCATTTCAGCCAACTATGACATTGACAGTTGAACAAAACAGCTGAATAATGGTTTTTTATTTATTTTGAAGGCTTTAGTTACAAGACTATCAAGCATAAACCATATCTTTATTTTCAATATGTATTCTTCTTTTATGTTAAAGTCATATTATATCGCATTCACATAGTCTAGTCCTCATCCGTATAAGTCCAGTCAGATTTTAGTGAAATTGGTGGTCGTTCCACCAAAACTTCACGAACTTTTTGGGACAACCTGAAAAGTCACGATACACGCGTTAATTTCATTTCAAATCACTTGTGCACTTATATTAATCTTTATTGGATAAAACACCAAACTCAATATACACGAATTCAATGAAAATAAAACGCGAACGCAACGTCACTGCGCAAGTTCCCGCCAAAAAGTCCACGCGACATTCCTTTTTTTTTACTAATGTTTATTCATCACTATAGATACCAACATTTTCAGTCGCATTTATTTTCAGTTTTAGTATTCTTTTTATGTTACAGTCACATTAATTTTAAAGTCTAGTCCTCGTCCGGACAAGCCTGTCAGGTTTTAGTGAAATTGGCGGTCGTTCCACTAAAACTTTTCACAGACTGTTTGAGAAAACCTGAAAAGTCCCGATATAAGTTTTTATTTCATTTCACTTCACCGGTGCAATTAATATTGAAAATTATTGGATAAAATACCATCGATAGGTATTATTAAGACTCAATGTCACTTCGCAAGTTCCCGCCAAAAAGTCCCGTTAATTTAATTATACACTGAATAGTGAGTGTTCTGTTCTGTAAGAGTGTGGCACTTCCTGGCAGAGCAACCGTTATGAATTTGTATACTGAATCAGTCGCAAATTTTCAAAAATTCCAAAAATCTGATTTTGCCGGTCCCTGGTTCAAACGTTATAAGGGTTTAGATGGTCCTGCTAGGGTGCACTCTTCCTGGCAAGGGCATTTTTATTGTCTATGAAGTGCCGTCTCTAAAACGTAGTTTGCTTATTCTCTTTGCTTCGTGCCGAGCAAGCACCGGTCGTTCGGCGCGGCCTGGGCACATATTACTGATATGTAGCTAGCTAAGCCTGGGTAAGCAGCAGCGGGGCGAGGCAGGAACGGTATTATAAGGGGCTGGCCCAAGATTCACAAGCTGAGCGTTTTGTTGGTAATCAGGGCTATTACCAACAAGATTCACAAGCTGAGCGTTTTGTTGGTAATCAGGGCTATTACCAACAAAGCGCTCATGAAGTGCCACACTCTGCGACCATGAAGTGCCACACTCTGCGATTGTACTTAAACTAAAATATTATGGTACCTAAGTACCTGAGACAATAATAAAAATATTTTTTTAATCAGATAAATAAATCTTTATTTAGAGAGGCCAATTAACACTATTGTTATTATTGTGAAATAAATAGCAACATTAACAATTGGCTTGTTGCTTTCATCTTCAACATTACAGCTATTATGTATACTTACTGTAAACTGTAATCTCTTAAAATTACAAATAGTACCTTATGTTTAAAATACATTTTTTTTAGTCTAAACACAGAACAAATAAAAAGGGTAGAAGGAGCTTACGTAAACAATAGTCTCCAATGAAGTGAAGCAACGTGCACGTATTTGTGTCCGTGACCTGCACATACGTCATCCCGCGTGACTCGCGTCGCACAGGAACGCGATCGGCTTCCTTTATTGTGCTTCACTTTAAGTGCGCGCTCTGTCTACCTTTTTCATTTGGTCTAAGAGTCTAAAATAATAAAAAAAAACTTAGCAATAAAAAAATGCTGTCGCTAATGAGATGGCTCATTTTGGGTGAATGATTTAAATTAAATTAAATTTGAAATTATACTTTTATTATGATCAAAATGCTATATTATCATTTACATTGGCAAAAGAGCATACATTTAAAACAACCCTATTATTAATTGGAATACTTTACTTAGATAAGTAGGTATGACATACATCATAATATTATTAATTATAGTTTAAAGTTTTACATACTTCTCTGCAATGTGGAATAATTGAAAATCGAACCTCAATATGTGATAATTATCGAATTATCTTCGTAGCTTGCTTTACAGTACTATAAATATGTACATAGTATAAGTGAGGCAAATATTTTCAATACAAAATTATTCTTTTGCCAACAGTTTTAAATGCATAAACTAATAGCGACTTAGGTACTTAACGTGAATAAACTCAAGTATTCTCAAGAAACCCAAGCAAACCATTTAATGTCACTTGAGTGAAGGCTTTTGCATCTACTTGAGTTGCAATTCACTGAATTTTAATGTAATCTCTGTGCAGTTATATTTAAGGTTTATAATCGACATATAAATACAACTTCTTCAAAGCACCACCATGGTTGCATTGGTTTTATTTCAAATCCATAACCTAATACAAATATGAGAGAAATATATTTTAAAATTAATTCTTCATAAGTTTTCACATAATTTAATGTTTTTAAATCACTCATTTGAATGATCATCTAGTATAACTTCCTTAGATACGTTACCCAAAATATCCACCTCATCTGAAATTGAAACTCAATTTTAAAGCAATGAAAGGTATTTACAAATCGCGTTTGACCACATCGTCACCTACCATCACGTGAGATAGTGGCCAAACGCGATACCTATATTTATTTAAAAAATAAAATAATAACATAACATAACATTTATTGCTAATCTATATATATAAAAGAAAGTCGTGTTAGTTACACTATTTATAACTCGAGAACGGCTGGACCGATTTTCATGGTTTTTGATTTGTTAGATTCGTCTCCGCCCGGAATAGCAGAATAATTATTAAAAAATAAGAAAAATGCACAAAAAAAGACTAATGAAGACGATTATTTTTGTCATACATTTTGTATAGAACGACTTTTTGACATGTCTCGAGATCGGGCTGACAGATGACAGATGGTTTAGATTCACAAATTGGACACGGTAGGTGTAGCTGGAATCGTGTTCTATATTTTGTTTTATTTTCAGAGCAGGACAACGTCTGCTGGGCCCACTAGTTTTAAAATAAATTATATTTTACCACAATTTCACCTGGTAAGTGACGATTTGCCCAGATGTGGTAAAACAAACAAAGCCTTAAAGGGAAGTACCTTTCAAATTGTTGCTGTAACGCACTATGCTATGAGCTTGGTCCAAGGTGTGGTTTTTCATGTTTATCTACCGAAAGCCAAGTGCAATTTCCGAACACACCAACAGGTGCTTGGCGACAGATTTTCAACTTGAGGGTGATAGCCAGCCAGTACTTCAATCTAACTTACCACTGTGCTATGGTTTCTTCGCGATGTTTTCCTCCACCGAAAGCCCAAGCTCATTGTAGGATTCGAACCCACGATTTTATCGTGGAGTCCGACGTCACTACTATTTATCTATCATCGCCTCAAAACTTATCATCAGGTATCCCGCCCGTAAATATATACGCTAAAGCAGTATGGAAACTGTGCTCAATTGTTGAAATAATTACCTACGCTCTATAGGGTTGTGCACGTAAGTTATATGAAATCTTAAAAGATTTTCATAGTAATATAAAAAAACATATATACATGTGTAATATAATAGGTATCCTCGTGGCGTTGTTAAAAGATTGTGGATAGTCCATGTGGAAAACGCGCCCACTCACCATGACGCGCCGCTACTGACCGCACTGCCAGGGGTGCTTAAGATCTCGTCGCGCGCGTCTGTATGAGTGCGCCATTTCGAACGGTTTCTACCTAGTTCCCATACTGCTTTAGCTTATATATTTACTGTGGTTCTACCTTTTTCTTATTAAAAAGGTACCTGATAAAATATATGACATGTATGAACTTACACAAGACGGTAGCGGCGGCGGCTCAGTCGGCCCTCGCGACGTGACGCCGCTGTAGCTCCACTGCCAGGTCGTGCTGCAGCGCCGCCGTGCGCCGCGCCACGTCCGCCGGCATCACGGACCGCAGACCATTTACTATGTCCTTTGTTTTACCTGCACATTGTTTCATTACAAATATTATTATAGGGCCTTAAGAGTGAAATAAAGCGATGATGGATCAGTAGTGACGTCGGACACCGCAGCGAAGGTCATGGGTTCGAATCCTACAATGAGCTTGAGCTTTCGGTGAAGGAAAACATTGTGAGGAAACCAATATTTTGTAGTACCCGACTGGGCTACCCTCATGTTGAAAATCTGTCGCCAAGCACCTATCGGTGTGTTCCGACAGCTGCACTTGAGAGCCAGTTCCCATCTAGGCTTTGTGTGCTTACCACCTTCGGCCACATCATCACTTACCATGGTGAGATTGTAGTCAAACACAAGCTTATCCAGAATAAAAAAAAACAATATGCATATGAAAATGACTTGCCAAAGTAAATATCATTGAGTGTGTTTCTGATCTTGTTTTCCATATCTTCAACCATGCGGCCGATGTTGGCGATGTGTGGAGTCACGTCGCTTACTGCCGAGTCTTGCTCTGCCTGAAATTGTTAATAAATTTTGTTTACATTAAATTGTTATGTAGTTATATGAAATATTATTTTGGCATGTTTTATATAGTTGCTGCTTGGGTTGGTTATGTACAAAGTAACTAATAACAAAATCAAAATAATATTCATTAAAAAAAAATATTTTAAAAAGGTTTTCTTTGTTTGACAAAGATGGAGTATGATGACTTCATAATTGATTTCGAACAATATACATACA
This sequence comes from Ochropacha duplaris, assembly GCA_951361185.1. NCBI lineage: Eukaryota > Metazoa > Arthropoda > Insecta > Lepidoptera > Drepanidae > Ochropacha > Ochropacha duplaris. The sequence goes on along the minus strand of OX592704.1, from coordinate 2,546,678 downwards.
CATGTAAATTTATAGCATTACAAACTTAAATACCTACATGTAACAAAACCTTTTGAAATATTGGTAGGTAGAATATAAAACAAAAACAACTGTGACAGATGCGACCTGACCATGTTACTCAACTGCCCATTTTAATTACTTCTTCTGACTGTTTACTTAGCTGAAGTTAGCAGACAATGAGTATACCTTTTTCATCATATCGTCGTATACCTTTTTCATCATATCAATTATCATCAACAGCTCACCTATGCCTGCACTGGGAGCATGAGGTCTTACTTAACTACATGAAACTGTATGTATGCTAATTCATAGGTACAGGCTTGTGTTTTCAACCTACATTTTCAGTATCAAATGGTGTATTCATCACTGATACGTACACAAACATGGTATTAAAATTATGACTATCAGTTAAAATGTCAATTCATATAATATGGGGAATCCCCTACCATAAATAAAATTAAATAGTTAATATTGATAGTTGAACTAGTTGATCTATAGAGGAAGCTCCCACAAGCAACTAATGTTACCTATAATAGACTTAAGTAAAACCAGGGGAATTGCCAATGTGTAATCAACCTTTTTTACAATACCTTGAAGGCAACTGGCTCTCAAGTGCAACTGCTTGAACACACTGGTACTTGGTGTCAATGAGGGTGACAGTGAGGGTGGTAGCCAGCTAGTAGAGTACTTACTACAAAGTATGCTACCACCTCAGTAGAATACAAATAACTTTAGCAACTTTGTCAGCTTGAGAATGGTACAAGTTCTCTGGAATCTCTTTCTTACCTGTCTAGTAAGGCTGCCTCCAAGATTCATGGTACCACTGCTCTCTTTATTAGTCTGTAGCCACAGCATTGCCGTGGATGTAAGCTTATAATGAGCATTACGTCCTGAGCTCTTCTCTATTACTTCCACTACATGAATGGAGTCCCAGCAACCTTTGATTTTTTGAGAACCATCGCCAGCTTTTTTAATCAATATTACTCCTGGAAGATTATTATTGATATCAATAATATTCTGACACACAGCCATCTGGTTCCAAGCTAAGTAGAGCTTGTAATATGGAAACCACACTCTATTGTGTCAAGGAAGTGAACTAACCAAAAGGGATGTCAAACTGGAAATAATTAATGTTTTATTTCAGTTTAGTTCATATCAGAGTTATCAAAATATGAAATATAAGTTATAATGATCAATATAATATCTTGGCTAAAGTATAATCTATACTAATATTATAAAGAGGAAGGATTTGATTGTTTGTTTGTTAGCATTGAATAGGCTCTGAAAGTACTGGACCAATTTGAAAAATTCTTTCACCATTAGAAAGTTACATTATCCCTGATGAACATAGGCTATATTTTGTCCCAGGAAAAGATAAGATCCCACGGGAAAGCGGGTGAAACCGTGGTGTTCCCCACGGTATGAGACTAGTATGAGATAAAATTAATATTGAAGCAAAAACATACCAGCAAACCCATGATCCATGTCCCATAAATATACAGAACTGACACCACCTTCGAAATACATCTCCCTGTACTGATCAAACGCATGATTGGCATCTATTTCCAGTTTCCTTAGTCTTTCTGAAGGCATGGATCCATCTTCCAAAGGAGGGTCATAAGTGTTCGACCAAGGGGACCTGTACGAGTCACCATCGCGATTGTAATCACAAAGCAGATAGTCCTTTCCATTACTACGATCCTGAGCGATCTTCAAAGGCTGATCTACCGAAGATAAAAGGTCATCGCACATACTAGGCACCAAATCAATCAAATCCGTCAAGTTTTTCTCGATCTGCTGAGGAGGCAGTCTCCTCATGAGGTCTAGCGCACAATCCATTTGCTGTTCAGTCTGTAATACACGAGAAACGAGTTATATTCGTAAGTTTTCTGAGTATTAGTCATCATAATAAACAGTGTCGAAAGTTTCGGCCACTAAATAATTTACGTCGAAGAGGAAACTTACCATGGTTGAAATGTTATCTGAGGAAAACAGGAAAGTAACTAAATAAAATTAATTGAATATATATTCGGTCTTTACGGCAAAACTACAAAAAGAGGAAGACCCGACCCAAATCACAAAATAAATTTGACGTAATTTGAATTGACAGCTGAACTTTTCTTTTTAATAACCCTTATTCAAGATCATAGATACAATGTGTTTCAGTCGCACTCATTTTCTTAAGTTTTAATATTCTTCTTGTATGTTATAGTCACGTTATATCACATTCACAGAGTAACTCTAGTCCTCGTCTGTACAAATAAATATAATAATGTTATAGTGAGATTGGTGGCCGTTCCACTAACTATAACTTTTCACGGACTTCTTGGGACAAACTGAAAAGTTTACGATCTCGTTCTCATTTCATTTCATTTCACTGGTCCATTTAGATTGATTTTTAATGGATTCTTCTGGACACAGGATCTCTTCATAAATCAGTCGCGCCTAAGGACAATACAGGAAACAGCTGGCACGTCACTAACATCTTTCATATATCGATGGTAGCGGTTACATACTCTTTGTATCGATGTTGGATAGTTTGTTCGACGCCGGTATATCTCTCTTTGTCTTATACATTCTAAAACGCTGATAAAAAAGGACAACAAAAGAATACTTCACTTTAATCAGTAGAGGTTGGTACGACAGTTTCCTTGAAAATGTCAGTTTATGAATCTAATGTTATGTGTCAGTGTTGTTGTTATTAGATATAATTGCATTTTAAATACAGTTTATTACTTACAATAGCATTTTTATCAATGGAATCGTAATCTCTTTATGAACAGCATTGAAGTTTTACCGATAAGTTGATTTCAATTATCATATAAGGTTTGTACTATAGAGTTTTTGTAATGAATCATAAAGTGGGAATGTAACCGAGTTATTGTATTAGAGCACCTATTATATGGGCCGAAGCAGGAAGTAAGCTTAACGTTGATGCAATCAGGTATTGTTTGTATCTCTATAATGTATCACAGAGGTTGCGCTTATGGTAATCTCTTTATGAGGTTATGCATATGACCAAGGTATGGAAACCTTACAGTAGTTGAGAATCTACGGACTTCTCTCTGACTAGAAATATAATAGTGCTACAAACAAATCTGTATACTATGCAACTTTCCATGTGTGTATGATAAGTAAAGAGACATACTGTTACTTTTAACAAAGACCTTTTCATATTGGAGTGTTTTATCATGCAAATTATTTCTGAAAGCTACTTCTTTTAATTCATGTAAGATACTGTTCTTCTTTTGAAATGAAACTGATAAGAAACATAGAATATTAACATAAACATAGATTTATGAATCTGAATTTAAACAACCTTCTTTATTTAATAAAACACTGAATATTGTCTAGGTATCTGTTTATTCAAAAGGACTGTATAACACCTGGTTATCTTTGGGTGGTTGTCCATAAAGTATAAAGTTAAATAATAATATTATTATAAAGAAGAAAGATTCGATTGTTTATTTGCATTGCATAGACTCTGAAACTACTGGACCGATTTGAAAAATTCTATCACCATTAGAAAGCTATATTATCCCTGATAAACATTTGTCCCGGGAAAAGACAAGATCCCATGGGAACATGGGTGAAACCGCTAGGAACAACTATAAACAAATGTAAACTATAAAGTTAAATTTTATTTAATATTCCATGGTCTTATAACTTTCATTAATGTTTTATGAAGACAGTTAACAGTCGCTATCAACCTTGTTGTAACAATTTACGTATCTCACTTTCAGACAAAGAGATTGAATCCGCCACCATTTGATCCACAAATCTGTCATGATGCCGACTCAACTGGTGAATCAGGACAATCATGCAAATGATGTGAGGGTCAAGACGGTGTATAGTGGAGATGTGATGATCACGTACATTAACCATAACATCAATATTGAGGAGTTTACCCAGGAGATGGTGGCGATATGCCGCTTTATGCCTGACCAGGTTTGTTTCATCATTTATCATCCTGCTTCCTACTAATTTATAAATGTGAAAGTTTGTACTTATTTTTGGATTTTTGTTGCTCAATCACGCTATAAACTTGGCTCACAGGTAGATCATATCCTGAAATAAAACATAAGATAATTTTTATCCCGAGATAAGATAAGATCCCAGGTTTTCTGCATCATGGCTGAAACCACGGGGCAGGAAACTAGTATGGAATAATATTAAGGCTCTTCTTAATTAACATAATGCATCTAAGTCAAAGTCAAAGGTAGGTTATATTTAATGAAGTTAGAATAACTGATAAGAACCAGCAAGAAACTCTGCAAACTCTTACATCTTTAATATAATGGTCTAAAGCTTAACATGATTTTTTGTTTATTGGCATTATTGTAGCTGATTATTACATCATAGATGATTTTGAGAGATTCTACAAACTAGTTTGTTCATATTGGCTGAATTTCCATAACCTCCGCATAGCACAAAATTCCAATTAAATCAAATCAAAATAGTCTTTTGCTAACATAAAATTTGATACTTGAAATTTAAGTTACCATCAGCATCAGCTTTGTTAGGCTGTCCTTTGACATAGGCCTCCCCAAGAACTTAATTTATATTGGTCTTTGGCAGTTATTCTTCATCACTTAGGAAGGTCGCAGTAGCAGTATTAATTATATCTAATTAATTTATTCCGTTTTTTTCCAGGTATTTACTATGAAGTGGGTGGATGAGGAAGGCGATCCGTGTACCATTTCAACGCAATTAGAGCTAGACGAAGCGTTGCGGCTGTACGAGCTCAATCGGGACTCGGAGCTCACTGTTCATGGTATGTACCATTACAATACCCCTGCGAATGATAATTTCAACTTAACTTAATTTGACTTAGGAAGGTGGAAAAGCAGAGCTTATATAAGACAGGTAAAAATAAAAAAGAAACAGGTTGTCTTTCCAATACAGATGTGTAGTGTTAAATGTATTTTAACGCGTCTAAAACATGTGATGAAGCTATTCCTATCGGCGGTCTATCTATATAAAACACAACCTACGCCAAGCATTGTTCGTAAAATTTCATTACGGAAAAAAATATGTGTTGCTATGAAACTGCATGGAAAACCTATGTATTGAACATAATAGAATATTGAGATCATTACAATTAACTAACACTTACGTCTTTGCTAAATGATGCAAAGATTTTTTTAATATATCTACTTATCGGTTCGGAACAATCGTTAAGACGTATAAGCTAATTGCATGTCTCTAATCACCATAATTTTATTTGTTTAACGCCTCTATTGTTATACTTGTCTATTGTCTGTGTTTATGTCACTATAGTTTGTATAGTAATTTGTTGTAAATTCTGGATCTACTGTACTCTATGGAAATATTATTATATTAATGGATATACATATTTATTTTAAATGGGCAATCTTTTTACCCGACTGGGTTATGTTTTTTGTCGTTTATTCTTCCAGAAAGAGTTACGTTACGTTACAAGCTTGCCCAGAATTTTCACTGACCTTAAAATTTACAAGCTATAGGAGGCTATATAAGATTTAGGAAACAGAATTGCAAATGCCTTGCTCTGATATATATCACAGAAAAATAAACACATATATATATGGTAAAACGATATTAAAATGCCTGCGACACTCCATCGTTTATTTTTAGATGATGTCAACGACGTTACTATGTAGTATAAAGTAAAAAAGTAAAAGTAGTGGACAACTATTTTGGCTTCCTATTATGTTAATTCCATATTATGTACTGCAAAATGTTAGAGAGTTGTTGTTATTCTTAATAAAATAAAATAAATAAATAAGTAATGAATACAAAAATTATATGAATATTTGTATGAAAATCGTGCCTATGAATCCTCATGTAATTTGACTAAAAAATCTGGACCAAGATGAAATTTACATCGAAAATCAATCTTATGTCAGAGGAATTTGTAATCTTAGAAGAAAATTTTATCGCGAAATATTGCTTTCCTTACTCAATGTGAGTGTTTTCTATTTTAGGAGTTCACCATAAATAAAGGAAAATGATCCTTCCTGTATTATACATGTCGGTCTTCGACTAAAACAAGGTTATTCTTTGTGCAGAAATCAGTAGATATTATAATGACAACATTGAGTCTTGACATCCTTATAGAAATCCTCCCACTAATGAGTTAACGTGAGTGGACAAGATGCTTATATTAATTATACGTTTAATGGGTTGTCAGATGTAGATAAATTATTTTAATGGCAATATTTTACAAAATATAATGCAGGTGTTTCAAAATTAATAGAAAATGAGTAAATCTGCAACAAAAATGTTGAATGCTTATGTCGGATACCGCAACGAAGAGCAAAATAAAGCCTACAAGGAAACTGGCTCTCAAGTGAAGCTGTCAGAAAACACCGATATGTGCATGGCGACAGACTTTCAACTTAAGAAAAGACATATTTATAATTTGACAGTAGTTACTATAAGATATTCATAAAGGAATTATTACAATGCCTTAAAGTTCGCCTTTAAGGCATTGTAATAAGGTGTACAACACATTAGCAATCCCCTGGTATTGCCAATGTCTATAGGCGACGGTTGTCACTTACCATCAGGTGACCCGCCTGCCTCGTTGTCACTTGTGACATAAAAAAAAGGAGATAAAATGCGTATTGAACAGCGAATCAGTTTCACAGTCTCGCCCAATGATTTTATAAAAATACAAAAGATGTAATTTACTCGTATACCTATCTATAAATGACATTTATTCACGATACCCTCGTTGCCAATATAATACCAAAAAAGTTAAAGGATTCACTACAAAATACGTGACTCTATTAAAGAGGGGAGGTCATCTGACAGTTAGCCGACTTCACTTATCATCGACCCCTAATAAATTTGAAAGAAAAGTAAAGAAGTGGCTTCCTTCGGTCAGATTATAGCATAATATTTTAGAAAGTACCTTTGATATGGGGTCATTTTGTTACAGATAAAATCATCTTACAATTTACGTGGTTTATTATCACGTATTTACAACAGTTATTTTTTAAATCAAGTTATTGCATGCAACCAAGTAGGAACGTGCCTAGCGCTAAATAAAGCCATATTTTGCACTGGGCACGTACTTGGTTAAACACTCCAAAATTTTTAATTTAATTTAGAAATAACTTCATACTAACATAGCTCAATAATTCTGCTATAATGAAAAGGAATCGTTAATTTTACAGTACACCCTCATTCCGGATGCGTTATCGACGAAACACTTGTCGGACAATGTACAATAATTCTATACTGTACTGTATCTCGTCCAATTGGCACGTATTCCAGCGCTGGGCTGTTTACCCGGAATACCCGGTCGGCCATACTTTTCCCATAAAATCCTTATCTGCCCGCATTGCGAATCCGGCCGGCCATTTCCATATTCAGATTGGCATTTCGTCGACGATATTTCTGCGTTTTTTCTCTTTTACTCTACCAAGCGCAGTGATCAGCCGTATCCAGTCACGTCCGACAGGGATTTGTTCTGAGTAATAGCTTTATTTCCGTTTCCACTATTGTTTTATTATTTCTATTGGATTGACATTTTATCGGGGGCATCTATTAAAAAATGTCTACAAGAAGGCTCTTTTGACTGGTTCTCATTTGAGATGGGTTCGTATTACTAGCTCGTTTGGGTTGGGTTCGGAAATGTAGCGAATATATTTCTTAACTATAGAAATTTCCGGAATTAATCACAGTAAAAGGTTAAAACGTAGCGAAATAACAAACAGTCGTAACAATGTTTGCCGACGTGATTTGCGGTAGTGGTGGTTTCATTCGTTTACAAGTCACATCGCAACTTGTAGGTTTGGGTAGTTTGTCTGTAGGTGTGCGCTCCTAGATAATATCGCATATGAGTTCGATAGCACACATCTCGCGAGGATTTAGTGAGGCGTTCGTGTATGTTGGCGTACGTTCCAAACCGTGTGTAAATAAAACGGAAGCGGCCCAAACTTGTATGCAAACAGGGGTGGAGAAACTTGCTCTAATAAAGTGCAAACACTGCGGGAACGCTTGGCGCCCACCGTGGGGCCACGGTTTGTTCGGCGCTTGTAGCTGTCGCTGCGCAATTAGGGATATTTTAATTAACTTTGTGAACGTTATGAACGACAATTCAGAATCCTATTCTGTTAATTGAATACGTGGCCCGCGCTTGAATGGGATTGCTGTTGTTTGCTAACGGCTATTCGTTAATACGTCCGCCCTTCTTGTACCTTCATTGATATTTATGTCGATGTTTCGTAGAGGATGTTTAACCTTTATTAATATTATTAATGTTTCTTTTATTGCTATATAATTATAAGATCATTAAACATACCAATACATATTGGCTAATATAAAATTACATTTCTATATATATAATATAGGATAATGCAAATAGTATGCATCTGCAGTAACGAGCTTTTGCTACGGTATTTGATTTAACAAAATTGTGTTTTCTAAGTGGCAGGTATGTTAGAGACCACAGGGTCGCGTCAAGATGGCGACACGAACTTCCACGCTAATTAATGTATCCTAGTGTAATTTCGCGCCACCCGCTTCCAACTTGCCATATTAAATTCATAGTTTCATCGCCCTGCATAATCCCCTGTAGCCATGTTTTACTCCGTTATTCCTCTATAGCGTATCGAAATATGAACCGATGAGCGGCGGAGACTAAAATAAATAATGGATTAATTTTTCTGTTCCCCGGATTTCCGATGGTATTAGATGGAATGCTATTATTTGGGATATGCTTTTAGAAAAGTAGGCGATTGTTGTTGTCCTCGATACGTTTATTTGAGACTTTTATAGATGAGACAGATTTACGACTGTCAATGTTTAGATTGGATATCGTGTCATAGATCATAAATGTATGTTCGTATATGCGGAAGATGTGGGCGTAATTGGACCGATCATCGAACCTGTTCTTGTTACTACGCAGTTGTATTTTAGATCGTTTAATAAATATGTTGTGATATAATTTATGTCTGTTCAAAAACCAAGATTCAAAATGATGTCAGTTACAAAAAAGACAATGACCTGTTATTGTGTAGGCATTCCACCCAAATATTCATTCGTATTTAGTCTAGCAAGGTGACTTTAAACAAATAATGGCTTTGGTAAAATAAAATATCCTCGTAAGCTATAGCAACTTTATCTTATGAACATAATTTTTTTTAAGGAAAACAAAACAAAAAAAACGTGTTCATAAACATGACATGTTATTAATGTTATGTCGGGCAATGGCCCCGATGCGCGGGCGCAGCAGTCCCGTGACGTCACATCTCCGCCCGCGACAATTTGAAGTCATCATAAAAATTACGATCCGGTCTATACTCGACATGATTACAAGCCGCGGCCAATCATCGTGATGTTTCCTGCGAGAGATATAAAACGCAAACCGCTCAATGAGGTGTTATGAAGACAGTGTAAGTTATGTAAATCTTCGGCCGCCTTTGCTTATTGTGGTTCATTATTCGCGAGGAGCGGCCGCCCGGGCGCCCGCACCGGCGATTATTGTCATTTCGATCGTCGACTGTTGCGGAGGTCGTGATGACTAATTGACGCTGCCGCCGGCACCGCGGCCCGTTCGTGGGAAACAGTGGCTTTGTGAAAATCGTTGCGCTTACGCGTGTTTTTCGCGCGGCGGGGCAACGCGCCATCTGTGCGCGATCGCCGAGACGGATAGTACAGCATGCGCGCGCGCCGGGACCGGTGACAATTTCGCATTTCGAAACCTCCGCGCCATTGCAGTGAACGTTGTTCCGTTGCGTCTCGGTCCGCTTCGTATTTACGTGTTTTAGTGGCAGTGATTACGTGAAACGTGCAACTAGAATGGATGCGATGACCTCGCCTCGGATACCATCGCTCACCGTAACACTCGCCGGTTCCTCCGATGAGGTGGTTTTGTGTTTGTTTTTCGATTGGATGGGTTCGGCGCAGTTTTTGTTGATAATTTCATCGGACGCACGCAAGTAGTTTTTCCGCGAGTCTCAAATGTTTCTTTGTTTTGTTTATAGTCGTGTTGTTATCCGACGCCCGAGATAACGTCGCGTGCGGTTGACCCACATCAGGCCCGGGTTTGCACAAGGTGTGTGCGGATCTTTCGAAATTTCACCCGCAGATTTACTATAGGCCGGGTCTGGTCTAACAGACACCGATAACGCTGGCTCCTATTGTGCACGTGTACGCTTGGGCTTGTGAAGTTGGCGATATGTTTCGAATTACAATTGTCTTTCAAATTCTATCAATATCGAATTCCATCGAGATGGGATATATTGATAAATGTTATAATCGCATTGTATCTCAGTTGCGGTCGACAATAAACAGGGATTTCTCTATTCTGTTATCTGGCTTATAGGCAGTGCGCGGAGAAAACAGATACGACTGTGTGTTACGCGAGTTGAATAAAGCTAGAATTCTTTGTCCGTCTCTCCGCTCGCCGTACATAAAGAGTAATGCGAGTTGACCTTCTGTGAGAGCGCAAAAAGTGCAAAAAATCGGTGACGACACCCGCGGAGACTGCGGAGTTTGGACAAAATAAAACATGTCTGCAGACTTTGTAGTGCTGTTGTCGACGCATTAGCTGGAAACTGGACACAGTATTAAAGTCAACATTTGAATGTATGTTTTGAACTCTGTGTCACTTAATGTGAGTGCTATTTGACATAAATAGTCAAATGCACTCTCTCAACTCGCAATACAGTCCGTTTTGTATTCCTCAGTGTACGGAATTCCGTTTACAAATGTTGTTTACCATGGAGATGTTCTTTTAGAAAACATACTGAATAAAATTTTATTTGCGTATCTAATAATATAAGTGAATTGGTAATTCCGAAATACTCTACGCATTCGTCGGAAAGTTGACGGCACCGTATCGCCTCAAACAATAATATGATGTGTATTCGACACGAAATGATTTGTTTATACAAAATAAACCTCTTATTGTAGATAAACATACAACCGGCAGGATATTGGTATCGCACTATCTGGTGTTCCGAAGTGCTTTTTGCCATAAAAAAATCTTTGATACTGCTATGTTATCCTCGACCAAATGCGAATATACGGCTTTAGGAATAAAGGCTGCGATGTTAACTTGGAGCTAGGTTAGAACATATTGATAGGCCAATACCCTTCCTTTTGAAGCCTTGATCTCGCTACTTGGAATATTTGGTGTGACTCACGAGCTATGAACATACGTATATTACATTTACATACATTATAACTATACAAACTGCGGCACAATCTGATATGCCATCTCTCAAAAGTGCATTCAATTATAAACTTTACCTGTTAAGGTTTAGAGAGGGTAATACCGTAATTGTAACGGTCCAAACGAGTATTATTAAAGTTACGTACAATAGTTATTCAAGTTTATAATGTGGCTCGACATCGTAATCGTATGATGCGAATTTGTACTATTGGCTTGATTAGTTATATTTTGAGATAAGAATTTAAAATTTTTCGACCTTTAAGGTAAATAAATAGTACCTATATTACTAATTCGATAGAATTATAAACATTGTTATTCCCCGTTATCGAAATATAGGAAACCACTAACCCGTGTTATGTTACATATTTTAAGTTTATCTTAAGTACCTAATAATAATATCATTTGATAGTGTATAGTTCGTTTTTGTGGTTCCGACGTACAGGATGAATTAATGTCGATACATACAGTATTTTTATCTTTACTATAATACTTATTATCAAGAGGTAGGTAAACAGGTCTCTGAATCTACTGAACCGATTTTTAAAATTGTTTTAACAATAGAAAGCCACGTTATTTGTGAGTGTCATAGCCTATTATTATTAACCCGAAAAATGAAAAGGTCCCACGGCAACGCGGGTGAAACCGCGGGGGACAGCTTGTCTGTAAAATAAACGTCTAACTATTGTTAACTTTATACACTGGAATTTTGTACAACAGGCAAAGCGAAACCTACCAAATCGAATGTAACATTATCAAATAGAATTACCTTAACAAACAACAATTTCCTACTATACATACATACATACGTTCAGTTACGTTGGCACTTTACTTGACAGCCTAACTTTCACTCAAGGCCGAAAATAACCAATAACCACAATGCGAATGGTTCCAAGTTCCACTCCACTTGGCATGCGTGTTATACGGCTATCTCCTTCTCACACACCAATCTATATAGGGTAAGAAACGAGCGTATGTTTTTACTCGCGATCTAGGCTTTGAGAGAAAGTACTAATGAATGATGGAGATCTTTGTAATCGAATGACTATGTGATAGGTAGGTTCGATTATGTAATGTTAGGTGAGTGGGTGCTTAGATCTTGTTACATTTGCATAAAGTTGATTATTGATTCAGTTATTTGGAAAGTTATTAGTGAACGCGAATACAATTATTTTTGCAGTATTTGTATGTATAGAATTTTGATTGGAAACATGTATTGGCGAAATCTAGTAATTGAGAAGGATACATTGTTCATGTATTATTGCGGATATCCTCGATATGAGTCTTGTTAACCAACAGTCGGCATGTCAAGACTGATGGGGGACCAAGAACCAATGTCAGCCAGTGTGAAAAATAAAATGGTGTGGCCTGTATATCGATTTTGCTTTTCGATTGTTTTTATTACGCTTCTATTCATTCTACTGTCCTTTCTTTTTTTGTTATTCTATACTAGTTTTTCGCCCCGCGGTTTCACGGCTATAAAGAGGAAAGATTTGTATGTTTGTAACGAACAAACTCCTGGAACTAAAGGACCGATTTCAAAAAAATCCCTGTGTCGAATTTTTTATCCCGGAAAAAGATAAGATCCCACGGGAAAGCGAGTGAAACCGCGGGAGACAGCCAGTATTGAATACAAGAGTAATCTCAGGCTTTACTCATGTTATTCCTAACAACCTTATGAATAGACAAAAGAGAGCTTAGCTTAATCTTCCCTGCTATTTTGTATCAAAGCTTCACCGCAGGAGCTTCCTTGAGGTATACCATAAATGATTTAACACGTAAAACATATGTATATACAGAAAGATTTAACGCATATGTATGTAATATAATAATTAATAATACAATGCCTATCACGCCGCAGGTCGTGGGTTCGATTCCCATCCAGGAGACACGTTTGTGTGCATGAACATGTATGTTTGTCCTGAGTCTGGGTCTAATTATCTATTTAAGTTTGTATTTACAAAAAAAAAGTAGTCTATGTAGTATATCAGTCATCTGGTTTCCATATTACAAGCTTTGCTTAGTTTGGGATCAGATAGCCGTGTGTGAAAAATCGAGGATATTTATTATTATTATTAAAATAATATACATATATTTAACCAATTAAGTTCTATCAAAACTTGTGTCCCCCAGCTCTACAAAATACCCATTAGGTTTTTTGTATGTCATAACGTAGATTATGTAATGTATGGGCCACCTGATGGTAAGTTGATACCGTTGCTTTTGGACATTAGAGATACCAGAAAGATTGCTAGTTTTACCAACCTTTACAAAGCCTAGATGGCATCTGGATCTCAAGTATGGTCGTGAAACGAAATGTTTATTCATCCAAATAAGCGTTCACAGGCACTTATGAATAGTCAGACTCTAATGCACGGTTCGAAAGGTTGCTTTTGCTGACAAAAGCCGGCAATAAACTCAGCAATCACTCTTTTCAAAAACAACTTACACCTTCAATAATTATTTATCTAGTCTCACTGACAGTAGGCGTACAGTATTTGTGTGTGAATGATACACGTACTCTCAAGTACAGTATTCGAAATCTTATCCATTCTCAAAGAATAGCTACATACCAAATATCAATTTTATAATAATGAATGATTGATCATATTATGGTTCATTGAAGGGACTCGATCGTGCGTGTATAACAAAGTTAAGTACAGTTCAACTCATAAGTTTTAATAATTTGTATCTCGATTCCTAGATGTATTTTTGTATGGTGTTTTGGGATGAGGATACAAAAGTACCTACACTGTTTTTGCTTAATTCTTCGTTAGCGATGTTTTTTGCTCACCGCTTTATAATAATGTTTTAATTATTCATATTGTGTGTTAGAAACGTCTACTATAAGTCCTTGACGTGTTTTTAATGTCGCTTATGGGAGTGTTCCCACAATTATAGTTTTATGTATCTTTTGTCCAATGTTTGGGACCGTTGGGTGTGCGTACAGTGGCGTACACGTCGATTGTACTGCATTCCTTTGTCTTGTGTTATGTTGCCAATTTTGTTTGACGCGTCCATGTTTGTACAGGCACTATGTTTGTTGAATCAAATGTTGCTTGTTATTTGTCTTTAGCTGTAGAGATTTTTGCACTTACGGCGTTGCAGCATCTCTTTTGCAAACCTTATTAAGCCCAGTAGTTAGTTTGTTAACTATTTGATGGCGTATTCAATCATATGAATAAGAAATTGGACATTTTATTTAACCATAAACTATACCTAGTTGATAAATCTATCAATGATGATCTCAATTATAGTGACGATTTAGATGATGAATGGCCCAACGATGGACAATGGACGTAAACGAGTCGATAGTCGGTATAATGAATTGGTATTTCTGTCAGATGCCAAATGTCTTTAAGTGCTTATTTAATTTGAATGATTCCAATATATGACGGTGAATTAATTGAACTCGTGTAATTTAATTTGAATGATTCCATTGTATGACGGTGAATTACTTAATCGTCAATGATGGTATTTTATACTAGCTTTCGTTCCTTTATCGAGGGTGTACCTATACAGATTTCTGGTGGATCAAAGGTCTGTTATGCTGTTCTGGGGTACAATCTATCTATGTGACAAATTATTTCTACGGTATTGTATAGAATTAACAACCACCCCAAATATTTAACTACAAACTTACCTCTCGGTGAATCTGGATGGAATTTTTTGCTCGCCCATCTTACAGGCTGAAAACAAGTGAATGATGTCAGAAGTAACGTTCTCATATCATAACAGCACTTGTGGCTAATGTATCCATTTAGCGCAACGCTCGACCGGTTTATGTAAGGGTGTACACGCACCGTGCGGCGGCGACGCTGTGCGTCTTGTGCACATTTTTTTTTGTTGAATAAGCTTTTAAAAGATTCCTTTTATGAAATTACAAGCGGGTAAAAGTCATAGACTATTTATATCGTGAAGAGATTATGAATTACTGACTATCCCAATCTTTTCCAGGGATAAAAATTATCCTATGTTTAAATCCAAGATATGGTCTACCTGTGTGCCAAGATTCATCAAAATACGTTCAGTAGTTTTTACGTGATTGAGTAACAAACATCCGAATATCCAATCATACATTCCTTCACATCCTTGACGGGCCGGTTAGCCTGGTTGGTTAACACACTGCCTATCACGCCGCAGGTCGAGGGTTCGATTCTCATCCAGGACACACATTTGTGTGCATGAACATGTCTGTTTGTCCTGAGTCGGAGTGATTATCTATTTAAGTATGTATTTACAAAAAAAAAAAGTTGTATATGTAGTATATCAGTTACCTGGTTTCCATATTACAAGCTCTGCTTAGTTTGGGATCAGATAGCCGTGTGTGAACAATGTCCGAGGATATTTATTTATTGTCCGAGGATATTTATTTATAATAGTAAGTAGGATATATTCCATGTGGTAACAGCAAAGCTAATATATCTACTTAAAACATTAGATCATTTAAACAAAAAGTTAAGTTTCCCAACTTCAGAGCAACCGTCGTTAAGCGGTTCAGTGCGTCCGTGTCCTACAGTTCGCAAAGATAATTGGCCACAATTGAGCGGGACCACTGATGATTTAGAGTCAATATGACTGCTGCGTTTTAAATGACTATTTTAATAATGAGAAAGCTATTATTGAGTTTTCCCCGTGGATTATCAACTCTTGAAGATATATCTTGTCACGTCCTATCGGTAACACACGGTCCCTACTTTATGGCGAAGATAAATTGAAAAGGTTGTCCTTCCTAATCTGATACCGCGGCGAAGGTCGTCTGTTCGAATCCTGCAATGAGCTTCAACGTCGTCTGAAATCATCGCGTGGAAACCATAGCCCATCTAGGCTTTGTGTGCTTACCAGTTTCGGCCACATCATCACTTACCATGGTGAGATTGCGGTCAAACACAAACTTATCCGGAAGTAAAAAAAAATAGCACGATGGTAGGGTAATTTGTAGTATACTCGACTGGCTGGCTACCTCAAGTTGAAAATCAGTCGCCAAGCATCTACCGGTGTGTTCCGGTAATTGCACTTGAGAGCCAGATTGTAATAAGGTGTACAACACATTGGCAATACATCTGGTGACCCGCCTGCCTTGTTGTCACGTGTTGTATAAAAAAAAAGATATCAATAGAAATACCTCGAACTTTTCTTTCCGAGTAGAAATTGGGGATAATAGCACATGACATTTTAGGTAATGCAATGCTGATGGAATTGAATCGAATGTAGAATTTGACAATATAAAATTTGGTAGTTGATCGGCATACGACGGCGGTTTGTAAAAACTGCGACTACCTATAACACAGCATCTAAGTTTAATTGTTCCTACCGATCCGATAGTAACCGAGATCTGAATAAGGATTTCATAATTTGCTTTTTTATTGCAGCACTGTGGCTTATATTTAGTTTATATGTCTGGTAACACATTTGTTAAGGCTGTTGGTTTTCTAAAAAAAATCAATCAGATCGTTAGCTACAGAAGTCTGGAAATCCCTTGTCAATTTCTGCAAAACAATCCCAAACATGGGAATCGAACTCACGACCTCGACGTGTGTATGCATAATCGAATAAAATTTGCGATACCCAAGCGTTACGTAAGCTCCACTTACATACATAATGTGTACGTGAACTTGTAATTAACATAATCTACCAAGTCCACCACTACACCACGTTTCATTACAATTTAAACTTTATACCAATAGTGGAAAGGTTTTATATTGAACTTGCTTGGTCTATTTGTCTTTTGCTGCTGTACCATATCTAACGCCCTAGTTGTTCGAGTTGCGTGTAGTATCGATGGTCTATTCGAATTTAGAATTATATCCGTTTTTGATTTTAATAAGAATGAATACAACTGAGCTCCTCGTTATTAAGTGAATTTTTACTCAACAATCATTTCAACTTTAACTACAATAAAACATACACTGATCAGTATAGAAACAACATGAATCGTTCATGGATGGAATTTAAAAAGTCCTTTGAAACCCAATATTGCATCGTTTCGAAGTTAATCGGGCCAATTTATAAAGGCGTAGACATAGTATCACGTGGACACATATTTTCACACGAGCGACGTGGATGCCACGCGATGGGACGTTGAAATTTTTTATTTAGGATGCGCTTTTGCAGTGTGCAATCGCAGAACTCGAATAAATTTGGCAGCAAATATAGTTTTCAGAGGCATGAATATACATTATTTTTCTCCTCTATGATCGCAATAAAAAGTTGATCTTTTTTCGAAAATAATGCATAAATAACTTAATTATTAATTCGTTTTTCAATTCATGAAAACAATTACAATGAAGAACGTATTCGTAAATCTCTGATAAAGGAGTAACCCTACACATACCTGAGCACACATTACACGTTACATCGGAAATCGAGATCAAAGCGTACTCTACGATCGCGAGATCCGCGCAAATAACGCTACGATTTATGTTCGCCGGTGTGTAAACACCCTAACGCCGGGCACGCGTTTGACGCCTATAACTTAGCCTATATTCAAAGCCTGAATTTATTGGCGCCATTGTAAAATTAAAGCTTTGAAAAATTGTACATATTTCTTTTAAGGACTTGCAGTCTTAATGTGTCTTTACTTTTCATAGTTGAATGGGCAGAACTAATTTGCTCCACAAAAATCAACAGTTAACAAAAAGTTAATCCCGAAATACCTAAGTCAAAAAATATTAATTACCCCAGCAAACATTACTTCTGTTATATCCATCAAAAGCATCAAAAATGTATATCGTCATTTAATCAAAGACCTGTCACCGTTCTTTCCGATCTTAAAAAGTTATTGTGATATTTTTCTCATAACATTAGGGATGCGTTCCAATCACGCCAAATCGATCGACTGTCACAACTGAGAAATGTAATCGTAAACCGGGGAAGAATTACAGTTCCCGCGGGATTCCCGAGGAATCAGGAAATTGACAAACGTAAAGTGTGACGACTTACTTACATTCGAATATACTTAAGGGCGCCTGAGCATAAACGGATATAATTTGGTTCACGGAATTTTCAAGAAATAATGATTTAGGGATCTCTTCACACAAGCGGAACCACCCAAAAAAAGTATCAGATTGAAACTTGAAATAAAACATTTTATTATAAGGTTCATTGTTATTGTATAACATACCGCTGATAGTACGTAATCCGTGAACGTTTTAACACTTTTAACACATTAAATCAAAGATGCTTCAATTGAGCTCAATTAAACCAATTTCAATCGTTTGATGTTCGAACCTGCTTCAATTTATCTGTGATCCGATAAATGCCCATATTATCTTAAAATATAAAAAAGAAGTGCTGTGGAAAGCTTCGTTTTTTTTCCTTTTTTAATTAATTAGTACTTGACTGGCTTTCCAATTCCAAGTAAGCTTATTCTAAGATTCAGTCGTAGGGTGTATGGACAGCCTTAAGGACTAGCTAAGTAGGTGATGTAATATCCTTCACCTTGAGAGTTTTTTGATAAAGGAAACATTTTGATTGCACAGGCTGTTAACATTGTATTTACAATCGTGTGAACTTGTAATTTGTACCTATTATTGTATGAGGTTTCGCCAATTTGTTGTTTCAATGTTTGCAGTCGTTGAGTGTGTGTATCGTGTGACGTTTCAACATAGGTTGGTTTTATTTGCTACTTGTCACCATTTTAAATATATTTTCATTTCGTTCCATTACTTTAAAGCACACAGCTTAAATCATTATGCTGTAATTTAGCAATATCTTTATGTGTACACTAAATAACTTTACATTTTAAAACACATTTCATAAATCTATCTGAGCTACATGAAAAAGAACAGATTCCTGAAAAGTAAACACACAATAGCCTGGCAGACGAAACAAAGAGCCGTCAACGCCCGCCATAATCCATAGATACGTGGCGCGAAAATGTAGTTTTTAAAATTCGTACGCGAAACACGTCTGTTAAACAAGATTACTGGCAAAAAGCCGGCCGGTGGCCGTAAGCCACTGCATAATGGAGCCGAGGGGATATCTCGACAAGCGATCCTGAGTACCACGTGAAAAGTCACTCGAATTTCATGTCTTTAGGTACCTACCTGAAATATATATCGTCGCTGAGGACAATGTGGTTCAACGATCCGATTTTTAAGTTATTTCCGTCTAATAATTTGATAGTTCGATTTATATTCTATTGTTGGGACTGTGGTTTGATTTCTCATTTTTCTAGCGTCGAGAATGTCTTTGTATAGTCCGTTTTAAAAACATACGAATTACGTCAAAGGAGCATTTTAATTCATTTATGCAGCACATAAAATATCGTTGATTTGTTTGTCCGTCATTATCCCACACTTGAATAATTTGTTTTCGTTCTTTTGTTTAACATCCTACTTATCTTAGCTTTGTTTGTCTATATTGATGCATTAATGCAACTTAGCCCTCTTTGTCTCGCTATGTCTATCTCTTTTTGATATGTACATAGGAAGATAAAGGATTCCCAGTTAAGCAACAAACACTGTTCCCAAGGTAAACTAAATTTGATTCAGAATAAGTCTGCCTAAGCCAAAGTGATAAAGCTACGTGGCTAGAAATGTTATCACGTCGTCTCGTCGCCTCACAGGCACCGCTTTGTTCTTAGGTGACAGATGTGATTCCGTCGCGAATCCCGTAAAAGGTATTCCCGCTAGCTTATAAAAGCTAAACCGCTTCCAAGCTAAAGAACTTTCAATCTTTCCTTCGAATTAATGTTCCTTGGATTAAATTTAGCTATTTCGTTAAAAAAGCGTCAATCCTTCACGAAGTGGTGTATTGTTTCCCTGCTGATATTTTATTTATTCAGTCGCGACGTGTCGGACATCTCACTCCAAGCACAATATCACCTAAACCCCGGGCCGCTCCAGAATATTCTATACGCTTGAATAATGTCTAGTTTTCCATAAAGAATGCATTTGCATACGTTATTATTTTGCAACAGGCAGTTTTCTCTTCCCGTATGTAAAATGAACACAAAATCACCTTTTATATTTTTGTATAGTGCCACGCGTCGGAAACAGTGAAATGAATGAGGAATGCAGTGATGGAATATTTGACCAGTGTTCGTGCTTTAAAAACAGTGAAAATGTTAGTGTTATCAAATATATTCCGAGCGAGCCATCCTCAGAATCAAATAGTGCCGAGCGAATTGAATACAATAACATCAGAGAAAAGTGTGAGACAAATGGATAAATCAAATATAGTGACCGAAAATTCTTTAAGAATCAAGAAACGAACGAAAACGCGCGACAATATCAACGTCACGCATGACATGGATGACGCTGATGATGCAAAAACTGTGAGACGGGAAAAGTGCCTTTCTAATAGCGTAGACGCTATCGTCACGCACAATGATGCCAAAAGTAAAGTGATATGCAGTGCCAAAGGATTATTAGAGACTAATCTAGATGACCTATTCAACGACGTACAGAAACAAGACGGTTGGACCGTCGAGCCAAAGAGTTTAGGTGCCAGTGAACCAACCTTAAGTTTTAGTGATAACAATTCCAAAACTGTCAAGTGTGAATCTCTCATGTCAGACGATGACAGCGATGTTGATACCGTTACTGACAGTGACTGTTCGGGTGAATTGGTTCGGGAGCAGAGGATATGTATGGGTGCACGTCGCTTCGGCCATTTGCTGCGAAGAGTTATATCTAGAAACGGTAAGTCGTAGTTATCAAATGTAGAAGTTAGTTCGATAAAAGTACTACAGCGTGCAGCGGTCGGAAGCGTGGTGAATTGAGATGGCGTCGCTCGTTTATTTGTTTTCAATTGTAGCAAATTGCTTCCCTCGCTCTGATTGAGATGACCGTCGTCGGAAGATCTTGTTATACGCTCGCGATTTTATCATTTCTTTTGTCGTTCTCATTGGAACTGATTATGTTTTTATCAACTTTTAATATTTTCAATTTACGATTATTGTTACGCTTAAAACTGGTTTTGTAACTGTAACTTTTATATTATAAAATAACTTTATTCATATGTTTTCATACCTACAGGTTGACTTTTTCTAGTCAGAAAATGTTGAAAGGAACCGAGTGCTTAAATTAAAATTATGTGTACAGGATGAATTTTTCAAGTGGGCGTGGATGGCCAAATCCTAAACTAAAGGGAATATCGAAAAATGCTGAAGGGAGTCTCGAGGCCGATTTTGATTAAAACTAAAACTGCATCATTAGATTTTCGAAAAAATATTTCCCCAAACCAGGAATCGAACCCAATGAATTTGAAAAAAAAAATACACAGCCTGTATTATTACACCATCCAATAATGTTGCTAATAAGGATCAAATTCTCAGAAGTAATGACATACGGCAAATTAAAAGAAAGTGTTCTTTTTTAATAAAATGAGTAACATTTTTTGTATTTTCATACAAACTATTGCAGTTGTTATCCTATCGTACATATGAAATGAAATGAAATGAAATGAAATTGTTTATTCATCCAAATAGGCCTTCACAGGCACTTATGAATAGTCAGACTCTAAATGCTCGGTTCGGAAGGTTGTTTTTGCTGAGAAGAGCCGGCAATAAACTCAGCAATTACTCTTTTCAAAAACAACTTACACCTATTACATTCAATAATTATTACTTATCTAGTCTCACTGACAATATTTGCGTGTTATGGCGGCAAAAATAGTAATCTATAGAATTTAATTATGACTGACTTAATAAACAACAAACTCAAGCAGGCCAGCCCCCACAAGCAGCACCTGTTCACAAGTATGACGCGCGTGGCAGCCATCGCCCTCCTCGCACATTTTATAGGGAAGTGAGCGACCCGCCACACGACGCCGCCGCAAGCAAAGGCCTTAAAGCGAGCATGACTAACTTAAGCTTGCTCCAAACAAAAGAAACAAAACGAATTAAAACACACAATATGTTATCATTGTTACTACTAACACGGTTTGTAAAATTAGGTAATATAATAGTGTATCTAACATTCCGCGACATAACAATATTCAAACGCACAAATGTTACAAATTTACCAAGCATTATCATCATTAAAATATTCATTTATATTATAGTAAGCCTTTTTTACCAAAACAGTTTTAATACAATCCTTAAATTTTTGCAAAGGCATATCTAAAATTGCAGTTGGGATTTTGTTATAGAAGCGTGCACCCAGTCCTAAAAATGATCCTTGCACTTTCTGAAGTCTATAAGCAGAGGTCACAAGTTGGTGCTTATTTCTAGTATTGATCGAGTGCATATCACTTTTTTTTACAAAAAGATTAATATTTTGATGCACAAATAATATATTTGCATAAATATATTGAGATGCAACCGTGAGTATGCCAGTTTCTTTAAACTTATCTCTGAGAGAAGTTCGAGCCCCCAAGTTATAAATAGCTCGCACAGCCCTCTTTTGCAAAACAAAAATTGTTTCTATATCAGCAGCTTTACCCCAAAGCAAGATGCCATAAGACATAACACTATGAAAATAACTAAAATATACAATTCTAGCTGTATCTACATCAGTTAGCTGTCTAATTTTCCAAACTGCATAAGCCGCCGAACTGAGTTTCCCTGCTACAGATGATATTTGGGTCCCCCATTGAAGTTTCGAGTCTAAAGTGATCCCTAGAAATTTGGTTGATTCGACAAGATTGAGAACTTCATTATTTAACATTAAATTACTACCTACTTTTTTTACATTTGGTAATGCAAATTTAATACACTTAGTTTTCTTTGCATTTAAAACTAAATTATTTACTGTAAACCAATTTAATACCTTAGCTAATGCACCATTTACGTCGTCATAATTGGATTTCAGTCTATCAACACCAAAAATCAGTGAGGTATCGTCAGCAAATAGTACAATTCCACAGGTATTGTTAACTTAATAGGGGAGGTCGTTTATATAAATTAAAAAAAGAAAAGGACCCAGAATAGAGCCCTGCGGTACACCCATATGCACAGGAGAACCAGACGATTTGACCCTGTTTACATCGACACTTTGAATTCTCTGTCCAAGGTATGATTTCATGAGATCAAGTGCTATACCTTTTACCCCATAATAATTTAGTTTACAAATAAGAGTCCCATGATCGACACAATCAAAAGCCTTGGAAAGGTCACAGAACACACCAATAACGTTCTGCGACTTCTCCCAAGCGCTATAGATATTTTTTAATAGTGCTACCCCAGCGTCAATTGTAGAACGACCCTTTGTAAACCCATACTGCTCACTATGTAAAAGCTTATTTAAATTAAAATGAGCCAGTAGTTGCGATAAAATAATTTTTTCAAATACTTTACTAAGAGCTGGCAAAATAGAAACAGGCCTATAATTAGATGGATCCTTAGGATCGCCGGTTTTGAATAATGGAATTATTTTACTGTGTTTCATTAGATCGGGAAATTTACCTAAATCTACACACCTGTTAAATATTAAAGCCAAATGAGGAGCAATATCATCAACGATACTCCGCAAAACATTAACAGATATATCCCATAAATCACCAGTGCGCTTTACTTTTAAACTCTTAAAAGTTTTGACAATGTCATAAGGCGTTACATGTCTAAATTTAAATATCTCATCGCACTCAGATACATTGTTTTTTAAAATTGATTCAGCATCTTTCGGTGATGAATTTAAGGAGCTGGTTGTAGCTACAGGTATATCACTAAAAAAATTATTGAACGCTTGTGCTAATTGACAATCTTCAGTAATAAGTTTATTATTTATATTTAGTTCAATACGATTATTAGGGTTTTTAGTCTTCCCCCTTTCTGAGTTGATAATATCCCAAGTTGTTTTAACCTTATTGGATGATTGACTAATTTTATTTTTTAAATAAATAGATTTAGCAGAAGCACAAACTTTTTTAAATATTTTGGAGTAATTTTTAACATACTCAAGAAAACTAATGTTTTGATTATATTTTTTCATACCATACAGCTCATACAACTTAGCTCTACTTTTATAAATACCAACCGTTGCCCAGTCATTAAACTTAAAATGTTTTTTTTGATAGAAAGTCCTTGGTTTGAATGTATTATCAAATTCTTTTTTTATAAAATCAAAATTTTTATTGTAAAGAATATCTGGTTCTTCCTGTGCCATGTCAATAGAAACAATATTATTTCTTACATTATTTTGGAAACTGAGCATACGATTTAAAGTAATAGGTCTACATGTTATTTTATGAGGGATAATGTTGGTCTCACTTGGTAAAACTACCTTTTGACCACAATGGTCTGAAGTTAATTCATAGGTACCTACTATCAAATTGTTTGAAATAATTTTTAATTTTGTACACTCGTTGGATATGACTGATAACCCACTCGCATTAACAATGAATCTTGAGGCTGTTTTTGATGAAAACCAAATCTGCATCATTAGATTTTTGATAAAATATTTTTTCAAGCCAGGAATCGAACCCGTTAATTTTGAGAAAATTTACACATTCAATATTATTACACCATCTAGTAATTTTGTTAATAAGGATCAAATTCTGGGAAGTAATAACATACGGAAAATAAAGGAAAGTATTCATTAATTTTTGTATTTTCATACATTACCTACTTACTACAAATGTAGATGGGTACCTACCGTAGTTAGGGAGTAGTCAAACTGTTCGATACAATGTCCATGTCATGAAATTAGAAGGTTATGTTGTGGTGCTTAATGCGAGTGGGTTATGTATGAGTCAAGTACAAGGAGTGTACAAAATTAAAAATTATTTCTAATAATTTGATAGTACGATAGGTGTAGATAATAATTTGTGGGAATATACAAAAAAAAAAGAGCACTTACTTTAAGTTTGATGTATGTCATTACTTCTGAGATTTTGATCCTTATTAGCAACATTATCGGATGTTGTAATAATACAGGCTGTGTATTTTTTTTTCAAATTCATCGGGTTCGATTCGTGGCTTGGGGAAATATTTTTTCGAAAATCTAATGATGCAGTTTTAGTTTTAATCAAAATCGGCCTCGAGACTCCCTTCAGCATTATTCGATATTCCCTTTAGTTTGGGATTTGGCCATCCACGCACACTTAAAAATACGCCCACTTGAAAAATTCATCCTGTATAAAAGATTCCTCTAAATATGTTGTTTAAGATTTAAAAAAAACCCTTTTCTTCATTTTAACGTGACAATTTAAATCACATAAGATGTCATTAAAAAAGTTTAAAAAATACACAAAAAAATCTATTTTTTTTTCTCAATGTTCTACAGAATTTCCTCATGCTGGGCAGAAAAATTCATAACCTGTATATTAACTACATATTACGAAATCATTTATTATACTATACGATTGTTAGTTAATCAGTTTGTTGAATAACTTTCTACGTATTCATCGAGTTCTTTTCATATCGATTAAAGTGTTTTATTACAATTAAGTTACTGATATTAAACGATAGAACTGTGTTGATATTGTACAAATTTGATGTGCCCACAAAAAATGCCGACAAGGTTTAGGATAAGGATAGTCATAGTAAAAAGTTGAGCTTAGTTAGAATATATTTATTTCAACCATTATAAATGTTTAACCTCAGCTACAATTTATCTACGTATACAGAACTCATCAAACTCTCTCAACTCTGCAGTCAGCTTAAAAGCTATTTTTACTTCGCAAACCTAATCACATACCCTAAAACATCTGATTGCCTGTATACCAGGTGGAGTGTGATGCGGCGGCAATCAAGCGCGTTGTATCATTAATCTGACGGTGCGCGGTTCGTGTGCTAATAGAGTCAACGGCAGCGAATTACCGGCTCCGGGTGCCGATGCCGACGCCGGTGGCTCATCAATATCACCTGACTGATCAAACTGGAATTAAACGAGCTGGATGTGTGATTTTGGAGCTATAATCTTGATTAGAAGATATTTTATAGCAAAAATTTTCTTTACAAAAAGAGCCAAGTTCCATGGACTTTCGGCGTTTGTAGTGTACATCGTTTTCTCACTATAAGTGCTTGGGGACTGATTTTCAACTTGAGGGTACTATGAAATATCCTATTACCGTGCTATGGTTCTTTCTTGTTTTCCTTCACCGAAAGCTCAAGATCATTGTAGGATTTGAACCCTACGTCGTCATGGTACCTGACATCATTATCCGTGAGTTATGACCGCCTGTCTTGCTAATTTTTGTATGCTAAAAATCTCTCTCAAATCAAAATAAATGGCGTTATTTAGAATAGAAAAACGTAGACTGCAACCTTGAGTTCAACATCGATATCATAAAGTCTGCGAACAGTAAAAATATTCTCCCTCATGTTCAAGAACAGACTTTCAACAAAAATAGATCATATTATGCATATTTATTATGATTATGATTATTCAACCGCATCAGAATTCATCTATCGGATCCCGACCTTGCGGCCCTGGAATCTCGTTGCTTGATTTAAAAAGAAGCACACGTTACAAAGTTATATATCAAGATGTATTGACTTTACAAGCTCGCAAATTGGAATAAAAATATTTCTCCGCTGAAATGTTTCAGTAAAGAAAACATCTTTCCATGTACACAAATAGATTATAATTAAATTCCTCTGTAAATCTTAGGTAGGGATGAATTATGTGCAATTTTCCGCTCCGTACCTTCCATTTTCTATTACGATGAGCCGTGTCGAGTACATCCGTGTGGCATTAGCTCGTATGAACATGTAGTTGCATTTGATAATTTGAGTGCACCTCGTTGCCTTCCTATAAATTATAGATCGTTACATCGGTCTCCTTACTACAAGCATATTAAATTATATTACGTTTAGCGTATGTCTCGTAGTCGGTTTATTTATGTCGCTGGGAAAATGGTAAAATTATCCTTTTTCCAATGCAATTTGAATTGTGCATCAAAGTCAAAGTCAAAACCATTTATTCAGTTTAGGCCCTAGAAGGTCTTTATGATCTACTTCTGTAATTTGACCTTCATAAGTACCTACTTATGAAGGTCGAATTACAGAAGTTACCACCGGTTCGGAAGTCAGCCTTCAACTGAGAAGAACCGGCAAGAAACTCAGCAAGGTTACATTTTTTAAATATTTTTGGACCAACTGACTATATTGGCTTTTTTTTTCAAATGTTTAACAATTTTATTCTTAAACTAATACAAAAATACATAAAAAATTATAACCCGCATTAGTTACCATCTTATTCTTAATGTAGGCACAATAGCGAAAAAATACTATTTGCAGACTATAAAAACCCAGCTGGGGCTTACTAACCACAAGCCATCTTCAAGTGACAGTACCCTACGTCACGCGATATCTTGAACAAACTAACGTTTACAAACTTCCCCGTTATACCTTGTTGAACCGTGTACAAACTGTAATGTATAACATGTCGGCCTCCATTATTTTCTGTTTAATAATCGTAAAAGTTAAAAACTCGTTAGTCGGAGGACGGTGCCGGTACTGGTGGTCCAAGTCGCAAGCCCGCTGGCGTTGGCGCTCGGTGCAATCGTGATTATGGTTGCTTTACCTGCACTAGTATTAGGTGTGCCGCACACGATCGAACCAGAATATGTTTGTGACGTAATTTTATGTTTTGATATTGAATCGACACTATTGTCGGGAACTTTGGAAAATAAATAGGCGATTAAGCAGCGGACGTAACGAACGACACACAATTTATTATTTAATTTTTAGGAATCAATTAAGAAAACATATCTATGGAAATATCAATTTTGTAAGAACATTTGTCTTGTGAGGGTTGATTCATGTTCTACTACGATACGTCATGGAGAAAAATCAATGCTCAATTCCTGAGTAGGTAAATATTTTTTTAATAGTTTAAAAAATATCAAAAAAATCTGGTCAACTCTGCAGTATTTCTTCTTCCTTACAACAGAGCTTTTTTACGAAATGAAGCAGTAAAGTATTTGCAGCATCGCAGTACATCTTTCTTATGATTTTAATTGCTCAATCTCGGAAAATAGCGTGCTATATTGCGCGTAGTTTAGTGTTATGGCAAAATTTTATCTTTGTATAAGTTATTTAACGGTATAATGTCGTCTTTATGGTTTTCTATGTTCTATGTTACAAGCGTTTATTGCTGAACAGCTTTACTTTGCTTTTTTATAATACATTAGGCCTCACACATACACGACTCGTCTTCTTGTGTATGTTTTCATATTTATGAAATTTAGTATACAACTAGCTGTTCCGCGCGGTTTAACCGGCGTTCCCCAGGAATTTTATCTTTTCCCGGGATAAAAAGTAGCCTATGTGCTATTCCAGGCTATAATCTATGTCCATGCCAAATTTCATCCAGATCCATTCAGCCGTTCTGGCGTAAATGAGTAACAAACATCCATCCATCCAAACTTTCACATTTATAATATTATTAAGATTGCTAAAAAAAATATTTTACGAGCTATATTAGAATTATATATAATTATATATAGAATTTGCGTTTGCATTGCGTTATATCATAAACTGACATCAGTTCGGGTCTATTTATTATCTATAGTCACTGTAATCTGTTCGAAAAAAAAAACTGTTATAACTTAATTTCGGATGATCTATATTTACTATATAAAGATTATATTTGCCGATGTGATCTAATATGATCGTGTGCGGCAGCCTTTACACAATACAACAACTGGCTTAATATCATTTTCAAATAGCGGAAATGGAGCGTAATAGTCAACTGTGTTTATGCCGCAACTTGGTTGAATTTCAACCCGGAATACACGTTACCTACTGCGTTGTTCATTATATCGTATGTTGCAAACGTACGTGCTTTTATTAGTGGTTTTTAAATAATTTGTATCACTTTTTTGTTACCCTTCTTCGTACTTCGAGAGTGTTGAAGGAAACTCGACACTTGTATTGTATACCTACATATTCTTACCATATACTAGCTGACCAGACATACGCTGTCACATTTTTCACATTTTCCCGTCTAGTTTTCCATTTTTAGGGTTCCGTACCCAAATGGTAAAAACGGGACCCTATTACTAAGACTTCGCTGTCTGTCCGTCCGTCTGTCCGTCCGTCCGTCTGTTACCAGGCTGTATCTCAAGAACCGCGATAGCTAGACAGTTGAAATTTTCACAAATTATATATTTCTGTTGCCGCTATAACAACAAATACTAAAAACAAAATAAAATAAATATTTAAGGGGGGCTCCCATACAACAAACGCGATTGATTTTTTTGCCCTTTTTTGCTCGATATCAATAATGGCAACAGTTAGGCTCTTGAAATATTCACAAAATATTGAGTTGTATTTTTACTTTAATAATAAACAATAAAATTAAAATAAAATAAATATTTATTGGGGGCTCCCATAACGTGATTATTTTGCGTTTTTTACGGAACCCTTCGTGCGCGAGTCCGACTAGCACTTGGTCAGTTTTTTCTTTTCCTATGAACCTTATTCGGACAATGACGAACATTTAAAATAAATAATGCTTAACAGCATTTAATTTTTATTCATATAATATATTTATTTTGTAATTTAGGCGTTGCGCATCTTGTTTTCCGTAGTCATTCCAAATAAAATAAAAAAATTATATCTATCAATGGTTGGAACTCTTTTTTGACGATTTTGGGAATCACAAAAAAAACTGTTAAGTACATACATATCGTTTTCACTGTGCTATGCGTGACCGCACACAGAGCATGTAACATAGAGTAAGGCAAAAGAGCTTCTTTGTGGCCGCACCCTTGCCACCGATATGGTCCATCAGTCAAATTGACTGTCGTTTCGGGTGTGGCGCAATAATGAACGCGTTATGTACGTGGAAAGTGGAACTAACGTTTTATACCGAGACCCTTATAAATGACTTGACTTTAGTGGTTTTGTTTGTGACAGATAGATTTTAAGTTATTTTATTCGTATGGTCTGAATGTAATTTTTATTAAACATACTATATAACCCGTCACAGCAAATGATATAAAATAAAAAGTACGGCAATAGTTTCGATTCGTCTCATAGAAACTTGCGAACTGTTGGTACCTACTCCTATTTGGAATTTCCATTTGAGCCATAGTGTACGTACATAGATGCTTTGTGTTTCTTAATAAGTAATAATGTACCTACACATGCTAATGTAACCTTTATTTACCACGAGTGCTACAATTTTATACCATAAAATATTATCAGCTACTAAAAATTGTAAGTGAGGTAGGTTAACGGAGCGCATTTTCTCACAGTCTTTGGATTTAGTTTTATGGCTTTTTAGACATATTTAAGTAATATCCTTTTATTTATGTCTCTTTTTTTATTGAAATGAGCTTTCTATTGTGGGAACTATTTAACACTAGTTAAATTGTATTGAGCTTAAGATTTCGGTGAAGAAAATCTTGCGGGAACCACAGCATATATAGTTCTTTGTAGCCGCTTCATTGCTTACCATCCTCAAGCCAAGCACCTAAGCAGCATATGTGTTCTGGTAGTTACACATAAGTGCAAAGGTTATTGACAAAGTAAAACGAAATTGTCAGTGCGATCCTCTCAAAAATTTACTTTCATCAACATTGGAACCGGTCGAACCAGGATGGCGACAATTCTATCTAAAGCAAATCCGTCCTGTTTTCTACGTGTCTAATTACAGCTGGTTTGAATTGAGTCCCTTTCGAAGCCGGTTGAGTTATGATCTGAGAACATTGCTGACTGTGCTAGTAATCATTTGAACTAGTATTTCGCCCGCCGTACCAATGTACTTGAGTGCATATCTGGTGGTAAACTGTTTGTGCTTGTCAGCCTATTTCCAACTTGAGGGTCGTAGCCTGCCAGACGGGTACCTTAAGATATCCTTACCACCGTATCCTTTATCCGTATGTAAATTTTTATTTAATTTTATCGCGTGCCAAGGTTATAATTAATTCACAAGGTAGTTTTCAATTTTTCATCCGATTGCATGCTAATAACGTATGGTAAGGCAAATCGGACTTACACTCGAGTGATTTTATTTTAAGAATGGTTACTTGTGGTAAGTACCTTTTGAAAAGAAATAAAGGTCGTTGATCTTTGAGCCCTGAGGAATCGTGACAAGTACTGGCATTACCATACCATCCAAAATTAATCAATCTCCAGATGATTAATCCGAAACGTCTGACGAACCGCTTCCGAACAGATTTATCAGCTGACAGTAGCGATATAAAAAACTATGAATCTCCGCTCACCCGACGGCAGATTACTCAATTATGCAGGAATAAAGTTCCCGCTAATACTGTTAGCTGAGACAAGGTTCAGTTTGTAACGAACGATTCCTCCGAACGATATCGATCTTAGGATATTGTCTTCAGTGATTGAATTTATAGCCATTCGCGCCGTTTGATTTATATCGCTTGTGACCATAGAAATCTTACTAAACTTGTGGAACTGTTTTGTGTTGATTCAAGTGTACAATATATGTATAGTACAATTATTATTTAAGTCTATTTTTTTATCTTTCAAGGCCCAAATCTTAGCTCAGTATCGGTCACATGATTTCTACATGGGAAATTAGTGTTCTAATAGACTTTAAAGATATAACAATTAGTATGAGTGAGTACCACTCATGAAATTTTGAACAAGAAATATTACATTTGTATCTATCTATACCACTTCTATATCCATAAATGTTGGTTCGATTTCCATACTCGGAACGAAGAACTGAAGGCTGTTTGTTTATTATAATTGTTTCAAATGGTACGTAAGACCTCCGGAGTACAGTCAAGGCGAAAGCAATTATCAATTTGAATGTATGTATGTCAAAATCGTGAGGAGAATGATTGTATTCGATAGTACTTATACCTATAACTTTAATGTAGTTCTTTGTATAAGCGATTAATTGCTTACTGTGTATTGTTTTGTTCGTACCTTATTATTTCTTACAGTCATTATTAACTCTTTTTGTAAGTTCATTGTAATTTCAGCCTCCCGTTAAAGAAACCAATATGGCAAAATAATACACGGTCTATTTAATATCAATTATTGTAGTAATTATGGTAAGTAATTAGTCTTCCCGCACAGGTGTTGCCATTGCTCACATCATTGACGTCTTATCTCGTTCATGTTTAGCACACCTGTGAAATAATTACTTATTAATTGTTAATATGGCATAAGTACATGTTTATGATTGTAAAATGACTTTAACTGCGTAGCAAGTCGATAGGTAGTTGGATTCTTTGTTACTTTCGTCACTTCAATAATGCTCTAGTCCCCAGTATTATTGGGGTCTTACAAGCTTTATCAAAATGGTAAGCTGGTATGGGCTGGAAAAATAATATACTTTTCAGTAATTCCTTCAGTTGTTTACTATCTAGTCTATATACTCGTATAGTCCTAGCAATTGAATGTGTATACATTTCCTTTTGTCTACAGTCCAATCGTACTTCCAGCAGCACCTACATAGCGAGCCTACAATACCCGAAACAATAACCCATCTAAGATTTCAATGGTTGATTCTCTACCCAAGATGGCCGCTCTCATGTTCCTCTGTTAACGTTTCATTTCAATAGTTGGTAATCTCGAGAGTGGTACAATGTTCGGACATTGGGCTATTGTGCTCGACCACTAAGGGGGCTGGAAACCACTGCATCCTTATTAGGTGGCTTGTCAGACCATTGGTAACCAAGATTTATTAAAATGTATGGTGTGAAACTTATTTAAAATTGACGCTGTTGGAAATTAACCCAAAATGTTGGTAATCTTTTGATTCTTGGTACTAAGTAAAATCTTTGTATGGATCTATAATTGTATTTTTTTATTTATGCAATAATGGCGAAAACTATCCTGCAACACGATTCGTAATTTTTAGGGTACAGTACTTCAAAAGGAAAAAAAATTAACCCTTATTGGATCACTTTGTTTGCCGTCTGTCCGGACGTCTGTCTGTCTATCTGACCTTAGTAGCAGTAAACAAATCAAACTTCTAAATCAACGCAATCAAAAGATGTCGCATAGGGTACTTCCCGTTGATCTAGAACCAATATCCTGTAGCACAAGTAAAGGAATAAATCCAAAAACCGTAAAAAAAATTGTAGTTATATCTAAAAAAAAAAAAAAAAAAATCAACAACATCGGAAAAACTAAAAAATCTTCCGAGACTCGATTCCCGTGATGAAAAAACACATACAAGTTTGTACGGATCCGAATCGCACTTGACCGGTATTTATTTGTTATTATTCGATTTTGTACCGTTACCTAATCTTTATTTGATACCTACGCTTATATATTTTGACAAGGATACATATATGCGAGTATAAACATTGCCTATCCTGACGGATATATCAATGTCGAGCCATATTTGTCTCCGTCTGACTAGACCTCAGCTCGTAAATGGTATTCAAATATGACTGATTAGTTCCTCTATTTGGATTGTGTAGTAGGATATTAGCTATTCGTGTAGAAATTATTATTGATTGGGGATTATCTAATACATTTTAGGGCTAGACTCTCAAACAGTTAATTAGTTTCAAGGCGATGATAGCTCAGTGGTAATGACGTCGGATACCGCGGCGAAGGTCGTGGGTTCAAATCCTGCAATGAACTTGAGCTTTCGGTGAAGGAAAACATCGTGAGGAAACCATAGCACGGTGGTAGGGTACTTTGTAGTACCCGACTGGCTGGCTACCACCCTCAAGTTGAAAATCTGTCGCCAAGCACCTATCGGTGTGTTCTGACAGCTGCACTTGAGAGCCAGTTTCCATCTAGGCTTTGTGTGCTTACCACCTTCGGCCACAACATCACTTACCATGTTGAGATTGTAGTCAAACACAAACTTATCCAGAATAAAAAAAAAGTCATTGTTTCTGTAAACTTTTTACAACAGAAAAATGGAGTGTATCGAGAATGGCGTGAAGTGATCTAATCGAGTGCCGCGGCCGCTTTGAATGGTTTGATCCGCTTTCGCCCATTGTTTATATCAACATTAGAACAATGACATTGCCGATCGGCGTGACGTGCAACTTTTACCGTCGCTAATTATAATAAAACATCGTTTGAGTCGATAATGCCGTCGGTTTTGGTGGGTGTCATAAACTTAAAATAGTTTTGTAGCGATGACAGTTCAGTTGTCAATATCTTATAGGACGGTAGTTGGGAGTACCTACCCACGTCTTGAGAATCTGTCGCCCGCCAAGAATCTGCCTTAGTGTTCCTGTAGCTGCACTTCTATTCCTTCTATGTTTAGTTTGTGTACTTACTACTCACTTTTTACAATGATATTGTCGTCTAACACGAGCCAACATAAAACTTGTTTCGGCAAGTTTTTTACTCTAGTTCTAATGCTGATAATATCATTGTAAGCCGAAACTATATTGAAATAACTAACTATTACATACTCTTAATCATTATCTCCCTTTGCATAAACTAAAACAATGTCACATATTATTCAGTATATTTTACGTCTCTTAAAAGTATAATTTTATCATTTCAGGTAAGTCCCGGTAACTCGCGGGGTGACGGCGCGCGACTCTCGACCCCAGAGGTATTCATTCGTTTCAGGGTTTGCTTCCTTCGGTTTTAATTTTCGAAAAATAACCGCCCGAGAAAATTAATTGCGTATTATTATAACGTCATGAAAGTAATTTAGGACGTAGTCACTTACCATCAGTTGACCCGCCTGCCTGTGTGTCAGTTAAGTATGTATAAAAAAAGCAAGTTAAACTTTATTGAACTCAAAATACAATATACTAAATTCAATTGTTTTGTTATTGTTTAAATAGCACCCGGGTGCCACAGGCAAAGGCAAACGCTTTCTCTCCGAAAATTAAAAACGTTACATAATATTAACCTTTTAATAATTTGTTGAAACACCAGTTTCAATCGACTACCAAGTCTAACATAAATTTGTTCATAAAACAAGAAATAAAATCCAACTTCGTCGAATACTTAGCGGATAAGACGAACTCTGAAATTCCACCGGAAGCGAACTACGCTCAAAGCGGGTTTAAGTGACTTTGAGAGTTATTTAAAATGAGGCATTATCACTATTTTACTTGAGTCTGCTTTCAATTGTAGTAAGGCAACTCAGGCAGGCTATGGACTTAGTCTACGTTCAGTAGGAAATAGCATAGTTTATGAAGTAAGTTAATACTTTGTTAATTTTCAATTGTGCAGCTGTTCAAAAGTTTAATGATCTTAACAGTATAAAATCTCCAATAGATTCTGTCATGCTATGAGAAGTTTTATTGTAATTTGTCTAGACCAGCAGCCCAAAATCTACCGATCATAGGACCCCTTCTATTTTTTTTTATCCTCGATAAGGCTTGTGTTTGACCACAATCTCACCATGGTAAGTGATGATGTGGCCGAAGGTGGTAAGCACACAAAGCCTAGATGGGAACTGGCTCTCAAGTGCAGCTGTCGGAACACACCGATAGGTGTTTTGGCGACAGATTTTCTACTTGAGGGTGGTAGCCAGCCAGTCGGGTACTACAAAGTACCCTACCACCGTGCTATGGTTTCCTCACGATGTTTTCCTTCACCGAAAGCTCAAGCTTATTGTAGGATTCGAACCCACGACCTTCGCCGCGGTATTCGACGTCACTTACCACTGAGCTATCATCGCCTTGAATATTTAATAAAATGTCCATTTGTTTTTCAATATTGTTGCTTATATTATATTCAATAACATTTCTTACACCAACCAGAGTATACAATATCTAAAAACACTTTGTTAAATTGACTATTTTTAATAGTTTAATTAGCAAATTAACGACAAATAGTAGATCTTTCACAAGTCAGTATTTCATAAAATATAGCTGATTTGAAATGTCTGAACATTCCTATTATACATCCAGGGTACATAGTACTTGATCGTAGTTAGGTCTGGAACTAATAGAATATTCTAGAGACTTCTCATCGGGAAATAGAACAGACAACTGTATGGTTAAATTAATTTAGGTCTCCGGATTGACCACTCGATTGTTCTCAAATCTATTCTAGGTTACAGTCTCACAGCTTCGGACGACTAATCGCCACCATAACGCGATTTAATCAATCAAGATCTGATAGTGTCATGTTACGTACCGATGCACAATTTCGAAGCGCTACAATTAGGGTGACCATCCCTCCGGATTTGTCTGGACATTTCCGGCTTATTTATTTGAGTGTAACAATATCGTCGGATTCAAAAACATTTTATAGAAGAAAAAAAATATTCCGTATATATAACCGACAAAGTTGTAGACATAATAGTCCTTTTTAGCGTTCCGTACCCAAAGGGTAAAAACGGGACCCTATTGCTAAGACTTCGCTGTCTGTCCGTCTGTCCGTCCGTCTGTCTGTTACCAGGCTGTATTCAAGAACCGCGATAGCTAGACAGTTGAAATTTTCACAAATTATGTATTTCTGTTGCCGCTATAACAACAAATACTAAAAACAAAACAAAATAAATATTTAATTCCCATACAACAAACGCAATTTTTTTGCCCTTTTTTGCTCGATATCAATAATGGCAACAGGTAGGCACTTGAAATATTTACAAAATATTCAGTTGTATTTTTACTTTAAAAATAAATAATAAAATTAAAATAAAATAAATGTTTAAGGGGGGCTCCCATACTATAAACGTTTTTTGCCTTTTTTACAGAACCCTTCGTGCGCGAGTCCGACTCGCACTTGGCCGGTTTTTTAGTAAATTGACATTACTGTTTTAATTCTGTTTCAAATAGTCCGGATGTTAGGTAGGACTTCAATTCTTAATGGTAACCCATGGTAACCTTAGTATACAAATTGCTATGTTGCTTTGTCGGTCAGTCGTGGCCCCTAGGGCACCATTAATTAAAACCACTGTTGAACTCATTACCTGTTTTGCGGTTTTGGATTTGTTAATTAGCGATTTAATTTTGGTAGTGAATATTAATTGGGTTTTGATAACGGGTGGTGAAATTG
This sequence comes from Ochropacha duplaris, assembly GCA_951361185.1. NCBI lineage: Eukaryota > Metazoa > Arthropoda > Insecta > Lepidoptera > Drepanidae > Ochropacha > Ochropacha duplaris. The sequence goes on along the minus strand of OX592704.1, from coordinate 2,509,746 downwards.
TTATGATTAGTTGTCTGTCAAAATAAAAATTTTATGCGATGAAACTTTCATCGCGAAAATTGGATAATTTGAAATTACAGTCGGCTATCGAATTAATTAGTAAATTTATTCATAAAATCATGAGAGGTAAGACTGGTGCAATGCTATGGTTGCAAGCTTGTCGTTGAGGGTGAAAACTACGCACTAGTAAAAAAAATTGCTAAAAATAATTATCGATGAATTGGAATCCTTATTGGTGTCTAAAAAGCCGAGGACATCCTTTCCCCGACCAAAGACAAATAATATGGTCTGTATAAGGCAAATAAATAAATTTTGATCGTGACCTAAATATTCATACAGGTTTTTTACGATGTTTTTCTCTACCGGCAAGCTACGTGTAATTTATTTTCACATATAAAACAAGATGCGGAAATACCCTTTTATCTCGCAAACTGTAATTCCAGAAGCCGGTGCCGAGAGTCAGCGCTTATCTATTTTTGCTATAAACGTGAAGTTGACAAGTTGCCCAATAAATAAAGGAATAACAGATTGTACTTATAGGTAATCTTGGTGTTTTTTTTTTTATTTTCATCTAATTAGGTATATATTTATCAAAGATCCGTGTACAAATATAGATGTTATAGTCACAGAAAATAGTCTCAAAAACTGAGGATAATCTGAAACGTTGGAGCAAAATTGCAAGAATCACAACCTGCTGGATGAACCAAATTAAAGGCATTTAAAATGTTATAAACATTGCCAAGGATAGATAGCAGCCAACTCCTCTGATCAAGACTTTCTTTTGTAAATTACATACTTAAATTACGTAGATAATTACACCTAGACTCGGAACAATCAGAAATGTTCATGCAGATAAATTTCAGTCCTAGGTGGGAATCGAACCCACGACCTGTGGTGTGGCAATCAACCATACAAAACGGTACCCGTCAAATGTATTTCCTATTTAATATAAAGCATTTCTAGGGTTCTCCTTTGTACAATGTAAAACCATAGTAAAACTACTTTGTGATCGCTAACAAATCCACAAAGCAATGCTATATTTTATGAAAATAAACTATTAAAAATCAAGGGAAATGTAACTACAGTGTTCATACATAATGTAGGTACCACTGTTCTCTATAAAAAACTAAACGAAAGAAAAAACTGTTCAATAGAATTTGTTCATCCATTATATTTGTAGAAATACTTCAATAAAGTCTATTTAACATTTTGTTAAGAGGTTGAAGGTCAGTGGTACTAAGTAATTGGTATCAGACCCATGAATTGTTAACTCCAAAAAATTAAAATCATTGTACGAATACGAAAATACAAATCTGTTTTCTCAAGCACTATTTAATGACTGGAATTAGTTGTTGATAAGCGCTAAATGCATTAAGTAATCGTTATGCAAGCTCCTCGAAATATTATTAATTTATATTCGCAACAGTAGGTATACCTATCTAATATCCCATCTAAGTTTTGTGTGCTTACCACCTTCGGCCACATCATCACTTGCCATGGTGAGATTGTGGTCAAACACAAGCTTATACAGAATGAAAAATAAAAAATATATACATATATTTATAATAGCTGTTCCTCGCGGTTTCACCTCAAAATATAGCCCTCAAATTTTTCAAAATCGGTTCAGATCCAGAGATTACCCCCTACTACCTCACAAAGTTTACTTCTTTATAATATTAGTATAGATATAGGTATACGGAATCATAACGCCGTAAATGTAATTTGCACTTACCTTTATTCACAATGACACCTAACTATATGGCGCCAAAGAAGCATGAATAATACGCTTACTTCAGCGGTAAAAATACCATAAATCTGCTAACAAAGATAAACTTGACGTAGAAGTGCAAAAGTTTTAGTTTGAGCGTATTATGTCGATGCGGGACGCCTTTTGCATTTTTCACAAGCAACGGTGTCATTTATTATTGCTTTTATGTGGCCGCTGTGAGGATACGTCTACTGTTTTATGTCATACTGTGGCTTCATTCCTTGTCCTTACATAGATTACATTGTTAAAATGTAACGTAATCTTTGTTGCTCTGTGTAAAAATGAGGATTTACACAGGCACCAAAAATATAGTACGGAAGATGCAATCGACTATCAAATGCAATCAGATTCATTCAACATACTTCACAACTTTAACATATTTTTACACTAGTTCGCAACGAGCGGAAGATTCGAAACGTCAAAGCCGGAAGTTTTAGCACTTCAGAGGAAATTTCATTTTGGTTCACATCGCATTGTAATGTTATATCAAAAGTTTAACAGATAAAGTGAGGCATGTTAGCGTGGCTCACCGAACCGTCGGTTTTCAGTTTCCATAATTCAGACGGTGTTGTGCCATTATTCAAGTGAATTGAATATTCTAAGCCGGTCGAGTCGACCACGGAGCTGCGATGTTATGTTTTATAATGAAAATAACGCAAAGATAAATCCGCTTGTCAACCGTTTAATGTATTGTCCCGTTTCTACAACTAACGTTACTTCAATTTGCATACGTGATTCAGTAGTGGAATGGAACTAATTTTGGGGACTGTTAGTGAGAGTTTTTGACTAGAATTTTTTATTAGACTACAGTTCGTTTTTTTTATGTCACAAGTGACCACGATGCGGGCGGGTCACCTGACGGTAAGTGACTACCGTCGCCTATAGACATTAGCAATACCATTAGGGATTGCCAATGTGTTGTACACCTTATTACAATATCTTAAAGGCAAACTAGCTGTCAAGTGCAATTGCCGGAACACACCAACAGGTGCTTGGCGACAAATTTTCAACTTGAGCCAGCCAGTCAGGTATCTACTACAAAGTACCCTACCACCGTGCTGTGGTTTCCTCACGAGGTTTTCCTTCACCGAAAGCTCAAGCTTATTATAGGATTCGAACCCACGACCTTCGCCGCAGTATCCGACGTCACTACCACTGAGCTATCATCGCCTTTTTATCATCGTTTTTTTTTATACCACTAGGTGGCAAACAAGCTTACGGCCCACCTGATGGTAAACGGTTACCATCTTTACTTTAGGGTAATTTCTGGCCTAGCCTTGTCTTTATCATAAGGTTGTGCAACATTTTCAGGTTCAAGTGTATTGCTTCCCAGTAAGGATATATTTCCATCGCTTATTAAGTTTACATTATGAATAAAACGGTTATAGGCTTTCTATATGCATAACTAATACCCTTGAGCATTAAACACACGTACGGAGGAATTGGATGGATATATCTGGAGATTTATCTCGTACTCGATATGTTGCTTGGATCGTCTATCGGCCATTATATCTCTAGTTTGGGAGCTGATTCGAGATAAGATTCAGGGGTCTTCGGTCAAAAGGAAATGTAACAATTCATAATTCAAATTATAATATTACTGTAGATAAAGGCTTACAGGTTGATAGGATACACGAATTGAAAATAATACCTACCTTAAATAGACAAGGAGGTAGTCCGCATTCGCTTTAGTTTTCCCATGCAAATCCTCGTTATCTACGTGAGTTATACGTAATCTTATTATTTCGCCGCTTTTGTATTCACAAAAGCCATGCTGAGGTTTTATTTCTCCTAGCAATCGTTTCAAACGTTATCGAAAGGTATTTTTATTTTGGAATATTTTGTATTTTTAGTTTTCGTTTGCAGTGCGGAGTTTTTGATTGCAATAGTGGTGAAATTCTCTTCATCTAACAAGTTTTTTCATCACAAAGCTGTGTGTAGGGATTGCATGATAGAAATCGTTACGTAAGGAAAAAAAGCGTTATGCCCCCTCGAGAAGTCGGTTTCGTCCGGCGTAGTTCGGATATTGTCGTCAAGCGCTGGCCGCCATACTTGTTGTGACTTGTCATTGATGGTCAGAATATACTCGCGTTAAATAAAATTGTTTTTCGATAACTATATATATCTCTTTTTAGGTATCATATATGAGTGTGTGTGTGTGCAGGCGAGCATTTTGCACGCCCAGTTGTATATCTTCAATACTTACTTCGTTCCTGACGGGGGTCGCCTGACAGCATAGGTTTTTTTTTTACAAAAATGTAAACAGTTAAACTCCTTTTCTTTTTTATTATTAAATAAGCAGTAGCAATATACACTACGGCATCCCACTAATCTTATAAATGTGAAAGTTTCGATGTTTGTTACTCATTTACGCCAGAACGGCTGAACGGATCTGGATGAAATTTGGCAATGAGATAGATCATATCCTGGAATAACACGATACTTTTTATCCCGGGAAAAGATAAGATCCCACGGGAACGCGGTTGAAACCGCGGGGGACAGCTAGTATTTTATATGATTACTTTTAATGTTTATAAAACGACTGATAAGCGTATTTGCCCTTTACATTTATGTCGTCAACATCAATCAATTTGTAAAGAACTGGCCGGCTTTCAGTGTAACCGTGACTAAGCGCTCCTTTAGTTAGAACTGTATTTGACATAAGCAAGTGCTTTTAATTAGCTTAAATAAATTTGACTTTGAATTCGAATACAAGAGTTTGTAAACATCCGCTTGGGTACGTACGGCTTGAAAAAAAAATCGCATACTATAGGGTTAGTTGCCCTTGACTCTTTTTAAACGACTTCAAGAAAGGAGGAGGTTCTATGTTCGTCTGTCTAGTTCTGTCAATGTTTCGTTTCTATGTCAAAGTGGTTATAGATAATGAGAAATTGCATAATTGTAGCCATGTTCCTGTTACTTTTTAAAAATAAAAGACAACACTTAAGCGACGATAGCTCAGCGGTAGTGACGTCGGATACCGCGGCGAAGGTCGTCGGTTCGTATCCTACAATGAGCATGAGTTTTCGGTGAAGGAAAACATCGTGAGGAAACCATAGCAAGTACTCGACTGGCTGGCTACCACACTCAAGTTGAGAATCTGCCGCCAAGCGCCTGTTGGTGTGTTCCGGCAGTTGCACTTGAGAGCCAGTTGCCTTTAAGGCATTGTAATAAGGTGTACAACACACAGGCAATCCTGCTGGTATTGCTATTGTCTAAAAGCATCAGGTGACCCGCCTAGCTAGTTTGTGGTATAAAAAAAACAAGTAAGATTAGTCAAAATCACAAATGTGGTCCTTTCCGCGAAAGATGTATAAAGCACAAAACATATATTTAAAAAAAAAAAATACAACAACAGTTGACCTCTATTGTAAATGTTTAGGATTTATATCTCCTGCAATATAACAAAGCACATTTATACGTATAATTCATACGGACAGAGCCAAAACCATAATTCTGGCTACAATTAAAGTAGCCAAAATACATCCCTCCGTATTTCAGTGGAGCGAGTTTCAGCCGCACCGTAGTTTTGGACTTGCAGAGCTATAAATATACCAAGTGTTTAGCGCTGACACCGAAATCTAGGGTTAACGGGGCGGTTCGCTCAAATTTACTATTTAATGAACGACCCAGCGAGGCGTGACTGTGGCTTTTGGAATGTGGAAGGTTGTCCGATCCAATCAAATATTTACTTATAGTTGATGGGATTAGGACACATTTTAGCGAAAATGCATTATTTATTTTGTTATTTTGTGTAACTGAGGATCCGTATAGGTGAAACATGTGACGAAGTTGCACTTTCAATTTTCTTGGTTGAATTTTTAACAAGTTGGTTCTCTGAGACAGAACAGGAGATTAGTTTGAGAGCGAGACAATAAATCTAAATTTAAATCAGCAAGCAAACTGATGTACCTACGTTTATTACGCGTTAATCAATATTCGAACTGTTGTTATTTGACATTTTCGGTTTATGGTGGAATGGCTGAACGGCTTTGGATGAAATTTAACACATAACTAAATAAGTCATACTTTGAAATAAAACAGGATAATTTTAAACCGTGGAAATATCATATTTTAAGGCGATGATAGCTCAGTGGTAAGTGACGTCGAATACCGCGATGAAGGTCGTGGGTTCGAATCCTACAATGGGCTTGAGCTTTCGGTGAAGGAAAACATCGTGAGGAAACCACAGCACGGTGGTAGGGTACTATGTGGTACTCGACTGGCCGGCTACCACCCTCAAGTTGAAAATCTGTCGCCAAGCACCTGTTGGTGTGTTCCGGCAGTTGCACTTGAGAGCCAGTTGCCCTTGCCCTTAAGGCATTGTAATAAGGTGTACAACACGTTGGCAGTCCCCCTGGTATTGCTAATGTCTATAGGCGACGGTAGTCACTTACCATCAGGTGACCCGCCTGCCTCGTTGTCACTAGTGACATAAAAAAAAAAAAAAAACAAACAGCGGGGATCCCTTGAAAAACATCTATCCACCGAATACTAACATAACAAAATATATAATTCCAATTGAAGTAATGTGAGATCTGAACTATTGTACCAACGTACTGGCGGTTGTCAGTTTCAATTAAATATTCACAATCTCGAGTCCGGAATAGATGTTTCCTCAAGTTAGGGTAAATATATAATAAGTCGCTACGGTCCGTTCTGCTTATAAACTTTTCAACTATACACAGTTATTTTTAGTAAACCTGTCCTCCGCGGTTCCTTCTCATTCCCGAGGAATGTTATCTTTTTTACCTGGTATTAAAAGTGTCCTATATTTTTAATCCAGGATATGATCTTCCTTGGTTCAAAGTTTCATCAAAATTCGTTCAGCCGTTTTCTGCGTGTTTAGAGCAACAAACATCTTAACATTCAAACTTTCACATTTATAATATTAGTTTACATTTGATTATAAAAGGAAACTATTTTTTTAAATTCCAAACCCCAGTGGTTTAGGTTGTGTATTGAAAGGTCAGTCAATCAGTAAGAACAAGTATTTTAAATTTAGATAGAAGGTAGATTTAATGTTTTTTTTTGTTTATCTGTATCTTTACATATTCACATTACAAAGTATCAATTGAATGTTAACAATGAAATGTCCAATACAATTATGTATCTGCTAATGTCGAAAGCACTCGATCTTGTCTGGTTGCATTCAGCGTAATTAGTAGGTCAATCGACAAATTAGGACATGTTAATTTGATTATAGCATTATTATTCATTAGTATACATTGTGTATGTCCGTATCAGATTAGGGGTTGGTTAATATTTGAATTAGATTAGGCGATTAGTTTGGACTTGCGCTCATTTGTGATTTGTTTTCAACCTACTAAAACTCAACGATTGACGCTGAACAGTGTGAGTAATAATTAAAGTTTAGTTTAGTTTATTCCTTATTGTATGTTGTCCTAGGCAAAACTAGTTTAATAAATAACAATAAAATAAAATATTTTATTTCATCTCCACAAATTACATTAAGTAAAAGGACAGTTGACAAGAAGGTTGATAGTAAATTGTAATTTGTGGGAGATCTCGAGTCTAAACTAAGCCAAAGCCTGTATTTTAGATCTCCAGGCCCCCTATATGATTATGAAACATATATTAATAAATTGTTGATAAATAATATTGATTAGATTAAGGTTTCATAAATACTGCCATTTGTGTTGCACTTTCCATTATATTATTTCCATAGGTTATTTCACACCAAGCAGCATAGTATATCGAATATCAAGGCATATTCTATTTCATTACCATATCAAGGATTTTTTCAGTTTCAGAGTAGTTTAAATTAAGTAACCATTTTTTTATTTTATTTTTACATTCAGTTTTGTAACAATTCAATTTCCTCAGGTAGGTCAGAGTGCTTAAGAAGTACAGTTAGCATTATGTACAACTGACGAACAGTCAACACTTGAGACTCTTCATAAAGTTTTGAAGTTGAAAATAAACGAGGTTTTGTTAAGCTGACTTTTAGTATCATCCTTTGAGCTATTTCGAGACTTATCATTTTGGTTTTGGATGCTCCTCCCCAGGTGGTGATACAATAACTTAAAGTAGATTCTACCAGAGCCTCGTATACCATCCTCATAGTTTGTTTCTCTGCTACATCACGAAGTTCTTTGAAAATATATGTGAGTTTGCGTATTCTTTGGGATAGAGCTCTTATGTGGTTTTCAAAAGTTAGATTAGCATCAATTTCGATTCCAAGATATTTAATGCATTTAGTTGGATTAATATTGGGACATGTACAGTCAGGGATTGGGGGAAAGCTACATTTATGAGCATAGATATTATTGGTTAGGTTTGCAGTTTCCATTCGATTTTGAATTGAGAAGATTATATATTTAGTTTTATTTTCATTTAATGTGAGGGAATTGGACAGTGACAAATTGTATTTAGTCCATCCTGCGCAAGATTAAAAAGTTCATTCCACGAGTCTGCGAAAAAGGTCAGGGCAGTGTCATCTGCATATGCCGAGATGCGGCAGTTTTTAATGTTGAGATTACAAAGTTCGTTTATATAGCAGATAAAAAGAGTAGGGCCAAGTATACTACCTTGTGACACTCCAACTTAGACCGAGAGTACGTCACTGATTTGTTCTCCAATTTTAACACATTGAGTTCTGTTGCTTAAATAATCTGATAACAATGCCAGTGGACTGCCTCTAATTCCGTGATCTTCAAGCTTTTGCACAAGGCGAGGTACCGAGATAGTGTCAAAGGCCTTTGCAAGGTCTAGAAAGATCGTCAAACATTTCCTTTTACTGTCTAATTTATTAACCAAAAAGTTAACAAGGTCAAGAACCGCGTTATTTGTGGAGCGACCTGATCGAAAGCCATACTGTGCATTAGAAAGTAAATTATTTTCTTCTAGATATTTAGTTAGTCTATTGTTGATAATACGCTCAAATATTTTTGAAAATGTTGTTAATATTGCGATTGGTCTATAGTTACAAACACTACCTCTATCTCCCGCCTTATGTATCGGGTGTACCACGGCTCTTTTTAATGCATCAGGAAATACCCCAGTATCGAAACAGCGATTCATTAAGTCAGTAAGCACTGGTGTTATCGATTCAGATACAAGCTTTAGAATCTCAGCACTAATCGGATCCCAGCCAGGAGAACAGTTACTTTTTAGTAAGTGAATAGTTCTAGAGATTTCTTCTTTGTCGGTAGGAAGGAGAACAAATGAATTAAGTGGTGGCTTAGTCACTTTGTTAAAGCTTGGAAAATGTGAAGGAATCCTGTCTGATAGCAGCTTACCTATATTTGAGAAATATTCGTTAGTTTTATTGATTGCATCTCTGGGCCTATCATCATTCATCAATAGTTGATTTGGTATCTGGTTTTTATTATTTTTGTTGGTTATTGTTTTAATCGTAGACCATAGCTTTTTGGAATTGTTTTTCGACATTATCAGTTGATCTCTCTCGTATTGTTTTTTAAGTTTCTTTAGTAAATTATTGCAATAGTTCCGATATTAAGTAATAATTAAGTATGATATTTTTAAAATAACATCATTTTTTTTAATCGTTTTTAAGCTTTTGTGCATTCTATCTCTGGTACGAATGCAACGCAACATACCAATAGTTATCCAAGGCTTAATTATAATTTTACTTCTAGGAATCAATACTTTAATAGAGTTATTTGCGATGAATTGTTGTATTATGTTAATGAAGTTATTCATGGCTTTATTCAAATTTGTTTCTTGATGTACTTCCACAAAGTTATAGTTGTTACATTCAGATTTTAATTTTTCTTTATCAATTTTATAGTTAATTTTATATTTTATAGGTTTAGTCTTGATAACGTCGGTTTTTAAGCAAAATAATACTGCTTCATGGTCAGTTATACTAGTACACAGAGAAAAAGTAAACGCATTTAATTTTGTCTTTAATATTACATGGTCTAAGCATGACTTACCTCTAGTTGCTGTATTGATAGCAGGGAGAAGTCCATGGTAGGTAATGGTGTCCAAATACGAGGTAGTCTCGTGACTTGTTCCTATAAGGTCTATATTTATATCACCGACTATTATAATGTTCTTATATGATGATAAACTTGCTAATAAGTTATGTAATGAGTTTAGGAAGACATCAGATGATTTGAAGCTAGGCGAGTTATATATCGCTGTTATAACTGTATCATTTTTTATCTTAATTTTCAAACAGTTTGCTTTAGATAAGGATGGTTCCTCCACAATACATTCTAGGTTGACATTAGTATAGACAGCGACCCCATCGTTTTGGTTATAATTATCATTTGTTTGGAATGAATTATATCCTTGAAGTAATGGTAAGCTTTCGACACGTGATAACCAGCATTCCGAAAGAACAATGATGTCACTAGATAATTCTAGTCTTTTAAGTAAAACTTGTAATTCTTGGTAGTTACAGTTTAGGCTACGAATATTTTGTTGTAGTATCTTTAGATAGTTTTCAGAATCTTTGAGATATGAGGAGCATTCTTCCGGATCGCAAATAATACAGGTACAGCAATGTCAAATAGGTCTATGTTTTGAATTAAATCACTCGTAGGATCGAATGATAAGCATAGTTGTTGCTAGTGAAGATAATATAGTCAATTTTTTTGTTTCTTTTGCTTCGAGTATGTATAAGACATTTATATAATTTTTGTTGCATAATAAATGACAGCATTGATTACATACCGAAGACAAATGTATCGTAAAATAGAGGGTGTATAATTTATTGCATAAAATTATGAGGGTAGTTATGATACTCGTATATATGCGATTGCAGACATTGATTTTTCTGTGACAGGGTTGATGTAAAATTATAATTTGTTTTATATTTTTTTTATTCTTATATGTTTCATTGTATGGTAAAAGGTAGTTATAAATTGTTGTGTGTGTAAAGTATGTAAGTATTGTATATATTTGTATATAGTTGTAAATTATATGTGTATGATATTTGTAAATTAGGAGTGAGTATAAAGTAGGTATTACATTGAGATTTATCAAGCAAATCAGTAGCATGATTGAAAATAGTGCATGAAGGATGAGGTGAATATAGTCATTGAGATTTTTTACATATTGATTAATGTTGATTTGCTTTCAGATTGGGTTTCTGGTACATTTCTCAGTTCTAAGCTGGACGCTTTTGCGTTACGTTCAAGTACTTCAATTTTCTGCTCCAGCAATTTCATTTGTTTTTTAAAAACAGTATTTTCGGAATTGGGTTTGTTGAAGTTGACATAATATGTCGTCATATTTGTCCGACATGTGTTGAATAGACAGCAATGTCATTATTTTGTTGAGTCATTTTTAACATTTCCTCATCAAACTTTAGCGTTTGGGTTTTTTTGTCTAAGCTGTAAATCTGCCAAGATGTCTCTTATTTCACATAACGCAGAATCATCATATTTCCGTTTGTAACGACGTGATATATTTTGTGGGCCTCCACAGTCAGGGTCCGAGCCCACATAGTCCGATGCTGTATCTGACTCTTGTGCTAAAATACTAGGTTTCAATAATGTTTGGGTAGATTTTTCAGGCGTATTTCTTTGAGTAGTAGATATTTTTTCGGGAGGGGTTCGTTGAGTAGACATCGCAAGTTACCTCCTGATACTCGGATGGCAGCACAGTGTAGGAGCTGTCTTGAGCTACAATGTGCGTACGTGTCTAGCTAACTGGATAACGATCGACGTTTTGGAGTAAATCCGCCGTACGTCCAGTCTAATGTGATCTTTCTGAGTATTTTAATGTAGGTAGGTACTCACTCGATATTACTGTAGTCTGGCCACAGAGGAGGGTAGTCTGGCGGCGGTGACGATTCTTCGTGTACTTTATAACGAGCTCTTGATATTCTCTCGCGCCCTGATACTTCGCTGATTTATTTTTACAATAATTTTCAATAAAATATTATTTAAATTTATTAATTTAAAATTCACTGCAGACACGTCTTATGGCTTTCGCGATCCAAAGGGGAGGGGATAATTACTTGTATAGATCACGAATCAATAAAAAAACTATCATAAAATTTATATGGGACCACCTCTGAAGTAGGTATGATCTACCAAACAAAAAAATAATCATCAAAATCAATTCATAATTGGCAGAATAATCGCATAACCAACATACAAAAAAAACATACAGTCGAATTGAAATCCTCCTCTTTTTTTGAAGTCGGTTAAAAATATCATGTCTTTTAGTGTTGTGTAAAAACATTAAATCATTGCTGTTTTTTTAACGTATAAGATATGATTTTTTAATAATTGATACGTGTTATATCAAGTAATATCTCAACCTCTATAAATTTTGCGACAATGCAAAACTAAATCACGTAAATAACCGCTTTAAATTATTTAAGTATCTAGCAAAACACTGTCGTCCGTCGGCTGCGTTTTTTAAACAATCAATTCAAAATATATTCCCACTTCTGTACCACAGACTGTACGTTGTCTGTCAACGTTAAGAACATGCTGTGGCATCTTCACGCAGATAGATCTGATCTGGTCGGCTTGCATCGTAATTTTACTAAAAGATGTCAATTTAATTACTAAAGCTGTAAATGTCTTGAAATTAAGCCCCTCACTTTATAATATTTTCTATCTATCTATTTATTCCTAATATTTTAAAAACCAGACAATGTTTCAACAAGTTAAAGGCATTTATTTTGCATTTGTTCCAATCGAATCAAAAGATGTCTAAAATATACAATACCATTATCATTTCCATGGCAGAGTATCGTCACAATACTATGAATATCTATGGAGTGATATTTCCCCCGGGTCGTTCTCGTAGTCCTCCGTAGGTGACAATGGACGGGCGATGCTTCGCGTTGAAACGACTTTCTAATGAAGCTCTATTTGATTTTAAAACCTTCACTGACACCCTGACACCGACGTTTATTGAACGCTCTTATTTAACTTGCAATGTAATGTATGCAACTATGTTTGTTCGGGTGGAATCTTGCAACTCAATTTTGAAGCAAAAATCTTTAACCGATCGAGCTGAAATTTTGACAATGCATGGTTAGGTTAGCTGTGTGGCGTCATTCTAAATCCAACATGCCGAAGACCTAAGATAGTGGACTATTATTTTTTAATGCACTCCTACAATATGGGTATCAAATGAAAGGGCTTGTTGAGAATAACTCGAAAAATAACAAAAAAATTATAATGAACCTAAATATAACATAAACCTGCTACCCAATAACAACTGCACACAACTTTGACTATCAACATATTTCACAGCTACTCAATTACTTATGGACATTATATACATAAAAACAACATATTATACAACAAATGAAACAATGTAGGTGGCAAAATTTATAATAATATATGACCTGATTCTGATATAGAGTTAGGTACATAAGTCATTTACAACCTATTTTAGCCTACTTATAAATATTAGACTACCCCACAAACGGTTTTACAAACACTTAATTAGTTAAGTATCTCTAAAGTTGATCATTCACTTTGAAGCAAGGAAATTACAAAGTCAAATCCTAAAATTGCCGAAAGTAACTCATTTTGCAGTGTTTTAAGCTTTGTACCATATAAACTGCCTCACACAACGCACATATTCTACAGAAATTAAATTAAATTTTAATAACCGCCCAAACTCGGCTCTGTCCTGAATTCTCATCGATTAAAATTTTATGAGCGAGAGAGAAAATTATGTAAAGGCTCGTCCTCAAGCCATGTCTTTATTTATAGAAATTTCTTGTACCCCGGGCAATTTACTCGCATGTCGCAATTAACTCTCTTATCATCTAGATAACATAAATAAACCTCTTCTCTCAGTCTGTTATAATTAAATGCTAAAATGCTGACTCAGACCGATGTTCAAGTTGCGGTTTGCAAATTGCCCTGAAAAAACCACAGCACACTTTTTCATGCTTTCTAGTTTAGTGTTTAATTAATGTACGTTGCATAATAAAGTCCTTTTACAAATGAAATGAACCGTGCTTTAAAGACAAGACTTGCCTTTATAAGCTTCATTTCCATTCTGTCGCAATCTGCAGTTTTTTGCATTCTCTAGTTTTAGTCATAAAAGAAAAACTAATATTAAATTGCATTTAGTTTGACTTGTAAAATAAAAAAAAATACGGTTTATGCATAAACATACTGAACACAATATTTTTGGCTTTAGGATTTCCTTAAAATAAACTCGTAGAATTAAATTACCTTTGGAAATAAATTAAAAGGAAATTAAAATATTTCAAGATTATGATTCATGCAGACCGCGTTATTATGTGACGTGGTTTGTGTACAATACCTAATGGTAAGCTCACACAGATCACAATGGATATGGTTGCCACACTTCTGTCATAAAACGCCTTTATGCAATAACAATTGGAGGAAGAATTTATTTCAGTTCCACCAAAGATTCGGAAGTGTTAATTCTGACCTAATATTATAGTAAAGTGTTAATTCTGACCTAACAATTCCTAAGGAATGTCTGTGACATAAAATCATTCTGAGATAACAAGTTACTTTAGTGTCTTAAGTTTTTTTACTTAAAAGACTTCGTCAGCGTCTGAAACAACAATTACATAGTATACTTTTATAAACGTCAGAGTAATGAAATGATGATGATAATGAACGTTGTGTTGTCATAAATTATACAACATCGATTAAAAGTTTTCTGTAATTATGACCAAAAGCCATTTGGGTAACACTTTACTTGATAATATTTAGTAAGTTACAGTGTTGGTGAATGCGGGACGTAAATTTTTGGGTCGGAGTGCTACCATAAATTCAATGCAACTAATGCATGTAGACCGCAGTCCACACCCGCTGTCCGGCTACAGAGCCACATTATTAAATAGTCGCCCAACGTTTGGCCAAGTTTTGATTAATACGGTCATACGTGCCCGATAGCGGCCATTTTATTAAACTCCCGCTTTTTACGACACTTCCGAACAGGATACGATATTTCAGGAGATAGTTTTCTATGATATGCAGCACGTTTCGGGCTCATGTATTTAATCGACATCGGTATTTTCCGGGATGTTTGTACCAATCTGCTTTGTGTTTTTATTTTTCGTTGGCTTTTTCCTATCGCATCACACAGAGACGCTTCTTTGTATAAAACAGTGGTTGTAAAATCGGTTGTGCGAATGTTCGGAACCGTTATTTTACCATTTGTGGTACGGTTGAACCATGATTGTATTGCTGTGTAATTTGGGCACAGGGGCGGTCTGATTGCACCCTTCCGGGCAACCCGCGCTCGCGCCTCGGCCGTTTCTCATTGTTATTTTTTATTATTATTTATATAAATATGTAGCTAAAGTGCTCCGTAATGTAATTATTCTACTTAGGAAGTGTCGTTAAGGAAAATTGGGTGCGGAAATGTAAGCCTTCATTGGCATTGTACCGAAGACCTCATTATGTTGAAATTATTGGGTTGCGCAGGTGTTTTTTTTTGTGGAAATAGAAATTAAATAACGATGGCATTTTAATAAGGTTATCGGACTAGTGCGTAATAAACAAAGGGAAAATATAGCTTATACTTTTGTATGACCACAATCTCGTCAAGGTAGCACACAAAGCCTAAAATAGAAATGGCTCGCAAGTCAAGATCTTCAAAACAGGCATTAAACTAGCTCTGATATCAATAAGCAGTGGAGATCACATACCATCAAGTAAATTGCTTGTTTGTCAAAATTTTGATTTAAAAAAAGTTTATAAAAGTGACATGACCGAGGCTTCCACGGTTAAAATTAAACCAGCATTCGTTTTAAAATAAAATAAATATAACAAGCAGTGCACGACACGAAGTACATACCTCCACGGTCGTTAGATTTGAAAACTACGCGGTACAAAAATGGGTCAATTGCATTCTACTAACATGCTTAAAACTTATCAGCAGCGCTGCAAACAAAAAACTAACGATACTATGCAGTTAGATAACTTTTTCTATGTATAGGGAAGATATTATGTTCTAGGAATAAAAAAGTTTGTTGTTTGTTTCATGGTTTTGCATTAGCGCGCTATTTACCAAAATTTATATTTCTTGAATAGAAAACGAATCAGGGAAAAATTGATTATGCAATGAGAACAGTAATTTATGTTTATATTCTTTCGTGTTATTTTCAATTTTATATTATAACTCTATAAATGTGACGAAAATCCCAAAAACCCTGTAAGTATGTTAAGTAATATCCTTCCTGAATATGTCCTTCCATCGTAAAATTTTAAGCGTCTCATTGCGCCCATCATCTCACCCTATTAGACCTCATGTTACGCGTAAGTTTATTAATTTATAAATTAACCATCTCTACAAATATAGAGCATTCCTTCAATATAATAGATGATGTCACCCAACAAAACATATTAACGTCCAGCTTTGTTTCCATTAACGATATCACACATTGAATTATAGGCCCGAAGCGGCCAGCGCTGGTTAACTCAAATATATCGAGAGTAAACAATAATGGCGCTGGTGTCGCGCTAATAACATAAATAAAGCTGTATTACCGACGCGACGCGACCGTTGTATTCTACTGGACACTTATATGTTTAAGGGGATCTATTCACGTCCCAATTTACGCACCCGATTCATGTCATTGTCCAATGCATCCCAAAGCTCTTTTTGTATTGCAGCAATACGCACTAGAAAGTATTAAAGTTATAAAATCGGCAATGACTTTAGGCAGAAAATTCGTTTAAATTCGCTCAGAGATCTATGGATAGGGCTATTCTTATAGTCTCTCTTAAGGATCGCATCCGAAATTATGTAATCCGATAAAAGTCATCGATTAACATATAGCCCAAATGTTATTAGTAAGCTGAAGTGGCAGTGGTCTGGTCATATGTGCCGTAGAACCGATAACCGTTGGGGTAGACGTGTTCTTGAGTGGAGGCCGCGACTCGGTAAACGTAGTGTAGGACGCCCTCCAGTTAGGTAGAGCGACGACATACTCAAAGTGGCTGGTGGCGATTGGAAAAGAATAGCCGAAGACCAGGCTCAGTGGCGCGCCATAGGAGAGGCCTATGTCCAACAGTGGACTAATACGAGCTGGTGATGTCGAAAAAACATCCCCCTTTTAATAAAAATGTGCTCCACCACAATCCCACCGCTGCGTCGTGATAGTCAAGTGCCAGATTTTTAATTGGAGCCTACCTTCAAGCACCAGGCGTAACTAAAAAGTTTTCTACAAGTAGTACAAAAGTATCCTAGCATGTGAAATCTATCGGTCTCAATCAGTCTAATTTATCGTTAAGCTGTACGTACTGATTGGGTATAAAATCTGTGCGTGAGTAGCCCATAACATTTTTAACGATCAAAATTAACGACTGCACTATACATGCCACTTTAGGCTGACTCCAGTTGGAATAGACACGTTTTCTGTTTTAGTGTTCTAAGGAGGATTTAAAAATGTTATCACTTCGTCGTCTTTCCACGGGTTCTACCATTTATTACTGGCGACGCCGTCGGCAAGTTGGATTGCGTTGTTATTTACTGCTCGGAGAGTATAATTTCAAATGGAAATACATATATAATTTCAAAGAGAATACAAAATAGAACATATAATATTTCTTAAATTCAAAACTCGTTATTTTGGCGCAGAAATATTACACAATGAAGACAAAAAATGAGAGCATACTAATATTATAAATGCGAATGTATGTTTGTCGATTTGTCCTTCTTTAATGCACAACGGAGTAACGGATCGAAGTGACTTTTTACTTAGAAATAGTCCGTGATTTAGGCCCCGGGAACACTGATAAAACTCAAGCTAGCCGCTTTTGAACAGCAAGCTCGAGAGTGTAATATTGAAATCTCCAATCTGCCCGAAAGACAGGGTGAAAATTTGTTGTCAATTGTTGCAGAACTGGGGACGACTATTAACTACCAAATTATGCCGTCGAGCATCATCTCAGCTCATCGTGTTCCACACGCCACCAACATGGACAAACGACCTAAGAATGTTATAGTAAAATTTCATTCTAGAATCTTCCGTGATAACTTGCTTGCGGCGTGTCGTACTAAAAAGGGTGTAACGTCGGAGCAATTGTCAATAAATGGTGCAAGTCATAAGATATTTGTAAATGAACATCTGACCTTAAATAATAAACAAATATTTCGAGAAACCCGTGAACGAGCAAGAATGCATCAGTATAAATATGTCTGGGTCAAACACGGAGTTATCCTTGCGCGCAAGTCTGAAACAACACCAGTGGTGGCAGTGCGCACCAAGCGGGATATCACAAAGATCCAATAATATAAATGTATATAAAAGAAATCACATAGTTCTCTCTCAGGTACTTATTTTTTTAATAGCAGTGTATTATAATGTCAGTGGATCAGTTAGTGCAAATATACCCTATTTACCCTTTATGACATTATATTATAACAAATATATATCTTATTTTCTACACTTATTATACCGTAACCTAAGAAAAAACAGTACTATACTTTTATCATGTCATCACAGATCCATGCTAATTACAATTGTACTTTTGACAAGAGTATTGTTGCATGCATATACTTATATCCTATATGTCTATAATAACATAATAAAAACTACCTATAAAATATTTTACTATAATTCATTACATCCGTTGTATCACAGTATTGGCATTTTGTACCTCTATCCTACTTGTCCTCGCTATAAATCAACCATAAAAACAAATTGTTTACACCTTTTAAATGCTATTAAATCAATATTTGTTATAAATTACCTTATCAATGACTAATCTAACTGTTTATTATCAAAATTGCCGTGGACTTAAGACAAAGCTACATACATTCTATATGAATATTCTTTTACACGACTTCGACATTATTGTCATTACTGAGACTTGGCTACATTCCGATATTTACGACAGTGAGTATATTGACGACAGATACCACGTATACCGTTGTGATAGGAATCGTGCGGTG
Source organism: Ochropacha duplaris (assembly GCA_951361185.1). NCBI lineage: Eukaryota > Metazoa > Arthropoda > Insecta > Lepidoptera > Drepanidae > Ochropacha > Ochropacha duplaris. Next base: position 2,491,121 of record OX592704.1, on the reverse strand, counting down.
ACAGGACTGCGCGATGGTGGGGGCGTGCTGGTGGCTGTGAGGCGAACCCTCAATGCTACACTTTGCGCGAGCGCGTCTAGCGCGACTGGCGCGAATGGCGCGACGACCCGTAGCGCGCCGCTCCCGCCGTATCCTATTGTTGATCACGTAATAGTTAATCTTACTATTGGTGCACGCCGTTATATTATTTCTTGTGTATACATACCACCTAACCAAAACAATGATGTATATTCCTCTTACCTCAATTACCTGCAGGAAATTCTCGATTATTATGAAGATAAGTATTGTTATTTGTTTGGCGACTTCAATCTACCATCGCTTGGGTGGGTAAAAACGGGAAGTAATCAAATGGAGCCTACTTTTCTCAATTCATGCACATCTAGTAGAACGTTAGTAAATTTTATGAATCTTATGAATGTTTCCCAGTATAATGCTTTTCAAAATAAAAGAGACAGAATCCTGGATTTATTTATGACGGATCACAGGGATTGCATGGTATCGAATTCATCTCTAGCGCTTGTGCCTGTAGATGAGCACCATCCGCCATTTTACGTAACAATACCTACTCAAAAAACAGGTAAAATGCCCCACAACTCACGTCCATACCATTATTGCTTTAAGACAGCAGACTATTCGATTATTAATAGTAATATATTAAGTACAGACTGGGTCAGCTTATTCGAAAATAAATCACCTGAAGCCGTGGTCGATATATTTTATGAAACAATATATGGTTTTATACGTATGTACATTGTAACTACAACCACAAAAAATACCAATTATCCAGTCTGGTTTAATTCTTCCCTGATACACATTTTTAAAGATAAAGAAAAAGCATGGATTAAATGGAAGAAGTATGGCAACTTGACAGATTATGAATTGTTTTCTATGTACCGTAAGCGCTTTAAAAAACAGTCACACCATTGTTATGCTGAATATATGGATAAAGTTGAAGATAGTATCAAAATTAATGTAAAATATTTTTGGAAACATTTATCAAGCCGTAAAAGTACTAATGGATTTCCTAATAATGTTTTTTACAAAGAAAAATCTGCTATTGACCCCATCGATACTTGCAACCTTTTCTCAGATTACTTCTATAATGTTTTTGAGCCTTCTGAGGGCCTTGATGAATTTGACATAAAAGATGATAGTCAATTAAATCCCGACTCCGACTTAATCATCAGTGACGTAGTTATCTCACCTGAGGATGTTCAAAGGGAATTGAAATATCTAGATGTTAGCAAGGGCTCAGGTTTAGATAACATTCCCCCAATTTTCCTGAAAAACACAGCTCAAACAATCTACAAATCGGTCAGCATAATAATGAACAACTGTTTACAGAGTGGGTATTTTCCATCTCAGTGGAAGTTGGCTCGCATCGTACCAGTGCATAAGGGTGGATCGAAAAGAAATGTTGAAAACTATCGGCCAATATCAATTCTCCCCGTACTGTCGAAGCTTTTCGAAAGATTAGTGCACAGAGCGATTTACCCAAGTCTGCACAAAATAATAATCCCACAGCAACATGGTTTTGTACAAAAGCGCTCAACAATAACTAATCTATTGGTATATACTTCGAATATCTTTGAAAATTTAGACCAAAATAAACAAACGGACAGCATCTATACTGACTTTCGAAAGGCGTTCGACAGAGTGGATCATAAATTGTTACTTGAAAAACTTGCATTTAACGGTATACGTGGAAATCTTTGGCGCTGGTTTAAATCATACATTACAAAACGCACTCAAAAGGTAGTTATCAATGGATATGAGTCTGCAGCTGTGGTAATAAGTTCTGGGGTTCCGCAAGGATCAATACTAGGGCCTTTGATTTTCATCTTATTTATTAATGATATAAATTTATGTTTTCATTACAGTAATTTCCTCTTATACGCTGATGACTTAAAGGTATATAGTAACATTGATGATGAAAATGACTGCCTTTGCCTTCAGATGGATCTCGATCGTTTAACTGCTTACTGCAATAGGAATAAATTAAGCCTTAACCTAAAAAAATGCAATTACATATCGTTTACTCGCAAAAAAAATAATACTCACTTTACTTATTCTCTTTGTGACAATGATCTAGAAAGGGTTGACTATGTTCGTGACTTGGGAGTTACCTTAGATAAAAAGTTAACCCTTGATACTCATGTCACTAATATAGTTAATAAGGCATACAAGATGTATGGCTTCGTAATGCGAACTAGTATTAATTTCAAAAGACCTTCAACTTACCTTCACCTGTACAAATCACTCATACGTTCGCAGTTAGAATATGCTGTTTGTGTGTGGAATCCTCTATATAATAAATATGTAATGAACCTTGAAGCTGTACAGAAAAAATTTCTACGTAGCATGCACTACAAATGCACGAAAATTCGTCTAAATTATGACAAATTGCTTAAACACTATAATATACTAAACCTAAAGGAAAGACGTGATCAACTTGTAATAAATTTATTATACGACATATGCAATAATAAATATGACTGTAATGGTTTAACAAGAAAATTGTGTTACCGTGTACCCACACGTAATCACGTAAGAACCACCCGTACTAACGAGTTTTTCTCCATACCCAAGTGTCGCACTAATGCTGGTAAACGATCCCCAATGTATAGGATGGTACAGTCCTACAATAAAACATTTGCCAATATCGATTTATTTAACACCCGACCTGGTTCTTTCAGGAAATTGGTTATCGAAAGGCTAAAGGCCAATACTGTGACTGTAACTAACACTAATATTTAAGCAGTACCTAATATCAAAGTATGTATATAAAGTCATTTACTATATTGTATTTGTATATGTGTATATGTATGTATGTATATGTATGTATGTATGTATATGTATGTATGTATGTATATGTATGTATGTATGTATATGTATGTATGTATATGTTTGTATGTATGTATGGGTATGTGTATGTGTGTATAGATATGTGTTTGTAAGGATGTGTATGTAGGGATGTGTATATCTGTGTATGTTTATTTTGTATGTGTATGTATATGCTTATAATACGTACTTTTTCTCTTATCTTATTATAATTTTATATATATATATATATATATTTTTCATTGTTGTCTCTCATTGATAGGTTAATACGACCACATGTTTAGTAAGCTGTTAGATAACGGGGTAGACTACACATTTGTTAATATTTTAAGCATCTAATATTGTAAACTTGTGTATTTTAATGTGTAGTTGTTTGTTATCGCTAATAAAATAAATAAATAAATAAATAAACTGCAAGTGGAATCTGGTTATTTTATAAATAACATTAATGTAGACTTGATTCTTGTCCTACATGATAATGAAGAATCATAATAATGATGAAAAAATATCAAATTGCATTTTACATATCTATAGATATACTAGGTACATATGTCCTAACTTATTATCTCGGGTAACATTAACATCCATACTCATGAAACACTTTAAATATTTATCGATATCTTTCAGTTATTTTCAACCGAAAGCTCCAGCTCGTACCTATCCGACGTCACTACCACTGAGCTATTAACACACATAAACTGTATATACAAAGTACCTAAGAGTTAGTTAAAATGTAAGTGTTTGCCCTGTTAAACAAACATGGCCGGCTATAAACCTATGTGATTGAGCTAGAATCACCCCGATAGTTCACCATATTACTTTGTATCCAATACATTATCGTTGCTTTCCACATTGAAATTATGTTACGGACACTGAAACTGTTTGATAACTTAGACACATTATTGAAAGAACGTAAAAATTACGTAGTAAATCTTACTAATCCTACTACCTATCCTACTAGTATTATAAATGTGAAAGTTTGTATGGATGTATGTTTGTTACTAATTTACGCCAGAACGGCTGAATGGATCTAGATAAAATTTGGCATGGAGATAGATTATAGTCTGAAATAGCACATAAGCTACTTTTTATCCCGGGAAAAGATGAGATCCCTCGAGAACGCGGGTGAAACCGCGCGAAACAGCTGCATTATAAATATTATATTGATGTTATCTCTGTTTCAGTTTAATTAGGTTGTCGTATTCAATGAAAGTAAATATATTTTTGTAAAAAAATATTTTTTTATATTTGTAGATATGTCCCCTTGGCTATAATAGGGACAGATATCCAATAAGATAACAATATGATCTAGTATGTAATCGATTCAAGTTATTAATTTTGAAAGAGTGCATTGCCAATTGAATCACTATCAGCATAGACTAGTTATTTGGTTACATCCAGCGCCCAACAACAAGGTTATATTTCGAATAGTTCGAAATAATTGGAACTGATCTAAAAGCCTTATGTTTTAGATTTAGAACTAAATATTACGTACATAACGCGTTTTTGCATTATTTTCACAAAAATATCAGCTTAATAACGTCGTAAAGAGATTTAATAGCAGTAAAAATAACATTGTTCGAATTGTTAATACGACTCGTAAAATTTTATGATGGTCTGGCAGTATTTGAATCGTTATAGTGCATGGTGTGATTCAGTCGCAGTCATCGTGAAGGCGGTAGATACTTATCCAATAAATATAATATTTTGTCATATTGCATTACAAACGCTTTGTTGTGTGGGCGGATGGTGTGAAACTCTTAATAGATGTCTGAAAAGCAACTACAGCATTAGCAAATAATATTTTTGGTAAATAGTATAACGACCAAAGAGCCCAATAGTCACTCCATTGGACTTCGATTTATAGTAACAAATATAAAAACACCAATTTAATGAGAACTCCTTTAAACATACCTACATGCGTCCTTAGGTAAAGCTATACGAGACAGAATTACTTGAAAATTGTCTCGCCCCAATAAAGTGCGCTTAGTTTGTGACCACTCTCGACAACTAAGCACAAGTTAAATTAAATTTAGAATCCTACAATATTACTACTTACTCGAGACTGGACTGACCGTTAGCTTTTCGACGACAGTGCAATTATTATGTTATGCGAGTACAGATGGCGTCGGGTGGCGTCGTCGCGCGTCGGTCCAGTCTGACCATAAATCAACGTAGTGCATCGTTCTTCTAATGAGTAAATTATAATAGAGTTCATTTTTTTTTTTTTTTTTTTTTTTTTTTTTTTTTTTTTTTTTTTTTTTTTTTTTTTTTTTTTTTTTGGGGAGGACTTAAAGGTGGAGGTCTGAGGGACCATAGACACCCTTACGCGGACTTTTCGGTGAGCGCTTAGGGCTCTCAACCGAGTTTACAAATTTTAGACGACTGACCGCTGAGGGCGCCCCAGTTGGGGCACGAACCTCGGCTCAGGGCGTCGTCGGGGGGCACAAAATAGTGGGACGGACTTCGCCTAAGCGATTTAGAGGAGTTTTAAGGGACGGTCGGATTTCTGGTACGGCTCGGGCCAACTACTGGGGACGAGACTGACTGAGTGGGACGTCGCGACGGGCCTCTCCGGCGAGGGCGAAAACGCGGGCGGTGTTGTATTTGTTTCTTCAGGGCTGCGCGAGCCTCCCTATCCTTAATCTGAGCTAGAGTTGTAGGGTCATCCGGCTCGCTGAGGGCGAGTTTAGGCCTACGGATTTTTGAAATCTCTGAAGGAGTATAGTTTGCAGTTTTTACAATTAATGGGTTCGCGTGGTTTAGGGCACGATCGTAATAGCGGCGTGAAGCGCGCTTAATGAATTGCTTAACCGTGGGCAGATTGAGGTCTATGTGGAGGTCTAAGTTGCGCATGTACCACGGGGCGCCCGTGGCTTTGCGCATGAAGCGGTTTTGAACCACTTGGAGTCTATGGATCAGCTTGGGAGATGCATGTGCGAACACAGTGCATGCATATAGCATAACGGGGCGGATGCACGCGGTGTAGAGTCTCACCTTGCTTTTTAGGGCAAGTTTAGACTTTTTATTTAACAAGAAATGAAGGCGACCGGACACAAAACAGGCGCGTGCACGTACCTGTTTTATGTGGTCGGCAAAGGACAAACGATCATCCAGGGTAACACCGAGATATTTGGCTCGCCTCTCCCAAGGGATCGGCTCGCCGAACATGGTGACTGGAGGGGGGGGAGTGGGGATGAGTTTCTTGGCGGGACTGAAGAACAGCACCGCCTGACTCTTGGTGGGGTTAATTTCGATTCTCCATTTCCGAAACCAGGGACCTAGGGTGTGAGTCGCGGCTTGGAGAACTTTGGCAATTGCCGTGGGGCTCCTGCCAGAATAATATATTGCGGTATCGTCCGCGAATAGAGCTAGCTGCGCTTTGCTAGTTTTTGGGATGTCACTCGTGTAGAGTGTAAACAATAAGGGGGACAGCACAGAGCCTTGAGGGACTCCGGCTAAAACGGGGTGGGCTGAGGATAGCGCTCCTGTTATTCGGTAGTTGAATTGGCGATTCGACAGGAAGTCTCGTAGGATGGTCACGAGTCTGACTGGCACTCCGAGTTTGTACAGCTTATAAATTAAGCCGTTGTGCCAGACTTTGTCGAATGCCTTTGCAACATCGAAGAACAGGACTCCGGTCATCTGACCTTTCTGAAAGTTGGAGGCGATGTGTTCAACGATACGGTGAACTTGTTGGACGCACGAGTGTCTAGTTCGAAAGCCGAACTGCTCGTCGGGAATGAGTTTATTAGCGTCGGCATACGCTTTCAGACGGAGGTATATTAACCTTTCATACATCTTGCCCATGACGTTGAGCAAGCTGATGGGTCGGTAACTGGAGGGCTCGGATTTGGGTTTGCCGGGCTTATGGATCCCAATTACATGGGCTTTTTTCCACTGATGTGGAAAAATGTTATTGGATAAGGCAGCGTTAAAGATCGCTGTCAGGAGCATGATAAGGGTAGCCGGGAACAGCTTTACCACTTTGTTGGTGATTTTATCCGAGCCCGGGGCTTTTCTCGGGTGGAGATCCCGGATGATCTGCTTGACCTCGTCCGGGGTCACGGGAGGGACGGGGTCATCCTCTTCGTTGAGAGGAGGTGGGGGTAGCGGGAGAGAAGCTCGCCGTTCTACTTCCGAATTTACTTCCTCCATATGAACAGGGTCGATAGGGAGGGAACTGGGTGTACACTGAAGCTCCAGGCTTTCGGCCAGGCATTCGGCTTTTTCCTCGTCTTCGAAGGCGAGTGGAAGGTTGGGCCTTTTGAGAGGTGGAATATGGGCAACCGTGTCCTTGGTTAGGGCACGTGAGAGTTGCCAAAAGGCTCGATGGGAGGGCTTTATGTCGATCAGTTTCTGATCCCAGCTTTTCTCGCGGGCCTCGGCCACTCGCTCCTTGACGGCGCGGTGGAGAGTGCGTAAGCGGATTCGGTTGTCCTCGGTCGGACGTCTATCGTATTCGCGCATGGCTGCGTTCTTTACCCTAATCAGGTTACGTACGTCGTCGGGCAAGCGCCAGTGTCGATTGCTCTCCACCGGAACTGTCCGAGAGCAATCGCTAATAAGCGATTGCACGTGGCTGGTCAGGGAGTCGATTGCGCCTACAGCTTCGTCAGCGGTGACTATGCTGCTAGGGATTTGGTCGAGGTGAACGGATGAGGCAGACTTGAGGCTTTCGCCCAGTTTGTCCCAGTTCGTCACGACTTTAGTGAGAGGGGTCCGACCTGAATCAGGGGGGCCTGAGTTCGGTGTAAGTTCTAAGATTACAGGTCGATGGTCGGAGACTAACTCGTGGTGCACTGTCAAGTCGTGTATGCCTAGGCTTACATTCTTCAACAGTGCCACATCGAGGATGTCGGGTCTGTGGTCAAGTACGTTGGGGTAGTGAGTCGGTTCCAGGGGCGCGACTAAATCGATGTTCAGCGGCCCGAGGAGGGATTCTAGTACAATACCTCTGGAGTTGTTCGTATGACAATTCCAGAGGCGGTGTTTCGCGTTTAGGTCGCCCGCCACTATGACAGAGCTTCCTAGTTCGAACAGGGTTTTCAAATCTCTTCTGAGTGATAGTTGGAGGTCGCTTGAAGAGCGAGTTGGGGAAACGTAGGCTGAGACCAGAATGATTGACTCGTGGCCAGTCATGCCGAGCCTGCAGACCGAAGCTTCAATGTACTCAAGTTTGGGCTGATCCATGGGAGAACAGTACAAGGACCTTTTGTAATAAATGAGGGTTCCTCCTAGGGCGGAGTGGAGCCTATCGTTGCGAACTATCTGATAGTTGGCAATCCTGGGATTCCTATGGAAGGGTTTGAGGAACGTCTCTTGTACTAGGAGTATGTCAACGTCATGATCACTCAGGAAATCTGCGATCTCATTTCGTTGACCTGTAATGCCGTTGGCATTAAAGAAGCCTATCTTGATTGAGCGGGGTTTAATTCTGCACACAGTCGAACTATCCATTATGGGTTAACTTTAAATTGAGCTAATGATGAGAAGAGGCGCTCGAACCTCATGGCGATTTGAGCGAGGGCACGACCGTTGCCTTCGTTCACTCTAATTTCGTGGGCTAACTCCCTAACTTCGCTGGGGTTGAAGGCCTCAGCGAATCGCTCCACCAGGGCGAGATCCGGATCAACGCCGTGGGGGGGGTTTGGTTTGGCGCGGCGAGGTGCCGTTGGCACCGATTTGGGGACAGCGCGGGGGATTGGGGCAGGTGGGGAAGGAGTAGGGATGGGGGCGGGGGCGGGAGGTGAGGGACCAGCTGGAGGCTGGGGTTGGGTGGGGCTGTCCGCCTGAGCTGCGGGTGCGGTTTTAGTCGCAAAGTGGGGAAGGGGGAATTGGTTGCTTTCATAATTGAAAGCTCCCCACGGTGAAGGGCGCTGCGGGGCCAGATGGGCCTGTGCAGCGGGTGCTGTAGGGGGTGGACGTCGCGTTGCGTTACGCGGCGAGTCGTATGAAATACGGGGGCGAGGCGCTTTCGGGCATCCGCGGTAGTTCGCGGTATGCCCTAGCGACTGGCAGAGGACGCAACCAGGTGGTTCCGTTGCCTCTGCGGGGTTCTTAGGACGGCTGCAATCTTTCGTTGCGTGTGGGATCAGGCATTTAACGCACCTAGCTGGTGCGTAACAATTGCGGGCGGAGTGGCCATAAAGTTGGCAGTTGTGACATTGGGACGGGTAACGTCCCTTCTTGGGTGATTCTACGTAAAAACCTGAAAGGTCACAAAGCTCTTTCAGGCGGAAGATGGCCTTACCGGCTGGTCCACGGTCCAGGGACACGAAGACCATGTTATAGGGGGCGTGACCGCGACCCTTGTACATCCGGTGGACGGATTGCACCGGGAGGTTTTGATTGAGGAGGGATGTTTTGATGTAATCTACATCGAACTCTTTGGGGACATTTTTGATGATGACCCGGAGGGATCGCTCATCTGGGAGAGTGTAGGTGTGGAAAGCCACAAACCTATCTCGGAGCATTTTGCTCAGGGCTCTGTGATCGTCAGAGGTGACCACAGTGACCTTGATCCCGTGCTCAGTGGGACGGGCGGAAGTATAATTGATGCGGTTGTTTTTGCACCAAGTAGAGACCTCGGGCCACTTTACCTTGTCCTGAATGAACAGGGGGGGTGGCGAGTCTCTCTTCTGGGACTGGGGTTCGGGATGAGGGATGGGTAGGGTTCCGGGGATCCTATGGATCGGGATATCCATAGGAGCGGGAGCGGGGGAGTAATAGAGTTCAATTTTAGTTTCCCTTTTATACGGACGTCATTGGTTCATAGTTGTCAATGCGATTCGGAAAGTAACTTGCTTGGCGACTGTGCTTTCTAACACATGTAGTAACCTTCAATAAGCATTTTTTAGAAAAGCATTCTATATCTTCAGCCTCATCATAACCTCTGGGATTAGATGACGGCCAAATGGCTGTTTCAATATAAAAAAAAGTCGCTGCGGCAAACCTATCTTGTGAAGAAAAGCCATCTTAAAAGATCTTAGTTAAGTTAGTACTAAGTCAAAATACTAATAAGTAATAACTTTTATGCATGCTACTTTTCCTATGATCTTTACGCATTTTGTAAAACTTGTACCCTGTAACTTGTTCTATTTAAGATCTAAAGGCCTTTATATTATTTAAATTTATTTACGCATTTTGGTAAACTTGTGCGACCACTTGTAAATTTTTAGTTCACAACACAACCTGTATTGTTAACTATTTTGTGACCTTATTTAGCATTCGAAATGATGAAAGATGTAGGTAAATGCTCTCATTTACTATCTATTTAAAAAAAATAATGTATCTTAAATACTTTGTTCTTGGCAACCTTTACTTTGTTATAGTAATATGTGGATAATGCATAAAGTAATTTTCTTGTAAAATATATTGTATGGTTGTTTGTTATCCCTAAAATAAATAAATAAATGATGTTCTTATCATTCTCTGACGTGCGCCAGGACGCAAACCAACCAGTTGGTGAATACTTGAACAGTATCTGTTTATTTTAACGTACTAGATATAAATACGCAGCTTCGCTACGAAAGCTTGGACTCTGTTAATATTTTATCATATTGCATTGCGATATCGCTTCGTGGATTGGACGCCGCCCGACAAAGAAGTGATCTGACCTATTTGGTCCACGGCCAGCATGCCGATTGAACTGTACACGGACAATAAAAGCTAAAAATAGGGCATATGAAGGCTTTTAAAAGAAATGGCTTGGAATAAATGGGACTCTGTCCTCCGTATGCATATTGCCCGCATATAATGCAGCTCTGCAGTTTTTTTAAACCGACCAGATAAATGGGATTGTATTTTTATTTTAAATCAATAGTTTATAAGCGCCAGCTGTTTATTCGTAAAGAAAATAACTATTGAACTTGTGAATTGGGCTCATGGCAATTAATTAACCTTCTGTATTGTTTAGTGTTCAAAACGAGACAATTTTCTTTCTTTACCATCTTGTTCTAAAAGAAGCGATGGCATTTGAAATGATCTCTCATTTGTCTGAATTACGGAACAATTTGACTAATTGACGTTTACAGAAATAAATGTTGTTGTCCAATTAGCTTAATATGGACAGTTTGTTTCCATTTTGCCCCGCATTTTTACCCGTTTTCCCATTGAGATTGAGAAACTAGGATTCACACATACAGATAATCTTCTGCATTTATGTTACTAGTTTTCCGCCCCGCAGTTTCACCCACGTTCCTAAAACATCATTTCTTTTCCTCCTGGGATAAAGAATATCCTATATTTTATTCTCCCTGTGTACCAAGTTTCATCAAAATCCGTTCAGGCGTTTTTGCATGATTGAGCAACAAACATCCAAACATACAAACTTTCACATTAGTAGGATTATTAGGATATACAGAAAATAAGATTTAATTATTTATTCTAACACCTTGTCACTGTTTTAGCAACGTTCTAGTTAATGTTTACGTTGGCAATGTGCAGGTTCTATTTTTTGCAAACTAAACTTATTTTGGTCTTACTAAAATAGTAATAATTTTGTCCTTTCAAAATAGTCTACGACTATATACAGGGTGGAATTTTGTAAATGATAGCTCAGTGGTAAGTGACGTCGAATACCGCGGCGAAGGTCGTGGGTTCGAATCCTACAATGAGCTTGAGCTTTCGGTGAAGGAAAACATCGTGAGGAAACCATAGCACGGTGGTAGGGTACCTACTTTGTAGTACCCGACTGGCTGGCTACCACCCTCAAGTTGAAAATCTGTCGCCAAACACCTATCGGTGTGTTCCGACAGCTGCACTTGAGAGCCAGTTCCTATCTAGGCTTAGTGTGCTTACCACCTTCGGCCACATCATCACTTACCATGGTGAGATTGTGGTCAAACACAAGCCTATCCAGAATAAAAAAAAAAAATCAATTATTTTAGTTTATAAACAACAGAATTGGCACCAATATCATTTAGCCTACTCAGCAAAGAAACACATGCAACAAGATTGCTTCAGTTAAGGCTAATTCTGTATATTACATTCACAAATAAAACACGCAAGCTGGGGGTAGCCGTAATTTATTCTCCGCACGCAGCCGCTCACGGGTGGTCGCATCTCCACTAGGCACACTCCAGTGAATTCAGTATTCACCTACATTTAGACTTGGCTAGTTTGTAGTCTGACGACGAACCTTATCTTACTCAGAACGGAAAGCTGCTTTGGATGTGGTGGTGATGCTTTAAAAACAGACACATACGTTTCTGAGGATTGAAAATTTGTATCCTGAATCTTTGTGATTATGGTTGTCTGGGAAACCTAAATGCACATAAGGTCCAGCTTACGTGAGTTCTTAGAGTTTCTGAGTCTGAGTTGAGAATGTAATTTTTTTTGAATAAAAACTATCTCTGCATATATTATTCTCCGTAAATTACATTTAAAAATATATTTCTTCCAAACTAACTTTTGATTTATTTATTTATTCTTTGGAACGTGTAAATTAGGCTCTTAGTACGTACTTGCTAAATTAATGGTAAATATTAATTTTTAAGGTGTTGGTTTCCTTTGTCATAATATCGAATTACCTAATGAGCTAAACCTAAAATGTAATATAATTCACTTTCCATTTATTACGATAGCATTACAGTTTAAACAACTTAAATCATAAATTAAATATTTAGTTTGCGTATGAATTCTGAAATGTGAATTTACGACGATGCCGCATTTACAATTCAGTTAGTCTTCGTACCTCGCTCGTAAGCGTATATTTTCTTGTCGAAAAGAAAAATGTTACGTTCGCGAGAAGCATCGGAACATGTACTTAGGTTCTTCGGAAATACCTAGTTTCATATTCAAAAACCATTATTCTTTATGCGCACCTTTAGCGGGGCGATATTGGCTTATATTGGAGATCGTAAGTTATGGAGCTCTTCTGATTCTCCCTCCCGCATCTTTGTTCCTTATTATATGTTATTACAGAGTATTTATGGATTTTATGTCATCCTTTACATCACCAATAATAGCCAATGTGAATTCTCTTCCACTTGTCTTTACACAAGCGTTAGATACAGCAATCAAGGGTGAATTCTAAGTTAAATATCAAATTACTTGGTTAAGGTACACTAAACCGATCTAATTCCTTAAATGCTAAAGTTTTGGCAAAGGCACCATGAGACTTAGTCTTGGACATGTCGTATCGAAGTAGTTTACGCTAGGCTGCCCACAAGGGTCGAGCCTGGGACCACATTTGTTTAACTTCATTAGTCTGTCGTTGAAGTTTATAAACCTGACTTGACGTTAGACTGAAGTTGTTAAGACAATACAAGCTTAGCGAAATAAACCAAAAACATTATTACGAATATTTATTCTGATAAAATTACTCTTACAATTTCCGCATTTGTAAATTTAGTGGCTACTCGACGTCACTGGCAGGTTTCTTACTGTATACGAAAGCACCCACCTTTATCGCACTTTACTCCTTTTCAACAGTTAATTCTTGAACCTGTTTCAACACTGCATTTTCTTATGCACTACACAGATTTATTTGCAGAAATTAGTAGTTTCAGCTTACCATTAAGGTTAATAATTACCTCTGCGGCGGTATTTATAGTGATGCGGCGGGAATGGCGCCGTAATTTTCTTGGCTCCGGAATCTGAGATAATGGTACTTGAGACTGGTGAAATATAGCATGACACTTGCGACATGACGGTGGATCGTAAGTTAAACGTTCACTGCAGGGTATAGGATTTTTGGCTAAGTAAAAACTGCACAAGTCATAAGTTTACAATGCTTTATCTTCGTTTGAGAAATATTCCCTTTTTTACACGCTTGTAGTAGCACTGTCTAATAGAATTAAATACAAACGTTGCATTATAACAACTGTAGCTTTGACCCTTCTTCATAGATACCCTGCTAAGGCATAAACTGAATAATTAGCTATGACTTCGATGTGATGTGGATTTACTTGAAGGTACCGTGTTTTTAAATATATTTTTAAATTATCTTACATTCCTTTCCTTTTCTATCTCTTTTTGACTTCCACTAATCTCCCGTTACAATTAAACCGCACCCGTTTCACTATTCGTCATCTTTATCGATAGCTTCAGTTCTACAGACTGTAGAAGCTCCATTGAAATGAATTCATTAGTCAGAGAGACGGCTCGTAATATTTTAGCGGATGAATAGAAGAAATTATTTCGCATCGCGTCCCAGGGCATTCATCAAATCGGAATTGCCATACCTATCATTGGGGGAATAACGATGCAATGGAATCACGACTTTATTGCTTTGTATTAAGAATTCTCGGGGTAAAAATAAAAGCTTGGGATGGTGAAGATGTGTTGTTTGTGTTGAGAGCTGATAACGATGGGGTTTCGGTTGTAATCCCATATGTTTGTATCCGATTCAGTTCGCGGAGCAATGAGCAGCTAACTCGGCTACTCGGCTTATTTTCCCGGCATCTCTGCGGGAGATAGGAGCGCTACGGTTTACGCACTAGAGCGTAAACGAGACAGAAACGGCTTATTTACCACAATCGTGTGCCCCGTTGAGTTGTCTTTATTCTGTTTAGGTAATGTGGGAGATCATTGAGTTCCTTATAATTGTGTCTCATATTCTTGTTTTAGCTCATAATTTCCTCGGTTTATGTACGTTATACTTCGTCAAATGACCTTGTATGACTTTGAATTGGTTTAAAGTAACATAAATTGTTATAAATCATAAAAACACTGCAGTGGCTTTTCTCGAAAGATTAATAGCAGTAGTACCCTTGTGCCAAGAAATGTAGCGCTGTATTTCAAGGAATTCAAAACTTAACATTTTATATTTATTTCGGATCTGTTCGCTGAGTTAAGATTTTATGAATTCGTCTTGCATACGAAATGCAGGTTTAAAATTTTAAACTACGATTGGTTGCTGTTTTCTTTGAAAAAATATCGCTTGATAATTGCCCGACTGTATAATAATTATATTCAAACTATATTATTGATCACGCCAAAAACATAACATTAAAATTACATCAACGAAATTACCGTTGTTACTTCTTTGCTTTTCATGTTTCAAACAACACTATTATATATTTTCGCATGGCAACCCAACGTTAACTGGAATAATTATTTTCCGGGTATTTGACTCAGTTCAATTTGTTCGGCCCGTTTTTTCAGGTTCTCTTGTTATTTTTCCGCCTTATTGATTCTTTGTTGGAAAATTGAGATTTATAAATGAAGGTTTAGTGAACTGAGGTTGAAAGATCAATATGGTCCTATCTTATTTCATCTTAAATTCACCTCTAAGAAAGATTTAAAGTACCCTAAATATTCATCTAGTTGTGTTCGCCACAATATCAATTTACTTGTCAGAACTGCAAACAGTATCTTTAATACTAAGTCTTAGGTTCAGCTAGAATCCTAGGAAACTGTTCAAAATAATACTTAACTGACTGACCAAATTAACTGTTATAAATTTGCTGTTTCTTGTGTCTATGTTGTTAGAGTGCGAAGTTGCTTGATTTATTGTGTGCAAATTTTTGTAACTGAATAAATAATTCATACTTTTTTAGGCCACAATAATTGTCATTGATGCTACTCATTCTGTTTAACTACTTTATCAATTAGATCCAATTAATATTGTCAAAGTAACTGCAAACAATCTTCTAAATCAAATTTAATATTCGTCTTTGTTTAATGATTTAATGATTTTCCAGTGTAATAATTATCCATAATTCCAAGCTAGGTCGTATCTTCTATTTATTTTCCAAATTTAATAACGTTTTGCGTTTTCAATACCAAATACTAAAGTTGTGAATTTGACAATTACCACATCAACGGTTAGGGCGTAGCGTGACTAGACAGCTCTATTCAAGTTGCCATAAGGCGCCCCATTCAAAATCACTTTAATTGCCGCATCGACAGCTCCTGTCAGGGCTGTCCAACAGTTTGAAACGGTGTGGTGGGTGTGAGTCTTGCGTGCCACCGGCTTTTATAGATCCACTTGCAAGTTTCGAAAACGTGATAAATATTTTGCGTGTATCAAGGCTGAATTGTATTATGGAAAAAGTTTTTTTATGACCATTTAATTGTTTTGACTTTTAATTTAATTCTTTTATCGTTTTTTTTTTGGTGTTTTTTATATACAGGGTGTCGGGTAAGTAGTAAGATAAACTTAAGGGGGAGATGGGTCACCTAACCAATGTACAAAAATTACATGAATTTTTGAGATATCTCTGATTTTAATAAATTGTTTTTTTTTATATCAGATATCTCTAGTAGTTGACCCCACCTATCTCCTCCTTAAGTTTGTCGTACTATTTACCAGATACACTGTATAAAGGTGGAAAATTGACATGTCCAAATATCCGTAGAGAAAATCTCTCTCGTTTCCGTAACTCGCCGGCAAACAATGGCACATTGTAAAACTAAGTCAGTGACATCTGTCAACACGCTGGCGCAAGAAAAACTGTTATCTAACTGCGAAATAGAATGTCTTGGACTCTCATTTTTATGAGCATCTTTTAGTCGAAAAATTTAATAAAAACTTAAAACAACGCATAAATTAATCTCTTACTTAATACCTATGTGTAAGTAAAATCACACTTTAATATAAAACTTAAGTATGATTTGACAACCCTGACAAACAATTATTATAATAGTAGTCTCCTTCTTCTCACTCTATTACGTGTAGCACTTGTCTTAACAGTTTTTTTTATTTGCAGGTAAGTGGCTGCCTTTGTTTCCAAATGATTCGGCGGGATATTTGTCAAGCCAGCACATTAGTCAGTCTTGATAATAACCGTATACGGGTAAGTTGATGCATTCACGATTAACGTTAATGATTAATTAGATACGGCACTTTAAAAAAAAAAGTTGAAATGTTACGGTGGCCACATAATCTATTAAACCCTTCAACAAAGAAAAAAAATCGCAGAGCAAATAACGCAGTTTGTTTCTACATAGTTACCTATAGCTTGGAAAACTCTCTTGAGAAACATAAAATGATGCAAATTCAAAGTGTTCAGTTATTCGCATTGCGATCTCATCCTTTCACTGCATTGCTGCAGAACATCAAAGACTTAAAAAATATCGCCTCTACATTTCGAATTATGAAATGATGTTAAGATTTTTCTTTTGAACCGAACTTTTCCAGCTGACATTTTAGAGCTCCCCTGGGACTGCTAAATCCATTCAGAATGGAAACTTGTACAACGTGAAGTTTGCGAACTTTAGAAATGGGCCGCTTTATTTTGTTTTCTTTTCTTCAATTCCATTTTTCATTTCCACTGAGGAGATAACTGGGCTTATCCGCAGCACTTATCGTTTTAATTTAATATCAACTGCAGTCGTTTATTTGATTTTGAACCTTATTATTTAGTGAAGTCGGTTTAATTAGAGGTACCATGGTTTGAGGGTGGATGCTTCCATACACAGATTTCCTTTACTGTTAGCTCCAGTTCTATGCAGAATTTAAACATGTGTGTGACCTCTGTGGTACAAAACAATAAACCTCGTTCAGAGGTTCATTTGAAAAATCAATGAAATCTCTATAAACATCTCATTCAATCCAATAGTAAAAAATAAAATAACAAGATTTAGTACTATTATTATTCTCCTAATAAGTTTATTATAGACCTATCTTATAATAAAATTACGAAGATGCTTAAAATTCAAATTAGGTCAATTTAGTTTTTGATGAGTTTTTCTTATTGGGAATAGGTAGGCTGTCCACCTGCCAGCTACTGACTGTCATTAACGTATAAATCTCGAGCAAGTGAAGCACCCAAGTAAGCCGACCTCGGAAAGCTTATCATAGTACTCCACTCTGTTGTCATTCTACATCAAGACGTCAGTGACAAAAGGATTAGTGTCATATGTGCCAGTACTGATTTTACTCACACTAACGCACTCGTATGATGGACGTATTGTTTCAGTTTTTACTCCCATCAATGAGGGTCCATATACAGGGTGTCCGGTAAATAGGTAGTACAACAAACTTAAGGGGGAGATTCGGTAGGTAGGCAAATATACAAAAATGTCCTGAATAAAAGTGTCACCATTTTTGAGATATTTCTCCCCATTAAGTTTGTCGAAGGTACTTACCGGACATCCTGTATGAAAGCGAAATACCACTCAAACGAAATCTCAGAAAGTATAAACTTGCATGGCAGGTAGATTACCTATTAGGTATTCGCTATGAAAGGTATAAAAACTGAACCACTAAAGGGTTCACCTTGGGAACGCGGGTAAAGCCGCGAGCGGAAAGCTAGCATGTGTATATGCTGATGATTTACAAGCCTCTACATCGAAAGCCTCCTCGGTACCGTCTAGTGGCATCAAGACACTAGAGTACCGAGTATAATTACGTATCTGCGGTAATGAAGAAGTTTTAACGAGCAGGCTCACGGCGCCCTGCCCCTCCCTCTGTTAATTGCAACTGAAACTTCTGTTTCATAACTTTTTACTGCACACTTGACTGAAACGGTAAGGTGACTAAAGCGGTTTATCGTATTGTATTACACTTGGTTTATTTATGTCGTGTGACTAAGCGATATATTTTACGTACTACATACATAGATGACCACTTTGATTCAATTTTTTTTTTTAATTACTTGAATCGGGATTCCTAGATTTCTATATTGTTGTAGGTATTTTTGGGACGACCGTCTCACCTGCGAGCCAAACTTAAACTATATACAATTGAATTTTTTGCTGTTTAGATGGAATAAAAAAATCTGATTTTTAATAAGTTGGTAATCAACCCTTTCAACAATTTATTAATTTAAAATAATGTTAAAATTATATATACTAATATTATAAAGAGAAAAGATTTGATTGTTTGTTAGCATTGAATAGGCTCTGACGCTACTGGACCGATTTGAAAGATTCTTTCACCATTGAAAAGCTACATTATCCCTGATGAACATAGGTCATATTTTGTCCCGGGAAAAGAGCCCACGGGAACGCAGGTGAAACCGCGGGGGACAGCTAGTAAATTGTAATAATGTTTATTCATTTTACCTAAAACATTTCATCGTTTTGCTTGAATACCTTAACAAATACAAAGTAAAACGACGCGTGCTCAACTAAAGCTATGTCCCTAGTTATAGACTCAATTAAATCTGTTATTTTACGATTCCACAGTCAAGTCATTAAAGTTAGCAATACCCATTCTAAGCTAAACACCGCTGTACAGTAGACGGACAAAGTTGCCAACTGTTGTGGCTACAATCTCCATGGGCGGTCAGTTGCAGTTCATTTAACTTGCCCCAAGGAAATAACCGGGTGGTTGTATTGAAACGAACCTAACCATACCTACCCGGGTACATGTTGTTTCAAAATCAACGCCGTGATCCATTGTTTCTGGAATAAGATAAGTTATAATTAGAGGCTTCGAGTAATTACGGGAGATGCTTTGGAGTTTCTAATATGGTGGATGGATTACTTGGAAATTTTGGAAGTAATTCGAAAGTTCATGGTTTTGGAATAAGGAAGAAAGTAGCAATTATAATTTTAACAAATAACTTAATAATTGCCTGTATCGTTAAGTATTTTTTAGCTATATCAAATTGACTTGCTTTTGATGTCACACACATATCTAAATACTAATATACATATGTATATAACCAAGTCAAACACAAGCCTATATATAAAAATTAAAAAATATATATATCAGTCGTCAGCTGATCGCGCGAGCGCAAGGTCGTTGACTCATCGTACTGTGAGCGAGGACAATGGCCTCTAATATCGTGAAGTGTAGTTCGTGTAATATTGTTATAAATGAAGTGTTGTCGTTTATACACAATAAAATGAAGGTTATGGATGAGGATAGCCTGATCAGAATATGTGAGACGGCGTTTACATCTGAAGAAATTTTGGAAGCGAAAAAGCTACTTTTTGAATCTGTACAAACGAAAAAAATCAAGTTACGGAAAAAAGATAAGTCACGAAAAGATATGGGGGATATTATTGAACTATTGAAGCATATGGACGCAACGGATCCAGAACGGATACCTATTTTTGTGGCTAAAGAGTTGCATAGACTACCTCCTGTAACATTCGATCACTTGGATGCTACCCGCTTGTTAAGAGATATCCGTATACTACAGGATAATTTGATAAGTTTAAAAAATGAATGTGTAACGCACAAACAACTTGCAAATGTTATGAAGCAATCCCAGTTTAATATATCTCCCGATAACATAAACAGGAAAAGAGGTGCATACTTACTGAACAGTTATAACTATGAGAGTGGTCCCATGGGCCTTATGAATGTGCAAAATAGTACCGGTGATACAAATAGCGTTAATATTACCTATTCACCCAAACAAACATCGAGCGAATGTCCCAGTGAAGGTAGTAAAATATCAACACCAATACAACTTGTTGAGTCAGCGGATCTGCGCGTGGAGGCAAGTACCGCGGTTTCGACGAGTGTGAGCAGCGAGGCAGGTGCCTCCCCAACCGCACCGTTGAGAGCGAGCGAGCGCGAGGATGAGGCGCGCACTATGGTTTCGAACAGTAAATCGGTTTCATTGTGCGAGTGCGCAGGTACGAGCGACCTTACGATCGGTGCTAGTCGCACGCAAGTCGCGCGCGATATTAGTACAGGTGATAGAAACTCGACATTGACTATGGCCGAGGCACTAAAGTCGAATGTCGAGCGCGGCGAGCGGAGACACGAGGTAGAGGATAAGGATGGATGGAATGAGGTCGAAAAACGAAAGAAACTAAGAACTAATAAGTTTTCTAGCTGTTTGGGAAAAGCGTCTGAGGTTTCCAATTCCAGATTTAAGGCGGCTGAGATTAAAATACCTTTATATATCTCAAATGTTTGTAAAATAACGAGTGAAGAAGACATTATTGATTATATACGGAGTCAGACAAATGAATCAGTTCAGTTACAAAAAATAAATGCTAAGAAAGAAAGAGACTATAATTCGTTTAAGTTTTTTGTTTCTAGTAGTAAGTTGAGGCTATTTTTAGACGAGCAAATCTGGCCGGAAGGTATTCGTTTTAGGCGTTTTGTAGTGTTTGGTAACTCAAGCAGGTTTAATGCTGAATCGAGTAAACAAAATCTTAGTTAATGGATTGCACTAATACGAGTAATTATAAGGCTAGATTTGTAACTTTTAATGTTAAGAATGTAAAGCGGTCACTGGAATGTATTAAAAAATTATGTAAGGATGTGGATGTAGTGGCGCTCCAGGAGACCTGGCTGATGCCGGAGGATTTGCCCTGGCTCGGAACTATTCATGACAATTTCGAGTATACGGGTAAGTCTTCTATAGACACTTCAGCGGGTATTCTAATGGGGAGGCCATATGGGGGATTAGCAATATTGTGGCGTAAGGGACTTTTTAAGTCAGTGTCTGTCATAAATTGTAACAATGTGCGTTTAGCGGCTATAAAAGCGACGTTAGGCGATCGCAGCATTATAATTGTTAACGTTTATATGCCTACGGACACGAGTGAGAACCTTACTGAGTTTGTAAGTTGTATGAGTGAAATAAACGCTATAATTGAAAATAATGATGTTGAGGCTATTTATATGTTAGGAGACTTTAATGCACATCCTGGTCGACCTTTTTGGATGGAATTGAGTGATTTCTGTGAAGATCACTTGTGGTTGTGTGCCGATACGGAGATTTTAGGCGCTGAATCGGGAACTATTACGTATGTCAGTGACATTAACGGTAGTATGAGATGGTTAGATCACTGCTTAGTTACGCGAGCGGCATGGCATTCAATCACAGGTGTAAGCGTGGGTCATGATGTCTATTGGTCGGATCATGTGCCCCTTATTATCGAGTGCACGTTAAATACAGTTCCTCCTAAACTAATTGTTCAGGATAGTATGCGTAATAAAGTACAATGGGGACAGCGATTATGTACTCAGATTGATAGATATCATGACCTTTGCAATTCTAAGCTGAGGAATATTCTATTTCCAGAGATGTTTATATCTTGTGCGGATAAAATGTGTAGTGATCCCACACACAGGCTGGAACTAGAGAGCATGTATGATCATATTGTAAGTGTACTGTCCGAGGCGGCAGTCGGTGCGAGTGGGGAGGGTAATTCCGGATATATGCGAAGAAAAGGTCCCGTAATAGGTTGGAATAAGTATGTACGTGAGGCGCACGGGGAAGCCCGACTTAAGTACCAGAATTGGTTGCTCCACAACAAGCCTTCAAATGGAAACATTTGGAACGAGATGAGAGAAAGTCAAAAGAAGTTTAGAGGTAAGCTAAAATGGTGTCAGAAACATCAAGACCAAATAAAAATGGATATCATTGCTTCTCATAGGTCGTCAAAGAATTTTAGCCAGTTTTGGAAATCAACCAATAAACTGAATGTTAGGCCGGGCTTGCCGGTGAGTGTCGCGGGTTGTGGCACACCAGTTGAGATAGCAAATATATTCAAAGAGCAATTTAGAGTATCTTCTCCACTAGGCTCTTCACTTGAGGTGGTCGATGCTGAGGAAATCAGCGATGGTGAGGTGCACCGTTTTTCTGCTAAAGAAGTGGACAAAATTATACGTTCTATGTCGAAAGGTAAATCACCGGGACATGACGGCCTCAGTATCGAACATCTGAAATATGCTGGTTTACATCTTCCCAGAATATTGGCTACATTTTACTCACTATGCGTAAGCCACTCTTATCTGCCGATGAATATGATAAAAACTATGGTAGTGCCACTCGTGAAAAATAAGACGGGAGACATCTCCGACCGCACGAATTACAGACCTATTTCGCTGGCAACGATTGTTGCTAAGGTTCTGGATAGTCTGTTGGATAAGCTGTTAGATAAATATCTTCATTTTCACGATGCGCAGTTCGGTTTTCGGCCTGGACTATCTACTGAGAGCGCAATTGTATGCTTGAAACAGACTGTCCAGTACTATAAGGACAGACACACTCCAGTATACGCCTGCTTCCTTGACCTCTCCAGGGCTTTTGACCTTGTAGCGTATAATGTCCTTTGGCGAAAGTTAAGAGAGGCGGGCGTTCCACTGGAAATGTTGCGTGTATTCCAGTATTGGTACTCAAATCAGCTCAACTATGTTAAGTGGGGTAGTGTTCTCTCTGAAGCGTACGGGTTGGAATGCGGGGTTAGGCAGGGGGGATTAACCTCACCCAAGCTTTTTAACCTGTACATAAACGAACTGATTGTTGCACTCAGCAGCAAACCCGTCGGATGCAGTATTGATGGCCTTGTAGTCAATAATTTTAGTTACGCTGATGACATGGTGCTGCTGGGTCCAACAGCCGGCTCAATAAGGGAGTTACTACATACTTGCGAAGAGTATGCGGTCAGTCACGGGCTTGTTTATAATGTAAAAAAAAGTGAATATCTGATCTTTAAGGCCCCCGGAAAGAAGATTGACTACAACCCTTGTATATGCATGAATGGAGTACCACTTAAAAGAGTGACACAATTTAAATATCTAGGGCATTATGTTACCGAAAACCTGGGTGATCAGATTGACATTGACCGTGAACGCAGGGCATTGGCTGCTAGATGCAATATGCTGGCTCATAGGTTTACTCGATGTAGTGAGGAAGCTAAAGTCACTTTGTTCAAAGCATACTGCCAAACGTTCTACACGAGTGGCCTGTGGGCTAACTGTACGCAAAAGGCGCTCAATGCCCTGAGAGTGCAATATAACAATGGATTCAGGATTCTGTTGGGACTTCCAAGATATTGTAGTGCCTCGACCATGTTCGCCCAGGCTAGAACTGATGATTTCTACGCAATCATGCGAAAAAAGACCTTTTCACTACTCTCAAGGATGCGGTCTAGTCCCAATAGAGTTCTGAAGACATTGGCGGGTAAATTTGATGCGCCTATGTTGAAACATTTTGTATCTGTTCTTGTTTAATTTAATTTATATATTTTTCTATTCTATTGAATTTTAATTACCTACTAACATAGTCCTTAAGAAATTGTAATACTAACAAGTGGGCCTAGTTGTCTGAATAAAACAATTTATTATTATTATTATTATATCAACCACCACTACTGGTTCTGGATTTATAAAAAAAATACATTTTGCCTTTATATTTATAACACGAAACAATGAGCGGTTGAGTCGTGCCGTAAGTAATTTAAAATATTACTAATTAAAACATCAAAAAAACTAATATTATGTCTCTTGAATACCGATAGAGCGTCAGGTGTTAAAGCCATCTTATAATTATGCAACTCCCGAACGGCTTTCATTACAGCTTGTTCATTAACGCCTCTGCTGCATAGCGTGGGGTAATATTTCTTTATGTATTACTAGCCGGTACTTACTTTACATTATCTTGACTTCGCTCAAAATAAAGGATCGTGGATTAAAATGTTTTTTCTTTTCACTTCATAGGTTTTATGTTTCGGTATGTACTCTTAAATAACTCTGGAAATCAGCTTCGTTATTGTTAACTTTTTATAGGTTTTGGTTTGACGGTAATCTCACTAAGGTAACTGATGTAGTGGTTGCAAGCACATAAAGGGCACTGACTCTCAAGTCCAGCTACGGAATTACCGGCAGGTACTTGGCGACAGATGTTTTCTATGCCTATTATTGGTCTTATACCAAAATCTATGTTTTCTTTTGTTCAAAAAAATTTAAATTTATATTGTTTCTTCACCCCCCTTACACCAGTGCGGGTTTGTCTCGGAGTTGCAATTCCTTTACCTATGTATGCCTCGTGATTTTATCTACAATCCTGATAAAAATGTATCTTATTTTACCTCCTAGAATCCTGGCTTTGGATCGATATCGGTTATCTTAAAAATATCTCAATGTTAAGGATATTAAAAAACTTAACAATGTAGAAATTAAATTCACACTGTTTGAGCAGTGTTTCGTGGACGATGCAAAAGAGCCACAATAATCATATACGAGTACGCTTTGGTCGTATCGTATCTCATCACGATAGGCGAATAGAGGCGAATATCTCCACAATTGGACGATTAAAGTGGTTCCTGAAACAACATATTGCATACAAACATTTGTGGAGCGCATGACCGCTAACGTTTTGTTAAATGTTACTGTACTGTAAAGGATTTTATGTTGAAGAGATAAGAATAATCCAAGACCTAACAGGGAAAAATAAAGTAGATTTTTTGTATTAATTTACATAAAAACTGGCTCCCCCGCGATTTCATCCGCTTTCCCAAGGAATCTTATCTTTTCCCGAAATGTAAAGTAGCCATTGTCCTTCTACAACATCCCATCTATCTCTATACCAAAATTCATAAAAAATGGTGCAGTGGTTTAGGCGTGAAAAGGGTAACAGACAGAGTTACTAACGCATTTATAATTTTAGTATCTATGGTTTGAACATTATGGTTGTTGTAGTTGGTTTTAGTCTGATACATGAAATACATTACAGTCGAAGCTAGGTTCCTTTGATGAATCAAACCCCGCACCCTCCGATAAATGGAGGTCGATAAATTTTAATTTTGCGTTCAAGTGAAAAGAAGATAAAAAAATAAATTCACGTTTCACGCTCAAAGAGCGGCGACCTTTGATGTTAGCCTTTTGGGCTTTCATGTACATTATTATAATATAAAAGGAATCATCAAGTACGGTAATTGAAAATTGGGTAAACAAGCACGTGTTTAACGTACCTGTAAACGTTGTTTGAAAGGAAATTGGTATTCCACCAATAATAATGGAATGAATAATCACAGGGCCTACTTCACAATCGCAAGTAACTCTTCACCACGAAATAAATATGGCGGCTCGTGAAATGTCATATGAAACCCTACGTACCCTTAATTTAAGGCTCAATTTTTCATAACAAGCAAGCTTTCATTTTAAAATAACTTGAAAATAATATTATAGTTCGTAGCACGGCTACGCTCGTAGACGTAAACATCGCGCGTAGCATTCGTAGCACGTCTACGAACGCTTCCAAAGGCCAATCGTTACAGAATTCACTCGAAACAGTATTCGTTTAATGTTTATTTATGCTTCAATGCGTTTTATATAAACTTGTAGTGTATGATTTGTGTAAATAAATGACAAAATGGCATTTCAGTAAAAACTACATACCCATATGAATGTTATTAAATTGATATTGACGTTTTATTTTGCCATTTATCTATCGCATTATCAATTAGATAAGCTTTATTCTTTCACTAAAGATTTAATATATGTTTGAAGGTCGTAATCTTGTTATGTTTGTTAGTCGTGGTCTTCTAGGTGTTGTAGAAGATCGACAACGTGTTGGAGATCCCCCTTATATTGATGTCTATATGCGACGGTATTCACTGAACTTAAGTGGTTCGCCTGCCAGCTTGTTAGGCTTCTGATGTAAAAAAAATATAAACATTAAAAGATTTGTTCAATAGTTAAAAAAAAAAAAAAACACTTATTGTCTAACATTCCCATGCATCAACATCCTGTATATTTAAATCGCGAGCAACAGGCTGTGTTTAATCATGGCCGTGGCGCCAGTCAGCGGAAACAGCGAAACAAATAAAAAATACCATCAAAAGGCATCGCTTTAGCGCTAATGAAAGCGCTTAAATTAACAATTTCCTTTTTGTTTCATTAAACTAACACGGACTTAAAGCCGCAATTTTACTGCATATAGTTTTATTAGTATTTGACCACGATCATCATGGTGATGATGTGGCCTAAGATGGGAAGTACACAAAGATTGGATGGTCACCATGTTATCAAATGCTCAGGATTTGAACCGATTACCTTAGCTACACTATTCGACGTCAATACCACTGAGCTATCGTCGCGTAAAATTTTATCACATCAATTTAAAGTGGTTTATTCTTTGTAAGTGGTTTAAAGATGTTGTAATGAGCTTGATAGTGATGAAAATTACGCGACCCCACACCGGTATTCCCGGTAATTACATTTTATTTATGTGCCATTACTGGGGTAAACCCCTGCCTTTACAATGAGGGGGGATTTCCTTAGGTATCACGCGAGCTCCTACGGTGAAATTAACATTTTTTTAGATTTTAATATTATTTTAATATTCAGTTTTTTTTTATGTTCTACAATTTACATAGCATTCACAATTTACGTGCGATGAGCTAATTTTTGCCTGCGTCTTGACCCGTGGAATTATTTTATGCGTAATCAGGCTTTATCACCCCCTTTCACCACTTTAAAAAATTTACGATCCCTCAGAGTTCAATGTATCCCCAAACCAAATTTAATCAAAATCTGTTCAGCCGTTTTAGACAGTTATAATTTTAGTTATGGATGATCTGTTTATTACTGATAGCAATGATTCTTAGGGTAACTCAATAAACGCCAGTTGACTATTTTGTTTTGTTAATGTTGGCGACCCTCATTGTATTTTTTTAAAGCGAATTAAATAGTTGGTTCTGACATCAAAAACTGGTAACAAAACTATATCTAAACCAAAATAATATTTTATTAATAGGCTTCTCTAAAATAGTTGCTTTAACTCATTCAATCATAACCCTTCTCCGCTGACACGGGTACACCCGACCCGCGTTAATTTTAAATTTAAACTTTATAATCCATCCCAGCCAGCATGTTGTCTATGCTACACATCGCTGTTATCTGTGGCCATCGCAACTTTTTTCACAGCGTGATGAAGTGCGGCTGTCAACAGAACGGCACTTCGAATGAGTGACGTCGTTAATTTTAGCTATGCCAAAACAAGTTTTGTCGTAACCGTGCTTTCGTGTTGACGGTTTGTTGGCACACTTTCTTGATATATACTCTACCCGCGGTTTTATCCGTTCGTGATAAAATGTACAGTTCTAAATCACGAAGGTGGATTTTTATTAGTTGTGTGTGTAGATGCATATGCATGCACGTTTCTTTGTGCGTAAGCTCGGGAGCGCTCGGTATCGCCCGAGCCGACCCGATCAGGCTACTAGTGCACACACACACACGCACGCGCATCACAGCTACAAGCAAGGACTTCGTGAGATGGAACAACTATACCTTATCTCAAAGTGGTCTCGGATTGCGATTTCATAGGAAACTCCCTCCGCGGTCGCTCAGGTTGTAAAATGAGCTCTCCGCCGTGGTAGAGTTTTTCATCGCACTTTTTTTTTATAATTTTTAGTCATGACCATAGATACTAAGTCTTTCAGACGCATAAATTTACCTTCAATTTTAATTTCTTCTTTTATGTTCTAGTCACATTCACTGTAATGTCTAGTCCTCGTCCGTACATGTCCAGTCAGGTTTTAGTGAAATTAGCGGCAGTTCCACTAAAACATTCACGAACTTTTTGGGACAACCTGAAAAGTCACGATACAAGCTTTCATTTCACTTCCCTTCACTTGTGCACTTAGATTGATCTTTATTGGACAAAACGCCACCAATATTATTGATTGCACTATACCTCTGGTGTTGCAAGCGACTATTGGCTACTTATTTGCCACTATAGTGGTATAAAAAGATGTCCAACTCTCCTTATTAAAGGCTGTCTGTTCAGTAATTTAAGCGTGAAATTCTTTCGTTTTTATAATATTGGAAATGTAATTTCTGTGTCTTTTGTATTACCAGCCTGGCAGGCTACCACCTTTAAGTTGAAGATCATCAAGTACCAGAGTATCAAAACCTGGACGTGATAACCAATTCCCTTCTATGTTTTGGCTGCTTGTGGAATTGTGGCAAAACACAAATACATAATACGATTGTATCTTATAAATATCTTACGTTCATATGCTACTCAAATGATGAAAGTAAAACACGGCCATCCGCACATTGTTCACTCTATAAGTTACTGTTTCGGAAGAACAAAAACGATTTGTTCGCGTGTTCGGGAGCTGTACACATAAAATATATATTTAGACGAGTACCTACTGTCGCCAGTTGAACTTTTCGACTCAACTGTGGTAGCTTTGTTTGTATGCGAACGGCAGTTGTGGATAATGTGGTAGTTATAATTTATCTTTAATTCCATGACGGAATCCGATATATGGATCTAGGTGGATTTATAGAATAAGCGAAATATTATGCCCTTAAATATAACAATCAGACAGACAGTCTACGATGCTCTCATTTTAAGACGTAATTGCTACACTCGTAGACTTGAGCGCGTAGCATACGTAGCAAATACTTCGTAGAGTCTCTACGAACGCTTAGAGAAACGCCTAAAAACAGTAGGTATTTGAACATCCCATAAAATCGTTTGAAAAGTGATGTTTTGCTTTTTAGGGTTCCGTACCCAAAGGGTAAAAATGGGACCCTATTACTAAGACTTCGCTGTCTGTCCGTCTGTCTGTCACCATGACTGTGTCTCAAGAACCGCAATAGCTAGACAGTTGAAATTTTCACAAATTATGTATTTCTGTTGCCGCTATAAACAAATACCTACTAAAAACAAAATAAAATAAATATTTAAGGGGGGCTTCCATAAGACAAACGCGATTTTTTTGCCGTTTTTACGGAACCCTTCGAGCACGAGTCCGACTCGCACTTGGCCGGTTTTGTTTTAAATACAGCTAGTGAGTTTAAGTACCTTAACAACCTACCTTTAATATGCTTCCATGTAGCTACAAGCCTAAAACCTGCCATAAAAATAGTCGTAACATAATTGAAAAGTGTCTCGGAATCTATCGCACACCCAACCCACACACGGCGATCGTAGTGTGCAAACTTACCGCAACCAATTTCCAACCAAACGTTCCAGCACCAAATCCAATAGGAAATGTCATAATCATATGATAGGTGCGGCGCATTGCGCCCACCTGTCGCCGCGCGTGCGTCCCGCGATGACGTCACGCCGCGCCGAGCCCGCCCGAGCGTCGCCGGGGAGCTCCGAGCGCCACCGACCCGCGGACCGCAGCGGATTGATCCGAGCGAGCCTCCGCGAGCCGCTAATCAAATAAACCAATCGCCGATGGTCCAAAACATATCCTAACACTCAAAAAAACGTGTATATTCCCTTCCTATTCATACATTCGGTCCAAATACATTGGTACCGATGAAACAATATGGCAGCGTGGAACGTTTCGGGAGCGTGTCTCGCTACGGCTCCTTATCTAGTTCTTAATCCAAGATAAATATTACATCAATCGGGGGAGGAGCACGGCACGCAGGCGCGGCAGCCGGCAGCCAGCCCAGTCCCGCTCCGGCCGCGCTGCCCGCCGCACATCACCCCCGCGGCCGCTCCACCCGGCGGCGACTTGCCCGCTGCTTTTTATACGATCTCCACAAATACGAGTGATCATAACATATACACTTAACCCCACCACCGCGCACCGGTGCCGAGTGGGACCCGCCGCGCGACCACTGTCCACCTGCCGACAACTTCCACGTGCCCATCCCGTTGCGTAAGTCGGGAAAGCGCGAACTCGCCAAAAACGAACCTCTTCTCCTATTGACACGCAAGAAAAACAAACCAACTTCGATATCGATCACACCGTGTTTATCATTACCATGGCGTGCCGATACCGAGCGCACTCCATGTGTGTTTATACCGCGGCCGAAGTAAATAGTGTATCCGATTGAAAGTGTCGGCGAGGTTAGAAGTGGCTTTCCTTTTTTAATGGGGTAATCCGGACCGCGCCCGCGGTCTTTTAACCCTGTAGTACGCAAGTGCTGGTTGACCTTAAAACCGCGGGTCGCGGAAAAAAGTTTCAGCACGACAGCTTGTTTGTTTACGAGCATATAAAAAACTGACGTATTTATAGATAAGCAACAACTGTCAAAATTAACCATAAAAGCGTGAACTTAATTAAGCGACCATAAATACATTATTCTGTAAATACACTCACGTACGTATGTAATCTGCATTAATATTCTAATAGAGCTATAATTTTGTACAGCGGTAACATATAATTTATTTACTAGTTGAATTGGAATATACGAACATGCATGAAACATTAATTGGAGTAACGTTTACCCTATAATAAATAAATTAATAAACTTCTTGACGTCGCGTCGTTCGAGTCTCAAATATCAAGTTTCTTTTTCACTATTCGCACGTTGCCTAATTTGGGCATATTTGTATTCGAAGTAGCCACTTTCCTTTTTTAACCTCCTCTAATGACTTCTCTCCCTAATTAATGGTGCTTGACAGTTGAGCAATGAGAAATTTCCGGAAAAATTCGTATTGGCTTTTATAACGAAAGAAAACTCGACTTTATCCAATACTTGTCTTAAGGAAAATGTGTAATACCATTTTCCAATAAATTAAGAATTATATTGACGTCACGCTTGATCAATTGCTTTATTATTATTTTTTATTCTAATAACACTGACTTTTGCACCATGGTTTTATCCTTTTTTCAGATGGAACTAACTAATGATTATGTTACAAAGTTGACAGTTGCTTAACCTTTATTCGCACTTTAAATAAGAGCTAAACAACATAGTTTATCCCTTTTCTTTTAATCTACAGAGTTATTTTGTTTATGGACTGAGAAGTCTTCACTATATTAAAAAGGTTTTATGCTGTATTCATGAGGAGAGATACCACCATCGAAGACTAATGTTTTATTTTATAAAATACGAGTCAGTTAGATATAGTTATTTGATTATTGAAAATAGACGAATTAATTTTCATAGTACCTATTCGGTTTCTTGAAAATAATAGTAGTTTTAACATAATATTAGGAAGTCAAGCGGTTCACATTACGTGGTGTAGTCACGACATTTATAAATTTTAGGAATGAGGTAGGTATTATATTTTTTCCTTTAAATTAAGTACCTACCTACAGCTGATGTACGAGGAATCAAATATGAAGTTTAATCAAAATTACTTGAAAATATGTCGTTGAATTATTTTTAAAGGTAGTTTTTATTTTTATTTTCTTCATTTCATATGTGGTTACAATTATCTTTAAATAATACAAATTTTATATATAAAAAACACATTTAAGTACGTAACGACTAACGTCATCTCCTTCCAATCCTTTAACAGCATGTAATGTTAAATTTAACGCTTAATTTGATTAATCGATTTCGTAAATGTGGTTAGTAAATTCAATAGTGATTGATATAACTAGACTCGCGACGAATTTCTAATAAATTTTTGTTTTTGTTTCATTGGTACGGCCGTCCCACTTAAGAACCAACTAATGATAGTTATTAATGTTACATTAATAGCGATGTAAATAACATTTTCTGTGATTTAATTACTTTAAAGTATCGAAAATAGATGACATTATTGATCTTTGTTAAATAGCAACAGCCCGAATGTCGCAAAAGCTTATATGATTTATTTGCCTGTCGCTCGCTGTAGCCGTCCCCCGCGGTTTCATCCGCATTCCGGACTAATATATATTCCTGGGTTAAAAAGTATTCTATGTTTTATTCTAGAATATGATCCAACTATGTGTCAAGTTTCATCAATATCCGTTCAGTAGTTTTTGCGTGAAAGAGTAAATACATTTCACATCCTAACAAACTTTCACATTAACATTTATAATAGTGGTAACATTATTTCTAGTATACATAAAGGAGGGATTAATATAGAGTATAAATCTCTTTCATGCTATTCCTCTACTTTTGGCTCCTTGCCTTCTGCAACCAGCTCACCCAGCGACTTAATTGACGGGAAGGTTAGCGTGGGTTCGATTCCTATTCAGACATTTGTGTGTATGAACAATTATGTTTGTCCTGAGTCTGGGTGTAATTATTTATTCAAGTATTATTTACAATTAAAAAAGTTATCATATATAACTTGTATCTAGTTTCCATAGCACAATCTCTGCTTGGATTGGGATCAGATAGCCGTGTGTAAAATAAAAATAAGTTCGACGGCTTATCTACTAAAAGTAATTTTTGCTTCAGACATCATTACCGCTGTTACGATATCTCCAACTACCATAGCAAGAATTAGTATTATTTTGTTACGTTTTAAATAGTTATACTATTTACTTAGTGTATTAATTTGTGTGATTTTCCTATTTCTACAATACAATTACATAAGTTATCAAAGCAAAACATGAAGGTACTACTCTGGATTGAATAGGAGGCATGGGAAGTGTTCAATCATCAACATGCCAATTCGTGGCTCATTGAAGCGAGTGGCTAACCTCGAACCAAATTAATTCCGCCATGGATTGCTTTGAGACCCCCTAAGAAACAAATTGAATGGCAGATGTTCTTGTTACATTAAGCTGTGTGTTGTGGTATAGACGAGGATATTTACTCCATGGTTGTGTTCAATGAGTGAACTTTAAAGCTAAAGAAAGATAAAAAAATATTTTGTTTCTTTCACTATACACAAATTAAAGTAAAAGACACAAGAACAATCAGCAAAAAAAATGCAATTTGTGTGTGAGTAGAAACAGGCTCAGGACTCAGTATAAAATTGTAGGAACTACCTGACACGATATTCTATCGGCACCTTTCAAGTATGAATAACGAACATTACAGCACAGAACAAATAAAAATGGTAGAAGGAGCCTACGTAAGCAATAGTCTCCAATGAAGTGAAGCAACGTGCACGAAGTTGTGTGCGTGTATGTTATCCCGCGCGACCCGCGTCGGACAGGAACGCGATCGGCTACCTTTTTCAAATTCGGCTTCCTTTGCTTTGTCTACCTTTTATATTTGGTCTGAGAATTAAAGTAATAAAATAAAATCAAAAAGTAGTGTGGGTAAGAGGGATTTTAAAATATATTTAATTTAAACTCGTTAGGTACATAGGTATTATAAAGTGGCCTAAGTCATACAAAAAAGAGACTATAAATTCCAAATACAGTTTGTCTTCAGGCTACTAGACTATGCAAGAATGATGTCCTTTGTATTCTCCGCTTATTGTAAAAAATATTTAACAGTCGATGTTCGTGAGCTTTACGTTCGTTATTAAGAATCTTAAATAATCTTGTATTCTTTGCTTTGAAGTATTCTTGGAGCTTATTTATGTGGAATATTTTGTAGTTATCAAACTTATATAATTTTTGACTTGGATATGATTTGTTTGGTTACATAAAGCTACTAAATTCTAGATCGATATATATTTCCTTGGTATCCTAGACTAGCTTTCGCCTCGTGAATTTTTTCCGCGATCAAAAGGGAATTATTTATATTCTAGAGCTAAGAAATGTGGTATGATCTAACTTTATGGCAAGTTTCAAACGAATCTATCAATAAAATGGATGAAGAGCTATTACTGCACGATTGAATAACAATCATCCACATAAATGTTTGAATTTATAAGTAGTATTATACTACTCCTACTATGGGGAAATTTTAGTGTTTGTTTGTCACCGCTCAGCTCAGAAATCTGGTACGTAGGAGATCTGGAATAACATGTTTTACACACTTTTTTTTCTCGGTATCCCAATACAATTTCGTATAGTTTCTAAGTTATCCAAAAAAATTACATTTAACTATGAAAATTCAAATTCATAAAGCCTTTTAATAGACTCTCCTATAGTTATCCTGCATAGTTACTTCACAATACAGGATGTTCACTTCTGTCAACTTGAAAACTAGATCGCCTCTAATCGCTTTAACAACTGTTCCACAGTGCCACAGTGTTGCATTGTCAGTTAATGCTGAATGACATTCCGTGTGGTGCGGCCGGAACGTTCAGTCTCTCTTTCCATGCTGTGACAGCTGTTCCGTCCACTCATAGCTGTGTTACGGTTAATATAAATGGTAAAGCAGTATAATTGTTTGGTTTATTTGAGATGTGTGTTAGATGACGTTTTCTGATATGTGGTTGTCTAGTCTTATTTGGTTCTACAGCTGTCATAGTGAGCTGCTGATAATGCTGTGATGTGAGGTGTAGATAATGTTACACTTTCATCTCTTTGATGTTAGTGTAATCAAGGTAGTGTTACCTTGATTGTCGTACTTTTGCTGTGTTAGGAATTATCAGGATTAAAAACATATTTGCATTTTTTTTCGCTGCGTGAATAATTTCTGCTTGTTGTTATGTTCAGTGATCACAACGATTGGACTGGTTCCTACGCTAACACGATGTACATATAAAATGTAAATCATTGTTGCAGGGGTAGATAATGTCGTGGTTTGTTAACATTATTGAGCATGGTATTAGAATGTTAAATTTACGATGCAAATGCAACCCCTATTGACCTAAGAATCTGTTTAACCTAGAATCCTGCTACACTGTTTTGTTTTACTATTGTAAATTAAACTTTATCGTCTGCAAGATAGCTAAATGCTCTAAATGTAATGCCTCAAATATCAGGGTATAAAAATAACCTTAAAAATACTGCTTTAAGTAAACATTTACTACAAGTAAATATCAGTACAGTATATTTTACATACCTTCCAAATAAGTAGTCAAAGAGCGATATATCATTTTATCAAAACGAATGTGAAATGTGAAGCATATCAAGCATACCTACTTCACAAAAATATCATGAATAATTTCATCTGCTATCAGAAACTAAAGTATAATTTGCGTCAACGTCACCCTTAATTTTACGCTTGGTTTCTCGAGTAGACTTGATGTTATTCTTATTTTCGTTTCAGTACAGTAAAAGCATTTTCAAGTAAAGTAGGTACGTGCCTACTAATTTACTAAAAGTTTACTCTTTTCTGTAGTGTTACCCGATAATTTGATAAATTGGGTGTGCCGTGCGTGCTTTTTGTTATTAGGCTACTTAGAAAATTGCCTCGTTATGTACTTTCTAAGTATTTTATACATTAAATATGTACTAGTACGTATTATTTCAAAGTTACATGTTATGTTGACATCAAAGATCTTATTATCTTGCGATCTACATAATATTCTTGATGTGGTCGATAAATTAGGCTAGGTTTAACATAGATTAACAAAATTTTACATTTATTACGTTATAATTTAGGTATTTATAATCCCTATTTTCAAATTCCTTTATTCAGTTTATGGACATAAGCCTATTATGAAAGTCTCCAAAGTTACCTAGTTTGTTAGCAAGACATTGAAAAGAACCGGCAAGAAAAGGGTAACATTTTTATATATTATTTGATCATCTTTGTTGTCTATGTGTGATCATTTTGTAATAAATTACAGTTAAAATTTCTACGTTGTTTGAT
Source organism: Ochropacha duplaris (assembly GCA_951361185.1). Lineage (NCBI taxonomy): Eukaryota > Metazoa > Arthropoda > Insecta > Lepidoptera > Drepanidae > Ochropacha > Ochropacha duplaris. The sequence goes on along the minus strand of OX592704.1, from coordinate 2,455,384 downwards.
TATGATATTATAAAATAAAATGACGACATGGTATCCCTGCCGAAGCAATTTTCACAATGATTATAGTTATATAGCAGTAGGGTAGGGACGGGCACTTACGTAACGCCATAGGAATAAAGTGACGGAAGCATTTAGACTAGTTTACGATGAGTATTGTGCCGTTGTATTAGTTACCCCCCGGGCTGTATACACCTATATGCCTGTTATATAGGCTATATTGCTTTAGGTCTGTATTAACCTATTTACTTTTAGTTGTACTTAACTTAGGAGTAGGTAATCTTGATTTTCTAATGGAGAAATGGACGCTGTTGTTTCCATTAAATTTTGTATTGGATAAAGGATAGTCGAATTCGGTGTTACAATTTATTTAAACAGATTCAAAGGTTTTTAATAAATGTAATTTTGATGAACTAAAATAAGTTTGTTAGTGAAACGTATAAAAGTTGAAAAATAGCGGCATATTTCCGACTATTTATTTTCATCAACTGAAATTAGAATGTTGAAATATAGTGTTGTGTTTCCGACTTTGAGTTCTGATGCGGTGTTAATTTCATACGTACTAGTTTATGTTTCGCAAAGGTAAAACAAAAATATATTAATTTATCACGAAGCCCTTTATATTTAATCTGCAAAGATGCATCCCATTAGAATAGTTTTAGAATAGTTTTTTATTTTACAGTATTATAATAAAATTCTAAAAGTATTACATGTTCATACTAAAATTATTTAAATATACTGCCAAAAAAAGGCAACCGCTCAGCAATATAGTTGCGGAATAAACCGACAACGCTGATTAGCAGCGGCAACCTTAGTTGACGTTTGGACGCCCCTGTGCCAATATGGATGCACCTCAAACCGCTTAAAATATAATTAAATTAAATTGGTGTTTTTATCATTAGGAAAATATTAAGAATAATTGACCACTTGTATAATAATTGTGTTTTGTGCTAAAATTCGATTCAATACACCGCCACTACAAATTCTGAAATATTACAATGGCGAAATTAAAAAGATGAAACTAAAATTTTATATCTCGATTTAAAGCTTGACACAGTTTGACAGTCACGAAGTGGTGGTGGTAAATTGTTCCAACATTTGGTGGCGGCGTAGCGAAAACTGCCTTTAAAAGTTGCTGATCTGTGATGTGGAATCAAAAGTATGTACTTTGATGCACGTGTACTAAATGGATTATGATCATATGCCCATTTGATTTTATCATACAAGTATTTTGGGGACTGACTCTTTATGACACCAAAGAGGAGGCTTGCAAGGTGAAAATCTCTACGATATGACATTTTTAGAACTTTAGCATTATTCAAATAGGGAGTTACATGCGTTCTAGGTGGGATATTAAAACAAAAGCGAGCACAGGCATTCTGCACACGTTTTATGAGTTTCACACTACGGGCTAGCAGTCGAGGGCCAAAAACAGTATCCGCATAGTTAAATTTTGTTTTTATTCAGTGTTGTAAATTACTTATATAAAATAATATAATTATAATTAAACAAATATTTTGTATGCCAGTAATTGGTGAAACATGCTGCACCATAATTATTGTACTCCACCAATTTAAACCATGTTTCAGACAAATAAAATCATTTCATTTAAATTTAGACAAAATCAGAGCGTCACATTACTTAACCCGTAAATCTGTGCTCAGAAAGTTACGAACACGGTACAGCAGCTTAAGCCTGTAGAAACACTGTTGCACTGTCTGAAGCACATGATCTTCGAAACGTAATTTGTTATCCATATACAAACCCAGGTTGCGTGCCCCATCGACACACTCAATTGATTCGTTCAAGATAGTAACAGTGGGGTCATAATCCAGTATTTTGCGAGACTGAATTTTAGAACCAAGAATTAAAAAAATAGATTTATTGGGGTTCAAAACTAGTGATTTATTTGTAGACCAAAGTGCAATGCGATCCAAATCCTGACGCAAATTTTTCACAGCGGTCAGTGTATCTTTTGGACGAAATGAAATGTCAGCACTGTAGATGATAAAAAGCAAGGGACCTAGTATTGAGCCTTGGGGTACACCGCGTGTGACAGGGCTAGGAGAAGACCGCAAATATGAACCATCTTTTTTTTTTTTTCAATTCTACTATTTGTGTGCGTCTAGACAGATAACTCTGGAACCATTTCACAGAATTTAACTCAAGCCCATAGTAGAAAAGCTTGGAGAGAAGTAATTCTATGTTTATTGAGTCAAATGCTCGCGAAAAGTCAAGTAGTGCTAGGATAGTACCCTCTCCATTATCCTGAGCCGTAAGTATATTATCCACTACGTCTATCAATGCAGTGGCAGTACTTCTTCCCTTTCTGAATCCGGACTGCTTATCGGGAAGCATATTATTATATCTTTCAAAATAAGCTGTCAACTGCGCGCAGACAATTCTCTCCAGCACTTTAGAAATACAGGGCAAAATGCTAATCGGCCGTAGATCTTTAAATTCAACTACATTTGTTGTCTTTGGAATTGGCCTAACTATCGCAACCTTCCAGCTCTCAGGGAAGATATTCGTTTTTATAGAGGTATTTACTATGGAAGTAATAATGCCAAGAGTACGCGGAAGTGTTAAAAGAAGCATGTCAAGTGAAATGCCATCAACACCTTGAGCATTTGATTTGAGACTTTGAATAGTTTTTAAAACATAATCTTCACTGACAGCTCGAGACAAAAGTTGAAAGGGCCAAACCGGTGAGACTCATAATATGTCCTATCTAAAGTAGAGGTAACATTGTTTCCCGGGTCATCCAGAAAATGTGCATTTATCCTGTCTGGGTCATTGAAATTATCGGACAAATCAGCATGATTTTTGTGATCCGTAATTGATCGCTTAAGGTTTCTTCATAGAGTACTGCTGTTTTTAATATTTGCATTTATTTCATTTTCAAAATAAGCTCGTTTCTCACTGAACAGCGCTGATGAAACGATGGCCTTGAAGTCTTTATAATATTTTTTATGACTTTCCAACATAGACTTGCAATATCTAGTGTGTGCTGAATCACGAAGTTTCATCATTTCCCTAATGTTATAAGTGATCCAGGGATATGTACGCTCTTTTATACAAGCAGTTTTAATTGGAGCATGATGGTCGAAGGCGAGAAGTAATAAATTATTAAATGCTAAAACCATGTCATTAACATCATCCAGAGCAAGTAGGTATGCATTCCCGTTCAAAAGAATGAATGCTTGCATTAAACGATGCAGGGTCGATATTTTTAAGTTGTCTATAAGTGAAATATTTTGAAACGGGTTTATCCTTATGTAGATCGAGCAAACATGATACAAACGAATGCCCACCAAGTTCCTTAATATGATCTACATTAACTTGGCGTATACGTATATCTGAACAAATGAGATCTATTATAGTCTCAGTATCACGTGACGATTACGTACCTACATTAAATTCCAAACAAAACTGAATTCGACCGTCCGATGGTCGATGATAAAATATCTACCTGACTGTTCAGGACGTAAATAACAAATAAAATTGAGTGTTTTTTTTTTCTTTTTACTATGAATTGCAATAAAATATCAAATATGAATATTAAATTTCGAAATCTGGTCAATATCCAGCAATTTATTTATCAAAATTCCGCGCGCAAATATTGTTACAATGCACGAGTACGCTGTTAATAAATTAAAAATAAAATTGCCCGTCGATTTTCCTGGTGTCCACTATTGTATCCAAAACATGATTGGATTGGAGCTTTGTTGAATCAATTGGATCACATACGATTAAAACAGCCTTATAATTCCAACTGTTCTGTAATTCATAAATCTAATAAATTTTGGCAAACTGTATTTTTCAGTTTTCTACATGTCTAAGAACTCGGACTTATAAAATACAATATTTTGATATGAAATCCTTGCTTAAAACATTTATTATGAAGCTTGTATCTAACGCACAAACATCCTGTAAGTTGTCAGTAAAAGACTGCCGCGTCTTCAAAGGGCAGTAATGAAATAAGTTCACTACGGTTTGCCTTCAACCAAAAACGCGTAATTTCTCACTCGTTTCGCGGTTCAAGTTACTTTCACACGGAACTTACAAAGAATGCCGCATTATGGAAGTAGGTTTAAAAGGAGCGGCGCTCGATGGAACATCTCCTATTTTTAGTCTTTGACTCCACTCCCGTAATGAAAAGACTTATTTCATTAGTTGCTTGTACTTAATATTCGGTAGATGGTTTTAATCTTATTAAAGTAAGGTACGGCTCGCTTTTGTATTTTGTGTAAGCGTATTAATTTACAAAGTTTGTTGTTCAGTACATGGGTGTATAAGCTTTGTTTACGCTGCTTAAACTCTATAATGTACATAGTAAGTCAATAAATGATTTAAGATTGAACTTCTTGAAGAATCAAAACTCAAATCAAGTCTCAAGAGTAGAATTAATAATTAAAAAACCTTGTCCTAGTGCCAACTATAAAGAAGACGTGACTCAAAATAAGAATTGAGTGAATAGTTGATTTACGTACGACCATTTAATTTTATCTGGTTGAGTTTATGCAACCCCCGAGATAAAATATCCTCAATAAACTCGAAATTAATAAAGCAATTAAAAAGAAACGCAACAATACCGCACGTTCATCTGGAAGGGGCTTAAGGGCGCGCTTTCGACTTCATTTTGTATCGCTGACGTTTCCGATCCAGCGCGCAATCAGCGCCCAACCGGGAGTTATTGCCAACGTTCAAAGACAAACATAATAATTTGTTTCTGCTACGTGTTAACACCGCCTATAAAAGTCTTTGTAGATTTTCATAGCGTTGCGATTTCTACGCGTTTGAATACTTGTAAAACTTATTGCTTTCTCCCGCGCTTTGATAAACGTGACAGACATGATAAATTTGTTTTCGCTTTTGAAATTCGAGTGCGGTCATTCTCATATAATTTGATAATTTATATTCAATTTTGATTTACAACTTCTGTTAATTAACGAAACGCTGTTTACTGAATGTCAAACACATAAATCATATATCAAACTGCCCAAACCTATTTGCCTTCAATACGGCAGCTAACAGTGCATGTTCACCGCTTTAGGTGGTTGTTTATCGTTATACGCGTATATCAGCGGGGTTTCCATCTCATTTAGTGGGACTCGCCGACACTGCCCGAGTTGAATAAACCCGAATTAGTAGCCGAGCCTCGTCACCGCGCCCGATCCTATCGGCGCAATGAGATATGAAATGAAACTCACTGGCCGCGATATAAACAGGATTACTCGATCACCGACTCGGCCGACCTGAAACACCGGCCGAGGCGGGGGCTTCGGCCCCGGATCGGAGTGCTTCTTGTCAAAATATTTTTAAAGGTATCACGTGCGGTCACGAAGCCTTGTCTCGGTTCGCCCGGGGCGCCGACGTCAAAGGAGATTAGGTTCGTTTACACATTGTCACCCGACACTGCCCTCCCCTCTTCGTCGTCCTCGCCCCGTGGCGACCTCGCCGACCACACGCTCGGATTACGCGACCCCGACACACTAAACCCCGTCCACCCCGAGACGTGTCAACTCGCTATCTGAACGGACACTTCCGCAGGATCGGCGCGCTCTTCCGACAGTGTTTATGGCTAGCGGCCGATATTGTAAATAGTGTTATCGAGAAGCAAGCGAAGATGGCTTGGGGATACTGGTCGGCGTCGTCGGTGATGCCGGACCGCGGTCGGAGTCCACGGCGGGCGGGCACATCGGCGGTGCACGCGCACCCCAACCCACCGACCGCCAGGGAAGTGATGGAGGCGCATGACGAGAGCATCATACATACGGCATCGACGTCTCGAGACAGTCGCGACCACTCGGCGTCGCCTCACTCCTCATCGAATGGTGGTCACTCGCACCACCAGCACGAGGTGCGTCACGCGGTTCCGGCTAGCGCCCTCTTCGGTGAAAGTTACGGGGAGTTATCCCGAAGGCCATCTCTGGATCTAGGGTCAGTGCGTAGTGCTTTGGCGTCGTGTTCGGGTGGTGGGACATTGAGTGCGGGTTCGACGTTGACCCGCGGGGGTACGCTGGCGGACTACCTGCCGCCGACGCCGTGTCCGCACCACCACCGCGTGTACGTGGACCACCACAAGCACTACGAGCAGCCGATACAGCCGGTGCACGTAGGCGTGGGCCACCACTCGCATTCGCACGCCTCCAGTCGGCACCACACGGACGATGAGGATGACCTTGAACCAGCCTATGCTACCGGTACGTATATCTATGTAGATTCAATCTAGATATATGGTCTTAACATTTTTGCTCTACGCTGTTTCTAGTACCTACCTAAAGCTCAATATCTAAAGCTAAGAAATATTTATTACAGCCTCATCAATTCGAAAGTTAGTTATTAATTTACCAGTACCGACTTATTGTTTTACATTAATTATAAAAGTTTTACGTCTTATTTCGTTAATGTATTTGTAGCTCTCATGGTGACCTACTTTTAGTGAGGGCATTCATCGCGGAGTGTAGTGTTGCCAACTTCACACACATAATACGGCCGACAAAATTAATAGTCTGGGGGAAAACAAACATTTCTATAATTTATTTATTTAGTTTATTAAATTGTGTAGGTTTTTTTTTTATATTCGATAGGCTTGTGTTTGACCACAATCTCAACATGGTAAGTGATGATGTGGCCGAAGATGGTAAGCACACAAAGCCTAGATGGGAAACTGGCTATCAAGTGCAGCTGTCGGAACACACCGATAGGTGTTTGGCGACAGATTTTCAACTTGAGGGTGGTAGCCAGCCAGTCGGGTACTACAAAGTACCCTACTACCGTGCTATGGTTTCCTCACGATGTTTTCCTTCACCCAAAGCTCATTAGGTAGGTATCACTTTTCATTTATGAAATTTTGTATTATTTATTATCTCTGATTATTTTAGTAGAAAAATAATTATAAAGTTTCCTCTACAAATTACGTTACTTTCATCATAATCACAATGCATCAAGTCTATTACAAACATAAGTTTCTCCTATTACTATACCATTTTAACCTACTCATCATATTTGACTATTTATAACTTCACGCAATAATAATATATCTACCAAAACATCATTTGCAAGTCAAAGCTGGCAACACAGTCTCGTCGGGGCATTCACGGCGCGTTTTCATTTAGTGCCTAATGTAGCATGGCTGCTACCCGCGCTCCTAACGACCGAATCCCAACACGACAACTTTGACTTCGTTCTTTGCTGATCTTAATCAGCCTGATGCGGTATAATAGTGCACAGCTTGCTCTCATCTATACACTTCATGTAAGAGATATTTTGTTGGAGATTATATTTGTATTTTGCGAGAGTCTTCTACATTTTATATAGGTACTAATTCATATTGTAGATAATTATACCGGGTCTAATCGCGCACAGGATATTATCAAAATAATCTTACTTCTTACTAATATTATAAATGTGAAAGTTTGGATGGATGGATGGATGTTTGTTACTGATTTACGCCAGAACGGCTGAATAGATCTGGATGAAATTTGGCATGGAGATAGATTATAGTCAGGAATAGCTCAGGCAACTTTTTATCCCGGAAAAAGATAAGATCCCTCGGGAACGCGGGTGAAACCGCGCGGTACAGCCAGTTATATATATTTTATTATCATATACATTAATCTATATATTATAATATAATATAGGTACTAATTTAAGGTTTGTTTGCCCCCTACAAATAAATCTTACTAATAAGTAATCTTTAGAACTTAATGTATAACATAGGGTACGATAAAGAGCATAGGTACATTAATACCGTGATTGCAATATGGCCTTATTCATAACAAACTCGACGGTGTTTAGTAAGTGTTTAGCCGATTCTAAATTCAAATTCTCTATAGAAAATTCGAATTAAGAATCTGCTATGCAGTTGCTGAACATCAAATATTTATGCATAAGGCCAGTAGTCTTTGTAAATCACTACTTCAAAAGTATTGAAATAAAGTATTTTCTGATTCTCTCCGATATTATTTAAAGTTGAAAAAGCAGTTATTAGCCGATTTTTATGTTCACAACTGTCTTGAACATTTCCATTTTGGACTAGACCTGTACGAGTAGCTGTCATCATTAGAGCAGGCTTGTGTCCTACGGGCGATGATATATATTTTAAGTGATTATGAGAATTTCTTCTGTATGCTATGTGAGGTTTCCTTAGCACAAGCTGTGCTTAGTTTGTGACCTGCTAGTCATGTATGAAAAATGTCCGATTATATTATTTGTAACACAAGTAGACCATATACATGTTTTCTGCAGTAGATATATAGGTATTTCCTCGTTAAGATGTGGTCGTACCTATCCCTTACACGATATATTGTTATATGTAACTAGTCGATGAACATTGAGATGAAGGAACTGAAAACAAATGAATGCTATTAAATAAATTTCAAACACAAAACTATGATACATTTGCAAAGAGATACGAATGAATGAATGAATGAAACGTCGAGAATGCTTTGCAGCGAATATAATTATGCGTCCCATTCACCTGGCGACGAATGTAACTTAACAAACCTGACCTACATTGAGAACGGGTTCGTCTATTCACTCGTTCTTTCATTCTACGCACATACCTACATATAATGTTTTATTTTTACTACGTTTGGTACAATCAGTTTCAAAAGAAGATTATCACTGTAGTACCGTGCTACATTACGTAATTTACAGTTTTCATACAGCTTATCAAAATAATGTCCCATCTAGGCTTTGTGTGCTTACCATCTTCGGCCACATCATCACTTACCATGGTGAGATTGTGGTCAAACACAAGCCTATCCAAAAAAAAATTTTAAAAAAAATGTCACAAAATTGCCGAGTTGAGTTAATAAAAGATGGGTCAAAAAGATTTATAAGTTCTGTCTCCTAAAAGCGTTTGGTGCGCTCGCCTCACATTTGTATAATTGCTATTATTACGAAGTCGTGTTATAAATATAAAAATAAACCATTAGCAAGTCTATGGCGTGTTTGCAGCCATTCCCTGATGGGGGCGATCTTTATGTGTTTAATTAACATAAGCAGTTGTTCACCGCCCGTATTACTTATCAACAGTATAGTGTTGCCCTCGCTATTTATTCACGTTATCATAACAACAATATAACAACACATATTAGTGGTTTGAAATAAACACAAAATTTAAAGTCTTACATTTAGGATCGGTTTGATTTTCACTGGGAAACGTCCGAAAGATCAAGTTCATTTAACCATACCTACCTTCGTCACGGCATTACATCGATACCTTCCACTTAAAGTCTGACAGGTTAAATAACTTCGGTAAGAATTAAAAAACCATGATTTTCAGAGTACGTATCATCAATCTACCTACCGTTAGGTTTGGAAAATATGTTGTTTATTTGTTGAATCTCTAGCTTTTTGCTCTCTAATTTGCAAATTACTCCCGAAGGAAAATATCATGGAAATGAACGGTCCACTTAAAATAAAAATAACGAGTTGAAGAGTAATTACTATTTCCGGCAATAAACGTCCAACTGATTGAACCCAGGGTGAAATTGCACATTCAATTGCGAACCTTTTTACTTTCTACCAAAGTTGAAATTTGATGTAGCTTCATGTAAAAGAGTAAGTCCGGAAAATGTAATTTGAAACTTATGGGTCAGTTTGTACGGTGCAGTTTCCTGGAAAAACATATTGAAAGTTTTTGAATTTATAGTATGTATGTAAGTATATAATCTGGTATCATTATTTGGGTAGATAGAAAGTATATGTACTTACATAAAGTCGTTTTAAAATATTGGCAACCTTTTTCGATCATATCTTACTATTGGGACACTTAAGTTAATTTTATATCTGTACTTTGTACGTATCTCAATAATGTATTCGTTTAACTGAAGAAAACCACTAAATATATAGATACAAGAGCTCAAAGGGAATGCTTATTTGTAATAGAAACTTCCAGCAACCGGTTTGCCTACCCAACGCGCTTTCTTAGAGAAATGAACTAAAATTGACTTTCTTACTTGTGTCTGAGAGTTCATTAATATGATTTACACGTGTCGGTAAAGGCACGTGCCGGATCATTTATGTATCTCGCGTCTACCGTATAAACTACTATGACCGTATTTATCAAAGAAAAAGATACAAGCTAGTTTATACGAAAGTACTTTGTGTGTGTGTGTGCTTAGATTGCATTTTGTAGTTTCCCTGCGTCGATTATGCTTATGTTAAATAGAAGACTAGCTAGGCGCGTAAAAAATAGGTTTTTGTAAGCTAAGTAAGTGATGAGGTTAGTACACAAAACTTAGAAGGGAACTGGCCCCCAAGTATACCTCAAAAGTACCTTGCCTTTTAAGGCGATGATAGCTCAGTGGTAAGTGACGTCGAATACCGCGACGAAGGTCGTGGGTTCGAATCCTACAATGAGCTTGAGCTTTCGGTGAAGGAAAACATCGTGAGGAAACCATAGCACGGTGGTAGGGTACTTTGTACCCGACTGGCTGGCTACCACCCTCAAGTTGAAAACCTGTCGCCAAGCACCTATCGGTGTGTTCCGACAGCTGCACTTGAGAGCCAGTTCCCATCTAGGCTTTGTGTGCTTACCACCTTCGGCCACATCATCACTTACCATGGTGAGATTGTGGTCAAACACAAGCTTATCCAGAATAAAAAAGCTTTAAACTCTGAGCTGTTATGGCCCTGAAATCGGACTCCACAGAAAAAAAATCAACACAATCAAGTGCTTTCGAGTAACTCAAAACGTCTCATTTAACATTCCCACAACCGTTCGCCATCAAAAACTTGTTATATGATAATTTGAAATTCATCCCCATTTCACCCATCTCAGTACCCTGATACTTCACCGTCTAATTTAATCCATCAAGTAGGAAAGTAAGGAACGATTCATCTAAACGAGTTACACAACTCCCAGGTAACTGGGGGATAATCTTGGAAACTTTATTCCGTATTCTGAAGGTAGTGTGCCATTCGTTAGAACCGACCCGACCTTGGGTGCTCCGCCCTGACCTCTGTACAGGGTTGCCGCGCGTTAATTTAATTTAACAATTATTTCGGACGGTATATAATTTTATGAGAGTTAAGGAGTGGTTATGGGATATATAAAGTAATTGGTGTTTATTAAAAGGTTGCAGTCTCAAAAATAAAAGAGTGAAGCGCCACGACTCAGCTACTAAATAACGCTGTTAAAAATATGCAAATGTTCTAGTATCAGCCCTTGATCGTTATAATTCTGGTAGTATGCCTCGTGTGTGCTCTCCAGGAAGAGGTTTATTTCTATAATAACATTTGGGGTGGTACTGAAACATTTGTAATAAAATTTTATTTCTTTTCCAATAAGTATACCCGACCCGACCTATGAGCTAGCCACCGCGATAATGTTTTTTTTTACCGACTTGAACTAACCGACGCAAAGGTCTTGGAAGCGATCAGCTTAGCAACAAATATGGCAATTTAAGAAAAAAATTGTTTTCTGGGACTACTCCAAGTTACCTTCAACATGTTACTCCTTAAACCACTACAACAAAAACAGCAAAGGAAAGTTGGCTAAACGTTTTCACGTTTCCAATTCGTATTCACCGTAATCTGTAAAGAGCCTTACCCAAAATCCACTCGTTTAATCCCCCGGTGGGCTGCCGCTGTGATTTTTCACAATTAACGGATTATAATTAGAGAGGCGGCCACGTCGCGTCTTTACGAGCCAATCCCACCGCCTCACTCCCCCGAGTCAACGTGAACTGAATTTACAACAATACCACGCTGGAGTGTACCTGCGTTTTACATTTTTCCTTCCCCAAATAAAGGCTGGATTATCCGGCCCTTCTTTTTTTATAATAAAAACCACCGCAAAATTCTCTATGGTACTCCTGGCTGAGGATCGTTTTCGTAATATTTCGCTCTCGCAGTTCATAATGGCATTCATGTGAGTTGGAAGTAGAAGAATTTTTAAAAGCATATTTTACAGCTCCACCATACATTTGTTCATAATTATGGTCAGAATTATATTTGGAAAAGTAGGAGCATTTCAGTGTAGTGGCTTAATAATATGGTGTCATAACTTTTTTCTTTGGGAAAATCGTAAGATCCCAGGTAAATAAAGAAGAGAACTTACTCGTACACCGCAGTTGATACACTAAATCTTGTTTTTTTGTTTTCTTCTGCAGACCGCTAACTGATACATACATAGAGTTCCTTTAAAGGCTTATTACTTTATCAAATTGCCTCTTTTCATGGACCAAAATCCGCTGACCTTTACGTTACCCTAAAAAGATTTCCCGTGGTATTCAATACAAGCGAGACAGATTAAAAAAACATTTTCCCCAACTACTCAATAATAACATTCGACCTTTGCCGATAATCTTCACCGACCAAATAGCGATGTCGAAGAATTTCCAATGATAATATTTTCTCTTGAGATGGGAGTTCGGAGGGCTCTAGCCGTGAGAGTGCCACCTTACAATTTGCATATCCCAACCTACTCGATGCGGCGAAGGTTTTCCACGGGCGTTGAAAATTTTTATGTCGACAATGCTGAAGTGATGTCGCGGGAATAAGATTTACCTACATGACATTTTTGCTCAGTGGCTTGTCGTGTGACGGGGGACATAGAGTATGGCTGATGAATACAAAGTTCCTACGTGTTTGTTAATTATGACAAAACCGTTGCTTTTCTAAAATAATACTTAACAAAATGGTACGTATATTAATAAACCTTTTAACAAGATAAAGCTAAAATTTACTATAAAACATTGTTGGTATCTGCGAAAATTCAGCCAACTAGGTTAGGTTAGGTAAAGATAAATTTTCTATACTACTCTATGAGCGAATACCTCAGTGTAAATAAATAAAGTGTCTCATCCACATAGACGAAGGCGCTCGAGTCGGCGATGTGCACCGATAACAAGGTATCGGTGAGGCCGACATCGGACGTCGGGACACAACAAATTACCCGCCTATTAGACACGGGTTACGTCCGCAATATGTAAACCGAGAGCATCCCTTGGTGTTTGGTGGAAGTTATAAACATTTGAACATCTTTTAAGAACACAAAAAAAAAATAGCAACAACATTTGAATTAAAAAACGAAAAACAATAGTGTCAGATAGTCCAAAAATATTTAAAAAAATGTTACTTTGCTGAGATTCTTTTTAGTTGAAGGCTGACTCCGAACCAGTAGTACTTCTGAAATACGCCCTTCATAAAAGCAATTTTTTTTATGTAAAAATCTGTGTGCAGTTTGATTATCTGTTTTCCAGGATCACCTAAGATTTTTTACTTTACATCTCATTAGCGATTCTGTAATCCATCTCGTACATCTGTCTCATAAAAAACGATGTTGTAAAGATCATCAGTCAGAGCTCGTTCATGAGAGTAAAAATCCTAAAATGCTACCTCCCCAAACTTTCTCCCCTCGCACTCTGAAGCCCCACGAATTATCTATACGTATTTAGGCTAGCCGGGCGTTATTAAGGATTGACGGATATGACGCGCTACGAACAAGGGTGCGGTAATCTACGGTGTTATCAGTCTCGTGGACCCAACCCGGCCAAGGGTTATGGCTCTGATGCTCTGATAACTGATTAATTTTGGAGTTCTTAATTATTACACTGGTATGTATGATTTCATCACTTTTATTATGGATTAGAAAAACTGCTCCAGTTGTTTAGTTTGGGTATTTTTTACCATAAGCAAAATATTGTAAAGTGGATCCATGCTTCTCACAAGTAGTGTTCTATTCTTCAAAACCTGTTAATTTTAATGTGGAATATTTTAATTAGGCGGTGTTTATAAGATATCTTATCATAATTGGCATCCTTCAAAACCTTGATAGCAAAGGTTTTCAATATATTTTGCCATGACTCTTTCAGTTCATTGATTTCTGAACTAAATCTCTATGCCACGTCACGTCACGTCAAAAGTATGAGTATTTATTATCCTTTGTTGCAGCTATGTTGTGTGCAGTAACATGTATCTAACGAACTGTCAGTGCACTCTGGATATTGCGTTTGTTGAAGAAAATACAATTTAGGTTTTTTTACGGAAGTTATTTTTTTTCTGTTACCGAAATATTTACAGCTATTAGGTACAAAAGTAAAACTTATTTTGTCTATATATCAGTTTTAGTAGGTATCTTATTATCAAATTCCTCGGGAGCACGGGCGAAACTGCGGGGGGGCTACCTTTTATTTTTTTTTCGTGGGGAAAGGGATGGATGGATTTCATGGATACCCGGCCGCTCGAGGGGGGCAGCTGGCCGGGTTATGTCAGACTCCTACTGACTAAAACCCCACTGTGTTTCAACATACTCTTTCATGCAAAACCTGTTGAACGGATTTTGATGAACTTTGGCACACAGATAGATAATAACCTGGAATAAAACATAGGGTACTTTTTAGCCCGAGAGTAAAAAAGATATCTCCAGAACGCGGGTGAAGCTGCGGGGGACAGCTAGTTTTATTATAATTTTTCCTGCTTCTATTCAAGCTTTTAAAATAATTACAAAAATATCAATTTTAGTAACTAGTGTTTTTCTAGTATTATATCGTATTATTGTTTCTGTTCTAAATTGTTTTAAATAAAATAAATTATTGGAAATCAATCCTGATTTTTAATTATGCAAGTATGTGATCCTTGCAAAAAGTTTCCAATGCTTTCACGACTAAGCACCCTGTCGATTTTGATAAAGCTTCCCAGCTTGGACCCGAAAATGGCTTCAATTTAATTCGGGGAGGCGGTTCAGCCCGCAGTAGACATGTTTTACTCCATTTTTTTCCTTCTTCTAAAAAGCTTGGCTATGATCGATGTAACAATCGGGTAGTTTTTGATGGATATTTATCACGATTTCCTACAATCGATCACTCTTACCAAGCTCAATTCTACTTTGGGACTTGTGAAGCTGATACTTAGACAACACTTCTTGTTAGATAATATCAAATGTTATAATGTAACCATATTACGTGTATGAAATATATTGTCCTTAATATTCAAATAAAAGTTCAAAATCACCATCATTGCAGATATAATAATGCAGTAGCATACCAATGCCAAAAACCTTGGCAAAGTCATACGTTAAACATACATAGAGAGGCGACGCGGACGCGGCTCGCGCCAAACGTTACCTTAAATATTGGAGAGGGTGTCGGAAAACTCGAGCCCTTTCCACCGTTCCACCAGTGCCAGTAGGTACTGAACCTAATCTCCGTGGGAGCACGTTAAAAATAAACGAGTTCGAGGTAACAAACGAAACAAAAACCTGGGAAAAGTTTTGCGATGCGGGGTGTGCCGAGAGACAATGGAAAGGTAACGTCGATCTTAATTTTTGTGAAGCGTGTGACATTTGTTTGTTTGCGAACTATATCTTTGTGGATTATGAATTTATGATGTTCTTATTTTGAAAATGTGCCGAAAAATACACATATACGAGTCGCAGACTCGCTCTATAATTTATTTCTTACACAGTAATAAAATGTTTGTGAAACGTTAATTTAAATCTGTTAACGTTAAAAGCAGACAGTAAAGAACGATTACCACCGAAACCTTTTTAAATATTCATGTGGATTGATGCTACTTTTGTCAAGAAGTGATTTATTAATTTGTGTTAAAAGTCCAAGCTGACTGGCTGACTGACTCACTGACTGACTATCAACGCACAGCTGAAACCACTGAACGGATTGCGTTGAAATTTGGCACACAGATAGGTATTATGACGTAGGGTAAGAAAGGATTTTCCAAAATTCACCCCCCAAGGGGATGAAACGGGGGTCCAAAGTTTGTATGAAACTCTGTCATTTTAGCATTTAGCCTCTAAATGTTAAATAATAAAAAACGTGTTTAAGGATTTTTTGAATTTCAACCCTTTAAAGGGGTAAAAAGGGGGTTAAGGTTTGTATGAAAACAAATTGTTTATTATCAGAATTACTCAAAATTTAGTATTTATGCTCTTCAATCAAATTAAAGATACAATAGTACGGATTTTTTGAATTTCAACCCTTAAAGGGGGGGGGGGGGTAAAAAGGGGTGGTAAAGTTTGTATGAAAAATAAATTGTTTATCATCAAAATTACTTGAAATTTAGTAGGTATTTATGCTCTTCAATCAAATTAAAGAAACACGTATTTAAGGATTGTACACGTAGTTAAAGTTTGTATGAAAATTGTTTACTATCAGAATTACCAAAATTTTTGTATTTATGCTCTTCAATCAAATTAAAGATACAAATGTACGGATTTCTTTTTATTTCAACCCTTAAAGGGGTAAAAAGGGGCGTTAAAGCTTGTATGAAAAATAAATTGTTAAATTACTCAAAAAATGTATTTATGCTCTTCAAAAAAATCAAAGAAACACGCGTTTAAGATTTTTTTTAATTTCAACCCTTAAAGGGGTGTTAAAGTTTGTATGAAAAACATTTTTTTTATTATCAATTTAGTATTTATGCTCTTCAATAAAATCAAAGAAATAGGTATTTAAGGATTATTTGAATTTCACCCTTTAAAGGGGTAAACACGGGGGTTAAAGTCTGTATGAAAAATAAATTGTTTATCATCAAAATTATTAGAAATTTAGTATTTATGGTCTTCAATAAAATCAAAGAAACACACCCCTAAAGGGGTAAAAAGGGATGTTAAAGTTTGTATGAAAAATGAATTGTTTATTATCGAAATGTCTTGATATTTAGTAAGTATTTATGCTCTTCAATGACATTAAAGAAACATTTATTTAAGGATTTTTTTAATCACCCTTAAATTTTACACCCCTTTGTACTAGGGGTGTAAAATTTTGTATGAAAAGCAAATTGTTTATTATCAGAATTACTCAAAATTATGTATTTATGCTCTTCAATAAAATCAAAAAATAAGTATTTAAGGATTTTTTCAAATTCACCCCGTTAAAATTTGTATGAAAAATAAAAAAGCAATTTTTGGATAATTTGAAATATCCTGCCGGAACTGGAAAAACTAACCAGCCAAAATCGTGTAGTCCACGTAAGCGAAGCTGCGGGCGGAAAGCTAGTTATATTATAAACATTGTCTTTTGAAGTTTATTTTACTAGCTGTCCCCCGCGATTTTACCCGCGTTCCCGAGGGATCTTATCTTTCCCCCGAGATAAAAAGTGTTTTGTGTTATTATTCAAGGACTATGACCTATGATTTTGACCTATCCGTGTGCCAAGTTTCATCAAAATCCGTTCGGCCGTGTTTGCGTGATTGAGTAACAAACATAGAAAATTTTATCATCATCATATCAGCTGAAAGACGTCCATTGCTTTTCGAACTTTCACATTTATAATATCCCGGAGTATGGATAGAAATCACATTGAAATGAAGACAATCTGTTATTATTAAAACATCAAATCTTTGCTTATTAAAAACTTCTTAATTTTATCTGCAAGCAAATTCTGACTTCATAATATTGATGTGCCACTCGCTCAGAAAGTCGTCGAATCGTAAGACAATAGTGTCGTCGGGATCCCTCGGTTTTTGTTCGTTACCACAAAACAAATACCAAAATTATTGGTCGGACAAAGCTAACCGAGACGGCTGATTAATAGGACAAACAGTATACATACAGCTATGTATTTAAAAAGATGTTGTCGACCTAGTTCTCACTTTCGAGTGTGATGAGAAAGGATCTTTTGTTTTACCAATATGATACTTGATAAAATATATTTTGATCTCTTTTCCTATTGATAAAAGTGTCGGGATAAAATATTGTTCGTGGCATCTGGATTATTTTCAGAATAAAACCATAGTCTCGTTAAATTTTACTGCCTTTTTCAACAACGTAACACTCTGACACACGCAACTATTTAATTACAATATATATTTTATTTATGTAGGTATGTAATACTTTTTTTTATAATTTAAACCATTTAAAATATCCAGTGTTTGGCACCACCGCAAAATACTTGGGGATCAGACGCATTTGTTTTCAAAACCACACGAAATTCGGGATATCGCCGGGATATATAAAATATGAAAATGGCGAGTCCTTTTTAATCTGTATTAATTATGGATGGCTAGGCTACTTTAAAATTGTTTTAATATTCGTATTTACCTATTATAATATTATGCTATATGTAGGTACCTGTAAAGTTTGGCTCTTAGGGTTAAGTCTAGTAAAGATATAAGCGGTTTATTCAGTCAAGGTTCTAGTTACCCAAGCTACCACCGGTCCGGAAATTACTCTTCAACTGAAGAGAACCGGCAAGAAACTACATCTTTTATATATTTTGTGTTGTGATTATTTTTAACATAAACATTTGTCTTCGGAGATTAAATACCTTCCATACTACATAGAAGCAGTGTTTTTACATATTCATATATCTACGTAATGACAAGTAAATTATGTGTTCTGTATATTGTCCAGACATTGTTAATATAAATGGAATGTCCCAAACAAAGCTCATTGACATGTACACAATCGTACGTCTAATAACGCCCGGGCCATTTGGAGCTTGGTAATCAAAGCGGTAAATTATTCCCTTCGGCCTGTGAAACATGACCTATAACCCTCTATGTAATAGTGCGCAGTGACTGCCAGGCCTGTGTTGGTGGCATTGTCTTCGCGTACATAGATCGCTGTTATAATATTCAAATGCCCTGTTACACGGTCGGAGACAACCCCTTTTAGGATTTAAATTACTAATACGAAGCGAATAAAGTTAGCAGGGGCAGTTTATCTTCGCATTAATTTTGGAAAGCCTTATTGTTTGCTACGAAACTATTAAGCTCCTCGATGGGTCGTGTTAGGTATACGTTGGATACAGAAAAAATATTTAAATATGTTTCAGTGATAAAAAAATGTATGGTATTGTTGATGAATTGGTGTCGACAAAATGAAACTAATTTATTGACATAAATCTCTTTCTAGCAAAAAACACTTGACATTATGGTCACAAACTACTTCTGTCTTTTGGTTATGATTTGATGTATGTAATATATAAATGGCGCTCTGTTTTTTTTCTTTATGGCAAGAATATAGTTATGACGTGAAGAAAAGTCTTTGTATACATATTTCTTTGTGGATCGTTTTTTTTTAGTATTTATTAACTTTCAAAATCTAAACTAATTTTGGCTTCGAAATCATACGTCCTCAATTAATGATAATGTAAACTCACGTTCATACGTTTTTATTTAAATGTGGCAATTATTAGCATCGCAACAAAGCGCATCTCGGAAAACGAACGTATTAGCGACGTATCGGTTTTGTTTGCATAGTTTCGGTTTGCGGTAATGATTGAACATTGGTCATACTCGGATAATGGACGATGGCCTCCCGCAAAATGCTATTTTGATATTTGACACCCCCAGGCTTATACAAAATGGTTCCTCATTAATGCCGGCCGTTTTTCATTCGCAATTTCGTAGAGCGTTGTTTGTAAAATTATTTAATTCCAATGTGAAAATGTAATTAAGCGTGCTATTTTAATTGTGTTTCAGTTTACATGTACCTACTTTATTGAATATTTTACGTGGATACAAAATATTGCTGAATCAATAGTTAAAGCATTTAATTTTACATGTATATCTCAAACGTTCCAACACAAATTCACAGTGCGCCAAATAAAAATTCTAACAGCAAATAAAGTGTAGAAAATCGCGCAATAATTGAATTTGTCTTGTGAGAATGCCAGCGTCGCGTCGAAAGCTTTTGATTTAAACACAAAGGGCCTTGAAGTGTTCCAGAGAGGTGCCCGTTTTATTTCCTCGAATGTACACTTGTACGGGTCGGCGACTTGTAACAATAATGTTTGAAGGGAAGTTAGTGAGAGCTAATAAAACTCCCCATGACTTGCCGTTGAGGATTTGCAAATAGACGTCGCCGCAAAAAAGTATATTTGCCTTTTTTGTTTCATAACTTTGTATGGGTACGTTTGTTTAGCAGCCAGCAGTTTTATACCATAAGTAAAGAGTATAGAAATACAACTATGCAGATATTTTTTTTTATTTTGTGTACAAATAATAAAAGTATGAAATTATCGGCGTTGTCATTTAATTGTTGTATCTAACTAAATAAACACTTATTATTTAAATGAGACAGTAAGGCTTGGGCTTCCAAAAGATCATCATTTACATTAAACAAAGAAGCTACAACACTTAAGAGAAAACTTTTACTTACCTTAATGTTACTATGCAAGGTTTGATTGTGTAAAACTTCTCAGAAGTTTTCGATATGGGCGAAGTTGTCAAGACGTAGGTACATTTTCGGTAAGTTAATTCAAATTACTTTAGCAACAAAAGTTTTATTTTTATATTCGTTAAGCCAAAGGGTTTTCATAAAACAATATTTTCATGTACAGCGTGTACATATTCCTGTTGTAATTTATAATACACAGTCCCATATCTAACAACACAGTAATCTAACATCTCATTCTGTGTCCAAACAATAACTTCACGTTCTCGGCATATAATTAAGGAATACAATGAAGCACCCTGTATAAACAAGTCTTATCTTACTATTATGTCACAGGTTTATTAAGTTTCAAGCTTATGTACTTTAGTATGTATGTTGGATCCACTGTGAATTAAATTAAATGTATTATCAAGTTATGTATAGATAAATTGTTCTCACTGGCTGAGTGACATATTAACACACTGCTTAAATGGGTTTAGAAACATGAAATTTTGCAGATATTGTACTAATATTATAAATGTGAATGTTTGGATGTTTAGATGTTTGTTGTTGTATGCTGAATCACGCAAAAACGGCTCAACGGATTTTGATGAAACTTGGTAAACCTTGGTCTACCGGGTCTATTCGCGTACAGAATATTATCAAAATATAATTTTGACTAACCTAATAAAAAAAATTGATAAAAATTCTGTGCGTGAATAGACCCAGTATAATTATCTACGAATATGAATTTAGTTCGCGAAAGTTTTAAAGGCAGATCATAACCTGGAATAAATTTAAAAGATAAGACCCCTCGGGTCGGTAAGCGGTATGGTATCTCATTAAAAAGAACATGATATTTTCGTGTTATGTTAAATATCTATCTCGTAAAATCTTTTTAAGCCCACAGGCATTTTGAGGAGACACAAGTAAAAATATTCCTGCTTCACATTTAAATAGTACTTATATTTACCCAAAAAATACAAAAAAATACATTTACAGTGATTACGTCGTAGGCGGTATTTATCTATAAAGCGCCGATCTTTACCAGACAATCTTTTAACTAATACGGTACGATAAGATAAATGAGGATATTCAAGTAATCCACAGTAAGGTCCTGTACTTATAGCAACTAATACCATTAATGTAAATAGAATAGAAAATGTTTATTGACCACACTAAAATATTACTAATGCGGCGTTGATAGCTCTGTGGTAGTGACGTCGGATACCGCGGCGAAGGTCGTAGAATCGAATCCACGGTATTCACTTTCCATCAGGTGACCGCCTGGCTGGTTGTCACACATTTTTTAAATAAAAACAACTTAAATAAAATTGTAATCTGGGAAATTAAAAGTAAATGTACAAAAAAATATTGGTCAAGCATTGGGTTGGTGGGCTAGGCTACGGGCGTCTTGTCCTTTTTTAAAAAAAAAATTGTATTAACTCCTGTTTGAATCACAAAACTGAACTAGATTTAATTTAGATTTTAATATTACTGTTACTTATTTAAAAATTATTAATGTTGGCAGTGATGTTATTGCAATTTTAAATTGCACCGAAGTGTTTCTTCTTTTTATGATAATGGCTTTGAAGTGTAGTAGTATATAAAAGTATTATGTCCCAGTTAAAAACTAATGGCATGGTTAGGACATGAAAAAATTATTATACTGTGCTTGTATTTATTTTTGGCTTGAAAAAATATATATTCATATTAAAAACATAACTGCAATATTTTGCTATGTTTGTATTTATTTTTGGCATGGGCTTTTCTCATCTGTTATCGTCCTATTATTATGTCTGTCATGACTTATGCTTGGCGACAAAATTTCATCATGAGGGTGGTAGCCAACTGGGCGCATACTACAGAGTACCCTGCCACCGTACATTTTCTTAATTTAGAAGTAACAAAATATAAATTATGAGTAATCCTAATTTATATTTTGTTACTAGGTGTATACCTATTCTACGATTAGGTATATCTCTTTATTTCACAACCCCAAAAAGATATCCTACTTACTTTTTAAAACGGTACTTTAATTTTCATTGTTTGAAACAACGACTCGTGACTTCAACTCATTTATCTCTGCAAAGACTGCATTTAAATCGAAACGCTTTAAAATTCCGACAAGCAGTCTAGTATAAGAGTTAAATTTTACTTTTACACTCAGTCCCGCTTTGTAACATGTAAAAAGGAAAATGCAACTACCGACTCTTCTTCAGACTTCAGTGTACTGACGCTTGAACGAATCGCCAAGGTAATGTCCTGGTCTATTCATGCGATTTGAGTTCAGCAAAATGTATTTTTGACTTTCAGTCGTTTGGATTTAAAGAGGCGTTTGCGCAAGAAGTTTTAAGTAATGATATTTTTGCAAGGAAATTGATGAAAATATAGAAATGCTTGCTCTTTATATTGATATGCTTGCGCTAGAATTATGTTTTTATTGTTGTAAATAAAGCCGGAGTATCTTAACAACGGTATAGACATACATTTCTCACTTAAAAAATAACCTTATCTAGTAGATAACTGGAATATCCTAAAACCATTGCATAAGAAATTCGACATGTACGCACACATTCACAATGGCGGTCAAATATGCTTTGGAGAATATTTTGCGTAAAACCTGCACATTTTCGTAAGGACTTTGAAACACCCGTCAAAAGCGTGCCTGTGAAGAAACACGACGTTGAAATCCCTTTAATTTGGATAACAGTCTCAACAAAAACGTTTGGAAATGTTGTATGAGTACGCCATTTGTTGTGTCGTGCACAATTTTGTGGTCCGTATTACTTTCAAGTGAAACCACGCGACCGTTGTTGGTACGTGCGAGTTTCCAACTACGGTAATTGCCAGCTAAAATACGTAGAACAAGTTTCATAAGACAATTAGGCTGGTTTTGCATGCGATAGCATACGATATATTGCGATCCTACATAAATTTCTGCTGTTTAGTCGATTAATATAACTCGACTTAAGTTCTAATAAGTCCTTTATACAAGACAATCAAGTTGAATCCAGAATAATTAGTCTAATATTTCACTTCTTTGTTTTCAGGTAAGTGCCAGAAAAAATGTGTTACCGAGAATCTGTGCATCTCTAAAATACAGACAGTAAAAAAGGTAAGATCATTTATCATACGAAATGCTCTCGAAATAATGAAAATGTTGCCCTTTTTTTCAATCCGAAGCGGTAAATGTGGTCCATCCATCATAGTGGAGAAGTGATTATAAACGTTTTGCATAATCGACTAATCTGAATATTTAAATTTTATTGATATTACTTCACAGAAAAACATTATTACTACTTCTCCTTTCTTTGTCTGTAACATAATAAAAATTTCTACTTGTTAAAAAATATGTCACTTTTTTCAATGACTGAACTTCATTTACCGGGACGCTCTAAGCTTATTAGGTACGTAGTTTAACACTTACTATAGCGTTACATCCACCAAGAATCGAAATATGGCAAAAATAAGATTAAAAGATAAGTAATATCGACAAATCGAATTACTCACATCCCATCTCTATCTTCGCAAATATTTTCACAGGGTGTTTTATTATATTTTTATGTGTAGTTTTGACGTGGGTGCCAGTAACTCGGTTCTTGCCAACATCCGCCGCGGCTGGCACGCTGCCCAAAAAGCCTCTGATTACATTCAAAGGGGGGTTCGATTTCATTTCTCGGGCAAACCGTTTCGATGCTACGCGATTATGTTGATGCGGACGATATTATTGTCGAGGGATAGCATTGTTACGGTTATTTATTCGTATGCGTTTTCTTTTAGATCGGTAAACGATTGGACATATTTTTGTTGATTTAATTGTGTTCTTATTGCATTAAAAAGTACTATATACTAGTAGTACTTAAGCTCACTTCTTATTTAATTTTATTGGCATGCTATTTTATTGGTAATACTATATGTTTAACATCTATGCATTCATGAATCACTGATAATAGTAACTCTTCTCGACAATTGACTATTTCGAGTATTTGTGTAAATTATTTCGTTGATATTCTATATCTTACGTCGACCTCAATAACCTTTTTCTAAAGGTTATATTTGAATGCAGTTTAATAAAACGCTACGCTTAATCTAATACAGAGACATGTAACAAAAGTGTTTAACAGTAGACCAGATGCCAAAACACATTTACAAAATGAAACTGAGACGAGCTGTGCTGTGCCGTATGCACTTAAACAACACTCGAAGTGCGGACGGAGTCTTGCCAAATTGCACTTGTAATGCTGCTCAGTGCCTATACTGTGGCTTAACTTTCTTAATTTGATATAGAAATGGTGAGTGCTATCACCATCTCGATGTGTCTGTTTACTGGTATAAGTCACCATTATTATAATTATAGACCATTTTATACAACTCTAGCTAGGCCCCGCGGTTTCACCCGCGTATCCGATTTTACCCCTTTAGGGGTTGAATTTCGAAAAATACTTTCTTATTCCTCGTTTTCATCGTAGAAACAAGCAAGTGTTGGTGTTGCAAGCGTCCGTAGGCTACGGTAACCGCTTACCATCAGGTGGGCCGTAAGCTTGTTTGCCACCTAGTGGTATAAAAAAAAACAGCTTTCTAGGTCCGACACTGGGCGTTGATGAGTCAGTGAGTCAGGCCTTCTCATTTTATATAGGTATGTAGATTATCTATACATATGAAAAGATTTATCCTGACTGCCCAGCCTAAACTACTAGGGACTTGAAATTCTGTACACAGGTTCATTTATAACGCGGGAATCCACTAAGAATAGGTTCTTTCTTTTTTGCATACAGAAATCTTGATAAATTACAACATATACCTAAGGCTGCGTGAGTAGAATCCGTAGAAATTGTTAATAAGACTTCAAGAGCCAGTATTATAGGAGCATTATTTATTCAAAATAATGTGTTTTATGAATAAACTAGTTTTCCGCCCCGCCATTTCACCCGCGTTCCCGAGAGATCTTATCTTTTCCCGGGATACAAAGTATCTTATGTTCTTTTCCAAGGTTCCATCTATCTCTATACCAAATTCCATCGAAATCGGTTCAGCGATTTAAGTGTGAAGAGGTAACAGACAGACAGATAGACAGACAGACACACTTCTGCATTTATAATATTAGTATGGATATGGATATTCAGTTTTACAATATGATAAAAAAGATAAAAATAAGGCAGTGAAATTATTCGCCACATTTTTTTTAAAGAATGCTCAAAAGTACATGAGATCCAGTGGCATTCTAAACTTGCAACTAAGTGGCTGTAAACGAAATAAAACATGTCGAATGCACACAACTGATGCATTTGATATATCCACTTGAAGCTTGAAGAGTATCGGAGCTTCGTACAGATAGATATCCACTTGAAGATAGAACTAGCTCACTCTTGTGTATACATATGTGTTTGTTTGTATGTCTGACTATTTATAATTTTTTTTTTAAATTAATAGACTATTTTTCCGTCCCCGGTTTTACTTGCGTTCCCTAGGGATCTTATCTTTCCCCGGGATAAAAGCATCCGATGTTTTATTCCAAGATATGATCTGCCTGTGTGCCACGTTTTGCCAAAATTCGTTTAGCCATTTTTGCGTGATTGAGCAACAAACATACTTTTCACATTTATAATATCAGTAGGATTACCAATATAGACAGGTTATTTAAAAAACTTAACATTATAGAGTTCTTTGCCGGTGCAGTGTTCTGAATCTGTAGTACCTTCAGCAGTTTAATAAATGCCACCTTAGGGCCTAAACTGTATTAATTGGCTTTGACTTTTACATCCTTAAATCTGGAGAAAAAGTTAAACAAGTTCTCACAACTTCCAACGCTTTATAATCATGGTAATAATATTAGGAGTTCCCTCATTACTCCCAGATCGCTCCCAATGGTACAGTTCAAATATCCAGTATAATAACAGAGGAGTAATTTCACGCTTACTTATCTGTATAGCGTATCTGTTTATTTCAGCCATTTATAGCATCAAATATTCAAATTTCGAACTCTAAATACAATTTGTTACGTCATTGACAGCCAGCTGAATTGAAAAGCCACGTACCTGGGCGACGATTTGTATAGTTGTAGTTACATCGAAATTTCTGTTTAGTAATACTGTAATTACTTTTATTACTTGGGTATAAAGACGTCGATGTATTTGAAATTGTATGCATTTGCAATAGCTTTGGAACACCTATTCGAATTATGTTGCGAACAATGGCTGACTGCAATTGATGAAAATGATACAAAATTAGGTATGTATTTTCCAAAACATAAGTAAACCACTGAGGTTTGAGATTTGGTTTTTTCATATTATATTTCGTTACTTGCCGAATTTCAGAATTCATCCCCTAAGGGGGCAAACTAGGGCAGCGTGGGTGAAAACTATTTTGAAATAAATTGACATTAAGAATCTATTAATAAGGATTAATTGAAGGAGTGAACCGATGATCGATGGGATGAAAGGTTCTGGAGTGGCTACCACGCACCGGAAGACGCAGCGTGGGCAGCCCCCCCACAAGGTAGACCCTAGTGAGGGTCGCGGAAAACCGCTGTATGAGAGCAGCATATGATCGGTCGATGTGGAAAACTTTGGGGGAGGCTATGGCTGTAGACGTCTGTCGGCTGAAATGATGATGATGAATTGAAGGAGCAAATTAGGTACTTAAAGGGACAATAATTTTATCATACTGTTATTATAAATATTTTTAAGGCGATGATAGCTCAGTGGTAAGTGACGTAGAATACCGCGGCGAAGGTCGTGGGTTCGAATCCTACAATGAGCTTGAGCTTTCGGTGAAGGAAAACATCGTGAGGAAACCATAGCACGGTGGTAGGGTACTTTGTAGTACCCGACTGGCTGGCTACCACCCTCAAGTTGAAAATCTGTCGCCAAGCACCTATCGGTGTGTTCCGACAGCTGCACTTGAGAGCCAGTTTCCATCTAGGCTTTGTGTGCTTACCACCTTCGGCCACATCATCACTTACCATGGTGAGATTGTGGTCAAACACAAGCTTATCTAGAATAAAAAAAAAAAAAAAAAAAGGGTACTTTGTAGCCAAACACCTACCGGTGTGTTCCGACAGCTGCACTTGAGAGCCAGTTTACTAGGCTTTGTGTGCTTACCATCTTCGGCCACATCATCACTTACCATGGTGAGATTGTGTTCAAACACAAGCCTATCCAGAATAAAAAAAATTAAAATAAAGAAAGTTTGTTAGGATGTGTGAAGGTGTTTGTCTGTTTCACGCAAAAACGGCTAGTTGCATATAACAACCTTTACTCGTAGATAAAGATATACCATCGTCGTTAAAACTTGAAGCCGATCTATTTACAGCTATTTGCGTATTTATAACTGAAGTATACTAACGTTCTCTTACAATATTCTAGCTGTCCCCCGCGATTTCACCCTCTTTCCCGAATGATCTTATCTTTTATCTAAATAAAAAGTAACCTATGTTTTATTCCACTTTATCATTTACCTGTGTGCCAAGTTTCATCAAAATCTGTTCTATAGTTTTTCCGTGAAAGTGTAACAAACATCTTCACATCCAAACATACTTTCACATCCTATCCTACTAATCCTACTAACCCTACTAACCTACTAATATTATAAATATGAAAGTTTGGATAGATGGATGGATGTATGTTTGTTACTCATTTACGCCAGAACGGCTGAATGGATCTGGATAAAATTTGGCATAGAGATAGATTATAGTCTGGGTTATCACATAGGCTACTTTTTATCCCGGGAAAAGATAAGATACAACGGGAACGCGGGTGAAACCGCGGATGACAGCTAGTTTATAATATTAGTAGGATTGTACTAAAGTGTACCACTCAGTCATAAAGACGTTTACGATGTTGGACCACTTTGATCCATTAAGCGAATGATAAATAACTAATATAGGTACTTGTGGACCACGCCTAAATGTCGATGTCGATAAATTGCCCATAAAGTGTCCCTCCGATGTGTAATGTTTAGATGTCTTTTTGGTTTACGTGTGATTCATTGAAGAAACATCAATCACTTTTGTTGGGCTTGTGGTATCAATATCCAGATCAGTGTTTTGAGTTTGAAATCATGTCGTACAGAAATTTAACTCTATTTATATTAAGGTTGGACTTAATTGGTAAAAATAATATATTTGATTGGTGCTTCTTTTGATTATTTTTATATTCCAGTTCAATGTATGCAAACTTTAATTTTTTTTAAATGATAAATGTATATGATCTTGTCTAATTACTGTAATTAATTTAATTGTTTATTGTAATCTTGTGGTTGCTAATGACCTTAGATGTTAAAAAGCGACCTTAAATAAATAATTTAAAAAAAACGACTGATAATAACTATAATTCTTATTTATTTTTATAGGAAAATTTCAAGTATAAGTATTCCTATCTTTATTACGGCACATTATATACAGCACCACAGGCAAGTTTTAGTACGCGCTAACCTAAATAGTTACTGCTGAAGTATTAAAGTGCGGTACAAACTGGGGCTGGTCGACTTGCGCCAATAAGCCTGATAAGTTTGTCGATAACTTCTGTCGATTTAGTGCACCCCTATGTAACTACAACTTGTGAAAATTCTTGGCCACGTGACGTCACATTAATAGTTACAGGCAAACATATATACAACTAACTCAAACAACTCTGTATAAATACTTCCACAGGATGTAAACGCCATATGCTCCTTAGGAGTAAATGGAAGAACATAATTGTGCACTTAGCCGTTTTTCTTTTTCCGTTATAATTAAGAAAGACAGTTACAACATTTTTTTTTCTCGGGTTTTTTCAGCTTGTTACATCGGGCGGGGAAAAGAAGCGGAAATAAACATGAAATAAGAGTTTTCATTTACAGAGAGCATTGTAGGCATAAAACTGAATTATCTATGAGCAGACAGATGTCTCTGTACGTAAATGCTACTCTTTGGCGTGAATAAGTTAGGTGTAGGATATGGAAAAGGTGTAATAATTGTTTTATAAGGTAACCATGACCCTTGTGTTTGCAAAAACAGCTTTTTAATATTACAGTGATTTTGTTTGAAAAGTCACTACAGTTCTAGTTTAAAACCGACATTTTGCATATTTTTAGAATATATTTTTTTACTTTAATTTTCAATTCTTTTCAAATGAAGAATGTCGCTTTTCTTTATAAATTAAATGGAATAAAAGTTTTCTTACGAATTTACGAGCTGTCAAACTGTCTTTTCAACTAGAACGTTCCCTATATTTTATTCAAAAACCTAAATCTATACTTATATTATAAAGAGGAAAGATATGTATTTTTATATGTTTGTAACGAATAAACTCAAAAAGGGCTGGACCGATTTCAAAAATTCTTTCACCATTAGAATGCTACATTATCCCTGAGTAACAGGCTATATTTTTATCCTGGGAAAATATAAGATCTCATGGGAACGCGAGTGAAACCGCGGGGGACATAATCTATGTAGGTACCAAAATGATAATCTGTTCTGAAGTTCCTAAGATATGTAGCAAACATGCACAAAAACTTAACACATTTATATTATTCGTTTTTATTTTTGTATTTCTATACTTTTCTTCAATATCAACTAAAAATAGCACAGAAATGCATTGTACGTAACTTATTGGCCCAGAATCCGTCGTCTGTCGATGAAGTTTCGCGACTATTTCCACGAGGCGACACAGCACCCTTTCGTTACGGAAATAGAGTTATAGAACACGGCCAAACAAGGAAGTGTGCGCAAGAAGAAATAAATTGAAAAGTTACCGCTGTTAGTTTACTAGGTACCTACTAGCTTGTATTCGTTATACACCTTTTAGTTTGTTTAAACTGGACCATTTTTACATTCGGTTGATTTGTGCTGCAATGTAAAATATCTTTAAAAATACTGGCCAAGTGCGAGTAGGACTCGCGAACTAAGGGTTCCGTAAAAATGGCAAAAAAATCACGTTTGTGGTATGGGAGCCCCCTTAGATATTTATTTTATTCTGTTTTTAGTATTTGTTGTTATAGCGGCAACAGAAATACATCATCTGTGAACATTTCAAATGTCTAGCTATCGCGGTTCTTGAGATATAGCCTGGTGACAGACAGACGGACGGACAGACAGCGAAGTCTTAGTAATATGGTCCGTTTTTACCCTTTGGATACGGAACCCTAAAAATGAAGCACAGTAATTACTTAATCGATC
Source organism: Ochropacha duplaris (assembly GCA_951361185.1). Classification (NCBI taxonomy): domain Eukaryota; kingdom Metazoa; phylum Arthropoda; class Insecta; order Lepidoptera; family Drepanidae; genus Ochropacha; species Ochropacha duplaris. The sequence goes on along the minus strand of OX592704.1, from coordinate 2,425,153 downwards.
TTTATTTTAGTTGTCTGTGTAATCTATGGTCCTTCAAAGATACTGAGAATAATATCTACTGTATGTTTTAGACGTACATTTTCATAGGCGATTGTCATCAGCTGCAACGTGGCGATGTTTTTACAAATTCCTAAGAAAATATACAATGAATTAGCACATAAATGTATTACTATATTGTGCTCATTAAGTACCTCTTTATTCTGGTTTCTGAACGAGTAAATTCGTCTTTTAGAATATTTTGAGATTCTGCCTCCAAGCACACACCGGTTTCTTCTAGATTTTGTCCTTATGTCTTTTGAACTCCAGCCGAACTTACCATGGTGAAATAGTATCACTAGAATTTCTTCATTACTTTTGTAGGTGCTTACACCTTGGGTATATAGCCCATTATAATAATAATAATAAGAAGGCAGTTATTCTAGCCACAGCTAGGATTGTCAGGAAGTTTCTTACTCTGCAGCCCTAACCACCGGTTATTTGGGCCCTGCCCCGCTGCCTGCGGTAAGCTAGGATTAATTAGCAATATAGAAAATGTTATCTTTTTTTATTGGGTTAGGTTTTAAATTTATAATAGTAGAAATTTTTAGATTAATGTTAGGTATAAAAAAATTCTAAGAATTTTGAAGAATAAAGAGAATTGTAATATCTTCTTTCCCAAAAAAATTAAATTATAGGCTCAGGTATACTAGTAGGTACTACTATTTCAATCGGTACAGTTCGGCATTTGTTCGACTGCGATCGGAGCGCAAGTGTTCGCTAGAGGCAGCCACGGCTTTAATAGAACGGAAATAGGGTTCGGTGCTTGTAAGTAATACCCTAGTTTAGGAGTCTTCAGATACTATATGATAAATTTTGTAATTAATTCGGGGTTTGATAAACAACAGTGGCTTTATTTTCATGACATTTAAGACCTGGCAGACGATAACTGAGGATATGTGACTACTGACGCCTACGAATATTAGCAATAACAAGGGCCAATGTGTTCCGATCTTTCAGTCTAGAAGGCAACTGCCTCTCAAGTGCAACTGTCGCAACGCACTGTTAGGTGTTTGGCAATAGATTTTTGCCTTTATTTTATTTTTATTTTGTTTTATTAGGTCTACCAGTGACTGTTACAATAGTTCTTAGTCTAAACTTAAATGTAGTATTGAATTAATTGTGCTAATTGTACAATCTATTTAAGGTAAAAACCACTTGCATTTAAAATAGTTCTTAATCAAGTTATAAATAAATTAACCTAAGTGACACCGACAAGATTACGTGAAATTATTATTTAAGTGGGGATACTATCAAGCAGAAACTTACGAAAAACATGTAATGAAACAGCAAAGACATCGACCGATTGACTGTAGGTATTCATTAATCTGCTTAATCTAAAAATTGGGGAGTTCGAACCTAAAACAGTAGTACGAAACGGAGGAGTTAACGGTAAGATTGGAGCACGTGGGATATTTCGTGGCACTCTAAAACCAAAACTACTAAGCAATTGAGGACAATCTACATTGTTGTGAAAAAGTTTGTATAGAAAAAAAAATGTTTTATGGCGTTAGTCACTCTAGCCAGGCAGGTCAAAGTACCTCTATTCACCCACCGAGCAAGTGCATGTGTCTTATTAGTACTTAGTATGAAGTAGATTTTAAGAAAACATTCATTTTGTATCTTAAAACTAGAGGTTTATGAAATTCAAACCGTACTATAAATCTTTCACTAAATACTCCTATCACGGATCGTTCTCAAGATACTGTCAAGTATTCTAGACAATTAAAGCAATTATGTAAATGCATGTTTCAATCTATGCCGGCTTCAGAAAAAGCCCTGATATCGTCTTTCTTTTTTTTATAAATATGCATGAGTTTGAATAATAAACGAATAAATTTTACATAGTACTAATATTTAGTTAGCGAATGTAATGTCTATAATATGAAGTAAAATAAACCCTCGTAGCTACGGATACTGGGCTCCTAGAATAGTCCCACATGCGTAGCTTAGTGGCAGATTAAATTTTAGTTATCTAGCTCTCTGACTCTATTATGGGCTTACGCTGCTAATTTGCCGGTGAATATTTACGCTGGTTTTTAAGCATATTGCATTAACTATGCGGCAATTTACAATGTGAAGATAATGTCTTCGATAAATATTATCTTTGCGTCCGTGTTGAATAGGAAATGAATTATGCCACAGTGTTATAAACATGTATAGCAGTTTTTGTACGAAACACTATGACATAATTTCCCAACTGCCTGACAAAGGGGAGCATTTACAAAATATTAAAGGACATTACAAGGGAAAGCTTCTAAAGACCCACCGCTACTTGCGTTAAGAATCGCAAGAATGAAAGGCGACGGACAGAACGGGCTTTATCTCTTTGAGGGTACCCTTACAATGGGCCGATACGACCGCAAAAACTATTCAGCCTTTATCAACGCCGACGACACCTGTTGGCTGTTTTATAAACAAAACGCGTCTTATCGCTCGGTGTTCGGCGCGGACCGAACGATGTGAACGGTCCTTTAAAAGCCGCTGATAACACTAACGAGGGAGAGACTGGCTTTTTATTGTACTGAACGATATTTGAGTGCGAGGTGATGAGTTGTTAATGTACAATTGAAATGGAGTTGACCTGTGTTGTTAAGGTTTATTGTGAGTGCCAACGTTTCACGAGGTTCGATAAAATTTGCTGTCGTTCTTTCATTGAAGTGAGGACGCTGAATGAAATTGAAAACATGATCACCTACATTCTTCTGAAAATTAATTAATTTTCAGACATCGTAATTTCACGACCTCGAAAGCCTGCGTGGGTAAGAGCGCGAGCGTCCCGTCGCTGTACAAACGTCGGCCGACATAAAACACTCATTTTTCAGGTGTCCGTCAAAGAGCACTTGGACGTCACTTATTAATAGCGTAAATGAGTTTGCAAATTGCCCGTATCCAGGCCACGTTGTCTAATTGTCCTCAGGCCTCGGACAGTGCCTTTGTCTCTCACCGCTCTCGTTAATTCCCCGTTTATTTTTTCCACCAAGATAGCTCTTCATTATTTGGTGAAAGAAAATAAATTCGTGGCGCTCGCCCGACGTTGACATTAATAATACGGAGCGGGCAACACCGGCGATTTATCGCTCTATTATGGACAATAAATTTATATTATAAATACGATAAGCGCCGTGAAGATTGCGAGAACGAGGTAAACTAGTTTAATTGTCGATGCAGGTATATCCTAGCGAAGTGGTGGGGAGATGGGCATAGATATATCGGGGTGTTCATAATGTTTTCATTTTCATTATGTAATCGGGATTATCTTTTTACGGATTGGTGGTAAAATATTTCTGTATTTAAACATGATTGAATTAATAAATTAAAAACGCTACACAAAAAGTCGATAGAGCAAAGTTTGTTCGTATCGTAGCATACAACAAACGCGCTCCGCGCCGCGCCGCCGTCCAACTTGTGAGCCGTACATCATGCCTACACCAAAAATAAATCTCTCGGCAAAAATGTGATTAAAATTTTAAACTGTTACACACGGGGCGTCCCCGGGTAGGCACAATTTCCTGCGCATTTACATTATGTTTTCCACCTCTTTTGCTTACGTGTGTGTCATTAAATTTTCAGCGATGGCAAAATGAGTTTGCGATATTTTATTAAAACAACTCTCCGGTCAACACAACACATCACAATCGAGGTGATAATGCTAGTCGACAGTAAATTAAAAAGCCTCTTTGACCTTGATAATATATTTTGCACACGCAAATAATATCATGTAGTAAAAACGGGTTAACATTTATTACGAATTCATTTCATATTGATGGTATGTTTATCAAATTATTTTTTTGCTCTCAGTTAAAAGAATTAGTATTGTTATGCCAGATACCATTGAATATTCTTTTATAGAGTACAATGCGATGTTCATATTATCGAACCATTGCTAAAATAATCCAAAACATTCGTTCGACATGGGAACCGATAACACAAAGGATGAACTAAATAATAGAGTTGATGGTTCTCAACATTTTACATTATGTGCATATTTTATCAACTACCTTACACACTCTTATTTGTATATTATACTAGCTGAGCTGGCATGATAGACGTTGTTCTGCCCTAAAAAAATACCTAGAACCCAATCGCAACGCCACCTACCGGGTCTTATAGTGAATCTAAACCCAGTCAAACACACATAAAAAATCGGTCATGCAGTTTACGAGTTCTGCCACAAACACACGTAAACAAGAATTATGCATATATAAAAGGATATCTCCGTGCATATACATGAAGAAGAATACTGCATGAGAGATTGTTTTTGACATATACATCCCAGCGACAAATTTTCAAGGGTGGTAGCCAGCTAGTCTACGAAGTATCCTACCAAGGTGTAATGATTTCTTAACGATATTCTCCTTCACCGACGTCACTACCACTGCTTAACGCTTCAAAATACATTCACATTTTCCGCATACATAGTTTGAGAGCCTCTTCTCAACATTCATCTCATTCAGTTGAGACTCTAAAGGTGAACAATTGGTTCACACTATTTCAGCTATCGTCAAAGCGCCGATACGGTCAGTGCTAAATTCTCTACGCCCCGTCACCTCAAAGCCTTTGCTGTGAAAATGGCTTGAAATACCTTTGTTGATAGTGATTTAAACTAACATTGTATCGTTAATATTGCTAGTTTTCTTTTTTATTTGTACCATTATCGAGGAATTTCTTACGATAAAATTGTGGCCAGAAATAAGGTAAACAATTTAGAATTTTCATATAGAGTTAAAAACTCTCATCTTTATGAATTTGGAATTTTCGTGCGGCGTTCTTTGTACAGAAACTCGCTTCATAAACAAACAACAGTTCCATTTTCACAAAGATAATGCAAACATTGATATTACCCTTAATTCCAGCCGGCGGTTATATTCGAAAACACAGAGAATTTATTAATATCCATAAAGTTTACAGAATGCCACATTGAAACAATTTGAAATTTACGCGAAATTATAAAACGTTCGCACTAAAAAGGGACAATAATAAAAGCGAGCCCGACGGCGGCGTATCGTAAAATGCTATCTGGAATTGTGGAGGAATTACTCCGTTGCCGAATTAATGAGTGCGGGTTTTCAGTCGAATCAGTAAATGGGGAGATTAGGGCTCGCTGGCCCGGAGACGTATTGGAATGCCTAATTACTGTCCGATAATCAGCGTAATTATTGCTCGCGATTAATTTTGTGGAGGGAGCAGAAATGCTGCGTAAACCGAAGGGATTGTTTTCTAAACCATTTTGATTTAGACATACAATTCTATGAACACAACCCTGGGATTTCTAGTGTCTATAAGCGAAGTTAGTCACTTTCTATCAACAAACCCTGCTTGTCAGATAAAAGTTAAATTACTGTATTGGATCCGTCTACGAAGTTCAACAAAAAAAATGTGATCTTTAAAATCTAACATTGACATTGATATTCCCCCATTTCAAGTACAAATGTTGTTAGTGCGTAGTGAGAGTGATCGACTCACCCCACCCTACTTGTAAAAACTGGCGCGCTCTAAGGCTCTCGACCGGCACCTATCGAGTTGTTAAAACGCTTCAATGGCACGTCCTCTAATTGCCATGCTTTAATTTTAAGTGAAACTGTGCAATACAATAAATAAGCGTGTTTTTCATTTGAAATTTTTTCCCGCTATATTGAATATTGTTTTTATTTAAATATTTACAGAGAAAATCTTGTCGTGAAAAAATCGTCGTCTTTGAAGTCTAGTCTTTCTCAATTGTTCCTTTATGTTTTGTCTAAATGTCAAGTCAAACTTTGTCCGTGATAGTCAGCCTGCAGAGGTTGGAATCGCCGCAACAGTGCAATAATAATGAAGTAGCTGTACGTGAGTCTCAATATAAAAGACATACGAATCTTGAATTTTGTTAAGGGATGGAAATACACTTTTACAAACACAAACAATTTCATGATAGCAGTTTGAGGAGATGAGATTTTAGGAAAAAAGGACGTAGATTTTCTGCATTATTCCACTGACCAATAAAATAATCTACAAATTCCTGAGATTAGATGGGGCATATTGACATAGGGATATCCTTATTTAACTCGTCATTTTTGTGCTATTAATTGATTCAAATATGATACTATGTTTAGAGATAGTTTTACCATTTTACAATTCATTTCAGATATTTGACTCAGCAAACGTGATGAAATTTGTCTTGTATAGAACTAGATATGTAGGGGAATGATTTCACCTACATTTTCCCCTTATCTAAAAATTCCCATCTAAAACAATTTCTCTTTATCTCTTTGTTTTCTCCATACGTTTGTTTGTTCTCGTACGCTTAATAAACAACTTTTTTAATATCGCCTCACAACTGAGAGTAGTGAAACATAATAATGAAACTTTCAAATAAATAGTGTTACTGGAATCGTATCTTTTTCTTTTGAAATTTCACAACTCAAAGGATAGTCGACTAGAAAAAGTTCTTAAGTTGAATAATAAATTGTAGGAAAGGAAAACAAACATATATAAAAATCTGTGAATAAAAAGCTTTTTGTTACAGGCAATTTTTATACATTTTTTTAAATATTTTCAACATTAACATGGCAGATAAAGGTAAAAAATTGTTGGTATCTTAACACACAAGGTCAATTTATCTAAAACGGAGACACTAAAAGCTTTGCATTGATTGCATACCAACAAAATAAAATGCACTACAAACACTATTCTGTACGTTTAATAATACACCTAGCAATTAATGAAAATAATAACCGCTTATAAGAGGTAGTTCACACAGTCGCGCGTTTTCGCTCTCCGTAATACGGACTCACTGATATTTGCGGCTCCGGCTCCTCTTTGCCGCTCGTAATCCTTACTAATCCTAAATATAGACGTAATATTATATAGAAATGTCTGTTTCACTTTGTACCTTCTGAAAATAAGGTTCTCAGTTTTAGAGTTAAGTTATGATGATAAATTGTAAAGGGCCGAACCAAACAAAAGATAACCTGAAAGTAAAAGTCGCAGCTGAACTTCCCTATAGAACCTAAGATAAGTTTTGGCGACATTTGGCGACGGTGACTTATAAACACTCACATATTACACAAGTTCTAGTCTGTAAGATGATATTAAACCGGAGCGACATCTGTTAAAAGCATTTGGAACCCAATGTTGTGGTAACCTCACAACCAAACATCTTTTGCCAAGCGCTTTCAAACGTTTCTATTCCCATATATATACAATAAAATTCTCAAAAAATGCTATATAAAGACAGATTCAGTACGCACTGCTCACCAAAAAGTTATTAATTACATCGCCGACCTAACTTACTATGAAATTGAAGAATTATTGAGAACTATACGCTAAAATTGCAAGGTGATGTACACACCCACACACACATACACACACACACTAATATTTTAATATTTTTATGTAAATCATTAATAATTAAATATAGTATAGTCCTATCAGGCAAACATGTAATTTTGACAGCCTCGATACAGGCTACGCCTAGTGAGGTTGTCATTGTCAATCAAACCACTGTAAAAATTTAATTTCTTATAAATAAATTTCTATTTCTATTTTCTACCTTACCATGCTGAGATTCAGTGTTTTTTCATCGATAATGTTATCGTCAGATAAAAAAGAAGCTGTATAAAATATTCTTGATTATCGATTAAGTTCATGGACAATTAACAAGAGTAATAAAGAAATAGTATGTCGGACTTCCTTCTGTGCAGCCGCTCTTCCCCTTGGATGCTTATCTTAGGCACCACAGCACAGCACTTGCGATTGACACTTGTTACCCCACTCATACATTTCTCATAAATATTCTAGTACATTCTTCACGCACGGCCGTCTAATTCCAAACTAAACAGAGCTTGTACTATGGAAACCAGATAACTGACTTACTGCGTATAGCATTGCTAAATACATAGATTCAGGACAAACTGACATTATAACCAAACCTTAATAGAAAATTTCTATCATCATCTCCTTGACCTGTTTGATAACGGTGGATCATCCTTATCATCAGTCTTTCACTTAATTCACTCTTCTACTCATATCAGTGAACTGTATTCTATTAAAAGGCACATATCCATCGATCGGCTTATCCTCCAGATACACATTAGCCCGGTCACGCCTCTTCGCTGTCTGGCCGGCAGCGCAAAAACTGCGATGCCCCGCGCTGTAAGTTTTTCTTTAAACCCTCTATAGTGGGGTGAGGAAAAGTCGTCTGAGTTATTGCTTAACTTGTGCTCGCTTGTGTGTACTTTAATGTTGGATTGTTTTAGTTTATTGAATAAGTTTAAAGATTAGTAAACGGTTTTTGTTGATATTTTTTTTTACTGTATTCTGGATAAGGATAGGCTTGTTTCTCCATTCACCAAGTAAATGATGATATAGCTGAAAGCGTGAAAATCCTAGAAAAAAAAACTATAACTGGTACAAATATAACTGGTAATAATAAAATCGTGGAATAGATAATACCTGGTATAGTTACTCGAGTATAAATTCGAGATTGGTCGAATCCACCCTTAGCTTAGCCAGATACTAAAAGTACTCCACTACCGTGCTATGGTTTCCTCACGGTGTATTAGTAGCCATCTACATAATTATGAATGAAAAAAAAACAGTCCAGTACCTTTTTTTTCTCTGTACGTCAAGCCATTTTCTTCGTTTTTGTTTAGTATTGACGAGACGGAAACATGGTTTTTGGAACGAAGTTCCTTATGGGATGTTGCGGAGGGGTACCCTAGCCGGCAAAAACATCCGTAGCGTTAAGTAAGATTTGTGTTACGTCACACAGGTCGTGGGTTCGATTCCCATCCAGGACAGAGATGTATGTATGGATATGTCTGTTTGAAAAAAAAGTAAACTCCAGTCACGCGTCGGAGTGAATACATATGTCTCTGTCAGTATTTTGTGAATATAGATGGAATGAAAAATATTTTTGGATTTATGTGGATTTTAACGTATGACCGCTAGATCGTGCTTCTTTCGTGGTTCTTTCTTAAACCCCTCGACCAGCATGTACGTTAATGATGTCGTCAAAAATTGTTATCGTACTCGTAATTGTCGTATTTTTACAGAAAGAGTTTTTTTTTTCTTTGTACCTCGAATAGAACTTGAAATTAATATTTTTATAATAAGGAACTTCGTTCCTATCTGGTGTCCCAAGACACCACACGGATTTTTTTCACTTTAAATGTAAATTCGTATGTTATGTTTCCTCAAAGGCTGAAAACTTTCCGCCTACGTTTGATAACTGCATCATGTGCTAAATAGAGAAACATTTTATTTTACATACAACTTGACTTTTTGTAACTAATAGGCTATATCTAGGCTTTGTGTGCCACCTTCGGCCACATCATCACTTACCATTGTGTGATTGCGGTCAAACACGAGTTTATCGAAAAAGTAAAATCATGAATATAACAAGAAGCAGGTTCTCTCCAGATTAAAGTACGTCACAGTTAGTGGCAATCTTGTAAATGGACCCGTAAGTTACCCATTTGCCGTGGCTGAATCTTTACAACATAACGTAATAATACGGTCGCTCGTGAAGGAAATATCCTTTGATTCGTATTTATGTGTGCGTCGTGTCATTTCACATTATTTTTAACGGTCTCCGTATTTTTTCGTATGTGCTGTCGTTTATGTTATCTCTTTGCCCCGCGGTTTTCCCTGTTTAGGGGTTGAATTTTGAAAAATGTTCTTGTTTTTTTTTTTATGTCACTAGTGACAACGAGGCAGGCATGTCATTGGTAAGTGACTACCGTCGCCTATAGACATTAGCAATACCAGGGGGACTGCCAACGTGTTGTACACCTTATTACAATGCCTTAAGGGCAAGGGCAACTGGCTCTCAAGTTCAACTGCCGGAACACACCAACAGGTGCTTGGCGACAGATTTTCAACTTGAAGGTGATAGCCAGCCAGTCGAGTACCGCATAGTACCTCACCACCGTGCTGTGGTTTTCTCACGATGTTTTCCTTCACCGAAAGCTCAAGCTCATTGTAGGATTCGAACCCACGACCTTCGCCGCGGTATTCGACGTCACTTACCACTGAGCTATCATCGCCTTGTTCGTCTATTTAGATTCAAGAAGTTGGTATTTTAGGAGTTAAATTAGAAACAATTATCCTCATAAAATCAGTACATGCAAAGAGTGTGAAAATGCAGGGAGGAATTATAACAGTAAGTATAACATAATTTAGTATTTTTTTTATCTGGAGCTAACTTACAACGAGTAGTTAATTTAAGTGGCACTTAGAACACTCGGGCAAGACATCCTTATCCCGCGAGTCTCTTAAACAGCTTTAAAGTATCGCACTTACAGAATATTATCTTAAACGTAGGTAACTTTATATTTGATAATGAAGATTTAATCGCGTTTTTTATAAATTGGATTAAAACTTCAGTTTATTATGGTTCTATCTTATTGTACGTGAATTCAAATTGCACTAATATTTTTCAGAGAAAATTTATATTTAACAGAATGGATTGACGTACGCACACGTCTATTTCACAAATAAATTTACAACGTATGTATACCACATAAAAATCGGAAGTCCGTTGTTTTATTTTGAATCACGTTTCTTGTTAGACTCTACTGGTTTGGTTTTGCAGAGCTGAAATCACGTTTCATCCATTACATTATTGTCCAATGATCTGCATTGAACACGACGGTACGGTATTGCAGTGTTTTGCATCGACATCCGCAGTGCGCATTACATCGATGGCGCACTCGGCCGTAGCTTATACCACTTACATGTTATAGTGGCGATGCGACCGTAAATTAGATGTTTGAACGCTGCGGACCGCGCTTCGATATATTTATATAGAAGTTTATTGGCATAACTTAGTCTTCTTTTGTCTGATCCAGTCCGATTCCTCTACTGATGTGTTCATCAATTTTTCTTCATTTATTCTTGTTATTTTCATTGGAATGAGCAAAGACTGATGAAAGTATCAACAAGTTTTATAATACCATCAATTCTATAATCATTGTCAGTAGTAGGGATTCGCCGGTTCTGGACCACCCCAGGCGGGGCGCTTAGTTAGGTCCTATGGTGGCGCTGGCTACTGGCCGCGAATCAACTTTATACCTACAGCGAATAAACTTAATACCGACCGCGAATCAACTTCATACCTACCGCGGATTATGCTTATACCTATTGTCAATTATCCATTTTGTTCGCGGTGCAATTTCTACATTTCTCAGCTCTCGGGTTTACTTTAGTTTTGTCGGTATCTTTTGTGTCCAGGTACTCAACCTTCTTTTGTATACATTTGCAATTGTTTATTTTTATCTATTGTCTATTGCGTAGGCGCCTAAACCTTTTCTTTTATTGTTTCTTTGTTGTGTTAGTTTTTGTGCAACTACCTTTATTTAATTTTTTTACTACAGCTTTATTGCACTAGTGTTGTAAAGAACCTTTTTTTTGTGTCTCGTCTATCCACACCAGTTTTGACTTGTCTGTCCTTTTATGTACCGTGCTATAGGTGTTTATGAGTCGTACTGAAACACATGTATATTTTGATTAATCATCATTTATTTTACTTTTTTACAAAAACCTAACCCAATACTTCTATCTATATATCCAATGTAGTCTGTCTTTTGAAACTTATCCAAACTTAGTCAACATTTATTTCAAATGAAAAATAAATATACTAACCTAACCTAACCAAAGCACAATTTGAACATATTACACAACAATACATCATTTAACTCGGTGTTGCGATCGAATATTCTTACAAAATCACACATTGTGTGTCCATTTAATTTGTAGTGCAAATACATCAAGCAGTATTTAGCACATACTGAACTCCAATCATTTTGTATCCTTTTACTATTAAAATCCCATTGTCTCGAGTTCCTCTTCAAAAAGGTTCGATGGTGACCCATTGGTAATCTACCATACGAATCAAAATATTGACCAACACCATTTTCGTTTATATGCATTGCGACCCAATGAGATCCAGGTTTTGTATCAGGATCTAAATTGCTTATTAAATATATTGGAGCTTCGGCGTATATAGGCAATCGATTTGCGGCATATACATTATATTGTAGGTTCGGGTGAATTTTACTTAAATATTGCTGAATCTCTATAGTATCCATAATGGAAGTATACTAAATCTACCTACTCAGTTCAATACATAAGATGAAAGTGTAAAATTACATGTAGTAACCTGATACTTATAGTACCTACTTATGTACAAGGATGGTATAAATAATACAAGAACATGCTTCTTCAAACTTATATTTTATTAACATTATATCTTAAAACTATTACAATTAATCACTAACTACTATAGTCAACACTAACATTACGGTTTTTATCAATTTCAATAACATTATCGAATTCTGCATATACAATACAATTAACAGTTTGCAAAAGAGTCGTTTCAAAACGAACTTCCAATCTTACGCTACCATGTTTTATAAGATTCCAATGAGTTGTTGAATTAGCTGACAAATCTGGTGTTAGATCGAAAGCTAATAAACAGTAACCATTAGCATATTGTTCTCTAGATATTCCATTTCCTTCGTTAAGAAAATGAATGCCCGTTCCAGAGAATAGGGTATGGTAAGCAGAAGTAAATACTTTATTTTCAAATGATGGTTGTATAGCTTTCGATGGTATTTGTTGACCATCAATGTATAGTGAAAAAGTATTTATATCATAATTTTGAAAATCAAATGGATTTTTTGTGAGATTACCATTAAATGCTGCGTTATTAACAAATCCAATTATACATCTTTTCGGTACTTGCCCCAAAAAAATATTGTCAAGTGTTTTCCCCTGTACCCCTGAAGGTATTGTTAATACTTTAACTTCGGCTCGGGTGATTGGATACTTAGCTGTAGTTGAGGATAAAACTTTTTGATGAGCCAGTAAAATAGATGGATTGATTCGAGCTTTACGAACAATAAGTGTTGCATCCGTAATGGATATTTTAAACTTCAAATCATTTGTAGAAGACATTAAGTTGAATGCTTCTCTGGAGCGAACTAGTTTTACAGACATTTCAACAGCGTTAATCAAAAACTTTTCTTGGTTGAATATATCCCCATGTAGATGTCCAATCATTTCAATTTCTTTGCTTTCACTTGCTAATTCCATTCTTTTAGTAAATCCTTTATTTTCTTCATCAGTTGAATTCATTTTTCCATGCGTATCTTCATACCAAAGACCACATGTAAGATGAGATTCTTTAGCAGTTGGGGCATAGTTTAACAATGTTTCTATGTAGGCACGATATGCATATGTATTATTTGGAGGTGACACCAGTTTTTGGTTTAAAAAAACATCTAATTGACTAAATAGAGAATGCAACCAATTATTCACTGGAGCCACTTTTGATGTTGTGAGCAATTTGGTTGAATCTTGATTCATTATCTTAGCTTTTATGTGAATCAAAGTATGAGACAAATCAATGTAGTCATCACCAGTTCCTGGTATTTGAAATTCAATGGGTCCATCGTCAGCAAGAGAAGAAATAGGTTTATAGTATATCCACATTCCATTTTCGATGCTGGTCTGCGTAGATGGTAAAGCAAATAAATCTAACTCAGATTTAACGCACTCACATGAATGATTATGTAAAAATGACATTATTATTTTTTATTCTATGAAAATATGTCTTTAATTTTATTATGTTTCAATCTTTGTTTTTTGTTGGCGGCTTTCACTTTAGCTGTTAGTGGTGGAATGAATGATGAAAGCCGTTTCCTCTTAGTTATATAACCTGATCCCGACATATTCAATCGATCGATTTTATTATCGGCTTTGAGTTTTAAATTAGAAGCTGCTTCTTTCAACCGAGTCTTAATTGCATCTTCCATAGGACGTGCTTGAAACATATCCGATACAAGTCCCATACCAGCATTTAAAGCCTCTTTACCAATAACTCGAGCTCCACTAGAGAATAACGGAATAACAGATCTAAATAAGCCTCCTAAAAAGCTACCAATTCCATTGCCGCGTTGATATGGTACCCCCCTATATATGACTCCAATACCAGATCCAGCTTGATGTGAATAATAATGTTCATAGGGACAAGTTGAGTTATCATATCGAGGAGACATTATAGTTTTTTGAAATGTAGTTTAACACACACTGTTCCAAACTGGAATGGTATTTTTTGACCTGTACTTGTTCTTATATCTATTTCAATTGTATCAAACTCTCTACGCATGAGAGGAAAGTAGTGAGGTGGTGAGAATACGTGCATATTATTGGAACCATAAATATATTTTGAAGGATCCAATGGTATAATTCTTAGAAGGGGGGCCATTACATCACCAACAATCTGTGGGTCGATTATATCACTGTAAATAAATAACTGAGATGGTAACCCTAAAAGCAAATTGGCTGGAAATTTTCCTTGACTTCCCTGAAGAACAAAATTTGTATTAGGTTCAAATCCAAGTTGGAGACACAATTTTGTTGAAAACGTCAATGATTTTATTGTTTCATCCATTACAGTAACGGAGACTATTTTTGATTTATCATCATATTTAAATGTAATATTTTCTTTAATATCGTTTAACTTCGATAAAATATGATTGATATTATCATAATTTGTTGAAGGTATATATGTTTTATAGTACACAAGGGAAGGTTTGACTTCACCAGGCATTGTCATCTGTTTAGATATGTAAATAACATTTTCATGATCTTGAATGGTAAATATTGTGCATGGATATTGAAATTCAACAACACCAACTACCCATGATCCTTCCATTACAATGGACTTTGGTAATTTAGTAGCAAAACGAGTTGTCGTGTTTTCTGGATAGTAATCCATAGAACTATTACTAAGTAATGTGAGATAAAAACTTTCTTTGTTCATTGTTGTTCTAAGCTAGAAGCTAAAATCCAAGTGTTGAATTTATCAGGATAACCTTTCCACTTCACTAACAATTGCTTTCTGGCACCGGAGTAACGAGAGCTAATTATTTTATCTATTTTGTAACTCGACGTAGGATTATAATTTACTTTTTGCAATTCTTTTTCATAAAATGTACCCACAATCGGATCATTTTGCAAATCGTTCAATGTGTACACAATCCACGGTGATCTTTCTATTATTGAAGATATTGTAAAAATTTCATCACTCCAGTTGGATTCGTATCCTTTTTGAAATATGTGTTTATATTTTGTTATTCTAACATGATCACCAACTTGGAATTTTGAATGTGATATAGTAGATTGTTCTTTTATAGATTTTCTATCGTATAAATTATTCCAAACAGTCATTATGTTATTTGAATTTACATCATTGGGACACATTTTAATGCTGGAATGGTAACTATGATTATAAGCAAATAACAAGTCTTGTAATATATTTATATACCTATAAGTATTTTTATGTGTAAAATAACGCCACATTTTCATCTTAAGTGTCCTTTGAAATCTTTCTACAATACTTGCTTTAATATCGGGATTATTCGTTGTGTAATAGTTAATATTTTTGGATTTAAAGTATTTCCGTACATCTTTAGAAACAAATTCAGTTCCTTTATCAGATTGTATATGTGTTGGAGTAGTATTAGCTTCATTAAATATACTTTCAAAACAACTTTTAATAGTTTCAGAATTTTTATTTTTCATTGGTCTAGCATATGCATATTTAGAAAACACATCAATAACACAAAGAATATAATTAAAACTTTCGTTATATTTAGAATAAGTTCTCATATCACTTAAATCAGCTTGCCAAAGTTCATTAAGATTAGATAAAACGTATTTATTACGTGGAAATTTTCTATGGACCGGTTTGTGAAGCGTATACGTTTCTTGGGCTTGCAACCATTTTTTGACATCTTCTTTATTCATTTTACCTTTCATAGCTTTTGATAATTTTTCGATACTGCTATATCCAGCGGGGTTCGAAACATCATAATAAATATCATTTATTTCTAATAAGGTGTCCATTTTTCCCAATCAAGTTTCTTTTTTATTTTATTTATGTGCTTATCTGAACTTTTTGGTGTAATATTAACTTCTTTCTCTTTTGTGGTAGGTTCTGTGATCTCTATCATTTGAGATATGTAATCACTTCTTTTTGGGTTTCCAACATAAGTTAGTGGTATTTTTAAATCCTTTAATGCTTTAGCAAATTTTTCCCAACCTACTGGATCGCTTTTTTTTAACGGACGAAGTGAGTCGTTTACTAAATCTATGATATTACTTCCAGGAATTACTTCATTATCTATGATAACTGTACCGTTATCATCCCAAGAGATTTTGTTTTTACTCGATGATACCGAATCCAATAACAACTCACCTTTTTTTATATATGATTTAGGTACCAAACTTAGAATTTGACTTTTTGTGTAGAGAGGATTTATTTCAACTTTAAAATTATCTTGCTGTTTCTCTTCGTTACTCAATGTCTGATTAGCAACTAAATCTTTAATTTTGAAGTCGTTGTTTATATTTGAAATTTCATTTTTTGTCGTGGTTTCAACAAAATCATTATTGGAACTAATTATTGGAATCTCAAGAGGTCGACGATCTTCTTCCGTGAAGTGAAGATATCGTTGTAAAATTTGTAAATACAATTTACATTTTTTACGATCATCCATATCACTATTCAAAATGTTCTGCATTTCAGTATCTAACCTTGAGGTAGAATTTTCATTTCTCTTTTGATTTATTTTATCTATTAGTCCCGGTTCAACTAACAACATTTTTTTTGCATGTTCCATTTTAAACTAGTGTACTTACTAGCCCACTTAAAATAGCACCCAATATGATAGGTAGAAATGATCCACCTTTTTGAACAATTATGTTTTTTCTTATTTTATTGGCACTTTTACGTACCAATTTTCGAAGTATAGATTTAAATTTTTGTAGTTTAGTCTTAGATTTTTCCTCAAGTTTTACGTTCCCTTGTAATATATTATGAATGCACTCACAAATAAAATTAATTTCCTTTTCACTGCAGGATTTTAGAAGGGCTTGTTGATGTTTTGGTTTTAGTTTACATAAAGCATTTAATAAATTTTTGTACGTCTTGAAGCGTTGATCCATCATTTGCAAATGATGGGTATTTGTCGATTCTTGACATATTTAAACTCTTTTGTGGGGACATACACTGTACAATACCCATCGGATGGTAATATTTTAGACTTGATTCGACATATATCAATAGTATCTTGTTTTAGATCCATCATCAAATATCCATGTGCGTCTTTAGTAGCATCCCTGTAGGCGTCTTCGATAAATTTACGATTTTCTGGTGAAACTTGGCGTGCTAAATAACGAATTTGAGTCTTGTCGCGAGGATTTTTGAAATAAATAATATAGCTTGAATTTAAAGAAATATCTCTTTGACCTTTACCCTGATGAAATAAATTTTGAGTAATGTAAAATACACTTAAGTTTCTATGATGACTACCTTTAGTAAAAATGTCAACAATGCGTCCATCAGATTCTCTCATAAGATCATCAATAATAATAAGATGTGCATCTTTTCCATCAAACATGTTCAAATCTGGTATACCTTGATGATAATTCACATTTGGTAAATTGTACAATGGTTGCATTTCATCAAAACACCAAGTAATTTGGGTAAAATTTCTATTACATTTTTTTTTAGTGTATTTAATAAAATTTGTTACGAAATTAGACTTTCCGCATCCACTTGGACCTGCGACTATTGCAGTAAAAGGATGAAAAAAATGAATCATTTTAAAAACACGTGTAAACTCTAAAAGGGTATTGGAATGAATAAAACAAATCGTTAGAATGAAATGTATTATATTGTTTATAATAAATCACGACTTACAATTTTTAAATATATATTTTTAAAGGATTGAACACACATTGAAATGAAAGAAATAAAATTAATTAATTTTTTTTTATTCAAACAAGTCTTCTCCATACTTTATTGATAGTCAGATTTTTAAACCGGTTCGGAAGGTTGGCTTACTGTTGAGAAGAACCGGCAAGAAACTCAACAATTACTCTTTTCAATAACTATTCTTAAATCAAATCTAACATGAAACTAATTAATAGGTAAACACATCATGCACTTATAAATAAGAGGTTAAAACAATATACTATATTATATAAGGTACAGTTCTTAAATCAAATCAAACAATAAATCTAACATATTATGCACAACTTATTAATAGGTAAACACATCATGTACTTATAAATAAGAGGTTAAAACAATATAAAAATAAAACAACAATATTTATATTTTATATAGTACAGAAAACAGTAATAAATTAAATGTTCTTTATTCTATAATGACCCCAAGCAAGCGTATCGGTAGAATTTTCTAGTAAATGTCTTTTGGTATCACTGTGTGATAGTGATATTTTGTTTATTTTTTGGGTAAAAATGGCGTGTTTAATTGATTTAAATCGTAACATTTTACTATAAAGAATTTTCTTTTCAAATAAACATGTTTTATAATCATTTAGGTTAAATTTTTTTGATATACATTTATTGATTCCCTTAGCTTTAGCGATAAAATTATTTTGCACATCCATCGCATACATTTTTGCACGTAGTCCTACAAACTCTTTGAAAATTTTACCATTATTTTCATCTTTAAAAAACCCTAAACGCTTTTTATTGATTAATGGTAAACCATAATCATTATTAGGTGGATAATCAGATGTATCAAAGTGAAATTCTAAACTTGATTTAATATCTGCATAAAAATTTTCGGTAAATATTTGATAAATTAAACTGTCTGTGTCTGTGTAAAGTAGTTTAAGATTATCTTGATATTTTGATTTCATAAAATCGTAATGAAATTGATACATCAGCGTTTTTGATAAATCTAATATGCAAAATCCGAGGTAAATTGGTTTGTTATACAAAACTTTAGTCTTATTTAATTGTACTGCAACTAAACTTTCTGAAAATATTGAAAGACTATGAAATTCAGGTCTTGCTATTAAAGATTGGACACCTTGGGTTTTCCCTCTATTCAACCAGTGATTTACTAACTTAACGTTAACTCGTTTTGTTACATTTTCCATCGTTTTACCGAAAACGGAATTATTCATTAATTTAAAAAAATCTTTTTCAAAATCTGAGGTTGCCAACGAACGCATATGAGTGTTTAAATCTATGTATTTTTTTAACCATGCAGATTGCTCAAATTTTAGTATCCTATGAATTTTAGTTAAACGCAGACCTTTATTTAAACATTGTTTTAGATTTCTGTAATGAAGGACATATTTCTTTTTATCAGTTAAATTCGGGATCAGTTTTCGATTTTTACTACCTAAACATATATTCTCAGGACAAAAGGGTAAATCTGAGTGAAAATCATGTAAGTGGGTAGGATACTCTAAATCTACTTCTAAAATAAAACCGTGTTCGGAATCATCGGTGATGTTAAAATCTGTATCAACTTCTACCCACTCAAATTTACCTGTTGGGAGGCATTGAGACATAGCCCATCCGTAAAGGTTATTTGCGTCTAGGTACATGAGAAAGGACGATGGGGAATTTGGATCATATTCAGACATAAATATATTATTTGCCTTAGCATGTCTATTACTGCATTGAGATATGCCACCCCTAACATTGTTTGCAATAAAAGCTATTTTATTAATATCTGTTAAAAGCTCTAATTTTATTTTAGTAGAAATTAACATAGCGTCCCAACTTAATCCAGGTGCTGTATAATAATGAGCAGGATCTAATTCGTATGTTTTAAGACAAAGATCCCTAAAATTTTCAAATATATCTGCCAACAACAAAACATCTGTTTTTAAATAAAGATCAGAATAGTTACCCATGTTTTGACATTTGAAGTGATTCCATACATCATGAGCATGGCGGTAATCATTTTCGGAAATATCACTATCATTTAAAGAACTATAAAATTCATCGCGAGTAGGAAGAGAAGTTAATTTTAAGGAATCAAATGAAGTCATGTGTTCATATGGATAAACACCCTTCCGTATTAATCGTTTAAAATCATCTTCACAAGGAAACTGCAACTTGAGTTCACGGAATTGATCAGGTAATAAATTTTTAGCTAAGTTATCAAGACTACTAGACATAAATTTAAGTGAATCGAGAAATCTTAATTTCATAACTCGATTATTAATTTTTAAAACCTTGGAAAAAGATATATATTTCTCTTTATTCTCAGGTATTATTTCTATATCTCCCTCTTCAAAATTAAGTCCATGAACTATAAAATGAGCGTCATAATTACTTAAATTGTGGAAAAATACTGGAACAAAATTAGGTGAGCGGTATTTCTCAGAGCAAAATGGATGAGCAACCCCTTCAAACACACCCGTATACCAATTGTATGAAATAGAGGAATTACCATTTAAATCATTATTACAAATATAACAAATCTCGCTTTGGGCAATACTTATTTTATTTTCGGGTGTTAGTGGTAATGGACACCTATAAAAAGAATTTTTTTTACAAATATTTTCTAGGTCTTTTTTGATAGTTTTCATGAATATTTGAGCACAGTCTTTACCGGTATAAGTTTTGTAAGCTGAAAAACTATCATTGTATGAGCATTTAATATAGTATCCAAAACTATACATTTCATGCTTTTGTATGTTATTAGTTGATGACTTACTAGGGTCGTAAGAACAACCATGTATCGGATTTAAAAATGCTTCAAAGTCAGCGTACACAACGAAAGGAATTCTTAACTTACGTTCATAATTATTAAATGAGATTTGACTAGAGGGAGTTAATTCGTTAAACCAATTTCTTTTCCTATCACTTTCCGATGGTAAATTTGTACATACATGAAAACAGTCATTTTTTTGATGCTGTTGTAAATTATCACGTGATGTGAAATTTAATAAACAACCATCACAAATAAAGATTTCATGTTCTGATGATGATAATTGTTTAGATACTAATCTTGAAAGATTTTTAATATAACAATAATGTCCGTTACTACCTTGGGATATGTACAATAAATTTAAATGTTTATCTTTCCTATGTTTTGTTAAGTGTAACGGACCTACAACTTTATTTGTCTTACTTATTAATTCATATTCTAAACCAAAAACATTAATACTTATGTCATTTAGTTTTTCAAATTTATAAATATCGTTAATTTTTAATGGAAAAGAAAGCTTATCAAATTTTATGAAATGTTTATGAGGTAAATAAGATGTTACTCTATTAGAGTGATTTTTAACCGGAAACAACCCTGACAATACTGCCCAACGAAAGCATTCATTATCATTGTTTTGAACGTTGATTACGGCTTTTTTGTGTTTTATATCTAATGGTAAGTCTATGTATGATGATCCACGTAATGGGTTAAATTTGTTAACGTTCATGTCCAAGTGTTTTATTTTAACTAAACTCCATCCGCTATCTTTTCTTTCAAAATTAGAAATTTTATTTTTAATTTCAGTAACAATAGATGAAAAAATTATATCCTTATCATCCCCAAGACAAATAACATAATTAGAAATTTGGAAATCAAACGTATTAAAAATGTTTTTTGTTTCTTGTGTAAAGTCAGCATTAAGAATAAAATTTACTTTAACAACAGTGTGTTCTTTATTTGATCTATCTAATAATTTATATATCAAGTCTTTGATCTTTTGCAAAAAGATTTCGGGTGTTTCTAATGGCTGTTCAAAAGTTAGTTTAGATTTAATTCTATAGGTAATAATTCTTTTTCCGAACGCACTTTCAATAATTTCAACGTTTTCTAATTCATTGTCAGATTTTAAAACATTATTTTTATGAGTATTACTCTTTAAATGGTTTGCAAAGTATTTTTTAAACACTGATATACCACACACAGAACATTCAATTTTATCTCTATTTTCTGTACTTACATTAAATGGGGAAACAGACGAAGTTGATGTTGATGGGGCTTCAAGAAGTCGAATCCTCTTCAATGTTGAATCCTCTTCTATCAGTGTTGTCGTCGCTGGTCTTTTTTTTAAACCTCCTCCATTTTGTATAGATCTGTGTGAAAAACAAAAGAAAAACATTAACATAAATTTAACAACAAACCCACCATACATAGTATTCATATAACACCTCAAATACTAACATGTTTATTATTTACACAGTAAACAATAAGCCTGCATTGGTAAAACACCATCAATTACGTCTTGATCCATTAAATTATGCCCGTTACAGGGAGTATAATAAGGAGTAATTTCCGGATCTCCTATCATTGTCCCCGGTAAAATATTTTCTATGAACCAAAATCGAATCATCCTATGAAATTTTTGTAAAATTAGGTTTTTGCCCAAACTTGCTATGTCACTTTGAGATAAACTGTAAATTTCAGGACCACGATACATTTTTCTGATTTAGTAGCTAATAAAATACAATTACAAGACACGAATGATTCGGAAACACAACACTGTCCTCTTAAGTACCCAGAAATCTACCCCCTCTTCATAGACATAGACGAGACATGTTACAACAAGTTCATATATAACAACAAAATTGTACTCACGTTTTGTCCTGATCTATTTTCTCACAGAGGTCGTAGAGTTCTTGGTCGAAATCTGAAGATATGAAATCCAATGATTCTGCACCTTCAGCGAGTCTGACCAGTTCAGTATTGTAGACGTCACAGCTTAACCTTTCCATGGTGAGGAATAACAACAACTGTTTTGGTGCAAAGTAAATTTGTGAGCTTTATATAGTCCGTACACAATACATTTCACAAAAATACCACGATATTAAAATTTAAATATTCTTCATAGAGACTTAGAACACTACAATAGTTTAAATACCATCACAAAGATAAATAGGTTGAAAAAGTTATACAAAATTGTAGGTTCAACAAAGAACTTGACTAATAAGATAAGATTTAACATTTTTACAATATACAATAAAATTTATTTGAGATTTTTAGGCATACAAAATAAACATATTTTTAAAAGGCGATGAACACAATACATATATTACAATAGTCTGAATACCATCATAAAAACAAAAGGTTTAAAAACTTACAAAGAACTTAAATATTATCAGTAAGGTTTAACAATTTTACAATACACATAAAATAAACGTAGTTCGATAAAACACAATACATCTTAACTAAAATTTAATCTAAACACAATCTTATTTATCAGTACTTATAAAATATTTCGCACAATCGTCTTTGGTTGCCAACTCCTTGGTGATGTTAAAAATAATGTCTTTCACACTTTGTAAGTTCTTATTGTCTTCCACTTCCACATAATATTTCACACGAATATCGGCATGCTTCCATTGTTCCATCGGCTCGATATTTTTAATTTTTTGTGTGTCGTAAATTTCAATCTTGATTAAGTGTGATGAATACGCACTATTGTCCTTATTGGAACTGATGTACGCGACACCTCCGTTCATAGCTTGTCCAACGGTGGATGATTTTTTTGAGAGCTTCTTCTTCTTCTTAGGTGTCTCAAAAAAATCATCAATGTTATTGTTTGCCCGTTTTGCGATAGCTTGTTTAACTTTCGAGGCAAGTGTACCTTCTTCATCACTGGGGTCGTCCTGGGTCTCGGCATAATAATAACTTTTGAAGGTATTTTCAGAGAACTGAAACAATTGTAATACATCATATTAATTATTTGTTAAAGAACATACACGATGAACACATAAATAAAAAAAATTATAATAATCAACAGTACATACAATAAACAAAGATAGACAATAAAGATACTTACATCCATTATTCAGCAGTTAAACAATTTCAACGGTTCACGAGAGACACTTAGAGATCATATATGGTGTAGATCAGAGAGTACAGTGAGATGCTGTATGATTTGAACCACCCTTTTTATACAGAAACCAACGAATAGACGTTCCAGACAGGTTTGAACTTGAATTCGATAGAAAGTATGTTAACTTGAATACCGATATAAATAATGTTATTGAAATTGATAAAAACCGTAATGTTAGTGTTGACTATAGTAGTTAGTGATTAATTGTAATAGTTTTAAGATATAATGTTAATAAAATATAAGTTTGAAGAAGCATGTTCTTGTATTATTTATACCATCCTTGTACATAAGTAGGTACTATAAGTATCAGGTTACTACATGTAATTTTACACTTTCATCTTATGTATTGAACTGAGTAGGTAGATTTAGTATACTTCCATTATGGATACTATAGAGATTCAGCAATATTTAAGTAAAATTCACCCGAACCTACAATATAATGTATATGCCGCAAATCGATTGCCTATATACGCCGAAGCTCCAATATATTAAATAAGCAATTTAGATCCTGATACAAAACCTGGATCTCATTGGGTCGCAATGCATATAAACGAAAATGGTGTTGGTCAATATTTTGATTCGTATGGTAGATTACCAATGGGTCACCATCGAACCTTTTTGAAGAGGAACTCGAGACAATGGGATTTTAATAGTAAAAGGATACAAAATGATTGGAGTTCAGTATGTGCTAAATACTGCTTGATGTATTTGCACTACAAATTAAATGGACACACAATGTGTGATTTTGTAAGAATATTCGATCGCAACACCGAGTTAAATGATGTATTGTTGTGTAATATGTTCAAATTGTGCTTTGGTTAGGTTAGGTTAGTATATTTATTTTTCATTTGAAATAAATGTTGACTAAGTTTGGATAAGTTTCAAAAGACAGACTACATTGGATATATAGATAGAAGTATTGGGTTAGGTTTTTGTAAAAAAGTAAAATAAATGATGATTAATCAAAATATACATGTGTTTCAGTACGACTCATAAACACCTATAGCACGGTACATAAAAGGACAGACAAGTCAAAACTGGTGTGGATAGACGAGACACAAAAAAAAGGTTCTTTACAACACTAGTGCAATAAAGCTGTAGTAAAAAAATTAAATAAAGGTAGTTGCACAAAAACTAACACAACAAAGAAACAATAAAAGAAAAGGTTTAGGCGCCTACGCAATAGACAATAGATAAAAATAAACAATTGCAAATGTATACAAAAGAAGGTTGAGTACCTGGACACAAAAGATACCGACAAAACTAAAGTAAACCCGAGAGCTGAGAAATGTAGAAATTGCACCGCGAACAAAATGGATAATTGACAATAGGTATAAGCATAATCCGCGGTAGGTATGAAGTAAATAACATTCCGATATTGCGGTAGGCGTTAAGGTATAAAGTTAATCCGCGTAAGGTATTAAGTAGATTCGCGGTAGGTATTAAGTTAATCCGCGGTAGGTACGAAGTTAATCCGCGGTAGGCATTACGTTGATTCGCGGTAGGTATTAAGTTAATCCGCGATAGGTATTAAGTTGATTCGCGGTCGGTATTAAGTTTATTCGCTGTAGGTATAAAGTTGATTCGCGGCCAGTAGCCAGCGCCCCCATAGGACCTAACTAAGCGCCCCCGTAGGACCTAACTAAGCGCCCCGCCTGGGGTGGTCCAGAACCGGCGAATCCCTACTACTATTGTCAAATGTCATATAAGTTTGCCTTGATTGAACAATCATCTTTAAAACAGGATTCACAGAAAAGTTACACCTCTGTAAATCTTTATTAGAGCTATTTATTCGTTTCACAATAGGTGTACGAAACTTAAAAAGCCTGCTACCCTTAAAAAACCTGTAACATTAAACAAAAATACGGCAAAAAAAAAAAACACTTACCAAAAAAAGGTACCCGCATAACGCAAAACTCAAAACGCAAACACGAAACCGAGAACAGCGGGCAACCTCGTAACAACCAGGGGCGAAGCTTCCACTTATGGTAGACCTTAGGCATACAGTAAACAAACATTTCACATTCGTATCCGAACACGCGAAACTTGCACCAATCGTAAACGCCGAAAATCGTAAAAAAAAAACCAATCGCACACAGTTTTATGTTCAGTTAGGAATAGGAGTAGCTAGTTCAGATGGTACAGAGGCGGAGAATTTTTGCAGTTGCTTTTTTAAATTGTGTTTACTGTATAAGATTGCTTTTTGAATTTCCCGCAAGCGGTGTTGTTTACATGCGAAAGAGCTGTTGAAAATCGAGAAATCAATTTTCAGTATCTGGGATTTCAATTTGGAGTTAAAACTCTTTTAAAAGCAATGAGATGGTGAACTAGCATTATGACACTCTTATTAGGTTCTAGGATCACGACTTGGCTCGAAGGTGAGAAGTTTAACGGTTATATTTGACCACAATCTCATCGTGGAAAGACTATGTGGTTGCAGTTAGCAAGCAGGAAAAGCTTAGGGAGTATTTTCTATGGATGTTTTAGTTTACCGAAAGCTATATCATATAGTAGTTCATAGTATAGCCTTTACTAGGGTGTTTATTATGCTACTCCTTAATATTATAACCTAAATGGTAGTCCATTTATCATAAACATGGTAAATGGAAAAAAGGGGTATACTAAACTCGTAATTACATAGCTGCCTGTCGCGTGCGAGGCGAGGCACCCCTTTAATATAATAATACAGTATACTGTCGAATCACGTAGCCTCCTGATTGATGACACCTCACATAATTATATAGCATGGAGGTACAATATGTAGGTATACGCCCGTTTACACCCACCTTGATTAGGTATGTTCTGAATTTGAAAAAAGTCCTATCCAACATGATACATTCTGATAGGTATAAAATGTATTGTTTCGAAGGATGACCTAAAAAAGTAACAAAACATGACCCGAACATCGTAAATCACACTTAGTGCCCAGTAAACACATACAATCAATTTTTTTATAAAACAAGTAAGTACGCGTACCCTAGGTGAGTTTTTTCATTAAACTCACCGCTCTCTGTGAGGGAGAAAAATTGAATTTCATCGCGGCGGCCGTCTCTATAGAATTATAGGATATTACTCGGCTATTAGAGTAGCCTCGGAACCGACTACCGCGTACTACAGACTCTATTAAGACGTTATGAAGTGACCGGTAACTGGTTTAACTCTTGGTGGTTTTTTTGTTAGACAAATACGAGAATGTTTACCGATTAGGAGATAAATAGTTGCAGCTAGGATTTGTACATTTTGAGACTCTTGTTTAACTGTAAAAATTACTGTAATTTCGTGTCCATGTCTGATTTACCTTTTTTTATTTTTCCAGGTAAGTCCACAAAAGCCACTCTTCGGAATCAATCTTCACACAACATAAGGGCCAGTTTCATATGTTCCTGATAATGTCTCCTTCTTTCGTAATGGACGCAATAAGTTTTCTAAAGTACCAGGTTAATATCGGCAACATTTGAAACGGACCCTTAAAATGCAGGTAAATACCTATAACGTAATTATAAGTCGAAAGTTCACTTTCAATGCAAGTCATCCCGGTAATTACCGATTGCGTCCGCTATCGGAACTCGCTCCAAGTCGATTCCGAACTTAGTTTTATAAGAGTTGTTATTAACGTCCAACTTTACTATGCACGGGGCGTCTTGAACTTTCATGATCCCGTATAACATACCTTAATTATAAGGATATGTTAAATTATGGGTTTTGTTATGGATTTTCTTGTAATTACCCTATCAAGGTACTCACTTTTTTATACCACAAGTAATAACCAGGCCTATAGACATTAGCAATATAGCCAATGCGTTGTACACCTTATAACAATGCTCTCAAGTGCAACTGCCGGAACACAACAACAGGTGCTTGGCGACAGATTTTCAACTTTAGGGTGATATAAGTAAATAATGTAAGTGTAAGTAAAGGATGAGATTTTTTGCTATCAGTTGATCTCCTTAGAACCTTTAATCTCCTTTAATACATATCCCTGGAACTTGGCGACATATTAGAATCTTGTTTTGCATAATGCGTGTCTCCCGTAGCTGGTAGGACGTAGCATGGGGCTGGCAGCGGCAGCGTTCCATTAAAACTAAATCAAGCGCCGTTTTCAGGTATTCAGGAGCGAGTGAGGAATTTTTACGTAACCACGCTACGTCCCTTTTGCTCCTAATGGAATGTGAATATTTACATGTATATGAGCCTGTTCCATTTCATTTTAATTCCTTTTGGTCAGGAAGACTTTTGAGCGTGTCAGGTGGTGTCTGCAAACCGATGACATCATTGTAGTATGGATTACCTTGTGATTAGTACTAAGCTCACTTCGTAAGTAATTCTTTTAAAAATTTATGAAACTATAGGTCTTATTACCTTATAATTTAAGCAATTTTCCTTAACATCCGCATGACCGATTGTTACTTTTAAATAAAAAATTTAGGTTTACCGCGGTTTCACCCGCGTTCCTGAGGGATCTTATATTTTCCCGAGATAAAAATAATCGTACATGTTATTCCAGTATATGATCTACCTGTGTACCAAGTTTCATTAAAATCCATTCAGTAGTTTTTGCGTGAAAGAGTAACAAACATCTTCACATATTAGTAGGATGTTGGCGAATGTATCCCCTCCAATAATGTGCGTGCATTTAATGGCACAATATTGCTTTTTACTATATATCTTATACAAGTTAATTTTTACTTCATGCAAAAGACTATACACCTCGTAAAGATTTTCATTCAAATTGTGGAACATTAAACCAAAAAACTTAAGTTTCACCTATTAAACAACTTAACTATTACGATAACCCAATACTAAGGCCGAGACTCCACCAAGCGGAGCGGAGATGTGTTTTAAATAACTCCGCTCAGCTTTGGTGGAGTCTCAGCCTTATAGTACGTAGTAGTAGTAGGTTTTACTAATTTTGGGGAAAGTATAACATTGCTTAAAAACTATTAAAATAGATTCTGTTGAAGCTACTTTTAGGTTTTCTAGATAAGTACGAAAAATAACCTTGTATTATATTGGATCGGAATGCAAATTATAACAACTGATTCAACTTCCTAATATTCGACCTTCATGGTCTAAATCTTCATTGAATAGTAACTGGAACCCTCAACAAGAGGTCACTTAGCACACAATTCCTAAAACATTCCATACAAGGAAACAATACATATCTTAATGTTGTATATCATACAAGCTATTTAGTATCGAGATCAATATCAAGCTAAGCATTCGCTCTCGGCATTCCAAAGTAAAATATTTCACTGTTACATTGTTTCACGACTTCAAATAAGCTTTTACTCAACCCGACCTCTAGGGATGTAACCCCTTCAATATCGACATCTCAAAAGTCGACATTCGGTGCGTACAAGTTTGCGACTCAATAATATCGATGCTCTGGGGGATGCGATGTAACGGGTTGTCATACGATAAATAAGAATATGTGGCTCGCGGGTCTTTGTGTGTCGATCGTAATCGTAAATCACGAGTGGGGGGGTTTATCGATATCTCTGCCTCAATTCCCTTATTACCGATTTTAGGTATTTAATAGTCAAACGAATGTTACATCTGCGTACGTGATCCCCTGTAGGTATGAAGGTTTGTGAATGTTTTTGGATTGTCATCAAACTTATTTGATTTTAGAATTTGACGATCGCATTCAGAGTTTACTCTTTTAGTATCTGTATCACTGATTGAAGCTTATCATCTTTGTTTATGGTATGAATAAAAAAAGGAAACTTTACTATAAAGACAGTGATTAAAATCTGTTACGACTGATGACTTAGATTTAGGTCATACCTAAGCATCATAAAAAAATTATCACTAGTGAAAGGTACATACTTAATGATTATTTAGTATGATCTGCAGAACAAACCTGTACTGCATAGTTTTTAAAATCAAACCGAATAATATCGGCACAAAATATTCAAATGGCCGCGTCCAAATAAATCATTCACATAGTTGACAATCAGCACATGCGCCAGGGAGCGGTCGAAACCATGTTAATATGTAAATGTGAACCTTTTACACCAGATATTGACTGCGGACATTGCCCTCTTCAATCCGGGAAAATGCGCATCAATCAAACCTTTAACTAACGCCTCAGAAACATGCTTGGGTCGTTGGAAACGTGACTATCATGAGTGATCTGGAACTAGACAAACCTGTGTCATCCATTAACCTTCCTTAAAATGTTAACGTGATTTAATAAACCACCCATCTATACCTCGGCGAAGGTTGTGGGTTCGAATCCTACGATGAACTTGAGCTTTCAGTGAAGGAAAACATCGTGATTAAACCACAACACGTTGGTAATTTGTAGTACTTGACTGGCTGGCTACCACCCTCACGTTGAAAATCTGTTGCCAAGCACCTGTTGATGTGTTCCAGCAGTTGCACTTGAGAGCTAGTTTGCCTTTAAGGCATTTTTTATAAGGCATATTATAAAAATGCCTTAATTACACATTAGCAATCCCCCAGGTAATGCTATTGTCTATAGGCGACGGTAATCACAATCAGGTAACCCGCCTGCCTCGTTGTCACTTGTGGCATAAAAAGAAACGGTCTTGATTTAAATTGCTGATGACCCTGCGGTAGATCCTAGAACCTACAAAGAATATTCAAAGTTATTTCTTCACGTATTAATAGATGAAACAAACAAGAACGGCTGAAGGGATTTTGATAGAGCTTGGGGCACAGGTGGATCACATCCTCAGGATCCTTTTTATCCCGGGAAAGATAAAATCCCTCGGGAACGCTACAGAACGGACACTTGGTTAAGAATAAAATACTAATATAATTAGTAAAATCAGATGTTATTCTTATCTGTCCTCAATCGAATGAATAACGAAATAAAATAAGTGTCAAGGGACGTCATTACATAAGTACAGTGTAAGTTTGGGCACAATCCTTCTCAACGAAAGATTGATTCGAATTTGGGGTAAACTTCGCAGCCGCCGGCGCCGCCCAGGTGTACCGACGAACATCAATCAAAGTGAACATTTGCGTCCAAACTATTCTATACGTTTCTCTTGGTATTAGGGTTTCATACGAAGATTAGATAGATTACCAGACGTAAGAAAGAAGTTATTTATTTAAGAGCACAACATCAAAAAAAACGTCTAAACAATTGCAATATATATCGAGTTTAAATGTATAATAGAATAAGCAAGCAAGGTATATATAATTTGTAAATATTTTATTTTATTGATATATTATATTTAATTATAAGTTTTATTGTTAATTTTAATTGTTTATAGTTTTAGCTCTTGTATGTCATATAATAATATAATTGATGTGTGATAAAATCCAGTTAGACATTTATACTTTATAAATATATATGAAACAACATAATTATAATCAAGTAGCAATGAATATTATCATTACTTATAATAATAAATCTAAACTAATATTGCAATATTAAATATCCAGAAACTTTCACACGGCCACTACTGATTCCTAAGTAGAGTTTGTTCTATAGAAACCAGATACCTTACTTTTTAACAGGTACCTACTTAGTTAGATAATTGCACCACACACAGTTTCCATAGTATAAGTTCTGCTTGGTTTGGGCTCAGATGGCTTTGTTTGAAGAATGACTGAGGATACATATATTTTAATTTATTGTTGTCTGAAGTTATTCTCTCTCTGAAGATATTTATGTCCCAACGTGTAAGTAAGACGCAAGTCGGACAGAGTTAGCGTGTCACACAAAGATGGATGAGCCTGTCTTGCTGCTTTCAAAGTCAAAGTCAAAACCATTTATTCAGTTTAGGCCCTAGAAGGGCACTTATGAAGGTCGAATTACAGAAGTTACCACCGGTTCGGAAGTCAGCCTTCAACTGAGAAGAACCGGCAAGAAACTCAACAAGGTTACATTTTTAAATATTTTTGGACCATCTGACTATATTGGCTTTTTATTTTCAAATGTTAACAACAATTTTATTCTTAAACTAATACAAAAATTATAACCCGCATTAGTTACTTTAGCTTTGCTTTCTTTATTCGCCCATAAGCTAAGTTATCAGTGTATTATGCGTTTAATCAATTTGTGTCGAATACAAATATCGAGGAGCAGTCCGGATGTGTACGGTAACGCAGCATTGGGCAAACATAATGAATCAAACGCGTCCGGAGTCGGACACCGGACATTCGGCAACCCGCGCGTGTTTTCCCGGTCTTGCAGATGATACATTGTTAGGTACTTTCCGTATTTGTTTGGATCACTTTTTGTTCGGCGAAAAGATGTTAGTTACATAGAGTAGCATCGTAGATTTTTAAGGGCAATATAAACTAAATACAAGCTTCTAAATATGTAAAATCTTTTAACAACGAATCGAATACTAGCAATATCGTAATATATAAAAAGTTTTTGTATTTGTTCAGCTTCAAGAAAAAATACTCGTAAATCAATCATTCTTCAATTTCAATTTAAACAAAATCTTTTTATTAAAATTTATTTCGAAAGAAAACATCTAAGTTTTATTTTAATTAAAAAAATATATATAAATTGATATCTATAAGCCTTTCCACATACATTCTTACCTCTATCAATATTATCGAGTTACTCCGTAAATATGTGTACGTTTTTTTTTCAGAGATCTACTACTTTAAGCTGAAATACGTGATTGTTCATCCAACCCTACTTCTATATATTACTCTGCAAGTAATGGAAGTGGAGTGAATGCGATAGCTTTTCCACGAATAACCCACATATTGAAACATTAGAAATGGAATTTTTCCAATATAAATTCTTTGAACGCTCACTCATTGATAGGTATTTCAATGCTTTTAATTTATACGTCAGTACTTCTATTTTTTTATTATCCTGAAAGGTTTTATGTGATAAATTATTTTTGTTACACGATTCTTTGTTTTTATTGTGAACTGATGAATAAAATCGATCGATTAAAAATACTTGTAATTAGTTCATTTAATAAAGATATTTTTAAATGAGTAAACATAAGAGATAATGATTTTAATTAAAAGAGTGTAATTTTTTATATGATTGTATGTAAAAAAAATGATTTGTAGTACATATATAAGTTATCTGATCTGGTTTCCATAGCAACCAGAGATAGGAACCAAATGCTTAGTTTGGGATCAAGATTTGTTATAATTTCAGGGCAGGACAAGGTCTGCCGGGCCCACTAGTTTAATTATAATAAACCCCTAAGTAAAATATTGCGTGACTATCTGTAACGTGTTCACAACAATCTTCATCACTCGTAATATAATCATGATCTGTACTTCGAACTTTGTAATAAATTACTTTTAAATTACTCATGTTGAAAAAGATTTTCCTTAAAGATATCGACCAGTGGGCGTACACTATTTATAGTTATAGTTTTCCGCCCCGCGGTTTCTCCCGCTTATCTAATCTTTTTCCGGGATAAAAAGTATTCTATGCGTTATTCCAAGATATGATCTACCTGTGTGCCAAGTTTCATCAAAATCCATTCAGCCGTTTTTGCGTGATTGAGCAACAAACATCCAAACTCACAAACATACTTTCTCACTTTACTCAAGAAAAACTTTATACCCCTTTTTCTGCTCTGTTTGTCAATCGATTTTCTTTTTTTTTTTCTTTAGCTTCGCCTTCGGTCGAATGGTTGAAAGTGGTCGAATAGGTAGGT
The DNA here is from genome assembly GCA_951361185.1 of Ochropacha duplaris. NCBI lineage: Eukaryota > Metazoa > Arthropoda > Insecta > Lepidoptera > Drepanidae > Ochropacha > Ochropacha duplaris. Next base: position 2,391,828 of record OX592704.1, on the reverse strand, counting down.
ATGTATAGATTTAAATAAAAAAATGTTAAGATGCTTTTCCAAATTAATTAAAACATAAAAAACAAGCCATCAATCTCCATCAATAGGCCGATACGATCATCTTGAAGCCCTCCCCCAAAGCAAAAGAGATAAAAAACTGTTATCTCGTTAAAGGCTCTCGCATTAATATCCCAATTAAAGTCTATTGTTTTGTGTTTGTTTACAAGAAATAATTAATAATGTGGAACAAACAATGTGCGGTGGTAATTATCAGTATTTGTACATAACAGATTAGTATTACGTATCTCGCGACAGCTTGGCAACAGGCGTAAATTTCGCGATGGCTGCTGTCAAACGTCACTTTTGTATTAGATAACAGCAACGCAAACAGCAATCGAGAAATTATTTGTTTTCATTTATTGCTACCCTATCGTTAGTGGCGCTAATGTCCATGGGCAATGTGCATTCTGCGATAGGCGTGCGACAGGCCTCCGTAATACGGTTTCTAGTGACAAGTAGCAACTGATCGCGTAGCGGTGGCTGTAACTTTGCTACTGCTGTCGCTACTGCTACCTTTTACGTAATAGACCTGCGGTTTCTACAAACGCCTGCATTAGTCCACGTGCACATTTTCAGTTTAGGACGGGACGAGATTTTTAATATACTAGTTGTCCCCGCGGTTTCATCCGCGTACTTACGGTAGTTACTTTCGCATTTATAATATTAGTATGGAATTTTTTTATTCTTGTCTCTTAGATAATATTCTCGTGTATTGTCTTTATGTGAATAAATACATAAGAATGTATTCTTTGCGTTTGAACCTTCTACGTATATTTAGTGTCCGGTGTTACCCTGATGCGCGGGGTAACGCCGACTAATGAGCTCATAAATTGAAAGTTCGTAAATTGAAGTTTCGTGTATAATTAAAGACGATTGTGACATTTTTTATTATGATTTCGTATTGAACTCCGTAGATTCATTCATTACGTAGTTACTTATTCTAAAAAGATACATTAAAAATATTTCTACGCGTAACTTTCGTAATAAGGGGTACAAAGTTTTTGTTTGACGTATTAATATTATGATGATGGCAAAACAGTAGCTCTTAAGGTAATAAGTTTGCTGTACGATATTCAACCTTAAATCCCAAATTAATGTTCGCGACTTAACCTACTAAGCATTGTGTGTTCGCATATAACCTGCCTTTTGTAATTACAGTCTAAAGCCGAATAGTTTATTCATTTGACATGTTGATGCACATTAATTTTAACTTTTTATAAAGTCCCAAGTCCCAACTGGAGTTCAATGAACAGACATAAACAACTCCACTTAATAAAAGTGAAATAAAAATATCCTTCAAGTTAAATTGAGAAGAAAACTGTGTTATCCTCGGGTGGTACTGCAGACGTGAGCGAATTACTCGAGTGCGTTGTGTTTGATACAATTGTCGTTTTATACTAAGTATAGTCGGAAAAGAAATATACTGAACGTATTTAAAGAAATAAAGTCTTTTAGTTAAGCGTTTGCTGATTTCTGTGGTCGTTCCATCACGAGTAATGATAATGATTCTAAAGATTCAGCTTGTAGGAGGTTGTTTTTTATAGAGATTACAAAACTGTCGTTTAAGATGTGTACTTATGTGCCCGACTGTACGTAGTACGTGACTGTAGCGATTTTCATTAAATAGCCGGCGGAGTTGCAGCGTGCATTATTATGCAAATGCGGCGACGCTGCGTGCCGGCGGCGTCGCGGCGCCGGTCTCAGATTTGTGGTGCGGTGCAACTGTGGGCGATGTCCGGGTTCGTAACACCTATGAAAAATCGCGCTCCAATTTTAAAATTATTGTTTTAAAAAATGAAAAAAAATATAGTCTGCTAGACCGTTAGTGCAGTTTTCTCAGTTATACTTAAACCTTTATTTCTCAATTAATTTTCAACGCGAAATCTTACTAATATTATAAATGTGAAAGTTTGGATGGATGTATGTTTGTTACTCATTTACGCCAGAACGGCTGAATGGATCTGGATGAAATTAATTTGGCATGGAGATATATTATAGTCTGGACATAGGCTACTTTTTATCCCGACAAAAGATAAGATCCCTCGGGAACGCGGATGAAACCGCGCGCAACAGCTAGTTAAATATAAACTTTTTAATTCAAACCCCAGAAAGTTTGACTGATAACTAATATTTTTACTTCTGCGTAGACGTTTTTTTGAATATTTTCCTTAACTTGTTAAAAATCGTAAAACGCCTAATAGTCGCTCGCAGTGAAGACTTTATTTATATACCCAGACCTCCGGTTTATGAAAATCCGCGGCCGCAGCTCGCTTCACTGGATTTCCTCCGCCCTCCCACTGTTTGTTTTTGTGTCATATTTTATACTATTATGTTGAAATCTCTTCCATTTTGAAAATTAAAATTGAATGGCGACCAAGCGAAAATGTTTAAAGTAATATTTTTATTACACACTCTTTCTACTTCGCGTTCCTCTAATTTACTCCCTCACATATTGAATTTCATGAATCCTGTATGCCTTATAGGGGAGTAAGAATCGCCTTTCAAGTTTGCTAACAATTATTAAAAACTAGTTTTTTGCCCCGCGGTTTCACCCGCGTTCCCGAAGGATCTTATCTTTTCCTCGGATAAAAATCCTATGTTATATTCCAGGATATGATCTACCAGTGTGCCAAGTTTCATCAAAATCCGTTCAGCCGTTTTTGCGTAATTGAGAAACAAACACACACACTTTCACATTTATAATATTAGAAGGATTATCAATAACTTGACAAAATCATACATCATAACGCACAAATTCAATTCAACCGATAGAGACATGGACTTATATATACGATATAAAACCTACAGGCTCTTAATCGAAGTAGGTCAACAGATTAATAAGTGAAAGTGCTCTATTTGTAGGAGTAATTCAATTACAATATTAAATAAGTCTGTATCAATACCAGCTGAATGGGCCGCGGGGGGCGGCGGGACGCCCACGCTCCTGGCTGTGCGGGTGATGGCTTTGATGTCACGAAATGAAACGTAAATTAATAAGTCGCCGGCCAGTCGGTCTGCCTTTAAAACTGAGTAGACGAGCGGATGCTCAACTTTATTTAGGAAAAAATACAGTTACAGATTCGGCAAATGGCACACTCGATTTCGAACTAATATTTATTCAGTCTAGGCCCAAGGAGGGCACTTATGTAGGTAACTATAGAAGTTATCACCGGTTCGAAAGTCAACCTTCAACTGGTTAATTTTAAATTTGGTTTTGAGGTTAAGGTTACGTTTTTAAATATTTTTTGGCTGTCTGACTATTCTATACTTGCTATTGTATTTTTTATTTGTTTTATGTTTAATTTTAACAATAAATTTATGCTTAAACACAATACAAAAAAAAGATAGAATAGAAAGTCATAGTTAAAAGCATTATTATTTATTATTTTACTTTTAGACTTCATGAATTTCATCCATCCATCCAGTTTTGGCATAAACACCCCGATGCTTCTGACGGTATTCGGTTTTTTTTTAAATATTTAATTTTCATACTACAAATGTTATGAAAGCAACGACTTTATGCTTTCTCTTTTTACTATTTTGGATTTGGATATATTTTTATTACAAAAATATTAAACTCGCGTTCTAAACGCTCGTCTACAGTTCTTTGTAACTTAGTTGTGAACTCGCGGAGTAGCTGCCTTTGAACCCCCACTCGCCGCCGCAAACTTCAGTTTCAACTTTTAAATAGCATTCAACTTACTACACTAGCTTTCTTCTTAATGTAGAGCTTCTAGAGCTGTTTGTATTCTGGTATTATAGAAATGTTTGCGAGAATAATTCAATGAGTCATAAGAGGCGAAAGTAGACGTATCGCTCTTAAATATAGATGAAGCCATTCTCTGCTACGCCGTAGACCGTCGGCTACGCAACACCGTCGTAGATACATCTACGAACATTGTAGTTGTGCTACAACGCTACGCCCGCTTTTATCTGCTACGAATAATAGTGCATTGTGTATTTCGTAGCGGCCTCTAGCCGTATATTATTTTATTCTTAAGTTATTCTTCTCAAGCAAGTTGTATCGACCAAGATTAGTAAGTCTAATAATGTCCAAGCTTCACAGTCCCCCAATCGAAACTTTACCCGTCACAAATAAATGCACTGCTATCCCGCTTGATCGTCGAAGGCCTAAATAAACATGGCACCGTAATTTAGGCAGCTTTTTTTTTAATTGACGCGATGACGCGGCCACACGAAAACAATTTTGCGCCGGCTTTATATTGGCAAATTGACTTAGTTATTTATGGACATCCGATCGGGATAACTTTGAGGCCGATGGACCTTTTGTTTGTGACTATGAATGTGTATGAAGCGATTAATGTTTTAAATAGCATTAATGGCATAAAGTTTTTAATATACTAGTACACTGTACTGTATCTACGTTTGTTATAAAAATATCTTCGCTCTGGTGAAGCTTATCTTTCTCCCAGCATTTTTATGGCGAAGATTAGCTAAGAATATTCAATTTTGTGCCTTAGGTACCTGTTTTAAAATATTCCTACATTTTACGTGATGCTTTTTAGGCATCCGTACCGAAAATGGTTCCAACGGAAACCTAACTAAGCCTCCGCCATCCGTATGTCTGTCTATCACAGTAGTAGCCAGTAGTTCACACCATTCGCGTTACTATTATGGAGAACTAGTTTTACGCCCGGCGGTTTCACCCGCGTGCCCGAGGGATCTTATCTTTTCCTGGAATAAAAAGTATCCTATGTCCTTCTACAAGGTTGGAACCTTTGTCTTTGTAGGTACCAAATTTCATCTAAATCGGTTCAGCGGTTTAAACATGAAGAAGTAACAGACATACACACTTTCGCACGGTGGTAGGGTACTTTCTAGTACTCGACTGGCTGGCTACCACCCTCAAGTTGAAAATCTGTCGCCGGCAATTGCACTTGAGAGCCAGTTCGCTTTTAAGGCATTGTAATAAGGTGTACAACACATTAGCAATCCCCTGGTATTGCCAATGTCTATAGGCGACGGTTGTCACTTAGCATCAGGTGACCCGCCTGCCTCTTTTTCACTTGTGACATAAAAACAAAAATATATTATTATAGTATGGACAATGAAACAACAACCTTGAAAAATTTTGCTTTTACCTATATTTGTTCTTGCGATATTTTCGGAATGGTTTTATCGTTACATAATAATAAAATAGCACATTACCTAAAAAAATCTAGAGATTCGCATTGGCTGGATTTCTTCTCTCAGTCACAATATGGTGTGTTTATTATTGATGTGCTATAATAACTGAGGCCTCCACTATCTGGCTGTGGTATAGATGAGCTCATTTATTCGACGAGTAAAGTGCGTTGGCAACACGAGGTTTCGTCGTAAATGATAAATGTTCAGGCATCATTTTGTGATATGTGTGCCTTTACACGCCCCACACAGCCTGCCTTTGACCTAGATTGCTGAAAAGAAATTTTAGCTAGATATGAGTGTAACTGTGTAAGGTTTCTGTTATTTAGTGAATTATTTTAAGTGTTTTTTATGAATTACTAGCTGTTCCGCGCGGTTTCACCCGCGTTCCCGAGGGATCTTAACTTTACCCGGGATAAAAAGCCTATGTGCTATTCCAGACTATAATATATCTCCATGCCAAATTTCAACCAGATTCATTCAGCCGTTCTGGCGTAAATGAGTAACAAACATACATCCATCCATCCATCCAAACTTTCACATTTATAATATTTGTAAGATTTTACAGGTTGTTTCATTACAATTCTCGCATTTTTAAAATTATTAGTGTACGAGTAATAATTAATATTAAAAAGTATAATTAATTCAAATTAGCTGTTTACTTAAGCACTTTGAATAGTAGTAGTGCGTTAGGTATTAGATTTTATTTGTATACTAGCTGTACCCCGCGGTTTCTCCCGCGTTCCCGTGGTATCTTATGTTTTCCTGGATCAAAAAGTATCGTATCTCTTATTACAGGATATAATCTATTATTTTTATTATAGGGAATTATAGTCTCCTCCCCCAACCCCTCCTCAATCAAATCAATACGGAACAGTTTGTCGGACGTTTGAATTGTACAAATAATCACGTTGTAGTAACGGTGATGTCTCCGGGGCCATCGATCATCGCCAACCACAAGTTTCGGTGATCACTCATTGCGGCACAGACCAGCTAAGAATAGATCTGACACATTAAATGAGCAGATATTGCAACAGTATCATTTGCTTTGAATATATGTATATTGCGTTTAGAGGCAGAAAATTTATAAAAGCATGTTTTAAGGATATTTCAATGTAAATTGTTTTTTTTTTTTAATTAAATACATGTTCACAGACACGCTAGCTACACGCTACACCCACCCATATTAATTAATTATGTGTATTTTGTGAATATATGGCAAAATAAGGGGACTAGTACCTCATGATAGTTTGGAAGAAGTTTAAAATTACAGAAAGATATCTGCCAAGCTGCGTAATAGCTTGTTGGCAGTTGAGCTCTCAACAAAAATATATGTATGTAGGTACAATTTTGCACTGGTAATGCATACTAGTAATATTATAAAGAGGTAAAGTTTGTGAGGTTGTAGGGGGTAATCTCTGGATCTACTGAACCGATTTTGAAAATTCTTTGACCTATAGAAAGCCACGTTATTTGTGAGTGTCATAGGCTATATTTATCCCGAAACGGGAAGCTACGGGGGACTGCTAGTTATACTATAGAAGTAAGATTACGTCTGTAGTTTCTATCGTCTATTGGCTAAAATTTGGCAGAAGCAGCTTGACCTTGGTTTGAATGCTCCCATGTTGCTAATTTATTTTTATATCTTAATTTTCAGTAAACTTTTCACTAGTGCAGTGTAGATCTACCATGTCTTCCTCACATTTGTCATCATTTGAAGCTTCAAAACGTGGGTCCGAAAATAATCTAAAAAGGCATAACAATAGTGAAGTATTCGCTCGTTGCCAGCACATCCATCAGTCGAGGACGTTTGTTCTTACTAATCACCCCTCCCCTACCCCCCTTACACAACGTGCTTTATTTGCTCATTAGTTACCGTGCTCGCGTTCGGTACTACTCGGCAAGGTTCGGCTGTTTCGCTTGCGGCGTCTTTGATCTCGGCAATTTGTTGAGAGATGGCGCGTGATGTGTTCGCTGTTGTTTACGATTCCTGTTCGTGTCTCTCCAAAATCGCTACAAAAGTACATTTAGTTATGTTTATATATTATCTATTCGGTCCAGTACATTTGTTATTTTCATTTAATATCAATTATCCTAATCAGTCGTGACATTTCATATTTTAAATATTTTTATTTCGCAAACCATCAAGGCAACTTATTACTATTTAGATAAAACTGAATACAAATTCAAATAATCAGCTCTTAGTCACCATAGCTAAGCTCGAATCTTTTGTTTTTGGTTTGTATTTAAAAAATGTTGTATTTGTAGCTCTCCTTAATTGGGAAAATGTTTATTTTTCAACTAAGAAAATTTCAGTACGATATTTTTCGTACGACCGAATCATCAGTTATCAAAATACCTACTACTGATATTCTGATGAATGCCGTCAAGTGCTATAAAAACTACATTAACATGAACAAGCCCTTTATTGTGACAACAATAGAGCCACAATGAACGTATTCCCTCCTACTCATTATTTTGTTGAATAAAAGTGATAAATAATTTCCGTAATATGATAATATCACATTAGGGTTCAATTCCACTAAAATTTACTTAATTATCAGTTGACATTTAAAATGTTTTTTATAGATAATTTGAAATAAACAAAATAGCATATCGTTTTTAAATGTTAGGTTTAACCGCGGATTATAACGACTAATAAAAAGAGTAAGGATATTTTTAAACCGTGATCTGAATAAAGACATTGGAGCTCTACAACCGCTTAGAAAGTATTTGGTTTATACAGGATGTCCGGTAAGTAGTACGACTAACTTAAGGGGGAGATTAGTGGGTGCGTCACCTACCAAATATACAAAAATGACTTCAGTTTAAATAACAAAAATTTCGAGATATTTCGATATTTTAGATTTTGAATTTTTAATGCTAAATATCTCGAAAACGGTAACACTTTTACTGAGGACATTTTTGCATATTTGGTAGGTCACCCACCAACCTTTCTCCCCCTTAAGTTTGTCGTACTAATTACAGAACATCCGGTATAAAGTTCTATGTGTAATGCAATCAAATACTACATACACCTTCTTAAAAAGTTGGATAGATAACACAGGTGCGTGACGTCATTCAATTTGCAAATGTCTCGACATAAATCCGTGCATCTGTTCTCGAGTTCAGACAACCCCATTACGCAGTATGAACAAACAAAAAGGAAAGTAACGAAACTGAAAGTGTAACAAATGATCCCATTGCAGGGTTCTCTTGTTTGTTGTTCACACTCCAATGTGTGAAGCGAACCCTTTATCTCGGGTATCGATCGTCTCGGGTACGACATCAATCCGCAACACTCACATACAAGTCATAGAAGAGTGGGCTCTATTTCTTAAGCTAGTTTGTTACAATGTTTATTGTTACCAAAACGGCTTGTATTAAGATACTAGCTGTAACTGACAAAATATAGCCTATGTTTATCAGGGATAATGTAGCTTTCTAATGGTGAAAGAATTTATCAAATCGATCTAATACTGTCAGAGCCTATTCAATACAAACAAACAAACAAATCTTTCCTCTTTATAATCTATATATATATAAAAGAGAAAACACAAAATTATGCATTTTTTTCTATTCTCGATAATCTTATGTTTAACACAATCTCACCATAGTGAGTGATGATGTGGCCGATAGTGGTAATCACACAAAGCCTAGATGGGAACTGGCTCTCAAGTGCAGCTATTGGAACACACTGATAGGTGCTTGGCGACAGATTTTCAGCTTGAGGGTGGTAGCCAGCCAGTCAGGTACTATAAAGTGCAAATTGCTTGCATCTTTGGAACTACTGATACAATTCAATAAATTCTTTCACCAATGAAAAGTTACATTATCACTGTATAATATAGGCTATATTTTATAGTGATTCCCTCGGAACTGGAAGCTAGTTTGTCACAAAAGAAGATATTTAATACTAGTTTCCACAACAGATACATAAGTATACAAAGTTTGTGTAGCGGCCTGCAAGTGGTCACGCTCGAATAGATTTCTCTAGCTAAACGCGCCGCGAGTCATCCATTAACTTGATACGTAAAGTTCCTCCTCATCCGGACATACGGTCTGTAAGTAAGAGCGATAAAATACCAAGCTTGTTGGTGAACTCGATGTTTGTAACATTCACAAAGCTTTCGTGTTTGCCGGTTTTTCACGTTTGATTATTTTTGGCAGAATGGCGATTTCCTTATAAAGTTGACTGCAAATAACAACAAAGGCAATGAAAGACTACAGAGTAAGTACTGTAAATAAACAGGATATTTTAATTAAAATGTACATTTATTATATTATTTGCCAGCCCGTGTCCACCAACTGCTGTAATTAAAGTTATTGTAATTAATATATGACTTTCAGGAATAAATAAAATAATAAAGATAAATATTGGGATAATCCTCTTAACCGTCTATTTGATGCCAAACTTATCAGAGTTTTTACTAAAACCAGATAAATTTTGAGCTATATGTAACTTTTTTTAAAGACATATTTAAACGAATAATTACATCCAGACTCCGAACAAACATTATTTTGAATTATTTAAACATAGATTTTTGTTACTATTTTATCAATATTTATAACAAAAAAAAACATTCCTGGATGCTAGTACAACCATAAATTTACAAGAGACTTGTTTAATTCAGTGACAGTGTGTCAGGGATATTAGGTCGCCATTCCTCAAGTCGGCTTGGGGTATATTGGAGTCGAGATTAATAAGTTGGCCTCCCTCAATCCGTAGTTGAAGACCTTCCATAAGCCCATAGCATAAGTTGGATATTTTGCTATAATATAAAATGGATGGTACTGTTTATTGATTATATCAAGATCATCGTAAAGTGCGGGTTATAAATTTTTAAGTATTATTGTATTTTTAACATTTGAATTTAAAAAAAGCAATATAGTCAGATGATCCAAAAATATATAAAAATGTAACCTTGCTAAGTATCTTGCCGGTTCTTCTTAGTTAAAGGCTAACTTCCGAACCGGTGGTAACTTCTGTAATTCGACCTTCATAAGTGCCCTCCTAGGGCCTAAACTGAATAAATGGTTTTAACTTTGACTTCGACATAAGTATACCTACTTTGGTACTTATAAAAAAACATTCTCGTTCAAGTCTAATCGAAATACTCAACCCTTTTCATAAATTTTATATAAATTATGATAACACCTATTTTATCTATCATCATAAGGCGAATCAAAAAGCTTTTTTGATAAACCTATATAATTAGAAATCATTCATTTATATTCCGATAATTAAACCAATAGGCAAACAAAACCGTTCAATTATTCACGGCAGACTCGCATAGAATAACTAGAGTCTACAATAATAACATATCGATCTCGAGGGATGTCTGTGAATTGAACGAATACAATACCTTCGGGACACTTTCGTCATTTCGCAGTCCAATTAATTACTTATTTGTAATTAAGGTACAATAATTTATCCATAGTTTAGTATTTACGTCATAAAATTAGCTTACGTTTGGCTTTAGACTCTAGGCCGAGGGATATCAAAGCCGAGGATGTCTGCTTACTTATTTTAAGTACAAAAGTCAGTCTTAAGTACTAAGTTACTGTCAAGTTTTATATAAATAATTGTTACGAAAACACTTATAGTCTCCCAGGTCGCCTGGCAGTTTAGACTCCAATTCTTTTAAATTTGATCCCAGCTACATAAACAGGATTTGAATCAAGACACAAACGTACAATAAAAGATTTTCAATATAACAAACAGTAAACAAACAGACGCCTGTAAACAGGGAACACCAATAAAGCGTTATTGCTATCACGATGCTGTCTTGGTGATTTAACAACGGGCTTTATGATTTTAATTTACACCGCGCCCCCTAGCGGGCGAATTATGTAAATTCTGGGAGACGTCGACATGCGGTTTTCATTAGCTGATGTTATTTCACGGGATCCGCGGAGATTCGGAACTTAAGATGTTATTAAAGTATTGTATGCGCAGTACTTGTGTTGTGAGAGTGATTTTCTGTAGTGATTTACTGTTTCAGTTGTTTATAATTAATTTGGAGATATAAATAAGAGAACCTAACTAATTTTCTTTTTCTTGTCCTTATCCCACAGTAGGTGTGGTAGCACAACATGTATTCCTCTTCCACTCCGCTCTATCACTAGACATCTCAGTACTCACACCTTTCATATGCATATAATTCTTCACACAGTCCATCCATACCTTCTTCGGCCATCCTCTACCTCTATATCCATCCACATTTTTTCCGTTATTTGTTTTTCATCCCTCCTCATGACATGCCTATACCAAGGCTATTGCTAATCACACTATCCTTAATTTAAATTTATTGAAAATTATTTTTTACGTTTTTAGTTTGATTTTCTATGAAAGCGCGTTTTTTTAGTTTTTTAAAATATTTTTTTTCATTATTTCATACATTTCGAAGATCCATTATTGATATGTATAATTAGCTAGCTACAATATATAATTATTTTATTTACAACAAATGTACAAAATATACAAGCAAATGTACAATTATAATATATAAAAAACTTCTTCGAGGCTGCCGCTCCATTATTTATATAGATTTAGCAAACTAATTGTCTTACAGACAAATTACATATATCTACTGGTTTTGTCTTATAAGTTTTGCTATACGAAAGTATTCTGGTCACAAAAATAGCTTGAATAGTTCTCTGTTAAAATTATGGTTATTGTTAGGCTTCCCGACCTTAATGACAATGTAAACAATCGGAATTATTTCCGTATTCATTCATCAGCTCGCTATCGGTATCGATTGTCACTAAATGTCACCTGAGTCGAGTCACAGCGATATCGATCTCTAACAAATCACCGAATAAAGAATTTCAGCAAATGCTCTCCACGACTGTCATCTAGGACCCCTTCCTATAAGGGTTCTACAACACGAGAGAATTTCATGTTGAGATTTTTATGTTGCGCCACAAAAATAAGAGTGCATTAATTGTCACATTGGACAACGATTGTTTTTTTTTATGCTGGATAAGCTTGTGTTTGACCTCAATCTGAGCTATCATCGCCTTATTCAATTATCTTGCTTTATTGTACTTTGTATTTCTTTACGTACGTTTTTAGATTATTTACAACCGGATTTTAAAAGGGGATTTCATGTAGAATATAAATAAAAGTAATTTTTAGGACAAGAATGCGAAAAATCGCACCGTGACACAAACGTATGAAGACGACCCCTTACTTGACCTGCTTCTGTCACACCCCCTCTTCCTACACTCCCCCGTGCAGGTGTGAAAGAAACGGCCGAATGGTAGTGGCGCGAGAAATTTAAATACTGAAACTAAATGTCTTTGGAAATCGCAAGGAATTTCTTGTTAGGGAATTCTTGGTTTTTTTTTTTCAACTTGCGCTGTTGTCTTAGGTTTTTTATCAGGCAACATTGGAATGGTATTTTTATTTTATGCTCCATGGCTACTGTTCGTATATTATTTGAATTGTATTTTGGAGAATTACTACGTTACCTAAAACTACGTTTTTTCAAATAACTATTCATAGACAATCTGATTCAGGTAAGATTAACTTGTAGCCCTGTTCAATGATAAGCCAAGTGTATGAATTATGAAACCTAATAAGCTTTTATTAGGTTTTACTATCTTATATTTTATTGTCTTTGGTGCTGATTCTGTTTATAGCAAACTGAACCTTGAAAACAAGCAGTTGAAACAATTTACAGGACAAAATTGCTTATTCTCATCTGATTTTCTTTATTAGAAAGGTATGTAGGTAGTGAGATAAAATTATTTTAATTTTGTTCGTAAACAACACAATTATCATCACCGTTGCACATGAGAATCTAATAGTTATTTAAAAGCTAATGTAATTGAAAATGATTATTATTAAAAACGGTCGTTTATTTTTAGTGTGGTAAGACACCCTTATAAGAGAAAATGTCAACGACAGCTCTGAATAATTAAAACAATAAACGATTATACAAATGTTATGCCAGATCAAAATCGGTCCCATAATATCGGCCAATGGAATGGTAAATACGGCGTGAAACTGAGAACAATTCAATTGTGGATAGTGTTCGCAATGATCGGATTACACGGACGATTAAACGACTCACCTTAGTTAAATTGAATATCGTCGAACAGGTAGCGTTATATGTGGTTCAAATAACACTCCCACTTTACTATGGTAAACCTTTATAATTGAAAGGATTAAGTTTTAATTTATAATAGTATACAGAGCGATAAAAAAAGCATCATCGGATAAATTTGTGTATACAAATATAAAAGGTGATTTTTTTATACTAACAACAACAACGAGGCAGGCCGGTCACCTGATGGTAAGTGACTGCCGTTGCCTATAGACATTAGCAATACCAGGGGGATTGCCAACGTAAATTAAGGGAATTAGGTAAAAGAAAGTAAAGTACCATAATATATTTTAAAGGCGATGATAGCTCAGTGGTATGTGACGTCGGATACCGCGGCGAAGGTCGTGGGTTCGAATCCTTACAATGAGCTTGAGCTTTCGGTGAAGGAAAACATCGTGAGGAAACCACAGCACGGTGGTAGGGTACTTTGTAGTACTCGACTGGCTGGCTACCACCCTCAAGTTGAAAATCTGTCGCCAAGCACCTGTAGGTGTGTTCCGGCAATTGCACTTGAGAGCCAGTTCGCCTTTAAGGCATTGTAATAAGGTGTACAACACGTTGGCAATCCCCTGGTGTTGCCAATGTCTATAGGCGACGGTTGTCACTTACCATCAGGTGACCCGCCTGCCTCGTTGTCACTTGTGACATAAAAAAAAAAAAAATGTTAATGGTGACGTATATGTGATTTATCTCAGCAAAAGCAACCTTCCGAACCGTGCATTAGAGTCATTAGATTCACAATTCATAAGCGCCTGTGAAGGCCTATTTGGATGAATAAACATTTCATTATAAAGATTTAGTTCGCTCAGTGGTCCAAAGTCTACCATAATCATTTTTTTTATGTTTCAATTTCGGCCTCATCGTCGCTTACCAACAGGCAAGTTGGTGGACAAACGCTAACTTATGTTCGATAAAAATAAATCGTATAATTTATTTTTTAATTCGTTTGACAGACAGATGAGAAAACTTACCAAGCTTTTTCTTCACGTAGTAATATAATTATTATCTCTTGTTACAGGTAAGGAGGAAATTTGACGTTATGAAATGGCAACAACGTCAACTATGGTAAAACGCCTTAAAACCAGATACAACGACAGAGTAGGGCTATGACTCAAATCGGCTTACTGTGGAGCCACTTCACATACCTTTGATATTGACTACCAAGCTCCCCTTTACCAAATAGGCCTATATGCGCCTAGTATGTACTGGTATTGATTTACAATGCCAAATACCAATTTATGCAATGGCCCACATCGGTTCTGCGACAAATGCCGCCAGAGGGCCTACTCCGATTGTCAGATCATCATAAATTTTAACTAATAGAATTGCAGCTAAATTGACTTGACGTGAAATTCGTGCAATAGGGACGTTGACTGACTGACACATCAAATCAGGTCCTATTTATTAAATCTCAAACGAAAGTTAATATGGAGTTTTGAATGAAATACTGACTTGTGACGTCATATACAATATGCATCACTCGAAGATCTACTCACAAGTTCGATTGATGATAAAAATCATTTGATATAGGAATTTTATAACATGTTCACTATTTTATGGTATTCTTAGGTGTTTTATACACTGGTTACTGATTAAAAAATTTCGTCGGTATAGGCAACGTCTCTATTCTATTGGCTAATATATGAAAACGACGATTGGACTGTCGTGCATCATTTCGGGTAGATCCCCATTGCATGCTACCAAGTTTTGTCGATCTCTAACCATAGCAACGAATCTATCAATAAATGTATCTGATATTGAGATTTGGTACTTATAATTTACATAGTACTTTAGGATTTGTTAAATCACAACTCGCTGAAAAAATATCTACATTAATCCTACTAACCTACTAATAAGTATGTTTGTTGCTCTATCACGCAAAAACTGTTGAACTGATTTTGATTAAACTTGTCACAAATTTAGACCACATCCTGGAATAAAACATAGGATACTTTTTAACCCGGGAAAAGATAACATTCTCTAAAACAATCAAAATCAAAAAGTTAAATTACCTTATCTGTAAACAGATTTTGTCCCAAGTATTTAAAACTTTACGGTTATAAAGTTTTACGCTGAGATGCATTATGTTGTTGAGTTTCATGAGCATTTAAAATGTCAACAAGAAACCACACATTTTATCAGTCTGACACAATTTATAAATCATAACAGATATTTGTATTCTATTATCAAATAATCAAACATTACCTAACCAGTATAAATGTAGGTACATATTACGATAATAACCATTCCTACAGACTAGACATAGGCCCCTCACGTCCCTCGGCCCCTTCCGTGGCCTTGGAAAGATATCGATGGGAAACTAGGCCACCGATACCACACAACATATTGTGCTAATATTTTTGCCGATATGTTCATTCCAGTTTTTATATTTGCTCCGCGAACTTGTTTGTATGTTGACGGTATATGGACCACTTTTTTGCTGTCCGTGTTGTTTTTTATTGTTACGCGAGTTTGTACAGTGAATTGAATTTTGTGTTGTTTAGTGTTTTTTTTTTAATCTAATATCGAACGTCGGCATTTATGGAATTGGAATTAAAGGAATTGTTACATTGTTTATAGTATTCCTAAATCACATGCAAAAATAGCTTTTCTACTACTCACGAATAGTTCCAATTTTGATTGTAAATATTCACATCGATCACTTAAAGTCTAGACAGGGACGTACGGTGGTACGAGTTAAACAGTTAAACAAAAGCTACTTAGGTAATAAGTATATGTTGTTAGTCCGCAAATCAGATAGTTGCTCAAAGGCAGCCAACCTATTGGGTACACGGTAGTGTAGCCAAGTCACTACGTTTACTTTATGATATGTTTCGCTAACATGAGCGAAGTAGATTTGCACTAAGACATTGTATGAGCACTAGAGTAACTATTTACACTTGCAGTATCATTTTGTTTAGGCTTTACAAAGCAGTATTCGGATACAAATATATCTATTAACAGTTATTGCACTGTTTGAATACAATTTTATTAAGTGTTAATATAATAATATATCTTTATTCCCAAAACAAAGTATAAATTAAATTTTCACACATAAAAATGGGCTAAATATATGACAAAAATTGACGAAAACAGCATCCGTTGCCGAACTAGGTAGAAACCTGTATTTCAGCAAACAGCGCCACTCCCCGCAGCTAAATAAGCTACCAGATTGTTAGTATCGGTTGGCTGGCCATGGAGTTTTCTAAATATCCGTAAAATATTTGTAAGGACTACATAATTTTAACATAAATACATACACTCGTATTCGTTATTAGATTTCAAATCCTGTAGAAGTTTTCTAAACAGAGTTGAAAATACATACACCGTCCTTTTCAGGGTCTATTTATCCGCGATAAGCCATCTTTATGGAGGCACAAGGTACATAGAGAGCGCGCTCGTAACTATCCACAGAGTGTAGTCGGTACGCGTCCCATCCGCACGTTTCGCTTAATTAATATTTGCACAAAACACACGTGTATACTGTATTGTTAGGTTATAATTGCATATGAAAACTGTTGTCATTTGGAGCAGGTCATTTGGCTTCGGGAAGCTTTTAACTGGTAACTAGAAAACATTAAACAGCATTAGTTTTGATAGTCAAATAATAGGAACTTGGCCATTTTGCGGCAATGTGCGCGGGTTTATTTTGTTCAGGTTGTTTGCGTGGTATAAGCAAATTTTGATTTCGCTGTTTCATGTTAGTCTTCTACAAACTGTACAGGGTCCCGGGTTATAGTTCTTTTTAAAATCACTATAGAGGCAAACAAGCATATACAGCCCGCCGGTAAGCGATTACCGTAGCCTTTAGACGCTTGCAGCATCAAGGGTGTCGTCACACGCGTTACCTGACCTGCAAAATCACTTTACACCCTTGAAGAAACCCATGCTCTACGGCACTAGGGAAAACTACGGCGGCAAGCTCTTTTCACAACAGTTATTATTTGTGTCTAAACTCACTCATTCGTTTCAACAACATTATAACTGTCATGTTTATGGCAAATGTCTATAATTACATCTAAGTTGAAAACGCAAGAATTGAAATCATTTTGCTTTTATTCTGGGATATCTATGTTATTTTAACATTATCTTATATTCAATTAGAGCATAGTTCTATTGTTGCCATAATCAAACAATTGCTGTGATACACTGCACTTGATAAACAAAATTATGGACGTAATTTAAAAATGGTGCACTCAAAAGACCGAGACTGCCTTCTTGAGCTGTTCGCTCTACTGTGCGATCAGAAACCAGCGAGACGGAGGCGGATTCAAAAAGGTAAGTCGTTAGGAGTTCAGTGCTCAACCAAAAAGGTAGAATTCCTATTTATGGAATAACTTTTTTCTTTTTATCCGTTATCTGGAATAGTGGTCAATTACTGACGTTACAGATTTACACACTATCTGTAATTGAAGTATCTGGATGTCCAAAAGTTATTGTTTTTTAATAAAATACAACACAAAAAAAACACGCTTCAATACTGAAATATCCAGTTCGCCCTGCAGGTTTTACTCGATAAATATAAAGGCCAAAATACACTGTTATTTGTAATGAAGCGCATGTGTGTAGGTAATATTTCATTTAATTATGAGCTTCGGACGTCCGCACACGGTGCACAATGATAATAATCTGAATGGTTAAAACTGCCGAAGTGTCAAGACTTTATCGAAAATATTAATCAATGTGGCGATTGCAAAAAAATACTGTATTCAAATAATGTTGTTGGTAACCACGATTAATTAATGGTAATATTGATGTTATTTTATTCGTTACTTTTGTTTAATATATTAATTTATGAGATATAAATATCATAAAAGCTCATTGACCTATCAGTATTTAGTAATAATAATATGCTTTATTAAGAGTTTGAATTACTGATTGGTAAAACATATTATTTGCAACCTTATTCTTTGTCTACTTCGTACATTATTTAGAGTTAAAGCAATTCAAAGTTGATGTGACAAAAAAAACTAAAGATATACAGGGTGGCCGGAACATTGACGTCCAAAAATAAAATTTCGGTCCCTCGTATCGTGGGGTATTCGAATCACCCCCATGTATGTTCCGCGACTTTTCATGGTTTTCGAGTTATGAATTTTTTTCTGAATGTTTGAAAATTTTCGACCTGACCAACCTAAAAAAATTCTAAAAAAAAAAGTAGAGGGTTTTATCGAGTTTCTTTTTTTGCAACTGAATTTTCATAAGTAGTACTTTTATGCATAAAATAATCAGCTTCGTAACTGTGATGAAAGTTATGAAAATGTTGATCTAAAGTGAAAAATTTACGTTCGGTAAATTATGACTTAAATTTTCAACTTCAAATTAAAAATCTAAACAGGTGACTTCATGGTTCTCAATTAGGCTTCAAGAATGCGCCAGACTCTCAGCTTTCATAATCATTAAAAAACGTAGGACTTAATGGGGCTAACTTTGGCCTTAATCGGCCTTCAAAGACTGCGAGGTGGAAAATTCTTATAATTAGCTATCTGATTAATAAATTTTTTTTTTCCATTTTCTCGCTCCTAAGGTTATTTAGTTTGCTAACCAAAAATGACTGCAGGAAAGCTAAGATTTAAACACGGAGATTTTTTTAAATGTTAGTTTAATGAATTTTGCGCGATCCGTTCTCGTGGACTATGGGTTGTAAACGAGGGTGCAACTCTTTTACCTGCAATAACAATGGACCGAGAGGAAAAGAGACCGAATTATTGCTATCTCTCTCACGCAAGGCGCGCAACCGAAGCCAACGCAAAACAAGTACCTCAGTCGTACTCACATTGTGTTTACTGCTATACGCGTGTCGCCATTTTGTCTTTACCACACTCGCTTTGCCTACGGACTCCGCTGCCTACTTGTTTGACTACTTTGCTCGTTTATTGGACTGTGTTTTGCATTCTGATTTGGACTTTTTTTACGTGGAAGTGTAAAAAATGAGTTACACGTTAAGTGAATATGCAGAAATGCATTATTTTTATGGAGTTGCACAAGGAAACGGCCATGAAGCAGCGCGACTGTATCGCGAACAACTTCAACGTCGTGGTGGGCCGCAACCTGAGCGATATCCCGACCATCGTGTTTTTATTAACACGCACAACACTTTGATGGCAGGCCGCATTCCTGGTCGACGCGGCAGTCATGAAGGAATCCCTAGAGCTAACCCGGATCGCAGAGAAATGGTGCTGGAAGAAGTTCAGCGAAATCCGTCTACGAGTACGAGAAGTATGGCTCGTGCTCTGAACATCCCAAGGACTTCTATCCAAGACATTCTTCACGATGAAGAATACCACGCGTTCCACATCCGACGAGTCCAAGCTTTACTGCCTACAGATCACCAATTGCGCGTTGATTTTTGCCAAACCATGTTACGAAAAGAGCAAGAGGATCCTGGATTTTTCAATAAAGTTTTATGGTCAGATGAGTCACGATTTGAGCGATCCGGAATATTCAATATTCATAATTACCACAAGTGGGCGAATGAAAATCCACTCGAAGTGAGAGCTTCGACATTTCAACATCGCTTCAGCGTTAACTTGTGGTCTGGTATCCTCAATGGCGAACTAATTGGTCCGTTTGAACTGCCGTCCAGACTTGATGGAGAAACATACAAAAACTTTTTGGAAAATGAACTTCCATTGTTGCTGGCAGATGTGAATCTCGAACTCAGACGAACCATGGTGTTGCAAAATGACGGCGCCCCGTGTCACTATGCAACCCAGGTCCGAAATTACTTAGATGAAACATACCCCAACAGATGGATCGGACGCAGCGGACCAATTAGGTGGCCTCCACGCTCACCTGATCTCAACCCCATCGATTTCTTTATTTGGGGCTATTACAAGGAAATAGCATACGCCCGAGACTGTTCAAGTGAACAAGAGCTGAGGCAGTTGATTGCAGAAGCTGAACGTGTTGTGAGAGAGAACAGAGACGCTTTTAGACGATTGCCAGACAATTTCTTACGTAGGTGTAGAATGTGTATTGCTGCTGGTGGTGGCCACTTTGAAAACCTTTTGTAAATGTTAAAAATAAATTAAGTACTTTTTTCACATTATCATCTGTGTTTTATTCAAAACCACTTTTTACGTAAAACTTTTCTTACCCAACTCTGAAACTATTTGTTGGTTAGTTTTCAGTATTCTTATCATTAATTAACCTTAGGAACGAGAAAATAGCCAAAAAAAAAATTACTCAGATGGGTAATTTTAAGAATTTTTCCACCTCGCTGTCTTTGAAGGCCGATTTTAAACAAAGTAGCCCTATTAAGTACTTCATTTTTTTTATGATTATGAAAGCTGAGAGTCTGGCGCATTCTTGAAGCCTACTTAGGAATTATGAAGTCACCTGTTAAGATATTTAATTTAAAGTTGAAAATTTGAGTCATCATTTACCGAACGTAAATTTTTCACTTTAGATCAACATTTTCATAACTTTCATCACAGTTACGAAGCTGATTATTTTATGCATAAAAGTACTACTTATGAAAATTCAGTTGCAAAAAAAGAAACTCGATAAAACCCTCTACTTTTTTTTTTAGAATTTTTTTAGGTTGGTCAGGTCGAAAATTTTCAAACATTCAGAAAAAAATTCATAACTCGAAAACTATGAAAAGTCGCGGAACATACATGGGGGTGATTCGAATACCCCACGATACGAGGGACCGAAATTTTATTTTTGGACGTCAATGTTCCGGCCACCCTGTATAAATACTGCAATAAGCATTAAATGTTAACATTATCCTTGACCTTAATAACTAATATCAAAATCTAAGTACCTACCTGATGGTTATCATATGACTGTGGGTGGCTAGCTTTGAAGTAGGTTATCTTAACTAATTTACGCATCTCTTTTGAAAATATCGATATATACTGACGCGATATATCTGCAACACTAGTTTTTGGATACGGTTGAATTTAAAATCTATATTTATAGTTTTACTAGTGGACCCGGCAGACGTTGTCCTGCCCTGAAATTAAAACAAAACTTAGAACCCGATTCCAGCGCCATCTACCGGGTCCAATTTTGTTTTCAAATCATCGAGGAACCCATTGAAATACACACACAAAATTTCATCCAAATCGGTCCTGTTACCATACTCCTCCGAAATGGCTTGACCGATTACTCAAATTACTAAAATGGCTATTAAAAAATAAGGGTTGATCGTAGAAGGGTGAAAATTGGGGATTGTATGTATTTTTGTATGTTGTATCATAAAAAAATAGAAATTAGAAAATTTGTCTCAAAAATAAAGATAAAAATTTAGGGGTGGACTACCCCTAACATTTAGGGGGATGAAAAATAGATGTTGGCCGATTCTCATAGATACCGGATAAGCACAAAAAATTTCATCAAAATCGGTTAAGCCGTTTCGGAGGAGTATGGCAACGAAAACTGTGACACGAGAATTTTATATATTAGATTTACCTATACTTAATTTATAAAGTTGAAGAGTTTGTTTGTTTGTTTGAACGCGCTAATATCAGGAACTACTGGTTCGAATTGAAAAAATATTTTAGTGTTGAATAGCCCATTTATTGAAGAAGGCTATAGGCTATATAACGTCACGCTATGTTGCGAATATCCCATGGGAACGCTGATGAAGCCGCGGGGGACAGCTAGTAAAAACATAAAATTCATACTTATATTTACTGCTTGATTGTCACTGAACAGCTGAACAGATTTTGATGAATTTATATAAGGGGGGGGGGGACACATTGAACCCTGTGGAAGGACATAAAAAAACCCTTAATAGATGCCTACATTATAATATAAAGAACGTGTGCAACATATAATATTTCAGTTAATCACTCTATCTACACTAAAAACAATATAACAAGCAACTCTCAATAGATTTAAACAATAACTAACACAACTCAGGTGCACTATCAGCTGTTTCACCTAATTGTTGTGGGTGAGGCTTATCACAACGATACGCAATCGGGCCATCGCTGTATACCCTGATAACGTCTGAACAGTCGCCCGCCAGTGAAGCGTTCGCGAGTATATTTACATGAGCCGATTAAAAACAACTATAAAATAATATTTGCGCAAGCAACTAATATTTTTTTTAAATATAGAACGCTTTTCGTTTTAGTGATGTGAATGGATTTATCGATGGATCGATGAGTGCGAGTGAAAGATGAATTCGTTTTGGATTGAGTTTTTGAACGCGGCGGCGAACCATCCTTTTCCGTCGATGCCCGTCGATTTGCTGTCACCGTTTGATCGTAGGATTGATTGTAGTTAGTACATGTATATTAAATTTATTTATCTATTACTGTATCGATGAATTCGATTGTAATTAAACTTCTACCATATCCATTTGTAAATCGATAGACTCCAATTAAGCTAAAACCAAACTATCAATCAATTATGTTTATTGTGTGAGATAGGTAGTTGGTTTGAAATCCTATCACATGCATGTTGCGTTTGTGTAAACAATTTCCAAATGTGTTTCTGTGAATCACACATACATATGAAACACACATAATGAAAGTGCGTGTTGCTAGTATGTTTAATTAATCTAATTAAATGGTGTAGCAATTGTCAGAGAAAGATGAAATACGTTCTTACTTCTCAATTTTTTTGTCCCATAGAATTATTAGTTGAATTTTAACTAATAAGTTCTAATTTTGTTGACTTTATTCTGTTTTCTCAGCATATGTGATGCGACAAACTTACGCTATCCTTTTTCTTGTTTATAATATACTAACTGTCCTCCACGGTTTCACCCGCGTTCCCGAGAGATTCTTTCATTTCCCGAGATAAAACTATCCTATCTCTTATTCCTGAATATAATCTATTTCTTTGCCAAATTTTATCAAGATCGGTTTAGTAGTTTCGGAGTTCATCGCGTGACTCGGGAATTTTATATTCAATATTTTCTTTTTCATATCTTATTTACAACAGACTTATCTATCGACGTCACAAATATTATAGCGAATGCATTTGGCAACAGTCTTGAGCTTATTTCTATCTTTTAGATTACTCATTGTCAATAAATGAAATCTAGATAATAAGCGAATAGTTTAACAATTCAAATGACTCACCTGTATAATGTACAGGCCCTATTTTCTAGATTAAAAGTACAATTGATAATTTTAAAAAATACCTCTTAATTGTAAATTATCCTCTCAATCAACAGTAGGTACTCTCGAACTCATCAAGAGCAACTTTGTAAACCCCCGAAAATTCCATTCCAAGTAGTTCAGTCCACTCAGTTTGCAATTGATTTATAAAGGGATAACGGAAAGTTTCTCAAGACTCCCCCGCTATGTATCTTTGGGCGCATGTTAAGTCCTCTAACAACAGGCAACAGGGACACAACACAACTGTCCTAAACAAACACTCGTCCGCGAACTGAACACTACTGTAAAACCTTAATTAAATGCTAGACGAGACTTGGCAATGCTTTATTTTGTAAATAAATATGTCGTAGGTATGTCGGTTTTAAGGTCGTACCTCACTTACATGCCTCCGCTCCCACCCGACTAATAAAATATCATTCAAATATGGGCTTCAGCTCGTGCTGTAATATAAACTATATTTTAGATATGATTGGCATCATAAATTAGCAGACAGTTCGCTGTCAGCGAGCTTACCGCTATCAGACTGCTCGGTAGTTGACTTTTAGTATAAGGCGGTGTTGGGTGGGAGCGGTGTTGGAGCAGAGTCGTTTAAATGAGCTATGACCTTTAGGGTTCCGTTTTGCCATGTTCGTCCGTCCAACTATAAATACATAAAAAATCATAGTCAAGTGCCTTCAACAGTATTTTTATATTATACAGGATGTCCGGTAAGTAATACGACAAACTTAACGGGGAGATAATACTAAATATACAAAAAAATGCTCATTAAAAACGTTACCATTTTCAAGATATTTCAATATTTCAGAGTCTTATAGTTCACGGGCTATATTCGATCACTTTTGCGATCGGTACAAATTTTTGAATCAAATAAAATGCACTTGGCCAGTATTAAATTTCACATAAAGTTACTAATCCTAGTATGTTAAATATTTAACGCAATCTTTTAGACAAAATTATATCTGTGCGTTATCTAAATATTTATTAATTTTGACATTGTTATTTGTCATATAGCTATTTATTTTTTCGAAAAAATATTTGACTTTTTTATTATAAAATACATTTCCAAATAGAAATTAAATTTCTTCCCTAATCTTTTTTTAACTTTGAAATTGGCGTTACCCAAAAAGTGTGATTATATTTTTATATCTTTTTTATTTCTTCGAAGTATTCGCCCATACTATCGATGCATCTTTACCAGCGCAGTGGCAATTTATTGATGCCATTACAAGTCAGCTGGATGTGAGGCAACAAACTCTTCATAGCTTTTAACTCTTCATAGCTATTAACTTGAATCACGATTCCTGGAATATTTTTTTAAATATTCCTATCGTATATTTATTGCTTTAACGACCTTTTCTGGGTGATGTATCCCTTTATTTTCCATTTCATTTGATAAACAGCATTGCGCTAACTGTGAGTTATCACCGCTTTATCACTTTAGTGGCCGTTATCGCCGAATGCGCGATAATAAGACTACCTGACGCCTACATAACTACCTGATCACAAAGTGTAACCTTGTAAAACACCAGTACGACTCTCCACATTAATAAAAGCACTTGCCTCGTACGCCATCCGCATTATCTTATCGATATAAGAAAATATCGATATCTTATAGGTGAAATCACGCGCGTCAATGCATCGATTTTATTGGAGCGAGACTCCTCACTATCTTATCTTAAATAGTCAAAGTAAGGCTGGTGGAGGGAAACGAACGTGTTATAGTTTAATTGAGGTATTATACGCGTCAATCATTGTGTGAAAATGTTTTATTGTGATTTGCGACGCGACCAAATTTTAAGATAGTGCTGTGCTAAGTGAAGATATTTATCGATATGAGGGTGCCTCCAGTGTCGTGGTCTCAGACGGTAGAGTGTATGCGTGAGTGCGCGTGGCAAACGTTATACTGTGGTCTCGATACGTGTCAAAGAATTGCGGTGGCTCACCACTTGATGGCACAGCCCTGTCCCAACTTCGATGTTGTCATTGCTGCACCGACGTATGCACGACATTGTTAGTATACTATTTTTAATGGTTTCAGTGATTGTTTTTATTACCATTCGTAGACTTTGAGACTTTTGAAGTTAACTTGCATCTAGTAGGTACACATAATGAATGAATATTATAAATGTAAAAGTTGGAGATGTTTGTCTGACAAAATTGACGGCAGTTATCGACAATTGCTTATACACTATTCACATTGTCGTTGCGCGTGGTGAGCTAACTGCGGAATCATTTATCGAAATCGATGAAATGTCACGGTATCGATATGACAGTGTAATTTTAGAACCATGTTAGGCTCAATATTAAATTGCTAGGGGCTCTATATATAGAGTTGATTGAAGTTCCTATTTCGTATTGGTTTGTGCATTTTGTATTATATAAATATTTTTTAAACAGCTTTTAATTTAATTAAAAACATTTTAGAGTTATCGTTATCAGGTGTTAAAAGTTTTGGTATTTACGAGTAAACTTTATTATAATTTGAACGCCAAATACACGGAATTTTAGAAAACAAACAACTAAAGTATTCGTTATTAAAATGTATAATTTTAAGCCAAGTTATAATTGGATCTTTGCTTCCGTTCTTGAAATGGATTTATAGATTCCATATTTAAAATTCGCCCACTCAAAATATGACTAGGTACAGTATCTCTCTGATCAAAGTTTTAATTTTAAAATTGACATTGATTTTAAATCTACGTTATGTGTCGGTTAAAATAGTCTATGGCCAAGGTATATTACATACAACACAGTTGTGCCGAATTGGGCCTACTTTTGTATTTATTTTTAATTTATGATTTGAATTTTCCCTCTAAAAATCCCTATTTTTCTCTCTAAACCATTTCTATCGCCAACAACAGTGAATCTTAGATCTGAAATTTTGCCTGTGACTTTACTGGGTACTAAGCTCTGTTTAAGATAAGCCTTCCGCTAAGAACTCCCTTGGTAATAGTGAACACCGTAACGAAATCCCTATAGAGGTTCTAGAGCTGTAAGCACTAACTACCTAGCTTGCGAGACGTATCGTATGGCAGGACAGGTTTTTTTTTAATAATGGATAGTTTACTGTAGTTGTAGAGCATCGCCTGCCTGTCAAACACTCAACCTGAAAACTACGGATCAGGCACGAAACATGCTCTATATTCTGCTTCGATTGCTTTATTTGTTCTGCGGCTGATCGCACGCTTGGTGTAGCTATGTGAACGTGATGGATTGTCCATCTCACAATACTCTTCTTTCTTTTCTTCTAATATTATAAAGAGGAAAGATTTGTATGTAAGTGTGGTATATAGGGTAAGGTTGCCTATATTGTACCAGTTAACGAACTTTACAAGCTGACACAAAAACTATATAACTTAAGAGGATTATATTACTAGAAATAAAACGGTGGTTCTATTGGTGTTGATTTTTTATTATTAGAAAATAAGGAAATATAAAAAAAAAACGACAATTGAAGTTTTAAAAAAAGTCTAAAAAAGTACAATTTAGGAAACTGGTTTCCTTAATTGTACCATAGGTATCCTAAATTGTACTTTACTATCTAAATGAGATTCAAATGCCTCTTATAAACTGAAATCAGCCTTACCGTTATACATCTTTATAAAAATTATTATCCAGAATTAATCATGGAAATAAGTACTCCAAATAAATGTCGAATCAACAACAAGAACACAATAAAATAAATCTTTTATATAAAACTAGTTAAAGTTTCTCTTATTCTACTTAAATCTTAATCAGTCTAAATAAGGCTTTCATATTTATGAACTAAAATCAGACTTGCAATTTCAATATGGGTACTTGTACGTCTTTAGTATTCTAAGTTATTCTTAATAACATTTTAAATAAGAAAATACAAGAGTTATTTGAAAAGAAAAGGTTAATTAATTAACTCTTTTCTTTTTCCAACATATTTTACAAATATTTTGTCAGGGTTGTCTCCGCATGTTTCGTGAAACCATTTTTGGCATCTCACACACTTGACCCATTCCACTTTTGGTCCCTTTTAATCAAAGTAATAGCCATTACACACACAGCAATAATTTTCATCATCCATATCAATTTCCCCATCATCATCAGATTCGTCTTGTAGCACAATTTCTTCTATTTCAGATTCACTGCTTATTTTTTCTGCTTTCACAAGCGTGAACACTCGTTAATTCCCATAGATTTCTTATTCAAACAATCTAAGGCTTTTTCTAAATCATCTTGCGTCCATTTATAATACTTTTTATCCTCTCCAGACATCTAAAAATATTTAAATCTAGTTAAAAATCCAGTTTAAGAACCTAAATTGTACCGGTACATTTTTGGATTACCCTACCTGGTACAAATTAGGCAACACTAAGTTTTATTTTCATGCGAGCCGGCATCATAACCTCGAAATGCTAAACATAAAACTATATTCTCTAAATAATGCACTAAAATGCTTACTTTCCAAAAACATATATAAGAGCTGCAGTGTACTTACCGTTGCCACAAGAAATCCTTAGGTAAACATCCATAAAATAAGATCGGAACGCCGTAATAATTATTTTTGTTTACTAAACTTCACTCTGTTGTGACATCGAATCCAAAATGGCAGGGATTGCGTCATGTTGGTAGCATTTCTTTTTAGTGTTGCCAATTCAAAACTAAACATTACGGTTTGGTAGATTTTAAAGTGGTACAAATTACGAGCCGGTCCGACTTAGGCAACTCGACCCTATGTAACGAATAAACTCAAAACTGGGCCGATTACAAAAAATCTTTCACCATTTGAATGCTACATTATTCCAGATTAACATAGGCTATATTTTTCTCTCGGGATAAGATAAGACCCCACGGGAACACGGGTATAACTGCGGAGGACAGCTAGCACTGAAAATAACACATTATGCTCATGTATGTAGTAAATATTGTGATGTTTTCCAAGTAATGTAAGCTGTGATCGTCCGGTGCCAAAGTTGGGACATATTCTTATTTAATACGTGTACCAGTTGATCGATCATTTTGCTAGGAGAAATATCTTTAAAAGATAAAGAGAATTGTCGTGACTGAGTGACTGACGGACTGGCCTATAAACGCACAGTCTAAACCGCTAGGGTAAAAATCTTGAAATTATAGACTCACGTTCACTTCGAAAGTAGTTTTTAAATTTCAATATAGGGAATTGCTAGTAAACGGTAGAGCAGTACGCTAGTTTTTTTTTTATTTCAATTGAACCATTTTTTATAAATACAAAGTCTAACTGATAATATACGTTGACTAATAAAACTAGGAAAAGTTTTGATTCGATATAGGATGAATTGAGATTGTTAACATATAAAAAAAAAATATATTGACTGTTTAATTGTCTAGGAAGCTTTGTTATCAAGATAAATTGGTAACTTATTATGATGATTATTGAGTAATCTTTTATCGATACATTTTGTCTAATCGATTCACAAGCAATATTAGTTTCTTAGCATATTGTTACATTATTTATAATTATGAAAAAAGAACCATCCGACATTATTGAATGGAATATCCGTGCAACTTTCCCATAACAACTTGTTACGTACTAAAATTATATTAAAGTACCAATTTATATCAAAAAATAAATCTAGTTTCGTTGCCCTCATGTACCTGAGTCTTATCATTTAAATCTATAATTACGTTGTTGCGTGTTTAAAACATGTCTCGAGTAGGTACTAACAATTTTGAATATTCGTGTTCCAACATTTTTTTTAAATTATATCCCTTGTAATATTTACAATCTGTGGATGAAACTAGTTTTTCATTCCTCACACTTACTAGCTCTTACTTATTCTAACAACATGAATCAAAACATAAGTTTTGCGATGAGTTTGAAATAACTGTTTTTTTTTCTTTAACTACGATGCGACGCATGGTTTAAACGCGAAAATAAATGACCTTATTCAGTTCTAAAACGGTTTTACGTAGAATTAAATTCCACTAATTATGGCTCGATAGACCAAAAAGTAACTTTTTTAGTTTCATGATTTATTTAATCGTTATTAAAGTTTTGACAAGACTCTAATTTGCTTATACTAATTTAATTTGTAGGCGCTCATTATAAAGTTTTCATAAGTTGTAGAAATAATAAAAAAATCTATTTTACTTAATGAGACCAAAGTTTACGAGTTCAAACATTACATTATTTTGAATCAAATTGCTGTGTGAAGAAATATCCCAGGTCCCAGACTATATTATTCTGTATTATTACCTTATTTTGCCAACATGTATTTTTTGTAGTTAACAATATTGTATCGCGTAATTTGAAATGAAGTTTATGCTTTAAGCTTTTTGTGCCGTCTCAAAAAGCGAGTTATTAGTAAAGTTTAGACCGCCCAGTGCACTGGCGGGTAATTTGGCAACCGGTCGGCACCCTCCGCTGCCCTCATGTTTTGTACCGCCCGGTGACCCGGTTACAAAATGCTTTTGAATAGATTTGGGTGAAGAAAAAGACGGAATCTGTAAATACTGCCAGCTATCTATTGAAACGTGTGTTTGGATAAACTGAGTTTTAACTATAC
Organism: Ochropacha duplaris; assembly: GCA_951361185.1. Lineage (NCBI taxonomy): Eukaryota > Metazoa > Arthropoda > Insecta > Lepidoptera > Drepanidae > Ochropacha > Ochropacha duplaris. The sequence continues at coordinate 2,361,930 of OX592704.1, read as the reverse complement.
AGAAACATTAATCATTTTTTCAGTTCTTTGTCGTATAGTGATGACGATGTAATGACGTTTGTTTTTAGGACTAACTGACCGACAGAAGATCATGTCTAAAGACATCTCATTGTTTAATTTTCCAATTTCTCATGCAACTTTTCCAATTTTTCTTTAAATTAAGAACCTATTCGGACTATTACGAGCATTTGAAAAAAAACTCTAAATATGGTAAAAATCATAGAATACTAATAAATTGCTATGTGTATTTTATGTGAAAGATAACAATAAAATACAATATCATAGAATTTCTTGAAGGTTTACAATTCATTATACAACTGTTCAATTTAAAAACATAAGAATTTTATCTGTGGTCGCTCTCTCTCTCTGGTCTGCGACGTTCTAACCTTGTACTGTAATTGAGTCAGCTAATAAAAAACAATTATTAAAATTATTTTATGTTTAATTACAACATAAAAAATGGTGCCGAAACCCTTTTTAAGGATCTAAAAGTATTCGTCTGGAGTTATTTCCCGAAAATCTGCGGCATAGCAGCATATTTCTACTTTGGGGCTACGCCGGCCGGCGAGGTTATTTCAAAGTCAAGTTCACGAAATCGAAAGAGACGTCAAATACGTCAACTACAAGGAGTGCGAGGGAGACGAATAGTGACGCTTACAATAATTACATACTTGCAAGCAACGTCGAAGAAGAGCCGACATACAGTGATTGCGAAAAACATTGTTTCATTCACTTATTTCAACATAGTGATTGCGAAAAACATTGTTTCAATTACTTATATCATCAATTAAAAACTGCGAGTTCCGAGAAAAATGCCTCCGCCCCCAATTCCAAGTGATACCATACCAAGTCAATCTGGGATGCAAACGAAGAAATTGAAGGCGCAAATTGGGCAATTTAAAGGACAAATAACTCGAGCCAGCAAGTTTGCTCTCGAACAAAAACAACAGGTTTTAATAGATGTCGAAGAATTAAATTTGCGAGTCAAAAACCTCCAAGATTCATTATTGTTATACAGAGAAAATCGACTAAATCTACAGTTGTTACAAGATACATGTGACGACGTCAATTTGGAAGAAGATGAGGTGGAGGAACTATGCTTTAAAACAATAGGCGAAATACAGAAAATCATGAAGTCTTCAGCTGCTGCTTCCGATTCCAGCTCAACAAGCATGAAGCAACCGCAGGAGAATGTAATATCGCGCAAGTTACCTCAATTGGAAATTCCTGTTTTTGAAGGCAAGAACGTAGTGCAGTACAAAACTTTTATAGACATGTTTACAGCAGTGATTGACAGTGATAAAAGTTTAGCGCCAGTTCAAATGTTGTTTTATCTGCGTAAATATTTAAAAGGTGATGCATTAATATTGATTGAGGGTTTACCATTAGTTAATGAGTCTTATACACAAGCATTACACCTTTTGAAGCGTAGATATGACAACAAATGCATATTAATTACACATCATATGAATATTTTACTTGATTTACAGCCAATAACAAAGGGTACTGCTCAAAATTTAAGACAGTTAGTTTCACAAGCGCGTCAGCAGTTAGGAGCACTTGAAGGTTTAGGTCAAAAAGTGGAATGTTGGGACATGATGATTGTAACAATTCTAATTAGGAAGCTCGATACCTACTCTTGCAGGGCTTATTACACTGATAGGGATCAGAATGCGTTGCCAACCTTAAATGAATTCTTTGAATTTGTGGAGAAGAGGGCCTTGAGTTTCGAAGAAAGTCAGCAATCTGAAGGTAAGTCCTACCCATTTTCTAAAAGTCAGAATCGTGTTGCAAACCATTCAAGTGTGTCGCATAACCCATGTCCATTTTGTAAATCAGTTGATCACAAGTTATACTTGTGCCAAAAATTTCAAACTTTAGGTATTGATGATAAGTTAGACTTTGTAAACAAAAATAAATTATGTAACATTTGCCTGAACATTCACAAAAATAAATGCAGATATTTCTTTAGATGTGGTGTATGTAAAAGTAAATCCCATCATACAGTCTTGCATAAGGAAGAAGAAAAATCATCTTGTTGTTATAGCAATGCCTCCACAGATATGGTATTACTGCCCACCATTAAAGTAAAAATTTATAATCAGGATGGCTCTTATGTTGTTGCTAAGGGTCTTTTAGACAGTGGAAGTCAAACATCTTTTATAACCTCCAATATAATGTGCAAGCTAGGTTTACCCACATTTAAACATGAGGTCAAAATATCAGCCTTAGGTCAAAAAGAAAAAACTATTACCAAGGCTGCAAATGTAAGTTTAAATTCATTACATGACAATTATAATTATAATACACTTTTCTCAGTGGTGGACAACATAACCTCCTTTCTACCACAAAGGAAATTTGATTTAAAAAATATTAGTTTTCCAGACAACATCAAATTAGCTGACGATGAATTTAATGTCCCAGGTCAGATTTCTTTCCTGCTTTCTTCTGAAGTATTTTCCAAAATAATACTGCCAGACAAAATTGAATTGTCAGGGGGAAATTTATGCTTGCTATTGACAAAATTTGGCTATGTATTGTCTGGCAATATAAATAGAGAAAATATATGTCTCTCAAATACTCAAAATAATAATGTTGTTTTGCATGCTATGTCGAATCAAAATGATAATATTGATTTCCTCCTGCAAAAATTTTGGGACGAACAACACACTCCCGAAATACATAAGGAGGATATATCAAAGGCAGATATCTGCGAAGCCGAATTTAACAATTCGGTACAGTTAATTAATAACCGATTTCAGGTTAAGCTGCCACTAAAGGTACCTATAGAAGAATTAGTATTAGGTGACTCATTTACATTAGCATTGCAACGATTAAACAACTTATCAAAACGATTTAATAAAGACCCTAAATTAAAAAGGGACTACACTGCATTTATTCAAGAATATATTCAATTAGGACATGCAAAAGTTATTGATCTTTCTAAATCAAACACACCTATTGATCAACTTTACTTCATGCCCCATCACCCTGTTATAAGGGAGAATAGCCAAACTACTGCCCTTCGGGTTGTTTTTGATGCAAGTGCAAAGACAAAGGCAAACTTAAGTCTCAACAATGTACTGCATAATGGCCCAGTGGTTCAAAATGGCTTGTTTGAGATATTGGTATTATTTAGGTCATACAAATTCATTGCTCTTTGCGATATTAGCAAAATGTATAGACAAATTATGATAGAACCCTCCCATACTTGTTTGCAAAATATATTGTGGAGAAATAATATTAATGATCCATTATTGTGTTTACAGCTTCAGACAGTTACATACGGAGTAAAGAGCTCTAGTTTCCTAGCAACACGTTGCCTGCTTGAGTTGGCTACAAGGTATGGTGATCAGTACCCATTAGCAGCCAAGGTATTAATTAATAATACTTACGTTGACGATAACATTTTTGGAGCCCAGAGCATTGAGGAATTAGAAAAGGTATGCGATGAATTAATTAATTTACTAAGACTAGGAAGCTTTGAGTTACACAAATGGAGTTCGAACAATCATCAAACACTGTCCAATATCCCTATTGACAAACAAGTATTTGGCAAAGATCATGAATTTGATAATAATAATACGTTACTAAAGGCATTAGGGTTGTTTTTGGATATGAATGAGGACTGCTTCAGAATTTGTAAGCCAGAGGGTGAAGTTCCCAAAGAGTGGACGAAACGAACTGTCTTAAGTTGTATTGGGACATTTTTTGACCCTTTGGGATTGGTAGGTCCCATTGTTACAAGAGCCAAAGAGTTTATGCAAACATTATGGAAACAAAAATTAGATTGGGATACTCCACTTAGTGAAACATTTTTATTATCTTGGAATAAATTTTTTTGTGATCTAATGAATATGGAGCCAATAATAGTAAACCGAAATTTAAAAATTTGTGATGCAGATTATGTAGATTTGATTGGCTATTGTGATGCATCGAGCATTGCATATGGTTGTTGTTTATATGTAAGGGTTATACATGGAAATGATGTGCATGTATCCTTAGTTTGTAGCAAGTCGAGAATTGCTCCAGTTAATACAAAGTTAACTATACCCAGGCTAGAGCTGAATGGGGCTGTGTTACTCTCTAATTTATTTAGTAAGGTTTTGTCAATATTTAAAGATGTTAATTTTAGACATAAGTATTTGTTTACTGACTCCCAGATTGTACTATGTTGGCTAAAATCTGTAAAAAATATACAATACATTCAACGCAGAGTAAATACAATTAACAAGTTAACAAATGAATGCAATTGGTTTCATGTGAGTGGGGAAAGCAATCCGGCTGACATTTTGTCTAGAGGAATTAATCCTACCCAATTATCATCTCATAATATTTGGTGGCTAGGACCACAGGAACTTTATGATGTAAATTTCTTTCCTACAGAAATAAATTTAAATAATATCGTTATAGAGACTGAGTCTGATGTTGTCAATTGCAATATACAAGAAGAGGTGCTACCGATTTCAAATGTATCATCTATAGTAAAACTACAACGTATTTTTGCATATGTATTAAGGTTTATCAATAATTGTAAACTCAGTCAAAATAAGCGCAATTTAAAAAATTTATCTGTTACAGAGATTAAGAACTCAATGTCATGTTTAATTAGATATATTCAATCTTTACATTTTGTTGATGAGTTAAAATGTATAAAAAATGGAAAGTCAATTAATACAAACCTCAAATCTCTTAATCCATTCTTAGACAGTTTAGGTGTGATGAGAGTAGCAGGAAGGCTAGAGAATGCAAATGTATCCTACAGTCAAAGATATCCAGTAATCTTGCCAAATAAATGTCATTTCACTACACTCATCATACGCAATGAGCATTTATCTTTGTTGCACTCAGGATTAAAGTTAACTCTTTCTAGTTTAGTACAAAGATATTATATAATAAGTGCTATCAGAGAAATAAAGAAAGTAATACATAGGTGCACTACATGTTTCAAATATAGAGCTACTATAGCAAACCAATTAATGGGTGCTTTACCCTACACTAGAGTAAATAAAGATAAGGTTTTCAATAAAGTAGGCATTGATTATTGTGGGCCTTTTCAGATTAAGCAATCCACAATGCGCAGATCAATAATAAGTAAAGGATATGTGTTAGTAATTATTTGTTTTGTAACAAAATGTATACACTTAGAACTAGTGTCAGACTTAACTACTGATTGCTTCCTGGCAGCATTCAAACGATTTTGCTCCAGGCGAGGAATTCCTGCATCTGTCTTTTGTGACAATGCTTCTACTTTCAAAGGTGCAAATAATCAATTGCAAGAATTGTATTTATTAAATAATTCTCAAAGGCATAAAGATAATGTATTGGATTATTGTAGCACAAAAGGTATTGAATTTAAGTTTATTCCCTCATACAGTCCCACATTCGGTGGCCTTTGGGAATCGTCAGTAAAGCTATTTAAATATCATTACAGACGAGTTGTCGGTAGTTTATGCTTAACATACGAACAGTTCAACACAATAATGGTTCAAATTGAGGGAATACTAAATTCAAGACCTTTGACTCAGTTATCAAATGATATTAATGATCTTTCTTTTTTATCTCCGGCTCATTTTTTGTGTGGAGCCCCAATAAATGCTATTCCCGAGCCAGACTTAACTTCAAATAAAATTAATGCATTAAAATTTTGGAAAAAATGTACTAAAGTTCAGCAGGATTTTTGGAAAATATGGCACAACTGTTATTTGTCACAATTATTGAAACGCCCCAAGTGGCATAATGTATCTCAAAACATAAAGGTGGGTGCTTTAGTTCTATTGGTAGGAGAAAATTCATCACCATTACGGTGGCCACTAGCTAGGATTGTCAATGTATTCAGTGGCTCGGATGGTCGAGTAAGAGTAGTTGAAGTTAAGTCTGGCTCGAGCATTCATAAAAGATCTATTAACAAAATAGCAGTATTGCCTATTTATGATGAAAAAATTTAATTTTGTTTAGTTACAAATATAGTCAAATTATTTGGCGCCCGAATTTATGTTCAATTTAAAAACATAAGAATTTTATCTGTGGTCGCTCTCTCTCTCTGGTCTGCGACGTTCTAACCTTGTACTGTAATTGAGTCAGCTAATAAAAAACAATTATTAAAATTATTTTATGTTTAATTACAACACAACACTTGTAGGCGTCTACGAGTGTGCTACGTGCTACGACTTGCTACGAGGCTACGATACCGCTACCAAAGTTTTCTTGCTCATAAGCGAAGCTATGCGACTATCGATTCAAATCGAAATTTCATTATTGTCCTTTAAACTAAATATCTCAGTTCTGAGACCTCTGCCTATCTTTAGTAGGTATTATTAACAGTTGCAGAAATATTCTTGCAAATGAAATTGAGACACTTTAAATCCAGAAATACAAATAAATCAGTTATATCAGCGATGACAATACACCTTGTTCCTACAAGCTATCGGAAACCCTAAAGCTGAATACCAACGCTTGTGGTTCATTAGGAAACTACATCGAAAACTTTAACCGGCGCTCCTTGCACAATAACATGATAAAAGATAAAGTTTCAACGAAGCGATTCTCTCACTTCACGATCAAGGTACTATATTCGGTAAACAAAGCAATTGGCCCGCAGAGCGATAAAGTAACTAGAACCTTTAACTGGGAAGCTCTAAAAGAAAACTTGTTAAAAGTAAATCTATTAGTTGGCGGAGCTATTTAGGTAGGTGGTTTAGGGCGTCCACACACGGACGACTTTAAGTGTGCGATTCGACGAAGTTCCGTCTGAAGTTTGCCAGTTATGCGAATGTATGGTCGGTCGGAAACAAGCGAGTTATACCCCTGCTATTGCAGGGGGTTAGGTTACGGTAGTCGCTTACCATCAAGCGGGCGGTATGTTTATTTGTCACTTTAGTTATATACAGGGAGTCCGGTAGTAGGACAAACTTACGGGGGAGATAGGTGGGCGGGTCATCTACCAAATATACAATAATTACCGCAGTAAAAGTGTCACCGTTTTCGAGATATTTTATGTTTAAAATTGAAAAATCAATACATTAATATCACATATCCACATATCTCGGAAATGGTGATCTTTTTATTGACCTCATTTTTGTATATTTGGTAGGTGACCCACCCTCCAATCTACCGCGAAAGTTAGTCCTAATACTTACCGGACATCCTGTATAAAAAAAAACAGGAACATAATATAATAAACGTTTCTTACTAACAAAAAAACTGAAACAAAAATGTATTCTTAGTCAAAACGCCACGAAATCCTTCGTGTATGACCACCCTAACAAGACGGATTTATTAGCGAGCACCGATTCCATTAGTCGAGATGGTATCGCGACCGCAATACGTTGTCTGTAAGTGTGTACCGGGCTTAGGCAATTAGGCATATGTCCGACTAGTTGCGAACTAAGCAAGCGAATATCTGTATCGAGATATCTGTAATTTTATCATGTTATTTCATTTATCAACGTCAAATTAGTTTTGCTATTGATAAAACGTTGTAGCTGCATTTTCTAAACAAAGTTACATCTTCTTTTTTTTATTCTGGATAAGCTTGTGTTTGACCACAATCTCACCATGATAAGTGATGATGTGGCCGAAGGTGGTAAGCACACACAGCCTAGATGGAATCTATCAGAAGATAGAATTTGGACAAGGGTCAAACTCCGTTGGCTGCTGTTTTTTACCTTTTATCATCAAAATTAGTTCGGTTGTGATAACGTAATTAACAGAAATACTCAATATAGCATAAAAAAAAAAAATTATTCGTAGCTAGTTAGCTCAATTATGAAATATTCATAGAGCCAACTAGCAATTTAAGGCGCGTCCAAAAATCGGTCTGTCTCCGTTTGGCTGAGGCAGGGTAATAGCAAAAATTATGAATGAAAAATTATTTTTATAACAGGACAGTAAAAAGAACGTTAACGTCTTTTTAATGTCCTGTTTTTGTTACATAATTTTATAAAGTTAGCTGTAATAAATAAATAAAATAAAAAACTTAATATTTTGATGACATAAAGACGAAATATACACGATTCACGATCAGTGGGACAGATTATTATAGGCATAATATAAATATTTGGCATTTGTACTTTGTACATTCGCTTCATCGTCGGCGCGGAGTCATATACCTTAATTTTGTGTCATCGTTGACTTCTAACTTCATATCACTTTACATCACGAACCCATATTCTTTTCGTGTTAACTATGCGTTAGATAATAATAGAAAACCTGACGGAAGGCGTAACTTTTGATTCCAAAACGAGAACTTTTTGAGAATCCAATTCTGTTTTATTAAATGTTTTTTCTTATGTGTTTGTCTTATGTTATTGTGAACGAAACTTTTCTTAGTAGGTTACTGTCACACCAGAATCACCGATAAAGGGTAAAATTCTCTTGCTTTTTACAACTTTCTGAACTGGTATCCGAATCGGAAAATTCATAAATGCATGTCTTATTTTTTTTCTTTTCTATAGCTTAAAAAAGGCTTAAACATTTGAAAAACAAAGCCAATATAGTCAGATGGTCCAACAAAAATTAAAACATGTAACCTTGCTGAGTTTCTTGCCGGTTATTTTGTTGAAGGATGACTTCCGAACCGGTGGTAACTTCTGTAATTCGACATTCATAGGTTGACTGTTGACTTTGACATTGACTAAGTACAATCAGCGTCAAAAGTAGATGATTATCATCATCAGCCATTAGACGTCCACTGCTGGACAAAGGCCAGTAACTCGAGTACTTACGCAATTCATAATCTTCATACAAACTGTCAATATATTATTATGATGGGGTATGTATTTTGTCGATGACTGTACAAGTACAACTGAACACAAAAGGTGTGTTAGCAAAGTTAACCACTCGAGTTAACGATGTACATCGCGGGATGGGTAGGTACAGGAAACGGGCCACGCTAGCTTACCGCAAACTGTGTTTATAGGGTACCTACATAACTAAATATAGGTATGTGAGGTCTCAGTATAAATAGCTACGCTTGTAATTGGGTATCTGGGCCACACTACTACCTACATTGAGGTTGGAATTGCCTGTGTGACTTGAGAATTTTATTGAAAAAAACTTTAATAGAGTATTGTTGTTAGCTTAAAAGTAAACCATTTTTCAAAACCAATTTAGCCATTGTAATTCAAAATGTGTATGATGTTTATAAGAAATCATAAATAAAATAATTAAATTTTCATGTTTTCAGCGTTTTGGTGGCCTCTTTATCAATATAAACTTTGATGGTAATTTTTAAAGTAAATATAGAAATTCACAATGAATCGAAACTAATTCCAAATGTATTATGCTATAAAAAACTATTTTAGATACTTCTCTTCATAAATAATCTGGGATATTTTTCACACAAGAATTACTGATTCAAAATCAGCTGAGCTTATGTAGTTGAATTCCGATAACCGAGCTTTATATCCTTTCACACACACATACACAACACCACACATACATCCAAACAATCATTTCTTTAAACCATCTCTATTGACACTGTTCTGGAATCTTGGCGAAGAATTGGTTACCTACAAGACAGGCTTAGCCTAGTCTAGGAGCAATGGCAATTAAATCCACACGTCAAAGCAATCTCTCATACAAACAATAGGTACACTATACACATTTCATTTTATTTTACTTTTTTTATTCATAATTTTAAATGAGCTTGTAATTTAATATTGCTTTAATTTTCTCTTATGGTAGGGGAGGCGAATAGGGGATTTCGGGATTTACTCGAGCGCGGCAGATTAACATAAGGGGGGCAACCTTGCACCTTGTGAAGTATTCTCACCAAATCTGAGCCCTCTATGTAGTGTCGAACGCCTAGGGTAGCCCGTCAGATTAGTAAAAAAAAATCGATGGTTTGAAATACTCGAGCGCGTCAGATTAAAGTAAGGTAAGTTAGTTACATGCAAAATAGTGTACATTTCAATAATCTGACAATTTGGGCGTGACGAAAGAAAATTGGAGACTCGCAAAGTTGCAAAAAAAAAACGTCACCTGGATTTTCTCGAGCGCGATTAGTTTTTATTTTTATTTTGAAGGAAATTAGTCACGAATCACGGAAATATCTTAATCTGCCGATTTGCACAAGCCGAAGTAGCTAAAATCATTATTAAGTGTATAGTCCAGGAATATTATGAGTTTCACCTCAGAATGAGAGATAGTCAGCTATTATCTTGTATAAACCTTTATTTTGACACCCTAAAACTTGTCTCAAAAGTTACTTATCATAGGGTGCCCGCGACTACTGATTTTTCAAGGTCAAAGGTCAAAAAATCATTTATTGCAAATATCTCGTTTCCTATGGGTTTTTTGGTATATGTATTCATAATAAATATTGTAGAAGATTAAATTCTCTACAACTTTTGTGCAAACATTTTTTCGATATCTTGAACCATTTTCGAGATTTCGATATTTTTTATATATTTTTTTATTCAAACCGTCAGATTAAGGAAATCCCTCAACATAATTGTCAGATTATGGGTCAGTACAACAAGGCCATCAAGAAGAACCGCCTGTATAAAAATCTGACGCGCTCGAGTAAATCAAGGTCACGATTTTTTTTTGCATTTTCAAAAATCGGCCCTGACTGATGGTCGCGTCCAAATCGTCAGTCTTTAAAATAGGAGCTACTGGAGGGTTCACTTAACATCCCTTATCAATGTCTGACGCGCTCGAGTAAATTTTTTTTTTAAAATAATTTCAACCCCTTCGTACGGCCACCCACACCACGCAAAACGGCAGATTATTATTTTTCCGTTATCAGACAGACGTGGCGCGACTACCCTATTAATATCTGACGCGCTCGAGTATTTCTTGGTGACTGTTTTTTTTTACATTTTTGAAACCCTGTAGATGCTCCCCCCACCGCTGAATGGGAAAATATCACATAACCTTTTTTTCTTTATTCCACCTAATCTTCAAATTCCAGTAGGTCCCAAAGACGCTCGAGTAACTACAAATTTAGCATCATTGCCTCCCCTACCATTACATACGTGAAAATTTGCGGTGAAACTATGCAACTTTATCTCGAAAAGCTAAAGCGTTTTAAGCTACCTCCTAAATAGCATAGTTTATGTGAAAACAATCTAATAAAATAATGATACAGATGAAATTCTATATTAACTTGAATCGCGATTCCTCGATATTATATATTTTTTTGTAGTTTTGGTACCGTCCCATCCGCAGGTTAAAAAGCCAAACAATCCACTGCATAAAAACGAACCACAAACAGTACGGGCTCAGTGTTTTTATCATCCTTTCCTTTCGTTTTTTTACAAAGAATCGCAATGAACATTTAATTTCGTAAATAATTCTCGTGACGCGAAATAAAAACGCTGACTGAATGAAAGGAAATAAATAAAAAAGAGAGAGACAAAGGGTACAGAGGGTCGCGACGGGCGTCAAATCCAATCTCGTTGCTTGTGGCTGGTTGGGAAACAGTGGACCAGTTGACTCGCACGCAGGTACCATCGTAACTCGATCGATTCTCACTTTAATCCGGTTACACCTTAATCCGGTTAAGGCGATGATAGCTCAGTGGTAAGTGACGTCGGATACCGCGAAGAAGGTCGTGGGTTCGAATCCTTACAATGAGCTTGAGCTTTCGGTGAAGGAAAACATCGTGAGGAAACCACAGCACGGTGGTAGGGTACTTTGTAGTACTCGACTGGCTGGCTACCACCCTCAAGTTGAAAATCTGTCGCCAAGCACCTGTAGGTGTGTTCCGGCAATTGCACTTGAGAGCCAGTTCGCCTTTAAGGCATTGTAATAAGGTGTACAACACGTTGGCAATCCCCTGGTGTTGCCAATGTCTATAGGCGACGGTTGTCACTTACCATCAGGTGACCCGCCTGCCTCGTTGTCACTTGTGACATAAAAAAATAAAAAAAATGTTAATGGTGACGTATATGTGATTTATCTCAGCAAAAGCAACCTTCCGAACCGTGCATTAGAGTCATTAGAATCACAATTCATAAGCGCCTGTGAAGGCCTATTTGGATGAATAAACATTTCATTATAAAGATTTAGTTCGCTCAGTGGTCCAAAGTCTACCATAATCATTTTATGATGCGGGTCACGTTATGCGGGCGAAGAGCACGAGATAAGAACTGAGAAGGGATGCGTCCAAGGATCCATTGGGGGTCCAATATTGTGGAACTTGCTTCTGGACCCGCTGCTGAAGGAGCTGGAGCGAAGAGGGGACCACGTGCAGGCGTTCGCGGATGATGTCGTGTTGGCCTTCGATGGAGAAACAGCCCAGGAGATCCAGGGACGTGCTAATGCCACACTCGAACATGTTCGGGCGTGGGGAGTCAGGAACAAGCTGAGCTTTGCGCCACACAAAACCATGGCAATGTTAATAACACGCAAGCTAAAGCACGACACTCCGCGCCTGAGCATGGGCGGGACGGGCATTGGCATGTCCAAGGAAATCAAGCTACTGGGCCTCACCATCGATGAGAAGCTAACCTTTAACGCCCATGCCGCGAATGTATGCCGCAAAGCAATGGGTTTCTACAAGCAACTCTCAAGAGCCGCAAAAATAAGCTGGGGACTGGACTCTGAGATTATTAAAACAATGTACACGGCCGTGGTTGAACCCACCATTATGTACGCCGCAAGCGCATGGGCGCCAGCTACAAACAAATTGGGCATCCAGAGGAAACTCAACGCCGTACAACGTGGCTTCGCGCAAAAAATTACAAAAGCGTACAGAACGGTATCACTAAACTCGGCGTTACTACTTGCTGGGCTGCTTCCACTGGACATCAGAGTCAGGGAAGCTGCCTTGCTTTATGAAATCAAGAAAGGTCACTCCCAGCAGGTAATAGGAGACCGAGAAGTGGAAAAACCGGTGCCGTTTAACACCATGCCACACCCTGCAGCACAGGAGGAACTTGGCTTCGTATGCCTCGAGGACGAAGCAGCATTACAACAGCATTACAACAACGGGCTGAACATCTTCACCGACGGTAGTAAAATAGAGGGGAAAGTCGGTGCCGCACTAACCGTCTGGCATGGCGAAACAGAGACTACCACGAAAAAACTAAAGCTGGAGGAGTGCTGCTCCGTCTACCAGGCGGAGCTCTTAGCTCTGGCGGCGGCAACAGAAATTGCGATTAAAAATAAAAGTGAGAGCTGCAACGTCTATTGCGACTCAAGGTCTGCCCTGGAGACGGTGACGAATAACCGTTCACCGCACCCGCTAGCAGTGAAAATAAGAAGCGATCTCACGAAGCTAAAGGAACAGCGGAAAATCCTGAACCTTTACTGGGTAAAGGCCCACGCAGGATTAATGGGCAACGAAAGGGCAGACGAGCTCGCAAAACAAGCAGCGTTAAACCTCAAGACAAGGGCCAACTACAGCGACTGCCCAATATCACACATCAGAAGACAAATCCGCCTGAAATCGCAAGAAGAGTGGAATCAACGATACCAGAGTGGTGCAACGGCCGGTACAACAAAAATTTTCTTCCCGGATGCTAGACGAGCGTATCCCATAGTTAAAAATATAGAGCTTAGCCCCACAATAGTACAATTATTTACGGGGCACGGCGGATTCTCATCGTATCTGCATCGATTCAGATGCAAGGGGAATCCGTCGTGCATCTGCGATCCTCAAGTTGAGGAAAGTGCCCTGCACGTCATTGTTGCCTGTCCAATCTACGGTAGACGTAGATTTGAAGCTGAAAGCGAAATAGGAGTAGAAATAAAGCTAGAAAATCTGTGCAAAATATTGGAAAGCAAGGACATTAGAAATAAATTCGTATCATTCTGTGTAGATATAGTAAAGAAAGTGGTAAATAAAAATAAGTCGTAGATAATTAGGACCCACTGCTGTATATCTTTCGATATGCTGTAAGTGGCCACAAGCGTAAGATGCAAATAAAATGTTAGAATTAAGATAAAACTAGTGTATAGAAATAGCAATAAAATGTCTGTTAAAAGTAAGCATTAGATATAAGAAATATGTAACAAGCGTAAAATGGCAAATAAAATGTTAGAATTAAGATTAAACGTGTATAGAAATAGCAATAAAAAGTCTGTCAAAACTTAGCATATATAGATATAAGAAAAATGTACCTTTTATTAACTTTATATTAACAGAACAATAAACGATTCCTGGTGTATAATAAATTTCCTCACGAAAATACAAGACTCTGACTCCAGTCAGAGGTAGGGCAACAACACCCTGCGATGGCGGGTGCCTTTTAAAAAAAAAAAAAAAAATCCTACAATGAGCTTGAGCTTTCGGTGAAGGAAAACATCGTGAGGAAACCATAGCACGGTGGTAGGGTACTTTGTAGTACCCGACTGGCTGACTACCTCAAGTTCAAAATCTGTCGCCAAGCACCTATTAGTGTGTTCCGACAGCTGCACTTGAGAGCCAGTTCCCATCTAGGCTTTGTGTGCTTACCACCTTCGGCCACATCATCACTTACCATGTTGAGATTGTGGTCAATCAAACACAAGCTTATCCAGAATTAAAAAAAAACACCTTGTTTTGTGGTTATTACTAACATATAGTTCTAATCCCATTAATATTATAAATGTGAAAGTTTGGATGGATGGATGGATGTTTGTTAATCAATCACGCCAGAATGGCTTATTGAATCTGGATGAAATATAGTCTGGAATAGCCCATAGGCTACTTTTTATCCCGGGAAAAGTTAAGATCCTTCGGGAATGCAGGTGAAACCGCGGGGCGGAAAGCTAGTTGGAAATAAATATATTTAACCTCATTTATCTTGGTGCCTCTGAGTTTTGAAACTTTGGTTAAGAAATAGATTGTATGTAGTTTTTTTTATGAAACATGCATGTTGTTTTTCTTTTCATGTTGCATTAAACACGCGAAGCTATTGGCAGTTGATTTGTATAATGAGAATTTGTTAGTTTTGGTTTATATACTTAGGTGTTCTTAATATGTTCTTAGTTTCTAAACAATCGAGTATTTTATGAATAATGACACTTTAGTATGTACCATTGATATTTTCTCACTGTCAACTCTTATATTCTTTAATGTTCCTTCATTCAAAATAAACTCTTTAAACCTTTAATAATCACAGTTAATCAACATTACATACTTTTGTGATTTAAATTGATTATATTTGTATTTAAGAATACAAACTTCTCTCAGTATCATGTATGTACAGTCAGCCTCAAAACTTTTGTCATATTACGCAGTTTACGCGGTTTTTATACAAACTGTTATTTGTCAATAGATTTAAATGAAAGGTTCTAAAGTGTACAACTTTTGACTCTGACTGTCCTTGTTGACGTAAAAAGTAGGACAATTTGCAAGGGCGTGTGATAAGTAATTATCATTTTGTATGAAAATCAAAATTAATCAACTAAACTACAGCTTCTCAAGTACAACCACAGTCGAAACAGTTTACGCCCTGATTAATCCTAATTGACACTTAATATCTATCTACACATGAAAATTTTGTATTGAGTCAAAAAACTGGCTGCAGTGAAAGTGCACATTAATATACCAGTTTTAACTATGTAACTCCATTTGCTTAATGAATTGCATTATTACTTTAACTAATAGTTGTAAATATGAAGGAACACTTTCAAACACAAAACTACTCAAAAAACCATATTCCCCCACATACGTACGGAAAATATGATTTTCCTCAATACGGAACCCTTATCGTTTCCCGCGCCGCGCGACGGTTTCATCGAGAACTGATTGTTTTTATGGTAAAAAGACTGGGCGTGTGTTTGTACGGAAATATTATTGAAAGCTTTGCCCGTATCGCTGTGATTGTTTTTGATTCTTGTCTACCCTTCGAACGAGTCCTTACAAACTTCCTGCTATTATATGTTACTTGCTAAGATTGTTTGTTGATTGGCCTTTTGTTGGGTTTTGACCTTTACATATTGCAATATTTCAACTCACAAATTGTATTTTTATTATTTAGAAACGGCCAAGTGCATGTATTTGTTTTTCGATCCTAAAGTACATCTCATGTAGTCCGGAAAACAATGTCATTTATTCTTGTAACATCCGTACTGGATGTAAATTTTATTTTCCGATGTTTCTGGACTACAGTTTTATGTAAAACGGTCACATTAAAATGTTTAAAAAATCCCTTAAAATTGCATCGAAAACCTGTTAAAAGTATAATATTTTTTAAATACAAAAATAAAAACATTTACATGTACGGGATTTGTGTATGTGTGTTATGTTTGTTACCACTCAATTCCATAACGGCTAAACAGATTTGTACGAAAACTTGCATAAAGAAAGATCAGATCTTGAAATAAAATATAGGTTATTTTTATCTCGGAAAACACACGATCCCTTGGAACCGTTTGAACCAGTTATTTATTTGATGCCAAAATTGAGCGACGTCGGACATGTTTACAAGTAAATTAGCTATGACAAACGGACGAACGTACGGGATGACGTTATCAGGGTTGTTTGACATTTGAAATGTCCGATGTGCTCCATTTGGAAGTTACAATTTAATTTATGGGGCCTAGTTAAAGCCACCGGGTACTTAAAATAAAGTTTTCCCGAATGGAGCAGTTTTTCTAGAGATTTTAGCTAAATGCTGGTATAGAGCATGGTCTCCGTTCCAGAGGCTGCCCCACAAATCTAATTGCGGCATTGTCATGCGAAAACAAAGGATAAACCGATTACCATCTGACGGCGGCTGTAATTCGTTCCAACGCTTTTTGTAACACTCAACGCAATTCGGTTGAAACACATAAATTACAACTTTTTTTATTGTATTTTAATTAATTTAAATCGGGGTTGAAAAACTCGAAGCTCTGTGATATTTTATAATTTTTACCATGTTATAAAATACAGAGATACGATACGATTACAAGCGAGAGACGAACGAAAATAGAGAAACCTACTGAAGTCATCACCGGTTTGGTTATTGTTGCTGAATATTAGCCTTAAAGTTCATCCATTATTTACGAAACACTGTATTAAATATACTAAAGCTTTTTAAAGTTCGAATCCACTGCAGTTTTTACTCAATATTAAATAAACATTTAATGTGCTCGCTATCGCCTCGTTTCACTAACCGACTTAAGCGGAAAAAGGGTAAGTAATAAACATCCAAGACGTTCTATTTAGTTCCGATCGGTGTACTCACTAAATTGGATCCTTTAGACTCGCTCGTTCCGGATCGTTATTCCGAGAAACTCACGAATAAGCTACGTTTAAAAATATAAAAACAGTGCATCGTTTTTGTATCGTGTGAGATAAAATGTATTGATAATATTTAGCTTTAAATACTGGCTTTTTTACAAAGTGAGCGTTTCGTAAAACTAATAAAGGTTTAAGGAAACTAAAACAAAATATAGGTAAAATAATTAAAAATTTGAAAAAATTACAACGTATTCAAATTGTCCAATAATATCTAAAAATGTAACCTTACTGTTCTATTATCATGCCAGTTTTTTTTTTCATAGCTAGATCTAAACTGAATAAATGGTTAGGTATGCTAAAATACATTTAATTCGTTGAAGAAACCGTATAATTTTTTAGCGAATCCATTGTTGTAACACAAAACAAAGAGCAAGCAGTACCTAATAAAACAACCGAAATGTAGTGCCAGAGCTTGAGAATTCGAAAATTGCATCCATTTCGTATGCAATAGTAAAACATTTGGTATACAAAGGATGCGGACGGACGGACGGACGGGCGGACAACAAACGCGGCAGTTAAGACTCAATTACTGCGGAAATCCAACTAGTTGCAGCCGGGATGGATGTTGTTTACTCTGTTTTTTAAAGCTCTTTGACTAACGCTATCGTTAATTAATTATGAACGAAAATAATAAAGTATTATGACGAGCATGACTGTGTTGTGGCTGTAATTTTGTGCCTCTATAGTGAAGTGATGTAAAACATTTTATTTTATCCAGAGTACAGTGTATAAAACAGACAAATGCTGATATTTAACAGTTATGTTTTTTAAGAGTTTAACTTTATTTTTAATAACGTTTCCTACGGCAACGCTAGGATGTCCATAAATTTAATAAAATATCTACAAGCTTCCTGCACTAAAGTGGTTTAGGACAGGAGTATGACGTCACCTCCGGTTTAGTTAATGTCCGTCCCCAGCCACTGGCCGGCACTTACCTTGCACTTAGCCGGTCCGTAGTCTGTACCCACCACTCCGTCCGCGCGTCCCTAGATGAAAGCAAATATCCTATCAGTTTAAGTACTTAGAGAATACATCTTTATCTTTACGCTCACAATAAATATGTACTTAATAATGTTATAATTACTTACTTGCTTTAAAATCTCGTCATTTCTTTAGAAAAGTCTCAGGAAAATATTATTTAAACTGACAGAACAATTAACTATGTAGTTGGAAAATATTGTTATCGAAATAGAAACATCGCTCAGAGAACATGCCAACGTTTTCTGTTACCTGAAAAGACCTCACTACATCCCCCGATGGCTATCGAAGCACAAAAACGAGCATGCCCATAGCACTCTCCATTCATTTCGGCTTCGAACATTTCCAAAGCAAATATGCTATCGTAAAGGTACACCAACACCGACGTGTTGCGAAAACGACGGTTTAATACGTACGACGGTATAACATAATGTTTTCCGTAATTAATATTTTGGCTCACGGATGGGTTTTTGGTCCTAAAACTACAAATAAAATATTCCAGAAATAACTGAATCGATCTATATCCATTCGAAATAGATCAGAAGTTTTCTAAAAATAACACTAATATAATAGAAAGGGTTAGTTGTACCTCTGCTCTGTAAATATATAAATATTTTGGGACATTATTTACACACGCCCGGCTGATCTTAAGCTTGTACTACGGATACCAGACATCTGATATACAGATAAATCAAATCAAAACTCATTTATTCAATTTAGGCCCCGGTCGAATTACAGAAGTTACCACCGGTTCGGAAGTCAGCCTTCAACTGAGAAGAACCGGCAAAAAACTCAGCAAGGTTACATTTTTTAAATATTTTTGGACCATCTGACTATATTGGCTTTTTTTTTCAATGTTTAACAATTATATTCTTAAAGTAATACAAAATACATAAAAAAATTATAACCCGCATTAGTTACCTACATAGTAAACTAAAACAAAAAATACCAAGCTAATAACAGCTTATTATAAAAATGGTAATTAACAGTAAAAAAACAAAAACAATGTGTAGGTACTTGTACAGAGTGCAGCTACTTCGAGACATCTTTATCCTCAATATATTGGGCTACCTTGTAATAAGCTTTTTCTTTTTCTACCTACACCCTACACTATATCTGATAGTAGACGAGTCACAATTATTTGCAAACAGTAAAATTGCAATGTATCACTTAGCTACTTTTCGCAACACAAGTTCATAATAGTTTATTTGGAATCTAGTCGTTACATGTTAAATGTCCAGTCGTGGTAGAGTACAATGAGCGTGTAACCAGAGAGCGGAGTCGACGTTTGGATCGTGGCATACCATCCCGGATGGCTTATTTTCTCTTCGGAAAGGCTAGATGCAATTTCGTTTGGGCTAAAATAAACGAAAACGTAGAACGCGGCCCGACGGACGCGGAGAGCGCCGGCGCTCTCTTTTTATTGTAGATTCTTAAACTGTTGTAGGTATTATTGGTTAGAACGCAGGGATCTGAAGATGTTCGGTTTATTTAGCACAAAAGACATTGTATTATTTAAACGATTTAGTACTTGATTTGTTTAATGCATTAATACTGGAATTTGTATATCTATAAAAATAAATGTCAGGTCATAAAAATAAGAAGAGTTTCTTGCCGATTCTTCTCAGTTAAAGATAGATATCCGAACTGGTGGTCGCTTTAGTAAGTTTTACCTTCTTTCTGAACAGTGCGATTGATTAGGGACAAGGGACTGTGAAGGTATTATTCGTAAAAAATTAACTTTGACTAGATTGCATGTAACACAAGATTCTACGTACCTTTTGAATAACATGACTCATTTACGTTACAATTGCATCTGATATTATTATCTTAATATTTACCCACTACATTTAACGTTGAGATATGACTTCTAAATATTGTGTATGTAATATGTTGCTGAAGTGTAATATGTAGTTTACTAATGATATTATCGTTTTGTTGCAGTGTTCCCGAATGTGCCCGCCGCGCCGGGCATGCCATGCGCTGGCGAAGACAGTAAGTACACCTTTTTAATTTTGTTTTACAACCATAATAGATTGCGCCACAAATTGCTGTTGAATTGATCTCAAACACTGTACAGTTTCTAATCCATAAAATATTCGTAACTGCGCTTAATGTTGTTTAAAAGGAACCTGCCCCTCGATTTGACTACTATGAGCATAATAATTAACAAATCGTAAAAATTAGTACCTAACAAGTAGTAGGTGATTAGTCCCTAGTAACAGTAGAGTCAGTAAACCTCGGGAACCTGTTTAAAAAACGGTATTCTCAGAATTACTCAACGGATTTTGGGTTTTTAGTATTTTCGGACCACATTTAATTTGTCTTTTCGGTCCGCTGTCAAAGTATTAAAATTATAAACTTTTATGTTCGAATATCTTTTGAGAATTTGTTTAAAAAACACAAAACAACATTTTCGTGTTTACGGTCCGCGGTCCAAGGGAAGTGGTCCGAATGACACTTGATTCAAATTTTCGACAATAGATAAGTGGCGTCAACAGTTAATTAATACAGCGTTGTATATAAGCTGAGCTATCACAGTTTATATCAAGGAAGTCGTTGAAACCGCTCGTATTCCTCAAAGTTGTGTACCCATAGGATAATTGGCCACCCTTGAAATCCGGGACGGGTCGGTACAAGTATGTGGTAGCTAGACCATAACAAAAAACCGGCCGAGTGCGAGTCGACCTCGCGCATCGACGGTTCCGTACAAACTTGTAGGTGTGTAAATAGTTTGTTCGTCACGGGATTTTTTGCAGCATAAACAGCCGTATCCTCTTTTTACGTTAACTTAGAAGTTGATTTTTTTCACAGGTTCAAGGCAACTCGATACCTCTACGCGTTCCCGAGATAAAGGGTCTTGACTTGACAGACAAACAGACAGACGGACGGACGGACAACAAAGTGTTCCTATAATGGTTCCGTTTTTTCCTTTTGCGGTACAGACCCTAATAACCTGAAACTAGGCAAAACATTAACCACACCCATCCACTAATGTTTAGTTGTGAAACTCCCCGATGCGACACTTTATACCGGCGCGGATGCCAAACAACCTACTACCCGTTGGCAATAGCAAGTATGGAGTGCTAGGTGAACTGAAGGTTATATTTGAATCCGCAGCCAGTACTCGGCTCGCATTAGCATGTGAATGTCGCTCGGTAGGGTTGTCACCTCGTACTTTCAACGCCTAATGTCTGGATGTTTTTTGAGACTGGTTTTGTATTAGGTATTTTACATGGCACTGTTTTACATTGTCAGGAAAATGTGGAAACAAATTGTGTTATCCAATGCGTTTGTTTAATTTTTTTATGATATGTGTCCTTTATTTTGTAATAATAGTCATAACTCATATTATGTTAACATGTTAATACAAAATAAAGCATACATTGTATAAAATAATACCTAGAGACTAAAGCATGGGGTTCTTCAAAAGAGGAGTAAGAAGGTTTATGCAAGGTCAGCGACGCGCTCGTGACACCTCTGGTGTTGCAAGCGTCCATATGCTACGGTAACCGCTTACCATCAGGTGGGCTGTAAGCTTGTTTGCCACTTAGTGGTATATAAATAAAAATAAAACGATAAGCACGTTATGCTTTTTAAAACAATTACATTTATGAATTTTATCACCACATCCGTATTTACGTTGAATATAAATAAAATTCTTAATACTATTTTGTTCACGTATGCCAACCCTATGCTCAAGCTCTAGGTCTCACCGCTCAATTTGAGTTTGCACGCGTTTGCTGGTTTTCATATCCCATTGTACGGACCTAGGGACTGACGGTAAACGACTGCCGAACACTATTGTTATAATATCGTTGGCTCTCGACTCGTTTGTGCTGTAAGCGCTTCTTAGTTCTATTATAGAATTCGGCATTGTTACTATAATATTGTCATTATATGTATATGATTATTTTGTATTGGTTCGTACTCAATTATTTTAAGTTTATTTTAAACTATGGTAAATAAAGTTTGCTATTGCTATTATTGCTGGTTCACAGAATATAGTTTTCGCGATTTTTTTTAAACCACGCCCAAGCATAGTCACCTGATGGTAAGTGACTACCGTGTCGCCTAGTATTAGCATTACCAGGGGATTGCCAATGAGTAGTCGATTATTTTTTTACAAATTTTTAAGGTGATGATAGCTCAGTGGTATCATCGTCGTGAGGAAACCATAGCACGGTGGTAGGGTACTTTGTGGTACCCGACTGGCTGGCTACCACCCTCAAGTTGAAAATCTGTCGCCAAGCACCTATCGGTGTGTTCCGACAGCTGCACTTGAGGGCCAGTTCCCATCTAGGCTTTGTGTGCTTACCACCTTCGGCCACATCATCACTTACCATGGTGAGATTGTGGTCAAACACAAGCTTATCAAGAATTTAAAAAATAATGCCTTTAAGAGTTTAAAGAGCCTTTCTGAGTTGCTCATATATGTAGTAAATATCATTATTCCGAAACTAGGCCGATTGAAGACGTACATAACTGATTTAGTTATTTTATATAGATACATAGTGATGTTATGCAAGTGCTTAAAAAAATGTGAATATCATTCAATAAACAACTCTTACTAATCCATCACAGGGATCAAATTCACATGAAATATTTGTAACAAAAATTCGCTTTAAAATTGATAAGATAACGACACCGATAAGTCAGTATCGTTCGACCTGTCGATAGTAGTCGCCATGTGCTGGCCAAATGTCTTGTACTGTAGGAGTCACCAAATATCTGACAGGTACAATAATAACGCTCATTAGTGTTGTTAAAGTTGCATAATAGGGTCACCGAGTCGTGAGTTACGCTTTTAATAAGCAACAGAAATGACGTGTGTTATCGAAATTATTAATACTAAGTGAAAAGTTGAATATATTAAGAAACAATAAGTGTTGTTTATAAAAATACGTGGTAAATTAATGATGTGATGATTAAGTGTGATAGTGCATAGATAATGATGGCCCTGGAAACTCTATTGGTATTATGCGAAGCGAATGAATCCGCTCGGATTTTTGCTCTGTATTTAGGTTTGTTTGGTATTTTTGTTTTATCATCATCATCATCATCATCTCAGCCGAAAGACGTCCACTGCTGGACATAGGTCTCCCTCAAAGTTTTCCACAACGACCGGTCCTGTGCTGCTCGCATCCAGCGGCTTTTGTTTTATATTGAGTGGATATTATAAAGTGTTGTTTATTTTATTTTGAAACGTATGTTTCAAACTGAGCAACTGTTACTATGGGATCAACTTTGAAATCTTGAATATCCTCAACCTTTTCATATAAAGGTCCCTTGATCAATATGTAGGTATGAATAAAAAAATATTTTGCTATTTAAGAATTCTATACCAGTGAAAATCGTTCTGTATAACCACATACCATAGGTTTTAAATA
The DNA here is from genome assembly GCA_951361185.1 of Ochropacha duplaris. Classification (NCBI taxonomy): domain Eukaryota; kingdom Metazoa; phylum Arthropoda; class Insecta; order Lepidoptera; family Drepanidae; genus Ochropacha; species Ochropacha duplaris. Next base: position 2,338,398 of record OX592704.1, on the reverse strand, counting down.
TAAGCTATCTCAAAATAAGTACCCAGTATAAAGTATTTCATTTTACATATTCAAAGTCATTCAGTATGGTATTTTACACCATTTCAATACGAGACTCCTATGTAAACATTAATTTTATTATTGTATTTTATCACTGTCTAGCGTATGTGATTATTTCAGGAAGTATAGGACTTTACAGGCTCTCAAGAGCTGCTGTTGAACGTAGCGCCGTGATCACACCTTTATCGATTACTTGGTCATACAAAGACGCGCCATACAGTAGAGTGCTTTTTAAATTAACTTTCTGAATTTTTTTACAGTACAATTTGGCTTGTAATTTTTATTTCTTCTTATGTTACAAAGCATTCAGACAAAGTAGGCGACTTGGGCTTAATTCGCTTAATGAATACAATTCCTTTGTGTTTAATTGAAATAAGAAATTCATATTTGGGAATTTAGGGAAGTCGCTTTTAAGGAGTTTGAAATGAGCCTAAGTAAGAACAACGGTTCTTTGAGGTATTACTTAAACAATTATTTTTATCTGTTCGTAAGGGGCCATCCATTTCATATCTGTATTTGTAACTCAAATAAACTACTACTGAGTACTTAATTTAAGTGAAATAATTCATACTCGTACTTATAATAAGTGTGGGCGACGGTAACTAATTACCATCAGGTGGCCCGCCTGCTTATCTTCCTATCGACGACTTTTGAATGATGAAGAATAGGTTTTAGGCACAGATTTACTGCTATATAATAATATAGCAGTAGAATAAAATTGTAAGTGAAATGAATAGTTTTAGTTAATCTAAAATATACCTTATTATGCATCAACCACGTTACATATTCAATTGTTTTCATTTCGATCCAAAACTTGACAGTGCCGTTATGAAATACGAATAAATTGAAATATACATAAGAAGGCCTGAATCTGTAGTTTCAGTCCGTCACTAACTAATAAAATAAGACATAATGTTTCTTTTTTCAGGAAGCATATACAGGAGAGGCGCGCGCCGGTGGCGCAAACTATACCGCGTCAATGGACACATTTTCCAAGCTAAAAGATTTAATAGAGTGAGTATTTTATTATATTTTCTTACATACGTATACTCTTATTATACCTGTAGATGTCCGGTAAGTAGGACGACAAACATAAGGGGGAGATAGGTGGGCGGGTCACTAGTTGTCCCCGTGGTTTCGGCCGCGTTCCCGAACCCTTCAGGGTTGAATTTTGAAAAATCCTTACACTATAAGAATTCCCTATAACTTTAAATTTGAAATTTCAAGTTTGTTGCATTTGTATAAAAGGAGTAGGTATCTACTCTCTGAGATTTTGTGATTGAATGGTATTTTGCTTTTATATAGATTACATATTACTTCATATAATCGGGTGTGATCCGGCAGTTGCATCTGAGAGTCATCTGACTTCTAGGCATTGTAAAAGGTCGGCATTGACATTCCCCTTGCTCTTGCTTATGTCCAAAGTCGACTTTAGTCACTTACCATCAGGTATCTGCTTCTCAGACTAGGATTCATTATTCTTTAACTCATTGTTTATAAATTGCTTAGTTAATTACCAAATAATTCCAATGTACCTTAACTATCACTAATTAAGTAATTGAGATGTCATAACAAGATAATAATGAATGGACTTCCGGCTTATTTTAGTTGTAAGTTAACAAAACAATTTATTAGAAAATCTATGTTCATATTTCACATGCGGTATGAAACGGTGACTCAAGAATTTACTTTGACGGACATTTGCCACTGAACTATATCAATCAATTAAACTTAGTAACTTACCCGTTTAAGCTCGATCCCCGTTGAATAATCGCGGTAATATAAACCGCTTTTAATTCCAAACTTCTGTAACTATTAATTATGTTTTCCAGCGCGCCTTCTGTGCCTTCTGCCAGGACCGTATTTGGGGTCTGGGCAGGCAGGGCTTCAAGTGCATCCAGTGCAAGTTGCTGGTGCACAAGAAGTGCCACAAGCTGGTCCAGAAGCCGTGCTCCAACGAGCATGTCGACCCCGTCGAGGTCAAGGACGACGCTAATGGCGAGAGCACGTTGGGCCGAGCGTCTTCTGTCAGGTGAGTGTGTGGTTCTTCATCAAGCAGCTCAAAGTTTTCTGGCAATGAAGGCGAAGGCATATACCGTCACGCGTGCGCAGTGCGGATTTTTAATGCTTTTAGAATTTTCTCAAGCGTAGGTACATAATTTAGGAACTTATATAACTATACAGATAGTTCTTGAATTTCTCTGGGTACATTGCTGAGCTAAGTTGTGGTACCTACCTAGTGTGTTAAGTAATTGAGACCAATTTCCCAGAGACGTTGCAATCCCAGAGTACCTAACAAAAGCAGGCGGCTGTTTACGTCCTCAGAAATTTCGGCACCTCAAAGATTTATAGTCTGAGCCTTTTGTAAATTATATCATAATCAATAATACTGATAATAAATATTCACTGACGTCTAAATATGAACAAATTTCTTCGTAATATAGTATTGCTGTTGCGTTCTAAAGAGTGTATCAATATATGGGTATAATGTTTCACATCCACGTTATAGATAGTTTATCGTAAAGAGTTTATATTGTATTTGTGTTCCTTATTTAAAAGTTTCCACGTATACCAGGTCCCGTGCGGAGGCAGAGGCGAGTCGTGCGGAGACTCCCCCGGCGCCCGCGCCCCATGCGCCCCTTGCGCCCCCCGCGCCCCGCGCCGAGGACCTGGAGCCGGGCTCGCAGCGGCAATACTCGCTCGACGACTTCGAGCTCATCAGGGTCATCGGACGAGGGTCATATGCTAAGGTACAACCACATTATAAACATATCACCTAGAAATAGGTATATGTAGATGAGATTTTATTTTTCATACCACAAGTGACAACGAAGCTGACGGGTCACCTGGTGGTAAGTGACTACCGTCGCCTATAGTCATTACATTAGCAATACCATGGGGATTGCCAATGTGTTGTACACCTTATTACAATGCCTTAAAGGCTACTTACTGGCTCTCAAGTGTAACTGTCGGAACTAACCAACAGGTGCTTAGCGACAGATTCTCAACCTGAGGCTGGTAGCCAGCCAGTTGAGTATTATAAAGCACCCTACCACCGTGCTATGGTTTCCTTACGATGTTTTCCTTCACCGAAAGCTCAAGCCCATTGTAGGATTCGAACCCCTGAACTATCATCGATGCATGGATCAAAATGTGAATATTTTTGGGTCAACAACGCGTTAGTTATTCTCCTGGTGTTGTAGGCTCTATACTAGATGCGTTGAAAAATCATTCAAAATTCAAAGTTGTTTTTTTTTTCTTCCGAAAAATTAAAAATAAATTCTAAGAATTTCCATTAGTGCATTTAATGAAAATCTACGTATTCTTACACCGCCAGTGTGGCAGTGGATGTTTAAATTTAAGGCGATGATAGCTCAGTGGTAAGTGACGTCGGATACCGCGGCGAAGGTCGTGGGTTCGAATCCTTACAATGAGCTTGAGCTTTCGGTGAAGGAAAACATCGTGAGGAAACCACAGCACGGTGGCAGGGTACTTTGTAGTACTCGACTGGCTGGCTACCACCCTCAAGTTGAAAATTTGTCGCCAAGCACCTGTTGGTGTGTTCCGGCAATTGCACTTGAGAGCCAGTTCGCCTTAATAAGGTGTACAACACATTAGCAATCCCCTGGTATTGCCAATGTCTATAGGCGACGGTTGTCACTTACCATCGGGTGACCAGCCTGCCTCGTTGTCACTTGTGACATAAAAAAAAAAAAGCCAACTGTCCTCACAAAATTCTATTTAAATATAAAAAAAAATAAAACAGTGGTCCTAATGGCCCGCCTAATTTTTACTTCACGTAGTCCGGCACTCCCCTGGTGGTTGTCTGATGAGATGATCGACGATGGAGAAGGGACGTCACGGTTGGGTGGCAGGTGATGTTGCCGTAGCCGGGAACTGACGTTAGTGTTGGCTCGACGGACAAAATATGGAACCCCAATATGTGGTTTAACACTGAATATAATGATTTGCTAATGTCAGTGTGAAGGAAGTAAGTTCTTCCACTATTAATTTTACACGAGAGACACAGCACTGCGTGGTTAAAAAAACATAGATAGTCAACGTATGTGCACACGCTCAGCCACAATGTTGCAATCAAAGTATTCTGCGACTGTGATACTCTATTGATTAGCTTGAAAGTATATTTAATTTTTTTTTGTCCGCAAATACATCAGCGTTGAATTAGTTTCTCGCTGAATCGTGCCTTTTTGCCTATACTGGGCATTAATTTAAAAACGTAACCTTTTTCCTTCCCCAGGGATCAAGGTATCCCAAACATCGAAATCTGTTATCAAACAGACACCAGAGCTTAGATTAGATTACATTATAAAGTTATAATTTTCCCCAGGTGCTGATGGTAGAACTGAAACGTACGAAACGCGTGTACGCCATGAAGGTGATAAAGAAGGCGCTAGTGACGGACGACGAGGACATAGACTGGGTGCAGACAGAGAAGCACGTGTTCGAGACCGCATCCAACCATCCTTTCCTCGTGGGACTGCACTCCTGCTTCCAGACGCCCAGTCGACTGTTCTTCGTCATAGAATTTGTGAGGGGGGGAGATCTTATGTAAGTGCCTAGTCACTTAAATAATGAAGACTTGGTTATTCCTCTACAAGATTTTTTGTTATGATTTTTTTTAATTCTGGATAAGCTTGTGTTTGACCACAATTTCACCATGGTAAGTGATGATATGGCCGACAGTGGTGTGGCCAAGTGCAGCTGTCGGAACACACCGATAGGTGCTTGGCGACAGATTTTCAACATGAGGGTGGTAGCCAGCCAGTCGGGTACTACAAAGTACCCTACCACCGTGCTATGGTTTCCTCACGATGTTTTCCTTCACCGAAAGCTCAAAGCTCATTGTAGGATTCGAAACCACGACCTTCGCCGCGGTATCCGACGTCACTACCATTGAGTTATCATCGCCCAAGATTTCATTATTATTAGGGGAATTGATGACTGGTGTTATAAGATAATATTCGCAGTTGGATGATATTGCTTCGTATTAGTAAAAAAAAAAACAAAATTAGATCTGTAGTTTCCGAAATACAAACTGCTTTATAATACTAGTAATTAGTTTTGTCTTTCCTATAATTATATTTTTTCGGTTACTTAATCGCTTTCGAAACCGAAAGCGTGTAGTAAGTTAACTCAATTCTTCACCATATTTCACCCACTGAATTAACACAGGTTCCACATGCAAAGACAACGGCGACTCCCCGAAGAACACGCGAGGTTCTACGCGGCAGAAATATCCCTCGCTTTGCACTTCCTACACGAGCGGGGAGTCATCTACCGCGACCTGAAGCTAGACAACGTGCTGCTCGACCACGAGGGTCACATCAAACTCACCGACTACGGCATGTGTAAGGTAAGCTATACAGGGTGTCTTCGACGACAGATTATCAACTTGAGGGTGGTAGCCAGCCAGTCGAGTACTACAAAGTACCCTACCACCGTGCTGTGGCATCCTAACGATGTTTTCCTTCACCAAAAGTGCAAGCTAATGGTGCAACTACGACAAATAAGTTTACGGCCCACCTGATGGTAAGCGGTTACCGTAGTCTATAGACATTAGCAATACCAAGGGGATTGCCAATGTGTTGTACACCTTATTACAATGTCTTAAAGGTAACTGGCTCTCTAGTGCAACTACCGGAACACACCAACAGGTGCTTAGCGACAGATTTTCATCTTGAGTCTGGTAGCCAGCCAGTCGGGTACTACAAAGTACCCTACCACCGTGCTATGGTTTCCTCACGATGTTTTCTTTCACCGAAAGCTCAAGCCCATTGTAGGGTTCGAACCCACGACCTTCGCCGCGGTATCTGACGTCACTACCACTGAGCTATCATCGCCTTTCTTCCTCATTTGAAGAACCCCATGCTGTAGTCTCTAGGGAAAGCCTAACCTAAACCAATTTGGTTCTATATGTAGCACACACAGCATCTCTCATTTTCAATACTAATTCGATAAAATATATATTCTTAAATCTACTCTAAAATTAATGTTGTTTTGTTCTTGTTCCAGGAAGGGGTCCGTCCCGGCGACACGACGTCTACGTTCTGTGGAACCCCCAACTACATAGCCCCGGAGATCCTCCGTGGTGAAGAGTATGGTTTCTCAGTGGATTGGTGGGCGCTGGGAGTTCTTACTTACGAGATGTTAGCGGGACGGTCACCCTTCGACATCGCGCAAGCGGCCGACAACCCCGATCAGAATACTGAGGATTATTTGTTCCAGGTACATGTTTAATGTTGTTAATGTTCCTCAATTACGCAAAAACGGCTGAACGGATTCTGATGAAACTTAGCACACAGGTAGATCATATCCTGGAATAAAACATATGCTACCTTTTATCCCGGGAAAAGATAAGATCCCTTGGGAACGTGGGAAAATAAGAACTATTTTTACAATCGTAATTTCAGGTGATCCTTGAAAAGACGATCCGTATCCCGCGCTCGCTGTCCGTGAAGGCGGCGTCAGTGCTGAAGGGATTCCTCAACAAGAACCCGGTGGAGCGGCTCGGGTGTGGTGAGAACGGCTTCCTCGACATCGTCAACCATCCATTCTTCAAGAGCATCGAGTGGGAGATGGTAGGAGTCGTTGAATTCGTTAATTTTATAGGCGACGATAGTCATTGCATATATGGATTGGTGGGCAGCCAACTATGGTGGATTCAATTTAGGATAAATAATACTTAAATAAACAAACTTAGTCGATATTGCGAAGCTAAAAATAATTCAGTACAAGAAGTCCAAAATATTAAATTTAAAAAAAAGGTAGTTTTGGCATTGCGGTCCTTTTCTATGATCCGTTTCTATAATCCAGGCTTCCTCTTCTCCTATTCCTTGATAATGGCCGCCGCGACCCCGTCGTTCCGTTTCTAGTAAGCGTGAACAGGGAAAATTGCGTCAAGAGTTTTTGTATTACTTACTACCGGAAAAGGCATACCTACTCGCTGACTCGAGTCCGTTCAATCAATGGTAGTTACGGGGGCTGACCTCGCATTTTGAATGGAAGAGGTTGCTAAAAAGTCATAATTTTCACAATTGTCACAAATTCCAGGCTTCATTTATTGATGACAATAACTTGTACTTCCAGCTAGAACAGAAGCAGGTGGTCCCTCCGTTCAAGCCGCGGCTGGAAGGCGAGCGTGACCTCGCCAACTTCCCACCAGAGTTCACCGACGAGCCAGTACACCTCACGCCTGACAATGAGTGAGTTACATTCTTATACAGACACTAGTTTTCCGACCCGCAGTTTCACCCGCGTTCCAGAAGGATCTTATCTTTCCTCGGGATAAAAATTATACTATGTCTTATTCCAGGATATGATCTACCTGTGTGCCAAGTTTCATCAGAATCCGTTCAGCCGCTGTTGCGTGATTGTCCAACAAACATACAAACTTTCACATTTACCATATTATTAGTAGAATAATAATATAATTCTATACAGTACATATGTATGAATGTACATATTATACCTAGTGGTATAAAACAAAATTATAATTATGTGAACACTACCCATCGATTCTCACCTAAGACAGAAACACAAATGTATGAACATGTTATGTTTGTCTAGTCAGAGTGTAATTAGCTACTTAAGTATGTACAGGAAGTGGGTCAGGAGAATAATAATAACAATTAACAATTCTGGCAAAATGTCAAGGAATAAGCCAGTGGCGGAATACAATAGGTGCACTATGCCACCCCATAGCCTAGACTGATATAACGGCTTTTTTGGGACTAGAATGTGTAGGCCTAAGGGGACATGGTACAACCTTACGCGGACTGTTGTTCGGCGAGCCCTTAGGGCTCTCAACCGGTAGATTTAACGGCGGTCGCTCCTTCTATTTTATACGACGCTCATTAGCGTGACGTGTTGTTTACAAGATTTTTGCTAGGCACGCTAGATGGCGCAGGCGCCTTCATATATGTTTAATAAAACATGTAGTCGGTATATCGGTTATCTTGTTTCCATAGTACAAGCTCTGCTTATTTTGGGATCAGATGGAAGTGTGTGTAGAATTTCCCAGGATATTTAATTTGACGTCATTAATGTGTGTATTTCCAGTACGGTGATAGGTGACATCGACCAGTCCGAGTTCGAAGGGTTCGAGTACGTGAACCCGCTCCTGATGTCCCTCGAGGACTGCGTGTGACACCACGCTCACGCATGTCTGCTGCACCCCTACCACGATCCCATGCAGGTATCAATATATACCACATCTACTCACACATCACTTTACTTTACCTCTAATCTGAGTAGATTAGAGGTGAGTAGAAGTGAGGTGAGTACCCCACCTCACTTCTACTCGTCTCACCTCACCTCACTTCTACTTGTCTCACCTCACCTTACTTCTACTCGTCTCACCTCACCTCACTTTTACTGACCTCACCTCACTTTTACTGACCTCACCTCACCTCTACTTACCTCACCTCACTTTTACTCACCTCACCTCACCTCTACTTACCTCACCTCACTTTTACTCACCTCACCTCACCTCTACTTACCTCACCTCACTTTTGCTGACCTCACCTCACCTCTACTTACCTCACCTCACTTTTACTCACCTCACCTCACCTCTACTTACCTCACCTCACTTTTACTGACCTCACCTCACCTCTACTTACCTCACCTCACTTTTACTCACCTCACCTCTACTCACTTCTCAAATTATTTAGTACCTGTCTGCTTTCATAAAAGCAACACTTGGTGGTCCCAAATATTATTTAACCTGAATTATAATTGGGGCTCAAATTCCGGTCCGGAATTGAGGTCCTATTTTTTCTCAGCAACTCACATTCGATTCTCACTTTCCAGGTGTACGGGTACCCAGCGGAATCGTCATCCTCTGACTACGACTCTGTATGTTCGGAGCTGCCGGTGCGGAAGCCCACGCTGCTTCAGCACATGTTCTGTTTGCCGCTCAACTGACACAAGTAATTATGCACTACTGCATTCATCCTATGTTTATGTCATACCATACAATACCACAACTCTCTTTTTAGTATTTATGTCTTTTAGAAATGGTGGTGATAGTGTAACTAGAATTTAGGAAACCGTAGTGTATTTTCTTTTTAATAACCGACTACTTTTTTTGTGTCTGCTTTCTGAAAGTATGCTGAAATATATTGAAATGAGTACTCTGGGCTACCCCGCCACTAATGTTTGCGATACTTTATAATTTATTAGCTTTCCATACAATTATCATTATAGTTCACAAATTACTTGTTATCACCATTTCTAGGCGGATAAATCTCAGGCGAAAGTTTCCAATTTAAAAATTTCAACATTTATTATAATTGATTTAAACCGCATCGCCATGTAAAGTGCACGCAAAAAGATAATGCTGGTAAATGTAGATATGCCGAATGAATGTAAAAAATAATGTATGTAATGTAAAAATATTATACAAAACGCGTGATGACTACACGAAATAAAAGTTTTTTTTTTCTTTTATTTCAAAATAGAACGAAAATATTTTTTCATGACTCCAAATTTTCACTCAAACAAAAAAATATTAAAAAGAAGTCAATTGTACAACACAAAAATGTTTTCGAAAAACTTAAAAATCATTTCTTCTTTCTAGTTTAATGTTTCCAAAAACTGTAATTGTAAATTAAACCTACAAAATGGAATTGATTTCATGTGAACAGGATTAAAAGAGCGGATAGACTTAGTGTAACATTATTACCACAATATATTATTTATTTGAAAGTAATGCCAATGTTTGGTGCTCGAAAATTATTTCGCATTATATAAATATCATATTTAAAGCTTCAAATTATAGTGTAGGGAGCAGTGAAATCGATGGCATCACACCTTTTTCCTATTCTAATTAATAAAAGAATTATATAATATATGAACACACTTTCTTAATCTCACCCATTCGACAACATCGGGGCTTTGTAAATAAAAACAAAAGAATCCATTTTAAGCTGATAACTCGATATTTCTATAATAACATCTCGGAACTAAAGCTTACGCACGGAACGACAAAAGCGCTTCTAAGTAATTGTACATAAAATTAAAAATGTACTATACGGATAATATAATAAGACTTAAAATATTTTTGAAACTATTGTAGTGTCTATAGTAATTTCTTAAGTGATGTGAGGTTTACGTGAGACCAGTCCAATGTTGCGATCTTCCAAATTTGAACATCTTGTATTTACCACGGGCTTGGGTCTCAGCGCTGAAAATATGCTATAGTTCGTGTGTATTGTATGTCAAAATTATCAGTTTTTCGAGCAATAAAATTCTATATTGTAGTTATATATTTAAAAAGCAGGTAAACTGCTCAAGAAAAGGCACGTAAGGAATTAAATGTAGTGAAAAAAGCGACCGACAAAAATGTCGATGGATCGTTATTATAGCCCTTATCCAAAATTTAGTATATTCCCCTAGAAACATAGATGTAAGCTAGATTTGTAGCTACGATTCTATATTGATTGGAGCGTGTCAGATACAAATATATCGAATTGATTTTTTTTGTGGACTTTGTTACCATAATATTGCAAATAGTACTTATATTGAGATTTGTTACATTGCAAATGACTCAAACATTCCAGTACGCATGTACGAGTAGATCATAAATTATAGAAGTATATGTATACGACACGCTTCGCTCAAGCTATTATTAATTAATATCCAGCGGCATGGCGAGTCTTTAAAAAAAAAGTACGTGTTCTGTGACTTCCCTTGCCGCCAAGTGTATGATATATTCCATTATCTATTGTAGTTTCTGTTGTCCTTCCTAGCTAAACACCACTCGTTTAGGTAGCCAACGAATTTTATATATTAAAAAAAGTATAATATAATATTATATTGAGCACTGAAACAAACTTAACGTCGTGTACATTATAAAACAAATTTGAAGAAAAATATAACTCGGTTATTATAACAAATTATTGTTAAATGTAGAAGAAAAGACTTATTATATTTGAAAAGAATAAATAAAATATTGTAATGATATCGGTTGGCGGTGCGCGGGCGCCGGTCGACTCAAGTGTCCACAAACTATTCTAAATAGTGAGTAGTACCTATCTATTAGATATTTTGCACCGATATTATAGTGTTTATACACGCGCGTCGATCTCTCCGCTCGATATCTTTCAGCGAAGTGTAAACTCGTCTTTATTTCGATCGGAGTGAAGGTTTTCATTGCAACATGCTATGTACTTTTATTGAGTATGTCTAAATTTCTTATAAAAAGTTGTGGTTTTATTTAAGCATAATTATAATCATTTCATAGAACTTGTGTGAACTAAATATTTTGTGTGAATTATTTTTATAATTGTTGTAAAATCAAAATCTGAGTTTTATTATGGAACAGCTAACGTTTTTTCGACACAAAACCTCTGAACAGGCTTCCCTTTGAAAATAAACTTTATATGTAATTATTTACGAACCATGTTACAATGAAAACATAAAACCAATATTCCTATGTATTCTATCTGTACGTTCCAGATAATATCGAGATACTAATATAAAACAATTATAATATTGATTGTGTTCTGTTGTAGCGGTGTCGAGGCGGCTCTGAGCCTGCCCGTATAGGAATCATTTTGTATAATTTATATAATTAAGTATTTAATTAATTGATAAGCGACAGTATTTTGGTACTATTAACGCTTTAGGTGTAATTAGTTAACATTCCAATGTATCTGATAGTGGTGTATTATCGTCATGGAATGGCATCACACTTTAATGTTACGTTTATTCTCATATATATTAATATGTTATGTTGACGGCTCGATATATTAGACGTTTTATTACCAAAAATAATATGTATATCATACTAACAGCATGACAAGTGACTATTAACGATTTAATTAGTTTTAAGGAGGAATTGTTAAACTGTTACATTCGCCACATAGAACAAAATTATGTATCTTAGTTGTTAAGTATATTTTCATTATTCGCATGTAATAAATACACTCGGTTTATTTGTAAGTACCAATCATTGTCAACTATACATTTTTACATAATGTATATTCGTTTATTATTTTCGGTTGTATACTTGTGTATTGTAAATCACCAATAAGTAACGTTACTTAAAGTATTTTATTGTGAGCGGCTTGGTGCGTGATTGAGACATACTGTCAAATTAGACTGGAGATCTTGGGATACTGTACTATTCTATGCTTAACTGAAAATAAAGAAGATTAATCCGATTTGCTTGTTTCAATTTTTTAACAAAACGCTTATATCGACCTGTAGCTCGACCTTCAGAAGTACTACAGAAGTTACCTCCTAGGGCCTAAACTGAATATGGTTTTGACTTTGACATGGCAGGGCTATTTTGTCCTTCAAGAAAACAACCTTCCGAACCGTGCTTTAAAGTTAATTTTTTTTTTCATAAATATATCCAAAATATGACGATTAAAAATACTTGTAAATAGTTCATTTAATAAATATATTTTGTGTTTGTTTTCCTGGTAGACTAGCCCAGTACTAACGTATCCTGGCAATAAATGGTGAAATTATTTGCTACAGATTGAGATTTAAAATAGGTAATTCAATGTAAACACAAGTAAATCCAATAACAAATTAATTTATTCCAACGGTAAAATGAAAAAACGTTTACATTTTAAAATATTTATTTTAATTTGAATCAGATTCTTAAGAAAGCATGAACTTATGGATATTCAATCACTTAGTAATAATATGATGAAACACTGTCTATAAATAAATAAATATAATTATTATGTGCTATAATGATTCATATATCCATGTGCTTATTCATATTCGTATGATAGTTACAGCCTCTGGAATACATCACAACAATTGTCTGAATACTTGAATAAATGCCTCGATTATCAACTAAAATACTTCTTGAAAAATACAAAAAAGTTAATCTAATTTGTCATGGAACCCGCGACGAACTTAAGCTGAGAGATACATCAGATATATTAAACCTATTTATAACCTTCATTTGGACTTAGAAATTATATTCAATACTGATATGAGGAGACTCTAATGAGATAGGTAAAAGATAGGTAAATAAAAGGAATGTCTAATAATACCATGATAGATTAATTTTAATAAGAAATATGAATTTTCACTAAACTAAATCTATGTTGGAATGAGTTACATGAAATGTAGTTATGATTAGTTATGAGCATACATTTATTACTATTTGAATTTTGTAAATAGATTCTAAACATTTGGCATTCGTTTTTTACATGGCGGTCATATTGAATCGATTTCTACCATTCGAGAATAACAATAAGAATATCGCCGCAATTTTAAATTAGCAGCTCATAAAAAATTGGAATCATGATACGTTAAATTTACTACATAGGTAAGTGTATATTTTGTAAATTTTCCAAAAATTCTATTTCCTTCTGATTTTTATAAGCCACTCATTTGGGACCCAATCTCTTTATCATGAAATCTCAGACATCAAATATTCGATATGAACTCACTTTAGTAATAAAATATTATTCATTTTTATATAAACTATATAAGAACAAACGTGATGAATAAATAAAAATAGCATTTATACCATTCCAACTGAAACAGTCTCATTGATAAATTGAACTACCTTATACATATATAGGTTATTTAATTTCTCTCTGATCAACTACAATAGTTGCAAAAAAAATGTGCTACGTTTAACGTAATACATCAGAGAAGTAAAAAAAATAAGTACAGCACCAAAGCATAATAAATATTGCAACAAAAAAATTCACTAAGTAACATCTAATATAGAAAATATTCTACTAAAATAATTTCGGCTACACAAATGTTACTAAACTGACATAAATAACATTTTTTCTGGTAAATTAAGTATGAAAACAATTCCGGACAAGTCTACCGTAGGAATATTCAATCAAATCCTAACTACTGCAATTTATAAGTATAGCCAAACGGTCATATATGCTGTGTCCGTTAACTGATATTCCCAAAATGTTATAATGTATGTTTGTGCCGTATATAGTACACATTTACGATAGTGAGCAGTTTACTGATCGCCGTTAGCGTGGGCTGCCTTCAGTTTCTTCGGCGGAGAACCTCCGGCGAACATTTGACCCGAGTACAGTTCTGACATTATGAATGGTACCTGAAAATTTAAGTTTATGATAAATTTTGCCAGCGAATTGTATCGCGAAATCGTGCTTTTTCAATCCATCTTACCTACATTGGTTACATAGGTTAGTTAGGTTTAGGGCATCCCAATGCTTTCACAAAAATATGATTTACCGTTTCGCCGTGTTCCAACAGCTGCACTTGAGAGCCAGTTCTCATCTTTACCATCTTCAGCCACATGGTGAAATTGCGGTCAAACACGGGCTTGTCCTAAAGTAAAAAAGAAACAAAAAAGCACGCAGCAGGTTGTCTATGGCGGCTCGTAGTTTGAACAGCGCGTTGAGTACGTTACCTTATGTTCGAACTGCAAGTGATGCGTGGGCGGCAGACTGAGGCAGGCACGCAGCAGGTTGTCTATGGCGGCTCGTTGTTTGAACAGCGCGTTGAGTACGTTACCTTATGTTCGAACTGCAAGTGATGCGTGGCCGGCAGACTGAGGCAGGCACGCAGCAGGTTGTCTATGGCGGCTCGTTGTTTGAACAGCGCGTTGAGTACGTTACCTTATGTTCGAACTGCAAGTGATGCGTGGGCGGCAGACTGAGGCAGGCACGCAGCAGGTTGTCTATGGCGGCTCGTTGTTTGAACAGCGCGTTGAGTACGTTACCTTATGTTCGAACTGCAAGTGATGCGTGGGCGGCAGACTGAGGCAGGCACGCAGCAGGTTGTCTATGGCGGCTCGTTGTTTGAACAGCGCGTTGAGTACGTTACCTTATGTTCGAACTGCAAGTGATGCGTGGGCGGCAGACTGAGGCAGGCACGCAGCAGGTTGTCTATGGCGGCTCGTTGTTTGAACAGCGCGTTGAGTACGTTACCTTATGTTCGAACTGCAAGTGATGCGTGGCCGGCAGACTGAGGCAGGCACGCAGCAGGTTGTCTATGGCGGCTCGTTGTTTGAACAGCGCGTTAAGTACGGGCGCGCGGCGCGGGACGAGCGGCGCCTTCACCAAGTACGATAGTGTCGACATCACCACGTCCATGCTCGACCATTCTGAACGTTAACGCACAACTGTTTGCATCACTCACGCATTGGATACTTTTTCGATGGTTAAGCTCAATTTAATACATAGTTTTATCTAAAAAGAGGTTAAGTTTGTAAGTTTGGATGTAGGAGGTAATCTAAGAAACTATTGATCAAACTCGAACTCAACACTCATTTATTCAGTTTAGGCCCGAGTAAGGCACTTATGAATGTTTGCCACCGATTCGGAATACACTTAAACTGAAGACACTCCGGCAAGAGACTCAGAAAGGCAATCATTTCTGCAGTGACTATCTTTCTTAAATTTATTTACATTTTCAAAATACATTGAGAAACATTTTCAAATATTTTATACTTCGCCAGGGGGCTGCTAGTGCAGAGAGAAGCTACTACAACCATACTTATATTTCTGTCTTTCATATAATGAGCCACCTTACTTGTTCATTAACCTAAGTTTAATATAATTTTTAAATATAACATAAATAAATAAGTCGCAAGTACCTTCAGCATCAGCCCCCTTCTCCCTAAAGGCGACCCTGGCCAGCAGTTCAGCTAGCAGTACCAGATCGAGCAGTAGCGGCGCGGCGAGCAGCGAGTCCTCGCAGGTGTTGTGCACCACCAGCGTGTTGGTGCCGTGCAACAGGATCTCTGACGTGTACTCGTCCATTGCGCGTTTTGAGTCACCTGGAAAACAATTGGTGTAAAAAGATCACGTGCAATAGGTATGATGCCTATTGTTATTGTATAAACACCTAAAAATACTCAAAACTAGAATTCCAGTAATCACGAGTCAAGTTATTGACGTAATTAAATATGACATAGGAATTCCTACAACGCGCTAGCAAAGTTTTCTCTGCACTTTACATATATACGAGTTCTCAACAAGAAACGTTGGACTGCAGTGCCCGGGCATTGATACCTAGCCCGGTGGAAGATCTTCCCTTTTCGCTGTACCATACAAAAACAGTAAGTAAATGTTCAATCGTCAATAAAAAAGTGTATGTAACTCACCGACATAGGGCACATATTTGATGACGACGACGTGGTCGGGCTTCTCGCCCGGCTTGTACAACACTGAGTTGGACTCCACCATGTCATCCACTACGTTGCTCTTAGTTATCTGTAAACAATAATGGTATTCATTTATCGCGTAACTAGCTGTCCCCCGCAGGCCGGAAAGCTAGTATGTATTGAAGTGTACAATTACGCGGTCCCACTTATATTATAAATGTGAAAGTTAGGATGGATGGATGGATGTTTGTTACTCTTTCACGACAAAACGGCTGAACAGATTTTGATGTAACTTAGCCGACGGGTAGATCAAATCCTGGAATAACACATAGGCTACTTTTTATCCCGGGAAAAGATAAGATCCCGAGTGAAACCGCGGCGGACAGCTAGTCTTTCTATATGTGAAAGATTTTTTTAATTAGTGAGTATTTTTTGAGATCCAAACTTTTATCTTTATGTGAGACATTTTCACTCATGGTCATCTGATCCCAAACAAACCAACTCCTCCCAGTATAGTCAGTCCCACCCAGTATATTTCATTAATTTAATTTCAACCTTATATGCATATTGTAAAGCGGTTATTGCAATAAGTAGAGCGATTGTTGTGTTACCTCTTTGGAGCGGAACTGTTTTGGCGCAGAAAGGTTCTTGCCGTCGTTGTTGCCGAGGTGATTGTAACTCACGATCGACACCGGCTTCAGACCTGATAAACAAATATACTACTTAAAAACTATAGAAATACAACGAGTTTCTGAGATGAAAACCGTATAATTCTGTGCCTCCTGTGAAAAGTGATCTAAATTGAGTTGTACCCTTTTTGTGATTTTTACATAGAAACGATAAGAAAAAAAATCGTATTTATTGGTCTTACTCCCGTTCTTTTATCTACTATAGTTGCGGAGATAATTTTGTGCGAAGTTATAAACTTGCAGTTGTAAATACAGATAAATACTGAAAAAAACATTTTATCACCATTTTTTGTTATTTTTGTGTATCTCACCAGCTGATACGAGGAAGTCGACGAGCACGCTCTTGAGTTTGGTCTGTCCCGACTTGAAGTCGTCTCCCGCGACGAACACTCCACACTTCTCTGCGCGGTCGACCACACCGGGCACTATCGTGTTTTGTGGCGAGCCGTTGATGTAGCAACACTGGGATAAACCATTTTATTATATAACCTTTCGGAGGTTTACCAAAATCCTTTCTTGGTAGATCTTAGGAATCTATTAGCTTAAAATTACGTCACACGAATTTCATAATTTTATGACCCGTCCTTGTCAGTTGTCACAGTTGGTCACATTTGTGGGACTCCCTCCTCCCTATAATGTGACAAAATTTTTGCAATTTGACATCTAGAAATTATTAGATTAAATTCAAATTCATTTATTTCGAGTAACATAAACTCATAATTAGATTATTGTAAATCACACATTAGATTAAAATAATTAAGACACATACAACACAAAAAAAGGACACATGACACAAATTATAAATAAAAAGAAGCACACACACACTTTGGCCAGTTTACCCGACGCTACAAGGGACATGTCGCCCGCAGCAGTGCCGGATATAGGGACAATCTAGCCAATTGGCAATCATTGCCAGGACGGTGTTGGAGTTGGCCCGCACCCTGCGGACTAAAGACGCGCACCTCTTGCGTATACTTGTATGGAAACAATCTGTACGCGCCTCCGCGAACATCCCAGAGGCGCTACAATAGCGAGGCAGCCCCAACATCGCCCTGAACGCGTTGTTAAACTGGACACGGATAGTACTGTAGCTCCTCTGCGTAGTTTTTGTATAGTTGACCCACAGACTGCACGTGTAAAGTGATGTAGAGAACGCACGGAAGAGTGCTATCTTCACCCTAACCAAGCACCGTGCAAACCTGCGGGCCAACATGTCCGCCCGTCTCGACAGCGCCCTCCGCTCCCTTTCGATGTCAGCATGGTCCCTGAGGTCAGCCGTCACTATATGGCCTAGTTATTCAAATTTGTCCACCCTTTCAAGAGGAACACCGCTAATCCGCACGGGTGGAACGTTATGTGGGCACTTAGTTTCACAGTTACATCCAAACATAGTTTCACATGAAGCGATGATAGCTCAGTGGTAAGTGACGTCGGATACCGTGGCGAAGGTCGTGGGTTCGAATCCTACAATGAACTTGAGCTTTCGGTGAAGGATAACATCGTGAGGAAACCATAGCACGGTGGTAGGGTACTTTGTAGTACCCGACTGGCTACCACCCTCAAGTTGAAAATCTGTCACCAAGCACCTATCGGTGTGTGGCGACAGTTGCACTTGAGAGCCAGTTATCATCTAGGCTTTGTGTGCTTACCACCTTCGGCCACATCATCACTTACCATAGTGAGATTGTAGTCAAATACAAGCCTATCCAGAATAAAAAATAAAAATAAAAAACATTTATAATATAAGTAGAATACTCACTCCCTCATCGATGGCGGCGAGCGCGAAGATGGTAGAGGGTGATATTTCCGAGTCGTTATCGCGCAACGCTCGCTCGATGTTCTCCGACGTGTCGTGTACACCATCACGTACTTCGCAAAACCTGCAACAATCACATATTTTTTTAATTCTGGATAAGCTTGTGTTTGACCGCAATCTCACCATGGTAAGTGATGATGTGGCCGAAGGTGGTAAGCACAGAAATACTAAAAGGGAACTGGCTCTCAAGTGCAGCTGTCGGAACACACCGATAGGATTTTTGTTGTATTTAAGGGGGGCCTTAAATATTTATTTTATTCTGTATTTAGTATTTGTTGTTATAGCGGCAACAGAAATACATCACATACATCTGTGATAATTTCAACTGTCTAGCTATCACGGTTCTTGAGATACAGCCTGGTGACAGACAGACGGACGGACAGACAGCGAAGTCTTAGTAATAGGGTCCCGTTTTTACCCTTAGGGTACGGAACCCTAAAAATTACCAAGAATACAATAAAGCAAGTAATGTAAAATCATCTTAATTGTAAAATACATCGCCTGAGTCTGCCCAATCAAACGGTACTTATACGAGTATCGCATTGAACAAGACTCAAGTCAACGACCCAATGTTACTAGAAGAACAATTGTTTTTTTTTGTCTGACATTACCGATTCATATCACAATAGTAAAACATAATTATTATGGCGTCTACGTCATTGTACGTGTTTCTATTTATTACGATCTTCAAAGTATCGAAGTTTCTTTCGATTATGATGCCAGGGGACTTGATTTTGTTAACAAACTCCTTGGAAAATCCCATCAAAAATACTACAATAGCAGAATCTTCAGTAATGAACATTTTTAGGGGTTCCGTACAAAAAAAACGAAACCTTTATAGGATCACTCGTGCGTCTGTCTGTCCGGTCATGTCACAGACATTTGTTCCGAATCTACTGGACCAAATCAGATGAAATTTGGTAGGATGGTGTAATTCTATGACCCAAACACAAATGTGCAAAGTTTTTTTTTTTATTAGGAAATCGGTAAAAAGTTTTGCAAACCTTACTGTGTCATATATCAAATGAAGGGCTCGTTATGAGGATCTCAAATATATTTTTGTTTTTATTGTAAAGTAAATAGTTTTGATTTTATGCATGTAAGAAGACGAAAATTTACCTAAGACCAGTCAAGTGGATAAAGTACCACCGTGTTAAGATATTAATTTGGTAACATTTTTGGGTTCGAATCCACAACCAGCGACACGGCACTAGACATCGGAGATCGGCATTGGACCATAAAGACTGTTAACCGTCAGTTTTGTGTATGGTTACCTCTCAGTGTTAGCAGTCCACATGACGATGAGTTTATCCAGTTTGTTCTTGTCGCGGAAGTCTTTTATGTCAGCGCGCAACTGTAGGTACTGCTCGTATTTTGTGCCACGGATGAGGTTCGTCGCACGATCAGCCTGGAAAGAAAAGTTCAGATTAAACGCAACCCATTGGCAAATTCCTTGGCAATGTTGGCCATAGGTGACGGTTCTTCTGAGATTAAAAAAGAGACAAATCCTACAATAACTGCGAAAGTTTGTGTAGATGTGTTTGTGACAGCCCTAGTCA
This sequence comes from Ochropacha duplaris, assembly GCA_951361185.1. Taxonomy (NCBI): domain Eukaryota; kingdom Metazoa; phylum Arthropoda; class Insecta; order Lepidoptera; family Drepanidae; genus Ochropacha; species Ochropacha duplaris. Next base: position 2,318,202 of record OX592704.1, on the reverse strand, counting down.
TAATGATTTATGACCATACTAATATTATAAATGCCAAAGTGTTTGTTGATCACATAAAACTTAGAAAGAGTTCAGTACTGATTAAGACTAATTGATGCGCTAACTAAGCATTCCAAGCCTGTGGCTATCCACTATTAAACTCTTAATCGATCTTTATAAAAGATTTACGTATTTATTACAACGACCTTGCCTTAGAATATTAAAATGTATGTATTTCGTAAATCTTACAGCTCTTTCGTACATATTATGTACGACATATTACGTACATATTATGTACGAAAGAGCTGTAAGATGTACGAAATACATACATTTTAATAAGTTAGTTACCACAACAATGTTTTTACTAACATACGATTTTTTTTCGGTGATGTTTATGATGACGTGATGCCCTAAGCAATTGCTTAATTTGCTACCTTAGAGCTCGTACACACGCGTCGACGGCTGCCGCCAAAGAGCTCGTACACACGAGCAACATGCTGCTCGTGTGTACGAGCTCTTACTCGAAACTTGGACAGATTCGCACGTGGTGTAAATAAAGTTTAATCTATACAAATAGAACAAACAAGCGCCTGTCCCGCTGTGGATTGGCTATTCGCCATACAAATTACAAAGTAAATTGTCGGACAGTTTACATGGTACCAGCCAAGGTCTTTTACGTACAATTGTAGTGCATGTGCACTAAAGTGCATGAAATAGGAAATATATCCCACGTTCATAGATTTAATTAGCAATTGACGTCAATGCAAAGAACAACATGCATACAACAGATACGCATTTTAGTAAATCCTTATGTCATAATTTTATCTATGTGTCGATAAAATTCCGCGTCTGTATGTTTATGTCACCAAAACTCGAAAAGTAGTCGATAGACTGATTTGAATATTTTACACAACGTTGCATTTTAATAGGAGTGTGTTTTGTTTAACGGGAATTTAAAGCGTTTTGTGAGATTGAGTTAGAACAGTTACCATGGCAACGGTTTATTTAAATCCTTAATAATTAGTATAACAGATGGAGCCAGAGCGAAGCGTGGTCGGTGGCTGGTCTATCAAATATTATAAAGAGGAAAGATTAGTGTGTATGTAACGAATAAACTCAAAAACTACTGGGCCGATTTCAAAAATTCTATCACCAATTGAATGCTACATTATTTCAGATTAACATAGGCTATATTTTTATCCTGGGATAAGATAAGATCCCACGGGAACGCGGGTGAAACTGCGGTGGGCAGCTAGTTTTATATAATGAGAAATCTGGCCAAAAGCGTATAAAAAAACAACGTTTATAAAAAAAAAAGTATTATAAAATAAACTAAGAAAGAACGCTAGACACGACACTTGCAACTGTTTTATAAACAAGCTGAACGATGGAAAATTTCATGCGTCTCATGTTACATTCACTGACTTCTTATTATGTAAACGTTTCCCTATTGAATTTACAGTCTATTCTAAACAAACGAGGGTTGGCAAAAGAATTGCTAATTATAATAATAAATTTGTATTAATTATTTGATTATTTCTAGCTATTTCGATTTCGACATCTTTTCAGTTGGACACTCTTAACAGAGTGGTAATAATCTGATTTGAAACTTAATGCTCTAAAGCAAAATGGTATAAGTACTGGTTAACTTCATTTGAATGACTACAGTAAAATATCATGAACTACTAGGTAATCGCATACAATCGTATATAGTGCTTATTCATTAGATTCCACGAATGAACTATAAATAGAGTTAGTAAGTGCATAGGTACTCGCTTGTAGATATATCCCGGCCGCGCTTGAAGCGGCTCCGTCTAATATTAATTTATAAAAAAGTAATTATAACCGTTGCCATGGTAACTGCAGTTGTTATAGCCTAACCTCACACACCAAAACGCTTTAAATTTCCCGTTTCAGTTGGAAATCCATACTAATATTATACCTAAATGCGAAAGTTTGTCTATCTGTCGGCGACCACCACACGGAATTCATCTTTGTTCTCACGCTCAAACCGCAGAACCGATTTAGATGAAATTTGGTATAAAAATAAATATAAGCTTGGAGAAGGACATATGATTTAGGGAAAAGATAAGATCCCTCGGGAACGTGGGAGAAACCGCGGGGCGGAAACTGTTATATATTAAAATAATATTTGGTTATGCGTCGCAATCTAGCTGTACAGTGTACATAGCTTGCACTATTATATTTACTTTTGTTTGTATAGAGTCGTTAATTCCGCCACGTTTAAGTTATAAGCTAGTTATAAATTCCGTCGATAACGCTGTTGGAAAAAAAGAATAACCAACTAAATAGAAATGAATAATATTCTTTAAAATCTACATTAACTAAAATATGTTTCTCCAAAAAGTCTATAACAATTCGCTTTAGAATACCCTTTTCAGCTCAGTAACGTGCTAGTGACGTCGGATACCGCGGCGAAGGTCGTGGGTTCGAATCCTACAATGAACTTGCGCTTTCGATGAAGGAAAACATCGTGAGGAAACCACAGCATAGGGTACTTTGTAGTACTGCTGGCTACCAGTCTCAAGTTGAAAATCTGTCGCGAAGCACCTATCGATGTGTTCCGACAGCTGCACTTGAGAGCCAGTTCCCATCTAGGCTTTGTGTGCTTAATACCTTCGGCCACATCATCGATTACCATGGTGAGATTGTGGTCAAACACAAGCTTATCCAGAATAAAAAAAGCTAAATAATCTGAGTGGTCTAGCTATAACGTGACATTAACATAAAAGAAGAATATTGAAAAAAGGTTTAGGCTTGATAGTAAAGCCTTTAAATAAACAAATAAAAATAGTTGTTAGGTAGGTTGTCAGTTGTGACGCACGAGCGTGACGCGTGACACGTTACGCGTCCACTTGTCGCATGATCTCACGTCACGTACGCATACGTCTAGCATGCGGTATAACTTTTGGTTATCGACGTATAACTGTATAAGAATAAATGGATGTGGTCTGTACATAGCTCGTTTATATTCTTTATTTAAATTTTAAAATCGTTTATAGCAAAAATAATTAGATACAATAAAAAGGTTCCAATTTAAAGGCTTTTATGTGCTTAATACCTAAGCAGCTCATAACTACAATGAAAATGCACCTTTAGTAAAAAAAAATGAGGTTATGGCTTGTTAAATTATAATCTGATGAAGTCGTGAAATATCTTTACCTAATAACAAATAGACAACAACCTGTTCTGGCAAGATATAGAGGGAAAGCGTGCCAAGAATTGTTTTCATATTATTCATTAAAGCAAAAAAACAATTAATGCATTCTCTACTCTGAATACAAAAGCCACTTTTGATTTAGTTCTGGAAACTTCTGTACCGTGGTTCTGTCATCAACATCGATGCTAATCTATTGTTAGGCAGCTACCAATCTATTCTGACACCTGCACTTTTTTTTTTTGTTGCTGGCAATCATCCTTTTAGGATATTTCTGCCAATGTCAAAGTATTTGAAATGGTCTTGGTCTATTTGTCACATTTTTTTTACATAAGTTTTAGTACTTTTATTCAATACAAAGTCTTTCAATCGCATACATTTTCTTCAGTTTTAATTTCTTCTTTTATGTTATAGTCACATTCTCAATCTCACTGTAATGTCCAGTCCTCGTCCATACATGTCCAGTCAAGCTTTAGTGAAATTGGCGGTTGTTCCACTAAAACATTCACGGACTTTTTGGGACAACCTGGAAAGTCACGATACACGCTTTCATTTCATTTCACTTCACTTGTGCACTTAGATTGATCATTATTGGATAAAACACCACCAAAATTATTCAATAAACTCAAAATACACGAATTTAATGAAAATAAAACGAAAACGCAACGTCACTCTGCAAGTTCCTGCACAAAAAGTCCCAACACCTGCACTTGTTAAGGCTTTCTCTCTCGACCACACCATAGATGAGCTCGAGTTTTTATTTTGTTGTATACAAACTAATTAGGTTTTTCTACATCTCTTTTTTACAAATATAATAGACAATATTGAAAGTTGTCAAATTAATCTATGCCAATGGATAAATTTGACAACTAATAGACTTTACCAATGGGGACTATATACCTACACTGACAGGAATTTTCATCTCTCTTCCTAACACAAAACAGAATGATTTTATTGAATAGATCCTAGAAAGGTCTCATTGTGACAGATTATTTTTCTATTTATCGGGATAAACAAACAAGGACACAAAATTTATGTTTTAGTAGTTACAAAATTATCAAGGTTTCCAATGTCACTCACCTGATTAGCAGCAATAAAGTCGGGATCATAGATAGCTGGTCGTGGCTTCATAACAGCCATCTCCTTGCGTAGCTTCTGCTGCAGCTCGTAGTCTAGGACCTTAGCACGGGCCATGGACTCGGCGAGGTTTAGTGGACTGATGTCCCAACCATCGATTACTGTAGCAAACACTTATTATTAAACTCTGGACTTTCGTCTTGTAGTTACCAAGAACGTAACAGTAGGTGTCTTTCTTTCTAATTAATATAACAACTATGTCTACTAAACAACGACAGGCCGGTTGGCGTGGTTGGTTAATACACTGCCTATCACGCCGCAGGTCGTGGGTTCGATTCCCATCCAGGACATACATTTGTGTGCATGAACATGTCTGTTTGTCCTGAGTCTGGGTGTAATTATCTATTTAAGTATGTATTTACAACAAAAAAAAAGTAGTCTATGTAGTATATCAGTCATCTGGTTTCCATATTACAAGCTTTGCTTAGTTTGGGATCAGATAGCCGTGTAAAAAAAAAAAAGTTAATTAAACAACATCTATTATTTACATTACAACTTGTATATCTGTTTTAGTTTAAGCATAAAATAGATAAAATATTTGAATTAAAAAAAGGCCAAAACCTCAGATGTTTAAAAAATATTTTTAGTTTTAGTATTTGAGTAACGCGACCTTCATAGGTGCACTCCAAAACTGAATAAATGGTTCTGACATTGCCATTGACAATGCCAAAGTTAGTTTGTTAATCAATCAAGCTATAAAGGCTGAAAGGAGGAGAAATTCTCAATAGATAAACAAAAATGCCTTGCTGAGTTTCTTGCCGGAGTCTTCTCAGTTTAAGTGTATTCCTAACCAGTGGTAGAGGTCAATTGTAACGTTCATAAGTGTCTTACCAGGGCCTAAACTGAATAAATGTTCAAAGTTTTTGATTTTGATAAAATTGGCACTTTTATTAGTACACAAAGGAAATGATCCCTATCTCAAAATAATGTCTTGATTTGATTTTGATCACTTACCCAAATCATCTGGATGTGTCATGGGTAGCAGATTGTACATAGGCACATACACATCATTGCCTTTCTCGTCTATGCCCAGTCTAACGGTTGAAGACTGTGTTATCGAGCCCATCCTAATTTTAAAAAAAAACACTGTTACATTTTTGCATTATTGTTTCTGTTCATATAGCTAAACAATGCACTTTTAACATACCAATTAGAATTTCGCTGTCCATTCTTATGGTTCCAAGAGAGTTGATGCCTATTAGCAAGAACTGCTGCGGTGAATGTGGATCCGTTGTTGCCACCCCATCCCACCAGCATCACACCCACTTTGCCCACCTTCCTCTGTGTCCTGATGCATAATGATTTGTTGTATGGTTTTAACTGTAAATAAATTATTACAAATATACACACAAAATTTCAAATTATAATAGTAGAAGTATTCAAAAATATTCTAAGTATTCAAAAATATTCGAGGTTTAAAATTTTGAAAGGATCAATCAGGTAGGTAATTAGTGCATGATAATCATTGATAACAATAGATATGATATAATTTGTATGCATTGACATGTCTGTTTTGCCCCGAGCCTGGGTGTAATATCAATATGGATGTTGACTGACATAACAAATCTGCTTCTTTTTATGAAATGTCAAAAGCCAAAATGATAGTTTATATGGAGGTTTGTATGAAATACTCACTTGTGAATGATGTCATAAATATAATTACACCATCAAAAGATCTACTTTATGTTGTTAAATTGGTAATTAAAAATAATTAATTATAAAAAAAAGTAGTATATGTAGTATATCAGTCATCTGGTTTCCATAGTACAAGTTCTGCTTAGTTTGGGATCAGATAGCCGTGTGTGAAAAATGTCCGAGGATATTTTTAATTAAATGGTTGAATTTTACAAAGTTTTTGTTCACTGAGTTCAACAGTGATTCAGTGATCACTGTTTTAAACACCAAAAAATACTTGTAAACAGACTGTTTTATACACTGTTAGATAATTAAGTACAGGCAACATCCCTATTTAAGTAGGTATGCATTTAAAATGTAGTATATATCAATTGTATCGGTTTCCATAGCACAAACTTTACTTAGTTTGCGGTCAAATTACTGTGTGAAGAATGGAGCTAATAAATTTATTTTTCATTGTAAAGTGTCTGGGAAGGGAATTAATGAAATATTCTTTATTGTAAAATAATAATAATAATAATAATAATGATTTATTTCAGACCTTGTCCATAAATTTGTTAGTAACAATGTTCTTAGCCTAGTGTTAGTGAAAATACAGGTAGGTGCAAATAGGTGTCAGGCGCTAGCGTGTAGGCCTAACCAGTGCGCCATCAGTACCGAGTCCCATCGGCAGGCGCACACGGTCAGGATGGCGCTGGGGCCGCCGCGAACCCGCGCCAGCATCGATGCGCAGCGCTTACGTATGATCGCGTGGAAGCCGTCCACGTGCGCCTCCGCGAACATGCCACTCGCGCTGCAGTATCGCGGCAGCCCCATCAACACCCTGAACGCGTTATTATACTGTACGCGCAGGGCGTCGTAAGTCCTCCGCGTGTATTTGACCCACAAGCTGCAGGTGTAGAAAGTCTGACAGAATGCCCGAAATAGTGTGACCTTCACTTGTTCAGTGCAACGTGCGAATCTGCGAGCCAACATATTACAGCGAACAGACAACGCCCTGCGTTCCCTTTCCACGTCCATATCGTCTTTAAGGTCTTCAACACAAAAATAAAATAAAAAGTGAATACAATGTAGGTGGCCTTATCGCTTAAGCGAAGACCAAATGGGATTTCAAATATTCTAATTTGTTTCCACAATCATCCCCTAAAAGTCGGTCTGAATTTGATAAAGATATCATTAGAATCATGAGTCATCTCTACCTGGTACCCTTAGCGAAATGTTGAGGCAGGACAGCTTGGTTCATAAATGTACATTATCGTATTAGGAATTAAAGATATGGACCTATACTCAGTCTTATTAATAATGTTGACTAAGTTTTTACTTATTATTGGCATGTGTGACCACAATCTCACAATGGTAAGTGATCTAACTAGCTCTCAAATGCAGCTTGAATCTCAAGTGCAACTGTCGGAACACACTGTGATACCTAGGTAAGTATAGAGATAAATCAGATTTAATTTGTATCAACTCAGGCGTATTCACAATCGTGAAGAATTCATGGTACATGGAATTCCACATAAGGAAAATATAAATTAGAATGGAGGTAGTTGCGGAAACATACTCAATCCATACTTTCTGGAACGTACTACGATCGATAGTAGATACGCACGGTGTATTATACCGGTCATAAAATAAGTAAATAGTAGATACTTACTACTAAATCGTCTCCATTTTTTGTGACAAGTGTCTCTTGATATTCGTAATCAGCGTATATAAAATCTTCGGTGTACTTAATACTTGGGCTAGAAACAACCAAATTTGAAGATTTCTCCATGTTTTTAACCACAAGGATACAGTTGTGTTTAATATGTTTTGTTGCAGTTGTATGGAATCAATATTGCAAAAGCTTGCTTTTATGCGCAACAATTTTCAAATATATTGCAATAGTTTGTTTATGTAGGAACCGCTTGCAATTTTTTAATCGACATACATAACAATGCCACACACACTGCGACTGCGAGACGACAAAGAAGTGGCAAACAGTATATAATCACTACGTTTTAGTGGCTTGATTTGACAGAATTGGACTGACAGACAACACAATAGCAAATTGAAAAATAGATGAAACAGAAGTGACATTTGTTTGACTTTGACAGTAATCATACAGATTAAAAAGCAGCTGTGTGTTACCATCATGGAATATAATATGTTACGCTTGTATCATCAGGGTGACATTCTATTATGTCTACTTAATCGTTTGAACTCGACTATTTTATTGTTGTGTGTATTGAACATTTATTCATATTTCACGATAAACTGAAATGAAAAATAACTATTTCTGTTATTCCGTCCTAGGTTCGATACACCATATCGATCACAAATGGTTTATTGAATAAGATAATATTGAATATGATAACTCCTTTTTGATTTTTTCACATCTTTAATCTAAACAATAAGTTCTACAATATCCTGACTATTCATGAAAAATCATTTTGGGCTTTCTTTTTCTATAAACTATTCGATAAAAATAAAATAATACTTAGATGTACTTAGATGAATGTAAAAAATATTCATGTATCTATGATTATTATATTAATATACTAGTTTTCCGACCCGCGGTTTCACCCGCGTTCCCGAGGGATCTTACCTTTAACCGGGATAAAAATATCCTGTGTTATTCCAGGATATGAACTACCTCGGTGCCAGGTTTCATCAAAATCCGTTCAGCCATTTTTGCGTGAAAGAATAACAAACATCTTCACACACATCCAAACATACTTTCCATTCATAATATTAGTAGGATAGGATAAGATTATTCAAACCAATATTTATCTGGCACAGACAGAAGAAAAACTCAACATAAGAGAATATGGGTTTAGTTAGACCTATCATAAAAATTATTAATACTATTCGATTCTCATTTTAAATCAAAAAGCAGCCAATAGAACATATAAATATTTGTTTTGGTTGCGTCCTCCCTCGGAAAGGCAAAGGGAACAGAATGGACCATAAAAAAATATCGGTTTTTTATACCTTTTCGATTGTTGGAATTTTACACATTATAATTATTGCTCAAGAATTTCGATATAATTAACAAATAACATTAATATATTTCGATATTTTTTTTAACAAGCATAACACGGGATTACTATGTCAATGACCAAACCAAACAGGTTTCCTCGCTGTCTCGCAAATGCTGATACGTTGTGCGAGGAAACTGCCAGGCGCCAGCTCTTCGGTCCCCAGTACAAAATCTTAACCTATTAGCCAGCTCTTTAAAGAGCTGGCGAGCGCCAAAACCCCACGAATGATATAATATGATCTTATAGATCGTAATTTTGTCAATTAAGAAGGAATCTTCTTATTACATACTTAATTGTCAACATTCATCATCTCCTTCATTACCATTTTATATTTATGAGGTGTAGGTACCTCCTCAATTGACCGGCTTTGTTTTTCATTGATTCATATTTTTTACAACATCATAGGTTCCATGGTTTGATGTGGTTGAACTAACTAAATAAAACCAATAACTTTATTTACAACAAATGTACAAAATATACAAACAAATGTATAACTATAATATATAAAAAACTTCTTCGAGGCTGCCGCTGCTGCCGATCGGCAAGGTTCCCAGATGGCTGGAACTAAACTAAGTATATTATGCCAAATAAATAGGTACCCTACCTTTCATTTGCACACTGCAAGAAATATCTATGATAGTAATTCCGTTGCTAAGGGCTTGCCAAACTTTTTACTTTACTAGTTTTACTACTACTTATCACAAGGCAGTATCAAGTAGGTACACAGATTCATTAGAAAAAACCTATTTAATATTTATACAACAGCTCATGCGCCCCTCTTCTTATTCTTATAGTAGCCTTTTAGCTCTATATCTATGTATTGCATACATAGCATTGTCAAACACAATGATAGATAAGTACATTACTCATCCAAATGTTCAGACAGCCAGCCCAGCCAGCCTTTCAATATATAAAAAGTACTATATGAGACAACCCAAAGGAAGGAATCTAATAAAAACAAAACTATTCGAATCCGTTGGCGAGACAGCCTATTCTCCCAACCGCGCTTGTGTGTGAGTGTGCGTTGCGTTGCTATGATGAAAACAGACGAAGTACTTTTTAACTCTCACGCACACGTTCATACGCCGTTAAGAAATAACAATGTACCTACTAGCTACCTACCTAATTTATTTAAAGGAAGGGGCCCAATTGGGTTGAAATTGAAACAAAATAAAATAATAAGAATTCATAATTTAAAATATTTACGTTTCTCATAAGCAAGATTTATGAAAATCTAAGAATTTTCAAATAAAAGCTTCGCTGCAAGGGTTAACTAGTAGTTTCCTATGTAGTACCTACCTATTTTTGCGTCATCGTCGTTTCATTTATTTAATGTTATTTCCTGAGTTTTCTGTACACAAATATTTAGTCGTATGTATTTGTACACATTCTCACTTGTGTGTATGTGCGCTCGTCTATAATACAATTTATAAAGTTGTATATTAATTACGGTATAATAAAGCATGCGGGGGGCGAGGGGGCGCGCCGCGCTCTCATATTCCGTATATTGATTGTGTGCGAGGGGGCCGGGGCAAGGAGGGGGCTACGGCGTGCCCCACTCTGTTTTTTACGACACGGCTTTCTGTGTAACATAATTATTGTATTTAATTTTGTGAAATGTTTCGGTGTTATTTGTGAAAAATCGGGAAGTCGGTTAAGTGAAATCAAGGTAAGGAATTATTACCGGATTGGTTTTTGTCAAAAAATCTGTTGTGCTGAATATACCTATAATATAAATAAATTTTTATAGCTCTAAATTCCGTCGGCGGCGCGTACCTACGGTATATTACACTGTCATACCGCGTACGTATAGTGTTTTTTACGGGCATCGGTCTAAAAATAAGTTGTAATAATTATAATTTTATGTAGCGGTCGCAGCAGACTCGGTTTTCTGTCGATTATCAATCTGACCGAGAAGTAGTGTGATTTAGTGATTATAAAAAGTGCATGTGGTGGTGCAGATGCAGGGGCTGGTGAGCGATAAGACGTTCCACTTGAAATGGAACAACCACCTGCAGAACTTGAGCCAGCTGTTCACGACGATCTACTCGTCGTCGGCCCTCGCGGACGTGACGCTCTCCTGCCGCGATGGGACCCTCAAGGCGCACAAACTCGTGCTCTCAGCCTGTAGTCCTTACTTCGAACAAATATTCAAGTAAGTACCTCTGTTTTATAAGCAGAAATCATTTCCAAATCTGTCCCAATTTATAAAATTAAATTTTATTACATGATGTTTGAAATCTGTTCCATTTGGTCATTATGACATCATTATTTTTTCTAGTGAAGTTATTTTTAATATCATGTATGTAGTGTACAGCCAAGAGCAATTTATTTTTTAACAATTGGTTTTGTGATATAGTACTATTATATTTTTTGCAAATTGCTATTTAAGTGACTACAAATATTGTTATATAAATGTCATATGAGTCCTACAAGTACATATGAATATAATTTTATCTTGTGATAACAGGAAAAATAATACCTGCTTAATAAAAAAATAAGATAATGTACCATTTAAATTACATTATGTATATTACTGATAAAAAAACTGTTTTTTCATATCAATTAGTTAAATTGTATTTTATTTCATAATAGGGACAATCCATGCCAGCATCCTATTGTGATATTAAAAGGGATTCCATTCTCTGAGATAAACCTCCTTGTGGAGTTTATGTATAAAGGCTCGGTGGATGTGCAAGAGTTGGATTTGCAATCCCTGATGCACACTGCATCAGAGCTTGAGATCCGTGGGCTTGCATATGAAGCACGAGACAATGCCGCTCAGTTACTGAATGTGAACTTGGAGTACCCATCATACACGCAGACATCTGTGACAGCACAACCATCGTCATTTCCTCAAGCTCGTACTGATGTGGAGCGATTGAAACAGGTATGTTTTTAATTTCATTTAATATGTATACTGCCATAATATGTTATTAGTTACTACACAAAATATTTAACGATGATGAATGTTTGATAAACAATGACAATCTTTATGTACTTAAAAGAAAAGATTTGGGAGAGGAATGTTGCTTTTCACTTTTCTAAAACATGGATCTTTATTTCTTGCCTCTCACATACCAATTATACTTACTTGTTATATAAAATATAATGTTTTACGTGATGTGTAGGGTGTAGTGTTTGTTTGTTTGTTTTTGCTGGGCTGTTTCCGCACTTAGCCTCTCAATAAGTATGTATAAAAACCTATGCTTTCTCACTCCCAGGTGTAGGGTGTATGTTACAATTTATTGTTTGCAATAGGAGTGTTATCCCAATGAGATCAATATGAAAAATTAAGTAACTTAAAGGCTTCATTATTTTGGATGTGTAAAGTATTATTTTTTAATAACGAATAAATAAATAATAAAGAAGTCTATGAAAAGGGCTTAACCTTTTCATAGACTTCTTAAAAATATATTTAAAAAAAGGTAAACAATAATTTTGGTAGATATTCTAATTTAACATTTTGAAATACCTGTTTTTAAAATACAATTACTATACTTCCCCAATAGGTAAACTGGTTTAAAAATATTAATTAATATGTAAAATAGTTGTTACATTATGTCTTACAAATCATTTATATGAATTAATTAAACTTAATAAAGATTGATAATATTTTTGAATATTACTATTTAAAAAAGTACCTATACTTTCAATACTTTCTTTTGTTTTCAATGTATTGCATTTTTACATAGAGTTGTACTTCAGGTTGGCACTCTATTAATATTCTAGAGAAGTTCTATCATTCTAGGTACTTCTGATGTTTTGTGTTCAGTTCAAAATATTTATGGGAAACTAGTTGGCACTCTATTAATATTCTAGAGAAGTTCTATCATTCTAGGTACTTCTGATGTTTTGTGTTCAGTTCAAAATTTTTATGGGAAGCTGGTTTTCTGCCCCACAGTTTCACCCGCTTTCCCGAGGGATCTTATCTTTTCCTGGGATAAAAAGTATCCTATGTTTTATACCAGGATGTGATCTACCTGTGTGTTCGTTCACCCATTATTGCATATTTTGGTACTTATAGAGATAGATGGGATCTTGGAGATTGATACTTTCTATCCCAGAAAAAGATAAGATCCATCAGAACGTGGGTGAAACCATGGGGAACAGCAGAGCTAGTTAACAATAAAAAATAAGCCAAAATTCTAAAAATTTAAGATTTCCATTTTATAACTATTGTCAATAACAAGCATAACATTTCCATCCTGATATTCTTTTCCATTAAAGAATTCTGTCATATATCCAAAGTTCATACAATAAAATGTATCTATCCATCGAAAAGAAATTCATCTCAATTGGTTCATGTGTGCTGGAGTTATGCCCAAACATACATCCTACTGCCTACTATTATAAATGTGAAAGTTTGGATGTTTGTTGCTCTATCACGCAAAAACGGCTTAACGGATTTTGATGAAACTTGGCACACAGGTAGATTATAAAATAAAATTTAAATATTTTTTATCCCGGGAAAAGATAATTTCCCTCGGGAACGCGGGTAAAGTCGCGGAATACTAGTAATAAAATATAATAAAGAATAAACAACTGGGTTTCATAAGGTTTCATCGTCCCTCTTTTTTATTATTGTTATTACTTTTTCAAGTTGAAATATTATTACTCATCAAGAAACTAGTTTCGAATTCGGAGGCACCTTTCTACTACATATATTAATGGTTAGTAATTAATGGTACAGTAACATATATTCATTCAATTTTTATAACATAAATAATTCAAGACCCAATGACATAATCTGAGTATCAAATCTAGTAACTTGTTAACTTAGTACTTGTTTCTTAACTACTAACTGTTATGTTTCACATAACAAGACTGAAAAAAACATGTTAAGTTTAATATACTCACTCATTCATTATAAAATATTCATGTTAAATTATGTAAATAACTTTGTTTAAAATCAGGTTTGACGAGATTTTTTTTTGTTTTCTTTTTTTTATAGTAAAAATGCGTAAAATTATGGGTTTTTCTTTAATTAAAGACCCAACAAGAAATCTACGTAATTATCATTTTACTTAGCATTTTTTGATCTAGCATTTTTAGGGTTCCGTACCCAAAGGGTAAAAACGGGACCCTATTACTAAGAATTCGCTGTCTGTCCGTCTGTCTGTTACCAGGCTGTATCTCATGAACCGCGATAGCTAGACAGTTGAAATTTTCACAAATTATGTATTTCTGTTGCCGCTATAACAACAAATACTAAAAACAAAATAAAATAAATGCCCTTTTTTGCTCGATATCATCACCAGGCAAGAACCGCACTCGCACTTGGCCGGTTTTTTTTTATAATTTGCTGGGTGTTCTTCACTGAAAATAAGCCAGTTACAATAAAATCATTTAGATAGTGCCATTCATGAAGACTCCACTTTTTTTCCTAATTAATCCCTTACAGTGCAAGTGTGGAGCATTACGCTAGTGTTGTAGTGCAGTCGATATGTCTATGTGTATATGTCGATTTGAGTTATAGTTTGTGATAATAAAGAAGTCAGTAATTTTTTTTTTTTTTTTTCAATTATAATTATTTTATTTACAACAAATGTACAAAATATACAAGCAAATGTACAACTATAATATATAAAAAACTTCTTCGAGGCTGCCGCTGCTGCCGATCGGCAAGGTTCCCAGAAGGCTGGCAGCGTTTCCTCTTTGGATGGCCAAGCTGATGCGTTCGCGGAAAAAGCTCCCCGCCCGCAGGTCACCCGAGGCTTCGATAAATTTTTTACATAAAATATTTGCGAAACGACGAGCTTCAGACCCCCACGGATCCATGGTCTCAGTAATATTTAGTTTATGACTTATTGCATATGAAATTAGATTATTTATGCTTTTTGATAAAAATCCATTTTGAATTACAAAAATGTTACAAAGGGAAAATTATATATCATTATTCAATTTAAAAACATATTATCATGTGATATTTATATTTAGAACCAAGTGAAATGTTCAAACATTTCAAAAAAAAATCCTAAATCAATTTTACAGGTAATCAAATCAAAAGAAATTAATTAATTTGAGGTATGTTATTTTGTATTATATTGATACATGTATACGTCAACTGTAAGATTTTTTAGTAGTTACAGTTCCATGACTACTATTGTTAATCAGATAATTTATCATTATATAAACGTTATGACTGGTAATTAACGTCACGCCGTACGCCATTGTGTATTTTAGGTACATAAAAGGTAATTTTTGTTTAGGTTTTCTCAATCCTAGCAGGGATTTTCCTCGTGAATAATTGAAATTATTCATTTGTATATTTGTTGGTACTGATAAAAGATGTTAACCTTGCTATGGACGACTTTCCATTGTTGTCATTCCGAAGTTAAGATAAAAAAAAGCCATTAAAATATTTCTCTTTTTTTCACTATGGGGGCTGTGGTATAATTTATTTAAATGCCGCTACAATTTATTCTATGACATTGGCAAAAAGGCATTTACATCTTTAACCTCAAACCGGCATATATATATTGAATATAAAACAAAATTGTAGGCTGAATGTTTAAATGCCGCGGACAATATAAAAAAAATGCAGTCACTGTACCCGACAGGATACGTGCTTATAAGTATCGGATATTTTACAACTTTTTTATGTTTTAATGTGATGTTGAGAGCTTATTCGCAACGTTTTCGCTTCGTAGACTTAGTTGTTCTTATTATCTTAATAACTTTTCAAACTAAAGGGATTGTCCATGTCCATCCACTTCCTCTAAATAAGTTAAGACCTTGAGTGAAATCACCATCATTGGAACATTACTATGTATTTATGTTATTTAATTAACATGTCCAACTATTTCAGACGTCAGTTAGTCATACAATTAGTTTTTGTGAAGACTCATTGTAAAGACCAGACTGCAGAAATCGTATTTGCATATATCATTTAGAAGGAACTGTGCAATTACATGTAATGTAATAGAAAATCATGATAATCTCGAGGCTAATGTGTTTCTTAATTGTTTTTATGGTAGTAACGTGATGGCTTTGTTTAGCTTTTTGTATTTTTTTTTACACATTTATTAATGTGGCAATTCCTAGTTTTTCGTTGTTCTGACTTCGCACGCACTTTCCGAATAATAAAAGTTTTAAAACAAAGACAATATATTGCGTAATAATACCTACCCCACACTAATAAATAGTAGATACCTATAGTATAAAGTCTTATTTAATCAGACGTTAATATTATCACAATGAATATAATAAACAATACCAAAATGTAAGATAAATATTGAATTGAGATAACTTGGCTATAAAATTTAAAAATAATAAGTAAAATAATTGGCTAAATGATGGGTAATTTTATTTTCATTTGTGTATCACGAACACGAAATCTTGAATGGTAATATTTTTAATTTTTTGCAAATGTTACATACATAGGACCTAGTTTCTGTATTTCAGTTAGTAAGTAGGTACTGATTCAAATAATGACGTCTCGCTAGGGAAGTGTAGGTATCCATATCATTTGGCATTTTATTTTTAATTATTTTTGAGAAACTAAACTAACTACACTTTGAGAATGGCTTAGAAATCCTGAGATTTCATGACGTCGTCTTCTTTATGAATACTTACTCATAATTTATCAAAGTTCATTAGTTAATGTACTAAACCGAACGCTATACAGTTTAAATAATAATATCTATGTATATACGTACATGTATGTATATAATATACAAGTAAATGATTAGCCAACAAAATGCAACATTTATAACATTCTTTAATAAGGCCGCCACATTCCTCCATTCTAATACATATTTAACAAGAAACGCATTTGGCCGATCGTTATAAATAAAATAAAAATTCAAAAATATAAACTCGTTTCAGTATAGCCCTAATTTTTTTTTATGCATTTAAATATATTTTGCAAGTGGGTGTGGTATATTTCTGTTGTTTTAACACTCATTAGCACAAGTTACTTGATATTATTTGGGGTCAGGTTAGTGTGGGTGTGACGCATACATTAATAAGTCATAGTCTCGTGTAGTGTATTATATCTACCTATGTATCTTAAATATTACTCATGATATTGTTCAAACGAAAACGTTTTGTACTTCCAAGAAAAATTACGAAATTGTTTCATAATCTTTTTGAACACTTGCCGAGACATCGCACGAAAGAATGAATTGATGCTGTCCTTTGCTATTTGATGTTAACAGATAAGGGCTACGTGCGTTCGTAACTATAGTGCCACCTGTGGCGAAACAAATAAACTGACCAATTGAGCAGAGAGCTGCTCTATTTTTTTCACATTTTTTTTTTACTTTTTGGATGATGTGGTCGACGGTCGTAAGCACACAAAGGCTAGATGGGAACTGATTCTCAAGTGCATCTGTAGATACACACCCATAGCTCAAGGTTATTGTAGGAGTTGAACCCATGACCTTCGCCGTAGTATCCGACCTCACTACTATTGAGGCCTTAAAATAAGAAGTACTACTATACTTACTGTCCATTATTTTATATATAATGGTTATAATATTTGTGTGTGCCTAGAACTCTTAGGTTTCGGGGATATCAAACAGGGTGTGAGAGTCGTACTGTCCTGAAATTTCCACCACACCATATATTTCTGAAATCCTATTTATTACATTTGTTCACCCATCGTCAGATTCGTCTGTCAAATCCCAACACCCTTCCCCTAATACGAATCAACCCCACCCGTCTCACCACGTACCCTCCAATAACAGATACACATGTACCAGCAATCAATGATGCGAGCCGAGGAGATCCGTCGGCGGCGTCGCGACGACACCCCCGGTACTCACACGGCAGTCAACAACATCCTCGCCGCGGCTGCCAGGGAGATGGAAGAAGCGAGGCATGCTTCGCGCAGCGGCGATCGCGTCGTCGCAAGCATACAAACGGAACATGACCAGGGTGAGGTTCAATAACATTCTGGCTCAAAAACTATGTGAAAACATTAGCAAAAATCACAGAAAAAATAAAAAAAGTTCGGCTTCCTTTACTGTGCTTCCCTTTAAGTGCGCGGTGCTCTGTCTGAGGCAAACATGTTGTTTTAATACAACTTTATTTTTAGTGCCAGCAGCTACATCAACCACCAGCGAGATAAAACGCGAGTCGGAAGACGAACGCTGCAAGAAACGCACGTCGATCCTGTCCCCGGAAGATGAGAAACTCAGGGTTAAGAAGAAACCCATGACTGTACGCTTTCAAGACGATAATAAGACTGATGAACGCTCCAACAAAGTTACTTCACCGGGTGAGTCATTGTTTTATAGTGTCTAGGTTCTATCAATGAGCATAATCGGAGATCTTTGCAATAGGGATGGTGACTGACTTATCAAATCAGCTTCTTTTTATTAAATGTCAAAACGATGATTTATATGGAGTTTTGTATGAAATACATAAGTACTTGTGACGTCAAAAAAAAAACACCGTCAAAAGACCCACTCTTTGTCGTTAAATTGGTAATTAAAAATCATATAATGTCGGAAATTTGCAGCGTGTTCGCTATTTTAGTATTTTTAGCTGTTTTATACACGAACTTAATGTTATGTTAATGCCTATATTCAATCCCTATTTTAACTTCAAGCTGTAGGTGGTGTTATACGATCCTATTTTAAGCGCTAGTAGACTAAGAACTAAGTTAATTTTAGATTACAGGAGTAGGGTGTTAGTTTTAGTTAGGATAGAAATCAGAATCGACAGGTGGCAATAGTTTGAGGAGGTTTAATACTTCCGTATTGATTTTGCGGTCTGTAAAAGCTAATTGTACAACCAAAGTGATACCAAGTTTCAATTACTAGAATAACTACATTGCTATCAGATTTTAGCGCTTGGCAAGCATATTTTTATATAATTTCTTAAAGGATTTGCTATTTTGTTAAATAGTACTCGTAGTAAGTTAAGTACAAACATCCATATTATCCCTTTTATATTAATATGGATGCTTAATTGGATTTTGGAGATTTAAAATCAAGTTCACAGAGTTCATATTATTAGTTATTTTTTAGAAATGTGATTGCGAAGTTTTGTCAAAAGATATTTTTCTTGTCAGTATTAATGCCAGCTATTTTTATAAGAAATAATCGGGGAAAAATACAAAATGGCAGAAAATTAGATAGCCACAGACTAAAATCGTCGCTAATAATAGCAGTCGTTTGGAACGGTGCATAAGCTGTTATTAAATTATGATTTTATTATTAATGTTGATTAGATTTCTTGTACCATACACAGACGATATTTTTTGTTTCTTTTTTTAAATTATTTCGTTTTTAAATATTTATGGTTCCTTTTTATCAGCATCTTAAATGGCTCTTTTAAATGAATTGGTATTTCCAGATTTTATAATATTCTTTTGAATGTCACTTGTATAGAATTTATAATAAAGATATAGATAAGCGTCAGCAAAAGGTTTATACTGCAATTTTTTTTTTTCACTTTGTCATCGTTTGAAGATGCCGCACATCTATTTTTTATTTACTGCATTTATTTAATTGGTGCCAAATATCACTATCTTATTTATTTCCAAATTAAATTAAATCAGGTTTTGAATTAGTTATTTCATTAATATAAGTGAACGTCTGGAAGATTTAAAAAAAAATATGTACTGCTTTTTATTTTTCTAATTTCTATGCAGCCAAAGAATTAAAAAAAAACATCCACTAGTCACGATGAAAAAATAACATTTATTTTCGAATAAAACTTGTTACTAAATCAAACCGGGTTTATTTCTGTTAGCAGTGCTGGCACACAATTATTTCTGCAGCAAGCGCAAAGTGATTTATAAAATAAAATTATTTACATTACAATGTTTCGCGTGGAACACAGATCGCAACAAAATAAAAAAAGAAATTACCGCCTTGGCACAATGCTTGTGCTATTCTTCTAAGCAAGTTTTTATAATACAATTATATTTGCAGGCCTTGCTTGAACTTTAATGTTGAAAGAAATCGTATTTTTAAATCTGTTGGGTTATAACTTGAGGTGGTTGACTCTACATTACTGCTTTTAGATTTTTGTTTTTAAAATTATTATCCGACAACAATATTATATTAGACTTAACTATGGGGCTTATAAATTAAATCTTTGAGGTATAATATAGCTATTACCACTTTGTTAACCCTAGAGTGGGCGCGTTAATATGTATAATCATTGTGGGCGCGTGGGGAGCATTGTTTGATAATTTTAATTTAGTATACGAGAAATATATTTTATTTTTCTTTAAGATTTAAAGTAAAACACAATAAATTTATGAGAATACATATTTATTTAAGTTTTGTATTTAAAATTAAGTACTTAGAAATATTATGGTAAAATGAAAAAAAAAATAGGATCATGTTTATGTTAATCTTAATTACATTCATAAAAATGTTACAAAGAGAAGGAATTCTTTATAAATTAAAATGAGTTCTTTAGAGGAATATTGAACGTCTCTAAAGAATACCTTTTGGTCATATAATGGCCTTATTAGGCCCATCGAGACCTCTTTCAAATATTATGTTCGTATCATGAAATGTACAGTATTTGCTTTGTAAATCCGATTATTTATTACAGCGTTATTAAAAAAAATCGCCGACGAAATAGAGGGCAGCTACTAAAAAGCCTAAGTTTTAAGAACAACTTTTTCGCCGAGTGCGGCAAAATTCTCATGGCGCCCACTATAGAGTTAAAACAAAATTAGCTTATTAAATAAACCGATCGAAAAATTCTATCTACTTCGAGGTTATAATTGATAAATATCTAAATAGTTTGAGATTAGCCGCAGTGTACGGAATTTTCTATTTTACACTTTACCGTTGAATTAATTAGGTATTTTAAATCGAATTTTAATGTGTGTATAATTATGCAAATATTTTATACTTACACCAAAGTTAGTTGTTTTTTCATTGATTGATCTTATTTGCCTACAGATCAAAAAGGTCGTTTTAAAATAATAAAATATGTGTTTAAAAATAACCGGTCTTATCTGACTCACTGATACCGCTTTAAAAATGTCATTTATTAATTTATTACATTATTTTAACGTTTTTTCACGTAGCTATACATTTGTTATCATACCCTATATTGGATCGATGGTTTTTATAGCATTTATTTTTGTTTTATGCTTATAAAATATTCCTAATTGACGATGGCGTCGTACTCGTAATGAACATATTTTTGTAAATTAATGTTTATCACGTTTTGTTTTTTAATTACATTAAAATAACAACTCGAAAAACATACTTATACAATAATGAAGTTCAATTTGATTACAAACGCATGTCCTTATTTTATTTTGAAAAACGAATCCAATTAAATGGAATTAATAATTTTATTTGAATACAAATTAATACTTAATTGACACATTTGAAGAAACAAAAACAAAACTCATTAGCATTTGTTTCCTAATTTTTTTATGCATAACACTTAGCAAGTCCGGTTGTAGATAAGATCTGGCGTGTAGATCTCTGATAAAAGTGAAATATTTAAAATACAACACGAATATTTTCACAATGAATATTAATACGCATGCTAATAAAATGTTGTATCAAAGAAAACCATCTAACAATTGTATGGTAAGAAACTCAACAATAGATCTTGCCGGTATGAAGATAATTTAAGAATAATTTCCTTTCACATCAATTTTGCGCAATCACTGGTTATACAGTTACATGCTTAGGTAGCATTGTTATATTTTATGTTTATTTGTTTTAACTTTGCTATGTACATTTACTGTCTTCATTTTATTATTAAAATACAAACAAAAGTGCTCGACCTGTATAAACATTAATGTGTTATAATATATAACAGTGCTTTTTTTTGTCGTCCGCAAATGATGATAAATGAATTGATTCGTTTCGCGGTCGATGACTATTTATTTTATTAATAATAATTTAAACAGCATATCCGTGATAATAAACGATAAACAAAAACTTTTTCTCATTAACGATATTTCTGTATTTTTATATTTGAGATTAAGGATAAAATAAATAAATTCTGTTAATTATTAAACACAAAATAAAACTAAAATGCTCAACTAATTAAAAACTGTTCCAAATCGCTGTGCGATGGAAGACTGGCAGCATTGCCGCGCTGAATGGCATTATTATTTCTATTTATATTTTAATTTGTCTAGTAAAAACAACCGCTTGAATATTTGCATTAAAATTAATACGAGGATAAATCCCAACGGACATATACAGTAATGTGTGATCGGTCGTCCGTATGCATAACCGAAATAAATAGTCCAAAATCCCAGGGCCCCCAGACGTTATTTGTTTTAATATGACACGTAATTTTAATGATGACAATAGACAGGATTATTGAATAAGTAACTTTGTTACCAGGTTGTGCCAGCAATGAGTTCCATAAACACGAGATTGAAACAAAATTAGGTGCCATCAAAGTGGTCCAACTTGCTGTTCTTCAGAAACCTTCCAACAATGCAGACCAAGACGATTCCGACGGTGAGTCTTTATACAATACAATAAAGTCTATTATCGTAAGAATCTTTGATTTTGTAAATAATTTTCACATTGATCTTGATCCTTTTGACCTTGAAACGCATTATACAAGTAGGAGATGATTTCAGCGATAGTCCATTGTAGTTAATACTAGCTGTCACTCGCGGTTTCACCCGCGTTTCCGTGGGATATAGCCTATGACACTTACAAATAACGTGGCTTTCTATTTTTAAAAGAATTTTCAAAATCGATCCAGATCAGAGATTACCCCCCTACAACCTCACAAACTACCTCTTTATATTTATTAGCAGAGAAAGCAGGCAAAGCTGGCATGGATGACGACGAAGAGACTGACTCCAGTGGATCCGTATCTGATTCGGCAACAGCAGAGCATGACGGAAGACCTCATGTTTGCGACTTGTGCGACCTTAGGTGAGATTTTGCTTGCCATTTTTTATCGGCCTCATTTTCAGACTGGTGATATGAAAAGGCCGATAAATTTTGAGGTTAGAAACCCTAGTAAAAGGAGATTGACCAAGTGACTATGGAACTTAGTATCACTATCCAATGTTATTTGTCTACATTGGCTTCAATACATTTTCTTGAATGTTAATCATTATCAATCACTGACGTAATATGTTTATTTTAGGATATTTTTTTGAACTAATCGATTAGTTTATCTCTGAAAAAAATATGGAATAGCAACACTATACTTCAATTAAGCCGACAAAACTAAAGTCTTTTAAATGTATCAGTTATTATCCGGGGAAGTTCAGACTGCTTATTATTAGAAATTAAAACAGGAATTCGACAGTCGTCGTAAACTTCAAACTTGTGACACTGATTTTAGCGATACCACGGACATTCTTCTTTCTGCTTAGTTTGGATTCAAATTGGCCATCTGAAACTGACAGGTATAGGTACACTGTTCCATTCCACACCACGCCTAGAGCATCCAAGGAGTGGCATTGCTGCAGCGATCAGGTTAACAAAACCGCTTTTTTTTTCTCGATAGGTTCCAGCGTTCATCCCACCTGACCCGCCACAGACTGACTCATACCGGCGAGAGACCCTTCACGTGCGGCGGCTGCGGACGATCCTTCGCACGCTCCGACAAGCTCCGAGTACACACGAAGATATGCGAACGGGTGAGGTGTACCGCCATGTTGTTACATATCAATATGACACGCAAATATTATCAGTGATTTAAGGCGATGATAGCTCAGTGGTAGTGACGTCGGATACCGCGGCGAAGTTTTCAGTGAAGGAAAACATCGTGTGGAAACCATAGCACGGTGGTAGGGTACTTAGTAGTACCCGACTGGCTGGCTACCATCCTGAAAATCCATGTTGAAAATGTGTCACCAAGCCCCTATCGGTGTGTTCCGACAGCTGCACTTGAGAGCCAGTTGCCATCTAGGCTTTGTTTGCTTACCACCTTCGGCCACATCATCACTTACCATGATGAGATTGCGGTTAAACACAAGCTTATCCTGAATAAAAAACTCCTGGCATCTGTAGTGATTTTTCAACTTAGGGCTTTCCACTGTGTTTTTGTGACATTATACAAAACCATTTTAAAATTTAAGTAGTTACTTATCTTAATTTGTCTCTTGCAGTATATTGTAGGTACTAAAACATTTGGCGGTTTATATAATTAATTAAAGTAATAATTAATATTTAAATGTGGTGTCCTTGATGAGTGACCCGCTTGGAACCTGCTTTTAATTGTCGTTTTATAACCTTTCAATAAACTGCAACGTGCATATATTGTGTTGATCACACAAGAAATATATAAATAAGTTTATTGTTAAAGTAATAAATATTTTCAAAATCAACATTCACTTAATCTGTCGTTTAACTGGAACTAATTTTCCATATTAATAATATTACTTTGCCGATTCTTGCCCACTTTTCCTGGATTTTCTATGTCCACACGTCAGCCATTTAAATACACCGGCAATAGGGTATTGTCCTGGGTCAATAAAAATGAATTCTAAGTTCTAGTCCGTCGGTAAGATTATCAAAAAATATTGGACACGTATTTTTTGCTTTATCAAATCAATAAAAATATGACTTCAAAGAACTTTATTATCTCATAAGAAATTACATTTCACTTACATGAGAAAGCATTAATTAATTATTGAAAGTATAAGATAAGTTACAGTGTGCGATGGCAAATTTCGTACTAAATGTATATTTAATAAGATAAGACTAACTATTGATAAATAACTAATCAAACAGTATTTGCAACAATATGGGCCTGTAGTTTTCTTTTAAATATATTAAAGGATTTGGCATTTTTTATTACATTTGGCAATTTGTTAAAAAGTTGAGCTCCTTCAAAACTTATGTTTTTAATACCATAGTTTGTTCTTGGTGCTGGAAGGTGTAAATTGTTAGCTCTGCGTGTAGGATAACGGTTCATTTCTTTATTAGTTTTAAATGTGGTTTGACAGTGTATATTTTTATTTAATATTTTCCATATTAGTACGCAAGTTTTAAATGTCCATAATTGCTTTATGTTCATTATTTTGGTTTCTTTATAAATTTTCTGAGTAGGGGTTAGAAAGTCATAGAAGAAAAGTATCTTGATTATTTTATTTTGGGTAATTGTCAGGTCTTTTAATGTTGAGTTAGTAGCGCATCCCCAAATCTCAACAAGATAGTCTAGGTGAGGTTTAACAAGTGAGTAGTAGATTGTATAGCGCACTTGACGTGGAAGGCACCGTACTATGCCTCGAAGAGAGCCCAAAAGGGACGATATTTTAGATCTGATATGGTTAATATGGGCCTTCCAAGTCAAGCCACTATCCAGAATTAAGCCAAGATATTTTTCCTCAATTGTTTGAGCAATAATCTCATTGTTAACTTTTAGAGTAATATCATGAATTTTTTTGTTTTTAGCCTTAAAGATTATATATTTGGTTTTAGCTGTATTTATTGTTAGAAGATTACTTTGAAACCAATTATTAAGTATATTTAGGTCTTCCTGTGCTGATTTTGCAAGATTATCAAGGGAGTGTCCATAGTAGAAAAGGCAAGTATCATCAGCATACAAAGAAATCTGGCCGTGGACTGAGAGCCGGCTTATATCATTCACGTATATTAAAAACAACAGTGGCCCAACTATGGAACCTTGGGGAATTCCAAAACTGATTTGCTCAGAACTACTTGTGCAATCCCCAATTTTGACTACTTGACAGCGGTTTTTCAAATAGGATTCAAACATTTTATATGCTACACCTGCTATTCCTATGCTTTTGAGTTTGTTTAGTAAATACGAGTGACTAACAGTATCAAACGCTTTTTTCAGGTCAATAAATATACCTAACACGAAGTTTTTATGATCTATGTTTGTTTTTATTTGGGTTACTAGATCTATAGTGGCCGACAAAGTGTTGCTTTTCGATCTAAAGCCATATTGTCGTTCATAAAGAAAGTTGATTTTTGTTAGGTATTTGTTTAACCGATCGTACAGTATTCTTTCAAAAATTTTGGAAATAGTTGGAAGTACGGATATTGGTCGATAATTACCTGGATCAGATTTGGACCCTGATTTATATATAGGCGTGACTTTAGCTATTTTAAGACAGCTCGGGAATACACCATCCTTTAAGCACTTATTTATACAGTTGGTTAGCGGCTCAGCTATATGTTTATTGATACATTTGATAGCCTTAACTGTTACACCATCTATACCAGTACTGGCATTTGGATCAAGACTGACAATTATTTTGGATACCTCATCGATATTGCATGGTTCCAGAATCGTTAGAGAGTTAGTAGTGGTAGGGCCATTGCTATAAATTAATATATTAGATGGTCTATCATGAAATTTTTGTGGGATTTTAGAAGCTAGAACAGACCCAATGGATGTAAAAAAGGTATTAAAATGCTCACATATTACTTTAGTATCAGTTATAGGTCCAGTCATGGTCATAAGTTTTGTAGGAGCACAAGCTTGTTTTGATTTGTTAGTAGCTAAAGTATTAATCAGGTTCCACATTTGTTTTGGTCTTCTTTTACATTTTTCAAACGCTGAGTAGTAGTAGTTTTTCTTAGCTTTAGTTATTATTTCAGTTACTTTATTTCTTTTCCGCGTAAAATTTTGAATTAAATCTTTGTTGTTTGAATCTTTTTTTAGTCTGTACCATAATTCGTTCCTTCTATTTATGTCGTCTATTATGTTTTTATTTATCCAGTCTTGTCGTGGTTTGTTCAGTATCTTTGTTTTCCTTGTTGTGCTTCTGGCAATATATTCCTTAATAATTTTTTCAAGTTGGTTATAGTCATTACAATCTGCGTTGAAAGTGGCATTAACCATACTGTCGTATAAGTTTTTGTAGTTTATTGCTTGGTATTCGGTTCGCTGGTATCGCTCAGGTTTTAGTTTTTTAATTTCACAGTATATCTGTTTGTGATCCGATAAAGATGAATCAACAAAAGCAATGTGGTAATTGTGTTCTTTTAGATTAGACCAGATATGATCTAGAATAGTTTTGGTGGTAGGTGTGGACCGTGTGCAGTAATCTGGATCTATATTATTTAAATTAGAGAAGTTATATATTTGCAACAAATCTGTGTATTTCTTTGTACGTATGTTTTGTTTTAGAAGATCTAAATTAAAATCTCCGAAAATAATTGCTCTTTTCTTGCATTGTAGTTGTAATTCAAAGTCGTCCAAAAATTTGCTTAAGTTGGTATCCCCAGGCTTATATACAACACAAATATCCAGTCCTAGTTTCTCTGTGTGGATCCATAGATAATTATTACCGTTTATATACTTTTCTTCAACAAGATTATGTTTCAAGTCGTTGTGAATAAAAACTGACACACCTCCTCCTCTAAAATCTTTTCTATAGCTGTAGTAATGTGAGTAATTTGGTATATTAATGTTTCTGGCTTCTTCTTCAGATTTTATCCAGGTTTCCGTAACAAGTATTATATCTATTCGATTGTTAATCGATTTTATAACGCATTGTAGCTCGTCAAATTTTCCTGGTTTGATTAAACTTCGGATGTTTGTATAGAAAAAGTTGAGCGGTGATTTGTCAGTTATAAGGTTTTCATAAGTATGGAGTGTTTGGTAAGTGGTTTCGTTATTATATTGTGTCGTTGCTATTATTTTTTGTTTCCGTTTTTTGATTCGTTTTTTGTTATCGTCGGAATCCCTTTAATATATTTTATAATTAGATTTTGTTCACCTTTTTGTTGTTTTTTGATCAATTCTTCACGCAGTTCTTCGACATAACGCTTTTGAGCAGGAGTTTGATCGGAAAAGATTTTAATATTCTGGTTCAAATTGCTTTTGTTGCGTAATATTTGCTTCGATGCTTGTGATGACTCAAAGCAGACTTTAAGAGGTCGATTTTTACCAGCAGTGAACTTTCCGAGTCTCATTATTTTGATGGGATTGGGGCAATCTTGTTTAATTGATTTAATAATTTTAAGGACCTCCATTTTATCAAACATTGCTATGTCTTCATATTTTTGAGATTGTGATTCTGATATCCCTACAATAACAATATTTTTTTCCCTCTCTGTCCGGTCATGGAATTCCTTTAAAAGTTTCTCATTATCAAGTAGTTGGCTACATTCAGGGCCCCAAGTCTGCTAATTTTATTTAAATCACATGCTATTGATATTCAATTGAGACTCAATCACGACTCCATTACGATTAAAACAAATTTGGTATTCTGCAAAAACTTGCATGTAGTCTCAATAGAGTCGTAATGGAATCGTAGTGTAATTGTAATGGAGTCTCAGTTGAATAGTTATAGGTGTTGCCATTCAAAATCTACCAAGTGGCTGAATGAGTGAATGAACTATTGTTGTGATTTAAATAAACGTTTTTTTCATTTTCTGTGATTCAATTACGAATTATATTGTATGCAATGAATCGCCTTGACGATAAAACATGACCTAGCGATGTTAGAAAGAGTTTATTTCAAAAAAGGTGGCTGTATTACATAATTATCTATGACGAGGTTAATAATTTAAAAAACATCTGTCATCTGTCACGAAAATGTATTGTTATTGTTTGTTCAAAGAGGATAAAAACACTACGTTTTGTTATCGAATTTGTGGCTTTGTGGACAGAAAGCCTAAATAAAAATTAAATTAAATGGGTTTTTTGGATGTTGTATCAAAGTTAAAATTAATAGTAAATTTCAAATCGGTAAGTACTCGCTAAATTATATTAATATGTAAAAATGTACCTATTTATTTATGTAAATTTTATTGTACGCTGTAAAATATATTTACTGTTTTCTTTTATATTTTAGGCTAATAATATGAGCGTCCAACAGATAGAAGCTCTCATAGACTTTTTAGAAGGGCAGCCGGAGCTAGCCCTTGGACGATGCTCACGGTCTAAAGAGGGGCGCAGTCTGTCGAAGAGGCTTTGGCAAGAGTGCGCTGATATTCTCAATAGCGTATCGGCAGACTGCGTCCAAAAGACAGGAGAGCAATGGCGCTTGGTGAGTGGCTATTTATAACGATGGCATCGGTGACCGTTGAGGCATGATTTATAATTTAATAATATTAATTTAATATCTTATAGTTCTACAATGAGTATAAACATCGCCTTTTAAAGAAAATTAAAAAAGAGAAAAGCGAAAGGAGTGCTACAGGTAGGTTTTTTTTTTCTGTAATTTTGTCAATAATATACTTCTTCTATTACATTTTATTTTTGCTAGGAGGAGGAACACGAATTGAAATTAATTTAACCTGCCTTCAAGAGAGGCTTTATACAATTTTGGGGCGTGATGTGGGTGAACCTATACCAGGAGTTCGGCATAACCCATTTATTGTAAGTTTCCTTCCTTTCATAAAACTTCATTTTCCTTCCATTCATATGCTAATTTTAGTATGCATGCACTTATGTCTTCATTTTTGTTTTGTTTAATGCACTGCATGTTTTATTTTTTCATTAACAGCTAATTGAAAACGAAGGTGGTAGTGGTACTACATCATGTCATGATGGCGTGAATGTTGTGTGAGTTGTATGGCTTTTTCTTTTTCTTCCCCATCTAGGCTAAGTGGTGTATAATATTTGTGAAACTACAAAATTTATAAATAGATACTTATGCTCAACTCAACTTATGCTAATAAACTTTTTAAAGCAGTGTTTCCCAAACAGGGACCACTTTGATTTCATTTCTATTAGTAGGGATCACGAGGACCAAACTATAACTTTTTTTAATTCTATATTGGTAAATAAATTGTTTATATTTTCCACAGGACTTACGAAGTTACAGAAGACAATTCTGGGTAATTTTCATTCCTTTTTATCATTTAATTATCTTAAAAAATATTTTATAACTTTTTGACATGCTATCATTTCAGATATGTTCAAATGGAGGTTGTTGAGCCATCTAGGACTATCCAAAGACAGCAGTCTGAGCCTGCAGGATCTTGGTCTGTTTTTGATCCTACAGTCGAAAGCTCCCTGGCTTCAAGGGAGTCTTTGCAGTCTACAGAAGGGCAGCAGACCGCATCTAGGCCTATCCTAAGACAGCCATCTGAGTCTGTACGCTCTCAGGCCTCTTTGGAACCTGCAGTCCAAAGCTTCCTAGCCTCAAGGGAGTCTTTGCAGTCCACAGAAGGGCAGCAGACCGAGCCTGCAGGCTCTCAGGCTGCGCAGCAGTCCCAACAGACTGCTCCGCGGCGACGTCGTCGTCGGCGTCAACAAATAGCTGGTAAGTAATTACCACCACTACCAATATTATCTAATATGCAGTATGCAGACTATGTGTAGTGTGTACTAGTAATATACTTTTTAATTATTTTTTTTAGAAACTGAATATCTTAACCCATCTTTGCGCAGTGCCACCGAACGGTTAGAATCGATAGAAATTATCAGTGCACAAGCCACAAATAGGCTAGCTGCAGCTATCGAGGCCTTAGGGGCAAGGCTTAATGAGCCCATAAGAATTATGTTGGAGGATCCACATCCATCGCAAATGGTAAATCAGATATTACATTAAAATATTTAATTTTTTACTAAGGCTTAATCATAAATTTCTTTTATTTAATAATCTATTTTTTTCGTTTACAGGTACACCAAAGAAGAAAAAGAATTCGAATTATTGATTCTGATAGTGAATAATTGATTTATTCACTATCAGAATTAATATTTTGATTTACTTTGGTCATAAATGATTAATATAACATATAAATGAATAGTTAATAAAAAGATTTAAGTATAATACAGCATATTTTTATTAAATATTAATTAGTTGTATGTTCCCTCCACAACCTGTCAATAAGGGCTCTTTGCAACACTCTCCCTCGATGGAGATCAGGGTTGACACGCCGGTTAGACTCTTGTAATAGTCCCTGCGCTGATGCTGCACCAATTTCTCTTTCAATCTGTAAAAATCGTTTTAAATGAAATTATCGTCATCATCAGCTCATAGGTGATACTCGGTTGAAAGCACCCCAACCAGACTTTAATTCTCTAACAACTATGTCAATATTTTAGTACTCGCACCACACAATACTCATAGCTGAATCAGTGATTGTTGCATGGTAATAAGGTGTGAAGTCTTACTTGATGCTGTTGTTGCCTCTCTACAAGGGCTTCCTCAGGTGTGAGAGGTGTAATGGGAAGTCTTTTTTTATTTGCAATATTATGCAACACGCAGCAAGCATTGACTATTTTTCCAGCAGTAACTGGATCATAATGCAGGGCTCGCGCAGCTAGTAGGCATCTAGTAAATAACATTGTATTTGCATCATCATTTATGGTTCATTTATTATTTATATTTATTATTTATATTTATTGAAATACAAAACCTGAATCGAGCTTTCAGAACTCCAATGCAGCGTTCTACTGTGTTACGTGCAGTAACATGGAGCTGGTAGTAGTGGTGTTCAGGCGTGCCCTCTACTGTGTTCAATATTGGGGTCATCATGGTCACCCGTAAAGGATATCCACTATCACCTTAAAAAAAATGTTTCTAAATTATGTTATAACTAAGTTATTCATCATTGGAAGTCAATATATATTACCCAATAAAAACACATGCTCCCCAGCTTCACATAATTCTCTCATGTGATTAAAGACAGGATGACTCTGCCATACACTGGAGTCATGGGCTGACCCAGGGCTGCTTGCATCTACACACAGGATGTTAAGTTCAGCATCACAAATCTGAAGAAGATAATTGTTAAGTTATGAATGTGGCTTTCAAAATTAATGTTATTGCTTATTGGTATGAATAAACCTCTGTAGATACTTACAATCATAACATTAAGGGAATGGTATCCCTTTCGATTAAAATATCGTTCCTCATGGACAACCGGTCTCAGGATGGCTATGTGAGTGCCGTCTATGCAGCCCAACACTCCGGGGATCCCAAATCTATAGAACCTATAACATAAAATATCACTTAGGTAGGTATTTTAAACACAAAGAAATGTAATTCCCCATAGTAAGATGCCTACTCACTGCGCCTTAATTTTATTTCGGTCTTGAACCTGCATTGGCCAGACGACATTTTGCCTATATACTTGGTTGAGTGCCTCCGTTACTTGCCTCACAGCCCTTGAGACAGTGGTCTGAGACACATTGTGGAAAGCACTCTGGCCAACAAGGGTCTGGTATGAGCCTGTGGCATAGAATGCCAGAGCAATAAGTATCTGCAATCGAAGTTTTATATTACACAACCGTTGCTTAGGTACCTTTACTAAACAAGAGGCCTATTATACTTAAAAAAAATTATAGCACTTTACAAACCTTCAAATTAGGTGATATTGCATCTTTCCTCCGCGGTCGTTTTAAAAAAGGTGTGAGCATAACCGTCAGGGCCTTCACTTCATCTTTTCCGAGGCGGAATGACTTCATGAATTCCGCATTGGGTAAATCTTCCACGGCATCTATAGTGGCTCTCATCGAGGCACGCTTTTTACGACGCTGAGCCAAAAGGTGACGACGGCGATCTTGCGCATTAGCTAAAGCTAGAATACGCCATCGTAACATTGGCACTAATGGTCGCATGTTATCTTACTCAAATAATTTTCAATTTAAGATGATTTTACAATTGTAAAATCGTAACATAACCTATTGTTGTTCAATCGTACTTCAATAGCAAATTTGACACAAAGAGACGACTGAGTGTCCATTGATATAAATGTCAAATAAGAGTAGAATACCGACATAGACCACAATCGGTTTACAAT
Organism: Ochropacha duplaris; assembly: GCA_951361185.1. Taxonomy (NCBI): domain Eukaryota; kingdom Metazoa; phylum Arthropoda; class Insecta; order Lepidoptera; family Drepanidae; genus Ochropacha; species Ochropacha duplaris. The sequence continues at coordinate 2,285,650 of OX592704.1, read as the reverse complement.
TGTAACACGATTGAAGAGCAGACTAGCAAATATTCCGATGGCAGTCCGATGGCAGTCCAATGGAATGTCAATGGAAAACCATTGGTCTTAAATTAGTAGCAGAATACCAAATTTGGTTAAAACTACGACTGAGATCCAATTGATATTCAATTGAGCCATTTTTAAATTAGCAGACTTGGGGCCCAGGTGTGGCTGCTGATTTCAAAGTAACCAAGCCAGATTCCAAATTGTAGATTTTTTCTTCATTTGTAGCGTTTCGTTTGTTTAATTCCGATAGTTCCGTTTTCAATTTGTTGTGTTCTTGGGTTAGGTAATCAGTAGCAGATTGGATGTTGTTGATTTGGCTTTTTATCTCACTGACGTCTTCACGCATTGAAATCATTTGCTCCTTTTGAACGCTAGTGAAATCCCTAAGTATTGAGATAATTTCCTCGCGAAACTTAGCTATTTCTGTTTTGCAATCGCACGTTTCGGGTTGCTTTCGCTTACGCATGGTTATTTTTGGGTCTTGCATGTCTCGCATATCCGCCAATTTTGAGAGGTCGGGATGCGATCCGCCACCCTTACCGCTGCTCGCAGATTCGGGTGGTGACCTTAGTGTGTTCATAATATTTTATTGGATAGTGACGGTGGTGCAACAATTGACCAATCTAAACAACTTACAATTTTAGTCACACAAAGATACTTGATTAATTTTTGTGTGGTTCGAACCCGGGGCCTTAGCGCTACACGGGTTGGATGGTTGCAAAAGTCAAACACTCATTCCAATCGGCCACAGTGCTAGTTATGTAGTGCGTTGAAAATCGCAAACAGTTCAAACAAATTAGATGAGACCAATGATATGACAGTTTTGAAGCGAACTGTTGCTATCCACTCGCACACTCACACATAGATAATCACTTTGAGTTCAAACGGTATTAGTAGAAGAATTTCGATTGAATCTTGATATTTTGCACTTTTCAAATGATACTGTTTAGAAAGTTTTGAGGGATTTTAGTCAGTTATTGATTTGCAGGACACCAATCAACAATAAATTCACTTTTTATAATTTTTAGCAGTGAAAAATACACAGTCGTCCGTAACACGTCTTTCTTGTACAGCGCGCACGCACACGCTTATAAAAAAATATACAAAGTTATGGCGAATCAAAGCATAGGAGTGGGGCTTGTGACGTCACTTCTTGGTAAAATTTGTACCACGGCGTGACGTCACGCGAAATTTCAACGTACTGTATCCTCGTCATTTTTCGTTTACGGAACAAAATAAAAAATACGTGTCCAATATTTTTTGTTAATCTAACTGACGGACTAAATATAATTTTTAGGACACTACCCTATTCAATACATCGAATTCGCTGATATGTGTGGATCCACTAGGTAGTTCAATTATTATATTATAAATTAGCTTTTCGCCCCGCGGTTTCACCCGGATTCCCGACTGAATTGACATAAAATTATACCCCATGTTACCCGCTGGTAATGTAGCTATCTATAGATGAAAGAATTTTTAAAATCGGTTAAGTATTTTTTGAATTTATACATTACAAACAAACTATATAATATTGGTTAAGATTATATGCATATGCTTTTGAAAAGTTGAATTCCACTAAAATATACCATTGGTTAAGGATATATGCATAGGCTTTTGAAGAGTTGAATTCCACTAAAATCTTTGTAAACCACTGCTTCAGGAATCACTTAAATCAAAAAGTATAGATTTACATACAAGCACTGACTAAACCTCCATCATATATCTTCCAGGAAGACCCAACTGTGGACATGGCAAACGAATCGGCAACAAACAAACGCGAAAACAGCTCAGAAGTGATGTCCGGAATGGTCCGGACGACCCACCGCGAATCCGGACATCTCGTGTTTACCCCCAGCGGTGACGTCATGCTTCCACCTCGTCCCTCGGGAAACCAGAACTCTCTGCTGCTTAACTCTTCACTGGATACGCCCCGGAATGATTTGAATGTGGATAATTTGCTGGATCCACCGAGGAGAGGGCGTGGGAGGCCGCGGAAGACGCCACTGCCGCTCACTCCTAAGATTAAGAAGAAGAGAGGACGCCCGCCGAAGACATCACTTGGTGAGTTTGTGTATCTAAATTGTTATTGTATTATTATGATGGTAATAATAGAAATAAGAGGAGAATAGGGTTATATATTGTTCAATTTAATTTAATGTGTATAGGCGACGGTTGCCCGCCTGCCTCGTTACCACTTATGACATTAAAGAAAATTCTTGTTTGTCGTGTTTATTTTTTTAATTGCTTCGGAGCTTTTTTTAATTGCTAAATTGTACACTTTCACACCGTACCGCATATTTCATATTTATTTATTTGCATTCCTTGCATATGCTGTACGGTGTGAAAATGTACCAATTTTTTTTATAGTTACTCGTATAATCCTATTCTAATATTAAATAATCCGTTTAAGGATGTTTTGGTCTCGGAATTATCTTCTTTTTGCATATAACCATCTTATCATGTCTAATTAAACGCTTCAAATTCCCACAGACATGGAAGGCTGTGTGCTAACAGGTGGCACAGTAATGGGGCCCAGTCCCCAACAGATATCGCATCTAACACCCTCGGGGCAACAGCTTTTGTTGAAGAGAAAGCGGGGACGCCCACCCAAGAACTACTTCCTGCCTAAACAAGGTACGTCCTAAGCCTTTATGCCGTGATGTTGGCATGCTTGCCAGTGTGGTGTGTTTGTGTTGGTAACTGTCATAGTGTAAATTTCCTCTGAAGGTTCCAGCGGGGTTCTTAGGCCAGTGACTGGTCACGACGGGCTGGTTGATTTGTCACGTCAGTTGTGAGTTCGATTCCCATTCAAGACAGATGTCATTTGATTGACCTGACCTAGTTTATGTATCAGCTATCTGGTTTCCATAGGATCAGATGACCGTTTGTGAATTATGTCCCGGGATATTTATTCACTTTCCACAAGGTTTTTTATACCACAAGTGACAAGTGGGCAACCGGGTCACCATGATAAGTGAATACCGTCGCCTATAAACAGTAGCAATGCCAGCGGGATTGCCTATGTGTTGTCGACCTTTTTTTTTTACAAGTCCTTAAAGGCCACGTGACACAAGGCCATAGGTACTGTACTCGATGCGATGATAGCTCAGTGGTAGTGACGTCTGATACCGCGGCGAAGGTCGTGGGTTCGAATCCTACAATGAGCTTGAGCTTTCGGTGAAGGAAAAATCGTGAGGAAACTATAGCACGGTGGTAGGGTACTTTGTAGTACCCGACTGGCTGTCTACCACCCATAAGTTATAGATCTGTGACCAAGCACCTGTTGGTGTGTTTCGGCAATTGCACTTGAGAGCCAGTTGTTTGTAAGGCATTGTATGGTAATCCCTCTGCTCTATAGGCGACGGTAGTCACTTACCATCTGGTGACCGACCTGCCTCACTGTCACTGGTGCTATTAAAAAAAACCATGAAAATATGGGTAATTTTTTCGGACTCTCGATTTATTGAAACTTCAGAGAAGCTTACTCTATGATATTTGCAGTTCAACATTTTTTTATTGTTTTTTGTGATGTCAGCAATCTAGTTTTGTCTATTTAAAAGCGCTTTGTAAATAGATAAATTATATCTAATCATCTATACCTTATATTTAATTAAAGCTAAAATATTACAATGAGTTATCAAGCTATTTAGAAACTCAATTATAAATATTGCCAGTAATTCCACATGAGTCAAACTGCAATACTCATGTAGCGGTGAATAATAGAACGTTACATTATATTTGAGTCACCTACACGTGTTTATTTTATTAATGTTTGCATATATTTGAGCGTGTGTGTGTGAATTATAAGTATTGCATTATGCTTATTATGTTTCGCTGTGTTGGACATATTCTATTGATATTTGAGGAATTTATTAATAATATTAGGTCTTTACCTATAAATTGCCTATAGTACTCTGCGATAATGTAGCTTAAGTGAAAGAATGTTCAAAATCGGATCATTACCTTCTATACTTGCAAACCAAACTTGCAAACTTTACCCTTTATAGTTGTAGTATTTTCAACCAAATTTTATATATTAAATTAGCTGCCCCCCGCGGTTTCACCCGCGTTCCCGTGCGATTTTATCTTTTCCCGGGATAAAAATATAGCCTATTACACTCACGAATAACGGGGCTTTATATAGGTGAAAGAATTTTTAAAATCGGTTCAGTAGATCCAGAGATTACCCCCTACAACCTCACAAACTTTACATCTTTATAATATTAGTATAGATTGATCGAAGTATTGGCCATTATTGTCGATTGACTTATTCCATTTTTATTCCCTTCATTTATACCCTTGCTAAAGAAATGCTGGGGTGAACTCTTCAACTCTTTTTTATTATTAAATTTTTTCCCCTAAAAATTTTTATGCGCAATCGAACGACGTGAAAACAAATGAACAACTGATTTTTAAGAATAGTAATTGCTATATTATAAAATAGTTATTTGGAATTCCCAGTAGAATGAAAGATCTCACTTACCATTACATAAATGTTCATAGGTAAAGACCTAATATTTCGCTAATTAATAAGGAACTAGCGAAGGTATCTCGGTAGCTTTGACAAATTGGCCACCTAAATTAATAGGCACAAAATAAATTAAATAGCTTAGACTTAAAAGTACCTAACAGATTATGTCCAATACAATGGTGTTGCTACGCTAATAGTGCAAGTCTTTCCTTAGGTTTGGATTTGGATGTGGCAATACCGATCCAGTACGGGCTAGCCGCCGAATTGAACAAGATTTGTTAGTATACAAGTTTACCTCTCAAAGGCATGATTCAACTAAAATTATGTTATAAAAACAATTGGAAGTAACTGTCAGTACTAATCGGTATTAGAATATTAACTTAAATGTAATGTTATCTGCATTAATATATGGTTGAAATTTCTTCGACAAAACTTAACATTTATAATGTAATGACTGAGACTAGATATATTGGGATGTTTTTTTAACTATTTTTGTTTTATTTAATTGGTGATTAACTCCCTTAAGTTAACGATATAGTTTTAATTTTGGAATTCAATGCGGTAATATTATGTGTCAGTGTATTATACAGGCTGGATATTTTATTTCCTATAATATCTAAATTGGATTTATCATGATAAAAATATCGCGATGTAAGAAATAGTCCCATAGCAACTGCATGACGAACCTAATTTGGCTTTTGAAAGATGACATCTTAAAGAAAATATCTAACCTGTATAAATGGCAAAGTTTCTGGAAACCTGATCTATGCTAATTTGTGAGCTTTTGAAATCTATTTTATTCGATCAGATTTCCAAAAATGACCCTTAATTAAGTGCATTGGAATGCAAATCTGCTTAATCTTTATCGCTTTGAATGTTATTTATGGTGAAGTGTTAATTGCATGGCTTACTAATAATATTTGTGGGAAGTATATATTTTTATTTGTATCATTTGAAAACCTGTATAACTTAGATAAAAAAAACTTTGTGGTATTTTGAAACTTTAAATTATGAAACGCTATTTATAAAATAATATTTTATTGTTTGTCTTGAAAATTACAATTATTATGATACATTTATTAAAACAAACATCCTGTATCTAACAGCAACCCAATGATGTTTAATAAATAAAATATACAATAAAACAAACAATGCATGAAACTAATGTTAAACCGAGCTCAAGACGTGTACATCATAATTATAAGTGTATAATTAATGTTCCACAGACGGACGTCCCAATGAAAACTACAACGCGACCAATTTACCCTTCGGCGACTTTTCCTACCTAACTGAAATGATATACAACCCGCTCGCATACAGCTATGGAGTAACTAGCGTCGATCCCGACCGAAATGTCGATACTGACCAAAGCATGACCACCGAAGCATCTCATGACAGAACCATCGACGTATCCGATTCTTCGTCCGACGATGACGACAGCTCCCGAGTGGAACCCGAAGAGAACGTACCGCCCGTTGCCATGGAAACGCAGATCATGACCGTCGGCGACTGTCAGATTGTTAAACTACCCGCGAATAACGATGATAAGGACGACAAGAACGATAATGTGGAGGTGAATAATGTGACGTCATCGACCCCCAGCTCTGTGACAATAACCCCCATAACGACAGTGGGGGATTGCACTATAAGGCCCGTTGAAAACACATAATTGTACTTTTTAACGCTCTTCTACCCCGTGAAGGAGTAAGTTGGATTATCTACTTTTTATTTAATCTATGGTATTGTTTCTAGTTCTGTGGATATTTAAATCGGTTGGTTTTGGAAAATAAGATCCTTTATTTTTCATGCGGCTGCCTATTTTATATCACTAACGAAGAATTACTAGATGACATTTCTTAACAAATGGTTTAAGAGATACTATATTGTCATATTTTCACAATTAAGTAAGAAAACAACAAACCCAGAACTAGATGCAATATTTATTTTAACATTAGAGATTCGCGTTTAGGAAAGCATCTAGGGGTAGATGAGTAGTTACATACATTATAAATAATATTATTGTGGTAGCATTCAATTGATCTTTGAACTTGTTACTTGCTTTAATTATACATGGTGTTGATTTAAAAGTACGATTTAAATATCGTCTCTCATACGTCAATAAAATGCATGAGATTTTATAGTTAATAATATAGTGTGTTTAAACTATACTATAATTGATATTTAAATGAACGCCCTGTATAAGAAAAAGATCTTATGTATCGTGACTTGTATGCAACCAATGTGTCTTCCTATATGACAAGGGAAAAACCGAAATGCTGCTACAATGATACTGCCATTCAGGATAAAGAATCATGAGACAAATTTTAAGTGACTGTCGGAATATGCATTTAAAATTGGTGGTAAAGAAAATAATTTATTTTATTGGTGAATTAATGTAATATAATGCCATAAGCTTTACATAATATAATCGTGATACTCAGGTAGAAAACTTATATAACAGATCAAATTATTTGTCACAATTATATAAACTATGTTTTATGTGAATATTTCACAATGGAGGAGAGAGCAGAGTAATTCTTTTTTGTTTATTGGCAGTTATATTTACAATACAACTCTCGGTTTTGATTTTAAAAGACAAGGGGCGTTCGTTAAAAACCTTGAGTTTATAAAGATTAAACAGTATACAAATAATTTTCACATAAAACATAGTTATAACATAAAGGTAATGTATAGATGTGTGATATTTTGAGAATATCTACATAGAGGCAGCATATTTACTATGTAATAACAGTACATGTTACAATGAAACTATTTAGATACGCAATGTTTATTGAAAATGTGCACTTTTGAGATTGCCTTCGGTGTATTTTTCCATTTCATTAATGTAGGGTTGGTCGATACAAGAAATCAAATCATCGAAATTAACATCGGAAGTATATAATCGATGTTATTAAAATCATTCGTATAAATTGAAAAATCACTTGGTTGACTTTGTGTCTTCGCTAGTGGTTAGGTTAGAATCGATAGTGACGCGTATCATGTCAGCCCTACTAATAAGATATTCTGTTCACTATAATTTAGCGGTAATCTCTCGATGATCTGATTATAACGTACATATAACGAGAGACTGACGTTTCTAAATAAGTAGTTTATTATAGTTTCGTTTCCAACGTAACGTCTGATTGGCTGTCTATTATTTCCCCTTTCTAATTTAGTTATCTTTTTATAGTATTTTTTATTAATTTGTCGTGTAGTATAAAGCACACGCTGTATCGCCTTTTCCATGTTATCTGTATCAATCTCTGTGAATACTAGAATGTAGATTGTAGTGTCTTAGATAAAAACTTAATATTCTAAATATTAAAAGTATATAACATATAATTAACACGGCAACACCACACGAACAAGTGATACGAGTTAAGCTTATTTTTAGCAGAACATATTGTACGGAACATAATTGTGTAAACAATATATATTTCTCTAATAGTTTTGCCTGTAAAAGCAATGAGTAACGTATCGTAGTTTTATGCTAATTAAATATTATAATATACATTATATTATCGCAATATGATATAACCCCACGTGGTATGACAGCTAATATTGGGCCGTGGCTGGCCGTTAAACAGCTGAAGTTGGCAATTTTTTTTATAATGTTTTTTTTTAAATAGATCAAAAGCCTATGTTTCAGTTCCTTACTTTTATATCGACTAACATCGGTCGTAGTTTGCAATTTATCACATAATGTTATCGTCTTAAAAAGTATTAAAATAACTCACTACTATAAAATCGTAATCATTATTTTCTTTATGTAATGTATTGTGTACAGTAGAATAGTTCCTAACTTGTAATCGATACAAAATTATAACCCTTGCGAGTACTAGTGTAGCGGAGACATAATTTCCTTTAATCAATTAGTGTTAAGTTTTATTTTATATTCGATCAAATTTTAGTAGATTTTTTTTGTATTTTTCACTATTAGTGGTAACGTCGAATCGATTTCGTTTAATGATCAAATGTTATTTGCGTATTTAAATGAAGACTGCTCGGAAACGTTTTCTGTTTTAGAACATAATTTGTCGCTTAATAATTAGTTTGGTCGTCATCGTAAGAAGCCCTGAAGAGGCATTTAATGAACATGAGTCTCACACGGCAAGCTAAGCTTATTGAGAATTATTTAATATAGGCTACTGTATTTTTATAATGAAACTAAGCTAAGTTCTATACATGATAATCAGTTTATCCAACATTGTAACGTCTTTCAGTGTTACAACTATAAATAATCGTCTTAACTTTTAAGTTATGTTTTATGATCGCCCTATTGGCAATGTGTTGTCGTTAAGTTTAAGTGTGTTTCCGTATATGGTATCTAAGCACTTCTCCGGACCGTGGCTTACATGAAAGTAACGTAACTTGAAAAAAAAAAGTTACGTAAAATGAAAAAAGTAACGTAAAATTAAAAAAAAAGTAACGTAAAATTAAAAAAAAGTAACGTAACATGAAAAAAAACAGTAACGTAACATGAAAAGAAAAGTAATAATGTAATTTGAGAAAAAAAATATTCTGATTGTCCAAAAAATCCTTTTAAAGATGTTTTTTTTTTAACTATCCTATACAAGCACTTACGAATTCTTATAACACTTTCTTGATCGGTGGTATGAACTGCAGAACTATTATTTTGGGTGTCGGTACGTTAACGGTCATAAGCAGTGTTTAGAAACCGAATAACGGTAAGGTATCAATCAATGTTCACAAAATATAGATATTGTGTATATTGTATCGTGTACCTTTTTACTTATTATTTGGCAATATGATGGTGGATTCTTATTTATGGTATGTTTGAAGATGCGCGTTCGATTGCATTTATATTTGATTACGTGAAATTATTGAGTTTTTGTGAGAATTGCGTATACAGATTTTTGAAATGGCATTACTGGACCATCTCATTTAAACAGTATACATATATCGCCGGCTGTAAGCCGATCGTCTAAGCCAGCTAAACTAAGTTAGTTTATTTTAGCCCGCATAGTAGTCAGTTTTTCTGGCGGCGACTCTTGGCGAGACAACCCAAATTAATCTCTCCATCCTTGTTTAGTTCTCGGGTGTTGTCGGCGAGCGTGTGTAAGCAGGGCCGGATTTAAGGAAGGCAACTGCCCCGGGCTTCCACAATAGAGGGCCCCCCACAAAACCCTGAAAAACTAAATATCAGATATCAATGTCACAAATAATAGAAAAAGATTAATCTCACAAAAAAATATTATTTGTCCTTTTCTGAAAATAATTAGGGGTCTCAATGCCTTTGTTGTCCCAGAGCCTCCACACCTCATAATCCGGCCGTGTGTAAGCATTAGTCATATTATTGCAAATTTATTTGTAGTGACATTTAAACGAGTTTGACAACTTGAGTGTTTAAATTGAATTTGGCATTGATCTATATTAAAAAATTCCAAAGTAACAATAGAATTTGATAAACGTATTAACACGTTCTATGCTAAGCCTTCGACGCGTATGTGAGTGCGTGCATTATAAATTTTATTGCGTACACTCACCTACGCGTCCATTAGCACTTGGGATAATTTGTATTGACGCTTATACGCGTATTTAGCAATTTTTTTAAGATTCATGAGGCAACATTCATCTGGGGTGTAGAACTACAGACTGCTCCCTAGCATTAATGTTTCCCAAATATAACAATTTATATCAAACTTTGAGAACAAGTCGTATCCGCCTGTGTAATTAAAACTATATTCGATAAAAATATATACTTATTATGTAATTCAAAGAAAACTGGTATTTTGTATATGATTGTCCATCTAATCAACCTTTGAAATAAATTTATTGAAGCGGCCTTGGTTTGTATTAACGCTATGTAGAGCACAACAATTATCTAAAATATGCCGCGACATAAAGCATATTCGCTCGAAGTATAAATGTAGAAGACCACTAAATAAATAACCTTAATGATCCATAGTTCTTGGGTTATAAAAAAAATGCATATACCTAGCAAGAATAGTGAAACCAAGGCCGCAGTAGCAAATTTATTACACTATCTTGCATCTATCTACCATTTTATCATTCTTCCATGTAACCGGTTGATTTAAAATTATTTAAATCCCATACTTAAGGCCGGTTTCGAATATTTTTTTTACTGTTTTATTTAAATTAGATAAGACTTGAGATCAAACACAAATTGCTTAACAGTAAATCTTTTCTAATATTGATATATTTGTGGATGAATATTTTAATTTTATATTTAAATGCTGTTTTGTTTTATATATCGGTTATTGTCTGAAATTATTTTTCTATGATACCTTATTTTATGCGGCCGGATAGTTGAGTTGAGCTTATCCATATAGCTGTTTTAGTTGTAATGTCGAACGTTTTTTTAAATATTCCTGTATTGTGAAATGTTTTGTCATTTTACGTTGTGATCATGTGAGTGCAAAATTCTTTTATAATTATATTTTATCCAGTTTCGTTGACAGTACGTCAATTGTAAGGGCAGCAGAAATGATACGTGCGTTTTGTTCTGCATAGTCCGAGAGCAGTATTTTTTAGATGTAATCTTTATTATTATGAACTTTTTTTTTATTATTTTAACATTTATAAAATTCGATCGTTAGTTAATTTCTAACAATGAAATATTTAATAAAGAGATCACAAAATTATTATGTTTTTGATTTCATCAAAGACCTACTCAAACGGACAGACCGCCGTCAAGTAGAATAAGAATGTCTTCTATGCCGATGTTGCCATGTTGCCGTGCTGCGATACATCTAACCAATTATGACAATTCTTATACTAAAGTCCTTATACTGATACCTAATATTATAAGATCAAGTAACTATCCCTTTATCAGAAAATTAAAGGAGTCTTCCTAAATTAATGCAGAGGTATTATTTACGTTCTTTTTAATATTATAATATGTGTATTGTGACTCGTGGGTCAAATATATTTTTTCTAAATTAAATTGGCCACCATTCGTGACTTACTTGTTTTAATTGAAAGACGTATGTAATTTATAAGTATTAAATGTATTTTGCCAAGCCTTATTGAAACAAATTGAGCAGCTTACAGTTAGGACATGTTAAATAAAATCAATAATTGCATAGTATACATTATTTATTTCATATAAATATAGATTTATTTTTGGATAACCACACTTTAGTATTGTTAGACAATTACGGCTAACTATAAACTAATTATTATGAGATAAATCTTAACCAATAAAGGATTGCTACGTGCGTTCATTTAGGTCCCTGGTGGAGGTGGTGGTACATTGTTGACCCACTGTGGTGACGGTCGTGTCGGTCCCACGGTCGACCCAAACACGGGGAAATTGCGTCTGAAAGGTTGAGGTGCCCCAGGAATGGGATGTCGCATTCTCATGCCTACATTCATTGGCAAGTTGTAGGAGTTGAGAGGGGGAGGGGGGTACATCGGGGGGGTGAAGTTAACGGGGGCAGAGAAGGGCCCATAGCCCCCCGGATCCCCGTTAGGATGCGGCGGCGGTGTTCTTGAATCCATGTACGGCCAAGGTTTCGACTGCTGTGGTAAAGAAATGGGGTAGTTTCTCCGCGACCCTGGGGCGAATGGGTTCCGACCACGACTCGGTCCAATGCCGAAGCGGCTACTCGACTCGGAAGGTCGTTGGTTGCGTCTTTCGGGTAGTTTACGGACGATTCTAGAAGGTTCCCCGTCATCCTGTTTCTTCTGTTCCTTCCTAGCTTTGTTGGCTCTGCGCTCCTCTTCGTCGTCGGAGTACTCCACCTGGTGCGGTGGTGGTTCCACGTCGTTCAGCCACGACGCGTCAGAGCCTTTCGTTCTGGAATTAGAACACTTTAATGTTTACTTCAAGTGGTGGAGTCAACTTTTAACGTTCATAAGAGCCTTACCGGGGCCTAAACTGAATAAATGAGTTATGATTTGACTTAAAATTTTTAAATTTTTTTTTAAAGTCGCCAGTCGCTAAATATAGGTCCCACGGGAGCGGTCTATCGCTTTGTGTCATTCCGTATTTTTCGCGCATTCGTATTATCCATAATACCGTACAATAAACGAAAGTATGATAAAAGTAAGTGTAGGTCATTGATATCTAATAACTAAAGATAAACAATCCCAAGCAAAAGTTCTCCAAAACTGTCTCAAATTGTGTTGGATAATACTAGTTATTTTTTTAAAGTTTTATTCACAAAGCTATGTACAAAAGGCAATAAAATTTTACGACTCATACCTGCTAGCCAAAATATATCTTAAACGAGCACACGAGGCATGTTTACCGTCGGAGCGTTCGAATGCTAGTTATTAGATATCAAAGTAGTAGGTACATACTTCATGAGTTCAGTGAGGAAGACGTAGTTGGTGTGGTTGGTTCTGGGCGCGATGTAGACGTCCGCGCCGCACGCCGCGCCGCGCGCCGCCGCGTGCTCCGACGAGTTGAACCGCACGCAGTAGTGCGGCTCCGTCACCTACATTACATACCACACTAACCTCAATATATTACATACTAGCGTACCCAACTAGCGTTGTCCTGTATTGTACAGTTGAAAACAATATTAAAATTTTAAAAAAAATGCTATTACGACCATTTTAATACCAAATCTGTCCAGCCGTTCTGTGTAACATCGCATTCCAGCAATATGTGGGAGTGATTTCGTGAAAAGAGACGGAATTGTGTTACAGGAAGCCGGGTTGTCAGATAGATGTGTAATTTTATTTCCTCTCATTGCAATTGCAGGCAAAGGGTTTTAATCCATACAGCCTCACACACAAAACTCATTGCCCGTATGCCCCTGGACCGAGGAGGATCAGAACATTTATTATTACAAAATTTAGTAAAAAATATTTATAAGTAGCTTTTAAGTTTTTTTTTTATTAAATATACAAAATATCAAACCATGAATCAAACAAGTAACTAGAAAATTAACGAAACATACATACAATAATATGTATTTGCCATGGGCCTCAGCAGCATAGTTACGCCGCGTGTATATTTAAGAAGCCACAAGCAAGTATTCCTTACAAATCTCCAGGTAAACTATCGTTTTGACATTTAATAAAAAGAAGCTGATTTCATATGTCAGTCAACATCACTATTTATTTTTTATTTGGCTCGATCGAACGTTCTGCGAGCCAAGCAAGGGGATATTGGCACGTCCCACCACAGGTCGGCCTCCATATTGGTAACGACAACGAAATCTAAACACAACCTTCTAATGGTAGCGAGGTGGTAGACTCCTCTATTGATTGATTCCATAGTAGCTCACGACCTTCGCCACCTGTTCACGATTGTGAACTTTTTATATTTGTCTTTGTTTTGTTTTTTTTTTTTTGATACGTAACTGTTTTTTTTTTTCACTGTCTATTCATTATAATTTTTTTTTACCGAAGGCTGTGTTTTTCTGAAGAAATCCAACCTGCAGCCTAAGCTATCGGTAATACTACCCTTTTTTTCTTTTATTCCAGTTATAATATACTTTATTTGATTAAATAACAGCGATAAAAAAGGAAACATTGTATGTCTACACGATAATAAATACTGTATTTGATTATCAAGTGACAGGCCTACATTTTTCAAGGACACCATTGAATACGTAATGGCGAAGGACGTTGCCAAGTATTATACGGCATAATAATGCGTTTACATTTATTTGTATCATTGTTCAAATGTACATTGCGAGCCTAAATAAAATTGATCATGGGAATGCAATGGCTTTTATTTGGAGTATGTTTGTTATAGAGTTTAAAGTTGTCAAAAAATAAAAGGCCCGTTTTTTTTTATTTAATAATTTGACGAAATTTAATATTTTGACAGCATATAAACAACCATGTGCCAAATAGAGACGAACATAGTGCGACAAGAAGATTCACCCTCCTGTCAAGACGGGCCTATTAGACTATGACGACTTTAATTGCCTATTTTCTCTTATTATGTATGATAATGGAAAATATGGAAACCTAATTTAAAAAAAAATTGAAATGAGGGTATTTTAACAATCTAATGTACGAAAATCTACTATGACATACATAGAATCCAGAGCACAGGTGGGGATTACCAAAGAAGAAACATTTGCGTGACAAGCCAAAATAATATTAATAAAAGATGCCATGGGAAAGTGGGTGAAACCGGGGGCGGAAGCTAACATATACTCACAGGTCCAAACACATCGAAGACCTTGCCAAGTGTCTTCGCCCCATTATCTAAGAACAACACGCTATCCAGATCAACTGCAGGTGTTTCGGGGAATGCACGAACTATCACTGCAAGTAAATTATATTTATTTTAATATATCGGAAGGAAATGTTTGCGGAGAGGCTTATTAGCCTAATTGACTTGACGCGAGCAGTAATTATAAGGTATTTTGTAATTTTCTGTCTATTTGGATAAGATAAAGACCCCAAGCTAAGTTCTTTTTCATGTGAAGACCCAGATATCAGAATCAGAAAAAAACATTTTAGTTTCATAGCATTCCTATATCTCATCATATAATGTTTTTTTTAATCTGTCAGTTCTTTCTTGGGACAATCGGGGTTTCAGAGTCCGCACCACTTGGTTCTCAAATGGGACAATCGGGACGATGACATTTACTTGAAAGTTGACGAGTTGTTTGACAGGTTAATGTAATGGTGACCGTAATGTCATCTGCAAGAAACATTATTGATTGTTTGAATTAAAGAAAAAAGGGTAACGAATTCGAGTACAACCCATTATTTGAAACCAACAGCAGATCTATTCACAACCTGTCGAAGAATTTCTAAATACCAATAATCTCTTGGATGTTAGCACTAATTATAAAGGCAGCCGACCAAATACGGTTTATGTCGTAATTAAGTTAGTCGTTGTCGAGCTAATCATATTACTTAACAAAATATGGTTAGGTCACAAGTTTTTAAGTCGCTGTAGCACGAAAAAATATGTTGCAACAAAAGATACCTAACTCCAATGGTATTGTTTAAACAAGGTAATTGTTCGAATCGATTAATGGAGGAAGTATTGCTGGTATATCGATTGTAAAAAATAACACTCAAGGTCGTTGAGAAACAGCTCGACATTTGCCAAGGTTGTCTCTGGAATTTGAACTTAGATCAGATAAAAAAAAAAGTATAAGTTATGAAATAATTATCTTTTTTTTTTTTTTTATTCTGGATAAGCTTGTGTTTGACTACAATCTCACTATGGTAAGTGATGATGTGGCCGAAGGTGGTAAGCACACAAAGCCTAGATGGGAACTGGCTCTCAAGTGCAGCTGTCGGAACACACCGATAGGTGTTTGGCGACAGATTTTCAACTTGAGGGTGGTAGCCAGCCAGTCGGGTACCACATAGTACCCTACCACCGTGCTATGGTTTCCTCACGATGACCTTCGCCGCGGTATTCGACGTCACTACCACTGAGCTATCATCGCCTTTTCTTCTTTTTTTTGGGGAAGATAAAAGGTGGAGGTCTGAGGCACCCATAGATACCCTTACGCGGACTCTTCGGCGAGCGCTTTGTGATGCAAATTAGACGACTGACCGCTGATGGGGCCCCAGTTGTGGCACGAACCTCGGCTCCGGGCGTCGTCGAGGGGGAAATCATTATCATGAATGAATGACAGAAATGCACAGCTGTGAAAGTCTGTCAACGGTTATTCTTTATTCCACCTTTTTGGCAGTGGAAATTAATTTTGTAATAAGAAAGAATGGTACCTATAAAGTGGTAACCATCGACTGGATTTTCAAACAAAAAACTACTAAAAACATCCCCTGACTTTAACAGATACCTGCAAAAATATTTATAACCTTAGGTTCCCTTTTAACAAAGCCCCATTCAATTCCATAATGATAAATCTAACAATAGTTACCTAATCTATCAACTATACTGGCAATGGTACCAATCTTGGTGGTCTCCTGGGCTGGCAGGCTGATGGCAAGGTCTTCAATCGGCGGTAGATCCTCTAGGCCAAGTTCTCCGTTCACTTTTAATGGCTCCGGTTTAGAGACTCTGTTACTACCTTCACATTCATCTCTGAAAAGATTGATTTTAGGATAAAGTATAGACTTATAGAGGTTGTTTTTTATTCAACCAGGCAGTCATGTCACCTGATGGTAAGTGACTTCCGTCGCCTATAGACATTAGCAAAACCAGGGGGATTGCCATTGTGTTTTCGACCTTTTTATAATGACTTCAAGGCAAATGGTTCTCTATTTAATTAAGGAATATATTGTTTACTAGCTGTCCCCCGCGGTTTCACCCGCGTTCATAAAAATATAGCCTATGACACTCGCAAATAACGTGGCTTTCTATTGGTAAAATCATTTTCAAAATCGGTTCTATATCCAGAGATTACCGCCTACAAACCTCACAAACTTTACCTCTTTATAATATTAGTATAGATAGTATAGATTACATTTTTTATGTTAGTAACCAAAAACAACCATATTATAACAAGAGAATATAAAAGGTTCAAATTAAAAACATAAAATAAAATTCATAATTTCTTTATTAGATTACAAGTACAGTAATTACAAGGGTTGGGACTCCCCTTTTAAGTTTCTTAAAAACCTGTCTTAGGAGAGACCCGCTCTTCCGTTTTTAGTGGGTGGCTTATCAACACCAAAAGTTTTGAGAATTAAATACACTAGTAAAGGATGATTTCTCTTGTAGCTTAAAACGGCCATATTTTATCTTCAAAATGAAGTGGTTCATACATACAAGTATGTGAAACAATACAATCTGCACTGTTGTAGTCACATATTCTGATTTAATTGTTTTAAGTATATAAATATCAATTTTATTGTTTGCATTTGTTAGTTATAAACATGATGTTTGTGAGGTCCATAAATAATTTAATTGTTTAATGCAACTTGTATTCACTATCTTTTTAATTGGAGGCAATATTTACATTTGATAAGAAATTTCTGCATAAATATTTCATCTTACTTTTAATGATAATGATACTGTATAATTTTAAATTTGACAAAGAATTATTTAAATACATTATTTTTACAATTTTTTTTACAAATTAAATTATATTAAAATTTGTTTTGTCATTTTTTATATTTGCAAGTCAAGAAGTCGTCAACAGAGTAAAATTTATTTTCATATAGCCATGCCTTGAGTCTACTTTGGAAGATATTCGTTGGTAAATCAATCAAATTAGTAGGCGTAAAATTTTTTTGAAAATGTTGCCATCCTTATTTTAAACGGAAGGACTAGTCTGTTGGAGTTTCTAGGATTTCTTGGAAATATATGTGCAGCTTTCGTGAAAAATTCGCAATTTTGTTTAACAAACATCGCCACTTTGAGAGTATACATACATGGCAATGGCAATATTTTTAGTTTTCTAAATAAAGGTTTACAAGATTCATAGTTTGGTATGCCACATCTGATACATTTTTTCTGACAAATAAAGACTCTATTTATATCTGTCGAATTACCCCAAAGTATAAGACCGTATCTCAGGACTGATGCCACATACCCGTGATATGCTAGTAGAGTTGTCTCTTATGTTGAAGTTTTACTAATTTATTTAAGACGTACACAAGTCTCTACTGATTTTACCGCACACTTTATTTACATGCGCCTTCCAATCTGCATATTCATCAATGATTAATCCCAAAAATGTTGTTTCATATGCTTTGATCTTAACACCATTATATTGTATATTTAAAGCTTTTGTTATACTACATTTATTATGAAATTGTATATCATACATACAATATACACTAGGCAATTAATCTGTGTGTATTATTTATGTGCCTATTATTAGTATATAATAGTGTATTATTGATGTATATTAATCAAATTAACAGAATGAAGTGTATTGCCAAATATATTTTCCTCAATTTACTTGACCTTGACATATTTGCAGTGACACTAAATAGTTGACAAAGAAAGTGGTGACTTTCCTTATTATGTTGAATCGCGAAAAAAAACTCATGTAGATTGCGGATAGCTGTCCTTCTCAATATTCAATAGGTTAAGAAAAGTTTTGATTATTAGACTGATATTTTTTGTAGGAAGTTTCCCAGAGAATTCGGTAATTTTATAACATAACAAAAGAACGGGCTAAGTGGCTTCTCTCGTATCGGAGGCCAAGACACATTTTGGGTCACTGAGTTGATGAGTGAGTAAAGTAAGTATACAAAATATGTAGTAAAATAGATTTATCTTATACCCACTTAGAATTTCTGAGGGAATTCTTATTTAAATGTAGTGTTACAAGATATTGATTTGAATAATACTCACCCACTAGAAATCTCTTCAACATCCTTCACAGAGTCCACTTCGCTATCACTGGAGTCACTCGAGGAGCTCGGAGGTATCAATATTTTCCTCAATTTACTTGACTTTGACATATTTGCAGAGACACTAAAGAAAATGGTAACTTTGCTTAGGAACAGTTTTGCTAGTAATATTATTCGACTGTTAGGTAAAGTTTCCCAAAAAATTTGGTACAATATACAGGATATTGATTTCAATGATACTCACCCACTAGAAATGTCTTCAACATCCTTTACAGAGTCCACTTCGCTATCACTGGAGTCACTCGAGGAGCTGGAGTCATCGCTGTCCACATCCCGGTACTCAGTGACCTCATATTCGACTACACCACTCTCAGAACTGTCTATAATCATATGCCTTGTGACGTCCACTTCGTCTCGGGCATTAGGCCTCGACAACGGTCCGTGAGCACATGCATTAATTATATTATTCTTCAATACCATTTCACTAAGCGGCGCGTCCGAATCATCGTTACCCGTATTATCGTTTGACCGCGTTTCTGTATCGTCTGAATCAGAGTCTGAACCACCGTATTCAGCGATCAGACTCAAAGACACGTTTTTGTTATTATTATCAAGGTTTTCCATTGTTCCGTCTAACTAGCGAGTAACACTACGAAAATATACTGAGGCCGTTGCCAAAACTAGCTAGCTATAAACACTTACTATTTAACTAGATTAAAGGAATGGGAGAAATAAAACGGGATTATTTTGAGACAAGAAAACAAAACTGGTGAAATGAAATGAAAACGAACGATTACTACCCACACAGCAAAATGACAATTGTATTGAAAGCTGTGCTGCCAGACCGCAAAAATCTAAATCACCCTACCGATTTCATCATAACAAAGTCCGTTGCTCGTAATGTTTATGTGCTATGCGTTTGAAAAAATCTTATTATAAATAACCTTGGACGAATAAACCACAAATAACCCATTTATTTAAGAAGGAATACCGCTACCATACCGCAACTATTTTATAAAAAGAATATGTAATACATGTTTCAAATATTTTATTTCGCTTTTGATTTTATATCACTATTTTTTGCTACACCCTAACAGGGTCATTGTGCTTAATTTTAATGATAGTTATAAGTTTACCTGTACTATTGTTATTTTTGTGTACATTGTGCAATATATAAATAATTCTCGAGAGAAAGAAATAGCTTGAAATAAATCGCTAAACGAGTAATATCACCATCCTAGTGACAAAAATGCTTCAAAAATGCAATGGTAGCAACACTAAAGTGAATTGACATTCTTTTCAGCAGACAAGATAGGTATTTTTTAAATAAGTAATATCACTCCTTTGATTATTATTAATGCTCTAAGTATCACTCGATCAGCAAGGCATTTTAATCAACTAAAATCATAATACAACATAATTTTACGCACACTAATCGTATAAATAAAAAAAAATATATATTCGTAATAAGCAAGAAACTCAAAAAAATAATTGGTGCGTATTTTACATTAAAAAATAATATTCGTATATTCAGATGATCAAGACTCATTTTTGATAGCAAGCTATACCTACCCAATTCATAGACAATACTCATATCTTCGAATCGATCGCCTAGTATCTTTGAGGCTGGTTTAATAATCAAAGCCTAGTATAGAAGAAGTGATTATGATTTTACGATCCTCTAAAAATCCTGACGTGGATTTGATATGACGAAATTTAATCCATTTTCACTGCATTTTACTATATAATATATTGTGCAATATAGCAAATGGTTTATATAATCTTTATATTATAAAACAAAGACGGGTAAGTTACACCATTTATAAGTGGAGAAAGGCTGAACAGATTTTGATCAAAATTTGGCAAACAGGTAGATCATAATATCTTGGAATAAAACAGGACACTTTTTATAGAAAAAAGATAACATCGGGAAGGCGGGTAAGCCGCGGGGGACAGCTAATATTAAATAAAACAATAGTACCTATCCCACATACGACTTTATCATTTTACATAACATTATCAGTATTTGTGTCAAGTAAGCTTGAATTTATGTTAGGTTTGCAGGTTCGCTTCTTTCTAGGCGGGTGCGGTAGCTTGTAGTGCACGGTGCGTACGTGTAGATTGAGACTAGTCGAAAATTTAAACTTTTTATCACATATCGTGCATTCGTATGGTGTTAATCCTGTGTGAACCTGCAATAAAAATAATATTTATTAAAAATAATCGTTTCCAAGACATGAAGACAATTCGAAAGTGTAACTGCGTTTTTATGGATGTAAGCTTCCATCACGCCCCGTTAAGTAGTTAGTAAGTTTTTCCATAGATGGCGCTGACATTTTTTATTATATAAAAGACTACAATATCATGACATTAGAGACGTTCCTCGAGCCAAAGGGGGCGTTAGGTATACCAAAAAGGTTTTGGTATAAGTTGGATCAAATCAGCTTATTTTTATTAAATGTCAAAACAACAGTTTATATGGAGTTTTGTGTGAAATACTTTTTTGTGACGTCATAAATATACACCATCAAAAGATCTACTCTTTGTCTTTATATTGGTAATTAAAAATCGTAAAATGGTTAAAGGAGATGTTTCAGATTTGTATGGAGTCTTGGACTGCACATTGTACACTTGACTAAAAGTAGTGGAAAAATAAACCAAACATGAGAAAAATACTTATTTTTAATAATTTTACGTTGTTTTCATGTACAAGGCGTGTTTCGACATTTTTAATGGCAATTTCATTGCATGTTTTTTTAATGGCAACCACTACTACATTTACGTCAATCTGTCAAACTGACATTAAATAAAACAAAGAGATTAAATTACTAGATAGATAAATTGATTGACTGAAAATAGGTACAATTGATTTATTGACTTATCCATACAACCACCCAGTTTTACTTTTATAATAAATACTATACTACCAAGTTACTGAATTAGAATCTTCAAATTATTGATTCTGAGAAGAAATTGCATGAAGTTATTATTATGTGAAAGTCGAATCTGTTTTGTACATCTTGCTGGGCACAAAGCTCGAATTCAAATACTCAAGAAACATTTTATTATTGATCAATCAAGAACTCAAGCGCATCAAAATACAAGCAAGTTATTCATGTTAAAAACAATGAATAATGCCAGCAAAAGTTGTGGCTTTCGAGTTTCGTGCTGTCTGTCACATCCAAGAATTATGTATTCTAAATGGATAGGTAACTTTGAATACCTACTTGAAGCAAATACCTATTAATTGCGAATACATAATTCTTGGTCACATCTTCCTAGAGAGAGATTTAAAAGATAATCGATAAAAAAATCAACTAAATAGATTTTTATAATCGAGTTAAAATAATCGATTAACTGAATTCTCTTTTTATTTTCACTATTGATTTTTTACTGCTATGCTGCGAGGAAAGATTAAACAATACATTTTTTACACTTACCAAAGCTGTTATTTCTTCACCCTTGATATTGATTTTTTCTGTATAATTAATGTTGATCAATATTACCTACTGACTGTTGATTAATACTGTCGATTACCTAATTAATGAAGTTACAACTAGGGATATTTCAGACGTTTGATGTGATATCTCAAGATAATAAAGAACAAATTATTATTAAATAAAATCGATTATGTTTAATTATCCACATCGATTACTTTTTAATCGTTTAAAATGCTCTAAGTTTAAAATACATAATAAAATAATCGATTATTTAATAATCATTATTTTATGTTGAATGTCTCATCCCTACAACAGCTACCCTTATTTTTTTTTAACAAGACCACGGAACTAGGTCTTGTTTGACCCTATTAAATAAATTAAAGGCGATGATAGCTCAGTGGTAAGTGACGTCGGATACCGCGGCGAAGGTCGTGGGTCGAATCCTTACAATGAGCTTGAGCTTTCGGTGAAGGAAAACATCGTGAGGAAACCACAGCACGGTGGTAGGGTACTTTGTAGTACTCGACTGGCTGGCTACCACCCTCAAGTTGAAAATCTGTCGCCAAGCACCTATCGGTGTGTTCCGGCAATTGCACTTGAGAGCCAGTTCGCCTTAATAAGGTGTACAACACATTAGCAATCCCCTGGTATTGCCAATGTCTATAGGCGACGGTTGTCACTTACCATCAGGTGACCCGCCTGCCTCGTTGTCACTTGTGACATAAAACAAAAAAAAAAAAATTCGATGATACGGGTGTTTTTGACGGGAACTTGTGAAGTGAACGTCACGTCAAAAAGAGTAAGATAATAACTACATTGGGACAACGTATTTGTTATCTTTCTCTTTTTCGCAATTGATAGGTATTTGCTTCAAGTAGGTATGGAGAGCTTCTATCCAGATGGTATACATAATTCTTGCGTTAAGCAATATGGCGGTCTAAGTTGCCCTGTGAAATATTTGGTAGTAATAAAAAATATTATTGTACAGCGTTTATCGATAAGAAAAATAAAATTAGATATTTTTTATCGGTTTGAATAATTATTTAGCTTATTTTTAATACGTGTACAATGTCCAGTCCAAAAATGAAACATCTCCTTTGACAGTGTTTGCTTTTTATGAGTATTTTTAGGTTTATATTAGGTTTTATCGAGTTTTATACACCGGTTAGTCCGAGTTTTTTTAAAATTGAATATAGGCAACATCTATATTGAGAACAGGGCAGGTAGATGATGAGTGTTACATATATTTTTTAATAAAGGCATCATTCTTATGTGCAACTTTTTGTTTTAAACATACCCTAGCATGCCTCTCGAGGTAACACTTGAGCTTGAACCCCCTCCCGCAGGTGCGGCAGCGGTGCGGGCTGGCGGCCGAGTGCACGGCGCCGTGACGCGCCAGTGCGTACTTGTCGTAGAACAAACGCGGACAAGACGCACATGCGACCGTAGGACGACCGTGCCGCAACGTGTGCAGTTGAAGCTTTGTAGAGTTCTATTGCGTGGAGATACTTTTTTTTAATTCTGGATAAGCTTATGTTTGACCACAATCTCACCATGGTAAGTGATGATTTGGCCGAAGGTGGTAATCACACAAAGCCTAGATGGCTACTTAACAATGTAAGGCGATGATAGACATCCTTTTGCTAGTGTTGTAGTGTATACATTAGACATATCGACAGCAGTACAACACTAGTGAAAGGATTCACACTTGCGCTGTAAGGGATTAGGAAAAAGAGAGGGGCGCGTCTTTGTGGATGGCATTATCTATTAGTCAAGACGCGTAGGAAACAGCAACGACGTTAAAAGGTAAATGGAAACCGGAAGAGCTAGGGAAATACTTAAAATAAAAACATTTTCATGATGCAAATAACAATAACTCTTTCTAATGATTCGTGTAAGGGCCAAGGACCATACATATAACACGGTCGTTATTTACATAGGTAATGACAATTTGTATAACGTTCACAGTCATGTCAGTTCACATTCAACATCGATACCGTGTACTCTTATACATTAACATTAAAATTAAGTCAAGTCAATAAATAGGATCCAATTAATGTCCTCTATTATTTCAAAACATTTATGGTCCTTCGAGCCGGATAAGTCAGACAAATCTTTAAGTTCAAAGCGATCAGTAAACGAAGGACAGTAGCTGGTCCCACTAATAGATAAAATCACTGTCGCATAAAAAGGAGAGAAAGATAGGATAGAGAAGAACCATACTTCGATTGTCCGATACAAATCGTTTCGCTACTCCTCTCGCGTCAGTAGAGTGAGAGAGATCATCATCATTTCAGCTGAAAGATGTCCACTGCTGGACATAGACCTCCCCCAAAGTTTTCCACATCGACCGATCCAGAGGTGCTCTCATCCAGTGGTTTCCCGCGACCCTCACTAGGTCGTTGGTCCACCTTGTGGGTGTCCTGCCCACGCTGCGTCTTCCGGTGCGTGGTCGCCACTCCAGAACCTTTCCACCCTATCAGCCATCGGTTCTTCGGGCTACTATTAGCTGCTAGGTACAATAGTATACAATGGAGGAAAAAAAAGAGTGCTGAATTTTTTGCCGGATTCTTCTTAGTTTAAGTATTCCGAACCGGTGGTAGAGTCAATTGTAACTTTCATAAGTGCCTTATCAGGGGTTTAACTGAATAAATGAGTTTAGATTTTACTGCTGCCCCGCCCACTGCCACTTCGGTCTACTAACCCGTTAGGCTATATCGGTGACTTTTGTTTGTCTACGGATCCCTTCATTTCGTATCCGATCTTGTAGCTTAACTACGAGTATGCTTGACGGGCCAGTTGGCGTAGTTGGTTAACACACTACCTTTCACGCCGCAGGTCGTGGGTTCGATTTCCACCCAGGACACATATTTGTGTGCATGAACATGTCTGTTTGTCCTGAGTCTGGGTGTAATTATATATTCAAGTATGTATTTACAAAAATAAGTAGTATATGTAGTATATCAGTCATCTGGTTTCCATATTACAAGCTCTGCTTAGTTTGGGATCAGATAGCCGTGTGTGAAAAAATTACCAAGTATAGCCCATAGCATAGTATAGTGAGAGATGTACCAACCTGGAAGCCCTTCCCGCAAGTGTCGCAGACGGCGGTGACGACAGGTCTGTACGAGTGTTTCTCCTTGGGGTGTTGTTTTCGTACGTGCCACCAGTGCTCCTTGCGGTTGTTCACTACTTCGCTACACTAAAACAAAATAATATTTAAAAAAATTATAGTAGTGACTTCGGATACCGCGGCGAAGGTTGTGGGTTCGAATCCTACAATGAGCTTGAGCTTCCGGTGAAGGAAAACATCGTGAGGAAACCATAGCACGATGGTAGGGTACTTTGTAGTACCCGGCTGGCTGGCTACCACCCTCAAGTTGAAAATCTGTCGCCAAGCGCATATTGGTGTGTTCCGGCAGCTGCACTTGAGAGCCAGTTCCCATATAGGCTTTGTGTGCTTACCTCCATCGACCACATCATCACTTACCATGGTGAGATTGCGGTCAATCACAAGCTTATCCAAAAGTATATATAAGTGTATAAAACATCTAAAAATACTCGAAAATAACGAATACTTTGTAAAATTTATTCTTTTGATGATATTAACAATTTAACGACAAAGAGTAGATCTTTTGACGGTGTATATTTATGACGTCACAAGTACATACTTGTTTCATACAAGACTCCATGTAAATACATTTAATTAAAAGAAGCTGATTTTATATGTCAGTCAACATCCCTATTAAGAGCAATTTAGATCTTCAATAGGAAGTTTAAAATACAGAAAGCGAGTTGTTTTCGAGATGTGTAAGTCTGCAACAATTTTTTTTAAATTCTGGATAAGCTTGTGTTTGACCACAATCTCACCATGGTAAGTGCTGATGTGGCCGAAGGTGGTAATCACACAAAGCCTAGATGGGAACTGGCTCCCAAGTGCAGCTGTCGGAACACACCAATATGCGCTTGGTGACAGATTTTCAACTTGAGGGTGTTAGCCAGTCGGATACTACAAAGTACCCTACCACTGTGCTATGGTTTCCTTCACCGAAAGCTCAAGCTGTTGTAGGATTCGAACCCACAACCTTCGCCGCGGTATCCGACGTCACTACCACTGAGCTATCATCGCCTTAAAAATAAATTTAAAGATAATACTCACATGTTCGCAGCTAGTGGGATACTTGTCATCTGGCAGTCGGTACATGGATCTCTTCTGCGAAGGTCGATGGTGTTCCGCCTTAGTGTGAGCGATCAGTTCGCGTAATGACTTCAAGTCCATACCACATTTACTGCAAGTCGTTTGAAGGCTTGGATCCTTTGGGGTTGTGTCGCTGTTCGATGAAAAAATTTGGGGAGGGTAGATTTTTAATCTTAAGTCGCGAATAGCTAAATGGTCAGGCCGGATTTGATGAAAACTTCAAAAATTCACAAAATGAATGAAAATATATTCTGTCTTTTTATTTATGCACCATCCGATAACAATGGCTAACACAGAACATAAGAGAACAAATTAGTCCAATTACTCACATTTGTGGGGGTAAAAAAAATGGGAAGGAAAGCGGGATTACTCCAATTACTTTTTCAACGTCAATATAGACTCCAGCAATAATAGTGGGCGTTACCATACATTACATTATTAGAATTGACAGGATTAATTTCTTATCCTTTTTTATGTTTTTTTTTGTTGATTGATAGAAAAAGATTAGGATTAGGATCGAATTAGTCTTTACTTACTAATTTTATACGAATTAGTGCTAGCATTTTAGGATTTGTAATTTCTTGTAACAAGGTATAAACATAAATTACAAACCACATATCAGATCTCTTCTTATGCTGAGAGGATGTCAGGAGATGAACCCTTCTTGCACCCTCCGAACTAAAGCTTATATTGCACTGGTCGCATCGGTAACTGTTATTGGGTTCTATTACCTGTGTACACAATATTAAAGTTCATTTTGCATTAGACTGTATTAGCCTTTCCTTAACTTATAAAACCTAGAATCAAATATCACCAAAAAAATATGGCCAAAGACAACTAAAATTAAATCTTAGTGACTAATGAATAATGTTGATATAAATAAAAAAATATAATATCAAAGGGACATTAATTACACACGGCCATCTGATCCCAGACTAAGACTATTGAAACCAAACAATTAATGATAAAAAGGAACATTTCCCAATAAACAATTTTTCAAATCGAATTGATAGTTCCTAAGATTATCGCGTTCAAACATACAAACTGGGTGTATAACTTTTCGTTTTCTTTTACACTAGCTGTCCCCCGCGGTTTCACCGGCGTTCCCGTGGGATGTTACGTTTTCCCGGGATAAAAATATAGCCTATGACACTCACAAATAACGTGGCTTTCTATTGGTAAAAGAAATTTCAAAATCGGTTCAGTAGATCCAGAGATTACCCCCTACAAACTTAACCTCTTTATAATATTAGTTAGTATAGATCACTAACAGTATTTACTGACCGGCAAGTCCCTATGCGCGGTTCCGGTGTGCAGCGCGAGTCCTTTACGAGTGAGGAAGGCGAGGCCGCAGTGCGCACATACGCATGCGTACGCGCACCGGGCTTCGTGCGCGTTGTTGTGCGCGTGTAGGCGGCGCGCGTGCGCACTCAGCGCCGACTCGTGCGCACTCGCGAACGTGCACCGCGCCGCTGTACACTTGTACATGTATCCCGAGTGCCAGCGGTGATGCTTCTTGGCTACACCACTGGGGAACGGAAACACACATACATACAATTTTGGAGTACCCGCAAACCCATATTTTTTTAATTACATAAATGTTTAACTCTATAATTACCTTATAATATTATTATTTTTATTCTGGATAAGCTTGCGTTTGACCACACTCTCACCATGGTAAGTGATGATGTGGCCGAAGGTAAGCACAAAGCCTAGATGGGAACTGGCTCTCAAGTGCAGCTGTCGGAACACACCAATAGGTGCTTGGCGACAGATTTTCATCTTGAGGGTGGTAGGCAGCGAGTTGGGTACTACAAAGTATCCTACCACCATGCTATGGTTTCCTCACGATGTTTTCCATCACCGGAAGCTCAAGCTCATTGTAGGATTCTAACCCACGACCTTTGCCGTGGTATCCAACGTCACTGCCACTAAATATACACCATCAGAACATCTACTCTTTGTTGTGACTGTCCCTACAAGAACAGGCCAACAAGATGGCTCCTAATAGTAGTAATATAATATTGAAATGAAATGTTTATTCATCCAAATAGGCCTTCACAGGCGCTTATGAATTGTCAGATTCTAATGACCCTATGACTCTAGTGCACGATTCGGAAGGTTGCTTTTGCTGAGAAGAGCCGGCAATAAACTCAACAATTACTCTTTTCAAAACAATCTTAGAATTATTACATAAATGTATGTCCTGCAAGAGCAAGCGCTACACCCAAGGCTTGTCGTCATTTAAATATTCGTTAATATGGTAGTACGCCTTCTGTATTAAAACATTCTTAACACGTTCCTTAAATGTATGTATAGGCAAATTTAATAGTGTAGGTGGTATCTTATTATAGAAGCGTGCACCCAGTCCTAAAAATGTGTCCTGCACTTTATGGAGTCTTATAAGCTGAGGTCACAAGTTTGTGCTTATTTCTAGTATTGATTGAGTGCATGTCACATTTTTTTACAAAATTACTAATATTTTGATGTACAAATAATATGTTTGCATAAATATACTGCGAAGCCACTGTGAGGATACTAATTTGTTTAAATTACCTACTCACACATTATTAAACACTTTATGACAGGTCTTGCAGTAGAATTTCTTAGCGTGTGCTCTATTTAGATGATACTTCGCTAGCACATCGGTTTTGAAGCGCAGCTTGCACACCGGACATTCAGCTTTACCGCGACTCTAAAAAGTACATATTTCAATGAGTTATTTTGTCACTTTAGGATGTTGGAATTTTGTTCAGAAACGATTTCATATATATGAATTTACTCATCATACATGCGTATGACCGTAATATGCTTGGTAAGGTGCACCTGTTTGTGTGTTCCGGCAATTGCACTTGAGAGCCAATTGCCTTTAAGATTTTATATTGTACTAGCCGTTCCGCGCGGTTTCACCCGCGTTCCCGTGGGATATTATCTTATCCCGGGATAAAATGTAGGCTATGTTCATCAGGGATAGTGTAGCTTTCCAACGGTGAAAGAATTTTTGAAATCGGTCCAGTAGTTTCGGAGCCTATTCAATGCAAACAAACAAACAAATCTTTCCTCTTTATAATATTAGTATAGATGTAATATAAATGTATGAGTTCTATATAATGTGAGAGCGCTGGTACCCATAACACAAGTTAAATCTTACTTTGGGTACCAGAGTTCAATCGAACACTTACCTACTCTTAAAAAAAAAAAGCGTTAATTTAAAAAAAAATGAATTGTGTTTGTAAGCTTAATATGTATGTCAAATAAAAGATAAAAAAAAAAAAAAAAAGTAATACAGTGTACAAATAGGCGAAGATAGTCACTTACCATCAGGTGAACCGCCTGCCTGGTAGTCATTTGTGGCACTAAAAAAAAGTTGCGAAGGGTATGATTCCACCATTATAATATCTTATACAGAACCACAAGACGCCGGGCCAATTTCCACCCCATATGTTGTTGATCAGGCTTTTTTTGCACAGGGCAGAGAGTCAAATTCAAATTCAAAATTAAAAAATCTATTTATTAAGTGAACTCATTATAAGTATTTTTAATCGTCACATGTTAATGCACGGTTCGAAAGGTTGCTTTTGCTGAGAAGAGCCGGCAATAAACTCAGCAATTACTCTTTTTTAAAAAGGACCTTAGTCTCATACAGTTTACCGCAGGAAAGCTGATGTACCTAGGGAAGACAGCAAACAAGAATAATACTTACAGGATCGTGATTACCGATGTGATTTCTATAGGAGTTGACGTGAGCGAATATCTTTGAGCATACTTCACACTCGTACATAGTCTCGCTGGTGAAATGGCGTTTCTGGGGTGTCCTGTCCCATTCTTTTATTTGGTCTTCTAACTGAAAAGTTTACAATTACTTGAATATTCTGCATAAAAATTCTGGCAAAATAAATCAACATAATATTTATGGGAACTTATTTAAATGGAATTTGATTAACTTACAGATAATCGCACAATAGTAAAATACTTCTGCATATCCACTTCGTCTGGTGTCAATCCATTAACACTTTTCCTTTTAGCTTTTTTATTCACTAATTCAGCAGAAATTTTGTCTTTCTAAAATTAAATGAATATGTAACAATGTTTTTCACTAGTTTTTGCAGTATCCCTCCCAACTTGAGGTATCTCATTCCTTCCCAGTATGATAATATATCATTATTAATCCATAGTAAGAACTGTTTATTTAGCAAGTTTCATCATCATTACGTGGTAAGTTTTATTCAACAACACTAAGACGAATTTCCAAATGCTATCTCATATTAACTTGGGGGTTTCGGAAAGTCTAGCAACAGCAATCATGAAACATCAATCTATCTTCTAAAATCTAATTTGTTCCCTCTCTTATGTGTAAATTTTAGTAATTAGTTGAAAATCTTACCTTTTTCTTAGACATCCTCTTAGGCTTTACATCATCCAAAAATTCATACCCATCATCAGACATTACAATATCATCAATTGAAGAGTTTTTATGAGCACTTGCATGTTCATGGTCACTAATGATAGATTCGATATTGATATCATCAACCTCAGAAAAATCATACTTATTATGTACCAATGAAATGGCTTCTTTACTATTATTTTCTGAAAAATATGCTATTGTTTCAGCTTCTTCATGTTTTAATTGTTCTTCTGCATCAATTTTTAAAGAAGCCACATGTATATTTAATTCTGTTTTATAATCATTACTCTGTATATTATTTCTAATATGGGAGAGATTGTCATCACAATCATATTTAAATTCATAATTATCCTGGAGTTTGCAACACCTTAACGTTGAGTTCAAATTTAACTGATTTCTGTTTTGATTCTTTATTAAGTTTTTTGTTATCTGGAATAAGGGTTGGATAATTGATAATACTTAGTTCAAAGAGTTAGGGCCTGTTTCACAATTCCTGGATGTCTTTTGATATGATAAAAATGGTGGTTAGACAGATCTCTGTAGAGTATGTCTCAAACTGCCATATACAGTTCCGTAAGTAATACGACAACTACAAAATCAGAAATATCTCGAAAATTGTGACCTTTTTACTGAGATGATTTTTGTACATTTGGTAGGTAACCCGCCCACCTATCTTGCTATTAAAATAAAAAAAATAATAAAAATAAAATCATTTATTTCGCAAGGCAATAGGTACACAAAAACACTAAATTTTATATGACAACAGTTAGGGACTCATCAGTTAAACAAATGATATAAGTGTTTGTTGAAACCTCTGGTATCCAAGATAAGAATTAACTTGAGTTATGAATACCAAAGCTCTCTCGCACAGGTTTGTACTCATTTACATGACAATAAATTATATTATAAAATCTTCAATTATCCTAACCATCCTTAATAGATTTAAGAATGTTTTCGGTCTCTGAGTAATTTTGTTTCAAAAGCCAAATGTTTAATTTATTTTTGCATTCATATTTGTTAAGTGAATATATAGAACATTATATTAAGTTTGTAGTACTACTCACCGATCACCCTGTATATTGTATGGATAACAGTTACCCAGCAATTTGAAACAGGCCTTTAGTCTGATTGTATCATAAACTAAGTACTTACAAAAGTTCTTGGCGAAAATAACCTGATCCCTACCTTATCTACTTTACCTTAAGATTAGTTTTGAGCTTAAAACTATGCCTAAAAATATTTCATTTCAAAAGTAAGTTAGGTACTTGCCTGCCCATTCTCTGCAAATATATCAAGCAATGTTGCCTGAGCAATCATACTCTTCTCAATAAGTCTGTAACATTTCATTAGACTAGCTGCACACTCATAGCAAACAAACTGCGGTAAGCCCTCTATGTTGTAGTTATCCTAAAAATAATATAAAGTTAGCATTGTTACTAAAAATAATTTTCCATTACAGATTAAAAGTGGTTCGGATTGTATGCTTTCTTTTGTCGGTTTCGTAACGATTAGGTTTTTGACGTGGGAGGGGTGTTAACCATATTAGGAGAGTTAAAAGCCTATAGACTCCGCTGGCTCGGACACGTCGAAAGGATGAGTGAGGATCGAGGGGTGAAGAGAGCGTATCTGGGGCGGCCGACTGGCCGAAGGCCTGTTGGACGTCCTAGGTATCGCTGGGTGGATAGAGTTCAGCAGGACCTGCGCGAGCTATCAGTTGACGACAGTTGGCGAGAGCTCGCGCAGGACAGGGAAAAGTGGCGCTCTCTTGTGTCGGAGGCCAAGACTCACTTCTGGTCACTGAGCCATCGGAGTAAGTAAGTAAGTAAGTTTAAAAGTGGATGTTGAAATGTTGACGACTAAAGAAAAAGGGAAAACCACATACCCATTTGTCAATGCATGAGGACTGCCAATTCAGATATAATCACAAAAGTATTTGTGTATTACTTTTTGCTGACTTTTTCAATTTGTTAATACAAAGTACCATATCTATTAGAGTGTGTTCATAAAAGGTGTTAAGCTCCTAACATTTATCTTGGGGCTGGTATATAGGATGGGTGGGACACAAAACTACCAAACTACAAAATAAAATATTACTCCAGGAATCAATGCATATTATTAAAGTTGTGGATGATATATTTATAAAAAATCTTGACATACAGACGGACGGATGGCCAAAAAAGTTATCCTATAAAGGAATATACGGAACCATTCTTTCCTTTTGAGAATAGTTGCACTTGAGAACCAGTTGCTTTCAAGGTATTGTAAATGTTTACAAAACATAGGCAGTTCCCCTGGTATCACTAATGTCTATAGACGAAGTTACTATCAGTCTTTAGAATTTGTGAGTTCTGACATTTATTGCTTACATTAAATCCAGCTACAGACTCCATGGCTGTCCTCAAGTAACCGTCTTTGAGGCTGTACATCTTGAGATCAGTGGCAAGGCATATCCTGCATACTTCTATGTGAGATGCTTCAAAGTTAGAGTTTGGCTGCAATAGTTTGAAATTATATTTAGAATTTTTTTCCAACCAATTTGTTTTCTCAAATTTTATAGAGCATTAGAAATCATTACTTTCTACTCAAACATGTGGATGGAAGGATGTTCTTCCAACGGTTATACTTACAGGTAAAGCAACCACGGGAAAAGCATCATCCTTAATTCTAGTTCGGCAGCTATCATGGTTGATCTGGTCGAACCTGAAGTGTGCGCTGCAGACGCGAGTGTGATTCGGGGGCTCCCAATCAGGGCGGCCTATAGCTCGTAGCCATTTCAATCTAAGCTCTAGATTTGAAGGAAACCTGACGGATATATGCACTTAATTGTTATTCGTGATTTTGTGTGTAATTTCAGTACGAAACAAACAGGTTTTATTTCAATTTCGAATATGTTGCGGGAAAAACACTTGGAAATACTTACGCGTGAAAAGATACAACTGAATTTGGATCTTTCTTTTTATTATTGCTATTATTGTGACATCCTTTTACACAGCAATAAGAAACCATTGTTACTTTATAAAATTATTTGGAAGTAAATACTAAAAAGAAAATCAATTGGAAGGAAAATACAAACTTTTGTTTACTTTTTCAGAGTGCGTTCCGATTAATAATAAATACCAAGTCCTCGTAGGTATAAAAAGTAACGGAACTCAAATATACGTAATGTTTGAGTTCCGATACTTCCGATTCAGACATTACGCTTTTTTATTTTATTATAAACATTAGACTTTTGAGACTATCAAGCATGGGCTCATTGTTTAAAATAAAACCTCTATATTCATTGCACAATAAATAAAATGTTTTGCAGCATTAAATCGATGCATTGCATTGTTTGTATTGTATTGTGTATGTAAAGCCCAGATAACTATATACTAGTCGGAGAAGTTAGCGGAAACGTCAATGTCAATAATAATATCTGCCAAATTAACGTCAAATATCGACTAACATAACAATGATCGATTTTATAACGATATAATGCCATAGTCGATATTTGTCGCAATCAAACAGTAAAATATAAAAAATCATGGTGAAAGGGAACCAACTGAGACGGGCGATACAAGTGAAAGCTAGATAAAGGAGTCAATATCTCCCCAAAACTCTATCAAGTTATATACCGGGAGGCGAGCGACCAAAAAATGCAAGCATTTTGCAGTATAAGTTTATTTGATTTTAATAAAATTCCAATAACGATAATCTTCCAATACACAGGATTTATACATAATTATAATACGCTCCATTGACTTCATCCTTCAAATGGAAGGGCTGGTAATAATTTGCCTTCACAGGATCCAAATCCAATTCTATTGCCATCATTGTCCATGCAGTAACCCCGTAATATAACAGTATCACCATCTTGAATGAATTTTCGCTCTTCACCAGTTAGCAGACGTATTGGCTTGGTACCTTTCCATGCCAGTTCTAGCATACTCCCAAAAGAATCTGGTACCTGAAATACAGTAGGTAATTAAAACATTAGTATATTCTATTCGGTATATGTAACACGGATCTAACTAAATACTGTTTTTTTTATCCTATTTATTATATACCAAACACCTCACGAATTTCTATTTAATAGTTAAGACAAAACACATACCTTTCCACTGATGGTTCCTGAACCGAGTAGGTCTCCAGGCCGAAGGTTACAGCCGGTGACAGTCTGCTGAGCTAGCTGCTGCTTCACTGTCCAGTACATGTAGCGGAAGTTAGATCGGCATACTGTAGATACTACAGGGGACTTTTCAGCTGAAATTGATATAAACAACAAAATTATTATTTGTAGTGATTTTAGTAATTTTTCCAAACAACTAAGGTGTTTTGTTTTATTCTAGTATTTTTACCTAGCGTGATCAGGATAATACACTATCTATCTATATGAGGTGGAATACTTACTCTTGATATCAACTTCCAACTTTATATCAAAGTTGAACTTATCATCGTGCTGTAAGTACGGGAAAGGTGGGGGGTCCTGAGGGTAGTTGTCCACGATATAAGGTCTCAGAGCTTCCACCGTAACTATCCATGGTGATATGGTTGTGCCGAGATTCTTTGCTGTGAACGGACCAAGTGGTATGTACTCCCATTTTTGGATGTCTCTCGCTGTAAATGAAATAACGCAAATTAATCTTTATTTTTACATTTCATACCAATTGAGATTCAATTATAGTCTTTGTTATTCAATGCCGCAATAAGAATTAAAAGGTAATTTTACCACTCCAGTCATTCATAAGCACGAGCCCAAAAATGCGGTCATCCGCTTGCCTTGCCGTAACTCTTTCTCCGAGTGTTGTGGGGGGACCTCCAACGAATGCTGCCATTTCCAGCTCGAAGTCCATGAGTCTACACGGGCCGAAGTGGGGATCTGCACCTATGAGATATATTATTATAAATCAAAATTCTCATGTAAAGAGATGGTTCATAGAATATGTTTAATGGCAGAAATATAACTACTGGATCGCGGCATAAGTATAGATGCAAAGGGTTTTGAATTGTCTATCATTGACCTACCCTCAACAGGCAAAGTCTGGCCATAAGGTCTTGTAATTGGAGTGCCAGAAATAACTATAGAGCTGGAGCGTCCATGATAACCGACTGGCAAATGTTTCCTGAAAACATTAATAACAATCAGTATTTTGGAAGTTACTAAGGCTGAGGAATAATTATATGGAGGAGCGAGGTATTAGACTCCTCCATTGAAAAGGGAAGATCTTCCGCCAGGCTAGGTCATCGTGCCTGGGGACCGCGGTCCAACTGTTGATGTTGGAATCTTGTATATATGCAGATCGCATGGAAAACTTCGTAAGCGCGATGTAGGTTATTGAAGCGCCATCTATCTAGGAGTCGTGCGAACTATATCTATGTGTAGATAGATGTCGCTACAATTAGAATTTATACCATTGCATCATTATAAGAGCTGGGTCCTTACCAATTTGGTAAGAGCGCATTATCTTTGTCTCTGAACATAATTCCAACGTTAGTAGCATGATGTAAAGAAGAGTAGAAATCCGTGTAGTCGCCAATATCAGCCGGGACGTGCATTTTAGCGTCACATTGCTTGACAAAAGCCCTGTTGAATTAAAATATTAATTAAGAGTGAGGATCTCTACAACTTTTAATTGTAATTTATGAATATTGAGTAAATTCAAAAATATTACTTTTGTCTGAGATCACTATCATTTTGTAGAGTAGTATTAGAAACGTCTAAAAGACTTTGAAGTGTTGTTCTGGCTTCAATCCAATGGGGTTTCGTTAGACCCATGAAAACATTAAGTTTTTCCTCCTGCATCAAGAAATGTATTCAATATGTAATTTAATGTATAATACACAGTTATGTATTTGCTGCATTAAAAGGTCTAATAATAATAAAGTAGATAATCAGGTTCACATAAAAAGACTGAATTATAAATATCTAATTATCATATCAAGTTCATTATAAATGAATAGATATGTACCTTAAACACATGCTGTTTGTCTTTTAGTAGCGGTCCATTAAATAAATGTGATATTGTGTTTAAATCTAGTATCCATTCTCCGATAGCCACTCCAATGTGTTTTTGATCCTAGAATAATTAAAAAAATTTGAATTATAACTTATTAACAACTTCCGTCAGTTCAATTAGTAACGTAACAAAGGTGTATGTAAATGTCGTACAAAACTGAAATATGCGAATTATGCCAGAAAAATTGGGGATGAGTTTGGCGGACTATAACATTCAAAAGTACCAATTACTTAATTCTTTTAGTCGAGTTCGACGTTAAGAATGTGGAGCAAAGTTGAAAAAAAATCTCCTAACATATTACAACGAACAACTATTTATTTGCTAAATAGGTACTTATTATACATAATAACACTGACACACACCCACGTAATGAAATTAAATAAACAAAATAACATAGTGATAATTAAGAAGTTAAGGAGAGAACAAACAATGATTTAAATTACCTACATTATACTATTCAGTTAAACAAGTAGAAAATTTTATTTTGTATTACTAATTACCTACTTATGTATGAAGATTAGAAATTCAATGTACCTAAGTTAGAAACTAAATTTTTAAAGAACATTAAGTTTTACTTACATTTTTAGTTGAAGTAAAGACACCGTACGGCAGATTTTCTATGGGAAAATCCGTGTTTGGAGAACATTCTATAAAAGATTTCATTTTGATACGTGTTTACGGGTCGAATTCCACTAGGAATGTGTTCATTTATGCTTTACCTACTTCTATAGTTGTTATGGAAATTGAACCGAACGAGCCGGTTTAATGCCGGCAACTTTAAATAAATGGTATAGATATTACTTTAGAAGTTACTCTTGCTTGAACTACGACAGGTTTCTGTATAATGTCAAGGTCAATGTAGGTCTTTTACACGTCTTATTATAGCGCTCGTTATCTTTTGAGAAAGTTATCTAACTGTATGCAATCACTTATGTAGTATTTAGGACGTGTGATGTTTCATACCTATCTACCTAGTAGGAAAAAAATAGACGCCATTTGCAAATAGATGTTAATTTTTTGGCATCAAAAGATTTATTATGGTGTAGTTGACATTAAAGTTATGCCTAGAGGTATCTACGCCAGTACCTTCATATATAACTTAGACGTCATATTATCGTCTAACTAAAGGCACTGTTGGGTAATCTCGAAAATTAAAGCGTAGGTGTGATAGGGTTTTTTTTAGACTAGAGCGACAGACGGCACAATAAGTAACATTAGGTTTAAATTAGATTTTAAAATCAAGTAACTCATCAATATTACTTTATTACAACATAAAAATAGATACAGTCTATATTTACACATCAAAATCGACCCTATTAATTATCGGCGAGTGGTTCAAGTCCCCGCGAGCAGCCGCCTTCATCTGAGGGGCCTGTTCTGGACTGTCGGCAGAGTCCGCGACTGCCTGGAAAGAGGTTACTACTACAGATATATGTACTAGTTTTCCGCCCCGCGGTTTCACCCGCGTTCCTGAAGGATCTTATATTTTCCCGAGATAAAAAGTATCCTGTTTTATTCCAGGATATGATCTCCCTGTGTGCTAAGTCAAAAACCGTTCAGCCGTTTTTGAGTGATTGAGCAACAAACATCCAGACTTACAAACATTCACAGTTATTATATTAGTAGGATAGTATTAAACACTAACTGGCCTATAAGTGTGGAGATTATAGGTTTTGAATCATAGATAAACATATGCTATTTAAATTAAATGCTTTATTTCATTATGTGTTCAACACTGCACTTAGAGTACACAGACATACCAA
Organism: Ochropacha duplaris; assembly: GCA_951361185.1. Classification (NCBI taxonomy): domain Eukaryota; kingdom Metazoa; phylum Arthropoda; class Insecta; order Lepidoptera; family Drepanidae; genus Ochropacha; species Ochropacha duplaris. The sequence goes on along the minus strand of OX592704.1, from coordinate 2,247,160 downwards.
GTTTTACTTGAGAAGTAAGTACTTAATTCTTCTAAAATACTTTCTATGGCTATACTAAATTCTGCATCATATAAAGATACAAAATTACACAAAATAAACTACATAATTTTATACCACAAGTCACAATCAGGCAGGTGGGTTACCTAATGGTAAGTAACTACAAAATGCTGCCTCCTCACGATGCCAATTCCTTCACCTAAAGCTCAAGCTCATTGTAGGATTCGAACCCACGACCTTCGCCACGGTATCTGACGTCACTGCCACTGAGCTAATCGCTTTAAATGATTCCATTATGTGAATCTTAGATAGATACATACATTTACATATAAACAACACCTATATAGATATTCTTAGTTCTAAATACACTTACTGTAAACATAATTATGAATAGTAGAATAAATAACATACGTGGACATATAGATGTATTGCAGGCACTTGTATTGTTTAAGTTTTCTTGTCCGGTAAGTAGATACGACACCGATGGAGAGATAGATGACTACCGTAAAAGTGTCACCATTTTCGAGATATTTCTGATTTTTATATACATATTGATTTTTCAATTTCTGATGTTAAAAGTATCTCGAAAATGGTGACACTTTTACTGTGGTAATTTTTGTATATATTAGTAGATGACCCGCCCACCTATCCCCTTAAGCTTGTCATACTATTCACCTGACGGACACCATGTATAGTTTGTGACCTTTATTTTTAAATTAGATTATTCATAAGTTTAGAAATTTTAATAACAAATTATAAACACGTTACACGTGTTATAAGATTAGTTTGAATGTTATTAATTACATTTACTGCGTCAGGAAAAGATTTGTGTATTTTCATGTGATTTGTTTTTCTGTTTACAATACATATTTTATTCTATCTGTATTGCGTGAGCAATAGGTACTTAAGTTACGGCGGCCATGACGCTAAGAGTATGGCAATAGACATCAAACATTTAAAATTCAAAAAAATTACTCACATAATTTCACAAATAAATATTTCTAATATTATAGTGACTTTTATATGTAAAATCTACTATGTATACGAATAAATAATGACCATTACAATAATACGAGTTAAGAGTTAAGAGAGTTATTAAGAGTTAATACGTTAAGATAATTTGTACGTGTTTTACTAATCAACTTTTATCACAATGTATGTAACCGATTTATTTTGCGTAGCAATTGACGAGCTTTTGTGATTAGAATAAAAAATGTATGGTCAAATTTCGACCAGTGGCCGAACACTAGTAATAATAAATTAATGCACAAAAAATCACTGTTATGAACCCTACATTACAGAACAAACTACATAAATTATTTCTTCAAGGAAATGATTCTACATACGAGACTTTTACATAGGTACCTACATACTTACATCTACATATTTATTGATTTAGGTTAATTGATATTAATAACATGGACCTTAATTCATACATCTCAGTGGTTACTATACAAATACAATTTTTCTGTTTTTTTATACCAGTGAAAACCATTAAGGCGGGTCACCTGATGGTAAGTGACTACCGTCGCCTATAGACATTACCAGAGTGATTGCCAACCAGTCGAGTAGTAGAAGCTACCCTACCACCTTGCTATGGCTTCATCACGATATTTCCTTCACCAACCACTGAGCCATCAAAATCAATTCAATAGAACAATCAACTAAATTCTTGCTCAATCAAACTACAACCAACATCTAGAAACGAACTTCAACAACACTACCATAAGATATAAACATTCTTATCTACACAAAGTTGCGTCGATCTGCTGTAACGTTGGAAGGGCTAGCTTGAGCTTCCTCCTGTAAGCTGGGTCAGCTGCGAGAGGGTTGCGCTCCAGGTAAATAGTGGCGAGTTTCTTGTTATGCTGTAAGTATTCTACAGACGACCAATCTGTGATTTGGTTATCGTTCAACTGGAAAGATATTTTGTAAGTTAGTTCTTAAAAAGTACACAGGATTTAACACTTTCAATGCCTAGCTTTAAGCCTTATAATCCCAAGTGCTACTCGACGCATTTTTAAGTCGTTGGCATAATTTGTAGGGGTGGGAAATTGAACTTGCTGTAATATTACGAGAAAGAAAGAAAAAGAAAAATTCTTGTAAAAATCACTTCTTTCTTTTTCGTGATTTCACACAGAAAAATCATCCTGTAGATGACACGAAACGGATTTAGCTTGTACAAAAGAAGGAAAGATACTTAATTGTGAAATAAGATTCTAAACAATGGAAATTGTTACCTAAATATTCTAAATCATAGTCCAAAAAAAAACATCTTAATTTTCTCTCCTCTATTTGCCATAAGTCAATAAGGTGTTTCCATCTCAATTTGAGACCTGTCATGATACATAACAATCTAAATAATGAAATGAAAATAGAGTAAACTTACCCACAATTCTTCTAAATCGCTCATATGACCAACATTTTCGATGGCAGTAATCCTATTCTGTGCTAGGTCCAAGGTCTGCAGTTTCACCTGATTATTCAAGTTCTCTATACTTGTTATGCCATTCTCAGATATGTACAACTGGTCCAAATTGGTCTGGTTTTCGAGGTTTTCGATTTTTGTCAGACGGTTACTCTGTAGAACCAACACTTCGAGATTTGTGAGATCATCTAAATTCTGTATTTTATTTATTTTGTTTTTGCCTAGATATAATTGTTTGAGTGTTGTTAAACCTTCTAGGTTTTTGATTTCCTGAAAAATAATAGTTTTTTTTAGGCATGTGATAGACATACAATACAACCGGATGGCTCGAAGAGATACTCGGCTCAACCAACACTACTTTAGTATTATTACAATATCTTACTCTGATGCGATTGTCACCCAACTCCAGAAGGTCTAATTTTGGAAAATGATTAACATTCTTTATTTCTGAGATCTTATTGGAGCTCAGGAATAGTTTCTTCACGTTCAGCAGTTTCTCCAAACCGGTGATCTCTTTGATTCTGTTGAACGATAGATCTAAGACTCTGCAAGTAAAGAACAAAAGCATAAAGATATGTTGATTTTGATATGGATGTTGCTTGTGAGAGCTGGTCTGTTTTTTTTTTGGGAGGACAAAAAGGTGGAGGCCTGAGAGGCCATAGACTGAGGGGCCTTAAGCGGACTGTTCAGCGAGCGCATAGGGGTATCAACTGGAATGCAAAACTTTAGAGGACTGACCGCTGAGGGCGCCCCAGTCGGGTAGTCCGTCTGTGTGACTGCTATTTACTTATAAAATTTGATTGAGTTAACTTTTTATTGAGCTACTCTATTGTTGTCATAGACTAATATAAATATTATATCATTAATCTAAGCTTGATATAAAAACAGTAATTGCAATGCAACCTTTCCAAAAATGCATTAGTCAAACTATATTTTCTGATTTTGAAACAAATACTTACTCTAAGTTGACAAGGTTACCCAAATTCTCTATAACTACAATCTGATTGTCATAGAGCTCCAGTTCTACTAAAGTGCTCAATGTGTCCAAACCTTCTATCTTCTTTATGAGATTCCATCTCAGGTACAACCTACAACCACAAAGAAACATCACATTTAATTATTTAAAAAAATATGTGCTATAGAGGTGTGAGATGTTATATAGAGGTACCAACAGACCCTGATTGAATAAGGTTAAAACACAAGCAAAAGATTAAAACACATGCAAGAAAAATATAATTTGTCTTATTTGCAAAATAATTCTTGGCACTACCAGTTCACTATAACTTTAGTAAACAGCTTATAAAAAGAATTAACAACATTTTCAGTCCCATTTAACCTACACATAAAAATATAATAGGTGTTAGGACTTGAAATTTAAGTAATTAACAAATTTGAATTTTATTTTTTTAATTTAATCTGTGATAGATTAAACTTAAACTATTAGCATGCATGGGTTAGTCATCACAAAACACATCACATCAATGAGAATGTGAACTAAATCTCATAGAAAATTATGTGAGAAGTATTTGTTTGTTATCCCCTTCTACATAAGTAGGTAAAAAAAAACAAGAATCTTGATTCAAGTTAACCTGTCAGTTCTTTCGTGGGACAATCGGGGTTTCAGAGACCGCACCTCTTGGTTCTCAAATGGGACAATCGGGACGATGACATTTACTTGAAAATTGGGCGCAAATTATGAAATTTTGAAAACTGTGCGCGAGTTGTTTTACAGGTTAATGTCGCGATTCAGAAGAGACAAGACAGATTATTAAAAACTAGATGAAATGTGGGTCAATTACCTTTCTAAATGTTTCAAATGCTCAAGATTCTCGATCTTCCCAATTCTACCATGGTTCAAGTCCAGTTCCTTGGTATTCTCGTTCACGACTATGATCTCCTGGGTATCTTCTTCTTGTGAAGGTGGAGGAGTCACTGGTGGCGGTGGCGATCCATCGTGTGCCTGTTTTGTATCCTGAACTTTTACCTGAGGTACGTCCCCGTTTGGTGCTTCATCACCTTCTTTATTGGCTGTTGGAGTTTCTTTGTTATCTGAGTAATAATAATATTATTACATAGGTGACAATAAAATCATAGCATTAGAAATAGAAACGATTCAATACAACGCCGGCTAAATAACTTACCTGCCATTATATTTCTTTTCTATTCGACAAAGATATCACTTTTATCTTTAGGTATACGGTTCTGTTATTATTCTAATGGAGTTGTTCTTGTCTTGAACAAAGAGGATAAAATCACAAAGAGGATAAATAAAATGGTCTTGAATCTCGAAAAATATTTTCGTTTCACTTTGACTCACACATTTTTTTTTTTTTAACAATTTTTAGTCATGACCATAGATACAAAGTCTTTCAGTCGGATATATTTTCTTCAGTTTTAATTTGTTCTTTTATGTCATAGTCACATTCTCATATTCTCTGTAATGTCTAGTCCTCGTCCGTACATGTCCAGTCAGGTTTTAGTGAAATTGGCGGCTGTTCCACTAAAACATTCACGGACATTTCACTTCACTTCACTTGTGCACTTAGATCTTTGGCTTAGTACTCAAAGACTTAGATTGATAATTATTGGACAAAACACCACCGATATTATTCAATTAAACTCAAAATACACCAATAAAATGAAAATAAAACGAAAATGCAACGTCACTTCGCAAGTTCCCGCCAAAAAGTCCACTCACACTATTCACATTTCCTGTTACCAACTGTACACTCTCGTGGTAGCTAAGACATTGAAAAAATGTAGCTAAATATAGCTGGGCCCGTGGGGGTCAGGAGCCCATCGTTTGTTTCGGGATATTTCAAAGCGCCTGGTTGACGCTACCCGTGACCAGAGGGCTGGCGAATACCTTGGCTAGCGAATAAGCATTGCCATACAGCGTGGCAATGCCGCCAGCATTCTGGGCACGCTACCAACTGGCAGCGATTTTGACCAGCTGTCTCTTTTTTAATTAGTTATACTTATATATATATATTTTTTTTAATACTTAATCATTTATTTGTATATATTATAGCTTAGTTAGTATTCATATATAATTATAAATTTTATTTATTATGTTAGATATTAAAGTATAATTCTTGAATAAAGCTAAATTGAATATTATACGTTTTAAAAGTAGTAGAAGTTGTACCAAGCTTACATATATAAAATAAAAATAGCTGTACATTATACCTCTTTATTTGGCGCTGCTGGTTTTGAGGCTATGTACCACCTCCATGTGGATGGCCAAAGGAAATGTGGTCAGATAACGCAACTACATTCCGTGGGGCAGACAAAGAACTTCAACAAGCCGTTCTTGCAATTGACAAAGACGAGCTGCTGAAGTTCGGCAGCACCAGAATCATGTCTTGGAAGTTCATTCCAACATGTGCCCCTCACATAGGAGGATGTTGGAAGCGCCTCGTGCGCTCAGTAAAGACTGCTCTAAAGGTGACAATCAAGGACAGAGCACCCTCTGACGAAACATTAGCTACCCTGCTAACTGAGGTGGAACAAGTTATTAATACACGTCCTTTGACGTACGTGCCTATCGACCATGCAGATGATCTTCCACTCACGCCTAATGACTTTCTACAGGCCAAAGCTGACTTTGGAGACTATCCTTCTGGATCCTTTGACAATGGAGATCTTCTTCGGTGAAGCTGGCGTGAAGCGCAAAGGCTAGCAGACCTGGTATGGAAACGCTGGGTAAAGGAGTATCTGCCGACTCTTACTCGACGAAGCAAGTGGTTCAACCCTGTCTCAACTACTCTCGCTGAAATATACATAGGTAAAAAAACTTTTATATTAGAATCTTCAAAGTTTCTCTCTGGAGGTAATACTAAAGGTTAACCAATCAAAATTAAGTAACATTGTTCTTTAATAAACGAGGTGCTTTAATACTATAGGTATAATATCTTTAAATATAATAGAAACTTTATCCATTATTTTAATAAAGTCTGTGGTATTTCTTCAACGCAATATAATTATATTAAAAAACTTCTCAATAACAATCTTATATTTTTTAATGCAAGGATCAATCCAACCCAACGGGTCAAAAAGATGATTCCTGTGATGTCCTGTAATTGAAGAAGCACTAGGTGTATAAACGCTATTGTAATTATTGTTTTTAATGTGAGGTGTGTTCTTTGTTGGATATCCAAAATAAATAAATACCTATTTGAAGCAAATACCCAAAGTATATAATCACTCAAATACCTATCAATTGCGATAAAGAGAAAGTTAACAACTACGTTTTGAGACAATCTCTCTTTCTTTCATTAAGGGTAAGTAGGGTTAGAAAGAGAGATTGTCCCAACGTAGTTGTTATCTTTCTCTTTTTCGCAATTGATAGGTATTTCCTTCAATAGGTATTTTGAGTTACCCATCCATTTAGAATATATCATTCTTGATATAATTCTTGGTCATTATCACAGATTACTGATATGTAGCTGGTCATTATGTAAAAGTGTTTTTTTCAAGGCAAAGGGTTTTAGTGCTTACGTAACCTAGCGTAATTATTTTTTTTAAATTAGTCGAGTCTTAAGAGTTCGTGTACCTTTAAGTATATAACTATCCGAAATTCTACTACCAGCTACTACGAATAAATATTCGTAGACCGGCTACGATCACCATCAAGAACGTAGTGATTATATCCTCTTTGACCATCAACTCAAAGAAGTAGAAATAAATAGTGTAGCCTGGATTATTCGTCTAAGGTGTAGCCACAGCAAAATAAAAAATAAAGACGTAAGTTTAAACCTCGGAACGTTTAAACAATAACGAGGTTGTAAAGGCTTTAATTCTACTTTACCTTTGCCTTACCTAGAAAAGATAAATTAAGAGAAAACAAAAACAATCCGCTTTTGGTTGGCTATATATATCAGTGATCGGGACTTTTTTGCGGGAACTTGCAGAGTGACATTGCGTTTTCGTTTTATTTTCATTAAATTCGTGTATTTTGAGTTTTATTGAATAATATCGGTGGTGTTTTGTCCAATAATGATCAATCTAAGTGCACAAGTGAAGTGAAATTAAATAATGACTTTCCAGGTTGTCCCAAAAAGTCCGTGAATGTTTTAGTGGAACGACCGCCAATTTCACTAAAGCCTGACTGGACATGTACGGACGAGGACTAGACATTACAGTGAATTTGAGAATGAGACTATAACATAAAAGGAGAAGAAGAAATTAAAACTGAAGAAAATGTATGCGATTGAAAGGTTTTGTATTGGCTAACAATTATTTTTAAAAAATATTAAAGGGAGTGACCAATAGACCAAGACCATTTCAAATACCTTGACATTGGCAGAAATATCTTAAAAGGATGATTGCCAGCAACGAAAAAAAAAAAAAACATCAGTAACTTTGAACAGTAATCTGTGGTTGGCAGTTTTGGCGCTATTTATTTGTTGGCCTCACAGTTTTTCTTCAATCAAGTTTCTATAAAACTTTTTTTATCTAGATCGGTAGGTAGTGGTTGGTTATATGCTTTGCAAAAATAAATAATGGAGGAAACTGACGAACTAGCACAGTTGGAAGAATTATTGTGTGCTGATCTCAATGACGATGTAAATGAAACCAAAAAGGATACTGCTCTAAGCTCGTTTCGTGAAGTGGATATTTTTCATGCAAGCAGCAATACAAACACAGTGAACGAAGATAATCCTGATGAAAATGCATTGACTAAGATTTCTGCTATTCACAGCGGAGATACGGACTCCTCAGATGATGAGGAACGTCGAAATTACACTGAACGAAAGTACAACGACTATGGATCTCATGTAAAGAAATTATTGGATAACAAAGAACATGAACAGCAAGATAAGAGACTTGAATTTGAATCCAGATTACGGCAAACAAATATCGACATAAAAGTCGAGCGAAACAAGCCTTTGCTGAAGAAAAATGAGATATCTCCAGAAACTCAAAACAAATATTTATTCTGTGCACCAGAAACCAAAGGGAAGACTTGTACTGATGTTTATACTGATCCTATATTCGGTATCAGGATTGTAAAGCCTCTGATCTCAAGTTCGGCTTTATTGGAACGTATGCAAGGCCGCGAAGCCATCAATATGCTTAGAGTTAAAAGACATGTTGAAAATGAAGATTTATCAAAAGACTGGGTAACTGCAGGTGTTGTAGTTAGAAAGAGTGAATCGAAAAAGTCACAGAAAGGCAGCCAGTTTATGATATGGACCCTGAGTGACCTTAAAGATGACTTGAAAACAGTTTCTATGTTCCTATTTCGTAAGGCTTACAATAATTTGTGGAAAACTACTGAGGGAACTGTTGTTGCAGTCTTAAACCCCAATGTCTTGGATAGGTCACAGAATAGTGCTGAACAAGCATGTCTCAGTGTGGAGAATCCTGATAGAGTCATGGTTTTGGGACAATCTAAAGATCTCGGTATCTGCAAGAGCAAAAAGAAAAATGGAGAACCATGCACAGCTTTTGTTAACCTGAGCCAATGTGAGCATTGTATTTATCATGTGAAACAAGAGTATCAAAAGTACTCTAGACGCCAGGAGTTACAATCATCTACAATGGGAAAAGGCCTCGTAAACTTACAAAACAAAGTTTTAGGAAAGAACACTGTTATTTATGGGGGGAAATCATACTCAGCTCTACCAACTGGAAACAATAAAAAAGTTAAAGAAAAAGACCAGAATAGACTCATGACTTTAAGTGATTATTATAAAACTGAAAATAATTTGATGTCTAATAAAGCACCATGTGGGACTGGACCGTTAAAGAATAACTCTTCTATTTTACATAGTCCTACAACTCAGAGAACTACAGATGATGAAAGACTAAATAAATTAAGTAATTTAAGTCCTCAAATGAATAAATCTAGTCTTAGTTTAGCTGAAAAAGTTGCATGTTCACCAAAGCTGGGTAATGGATTTGGTTTGAAAGGCAGTGGAACCATAGATTTAAACATGTCTTATGGTCAAAAAGCTGCAGAAAGGATCAAAGCAAATGCTATTAGACTCATCCAACAGAAAGGTGGGATATCAAGAGTGGACCCAAATAACATAAAAGGAACGGAATTAGGCAAGAAAAGAGCTTTGGAGAAATTAAATACATCTGGAAGTGATGAAAATGAATCAAAAAAAATGAAGCCAAGTGAAGAAGACTCTAAAAAACCTAAATCTATAATGTCTGAGAGATTTAAAAAGATATTAGAAGCTACATCAGCTCATCAGAATTTGATTGAGCAGCATGAGGATGATGAACAAGAGAAATACTTCAATAAACTTGAGAAAAAGGAGGCAATGGAAGAGAAAATGTTGAATACATTCAAATTGGCTTGTAAAGCAGTAAGATGTGCCAAATGCAAGTATACAGCTTTCTCAGCAGCTCAATTGTGTAAGGATGAAAGGCATCCTTTGAAAGTTCTTGATACATTCAAGAGATTTTTCAAATGTGGTAATTGTAGCAACAGGACTGTGTCATTGGACATCATTCCTCTACATTCATGCAGTAACTGTAGTAGTTCAAAATGGGAGAAAGCACCAATGCTTAGGGAAAAGAAGGTTACAAGTCTTTCTGATGGCTTGTCTATAAGAGGTGAGGAAGAAACATATATTGGTGGCCAAGTCAGCAGTGGAAAAAATATTAACCTTATGGTGCCGGATAGTTAAATAATTTTAATCATGCATGACTATAATTTTACTGCTAACAATTTTGTATTATTTATATTGTAAACACTTATATGTAAGGGATTAACTACTAAAAATAAAATTCAATGTGAAAATAAAGCATAATATAATTTTATTATGAAACTTCCAGTCAATAACACTGAACCATTCCATAAAACACAATGTGTTCTCGATTTCACACAAGATCCATTTATAACAATCTTGTCATGCGGTTATAGTAATGGGCTTTTATAATTTTTTACACAGCCATTGACAATAAATTACTACATGTTACAAAACTGATCAGTGGAGCTAACAATAACATGTATTTACAAAAACTCATTTATATATCAGGCAGTGGTCCAATTGGTTGCTTATAAACAACAAAATGAAATGAAAAATAATAACACTAAACTATCAATAAAATTATAAAACAAAATCAATATCAAACTCAGAAATCTTGGAATATGTTCAGGCCGATTATAAAATACATTAAAAATCGAATCATAAAACAATCGGGCAATCTCGTCAATGGGCATTTCGCTATGAGATTATAAAGAGTATTGGATACAGAAATGACGATAAACGAGATCGGCTATTGCACTGGAATAGGTACTTAGTAGCACCTTAACTAACAATAATAAATCTAACAAGTAACTGGCTCAGCACAATAATAATAACTTATGTTTTGTACAGTACATTGCATACTGCACATGTCATATGTTTCAAAAAACGAGACGGATTTTAACTATCTATTTCCAATATGGCCGATTGGTTGCGCGGGAAATTCGTCGGATTTACCGGGACCACTGCCCTGTGGGTGCGTTCGTTCAGTAAAAAAATATATAAAAGGGTGGAGACGGACGCGATCATTCCCATTCTGTGGTGGCGGGTGGCTTCGAAGTGAGATCGTATAGTACACGCGATATCCCCGGCACGTTAATCAGCTCTTTGCGCATTCTGTCGACCACCTGTTGACAATATAATCAAGTTGCGTACTCTATAACCAAAATCCCACTAATATGATAAATGTGAAAGTTTGGATGGATGGATGTTTGTTACTCTTTCACCCAAAAACGGCTGAACAGATTTTGAAGAAACTTGGCACACAGGTAGATCATATCCTGGAATAACACAGGATACTTTTTATCCCGGAAAAGGATAAGATCCCTCGGGAACGCGGGTAAAACCACGGGGGACAGCTAGTATGCAATATAAATGAAATTTTACATATACAATTGCCCAGCAATTAAATGATTAGCTAACCAAAATGTGAATAAAAAGGATGAAAATGGAATTTTGATACTAGCTGTCCCCCGCCGTTTCACCCGCGTTCCCGTGAGATTTTCGCAACATAGCGTGATGTTATATAATAGACTTCCTCGATAAATGTGCTATCCACAATTTTTCAATTCGAACCAAATATCAAGGGGTGTTTTTTGTTGTAATTTTGTGTACTGACATCCTGCGGCATGGCATCTGAGCCCGGTAGGGCGGCGACCCCGGTCATAAAGTCTGACGTGATGAAGGGGCGTAGCACGAGCGAGCGCTGGCAGGAGGCGGCCCGCACCGCCGCGTCGCGGTCGAAGTGGATCGGGATCAACACTACCGGCATCTGAGCGATGCGGGTGCCCAGCCCGCTTGACAACAGAATCTGGGGAACATTCATATATTTTAATTTATTTTGCTTTATTTTTCTTTTTTATATTATTATATAATAGGGTTATAGCAGATAGGGTTAATGGCCCTATGATGAGGTTGTTCACCGAACTTCATCTATAAGGTGCATTACACACCATAGCTATTATAAGGTGTGTAATCTACTATAGTAGATTATACCGGGTCTATTCGCGCACATAATAATCAAAATATAATTTCGACTAACCTCGACGTTTTGATCAAGTTTTAAAAGTACTACTGTGTAATCTACTAACAATAGCATGGACCAAATTTTTTTGAAATAAATGGATTTCATTTTATTTATTTTTTTATTATTCCACAAGTGATAGCGAGGCAGGAGGGTAACCTGATGGTAAGTAACTACCGTCGCCTATAGACATTAGCAATACCATCGGGATTGCCAACGTGTTGTACACCTTATTACAATGCCTTAAGGACAACTGGCGGAACACACCTTCAGGTGCTTTGCGACGGATTTTCAACTTGAGGGTGGTAGCTAGACAATCGAGTACCAAATAGTACCCTACTAATAGTACCACCTTGCTGTGGTTTCCTCACGATGTTTTCCTTCACCGAAAGCTCAAGCTCGTTGTAGGATTCGAACCCACGACCTTTGCCGCGGTATCCTTATACATAAACAGATACAGTAACATATAAAGTACCTGTGTAGCAAGATCATCTGCCTGGCGTAAAGTTGAAACGACTTGCTGTGTGAGGAAAGTAGGTGTGATATCTGATATTTGCTCCTTAATTATACCACCGAAGGCATAACACACCCTGGAAAATAAAAAAAACTGTAATAATATCATACAGGATAAATACAATAATTAAGGGTCAGGTCACACTGAGACGCGACGATACAGGAAGAGGCCGCAGCGCTGCGTGGTGCAACGTATTCTGTATTCTCACAATGAAATGTGAAATCTTTTCATGTAGTAAATAAAGTTATATTTTGAGTCGCTCTATTGAAATGTGCGCGCAGCGTCGCGTCTCGCTGTGAACTCACTCCTCTAAGTGCACGTTTCTTTCTGTGGATATTTATATTATAACTAGCTCGTCATAATGATTCAACAGTTTCGGATGAAATTTAGTATGAGTAGCAAATCTTAAAATAAGAGGATACTCGGGATAGAAAAATATCGAAGCGAGGAAACAGAAGAATGATAAAGAAACAATCTTTACTATTCTACATAGTTTTTTCTCTGGTCAGGATTAGATGACCAGGTATGAAGAATTTCTCAGGATATTTTGTAGTAGTATAGTATACCGACCTATTGACATTGTGGCAGACTCGTGGTATCAATTTGGCAAGGTACTGCATGTCCTTCCAATCAGGCGGGTAACGCTCTGTCGACAGCGCCACTACGTAGCTGTACGTTCTGCCGTCTCCTGGTAAATAAAAAATAAAAACCGGTCAAGTGCGAGTCGGACACGCGCACCGAGGGTTCCGCAAATTGGATTTAAATTTCAGTTCAAAACATTTATGTATATTAAATCATATTGTAACTCATTTTGTCAGTTTATATTGTTATACGCAATTACACTAATTCAATTTCGTTTCAGAATTGTAAATATCGTAAGAGATATTTTCACGTGACATTTACGTGTCGCCAGAACTGTCTCGCTATAGACAGTTCTGTTATGTCATAGGTTTTAATATTTGTTGTTATAGCGGCAACAGAAATGCATCGTCTATGAAATTTCAACTGTCTAGCTATCACGGTTCATGACATACAGCCTGGTGACAGACTGACGGACAGCAGAGTCTTAGTAATAGGGTTTCCGTTTTTCCCCTTTGGGTACGGAACCCTAAAAATGATGGTGTGCTTCCTTATTCCAACTTATTTGGATGCCATTCGCTATGACACGCTACCGCCTGTTAGCTAAGAAGCTGCCAGTGCGACGAGATTGCCCACCTATCGATAAAAAATTACTCCTTTACGCTTCTAAGATCCTGGTACACGGCATAACGCTTTTTTTCTTACGTGACGATTTCTGCCAGTTATCGTGAACTAAACTGCGTCTTTAAAAATAACTCCCAAAAAAGAAATAGTTAGTGTTAGGTATTGACTGATGGAATTCTGTGTGACCATAATATACACCCTTACGCGGACTTTTCGGCGAGCGCTTAGGGCTCTCAGCCGAGTTTAACTGTCCCACATAACAGCTTGAAAGATTAATACCCGTCATGCATATACCTTGTACACCGACAGATCGCAGCGGCAAGAGCGCAGCGGCGACGGGCGACTTGGATGAGATGCGCTTGAGCTCTGCCTGCTCGGTGGGCGTGCTCGCGTTCGCCACGCGCCCCAGCAGCGCGTGAGACTTGACGCACATCGACGCAAACTCCACCATTATCTTCACTATCACCTGTTTACAAAATGGATTTTGTGAACATTTACAATGGCCAAATAAGATGGTAGATATACCAAAAGAATCTCATCATCTTATCGAGTCAATGTTGTTATATCCTTGGGAAACAGGACGAACTACTTTTACTATAGAATTAACTCGCATTCATTGAAATAGCATAAATCACACACATATTGGTTGAAAATATTTAAATAAAACCTATACCGTATCAAATAGGGTAATGTCCATTTTATATATAGAAAATATACAAAGTTATAGCGCATCAAAGTATAATAGTGGGGCTTGTGACGTCACTTCGTGGTAATATTTTCACCACGGCGTGACGTCACGAGAAGTTTCAACGTACTGTATCCTCGTCATATTTCGTTTACAGAACAAAAAAAATACGTGTCCAATATTTTTTGGTAATCTAACTGACGGGCTAAATATATTTTTTTAAGGATACTACCCTATTGTCATAACGATCTATCTACTATTGTATGTGAACTTATGTTTTACCTGCGTCTCGGCGAAGTCCCTCTCCAAGTAAGGTTCGTCCTGACAGAGCACGCGCACGGCGAGCCCAGGCCCTGGGAACGGTTGTCTCTCCACCAGCGGCGCCGGAAGACCCAACTCCATGCCGAGCACTCGCACCTGGGGATATTGTACATTAATTTTAAGGCGATGATAGGTAGTGACGTCAGATACCGCGGCGAAGGCCGAACTTCAGCTTTCGGTAAAGGAAAACATCGTGGGGAAACGACAGTATGGTGGTAGGGTACTTTGTAGTACCCGACTGGCTGGCTACCATCCTCAAGTTGAAAATCTGTCGCCAAGCACCTATCGGTGTGTTCCGACAGTTGCACCTGAGAGCCCCATCTAGGCTTTGTGTGCTTACCTTCGACTACATCATCACTTACCATAGTGAGATTGTAGTCACCACAAAGTCTTTTATTCTGGATAATCATAAAAACTTAATAGTCTTAACTTGCATTTAAAGTTTACTTAAGTATTATTGTTATTATTAACCGCTTACTAACCTAACATAGTTTTTGCTGTACGTTCACTTATCATGCTGTGTACACATGCTTGGGAATGCAATCCTGCACAATTGCTTAGTTCTTATTTTGTTATTTAATTATTATTGATTGTATTCTGTTTTGTGTGCCTAATAAATAAAATAAAAATAAATAAAAAAAAAAACTACTAACCATATATATTTTAGACAGGTCACTCACCTCATCCTTATGAAAGTCCTTGAGTGGCTCCACCACGCGACCCCTGGCGCGCAACAAGCGAACTAGCTCCGTATCGTTGTGATGCGTCTTGATGGTCGCCGCAGCGTTAGAGCATAATGACGACGCTGACTCTATCAGATCTGGCCGGAGAGTGCCCTGGCCTAGCAACACTTGATCTTCTCTGCGGTACATAATAATAATGGCCTTTATTCAGAATTACTTAGTTTATCAATTTTTAGATAACCTTATTTCTAACACTACCTATGTAACTGATTACCCTTTGGCAAAGGCCTCTCCCAATTATCTCCACAAAAACCTATTCCTAAGTGTTTTAGGCCACAAACTGCCTGCCATTGCCTTGATTTCATCAGCCCAGCATTTGGATGGTCTGCCTCATTTCTTAATTTTTTTACTAAGATACCAATGAATAGATTTCTTGCTCCATTTTTGTCTATATAGTAATGGTTTAGTCTAATAAGTATGCCGACTGCAGATAAGAATTTCATTATCCTAGAATTAAAGGATTTTTATTGTGATATTGTTTGTTTGACCTTAATTATTGGATTCCGCTGCGAGGGTCGTGGGTTCGAATCCTACAGTGAGCTTGAGCTTTCGGTGAAGGAAAACATCGTGAGGAAACCACAGCACGGTGGTAGGGTACTTTGTAGTACTCGACTGGCTGGCTACCACCCTCAAGTTGAAAATCTGTCGCCAAGCACCTGTTGGTGTGTTCCGGCAATTGCACTTGAGAGCCAGTTCGCCTTAATAAGGTGTACAACACATTAGCAATCCCCTGGTATTGCCAATGTCTATAGGCGACGGTTGTCACTTACCATCAGGTGACCCGCCTGCCTCGTTGTCACTTGTGACATAAAAAAAAATAAAATAAAAAAAAACCCTCAAGATGAAAATCTGTCGCCAAGCACGTGGCGTGTTCCTTGAATTGCACTTGAGAGCCAGTTTGCATTTAAGGCATAGTAATAAGGTGTATAACACATTGGCAATCCCCAAAAACTCTTGTGGTATTGTAAATATTCCCATTGATAGTGTACTTACGACAAGTTGAGGTCGTGCACGGCTTGCTCGGCGATCCTAATGAACACATCTCCGATGATCTTGCGTTTGTCCTCGGGCGAGGTGGCGTGGCACAGCAGCGGCGTGTGCCGACTGCGTCCCGCACTGTCACGGATTACTGTGCTACCTTGACGGAACTGAAACATTACAATAAATAAGTCCTTAATCCTACTAATATTATGATTATAAATATGAATATTTTGTTGCTCAATCACGCAAAAACGGCTGAACGGATCTTGATGAAACTTGGCAAACAGGTAGATCATATCCTGGAATAAAACATAGGATACTTTTTATCCCGGGAAAAGTTCGCTCGGGAATGCGGGTGAAACCGCGGGGGATAGCTATCTTTACTAACATTATAAAGAGGAAAGATTTGATTGTTTGTTTGTTTGCATTGAATAGGCTCTGAAACTACTGGACCGATTTGAAAAATTCTTTCACCATTAGAAAGCTACATTATCCCTGATGGACATAGGCTATATTTTGTCCCGGGAAAAGATAAGATCCCACGGGAACGCGGGTGAAACCGAGGACAGTTAGTATTTAAATAAATAACTAAATCAAGAACAATTACAAGAAAATGTTGGATATCAAAAGAATAAACTATATTACTATAATTTAGTTTATTCACTGACATCTAGGCTTTGTGTGCTTACCACCATCGGCCACATCATCACTTAACATGGTGAGATTGAGGTCAAACATAAGCTTATCCTAAAAGTTAAAAAAAAACCCCTAGACCGCGTTCAAGTGTCTGAACCACAAGAGATACAATCGCACGCCAAACTACAGTCATTCAACCAGACTTTGATATTATGATCTCTATTTTATGAAAAACTAGCTGTTATTAATTTTTTATTTAAATTTTTTTTATTAATATTTATTATGAGGTTTATTATAGTTCTAGCAGGTAAGTGTATAAATACTAAGTAAAATATTATATTTACCTGATGAGTAGCATTTACTACGTGTAGACGAACACCTAGTTCCCGAAGACATCTCTCTACTTTGGCGCTCTCATTCTTGCGCATGAAACCTGGAAACCATTATGAATATTAAAATTTTATATTTATATGTAATTGCAATGTATTGATGATGTTCTTTAAAGTTTAATTTACTAACTATGTCGGGAGGATATTTTGATATTGCATTTTTAAAAATCTATGTTGGTATTGTAATCTCATGATAAATGGAGCAAAATTCTGACAGAATGGTACCCTGGAATTGGCAAAAGGAATAGAGGTCAACAGCGCAAAAGATGGGAGGACGAACTTAAACTCACAGCCGGCCCAAACTGGAGAAGAGTTGCAAAAGATAGAAAGCAATGGAAATCGTTAGAGGAGGCCTTTGCCAGGAGGCACACTGAACTCCGAGATATTCTATAACGAAGTCTAAGCAGTCTCAGGATAAAAGGGCTATTGAAATTGATTGGTTTTGTCATGCCGAACAACTTTTACTGTGAAATTAGTGATACATTCAACAAAAAGAAATCAACTCAAAATATCATCTGGTAATATAGGTACAGAATATTTAGAAGTATGTGCGTGCCTATTTGGATATATGAATTTTATTCTTTATAAAATTTATATATTATTGCAGTGTAATTATATAAAATAATCTGCATTATTAAAAATAATGTCGTGTCTTGGTTGTTGTACATGAATTTTCAAACAATTTAATTTACGGCGGTGTAGCCCTATGTTACGATACACATATTAAATAATAAAATGATGTGAACTGACCATTATCAATGTGTAGTGCGATAACTTGGTCCTCGCGCAGTGCGGTTCTAAGCAAGGCGGCGCAAACTGTCGAGTCCACACCACCGCTCACTAACACCTGGAAGAAACAATACAAAAATTACACTATAAACAATAATAAATATAATAGGACATTTGTTCACACACGGCTATCTGATCCCAAACTAAGCAGAGCATGTAATATGGAAACCAGATATACTACATATACTACTTTTATTTTTGTAAATACATACTTAAATAGATAATTATACCCAGACTAAGGCAAACAGATATACAGTAAATAAATAAATAAAAATAAAAAAATATGTTCATGCACACAAATGTCTGTCCTGGATGGGAATCGAACCCACTACTAAGTTCGCAAGTTCCCACTAAAAAGTCCAGCGACAACATTACGATCCATTTTATACCTTATAGAATAGATTAGAAAAACTTTTATTCAGCTCAATACAGGAAATTACATAAGAAATTTAATTAAGACTTATTATATCTAAGGAGCTGAAAAGGTCTCCCACTTAGCATAATGTCGCAGCACAAGGGTAGACCTGTTGCTACGACGCTGGTTTTCAGCTTATAATACGTTACTTACGGTTTAAAATTGTAAACCCTGA
This sequence comes from Ochropacha duplaris, assembly GCA_951361185.1. NCBI lineage: Eukaryota > Metazoa > Arthropoda > Insecta > Lepidoptera > Drepanidae > Ochropacha > Ochropacha duplaris. The sequence continues at coordinate 2,228,374 of OX592704.1, read as the reverse complement.
AATCTTGCGTACTAGTACTACTAAGACCTACACGTGAATTTTAATGTGTTAATTAATATATAATACTTACGAGCACTTTATTTTCGCCGACAGTTTCTCTGATGTACTGTATGCAAGCGTCGCGGCGCGAGCGCAGCGTGAACGAGCGCGACATGCCGGCGATGTCGAACAGGAAGTTAGACAACATCTGCTTGCCTTTCGGAGTTAGGTCCACCTGATGGTACAACTCTAAATATTATGTACTATTATTAGGACACTGGCCTTTTCGAATCTCTTAATGAGATTAAAATATAACTTTTTTTTTGGTTATTAAACTTGTTGATATATCTGGTTTATCATACTTTAAATGGATTACTAATTACATATTTTAGGACCATAGTTTTATATTAAGGCATCTGTCCCACTGTCGGCGATGAGCGAGAGGCGAGTAGAGCTAGAAACTATAATCGAGATGCGAGGAGCGTGTGTAGTTCCCATAGTTTTGTCGATGAGCTATAAGCGAGTGTGCAAGTGCGATAGCCGATTACTTGCACCACTCGCTCAGATCCGCTCTCTATGAAGAAATGACCGCTGGTTGGTCTCTCGACGTGAGTTCTTACCGCCAAGCGAGCATCGCGGAGCGAGTATTATCTTTAGCGAATCGCCGGCAGTGTAAACAGTCAGCGATAAACTATTAATATACGCATCTCTTTTGTTTACACGTAATGTATGTAAGGACGTTTCTTGAGCGAGAAAATGGCTGATAGTTAGTCCTCGCCGGCGGTGGGACAACTGCCTAAAATATTCTTCTTCTACGTTATTGGGGTCACCATAATCGAATTTTTTTTATAGAAAACTGACAACTTAATTATACGACATTGCAAATAGATTTATTCAGAACCTTAACTCAACACAATTGAGTTAAATTTCATGACATACCTCAGGGTGAAACTGCACACCATAAAGTCGCATCTGCTCGTTGTAAATAGCTGCGATGAGATGGTTGGAAGACTGCGCTCCAATTCGGAACCTCTCACCTACTTTTTGAACGCTGTCGCCGTGGGTGAGCAACACTGGCTGCAGTTTTTCTAGACGGCTGTAGTCAAATTATTGTTATTCCATAAGTGACAACGAGGCAGGCGGGTCACCTGGTGGTAAGTGACTACCGTCGCCATTAGCAGTAACTGAGAGATTGCTAATGTGTTGGACACCTTATTACAAAGGCAGTTAAATTGTACTACAAAAAGGATGATAGGTTTCCTGACTCCAATGTTAGATAACGGTCATAGTTTGGCAATCAACTCATTCTGGAAGGAATTATGATGATTTAAATGCTTATTCATTCTGGCCTTGATTGAAGATATTTTTAAGGCGATGATAGCTTAGTGGTAGTGAAGTCGGATACCTCGAAAGTCGTGGGTTCGAATCCTACAATGACCTTGAGCTTTCGGTGAAGGAAATCATTGTAAGGAAACCATAGCACGGTGGTAAGGTACTTTGTAGTACTCGACTGGCTGGGTACCACCCCAAGTTGATTTGTCGCCAGGCAGATCGGTGTTTTGACAGCTGTACTTGACAGCCAGTCCTACCTTCAGCCACAAAATCACTTACACAAGCTTATCTAGTTTATGTAAACTTGTCCGTAGGCGGCGGTGACCACTTACCATCATGTGGACCGTCTTCCTGTTTGTCGACCTAATGACATAAAAAAAAATCTATACGATTAAAAATCCAATAGGCCCAATTTGACAAGAGGGTGTCTCTTCTTGTCGCACTATGTTAGTCTCTTCTTGGCACATTAATGTATATGTACTGTCAAAATGACCCTATTATATTATAGATACTTTAAAGGTAAAATAACTATAGTACTTACTTGAATAGAGGGCAAGTAGTCTCAACTTCGACTTCGTACTGTCCGTCCTCGCGGGCATCCTTCCGAAGTACCGATCCTCCAAACTCCTTATTCAACATTTGCATGCCGTAGCATATACCTGCAGATAGATAACTGTCAATAGGGTATATGCATGTATTATAAGTAAAAAATATATTATAAGTAAATATACACCGCTATATTATAAGTAAAAAAATCAACGCCAAAGTCATTTAAAGAATTTAAAAAAATGTTAAAAATCGCCTGCCATTTTGCTGAGCTTGGACTTGGACATGGTCGTTGACGTCATACACGTCAAAATCCATAATAATAAACAAACAACAAATAAGTTATACAGGGTAGCCAGAACATTGGCGACCAAATAAATAATATATGTTCCGCGATTCATCATAGTTTTCGAGTTATAATTTTTTGAGAATCTTCGTTCTAACTTAAAAAAATCTAAAAAAGACGTAGACAGCAACTTCGATATATTTGGCCATTTTTAGCCCAAAGTAGCCCATTATTAAGTACTACTTTTTTAAATTATTATGAAATCTGAGAGTTCAGCGCATTCTTCAGGCCTACTTATATACGAACGAACTACCTATTTAGATTTTTTATTGTAATCTGGAGCTATAATTCACCGAACGTAAATTTTTCACTTTAGACTAAAATTTTCATAAATTCGTCGGATTAGGCCATAAAAAAACTATTCTAATTTCAAAACAGCCAGATATCGCAAATCTAGCCATTGAAAAAGGTTTCATAGTAAAAACATGAATTTATTGCGCGGGCGTTTGATACATAATCATGCAGTAACAGCTAAAAAGTTATAAATGTGGAAGATTTAATATGGATTGAATACATACCCAAAACAGGGAGCCCAATTTTGAATATATCACCGTCATATCTCGGCGCATCCTCAGCGTATACCGAGTTGGGTCCACCAGAGATGATGATGGCGCGGTACCCGGCCTCCCTGATATGGTACGCGGGAGTGTCCAGTGATAAGATGTCGGATTCTACGCATAACTCTCGTACACGACGATCTATTACCTGTTTGGATTAAGTATTGTGGTTAACTTTAAGCGGGTTCGTATGGTGCATATGCGGTTTTACGTACGTAATAAAAACAAATATTGATTGCCCATTCTTTAACCTGTTACATGGACACGATGTGGATTAAACCTTTAAGTGTGGACCTATCAGTTACTTATCAATAGGCCTAACGACAAAAGGCATGCCAAAAGTCGTAGATCGAAACCTATAAGCTTTCGATGAAGAAAAACATCGAGAGGAAACATTATCAAGATCGTGGGGTACTTTGAATTACTCGCTTCGCTGGTTCCCACTCTAGCTGCGCTTGAGAGCCAGTTCCCTTCTAAGTTTTTTAGCTTCAGCCTATAGAAGCAATACAGAAGCCTGTTTTGTACGAATTGACAAAAATAGTGCAGTAGTTTTGTTGTATTTTTTTTTGGGGTGTATTCAAAGGTTCTGGTGGCAAGTTAATTTTGGCTAAAAAATTTATGTTTTAAATCAGGTATTTCTTTGAATGACCAGGATAAGGTAGTGAAACGTTCAAGAAACATATCTTACTACTTACGGCCCACCTGATGGTAAGCGGTTACCGTAGCGCTTACCATCAGGCGGGCCGTATGATTGTTTGCCACCTTAGTTGAAAAAAAAGACACATTGGCAATTCCTCTGACACTGTTAATGTACATTATACGGTACGGTAGTCACTTACCATCAGGTAGGCCGCCAGATTACTTGTCAGACATCTGACGCGAAAACAAAACAAGTCTTTGGAGGCTGAATATGAGGTATTACTTAAAAGGATTTAAAGAAGGTGGTAGGGTACTTTGTAGTACTCGACTGGCTGGCTACCACCCTCAAGTTGAAAATTTGTCGCCAAGCACCTGTTGGTGTGTTCCGGCAGTTGCACTTGAGAGCCAGTTCGCCTTAATAAGGTGTACAACACATTAGCAATCCCCTGGTATTGCCAATGTCTATAGGCGACGGTTGTCACTTACCATCAGGTGACCCGCCTGCCTCGTTGTCACTTGTGACATAAAAAAGAAAAAAAAAAAAAAGAAATATGTTTTTTTATAAGCGAATGTAATTTTAATTATTTTTTTCTATATGTCATTTTCAGGATGTGACATTAAAAAAAATGTGAATGGTGCATAAAACAAGAATACGTTTAATACCTGTATTTATAGCATTAGTTAGATAGTTAGAAAACTATAGACTAGATATGATAACGAGCCGATTCCGTGACGATAGAAGAGTGATCAATAAAATTAGATACAAGGTCCTTTTGGAAATGATACCAGCAATATAAAAGCTTTGTCATAATTATGAAGTCTTAGCCCCTTTTAGCCAACATTTCAAAGCTAATGAAGTTACTGACTCCTCAGTTTGATTCCTAGGTCGGGCAAAATGTGACCATGTCTAATTTTTAGCCTGGGATTCCTTGTCGCGATGAAGCATATTTTTGGTGTAAATTGTGTTTAGCATAGACTCAGGGTAGCATGTCATAATTCTAATGAAGCGATCGTTTATTAATATACAATACTAGCTATCCTCCGCGGTTTCAACCGCGTTCTCTTATCTTTGAATATAGCCTATGTTACTCTGCGATAATGTAGCTTTCTTATGGTGAATGAATTTTTAAAATCGCTCGAATAGTTTTTGTTTTAAATCGTATAAAAAAAAACAAATCTTTATAATATTAGTTTAGATTTTTAATAAGATTATTTTAATTTATCTCTACGTCAATTATTTTTTCTGGCGATATAAATAATTGTACCCATAGATAATTTTATCATAGATTAATAAATTATGGTTAATTATTGAGAAGAATTAAATGGAACTAAACAAATCATTGAATATCCAAGGCTGCCTATTGTTTTCTGATTTATATCATTAAATAATATTGCTATTACTGTATAAGGCCAATTTTATGTTTCATATGATTATGAAACATATAGTAAGTACCACGAGAAACTTAAGAGGAGCTAGGTAGGGCGAGTCACCTACCAAATACACAAAAATTACCTCAGTAAAAAGGTCACTATTTTCCCTGCCACCTATCTCCCCCCTAAGTTTGTAGTACTACTTATCGGACACCCTGTATAGAAAAGTTGATAGGAATATCGAGTGCACCTTATATTACCTACTTAATAGTAATACTGTCATTGTAATAATGATAGGTCAACAATATAAGTGTATAATTAAAAATGGATCTTCGAAATGTATGTACGCTCATAACTATCGAATGACTGCACCAAATTTGATGATTCTTTGTTTTAAATATTCGTTATTGTTAGGACAAGGTTTGTATAAAATAAAAATTGCAACGGGACAGCTAGTTGTTACTTTAACTTTCTTACCTTCCCATACTGCGATCCTGCATCCAATATGGCGACCTTATCCCGTCCATGGGTCGACCCATTGGTCCCGCGATATTGTCCCTCTGTACTGGCTGTGTGCATCTCGCCAACTCGCCAGCAGCACTAAGAAACAAAGATAAGAATTTTATTCTTACTCATGCACAGTAAGACAATCTTGTCCCAAAAGCAGTATTTTGTTTATGAAAACTGAATAATCTTAATATTATATCCCAGATCAATTCTCTAATAAAATGAAATAGCTTTCTGTTTCTTCGAGCAATATTGAGTCAAAGTTTTACAAGTTACAAGCTTTATAGTTGGTTATAAGACAATTAAAATAATATTTGACACTTGATTACTGGTAATCAACAAGTTTTACAAGACTAGTTTACAAATGGAAGAAACCAGTTAAAAATCTGGTAGTTTTTATAGTTTATTAAGCATGTTGAATTTAGAACCAAAGAAAATATACTATAGGGTCGATTATAATTTGAATATGTTTCACTTACGCATAAATCTCCACTAAGAATATATTTACAAGTTTATGAATAAAATATGATGTACATACCAGAACTATTATATTAATTGGAATAATAAGCTTTAAAAATATTTACGGCAGTATCACGGCGATGAATTAGAGTCGGCCAAAGTGCGAGTGCGACATTTTAGCGCCAAGAAAAGATGAATGACATTGCAAGTTACACAATAAATAAACTAATTCCTTACCCACATGTAAAACAATACACTAAAATTCAAATGTTATTCCAAAGTCAAATCTTACAATGGTTATAACATTTGTTACATCGAATATTCAAGTCACTGTACCACAAAGGGATTTCAAAACTGAACACAAACTTTTTTTTATGTCACAAGTGACAACGAGGCAGGCGGGTCACCTGATGGTAAGTGACAACCGTCGCCTATTGACATTGGCAATACCAGGGGATTGCTAATGTGTTGTACACCCTATTCAATGCCTTAAAGGTGAACTGGCTCTCGGGTGCAAATGCCGGAACACACCAACAGGTGCTTGGCGACAGATTTAATAAAACAAATAGATTAAATGAAATTTCGAAGATAGTCTGTTTGAAAGTATTGACTATACCTTGAAGAAGATATTTCTAAAACCCATCACAATGCAAGAACAAAAACTGTATTGGAATGTAAATAGTCGGCATCTTAACAATTACAATACAATGACTGTACATTGCTAGAAGTTATTATTTCGTTCCTAACAATTTACAGTGCAAATAATTAATTACAATATGCAAAATGTATCTGAATCTTAGACAGTACGTTGTATACTTTCATTAGTTTGTACAATGTCTCAAGTGGTTATTTATAGAAATCATCCCACGTGAAGTGTAACTGCATATATGTTTTTACATATTGTTTGTTGTGTGTGTGTATACTACTTTATTTTCATAATATCTTTGTGTCACTCTTTTGTTGGTGTCACAATTTATATTTTTGTTAACTTGGAGTATGTAGTGTCAGTAAAATATTACTGTTAAATAGGTTTTTTTAATTAATTTAGATAAATAATAGATTTTTGTGAAAACTAACATAAGAAGTCACAAATTTTTTTTTTCTCTTATTTGTTATCTAGATATTGGACCTTTGCTTTAGTTTTGAGAATAGCATTAGAGGTAATCTTACTACAAATTATGTTTTTTTTTTATTTGAAGATGTTTGTTAGTCATTCACACAATAACTACTGAATAGATTTTGATGAATCTTTGCACATTGGTAGACAATATCCTGGAATAAAAAAAAAGGTTAAAGGTGGGAAAAGATTAGATCCCTTAGGAAAGTAGTTGAAACAGTGGGGGATAGCTAGAAATATAAATATGGGTAATTTCTTTATTTAATTATATGATTTTTATATGATGTTTAGGGATGACCATGTCATCCCATTACCGAGCCAAGCAGTAAAATGAGTTAGTTAATATAAATTATAAAATTGTCCTCATATAAAAAAGAAGTTAGTATGAAAAAAAAGTTTCATCAAATCTCCCATCACCAAATATTTTTCTTATAAGAATTGGAACATTAGAGAAATTAAATGAAAGTTAAATTATTATCCACATCCATACCTATTTACTGCTATGCAAGTTTATAGAGTTATGTTTAAATAATTTAATAAACTTCTTCAGCAAAATGTAGCAATAATGAAAATGGATAGATATGACATTGTAATGGTACAAATGTGATGTAAAGGTTATGTAAATAGGGTTATCTAGTTATTTTGATATCACTTTTGATCAACAGTTATGATGAAACTCAATAGTAACATCAACAACTCACATATTTTGATAGGACTAAAACAAGGTCGACCTAAAAAACCTCCTACAATGAAAAAAAAATCGAACAAAGAGAAGTTCACATACCTTTCTAAGAATGAACATGATTTTAGTATGTTAGTGTGAAAATAGGCATTGTGTTAAGAAACAAGATGATCGAGATTCGTAGATAAAATTTGAGATAACGTGGAGATAAAATAAGCATAATTTTCTGTATCGAAACATATTGGCCGAATCCACAACCGGGGGGATAGTACAGCGTAATCAAAGAATCGTACTTACCGCGTGCAATGCTTGCCAATAAATGAATCATACGAATTGAATTATACTTCAGGTCATTACCGCAACTAATTACATGATTACATATAAAATTGCGCGTAGACGATAAAAATGTCGAGTGAAACCGGGCATTGACATTAGTTTCTGGAGAGTCAGTGAAAAGCAGCCATTGCTATCCATCAAAATACAGTATAATCACAAATCGGACACTTTAAACAGTTTTTGGCACTTACCTAAAAGATAATATTCGATATTTCAGAAGAATATGTTCATGAATAACACGAAAAAATGTGATTCTCCATTCAACACTACGAATACAAAATTTTAGTACTGATTTCGGACGCAAGGTAGCGCAGCAACCGCGTCATTAAAAATAAAAATGCGTTCGTGTTTTATTTATTTAGCAAATTATTATACGAGCTTTGAACAAATATACACGCACTTGAATTATTATTATTAATTTTATCAAAATATACAGCAATAAGCTGCTTAAGTAATTTATAGGCCTTAGAATATTATTTTGAAAAATTAAAACATCAGTCATTTCAAATTAATTAAAATTGAACGCAATAATACTTTTGCTTGTCACTGCTCGCTGTGTAATCTGTACAATACGTTTCATTTCAGCCTTCAGCCACAGAGTGCTTTTTATACCTGTTTAGTAAATTATTTATCCTCTTTTCTAAAAATTAAACTAATTCTGGAAATTTTACAGTTATTGATAATTTTCGATAAAGTTCAATCTAGGTTTGTAAAATAAAAATAAAAAAACTTTTTTTAAGACTCCGTGTTGAATAAATTATAAATATGCATATAAAGGATTTTATTTTATGAGGTTTCATTTTACGCATATTGACATTCATAAATTCTTCAACAAAGAACGAGGTTAATAAATTATGCAAAGAAGCGTATAAATAACATGATAAAAGATTGAAGCGTGAAAAGGAATGTACATCGATTGATGACGGATGAAAAAAGAAGCTCGGTGTATTTCTTTCTAAACTAATACAATTTTTACAGAATATACCCACCTAGTTAATAAAATGCCTGACCATTTGGGTAATGATATGCGAAAAGTGAAAGATGAAAAAGAAGAGCCAGAAAAGGAAATAAAATGTAAGTTTTCATGTTATATCAAAATGTTGCCAATAACCTTTTACCCAATTTTGTGATGTATTTATTTTAGTTTCAACCGCAATTTTGATTTCATTTCAGCCCTCGATGAAGGAGATATAGCTTTACTAAAGTCCTATGTAAGTCAAAAGCATTCTGTTATTAATTTGAAAAAAAAGTAATGACTGGCATTTTTTGATGGTGTTTTAGTGGTGTTTTTTTTAATTCTAGGGCCAAGGGCAATACACAAAGATCATAAAAGAGGTAGAGGATGGTATACAGACTGTGATGAAGAGGGTGAATGAACTCACAGGAATAAAGGAGTCTGATACAGGATTGGCACCTCCTGCCTTGTGGGATCTGGCTGCTGATAAACAAACACTTCAAAATGAACAGCCTTTGCAGGTTATTGTTTAATTTATCAAGAAACATGCTTTTTTAATAATCTGTTTTTTTTTCACTGACGCAAATATTGTCAGTGTGTCATAGATAAATAATTATTGAATGTAATAAGTGTAAGTTGTTTTTGAAAAGAGTAATTGCTGAGTTTATTGCCAGCTCTTCTTGGCAAATCAACTTTCTGAATCGTGTATTAGAACATAAGTGCCTGTGAAGGCCTATTTCGGTGTATAAATATTTCATTTCATATTATTATTTGGTCGATGACTTGTTATTTTAATAGACAATTTTGTGTTTTATTATATGCATAATGAATGTTTTGTGTTAGTCCTTAACTAAGGTTGTGCTATTAAATAAGGGCTATGTGCTTTAACCTAATTTAAAGGGTGTGGATTTATAGAGTTAAGATTATGGCACCCATGAACTATACCAAAACTTCATATTAAAAAATACATAATTCGTAGAAATATGATTCTAGTTATCAATTATCAATGCTACCAAGCAAAAAGCTGTGTGATGTTTTCATTTATTTATATTGACACTTATTTCTAAAGGTGGCAAGATGCACAAAAATCATCAATGCTGACTCAAATGACCCAAAATACATCATAAACGTAAAGCAGTTTGCCAAGTTTGTTGTGGACCTTGCTGATTCTGTGGCTCCAACTGATATTGAAGAGGGCATGAGAGTTGGGTAAGTTAGATATATGTACATATTTTTATTTATTTCTGAAAGATGTTAAACAGATGGTTTGATTGGACATAGGTATTTCAAGTCAGCATCATGTAATTTTTCATACAGTTTCATATCAAATTAATCAGTATTTCTGACTTCAGATAAATTGTTCTATGAGTTAATAAGTTGGCTTGCAGAATTTTTGATTCAATTGTTACCTTATTGTTAAATGGGATGGCCGTACCACTTATTTAGGTGATTTTTTTTTTATATATTTAAGTAGCTTCTGTACAGTTTTACTTGTGTTTCTGAAGGAATTTAATTAAAATATACCTTATGTTACACTGTGATATTATAGCTTTCCATTTCTGAAAGAATTGTTAGAATTGGCTAAGTAGTTCCAAAGATTACCCCCTACAAACAAACAAACCTTACCTCTTTATAATATTGGTAAAGAAGTATAGATAATGATTATGCAGAACAAATGTGACTTCAGGAGTGTAAAGAAAGAAAGTTGTTTTTAAGTATTGGCAACTTTCTGATACAACTCTCCAATATGAAATGTTTATTGTTGTAAACTTGATGTAAATAAGTTTTTATATTATGTAAATACCTTAAACTACATTTTATTAAATTGTGACAAACAATGTAGGATGTGAATTGAATTGTATGGTCCAAGTTAAGATTGAGTAAACATACACAAAATATAAATATTATTCATCTGTTTTGAAATAAGTATACCCACAAATATCCTACTAATATTATAAATGTGAAAGTTTGTATGTTTGGATGTTTGTTCCTCAATCATGCTAAAACGGGACGGATTTTGATAGAGTGAGAGTTTGAAGATTTGATGAAGTCAAAGTGAAAAAATATATAAGATCTATCGGGAATGCGGGTAAAACCGCGGGGCTGAAAACTAGTAATTAAATAATAAAAAAAACTGCCTTTGCTTAACATCTTCAAACACTTGAAAATCTGTCGCCAAGCACCTGTTGGTGTGTTCCGGCAGTTGCACTTGAGAGCCAGTAGCCCTTGCCCTTAAGGCATTGTAATAAGGTGTACAACACATTGGCAATCCCCCTGGTATTGCTAATGTCTATAGTCGACGGTAGTCACTTACCATCAGGTGACCCGCCTGCCTCGTTGTCACTAGTGACATAAAAAAAAAAAAACTTGATAAAATCTAATTGCTTTCACAGTGTGGACCGCAACAAGTACCAGATCCACATTCCCTTGCCGCCGAAGATCGATCCTACTGTGACAATGATGCAGGTGGAAGAAAAACCAGACGTGACTTACAGCGACGTCGGCGGTTGTAAGGAACAGATTGAAAAACTCAGGGAGGTCGTCGAGACCCCACTGTTGCATGTAAGTAAATTTTAATGGTATTATACTTTGGCCAAATCATCACTTAAGAAGGTGAGATTGATTATACTATGGCACATCCAGCTTGCCTCCATGACCCTGATTAAGTGAACATACTCTACCGAATGGATGTTCTAGTGTTTGTGTATAAGCATAGTTAAATAAAAATGTTGTAATATCAGCGGGACTTAGTTATGTAGGTCTATTTTAGTTTTGCCTTGAAATTGCAAATAGCTTGTAACTAATGGTTTCATTGGTTATCCACATACAGATGACTACTAATTTATCTGAATTGTCAGCCTGAGTCGAGACTTTATACATAGTTATAGCTGAAATTGTTTTCTTCATAGAAAGTACGTCGCCTCCAAAGTGTAGTGTCTTCTCTTGCACTTTAGGCAGTATAAAAGGTTGGCATTACATTGGTAATCACCATAATTGATAATGTCCATAGGCGATGGTAGACATGATAGTCACTTATGGCATAAAGAAATTTCATATTATGTTATTATGTAAATTTCCAATGTCATAAATTGGTTGAAAACTTTTTAGAAATCACAAAACTTGAAACTGGCATGATGTTGATCTTCAAATATAAATCTTTTTTTTTTTAATTTCTTCAGCCAGAGAAATTCGTGAAGCTCGGTATTGAGCCACCTAAAGGCGTGTTGCTATTCGGCCCGCCCGGTACTGGCAAAACTTTATGCGCTAGGGCTGTCGCCAACCGGACTGATGCCTGCTTCATTAGAGTTATCGGTAAGTTTTTATTACTATCTTTACTCCGCAGATTCACATCATAAATGTCCACCATCAAAAGGCCTACTCTTTGTCGTTAAATTGGTAATTAAAAATCATAAAAAGGAGGAATTTTACAACGTGTTCATTATTTAGCAGTATTTTTAGGTGTATTATTTCTTGAATATGGGCATCATCCCTATTGATTTTAAATTTTACTGTTAATTATCAATGAAAGTTGGTTAGCTATGCTTATTTTATTCTTGAATTTTTTTGTCATTAAATATCCAATGACTTGTGGGAAGTAAAGAAAGAGTGTTGCTCGTAAGTGTAGGCAGCATTCTGATACAACTTCCCTAAATAAATATTGTCAGCATTGAACATCTTTGCCAAGTCAAGTTTAATGGCGAAGCTACACATTGCAGTACATTTTAACTATTCATATTTTTAGGTTACGGTTATATTCAAAGGTATGATCCATCTCTTGGCTAAGTTTATGCGTCAATAGAATATCCAAACATAATAATAATAATCTCTACTAATATTATAAAGAGGTAAAGTTTGTGAGGTTGTAGGGGGTAATCTCTGGATCTACTGAACTGATTTAGAAAATTGTTTTTCCAATAGAAAGCCACGTCATTCCTGAGTGTCATAGGCTATATTTTTATCCCGGGAAATGATAAGATCCCTGGGGAACGCGGGTGAAACCGCGGGAGACAGCTTGTATAAATGTGAAACGTTGTTTGGAAGTGGACATGTTTGTTACTCTTCCACGCAAAATCTACTGAACAGATTTTGATGAAACATGAAAAAAAACATTGGATACTTTATAACCGGGGCAAAGTTAAGATCCCTCGGGATCCTTTTTGTACCATCAGTATTTCCCCTCAAGTTATCTGAAAAGTGAAATGTGAGTAGTTATAAAATAGAGTCTATTTTTCACTGTGCAGGTTCCGAGTTGGTACAGAAATATGTGGGTGAAGGTGCTCGCATGGTGCGTGAGTTGTTCGAAATGGCGCGCAGTAAGAAGGCCTGTCTCATATTCTTCGATGAAATCGACGCCATTGGTGGCGCTAGGTATGTTATTCTTACTTAGTTTTCATTGTTCTATCTGATAGTAGAATTTTGAATGACAAGTAGAATTTTAAGGCGATGATAGCTCAATGGTAGTGACGTCGAATACCGCGGTGAAGGTCGTGGGTTCGAATTTTACAATGAGCTTGAGCTTTCAATGAAGGAAACATCGTGAGGAAACTATACCACCACAGTGGTAGGGTACTTTGTTGTCACTTGTGGTATAAAAAAACTGGTTTAAAATTTTGTTGCAAGATTTGAACCCTAAAACTATCGGGTGAAGTAAAAATTAAATTGGATCAAAAAAAATATCATAATCAATTTGGTAGAAAAATCAATGTATTTATTTATTTACTGTGAAGGTTCGATGATGGCGCCGGCGGTGACAATGAAGTGCAAAGAACTATGTTAGAACTTATCAATCAACTGGACGGCTTCGATCCTCGTGGTAACATTAAGGTATGTGTTCGTTTGTATTTATTTACTTTCAAAGTCAATGACATTAAATAAAACTGTTGTTATCTAAACCAATTTAGCCATGTTTATAAGAAATCATTATAAAATGATTAAATAAGTAATTGCTGAATTTATTGCCGGCTCTTCTCAGTAAAAGCAACCTTCCGAACCGTGCATTAGAGTTTGACTATTCATATTGACTTTGGCCTGTGAATGATTTGGATGACTAAACACTTAGACGTATTCATTTCATTTAACTTCACTGGTGCACTTAGATTGAACTTTATGGGACAAAACGCCACCGATATTATATAGTAAAAATTTATACACGAGTTTATGACATGAAAACGAAAACGCAACGTTACTTAGCAAGTTTCCACCAAAAAGTCTTCAAGCTATCTTAATTTTTAGGTACTAATGGCGACAAATAGGCCGGACACGCTAGACCCCGCGCTGATGCGTCCCGGCCGCTTGGACCGTAAGGTGGAATTTGGTCTGCCGGACTTGGAAGGGCGCGCACATATATTCCGTATTCACGCCCGGTCCATGAGCGTGGAGAGAGACATAAGGTTCGATCTCTTGGCGAGGTTGTGCCCTAATTCTACTGGTGCTGAAATCAGGTATGGTTTTGGTGTTTAAATGTTGTTATAACGTTCAATTTGGTAGAGTATTTCGGCTGGCTACATACAACCCTAGCTACGCCTATCGGTGTGTTCCGACAGCTTGAGAGCCAGTTTCCTCCGGTTTTGTGTGCTTACCACCTTCGATCACGTCATCACTTACCATGATAAGATTGCGGTCAAACACAAGCTTATCCGAAGTAAAAAAAAAAAAACTATTTCATCGAGAAAAAATATCCGGGTAAACTTTACCAAACGAAAAGTATACAATACAATACAATACAAATATTCTTTATTGTTGACACCACAAGACAAAAATACAGGTTACATACACAAAAGACAAATAACAGTGAAAACAATTTAGGCGGCTTTATCGCTGAAGCGATCTCTTCCAGGCAACCTAGGGTAATAGGATATATTTAATATGGCAAGCAAACAAATTAATAAAAAATGTGTAAAAAAGTATTTAATTTTATTAAGTGCATGTGCATTATGATATAATTAAAATTGTAGAAACTTAATTTCACAGGTGTCCTATAATAAAGGCTAATGAAATCTGTACTAAGATGTTAGTTTTTTACATGAGTCATCTGCCTTACTACTAATGTTCGCCCCCTGGTCTTAAATACGACCATACAATTTTTTGGAAAAAAAAAACTATATCATATTCATTGTAAATAGCTACTGAACAAAAAAACCGGTCAAGTGCGAGTCGGACTCGCGCACCGAGGGTTCCGTACAAATTTTTTAGGTTTTTTTTAAATTATTTTATTCTATTTTTAGTATTTGTTGTTATAGCGAAAATTTCAACTGTGTAGCTATCACGGTTCATGAGATACAGCCTGGTGACAGACAGACGGACAGTAGACTCTTAGTAATAGGTTTGCCGTTTTTACCCTTTGGGTACGGAACCCTAAAAAAGAAAATCCGTTAACAAACAGAGAATAAGGGATACAAAGTATTTTCTTCACATATCATACTTGTGAACAGGTGCTGCTTGTGGGGGCTGGTCTGCTTGAGTTTGTTTTTTACTAAGTCAGTCATAATTAAATTATTGAATGTAATAGGTGTAAGTTGTTTTTGAAAAGAGTAATTGTTGAGTTTATTGCCGGCTCTTCTCAGCAAAAGCAACCTTCCGAACCGAGCATTTAGAGTCTGACTATTCATAAGTGCCTGTGAAGACCTATTTGGATGAATAAATATTCCATTACGTTCATTTCATATCAATAATGATTTTGTTTCCCGCAGATCTGTATGCACAGAAGCAGGCATGTTTGCGATCCGTGCTCGTCGCAAGGTCGCCACGGAGAAAGACTTCCTTGAAGCTGTCAACAAAGTCATCAAGTCCTACGCCAAGTTCTCAGCTACACCGCGCTATATGACTTACAATTAAGAGCTCTATGCCTTTTAACTTATGTCCCTTTTTACAAAAGCACGGATTAAATTCATTCCGTTGAAATGATTGACGATATTTTATTTCAACTTCGTGAATTTGATTTCTAATATAGAATGTATTACATAATGTTTATTTGCTAATAAAATTATATAAACTTGTTTTTTTAGTTTGCTTTTAACCTTTTTGACTGATGAAAGACGTGACGGGAATGTGATTGACTTGACGGATCATATTTAGTGAATATACCTTTGCGAAAATTCATAAAAAAAGTACGAACACGCCGGCATTCGAGCGTTTACATCCATACGTAATTCACGCTTGAACCGCTGAACCGATTTAGATGAAATTCGGTATAGAGTTTTTTTTTTAATTCTTGATAGGCTTGTGTTTGACCACAATCTCACCATGGTAAGTGATGATGTGGCCGAAGATGGTAAGCACACAAAGCCTAGATGGGAACTGGCTCTCAAGTGCAGCTGTCGGATCACACCGATAGGTGTTTGGCGACAGATTTTCAACTTGAGGTGGTAGCCAGCCAGTCGGGTACTACATAGTACCCTACCACCGTGCTATGGTTTCCTCACGATGTTTTCCTTCACCGAAAGCTCAAGCACATTATAGGATAGATCGAACCTTAGAGAAGGACATAGGATACTTTTTTATCTCGGGAAAAGATAAGATCGAAGGGAAACTAGTATTCTATATGCAAATGTGGTCGGATCTGATACTTTAGGTTTACCTAATTTTTTTATCAATTAGGTATTTGAATAACTTCTGACTTAAAGATAACTGATATACCCGATAGGTACCAAATTATAATGACATCTTTGGTAGGGTATCATAAATAAATCTATTTACCGATCTAAGTGAATGCTTTAAAATTGAGGGTAGTTTGAAATAATATCAAACCCCAATTGAACAAAGATAGCACGTCTATGACGACGAAATAATTTGTTTGTAAATTTGAATTGAGACGTAATTGACGCTCAAAAATAACATTTTTGATATTACTGTGATTATAATACTTGGAGGTGAGATAAAAAAAGATATTTCCGAAGGATGTCGCAAATGGTAAGTTTTGTAAAAATGTTTCTTTTTTTTTTGCAAAATATTTATTATTTATACGTTATCGTTATCTTTACTAATGTTATAAAGATATTAGGTTTGTTTTTTGTTTGATTGTAGGAGTTTGTCTTTGGAACTACAGAACCGATTCAAAAAATTATTTCACCAATGGAAAACTACGTTTTCACTGTCTATATTTTATTATAATTCTCGAGAATGCAGGTGAAACCGCGGGGTGGAAGCTAGTAGGATATGAAGCTGATTTTGGACCGAATCTTTCAAATTCAATCAACCATTAATACATGTTCGTGACGCATCAGAGAATTGCATGGATAATAATTTATTAATCGTTATCTATCACTATATATATATAGATATCTAAACTGATATTAGATATAAAGCGGAAATATTTAATTTAACTCTAAAACTACTCTACCAATTTTAAAAATCCTTTCACCATTAGAAAGCTACATTATCCCTGAGTAACAAAGGCTTTATTAAAAGATAAGATCCCACGGAAACGCGGGTGAAGTCGCGGAGGACAGCTAGTAGTAAATAATTAGATATTATAATCCGTCTTCTATCATGTCGTAACTACCTACTCGTACAAGCAATAGATTCCACTACCTTTATGAAGTGAAAATATTAATGCGGTATTCAATTCAGGATATTCAAGATGCATATACAGATGTGGTGGAGTTGTGCGCTTTACTGCAGTGTCTAGGGTTCAGCGTCAAGTCGCTAGATAGCAGCGATACTAACGCTAGTCAGGATGTTGGCGCTGCCAGGACTGTTGTTATTAATTGCCAGGTAATTAAGTTCATATTGCTTTGATTTTAATTAGATTTGCATTTTTGGGCAGAAGTACCTAATGTTATTCAATGCTGGCTTCTGCTCTGCGATTTTTCGCGTTCCCAAGGGGTTTCATGTTTTATAAGTATCCTTATTCCATAGTCTATCTATGAGGCAAGTTTTATCCGAATCATTTAAGGCCTTTAGGTTGTGATTGGGTAATAATTACCTACTCCATATATAATATTAGTAATTAGGAAGAATTAAGCCTTCATCAACATCAAAAGATCTACTCTTTGTTGTTTAAATTGCTAATTAAAAATCATAAAATGGTTTAATTTTAAAAAGTGTTCGTTATTTACGAGTATTTTTTTGTATTTCATACACTGGTTAGTGTTAGATAATTTTTATTGAATATAGGCAACAAACATTCCTATTATGAAATAGGTATTGTAGTTTTTAACATCTGTATTAACATTGTATTTGTGTGAGTATGAACGATGTAAGCAAAAGAGATACACGGGTAGAGGAAGACCAAAAAAGAGATGGATGGATTGTTTGAGAGATGACATGAGTAAGGAAGGACTAATTCCGATATGACTTATATTGCGCCGACCCGAAATAATTGGGAACAGGGCAGACAGATTATGATTATGAGTCTGAACGCAGCATAGTTTAACTGATATGTACCTACATCTTCTTCTTCTTCCTTTCCTTATCCCACGCTAGGCGGGGTCGGCACAACATGTTTTCCTCTTCCACTCCGCTTTATCAAACGTCTCAGTACTCACACCTTTCATATGCATATCATTCTTCACACAGTCCATCCATACCTTCTTCGGCCTTCCTCTACCTCTATATCCATCCACACTCATGCTCAATACCAAGCCAATCTATTTCCATTTGTATTAGTTTAAGAATAAAATTGTTAAACATTTGAAAAAAAGCCAATATAGTGGTAGGGGAGGCAATGATGCTAAATTTGTAGTTACTCGAGCGTCTTTGGGACCTACTGGAATTTGAAGATTAGGTGGAATAAAGAAAAAAAGGTTATGTGATATTTTCCCCTTCAGCGGTGGGGGGAGCGTCTACAGGGTTTCAAAAACAGTCACCAAGAAATACTCGAGCGCGTCAGATATTAATAGGGTAGTCGCGCCACGTCTGTCTGATAACGGGAAAATAATAATCTGCCGTTTTGCGTGGTGGGGGTGGCCGTACGAAGGGGTCAAGAATATTTAAAAAGAAATTTACTCGACCGCGTCAGACATTGATAAGGGATGTTAAGTGAACCCTCCAGTAGCTCCTATTTTAAAGACTGACGATTTGGACGCGACCATCAGTCAGGGCCGATTTTTGAAAATGCAAAAAAAAATCGTGACCTTGATTTACTCGAGCGCGTCAGATTTTTATACAGGCGGTTCTTCTTGATGGCCTTGTTGTACTGACCCATAATCTGACAATTATGTTGAGGAGTTTCCTTAATCTGACGGTTTGAAAAAAAAAATATATAAAAAATATCGAAATCTCGAAAATGGTTCAAGATATCGAAAAAATGTTTGTACAAAAGTTGTAGAGAATTTAATTTTCTACACTATTTATTATGAATACATGTCCAAAAACCCATAGGAAACGAGATATTTGCAATAAATCATTTTTTGACCTTTGACCTTGAAAAATCAGTAGTCGCGGGCACCCTATGATAAGTAGCTTTTGAGACAAGTTTTAGGGTGTCAAAATAAAGGTTTATACAAGTTAATAGGATACTATCTCTCATTCTGAGGTGAAACTCATAATATTCCTGGACTATACACTTAATAATGATTTTAGCTACTTCGGCTTGTGCAAATCGGCAGATTAAGATATTTCCGTGATTCGTGACTAATTTCCTTCAAAATAAAAAAAAAAACTAATCGCGCTCGAGAAAATCCAGGTGACGTTTTTTTTTTGCAACTTTGCGAGTCTCCAATTTTCTTTCGTCACGCCCAAATTGTCAGATTATTGAAATGTACACTATTTTACATGTAACTAACTTACCTTACCTTAATCTGACGCGCTCGAGTATTTCAAACCATCGTTTTTTTTTTACTAATCTGACGGGCTACCCTAGACGTTCGACACTATATAGAGGGCTCAGATTTGGTGAGAGTACTTCACAAGGTGCAGGGTTGCCTTATGTTAATCTGACGCGCTCGAGTAAATCCCGAAATCCCCTATTCGCCTCCCCTACCATAGTCAGATGGTGCAAAAATATTAAAAAAATGTAACTTTGCTGAGTTTCTTGCCGGTTCTTCTCAGTTGAAGGCTGACTTCCGAACCGCTGGTAACTTCTGTAATTCGACCTTCACAAGTGCCCTTGTAGGGCCTCTAAACTGAATTAATGGTTTTGAATTTGACTTTCATCTTTTCAGTCATTGGTGTACCTACGTCTGATTATAACATTTATTTAGTCGTCAGGTCTCCATGTGGTGTTGGAGAGCGCCAGCATGTCCTGTTCGTGTCCGGCGACCGACACTCAGCAGAATAGCGGTGTATGGCAAGTCTCCGGTGTCACTGGCGGAAGACAATTCGATAAGGTGATGCAGCTAACGTATTTCACTCCTTACAAAATTTGTTTCTGTTTTACCGCAATAAAATGAAGCCTGTGTCTTTTCATTGCCATAGATAGACTAACCTGTGTACCAAATTTGAAAAAATCTGAGTTTAGTTTGGACCTAGGAATGAAGACCCAACAGACGTCCTGTCCCATAAAAATTTCAAAGAAAAAGAACTTTCACTTTCACATTTTAAGACCAAAAATAGCCAAACCAGTTCCGCTGTCCTTAAGTGATACGATTACCAACGAAAAAAACAGCATAATCATTATTATTTATTCGTCTTCATCGCGGCCAAAGTAAAGTTAAAATAATAGATTTTCTTTGGCCACAGGAATTCGGGTGCTCATTGCTGGGGTCTCTACCTAAGAGTCATCGCGAACGCCTTACGAAAGACCTTCGAGAGATGATCATGTGTATTAGAGTGCACAATGAATCTGATATGGAGCGACCTAAAGACAAGGAGGGTATGGACAATAAATCTGCCAGCATGATCGAGTTGAAGACGCCTGAGAAAATGTAAGATTATGCTTAAAATCTTAAAGTGTTTATGTAGGGACCTATATTATTATTTGGGTTAGGTTGCCATTTTAAGTCTTTTCAGAGCTTGTATCCCTGTGACCAGAATAGGTCAATTGCGATCGCCACATTTATAAGATTTCACTGACAAGACCTACAGGAATGGATTTTACTTCATCTAAGTTTATTTTAAATATATTAAGTTTGTTTATATGTTTGGATGTAGATTACCAATCTCCGAAACTTCATCTCGAAAGCGTTGGGCAGAAGATGTTTGTCCTGGCTAATTTCTGAAACCGCTACTCTGATCTTGATGAAACTTGGCACACACGTAGATCATATCCTGAAATAAAATATAGGATAATTTTATCCCGGGAAAAGATAAGATCCCACGGGACAGCTAGTATAATAACCTAACGTTTTAACTGAATTATCAATAAGTACTTTAAGCAAAGGGATTTATCTGTACCATCGACACAAACCTATGTGTAGTGAAAATTTATTTTTTACATACCAGACAATTGCCAATAAAAACGGAGACCCCAACTCGGTACCGGTCGCTAGACACACTGACCGCAGCCAAGGTGGGCGCAGAGCAACCCCTCCCGACGCCGGGAGCTCTGCACAGTGTGCACAGGCCTCGTGTTGTTGCTGACACTTCTACTGACGACGTCAAAATTGAAAACCGAGTAAGTGACTAAACACCGGTTTATGCCGGATCTTCTCAGCAAAAGCTCCGAACCGAGCATTAGAGTCTGACTATTCAAAAGTGCCTGTGAAGGCCTATTTGGATGAATAAACAATTTCATTTCATTTAATTTCACCTAGCGATTTGTTTGTCCCATAGGTTTGTCCATAGGCGACGGTGACCACTTGAAAAGTGTAACGTCTGCCTGTTTATTCAAACACCTTTAAACCTGCCCTACAAAAATTTTACATGAATTAATTTAATTTCTCATATGCAGCAAACGATGTGTAGTAGACAGAGTACCTATACGCTGTCTTCCACGCCTGGCAGCATCAGACATCGCAATAAGACTTCGAGGTAAGGAAGCAACTTTATCTTTACTTTTAGTTCCAACAACTTAGTGCTGACGACATATTTCCTCAGAGCACTCTTTTTGAGATTGACCTTTGACTAAATACTCTGACCATGGGCTGGACTACCGAACAAATGGCTTCCATCTATTTGCTACTATTAGTGCCGGCTTTACCTGTAGTGCAGGGTGTGCAGCACGGGCGCAGGGTGTTAGGGGGTGCCGTCACTCGTGGCGCTCTCAATAGCCCCTGCGCCCATATTATGTACTCTTGGGTAGTTCGCGACCCTTTTTTTTTGCTCGCCTTCAAGAGGGCGCCAGGGCATTTGATTGCACCTGGGCGCTACATGGGCTAGAGCCGACCCTGGCTATGATTACAAAATTTTGGTTGCACCATCGTGAGGACACCGTTTCAAGTTTTCTTTTATTTGCTTTCCTCGATAAATATAGAAGCTAAATTTGTTGACGAGAAGAATATGCAGGCATAATGATCCCATCTGAAAATGATGTTCTCTCCATCTTCAAACTTTCAGTCCGATACGAGGTCCTCAAACAACATTGTTAGAAAATTTGGTAGCGGCTGAAAAAGCGGCAGAAGAGCTTCGTATTAAACTGGCTTATGTGATCAGGGAATTTGTGGAAGACGGAAAAAATGATTCGTCGATATGTTCTCTCACTCTGGACGTTTCGAAGATATCTGTTTTGAAGGTAAATACGAGACGACATAGAATTGAGTAGGTATATTTTAAAGTTAACTTTTTAGTCTTCGATGTAAATAAAGTTGCGCGCGCTCTTGATTATGTATACTCTGCCTACACTTTCTCAATCGTTTTGAGTGATAAGTGACAGTGAGTCCCCAGTGAACCCCTTAGTTAGGTATTTTGCATAAGGCCCATAAACGAATCCAAATAATTTGCATATAAAGTGTATTTCAAATATGTATCAATCAAAATGTTAAAATAATCCTAATTGAATAGGGAGTCCATTTTTCAATGCCATTCTTTACCATCAGTTAAACCGTCCAATTTGAAAAAGACTATACAGTCAGTTTTATTTCAGGGAGCTGAATCCTCTAAAGCTCAATTCGCATCCAGTCCAAACCTCTCAGGGTTGGGAGTCGTGAGTGAGGATTTCCCCAATAGAATGAAGCGTTACGACAGTGCTTCTACATCCAACTTGTCTGTTAAAAAGCCGTCTATAAGTAATGATGGGAAGCCTTCGCGACTGCGACGCCTTTCACCTAATAATATATTTAAATTGAAAAAAGACAGTCCTAGTAGCAAACTGGATAAGGTCAAGACTGGAGATGTGAAGAGCAAGTTCAATTGTAAGTCATTGCATAGGGTGACTCGGGCCATTTCAGAAATTAATTCACACCGTATTGCGAACGTCATCTTCGATTTTGATTCTTATGCTGATTAAGGGGATGATAGCTCAGTGGTAGTGAATTCGGATTCCACGGCGATGGTCGTGCTTTCGAATCCTACAATAAGCTTGAGCTTTCGGTGTAGAAAAACATCGTGAGGAAACCATAGCGCGTTGGTAGTGTATTTTGTAGTACTTTACCGATTGGCTACCACCTTCAAGTTGAAAATCTGTCGCCAAGCACCTTTCGGTGTGTTCCGACAGCTACACTTGAGAGCCAATCAATATCCTTCTTGGCTTTGTGTGCTTACCACCTACGGCCACATCACTTACCGTGATGATAGTGGTCAAAACAAGCTTATGCAAAGTAAAAAGAAAGACTAGTACGGTGTAGATTTAATTGAAAAATAGGCGTTTAGAAATATCAAAAAGTCTTATCATCCGAGCAAGATACAGGCGAGTATTTTAGCGGATGATCCAATCTTCCCTCCCATTATTAGAAAAAGAAAACAACACATCATCTAGGAAATGGGTCAGAAGAATAATAATTAATTCGTTTGCAATTTTTGCTATCTAAAATGTTAATGATAAGCCAGTAGCGAAATACAACAAGTGCATCTTTGCAAGCGCCGTCATATTCAATACGTTTAGAGTAAATCTGTTTTGTTTTTCAGGTTTATTCAGACCAAAAATAGTTGCACCAGTCCGTGTTACGAGAACAGAAGCAAGTCCTAATCTGAGCTCTTCCAGAAAAAAACTATATAGTCACGTGAAGTCTACTATACCAAGACCAACCACCGCGAAGAAAGAATGAAATCAATATTTAAAAGATTGTTTGTAGTGTTAAAATAAAATATTTACTTCTGTCTGAGACATACTTAATTAAACTCCTATGATTGTGTAACAACTAAGACACTTTACTGTGCATCAGATAAATGAGAATAAGTATGTGTCCATATTAATTTTTCAATTTCTTTTTCTAAATTATTGTTTTTATTATCCCCAGATTTTTTCTTTGTTTTTGACTTAGAAACGAGTTTGCAATTGTTGTCTTTTCTACTGGATTTTGCGTCAATGTGACCTTTATTTCTTTGCAACTGTATTGAAGCAGGATACAAAATACTCTTTATCAATTCATCTTTTACATCTTTCTTTGACAAATCTGTATTTTCATGACTTGCCTTCTTGATCTTGTCTTCAAAATTATCATTATCACTATCACTTATTGATTTTAATTCTGAGGAGTCATCATTTTTTAATCTTTCATTGATTTGCTGTTCTTGACTCTTTGTTGTCAGTTCTCTTAACGTGTTTTTATCGCATTTCGCTTTCTTTCTGTCTTTTTTAGCTAATTTGAGGCATATAGTCGCCTTTGGGTAGCCAGTGAATTGCTGGTAACAAACTCCCTTTTCTAACGACACAAAAGTATTAAAAAATCTCCTTGGATGTATATCATCAAGTGTTGCATTCAACAGAACGTAGGTTTTCTTCAAAAAGGATTTCTTGTCTATAGGATTTTGCATGTGGAAGAAATTTTCAAGTTGCTCATGAGTGTTCAGCCTTCTTATCGCAGTTTTCTGCACTATGTTATATGATACAACTGCCATTATAATGAAGGATGGCTCGTTACTCAATATGTGGTCCCAAAGTATTAACCATTCAGAGCAAGTTAATACTTCACTGAAGGCTGTTTCTAATATTTTCAGAGCGTATGTTTGGCTTGTGACACCAACATCACAAAAATGTGTCAGTAGTTGATTATCATGCTCTGCCATAATATTTTCAATCATTGCCAATATACTGATGGGGGGAAATGGTGCATACTCAAACCAAAGTTGACAGTAATTCATAAGTATAGTCGCAACACATTCAAATAACAGCAGTGGGTCTTTCTGCAATACTTTCACAAATGGAAATACAAAGCCAGGTAAAAACTTCATCACACCAAACAACGGACACCAGTGTGCCAAGCAGGACAGCAGTCTCTTCAGATTTTTAAGTGCCACAGAACTATGTATTGTAAATTGCTTTTCTATATCTTTATATGCAGGATGAATCCCTTTATCAACTAATGAAGAATAAGCAGTTCTATTTCTGGGCGTGTTAAGAAGCGATCTCCATATTATTGATCTGAATTTGTCAGGGTACTCTCCATACTGCATTAGGATTCTTCTCAATCTTGCGCTGTCCATACAAATGCGCATTTTCTTTTCTACTTCATCATTCATTTTAGTTTTGGAACTCTCTGGAGGGAGAGATTTGTGAGTGGATGTACCAGGGAGCTCCTTTTTAACGGAGTCAGTTGTATTCTTTTGAGCTATTTCTAATACGTATGAAGAATTGTAAATATTAAGTTCTCCATGTTGTAAGATGCAGAGGAAGTACTTGCCAGTAGGACTTACTACGAATCGTCGAATGCCCGATGACTCGGGTTGTATGGTATGAATTATTGCCAAAGTCTCCAAGTCTAATAGACTGAGAGTGTTGTCACTACCCAGTATGCCAAGAATTTTATTTGCTCCTCCATCAAATACTTGTGGGATAAAAGCAATTTTTAGGGCTCCAGTAATGTGATATTTCGTCAAATCTATAGACTTTAATGCTTTCCAAGTATCCATGCTAAATAGAATAAGCGTGGGAGCTAGTCCAGCCATTGCCATAGCCCGACCGTTCATTGTAAAAGCTATATTCCTCATGTGCTTCAGTTCACTTGGAATTATTTGCTTTACAGATTTCATACTTTCATGTTTCCATATTTGTATAGTATCATTTTGAAAACAGGCGACGAGGTGATCACCAGCCGGAGTAAATAATATCTGTTGGATTTGGGCACCCAAGTATGTGTTTAAAGTGAAGTACTTAGTGTAATTACGAAGCTCCCATAGAATAGCCTCGGTTGCACTTGCCGTAAGTAAATTATTTATTTTGTTGTTTGAAAATGAAATGTGTTTGACGGGTGCTGTGTGTCCGGACAATGTAAGAATAATCTTCCCAGACTCAGTGTCTACAAAACTAACATCATTTTTCTTTGTAGTGGCGGCTACTAACATGTCGGTTTTGTTTGGAACAAAATGTAATGCAGCACAGGGTCCGATGCCGGTAAGTTTCCAGAATTTTAAATCCGAGAAGTCCAAAATAAAGATATTACCCACATTATCGGTGCAAGCTAATTTTTCACAGGTGTCGTCGAAAATACCCGTTGAAAATCGAATCCTTCTACATTCTCCGTTCGATCCACGGACCGTGTGGTGGAGCTGAAGTATGACCCCATCTTTCGGCCTGGATTTCAGCTTTATATCAAATTTCTCCACATTTCCTCGATCACCGCGTGTTTCTTGGTCCATTTGTAAATACTTTCCAGGTTTCACTAGAACTAAACATTATATTTTGACAAAAAGAACATCTTTTCTTTTGGTTTTTGTATGATATTATTCAAAATTTGGCGGAATTGAGTGAATTTGATTCAAAATAGTTAACTTCACTCACAAATATGTGACATAGCATGACAGTGTTGACTGCGCGTTGACACCCCGGTTGCCAGGGCAACCAGTTCCGCTGCGTTCACATTGATTTGGCAATTACCCTCATAATCTTGTATTGTAGAGATAGAAACTGTTGGAAATGAAGATAACATTATTGCGTGACGACTTGACGGACGCCTCTTGAGCACTTGTTTGCAGAAAGGCACGGTGTAGGTTATTATTTGAACAACGAACGTTTCCTGTAAGATAAACAGGAAGATAATTTATAATTTCAGTCCTAACATTCATTCCAAACTGTAGATGTCCTCCATAGTTAACAATCGTTTATCCTAGTTGTTATTGAACTCTCAGTTTCTTTGATTCTCACTTTCTATTTTAGAAGCGTTTATTACATAATAATAGGTCAAAATGTTGTAGATAAATAAGTACTACACGTAATAATATGGTTCACAGTGTTCCGATAGAGCGTGAATGAAAAAATGGAACGTTTGCCACGCCTTGTAGCCCCGATTATTTTCAGTCGTGCGATATTTTCTCCGTAAACAGTTCCGTTTTTTCACCTCTTGGGGAAATGCGAGTTAATTTAACGTAAAGTGATTATGGCGGTTGCGCTGTCCGCGCCCGGCGCCTGCGCAGTTCGCCACCAGACACGACGCGCGCTCCCGCGCTTACGTTTTCAAACACTCCGCTAAAGTTTCCGCTAAAATGTAAAACCAAACGATAGGGTTGATCTACACAAAAAATATTTCATACCCTCTGTTACTTTTCATTGTTAACTTTTTTCCGGAAAGTTGAGCAAATGATAATGGAGCTTTTGTAAAAAATCATAACACTCTCGA
This sequence comes from Ochropacha duplaris, assembly GCA_951361185.1. Taxonomy (NCBI): domain Eukaryota; kingdom Metazoa; phylum Arthropoda; class Insecta; order Lepidoptera; family Drepanidae; genus Ochropacha; species Ochropacha duplaris. The sequence goes on along the minus strand of OX592704.1, from coordinate 2,201,021 downwards.
TACATTACAAAAGCCGCCAGGGAAATCAGCTTGTAAATCACAACGGAATTCTTTGCTAACGAAGCGTTCGCAACGTAATGCGGTCTAGTAGCGACGTGACAGTAAAATTGGTTTTCTCTAAGATTCCGTGAGCTAGTCCGGCGTTTCGGATAGTCGAGCATATGCCGACGTACCGGATAGTGGACAGCGCCGGCGCACTTGGCCGAATCCTGCGCGACATTAAGATGTGCTTCCTAAACGTGTTGCGTTTACATGTGTCACAGACCCAAAGGCAGAAACGGCTTTACAAGCAGTATATGGACCAGTTAGCTGGAGCTTACGTGGAGAGATGTTCGGACTTGAGCACGATGCCTTGGGACCATAGGTATTCGTACAGAATTCCCTCTCCGGAATGGCGGTATTCCACGTCCTGTGACGAGCGGTGGTACGGGACTGATGGCTCGAGGTCGTGCTGTGGTACTGAATGCTCGGACAGTGGGAGATGCTCGTCACCGTGTTGTTCAGAGGTGATCTTCAACGGCGGACAACATTTCAGCGGGAAGAGGACACCTAATTTGCATGCCTGCCATCGCTATCCTATTTGTTATCCTGGGAATTTTGGGTGAGTGCTGTGTTTTTTTTCATGGAAGCGATTGCGTTTTTCACAGGAGTTTATAGCGTTAACTCACACGTCCTTCAATTAAGTATTTCTGATTCTTCGTCCTAGTTTTTGTCACGTTGGAGCTGTCAATCGTAGTCTAATAAGATAACTATGGTTTAGGTAGTAATAATTTTCATATCAATATTATGATATCTAGAGAATTACAAATTATACTAAGTTTCAGATTTGGGGATGACTTGGCCAAACTTATGAGATTAAAATTAAGGTACATAATTGATAAGTTTACAGAAACCTTTACTACAAATATAATTCAGAAAAGGTTGTATACCTATCATCGATATAAGTATCTGTACATATTGTGTTGTAATAACGAACTTACCTATATGTTGTTTTCCCATGTTCATCACATAAAAACTACATACGACGACCTATCATGTGCAACTAGATGCCATGTGAATATCTTTATAAGTAGCGTGTGTTTAACTTTTAATGGGTGCCACACAAACTTTATTTTAACACTACCTTTCACCTGCGTGCCCGATGGAATTAAAATTAACCTATATTAGGCAGTGATGTTCATGCACCTTTTCATTGATGAAAGATTTATTTTAATCGGTTTAGTAGTTTCAAAGATCAGTGGTTTAGGCTCTGCGTTCTCTCATTATCTACGAATCATTCAGATCTATTAAAGGGTTAACATCTTCTTCTTCAAAGTGCCATCTCCTAGGTACCGTAGGAGGTTGGCGTTCATGATGGCTAGTTTCACTTAATCTACCGCCGCTATAAATAAAGAGTTCGTGCCTACTCATTTCGTACCACTGTCTGAGTTATTTTGGTCAGCTTCCCTGAATATCCTTTTTGATCTGATTCAGTAGTCGATATTTGTTATTTCTTAATATGTCTAAGATATTTCAGTTTCCGTTTCATTATGTTAACCTCAAATGTTAGTTAGCTCATTAATCTAAGGTCCAATCACTTGCCAAAGTATTCTTGTAGCCTATTTTTTATCATCAGAACTAAACCACTTTAAGCCTTCTTATTTACGTCGTCAGTTTTTTTACCAACGGCCAATTTGCTTACTTTGGGATCGGGTGGCCGTAGAGAAGAATGTCGCAGGATGTTATTATTCGTTTGGAGTCAGAATTAAGGTATGATTTCAAGAAATTCTATCATAATATTTATCAAAATAATTACCAAAGCGAAACAAATTGTATTTGCATACAAATTAACGAATTCTGAAAATAGCCTTCGCGGTTCTTTTTAAAATAGTGAAACCGCATCCAAATAAGTTATTAAGCTGATTAGGTAGTTACCTACTCATAGGAAAAATGCAACCCACTTAAAAAAAGAAGGAGCTTCTCAATTCAACTTTATACTTTATTTTTTATGAAATATCGTAAAATAGGTCTATGAAATTGTCTTTTTATACGAAAATGTAGGTATTGTTCAATATAAAAATTATAATTATTTACTCGATATCCATTTCATCTATGAAACTACGAGAGAAAATAGAAAAGAAACACATGTAGAAGAGTGTGGATAAATTATGGTATGATTACCATAACTGTTATTGGTACAACGTTGATCAGAAAAACTATACTAGGTTGTACGGTCAGCAGAATAGATCAAATTGATATCTTCTAAATATTGAGTTCATAAATGTTTACAATTTACAATCCAACAAATCTATACCTACTTTATATATTTTTCAAGGCGATGATAGCTCAGTGGTAAGTGACGTCGAATGCCGCGGCGAAGGTCGTGGGTTCGAATCCTACAATGAGTTTGAGCTTTCGGTGAAGGAAAACATCGTGAGGAAACCATAGCACGGTGGTAGGGTACTTTGTAGTACCCAACTGGCTGGCTACCACCCTCAAGTTGAAAATCTGTCGCCAGACACCTATCGGTGTGTTCCGACAGCTGCACTTGAGAGCCAGTTCCCATCTAGGCTTTGTGTGCTTACCATCTTCGGCCACATCATCACTTACCATGGTGAGATTGTGGTCAAACACAAGCCTATCGAATATAAAAAAATATATATATAGAGAATAGCAAAACAGTTCAGTTTTTTCTCCTCTGTTTGTAAACCGATTTTCTTTTTTGTTGTTTCGTATGTGTTCCTCATTTTAAATATTGATTATGGCGAAAACTATTAATCTGTTGACTCGCCACATTAATCTGTCAACCAACTCGTCAACTCGCGCACAGTTTTCAAAATTTCAAAACTCGCGCCCAATTTTCATGTAAATGTCATCGTCCCGATTGTCCCATTTGAGAACCAAGTGGTGCGGTCTTTGAAACCCCGATTATCCCAAGAAAGAACTGACAGGTTAATCTTCTAGTAATAATAAAGTAAGTAAGTGTGGACAGGTATCAATGCAATGGCACAACGGATTTGTAAGTAACTTGGAACAAAGGCAACTCATAATATAGGATACTGTACTGCGAGTTTTTCTTTAGGCGGGGAAAATTGCTGGCATAATGTTAGTAATCAATAAAAGAACTATGACATACCTATATACTTATATTACGTGATATGGTTTGTTTTGCCTGTTTTATATGATTAAATCAAGTCTAGTTTGAAACTTTGTATCCATATCTCTCCTCTGTCTACCGATATTATTTTTTGTAATAAAAATACATTGGATTCAGTTTTAATCCCTAAAAATATTAAATAACTAGCTGTCCTCCGCGGTTTCACCCGCGTTCCTGTGGGATCTTATCTTTTCCCGGGATGAAAATATAGCTTATGTTACTCAGGGATAATGTAACTTTCTGATGGTGAAATATTTTTTTAAATCGGTCGATTAGTTATTGAGTTAAATCGTAACAAACAAAAAATTAAATCTTTCCTCTTCATAATATTAGTTTATATGATTATAGTCGAATTTCAAGTAAGTAAGTAAGAGTAAATGTACTAATTATATAGATATTCATTACCTGAGTATTCAAAAGACAGTAAGTCAGTAATCGATTGGCACCAAAGTATAGTTACCGTGATATGTAAATGCGCTTTGCAACATTCACGCTTGGACGCGCGTTGAATGCACTTAACATACGCTTCTTGCTACAAAGGTTAATATCCTATAGTATGTTGCAAATTGCAATTCGTAGATAGATAATTGGTTAATTAGTTTGACAAAGCTTCATTGATACTTGCAACTCTTTTGCAGGTGACGTCAGATAGCCCTCTCTTCGATCTTATTTATTAATGTTTCATTGATCTTTGCGTCTTCATTATGTGCGGTTGTATTTAGTGAAGTCGTATTTTCTGATTGATTATTCGTCTATTCTAAATGTTTGGTCAGGAATAGTTTCATTTTGGTTTTCTGGAACATTAATTACTTCAGTAACATTTTTTAAGTTGCTTGGAGATTAATTGGTTAGGTAGGTATAGGTAAGTGATTCTTCAACGGTTTTTTTTTTAAATGGTTTTTTTTTTATGTCTCTAGTGACAACGAGGCACCTGAGGTAAGTGACTACCGTCGCCTATAGACATTAGCAAGACCAGGTGGACTGCCAACGTGTTGTACACCATATTACAATGCCTTAAGGGCAAGGGCAACTGGCTCTCAAGTGCAACTGCCGGAACACACCAACAGGTGCTTGTTGACAGATTTTCAACTTGAGGGTGGTAGCCAGCCAGTCGAGTACCACATAGTACCCTACCACCGTGCTGTGGTTTCCTCACAATGTTTTCCTTCACCGAAAGCTCAACCTCATTGTAGGATTCGAACCCACGACCTTCGCCGCGGTATCCGACGTCACTTACGACTGAGCTATCATCGCCTTAAAATGTCATAATCATCTGTCGGTAAATCGTCAGTTTAGCTTTCGGTGAAGGAAACTACAATAAAAACCATAGCCTACTCAGTAAGTACCTAATATACAAGACAAAAAAAAAGCGACTACCTGGTATTTTTTTAAAATAGAACAAGAGTAAAAATGGTTTGCTATTTCTTATCCTGGCAACTCAGAACAATTATCGCTCTGGCAACTATCATTATATTTAAAAGAAATCTGCACCCATTATAACCTAGGTAACTATATTGCGTATATTTTAAATGTAATTGTATGTTATTCAGAGGAGAAATACTTAACTGGCAATGCAATTAGAGAATGATCGACTCGTACGCACCGCACGTGCGCACGGTACACATCCGTAACATTGCGTGTTTAGATCGCAATGTATGTTTATTAGGTTTATGTGAGTACATACCTAAAAATTATAATGATTTCTCTATAAATGTATTATTTATCTTTTAAATTACTAAATTCTTAGGTATACGATTTGTGTTATTAATATAATTTTGTAATTACGTAGGTACTAATTTAATTACAATATATTTTCATTGGCACCATGCCATTTGCTCCTCCCACAGAATATTCAATTTACTTCGATATTGTCTCTAACATTTTTCTACGATTTGTGTTATTAATATAATTTTGTAATTACTTAGGTACTAATTTAATTACAATATATTTTCATTGGCACCATGCCATTTGCTCCTCCCACAGAATATTCAATTTACTTCGATATTTTCTCTAACATTTTTCTACGATTTGTGTTATTAATATAATTTTGTAATTACTTAGGTACTAATTTAATTACAATATATTTTCATTGGCATCATGCCATTTGCTCCTCCCACAGAATATTCAATTTACTTCGATATTGTCTCTAACATTTTTCTACGATTTGTGTTATTAATATAATTTTGTAATTACGTAGGTACTAATTTAATTACAATATATTTTCATTGGCATCATGCCATTTGCTCCTCCCACAGAATATTCAATTTACTACGATATTTTCTCTAACATTTTTCTCTCGCCCTAGAATGAATCAGAATTCTATTGTCTGATTATATCATAATCATTATATCTAAATTACAAGGAAAAACCATGGTAATTACATCACTAGCTACTTATAACGGCTCATAAACATTTATGAAACAATAAACAATTGTTTGCTAAAGTCTTAATAATAATGCTAAGGGTAATGGCCCATAATGCTAAGGACAGTTGAACGACGAAAGTGCTAGTTTGTCGCACCGTTAGACCGTAGCGAGACACTTTTCACTCGATTTTCAATTATTCGATATCAACTTGGAAAGTAAACAAGATAAATAAAAGTGTAAACAGATAAAGGCGATTTTTCAATCACTCGTATAACGTATTCCTCCGACAAAACAAGATCTTAGGTACCTACTGCTTATTCCATTATTCAAACAAAATCAGTTTATACTGTTGGTATACCTACCTAACTTTTATCGTAAATGATTATTATGAAAATTATTGGAACGAAGTTCCTTATGGGGCGTTGCGGAGTACCCTAGCCGGCAAAAAACGTCCGTGACGTTAAAAAAGCGTGAGATACGTGATGCTTGGTGATGAAGACTGTAATATTGCAGTTTGCTATTATTATTATATCATTCGATAATTACATCATCTGGTGGTCAAAAGTGGAACCATCTGATCATTTTTTTTATCGATAAAAAAATCATAATAAAAACTGAACAATTATTTTCTTTATACATACCTCGAATACAACTTGAAATTAATATTTTTATACATATTAAGGATCTTCGTTCCTATCTGGTATCCCACGACAACACACGGTTTTTTTAATTTTTTTTTTTTTTTCTACCTTTATCATGATTAAGTCGATTAGTACCTTTGTTGTACCTATATAATTATAAACGTTGAATAATAAATAAAATAATAGATTTATATTATACCTACTGTCATCTATAAATAAATGGCTTAATATATTACAGATAATCGTAACGTTACTCAACACTAGATGTCACTAAAATGGATACGCAATTATACTTAACGTTTCTACATCTCAACAATAGATGGCGCTGTACTGCATAGTATTTATTGTGAAAGCAATGTTCACAAAAAATAATAGTGAAAGGATAGTTTCTTGGAATTCCAAGACAATAAATATAAAAGCAAATTTATTTATTCATGACAATAGAGCTGCGCGTTAATTTGTTAATAGCTCAGTTCTACTCTCATGATGCCGTCAATGAGAAATAATGATATATAACATCTATTCTTTGCTGACCTTTCCACGACGATAACTGTTCCAAAGGCCTTGAGGGTTATTTATTACTATTTATATTTATTACTTTTTATTATGTGGACCAGTAAGCTAAACCGAGTTTTTTACTAACCACACCAACTTTTTTTTGCATTCATGCAATAGACCAAGGAAATCAAGTCTGTTGGTGTATAATCTTCTTAATTTATGTATGCAAATGAGTTATATAAAATTATATGCCTACTTGTCCACTTTCAATCCCGTTTACTTGACGAGTTCACTTACTGTTATGTGAAGACCGCTGTGTGTTCCAGAATCACGCACTTAGCTACTTAGTTGTTATAATTGTACGTGAAACCCGACCACCGACTGCCGAAGGAGGGTAAGGTTTTTATAAAAAACCGGCCAAGTGCGAAACGGAATCGCGCACGAAGGGTTCTGTAAAAATGGCAAAAAAATCACGTTTGTTGTAATTTAAAGCCCCCTTTAAATATTTATTTTATTTCTGTTAGTATTTGTTGTTATAGCGGCAACAGAAATACATCATCTGTGAAAATTTCAACTGTCTAGCTATCACAGTTCTTGAGATACAGCCTGGTGACAGACATACGGACAGACAGCGAAGTCTTAAAACAATCATTATTAAATAATTATTATCAAATACAATTCCTTTCTAAAAGAAGCAGGTCTTTCACTTTTAAGGCTTTGTTAAATCCCGTGGTATTGTTAGTATCCATAGACGATGGTGGTTTTATCATGCTGGATCAATTGCTGGCTTTTCTGCTTCGCTGGCCCTTTGAAAAATGAAATGAGTTGAGTACAAGCATTTTGTTACACCAGTACCATTATCTTCCTTGTTTTACGTTTGATAAAGATTACGGTATTTTTAGAAACTTAAACCTTTGCCAAGTACCTACAAGTTCTCCGGCATCTTTTTATACTTTCAAGTCCTCTTCATCCAAAGATTGGCTGGTATATAGAGATCGCTAAAGGTGATAAAGCCGTCTGTTATGACACTGTCGATTTTATAAAGAGATATCAATCTATTTTTGAATGCATAATGCACACAATTATATGCATAAAGCAATTTTACGTCCCAATGATCTTTCATACCATTTTTTTATACCACTAGGTGAGAAATAAGCTTATGGCCCACCTGATGGTAAGCGGTCACCGTAGCCTATGGACGCTTGCAACACCAGAGGCGTAAATTTAAAATAATATCATCAGTAATATTTATTTAAATTAATATTAACTATCGACAACTTTTTCATTTAGATTATTAATTTATTTTATTTCATTATATTTTTTATATTGTTAGGTTATAAGTTTGTTGTTAGTTAATAATATAAGTATTATAATAATAGATAAAATGTATCTGCAATCTGCTTCAATAATAACGTGAAAGTTTAATGGAGATATTCAAATACGGAAAGCATTACGCATGTTACTTTTAATATTCAATTCTTCATTAAAACCTCAGCGCTGAAAACCCGAAACGAAGAATTAAATAATGAAAGCGAGAACTATTTCGACTTAATTAATTATTTACATTATAATTAGCCCAGTTGCGTAACAAAAATACGGTTCGTTTACCTACCTGGTTGCCTGAACCTCATAAGTATAATACATATTTTGAAAGTAGTTTTTAGATTTGCATAAAATTGACATCTTATTGTGTGCATTATGCATTTATGAATTCAGATAGAAATGGTAATAAATAATTCAATTCTTTTATCGCTGGCTTCTTCGCCTTTAGGAACATCGTGAGGAAAGGGTATGATCGTGATTGAAGGCATGTCCCAGGACGTCGCCAGAGGAGCAGGGACGGACAACTGCCCAAGTTTAGGCGATGATAGCTCAGTGGTAGTGACGTCGGATACCGCGGCGAAGGTCGTGGGTTCAAATCCTAGAATGAGCTTGAGCTTTCGGTGAAGGAAAACATCGTGAGGAAACCATAGCACGGTGGTAGGGTACTTTGTAGTACCCGACTGGCTGACTACCACCCTCAAGTTGAAAATCTGTCCCCAAGCACCTATCGGTGTGTTCCGACAGCTGCACTTGAGAGCCAGTTCCAGGCTTTGTGTGCTTACCACCTTCGACCACATTATCACTTACCATGGTGAGATTGTGGTCAAACACAAGCTTATCCAGAATAAGAACAAAAGTCCACTCACTTGTCTTGACCGCAGGTAGAGGTATATGTGCTTTTGACTCTAACCTACAATTCATACTTGCCCCCCACTCTTGACCATCAGCTGGTGATGCTCTTGTCCTGAATGCGCTCTTGTAAGTTGGCTCCCAATTTTCCTTAGAGACTACAGCATGGAGTTCTTCAAAAGAGGAGTAAGAAAGTTTATGCAAGGTCAGCGCGCTCGTGACGCCTCTGGTGTTGCAAGCGTCCATAGGCTACGGTAACCGCTTACCATCAGGTGGGCCGTAAGCTTGTTTGCTACCTAGTGGTAAAAATATGTTATAATAATAAGTGAATCCGCGTGGGACACAAATTAGTTTTAGTAATAACCTATTATTATAAAAGGGGAAATCTGAAAATGTGGAGAAAACTGAGTCTAGAGAGCGTTGTGAGTCTGGTATTGCAGGGATAACTTTATGTGGAAGAAGATATCGGGCATATATGGCAAAAGACAGTTGTCCGCTACGGTGTATGTCTGTATTTATGATAGGGCTGCCACCTGCACTAGGCTGGACGGATAGTCATTTTATCCTATAAAGATTCAATAATCTTAAAGTGGCTTGAAAGGTAGTTTATTATAATTTAGAAATGGAGGAGGTTCTATGACCGCTACATACTTTTTTTTAACTTTAATAGAACGTAGATTTATGTATAGATTGTGTATAAATAATGATGCCTTCTTTTATTAAAATATTACTTTAATAACGCTTAAAAAATATTTTACCAATAAAAAGCCATGTTATTTGTGAGTGTCATAGGCTATATTTTTATCCCGGAAAAGATATCCCACGGGAACGCGGGTGAAACCGCGGGGGACAGCTAGTAAAAATAAATGTTTATGTATTGTTTTTATTTCATCAACCCTGACAGTTGCGGCCGTACATCCGACCGGTCCGCGCGACAAGGTCACTTTCCTAGCTCACTTAATTGTACACTCGCGAGCAAAACGCTTACGCCGGTGCCGCCCGTGCCGTTAACTTTCCTTCTAACTGACTTGAGTTTACTTTACTTTTACTGCGTGTATATGTGTTTATAACTTATATTTTAAGCCGTCTTAATTATGAGTTTTGTTAGTGGTATTTTGCAGGGTTTCTTTAATATTATATTATTGACTAGCTGTCCTGCGCGGTTTCACATGCGTTCCCGTGGGATCTTATCTTTTAGGGGATTAAAATATAGCTTATGTTACTGATTTCAAATGGTGAAAGAATTTTTAAAATCGGTCGATTCGTTTTTGAGTTAAATCGTAACAAACAAACAAAAAATCTTTCCTCTTTATAACATTTCTATCAAGCCAAAAACCTCATTAAAAAAATAACATTTCTTTGTTATAAGACGTCAAAGTCTATTCATTTTTGCTCTGACCAATAGCAAAAAAATTTTTTTTGAGCTTATTTGAACATGCATATTCCCTACGCATATCAATCGCCGACACAACTCAAACGAAAAAAAACCGGCAGAAAACAATACATTTATATTTTCGCCTGTACCACAGATTCGTTTGATTATTATATTAGAAAGAAATATTAGAGAAAACATTCATAGACTATCATTTCGCTTTCTTGGGACGTTGTAACATCTCATTTGAATCTTAAGCATAGAATAGATAATAGTAGATACTACCATCTTAAGTAAGAGTCGATAACTTGTTACATGAGTGCGAGATTGTGAGATCAGGTTTTTTTTTGTTTATGGATATGGAAAATAAGATCTAAAATTTTCTTAGTAGTTAAAGTTAGTCCCGTCCACGAAGACGCACCCCTTTTTTCCTAATCCCTTACAAGTGTGCATCTTTACGCTAGTGTTGTGCTGTCGATATCTTCATACCGATATGTATAAGAATTAAAAGACGAAAAGAAGGACAACATTATTTATAAACCGCCTAAAATGCTTCTTAGTAAAAAAATGTTATTATTGCCTTGATGATTGTTTTTAATGACCATTTTACAAACCCTAACCCTAATAATTAATATTATCATCACTACATAGTATAAAACAAAGTCGCTTGCGCTGTCTGTCCCTATGTATGCTTAAATCTTTAAAACTACGCAACGGATTTTGATGCGGTTTTTTTTAATAGATAGAGTGATTCTTAAGGAAGGTTTATATGTATAATACATGCATAATATAGTAGCGAAACACTGATAAATTTAGAGGTTTCTAATGCGGCGGCGCGTGCCTATAAAATATGTCGCTCTTTCAAGAGTAACCTCTAAACAAAACATGTTTGTATTGTCTAATGACAAAAAAGCTGTAAACGTTTTATAAGGACATTCTGTAGTAGGTATGTATTTTAGTATCAGCATTGCACCCGTGCGAAGCCGGGGCGGGTCGCTAGTAATTTATAAACTGATTCGGTCCGTCTGCCTTCCTAGACTATTGTTGAATTGCTATACCCTATTAGGGTCATGTATGTGATAATTTTTTATGTACCTATGCAATAAAATTGAGTATTGAGTATATTATGTCGATTTGCAGCACTATAATATATAGTGCAAGTTTGCAAATGGATGCACACTTGCACTATAAAGGTCATAGCTCATTTAAACGACTCTGCTCCAATCCAACACCGCCCTATACTAAAAGTCTACTACCGAGCAGTCTGATGTCGGTAAGGTAGCTGACAGCGAACTGTCTGCTAATTTATGTTGCCAATATAAAGTTTGTATCCTTCGATACCATAATAATCTTTACAGACACTTGCAGAGTGCAAATGTAGAGTAATTAGTGATTAAATTTTGAAAATCTTAAATACGTTGAGGCGTGGTTGGTTAACATTCCACCTATCATGCCACAGCTCGTGGATTCGATTCCCATACAGGACAATTCAGGACATAAATACATTTGTGTGCATAAACATGTCTGGTTGTCCTGAGTCTGGGTGTAATTAATTACCTTTCCATGAAGTTTTTGGGATGTTATCTAAAATAAACTTCGTTACTTCATAAGTTACGAATGATATTACATATTTTTTAAACTGATTGTAGACGTAGTCTTTATTCATAGATCTACTTCCTTCCAAATCGAAGTTTAAAATTGGAAAATAGGAGTTATTCTATTCGGTTATCATACAAACGGTGATAGGGTACTTTGTAGTACCCGACTGGCTGGCCACCACCTGGCCTGACCACCCTCTAGTTGAAAATGTGTCGCCAAGCTCCTATTGGGTTCCGACAGCTGCATTTGAGAGCCAGTTCCCATCTAGGCTTTATATGCTTACTACCTTCGGCAATATCATCATTTACCATGGTGAGATTACGGTCAAACCCAAGCTTAACCAGAAGTAAATCAGGACCTCACTCGAAAAGCTCTAAATAAAGCTGATTGTCTATGATTAGGTCATCAACTTACCTAAGCCTCAGGACTAGGGAATGCAATCTCGAGACGAGATCGCCAAGTCGAGATCTCGAGGGATTAGAAATTCGATCTCGGCAAGATCTCGGCATTTTCGAGATTTCGAATGGTTTTCAAAAAGTATTGTTTTACTTAGATAATTGAAACAATAGTTTATTTTAGGTAGTTTTTAGATTAGATTAGTTTTTTTAATTGTAGTTATAATAATGTAAATATCTATGTTAGTTTAAAAATCAAATATCTATAATAATAAATTAAATCATCTATACTGATAATATTCGGTATCAATTATAATACAGAATGATCTAAATACTTTAGGAATGTATTTAATATATTTATAAAATAGGTTTGAAAAAAGATCCGCAAAGAATTACTAAATACAAATAAAGAGTCCAAAAAATATATAAAAAAACGTGAAACATGATTGAACATTAAATCATTGAAAAAAAAAGTATTTATTTTTATAATTATTTATTTATGTTAATGAACACACAAATCACAATTCAGACCCGTAAAAATAATGAAAGTGAGACAAGCAAGAAACAAACGGTTTTAGGAGTGATTTTGGAAATAGCTCCTTTAAAAAACAAAGTGCTCCTTAAAGTGCTGTCGGATGAACGGCATCTTATATCAGCCGCTATGTAGCCAACGGCTGAAGACGCCCTCTCAGATACAACACTAGTTGTTATTAGCGTGAGCAAGCTGTTGTAAGCAAATTGCAAAAAAAACCCCTCGATCCTACACACTCATAGAGATATCGACTCTAGCCTGTCTGTAGTCGTAGTAACCCACGTGAATTTTAATGGACTTTTACATGCTTTCAAAGTGTCTTCTCTCGATCTCGTTAATCTCGGCCGAGATCTCGTAATTTTATGCTTCGAGATTTCGAACATTCCCTACTCAGGACATCTCTAAGTCGAAGTCAAAGTCAAAGTCAAAACCATTTATTCAGTTTAGGCCCTAGAAGGGCACTTATGAAGTTCGAATTACAGAAGTTACCTTCTGTAATTCGTAAGTACTTTAGTTCGGAAGTCAACCTTCAACTGAGAAGAACCGGCAAGAAACTGAACAAGGTTACATTTTTTAAATATTTCTCGCTATATTGGCTTATTTTTTCAATTGGTTAACAATTTTAAACTAATACAAAAATACATAAAAAATTATAACCCGCATTCTCATCTCTCAACCTTAATTTTAAAGAGAACATTTGCATTGTTTATAAACTGCAGTGTTATCATTGCTACTGTTCTATATAAAACGAGGTGTTACATACAATCGCCATTGTTGCGCTTATGTCTGCCTGTTTGTTTTGTAATATACCCGTCCAGTGTCCAGTGACGAGACTTGTTTGTAAATATATTCAACATAAAGTATGTTGAATATTTTAGCATCACAAATGGTGACAGCATAGGAATAATCATTTCATATTGTACTTCTTGTTTTAATGTTCCACGTCTTTCGTTTGAGTCTAATCTCACTGTGGTAGGACATGAAACTTAGGAAGAATCTAGATAGTGCGCAACAGCTGTTGAAAAAGATCATAGGCCCGTATAACTGAATGAGATATACAAACGAAATTGAACATTACGTCGTAGATCGAAAATTTTAATTAATTGTTTCAGTCTCGTCTCAAGAAGTGACTTAATTGATATATGTACGAGTATTGTAGAAAACCAACCGAATGACTGAAAGAATCATGTATGGGAAGATTAAAAAAGAAGAGATTTGATTAAGAGGATTGCGTGACGGATGATATGAGTAGGAAAAGAGTGATGGAGACAAAAATATGAGTTTAAAGGAAAACTTCACAACGGTAAATGCTGATCAAGAACGAAAATTCGAGTCGCTTGGACCAATTTTTATAATCATTTATCTTTGACTTTCAACAGTGGATATATTGATGAAAGCAATGTGTGTCTAAAAATAATCGTAAAAATACCAAATTGCAGACATGCGGAACACATAATATCTGTAACTAAAGTCAAATATTACCGTAACTCTAGCCGCCAAACATAAACCGTACCGTAGTACGTAACGTGCCGCAGCCGCGTGCGATACGTGAGCGAACGATTACGATCTGCGCACACGCATTCGTGCACCGTCCGACGCTATAGCCGCACGTCTCATACGCGCCATCTAGGTCACGCCGCCATGTTTACTTAATTCGAATTTCGAACTTTACATTTTTTTATTTTTTCAAGTTATTGTGACGATCAGTGATTAGCTGGCCAGTGTTGTGAACTGTGATTTGTTTTGATAGTGGATTTGAGTTTGCTTTGGGTGAGTGGTTTATTGTTTTTTGAAGTTACCGGTATCTTGAGTGATGAAAGGATGAGATGGCGATTTGAGGGTAGCCGGATAAATCACTCAGAAGTTTCCAAATATTCCGTTTTGTCACATAAACTTTCCTGTTTGTTGGTGAACAGGGTCAATATGCAGTCATAAAATATATCCTGGAGTACATAGAATAACTTTTACCCGTTTTAGAATTAATCTATTTGCAAATATAATGATAGAACAACATGAAATAAGACCCTAGGTGAGAATCTGTACATTCCTTGATAATCAATACCACAACGTTTTTGTCACAAATCCAGCTAATTACCCGTCGACCTTACGCTAGATACGTGCGATTTTAATGCTCTTGCTGATTTTTCTATTAGATCTGAAATATCTTACAGAATCTTTGATCATTTGTAGAGGGATCAGTACGTATTTGATAAATCACAAATTAAGTACTTCTATAATATAATACAGATGAAGATAAAACAGTGAATGTTATAAAAATAATAGAAAGTTAAAACAATGTGAAAGATTTATCTAAAGATTCTCTATCAAGAGCAACGTTTTGGCTATATTGGATATAAAAAAAAGATCCACTACGTCCTGTCCAATTATTCAGGTAACTTTTCCAAATTTTCTTTACTTAAAAACATTATTTGATTATTTAAAAAAATGCCAATTCGGTCCAGTCGTTATCAGGTGATGATATGCTTATCAACAAAAATCATTTAAATTTAATTTCAATATATGCTATTCTATTACTTGCTGGTGTATTGGGTAATAAGGTAGTTTTTTAACTGGAGAATGAAAATACGGGAAAAGGTGACAAACATTGTTTTTATACAGCATCCAAACTCAAACTCAAAACTCATTTATTCAGTATAGGCGCTGTTTAGAGTTGACTCTACCACCGGCTCGGAATACACTTAATCTGAAAAGACTTCGACAAGAACCTCCGCAATACGTAACTGATCTCTCTTAAATATCTTTGAGAATATGTGGTGGGACACGAATAAAAGTATTTTTTTAGCTTTTTTCTTTTCTTTTTTATGTGCCTAGTACCTACCGATAGGTGAGACCTCTACTAAGGATATGGATCATTTATAATTTCACATAAATCCAATACTATTTGTTCCGTAGTTTTAAGAAAGATACACTGCTGAAAAAAATGCCTTGCTAAGTTTCTTGCCGGAGTGTTATCAGTTTAAGTATATTCCGAACCGGTGGTAGAGTCAATTGTAACGTTCATAAGTGTCACCATGGCCTAAACTGAATAAATGAGTTTTGATTGATTTTGGTTTTTGTAGAAACTAACCTCGTACTATATTATAGTTGGTAAGCACACGTGAAATATTTACGCTTACGTATCAAGGTACTATTTCGTGAATGCAAATGCCTTTAGGAAGTTGTTCTTGTGTTTCGGTCAGTTGAATAAGTGGCTAATGAGACTAACAGTTGCACCGAATATGTTAATGTCCATCTCTAACGAATAACCACTTTTCTTTGGGAGATTTAAATTAAGCCCACTGACACACTCGCGATGACTTCTAAAGTCATCCAATGGAAACTAGTATAGTTTTTGTAAATTAAAATTGGAGCGATCTATGTTTTTTTGTTTTTTATTCTGGATAAGCTTGTGTTTGACCACAATCTCACCATGGTGTGTCTATTTTTTTTAACTTATTGTTATTCAGATGCGATAGTCGTGGTATATGGAGTCATATGTGGTATGTTTTGTTAATATACTGCCGTTAATCTTGTGGGAATTAACTCACAATCTTAAGATGTCCACAGCTCGTCAAAAATAAAACACTCAACCTTACGGAAGATAAACATTTCTTTCGTTCGTGGAATATAATTACTCATCTAATTTGTTGAGGATTTAATGCAATTAGAAAGGAGAGGACGCAAAACTAAATGGTGTGTTATGAAACGTAATGTGAAGCGCAAATGGCCTAAAGACATTCACCATCGTTGAAGACATTTGCAAAATCAGGATAGTTTACTGCAACATATCACAGATTTGTATCTTATTAAGTACACCCATAGTTATATCAAGTATTAGATTTTGCCCGCGACTGTACGCGGAATTCCTTTATCACGGATCGTACTGCGTCTTAGGGTTCGTTAAAAAAAAAGGCTATGTCCAAGGGTTTAAGGTATCCCCAAACCAAATTAAAAGATTATTAAGGCGATGATAGCTCAGTGGTAAGTGACGTCGAATACCGCGGCGAAGGTCGTGGGTTCGAATCCTACAATGAGCTTGAGCTTTCGGTGAAGGAAAACATCGTGAGGAAACCATAGCACGGTGGTAGGGTACTTTGTAGTACCCGACTGGCTGGCTACCACCCTCAAGTTGAAAATCTGTCGCCAAACACCTTTCGGTGTGTTCCGACAGCTGCACTTGAGAGCCAGTTCCCATCTAGGCTTTGTGTGCTTACCATCTTCGGCCACATCATCATTTACCATGGTGAGATTGTGGTCAAAAACACAAGCTTATCCAGAATAAAAAAAAAGAAGGTAAACCAAAAAAGCAGCCAGTCAGAATTACTTTCTATAAATAGGCAAATACAGGCCTTCAACACCAATCAACTCAATTATTTTTAAACTAAATAGAAAAATGATTAGAGGTGTACTACCAAGTTTTAATTCTGTTCAATGTGAAAGAAAAATACTGCATTGACAAATTAATTACATACCCTACCACATTTTCATATGTGACACATTTTATTAGAACATGGCAAATTGTCTCTATATATGTGTGCCAGTTTCACATATTACCAACAAGTTCCTGATAGCATCAGTTAAACCACTTTTACATTTAAAGAGACTTTACCAAGGCTCGGCAACGACTTCTACTCTACTCGTTTGGGACGTACTGGCCAAATACCAAAATTAATTTAAAAAAAACCGGCCAAGTGCGAGTCGGACTCGCGCACGAAGGGTTCCGTTAAAATGGCATAAAAATCAAGTTTGTTGTATGGGAGTCCCCCTTAAATATTTATTTTATTCTGTTTTTAGTATTTGTTGTTATAGCGGCAACAGAAATACATCATCTGTGAAAATTTCAACTGTCTAGCTATCGCGGTTCTTGAGATACAGCCTGGTGACAGACAGACGGACGGACGGACGGACAGACAGCGAAGTCTTAGTAATAAGGTCCCGTTTTTACCGTTTGGGTACGGAACCCTAAAAAAGTTATCGTGTCTATCGGAATTAAATGTTTGAAATTCTTCACTACACACGTTCCTCTTCACTAGCACACTTTTTATGGTGCATTTATTGATTGATCCAGAATCCATTGAGCAAAATATTTATACAGAAGAACCTAGTTGAAAAAATTGATAATTTAGCTAGTTTGTATCGCGGAATCATATAGAGGAATTAGAGCGTGTTGGAGCAGAGTTTTTAGTTCGTATGTGTACCGTACTTACTGTTTTGTAATTGCTCTATGACTAGTTTTTTAGCTATATCTTCTTTTATTGACACTTCTGATATTATTGGTTCAGTAGAAAGCGGTGGTAAAACTGCGCTCTAAAAATACTTCATACTTTCGCATAATTTCTTCGCTGTGAATACATGCCTTCGATATTTATCTATTTTTAATGTCAATTAAAGACTAATGCGTGGAAATGAAGTAATATTTCTAAGCAATAATACCTAATCAAGGTTTTCTTAGATGGCATCACGAAATAATTGCTTTTATGAGGTTCTATAGCAATTCGCGTTAAGGTATCTCATTATTGACGGGCCGGTTGGCGTGGTTGGTTAATACACTGCCTATCACGGCGCAGGTCGTGGGTTCGATTCCCATCCAGGATACACATTGGTGTGCATGAACATGTCTGTTTGTCCTGAGTCTGGTGTAATTATCTATATAAAGTATGTATTTACAAAAAAAAAGTAGTATATGTAGTATATCAGTCATCTGGTTTCCATATTACAAGCTCTGCTTAGTTTGGGATCATATAGCCGTGTGTGAAAAATGTCCGAGGATATTTATTATTATTATTATTTTGTCATTATCGAATTGTGTGGGTTCATGGCTACCTACGACTTGTAACATTCACTGAAATATTACTGACTGACTATTATTTAGGTGACATTTGAAGCAGTATTTTATTTAGGTACCTACTTAACGTTTTATAAGCAGGGGAGAGGTAACAATAATATTATTTAAGGCGATGATAGCTCAGTGGTAAGTGACGTCGGATACCGCGGCGAAGGTCGTGGGTTCGAATCCTACAATGAGCTTGAGCTTTCGGTGAATTAAAACATCGTGAGGAAACCATAGCACGGTGGTAGGGTACTTTGTAGTACCCGACTGGTTGGCTTCCACTCTCAAGTTGAAAATCTGTCGCCAAGCACCTATCGGTGTGTTCCGACAGCTGCACAGAGCCAGTTCCCATCTAGGCTTTGTGTGTGGTAACACCTTCGGTCACATCATCACTTACCATGGAGAGACTGTGGTTAAACACAAGCTTATCCAGAATAAAAAAAAAATAAAAAAAATAAGGTGGGAACCTTATTGTAACACCCGTATGTTGGAGGGGTTGAGGGTACTTGTCAACTTGTCACATTCACTGAAAGATTACTGACTGTAAGTTTTCTACTCTATAGCTTTGACTGCAATGATAGCTGCATTCAAATATAGAACAATAAACACTAGTATTGATTTGATAGGAAGATTAATTAAGAGATTACAAGATGATATAATACAATAAAGGATGAAGTACCTACGGATCGACAGCCTCAGCCAATATTATATTTAAAGTAGTTTTTAATGCCGTAAAATTGATGGAAACTTTTGCAACAGATCTAGATAGATTTACAGGTTACATCTTTACAAAGAAAACGAAAGCTGAACGAAATTTCTATATTTTAAATTTGCTGATGCATTTTGAAGGATATGCTTAAATTTAAACAGAATCGCATATTTCTGTATCAACAGCATAACATGTAGAAAGGAAACCTTAAATACTCAAGGTCCGAATATGGATTTTGAGCAATTCCGGTTAGTCTTAAAGTGGATCTTGAAAACTTTCAATGTTATCAATAAAATTAGAGGTCACATTTCATAATTCTGATGCAAAAAACCACTGCATGCATACCAGTTAGGTACTGCCTTATGTAGAATACTTATCTTATTCGATCAAGCTCATGATTTATGTCATCCGTTGAGGAGTTCTATTTACTAATCTCCTACCTTCAAAACGAGTACCTACTAGAGTCAAACATATAAAAATCTTTTGGATCTCTTTTAGTCCTGCCCCTTATTAGTTTGTACTAGTGATCGCTCACTGGTCGAAATTCAAAAATATTTCGACCAAATTTATGGCATAAAGCTATTTTTGCCATTTTTTTTATTGATAACTCTAAAGCTCGTGAATAGCTACTAAAAAAAGAAATCAGCTACAAACAGACGAGAAAAAGGGTTACAAAGTTATTTTTCACGTATTAATGATTCTGCTTCCATATTCAGAGCTGAATTTTCTTGAGTACCACCTCTCTCTACCATAAATACTACTTGTAGTACTGTGTTTATTTACCCATCACGTCAATGAGTATCCCATTCATAACCATTCAGTTTTTTCTTTAAATTCTATAGAAAAATTGTATCGCAAAGGTCACATAGCATAGCGTGATCTGTCACAGTTTCATAATCAACTTTCGCTTCTGAAGCCTCTTATAACGTGTGTCAAGCAAGGGAATTATTAATTGACATTTATTAGGTCTTTTTGCCTTGCATTAATTAACTTTTATACTTTTTGCACATTCACGTGTCATATTGTTATAGATCAATAGCAGTTCTGAGTTTTTTTTTGTACAGAGATGCTTGGAAATTTAGCTCTGTTTTTAACCCCCTAACTCACTTCACTATCGATGTAAGTATTCCATAGGATTTTGATCAATTTGATTTTTAAAGAATATTGATATTATAATATCTACAAATTAATCAATATTAAGATTTTTGCCGTATGAGCTTCTGCAATCAATCTGTAAGTGTAGATGAGGCCGAAGATGATAAATAGACAAAGGATATAAAGGATTTCATAGAGAAAATTAATCTTTGTAGTAATCCGAGTAAAACTGGCTTTCGTTCACTCGAAATTGTGAGGACCATAGGTTATAGAATAGCGTAGCGTAAAAATATAGGTCTATCTAGGTCTGTGATCAAAATACTTGTACTCACTTATGCTTGTGGTTCCTAAGTTTTTGTGACCGTGAATATATATAGTAATCCAGGCCTTTAATTGATGGATTTTTTAGTCTTTTTTTAAATCCTAAGTTATTCGAAGTACAAAATTGATTCGATATGATAGGAAAGGCAAATTAATTTTTTATAACTAATCTAGTTATTAAAATTTATTAAAATCAACTAGACTATTAAATATATTGACTGTCAAATTATATTGACATTGCTGGCATCCTCTTGATTGGACAAATCGATTTATTATTGTTTGATAATTTCGTCCGGTCCATTACAGCGACAGACAGGAATTTATACGTTATGAATGCGCAGAAAATGGTCATCTTGAGGAAACGCTGCCAGCCTGCTGGGAACCTTGCCGATCGGCAGCAGCGGCAGCCTCGAAGATGATTTTTATATATAGGTAGATTGTTTATTTTGTACATTTGTTGTGAATAAATTGTAAATAAAAATGTCACGATAGAATGTGATAAATTACCTTTAAAATTAACGCAAAAAATATATGACATTTGTTTTGAATATTTTTTAACATTGATAAAATAATTCGTCATCTTAGCTATTGGTACGCAATTCTCATTTACGTGCACGTTAGAGCCAATTTCACCATAACGGACTTCTATATTCATCTGGCCAGCTGGTAGGGTTGCCATTTTCTAGACATAAAGCTCCTGAAAAATTACAATTTATTGACTCATTTTGTTTCACAATAGTGATCAAGTCATAAATAATGGTACGCAGAGGCAGAGACTGACTGACAAAGATATGAAAAGTACGTATGAATAACAAAGTAGCATTTCATTTACCAAAATAGTTTTTAATTTACCAAACAACGTAAAGTTAGGCATCTGTAAGGAAAGCATCGTGTCTGGTAACCCTATCGTTAGTGGCAAACTCAAGCATATTGGACCATGCCACTGTTACTGGACATAATTTATATTAGCAACTAGATAACTTTACCGTAAATAATTTATTTACTGACCACATTATATTAACAACAACAACATAAATCTACCTGTATTGATAGTGGAGTCATAGAGAGAGAGAAAATGGATGACTAGATGATTTCTTAAAATAAAAAGTTCTATGCTCTTCAAATTTAAGAAATTTTAATAAAGGATTCTCCTATGGGTTGTCCATTTCCTCCTAAAATTATGAGAAGCTGTTAAACGAAATTCTACGAATCTTCTTGGGGTAGTCATGAGAAACTGTAAATTTAACATACGTTACGAGTTCTATCAAACTTAAAGACGTATCTTAGTTGGTTAGTAACAAAGAAATAACTTGTTTTGTAAATTAATCGATGTCATTACATATGTTTGTGTACATTTGGAAATTAACTCCAAAATATTTTTGTCTATAACTCACAATTCAACGATCAATCTATTCGAGCAAGTCAATGTCTTTTTTGTAATCATCAACGGATATGGAGTCAATTTCCCCGCGAATGTCCAGCATCGCACTGAATTGCCCCATTACCTAACCACACTATATCGTTGGATCTACTTTTATACCTAGTGATATGAAGTATGTTTCTTCAATCGTTTTGAAATGCTGCGTATAATTGGGCGCATGGAATTTCTTGTGCGTTTAAGGGATGTGGAAAATGGCGTCGTGAGAAATATCGTAGTAGTAAGTAGTAATGTATAAAAACATCTGGAAACACATCTCAAAATTGGTTTCAAATATCTATTTTTGCTTTATAACAAACAGAAATGCATCGTCTATTACACCATAGATTTTCTAAAAATTTTAAGAAAGGAAGAAAAAGATGTCAATGTAGCGATTTAATGCAAATTATTTTTCGTTTTTAATTGATTATAATTACTGATTAAAGGTTGTTTATTGACCATAGGTCACCGGTTACTGCATATTACATCAATAACATAAATTAATGAGCTGTCAAGTTATATAAATTTCACATTTACTGCTATTAACTACCATTTGGACTAGTAGTGAAATTGCCGCCATTAAGCGAGGGGGGTCTCGTTTGACCTGCTCTTGCGCATCTTCTGTTTCCGCATTATAATCATGCACGCGATCTATCAGTATGTACATCATTTTTAATTATGTTTCGTTCATCATCATTATCCAATTGTAGTTTTGGGCCTTTCACAATGCATTCTCTTTTTTCAGTATTTTGTAATATGGGCGATTCTCTGTAAAGTCGTAAATGGCTGTCCGAACCGAGTTTTTTTAAAATAATAAAACTGAATAAAACAATTACCACTCTTAATTAAAATAAAACAGTTAAACTTTATAGCGTGGTTGTATTTAGAACTATAGCTATTTTACTTTTTTTTCTAGAAATTATCAAAGCCCTTAAAACACAGTCCCCTGGCTGTCCCATTCACAGAGTTCCTACTTAGAGATAGCATTTTAAAAAAACTTATTCACATTACATAATTTTGGCTATTAATATCTAAAAAAGGAATAACGAAACTACATTTTTTTCATAAAAGAAGGTCTAATTACGTATTTTTTAAGTTGAATAATGTCATGTAAATGTTGTCCTGAGTTTTTGCAAACAGTCCTCTGCTAAAAATTCAAAGCTAAAATAAAAAAAAAACTAACATGTGTACAAACGTTTTATGGCGTGGAATGAAACGCAATCAGTGTGCAGTTGGTAACATAGTCGAGAACGACAGCGGGCCGCCTTTTTGTTTAGTGTCCGAGCTTCATTTGTGACGGGAGTACGCACCTCAGTCGGTGCGTCACACAGTCCTTTGGTAAGTCCTTAAGTTAAATTTAATTAGTTTAATTATATACAAGTATTATTTATTATTTCCATAAACTGTGCCTAAATTTATCGGTGGTTTCGTAACTAATCATGTTCCAATAGTTTTGTAAATATTATGCAACATAACCAAAATTCACAGTCCCCTGACCGCAGTCCCCTGCCCGGAAATACGGCAGGAGACTGTTCTACATGGCAGGGGACTGTAGATTTCTCATAAATAGTCATTACTTAATAGTTTTATTGGTGTAAATTCCTACACTAGTCAAAGTTTCATTAATGTAGGAATCATCACAGCTTTGAAAATATATGATTCGCATTATTTACCTTACTGAACATAAAATATGTTACAGATTGACGTACACTAAGGATGCCTCCAAAAAAAAAGTATTCCGAGAGGAATTATTAGAAAAAAAAGTGAAGCAGAGCGACTAAGATATATATCAACGTAGAATAAATGATCCTGACTTTATTCTAAAGGGGATCTAATTTTATAAATTCCCTATTGAATGAAATAAATGTTTTTGAGCGCTAAGATTTCCGAATGTTACATTAGCTCACTTTGATTGATATGCCTTTTATGATTAAGAAAAAATAATTTATTTGCAGATTACATTTGATATTACGTGTATTATTGTTGAGAGGAAGATTTTGCAAGATTTTAATTGATCGTAGGTATTTCATTAAAGACTGACACGACATACAGCATTTAATAATCGATATAAATAATAGTAATAGTAGTGTTTCTAGTGGTGAGTTTTTTATTGAAAGTTTTTATTCTTATTTTGTCAGAGTTATGTCTATTGGTTTGTTTTGTCTTAAGAAACTTTAGAAATATAATTGTTGTATGTTGTTGCGTTAATATGACATAAACATAATAAATTATTGATACTAATAATATGATTTTTTCTTTTTTTTAAAGTCATTTGTCTCATTTAACCGTCCCAGTAGGGGACTACTATGTTCAAAACAGTCCCTTGCTGCACCTAACAGTCCCCTGTCAGAATTTATCAGAAAACAACAAATAACTTAAAAAATACGTAAAAATTCAATTGGCCTCCTTACGTACCAAAAGTAATAGTTACTTTACTAAGCAATCATACCATATTTTTACGACAATTCTAAAAAAAAATGCCAGGACAGCATCTGTATGGGCCATTACGAGTTTACAGAGAATCGCCCATATCTAAAAGCACTGTCTTGTTTTTTTGTTATTATTACTATAATTATCTGGTATTGCAATTTTTATGATTGACATATCCTTTTGCTTCTAGTTAATCTAACTGCTAATAGTTTTTGTAGCTGTTATTTGACTTTATACTCGCGTCGCTTATAAAAAATGCAGTTCATTTTCATATTTCTCTATGAATTTGAGCCTAACGTAAAAGTACTCCACACAAACGCTAAAACCATTTTCAGATTTCATTATAGTAGATTATACCGGGTCTATTCGCGCACATAATAATCAAAATATAATTTCGACTAACCATTTTCAGATTTCATTCAAAGTGTATCTATTAGTCAGAATGATCAGTTACCCCATAAAATTTTGAACAATGCTCACAACTATGTTTTTCATAATTCCCATTTCAGATCACTCTTCAATATTAGTCACAAAATAATACATGCGGTTACAAAGGTGTTTTGATCTTTTCCTCTTGTCTGTTAAGCTTATCTCTTGCATCATCAGGGCTAAAAGCAGCTAAATTCTTCATTGCATTAGTGCTGATGTTGCAACGTGTTATTGCATGCTCTTTGTGTTTCTTTATTTTATTATACATTGGAATTACATCAAGTCTCAAAAGGTTAGCGTGTTAATTATTACTAATGTTTTGTCTTTATGTTTTAGAAATCTTTGTGTACATTATGTTATTGTCTATGAATGTTACGTGCTAGATGTTTTTGGTCGAATTGTGGTTTGTTATAGTTTCTTACTTGTTAATGAAAAGTTTTTAAGTGATATGTAAACTTTTACTCTGAGGTTGACATTTATCAGGGGGGTAATTTGGTAAATACTTAATTAAAATATTGGTATTGCATATGTTTTGGGGGGTTAATTTCACGACATTTGCAGTTTCAATTGTTTTTAATGTCTGAATTCAATTAAAGAAATATAAAACTGCCACTGAATTGTTTGCTGAGCCAAAAATGATGCCTGTGAATTCGAAATATGAATTCCGATCAGCAATATGGTTCCAGTAGCTCTTCTAAAAACTGTTTCGGTAAAAACAAAATACGTGCCAAATAACAATTCAAGATTATCCCTCATTTATTCAATATGTTACACACATCATGCTATTTGAAAAACACCGTAATTGAGTTAGTAGGCCAGCGCAGTGACAATAATTCTCTAATTGGCATATCGCGGAGCTTTCGCATTTTCTCGTACCATACCATATTATTTCTCTACTGTACAGAAATGGATTAACAGGGGTGATTCTGTAAGTAAAATATCTGCACGACACTCATGCTCTCTGTTGTCTCTTTTGTTAAAAAGGCAATGAAGAGAGAAGACGACGCGTTTTGTTTTAGAAAAGGTAGGGTCTTGGTAGGGTAGTGAAAATCGATAAAAATTCGATGCATATTCATTAAATAACATGTGATGATTTATTTTTGTTTTAGTTTAAGCATAAAATTGTTAAACATTTGAATTAAAAACATAGCCAATATAGTCAGATGGTACATAAAATATTTAAAAAACGTAGCCTTGCCGAGTTTCTTGCCAGTTCTTCTCAGTTGAAGGCTGACTTCCGAACCGGTGGTAACTTCTGTAGCTAAACTTTCATAAGTGCCCTGCTAGGGCCTAAATTGAAAAATGGTTTTGACTTTGACTTTGAGTGTCCGGAGCCTTATTCAACACTGTACTTTGTTACAGGAAACTGGCACTAATAAAGATTTAATAGTGTAAAAGTAAACCATTTACTTCTATCAACGTGAGTCAATTTTAATTTTTGTAGTAATTCATAATCCATATGCTTTTCATTCTATATCACATTAGCAAATAATATAATTTAAACCTTATTGGAAACGAATTGTAAATGGAATGAAAGCAATTTGTGATATAATTTTAATAATGGAACACGACAAATTGTAAATTGACTTCTACCTTTCAAATGTCGAAATATTATACAAAAAAATTGTTAAAGCTCAATTTGTATCAACAGGAAATAGTCACACTTTCTTCAGTAACATTTAATTGACTGCTTGACAAGTAAAGGTACTCGAACAACCTTTCTCCCTCATCACATAAGTATGAAACTAGTTTGAGTTAACGTGTTTTTGTTGGGTTAAGGACGACCTTTCGCCGGTCCTTGTTCTAAGGAAGGTACGCGTACTTATTGGTTGTGATAAAAAGTTGTTTTACTTCACTTTCCAACTGCATTTTATAATGTCAGTAACTGATTTATTAAGTAACATTTTTTTAGGGTAGCAAAGTTATGATCAAACTACAGCTAAGGTGAACTGAAATAAAAAAAAACAAGTGCGAGTCGGACTCGCGCACCGAGGGTACCGTAAAAATTTTGAAGTTTTTTTTTTAAATTATTTTATTCCGTTTTTAGTATTTGTTGTTATAGCGGCATCATCTGTGAAAATTTCAACTGTCTAGCTTTCACGGTTGATGAAATACAGCCAACAGGTGACAGACAAACAGAGACAGACATACAGACGGACAGTAGAGTCTTAGTATTAGGGTTTCCGTTTTTACCCTTTGGGTACGGAACCCTAAAAATGCTTAGATTAGTTTGAAATTAGTTGGCCGTTGTGAAGAATGACCCATGGTATTTATCTCTTGAGTCAATAGGTTTACATTTGTATCGACAACGCACGTGACACCCGTAGTAGGTATTGAAAGCGTCTATAGGCCTTGATAGGCCACGGTAACCGCTTTCCATCGGGTCGTATGCTTATTCGCCAGCATAGAGGTGTAAAAAAAAACATCACATACCTATTATCTAACAGTTCTGTGCATACTACATATTATGTTTAAATAATTTGATGTACACCAGACTATGAGTAAAATACATGTAATTACAAGGAAGCATGTGAATTGCCATCTATCGTCGATCGCATACAATAACATGTAACGAGCTATTGTTACGTACTATGTTATGTAGGTATGAGCTCAGACAGTATGTTCGTGAGTTTACTACGTTTACCGTTTGGTAGCGCTAGTGTAGCGTAGTATGAATGCTAGTTATTGTTCCGAGAGTATGAATAGGGAGGTTGACTGACTTATCAAATCAGCTTCTTTTTATGAAATGTCAAAACGATAGTTTGTGGTTATGGTTATGGAGGTTTGCATCAATTTGACTATTTACGAGTATAGTATAGGTGTTTTATATACTGGTTAGTGTTAGATCATTTTTATTGAATACAGGCAACATGATGAATTGGTGAATTAAAAGTCATAAAATAAAAATTATGAATTTTATAACGTATTCTCTATTATCGATTAATTTTAGATGATTTATACACTGTTTAGTGTTATATTTTTTTGAGTTAAGTTTCTTTCATGTTGTTAACTTTTTTTTGTCTTACAATGTACTCTGATTTGGCCTCTATTTTACCGTAGTAAGTGATCATGTAGCCGGTTAACACGTCTTCGTTCTATTGAGTAATCTATTTACTAAATACTACGAAACTACTAAACCGATCTTGATGAAGCTTGGCACACAAATAGATTATATCCTGGAATAAGAAATAGGATACTTTTTATCCCGGAAATAAAACTTTTACCAATGGATAGTTACTTAATTACTGTCTTACATCTTATGTTACTAATCTTACTAATATAAAAAATGAGAAAATTGGTATGTATGTTCCTCAAATCCTCAATCACGCAAAAACGGCTGAACGGATTTTGATGATACTTGGCACACAGGTAGATCACATAGATAGTTTTTATCCTGGGAAAAGATAAGATCCCTCGGGAACGCGGATGAAACCGCGGGCCGGGAGCTGATGAAATATAAGTACCTATAGACCGTATTTGGAGTCCGTAAGTAAAGGCAAGTTTTCACTACGATGGTAAGCACACAAAGCTTAGATGGGAACTGGCTCTCAAGTGCAGCTATCGGTACACACCGATAGAGATGGGTAACTAGCCGAAATTTCAATATCTTAGCTAGCCAGCTATTTGTGGTGCAATAACCAGTTTGATACCCGGCTATTTCAGCTATTGGGTAAATGTGTCTACTGGTAATGTGAAAATATAACGTGACTATAACAAAACAGAAGAATATTTAAAATAAAGAAATGGCTTAAAGGTCTAGATACCAAGCCAAAAACCTTTAAAAAAGAAAAAGAAAATATTGATTTATGGTAAAGATGATGGCGTAGTCGTCACAAATAGTCACAATACTTTTAAAAAATCATTTTGGAAGGCAGCTTGTCCGTTGGATATAGATATTTGAAACTAATATAATAAAATATATAAACAATAATGCTTGTTGGTTCTGGGGCCATTTTGAACGATGTCCTTTTATTGCCTTTTGTACATAGCTTTGTGAATAAAACTTTAAGAAATAACTAGTATTACCCAACACAATTTGAGACAGTTTTGAGATAACTTTTGCTTGATTACCACGACATCTGTAGTTTATTTGTAAAATAAAAGACAGCTGACGTAAAAATAAAATATGCGCTCCATAAGATCCTAGTCTTGTCGATAGACAGGTTATTAATTTATTAATTCACAGCAGTTGAAAGAAGTAACTGATTTATTAAGTAACATTTTTTTAGGGTAGTAAAGTTATGATCAAACTTCAGCTAAGGTGAACTGAAATAAAAAAAAAAACAAGTGCGAGTCGGACTCGCGCACCGAGGGTACCGTAAAAATTTTGAAGTTTTTTTTTTAAATTATTTTATTCCGTTTTTAGTATTTGTTGTTATAGCGGTATCATCTGTGAAAATTTCAACTGTCTAGCTTTCACGGTTGATGAAATACAGCCAACAGGTGACAGACAAACAGAGACAGACATACAGACGGACAGTAGAGTCTTAGTATTAGGGTTTCCGTTTTTACCCTTTGGGTACGGAACCCTAAAAATGCTTAGATTAGTTTGAAATTAGTTGGCCGTTGTGAAGAATGACCCATGGTATTTATTTAATAATTATCTCTGAGTCAATAGGTTTACATTTGTATCTACAACGCACGTGACACCCGTAGTAGGTATTGAAAGCGTCTATAGGCCTTGATAGGCCACGGTAACCGCTTTCCATCGGGTCGTATGCTTATTCGCCAGCATAGAGGTGTAAAAAAAAAACATTACATACTACCCCACATACCTATTATCTAACAGTTCTGTGCATACTACATATTATGTTTAAGTAATTTGATGTACACCAGACTATGAGTAAAATACATGTAATTACAAGGAAGCATGTGAATTGCCATCTATCGTCGATCGCATACAATAACATGTAACGAGCTATTGTTACGTACTATGTTATGTAGGTATGAGCTCAGACAGTATGTTCGTGAGTTTACTACGTTTACCGTTTGGTAGCGCTAGTGTAGCGTAGTATGAATGCTAGTTATTGTTCCGAGAGTATGAATAGGGAGGTTGACTGACTTATCAAATCAGCTTCTTTTTATGAAATGTCAAAACGATAGTTTGTGGTTATGGTTATGGAGGTTTGCATCAATTTGACTATTTACGAGTATAGTATAGGTGTTTTATATACTGGTTAGTGTTAGATCATTTTTATTGAATACAGGCAACATGATGAATTGGTGAATTAAAAGTCATAAAATAAAAATTATGAATTTTATAACGTATTCTCTATTATCGATTAATTTTAGATGATTTATACACTGTTTAGTGTTATATTTTTTTGAGTTAAGTTTCTTTCATGTTGTTAACTTTTTTTTGTCTTACAATGTACTCTGATTTGGCCTCTATTTTACCGTAGTAAGTGATCATGTAGCCGGTTAACACGTCTTCGTTCTATTGAGTAATCTATTTACTAAATACTACGAAACTACTAAACCGATCTTGATGAAGCTTGGCACACAAATAGATTATATCCTGGAATAAGAAATAGGATACTTTTTATCCCGGAAATAAAACTTTTACCAATGGATAGTTACTTAATTACTGTCTTACATCTTATGTTACTAATCTTACTAATATAAAAAATGAGAAAATTGGTATGTATGTTCCTCAAATCCTCAATCACGCAAAAACGGCTGAACGGATTTTGATGATACTTGGCACACAGGTAGATCACATAGATAGTTTTTATCCTGGGAAAAGATAAGATCCCTCGGGAACGCGGATGAAACCGCGGGCCGGGAGCTGATGAAATATAAGTACCTATAGACCGTATTTGGAGTCCGTAAGTAAAGGCAAGTTTTCACTACGATGGTAAGCACACAAAGCTTAGATGGGAACTGGCTCTCAAGTGCAGCTATCGGTACACACCGATAGAGATGGGTAACTAGCCGAAATTTCAATATCTTAGCTAGCCAGCTATTTGTGGTGCAATAACCAGTTTGATACCCGGCTATTTCAGCTATTGGGTAAATGTGTCTACTGGTAATGTGAAAATATAACGTGACTATAACAAAACAGAAGAATATTTAAAATAAAGAAATGGCTTAAAGGTCTAGATACCAAGCCAAAAACCTTTAAAAAAGAAAAAGAAAATATTGATTTATGGTAAAGATGATGGCGTAGTCGTCACAAATAGTCACAATACTTTTAAAAAATCATTTTGGAAGGCAGCTTGTCCGTTGGATATAGATATTTGAAACTAATATAATAAAATATATAAACAATAATGCTTGTTGGTTCTGGGGCCATTTTGAACGATGTCCTTTTATTGCCTTTTGTACATAGCTTTGTGAATAAAACTTTAAGAAATAACTAGTATTACCCAACACAATTTGAGACAGTTTTGAGATAACTTTTGCTTGATTACCACGACATCTGTAGTTTATTTGTAAAATAAAAGACAGCTGACGTAAAAATAAAATATGCGCTCCATAAGATCCTAGTCTTGTCGATAGACAGGTTATTAATTTATTAATTCACAGCAGTTGAAAGAAGTAACTGATTTATTAAGTAACATTTTTTTAGGGTAGTAAAGTTATGATCAAACTTCAGCTAAGGTGAACTGAAATAAAAAAAAAAACAAGTGCGAGTCGGACTCGCGCACCGAGGGTACCGTAAAAATTTTGAAGTTTTTTTTTTAAATTATTTTATTCCGTTTTTAGTATTTGTTGTTATAGCGGTATCATCTGTGAAAATTTCAACTGTCTAGCTTTCACGGTTGATGAAATACAGCCAACAGGTGACAGACAAACAGAGACAGACATACAGACGGACAGTAGAGTCTTAGTATTAGGGTTTCCGTTTTTACCCTTTGGGTACGGAACCCTAAAAATGCTTAGATTAGTTTGAAATTAGTTGGCCGTTGTGAAGAATGACCCATGGTATTTATTTAATAATTATCTCTGAGTCAATAGGTTTACATTTGTATCTACAACGCACGTGACACCCGTAGTAGGTATTGAAAGCGTCTATAGGCCTTGATAGGCCACGGTAACCGCTTTCCATCGGGTCGTATGCTTATTCGCCAGCATAGAGGTGTAAAAAAAAAACATTACATACTACCCCACATACCTATTATCTAACAGTTCTGTGCATACTACATATTATGTTTAAGTAATTTGATGTACACCAGACTATGAGTAAAATACATGTAATTACAAGGAAGCATGTGAATTGCCATCTATCGTCGATCGCATACAATAACATGTAACGAGCTATTGTTACGTACTATGTTATGTAGGTATGAGCTCAGACAGTATGTTCGTGAGTTTACTACGTTTACCGTTTGGTAGCGCTAGTGTAGCGTAGTATGAATGCTAGTTATTGTTCCGAGAGTATGAATAGGGAGGTTGACTGACTTATCAAATCAGCTTCTTTTTATGAAATGTCAAAACGATAGTTTGTGGTTATGGTTATGGAGGTTTGCATCAATTTGACTATTTACGAGTATAGTATAGGTGTTTTATATACTGGTTAGTGTTAGATCATTTTTATTGAATACAGGCAACATGATGAATTGGTGAATTAAAAGTCATAAAATAAAAATTATGAATTTTATAACGTATTCTCTATTATCGATTAATTTTAGATGATTTATACACTGTTTAGTGTTATATTTTTTTGAGTTAAGTTTCTTTCATGTTGTTAACTTTTTTTTGTCTTACAATGTACTCTGATTTGGCCTCTATTTTACCGTAGTAAGTGATCATGTAGCCGGTTAACACGTCTTCGTTCTATTGAGTAATCTATTTACTAAATACTACGAAACTACTAAACCGATCTTGATGAAGCTTGGCACACAAATAGATTATATCCTGGAATAAGAAATAGGATACTTTTTATCCCGGAAATAAAACTTTTACCAATGGATAGTTACTTAATTACTGTCTTACATCTTATGTTACTAATCTTACTAATATAAAAAATGAGAAAATTGGTATGTATGTTCCTCAAATCCTCAATCACGCAAAAACGGCTGAACGGATTTTGATGATACTTGGCACACAGGTAGATCACATAGATAGTTTTTATCCTGGGAAAAGATAAGATCCCTCGGGAACGCGGATGAAACCGCGGGCCGGGAGCTGATGAAATATAAGTACCTATAGACCGTATTTGGAGTCCGTAAGTAAAGGCAAGTTTTCACTACGATGGTAAGCACACAAAGCTTAGATGGGAACTGGCTCTCAAGTGCAGCTATCGGTACACACCGATAGAGATGGGTAACTAGCCGAAATTTCAATATCTTAGCTAGCCAGCTATTTGTGGTGCAATAACCAGTTTGATACCCGGCTATTTCAGCTATTGGGTAAATGTGTCTACTGGTAATGTGAAAATATAACGTGACTATAACAAAACAGAAGAATATTTAAAATAAAGAAATGGCTTAAAGGTCTAGATACCAAGCCAAAAACCTTTAAAAAAGAAAAAGAAAATATTGATTTATGGTAAAGATGATGGCGTAGTCGTCACAAATAGTCACAATACTTTTAAAAAATCATTTTGGAAGGCAGCTTGTCCGTTGGATATAGATATTTGAAACTAATATAATAAAATATATAAACAATAATGCTTGTTGGTTCTGGGGCCATTTTGAACGATGTCCTTTTATTGCCTTTTGTACATAGCTTTGTGAATAAAACTTTAAGAAATAACTAGTATTACCCAACACAATTTGAGACAGTTTTGAGATAACTTTTGCTTGGGATTGTTTATCTTTAGTTATTAGATATCAATTGTCACTATCCAATAGTCTAGGATAACCGTAACTAAGTAGTAACGCTCAAAGAGTATAGTAACTATACCAAAAGGAAGTAACGTTCAAACCCTGTTGCCAGCAAGTATTCAGTTTCATACTAGCCGCGGCGGTAATAAACTTAGATGATATGTTTTTATATTCTGTTTACCTATTTTATACTTCACTGAAATGACTTATCGTACGTACGTATTATAAAATTTACTAACTATAATAAAAAAAATGACGAATATCTATATATTAATCGAACGCCATCTTTGAATATAAATAATCGACTTCAGAAAGTCAAAACTATCCAAATTCAATAAAATAAGTTTAGATTAAATAACATAATTTAAAAAAAATATTACTTGTTACACTTCCTAGAAAAGAAAATATGCATTTCCTTTTTCGTAATGATAATAAAAACTAAAAATAAAAAGAATGATAGAAAATTGTTAAATATCCATTTACTGATTTGGCGCCATCTCTTTCAACTGCTGTGAATTAATAAATTAATAACCTGTCTATCGACAAGACTAGGATCTTATGGAGCGCATATTTTATTTTTACGTCAGCTGTCTTTTATTTTACAAATAAACTACAGATGTCGTGGTAATCCATTTGGCGTAATGAATTTATCTCTAATGATAGTTTGTTTTGTCGTACAATTCTAAGCTTAATCACGAGTGCTATTAAGATTTAAATCGTATGGGTGATAATTCAAATTCACCCTTCTTTTCTTCTTCTCTAAGGAAGAGAAGAAGGCTGATAATTCAAATACCACGTTTTAAAGAAACTAGAAACAGCGTTCAATTTGCACTCGCATTTCACTTAGTCTAATTTTATAACCACGAGTACTTTTTATGTAAAATTTATTCAATTGTAAAAGAAATAACAATTTCATTCTTCGTATCATAAATGTTAATACATTTATGATTTTACTGTAATTAATAGAAAACTGATTTATCTATCTATTTGGTTTAGCTTTTGATATCATGGGTTTAGCGTTATCTCTATCTACGGATATTCATTAAGAAAATTTCGAAAATCTGTTTGTCTTACAATTCTAAACTTAACCGACTACACGATTAAGTTCAAAATCGTTAATAGCAGTGAGCGCGGTGACAGCGCGCTCCCGCGTTGTTGGTTGGTTGGTTACTGGTTGGTTAGTTAGTTTGGATACTACGGCTACTACGGCTACGAGTAGCCACAACTGTTCATTCAACTAGTTGGTTAGTTAGTTAGTCGGCTGCCGGCGGCTGGCGTGGTTGTTCGCTACAGCGTGTTACGTCATAAACGTATAGGTTATTCGAAGCCGTAGCCATTCGATAGCCAACAGCCGAGTATATTTTTGACGGATATCGTAGCCGTGGGTATTTGATCAGTAGCGGGTATTTGGCTAGTTATTAGAATAACTACCCATCTCTACACACCGATAGGTGCTTGGCGATAGATTTTCAACTAGAGGGTGGTAGCCAGCCAGTCGGGTACTACAAAGTACCCTACCGCCGTGCTATATTTAAGATATAAATAGAGAAACAAACATACTTTTCCTTTTACCACTACATACAATGATATACTTACGAATGTAGATGAAACTATGATTCGCGTAAAGTAATTAACTCGGTTGCACACTGCGTTATGCCTAAAACGCACGCACCGACAGCATAGAGTAATGAGTAGTAGAGACTTGAACAATTAACATTTTGATACATATCTTATGTTATTCATTTACAATTTATTTACAACAAATATACAAACTATATTATATAAAAAATCTTCCTGGAGGCTGCCGCTGCTGCTTCCTAGCAGGCTGGCAGCGTTTCCTCTATGAGTGGCCATAATATATATCTTTAATTTGAGAACTGTTCCGTGGTCCGCACCGTTTTTATCCCGTTTTCCGTAAACATTTCCAATCTCATTGGTATTGCTATGTCTAAAGACAACGATCACTTACCATCTGGTGATGGTAAGTGATCTGCTTGCACGGCGATTGTATGAAATAATCAACAATGTTATCGATTTAAAATTTATAGTTAAAATTATTGCAGAAACTTTTCATTCATAATCATTTAGTGTATTTATGTTTAAAAACTTTTGTATGTTTCGATCAATACTATTATATGATTTCAAAAGTCAAATAATCGCCCTGCTAGTGCCATTTATGATTTTATTTATTATTTATATTAATAAATAATTTAGCAAGTATGTTCTATTGTTTTTATTTGTACTTAGTTTAGTTTTAAAATTATATTATATGCAACTGAAAAAAAAATATGCTTCTCATATCTAGCTAATTTCTACTTTATTGATTAACATTCGCTATTACCTATATTACAAGTAGGTTAATAACTTGTGCTCAAATCTAAAAAACTACTCCGATTATACAAGTAAAGTATTTATGGCTCACGAGTTCTTACTATCTCATTATTGACATCCTAGATATTATAAGAAACTGTATAATCTTGTTAATCGATACAACCGTTGACAATAGAAAATGAGTACCAAAGTAATCGCTTAGAAATCTTATTATACTTATGTGTTGGGAAAATCTTTTATTTCCCTCACTACGCTGTGATTTCTAGAGATGCGACGCCAGCTCCACTATTATCATTCTAATTTAAAGTGACGTACAACAAAATCATCTTGCGCACATTGCTCGCACATCTCGCTTTCACACGCATACATGTTTAAAATTGATTGTATTATTGTTATGTTTAGTTACCCAGTGCAGTTTGTGCAATGTGCCGTATTTATTGTTGTTCGATAATTGAAAACATGATTGTTTCAAAAACGATTATTAATCTGTGATTTTTGGGACATGATATTTTAGTTAAAAAAAAATATTACAACGTGTTTGAGAAATGTCATTTCCAAAACTGTACATTACTCTGTGATTTTTTGTTATTGGTATTTCCGTGATGTGGTACATGGTGTTCGTATTGTTTTTGTTATGGCTGTTCGACAACTTCCGCCGGAAACAGACGTCTGCGATGTCACACACTTGCGTCGCAATGTTTGTATTTTTTACGTCATAAACTAGGTATTTAAGTTGAATTAGTTTCAAACAGTTAGCAAAAAAAACTATTTATTGGATTTGTTTTACTTAACTAACATTTTGCTGAACTAGCTATCCGCCGCGGTTTCACCTGCATTCCCGTTGGACTTTTCCCGGGATAATGGATAATGTAGCATTCCAATGGTGAAAGAATTTTTGAAATCGGTCCAGTAGTTCTTGAGTTAAATCGTAACAAAAAAAATAAAAAATCTCTCCTCTTATAAAATAGTTTAGATATAAGAACTGAGGTTAAAAATTAAGTATGTAAAATAAATAATAAATAAAATAATGGCTGCGGCAGTGTTTGTTAACGACATTGCGCCTACACGTATTCACAAAAGTGAAAATCAATATAACTTGTCCATGCCAAGCCAAAGAAAGTGTAAAACTGCATTCAAATTCTTGATTATATAGTAAAATGAATGTATATTTTGTTATATAGATGAATATTGTCAGCTGTACGGTTTTAGCGCCATCTGTTATCAAGTAGTTGCACTAGATGTTGTGTCTAGTGGAAAATGGAAACTGTAGCAGTTTCCACGTTGTTTTTCACGCTCTAGAGAGCGCCACTGTTCTGTGTGTAACAAGTGAGATTATGGTCTGCGAAATATTATTTTATTTAGAAATGCATTTTATGGGAGAAGTCGTTGTTGTTTTGGCTACCAAAGTTAACAAATTTACGAATAATTTGAAAAAAAATATTTTACTTCAGTAATAATTTTACTATCTGTTACGATTGTCAAGAAAATTATTGCGATTACTTATTAAAACATGCAAAATTCAAGAAATCATGGTGCCATCTTCATGCATGCTAAGAATTGGCGCAGTTTTTTTGCCGTGCGTCTGCGCATGTGTTGTTAATTAATTGTCGCACGCTCCGTCGATCTTGGGAGACATACTCATTAAAGCATGACATCTCTGTCTCACTCAATACATGCATGATATTTTAAATAACTTTGTAAAACTTATGAACTCTCTAGCCCTGCGTTTGACACAGAATAACTAAAAACACTAACGTAAGTATATGTATAAGTGCAACTGTAAATAAATTTAAGAAAGATCCAGCGCTGAAAAAACAATTGCCTTGCTGGGTTTCTTGCCGGAGTCATTTCAGTTTAAGTGCATTCCGAACCGGTGGTAGATTCAAATGTAACGTTCATAAGTGCCTTACCAGGGCCTACACTGAAATGAGTTTTGATTTTGATTTGAACTTACGTAGTCGAAAATGGAGCAGGCATATAATGTTTGGAACGAAGTTCCTTATCGCGCGTTGTGAAAGGGGGCTAGACGGAAAAAATTCTTACGAAAAATTGACACGACACTTTTTATGTCACTATGTATGTTTATTAAGCTGTGCGGCGTGCGCATGTTTCTCTGTCTGTCTCTCTCTCTTATAGAAAGCAAGCCAGATATTTTCATTTCTATTTATATATAAATAGAAATGTTTTTTTTTTTTTTTTGTGCTCTATAAACAAATTTAATATTTACAACAAATGTACAAAATATACATGCAAATGTACAATTACAATACATAAAAAACATCTTCGAGGCTGCCGCTGCTGCCGATCGGCAAGGTTCCCAGAAGGCTGGCAGCAGTTGTTTTTTATATATATACTCTCTCGACTTATATAACTTCGTTCCATCCGGGACCTCTCAAGTTTTTTTTTTCTTAATAATAGAATAATGAATCAAATGCCGCGCGCCGATAGGAAGCTTCTGTAGTACGATTGATTGTAAACCAAGTTTAAACCCTTTATCTTTCATCCCTTAAATACGGCACTATAAAAGATACCAATACTTGCTAGAATTGGTTTATCGTAACAAAAATATATGCATGTTACGTAGTTCTAAGTCATCGATAGCGGCACATTTGCAGCTATGATTTTTAGGGTTCCGTACCCAAAGGGTAAAAACGGGACTCTATTACTAAGACTTCGCTGTCTGTCCGTCCGTCTGTCTGTTACCAGACTGTATCTCAAGAACCGCGATAGCTAGACAGTTGAAATTTTCACAAATTATGTTTTTCTGTTGCCGCTATAACAACAAATACTAAAAACGCTTTTTTTTTAGTTGCTATTGACGATCTTTATGTGTTTTTTAATAAATATAGATTTTTTTTCTTTAATTGAGAATGTTTTAAATAGTGATTATGAATTTTAAATAGTGATTATGAAACTTTTAAATAGTGATTATGAATTTCGACCGGTGTGCGAACGTCAATGTAAATAAACGTAACAGGTACCTAATGTCAGTCATTACTTTTGTGCGCTTTGATGGACATCGCACGAGGAACTGATGAGAATCTCCGTACGAAGTCGCCTATTTTAGCTTCATGTAATCGGTTACACTTCTGGTATTTTTTTTATCTGTGCATTTATCAAAATAATACTGTTGCAAAACTTAGGCCATTTATATTATCTAAGTTGTTTTATTTCAGGTTCGTTTTGAAAACCTATTCATAAAAAATATTTATCGTAGATATATTGTTAGACTAATTGTCTTCCGCAGTTAGGTTTAGGTTTAAAGAACTTTATTCTCATAAGAACTACATTAGTTCACTTACAATAAGATATAGTTTTAATTTCAATAATAATATTATAGATGTATGTCCAGTTCATCGTGACATCATGTCTAAAATAAATGCGTCGGCCTTTTGTTGGTAGTTCTTGAGATAAGCACGTTCAAACATACATACCTACATACAAACTCATCAGCTTGAAATATTAATAACTCACAATGACTCTGTTAATTTATTAGTTGAGTTTAACAAGTGAAATTGAATAGTGAAAATGAAACGGAAATTTTAAAGTGGCTGATTTCTAAGAATGACATTGAAATATTTTGATTAAGTTTAGTATTGCATGACCATTATGAAGTGCAAGCATTTCTTTCTCAATGGAGAGTCATAAGTATTATTATATGAAAATGTACTTACTTGATCATGCAAATATTACTTTTATGACATTGACGTCGTACTTACTCGTAATCGTTTCCGCTAATGAAGTTCCTAAAAAAGGCATGAAAATAGCTCTATACAAGGTCGATATTACTATGGCAATCTCCATGTCCATAAGCCATTCCATCAAGTAGACCAATGACTGCTTGTGTCAACCGTTTCATTTAAAAAAAAAACGAGCCCAACTTTTTATGTTTTAGTTTTACTTAGAAACATGAAATGCCATAGATAAGTAAGTGTAAAATAGTACCTAATAATTAACTAACTTGTAAATGGTATCTATTATGAAAAAAATAAGTAGAGACTATTTTAGGCTTCAAATATCTTGAAATGAAATAAAATTGTTTATTCATCCAAAAAGGCCTTCACAGGCACTTATGAATAGTCAGACACTAAATGCTCGGTTCGGAAGGTTGCTTTTGCTGAGAAGAGCCGGTAGTAAACTCAGCAATTATTCTTTTCAAAAACAACTTGCACCTATTACATTCATTAATTATTTATCTAGTCTCACTATTCTTTCCCATAGTGGACACTATTTGAATATTTGTTATATCTATGGATACAATGATTGTGTTGAGGGATCTCCGAAGCAAAATGAAACGACAAAGAAAGCGGAATAGCAGGTAGGTGTCAGATGTAAGTGAATAACTGCAAGATTGCCAATGAGTTGCCAACCTTATACAAAACTTAGACGATAGTGTAATAGTTGATCTATGTTAAGAAGATATTTAGAGATTTTACAAAAATGTTGCGTTTGATTTTAGCCTACAAATTTGATTGATCGTGTTCTGAAATCTAGCCGTTGGCAACTTGACATGATACCAATAAATAACTAAAATATCCTTCAATTTATTTAGTGTAGCGTAAATGGAGCAGTTACTAAACATCTATGCGATTAATAGCGAATGATTTTAATGGCGGGTAGGTCTTAAATGTCGAAATCGGAAAAGCACTTCTACTAGTGATGCGTTGAATCGAATTATCGATTTGCTTGGCTGATCCAATTGCATACAGAGCAGACACATAAAAGAACTGCTTATTATGTCGCATGTTACTACATAATGACTTGTGTGTTGTGATAGGTTCAGGAAAGTCGTAACTATATGTACAAAAAGAGCAATTTCTGTCTGTGCTCGTGCGCTTGTTTTGTTATTGTTGACATAAGTAGACTATTATTAGATATTTATTTATTTTGCCTCAAGTGTTGCTAAAGACGTAGCTTCTAATCGATAAAATCTTTTAGTTCTTCGTTCGCAAATAAATCACTATCACTTTCTTTAATATGAAGATTTTATTATTTAATTAAAATGTTGCCGGCACGCAGCCCGTAACAGATTATATATCTTCGATATTAAAAAGAAAATCTATCGACATAACTTTTTGCTACTGTTCATAAAAGCGGCAGCGATTTTTCTGTTTGCACGAACAAAAACATGCACGAAACTTTGTGCACGAAATGTAAGAATTTACAGACTTTTATAAAGTCTGGGATTACAAACGTTTCTTGTTATTGATTTACAAAATAAATCTCAGATTTTTTGACTACTGGTATATTATCTTTTGCTTCTAGTTTTTAATATTTGCGGGATGAAATATTAAATCATAACATTTACATAGTATAAAATGAAGTCGCTTCCGCTGTCTGTTCGCTTAGATCTTTTAAACTACTCAACAGATTTTAATGCGGTTTTCAGCAATAGATAGAGTGATTCAAGAGGAAGGTTTATATGTATAATACACACATATTATAGAACAGAAAAGCACAGAATTTCAATGAATTGTAATGTGATGTCATTCAGCGAAGCGGGCTGGGGACGGTTAATGATTTATAAATTCATTATCAAATATTAGTTGAAGCTCAGAAATTAAGATGTATTCCAACAATTGTACCATAACATCAGTATAAGATAAAGAAATCGAAATTGTTTTAAAAGATAATGAACATTTGTAAGAGTTCGATAGTTCAGTTGAGTCATGTGTATGGGAGATTACATCGAAGCTTCTAGACAATTTTGTCCATTGTAGTTTCCGCTCCAAAACTCATCCCATTATTTTTGCATAATGTTATAATTACAGAGTTAATCTCACATTACAACATGGTTGCGACATGGTAACGCAAAATGTTACGTAGGCGTCATGCGTACATATGCTCTCAATTAGAGAATATTAAGATTTGAGATAAGGATTCAGTTAGGTTAGTTAAGTTTAAAAATGACCCTTTTTCTGCTATCAAAATAAGGTATGGTGATAAATTGGCAATTTAAATGTAAAATTTGTTTTCTCTATTTTATTTTCAAAAATGTATTTGATTAAAACCATATATTTATTGATATGTCATGAATTATTTCTAGGCTTAATAGTTGTCATTCAATTAATTTAACGTAAATTAAAAAGTAACATCCAACTTCCCTTACGTTAGTCGTAATTTAAATAATATTTTATTCATCTTTCAAATTGACCTCTGTCCTTACGTAAATTTAATCAAATCAACAACTGTATAAAGCATTACGTGAGCTTTCCAATTAAAAAAAGATATTCATTCATTTCTCCATAGGCCTCAAATTAACATAATTATGCAACTTTTAACAGGTTTCTAACTGTTTTCACTGACTACAAAAATAGTATTTGAATAAAACAGGAAACTGGTTAGGAAGCGTGCGCAAACGCATGAGGCATGGATATCACGTGTGTATGGTGCAATGAACAGCTGTCAAATGAACACAATGCATTAGTGCGAACGCTAATTTCCATCAACATAGTGGATCATCATATCACTTATGTAGGAATGGGAGAAAGAGCGAGGCCGGTGAACGCGCGGCAGTCGTTCAACACGCGCAATTCGACATGGTCAACTGTACATAATTACAACGCGCTTTGTGATCAAAACATAATTGCTAATTTCTGAAAGAACAATAAAAAATTGGGACGTCAAACTTTTGGCGCGCGTTTTGACACCATAAATTATAGAGAATGAATTATCGTAACTGGTTTGGTGCAAGAAAGTGAATTAACATTTTTAGTGTCGTGCTGTGTGAGAGTGAATGTGAAACTGTATTGCGTAATCGTAAATTCTTTGGAGATGTCGATGGATTTTTGTAATCATATTAGATTAATTGTGTTTACATTTTCGCTATGTACCTATTGATTTATTTTCCGAACGTGTCTTAAAGTAAGCAGATTAAAAACAAAGAATACTGGCTTAAGATACCAAGCCAAAAACTTTTTAAGAAATAATAAAGAATTAATGACAGTTACCGTGCAGTTACCTAAACGTAAAAATAATGTTATTAACTGAGTTACGGCCTCATTCTCATCTCAAGATCCAATTGTTGAGTAACGCATTCGATTCCTGCGTTATATCTTTTTTATGTAGGAACTTTAGTTGATTACAATAGTTATATTGTTTGTGGGATCATCAACTTGTTTATGTATAGAAACTATAGAAAAAAGATGGGAACACAATCTTATGCCGCATCGCGAATTTATGCACATACTAATGAAACCTTTCATTTTGTGAGATAATAACTTTATTCGACGACTTAATTTACATAGTTAATTATATCTATTCAAGATGCAATTTTTAGGTAATTTAAACAATGATAATAGGATAGGATACCTAATGTAAAAGGTACACAAAAAGAACGGATGCTAACAACTTTTATAATGATTCTACCTACATAAACATGACTGTCAAATATTTTTTTTTAATAAATTTTGACATCCTTTGAAGTGTGTGACGTAAAAACAATCCCTAGAATCGATGCGAAGACGATTGCCAGAAAAAACAGTATGATCCCAGATTTTGTAAAAAATTTAATTTAATTAAAATATTAATAATAAAAAAGTTAATGAAATTGATTGAATAATGAATTACATATTACCTACAACAAATATTTACAGATACATACCGTATTTAAATAAAACCTGTTTATAATTCTGTGTCTCCTGTGAAAAGTGATACAAGTAAAAAATCAACACTTTACAGGAGAGCAAAAACAAGATTTAAAAAAATCTAGTTCACGATCTAAGTGGGCTAGGATAAACTTCAGTACTTTTTGTAGGTCAAAAAATTTACTTTCACTGTGCATTTAAATTATTCTGTTAAATATAATAGTTTCAAAGTTATTCCTGAAAAACCTTTTGAATTGTACCTGTTATTATTTCTAATACATGCAAAAGTTCCGTGATAAATGATACAAGTAGAGTTAAATTATTTTGCGCTTATAAATTGTCTCTAAATATACTGAAAATGAATACAATTGAACTTATACCACGAAGCACGAAAAATAATGTGTGCAGCAATTACTTAAATACAGGTTACAACTTGAAATATATCTATATTCACGACATTTTTGCAAAAATCCTGCCAGTTAAATCACTTTGCACAAATTATCTCCGAAACTATAGTAGATAAAATAACGTGAGTTAGAAAAAAAAAAACATTTTTTTTTCTTATCATTTCTATGTAAAAATCACAAAAAGGGCACAACTCGATTTAGATCACTTTTCACAGGAGGCACAGAATTTTATTAATAAGGCAATAAAACTACTTCAAGAAATCATCCTACTGACATTTTTATGCATTTTAATGACTGAATCAAATTAATAAATATTAAGTTAATATTGAATTAATTACCTACGTCTCGGCAGAATTATCAGACGAATTAGGTATAAGATGCTAATTTATTATTATTTTTTATTATCCAAAGAACAACCAAAGTCACTTCCATATTAAAAAAAATAGTTAATTTAAGATACCTACTATAAAAAGGAGGTATTTCCGCGTGAAGAAATGGAGAAAATTGATGATGTTACATTGCAAACTAACAACTAGTTATAATTTTGTATTTCGAGATCGGATTTCGAGATTATGGATCAGATTGGGTAAAGGCCTCCTCCAATTTTATCCACATGCTTCTATCTTTAGCCTTCTGCATTCATGGTTTTCCTGCTGTTTTTGGTATGTCATTACCCCACCGTTTTGTTGGTCTGCCTACATTAAGTTTCCCTGATGTTGGCCCATTTCAACGTGTAGTTTAGTCCACCTTCTATCATGTATGTTCTTCTAAATACCGTGCAATCCTCGGATGGCGATAACAGTGTTAAATTAAT
Organism: Ochropacha duplaris; assembly: GCA_951361185.1. NCBI lineage: Eukaryota > Metazoa > Arthropoda > Insecta > Lepidoptera > Drepanidae > Ochropacha > Ochropacha duplaris. The sequence continues at coordinate 2,156,170 of OX592704.1, read as the reverse complement.
AAATATAAATAAAGTAGGTACCAAAAACGTTTCAACATGAAAAAAAAAATTCTCTTTCTGTGCACACAAAGAACACATTTTAAAAATAGAATTTTCTACGTTATTTGAATGTTTACCCCTATATAACTTACGTGTTTCTTGATTTGTTCACGGAAAGGGTTTCGAATTTACGTGCATTCAATTAGCTATGTGCTATCATCGCTTAAAAAATATATTGTTCATGTTCGTATCTAAATTAAGTATACATTTGTGTGTGCTTAAAAACATTTGCATGTAACATGACATTGAATTTTGTTGCCTGATGCTTGTTGTACTTTTAATAATTATAGACAAGTTGTAGCTGTAACACTAAAAACATTCTATTCATGTTTTCACGATTCCGGATAACATTCTAAAGTATGACCTATCTAGGAGCCAAATTTGATCCAAATCCGTTCGGCTCATGCCTGTGATAGTGTGGCACAGTGATTGAATAACAAACATCAACTTAAAATTTTATATTTGGGCAATACGTGCCTATATAATAAAATTCTGGACATTTCCTTCCTAATTTAAATTTGTACTTCTTAAAAACGTACTCATAACCTTCACTATTAAGTTACTAACGCTTATTAAATTAGTCTATTGTCTATTAAATTGCCTATAGACAATAAATATATCATAGACTTATCTGAACGAGAGTACCTACTAATTTTAATATTGAATTGTAAGTTTGTTTTAAATCCAGATGAGTTTACTGACTTCTAGTTATAAAACCACTGTCCTTATGTTGATTAACTAAATAAAAGCAACAATGAGGAAGCTATAATAGTTTTTACTTACAATGTCGTGCTGTTGAACTATTATGTGCGCTTGCGCCGATGACAGTCATTGAACTGTGTCTTTGATTAATTACCAGCAATTAGGAACTGTTTTCGGTTGCTAATTGATAGATAAGTTGGATCGCTGAATTTATCATTTATAATTAATTAATGATTTAAAATTAAATCAGAGCATTTCGTTAAGAGATTAAAATAACGTTTTTATAAAGTACAATACCGAATTAAACATTGTATTTAGTTATTGATTGTTTCTAAGTATTTGAATGTGCAGGCAATTTCGAGTTGATTTTTGATATTATTAAAATAATTCAATTTACCAAATATTTAATATAAAACACTCAAATGTCATTCATCAAAGCAGTAATTAGCCGTGACATTAACAATTTAGTGTACTGTTGGAAGTATTATAACTAGGTATAACTGTACTTATTTCTAAATACAGTTTTATGCGTTAAACTCCGTTATTTTTATAAATTACAAGTTAAACCTAAATACTAACCTTCCTCAACAACCAAAGCAAATAAAAAACTAGTCGTTCAATCTAGATTGATCAATCGATTAAATTGTCAACGAGTGATTTTATTGACATTTATCGATTGAGTAATCGAATCGTGAGTAACTCATTCACGGTCCGGGCCATAACTCAGTTCACGTACTTATCAAATTAGAACTGCTTTTAGAGACACAGTTCGTTAAAACAAATTATATAATAAAACATAACATTACGATGAGAATACGGAAGTGCATTACAGAATTGTGCGTCATATTTTTATAAACCTTTGCTTTCAAAGGCAACTATTTTCTGTGCTCTTACTTAGTAGTGACAGTTAAATAACGACTTTAACCCGAATATGCCTAAGGACTGTCAGGATGACAACGGAAACGCTATATCTCGGCTGATAAAGGAATTCTGCAGTTGTTCGGAGCACGGGACCTGGTCACCAGACATGACTTCTGATAAAAAGGGACCTTTTCTAAGCAGCGAACTGTCAAAAATGTCAGCTATGAAACGCCGCATATTTACAATGGCGAGGCGGAAAAGTAGAGATGTACCTGAACCGCCAAAAACTAACCACGGTAACAAATTAAATAAGAGCTCAGAGACTTTAACTTCTAACTTAATCAACACAACGATGAGCTCACAAAACAGTACTTTAAGAAGAAACATCGACAGCTTCCTCATGTCGCGGAGGATGTTCGCGTTAGAAGAAGATATTTACGAGAAGCCGATAGCTATTAAGAACTCGTCATGCGGCGACAATTGGTCTCTGAGCAAGGCGTGGAAAAACAACAATACTTTCTTCAACCGCTCCCCCGTCCTCGATTCGAAGCCGATCGAGCGTAACTACACACACTTGGAGCAAATAGATGAGGTCCCGAGGAAAAAACGCGGTAAGAAATTGAAAGAGCAGTTGAGGTACGACAGGAATATTAAGAGGCATATCCGTATAAGAGTGATGCTGTCTCTGAGGATGAGGAGGTACATGAAGCGGAGATTGAAGAAACCTCACGTGCAGTCGCAGAACTCGAATATTCCTCCGCGAAGGTTTCCAAGAGGTGCATCTGTGACTTCTAGTTTTGGCACCAGGTCCTACAGGAGTGTGCTGACAGATAAGTTAGGGGATGGTGCTGTGCTCTTCGACATCCATGAAGCTAGGAACTCTACCATGGAGCTGTGTCATGACTATGAGGAAGACCTCGACACGCTGGAGGTAGCTTTACGCGCCGGTAATTTTAGGTAATTTGCATTTGTTTTTATTTCGCACGCGTCATTTTGAGGTACGAAAGGTGGTCATCATTTATTATGAAAAAACTCGAAGATATGGTCAATAGTGTCTCTCGGTTTGCCTTTCTGTAAGGTTTTATCCATTATCCATTTTGTAGCTCTTGTGTTTTAGTTTTCTTTTTTACAAATCTTCGAATTCTTAAGTTAGTTTTCAACGTATCAGACTTCAATATTTGTGTAGACCAATTTAGAGACGGAAAAAATATAGCCCATGGCACAGTTATAAAAACCGTATTCAAAACATGCCTGTCAATTTATAATAATTTTGTCAAAGGTCAACACTAAAATCAGCATAGAAATGACACACTCCGGATGCAGGCAGCCTACCGTAAAACCTTTGTTATATTTGTTACCCTATATTAACACTGAGTGATTGTCTATGCCCCGATAGTATTGACCGCAGAGGCACGTCTATATTGTGTATTTATGGTTTTGGTCCCGTACCCAAGTTTATTACCAGACGGTTTGGTAATAGGTCTCCCGCGTCCCCGAGGAATATCTTTTCCCGGGGGATCCCCAAGGAATATCGTGAGACATTCTTCTTTATACAAAGAATGTCTCACGATATTTATTTAGGTTTACTTCGTAGTGACTATTTACCACATGCTACCACATCATTACTTACCTTCTCGATAATGTGGTTTAGGATAAAAATAACAATGACTCGTCACAAAACGAAAGCGAAACTACAAAAATACCTTCTATAACATTATAATTTATGTGTGCATGTAATAGTAATTTAACGAAACACTGGCTAGATAAAATCACTAGAAATCTTTGCAAAGATAAATTTCTAACTATTAAAATGAATACCTTTGTAAAGTATCACTCAGAGGTCAACAACATCTATTCATGTTGACTATTATGGTAAAAATAAAATAACCCATTATTTAAGCTGAAGTTCAAATTAAGTACCGAATAAGTGAATGATTTTAATATTTAGCGAAATTAAAGCGATACTTAGTTCTAATATCTACTTGTGACGTCGAATGCCGTTTCGAAAGCTATCGGTTCTAATTATATACAATATAGCTTTTCCCCGCGGTTTCACCCGCGTTCCCGTGGGATCTTATCTTTTTCCGGGACAAAATATAGCCTATGTCCATCAGGGATAATGTAGCTTTCTAACGGTGAAAGAATTTTTCTAATCGGTCCAGTAGTTTCAGAGCTTATTCATTATTCAATGCAAACAAACAATCAAATATTTCCTTTTTGTAATATTAGTAAAGTATATAGTATAGATAACTGTCCCCTGCGGTTAAACTCGCATTCCCGAGGTAACTTATCTTATCCTGCATGGGATACAAAAAGATCGAGGATATGATCAACCTTTTTCGTCCAAACAAACCTTCACTGTTGTAGCCTATACTAATATTATAAACAAGAAAGATTTGATTGTTTGTTTAAATTGAAAAGGCTCTGAAACTACTGAACCGATTTGAAAAGTTCTCTCACCATTAGAAAGCTACATTATCCCTGAGTATCCATACGCTATATTTTTATCCCGGGAAAAGATAAGATCCCTTGGGAACGCGGGTGAAACCGCGGGGGGTAGCTAGTATTTGATAAAATTTATCTTCACAGGAATTTGAAAAAACGTTTGAATTAATAGTATTCACGCACGGATAGGAATGTCTGTCATTGCTCTTTTCAAAACAAGCTCGTTTCGCTGACAATAAGTGTCCCAACTGTTAAACGAAGACTATATATTATGTAGATTATAAAGAACATATAATATACAAGCGGATTATAAAATGCAAACCAAAAACTCATTGATAAGGCATTTATGAACAATACAATAGACTCTACCACCGGTTTGTAATTCACTAGTTCGACCAATTCAATACCAGGATGACAAAATAAAGGAAATCCTAATTCCGATAGTACTGATAATAATAATTAGATAATAGTTATTACACAATACATACAATTGTACTACACTGACATCGGCCTCCACTTCAGGGCTGCATAAGAAACCTATCTTCCGTTTACAAATACTTACTATAAAGCCACAGCACATGTGCATTGATAACAAATCTATTTCATTTGACGTTATAAAAACCTTTAAGTACGAGTTGGATTCGCGCACTGAGGGTTCCGTACAAATTTTGTAGTTTAAGAAAAAAACTGTTTTTATATACAGGTTGGTATACACATATATATCCGTTATAGCGGCAACAGAAATACATCGTCTGTGAAACTTTCAACTAGCTATACGGGTTCATGAGATACAGCCCGGTGACAGACAGACAGACGGACAGTAGGTTCTTAGTAATAGGGTTTCCGTTTTTACCCTTTCGGTACGGAACTCTAAATACTTAACCTTTTTATATAACATACTAGCTGTCCCTCGCAGTTAAATTCTCGTTTTCGAGGGAACTCTTTAGGGGTTGAATTTTCAAAAATCTTCTGTCTTGATCTCCCATTTATTTTTGGATTCCACGGAAGTTTGATTCCATATCATTCTTTCTTTAGGAGAGTACTTACAATATATATTTCATTATCTTATTTAGACATGTGAATTTTGTTGATGTGGTTAAAATAACAACTAATAAAAGTAACCTAATTTAATTAAATCATTTGACAGCTATAATATAGCATTCCATTGCAAATGACATAATAAAACTACTGGGAATGTACCTGTGCTGATGCACACTGTTGCGTGATTTGTAGCAGAGAAAACGCGGTATAAAAGTTTTGGTTATTTCCATCGAAATTTATTTGACATTGATTCAACTATTACATGAATTTAATTAATGTAAATTGGTTATAAGAAATTTTATTGATTTAATTTATGCTCTTCACTTCGACAATTATCAAAACATTAGTGATATTAAAGAATGATATAATATCGTCAATTACCCCATTAATTAATTTTATACTACATTTAATGTTTATTTATTTATTATTTATTACTTTTGAGAGTTGAGCATTGCTAACAGTTGAGCATTTCTGCTTCGTAAATAAGTCGCACGAGTGTGATACATGCACTGAGTTGTGACCTCACACAAATGGAGTCGTTGTCGTTTGTGCTATGGCATTCTTTTTTGGAGTGAGAATTTGATTTGAATTAGAAATATTACCTATTTTAAAAACAATGTTGTGATTTACGATAAAAGAAAATATAATGCATGTACCCGCGATTTAAGACTTTTACTGGAAAGAGGATTTTTTATCTAAGCTATGCTAAACTTCATCCAAATCTGATAAGCCATTACGACGTCATTGAATAATGAAAAAATTAACTATATAAATACTTTGGCATTAAGTAATTATATCTTCTCAGGCTAAAACCGCATACCGTAGCATCTAAATGATTAGGTCAATCCTTTGAAGAATCAAATATAAACTTTATCACGTTAAAGTTAAGGATAATATTACAACAACATAGGGTCAGTAAGCAGGTTCCTGGTGGCTGAAAGTGGAAGTCCCGTAATTGACCGGTTTGCGCCAGAAATAGGTTAGCCGGCTTATGAATTATCTAGACAAGGTGGTTGTCGACCGTTGTTCGTAAGTAGGAAAGTAAATTTTTTAGGTATAATGGACAGATATAAAGTGATCAGATCTCGGGTAGGAATGACCAGTAACATAAAAGCGTTAACAAATCGTAGTTTGAAGGATAAAAAATATTATCATCCAACTCTTACTCTACTAAATAAAAAATACGTATTTGTAATTAAAAATCGTGAAGATGAAAGAAAGATAGGAACGAAGTTTTATAAATATTTTTCAAGATCTATTCGAGGTAAAAAAATAGTTTTTTTTAATAATTTTTTTTGCAAATACCTACATTCTTAAATACATAATTACCTACAACCCAGTCATGGGACAAACATACATCTTCATACACACATGTCTGTCCTGGATGGGATTCGAACCCACAACCTTTCTTTTTTGAAAATACATACATAAATAGATAATTACCTACACCCAGTCACAGGACAAACATACATCTTCATACACACATGTCTGTCCTGGATGGGAATCGAACTCACAACCGCTTTTGCACACAAAAGGAATCGAATCCACGACCGCTTTTTGTGTGCATCGAAGATGCGATGGTTCAATTCGTGTATCTTCGTGCATCTTCGATGCACACGAAATACGTCACACAAATCTTACTTAACGCTACGGACGTTTTTTGCCGGCTAGGGTACCTTTCCGCAACGCCCCATAAGGAACTTCGTTCCAAAAATATACCTAAACCTACTAAGGTATTTTTAATACAGTTGGTCAAAAAGTGGTGTATTGCAGGGACGTATAGCGTTCGGGATGTGGGCTATTACATAATAGTGCTTTTTTTACCTTTCCCGAAGTCGTGCGTCTCTTTCCCAACTGTCAAAATAATGTCTATTAAAAAGAAAAACCAACCATGAATTTTTACTAAAGAGTTTTTGTGATTCATACAAATACGTATATTTCTAAAAAGAAGCTACTAATTTATTTCAATATCAGATTAATTGAATGAGTTAGGTTAGGTTTCATTTCATTTCATATCAATAAAAAAAATATACTGACTGACTAAGCTGTATGGATAGTTCCCTTTGCCTACCAAAATGGGTGAAGAAAAAAAAAACTCTGCTTATATTCTACGGTTGGCGCCAATTTCCAGAAATTTTCTTTGCGAGTTTAGTTGTTTGTTGCACAAAATGAGTAATTTCGACCAATTTTTTTTTTAATTAACACCACCGGAACTCAGTATAATTGCACAAACATTGTATGACAAATATACATGAACAATCATACGAAATTAATAATAGTTTGTCTCAAACAGTAAATATGCAACCTAAAACTTCCCCAGTTAGTTTAAAAAACTGTACCAATTTCAATGTACATGACAATGTGTACTATAACTTTTATAAGAAATAAATGATTAGTTAGTTGAGTTTGTGTCAACCCTCGCCTTCGGCTGCGCCTCGGCTCGGGTAGACATTTGTCGGAACTCTTTGCAATGACAGCCTTTCCACACTTGTAATGAAATATACTAATTTATATTAAGTATCGAATAGATATCAGTTTTTTGTCTTCGCGGGATAAAATGTACCTATTTAAAATATTTAAATCCGTTCGTTATAGCATAGGTATATCGCATAGATTACGAAACTGAGTAAACTGCCTACTAATATATAAATAATCCAAGCAATTTATAGCGGCTCTATAAATCTAATCCATTGCTCTGCAAGTGACATTTAAAAAATCTAATTTAAATCACATTTTTATAATTTTAATTGTAGTTCCAGCTCGAATTCAAATTCGATCCATATTTTTGTTATAATTCTTGTTAATTAACATGTCATATTTGAAATTAGTTCATCAGGCATTTAAATTTTATAGGCATTTTAATAGATCGTGGGAAATATTGATTGCTGCTAAGGTTAATTGGTTTCCAAAATGTCAAGAACAATCCCTTGTTGTCATAAGTGGTCAAAAACTTCATTGTGTCATTGGGTCATTGTGCTTAATTTTAATGATAGTTATAAGTTTACCTGTACTATTGTTATTTTTGTGTACATTGTGCAATATATAAATAAAATATAAACGTATAAATACATAATTCTGAACACCGCCTATACAAACGCTTCCAATACATGTGCTGCTGTCTATCTTTGAGTAGCACAACTGAGAAAACTATAACTTGACGTTGTATTGAGCTACATCAGTTAATCTATTCGACGCTAGATGGCGCTGTAACAGAAAGCGCACGTTGAAATCTTTTGTATCGCAAAGCAGAAGTTTTCAGGTTTTTGATCTACGTCGACCGACTTCATATTTGAAAATAATGAATTGTACGTTGTACAGGAGCGGTCGTCTAGCGGTCGAGGGGTGGTGGTGCGGGCGTGCGATGCCGGCGCCGGGCGGGCGAGCCAACAACGGCGCGCTGGCGTTGCACTACGCCGCCGCGCGGGGCTGCTTGGACTGCGTGCGGCTGCTGACCAACACCACGCCTGATGTGTCGTGAGTATTTATTATTATATCTTCATTTATGCGAGCTAGTTGGCTTAGTTGATATTGGTAATAACATCAGAATAAGTAAGGCGACGATAGCTCCGTGGTAGCGACGTCGGGTACTACAAAGTATCCTACTGGCTGGCTACCACTCTCAAGTTGAAAATCTGTTGCCAGGCACATATCGGCACAGAGTGCTATAGGTGTGTTCCGACAGCTGCACTTGAGGCTTGAGAGCCAGTTCCCGTCTAGGCTTCGTGTGCTTTCGGCCAAATCATTACTCACCATATTGAGATTGCTGTCAATCTTATCCAAAATGACAAGCTTATTCAAAAGTAAAAAAAGAAAACAACATTATTAATATTTTTCACGACCGTATTATTCCTGAATAATATATTTCGTATTAGTCACAACAAGTACAATTTATCTCAAAAACTACGATTTTTTATAAAAATACTTAAACCTGGAATAACTCAGAACTAAACAAGTTCCGGACTCATAAATTCACATCACTAAATTAGCTGTAAATTTATATCGATGGTTGATAACTAAATCAGATCAAGTATTCACACATGATCTGCTCCCAAACTAAGCAATAAATACTCAATATCTAAAATGGAAGGGGAACATAGCTAACAATTTATCGATTAATAATAAATTATAACGTTCTCAATAATCGTAACACCATTGCCCCATACGTGTATAATACGATAACCATGATCTAATCACACGTCTCAACGATGTAAAATGTATTTTAGGGTTCCGTACCTCAAATGGAAAAAACGTTTTTGCGTGATTGAGGAACAAACATCCACACATACAAACTTTCACATTAATAATATTAGTAGGATAGGATAATATACTCGTGGCATTTTTAAAAAACTTTGTGGTCGGTCCGTGGTGCAATTGCGCTCACTCGCTATTGCCAGCTCTGCGAGGGGTGCTTAGGATGTCGTCGATGCGCGCGTCTGTCTGAGTGCACCGTTTCGAACGGTTTGTTCCTAGTTTCTATACTGCTTTAGCCCTATATATTTACTGTGATTTTGATGTCTGTCTGTCAAACAAGACCCATTTATACAAATACTCAGGTCTGCAATCCCTAGGAGCTGTGAAAAAATCTAACTTCTAACTCTAAAAAAACTCGTGATGAACAAACTATTTACATATCTATAAAGTACGGAACCCTCGGTGCACGAGTCCGACTCGCAATTGACTGGTTTTTTGTTTGTCCATCGTTCTCTGTACGTAACTGTCCAGTCACGATAGGATTCGATAACGGGACGGTAAACAGTATCTTGTGGTAATGCGCCTGATCTCGTTTGATGCAATTGTACATGTGATTTGTGTTAGTGGACAGATTTGTATTTGACCGCCCATTTGTCCGTGATTCACCCGAGGCTTCAGCTGAAAATCAGCGCTGTTATTCCGCAGCACATGCTGATCTGAGGATTTTTAGACCACAACTTATTTTATAATTATACATAGGTATATGATAAATATTTTTTATGTTGTATTTTAGTTGTGTTCTAATAAATGATTTTTCTTTCTTCGTTATTCTTCTATTCATTTGAAATATTTGCACGGTAGGGTAGGGACACCATTCTCAAGATGAAAATATGTCGTCTTAATTACTATATTGGCAACTGAAAATCAGTGCTGTTACCCGGTCAACGGTTGATAGAGTTTTACTGAGTCGCTGACCATTTTTGATGTCACACAACACTACCTAACAAGACAGAAATACACCTATGGTTCTCTCTGCACCTGCACCCCCCTGGTGTACTGGGAATATTTGAAAATGTTAATAAAAAGAAAGATCCACTGCTGAAAAAAAAATTGCCTTGCTGAGTTTCTTGCCAGATTCTTATTTATTTATTTATTGTTAAGGTACACCAACAACATACATACACAACACATAAAACAAACATTCATAAAGTGACTACATCTTGTACGTACATCAATAACAGGTATACACAGCATTTAAATTAATCGAGGCCTCGGGTGACCGGCGGGCGGGGAGCTTTTTCCGCCAACGCATCAGCTTGGCCATCCAAAGAGGAAACGCCGCCAGCCTTCTGGGAACCTTGCCGATCGGCAGCAGCGGCAGCCTCGAAGAAGTTTTTTATGTATTGTAATTGTACATTTGCATGTATATTTTGTACATTTGTTGTAAATAATAAATATATTAATTTAAAGGGATTACATTAAGGTAGCCAAGGTAGGGTATGGTAATCAACTATACACAAACAAACTTCAATCTGAAACACAAAATAAGTTTTATTAAAATATAAAAAAAAGAATTAAAAATAACTAAGTGAATTAAAATTGTTACGCAAATCGAAGTTACAAAGAAAAAACAAATGATTTTACACTAAATTCTTCTCAGTTTAAGTGTATTCCGAACCAGGGCTTACACTGAATAAATGAGTTTTTGATTTAGATTTTTAAGTTTTCTTGAATTTTGATTAAAAGACCGATTTAAAAAAATATTTTACCAATACAAAGCCACGTTATTTGTCAGTGTCATAAGATATATGTTTTTCCCGGGAAAAGATAAGATCCAACGGGAACGCTGGTGAAACCGCGGGGAACAGCTTACTAGCTGTGGAAGTATACTATAGAAGATATACACAAGGCTTCCACTGCTGCCGATGCCGATCGGCTGGGTATCGGCATTTTTACGTTATTTTTACAAGAATCCAGACCGACCAGTGACCATAGACTTTTATTGATTGACACATCCATTTTCATATACTAGATACTCATATCACTAGAGAACATAAACTATGTCAAATACTAAACACTATTAAGTGCGAAACAACTAATTCACGGTAAGAAATTCTGATGTACCTAGAGAAAGCGTTACTGAATTAATTGCGCTTATCCGAGATCGGCGCCTGCGCACCAATCTGCAATCTTCACACTTCGCTTACAGATATACATCTGTGTGCGCTTCTGGTATCCTGCAGTAAGTTTTCGACCTATTTATGGTCCTATAATAAAGTTAATAACATGGTTTTACCGAGAGACTACAGCATGGGGTTATTCAAAAGAGGAGTAAGAAGGTTTGTGCAAGGTCGGCAACGCGCTTGTGACGCCTCTGGTGTTGCGAGCGTTCATAGGCTACGGTAACCGCTTACCATCAGGTGGGCAGTAAGCTTGTTTGACATCTAGTCGTATAAAAAAAAACATCATCAGAAATGGTGTTGACTAGTGTTGTGTGTATCCAAAATCAAGTATAATTCTTTGTTACAAAGAATTTATTAATCTGTTAAAGATACTTAGGGAAATACATGTTTATTTGCGAAACCCTGGTGAGTCAATTTAACTCAAAAGAATATTTCTACTGAGTCTATCTTTTGTTTTAAAAACAGTTCATTTACAAAAGCTCTAAACATTGAGGATGTGCTGGCTGTGGGAGCTGATCTGCTTGAAATTTTTGTAGACTAAGTCACTCTTAATAGGTCTTATTTACTTATTTTTTGTTGCATATATTGTCAGTGAGGTTAGATAATTGTAGAATAAGTCTAAGTTCATTTTGAATACAGTAATTGCCGAGTTCTCTCAGAAAAAGCAACCTTCTGAACTGTAGGTTAGAGACTATTTTTAAGTGTATGTCATTTCCAACTCGTAAAGTAGAACAAAGTCCCTTTACTTCAATGTAGGTACTGTGGTAACGACACTTCATGTAACAATTATTATAATTCGTAATTACAAGTACGTGGCGGTTCCAAATGAGCAATTATCAAGGTAGAAATACCGCGAAATATCCGGAGCGTGTTCGTTGGGAAATGGCAACATTTCTGGAACAATGTGTTAGGGGCCGGTACCATACCATCACCACTAGGCACGTACAGTGAATTTAGGAACATATAACTCAAACTCATTTATTCAGTGTAGGCCCTGGTAAGGCACTTATGAACGTTACAGTTGACTCTACCACCGGTTCGGAATACACTTAAACTGAGAAGACTCCGGCAAGAAAACCAGCAAGGTAACTGTGTTTAGTTATCCTGCCCAGCAGTTTTGCTGTCTCTCTGAGAGATCGTGTTTCTTTGGATAATCTATACGAATATTATAAAGAAGAAAATTTTTATTGTTTGTTTGCATTGAATAGGCTCTGAAACTACTGGATCGATTTGAAAAATTCTTTCACCATTAGAAAGCTACATTATCCCTGATGAACATAAACATAACATAACATTTTAAGGCGATGATGGCTCAGTGGTAACTGATGTCGAATACCGCGACGAAGGTCGTGGGTTCGAATCCTACAATGAGCTTGAGCTTTCGGTGAAGGAAAACATCGTGAGGAAACCATAGCACGGTGGTAGGGTACTTTGTAGTACCCGACTGGCTGGCTACCACCCTCAAGTTGAAAATCTGTCGCCAAGCACCTATCGGTGTGTTCCGACAGCTGCACTTGAGAGCCAGTTCCCACCTAGGCTTTGTGTGCTTGCCACCTTCGGCCACATCATCACTTACCATAGCGATATTGTAGTCAAACACAAGCCTATCCAGAATAAAAAAAAACATAGGCTATATTTTGTCCCGGGAAAAGTTAAGATCCCACGTGAACGCGGGTGAAACCGCGGGGCACAGCTATCTTATAATCAGCTAGCGACCCGCTCCGGCTTCGTACGGGTAGCAGAGCATATAAGCCTACATTTTTTGTGTCGTAGTGTCGTATTAGCTCCCAGTCGGCATGATTTGTTCCGACATCTACAACAAACATCGTTATATTTCAGCCAATATACACAAAACTTTAATAAATTATACACCAATATCTTCCTCATGAATCACTCAATCTAATGGTGAAATCCGTATGCAATAATCAAGACAGTTGAATGACAAACTTAATGACCCATGAATGGAAAAAGTACAGACAGAATTTTCCTATTATTATTTATTACCCATCAACTACTAGAACTTCTATCTCCTATAATAAATAACGCTATGCAGCACCATTTTATCTTATTAAGTATAACAACAGAAGCATTATAGTATTCCTATAAATAACGGAGAATAACTACAAATACGAAGTGTAAATAAAAACTTAATTATATATGACAAAGAAAGCTACTATTAGTAACTGGGTAACTGAGTTTGTTGCAAAAATAAGGCTGTTACCATGTTAACTGTAGATGAGCGATTTAAAGAATATGCTCGTCAGATTCTGAAACGAAATGAATTAATAACTCGAAATGCTATACAATTATAATCTGTCACAAGCACTTGCTAGATATAGCTAAATGGAGTCTCTTAGGTACTACCGGTTAGTAAAGTGTTTATTGAACTGACCGAAATGACCCGAACAGTGGTGACTTCGCTGTCATTGCATCTCTGAGAGCGACGGCAGTATACATATTTGTTTACTGACGGGTTTTTGTACGTAAATCTTTCGGCTACGCGACCGCACTTTACTTTCTGATTACATTGGCACAAGCAATAAATAAAATCGCTCCCGCCCCCGCTTCCGCTCCTCCTATCACAAACCTACTAACACCAATCAGAAGTAGAGCTCCGTATTACTCACTCATAGTAATGCACTTTAGTCGAGTGAGATGTAACTCTGCGTGTGCTCGTATCGAGTGCAATGTGCGCGTGAGTCGATTTACAAAACATTTCTATTAGTTACATTGGAAAATGGAATAGTTTCTCTTAGAAGTGATTGGTTTGTGATATGGATTTGTGTGATTTCTGTGCTAATATTTTTTTTGTAATTTGGAATTATTTTTTTCGGTTTGTGAATTGTTGTACATACACTTGTAAATATTAGGAAGCTTATATAGCTGTTATTATAATAATAGATATGTTATTAAGTAATATCGAAACCTTAATATAACTGAGTACTATTATAGGTAAATTGACTGACATTCCTAGAGTAGAGGATATTCAGTTTAGGGTATTAGGAACTACATGATGTGAATTTTGAAAAAGTAACTTATCACCATGTAAATATATCACAATATTGTTCAGCAGGGATTAGCATTCACTGAAACCAGAATCTGAAAGATATCAAATTAATCTTTATGTTAACATGTAAATAAGAACTATTTTCGTTTGATATCTTTGTATTCTACGGGAAATCAACTAGCATTGACCCGACCTTCCTTGAATGACAGTATGACAAGTCTTTAATTCAATTTAGCGATTTTCCAGATAAATGTGGGTCGAATGTGCATCCAATAAACACCCATTGTCCATTGTTCTACAGATCATTGTCGCTTGACACGGTTCCATTGTGATTGTTATGGGGTTGAGCTTACATAATCGGATGGTGATATTGCTTTTAATTTTTCTTGTATATAAAGTTATTGTTATTAAGAAAGTATTCAAAATTTCTGTGACACACTGTATAAGTCCCTTATACAGTGTGTCACAGAAAGGGTGAAACAAGTTTCCATGTAGATATACGGGATAGGGTGTTATGAAATGAAGTGACATGTTTATTCATCTAAATAGGCCTTCACAGGCTTCACAGGTACTTATAACTTGAAGAAGAAATAAGAGCTATAACTTCGCACTTCTAAAAATCCCTTCGTAGGTCTTTTCGTTTTAAATACGCTAGTCAATCAATACAGTAACAAATTGATAACAACTCAATTAAAAATGTGTTTTTCTAAACGGTGTTTATCTACCTACTCAAAATGAATGCGTCTAATTTAATATTAGTTTAATAATGTACCTTTTCATCCCATCTATTTGAAAAGGACGACTTGGTTCGCCTGAAGTGTACCCAAAGGTGGTGATTTCTATAAGAAACTTTAAGCGGGCAGTAATGAGTTTTTAATCCTCTTTATTTTATAAGTGCGCCGGAATTATCTTTGCCGCGCACTTATTGAATTTGGAACATCTCATCTTAGTGTTCAGCGCAAATGAATTCCAACGCAAATATTGTTGTTTGGAAAAATTGAACACAATTTTCGTTAGACATGGGATGAGTTTTTTTTTTTTTCAAAAAGTGGGTTCTCATAGATGGTGATGAAAAGAGTGTACGACTGGGGTGCAAATATATTTTTGGCTCGGGCGACGTACTTTGAATCCCTCGCTACGTTCAGGATTCTACTAAAGAATCCCTCGCGAAAAAAGCGCCCTCGCCGTAAAAATATCATGTTGCTCCCTTCTGATACAATCTACTATTAAACTTGCATTTTCTCTTCAGTTTTTAGCTCATCTTAAGTTAGTTATTTCAAATGTGAACGTATGTATTTTGATGGAAATTTGGATTTGGTGAAACTTGGCATGGTAAAAGATAAGATCTCCAGGAACGCTGGTGATACCTCGGGGGACAGCTAGTACTTTTTATACATTAATTTATATGTTTCGTACGATATAAATAAGGGGAAATTAAGAAGTAATTTCCATTTATTTATTTCTATACTCTATCTGTTTCGATTTTTTTTTCAATAATTATAACAATATTGTGCATTCAGAATGTTCTGATTAGTCAATTTAATCACAAGATCCTTTACTATTAGTAGACATAGATACATATATACGATATGTGTAGGTAGCTAACACACTAGGTACCTATCATGTCACAGGCCGCGGGTTCGATTCCCATCTACGAGAGACATGTGTGTGAAGAATGTCCCAGGACATTTATTTAACTGAGTGAAATGAATAAATCATATGAAACGAATCTAAATTATTCAGCAATGATTATCCCACTCAAAATTAACATATTTATGCGTTTAAGACATTTTACTCTCGAATATTTATGAAAGCGAAACGCTGTCTATCAAATTAAATGCTTATTTTGAACACTTCTGTTTAATAGTAATTTATACAGCGCAATTGTCTTCTTGTTGCGGATATTCGTTTTAGAATGTTTAGATGAAGAGGATGATCTTATTTGATACTAGCTGTCCTCCGCGCTTTCACCCGCGTTCCCGTCGGATCTTATCTTTCACTGGGATAAAAAGTATCATATGTGCTATTCCAGACTGTAATCTATCTTTGTGCCAAATTTCATCCAGATCCGTTCAGCTTTTCTGGCGTGATTGAGCAACAAACATCCATCCATCCAAACTTTCACTTTTATAATATTAGTGGGATGATGATTGTCGATTTAACCGTTTTACAAATATAGTTATGAAAGCAACTTTTATTTTTATTCACAAAATACAATTAAAATATTACATACATACTAAATCAGAAATAAAACTAAAATACCTATAAATAAAACTAAATTATAAATAAAACACAGAATTTAGATCGCTGTCTATGGGTAACGTGCCCAAAAGACTTTTATTTTGTGGGAACATGATATTTATTAAGAACAAAAATCGATTAAATAACTAATTACTCCACATCAATTTCTATAACCTCTATTTAAATCTATTCTATACCTACTAAAAACTATTAATTAAAAAGTAGTATGTGTAAATAAATACATTGACTTCTCTTTCTTTTAATTTTGGTAACCTATTTCATAGTTTTGTTAAGACTCTCAATTCACTATCTATGTATGTATATCATTTAGAGTCGATTTTTCAATCACTGGATATGCTTTACCTACCTATATCTGATAAGTTCATAAAAAACTTTTTAATTTCAAATTTAATAGATAAATTACATCAAACATCTCATCTCTCTCTTATTCTTCAACTGCTAAACCAATAGCATTTTCTCAACGAATAAATTAGCTATAATTTGCACCATTAAGTAGGTGATTTCCGCAGACATCTCAAATTATCTCCATGATATTATAGTCGTACTTAAATGCGTGATACAATGCAATGGTTGATTTCCTTCAAGGCATTCTTGTTTACAATCTACAAGTACGCAATGAAAAATAGCCAACTGTCAATCGAACACAAAAAATCAACTATTTTTCGAGAGCATACAATCTTGATTTAAGTTTATGCCTCGTTACATCTGTGGAGTTTACATCTTTTCTCGTATAATAAATAATTTGTGATAGAAAAGTTTAGCTGAGAAACGGCGAGCAAAGAATATATATTTTTTTCGCAAAAGTCTTTCATTTATGTACCTCAAAACTACTATATTATTATCTGTTATAGGTATTATTTACTAGCTGTCCCCCGCGGATGCACCCGCGTTCCCGGGGAAACTCTTTAGGAGTAAAATTTTTTAAAATCCTTTCCAAGCGTACCTATACCTACTTACTCCCCAAATAGAAATCTACCTGCTAAATTTCAAGTTTGTAGCATTTATTCTTTCTGAGATTTCGTGATTAATTAGTGATTGGGTGTTTTGCTAAATACCTATCCTTTAGATTACTATTTTTCTAAATCAAAGCACGTACTAAAAAAATATACCTACATTGCTTTAACTATCTATAGACACTATCTTGACACAATTTCACTTATTGTTCGCCAATACAGCTATAAATGAGCGCTAAATTAACTTTCTTTCTTTATGCCTTTAATAACGCCTGTAAAATGCCGCAGACGGATCTATTTTGTATCATAAAATCAACCCACGAATACGCAGAACTTTATCACTAAAGTTTTACAATCAATCGAGAGAAAACGAAACTATAGAAGTGAAAACTGAGAAGTGTGTCAAAGTGTGACTGTCAAGTGTGATGATTTGACATTTGCGTGACGTGTGACGTAGTAGCGTGACAAAATGGCGACGTGCCCTCGTCGCGAGCGGCCCTTGCGCTCAGCGTCTACCAGGTTGAAGTATTCGAAGACCGTGCCGGCTGGCACTATCAGGTATTGTTATTTATTTATATATTAGAAGCTATCATCGCATTTTTTAAATTAGGTAACTAACTCTTGAGCCGATCTCCAAAAATGCCGTACTATCTATTTCTAAACTAACATTTGCACGGTGGTAAGGTACTTTGTAGTACCCGACTGGCTGGCTACCACCCTCAAGTTGAAAATCTGTCGCCAAAACACCTATCGGTGTGTTCCGACAGCTGCACTTGAGAGCCAGTTCCCATCTAGGCTATGTGTGCTTACCATCTTCGGCCACATCATCACTTACCATGGTGAGATTGTGGTCAAACACATGCCTGTCCAGAATTAAAAAAAAAAAAACTCAATTTCACTATCAAAATATTGGATTAGGCCGACAAACAATGAAATGAAATTAAATATACTTTATTGCACATACACCTTAAACAAGAGAGATACATTATAAAAGAAAAGTAAATAACTAAAGTGAGCACAATATAGGCGCCGATCTCTTCCAGGCAACCTTTGGGTGACTGGAAATATACTTAAAAAGTAAAACACCTGTACTGTAAGTATATACAATTAAAATATTTTAATATTAATATTTTCCTCCGCCATTTGACACGTATTCCCAGGTTAACAGCAGCCCATTTCCATTTCCATACCTTAAGCTATCTGGCGTAAATGCCAGACAAACAGACATTAACATTTGTAATATTAGTATGGATTCCTTAAACGTAGTGGATCACTTACCAGTTGGTGACCCGCCTGCTTACAAACAACAATATTTTGGCTTCATTTGTTTCAAAGTTAAATACTCTCAAATACATGTTAATGTAGCATAGACTAAAATACGCCTGTATTGGTCCAAATTATCAATTTATGCCTTTTGCGGTTGAGACCATGGGTCCGTGGGGGTCTGAAGCTCGTCGTTTCGCAAATATTTTATGTAAAAAATTAATCGAGGCCTCGGGTGACCGGCGGGCGGGGAGCTTTTTCCGCCAACGCATCAGCTTGGCCATCCAAAGAGGAAACGCTGCCAGCCTTCTGGGAACTTTGCCGATCGGCAGCAGCGGCAGCCTCGAAGAAGTTTTTTATGTATTATAATTGTACATTTGCTTGTATATTTTGTACATTTGTAGTAAATAAAATCTTTGAAAATATATTTTGCTTATAAATAATCATAATCCACATATCTGCTTTAACTTTCACGATCACGAATGTTTTTGTCAACCGCATACTTTAACTGTTTTCAATGGAAGACATGTATAATTTTTGTCCATAAAGTGCTTAAATCATGAGCATTTACAACCCAGACTTGACATAAATGCATTAAAAAACAGTCTAACATTTGGTGTTTTTGTTCACTTTCTCATAAAAAATAAGATGGTTATAATATACATACAAACGGACTGTTCGGTGCAAACATATACAAAAAATTATGTATTAGCAATTTATTTGTATTTTAGCATTAATAGTGTTTCATAAGAAACTGTAATACCTAAAACACACAATGCCATTAATGCATCTGTAATCGTATAACACAAGTTTATTTAGGTAGTTAAAGTATATCTAATCTAAAAACCAAATTCAAAAGAGATAGGTCCACTGAGGTCACAAATATGTTATCCAGAAGCGTACCTAAACATAAAGGGCATTCCTACATAGGTACTTTAGACGAGTGGAAATACCCCTGGTATTGCTAATGCCTATAGGCGTTCTTCCTCATCACGATTAATTCATCTCAAATCTAATTAGTGTTGTTTTTGCATCGTTTATTAGAGCAAGTCAACCTAACGTATAATTAAATAGTTATAAATCCAATATTTGCAATAAACTGCTGTTCTCGGTTAACGGTTCGTTCCGTTCTGTAAGATCCAGCTACATAATTGAATTTATCTCTTTTTTTTAATGATTTACTATGGTTATTGGTCATAAAATAGATTACCAAGCTTCAACTATGTATATTTCAAGTGTTTTATACTTGTTGTAAAAAACTTGTGAGTTAATTGACGACCTGAATAGATTGTAATAATTTTGAAAGTAATATTTGAACCTAAAATTGTAATTATTCAGTGTAATTTCGACTTATAATTATTAAATTACTTAAAAAAAAATGGCGCGCGCAAAGCAAATTAAAAAAAAGTACACCAAGTCTGAGTTTTTGACAAATTAAAAAATGATTCTTTAATTGCATTTTTTAAATATGTCAAAATTATACTTTTTTATGTATTTTTGTATTAGTTTAAGAATAAAATAGTTAATCATTTGAAAAAAAAAGTCAATATAGTCAGATGGTCCAAAAATATTAAAAAAATGTAACCTTGCTGCGTTTCTTGCCGGTTCTTCTCAGTTGAAGGCTGACTTCCGAACCGGTGGTAACTTCTATAATTCGACCTTCAAAAGTGCCCTTCTAGGGCCTAAACTGAATTATAGGTTTTGACTTTGACTTTGGATTTGACTTTGACTTTGATGTATGATAAATTCGGCACCATGGAGGGAGAAGTAAATAGATTTAATGATGATTTGAATTCATAAACATAGTGCACACGATGTTCTATTTACTTTATCCTCTAGAGGATAATAACGGCTTTTACCCTCAGATATCGAAGAGCTAAAATACTCTTTCCGAGATGGGGGGACGTAAAAAACTTTATATACCTAATTAGCACTTGTTTACAAATACATAAAGTACCTATTAAATTACTTAGTAAGTATTTTTTGCTTTAGCACTCTCTGTTTTTGATGACTGTTAAATAATTATTTTAATTAATAATTTTTTATCTAATCATTTATGAGTAAAGTTTCAGTGAGAATGAACGATTCAAACAAATTGATAGAAATTCCTTTCTTTCTGTAAAATAATTAAAGCACATTAAACTGTAAATCATTTTACATTTCCGTAAGTACAAATACTCGTATAGCAAGTTGTCACGTCATCTGTCAAAAACAAAGAGACAACATAATATTTGTAATTTCCTCAGAGGGAGAAAGTGATACGTGACGAGGAAATCGCTCTCATATATGTGTTTAATTTTTTATTCTATTGTAGACGGAAACAGTTGAAGCTGCGTGAGATATGGACGAGCGTTTTCTTTACCTATTCGTCTAGAAATACCTATGTATACAAAAAATAGTAATTAAAAAAAAATTACATACGCCTTCATACATTCTAAAGATAATTTTTTAATTATATTATTGGTATTCAAAAAGTTTATTCAAAAGACTTTATTGAGCCGCCTTACATTATTACGAAGTACTATAAGTCTTGTTTTTCATTATAAACATAAATTTTAAAGTTTAAATGATAATTTACCGACATAATTTATTAAAATGTTTGTTTTTGCGTCCATTAAACAACAGATAAGTACAATAGACGATTTCTTACAACACCATCTAGCGTCGGGTAGAAACGATGGGAAAATGGCGGCGGAAAAACATGGCGCGTTTTGTAGAATTTCTCCAATGACTCGATGTTAACAATTAAATGAGCTGTCTACAATGCTGGCGACCTTGATAAACGTTTATTTTCTCATGTAAACAAAGGAACATTAAAAAATTGAATGAAAGACTTTTGTTATTATGTAAATTGGCATGGTAATTCGTATTTCGTAGTAGAAAAATAACTTTATTATAATCGCCATTAGCCTGATGTTCTTAATTATTATTTGAGGTAAAATTTTTGTTAAAATACAATTTTTTAAATTGCGCCTGTTACACCTTCAGTAAGCGTTATTAGAATTTCACTTTTTACAATCAGACTTTCAATTTTTTTTAAAAGTTTTTTATCGTCGCCAAATTTTAAGGAAAGGTATAGATGCCCGTAATTTCAGGATCTAATTGTGCGATGCAATGCCACTTACGAAAGAAAGCTGCAGAGTTAGCGTGAAGTTATTTATACATTTTTGTTACATAAAGGGCGTAACAAAATTTTTTGGGACTTTTTATTTTCTTAAAAAATTACTCTGTATGGACTATTTAAAAATCTATGGAGTTTGTTTCTCCGTTTCTTCACTTGACAGGTCTTTATTTGGAAATGGTGGTATCAAGATAGCAATAAGATGAATAAATTTTAATTTTGAATCGAACTTGATATAATTTTATCAGGCATAGTGTAATTAATCAGAGATAAATATAACAAGCGGGTGTAGTCGCGGGAATTAGCTTGTTTATTTTCTATTGCATATCTTACATGATTCATTTATCGATATATAACACTGTGCTATACCTATAACCGGTTATATAAGATGTAAGAGTATTACGGGTTTTGCACTAGTGTACGAATTTTGCCGGTAAAAACGGCGAAAGTGTTGTGGCCGATGAAAACGGCAATGTCATGCAGTAAAGTGGCGTCATGGCAGAGTGAAATACTTTAGAGTGTGGCCTAAATTATAAGAATTATGCGGTATTTATTGCAGTGAGACGATTAATTTTATGATAAAAAAAGTATATGGGTTGTGTTCCTTTTTTAAATTATAAAGTACCTAAATTAAAAATTATTATATATATCTTATACCTATATATCTTATGAAGATAGTTAATGCTTGTTAGGCCTCTTTATTTATGGGCCATCTAATTGAGATCTCATTGAGGCCTTCAGGAAGCACAATCCAATCTAAACAAAATATTACAATATCAAAAGTACGACTAAGTTGTGAACGACAATGTAGCGATGTGAACTAATGCTTTTTGTTGCCCCTTTTCCGATTCCCTTTTGTTCCTTGTACGAGTACCAAACATTACAGATACTTTGGATTTACTGCGTAATTAGTGGCAGTTGGCAAACTGATTCCAATTTAAAAAAAGGTTATCTGTTAAAAATATCAATCTCCGTGCTTCCGATATAAAACCAAAGATTTCACTAAAACCTGTGAATGTGACATAACGTGACTTTAACGTAAAAGAAGAATATTGAAAATAAAGAAATTGTTTAGGCTTGATAGTCTTGTAACTAAAGCCTTTAAAATAAATAAATAAAATCAAACCAAAGATGAGTAAAAAAAATACGTTACTGAAGATTGAATAAAAAAAAAAATATACTTTTACTCTTGACTTGACACTCGCGATACTTATTCTTAGCTCTAGGTTACAAACTATCGACTGAAATGTTATCCCATTTAATGAGAAAACTTAAGTATCTATATACTCAGAACTTCAAATACAAGCAACAACACTTTCGCTATGTTTGTATATTTTCAAGACTCCGCAGTAACATCGAGACGTTGACGAGAAGCGCGCGTGTTTCACTTTGAATATCGAACAAGTTTCTATTGAGAATTAAAAGGTTGAAGCATGAACTAATAACTCTTTATTCCAATCGATTCTAATTTTGAATTCTAATAATCGACTAAAGTTATTTCTTATTTTTTGCTACCAGTGTTTCAGTGCAGTGTTTTGTTTTTAATAAAAAAAACTTCGGTTATTTATGTCATTGTTTTTTATGAGTTATTGATTTTTTGTATTTTATCTTAAACTAACGTTTGCACGATAAATAATTGATAATAAAAATGACATAAATCATTCAGCATTGTAGAATTTTCGTAATAAAAACGAAAGTGGATTCAAAAGGCAGAGAAATGACGTTAAGCAATACGAATCCGCCATACAGTCGGGTAGCGAGTAAACTTTTTGGGAAGAAAAGCAAGAAAACGAAAAGATATCAGAAAGTCAAATCTGGAACATACTCTGGAAGAGAACGGTAAATATTTATTTATTGGTTTATGTACACACAATAAAATAACAGAAAGAAACACAGAACAGATACAAAAGTACAAAGGGACAGCTTATTTCAAGTAGAAATTTCTTCCAGCAGCCCTCAGCCATAGCAAAAATTTCATCTCGCTTTCCTGCAGTCTGTGGGAGTGATTTCAAAAAGGGAAAAGGTATGGATTGTGTACCTAACAGGAAGCCGGGTTGTCAAATAGGGAAAGATGTATATAATTTTATTTCCTCTATTGTAGTGCAGGCAAAGGGTTTTAGCCTCAAACTCAAAACTAATTTATTGATCAATGAGCGCGCGTTGTGGTAGAGTTGGGTGTCAGAACCAGCCCATTTACCGAGAGGTTGGTACATGTATGGTATTACCAAGGTGAGATGTCAGGATGTTACACACCATAATTTAGGCGACTACTGTAAGGCCTACATGTTTTTTTTGGTTTTTAACAACTAGGGAAATTCCCAATGAATTGTTAAACTTGTAAAATGATGAAAGCAACTGGTACTCAAGTACAACTGTCAAAACACACTGGAAGGCGCTTGGTGATGGATTTTCAACTTGAAGGTAGTCAGTCATGCGAGTAATACAAACTGCTTTACCACCGAGCTATGGTTTCCTAGTAAGTTTTCCATAGCCGAATGCCGAATGTTTAAGCTCATTTTAAAATTCGAAATCACGAATTTCGCTACGGGATTCTATCGCCGTAAGATAAGGATGTTACATTTCATCGAAATCTGAAACTCATCATAGATCTTGTTTAAATGTCACGATTTTTTTAAAATCTTGTATTCATTTAAGTGAAACCTTGTGAAAAGAGGTTTCGTTGTGATAAACCATGCTATACGATTTTCATAGTTTTCCAAGATGGCAATAATTTGATTGCTTTTAAAAATGATGTAACAATAATAAAGTAACGTTAACTAATCGGCGTGAAATCGTTTGTAGTGAAGTATCTTAATTGATAATATTCATGGTATGAATGAATATAGGCCAACATCGCAAACATTGCTCAAATGTTGGTAACTTAATGATCTGATAAATTATCCAAATTGTATTATTTATTGAATTAAATTTAATAGATCACATTTAATTTTTATAGGCTTTTTTGAGTTTATTAAAGCCTAAACGGTTTAGAATGATATTTGCAGATAGCATACCTCAAAATAACATTTTTGCCCGATAAAACTGAATATCTCTCCAAATCAAGGGTACAACCGCGGTATAGAACTAGATTTGCTTATACTGTTTACATACAAAAGCACGTGGTCAAAACTTGAACATTACTTAAACATAACTTGAACCTACCCGACCTGTGTGACGTCACTCGTTGCCTGGCGACGGCGAGCGAAAAGAGAAAATAAAAGTGAAACGTGAGATCCGACCGCCGTAATCGAAATCGATACATTGTTATTAACTTTATAAGGGTCCATTCACAATGTATCGATTTTATTACGATGATAAGTCTATCATTTGTGACGTTTTTACGTTACTTTTTTGAAATCAGTTTGAATATAAAACATTTAAATATTGTCGTAAATTAAGCATTATTTACTAGTACAAAAAAGTAATCAATAGAACTCCTTATTGAGCTAGTTTCACATTGAAATTGAATGGAACTAAGTTACGTTCTCCACCATTCTTCCCCATCGAACAAAATTACATGGAGAAGTTTACCTGTTCACCTGTTTTCATTAGGTTTAACGATCGCCCTGCATTCTTTTGTTCAGGACAGCAAGTTCGATATAAAAAAAACGTACATACGCGATGAATCAACAAGTACTTGTACCTGCTTGCATGATTGCAAACTATTATTTGAGAGTACTTAATATTTTTTTACATGGGAGATTTGAATGTCGTCATAGCAATAAGATTTGATGTTACGACAGGTTTAGCAACTTGATCGATATTATATAGCGTATTGATAGACTTGTAATTTAAATCATCTTTTTCGATTATTTCATGGATTGATTGCTACAGCGGGCAGTTTAATTTTGCTCACCTAATCTTATGTTAGAGATATAAGGCCATGCTATTGAATAAATCGAATGTATGGTTATGAAATTTTGTCAACTTCATATCTAGCTTTTATTGTAATAGTACTTTTTTATTAGTATCAATGGAATAATTTTTATTTAAAAGGATTCTAAACTAAATTACACATAACATAGATTGTACATAGAAATAAAGGATTGATATAAAAATTACATTAATATTATAAAATTTTAAAAATAACATCCATATATTAGTATAATATTATTAGTATCAATGGAATAATTTTTATTTAAAAGGATTCTAAACTAAATTACACATAACATAGATTGTACATAGAAATAAAGGATTGATATAAAAATTACATTAATATTATAAAATTTTAAAAATAACATCCATATAACTAACTACATATGTACAGTCACAGAATGAAAAGGTTCGTCACCTTAGAGACGCTTTTCGCTTGCATTAGTAGGTACTGCAAGAATCAATTATGATATTTTGCAATGATGACATTGACCGCTTGCTGAAATAATAATGGCAGGTTTAACCAACAAGAAGGTTTTAGTTTATCAAACATAATAATCTTGTTGACAAGTTAATAGTCAAACAACTTTGATCTGAATAATTTTGAGTTTTATTAATGAAGAGTTAAACGTTATTTTCTCTAACTCGAGTCTATTCTGTAACATAGTTTCAAAAGGTAATATGAGCTCGCGATACGTTGAACGAATCAATTTGAAAATCGACGAACCTTTTCATTCCGTCACTGTACCTTCTTTTAACTTAGAATTAAGTATTCTCTAATATTTTATTAAAATAGTAAGCCGAAATCCAGAACGAAATAGGTACCCGTCTGATTAGATAAACAATCTAAAAAAGTTGTATCCTTATTTTTTTTATAAAAGCTAATTCTGTCGAGACTCCATTGTATACCAATTATCCCATGAGATTGTGATCAGCATACATTTGGCAACCATCAGAGCAGATACAACTGTCGTTGATTGCTCATCATCGCAACGTTGCGTCATTTTACGTAATCATCATTGAGATGGTGTTCTAATTTCTTTCGTAAGATTAATAAAGTTTATAACTCCCTACAACTTCCGCATTATAACTCTCTTAGGTTATGTTTAGTATTTACATAATTTATAGCAATATACAGCTATAATTTATATTTCTATGGAAGGAAAGCATCAAAATCTCAATTTGTAAGTGTTGATGTAACCGATGGCAAGCATACAGAGAAGAAAAACTCGCCTCAGTCCGCTGCAAGTTAAACAACTAACTTATCTGTAACTAGCTATCCGCCGAGGTTTTCTACCGTGTTCCCGTGGGATCTTATCTTTTCCCGGGATAAAAATGTAGCCTATGACACTCACAAATAAAGTGGCTTTCTACTGGTAAAATAATTTTCAAAATCGGTTCAGTAGATCCAGAGATTACCTACAACCTCACAAACTTTACCTCTTTATAATTTTAACTGTAGATATAATATTATAATAATAAAGCCATATATTCCACGTCTCTTAAACAAAAAACAAACAAAATCTATATATATAAAAGAAAGTCGTGTTAGTTACACTATTTATAACTCGAGAACGGCTGGGCCGATTTTCATGGTTTTTGATTTGTTAGATTCGTCTCCGCCCGGAATAGCAGAATAGCTATTAAAAAATAAGAAAAATTGCACAAAAAAATAATTATGAAGACAATTATTTTTGTCATACATTTTGTATAGAACGACTTTTTGACATATCTCGAGATCGGGCTGACAGATGACAGATGTTTTAAATTCACAAATTGGACACGGTAGGTGTCGCTGGAATGGGGTTCTATGTTTTGTTTTAATTTCATGGCAGGACAACGTCTGCTGGGCCCACTAGTATATTATAAATGTTGTTAGTTATTGTTATTTTTATGGTTTCGAGATATGGATCCCAGATTGAGTAAGGCCTCCTCCAATTTTATCCACATGTGTCTATCTTTAGCCTTTTGCATCAATTGTTTTCCTGCTGTTTGTGCTATAGATACCTATCTCTAATTGTCTTCCCTTCCTCTCTAACAGTGCAAACACAGCGATGGACAATGACGTCACACCGGTATACCTGGCAGCGCAGGAGGGCCACCTGGCGGTCCTCAAGTACTTAGTGCTGGAGGCGGGCGGGAGGCTCGACGCTCGCGCGCGCGATGGCATGCTGCCTATACACGCCGCTGCGCAGACCGGCTGCTTGGATTGCGTTAAATGGATGGTGAGCATCTAGCCATAGAAATGGTTTTCGATGATAGCTCAGTGGTACTGACGTCGAATGCGAAGGTCGTGGGTTCGAATCCTACTATGAGCTTTCGGTGAAGGAAAACATCGTTAGGAAACCATAGCACGGTGGTAGGGTACTTTGTAGTACCCGACTGGCTGGCTACCACCCTCAAGTTGAAAATCTGTCGCCAAGCCCCTATCAGTGTGTTCCGACAGCTGCACTTGAGAGCCAGTTCCCATCTAAGCTTTGTGTGCTTACCACTTTCGGCCACATCATCACTTACCATGGTGAGATTGCGGTCTAACACAAGCTTATCCAGAAGTAAAACAGAAAATTGGTTTCAAAACCATCCAAAATTTTCCTGAGAACATTGACAGCTTGAACACTAGAAATAATCACAATCTTGCTGTACAACTCGGCTCAGCAAAGTTAGGGACTCTTTCAAGGGGCGATGTATATGTATAACAAAGTATCCAATGAAATTCAAGGACTATCAGTAACTGTCTATATATTTCAAAAGTTAGGAATGAAAGGAAATGAAGTTTCTGATTTTGTATACGACAGAACGCATTTCATAAGCTATTTTAAATGACTCTATATTTTGAACTAAGTATCTAAAGGAAATCATATTACACATTGTAATGTGGTAATTTAATAATGATATTTTGAGTAACAGTTTGCTATTCTTCCGTAAGTTTATTCATCTAGCTTCGATCTCGGTTTTTTTTCACTTTCGAGTTTAGGTAATACTTACATATAAAAAATCGCTTGATTTGGACATTAGCGACGCAAAACAAGAAATTTTCTTATGCTTCGAATTTCCTCTCGATATTTTCTCCATCGACATCCCGATCGGTAATCAAACGCATTCACTCTCATTCAATAAATATGTGAATTATGGAGAAATCGTACTGAGTTACGGCGTCAGCGGATGAACATTTCCTACGCATAAATAAATGTAACAATAATGCAATCATTAGAAAGAGTATAGAGACGTCACAAAAAAAACGAGCACATCTTGTATAATATACTGTAACTGAGAGAAAATGAAATAGAGGGCAATGCCCTCTAGCGATCAATCGTTAATCTTGAGGAAACGTGATCACGCGCATAGCAGGTACGTTAGGCTTGGGACATAACAGCGAACTTGCTGTTAAGGATATTATGAGCCTGCGTTTTGCGCTGGGATTTACAGTGTAAGTTGTAATGATAATACTAAGGGTTTACATAACAGGAGAATTCTTATAGTTTTTTTTATGTCACTAGTGACAACGAGGCAGGCTGGTCACCTGATGGTAAGTGACTAACGTCGCCTATAGACATCTAGACACGCGGGAGCGTGTCAAGCCAAGTTCAAGAAAAATAACTGGCTAGCCGCACGAATTATATAGCCTTCGCATGTTCTAAACCTGTTACCTTTCGGTTCTTATTTTATTATTCCGAAAATTTGGCTTGCTGGTGGAAACTACCCATCGAACATAAGGCTCCCATGACTGTGTAAAAGTAGGTACTTAATAATAATTCTTATGGGAAAACCAGCCAAGTCAGCCCTTAGACTACATATTTGGATTTTGCATAGAACTTGGCACTCAATCTCAGATCTCCATTCTTTTTGCGGCGAAGCCCACAGCAGAAAATAATTTTTTTATTGAACTTGGCTCTCCTTTTTTACATTTATGTTTTTGGTGGTTAGCAATGCCAGGACTGCCAACGTGTTGTACACCTTATTACAATGCTTTAAGGGCAAGGGAAACTTTTATATAATATCCTACTAATATTATAAATGTCAAAGAATGTTTGTTACTCTTTCACGCAAAAACTAGTGGGAAACCTGGGAAAAAAACATTAGATGCTTTCTATCCCGGGAAAAGATAAGATCCCTTGGGAACGCGGGTGAAACCACGGGGGACAGCTAGTTGCAAATATTACAAAGATATAACTTTCTAAGTTTGAAGGAAGGAATGGTAATCACCGAAATGATGATCAAATGGTCCAAAAATATTTAAAAAATGTTACCTTGCTGAGTTTCTTGCCGGTTCTTCTCAGTTGAAGGCTGACTTCCGAACCCTCCGACCTAGGGCCTAAACTGAATAAATGGTTTTTACTTTGACTTTGAAACTACTAATGCGATTTTGAAAATTCTTTCACTAATAGGAAGTACGTTATCTCTGAGTGCTGACTAATTTACATCTAAAAACCGCGACGTGAAAGCTAGAATTTTATAAATTTCAAATCATTATCTGCTGTGGCCCAAATCCGATAGGTACTTACCGCAGCAGAATCCCGTATTGTAGACTAAGCCTGACTCAACGATACGCGCGATCATTAATTACTGTTTGATTGATGCATGTAGTGTGAAAATAGATCTGAATTGTTGTAAGATTATCTACCACAGTTATACATCAATGATTTCTTAGATATTAATTCTTATCTGCATTTTGTTATGTAAATAGTAAATTATTGGTAGTTAACTAGCTGTCCTCCGCGGTTTCACCCGCGTTTGCGAGGGTTCTTTTCTATTCCCGGAATAAAAAGTTTCCTATCTCTTATTTCAGGATATAATCTATTTGTGTGCCAAGTATCATCAAGATGGGACTAACAGCGTGACACGGGAATTTGATATTTAAAAAAATATTGATGTTTGATTATGGGGAATTATGAAGTTACTACTATCGTTTTTTTCAAGTAGATAGTTAATTGTTTTGTAGTAATTTAGAAAAAGATAAGTTATTTAATTCAAAATCTTTATTTTTCATCACGTTACAGAATTTTAATAAAAATGTTTACCCTATTTACCTGCATATGTGAGAAGTAATAACGTAAATAAAGAAAGACAACGTAAGCGGTCATAAGACTTTCAAGTTTGTGATTTAAAAAATCATGTTACAAACATTTATTTTATTGCTAATTTTCCATATTTGTGGTAGGTTCACAGAACTGCATTTAAAATGATAAACTTTCATTCAATCTCTAGACAGGTTATCGCACCTCGCACCAGTCCGTTTAGAAATCAACTCCACAGTCAACAGCAAGTGTTGTAGAAAATGTTTATTAGTTGCGAATTATATTGTCATAACACTGTGGTGAAATCGAGACATTTAATATAACACCGCTTAAGGCAAATAATATAGTAAATACTTTTTTTCTTTTTAACAGTATGGCGTCTGGTAGTCGCCATTTTGAATTTTGATTACCTTCATGTCTTTAGTGACACTCGCCCAATAAAGACGAATCTAACGACATTCATCAAAATCGGATCAGTAATTTAGGCTACAGAAATTACCCAAGAAATATACATACCTACATACATATACTCGCAAAACATAACCCATCTTCTGTCGGAGTAGGGTAAAAAAAGTTTCTTACGATTCTTAATGATACTATTTTTAAATCTCACGAATAAAAGGTTTGAAGGAATATTTTTTACTTTTGGTTAAGGTTTTGTTTGACCGTAATCTCACCATGGTAAGTGATGATGTGATAAAAGGTGGTAAGCATACAAAGCCTGGATGGTAACTGGCTCTCAAGTGCAGCTGTCGGAACATACCAATAGGTGCTTGGCGACAGACTTTCAACTTGAGGGTGGTAGCCAGCCATATGGGTAACAAAGTACCTTACCATCGTGCTATGGTCTCCTCACGACTTTCACTGAAAGCTCAAGCTCATTGTAGGATTCGAAAACCCGACCTTCAGCGCAGTATACGACGTCACTACCACTGAGCTGTCATACCTTAAAAAATTTAATTCTAGAATAAATTTATGATAATGATATTAGTAAATTGTAGATACTACGCTACATATAAATATTATTCTGTTTGGAGAATAAAATTTATAATGTTAAAAGTGCAAGGGGAAATAAAGCAAGACATGAGATTGTTTGATTCCAAATAAATAAAATGCATATTTATCTAGGTAGTTTTAACCTACATACTCTTAATTTTAAAACTAGATCAGTTTTTTGTAAATGAACTGAATTTATGCTGTGATGCCCAATATACTCAGAAAAAGTCCAAATACCTGACCAGACTATTCAATCAAAAACTAGTTTTTTTATAGTTTCAAAATCTAGTTATGCATATACATCTTGTTGGCCTTCCGTTCTTAACACATCTTTGGGCGAATTCTTAACTTGTTTGCATCAGCTGCTAGGTATTACGAAATGCACTCATCCATGTTGATCACAAAACTGATTGCTTCTGAGCAAGTTCATGGTTATAAAACACTAACTTTCCGCCACGCGGTTTCACCCGCGTTCCCGAAGGATTTTAGGATAAAATACAGCCCATGTTTCTCGCTAATAATGTAGCTTTCTATAGGTGAAAGAACTTCTAAAATTGGTTACATATTTTTTGAATTTAATCCATACAAACAATCAAACCTTTTTTTTGTCTTTATAATATTAGTTCAGATATAAATAATTTTACACTAACTACTTATTTTTGTAATTATTAGTCACCTGCAAAAATCTTTTCACATTCTTTCCTTCTTGAAGAAACTAATGAATTTCCCCTTGGGAAAACTACGGCGGGGAGCTCATTCCACAGTTTGAGTAACCGCGGTAATTACCTGCTTTGTGTGAGGATAGACTCCCTGTCGGCGAAGTACGTCGGTGCAGCTGCTAGATCTCATTATCATTTTAAGCTTATGTCCATGATTTAAATATGTTCCATCTTTCTCTAGATCGTTGAAAGAGGCGTGGATCCTAATGCGAGAGACGGAGACGGCGCTACTCCTCTCCACTTCGCTGCATCCAGGGGCCACCTGAGCACAGTCCGCTGGTTGCTACGTCACGGCGCCAGGCTTCATCTCGATCGACACGGAAAGAGCCCTATCAATGATGCTGCAGAAAATCATCATTTGGAGGTAAGGTGTTTTAGGACTGGGTGTTTTAGGTGGGTGCACTGGATACCACCTACACTGTTGAATTTGCCTATAGGTACATACATTTAAGGAACGTGTTTAGAATGTTTTAGTACAGAAGGCGTACTACCATATTAATGAATATTTAAATGACGACAATGCTTGAGTGTAGCGCTCGCTCTTGCAGGACATAAATTTATGTAATAATTCTAAGATTTTTTTTAAAAGAGTAATTGCTGAGTTTTATTGCCGGCTCTTCTCAGCAAAAGCAACCTTCCGAACCGTGCACTAGAATCAATAGAGTCTGACAATTCATAAGCGCTTGTCAAGGCCTATTTGGATGAATAAACATTTCATTTTATTTAGAACAATTACGTTGGTTATGTACAAGGTTATTTCATATATCCTTCTAAAAGTCTATAATATGCCTGAGTAAGAAATAAAAATTAAACTTATGTAGGTACCTGCTATGTCGGCTCATCGTGATTTATAAAATCTTTGGTGAAGATACCAAC
The DNA here is from genome assembly GCA_951361185.1 of Ochropacha duplaris. Taxonomy (NCBI): domain Eukaryota; kingdom Metazoa; phylum Arthropoda; class Insecta; order Lepidoptera; family Drepanidae; genus Ochropacha; species Ochropacha duplaris. Next base: position 2,122,623 of record OX592704.1, on the reverse strand, counting down.
GCAATCTATCGATGATTCTTCTGAGAAGAGCCGACTATTCTCAGCAAAATAATTACTCTTTTCAAAAGCAACATACCTAGACCAATTATATAAAATAAATACTTACTTGTCTAATCTCTCTGACAATACTAGCGTGTAGTGTTATAGCGGCAACAGAAATCTGTGAAAATTTCAACTGTCTAGCTATCACGGTTTATGAGATAGGTACAGCCTGGTGACAGACAGACAGACAGACATTAGAGTCATAGTCATAGGGTTTCCGTTTTTACCCTTTGGGTACGGAACCCTAAAAGGCTTAGTAAATGCTGGCTAATCGATGGGCGGCGGCGTCGTATGATGGACTGATGGTTCGCACACTTCCCTAGAATATGGCGAGGAAGGCGATGGCTGCCTCACGCGTCATACTCGTGAACATGTAGGTATTTGTATATACCTACTAAACATAGAATAAAAATAAAATGTACAGAGCCCTCGGTGCGCGAGTCCGACTCGCACTTGTTTTTACTATGCAGCATGTATACAGAAAGCATTGCAATAGATTTTCAATTCCAAATAGAGTAATTTTCTATCCATGCTCATGTTTTCAACATTAATTCATGACGGTTTCGATTATCATAAAAACAAAGCTTAATGCCATTACCTCACCTTGTTGCTCGATTTAATCAGGTACACTATCATCACTTACACTATGCTCTATGACAACGTACTTTCTACCTTGTCTATGGTCACTTAATTATGACCAGAGACAATAGAGTAAAGCTCACGTTTGGAAAGTATCAGTTTTCACTGGTCACACTCCGTTGCGCTTCGGCGTTATTTGGATGTGCATTACGTTGCGTACGCGCATATTAAATCCGGTTAATTCGGGGTTTCGCTTTTTTATGTTGTCAAGCGTGAGTAATGTTAAGAATGTTTACGTTTTACATGCTCACTATAAACAACACTTACTAAAATTCCCTTACTAATTGATTTACCATAGGCCAAAAGTTAAATTACCTACAAAATTAAAGAAAAAACAAAAATTGAATAATTCTTCTATCTCTAGAAGTTGAAAAAAATCCTTAAATATATTGATCGAAAAAACGACGAAGGAAAAATGAAATCTATTTTACGATTAAAACATTAAAATCGAACATTTTTCTTAATACATATATTATTTCTATGTTTGTCTTGTGTCCCAAAAAAAGTCAGTAATAAATTCCTTAGATTGAGAAATGTAGCAACCTTTAATTTGCATTTTTTTATACAAGTCATTAAACAGAACATTAAAGTTTAATATAATATAATGACCGTTGCAAATCGTTAATAGAGATAACTATTTGAGAAGGATTTCAGACGTTCTCTTCTTTGAGTGTTCTCTATGCCCCTTGGCCATCAATTCCGTGCCAGTATGGTAGAACCAAGAGTAACGTTCATATGTGCCTAATCAGGTCCTTACTGAATTAGTATTGAATTTTTCTCTACGTGTAGAAAGGTATTTTAGTCAATTCTCGTGTGCCTACAGGTAAGAATTGATCTCCAATGAGATATATATCCCTAAACTGAATTGATCCCGGAATTGCACTTCGACATTTTGACTCTGCTTTCCTTAATTGTGACACGTTTGCGATAATATCAACAATCATACTTTATCTGCAAGCTAGCAAATACAGAATTAGTAAATTTTAGTACCGAGGTTAAATTCTATATTTAACTAAAGTGTCTTTTGAATTTATGAAGCAAATAGGCAATGGACGTTAACCTTTAAAATCCTCTGATAGCAGACCGTGAATATCCAGAACAATAGACCCATATCCTGTTGAAAATAGTGTTCGACACAGATTTAGATACGGGGTGAGGTCAATGTTATGATATTGAATCATTGAGATCAATGGCTCATATGACGTCACTGTGTCAGGGGCGCACGCGTCCACTGACAACGAAAATATTTTGATAGATATAGCGAAATGTCAACCCTGCTCAAAAGCATGAAAAGTAAATATTAGTCCCTTACATAAAGTTGTTCAACAGGAATAACCTAATGGCTTTAAAAAACTTTACAACTGGATTATATGTACTTGGATTGGTTTAGCCTTACTTAGAAACTGATTGCCTTATTCATAATGGAATCGACGATGTTTAATTTAGTTAAAGTTGAATTTTAATTTAGAATCTGCTAACCACTTACCGTCGATTTTATTATGAATAAGGCCATAACTGTTTAAATGGTCACGTAAATAACGTCAAATTGTTTGACAATGACTGGAGAATGATCGATAAATATGTGACAACTGTATCAGGGTTTAAGTTAAACGGCGTTTCGTGGGTGTACATCTTTATGGTCATTAACGTGTATAATAATGTTTTTCTCAGTGTTTAAACGTCCTGGTAGCCGCTGGAGCTGCCGGTGCAGATAACAAGCAGCTGTCTTCATATAAGGCCATCCACTCTTGCGCGTGTACAGTCGGTGAAGCACGAGTAAGTAATTTAGCTCACGTAAGATAAGCATCAGTGACTTTTTGTAGTCCAATTACTGCTCTTTGGTGAAGTTAAAACAAATAACCCCACTAGAATGTTAATCGGTGTTTTTTCACGTGCATAAAATAACATTTTGGCTTAACTAAATTTACGTTGCGAATATTTTACAACGCCTAGAAAGAAACTGGCATTCAAGTGCAACTGCCGAATGCATGGTGCAACATGGGGTAGTAGTACCAAAGCACCAACGTGCTATGGTTTTCTCATTATGTTTTCCTTAATGAAAAGCTTATAATCATTGTAGGACTAGAAGGACCGACCTTCGTCATGGTATTACGTCTCTACCACAGAGCTATCGTCGAGAAAAATATTAGCAAGTGGAGGGAAAAAGCCTAATTCTTGAAGAGGATTAACGAAATAGCAAATATCGACTCAGCATCTGCATTCTTATATTCCAGTGCGCACTTCCGAACTGCATCAATGCAAACGGGTCCCGTGCTCCATTCTACCTTCATGCACCAGAACGAGAGCGACGCCCCTCCATCCAGGAGCGTCGCGGCTCCCTCCCATCCACCGTCGGCTCCGTCAGCTCCACCAGGTCTGGACCAGCTGATGGACTATACGTCAATCCTATGCAGAGAACAACTTCCACCACCATCACGCATCATAGTTCTTCTGGGGAGGAAAGTTCAGGTAAAGATAATTTATATTTGGTATTCCAGTTTATCACTTAGAAGATTTTTTATTTTTATTTCTGAATAAGCTTTTGTTTGATCGCAATCTCACCATATGATAAGTGATGATGTGGCCGAAGGTGGTAAGCACACAAAGCCTATATGGGAACTGGCTCTCAAGTGCAGCTGTTGGAACATACTGATAGGTGCTTGGCGACAGATTTTCAACATGAGGGTGGTAGCCAGTCAGTCGGGTACTACAAAGTACCCTACCACCGTCTTATGGTTTCCTCACGATGTTTTCCTTCACCGAAAGCTCAAGCTCATTGTAGGATTCGAACCCACGACCTTCGCCGCGGTATCCAACGTCACTACCACTGAGCTATCATCGCCTTGAAGATGGAGTTTCTTGATGATTGGGTGTTAAAGATATCCATTATAGGAATTGTGAGCTTCGGCCACATCAGCACTGGCTTCTCAGCAGTGAGGAACCTGTTTGCTTGATAAAACAAATTCAATGTAGTTTGTGTTGCCTATCAAACCTTACTAGGTATGTAGGTGCCTCTAAGCGTATGTAAAGTTACAAATCTTCTTAAAAAACAACTTGCGCAATTATAATTACAACTAGACTCAACAAATCATTATAAACGCAACGAATCACATATAGTCTAACATTACAAGCTGCAATTATCCGTGTGAAGTATGGAGCGCATCTAATAGGTTGGTACGACGGAAGCGAACAGTAGGAAGCGCGCGCGCAGCTTTAGGTAATGTTGCACCCCATTGAGCAGTTGTTTTCCTGTTGCCGCGATGATCGGGCGTGTGTGCAAATAATTCACCATTATTTAAACTCTTCTTCGATTAAAATATGAATGTGATCGGTAAAAGAGATCTTGTGTATCGGGAATGGATTTTGACTGATGTTACCGATTTGGGAGATTATGGTTTGGTTTAAGAATTTAATATTAGATTAATTCATGTAGGGTTGCTAATATTCTGTTCGGTGTTATTAACACCGAACAGAATATTAGATTATTAATTAATAATTTAATTAATTAATAATTAATATTAATTAATAATTAAAATTAATTATTAATTTATCAGATTATTAGATTATTAATCTAATCGATAAGAAATTAAATTTTAAACGCAATTTTTTTTAAACCGTACGTACCATACAACAAATGTTTTTGGTTAGGATAATGGCATTTTGTATCCAGTAATTCTTAGCGGCTTAGACCCAGAGGGAACTCTTATTGCGATTCAACTTTACCTATACTGAATTGATACCTATACAAAGTTGGATCAGTTCCGTACTTGCAAGGAATGGAACAAACTGCCGGCTTCCTTGTTTCCTAAGAGATATAATCTGGATCTTTTCAAGGTCAAAATGAATCTCTGGGTATCCCCTAAGTTTGCGTGCTTCATCTTCAGCAATATTATCGCTTACCAACAGGCGAGTTGGTGGTCAAACGTAAACTTGTGTGTGATAAAAAAAAGTTCAGTATGAGTAGATAAGAGTTAGTTGGTGGTTGGTCCAACAGACGGGACATCCTTCAGCTGCTCGATAAAGATGCACAATAGATTGTTTAAATAATTATACTAAGTTTAAATTTAGCGATGTTTTTATTCACTTATTGGTCTTCCGTTATACTAAATTACCTTTCTGGGTGTGTCTATTGTTCTTTACTATTGCATCTATTAAATCAGTTGGTTAATGAAGCGTTGGAGCAAAGTAAGCCAAGCCATTGCGCATGATTTAATTTTTATTAGTACGATGATTTCCTTCCTTGTTGGAGTTTAAGATTCAAAAGTTGTTAGTGAATGCGTAATTTGCATTTTCTAATCAGAGGTCATTAGCAAGATTCAGAGGTCATTAGCAAGATTCAGAGTTGGTTGATGCGTCAAAGATCTTTGCTAGTGCAACTTCTACATAAAGCTAGGTAGACCGACAACTTAATAAAATTGAAATGAGAAGATAATAAGCTGAGTATTGTAGCGTGAATGGGGAGAGGATTGCGTCGTACCAGGCGATGATGATATTTTGGTCCAAAAAATCCCTGAAAAGCAACCCAAGCACGAAGTAACTAAAATTCGTTCCGTAGCCTGTTCAGCATCAGACGCTGACACAAACAACACTGGCGGCTGGTTTCTGCATGGGTCGCAGCCGCACGCCCACCAGCACTCGCACAGTCCGCACCCCGGCGGAGGTGCTGGCGGTGCGCCGGCCGCTCTGTACCAGCGCGTGCGGGACCTGTTCCACGCTCGCTCGCCAGGACCCAGGGCACCTGCTGAGGGACAGGAGGCCCCTACCATCACTGGTAAGAGATTCTAACACTTTTTTTGGAGAGAACGCAAAAGGTTATGTAAAGGCCGTTTATTAAAAATCGCAATTTTAAAGATCTAATGCATGCAGAATTGGGGAGTGATTCTGTTAGAGCAAAGTTATTGATTTCAGGATCAGTCTCCTAGAATGCCGGTGCTTTTGAGAAATTAGGGGTGTTCGTAATGTGTAGGTTTAATTATGGTGATGACACAAGTAATGCTACAAATTGGAGTGTAATTTTGAGGGTGGAATGGATTGAACTAAATGTCTGATGCTAATACAACTGATGCGAAAGAGGGTCAATGATAAGGGGAAGACGCTCGGGAGTCTGTATAATGTGTTAAAAATATGATCAATGTAATAGGGGATTGAATGTCTCATTTAAGAACCTATACTCCTTCTAAAGCTACCATTATTGTGTCACAGTGAAAGCAGAAGTGCACGGGTCATCCGAAGTGACTGTTCAGGAGCACTCGGATAGCGACAGCGGCGCGGAGGCGACGCGACGTGATCATCACTATGAGGACATTTATATGCCCAGGGAGGAGCAGCATCAGAGACGAAGGTATAGAGTTGTTGGATTAGCTTTGTTATCAGAAAACAGAAGCAATCTATTGTAACAATCATGGGCTACATTGCTCACAGTACATTTTTCAAAAATTGTGAACGTTGAGATCAAAGCGCAAGTAGGCGAACTGATAGAAATATTTATCAAGAGATAATATATCGCCAAGCAACTACCGGTGTATTCCAGCAGCTGCGCTTAAGATCCAGGTGTTAAAAGCTATAAATTGTGAAATTATAGTGAAACACAAGAGATGATATGATTAATCAATATTTTGGTAACATGATAACTTTTCCTAGGAGCAGTTCCCGAGACTCCGGTAGTCACAGTAGACCAGGTAGCGCAGCATTGATCGTCGACTATTCCGGCAAAGATAACGACAAGTAAGATTATTATAATGTTCCCTTAAATCTTATTATGGTACAATAATTATGTGATGAATCTTATATTCAAAAGAAAATGTTTAAGTTCCAACGTGACATGTTGGAATTGGTGCTGATTTTGTTGCAAACCGCACTAAACTATAGCTTATAGTTTCTCACTTCTTTCTAATAAAGAATATTGAAAATGTCTCTCAACATGCTCTGAGGAAAGCACAAAAAATATCTAAAGTGGTCAAGTTAGCCTATGCACTAGTTATTTATGGGAAAATTTTCGTGACATCGATGATGACCAATTTTAATGGCGACTATATTTACATTGAAAACAAGCAATTGGCAACAGAAGCAACGAAATTTCGTACAAATGAACAGCCATCAGGGGAGCTGTCCTACAATCTTAGAACTTTTAAAAATAGACTTCTTCTGGGCTAGTGTACTTACTCCATTTTTGGCTTTATCAGTTTCTAAACGCAAGTCCGTTAAATATGTATGTACCTATATAATAACAAAAAATACGCTACGTCACGACTAGAGTAACATAATTTTAGACGCGAATAACAAGTCTGGGCGCTTTAAAAGATCAGTGCCTTTTTTGGAATGGAATGAGTATCTCTCGCTAAGAAGTTCTGTATTTATAAAAAAATATTTTTCTATACAGTTTCAATAAGGCCTACGAGGAAGTGTCTCCGGTAGCAGAATCTCAAGCCAAATCTTCAATAGCCACTAAACTAGCAGCGCTTACGCATAAAGCTCAGAACTTTGTAAGTATTTAATCTTTTTCTCTTTTAATTTAATTTATCAATAATCGAGTTAATAGATAAATACTTTATTGTCGTTGTTGATCTTCAATGATCTTTATTAAATTCCTTTGGAGAAAATGTTATATTTTTAACTTGCTCAGTAGTGACGTCAAATAGGTTCGAATTTACAATGACGTTGAGCCAACAGTTTGTGAGGAATCCATAGCACGGTGGCAGGGTACTTTTTAGTACCCACCTGGCTAGAACACCCTCAGTTAGAAAATACTTGGAAAGCCAGGCGGATTGTTTGCGTTGTTCGTATAGTGGAACATGATCATAGTGATAAGTACTTCCACTCAAGCAAGTAATGGTAACGACTTTAAAATCATCCTTATTTGGTCAATCAATAGTTAAAAAATGTTCATTTCGTAGGCAAGCCGCTTATCATCAGCAGCAGGCAGCCGGCGAGCGTCGGTGTCAGACGAAGCCACCGTGGTCCAAGCTTCGGCATCGTCCGGGGTCTCGTCGGGAGGAAGCTCAGGGGACGAGGCGCCACCTCCGCCGCCCCCGCCACCAGCACCTCCAGCTCCACCCCCACTTGTCGTTTTGGAGGAACCAGCTTTGAGGCCTTCAGAGTTGAGAGGACGACATGGTAAGTGGTTTTTTTTTATTTTTTTTTATTCTTGATAAGCTTGTTTTTGACCACAATCTCACCATGGTAAGTGATGTGGCCGAAGGTGGTAAGCACACAAAGCTCAGATGGGAACTGGCTTTCAAGTGCAGCTGTCGGAAAACACCGATAGGTGCTTGGCGACAGATTTTAAAATTACACTACCACCGTGACATTAGGATTTTTTCTAGTATAAACTTTGCATAGCATTTTCCAATATTGTGAATAGGTATGTAACATAAAGATGGAAAGAAAATTGCAATTTAAATAATTTTAAGATTTTTATATAATTATTTGAAACCACAGCCCTTCTTGGCTGATAAGAGGATTTTAAATGATATAGACGACATTGTTATCATTGAGGCCGTTTCAGGCGTTTTTTATGTAGTTGATTGGACGACTTGGTACCTAAGTGTAGCTTAGATTGAGATTGTGATGTACCTACGCAATAAGAACACCAAAGAAAGGATTATTTAGTAAACTAGTTAGGTTAGCTCAGTGGTAAGTGACGTCGAATGCCGCGGCGAAGGGCGTGGGTTCGAATCCTACAATGAGCTTGAGCTTTCGGTGAAGGAAAACATCGTGAGGAAACCATAGCACGGTGGTAGGGTACTTTGTAGTACCCGACTGGCTGGCTACCACCCTCAAGTTGAAAATCTGTCGCCAAACACCTATCGGTGTGTTCCGACAGCTGCACTTGAGAGCCAGTTCCCATCTAGGCTTTGTGTGCTTACCATCTTCGGCCACATCATCATTTACCATGGTGAGATTGTGGTCAAACACAAGCCTATCGAATATAAAAAAAAAATGTAAAGTAAGTGGAAACTATTTTGAATTTTGAACTACTATTTCTTGCGATTTAATTTCAATTGTCAATATCATGTGCCTATGAGACGAGTGATTTGTGAATGATGCAACGTCAATGTATTTATGTATGGATCCTTTTTGGATTTACCTATTATAAATGGCCGTTATTTAAAAAAGGAACCAACGTATGGATTACATAAATTAAAATCTTGTGATTGGTGGTGATTATGTACCACCAATCTTAAAATCAAAATAGTAAACATCTATCCGCCAGGATCTATCGTCGCCGCCAGGCAAGTTACCGCCAAGCTATTGTGAGCCATGAACGAAAGAGTTTTTGGTATGTAAAAATGTATATATATATATATATATATATATATATATATATATATATATATATATTATTATATATAAAACTTATATTATAAATACTGAATATATATATACATATATTATAAATACTGAATTTACCATTAATCCCAACAATGTTTCCGAACGCATGCATTGCATGCCTGTCAGTTGGCTACAATGATGAAAATAGTAGGCTCGGAAACAGTAGGCAATCTATGGTTGTGATTGAGACACGACCACAGTGCAAAATGGAAGAAAAAAAAATATTATAAAAAGAAAACAGACATAAATTATTAGAGACTACATGTGGATTCTCCCCGGCTTTGTTTGCACCTACTATTACGGAAAATGATTTAAAAGGATAGAAAATATATAATAAGGTCCAAGTATTGTGAGGAAAAATTGTCGTGACCAATTTTTTAGTTTTTTTTGAAAAAAAATCTTCTCTAATCTACTCAACCGATTTTGTTTTTTTTTAACAACAGAAAGCCACGTTATTTTTTTATCCCGGGAAAAGAACCCACGGGAGATGTTGCCCAATAAACAATGCGCTATGAATCCATTTCAATTCATAATCTCAGGTAGTTTGTCCACTGTACCGCATCGCTCTAACCACGGCGCCGCGGCCGGCGCGTGTGTCGACATGTACTTTGATAGTTTTAAGGGTTCCGTACCTTAGGGTAAAAACGGGACCCTATTACTAAGACTTCGCTGTCTGTCCGTCTGTCTGTCACCAGGCTATATCTCAAGAACCGCGATAGCTAGACAGTTGAAATTTTCACAGATGATGTATTTCTGTTGCCGCTATAACAACAAATACTAAAAACAGAATAAACGTGATTTTTTTTGCCATTTTTACGGAACCTTTAGTGTGCGAGTCCGACTCGCACTTGGCCGGTTTTTTATTTATGTTCATTACATTGTAATAATACACATCAGTGTAGATTACAGATAGTGTGAATTTGGGCTAATAGCTTGTAATTGTAATACATACACAATTTTTATAAATGTGGTAGTTAGTTAAATTGTTGGTTAATCTTATTTGATTGTTTCCATGTTTTGAATACAGTGTATTTTTGGTTATAATGTTATCCTCTTTTGGTTTCTTTGAAAATATATCTATACTAATATTATTAAGAGGTAAAGTTTGTGAAGTTGTCGGGGGTAATCTCTGGATCTAAAGAACCGATTTTGAAAATTCTTTTACCAATAGAAAGCCACGTTATTTGCGAGTGTCATAGGAGTGGAAAAGATCCCACGGTAACGCGGGTGAAACCGCGGGGTACAGCTAGTAGTAAATATATTTTTAGTGTACCAACTCAATGTCGTGAGTTGTCTGAAAATTGAATTATAGGTTAATGAAATCACTACATAGTATAAAACAAAGTCGCTTGCGCTGTCTGTCCCTATGTATGCTTAAATCTTTAAAACTACGCAACGGATTTTGATGCGGTTTTTTTTAATAGATAGAGTGATTCTTAAGGAAGGTTTATATGTATAATACATGCATAATATAGTAGCGAAACACTGATAAATTTAGAGGTTTCTAATGCGGCGGCGCGTGCCTATAAAATATGTCGCCCTTTCAAGAGTAACCTCTAAACAAAACATGTTTGTATTGTCTAATGACAAAAAAGCTGTAAACGTTTTTTATAAGGACATTCTGTAGTAGGTATGTATATTTAGTATCAGCATTGCACCCGTGCGAAGCCGGGGCGGGTCGCTAGTGACATATAAAGTATTTTAGATTAACATAATATTTTTGATTACGTGTGACTTATGTTTGTTTAACCCATTACGTATTGTACGCCTCTCTAATTAAACCTGCGATTTGATAATAATGATACATTAGCATACGCCGCCTTCGATCGCTTGTAATTTATTTATCGCGGAATTGTCACTCTTCATCCTTTCTTCACTTATAAGGTGGTTGTGGTTTATATCCTTACTAAATTTTAATGATATCTTTTTAGATAATTTCATCAGAATCTGTTCAGCTATTTAACCATGAAAACCAAGCAGATAAACAGACATACTATTATATGCATAATGCTTTTTTTAAATTAATATATTTTGCACTGTGGTAGGGTACTTTGTAGTACCCATCTGGTACTTTGTAGTATCCGTCGGATACACCTACCGGGGTGCTGCACTTGAGAGTTTGTTTTCTAGGCTTTGTGTGCCTCATAATTGTTCATACCAAGTTGAGATTGTGATCAAATATAAAGTAAGAAAATATAGTTTTGCTAATTTTACAATTCATCAGGAATAATGTCTTAATTAGAAAATTTGGCATAACTATTTAATATGTATGAAGAAATTAAGTACGTAGTAATGAAACTGGTCACCAGTTCACTTTCTACATACGCTAATGGCCAGTTAGTTGCGTTCTGATTCCAATGTACATTCGGTACAATAAAAAGTATACGTAAAATGCGGGTTTATGATGATTTTTTGCAATATTTTACTTTCCTTTTCAACTGCATGCAGACAGACAGACGTCCTTTAAAATATTAATGCCATTTGATTACTTTTTAAGTCGTATCTTTGGGGTGTGATGATACCATGCTTCTCGTTGACTCTTCATCCAAATTCATGAGTAACTAGCTGTACCCCGCGGTTTCACCCACGTTCCCGTGGGATCTTATCTTTTCCAGGGATAAAAATATAGCCTATGTTACTCAGGGATAATGTAGCTTTTTAATAGTGAAAGTATTTTTGATATCGGTCCAGTAGTTTTTAAGTTTATTCGTTACATACAAAAATACAAATCTTTCCTTTTTATATATATTAGCAGCTCAGGATCGGTCGATGTGGAAAACTTTGGGGGAGGCCTATGTCCAGCAGTGGACGTCTTTCGGCTGAGATGATGATGATGATGATGATAGAAGGGTATCTCAGTTGTTTAAATAATGTATTATATTATAAAAATAATGAGAATGTAGTAACCCATAAATGGATTATCAAATGTAATAAATTTCATACCTATAGGTATATTTTGTACATAAACAATTAGACCAATCTATCATTAATATAAATATGACGAAGCATTGCAAAGAGAAAAGTCAAGGAAAGTCATTAATTATATTAATTCATGTGAAAGTAATAATAGCAACGCAATATAACTAAAACTGAAAGTAGTTTACGAGATATAATCTCTTGTAAGAGTTAACTATTCTATTTTGTGGTCAAAGATGTAAATAATACCTGATTATGAATGTCCATGTGGGTATATTATTATAATTTGCGGTTGGTTTTCATAAAATCATAATGATGGGTGCTATATTTTTTTTTAATCTGTGTAATACTATTCTTTAAATAAATTAGTGTTCCTCAGTGGTAGGGTAGTACACCTGGCTGGGTACCACCCTGTCTCCTTATCATCTTCGGTCATATCATCACTTACAATGGTGGGATTGTGGTCATATAAATTTTTACCAACTTTATATATTTTTAACCAGCTTTCCGCCCGCGGTTTCACCTGCATTCCCGCGGGAATTAAAATAAAATATAGCCCACGAAGCTGATAATGTACCTTTCTATACGTGAAAGATTTTTCTTAATCTGTTAAGTATTTTTTTTAGTTTGACCACAAAAAAAACATGCAAAAAATATATTTTCTCTATAATATTAGTTTTTTTTTTAATTCTGGATAAGCTTGTGTTTGACCATAATCTCACCATGGTAAGTGATGATGTGGCCGAAGGTGGTAAGCACACAAAGCCTAGATGGGTACTGGCTCTCAAGTGCAGCTGTCGGAACACACCGATAGGTGCTTGGCGACAGATTTTCAACTTGAGGGTGGTAGCCAGCCAGTCGAGTACGACAAAGTACCACCGTTCTGTGGTTTCCTTACGATGTTTTTCTTCACCGAAAGCTCATTGTAGGATTCGAACCCACGACCTTTGCCGCGGTATCCGACGTCACTTATCACTGAGCTATCATCGCCAAGAAAGAGAGAAGAGTTGTAAAAACTTACTTGATTTGTCAAGTGATCTTCAAATTCTGGAAACCGATATTTCGTAACGTGTTAGCAATTTATTATGTACACAAATGAAAGATGTTACGTAGGTACCTAGTCTTGTTTTAGCTCTGCGTATTAGATACAGGTTTTATTAATCTTGTCACGCAGTCTAAAACTGATCTTATTTGCTAACATAAAGTAAGGATTTCTTGTACCACCCGTTGGTAAATATTGTTTTAAGGTGAAAGTTATAGAAACCTTTATCGTATGAGAATATTTTTTAAAACCTTTGCCACTGCATGTACGCTGGTATAATGACGATAGTCGGGGCTTTGGATCTTGGTATAGACTGGAAACACCTCTTTGTTTTTGGAAATTATAATTTCTTCGGCAATATGTTAAGCTAGCCAGATAGCCCTCATGTTGAAAATCTATCGCTTGCATCTCTTGGTAACACTCACTACCAAGTGGACCTACCTGCTTGTCAGTCTGAATGTTACCTTTTTTAGGGTTCCATACCCAAAGGGTAAAAACGGAAACGCTATTACTAAGACTCTGCTGTCCGTCACAATTTTCAAAATTTTCAAAATTTTCACAGATGTGATAGTTAACATTCTTCATTGTCTTGAAATAGGATCCAAGATATATTTTGAAAATATTTCAAAATACCCAGAATAGTAAAAAAGCCTCTAGGTTTTATCTGCCCGGCCCATGCCGATCATAAGTTCAAGTAATTTTTCTTTTGCATATCGTGCAAGATCTTCCCTTTCCGTCACGCTCCACTTTCCACACCGTCTTGACACTATCACATCAAAACATATGTTTATTTCACAACATATTATGACCAGACATATTATGAAGTATCATGACAAGACAAAAAAGTATTTCTAGATGAAATCTCACCCGCTTCACGCCTACGATGGACACCTAAATCCGGAATAGTCACAATCTTGTTTAGTATTTACTTGTTAGAAAGTAACCGAGAGCTGTCGTTTAAACGCACTCAAATGTGTTTTTTTTCATGAATAGTAAAGTTGTACTCGCATGCAAATGATGAATGTGGTAGTCATATAAATCACGAAATTAAGTTGGGACTTATGTCATAATTCGTTTAAAATGGATTTAGTGTTGTAGGTGAAAGTGTATTCTAATTAGTTGGTTGAAGCTTTCATCGTTGTCATCAGTTTGTAGTTGCTGAAAATAATACAATGTCTCATAACATAATCGTAAGTCTAAGCTGTCATGTCGTATTCTTCTACATCTATACTAATAAAGAGGTTTGATTTGTGGGGTTGTGGGGGTAATATCTGGATCTACTGAACCTATTTTGGAAATTCTTTTACTAATAGATAGCCGTTATTGGTGAGTGTTATAGGCTATATTTTTATTCCGGGAAAAGATAAGATCCGACGGGAACGCGGGTGAAACCGCGGGGGATAGCTAGTACATAGTAAAAGAGTTATCTAACAGTGCGGACGGACGTAATATGAACGTATGTAGATTGGTGTATTTTAAAAATACATTTTACACAAAAATACTGGGTAATAATCGCAAAAACACAAGGAAAAATGGAGGGGGCGCGTTTAATAAAACTTTGGGAACCAATAGTTTCCAGTAGTTTATACCTACATCACAAAGTGTTTTACAAATACAATTCCTGTAAATGTACTACACATATAATTTATTACTAAAATTTATTAGAAAACAATGGTGGAAAACATGGCGTCGTCTATAAATATGCTAAAGTGGCTTGTGTACAAAGAGCGACTTTACTATGCAATAACGTTCTTCCATATTATCTTACTTTTGTCTGACCTTTTAAAATAACATCTAATGAAATAACCTCAAGGTTGATTTCGATTCAAAAGCATAACTGTTTATACGTATCTAATAAAACAAGAATTAACTTTTGTTTTCGATAAAATTCTTAGAATCAATATTTTTGTTGCATCTCAAATTGCTTCCGTGACCCGATTATGTAAGAGAACCGGTCTTAGCAGACATTTTAAAATTAAAATCATTAGCAATACTACCCTTGAACTTTTTTTAACAATTTATGAATTAGTATACAAATCTGAATGTGTCCAAATATATACGTTTAACTATATAAAATAATGATTTGACAACTGACCTGAACAGATTGCAACTTCTGTATTTGATCATAACATACGTGTTTTTTTAAATAAACGCATATTAGCGATCATTGTCAAGCTAAACAGTAAAGTTCTTTAATTGTTGATATATGGAAACCCTGAAATGAATGGCCCTTCCTAGCAAAAAATCCAAATAACTTTTAAACCACGAACAAATACTGGTATTAAGCGACTAAATCCTGAAAGAATCATCGGAGTCTTCTCAGTTTAAGTGTGTTCCGAACCGATGGTAGAGTCAATTGTAATGTTCATATAAATGCCTTGGGTACCAGGGCCTAAACTGAATAAATGACTTTTTTATTTAATTTAAAAGAAAAAGAACAGCTAGTTGCTCTAGATCTTGAGATACAGGCGTGATTTATGAACCATTGTACCTAAGTTTTGAATCAGGATTGCGTAAACGATATCCTGCAAGTGCCGATATGCATTGCAAGCGCCTTTAGGCTACAGTAACCGAAAACCATCAGGCGAGCCTTATAAAAAATAGGAATCGAAAACATCCTGATACATTTGGCGAGTTCTCTGTTTGCCTTCCCAAGACAAGACACATAATTTATGTGGAACGGAAGGAGTTGCACAAATCAAATTAAATCTCTAGAAATCTAGGTGATATATCCGAAATGTCGGACCAATGAAAGTAGTGCACTAATTAATACGAGACAGTTTCAGGAAACAGAGTGAAACGATTTCAGTTTATAGCGACTAAATTATTATTAATTGACCGGGTCTTTGGATGTTTTTCAGGGGCAAAGTTTCAGTAGCCAGTAAGTACCTACTATGAAAAGGATTGTAATATAAATAATAAATAAATATCTTCGGACATTTTTCACACACGGCTATCTGATCCCAAACTAAGCAGAGCTTGTAATATATTATCCATGCTGAAGAAGTTTACTCAGTTAATAAAGATACTAGACACGAATAATAATAACTGCTTAGTCGATGTTGCTTTTACTAAACCCATTCTGAAATGATACAGTACAATTTCAATTAGAAAAAATATTCGAACGGCCTTGTCAAAATCTACGGTTTCTAGATGTGGTAATCAATAAAGATTTTCCATGAAACATTATCTTTACGCAAACACAACTAAACAATACTTGTTTGTACATAATAACAATATTGGTAGCCGCTCAAGTGTTAAGTTTCATCAACAGTTAATTAGGCTCAAGTCTTAGACAATTATGAAGCTCACGGAAGTATTTTTCATGAGTTATGATACACGAAGGACAGTGGTTAGACACGCGACGGTCTAAGTACGCATTCATTTTTTTTTAAACAGGAGCGATGTATAGGGCTCGTGAGCTCAGCAGTTTTTTGGCTTGAACCCTTTTTGGACGAAGACCACAGAACGGCTTCTATAAATAGACCATTATGATTTAAAAAGTAAATTATGTGGGAATATAAAATGTAAAAAAAAAATCTTATTACTACAGAAATAACAAATTGTTGGAATCTGAAAATTATTTCGATGTCAGTCACTTTAATACTCAGAGGTGACACACTTTTAAACAGTCTTACTATGTCTTACAATAAGCACGGAAAAATGGCTCACTTTAAGTCATAACTTGTAAGTCGTCAAATCTAATGAGGCATCGCGGTGCAAGCATGGAATGTCGGCTCTGCCGTTGCGTATCAGCTTAACCAATAAATGAGGGAATTTATAAATAGCTATTAGAAAAAGAACTATAAGAACAGTGTTGTTACTTTGCCGCTATTTTAGGTTCAACTTCTTAACTTTACAAAATAAAACTCGATCAACCATGATTCATTTTGCTGTAAATAAAACAAAAATAATAAAATAACAGCAATTAAGATGTATCGCTTTCTTGAATACTCGTAAAAATAATTTCGCATACCTGCTAGATTTTTTTTATTTTTATTCCTAGTTTATTCAACATGCAATATAACGTACAATCGTATACAAAAGTAAATTTAAAAAATCTTTATAAAGATGGCAAGGTACCATCCTACCTCAAAGAGTTGTATCAGCGACGGTACATACATGCTCGCTGCATCACTCGGATGCGGGGTGCGTGCGCGCTGATGCGCGGACTTTCTCTCCCCCCTAACGGCGGCCATGTTGCAGCAGCAGCAGGGCGGCGCGGCTCCGCGGCGTCCGCAGACGACGAGCGACCACGCGGCCCCAACCTCGTCAACAAACAGGCGGTACTCCCCTTCGTGCCACCCGCGTTCCCGCACAACGCGCCCGACCGCCTCATCAAGCCATCGGAGTACTTGAAAACCATCACGGCTCCGTGCAAGCGGGACGACAGCGCGGCGGAGGCGCGACCTCCGCCGCCACCCCCCGTCCCTAGTGACAATGTGCCACCGCCTCCCCCGCAGCCTCCGATGACCCACCATCAACCCTTAGCGGCTATTAGCAGTGCTGAGCTTACCTCAGTGAGACTCAGGACACCGGCCACTAAAACTATGTCAGCACCACCACCGGCGCGCTCCGTCAGCTTACAGTGCTTGCCGAGCGCCGCCGAAAACTACCGAAGTGTGAAGACGGATCTTATAGAGGAACTGAAGATGTCGAAGGATATAACGGGGATAAAGAAGATGAAAGTGGAACGAGCGAGGCGGGAGAGCCTCCAGGATAAGGAGACGTTTACGGAGTTCACAAAGAGATTCACAGCGGAGAATTTTGTTGATCAGGTCAGTGTATTTATATTCGTATTGATCTTAAGTGTCTTTTACAATCATCATATTCATAACTTAATATATCAGTAATATTTTGAAGTGGTATATACGGAAACAGCTCAAATCTTTTACATACCTATATTAAAATATCGGAACGGTAATGTACTTTAGTTTTGTAATATCATTGGAATGTCAGAGCGTTGGACTTAAACATAAGAATCGATATCAATACTTCACGACAAAGCCTCACGCATGACATTAATGACAGAATGTACCTATTTGAAGATTCACGACTCTTGCGCACGACGGCGCACGCTGTACGCATTTTCCTAGAATTTCAGTTGCATCCGCGCGATGCGTCTAACCTAGTGATCCACTTATCCCCTACCCCGATCCACCCCACTCGCCTCTACTGCAATCTCTACATACTCGTCTAATATCTAATGGCCGTGAAACGCATCATGACTGGCTGTTTAACGAATCTGCGTTCACGTACAGTTGGATCTATAATTGCTATCATATAAAAAGCGATCGATAGCTCTTTGTCTTGTTTGTGTAAAGTCCATTATGATATGCACGTTTATTGTGACGTTTTTTGATGTTGTGTGAGTGAAATTTAGAGATGAATGATTCGATAAATTATCCGAATACTATTGTTGCAGCATCCATGTGCGTGTTTACCAGAAATATAATTTTTTGTAAGCACTGAAATTAATTTACCAATAATAATGCTTGTCTTGTAAATTGTCGCTTAAATTCCAACAGTTTATTGATCCAACTGTACTAAGTGTAAGTTTACAAAGCAATACAATTTGTTCAACCATGAAATTGTGTATGTCACAGATTGAAAGCTGAGTTTTGTTGTGATGTAATACAACGCTTGATCTGTGCGCAGTGTTGCGAATTTCTTAATATGCCATTTTGTTATCAGCACAAATGTTTTATTGGGAAATAGATGCATTCTTACAGCTGCACGTTTTTAGACAAATGTGCAATGATTAGGAAGAAATGAAATACGGAAATAGATGTGCGTTGATGGGGGATAGATAGTCAAATTGCTAACCTTTGGGCCGTGGTTACGATACCCAACTTGGACATTTCAGAGCTTAAACATGTCTGTTTGTTTTGTGTCTGGGTGTAAATATACATACGTAATTAACAATACCTTCATTTATTGTTAGTATTTGAAAGTAAATTAATAATCAGATTCGCATAACGAAAAACTTAATTTGTTTCTTGACATTATAAGAGTAGCTCTATCAACACCAATAGCGGTAGTGACTGAGCTTGAGGCTGAGGTCAAAGAATAATTACTAATAGATATTTAGTATACTCACTTCGCTACAATATGGCGAGGTGGCTGCCACACGCGTCACACTTGTGAACAGGTGCTGCTTGTGGGGGCTGGTCTGCTTGAGTTCATTGTTTACTAAGTGTTTGCCGCCATAACACGCAAATATTGTCAGTGACTATATAAATAATTTGAATTTAGTAGGTCAGGGTTGTTTTTGAAAAGAGTAATTGCCGAGTTTATTGCTGGCTCTTCTCAGCAAAAGCTATCTTCTTAACCGTGCGTTAGAAATTCTAGATTTCTGACGCACGGTTATCTAATTGTTGTATTTTCATTAAAATGGGCTCAATTACCATTTTTTCAGGATTAGCAACACGCAAGCTTTATTGTTGCAAGTGTTAAAACCTTCAGGCAGACCGTTTGCTTGTATGCGACTTTAGCTAGTGTTTTAAAAAAATTAATGTCAATTGTTTTTTCAAACGAATCCACATTATTGCACACGGGTTTAATTTAATACAAGAAAGTACGTTAAAGTTTAATTCAAATTAGATTTTGACGATAGATTAGTATCTAGGTATGTCTAGACTTACTAGTTACCTGCACTTGTAAGTATTGAATCAAGGCCAATGTTATTGTAAACAGAGCAAGACATTATTATCTGTTCTTTAGTTTTTTTTATTGACACTACTTTCTTAAATGATTGTGTTTTGATTCAGATAAAATAGCATTGATTCCGAATTTCATATGGTTCACTGTGAGATTATCAATAATTCACTTTTCAAATGTCCCACAACTATGAAAAACAAAAAGAAAAGAAATTTGATTTAAATTAATAGCCTTTTGTTTTCACCATTAAAAAGAAAATCGATATACCCTATAGTAAAGATACTAAGTGTATACACTTAGTATCGTATAGTGTGTCGATACCATATTATCGAGACAAACTTTGGAGGCCCTAGAGATTGAATTTTGAAAATCTAATATCAAGTTTATAATGAATCTGATCTTTGGTCAAAATAAACTTTGTTACCCGTTTCTCCTTTAATTTTTAAATCGTTAGAACATGTGTTTTAATGTTATTGAAGAGAATTAATATTTTTTTATACAACTAAATTCAAATGTTCATGATCATATTAAGTATAATAAAATATTTCCATACAAACAAAATTACTTAGCTTATCGTCTAAATTTGATCAACCATTAAGGAATTATTGTGTAATAATTATAACTACACCATCTTTTGTATTTATATTGGATATTTATGTACGATGGTCGATACTCGTATAGCAGGATTGTATGCATGTTTTTAATAGGAGATTTGTATGGAAAGAAAAGCTGTACATAATAAAATTCTACTACAAACATTGCAGCAAGAACAACGTTTCACTACATCTTTTACGAAAGTAAAGTACGAAGAGTCAATTTATTAACCAATCGAAGATTCAATCATTAATACGACGTAAGAGTAAATTTATTGTGCTCAATATTGTAGCGAAAGTTGCCTTTGTATTTCATATCAATTAGCTGCAAGATTTGAATGAAAACTTGTATTTTGTTCAACGCAGCTCTCCGCACATTTATTTTCACGCTTTCACTGTCTCGGTAAGCTCAGAGTCGTGCGCTATGCCATCACGAGTTTAATGTCCAAACCATGATCAGAATTAGAAGAATTATGCAATTCTTATAACAGAGATAGGATGATGGAGATCCATCTAGGCTTTGTGCTTACCTTCGGCCTCATCATCACTTACCATGGTGAGATTGTGGTCAAACAACCAGAGAACAAGCTTAACCAGAAAAAAAGGGAAGAGAATTAATTAACAAAAGATAAAAAATAATGTCTGTAAATTACACTAGATTTTTTCATGGCGTATCGGCTTACGTTTGGCTACTTACAAATGTCGATGATAAAGCCAAAATAGAGACGCTTGGCCAGATGACTTGAGTAGCAGGAATCAGGAAAAAGACGTCTAACAGATTAAGTCCGAGTGGTTGTAACCGTAGTTAGAATAAACTCTATGATATTACCTACTATCAGCTCTACTAATTTTTGCAAAGGTATGTAATGAAAAAGTGAAATTATGGTTTCTTGTAAATTAAATGTGATTTCATGTTCTCTAATTTGGAGGTATTATGTGTTTTTGTTTGGTATTTAAATAGGGTTATTTTTCAGAGGTAAAAGTTATTAGTTAGTACGAAAAAAATACTATGGCAACAATTCTAAAATCGCGAAAAAATATTATATCTTAAGATCAAGTTATACACTTGTCATACATTTTGATCTTATGTATGAAGAAACTTTGCTGGTGATCTAAATATAACCCAAAATAGTAGTCACACAATGTCTTTTTTGTTATCTACATCTCAGTTAATAAATTTCACTGAAATCGCACTTAATGGCATTAAAAATGTGAATTAATATTAAAATCGAAGTAGATTTAGATTAGACAAGTAAACCTTAAAATTCCATAGATTAGTGATGTGCGTGAACTGTGAAGTATTTGCGCAACTTTCGATTATATATTGAGCCTCAAAATTTCAAGTGTCAAACACTTGATTTCCATGAAATGAAGTGTTTATCTATACTATACCATAGACGAATATTTTTACGCTTTTACTCCAATATCTGGCACAAGACACTTTCATTAGATTCAATATTTTATGGATTTTGTTTAGTAATTGCTTTGTCATTGTTTAATTTATGTAACTTGCATTACGAGTTATTAAACTTTAGAAAATAATGTCGTTAGGTGTTTGCTTCCTTGACAAATATTTCAAGCATGTATGCAAATGATTATATTGTACTTTCTGCTAATGCGTCGCAGTTAAATTTAAATAAACGTTTGATTATCGAATATGGTAAACATGAAAATAATGAATAATTATCTCGGAACTGTCGTTTACCATAACAGTAGGTAATACAATTGTAGAGTCAGTGAAAAATAATTTGCAATGTTGTTTATATTTTGCCTCATGATTATTAATATGAATAATTAAAACTAGCTATAGGTAAGTACCTACTTTCTCTAAATCTAAAGCATCATGGGACCCATTAAAAACAAACGTCAGAATTGGCCCAACAGAAGATATATAGCAGCAAAAATTAAATAAAACATGATATAACGAGAGACATAAATACCTAAATAACAAACTCGAGCCGACCAACTCCCACAAACCCTTGTTCACAAGTAGGTAATGTGGCAGCCATCACCCTCATTTTATTGTCATTTGTTATTTGCACTTGGACGAATAAACTTATTCGTCTAAGCATGTCCATCACAAACAGTAAAATATGAAATACGATTGCATGAAGCAGAGATGAGAATGTTAAGTGGATGTGTGGAGTGACAAGAATGGAAGAGGAAGTCTGAAAGTGGCACCAGTGACTGAAAAGTTGAGAGGAAATCGTTTGCCGTGGTATGGGCATGTTATGAGGATGGATGATAGTCATGTAACCAAAACAGTTATGAATGTGGATGGATTCACACACGGGTAGAGAGACCGAAAAAGATATGAATGGATTGAGTGACAGAAGATAATATGAGTAAGGCCCGGACTCCACCAAAGCTGAGCGGAGCGGAGATGTTTTTTGAACAACCAATATAATAGCTGAACGAAATTATATTGGTTGTCCGTTCCGCTCATTTCCGCTCAGCTTTGGTGGAGTCTCGGCGTAAGAAAGGAGTGGATTCCGATATGACGCAATTTTTAAGGCGATGATAGCTCAGTGGTAGTTACGTCGGATACCGCGGCGAAGGTCGTGGGTTCGAATCCTAAAATGAGCTTGATTTTCGGTGAAGGAAAACATCGTGAGGAAACCACAGCACGGTACTTTGTAGTACTCAACTGGCTGGCTACCAGCCTCAAGATGAAAATCTGTCGCCAAGCATCTATCGGTGTGTTCCGCCAGCTGCACTTGAAAGCCAGTTCCCATATAGGCTTTGTGTGCTTACCAGCTTCGGCCACATCATCACTTACCATGGTGCGATTGTGGTCAAACACAAGCTTACCAATAAAAAAAGATGAATGGAATGTGGATGATGAATGGGATGTATGGAAAATGGAAGGCATTGATGATGATGGTAGGGCTTGATGATGACAAGCATTTCCATCGCATGAATCTGTTAATCGGGCCTTAAACAAGATTAGACAGGTTGATATTAACAGTAGGCTCTAAGCTGTTTATCAAGATAGTATCTGAGCATGTTTACCGCCAGTACAGCACCGCACACCCGTTAAAGTCACGGTCAGCGAATATCGCGTGTGATATTAACTACCGACTAGCATAGACTTGTGGATAGCTGTACATGTTATTTATCGCTGTTTTATTGAGCTATTTTAATTGGTCGTATTACAGTTGAGGTTAACAAGGTCTGATGTGGTTTTTAGGATCGATTACTGGTTGGTTAAGAAGTTAATCATCAATTAAGTACGTTTTAATTTAAGTGTCAATTTTTTTTTTTATGTCACAAGTGACAACTAGGCAGGCGGGTCACCTGATGGTAAGTGACAACCGTCGCCTATAGACATTGGCAATACCAGGGGATTGCTAATGTGTTGTACACCTTATTAAGGCGAACTGGCTTTCAAGTACAATTGCCGGAACACACCAACAGGTGCTTGGCGACAGATTTTCAACTTGAGGGTGGTAGCCAGCCAGTCGAGTACTACTAAGTACCCTACCACCGTGCTGTGGTTTCCTCACGATGTTTTCCTTCACCGAAAGCTCAAGCTCATTGTAAGGATTCGAACCCACTACCTTCGCCGCGGTATCCGACGTCACTTACCACTGAGCTATCAATATTGAATGTTGAATGACTGATCAGGTACTTGTGAACGTTGTGATTGAATACCACCGGTTCAGAATACATTTAAACTGAGAAGACTTCGGCAAGAAACTCAGCAAGGCATTTTTTGTACTGTGGATCTTTTTTTTATAGGTAGTCTGAAATCACTTAAAATATTATCGGGTTTTAAGCATAAAATAGTACCACTTCAAAATATTACTGCAAAGCTAAGTTCTTTTAAATTCAAGAAGATAAGTCTAAAGTAAGTTAACTGGCAAAGATTACATTAAAACTGGCGTAACTATAGGGTGGCAGACAGGGAACAATTCCACGGAACCCCGGCTGGCGGGGGCCCGAGTTCTCTTGATGGTTTATTATTACATAATTTAATAAACTAGAGATATGATGAATTAAAAGTTACTAGAAAATACACAATAAAATCACCAGTTTCGCGTTAGGTGATTTATTGAGTAGAAACTACAACTAAATTAGGTATAATGCTTGAGTTTCTGACGGGCGGGTTGGCGTGGTTGGTTAACACACTACCCATCACGCCGTAGGTCGTGGGTTCGATTCCCATCCAGGACAGACATCTATTTAAGTATGTATTTACAAAAAAAAGTTGTATATGTAATATATCTGTCATCTGGTTTCCATATTACAATCTCTGCTTAGTTTGGGATCAGATAGCCGCGTGTGAAAAATGTGTATTTATTTTATTCTTTCATTGAGCGATGAATTTTCCATGGAGCTCAGCGGTATAGTTGCGCCCTTTATTTAAAACGACTCCCAACGCTTATTTTAGTCTCTCAGTGTAAGTAGGAGACATAGTATAACAATAAGATACTGCTTAAATGTCTCCTACAACACTACGGCTGGTCGACGGTAGGGTTGTCCCCAGGTGCCAGAGCGTGATGCGGCGGGGAACATCATACCATCATGGAAACGTCAGATGCTGGCACGGAGAGCCGCGGAGAAAGCAAGGAAGGACCTCGAGAAAGAGCTGGCAGGCGAAGCGGAGAGAAGGAGAGCAGCTGCTATACCTGTGTGGAAGAGGCAGCTGCTGCAGAGGCGGGAGGAGGCGGAAACCAGGTTGAGGTAATCGTTTATTAGTGGTGATGGGTTTACGGTTGGGGTCTAGTTCTGTTAGGGGTCGGTATTTAAAGATCAGTGTTCGGTTTTGAGGATTAGTTTATTGTTAACTAGCTTTTACTTGCGACTACATCGGCATGGAATTCGTTTAGTTTTCTCAGTGTTTAAGGTCCTATACCAAATTTCATTAAAATCAGCGGATGGTCTGCCGTGAAAACCAAGCAGTTTTTTCTTTATTCTGGATAAGCTTGTGTTTGACCACAATCTCACCATGGTATGTGATGATGTGGCCGAAGGTGGTAAGCACACAAGGCTTAGATAGGAACTGGCTCTCAAGTGCAGCTGTCAGAACACACTGATAGGTGCTTGGCGACAGATTTTCAACTTGAGCTTGGTAGCCAGCCAGTCGAGTAGGTACTACAAAGTACCCTACCACCGTGCTATGGTTTTCTCACGATGTTTCTCTTCACCAAAAGCTCAAGCTCATTGTAGGATTCGAACCCGCGACCTTCGCAGCGGTATCCGACGTCACTACCACTGAGCTATCATTTCAGATAGACAGACGAAGCAACTTTCGGATTGATGGAAATGGTGGGGAATGAAGAATTCAATAGTGCACGATAACTTCCTCAAAATTATGTTTCTGGTTACTTAAAATCACTTTACCTGGTCAGTAAGAACAGTTGGTAATTTCTCCCCTGACTGGAAACATGGATCTGCCTTTGCCCAGGATAGCCCTTTGTGTGCAAGAACTGTCTTTTTGTCCTGAGCCTGGATGTAATTATCATTTGTAGTACTTTTTATTTGTAGTGTTGATCAGATGCTGTGTGTGAAGATAGTCCCAGGATATTTATTATAACTAACATGAACCAATTATCCAGGCAATCACTATATACACCGAGGGTGGAGGAGAATGGCCAGTCGAACGGCGAGTGGCGCGCGTACCCGAGCGGCGCCACTCGCGCGGTCTCCATCGACAACATCTCTCTTTGCTACGACGCACCCACTCCCGCGCAGCCGATGCGCGCGCCCTCTGAAGCTAAGCTCTCCACTGAACATTGTAATGGTGAGATACGTTTTTGCACTTTTTGTAAGTAGTAATAAGGCTCAAATATCTTTGAATATGTTTGACGTGTAACATCTTTCCTTTCGCTTTCCTGCAATATGTGGGAATGCTTTCGTTCAAAAGGGACGGCAGTGAAGGAAGCTTGGTAGAGTTGGCTGTCGGATAGAATTTCCTCTATTGTAGAGCAGTTTTAGCCCATAGAGCCTCAAATTCAAAGATGTTCGTAAATGTATGGGATGATGGGTGAGATGTCAGACACACACATCATAATAAAATGAGACTACTCTAAGGCTCGTTTTTTATACTTATCTATAGATACTAAATTATCAAATAAGTAGGTATACGACCCATGATGGTAAGCGGTTATTGTAGCTTGCATCACTAGAGGTATGACGTTTTTTTTAAATGGTAACATGTGCTCACCATTTATAAAAATATGTCCAAGTTGCGTTTACGCTGGAGCTAGTCCGAACGTGGAAAAAAAAGGACCAACTGCTTTGTACCAGTATTTTCTGATTTATTTTTGACGTTCGATTTTCAAATTTTCCAGGTCACTCGAACACAAACGGCAAGCACGAGTTTGAAGAAGAAGAGAATGCCAAAATAATACCGTGGCGGGCGCAGCTGCGCAAGACTAACAGCAAGCTCAATCTACTCGAATAGGATAACATAATTATTGTTAGGTTGGTTAAATATGCGTTTGTTGCAAGGTTTAGACAGTTGCGGAATGCAGTTTGTAGACAGCTTTATGTGTTAGGGTTGTCTCGTTGTTTGGTGAAAAATGAAGTCATTATACAAAAACGAAATTATAATCGATTTTGTAACAGAAACATGTTGATTTACGCGACCAGCTATTCCGTGTTGCGAATAGGTAATAACTGATTTTTTAGTTGTCAGTTTTAGTTGTTAGAGAGTCAAGGAGATAACAATCAAGATGATGATTATAAGTGAACAGAACAAGTTTTTATATGAAACTAAATATTCTGACGATAAACTTAGACATAAATATAAAGTATAACCAAGATATATATTGACATTTTGTTTTAGCAATGTATTGAAATTTTTGTATCCCCTAATGATATGTTTGATACTTTCTATAAATAAAATAACGGTTTTTAACTTTGTCTACGTCAAATTTACTAAAACTAAATTTTCATATGTATCACGTTTAATTAGATACATATCTTAAATTTAGTCATACGATATTTCTTATTATTTAAAAATTGATATATTTCGTACTTATTTTAACTGTAAAAATGTAAATCTATTAGATACTTAACATAGGTTTAAAATAACAGGTAAAATATTTCAGTTTTACATTTCGAATGGCCGATTAATTCGGATTTAAATATATAACCGTATGAATTTTAAAGAAAAATATATATAGTAGAATCTAATATAACGTGCAAGTGATACCATTGTTGCAATATTAGTTTAATAAACTTGTCTGTGGGCTTTGCAATTATTGTACGACCTATGATTAACATATTACTATGTTTTATGTGAATTGAGTTTATAGATATGATGATAATGAGTTATTGTAATATTTGTTAAATAAAAATGCTGTTGCTTAACTTGTGTTTTGTGTTAACCCTACGACATTATTAGGGACGTTGCAGAATATAGAAATAAGTAGAAATGTTTTTTATTTTAATAGACCTATACAGGCACTTATGAATAGTCTAGACGGTTAGTCTAATGCATTTAGGAAGGTTGTTTTTGCTGAGAAGAGCCGGCAATAAACTCAGCAATTACCTACTCTTCAAAAACAACTTACACCTATTACATTCAATAATTATTTATTTAGTCTCAATGATAATATTTGCGTGTTAAGGCGGCAAAATAATAATAAATAGAATTTAATGATGACTGACTTAGTATACAACAAACTCAAGCAGACCAGCCCCCACAAGCAGCACCTGTTCACAAGAATTACGGTAGTCTGACATTCTGAAAGTTTGTACTTAAGGCAAGGTTAAAGAAGTTATTAATGTATCATCTATGGTTAAAGATACACGATGGACATTCCATCTATACGCACGAAGCGATTTGCTTCAACTTTCATTATGCGTAGGAGTGAGTTGAGACTGAGTCTGGGAGTCTTCAAGTCACGAGTGAATAGGTTACTTCTAGGTAAGCGTGCATCGCATTGTCACCTAACATCAAGTGAGCTATAGATGTCATATTGACATATACATACATACAGCATTACAATACTAGTGAAAGGATTCACACTTGCACTGTAAGGGATTAGGAAAAAAAAGTGGGGCGCGTCTTCGTGGATTGCACTATCTACCTATAGTGGTCAAACGCAAACCTATACACACAATTTTTTTTTTAATATTTTTATTCTCGTCAAGCGTGTTTGACCACAATCTCACCATGGTAAGTGACAATGTGGCCGAAGGTAAGCACTCAAAGCCTATATGGGAACGCAGCTGTCGGAACACACCGATAAGTGCTTGGCGACAGATTTTCAATTTGAGGGTGGTAGTCAGCTATGGTTTCCTCACGATGTTTTCCTTCACAGAAAGCTCGAGCTCATTGTAGGATTCGAACCCACGACCTTCCCCGCCGTATCCGACGTCACTACCACTGAGCTATCATCGCTTTGACCTAAATACAGCCGTTATACGAATTAGTTTTTGATCGTTATTATATTGCTCTTGTATGGTTGTTGTTATTTTTTTAAGAAGTTGAAGATCAAACTTTTTGTAAGCAGAAAGTATGATGTAATTTTGAAGGAGATTAATGAAATGAAAGTAGGTATTCTTAAATTGTAGGTAGTAGGTTTTTAAAGTTACCATTTACTTATTGATTAATCAAGTAACGAAATCGATAAAGTTTAACTAATGAACTAACATATTTTGAATTCGAAACACAACAATGAAATTAAAAAATACATTGTCAAAAGACATTGATTTGTGAAAATAAAAGTTTAAAAAGTAACACGACAAAATGTTTTCTTGCAATAAAATTACAAATTTAAAACCTTCCCCGGTACAGGCAATATAAAGTGGATCGTTAAATCGCATTCACGTAAAGCAATATATTCGCTTGAGAAAATATAAGAGAGCGTCGTAAACACAGTCGTTAAATGCTGTGAAATAAGAGCGCTCCATGATGAGATATTTGGTGATAATAACGTTATATGGTGAGAAATATTTACTTAATTTTAAAATTGAATCAATCGGCTGAGTATTTTTTTTTTTTAAATAATAGACCTGTTGGAGTTTCTGGATTCACCTATTAGATGTTGGATTATGTCTTTGAGTATACACCTTTTTGTAAAATATCACTTTTGTTTTGCAGTCCAAATCCTTCTTTGTGTTTCGTCAACTGCACGAAATACTCATACAGTAAAAAGTATTTTACCAGACGCAGGAAAATTAAAAAAGTTTCTGGTACAAATATTACGTCCTAATGCAAGCACATATCGAAGTAATAAAAATTCTACACTTATTTCAAGGTCACACAATGAATCTTCCATTGAAAAGGCTATAGAGAATAAAATTAAAGAATTGAAACCTTTTCTACAAGACAAAGACGACATACATGATTCTGAAAATAAATTGACACTAGAAGGTAACGATGAAACAACTATTGTAGAATACGTACCAACAAGCCGTATGGGGAACAATACAGAAAATGATAATACTCTTAACAAATTCAAGGAAAACATTAAAAATTATAAGAAAATGCGACGTAAAATAGAAAAGTTGTTGGACAAAGAAACTGTTCCAGAGGATACCAAAATTATGGTGACAAAAACAATTGACAAAATGATTGCTCAGTTAATAGATAATCAATGCACGTGGAAGAGAGTAAAACTTGACGAAGAATTAATTCCAAGTCGTCAACCTAAGATAGCGCCGTTCAGAGAACTTGGCTCTAAAGAATGGCTCGAAGTAAAAAAACACTATACGAATTTAATTGAAAACATAAATATCAGGGAATCATATCTCACATTCTTACAGCAGTCTTTTGATTTTTTTTCGAAAATCGCAAAGAATTTCAACGTCCAATGTCGTGTTATTGACGAAGATGGTCCGGTAGACTTTAGGCATAACACGAATCGCGAACATACTTGCGCTAATTTCAAAATATGTACAAACGAGCTGAGAAAGTTTTTGACTCGCTTTTATAAATCATTGAACGATTCGGCGGTAAGTACCTTTAGGAATTACGCGGAAATGTACTCGAGGGATGTCAATACAGATGACGGATACGAGAAAAATCTAGTGATCAATACAATTAAAAACATAAGTTATTTAATTGAGCATAAAGTAAGTAAAATATTCAAAAAAGAACTGGTGAAACTAAAGCTAGATACTAAGAAAAATGAGGAAGCCAATATAAAAGCATTGAGAGACTTTGTGACAGACAATGTGAATCATGTTAGGAAATTCGTAAAAAAACATTTGAAGAGAGATTTAAAGTCTTTGAGGGCTAAAAAAATATCGATAATAAAAGAGGATTTGACTGTGAATTTGAATATGGATTTGGGTAATTTGGAAAAAAAGTATATTGGTAAAATCTGTAAAATTTTCGCCGTTTGTAATAATCACTATATAATCGATGTGAAAAATGCGAGGAAGGCCCTAGATATAAGTGATAGTAAAAATGTTTACGTTAAAGTCCAGCTAACTTTGGGTGACAAGTTGAAAGATTCGTTAGCATCGAAAGTAAGTGAGACGAAGCTTAAAAATAAAAGAAGGAAATATGATCAACATTTTATTGTTACCAGAACTACAAAAGATTACGCCGCAACACAAAGCAATCCACCACAAAGTCACATCGAAATAACAAAAACATATTCAATATGGCAAAATTTATTAGATACAATAAATAATCATATACAGTGATTTCTGCTTTGTTTTTAAATATTTTTAAACTGTGCTACACAAATATTATGGCAGTCTTATTGAGATATTGCTCTTAAAACTATCGAATAACAAAATTACATCAACGAAACTTGAATGATATCTTTTTATCTTTATTACTGGACATGTATGGGTAGAAAATTTCAGTCATATTTCTTTTAGGGTTCCATAGATAGGGGAGGCCTTTGTCCAGCAGTGGACGTCTTTCGGCTGACATGATGATGATGACATAACAATCTATGATGCAGACAAATATAACAACCACATTAAACGTGGGGGTGATTTTTTTGTTCGCGTATTACATCGAATGGGGTATCTTTTAAAAGGTCTTGTGGTTTGTCTTAAATAGTTCTTTGATGTAATTTTTATTTTACAAATTATCGATTGACGGATTTTTTATGATGAAAATATCTTGCTTGAGTGTACAAAAAAGTTATTTTCTAACGTTCTACGTTATAGTTCATAATAGTATTACAAAAATAGAAAACCACATTGTTGTACTTACGAAGGATGATATTTGCTTGGCAAAAACTGTCGTCCTATCTAAGAATGTCTTTTTACACCATTGCATTATTTATTTACATACAACATTTGGTTAGTATGTGTCCGTATATATTATAGGAAAGTGCTGCACTCTACCACTTGACCACGCTATGGTCAAACAGGCGCCCTCTGAGAAGTTCTGTTGGAAAGCCATTGTCGATGGTAGCTCGTTGTCTATGCCACTTACGAAGCAACTGTAAAAAATAGTTTTATTTAGAACTAGCTGTCCCCCGCGGTATCACCCGCGTTCCCGAGGGATCTTATCTTTTCCCGGGATAAAAAGTATCCTATGTCCTTCTCCAAGGTTCCATCTATATCTATATCAAATTTCTTTTAATTTGGTTCAGCGGTTTAAGCGTGAAGAGGTAACAGACAGACACACTTTTTAAATTACATAGCTGACGTCAAATTCAGTATTTTTGTTTGTTGCATATACAGGATGTCCGGTACTACTACTACTACGACAAACTTAAGGAGGATCATGACATTAAAATTAAAATAAATATTTTTAGGGGCTTCATTATGAAATCTTGCCAATTTTAAGGCGATGATAGCAGTGGTAGTGACGTTGGATACTGCGGCGAATGTCGTGGGTTCGAATCCTACAATGAGCTTCAGTTTTTGGTGAAGCAAAACATCGTGAAGAAACCATAGCTCGGTGGTAGGTTACTTTGTAGTACCCGACTGGCTGGCTACCACCTTCAAGTTTAAAAATTTATCGCCAAGCACCTATCGGTGCCGACGACGACACTTGAGAGCCAGTTCCCATCCAGGCTTTGTGTGCTTACCACCTTCGGCCACATCATAACTTACCATGGCCAAACACAAGCTTATCGAGAATAAAAAAATAAAAAAAAAACAACTTTCAAATTCTAAAAAAAGAAATGCGATATGGGTAATTTTGAATTGTTAGTATAATTACCAGGGTGTAATCTTGAGCTGCAACATTAGATGCGTGGTGCAGAACACGGCGATCAGTCGAGACTCTTCAAACAATATAGCCAAGTATCTACCAGTGTTATCCCAACACATATCCAGGATAGGCCCCCCTACAACATCACCCGAGGGTAGTTCTACTTTTGTCACGTCCAAGACTGGTTGCGCTTTACTGTTTTGGGTACCTGAACACAAAACACATAAAAAACACTTGGATTATCTATAATGCCGTTACTGTACAGGTTGTGGGTTCGATTCCCAAGATAGATATTAGTGTATGGACGTTTCTGTTTGTTGAGCCTTGGTGTATATTGAAATTGGAATGTATTTAAAATATCCTGTAACATGTTTTAAACATGGCTATCTGATCCCAAACTAAGCAGAGCTTGTAATATGGAAACCAGATGACTGATTTCACCACATAGTGGGTATAGAATCCTAAACACCTTTATTTTTATCTAGCAGTATATTTAACACTAGAAAATTCCATTTCTGTCAACTATAAGGAAACAAAAACAAAACTAACCACTCATAAGTCCAGCTTCGCTCAAAGAATATATCATGGGTTCGCCTTTAGCAGCAAAGAGCAGAATGTGTTTAGGTCCCCAACAAGCGGCCACGACGCGGCATCCCCTCGCGCACCATCGCTCCGGTCGCCAACATTTAGTGTCCCACACCCTGAGAGATAGTTGCTAAGGTTATGGACAATTTGTAGCCTGGATACAATGTATAAGGTTTATTTTTGATTAGCACTGTTCTTGAGTTAATGCCTTTAGAATATCAATTTATGTTTTGTTGTATTACATGTTGTGTTTACTTATAATTGTTTATAGCACAGTGTGACCTAAACCCGCACTTTACGCATGCTTTTCCGTGACTTAAGTAGCCTATTTCTGCACGGTGTGTAAATGAATTGACCAACTTCACTCATGTAGAAAAAATAAAAGGAAACATTTAAATGTCATTCAGTGACAGCCAAAACAAGGAGAAACGTGATTCTAAGAAAAAATCGACACAGATAAAAGCACCGAAAAATAGATATTAATTATTTTCATCTCACCTGCGTGTACATTTAAGAATTCTTTGGCGTAAAACTTAACCGGCTTGTAACAAGAATAAGATCAACGCGCTGCAGGATATGACGACCTAAACATTGGTAAGTCCTGCTTATGTTGTTCTTTATTTCGGAGAATCTGTTGCCAGTCATTATCTACTTTAACATCGTTTCAAATTTATTTTGAACCCAAATTGTCGCGGCCCTTGTGGTTTGCGCACATTCTTGTTTGAATTATACGAGTACAAAAAATAAAGCTCAATTCGTTTAATTGTTTCTTTTAAAACACTAATCGCATCCCTCGCGTCTCGCGTCCGCTCGCCCCCGCCACTCGTCCGGGGCGGGTTTATGTCACACTTGCTATAAAATAGTATACGATACATGTGCCCGAAACTCGGTTGAGAGCCCTAAGCGCTCACCGAAAAGTCCGCGTAAGGGTGTCTATGGTCCCTCAGACCTCCACCTTTAAGTCCTCCCCCAAAAAAAAAATGTGCCCGAAGTTGTCTATTATTGCACGGTGTGAAGTTAGCGCCCGAGCGCAGCGAGGATGCTAAACGCCTAATAATAGCCTACTTAGGTCACGCGTATCGTAATGTACTATTGTTGCACTCAGTCATTCAATTGTAGTAGAATTAATTTCTTTGTTTAGTGTAAGCAAATGTTAGTAAACCATTAAATAAAATAAAATAAAAAAAAAGATTTCGACATATTTAAAAAAAAAACTCATTGCCATGCAAAGTAAAAATACTTGTAATGAAGTTATGATATAATATAATACTTGTAATGATTAGTATTTAAATTCTGCACCGCATAAAGATTTGCATTTGAATAATCTTAAATTAAATGTAAAAAAGATATTTAAGGAATGAGGATTACCAATAGACTAAGATATACAAGAGAAGATACATTTTCTAACAAATTCTAATATCAGAGCATAAGATCATGTACATCACACTAGTTTTAATTACACATTTAACATTCAAATTATATTTAAAAATTAGATAAACAGACAAACCAGCCTGCTATACATCTTCTGAAAGTTTAAGTATATAAACACAATTTTAAGATTGCATAAAAAATATTGTAATGAACAATACAAACGAACCTAAATATAATGGAAGATGTGGCAGCTAACACTTTGCTAGCATCCAACGACCACCTTGAGAAGATGATGCCACCTCCAGCTACCCTGCGTAAAGGTACCGCGGTTTCCATGGCAACATCCCAAACAAGCATGGAGGTGTCAGCACCAGAGCAGCTGATCAATAAGTCTCCGTTTGGAGACCAGCTAACATCTGTTACAGGACTGTGACCAGATCTGTAATAGGGAAATAATCAATAGTT
The DNA here is from genome assembly GCA_951361185.1 of Ochropacha duplaris. Lineage (NCBI taxonomy): Eukaryota > Metazoa > Arthropoda > Insecta > Lepidoptera > Drepanidae > Ochropacha > Ochropacha duplaris. The sequence continues at coordinate 2,087,894 of OX592704.1, read as the reverse complement.
ATTATTTAGAATGATTTATAGTATTATTTAAAACTCTATAATCTCCATGGTAAGTGATGATGGTGGAATAACCACTCACAGTAAATACAGGTAGCTCAAAATTTTTTTTTCTGTGGTTCAGTAGTCAAAAACTTTTAATACACGATTATTTTTTACATGTTTCTTGCAGAATAAGGTTGTATATAAGGTATGAAATATTTTATTTTGCAAACAAAAACTTTAGATAGGTTTTGTATTCACCATGTTAAAATAATGTACCTACTTTGTGAAGTAGGTACATTATTAACACAGTGGGAATAGTTTTTCCCTTTATGTTATATTATATGTTATTTTCTATAAGTGAAAGAATTTTCAGAATCTGTACAATAGTAGAGATTACCTCCGACATCTGAACTTTAAAACTATAACTTTACATACTGTAGTTTGATATATTTATTGAATGAATGATAGCTTATACATTATAAATATTTTAAAATAAGGTGTATTTGATGAGAAGAATGAAAAAGAAAAATAATTTAAGAATAAACAGGAACAGTACCTCTTTAAAACAACAGCATTACTCGAAGATGGCTTTGTAAACATAGAATTAGGGTCCACTGTCCATACAATAACCCCCTGCTCACATCCTACAGCCAGTTCTGACGCTGAGAATGGTCTCCAGCTAACTGAAGATACATGACCTTGAGCTTTGCATTTTAATGTGGAAACAAATGATACATCCGAACAATACACTCTCACATTATCATCTAATGTTGCCACACATATCTTTGTTACATGTGGATGCCATGCTATGCATTTGATTGGTGCATTACCCCAATTCCTCGTTCTTGAGTAGTTTGACACGATTTTGGGCCCAATATCTTTTAAATGTGGTTGCAAAAAGTAACGGAATGCTGTGAACGCATTTGCGACTTTTAAGGCATATGATGCTGTCACAGCGAGGAGCTGACTTTCTCGATTTATGTTAGGGTCTGCAGCAATACTCAGAGCTTCTAAAAATCCCTGTTTGTACCACACACTTGTTATTTTTTTGAGTAGGTTATCTTCAACATCAATGTACACTGAAACGTTCTCGTCAGAGGTCCTGTGGTGATGTAGGTCTCTTGTTGCATTAATTATTGGATGATTCTTAGTCTAGAATATAAAAAAAATCTATTAGGAATAGAGTTTTCCTGAAACTGAGCGGGAACATAAAGTAAACTTACAGAGTTAGTAAATGTTGTTATATTGCCATAGCGAGCGTTTCCGCAACAATAAACTTCGTTCAATTTACAGAAGGCTGTCTCATCTTGTCTCGGGAGATCGGGAAAACCGTGAAAAGCAGACATTACTCTGTTAATTAAATAATAAGAACAGCGGATAATAAAGCCGGGACAACGACTTTTCAATTCAATATGACTGACATTGACGGCCCAAGCACAGTTGACAGAAAGAAACAGATTTCACTTTTCTTATAAGTTTATTCATGACCATAGATGCAAAGTCTTTAAGTCACATACATTTTAAGTTTTTTATATAAAGTCACGTTAAATCATAGAGCATGAAATCACTCCCTCTGGGCCCCGTTATATCACATTCACTGTGTCCGTACAAGTTTGTCAGGTTTTATTGAAATTCGTGGCTGTTCCATTAAAACTGAAAAGTCACGAAACACGCTTTCATTTCATTTAACTTCACTTTTGTACAATTAGATTGATCTTTATTGGACAAAATTTCATCGATATTATTATTCAATAAAACTCAAAATACACGAATTTAATGAAAATAATATAAAAACCCAACGTCACTTCGCCAGTTCTAGCTAAAAAGTCCACTTTTTTATAGTTTAGGTACTATGGAGGAGCGAGGTGTTAGACTCCTCCATTGAAAAGGGAAGATCTTCCGCCAGCCTAGGTCATCGTGCCTGGGGACCGCGGTCCAACTGTTGATGTTAGAATCTTGTATAAGTATATGCAGATCGCATGGAAAACTTCGTAAGCGCGATGTAGGTTATTGGAACGCCATCTATCTTGGAGTCGTGCGAACTATATCTATTTGTAGATAGATGTCGCTACATCACTCCCCTCCAAGACCATAGGTCGATATTGCTGAGTCGTGCTAATGTAGCTTGCAAGTGCCAGTGCTGCTCGTAGTCTACAGTGAGTCGAGACTGAGCGACGTTGCTGCGACGGATTGAGCTTAGTTCACGTAGCGCAGAGACTGCCACGCCGAAGAGTGAAGAGCCGGCTGACGAAGATCCGGACGTGGGGTGCGGTGAACTGTATGGCGAGGGGTGCTGACGCTGGGTGAGCCTTGCAGGACCAGGAACCGCGGTGAGTCGGCTGCGTTGGACCTGATAAAGGCGAAGCTGGCTTGCTGTGGACTGCTGCAGAGACCTGGTGAGGAGTGCAGGGAAGTGATGCTGCATACTGCTGACATTCCAATCACGTCGGGGTCACCAATATGGAGGAGCGAGGTGTCATCGTGCCTGGGGACCGCGGTCCAACTGTTGATGTTGGAATCTTGTATACATATATATGCAGATCGCATGGAAATCTTCGTAAGCGCGTTGTAGGTTATTGGAACGCCATCTATCTAGGAGTCGTGGTCGTGCGAACTATATCTATTTGTAGATAGATGTCGCTACAGTACTTACAGTGTTGTCAGAGGTTTATTATTCCATTTGCAACTTTTTAAAATTATTTTAACCGACTGCGTATGTGTGACTTACTATTTTATTTACCAACACCCAATTAGCGAATGGATATGGCAAGCGTATATATCACTAAACAAATACCTATTTCATCAACATGTAGGATACGGGCGGGAGGCGAGTGAAACACAGAGATACTAGGTATATAAATGACACCTTTTAGCTTCCTTTTAGGTATTGCGTCCCAGCTTGAGCTATCTCTGCACTAGGGTGTTTTTTGTCGTTTACTTGTAATTAATGCGATGTATTTTACTTCATGATAGTACTTTAGCACTTATATACAAACATTGAAATTTTTGACAATCCGCCCACTGCCACTTCAGTAGGGCTATGTCGGTGACCTTTGTTCGTCTACAAATCTCATCAAGATGAAACCTAGATATCATCGCCTCAAGCTTGGTTGCTACCTGTCTTGTAAACTTGTACAGATAATTGCAATCATGCCTCATAAATAGATATTTTTTGGGTTCTAATTACATAGCTAATTTACTGGTGCTTTGGTGCTATAATTACCTAGGTACCTACCTAAATATAGCACCAAAGCACCAGTAAATTATAACAAAAATTAAAATCCTTTCGGGTAAAGTATGTATGAGATTTAGCTATTTAACAGTCCACATTCGAATTGGGACAAAGATAAAAGATTTTCTGCTTGCGTAGGTACTTATTCCATACCCATAATAAGGTACTTTAAGGGAATTTACTGCGTTCCCGTAGTGATTTATGCGATGTGGCGCGTCTGCGTGACACCACGGTAATTGATTCTTTGGCAATCGCAACTTTGCTCCATATTGTTATCTGTAAAATATAAGTGTGCTACTCTATCTATTACATCTCTTTTGTAGTATTTATTAAGAGATTGTGAGATATTTAAATATCTGAATTAATAGTTTTTTATTTTATTTTTATGTTACAAAGACGTCGGATTTGTTTTTTTTGTAGGGTATTACTGTAACGATTCTAGAAATTCTTTCACCAATGGAAAGCTGTAATTATAACTGTTTGACATTAAAATGATGCCAATTAAACAAGAAGTAAAGTTTGTTGTATTTTTTTTGTCCATCGAGTAGTAAGTTATCTCGATTTAGGAATCCGTAAAGTCAAATTAATTCAATAAATCTCCTAGTTAGTCAGTCAGTGGTTTGCGTTTGATGAACTTCAAGAAACGGAAAGCCTTCCTGGAATCAGTAATTTTACTCAAAGCAATAGATAAAGGAATTATTTCGAAGTATAAACTTGAATTAGGTATACCACTTTAGTGAAACTTCTATTTACACGGATCGGTCGATGTGCCAATCAATAGTCAGTAAGTGGGTAGGTAGGTAACTTTACGTTTATCGGTAGTTTCTGTCATCTGGTTTCCATTGTGACACAAGTCATTCTTCATTAGGAATTAGACGTCCGTGTGTGATAGGTATTCCAGTAAAAAAAATCCATGGGAAAATATAATAACCTATTTAGTGTAGAGTGTAGTGTGACGTCGGATGCCCTGGTGAAGGTCGCGGGTTCGAATCCTACAATGAGCTCGAGCTTTTGGTGAAGGAAAACATCGTGAGGAAACCATAGCACGGTGATATGATACTTTGTATTACCCGACTGGCTGGCTACCACCTTCTAGTTGAAAATCTGTCGCCATTGGCGTGTTCCGACAGCTGCACTTGACACTCTGTTCAAACTACGGTGAGATGGCGTGTAAATGGCCAACACCAGAATTGTACATAGTACGAAACTAATTGATACACCCTCGTTATACCAAATATCCTACGATGCAGACAATGAAAAGAAGGCCCACGTACCTGGTGTTCCTGCAGCCTCTTCAAGAGGGATTCACGTCCACGTCGTCTCGGTCAGATTCCTTTTCATAGGCCGGCAGCACCAGTAGGTATATAATATATCTAGGCTTTGTGTGCTTACCACCTTCGGTCACATCATCATTTACCATGGTTAGATTGCGGTCAAACACAAACTTATCCAAAAGTTAAAAAAACTCCACGGAAATTAAGTATAAACAAGTAAAATATTGCGTTTTTCTTTTTATATTTGCAACAGTTCCTCACTAAAACATAATGATTATCCAATGAAGAACTAGTAGTCAACATACACTATAGCCACAGTATAAACGTGGAGAGAAGAAACGGAACATGTAGAAACTATCACCACATCAAAATAAAATAAGGCAGTGTCGTACGTAGCTAAGGGATTAATTCAGGTTTTGTATTTTGGGCCCCCAAAGATTTTACGGTACGGTGCAAGTTTGGGGCTGTTACTAAACCGTGTGGGTGCGTATTGTCCATTAATTGCCAATTTATTTTTTCTATAATACGCACCTAATACAGTCCATTTAGAGATTAGTTTCAAAAACAAATACATCTGTACAGTTCAAGAGTCCTAACTCCGAAGGGATATTAACTTGAAACAAAAGCGAGCGAAGTAAAATTGCCTTTTGCGAAGTTACAAGTTCAGTCACTTGTTCTATACATAATAGGTATAAGTTTACAAGTCATATATTTTAATAGGTAAATAAATAAGTAGGATACAAATAAGATACAAATAATCTCTTTGATAAGAAAATTGTTGGTAGTAAGTAAGAAGAAAAAAATATCTTGATTGGGTTTTTATACATGTTGGTATAGCGGTTTCACCCGCGTTTCCGTGGGATCTTCTCTTTTCCCGGGATAAAAATATCCTTCTTTTGATATTAATTATTGAGGAACTAAATATAAACGTTGACATGGTAACTGTTGTTATAACTCAACATCGCAAAACTCTTTGAAATTCCCATTTCCGTAGGAAATTTGAAATACACTCTCCTATTAAAAATGAAACGTCGTGTACTTTCAAGGTAATCCATCGACTAGGTACTTTACGAGTTTTGCGGACACAAAGATATGGAAGCAATGTTTTTATTAGAGGTAGGTATTATAAAACCGGCCAAGTGCGAGTCGGACTCGCGCACGAAGGGTTCCGTAAAAACGGCATAACATTCACGTTTGTTGTATGGGAGTCCCCTTTAAATATTTATTTTATTTTATTATTTATTATTAAAGTAAAAATACAACTGAGTATTTTGTGAATATTTCAAGTGCCTACCTGTTGCCATTATTGACATAGAGCAAAAAAGGGCAAAAAAATGCGTTTGTTGTATGGGAGCCCCCCTTAAATATTTATTTTATTTTGTTTTTAGTATTTATTGTTATAGCGGCAACAGAAATACATAATTTGTGAAGATTTCAACTGTCTAGCTATCGCGGTTCTTTAGATACAGCGATGATAGCTCAGTGGTAAGTGACGTCGGATACCGCGGCGAAGGTCGTGGGTTCGAATCCTTACAATGAGCTTGAGCTTTCGGTGAAGGAAAACATCGTGAGGAAACCACAGCACGGTGTTAGGGTACTTTGTAGTACTCGACTGGCTGGCTACCACCCTCAAGTTGAAAATCTGTCGCCAAGCACCTGTTGGTGTGTTCCGGCAATTGCAATTGAGAGCCAGTTCGCCTTTAAGGCATTGTAATAAGGTGTGCAACACATTAGCAATCCCCTGGTATTGCCAATGTCTATAGGCGACGGTTGTCACTTACCATCAGGTGACACGCCTGCCTCGTAGTCACTTGTGACATAAAAAAAAAAAAACAGCCTGGTGATAGACAGACGGACAGACAGCGAACCCTAAAAATGTATTGGGCTTTAAATTAATGTATCTTATCATTAAGTATCTGTTTTTAATTGGGATTTGCTTAATTATCTATGAAAGAACTAATAAATACATGGAGTGCAGCTTGGTTTAGAGAAGTGCTTCGCATAAAGATATATGATGTATTTCACACCTCACGACAAGTGACTACCGTTACCTGAGAGTGGTGAGGAAACCATAACACGGTGGTAGGGTAGGTACTTTGTAGTGTACTCGACTGGCTGGCGACCACCCCAATTTGAAAGTCAGTCGTCCGTCGCCAAGCACCTGCCAGTTTTCTTTTAGGCTTTATGTTTTCTTCTAGATTGCGGTCAAACAAAAAAGTAGAAAAACATGATATTTGTTTTCCATTTTACCGTAAATACCAAGAAGATAATGTGTCGTTGGTTTAAATATAAGGCAAATTTTAACGAGTAACAACTTGTAATTTCGCTATAAGCAACCGTTTCTTTTGTTTTAGTTTTGTGGAAATCTGTCATTGGCTTTACAAATATGTTAAATCTATACTGTACTTTTTTGCTTTGTAATAAGCTGTTGATTTCCCTTATAAATAAATAAGTACATAAACATACAAACTAACCATTGCATTTATAACATGTAACTACATATACCTACTGCGATAATGATCAACCGTAAAATATCCGTAAAACCTGAAAATTGGAAAAGTAATTTGATGCAAGCGACATTCTTTTTTATTCGGATAGTTGGAATTTTAATTAAGAACACAGAACACTGTCTACATTGATACCTATTTTGTTTATATACATTATTGGAGTACGTTGAGCCATGAATTTTGTCTGTAAGTAGTTTTCGATGCTCATAGCTACACTGTACAATTTTCTGAAAAGGTTTTTAAAGGACTTCAAGTCCTTCTACTTCAATTATAAAAATAATAAGCGAGCCTTACAGTAGTCCCGTATGATGTGTAACATCTGACATCTCACCTTGGTAATACCATACATGTATCGGAAAATGGTTTAGTACCATCTGACAGCCAACTTTACCACCACGCGGGCGCTCATTGAGTTTTAATGGGTTTTAGCGCCGTGTGTTACACTATACTTTTCACTACGATTGCGAGAAAATAAAACAATCCAATACAATATGAAATATGTAGTTTATAATATCTTTTTTTGTTTCTTCTGTAGCCGCAACACATTGCATGCATTCTACCAGAGATCGCCGATTTTAGTTCCATTTTCAAAATTAAAATGAAGTTCTTTTTTTATGAAACAGTAATAAGCCGAGTCTTTATTCATGATTATTCTACTTATGACTAAAGACTTTTTCGTTTTTGTAGGCTCATTGTCATTTGACACACAAAAATAAAAATAATATTTCTTCGCTCTGGTACGCCACAATGACGGTCTTTTTGGGCAAGAGGAGTGAAAATTAGTTTAGAGTTTGAGGCTGTAGGTATGGGGTAAAACAATGGAGGAAATAAAATTACACAACCTGGCTTCATGTTACAATACACACTTTAGTTTTTCACGAAATCACTCCCACAGATTGCAGAGCGAGAGGAAATATGTTACACATCAAATAGAAGGTGTCACAATTAAAGAGTGCAGTGTATCTATTCTATATTCTATTCTATCTATGTATATCAGCCAATTCTGATAGTAATATCATATCACGGTAGAATTAGAAATTTTCTTTTATGTCCTCACGATGTTTTCCATCATTAAGCTCAAGCTTATGTACTTTTGCCATGATATTAGATACTAACACTGTGCAATTATCATTATAGAACTGTATTTGTGTCACTTAGTCTTGTTTCCTTACCTTTAACTTAAAAACGATCGGACTGAGTTAAATCGCAATAACATAGGGAGGTTTTTTTGATTAAAAATTGTTTGTTTTCCCAGATTTAGCTGTGGTTGTTGTTATCGCATCGTACCAGTTCACGCATGTGTCAGCAAATCACACAGATAATGACATAAGCATAGAACTAAATGCTCTGAAAATTATAAACAATCTATTAAATATAAAAGGCGTTAAAGTTTCCAAAAATTCGGATGGCCGTAACATGCGCTCTGATTCCGGGAACTTTGTTGTCAAGGTATGCCTACTAACTAACTTCAAGCTTTTGAGGCAATGTTCATTCTGGCGGTTGCACTTGAGAATTAGTTCTTCTACGCTTTTCATTTATTACATTCTTACTATTAGTTCATAAAATACAGCTTGATACCAAAAACACAATATAACTTGGAGAAATTTGGGGGAGGCCTATGTCCTGAGATGATGATGTTGATGAGTACCTTTTTGCGAAACTTATTACAGACTCTACAATAGTAAATGCAAGTCAAATCGCTGTGACAGATTGTAAAGTACCTAGATAGTGCAAGATTTGAAGTTGCAATGCACATAATGAGGGTGTATATTAAAGAAGAAACATCGTTTTCCACAGATAAAAGTACCACATCTTGCCAGCCTCGCTAAAATGTTTGTACCAGAAAGCACGTACAACACTGATTCTACAGAAGTGTAAATAAAATCGAAATTTCAATAAATGTTCAGACTAAAATAAATTATGGAGAATTTGAAAGATGGTGTTTCATTATTTTTGTTTGAGAATTTATTAGATATTTCTTTTAGCAGTACAGCTGAAATAAATAAACCACATGGTCAATATCATAATTATTATTATTATAATTTACAACGGGTTTACTAATTTCCTAAAATAAATCTCTGTACCACACAAAAGTCCAATAGGGGAAAAGTTAGGTGAAATTAATCAGGGAATGCCTAATACTCATAGATACCACTCGTGGCAGGCTATCTACCTATCTAGATGAACTCCATGTGATTTTTATTGGAAAGAACTTCACATATACAGTGGCCCTAAATAAATGGTGCCTAACCTTCTTCACACACATGATGATTGAACAGCCTGACAGCAAAATTTCCATCTCGCGAGCCAACTCAATACGTAAGATGGTTTAACGTGAGTCCAGTACGTCTACCATGACTTAACAAAAACCGCACACGCTCACGACTGCGTAAAATATTTGTATGGAAAATGTGCACAGCGCCACTAGCGGTCACGTAAAGAACTAAAATTGGTAGTACGCACCATGAGTCAAGTGATGGTTTACGTACACTCTAGTGTTTGCCCACATCGAGCAACGTTTCTTACTTCACACCGAATAATGCTGCCTCTTTCTAACTATACTGTAAAGGCAGAGTAAGTTATATACTCCCAAAAAATCGAAGTATTCAGTTATAACCCTGCTAATTGAAAACGTCATAGACGAATGCTCATTTGCTTTTATTCTTAGTGATTTTTAAATTGATATGGTTGTATACCGTCACCGTGTAGTGAGACAGTGAGACGGAGCGTCGCGTCGTCCCGCTTGCTCGCTGCGCTGCACGCCCCGTCGTCAGTCAGTCGGTCGTGCGCACTAGGTCATGCGCATGTGTGTGCTGTGGTGTGTGTTTATAAACAATATGTTTGTAAATAAATAATACATAATGTACTTTAAATAAGTAGGTTTTTTTAATAGAAACATGTGTTTGTCTGTGAATGTTTCAAGTGGATGCTTATAGTTGAGGAATGTGGCTTAGGATTAAAATTGTATGTAAGTAATAGTACCTAAGTATTTATTCCTTTATGTAATTGTTCTCAATAATATCACGGCCTATAAACCACACTGATATGTTCAAGTGAATTTCCAAACTAAAATATGCTAAATAACTTATTGCCCACATTATTTCAACTCAAACTCAAAGTCAAATATATCTTTATTAAGTAAACTCATTACAAGTACAACAAAATAACACTCAAATTTTATAAACTTTCATTATAAACTACAAAGAGTAGGTATATAAACACTACGTAAACTATACGATCGAAGATCTCACGCTTCAATATGCTCGTGAGTTACTTAACTATAATCGAGACGGTATTTCTCGATGACATCTGTCAAATTTGTGACTCACGGTACCGATATTCTAAAAGCGATGGATAAAAAACGTTAGTTACTAGCGTGTAGGAACAAGTTTAACCAAAAACTATTCGATGCGCGTTTCTCCGCTAGCGTCTGATGTGTGTTTTTGGTGCCAACTCATGCTAGGGGCACAGTAAAAGGCTGGTTTTAAACACATCTAAAATAAAATTACAAAAGAGACTGGGCTAGCTTTATTGTCGTCCTGGGTTTTAGAAACCATAACATTAACCTGCTCATGTAACAAAAAAAGGCGATTTGGCGCTGCAGATTGCTCTCATTCCCAGACCACCAATCACTATGACCAATCGTCTCCAGACAATACAAGTCAAGGTTACGATGCTGCTTAGCCAGCCCAGCGGAAGACCAGCGTTGGTTTATAAACAACCAGCTTTGTGCTGAGTTAGGCCCGTTTTGTGGCAAAATTTTGTCTATTTTATATAAGTTAACTTATTAAGTTAACACATATTGTGTAGGAAATTTGAAATACACTCTCTTATTAAAAATGAAACGTCGTGTACTTTACGTAAGGTAATCCATCGACTAGGTACTTCACGAGTTTTGCGGACACAAAGATATGGAAGCAATTTTTTTATTAGAGGTAGGTATTATAAAACCGGCCAAGTGCGAGTCGGACTCGCGCACGAAGGGTTCCGTAAAAACGGCAAAAAAATCACGTTTGTTGTATGGGAGCCCCCCTTAAATATTTATTTTAATTTTATTATCAAAGTAAAAATACAACTGAGTATTTTGTGAATATTTCAAGTGCCTATTGACATCAAACATTGGCAAACATTGGCACAAAAATTGCGTTTGTTGTATGGGAGCCCCCCTTAAATATTTATTTTATTTTTAGTAATTTGTTGTTATAGCGGCAACATAAATACATAATTTGTGAAAAGTTAAACTGTCTAGCTATCCCGGTTCTTGAGATACAGCCTGGTGACAGACAGATGGACAAACGGATAGACAGCGAAGTCTTAGTAATAGGGTCTCGTTTTTAACCTTTGGGTACGGAACCCTAAAAATGTATTGAATTGGGCTTTAAATTAATGTATCTTATCATTAAGTATCTGTTTTTAATTGGGATTTGCTTAATTATCTATGAAAGAACTAATAAATACATGGAGTGCAGCTTGGTTTAGAGAAGTGCTTCGTATAAAATATACCTAACGTTTCTTGCTACGTAGGTACCTATAAGGCAATTTATTACTTGAGTTTGATCCGATGAAGAGTAAAGGTTGAAAAATGGCTCTCAATTTTACCAACTGGAATGCAATAAATAAGAATTGGATACTTAAATGAAGCGATTAAATAAAGATATATGATGTATTTCACACCTCACGACAAGTGACTACCGTTACCTGAGAGTGGTGAGGAAACTGTAGCGACATCTATCTACACATAGATATAGTTCGCACGACTCCTAGATAGATGGCGCTCCAATAACCTACATCGCGCTTACGAAGTTTTCCATGCGATCTGCATATATACAAGATTCCAACATCAACAGTTGGACCGCGGTCCCCAGGCACGATGACCTAGCCTGGCGGAAGATCTTCCCTTTTCAATGGAGGAGTCTAACACCTCGCTCCTCCATATTGGTGACCCCGACGTGATTGGAATGTCAGCAGTACGCAGTATCACTTCCCAGCACTCCACACCAGGTCACAGCAGCAGTCACACAGCAAGCCAGCTTTCGCCTTCTTCAGGTCCAACGCAGCCGACTCACCGCGCTTCCTGTGCCTGCAAGGCTCATCGCTCAGTCTCGACTCACTGTAGACTACGAGCAGCACTGGCACCTGCAAGCTACATTAGCACGACGCAGCAATATCGACCTCTGGTCTTGGAGGAGAGTGATGTAGCGACATCTATCTACACATTGACTCCTAGATAGATGGCGCTCCAATAACGTACATCGCGCTTACGAAGTTTTTCATGCGATCTGCATATATACAAGATTCCAACATCAACAGTTGGACCGCGGTCCCCAGGCACGATGACCTAGCCTGGCGGAAGATCTTCCCTTTTCAATGGAGGAGTCTAACACCTCGCTCCTCCATAAAACCATAACACGGTGGTAGGGTAGGTACTTTGTAGTGTACTCGACTGGCTGGCGACCACCCCAATTTGAAAGTCAGTCGTCCGTCGCCAAGCACCTGCCAGTTTTCTTTTGGGCTTTATGTTTTCTTCTAGATTGCGATCAAACACAAGCTTAATCAAAGAAAAAAAGTTGAAAAACAATATCAGTTCAGCCATTTAGCCGAAAATACCAAGTAGATAAACATACAAACTTAGGTACTATTCCATTAATATTAACTAGATACGTATACTGCGATAATGATCAACCGTAAAATATCCGTAAAACCTGAAAATTGGAAAAGTAATTTGATGCAAGCGACATTATGTTTTATTAGGATAGTTGGAATTTTAATTAAAAACACAGAACACTGTCTACATTGATACCTATTTTGTTTATATACATTATTGGAGTACGTTGAGCCATGCAATTTTTCTGTAAGTAGTTTTCGATGCTCATATATTATTATTTTCTGAAATGGTTTTTAAAGGACTTCAAGTCCTTCTACTTCAATTACAGTAGTCCCGTATGATATGTAACATCTGACATCTCACCTTGGTAGTATCATACATGTATCGGAAAATGGTTTAATACCATCTGACAGCCAACTCTACCACCACGCGGGCGCTCATTGGTCAATAATAGTAGATTGTTATACAAGGAGCTAAAATGACCCATTATATACGAGGTTACGAGTAAATAGAACCCGAGTTTTAATGGGTTTTAGCGCCGTAGTTACACTATACTTTTCACTACGATTGCGAGAAAATAAAACAATCCAATACAATATGAAATATGTAGTTTATAATGTCTTTTTTTTGTTTCTTCTGTAGCCGCAATGTGTGCATGCATTCTACCAGAAATCGCCGATTTTAGTTCCATTTTCAAAATTAAAATGAAGTTCTTTTTTTATGAAACAGTAATAAGCCGAGTCTTTATTCATGATTATTCTACTTATGACTAAAGACTTTTTCGTTTTTGTAGGCTCATTGTCATTTGATACACAAAAATAAAAATAAAAAAACTTTTTCCCATAGAGGAAGAATTGCTATTTTTTTCTTCGCTCTGGTACGCCACAATGACGGTCTTTTTGAGCAAGAGAATTGAAAATTAGTTTAGAGTTTGAGGCTGTAGGTATGGGGTAAAACAATGGAGGAAATAAAATTACACAAACTGGCTTCATGTTATAATACACACTTTAGTTTTTCACGAAATCACTCCCACAGATTGCAGAAAAGCGAGAGGAAATATGTTACACATCAAATAGAAGGTGTCACAATTAAATAGTGCAGTGTATCTATGTATATCAGCCAATTCTGATAGTAATATCATATCACGGTAGAATTAGAAATTTTCTTTTATGTCCTCACGATGTTTTCCGTCATTAAGCTCAAGCTTATGCACTTTTGCCATGATATTAGATACTAATACTGTGCAATTATCATTATAGAACTGTATACGTGTCACTTAGTCTTGCTTACTTACCTTTAACTTAAAAACGATCGGGCTGAGTTAAATCGCAATAACATAGGGAGGTTTTTTTGATTAAAAATTGTTTGTTTTCCCAGATTTAGCTGTGGTTGTTGTTATCGCATCGTACCAGTTCACGCATGTGTCAGCAAATCACACAGATAATGACATAAGCATAGAACTAAATGCTCTGCAAATTATAAACAATCTATTAAATATAAAAGGCGTTAAAGTTTCAAAAAATTCGAATGGCCGTAACATGCGCTCTGATTCCGGAAACTTTGTTGTCAAGGTATGCCTACTAACTAACTTCAAGCTTTTGTGGCAATGTTCATTCTGGCGGTTGCACTTGAGAATTAGTTCTTCTACGCTTTTCATTTATTACATTCTTACTATTAGTTCATAAAATACAGCTTGATACCAAAAACACAATATAACTTGGAGAAATTTGGGGGAGGCCTATGTCCTGAGATGTTGATGTTGATGAGTACCTTTTTGCGAAACTTATTACAGACTCTACAATAGTAAATGCAAGTCAAATCGCTGTGACAGATTGTAAAGTACCTAGATAGTGCAAGATTTGAAGTTGCAATGCACATAATGAGGGTGTATATTAAAGAAGAAACATCGTCTTCCACAGATAAAAGTACCACATCTTGCCAGCCTCGCTAAAATGTTTGTACCAGAAAGCACGTACAACACTGATTCTACAGAAGTGTAAATAAAATCGAAATTTCAATAAATGTTCAGACTAAAATAAATTATGGAGAATTTGAAAGATGGTGTTTCATTATTTTTGTTTGAGAATTTATTAGATATTTCTTTTAGCAGTACAGCTGAAATAAATAAACCACATGGTCAATATCATAATTATTATTATTATAATTTACAACGGGTTTACTAATTTCCTAAAATAAATCTCTGTACCACACAAAAGTCCAATAGGGGAAAAGTTAGGTGAAATTAATCAGGGAATGCGTAATACTCATAGATACCACTCGTGGCAGGCTATCTACCTATCTAGATGAACTCCTTGTGATTTTTATTGGAAAGAACTTCACATATACAGTGGCCCTAAATAAATGGTGCCTAACCTTCTTCAAAACACACGATGATTGAACAGCCTGACAGCAAAATTTCCATCTCGCGAGCCAACTCAATACGTAAGATGGTTTAACGTGAGTCCAGTGCCCCTAGCATGAGTTGCCACCAAAAACACACATCAGACGCTACCGGAGAAACGCGCATCGAATAGTTTTTGGTTAAACTTGTTCCTACACGCTAGTAACTAACGTTTTTTATCCATTGCTTTTAGAATATCGGTACCGTGAGTCACAAATTTGACAGATGTCATCGAGAAATACCGTCTCGATTATAGTTAAGTAACTCACGGGCAAATTGAACCGTGAGATCTTCGATCGTATAGTTTACGTAGTGTTTATATACCTACTCTTTGTAGTTTATAATGAAAGTTTATAAAATTTGAGTGAATTTTGTTGTACTTGTAATGAGTTTACTTAATAAAGATATATTTGACTTTGAGTTTGAGTTGAAATAATGTGGGCAATAAGTTATTTAGCATATTTTAGTTTGGAAATTCACTTGAACATATCAGTGTGGTTTATAGGCCGTGATATTATTGAGAACAATTACATAAAGGAATAAATACTTAGGTACTATTACTTACATACAATTTTAATCCTAAGCCACATTCCTCAACTATAAGCATCCACTTGAAACATTCACAGACAAACACATGTTTCTATAAAAAAACCTACTTATTTAAAGTACATTATGTATTATTTATTTACAAACGTATTGTTTATAAACACACACCACAGCAGCACACACACACACACATGCGCACGACCTAGTGCGCACGATCGACTGACTGATGACGGGGCGTGCAGCGCAGCGAGCAAGCGGGACGACGCGACGCTCCGTCTCACTGGCTCACTACACGGTGACGGTATACAACCATATCAATTTAAAAATCACTAAGAATAAAAACAAATGAGCATTCGTCTATGACGTTTTCAATTAGCAGGGTTATAACTGAATACTTAGATTTTTTGGGAGTATATAACTTACTCTGCCTTTACAGTATAGTTAGAAAGAGGCAGCATTATTCGGTGTGAAGTAAGAAACGTTGCTCGATGTGAGCACACACTAGAGTGTACGTAAACCATCACTTGACTCATGGTGCGTACTACCAATTTTAGTTCTTTACGTGACCGCTAGTGGCGCTGTGCACATTTTCCATACAAATATTTTACGCAGTCGTGAGCGTGTGCGGTTTTTGTAAAGTCATGGTAGACGTACAGTAAAAGGCTGGTTTTAAAACACATCTAAAATAAAATTACAAAAGAGACTGGGCTAGCTTTATTGTCGTCCTGGGTTTTAGAAACCATAACATTAACTAACCTGCTCTCTCATGTAACATTAAAGTAGACGAAATGGGTGATTTGGCGCTGAAAATTGCTCTCATTCCCTGCCTGATTGTCAGGTTTAAGTCATTCAGCAAGCGGCATCAGCTTTTGCTTACATATCAGCAGAAATGCAACAGCTTGACATTGAATGAATCACCATGACCAATCGTCTCCAGACAATACAAGTCAAGGTTACGATGCTGCTTAGCCAGCCCAGCGGGAGACCAGCGCTGGTTTATAAACAACCAGCTTTATGCTGAGCTGGGACCGTTTTTTGGCAAAATTATGTCTATTTTATATAAGTTAACACATGTGTAGGAAATTTGAAATACACTCTCCTATTAAAAATGAAGGTTTTCAGGTTTACTTTCAAGGTAATCCATCGACTAGGTACTTTACGAGATTTGCGGACACAAAGATATGGAAGCAATTTTTTTATTAGACGTAGGTATTATAAAACCGGCCAAGTGCGAGTCGGACTCGCGCATGAAAACGTAAACGTAAAAACGTAACGTAAAACGGCAAAAATTTAATATTTATTTTCATTTTATTATCCAAGTAAAAATACAACTGAGTATTTTGTGAATATTTCAAGTGCCATTATTGACATCAAACATTGGCACAAAAATTGCGTCTGTTGTATGGGAGCCCCTCTTAATATTTATTTCATTTTTAGTAATTTGTTGTTGTTGTAGCGGCCTGTTGACAGACAGACGGACAGACAGCGAAGTCTTAGTAATAGGGTCTCGTTTTTAACCTTTGGGTACGGAACCCTAAAAATGTATTGAATTGGGCTTTAAATTAATGTATCTTATCATTAAGTATCTGTTTTTAAATGGGATTTGCTTAATTATCTATGAAAGAACTAATAAATACATGGAGTGCAGCTTGTTTTAGAGAAGTGCTTCGCATAAAGATATATGATGTATTTCACACCTCACGACAAGTGACTACCGTTACCTGAGAGTGGTGAGGAAACCATAACACGGTGGTAGGGTAGGTACTTTGTAGTGTACTCGACTGGCTGGCGACCACCCCAATTTGAAAGTCAGTCGTCCGTCGCCAAGCACCTGCCAGTTTTCTTTTAGGCTTTATGTTTTCTTCTAGATTGCGGTCAAACAAATAGTAGAAAAACATGATATTTGTTTTCCATTTTGCCGTAAATACCAAGTAGATAATGTGTCATTGGTTTAAATATAAGGCAAATTTTAACGAGTAACAACTTGTAATTTCGCTATAAGCAACCGTTTCTTTTGTTTTAGTTTTGTGGAAATCTGTCATTGGCTTTACAAATATGTTAAATCTATACTGTACTTTTTTGCTTTAGAATAGAATAGAATAGAATAGAATACTTTATTTTGCATGAAAATGTGGTATACAATTAGCTGTTGTGTTATTTATAATGCGTTCTCACCTTTCACCAGTAACTGGCATGCAAAATTTTACAGAATGATTAAATAGTCTCTAATTCATACAATATTAAGTCATCATGATTTTTCCTAAATATCACTTTATACAAGCTTAACACATAACTTTGTCTACTAGCATATACATTTGCATAATTAAATTTAGTACATTTAGAAATTAATATCTTAATGTCAACAAAATAACGATAAATAGAAAATTCAGATTAATTCCTTGCCTACCTATTTAAATATTCATCTACAGAATAGAAACATGCTTGAACTAGCCATTTCTTAAGTTTTAGTCGAAATAAACTTAGGGGAGTCTTTTTTAGGTCCTCTGGAAGCTTATTGTAAATGTTTATAGCCATTGGATAACTGTTCCTATGGTATAAGGCAGTTTTCATTTTTGGCAACGATAGTTTATTAGGATGTCTGGAATTAAAATTACCTATATTTGACATCTTTGTAAATAGACATGGATGCGACCTTACGAAATTGCATATTTCGAAAATGTATAGAGACGGGACTGTCAGTAGATTATGTGTTTGAAATAGTGGTCGGCAGGATGTCAGGCTGTCAACATCACAAAACGCACGCACACATTGTTTTTGAGCCAAGAAGGCTTTCTTTATATGGCAAGAGTTACCCCACAAAACGATACCGTACCTGAGCATAGAACAGACATAACCATGATAAGCTTGGATTGCAGTATCAATACTAGTAATTTTTGCAAGCTTCCATAGAGCGTACACAAATGGGTTCAACCTTTTACAAATATTATTAATGTGAACAGACCACGAGCATCTGTCATCTAGAAGAATGCCAAGAAACGCGGTCTGAGAACATTCTTGGATTATTTGATTTTCGAAATGTACGTTTATGTTGTGTTTCTTGCCATTTTTGTTCACAAATTGTATATATTTAGTTTTATTTAAGTTAGGTTTTAAATTATTGTCTCTTAGCCATAAGATTATAGTTCGAACTGTATTATTTATATGGTCATTATACGTTCCGCTATCCTGACAGGGAATAACAACAGATATGTCATCTGCAAATAGGGTGCAGTCATATTCAATATTATCTGGAAGATCATTAATATATATTAGGAAGAGTAAAGGTCCTAGTATACTTCCCTGAGGCACACCTACACTATTTGTTTCGGTTGTCGATTTATAAGACTTTTCCGTGTGATTTATGTCAAGCTTTGCTATTTCTACATATTGATGTCTTTGATGTAGATATGACTTAAGCCAATTATGTGCGACTCCCCTTATTCCGTACGCTTCACACTTGCGCAAAAGTAAATCATGTGATACAAAATCGAATGCTTTACTCATGTCAAAGAATATTGAGCTAACGGGTTTGCGGTTATCAATATTTTCAATAATTTTATTTACAAGAGTGAATGCTGCCAGTGTTGTCGATTTTCCTTTTTGGAAGCCATTTTGTTCGGATTTAATAATATTATATTTATTTAAAAAATCATTTAAACGATTATACATTGCTTTTTCAATTATTTTAGATAAAGTAGGTATCAGAGAAATGGGTCTATAGTTATAGCTTAGCTTTGTTTTCCCTAAGCTGTTGATTTCCCTTATAAATAAATAAATAAATAAGGAGATAAACATACAAACTAACCATTGCATTTATAACATGTACAACTACATATACCTACTGCGATAATGATCAACCGTAAAATATCCGTAAAACCTGAAAATTGGAAAAGTAATTTGATGCAAGCGACATTCTCTTTTATTCGGATAGTTGGAATTTTAATTAAAAACACAGAACACTGTCTACATTGATACCTATTTTGTTTATATACATTATTGGAGTACGTTGAGCCATGAATTGTGTCTGTAAGTAGTTTTCGATGCTCATAGCTACACTGTACAATTTTCTGAAAAGGTTTTTAAAGGACTTCAAGTCCTTCTACTTCAATTATAAAAATAATAAGCGAGCCTTACAGTAGTTCCGTATGATGTGTAACATCTGACATCTCACCTTGGTAATACCATACATGTATCGGAAAATGGTTTAGTACCATCTGACAGCCAACTTTACCACCACGCGGGCGCTCATTGAGTTTTAATGGGTTTTAGCGCCGTGTGTTACACTATACTTTTCACTACGATTGCGAGAAAATAAAACAATCCAATACAATATGAAATATGTAGTTTATAATATCTTTTTTTGTTTCTTCTGTAGCCGCAACACATTGCATGCATTCTACCAGAGATCGCCGATTTTAGTTCCATTTTCAAAATTAAAATGAAGTTCTTTTTTTATGAAACAGTAATAAGCCGAGTCTTTATTCATGATTATTCTACTTATGACTAAAGACTTTTTCGTTTTTGTAGGCTCATTGTCATTTGACACACAAAAATAAAAATAAAATTTCTTCGCTCTGGTACGCCACAATGACGGTCTTTTTGAGCAAGAGGAGTGAAAATTAGTTTAGAGTTTGAGGCTGTAGGTATGGGGTAAAACAATGGAGGAAATAAAATTACACAACCTGGCTTCATGTTACAATACACACTTTAGTTTTTCACGAAATCACTCCCACAGATTGCAGAGCGAGAGGAAATATGTTACACATCAAATAGAAGGTGTCACAATTAAAGAGTGCAGTGTATCTATTCTATATTCTATATTCTATATTCTATTCTATCTATGTATATCAGCCAATTCTGATAGTAATATCATATCACGGTAGAATTAGAAATTTTCTTTTATGTCCTCACGATGTTTTCCGTCATTAAGTTCAAGCTTATGTACTTTTGCCATGATATTAGATACTAACACTGTGCAATTATCATTATAGAACTGTATTTGTGTCACTTAGTCTTGTTTCCTTACCTTTAACTTAAAAACGATCGGACTGAGTTAAATCGCAATAACATAGGGAGGTTTTTTTGATTAAAAATTGTTTGTTTTCCCAGATTTAGCTGTGGTTGTTGTTATCGCATCGTACCAGTTCACGCATGTGTCAGCAAATCACACAGATAATGACATAAGCATAGAACTGAATGTTCTGAAAATTATAAACAATCTATTAAATATAAAAGGCGTTAAAGTTTCCCAAAATTCGGATGGCCGTAACATGCGCTCTGATTCCGGGAACTTTGTTGTCAAGGTATGCCAACTAACTAACTTCAAGCTTTTGAGGCAATGTTCATTCTGGCGGTTGCACTTGAGAATTAGTTCTTCTACGCTTTTCATTTATTACATTCTTACTATTAGTTCATAAAATACAGCTTGATACCAAAAACACAATATAACTTGGAAAAAATTGGGGGAGGCCTATGTCCTGAGATGATGATGTTGATGAGTACCTTTTTGCGAAACTCATTACAGACTCTACAATAGTAAATGCAAGTCAAATCGCTGTGACAGATTGTAAAGTACCTAGATAGTGCAAGAAAACTATTGTTCCACGTCATATAAGCTCAAAATATAAGGAAGACTACTCTGAGTTATTTAAGTTCTGTCAAGTATTGCCAATTCATAATAAAATAAGATTAGCTATTCTTAAAGATGAACATTGCAATGTCAGCAACTTAAAAATGTATGAAAGAAATCAAAATTTAAGACCTATCAAGGATGCTAAAATGTTCTTACTACCTAGATGTAATAATTTTTACGGAATGAGAAACTTTATGTACACGCTGCCCAAGATTATTAATAGCTTACCTAACGAACTGCAAACAAAATATACGCAAAATGCTAAAACTGTAAAGTCAATAAAAAGGTATATGCTGGGAATGGAAGGGGGACAATTTAATTATTTGTATTAGTATAGATATTATATTTTCATAAACTTGAACTCTCACCGAGCACATAAGCCTCTCAGGCTTTCGTTTTGGTGATGAATGTATGTATGTAACTATTCTTGTAAAAATGTTTTGATCAATAAATAAAAATAATGCACATAATGAGGGTGTATATTAAAGAAGAAACATCGTCTTCCACAGATAAAAGTACCACATCTTGCCAGCCTCGCTAAAATGTTTGTACCAGAAAGCACGTACAATACTGATTCTACAGAAGTGTAAATAAAATCGAAATTTCAATAAATGTTCAGACTAAAATAAATTATGGAGAATTTGAAAGATGGTGTTTCATTATTTTTGTTTGAGAATTCATTAGATATTTCTTTTAGCAGTACAGCTGAAATAAATAAACCACATGGTCAATATCATAATTATTATTATTATAATTTACAACGGGTTTACTAATTTCCTAAAATAAATCTCTGTACCACACAAAAGTCCAATAGGGGAAAAGTTAGGTGAAATTAATCAGGGAATGCCTAATACTCATAGATACCACTCGTGGCAGGCTATCTACCTATCTAGATGAACTCCTTGTGATTTTTATTGGAAAGAACTTCACATATACAGTGGCCCTAAATAAATGGTGCCTAACCTTCTTCACACACACGATGATTGAACAGCCTGACAGCAAAATTTCCATCTCGCGAGCCAACTCAATACGTTAGATGGTTTATCGTGAGTCCAGTAAAAGGCTGGTTTTAAACACATCTAAAATAAAATTACAAAAGAGACTGGGGTAGCTTTATTGTCGTCCTGGGTTTTAGAAACCATAACATTAACCTGCTCTCTCATGTAACATTAAAGTAGATGAAATGGGTGATTTGGCGCTGCAAATTGCTCTCATTCCCTGCCTGATTGTCAGGTTTAAGTCATTCAGCAAGCGGCATCAGCTTTTGCTTACATATCAGCAGAAATGCAACAGCTTGACATTGAATGAATCACCATGACCAATCGTCTCCAGACAATACAAGTCAAGGTTACGATGCTGCTTAGCCAGCCCAGCGGAAGACCAGCGCTGGTATATAAACAACCAGCTTTATGCTGAGCTGGGACCGTTTTGTGGCAAAATTATGTCTATTTTATATAAGTTAACACATGTGTAGGAAATTTGAAATACACTCTCCTATTAAAAATGAAGGTTTTCAGGTTTACTTTCAAGGTAATCCATCGACTAGGTACTTTACGAGATTTGCGGACACAAAGATATGGAAGCAATTTTTTTATTAGAGGTAGGTATTATAAAACCGGCCAAGTGCGAGTCGGACTCGCGCATGAAAACGTAAACGTAAAAACGTAACGTAAAACGGCAAAAATTTAATATTTATTTTCATTTTATTATCCAAGTAAAAATACAACTGAGTATTTTGTGAATATTTCAAGTGCCATTATTGACATCAAACATTGGCACAAAAATTGCGTCTGTTGTATGGGAGCCCCTCTTAATATTTATTTCATTTTTAGTAATTTGTTGTTGTTGTAGCGGCCTGTTGACAGACAGACGGACAGACAGCAAAGTCTTAGTAATAGGGTCTCGTTTTTAACCTTTGGGTACGGAACCTTAAAAATGTATTGGGCTTTAAATTAATGTATCTTATCATTAAGTATCTGTTTTTAATTGGGATTTGCTTAATTATCTATGAAAGCACTAATAAATACATGGAGTGCAGCTTGGTTTAGAGAAGTGCTTCGCATAAAGATATATGATGTATTTCACACCTCACGACAAGTGACTACCGTTACCTGAGAGTGGTGAGGAAACCATAACACGGTGGTAGGGTAGGTACTTTGTAGTGTACTCGACTGGCTGGCGACCACCCCAATTTGAAAGTCAGTCGTCCGTCGCCAAGCACCTGCCAGTTTTCTTTTAGGCTTTATGTTTTCTTCTAGATTGCGGTCAAACAAAAAAGTAGAAAAACATTTTTTTTTTCCATTTTGCCGTAAATACCAAGAAGATAATGTGTCGTTGGTTTAAATATAAGGCAAATTTTAACGAGTAACAACTTGTAATTTCGCTATAAGCAACCGTTTCTTTTGTTTTAGTTTTGTGGAAATCTGTCATTGGCTTTACAAATATGTTAAATCTATACTGTACTTTTTTGCTTTGTAATAAGCTGTTGATTTCCCTTATAAATAAATAAGTACATAAACATACAAACTAACCATTGCATTTATAACATGTAACTACATATACCTACTGCGATAATGATCAACCGTAAAATATCCGTAAAACCTGAAAATTGGAAAAGTAATTTGATGCAAGCGACATTCTCTTTTATTCGGGTAGTTGGAATTTTAATTAAAAACACAGAACACTGTCTACATTGATACCTATTTGTTTATATACATTATTGGAGTACGTTGAGCCATGAAATTTGTCTGTAAGTAGTTTTCGATGCTCATAGCTACACTGTACTATTTACTGAAAAGGTTTTTAAAGGACTTCAAGTCCATCTACTTCAATTACAGTAGTCCCGTATGATATCTGACATCTTACCTTGGTAGTATCATACATGTATCGGAAAATTGTTTAGTATCATCTGACAGCCAACTCTACCACCACGCGGGCGCTCATTGATCAATAAATTAGTTTAGAGTTTGAGGCTGTAGGTATGGGGTAAAACAATGGAGGAAATAAAATTACAAAACCTGGCTACACACTTTTAACGAAATCACTCCCACAGATTGCAGAAAAGCGAGAGGAAATATGTTACACATCAAATAGAACGAGTCACAATTAAAGAGTGCAGTGTATCTATGCATATCAGCCAATTCTGATAGTAATATCATATCACGGTAGAATTAGAAATTTTCTTTTATGTCCTCACGATGTTTTCCGTCATTAAGCTCAAGCTTATGTACTTTTGCCATGATATTAGATACTAACACTGTGCAATTATCATTATAGAACTGTATTCTTGTTTCCTTACCTTTAACTTAAAAACGATCGGGCTGAGTTAAATCGCAATAACATAGGGAGGTTTTTTTGATTAAAAATTGTTTGTTTTCCCAGATTTAGCTGTGGTTGTTGTTATCGCATCGTACCAGTTCACGCATCTGTCAGCAAATCACACAGAAATTGTCATAAACATAGAACTGAATATTCTGAAGATTATAAACAATTTATTAAATTTAAAAGGCGTTAGAGTTTTCCAGAATTCGGATGGCATTCGTTCTGATTCCGGGGACTATGTTGTCAAGGTATGCCTACTAACTAAATCCAAGCTTTTGAGGCAATGTTCATTCTGGCGGAAAACTTTGGGGGAGGCCTATGTCCTGAGATGATGATGTTGATGAGTACCTTTTTGCGAAACTTATTACAGACTCTACAATAGTAAATGCAAGTCAAATCGCTGTGACAGATTGTAAAGTACCTAGATAGTGCAAGATTTGAAGTTGCAATGCACATAATGAGGGTGTATATTAAAGAAGAAACATCGTCTTCCACAGATAAAAGTACAACATCTTGCCAGCCTCGCTAAAATGTTTGTACCAGAAAGCTTGTACAACACTGATTCTACAGAAGTGTAAATTAAATCGAAATTTGAATAAATGTTCAGATTAAAATAAATAATGGAAATTTTGAAATTGAATTGTGTTTTATTATTTTTGTTTGAGAATTTATTATTTCTTTTAGCACAATAATGTACAGCTGAATTATATAAACCACATGGTCAATATCATTATTATTATTATTTACAACGGGTTTACTAATTTCCTAAAATAAATCTCTGTACCACACAAAAGTCCAATAGGGGAAAAGTTAGGTGAAATTAATCAGGGAATGCCTAATACTCATAGATACCACTCGTGGCAGGCTATCTACCTATCTAGATGAACTCCTTGTGATTTTTATTGGAAAGAACTTCACATATACAGTGGCCCTAAATAAATGGTGCCTAACCTTCTTCACACACATGATGATTGAACAGCCTGACAGCAAAATTTCCATCTCGCGAGCCAACTCAATACGTAAGATGGTTTAACGTGAGTCCAGTAAAAGGCTGGTTTTAAACACATCTAAAATAAAATTACAAAAGAGACTGGGCTAGCTTTGTTGTCGTCCTGGGTTTTAGAAACCATAACATTAACCTGCTCTCTCATGTAACATTAAAGTAGATGAAATGGGTGATTTGGCGCTGCAAATTGCTCTCATTCCCTGCCTGATTGTCAGGTTTAAGTCATTCAGCAAGCGGCATCAGCTTTTGCTTACATATCAGCAGAAAGGCACCAGCTTCTCATTGAATGAATCACCATGACCAATCGTCTCCAGACAATACAAGTCAAGGTTACGATGTTGCTTAGCGTACTTATTGAATTATGATTTTTTTTTAAATTATGAATTATGAATCTTTTCTTACATAGCTGGGTGATGAAAATTGATGCCATGGTATAATCAAAGATATCTGTATATCATCAGCGAATAAAATTTGTGTGACCAATATATCCTTGTTAAATTGATAATCAGATTTTTAATTAAATCTTGATGGTATAATTAATTTGGTCTCTGTAGATTATTTGCTTTTACTTATCATTGGTGTAAGTTTAGTCGATAATCATGCATCTTTGTTGTAAGTA
Source organism: Ochropacha duplaris (assembly GCA_951361185.1). Classification (NCBI taxonomy): domain Eukaryota; kingdom Metazoa; phylum Arthropoda; class Insecta; order Lepidoptera; family Drepanidae; genus Ochropacha; species Ochropacha duplaris. Next base: position 2,061,769 of record OX592704.1, on the reverse strand, counting down.
TTTTTTATTGTGTTCAAACTTAATACAACAGCTTGCGTTCTAATTTTGCTGATAAGATTTTTTCGACATTATGGGCGCAGTAGTACTCTGTGCTTTGGGATCTTACTTCGAAATTAAACTTTAGCTTTTCGATGATAAATTTAACATGCTATGTGTTTCATCGGCTGCACTAAAAGCAATTCTCTTCTTAGATTTGTTTGCTTCGGCTACATAGTTGTCAAAGGTAACAAAGGCAAACCAGGTAACTGTTTTTGATTTTGGATGTTTCAGATTTTGCTGTGTCTCTCGCTATTGCATCGTACCATATAACGTATGTTGTAGCTAGACATAGCGATGACAATATAATTAACGTAGAACTGGACGTACCAAATATCATAAACAACATCTTAAAATTTAAAGGCCTCAAAATTTCCCATAATTTGGAAGGCGGAAATATGCGCGCCGATTCCGACGACTATGTTTTGAAGGTACCAATATTATTTATTATAAATGCCACATGATACAATGTGCAATGAGCTGGTATGGAGATTAAACCATATACGGTGATGTTTTATACTTATCGGTGTGTTTCACCAGTTGCATAGTAACACAGTATAAAGATATATACTGTGATAGTAATCAGTAGGTAAAAAATTAATTTCTATGGAAAGGGTTTGACAGTTTTTTTTATAACAGAAGTCTGACAACGGGCAAGCTGGTCACCTGATGGTAAGTGAACTTCACTGCGGTTCCCGACGTTACTACCACAGCTATTATCTATACTATATTATTATAAAGTGGTAGAGGTTGTACGGGGTAATCTCAGGATCTACTGAACTGTGAGTGTCATAGGCTATAATATTAATCCGAAAAATGAAACATCCCGAGGAACGCGGTTGAGACCGCGGGGAACAGCTAGTTGACTTATAACCTACTAGCTGACCCCACCGGTTTTGTTCCCGTGGGATCTTATCTTTTCCCGGGATAAAAAGTATCCTATCTCTTATTCCAGGATTTAATCTATTTGTGTGCCAAGTATCATCGATACCAGTTACGTAGTTTCAGATTTCATCGCGGACCAATATTGTGACACGGAAATTTTATACATAAGTACCCATACATATTAAGATGTCGTATGTAACAATAAAATTGTTTCCCAGATAAAATTCCCAAACCTTGGCAGCATCGCTAGGATGTTTCTAGTAGATCGTCGCTACAATACTCATCCTAAAGTGGAAGTAGGTCCAGGAGCGTTCAAAACTGAAATGGTCAAGTATCCAACTGACAAAATGCAGAAAGACCTGAATAAACTTTTGGCGATCAAGAATATCTTGGACAAGAAGAATAATGTGAATTCTGATTGAATAATTAATAAATAAACTTTATCTAGGCTGTGTGCCACCATCAGTTATATCTTTAATTATTATAGTGTAATATGAGCGCAAACTAAAATCAATTAGAATATTTTTTTTCTTCTAGCCAAGTTGCATTTTGGTAGTGCGTGCAAAGTCCAGCTCCTCTTAGCAAAAGAAACCTTATGAAATGATGCTTGTAACGGCCTATTTGAAATCATTCATACAATTCATTTCTCGAATAAACATCAGATCTTGGGTAATTCTGAATTACCCAAGATCTGATTTGAATTACTAATTCAAATATTTTTTGGTAGAGAAAGGTAAAGGATATGCTGTAAATTCCACTACATCCAGTAATATTGCACGAGTAGCCTATTCAAACTCTCTGGTCTCAGAGAATCAGTTATGCGGTGTTCCAGCAAATCAACCTCTTCCTAGTTAAGAATACAGACTTATCCCGTGCTAAATGTAGTTAGCACACGGAATAAAGACAGTGCATGTAATCTGCATTTCAGCTGTTCCCATTTTCATTGAATTTAATTGGCAGGTTCACCATGAATTTTGAATATAAGGGATTTTTGAATGTGGATCACACTGCTCTTAATGCTCAGCAGTGGACTTTTGCGTAAATCAATGATGACTACTTTATTTGTCTTGAAGATTTTTCAGTGACTTACGGAACCTTTAATTTATGCTCAATTTTAAATACTTATAGAAAAAAAAATCTTATTCATACATTATAATTATATAATCAAAGACAATTTTTATGAAAGGTATGTGTTTAACTAATTGAAGTATCGGCCACTTTTGCCATGTTAAGAGAAGTCAATTGATGCCTCTGCTATAAAAATGATGGGAGGATTTTAAACCGCAAAATCTGATGTAATTATTCCCCAATAAAAAGTTAGCCAGATTTAAAAAAAATATTACTAATTTTACTAATTTCCTAAAATAAATCTCTATAGGTACCACAGAAAAGACCAATAGGGGAAAAGTTAGGTGAAATTAATCAGGGAATGCCTAATACTCATAGATACCACTCGTGGCAGGCTATCTACCTATCTAGATGAACTCCTTGTGATATTTATTGGAAAGCACATCACATACAATGGTCCTAAATAAATGGTGCCTAACCTTCTTCATACACATGATGATTGAACAGCCTGACAGCATAATTTCCATCTCGCGAGCCAACTCAATACGTAAGATGGCTTAACGTGATTCCAGTAAAAGGCTGGTTTTAAACACATCTAAAGTCAAATAACAATAAAGACTGGGCTAGCTTTATTGTCGTGCATTTAACTGACACCTGGGTTTTAGAAACCATAACTTTAACCTACTCATGTAACAAAAAAGCAGGTTAAATGGGCGATTTGGCGCTGCAAATTGCTCTCATTCTCTGCCTGATTGTCAGGTTTAAGTCAGCAAGCGGTATCATCTTTTGCTTATATATGTGCAGAAAGGCACCAGCTTGATATTGAATCATCATAAACAATCGTCTCCAGACAATACAAGTCAAGGTTACGATGCTGATTAGCGTACGTATTGAATTACGAATTCTTACAAAGAATCCTCAACAACGATTGCTGGGCGATGAAAATTGATGCCAGGGTATAATCGAAGTTGTCTGTAAAACATCCGCAAATAAAATTAGTGATCCTTGTTAAATTGATAATCAGATTTTTAATTAATTCTTGATGATTTTATTAATTTTGTCTCTGCAGATTATTTTCTTTTACTTATCATTGGTGAGCGTTGAGTTGATAATCATGCATCTTTGTTGTAAGTATTTTTTATTGTGTTAAATCTTAATACAACAGCTTGCTTCCTAATTTTGCTGATAAGATTTTTTCGACATTATGGGCGCAGTAGTACTTTGTGCTTTGGGATCTTACTTCGAAAATAAACTTTAGCTTTTCGATGATAGATTTAACATGCTATGTGTTTCATCAGCTGCACTAAAAGCAATTCTCTTCCTAGATTTGTTTGCTTCGGCTACATTCATTTTCCATTGCCAAATGATTGTGGTCAAAGGTAACAAAGACAAACCAGGTAACTGTTTTTGATTTTGGATGTTTCAGATTTTGCTGTGTCTCTCGTTATTGCATCGTACCATATAACGTATGTTGTAGCTAGACATAGCGATGACAATATAATTAACGTAGAACTGGACGTACCAAATATCATAAACAACATCTTAAATATTAAAGGCCTCAAAATTTCCCATAATTTGGAAGGCGGAAATATGCGCGCCGATTCCGACGACTATGTTTTGAAGGTACCAATATTATTTATTATAAATGCCACATGATACAATGTGCAATGAGCTGGTATGGAGATGAAACCATATACGGTGATGTTTTATACTTATCGGTGTGTTTCACCAGTTGCATAGTAATCAGTAGGTACAAAATTAATTTCTATTGAATTTCTATTTTTTATAACAGAGGTCTGACAACGGGCAGGCTGGTCACCTGATGGCAAGTGACCACCTTCACCGAAGGCTCAACCTCTTTTTCGGGGTGACCTTAACTGCGGTTTCCGACGTTAAGGTCACTATTGAGCTACTACCTCTGAGCTATTATTGACTTATAACCTACTAGCTGTCCCCACCGGTTTTGTTCCCGTGGGATCTTATCTTTTCCCGGGATAAAAAGTATCCTATCTCTTATTCCAGGATTTAATCTATTTGTGTGCCAAGTATCATCGATACCAGTTAAGTAGTTTCAGATTTCATCGCGGACCAATATTGTGACACGGAAATTTTATACATAGGTACCTATACATATTAAGATGTCATATGTAACAATAAAATTGTTTCCCAGATAAAATTCCCAAACCTTGGCAGCATCGCTAGGATGTTTCTAGTAGATCGTCGCTACAACACTCATCCTAAAGTGGAAGTAGGTCCAGGAGCGTTCAAAACTGAAATGGTCAAGTATCCAACTGACAAAATGCAGAAAGACCTGAATAAACTTTTGGCGATCAAGAATATCTTGGACAAGAAGAATAATGTGAATTCTGATTGAATAATTAATAAATAAACTTTATCTAGGCTGTGTGCCACCATCAGTTATATCTTTAATTATTATAGTGTAATATGAGCGCAAACTAAAATCAATTAGAATATTTTTTTTTCTTCTAGCCAAGTTGCATTTTGGTAGTGCGTGCAAAGTCCAGCTCCTCTTAGCAAAAGCACCTTATGAAGTGATGCTTGTAACGGCCTATTTGAAATCATTCATACAATTCATTTCTCGAATAAACATCAGATCTTGGATAATTCAAATATTTTTTGGTAGAGAAAGGAGGATATGCTGTAAATTCCACTACATCCAGCAATATTGCTCGAGTAGCCTATTTTAAACTATCTGGTCTCAGAGAAGCATTTATGCGGTGATGTAGGTACTTCCAGGAAATCAACCTCTTCCAAGTTAAGAATACAGACTTATCGTAGCTAAATGTAGTTAGCAAGACATAAAGTTAACACGGAATAAAGACAGTGTTACCCGTGCATTTAATCTGCATTTCAGCTGTTCCCATTTTCATTGAATTTACTCGGTAGGTTCACCATGAATTTTGAATATAAGGGATTTTTGAATGTGGATGCTCAGTAGCGGATTTTTGCGTGTGTCATTAGCCTCGTCCACACCGACGCTCGCAAGCGGCGCTCGGTCGATGGCTCGGCCGGTGTGGACGGCGCTCGGGCTGCCTCGGCCGCACGTTGCCTCGGCCGAGCGCCGCTTGACCCCGAGCCATACGTTGTCGGTTTTTGGCGATGCTCAAAGGTGCCTCAGTCAGTTTATTGCCCGTGGTCCTACCACTAGGACCACGCAGTGAGACCACGGGCAAGGAATGCCTCAGTCTGAGCTGCTCGCTCGGTTATCGTTACAACGTCGCTCGCGAGCCAATACTGGATAAAGAAGACTGTATTCGTTTAATACAATTATTAGGAAGTTTTAAATGTTGATTTTAAAACTGGTATGTATTTAACTAATTGAAGTATCGGCCACTTTTGCCATGTTAATAGAAGTCAATTGATGCCTCTGCTATAAAAATGATGGGGAGGGAAATCAAATAACTTAAAAGCGTTTTAAACCGCAAAATCTGATGTAATTTTTGATAACGCACAGTTATAAAATTTTGGGATTGATAGTAAGAAAATATTTTTTTTCGAGATGGTTTTTTTTTGTTTTTACTTAAGGATAAGCTTGTGTTTTACCGCAATCTAACCATGGTAAGTGATGATGTGGCCAAAGGTGGTAAACATACAAAGCCTAGGTGGGAATTGACTCTCAAGTGCAGCTGTCGGACGGAACACACCGATAGTTGCTTGGCGACAGGTTTTCAACTTGAGAGTGGTAGCCAGCCAGTCGAGGACATACTACAAAGTACCCTACCACCGTGCTATGGTTTCCTCACTATGTTTTCCTTCACCGAAAGCTCAAGCTCATTGTAGGATTCGAACCCACGACCTTCACCGCGGTATCCGACGTCACTTAACACTGAGCTATCATCGCCTTAAAATCAATTATATCCTTGTGTATCCTAATTTTATGTCAAGAAACATGGTCACAGTACTCAGCAAACTTGCAGGTGTCAGCCAGCAACAACGTCAGACGCTAATGTGATTAGTAATGGACGTGCCACCAGCGCCAGCGTAGCCTTACAGCGGCTACATCCGCTGAGAGGATTTATTTTCATTTGGCTCAACATCAACTGATGGTCTGTCTAGACGAGCCAGTTGAAATTAATCGTTACTTACTTGTCAGTTGCTTAAGCGCTTTATTTAAGCGTTTTTACAAATTGTAAAGCAGTTTTGCCTAATGTATTGGATAATATAAAATCAGTTATCATGTTGAATGGCAAAATTATATGGTAAGAAAATAGATATAAATTTGCATGTAGTAAAGTACCGGAAGACGCAGCGTGGGCAGGCTTCCAACACGGTGGACCGATGATCTTGTGAGGGTCGCAGAAAGCTATTGGATGCGGATAGCGCAAGACCGGTCATTTTGGAGATCCTTGGGGGAGGCCTTTGTCCAGCAGTGGACGTCTTCCAGCTGACAGGATGATGTTGAAGTTGCTAGGTTCCATTCAGGATTCCGGGATAAAGAGTGGTATGTTACCTGCATGGAAGGTATGCTAGAGTGGATGCATAGAAGGTATTTTCCTAGAGTGCTTTGTATAAATACATACAAAATCTACCGATATTACTCACTTTTGTTATTTACGATTCCAAGTCAAAGTAAAAACCATGTATTCAGTCAAGTTTAGGCCCTAGAAATGCGACCTGCATTACAGAAGTTAACTTCCAGCCTTCAACTGAGAAGAACCGGCAAGAAACTCAGCTCATTTACATATTTTAAATATTTTTGGACCAAATGACTATAATATTGGCTTTTTAGGGTTCCGTAGCCAAATTGCAAAAACCGGAACCCTTATAACTAGATTCGTCATGTCTGTCTGTCTCTCCGATCCTGTCACAGAAACTTTTTTCCGAAACTATAAGAACTATACTGTTGAAACTTGGTAAGTAGATGTATTCTGTGAACCGCATTAAGATTTTTACACAAAAATAGAAAAAAAAAAAACAATAAATATTGGGGGTTCCCCGAAAAAAAATGATATATGAGATTCGTTTTAAGTATGGGGAACGGTTCCCCATACTTAAAACGATTTGATGTATTCTGTGAACTGCATTAAGATTTTTACACAAAAATTGAAAAAAAAAACAATAAATATTGGGGGTTCCCCGAAAAAAACATTTTTTTTCATCAATCTGTGGGGTATCTATGGATAGGTCTTCAAAAATGATATTGAGGTTTCTAATATCATTTCTTAGGGTTCCGTACCCAAAGGGTAAAAACGGGACCCTATTACTAAGACTTCGCTGTCTGTCCGTCCGTCCGTCTGCTACCAGGCTGTATCTCAAGAACCACGATAGCTAGACAGTTGAAATTTTCACAAATTATGTATTTCTGTTGCCGCTATAACAATAAATACTAAAAACAAAATAAAATAAATATTTAAGGGGGACTCCCATACAAAAAACACGATTTTTGGCCTTTTTTGCTCGATATCCATAATGGCAATAGGTAGGCACTTGAAATATTCACAAAATACTCAGTTGTATTTTCACTTTTAATAATAAATAATAAAATTAAATAAATATTTAAGGGGGGCTACCATACAACAAACGTGATTTTTTTGCCGTTTTTAACCAGGAACCATTCGTGCGCGAGTCCGACTCGCTCTTGGCCGGTTTTTCTAAACTAAATAGTTTGCGCGAGAGACACTCCCAAAGTGGTAAAATGTATTTTAGAAGTTACAGGGGGGGGGGGGGGGGGCTGTAACCACCAATCAACAAAAAAAATTCAACCAATTAAGATAGTCCTCTGAGTTGTATGGGCGCTCATACAATTTAGCGATCTAGCTTAATTGGCACCAACCTCAAATAAGGAAATAGAAAACGTTATCGAAAAAAAAATGAAAAAAATCCTTGAGACTCCATTACGGAACCCTCGGTGCGCGAGTCCGACTCGCACTTGACCGGTTTTTTTTTTAATTAAATTGTTTTGAAATTGTATGTTTAATTGAACTAAAATAAAAAATCCTTAAAAATTATATTACAAATAATATCTATTATATAATGGGACCATAGATTATGAATTGGTCCTCGCTCCGCTGGGGACGACGATTTATTCATCTATGAATGGGACTCTTGAAATAGTGAAAATAAAATTGTTCTTTTTTACACATTTCCGAGATACAACATGATATTAATTATTTATATGTAATACTAGCTTTCCGCCCCGCGGTTTCACCCGCGTATCTTTTGAGATTGAATTTCAAAAAATCTTTCTTAATCCTCGTCTAAATCTTAAAACATTACCTGTGAAAACAATCAGCTTTCTAGTTCTAACACTGGGCGTTGATGAGTCAGTCCTTCTCATTTTTCATACCAATAAACGGAAATAACTCCTTACTTTGAATCCCCGTTTCACCCCTTCAGAGGTGGAATTATAGGAAACGCTACAACACGTATTTCTTTATTTTTATTTGTTAGCCTAAAAACAAAGTTTCGTGGTTCTAGCTTCAAAAATGACGGACTTCCGTACAAACTTTCAACCCCTTTTTCACCCCCTTAAGGGTTGAATTTAAGAAAACGCTAAAACAAGTGTTTCTTTATTTTTAATGGATAGTCTAAAAACAATGTGTCATGATTCTAGCTTCAAAAATGACCGACTTTCATACAAACTTTCAACTCCTTTTTCACCCCCTTAAAGGTTGAATTTCGAAAAATCCGTTCTTATTCCTCGGTCAAGTTTTAAAAACAACACCTGGGAAAAAAAACAGCTTTCTAGGTCTAAGGGTTTAGGCTGGGCGTTGATAGATCAGTCAGGACTTCTCCTTTTATATATATAGATTTATTAGTGCTTAAAGCTCATTAACCTCGTTGGCATCGTAGTAAGGTAAAACAACGTGAAACCTCGAAAGTGTAAGTATGTATGAACTTAGCGTCAAAGAACAAAAACAAACTTTTGTAATATTCGTAATAGGTGTACCTAGGTGTTTCTCGACTTAAATAAAAAATGCTGTTCATAGGTAATCGCATCATTTGAGAACGGATTTTGCTATTTTTGGTCTTAAAATGTTTGTAATAGTCCAAATGTGTTTCTTATGGAAAATAATGAAACGTTGCCCTGAAAAATGGAAAGTTTGGGATAAACTGAAAACGCTTTGTGTGATTTCTTTGAACAGAAATCTGTTGGGCTATTAAAAGAAACAAGAACATTGTATCGCCCCCTGGTGGTACAAACTATCTAAGGATTTATTCGCAAACATAAACAAACATAAACCTCGTACGCCATTATAATTCACTAGTTGTCTCCCGCAGTTTTGCCCGCGTTCTCGAAGGATTTTATCTTTTCCCGGGATAAAAAGTATCCTAGGTTTTATTTCAGGATATGATGTACCTGTGTGCCAAGTTTAGTAGGATTAGTATATACTAAAATTACAGATATTATCGTATTTTATGTTATATTGAATAACTCACATATTATTAAAAATAAAACAAATATAGAAACCAAAGAAATTTAAATATAAGTTAAATGTCTTTGATAGAAACGGAACAATGAACATAACAAGATTTTAAGATGTATTTATGTATAGGACATTGAAAGTACATCGTAGTATATTACAGAACGCCGATCAATTTATATCAATAATCCCACGGAGAGTGGCAAAGAATAATAAATTGTGCAGAATGAATACTCCTAACAGTGCACTCATTGGTAGGTAGTATTTGTAGTTAGAAGATGGTAAATATTGAATAGTCATTTAATTTTTTCATAATTAAGCATTAATTTATTTAAATGCAATTGCCTACAGATTAATTTTCAATTAAGTAATTGTGTACAGGGAGTCTACTCAGAAAAACTATACACGAGTAAGTATTATATACGAGTATAGTGATTATTATAGTTTCCATATCAACCAAAGAATTGCACGTTTTTCTTGACACGTCAGTTTTACTGCATCGCTATTGGTTATATTAACATTTAAAAACAAATTATAATATCATTGTATCTTGTATTTCGGAGATGGTTGAAACTTACTTGTCGTAGGTTTAGTTTTCCCAAACTTGAAAATATTCTCTTAGAAATACAGTCTAAATAGGCATACCTCAACCGACATCGCGTCTTTAAATTAATAATTGATCTATGCAACCACATGTATCACCCAGGCCGTAGTAACAGTGTTTCATCCACTTTTCTTTGGCGACATATTTAGAATCAGCACATGTGCTAACCACCAGGAGTCTGTTACACTTTGTATTTATTTTCCCTAGCCGCAATTGTTCGGTATAAAACCGTATCCCGGGTGATGCGATCTCTAGTACAGTTTTGTTCGCTTCTAAATTAAGATCGCCTTCGGCCGACCTCGTCATGCGTACGCGCAGAACGAACGCTCGCTCAATAAAAACCAAACGTAGTACTTATAATATTTTTCCTACCATATCGACTTTTCCTCATATCACTTGACTATGTGATTGTTGAGAAAAGAATATATTTTTGGTGTCAATTGAAACGTAAAATGGTGAGTTCGTGATTTGAATAAAGTGGTTATTTTTCGCGATAGTTCGTTTATTAACGGCTTTGAATTTTCAGTTTGTAAAGTGATAAAGTTACGAGATTTAGTATTGGATATCGAGTGCCAAGATGAAGTTCACGATAGATGTGTTGGGGATATTTCTAAAAGTTGTAGTAAAGGTAAGAAATATACTATCGCGCTTATTTGATGTGGCGAATAGAAAGTAGAAGCGTTGAAATTTATCTGGATGTTTTTTTATAAATAGAAATTGCTTTGACGCAAAGCTATTGGCATAAATATGTTGTGTGGGCAGACGTACATAACATAATGTAACAGTGTGTTATAATATAATATAGATATATAGGTGCCCCATACAGAAATGTCGTCACACATGAAAAAGTAAATAGAGAGATCCATAAAGCTTGAGGAAAATAAATCTTGGAATTTATAAGTTGAATCTGGAATTATGTTTTTTTTTTAAATATTATTTGAGATCATTGTTATTGTTCCATTCGACCCGACTAAAAAACATCTTACGAAATAAAAATAATGATATCACCCATAAAGTTATCTACCAGATTGGCTATCAGGAATATAAATCTCGGCAACCTATGAACCAAAATATGCAGTTTCTAGTTAAAAATCTTGATCAATCGTGTAACTCGTGGCTATGACATTATTTATCCCTGAGTGAGTCTAAAGAAGGTCTAAAAGCAAACGCGACCTCATTTTATAAAAAAAAAACTAGCACAGGTTCATAATAATTATTAGTAGCTTAAATCCTCTAAATACATTCCTGCAACGTAATACAATGGTACCTAGAATTATTGTCTCAATCTTTGTCTACAAATACGCAAATAAACATCATTCAAGGATATCCTCCGTTCGTCTAGCATACAAATCTCGCACAAACAACCATTATGGTCAATTTCCTTTTTGTATAAATATCTACATGTATCTAACATAGATACCATGCCTTTACTAATATTACATGTAAAGAGGAAAGATTAGATTGTTTGTTTGCATTGAATAGGCTCTGAAACTACTGGACCAAACCGCGGGGGACAGCTAGTTAATAATATTGTTGTTGCCGCCCGCGGTTTCACCAGCGTTCCCGAGAGATCTTATCTTTTATCGGGATAAAAAGTATTATATGTTTTATTCCAGGAGATGTTCTACATGTGTGACAAGTTTTATCAAAATCCATCCAGCCGTTTTTGAGTTATAAATGGTGTAACTAACCTGACTTTGTTTTTATATTTAGAAATGAAATCGTAATTCTATATTAATCTCGCTTTATTGCTCTAAGCTTTTACTAACTGTTAAAACGTAATAAAAATTATATGAAGTCATTGCATCACATAATCTACATTGTTTACATTACATCAAGTAACTGGCTGACAGCCATACAATTTTACAGCCATACATTATTTCTCTTAGTTCACTGAAGCGGAAAATAAACAGAAATATGAAAACAGCAAATGAAAAGGAATATGTACATGCCTTAATACTTACACAGCAAAATAATAGTAAACTAGCTTTTCCCTGCGACTGTCGTTGTATTTATCGAGGAATCGTACCTTTTCACCACTTTTACTCACTTGAGAGTTGATTTAAAACAAAGTATCTTATATTTACCCTCAGGGTATATGATCTTTAAGGCGATGATACGAGTAGCTCAGTGGTAAGTGACGTCGGATACCGCGGCGAAGGTCGTGGGTTCGAATCCTACAATGAGCTTGAGCTTTCGGTGAAGGAAAAAATCGTGAGGAAACCATAGCACGGTGGTAGGTTACTTTGTAGTACTCGACTGGCCGGCTACCACCCTCAAGTTGAAAGTCTGTAGCCAAGCACCTATTGGTGTGTTCCAGCAGCTGCACTTGAGAGCCAGTTTCTTTCTAAGCTTTATGTGCTTACCACCTTCGGCCACATTATCACTTAGTATGGTGAGATCGCGGTCAAACACAAGCTTATTCACTAGTAAAAAAAACTACTTGTGTGCCAAATTTCATCCAAATCCTTTCGGATGTTTTTGCGTGATTGAGCAACAAACATCCAAACAAAGAAAAAGAAACATTCCCTTTGTGTATAAATGCAAATAACACCAAAAGTGATTAGCTATGGCTATTGGTACAAACACTTAAACCACTTGGAACTTAGTGTAAGTTCGCGAAGACATTAAAATCGGATCAACAACAGTCGGGTGAAGTTCAAACTGCTCGGGTTGAATTCCAAATGAATATAGCTCTTTGCGTTTGTAGTTATTGATGTTGGAATGTTTGTGAAAACCTTGAGGAAACCAAAGTTATGTGGTGATAATTTTGAAGGAAATGTGGTTATTAAAAAATCTGTTGCCAAGCACCGGTGTGTTCTGACAGTTGTGAGCTATATATAGTTCATAAAAACAGTTTGATACATGTGACAGCTGTCAGAGTTACATGACAATGAACCTTAATGCGATACAATTAAGTTAATTTGTATAATGCATTCTCAATAAAAGCATACATACACAAATCAGCTTCTCTAAAAAACATAATTTTCAAAAAATAAAACTACGAAACGCAGACAATTTAGCGCTACGTACCCCGAGAACTAATTATGGAAGTAAAAGTTTAGTTTTTGAGGGTGCTAAACTATACAATAAACTTCCAAAAGACATCAAAGAATGTAAGTCAAGCTTTAAAAAATATCTAAAATTCCACATAAAAAACAACCCGAAAACGAATTAACAAATAGTAACATAAAAACCTATACACACAAACGTTAAATATATACATATATACACTAGCTGTTCCTCGCGGTTTCACCCTGCGTTCCCGTGGGATCATATCTTTTCTCGGGACGAAATATGGCCTGTGTGCATCAGGGATGATGTAGCTTTCTAATGGTGAAAGAATTTTTCAAATCGGTTCGGTAGAACAAACAACTAAACAAACAATCAAATCTTTCCTCTTTATAATATTAGTATGTAATACTTGTATGCAATACGTACAAACACCAAACTTCAAAAATTTTACTGTTCGTTTCTTACCTCTAAAACTATCCTATTAAGTAAATATGCGAGTAACCTATTTTTATTTTTATATAATAAATATTCATTATAAATAAATAATCATATCTGGGATACAAAGTGTAACCTTGCATCACCAACAGTGAAAATAATATATAAATACTACTTAACTATAAAGAAAGACCAATGCCGCATCCATTGCTACACGGAGTGAGCGTACATCAATGTCGCGCACGACATTCAAATGATACTTGCATGCCAAATGTTTGTCTACCTGCTTTTATTTTTATTTTTATTGTGTAGATTTTGTAAGCGCTGCGCGTTTAACCTTAGATATAACTTAGATTGTAATTTTCTCATGTAAGTGAATCTAATGTATTCTTATGAGAATAAAGTTCTTTAAACAATAATGTATGGTTAATTGCATGATAATACAGATGGACCATATCGTAGAGTGATTAGGTTCATTTTCATGTAACTCTGATAGACAACTATCACAGGGATTAAGGTATATTACGAGCTGTAGTTGCCTTCTAAGAATTGTAAACGGTCAGCAATATATAGTCGATCCTTTAGAGATATTGCCCATGTCTGTACGTAAGGCTTATGCCAGGTACGCCTCTGGTATTGCAAGCGTCCATAGGCTACGGTAACCGCTTACCATCAGGTGGGCCGTAAGCTTGTTTAACTAGAACGGCCTAAAATGCGAATATATTTGTTTGTCCTTTCACGCAGTAGATGTCGGAACACACCACATTGCTGACAGATTGTCAACTTAAGGATGAAAACTGAACGGATCCTCTTCGAAGTACATTTATCTGTTTTCCATAGTACAAACTCTGCTTAGTTTGGAATCAGATGGCTATGTCTAAAGAATATCCCATGATGATAAAATACATAATCTAGTGTACTTGAACTTTTCGGTTACAACTCCCACTGACTGAAATTATTTAGCACACCTATCCACACTGATTGCCAACTCATTGACTCATTGTGTGACACGAATCTGTTGGTAACGACATACTTATTTTTATGTCAGAAGTCAGACACTACGGACCACATGATGGCAAGTGACTACCGTCACCGTGTACATTAGAAATACCAGGCCAATGTGTGCCTAGTACGGGTTATAATTTTTTATGTATTTTTGTTTTAGTTTAAGCAAATTGTTAAACATTTGAATTAAAAAAGCCAATATAGTCAGATGGTCCAAAAATGTAACCTTGCTGAGTTTTTGCCGGTTCTTCTCCCGTTTGTGCCCCGTTATAAAGCCTCTTATATTTTATAAAATATTATTTAGAAGTAGACCATCGATCGTAGCTACAAAGTCTTAAATCGTATGATCAGCATTAGGTTCGCACACTAATCAACTCATCAACAACATAAAGCCTACCTAAATACAATTTTCCAAAATACATTTTCCTGTACACTGTACATAGGAATACGATCGAACTAATAATTTGGAAATTCTTCGACGGAACAGTTTACAATTTGTTGCTGTTTCAGAACAAAGTGGGTACTATGTAAGGATTAACTTTGTTCTAAACTTTCCGTAAAGTGAACGACTCTACAATGAATCCAGCAGTCACTGTCCTCTGTCTCTGTCTTTAACAAAGCAATCACATGAGAACTCTGCTGTCTACTGACAAACTTACCTCTCGATATGGAGACTAAATGGACCACTAAAGTTGGATTTCTAATTAGCTGTAGTGATTTGACAGTCGTAATAAATACATCATTACTCACAAATAGTTTCTTAAAAGAATGAATGAGAATACGTGTAATTGCTGACACTAGATTGACTATTATTGATAAAACGTCATATAATTTTTTTATCAAACCATAAAACAGTAATCTTAACATTGCGGTAACTGCCAGTTTACTTCAGGTCATCATAACGTGATGCTAGTTAAGTGATGAATGAAAAATATGTTTGCTGCTCAAACCAAGCTCAAACAAGAGGATCCATAAACAAATTACATTTCTAAGCAAATTACGAGTTGCCGTTAGCTGCACCTTTGCCATTGATTTATGTGGAAACACTGATGAATCTAGGCAACACTGAAATACGGTTAGATGGAAAACATACGAGAGGTCAATGTGATCGTTTTTTTAAATAGAACTTGAGATGAATCTAAATTTTCTAAAGCGAAATTTTCATAGCTTGTACTATAGAAGACTATTCAGTTGATAGTCGTTGAGATTTTCTTTAGAAAAGAGTAATCACGAAATTCATAGATTTTTCAAAGATTTAATTTTAGATCTCAGAATACATATCACTAAGGCTGTGGTATATTATGACAGACCTCAAATGAGTGAATTAATCAACCGTATGGACCGTACTAAGACCATGTCGTTGAAATTGAAATGAAATGTTTATTCATCCAAATAGGCCTTCACGGGTACTTATGAATAATCAGACTCTAATGCACGGTGCGGAAGTTTGCTTTTGCTAAGAGGAACCGGCAATAAACGCGTTAAGGCATAGCGTAGCGGCTACGCCTGTAATTGTGGAATGTGTGTTTATAAATTTACATTTCGTCAGTGTGAAGCAGCGAGTAAACAAGGATGCAACTGAAACTAGATCTAGAATCTAGACGCAAAGCGACACTATTGCATCTTACTGTTGTATTACTTGCCATTTTCATTTTTAGGGTTCCGTACCGAAAGGGTAAAAACGGGACCCTATTACTAAGACTTCGCTGTCTGTCCGTCCGTCTGTCACCAGGCTGTATCTCAAGAACCGCGACACCTAGACAGTTGAAATTTTCACAAATTATGTATTTCTGTTGCCGCTATAACAACAAATACTAAAAACAAAATCTTGCTCGATATCAATAACGGCAACAGGTAGGCACTTGAAATATTCACAAAATGCTCAGTTGTATTTTTACTTTAATAATAAAATAAATAGTTATGGGGGGCTCCCATACAACAAACGTGATTTTTTTGCCGTTTTTACGGAACCCTTCGTGCGCGAGTCCGACTCGCACTTGGCCGGTTTTTATTTTCGTAATGGTATGACGAGCTGGTTGGCGTTGTTAAGATACACTCCCTCTTATTCCATAGGTCGTAAATTCGATTCATGTCTGTTGCATTTAAAAGTAATATATCAGTTATCTAGATTCCATAGATTGGGATCAGATACGTCTCCGAAAAATGTCCCAGGATCTTTTCAGCAAATTCAGTTGGACTTAGACAAGATTCCAATGGCCAGATAAATGTTATCTTTCCGTCAATCCCAAAATATGACAGTTTATATGAAGTTTATCCAGTGCTTGAAAAATCACCCTAGTAAGAAGAAGTAATAAGTTTAATAACACCAGTTCCATGCGCCTCTAGCAAATTCTTTATTAAAAAACTTGAGAGGTGTCAAGGGACACCCGGATGGAGCGAAGTTATATAAGTCGAGAGAGTATATATAAAAAAAACATTTATTAATTTCTATAAGAGAGAGAGAGAGAGAGAGAGAGAGAGAGACAGACAGAGAAACATGCGCACGCTGCACAGCTTACAATAGCTTACTACACACAACTGTCACTGACAGTGACAGTGACAGTGACAGTGACACTAAAAGTGTCGTGACAATTTTTCGTAAGATTTTTTTCCGTCTAGCCCCCTTTCACAACGCGCGATAAGGAACTTCGTACAAAACCCCTATTTTAGGGGCATCGATTAATTACATGAGCTCAAAATATATACCTAAGTACCTACCTATACTACTCTATGTATATAAACTGGGGGAGGGGGGGGGGGGGCATAATTAAATAAACTCTCATATGAGAAGGAGAAGGATCATTCATCATAAAAATCTACATAAAATTTGATATTAACATCAAAAGCTTATAAGAACCTCTTTCTAAAGCTCTGAGACCTTCGCACTTTCAATACGGCCCATATATTTTAGATTATAGATTCTCCATTTCATCGGATGTCAGCTTCTCGTGTAAGTCTGGGTCCCGGTGAGTTATTAGGTCGACAGTGTCGTTATCAACAAGCATAATTTTTAATTGAAGATTTGTGGTTTATTCATGGATTAATATAATTACACGTCAGTTTCAAATTAATTTTATTTATTTATTATCTTTAATGTAAAACTTAATTTATTTATTAAAACTAAAAACCTAAATAACTTAAAAATAAATAACAACTAAACTACAAATAAAAAACTGAATTTAAATTGCTGCCTGGGGAAATCGTGCCGAGGACGCTAGCGGCGTTACCTCGTTGAATAGCCAGACTGAGGCGTTGGCCGAGGTAACTACCAGCCCTCCGGTCACCAGTGGTGTCCACCAGCCTGGAGGAAAGGTCTTTATAGAATTTTTGGGCACAGGGTCCCCATGAGCCTATGGTCTCTACCCCAAACGGCACAAATATATAAAAAAAAGTTAAAAATTAAAGAGTCTTTATTTGGAAAATGACCTTTAAATCTGGATTCATGACAGTTGAAAGCTGTTGAACTGTAGTGCCACCAGTGTACAGTATATTTTCAACGTTTAACAAATAACTTATATCTTTATTATTGGTCTTTCATGTCTAATCAAATCTATCTGTCGGCGTTTATTGACTACCAAGAAACACAGCAAGTAATTTTTTTTTCTATAGAGGATCTTCCGTTCCTATTTTTTTTTTTTATATTCTCATTTTTTAATCATCGCAGTATTATACAGTAATTTTCTCGTTGAAAGTAAAACAATCTTTCATGTACAATGACTGGCTAACACCCTCAAATTGAAATCAGCAGTGGCGCTTGAGAGCCAGTTGCCTCCAAAGTATTGCTAATGTCTATAGGCGACGGTAATTACTTATCATCGGGTGACCCGACTGTCTACTTATTCCTCTGACATAAAAAAACACGGTGTGAAAATTACATGAATTCAAATCAAAACAGAATCCTGTTGTATAAAATGGAGAAGCGTATTTAAATCCTTATTACTGAATTACTATGATTGACGAGCATAAATTATTCACCAACTCTAATTTGGAATTAATTCCATTTCATTACAATCTATTAATCCAGTACCTACGAGTTAATTCAGTGCCTGGAAAATTATCACAATTATAACATCGATATATAATCCAAATAAATGAAATACAATCAAAGAATTTCATATAAATTACCTTAATTGTAATGAAATCTTGATATTTTTCCTAGAAGAGTTTCATGATACAAACCAATATAGAATTGAGGCAACTTATTTTAACTATTTTTCGCCTGTGTTTAACCAAAATAATGGTGTGGCCACACAAAGCCTTGAAGATAACTAATCTTTTATTGTAGCCGCTGAAATATCGCAAAGGTGCTCGATAGATAGGTACTTTTAGCGGTAACTACGTGGAGACTACCGCCAATGTTTGAAATCAAACCGTAACAAATCATTGATGAAAAATAACCTTTATTTCCAGATAAACAAAGTCACATTCGCCCCGCTAGTGGTATCAACCCTATTCATACTCCTGACGTCATTGCTGGCACATTGTGCGCGACGCCTGGTACAGAAGGCAGTCAAGGAGCCGACTATCAAGCTACTACTCGAAGAGGCTATTGCTGCTGCAGAGTTATGTGGATGCTGCTTCGAGTTGATTATTAGTAAGTGGATTTAACAAAAAATTATGCGTTCTCACGATCAGCGCTAGAAGTGCCTCTAGAAGGTTTTGAAAAGTAGGTATACATTTTTGCTAAGTTGTTAAATCTAAGGCATTGATGACTAAATTTTTTAAATGCCCTTTTGCAATAACGACTTATATTATATAGTTCTATAGAATGTATTTTTGTTGTTTGACTACTCATTCTTCCGTTAATCGTAGCTTCAGTTATTTATTATCTTTATTAGTAATTTATCTATTCTATATTGTTTTAAATGTTTATTTTTGGTAGTATTAATGTGGCGTCTAATTAATGTATTTTTCTTTTTCTCACACTCGAACTAAGTTATAATAAAGGTTTTTAGAGAATCTTACTGCGACTAAGGAGAGGGCTTATTTTGAGATATTTGCTTATGATCACTACTTCTAAAAATACAATAAAGTTGATTTCAAATAACATGATCTCGGTAACATATGAATTCATAATATAATCAATGTTAATTAATATTTCGATTATAAGGGAATATGTTAATAGAGCAAGGATTCATAAAACATTTCATGAAAGTACTATCACTTTGTTATCGAATGGAATTTCAAAAACTTATGTTTTTCAGTCTCATTGTAACCTACTACAGAAATTTTAAGGACTTTTGGGACAAGCGAGTCAATCTTCGCTAGGCTTGACGCTTTTAAATTGAAGTCTAGAATGTATCTAGATCATCAACATATACCATATAGTTTGGGAACTATCTGTATATATTTTTTTGTTAATAACACAGAACAAGAGGATTAATCTAATAATTAATTATCAACGGGTTTTTTTTTTATTTCTATAGCTAACTAAAAATCTTTTTCCGACTTGGATTCTTGGATAAATTTTGTCATTCGACTGACATACAATCAGACAAACTATACGTACGCATATTTTGTGCGACCTTATCAAAATCCTGAAGTCTTACTTAATTATTTTTTTGTGAACTTACTCGTAGTAAGAAAGTGAACCAACATTACTGGAAACTCCATTTTGATCCATTACTAAAAACCTACACATAAAAGCCTACTACATAAAAA
Organism: Ochropacha duplaris; assembly: GCA_951361185.1. Lineage (NCBI taxonomy): Eukaryota > Metazoa > Arthropoda > Insecta > Lepidoptera > Drepanidae > Ochropacha > Ochropacha duplaris. The sequence continues at coordinate 2,041,675 of OX592704.1, read as the reverse complement.
CCTATTTCAATGAACAACATTAAATGTTACAAACGCAACTTAACACTGAACATATAAAATAGTAACAGGAAACATATTTTTATTCACTCTCTATTTACCAGAATCCACGTTTCATCAAAGAAAATTTAAATGAGATTTTCCAGGAAAATGAATGAACGTTGTTTATGTTTTTTCAGTTGCTGACAATTTTGGTGTTGCCACGTATGCGATATTCCTATTCGCTCTAACCATCTGGTGGTCGTTGAACTGGGGTGATGCTACTGCCTGCCCCTATACGCACATAGAAGATGTCATTGAAGGTAATTAAAAATTATTAAAAGTTTCTTTTTTAGTGTTCCGTACCCAACGGGTAAAACGGGACCCTATTATTAAGACTTCGCTGTCTGTCCGTCCGTCTGTCTGTCACCAGGCTGTATCTAAAGAACCGCTATAGCTAGACAGTTTAAATTTTCACAGATGATGTATTTCTGTTACCGCTATAACAACAAATACTAAAAACAGAATAAAGGGGGCTCTCATACAAAAAAAAACATGATTTTTTTGCCATTTTTACGGAACTCTTCGTGCGCGTTTTTTTTACTTTGCATAAGCTTGTGTGTGACTGCTAATCATTGTAAGCACACTAAGCCTAGAAGGGATCTGGCTCTCAAGTGATACTGTCGGAACACACCGATAGATGCTTGGTGACAGACTTTCAAGTAGAGTCCTGGCTGGCAGTAGGTACCCGGTAACCCTAGTGCACATGTATCTTTTTTATAATTCCAAGGTTAGGAAACACTACACCCTAGAAGCTGATAGAACGTACTGTTAAATGTTCAGTGAAAATTTTTCAACATGAGATTGGTAGACAGCTTAGTGGGTCATACTTTTCACAAGCTCAGCAAAAGATATTTAAACCTTACTAAATTTTATTACAAACAGTTTGAAGTTATGCAATGGAATTTAAATTCCTATTTTCATTAGAGTTTGTGATCATGGTTCTAGGTTTAAATTGTCTAACTACATCATAGAAGTAAAAATAAATCTTGACCGCCCTTAATTCCAAAGAAAGTATACTGTGCTGATTCTGTTCTTTAACAACTAAACTTAACCTCACTTTTTGTAACAATGAAGTATAAGAAAACGATATTGAAATATTTTGTCGTGTCAAATTAGTTCGATTGCTTGTTTTCAACGTGAATATCTAGATATTTCACGTAATTTTTTCGCAAAATAACATTTTTTCTGTTGATAAAAAGATTAGCGCGACGACATTAGTTTGTAAACAGCCATTTAGCACTAGTCTCTTTTTGGGGAGGACTAAATGGTGGAGATCTGAGGAACCAGAGACACCCTTATGCGGACTATTCGGCGAGCGCTTACGGTTCTCAACCATAAGATGTTAGAATCTTGCAGCAAATATGCAGATCTCTCGGAAAACTTCGTTAGCGCTATGTAGCTCAGTGGTAAGTGACGTCGGATACCGCGGCGAAGGTCGTGGGTTCGAATCCTTACAATGAGCTTGAGCTTTCGGTGAAGGAAAACATCGTGAGGAAACCACAGCACGGTGGCAGGGTACTTTGTAGTACTCGACTGGCTGGCTACCACCCTCAAGTTGAAAATCTGTCGACAAGCACCTGTTGGTGTGTTCCGGCAATTGCACTTGAGAGCCAGTTCGCCTTTAAGGCATTGTAATAAGGTGTACAACACGTTGGCAATCCCCTGGTGTTGCCAATGTCTATAGGCGACGGTTGTCACTTACCATCAGATGACCCGCCTGCCTCGTTGTCACTTGTGACATAAAAAAAAAAATGTTGATTATTGGAGCGCCATCTATCAGGAGTCGTGCAAACTATATCTATTTGTAGATAGATGTCACTAGAATTGGGATACTTGACAGAAACAAAGCCTACATGTATAAAGATCCTCTTTCGAACTCCGCTTTGATTGAGCTCCCCAATCGATGCAGTAAGTATAATCGAAGTGTGCGTAGTAGCTGCATCGCGCACACTTCGAATTTTCTGAGTGACCATAATTATTATTAATAGCAGTCTTATCTCTTTCTAGGCAAAGGCGATATTCGTAAAGCTCTTTTGAAAATATGGGCAGAACTAGCAGGTGGTTTATTGGTCTTCAAGTATATACAGATGTACTGGGCCCTCGAGATATCTGAAACGCACAAGGATAAGGCTTTTGAGGACTGTAAAGCTGATTTACAGGTATGATTTGATGAGCATGGTGTATTGAGATAACTGCAAAAGAATTTAATACATTGTAGGTCAGTGACATTACCATATTGCTCTATTTTAGGGATAACTTTTTATCATCACACAATTAAATATAATAGATTAAACGGGATAATCTTATTGTAGCCGCATTGTGATAAACATAATTTTATTAGCTATAGACGAATCAATTCCAAAAATATTGAAATTTGTGGTTTATGAAATTATAAAGTAAATTTTATCTAACTTAGTAAACGTATGCTTTTTAGTAGCAGATTTAATAATGGAAATTTCATAACAGTTCGGCCATTTTTAAATCAATTAGTTACAGTAAATTTATCTAATTATCGATGGTCGTATTTGACCCTCCTCATTAATACTGAATGTAATTTATTGAGCTTAATAAAGTGGGTCCTTCGGAAGTGACGTCATGAAGCAATAAAAATGTAGGTACAATTTAAGTATACTTCAATGAAAGTTATTTAGTAGTTAATTAAAACCCTATAGGAACTAAAACTGAATACCGAAGAGCTAGATACATTTTAAACTGGTATAATTTTATACTTTACTAGCTGTCCCGGCAGACCTTGTTCTGCCCTATTTCTCTAAAACGCGTCTTTGTTTTGTTTCGATTGACGTCAAATGTTTGACAGCTGGGTGTTTGTATGGGAAAAAGAAAAGGGCTGTTTTTAGGGTTTTCCCGGCAATTATTCGAATTTTTCTCGCCGTAAAAACCATCCTTGGACTTCAACAAACATTTTAAAAAAAGAATTGGCCGAATTGGTCCAGGAGTTGTTGACTTATGCGCTTACCAACACATTTTGCGATTCATTTTTATATATTAGATTGTATCTTCTAGAATATTAGCTTTAGTGATCATAAGGTTTAATGATTTCTTTTTTATTTAATGTTTCCTAATTTGTTTGTTTTTGGGTGTGCTGCTAATTTACTCCTTACTACCACCTCCCAATATAGCTGTGATATTTTGTAATAGCAATAGGTTTATGGATAATGCTTTCATTAATAAAAGTATAATATCAACAACACAAAAATATATAATTTAAAATGTTACCTTTATACTGCGATTCTTGCTGATTCTTCTCAGTTGAAGGTTGATGTCCAAATTGTTCCGAACCAGTGGTAACTTCTGGAGCTCGATCTTCATTAGTGCCCTCTTACAGCCTAAATTAATAATTTTGACTTTGACACTTTTTTTTTTATATATTCGATAGGCTTGTGTTTGACCACAATCTCACCATGGTAAGTGATGATGTGGCCGAAGATGGTAAGCACACAAAGCCTAGATGGGAACTGGCTCTCAAGTGCAGCTGTCGGAACACACCGATAGGTGTTTGGCGACAGATTTTCAACTTGAGGGTGGTAGCCAGCCAGTCGGGTACTATAAAGTACCCTACCACCGTGCTATGGTTTCCTCACGATGTTTTCCTTCACCGAAAGCTCAAGCTCATTGTAGGATTCGAAGCCACGACCTTCGCCGCGGCATTCGACGTCACTTACCACTGAGCTATCATCGCCTTACTGAGCTATCATCGCCTTAAACTTACGCCTTACCATCAGATAGACTGTACACTGCTTTGAAATTTTTTGTCGTTCAATAGTACAGCTTTCCTTTCGTTGTTGCTATTACAAAATGATTGCTTGGTGTGAATTTTTGTGCACCCAATAAAAAATCTGTGAAACAATGATTTCCGATTTGAATGACGGTGCTATAGAATAATCGTCCTTTCCAGACAAGGCTTGCATTTCAATTCATACAAGCACTAGAGTTAGTTAGGGTACATAGTTTATGTCTTAAGTAGATTTGATATGTAAAATTTAAATGTAGTTAGTGTTAATAAGCCGTTCAGCTGAAATATGGAACTTATCAAAACCGATGCGGGAAAAACCGCCAGAACTTGTGATCCTTTTGAGATTACCATTACCGAATTTGACCAGCAAAATGACTTTAAGGTTCCTTATTTCCAATAAACTGACATTAATCTTGCAAAAGATAATCCTTCTTAAATTGTGATCTAAAGCAATAAATCAATGCACCGAAGATTTTACATTTTCATCTCAGATTTAGAAATATTTATTTTTGAATTATAACTATATTAGAATTCTCTATTCTTTTCCAGGTTCCAGTAATATACGGAGCTGTGGTTGAAGGTATAGCGACATGTCTCTGTCGCTTGGCATCCAAGTCTCTAGGTGACCTATCTCCTCGCTTTTCGACTGCTATCGACTCCTTCATTGGAACCTCCTTGGTTGTTGCTGGTGAGTTTTGCTATAGAGTTTGAAGTTTATGTACATTTTCTCATAGTTTTAACACAACACACATTTGCCACTAATTTGTGAAGTCGCATTTCTTTGTGATCGCATACAGATAATTGTGGTTTAGCCTAATAACTAAATTTATAGTTAAAAATATAATTTCCTTGCATTTATTGCTAACTTTTCTAGATGAAAAATGGGTTAGCCATGCAATTATCTTCTTTCAATTTACATATATTTTTGTCACGAGTTTTAGCTTTCACTCCCACTCACTAAATGATCACTTCACTGGCAACTCACTAGATTCTCACAGTGAATTCACTGTTACAGGGGTACTCGCTAGGCACACGGTATTTGTCTACCGCTATCAGGACAATAGTGCCGATGCGGACCTAAGTGTGTCCATCTTTTGCAAAGTACATGTAGGAAAAGGTACATTATCATTTATTTGTTCATATTTGCGAGAAAACTTTAGGGCTTTTATTGTTTTGTGTTTAACCTCAAGCTCACCATGTGTGTAGTGTTGAAATATTAAATATCTCTCTCCTACAGATGTGCGTGACATATTTCTTGTAGTTTTCTCAATTTGCGTAAGACTAAGTATTATTTTATTAATAAGTTTTGAAAAATGTTCAGCTTCTTTCAAAGTTTTTGTTTTGAGAACATCAATTATGATGTCACTCTTAAAATTTCAACTTTTGAAAGTTTTTCTAAAAATCATTTTTAGAGTGCAATTTTTTTGATTAAAGATAGAGCTTCATAAGTTTTCTTGCACGTTCGAACGAATAATAACGTACGTAATAAGTGTCTAATATAAATCATTCGCTTCTTATAACTGTCATCGTGCACGATTCATTCAAAATCTACTACATTATTGCACCGTACAAAATTATATTTCCATTCATGTTTCACAATTAATTTTAATCTAGACTTCATTATTAGTAATTAATCATCGCTTCATCTCCTCTGTAGTTATATAGCGTTTATAATTAGAGACATATTTTGATCAAATTATTAAATTTCAGTTAGTATCTTTGAGTTAAATTATTTTTTGCTACCATCTTATAGTTTTATATTCAAAAAAATTCTAAACTTTTGTTAAAATAACGAGTATGTAATTTAGTGTTGCCATGTGAATATAATATTGTACTATTTAGATATTGTTACGTGACAATTTCCCTATAGCCAGTGTCGTAGCGGTGTGCTCTCTATATTTTTTTCTTTTTAGCATTTGATTACTCCGGCGGTTACTTCAACCCAGTTTTAGCAACATCTCTCAAAGCTGGTTGTGAAGGGCACACGCTCCTCGAACACGCAATCGTTTACTGGATAGGCGCGTGCGCAGGTTCCATCCTCTCAGTTTACTTGTACAAGCTACCAGTTATTCAGAAGTACGTCAGAGGCACAACTGTCGTGAATGGCGATAGTATTTGGGATGAAAAAGAGGATTAGATTTAAAAAAAATATATATATTTAATTTTTATAATTAGTTGTATCATTTGATAGCACTCTTAAATATAGTGGCGTTGAAAAAAAGGTACAATATGTCAATGTTATTTTTAATCGTTATTACTGAACAAACAAATATTTTATCTATGTGTGTAGTCAATATTCGAATCATTGTTACTCTTTCGTGTTGATCTTTCGTTATTTTTAACCGACTTCAAAAAAAAGGAGGAGGTTCTCAATTCGTCTGTATGTTTTTTTTTTTTTTTTTTTTTTTGTATGTTTGTTACTCGATTTCTCAGCCAATTATGAATAGATTTTGATGATTCTTTTTTTGTTTGGTAGATCCTACTTCAGAGGTGGTCCCATTTAAATTTTGTCGAAATTGATTAAGCACTTTTTGAGAAAATCAACAAAAACGAAAAAAAATCTATCTCGTTTGATAAACCTTAGTGAATCAAACTGAGTCGTTGAGCGTGACTTTTTGGATTTGGATGAAATTTCGTGTGTATACTTCAATGGGTTCTTCGATGGTTTTAAAATATAATTGGACCCGGTAGGTGGCGCTGGAATCGAGTTCCAAGATTTGTTTTAATTTCAGGGCAGGACGACGTCTGCCGGGCCCGCTAGTTATATATTATATTTTACCGGCCAGACCCGATTTCAGGACAAACTAGTTTTGCCTAGGATAACATATAATAAGGAATAAACTTTAAAAATTAAAAAATGAAATTATTTTTAAAAATAAAAAACAAAAACCGACTTCAAAACTGTAACCTATACCTATGTACAAACATAAACTAAAAAGTAAAGAATAATATTTTAATTTCAAAGCAAGAGCCTTAAAGGACAATCAACAAAATTATTGATATTTATATATCTATTTAATATTTATAAACAGTTCTTTTTGGAGTCGGTGCCAGCCAAGAAGGACAGTTTAATTCTGCCTTTGTAACAAACTTTCGAAAAGTAGGGGAGCGACGGCGCAGACCTAAGGAACATTACCGTAAGGAGAGGTGTCGTAAGACGTTTTCTCGTATGAACACTTCGTGTCCAGTTCAAAACTGTCCTTCTTCTTGACTGGCACCGACTCCAAAAAGAACTGTTTATAAATATTAAATAGATATATAAATATCAATAATTTTGTTGATTGTCCTTTAAGGCTCTTGCTTTGAAATTAAAATATTATTCTTTACTTTTTAGTTTATGTTTGTACATAGGTATAGGTTACAGTTTTGAAGTCGGTTTTTGTTTTTTATTTTTAAAAATAATGCTTTTACTTTTCAAATATTAGTAGGATATTATTTTTAAATATTCAATTGATTTAAAATCCCAGATTGTGCGTTTTTATGATTGTTTATCATACGGTACAACATTTTGTTTATGTTTTGCTTATAGCAATCGCAGTCTGCTTTTATACCACGTGTTATTTTATTATTATTTTATATACAAATTAGGTTTTATGAAGTGATATCTGCAATCTAGTCAATTATCTTTCTGTTATTCCTTTTACATTTAATTGTTTCTGTATATTTTTCAATATTAACGTAAGTGTTAACCTGTACAAAGTCTTTCTAAAGGCAAAATAATATTTATATGTAACATTGTAATTATGTAAAATATAATAAGTGCTACGTACTCCTGTTGTAAATAAAATACTTGTTTTATTTATCGAAGTTGTTTGGACTCCTTATTATACTGTAAGTATCCATACTATATTATAATATAAAAAAATATTATCCATTCATATTATATTATAAATACGAAAGTGTGTCTGTCTGTCTGTTACCTTTTCAGGCCTAAACCGAAGAACCGATTTTTATGAGTTTTGGTATAGGTAGAGATAGTAGACGGGACCTTAACCTGTCAGGGTCTTTCTTGGGAAATTAGGGGTTTCAAAGTCCGCACCACATGGTTCTCGATTGGGATAATCGGTACAATAACATATACTTGAAAATTGCGCGCGAATTTAGAAATTTTGAAAACTGCGCGCGAGTTGATGAGTTGTTTGACAGGTTAATGTCGCGAGTCAACAGATTAAAGAAGGAAATAGGACTGTTTATCCTGGTAAAAGATAAGATCTCTCTGTGAAACGCTGGGAAAGCTTGTCACGTTAGAAGATTATTCCGGAAATAGATAAAATATTTTTTTGATAAAACATAAAATTTTTAAAGAATATCATAATAAGCAAAAGTCATAAAAAAACATTAAGCCGTTTAAGCGTGAAATGGGAACAGACTTACAGATATATACTTTCGCATTTGTAATATAAGTAAGGAGCAAAATGCCCAAGTTTTAACATCACTGAAATTTTATGAATGTCTATTATTAACATGAATTCTGACACCTACTCTCTAATCACAGCAAGGATTTATGGATGGGATTATTACCCGTGGGATGTCACACGACTGCTCCGGAGGGGAATTGCGGCCAATGTGACTTTGAAATACGTGCCACTGGATATTCTCAGATTTTTAATCGCCATTCGAAATTTTAAAAAGTATTTCGTTTTTCGAATTGTCGTTGGACTTTGAAACTATCGAGATGCATAATATCATATAGATATAAGATCAAGAAAATATAGTCACGAAAGTAATATTTAATTACAATTTAGTTTGACTGCAAAGTGATGATATGCCCTAAGTTGGTAAACATACAATGCCTAGAAGGCTTTAAAAGAGTCACAGCAATCGAAACGTCGTCCACTGCGCTCGACAACTTAACACACAGTTATTATTGCCTGGAAAAATATAATTTGGAAAAGCATATAAACTAAATACTCAATAAATGTTAATTTAAAAAAATACATTTTTCTTTTTTTATGTCACTAGTGACAACGAGGCAGGCGGGTCACCTGATGGTAAGTGACTACCGTCGCCTATAGACATTAGCAATACCAGGGACTGCCAACGTGTTGTACACCTTATTACAATGCCTTAAGGGAAGGGCAACTGGCTCTCAAGTGCAACTGCCGGAACACACCAACAGGTGCTTGGCGACAGATTTTCAACTTGAGGGTGGTAGCCAGCCAGTCGAGTACCACATAGTACCCTACCACCGTGCTATGGTTTCCTCACGATGTTTTCCTTCACCGAAAGCTCAAGCTCATTGTAGGATTCGAACCCACGACCTTCGCCGCGGTATCCGACGTCACTTACCACTGAGCTATCATCGCCTTAAATTTTTTTATACTGTGCATGCCTTGGCATACTTTTTTTTCATACTACTGAAGTAATTAACCATTTCAAAATGATTGGTAAAGTCAAAGCGCAGAAAGAATTAAAGTCAAAAAATTCAAAGCAACATCAGGTAATAACCTTAATATTTTAAATTAAGTCAGCTCTTAGCAAAAGCTGAATTGAATAAAAATGTAAGTCGACGAATTCCATTGGGATTAATCGCCCAGTCTAATGAACGTTTCATTTCGTTCGGGTTCCCTAAGATCCTACATTTAATTAAAATAATACCGCTTACAGTTATGCCGAGCTATTGGATGTTTTATGTTTTCCATTCATTAGCGTTTCCTCATTTTCCATTTGAATGAGTTCCTCTTCATTTTGCTTCAGACCTCGAAAAATAAATTGATTGTTTTGATAGATAATATTTGAGTCCAAATAAAATTTAGCTTTTTACCATGAGCAAATGATTTCTGAGTGTATTTACTGTAAAGCTGAACCTACAGAAAGGCTTTTTTGTTTTCACTTATTCACTGTCTATGGACTGTCATTTAGTAATCTCACGACGACTGCCATTGTGTTGCTGATCTTTAATAATCCCTCGAGAGCAACTCGAGAGGTGCTTGGTGACAGATTTTCAACAGCCAGTTGAATACTACAAAGTACCACCTCGCTATTGTTTTCTTACCATATTTTCCCTCACAAGCTCAGGTTAATTGTAGGGTTCTAACCCAAAATCTTCATCAGGTGTATCGATGTCATTAATATTGCTTCAAAATATTGTTCTGGATCTGTTTTTGGTACAAACTGTATAACATTCCTAAGTTCTACTGAGTAATCTAACTTCTGGAATGTGGTAAACTTTGTTAACGATGTATAAGAAATGTTTCTATCTAATTAGTTAGATCATAACGTTTTATGGAAACCGTTAATGGCTGAATAATTGCAGGAAAATGTAAAATCAGTGTAAGTATAATGTTTTGATGAAACAGTTACAGGATATGATAGCAAGTTTTCACAGACAGCGGTAAAAGCATTTTCCTGTTAACAAATTATGTTTCGAATACTTTGGAACGTAGTAATGAGAAAGTATTTTATAAGGTACTAAAGAAGGAATATATTACATAATAACTCATTCGGAATTGAGAGAAGCAGTGTCTAAAATGTCCCAGTTATTATATTTTTGTTTTGTTACTTATTTTACTTTAAGCACAGGATTTAAGAATATAAATGATTTGGATATACTTAAAAAAACATTTGAATCAAGTGAGTATTCTTCAATCATCGAATGTGTATTGAAAATCATTGAAAACGATTTAAATTTTAGACCGACAGTCGTTATAGTGAATGAGAAAACTGAAAATGAAAACGATTTTCCTAATATAGTGATTGATAGACTTACAATAAATAACATACCTCAAGTTATAGTTGAAGATATTAATGGCATCAGTGATATTTTTTTTCATATGGATTTAATTGTTATTAAATATTTTTATGACTGTGAACGAATAAAAGATTTCAATGTGAAGATTGTTGCTAAAGAACATAAATATTTAATCATAGTAAACAACCATATAAAAAATTACTGCGTTGAGAAAGTTTATGAACTTGGAAATAAATTAGGAGAATATGACGTTACCTTCATGATGGAAGAAACATCTAAAACCTATTTATTTACAACGGTTGTTCCATTTATTGATGGCACTACCTGTCAAGAAATGGTATCAGAACCGACACCAATCAATACATGTAGAAATGGTTTAGTTACGAAGACTTCAGTGTTTCCATTAAAAAATAAACCAATAAACTTAAGCAAGTGTCCTTTCAACGTTGGCATGGGTCCACTTTATCCTTATAGTATCATAAGGAATAAAGAAAAACTGAAGAACTATGATCGATTGGAAAGTGTTACAGGATCAGATTTAGAGATAATTAAAATTATAAACAACTATTTCAATGGTAGTTTGAAATTGTTTTACATTTACAAGAAAGAAGAGAGTCCTTTAGGAGAGCTAGATTTTTTGCAGTTTGTTCTGAATGGAAGCTTGGATGCCTGTGCGGGAGGCTTTTATAGGATTTATGGTGATATAGTTGCTTACTCTGGAGTATATTCGAAACAAAACGCAATTTGGATGTATTACGTTGAAAGAGAAAAAAGATCATGGCAGAATTTATATGATAAAGTGGATGGATTTTATATTTTTCTTATATTCTACATTTGGCATTCTATAATCTGGTTACTTATAACTAAATTTGATAAATATGCTATTTCTATAAGTGACACGTTACTGTACAGTTGGGGAGCTTTGGTTGGGGCTACATCTTTACAAGAAGCCAGATCTTTAAAACAGAGAATTATGAATTTAACGTATTTGGTAATGTGTATTCATCTTACGACTTATACAAGTATTCAACTATATTCCTTTCTGACAATTAGCGAGCCTCCAGAAACGTTTCAAACTAACCATGATATAATGACATCTGGAAGACCACTGTTCTTAAACGCTCCAACAAAATTTTTCATTCAAGATGACAGATACGTGAAATATGCTAGTACATCTGAAGATTGCATGTCCCTTCTAGATTGCTCAGAAATGGCTTTAGCAAATAAAGGTGTGACTGTTCTTCTTGATGCACATTTGACACAATTTCAAGCACTAACAGCTGTCAATGATGAAGCAAGAATGTTAAAAACCTTTGAGTCCATCCTTTTTGTGTACCATGAAATGATAATAAGGAAAGATAGTCCATTAGTGCGTCGTTTTGGGAAAGTACTACAAAGGCTTTTTGAATCTGGAATAACTGAAAAATTGTACATTGAAGCTATAGGTTTGTCTATAGTAGGTAAAGCGACTATAGCAAATAAGAATATTATTAGCAATAGCTATAACTGTCAAATGGGGTGCGAAATATCGTTGTCAGAGTTTGCTGGTGGGTTTTATGTGTGGATAATCGGATGTTGTTTGTCCTGCTGTGTTTTTGTATTAGAACTGGTTGTAAAAAGGGACAAAACTGTTAAAATATAAGTTATTACTCTCATCTGCAAGTAGAATTGAATATCATTATGAAAACTTCCCCTTCCCTATTCAATAAACGATCAAAATGAAATTGAAGTGGGTTTAAGTGAGACAAACTATAAAAATAGAGAAATCCAATTGATTTCATATTGGACATGACCTCGGCTAGCCTGTAATGGCTTTAACGTGTGGTTTTTCATGTACCGTGATTTATTTCCCACATAAATTCGTTCAGAAAATATCAGTGATATTTTTTATGATATAGGGACCTCTCGTTGCAAATGTATTATTTTTTGAAAAATTCAAAATTCTTCTGACCATTGAAATTCGCATTTAATTAGTATATAGAATTGAATTGTTAGCTCTCGTGTATATTGTTAATCTCGTATGTATATTGAATATCTACACTACAGTTCTAATAAAATTACTTTTATTTGTTCAAGCCAAGAATGTAATATTTCAATATATTAAAATATCTGATAAGCCAACATTCGACAGAAAATAAATCAGATTTGTTTGAATTTCAAATAATGTATTTGATTTTCACCAGTTTATTGTTCGTGTTATTTTGTGAGTTGACACTGAATACCTATGTATCCTATAGTATTATTTTTTTATAAATAGTTGTATCTGGGCATTTAATGAGGAGGAATGAAAGGCATGTAACAAAAAGAGTATTGAGCATGAGTGTGGATGGATATAGAGGTAGAGAAGCCGAAGAAGGTATGGATGGACTGCGCGAAGAATAATATGCATATGAAAGGTGTGAGTACTGAGACAACTAGTGATAGAGCGGAGTGGAACAGGAAAACATGTTGTGCCGACCCCACCTAACGTGGGATAAGGAAAAGAAGAAGAAGTTGTATCTGATAGAGTAAAATATTTCAAACTAATATTTACTATTTACAGCTAGTATATACGAATCAAAATGCGCTCAGCCAATAGACATAGTAACAGAAAAGACAAGAGAATCAAAACTGAAACATTATGGACCAGCAATCGTTCCAATGATACCTCACGTAGAACCGCTCATATCTCGACGACATAACCAAAGTCTTTTTAACGACAGCTTATATGTAAACGCAGATGCAGATCCAACAGAGTTTAAAATATTGTCCAATAAATCTGTGTATAGTTAAAATCAACTATATATATAATTAAAGTTCAGTATTGAAAGATCAGTAAAAGTAGTTTGTATTCATGAGTAGATATTTGTAATTCTGAAATATTTAGGTGGTAGTTATAAAATAAAATTGTATTTTGAAGATATGACAACATTATTTTTAGTACAAAATACAAAACTAGAAAGTAGTTTGTTTAGAATCAGTATAGATAGTGCCATCCACGAAAACGCTCCCCAATATTTTTCCTAATCCCTTACACTGCAAGTGTGCATCCTTTCGCTGGCGTTGGTCATTATAAAGAATAGAAAGTAATCGTAGACAAATACTTAGAGGGTGATGAATTATAAAAGGTTTATCGCGAGATAGTTCTCCGTCTCTTTTAGTCGTAATGTTAGAAAATAATGGATATATTTAAAACAAGACATACTTTAAAGCTGAAAGTGTAGGACTAAAGATGACATATCCATTTCCAAGCAAAAACATAAATTTATCACTCAATTAACCCCTCAGGGCGCAGATGGGTTGGTTGTCCCAAAACTAACTACAAAAGCAATAGAACCCCAGGAATTTAAATTCAAGTCATTAACTATTCTATGTGTTTGGTATAGCTATAAACTAAGCTAGCAACCCGGTGAGGCACTGAGCCGAGGTTCCTGTCCCACCTGGGACACCTTCAGCAGCCGAACGTCTAAATTTTTAATCTTTATCCGGTTAAGAGTGCCCTTATCGCTCTCCAAATTGTCCGCGTAAGGATGTCGTGGCCCGTCAGGCAACACCAAGTCCTTTAAGAAAAATAGCAAACTAATTAATCTAGCTTCATTTGACTTACTAAAACAGCTAATAGCATTACTATTAGCTCAGCTTATTCAATAAGAAAAGTCTGAACATAATCTCAAAGCACTCTTAACAACATTTTAATTAAAAAATATCGAAGGATTTTCTTTACGATGTCGAGCGGTGACGAATTAAAACTATTTTAGTTGAAAGGAATGAATGCAGTTAGTGAAGCGTAAACTTCTATCAAAACTTACAGAAAAGACCTCTTTGATGGCACAGGACTGGAGAGCCGTTATTGAGAGGGAATTCGCTTTCAAGTTTTATTAAAGTCACTACTTAATGGGTATTCCATTTTTTTTATAGTTGAATCAAATTGAAGATTGTCAAGAGTATATATGATCTGGTCTGACTGGTCATAGTTACCAGCGTCAAAGTTAGCAGCCAATATAATCAGACGTCGACAGTTACTTGCTAGGGTATTAGTATAGGTTTCTTCAAGGTTGACAACATATCGGCGATCTCTTAATCGTGCCAGAAACCATGGCCTCTGACCGCATAAAGGATGACGACGATGCCTAAGATGGAACATGCTTTTTCAAGCTTATCTTAAGTAAAAAGAGAAAACTATTATTATTTCTGGGTCATCTCAATTCATAGCTACTTCATAGCCTTCATACGTGCACCTCTAAGGGCTCTGAATTTACCTTGAAAGTCCATAGATTGATAGATTGTAGAAGTCATCGACTTAAGTACATACTCGTATATATCGATGGTAGGAGTCCAGAAACACGGACTCCCAAACATGCAAAATACAGGATCAACGGTTGATTTTAATTAAATTCATTGTTTGATCTGTACAGCTGTCGATACAATACTTTTGTTGATTGTAAAACTGGAAACCAACATGTAGGTACCACATGTAAAATCTGACGATTTAAACTTTTGAAAATTTTGTTTATTACCGTATATTTACGTGAGGGTAATATTTAAGGCCTGATTTTTTAATGTTATTGAGATTTAAATACTTATCCAGGTAAAAAATTACAAGTATATTACGCCATGGGCGTTAATCGTTTGACGCATTTTCATTTGACCTTACAGCATTTAGGTAATGTACCTATTCAGAAGGCGTGTGGGTTGTCGCTTTGATTTAAGTTTGTATGGATTCTCTATTTGCTTTGTGGATGAAAATATCGCAAGGCCACGCAAGTTATAAGCTATACAGGGTTTTTAGAGGTACCTATGAACAACAAATTATAATATACTGAATCGCGGTGTAAGGATTGTAGGGCTTTTTTTAAAAAATCGATTTATGTTTGATTGCATTATGTCCTTTTAACCTGTTGGATATACTGAGGGACAGCTGTCCCACTTAAACAATAACATAACAATTGAATTTAGTACCTATATAGGGAGTTGAGTTATTTTTAAGACACCATTTTTATGAGAGATTTGAATTTTATAATTGATTAAAATATTTTTAACATTTTAGTAAAATTTACAAGCACCCAAAAATTTTGTCCGTTGCTAGTAATACACTTATAAATGATCAGTCGTTAACAGATTTTTGGCATCCCAAATGAATACTACCTCGTATTTCCCATCCCAAAAGTATATTTGAAATATCGATTCTGGCACTAAAGCGAGCACGAACAATATTGAATCGAACCTCGACTCGTTCGAATACTCAATGACATGTAGAATACAAAATGGACCCTTTACGTGAGGACAGCACAAAACCGCATTTGGTAATGGCTCGTTTGATTTAGAATTGATATTCAATTTAGGTTCTGGCGAGTCTGGACATGTTTGAATTTGGAATCGATCAGGTTTCCAATTTGATATTGTAATGAGAATTGGTTACTTTGCTAAATTGAATGTCACTTCTGTGGCCGATAGTCTTTTGTAGCTTGATAATGAAATATTCTATTGCTTATTCATATTAGTAAGTCAAGTCTGTGGTCATGTTCCATTTTCAAATAAAGATATTGTCACTCCGATATAAAATGGCGGAGTAAGCTTCTTGTTTTGAAATAATATTTTCTTGCGCTCATAAATAAACGAAAAATTTGTCCAACAGTCCATAAACTATTCTATCGCACAATTACACAATATTGTTTACATACAAACTAAACAACAATTTATAGTTCATATCCTTAACCGGCTGGCTTAATACTCAAAGCCATAACGCTGTCAACTCATGAAAGTTATTTTTTTTCATAATTTTTTGTCATGACCATAGATACAAAGTCTTTCAGTCACATACATTTTTTCAGTTTTAATTTCTTCTTTTATGTTATAGTCACATTCTCACATTCACTGTAATGTCTGAAAGTTATTTGATGTCGCATTGTTACCGTGCAAAATTGAACAATTTGTCGTCATATTTTATTTGAATATGTAATATGAAAAAAAAATATGTAAAAAAATATAGGCAGGTCTATGCTTTGAGAATTTAAGTACAGTTGTCCTTCGCACAATACATAGTGACTTTCTTGTATGGCCTACATTTCTCGGTGAAGAGGTAAAAGATAAAGAGCCCGAGGATGATGAAGGAAAGTGGTTGTCAAGAGCAGCTACCCGAACACACCTACAGATTAACAGGACCTTCGACCTTCAATACGACAATCGACTTTACTACCAATGAGCTGCTGCCAAAACCTTTTAAATTTAATCTTAATTACTCTAGAGTCAAGGGTCCGTTAACTTTATTCTATAAAATGCAGATAGAAGATTATATTTCATAGGAAATAGAGGTAAATTACAGAGGAAATGTTCAAGGTATTTTTATTCAATGCTCAAGAACAAAACGCGCGGAGAATGCGTTGGCAATTACTCCCTGCAGAACTCTAGGGTGCTGGGTGTTCATTTCTAAAGAATTTAACGTTATTGCTACGCTATAATATCTATTTGTTGTTTGTCTGTTCGTTCACCTTAGTTTGTTTTTCTAGTGTCTGAATGAATCTGAATTAGAAGTAAGGTTTGGGTTTTATGAAGTCTACATAATTAAGCAAGGTATTTCTAATGTTTTTGCTTTTATGTTTTTGTCAGGCGCATTTACAATACTACTACGATGCATTTCAGCAACCTGAACTTAGTACGGTAAGATTGGTCAAATACACTGTTACGTGGGTTTGCTTAATAATTTTTATGGTGTACGGTAAAACTCGAAAGAGTTTATGATACACCATTATAATCATATTGTAAACTACTTACTTAATAACGAATAAATAAATAAAAAAAATTAAAAAAAAAAAGTAACTAATCAATCTTGTATTTTATAATAATTTATTTATTTATTAGACACATTGTCTATGATGCGCAAATTTCGGGCCGGTTGTTTGATTAACACACTACCTATCACGCGGCAGGTCGTGGGTTCGATTCCCATCTAGGACAGACATTAATGTGCATGAACATGTCTGTTTGTCCTGAGTCTAGCTGGGTGTATCAGGTGTGTATCAGGTGTGTATCAGTCATCTGGTTTCCATATTACAAGCACTGCTTAGTTTGCGATCAGATAGCCGTGCGTGAAAAATTTCCTAGGATATTTATTTATTTTAGGAGGTACTTACCTATGTTTCCACATATCGGAAAAGTTTTGTACATAATCACGAAACTGCCTTTCCCGCGATCACTTTGACAGGTAACTGACGTAATGTTAGATGCCATTTCAAGACGGGGCGGCGTAACATTTTTCGTGTAGCCAAATGATTTTTCATGTTAGAGATTTTGCTGCTTTATAAAATACTAGCTGTTCCGCGCGGTTTCACCCGCATTCCCGAGGGATCTTAACTTTACCCGGGATATAAAGTAGCCTATGTGCTATTCCAAACTACAATCTATCTCCATGCCAAATTTCAACTAGATCCATTCAGCCGTTCTGGCGTAAATGAGTAACAAACTTACATCCATCCCAACTTTCACGAGAAGAATTATTAGTAAATTTGTATTTCAGGCAAAGTTGAACCTGGTGGGTTTATGCAGTTTTACGGTAGCTACGCTACCAACACTTTTGAACCCCGCGGGGAAACTAACAATCGAATGAAAGAACATATTCCTTACAATTTGATGCCACATCACTTGCACTTGCATTCGCCTCATGCACTTGTTCCGACAGGTCTCGTCGTGTTCCGACATGAATGGTAGGTTCGCTTTGCTACTTTTCTATTAGACCCTTTTTAATGACGTATGCAGTGCAGATGTAGGTTTTAGGGCTCCGCAGTGTAGGTACTCAGAGGAACCCCAATGTAGGCCACAGTTACGGTATTTATTTATTAGGTGTACATAGGTATTTCTTGAGTCTAAAGACCTAAAATATTTTTTAAAAAAACTGTGAAGAGGGTGCTTAGAGAGAGCCTTTAGCCAGACACCTACTTAACTAAAATGTATGGAACTGCTGATTTAGTTTCAGAGATGTTTCAGTTTTTTTTTTGTATTTATGAGTAGGCAAAGACTTTAATGTATCTATATTTAAATTTCTTTGTGAGTAGGTAATTAAAACTAACTAAGTGGATACAAGACCATTTTATCTATTTTTATACTAATATTATGTAAAATTGTTATTTTATAATTTAATATAAGTATAGGACTAAATGATGTTTTAAGTCATGCCGTCGGTTAACCTCTGTGGTTTTTGTGTATGACTTTTCACCTATGTACAACACTTTTTTTATGAAAAAAAAAATTATATATCTGTGTGTAATTTGTGATGTCAATGAAACAGTCTTTGTTGATGTGTGTGTTGTCCAGAATAAATGTTTTTCTTTCTTTTTTTCTTCTATTTAACTAGTATGCTGTTTCTACTCCCATCATCACATCAAAATTGTACTTTTGAGTAATTATTAATGTGTACAAACGTGAGCGAGTCTGACTATTACTTGGCCGGAATCTTTTATTCCTCATTTTTACACTTGCAAACTGTCATGTGGTTTGATTTATCACGCAGTGTGTGTAATTAAAATCTGAATGAAGAGTTTCTGAATGGTTGTCATACAGCGATGATACCAGATGATATTCATTAGGAAGATGTCATTTTCAGGGTAATGATCTAATAAAATCTCACCATGGCAAATGACGATATGGCTGAAGATTATAAAATATTTTATTTCTACACTTGCATGAGTGGCAAAGTGTCAAATATTAAATTTAAGTATTTTCGAAAATAAATGTGATTTTTAAAAGAAAGATTCACTGTAGAAAACAAAGCCTTGTTGAGTTTTAGTTTAAGTGTATTCTGAACCGGTGGTAGAGACTCATATGCCTTATCAGGGCCTACACTGAATTAATGATTTTGAGTTGATGATTTGCCTAGAAGGAAGCTTTTAAGTGCCGGACCACAAATAGGTAGGTAGTTGTAGGTAATAATAATAGTTCAAATTGAGGGTGGTAGACAGCCAGTTGATGATCGCTCAGGGGTAGTGATGTCAGATACCGCAGCGAAGGTCGTGGGTTCAAATCCTACAATGAGCATGAGCTTTCAGTGAAGGAATACATCGTGCAACACGGTACTTTGTAGTACTCGACTGGCTGGCTACCCTCAAGTTGAAAATCTGTAGCCAACTACCTGTTGGAGTGCTCCAGCAGTTGCACTTGAAAGCCGGCCTTTAAGGTATTGTAAAAAAGTCGATAATACTTTGACAATTCCCCTGGTACTCTGGTATTGCTAATGTCCATAGGCGACGGTAGAGGTATTGTAAGTGACTATCACGTGACCCACCTGCTTGCTCGTCAGATTTATGGTTTATAAAAGCACTATATAGAACTCAATCAATATACCAAATTAATGAAGTTAATGATGAAACGGAGGAAATTAAGAGATGCTTCACTTTTCTACCTTCAACCGGCTTAGCGTTAATTAAAAAGCATTTGAAATTGTATGCAAAACAAATTTTAATGAGTGGGGGTTTTAGTTGAAGGCCCCTTAACTTTTTCTTTTGTTCTTGACATGGAAAATTAAAAGTCCCAATTCACTTGCTGGCTTGATGAGACTTAATTACTGCAAATTCCTACTTGCCGTAGCACCTACTTACTGTAATAGACATAGAAAATCTGATTGATATTCAGCGGAGGATATTTGCAATTTCAATTTTATTTACAAAGTGAGTTGGTTCTAAATTCTTATACGTAGTACTTACACTTACATAGACATAAAAATATCATAACTGAATGTATACTTTATTTATTCATAAGTTCCGTGTGGTGCCGGACCAGCATGTCACCACCCTATCTCTCTCCGTGGGTGTCGTATGAGGCGACTAAGGAAATTTAGACCATGGAATGGGCAGCAGCGTTTCCTGTGACCTGACCAACATTACTGGACTCGCCAACACTCCTAGTAAGCATGGCGAGTATTGACAAATCCCCTCCATAGATAATACACATAAGAAACGCCGCCCAGTACATGGCAGCCCCACTATTCCTGGTAGCAGCCATGGTACTGGAGGAGCAGGGGGTGCAAAGAATCCCCGGCAATGATTCGGCTACCAACACCGACGGCAACTGGCCTATCTTAGAATCTTTTGCAACCGAACGGTGGTAGGGTACTTTGTAGTACCCGACTGGCTGGCTACCACCCTCAAGTTGAAAACCTGTCCCCAAGCACCTATCGGTGTGTTCCGACAGCTGCACTTGAGAGCCAGTTCCCATCTAGGCTTTGTGTGCTTACCACCTTCAGCCACATCATCACTTACCATGGTGAGATTGTGGTCAAACACAAGCTTATCCAGAATAAAAAAAAACAAAAAAAAACCTAGTCGTGTAATATTTTTTTTATTTTGAAACTGTTTTTAAATATTTGGATCTACTAAAGAAGTTCCAAGTGGAAAGTAGTTCGACGCGTCAACTTACATCCATGTGACATTGGCATTATAACATCCTTTCTCAATCTTGCTTTATTGAGTTTAGGGTTCCGTAACCACCACAAAGAAGAAAGATCACATAAAAAACAACGAAAAAACATCTGTGACTGGTAAATTCCCAAAGCTACTTTTTTTAAGAGGTTTTTTTATGTCATTAGGTTGACAAACAGGCAGACGGTAACACATGATGGTAAGTGGTCACCGCCGCCTATGGACATTTCCAATACCAGGGTGATTGCCGATGTGTTGCCGACCTTGAATAGCTTTTTACGCCCTTTTTGAAGAACCCCATATCATAGCACGTAGGGAATACCGTAATGGGGAGCTCATTCCACATCCTAATGGTCCGCAGAAGGAACGTCCGGCTGAATCGGTTGGTGGACGATTGAGGCGGTTCGAGGGAATGAGGATGAGCTCCACATCGCCAGCGAGCAGTGAGATGGTAGAATGGTGATGATGGCACCAAGTCAAAAAGTTCTTGAGAACACTCCCCACTATACAGACGGTAGAACACACACAGATAGAACATACTTTTATAAAATCATTGAATATGAATCTTAAAATAAATAAGGATTACAGATAAACTCTGTGTATAAATGAAGTTGTTTTGAACAGTCTAAAGTTCACAATTAGGGTTCATTGAAACAATCGTGGAATGACCAGTTATTTCCGTCTAAGATTATTTTCCAAGATAAAATATTACAGCAATAGAAGATGTTTACAGTTAAATTGAGATGACCCTGATCTCACTAATTTGTTAGGCGATGAAGTGGAATTGGTATAAGTAGCAAATAACTTGGTTGAAAGGTTTTAATAAACCAATTTAGTAGGTAGGTAGGTACATTGTTACTCGGAAAATCATTAACGACCCATCTCCGATTAATCAGCCATGTATAATTTCATCTTTTGCGTCATCTACATAAGGTTAATTTTCAAATACACTGCAATGAAGTGGCAGCTTCGTATTCGTTCGTAGTCACGTCACCGTAGGCAGCATATTTGAATTTACCTTTACTAGATGAAGTTAAAGAGAATATTACATCAAACAACACATGCCATGCCAACGACTAAAGTAAGAAATTTAATAACCTTCAAGAAAATTCAATATTTCCTCAGAGAATCCTCAATTATTAAAAACATTCACGCTTCACGTTTTTTGTACCCCACATCTTCATGGGCTATATATTTCCGCCATTCTACGGCAGGTACCCGCTTATTGTATGGGATCCAAAGGATCGCAATAAAAAATAGTAGGGCCCTTATTAACAGACATAATTGTGGGAACAAGCCGAATATAAACGAAACCTACCTGTTCTCTTTTGATTGTCCGACATCAAAGCGCCTACATTCTTTGATATATAGAGGAATCCCTTAGAACTGATACCCTAATGACATGGGTATACAATTGAAATTCGAAATCTATTTAACAAGATCATTATACTGAAAATTTGAAACGAGAATCAATGTCAATGATGTGTAAAATTATCCAATTATAGATTGAGGACATCAACGATGAATCAAGACTATCTAGGTAACCACTATAAGGCCAGAAATATAATAAAGTCACAGTCAAAACCATTTATCCCGTTTAGGCCCTAAGAGAGCACATTACCAGTTACCACCGGTTCAAAAGTTAGCCTTAAAAAATCACAAGAGTCTCCTGAGAAGAACCGGCACGAAACTTAGCAAAGTATTACCAGGTTGGACCATATTGGATATAATAATTATCAGCAAATTATAGTGCAAAGATAGGATAGAGAAGACGTAGCTTCGTATTTTTGTAATACATAATGCAAAATGAGAACATAAGGGATATTGCTCAAAATACGACATCGTATATTAAGCATGGTTGAGCAATTATTTTGACATGCAGCTTCTTCTTAGCTGCAAAAAGATGGCAGAATAATAACGTTATGCTTTTGATTACCTAAACGACGCTATAATATGACTGTTAGCACTACATTGCTTTAGTTTTTCTACAAAATTTATGTCTGACATTTTGCTATAACTCAGTACGTAGAAACGTCTGCTGATATTACGAAGTAAGTCCATCGAAGTCTAGATTCCCATGAAATCTGGGAAGACGTTAGTTTGCGACACGACAAGATGGCTCCGCATCTTTTATCTTTGTTAAAAAGCTATAAAAACAAACGTACATACGTAAATCCTACATCTTTGTTAAGAGACAGTAACTGTAACTTTCTTATATGTATTCGAGATTCGAGTAGAATTTTATGCGACTGTCTGAAGTGGTATTTACACATTTTTTATTGCTTCTGGAAGTGTTACGGATTTTAATGGGTCATATTATGTAGATTTAGATACGTTCACGCATAAATATTGCAAGGGATACCTTGAAGCGGGAATATCTTTGCACCCATTTTGAACCAATATCATATAAGATGTTTTGAAGATAAAATTATCTTGGAATGATTGGATAGCTGACGACAAATGTCAAGGCGATGGTTCTGAGGTTGGTTCGTACAATAAGCTTGGACATTAAGATCCCTACAATAGTTTATCTCTATGTGCTATGACATAGGGTTGGAAATCGCAATGATGTTACAAATATTTCAGGAATTGGATTGGATTAACTGCCTGCTTACCTAATATCAACTTACTGCCTCTAAAAACAGTGTTTATTTTGGTAGCTTTGTTGAAATCAGTATCAGTAAAGGTGTTGTGCTCTTTTGGTTATAGGTATATCACTGATTATCATAATACGATTGTGGTGTAACATGTTCGTAGTAAAAAAAGTGTGATACTACTTTCAATCAAGTTTTCAAGACCAACCATTGGAATATACCGCGTAGGAGCTCATATAAAACGGTCCAATAAAATGGTCGTCAATGACTTGAGAAACCTAGAATCAACTGACTATTAGAAGTAGTTTGTGGAACGAATACCTGGAATTAACAAAGAATTCATTATTTTTCCTCAAATATGCGTTGTCTACTTTCCCCTTGTTCTCCAGGTAGGTATTTATTGTCCACAACTTTTCCTCAAGCTGTACATTCATTTTAATGTAGGTAATTTTGTTATTATGGTGTGGTTGCTGTAGTTAGTCATATTTTTCTTCAATAGCAAAGAAGATTTCTTGGGGAAAAAATCCTTTATTGATGCATCAATGGGTTATTAAAAAGAAAAATACACATTTCTCTTCTCTTGGCAATCCTATGGGAATTCACCGCTAATGAAGACCGCAAACAAAAGCGCATGAAAGCCGATTTAAAACAATAAAAAGTATCCACGTCTTTTTTCGTCTCAATAAGAGAGTTGAGATAAAAAGCTTTGCATTCTTCACTACTCTATTGTCTCTTGCTGCGCTTTGCTGCAAACTGAATATAAAAATTTCACGGTCCAATCATCTTAATGTCGATATACGTCTGTCCTTGGTCCCCTCCAGCAAAGCGGATACTCTGTCTCGCTCTGTTTGGTATCCTAGACGCAGCTCTGATATCGACGCAGCCTTATCACTGGTATGCGAGCAAGTAACTTATACCGTTATGCTTTTAATAATACAGTTGGGATTCAATTGGAGTTATCTCGTCTCAGAGGTTGTTCACATACCTGAATGGCCGTAGCACGTAGTATTCGAGAATGGAACCGCTCACATTCACAAACGAGCAAAGCCAGTGTCGCTCGGGACTCCATGGTGGGAGGTAGTGTTTTTGAGTGAATTTTCTTTAGAAGCCGGACACCGCGTGTGCGAAATACCATCGTGTAACGAAAGTGACTATCGAGGTAGCTCACATTTTTAACCTTACATTGTGAAGTTTAAAAACATGTGTGTTTAGTTTTATAAGTGCCCTGTGTAGTTTTGTGTTCATTTGCTGCAATTGGAAGTAAACGCAGGTATGACAACCAGTTATTCTCGTGTTGTTTTTAATTATTAAACCAAAGAAACGGATAAGAGCGATTTCCTTTTGGTATGCAATACAAACTGGTTTTTCGTCCGGTCAAGCGTGGGAAGATATTTTGTTTGCAATCATTACATTACTTGTGTGCTCATTATTTTACGATTTAGTTTTACGCTCTAATTGTTGCTTCTTCGACGCCATTCATAATTGTTTGGAAAATATTGTTCGCAGCTAGCGTCAACGCTAATAACTGTAATTTTGTTTCCATTACTTATGTCTGTTTACGTCTGTCATTCATTATTCTTGTGTCATTATCTTAATAATAGGGCTCTAGAACATTCATTACATTCTATGAATACTTTGCATGTTTATAATATTAATCTTCATGGCGTACCAAATGAATCATTGCTCTAACCAAGAATTTTTATTTTAAAATATTTAATTGTCAACATCGAATAAAACACGAACATTTAGCGTCTCTTATCAATTTTTAGTAGTAATAATGTTGTTATCAAATTATTATATCTGATAAATTGCAATTATTATTGTGATATGTGATTAGGTACTTACGTTATAATTACATGATTTTAGACTCTCTACAACTGCAATAAAGATAGTATTTGCAGTACCTAATACTAACTTCACTTGTACTATTTTACACACAAATTGCGACATGTATCTGGTTCAAACAGCAAACTTATTTGATGATAGATCTCAGCACCATATTGTCCTTACCTTTGTCAATTTCAATCAGTTCCTGTCGTTATCTAACTAATAATGTTATTTGAATATTGGGTCGATGGTAAATAAATCTTATTTACGGAGTTACTATTCCTTTTTGTCTCGAAGCGTTAATAAATAAATACGTGAGCTTAAGTATTGTTATTTGTAATAATATGAACATGTTTTTTATTTTTTATCCTGGACAGGCTTGTGTTTGACCACAATCTCACCATATTAAGTGATGATGTGGCCGAAGATGGTAAGTACACAAAGCCTAGATGAGAACTGGCTCTCAAGTGCAGCTGTCGGAACATACCGATAGGTGTTTGGCGACAGATTTTCAACTTGAGGGTGGTAGCTAGCCAGTCGAGTACTACAAAGTACCCTACCACCGTGCTGTGGTTTCCTCACAATGTTTTCCTTCACCGAAAGCTCAAGCTCATTGTAGGATTCGAACCCACGACCTTCGACGCGGTATTCGACATCACTTACCACTGAGCTATTATCGCCTTAGAACTGCTTATAAAGCATTCTTATGACAGTTATTATTTTTAATTATACCTATTTCATTTGAAATTGTAAAAACATCTGAAAAGAAAACATTTAGGTAGTAGGTACGTACGGTCGGCCAAGAAAGTGGTGTGCCAGTTTTGATTTAGTTTCCTAGTCATCGAAAATTACAATAAGGTTCAAACTAAAAATCACTGAAAGAGATGCATAATAATGACGTTGTCATAAGTTGTCAGATTGATCTGCAAGCGAAACTAATCTTTATCACCTATGAATCTGCAAGCGGCATTCAACCTTAGGGTGGTACACCACTTTCTTGGCCAACCGTACCTAGTTTAACAAAATATAAATAATAAATTCTACTTAACTTCGCTCGAACCTTGCAGGTTCCTTCTGGTCCTTCTCAGATTAAAAAGACTTACGAACTGGTGGTAACTTCAAATAGCGTTGACTTTTTCAAAATTTTAAATGCTTTGGGTCCTTCTAAATGATCAGTAGCACTCTGTATTACCTACAGCATAGAATCTTTTATTGTTAGTTAAAGATTTCTCTCGTGAATAGGACCTAACTATCACTTGCCGTAATTAGTATTAACATCTCTTTTTAACTCATGCGTGACTATTCGTTCCGTTTATAGCAAGACACATGGTATGGATCAAGAATGATATATTCTAAATGGATGGGTAACTCTAAATACCTATTTGAAGCAAATACCTATCAATTGCGAAAAAGAGAAAGATAACAACTACGTTGGGACAATCTCTCTTTCTTTCATTAAGGGTATGTAGGGTTAGAAAGAGAGATTTGTCCTAACGTAGTTGTTATCTTTCTCTTCGACGTGATTGGAATGTCAGCAATATGCAGCATCACTTCCCTGCACTCCTCACCAGGTCTCTGCAGCAGTCCACAGCAAGCCAGCTTCGCCTTTATCAGGTCCAACGCAGCCGACTCACCGCGCTTCCTGGTCCTGCAAGGCTCATCGCTCAGTCTCGACTCACTGTAGACTACGAGCAGCACTGGCACTTGCAAGCTACATTAGCACGACCAGCAATATCGACCTCTCATCTACACATAGATATAGTTCGCACGACTCCTAGATAGATGGCGCTTCAATAACCTACATCGCGCTTACGAAGTTTTCCATGCGATCTGCATATATACAAGATTCCAACATCAACAGTTGGACCGCGGTCCCCAGGCACGATGACCTAGCCTGGCGGAAGATCTTCCCTTTTCAATGGAGGAGTCTAACACCTCGCTCCTCCATAGATCTAAACGTTATGTAATAAAATAATCATATTTGTTTTGACTAACCTACCTAATCTGAAGGAGGTAGGTGCAGGAGCGGCATATTCGCTAAGCGAAAAAGCTCCATAAATAAAGATTTAAAAAAAGGAGGTAGGTAACTAATGTCCGAAACTACTAATTTTGAAAATTCTACCACTTTTCATCTTGTAAACGAGGGTAAACCATGGCGTATTAACTAGTGTCATATTTTTTTTTATCAAAGCCATTACTCTATTTTAAATATTCTTCTTTTGTGTAATAGTCACGATATTGTCACATTCACTGTAAAGTGTAGTCCTCGTCTGTACAAGTCCTGTCAGGTTTTAGTGAAATTGGTGGCTTTTCCACTGAAACTTTTCACGGACTTTTAGGGACAACCTGAAAAGTCACGATACCTACACGCTTTCATTTCATATCACTTCACCTGTGCACTTAGATTGATCTTTATTGGTCAAAACACCATCGATATTATTCAATAAAACTCAAAATACACAAATTTATTGAAAATAAAACGAAAACGCAACGTCACTTCGCAAGTTCCCGCCAGAATGTCTAGTCATAGTAGCCCACTGTTTCCACAGAGCAAAGACCTCTTATTCCTCCCACACATACACAAGAAAGAACTTTAAAAACTTATTTTATGACTATGATTGATACAACCTTTTTTATGTCACTCTGACAGCAGGTAGGTGGGTCACCTGATGGATAGCCAACATTGTAGCTGACCGTCGTAGCCAACATTACCTTTGTTCAAGGGTTAAATAATTGCCAGCCCTAGCAACAACTTAACTAGTGACTAGAGATTACTGTTATGACAGTATTTTTTAATAATTCTATGTAATGTCTAGTCCTCGTCCGTAGGTACAAACAAGTCCAGTCATGTTTAAGTGAAATTGGTGGCTGGTCCACTAAAACTTTTCACGGACTTTTTGGGACAACCTGAAAAGTTACGATAACCGATTTTACTTCACTTGTGCACTTAGGATCTTTATTGGACAAAACACCACCGAAATTATTCAATAAAAATACACGAATTTAATGAAAGTAAAACGAAAACGCATCGTCGCTTCGCAAGTTCCCGCCAAAAAGTCCTAGAGCGAGCAAATGTTGACAGATCCACGCGTTTATCGCGAACCAAACGTGTTAATGATATAATGTTTGTTAGCATAATAGATATAACAGTGGCCGTTGTTTGTCGCTTCTGTGAAAATGATGTGTGTTTTTCTCTAGGGAATTTACTATTGGAATAGGCGATTTGTTTACGAGATGAAAGGAAGTACGTTATAGGTATGGACACGATGGCCTCTTTGTTAGATGGTGAGGTTATTCTTACTTTCCAATTTTGCGATGTTGAGACAATATAATGTTACGTACTTTTTTAATTTATTTTAGTTATAAAAATTTATATTATTTTATTATTTACAACAAATGTACAAAATATACATGCAAATGTACAATTACAATACATAAAAAACTTCTTCGAGGCTGCCGCTGCTGCCGATCGGCAAGGTTCCCAGAAGGCTGGCAGCGTTTCCTCTTTGGATGGCCAAGCTGATGCGTTGGCGGAAAAAGCTTTTAGTTATTAGTTTTAAAATGTATTTATTTAATTATTATTAGTATTTTATCTTTATCTGAAAATTGACCTATTAAATATTACGAAATACTTTTGCTATTAGCTATTTATTTTGTCTTTTCAATTTAAGGAAATATAACTGTATAAAATAATTAAGAAGGTACATAAATAAGTACATACCTATCTGCTAAAAGTTGATAAGGTCTGATTTATTAAATAGGTATATCATGTGTGAATAATTCGACGGCAATTTCAAAGGTAAAGACCAATATAGGTAATATTATAAAACTGAAGAGTTTGTTTGTTTGAACGCACTGATCTCAGGAACTACTGGTTCGAATTGAAAAAATATTTTAGTGTTAGATAGCCCATTTATTGAAGAAGGTTATATAACATCACGCTATGTTGCGAAAATCCCACGGGAACGCAGGTGAAACCGTGGGGGACAGCTAGTTCAGTTATATAAATGAAGGATCCAAATATTGGTTAAAAATAAAACGTACCTATGTTTCGACACTGTTACATAATGAAAAGTTGGTTTACAACATCAATCACTTAATTTAATGGAGATTTTAAATATATTTTTGCTATTTAGGTATAAATTTTTCGGCAGTCTTCACAAAATTTAAGGGTACCCTTCTCTAGTATACTTACAATAACAAAACACTTACCGAAAGTCAGAATAATTCTAAATACGTCCTTTTACCCGAATCTACCTTCCACCTAATTTATTACGGACGTCAAATCAATCACCTCTTTGTCAAAATGTTTAGGTAATTTTTCATGTGGGGCCACCTCTGACGTTTCATTATGGGAATACGTTTTTATTTATGTTTCGATATAGCTTATGACGTATCATAAATATTGTCATTTTGAGGTTAGTGGCCGTCCTTTGTCTTGTTCTGGAACGATAATAATAATAACTCAAGATAATGAAGATCAGAATAATAAACCAAACCTACTTTATAAATCAGAAATGTATAATCATATAATTAAGATATTTGGACCCAATGTGGAACCTAGCAGAACACTTATATGAAAGTCGTTAAAACCAAGAACTCATAAAAACAAAATAAATCAATAATGAATAATTGAATTTTGTGTTAGGTAAAATCCCATAAAAGCAAAGTTTTTATAAAATGAGGGTAGGTTTTGGTCTAAGCTAAGCAGAACTCATAGGGAATGTCTCACAGAACAATATATTTACTGGAAAGAGAGTGGCAATGTTGATAAAGTGCATTGTAGGATCTGCGATGCGTGAAATGTAATAGGGCGGTTGTCACACCG
Organism: Ochropacha duplaris; assembly: GCA_951361185.1. NCBI lineage: Eukaryota > Metazoa > Arthropoda > Insecta > Lepidoptera > Drepanidae > Ochropacha > Ochropacha duplaris. Next base: position 2,011,557 of record OX592704.1, on the reverse strand, counting down.
ACGTGCAATATCGGGTTTTATAATACCTACGTAAATTGGCATCGAGAATGTAGGTACATTTAAATTTAATATGGAAACAGTTCCATTTTCTCGATCTTCAACTAACATCAAAGGTATTTGGGTAAAAAATACCTAATATTGGTAGCAATTTGTTTTTGTTTTGCATCGATACGTAGAATGTGATTCAGTTTAATTGCATTGTACTCAACTTAAGTATAAATCTATAGTTAGTAGGTATACCAAAATTGAATTAACTGAAAAATTTATATGTTGCCATTTCCGAGCTGAATTGGTGTAACATGACAGAAACCATAATGGTATTCTATAATATGTATATACCACCTATGATTACTTGACCTAACAGCGTTTCTTAAACTGGATAGTTTATTTTGAAAGTTGAATCGCAATATGAGTTGGTTCAAACGTTCGTCAACCGTCACAATATTACGTTACGGTGTAATAGACAGTTGCCATGAACACAGGAGCCCCAGACAGCATGTTTAATGTATATTTGATGGCGTGCGGTGCAAACCAGCTGTAACGTGCACTCAAGAGCCATGTGGGTGGATTGATTTATACAACCTCGAGCTGAAACTTGCCTACTGAGTTGTACTCACTGTGTTTAAGTTCGGGCTCGTATTGTTGGTGCGTTGGTTCGTTTCACTTGATTTTTTTATGTGACAACGAGGCAGGCTGGTCACCTGATGGTAAGTGACTACCGTCGCCTATAGACATTAGCAATACCAGGGGGACTGCCAACGTGTCGTACACCTTAATACATTGCCTTAAGGGCAAGGGCAACTGGCTCTCATGTGCAACTGCCGGAACACACCAACAGGTGCTTGGCGACAGATTTTTCAACTTGAGGGTGGTAGCCAGCCAGTCGAGTACCACATAGTACCCTACCACCGTGCTGTGGTTTCCTCACGATGTTTTCCTTCACCGAAAGCTCAAGCTCATTGTAGGATTCGAACCCACGACCTTCGCCGCGGTATTCGATGTCACTTACCACTGAGCTATCATCGCCAATTGGAGATTCTTCAGTGATTAATGACGGAGTTGGAGATTCGCGAAAGTTAATGATTTACTGAGTATTTAATGTTCATGACATTGACTCGCAATCAGGTAGGTACTTAAGGGTCTTGTTATGATCAGGTCATTCTCAAAATATGTATTTTGTTGGTTTTGGGCTTTGGTTTTGGTCTATATTATAATTATCAGTGAGACTAGATTTTATTGTATGTCTAAGTCACTCTAAGTTGCTCTTCAAAGTCAAAGTCAAAAACATTTATTGTTTAGGCCTTAGAAGGGCATTTATGAAGGTCGAATTACAGAAGTTACCACCGGTTCGGAAGTCAGCCTTCAACTGAGAAGAACCGGCAAGAAACGCAGCAAGGTTACATTTTTTTTTAATTTATAACAATTTTATACTTAAACTAATACAAAAATACATAAAAAAAACCATCATCCACCATTATATTATTATATTATGTTGTGGGAGAAATAATAGTACCCTATACAAGGTAATGAAGACTAATAAACCAAGAAGAAAAGTAGTAGATCGACCTTAATCAAGTAGATTGTTTGTGGGTTGCGATAGACTTGTGGGGTAGGTATTAGAAAATCCAATTGAGAATGAGTGATTAATTTGGGACTTTTTGGACCTTCTGATCCTAAACTAAGCAGAGCTTGATCTATGGAAACCAGATAACGATGCTTGTATATGTGTAATTACTAACTGTTACTAAGTTACTATGTGTGGTTTTGAAGCGATGATAGCTCAGTGGTAAGTGACGTCGGATACCGCGGCGAAGGTCATGGGTTCGAATCCTGTAATGAGCTTGAGCTTTCGGTGAAGGAAAACATCGTGAGGAAACCATAGCACGGTGGTAGGGTACTTTGTAGTACCCGACTGGCTGGCTACCACCCTCAAGTTGAAAATCTGTCGCCAAGCTCCTATCGGTGTGTTCCGACAGCTGCACTTGAGAGCCAGTTCCCATCTAGGCTTTGTGTGCTTACCACCTTCGGCCACATCATCACTTACCATGGTGAGATTGTAGTCAAACACAAGTTTATCCACTATACTAACTGGTTTTAGTACGTTCTTATCATTAGGGTAATTAAACCAGACTCAGGACAAAAATAAAGTTCATATGGTGTTGGGAATCGAACGCAGTACTTATCTGTGGCGTAACAGCTAATGTTTTTAACCACTTCAACCACTTCGGCCTGTCAACATTTTAAAATGTTTATCATACCACAAATCTTACTAATATTATAAATGTGAATGTTTGTTGCTCAATCACGCAAAAACGGCCGAACGGATTTTGATGAAACTTCACTACACAGGTAGATCATATCTTGGCTATTTTTTATCCGGGAAAAGATAAGATCCCTCGGGAATGCGGGTGAAACCGCGGGGAGAGCTAATATTAATAATATAATACTGGTTTTTGATAGGTAGGGTACTTTGTAGTACTCGACTGGCTGGCTACCACCCTCAAGTTGAAAATCTGTCGCCAAGCACCTGTTGGTGTGTTCCGGCAATTGCGCTTGAGAGCCAGTTCGCCTTTAAGGCATTGTAATAAGGTGTACAACACATTAGCAATCCCTGGTATTGCCAATGTCTATAGGCGACGGTTGTCACTTACCATCAGGTGACCCGGCTGCCTCGTTGTCACTTGTGACATAAAGAAAAAAAAAACTAATAAATAAGTAAAGTAGCAAATTAATACGCAAGTTACATAAAGTTCTAGTCTTGACTTCCTGATTATAAAACACGTGTAAAACTTGTACAACTTAATTCTAAGTTAGCTAAAGTTGAGATACATTCCGCGCGGGTGCCTCTCAAGTTACCAACTTAAGCTTTGTCTGTCTGAAACTAACTGTAAGATCCTACTGTTTTCCAATCATGTCTTGAATTTGATATTGCTTTATGTACTTAGTTTAAACTTAAATTAACAGTTGTTTGTTCGTTGTTCACCGATGTTTTAAGCGGAATATTGAATATCTTCTAAACTAATATTATAAAGAGGAATGATTTGTTTTTTTTGTTTGTTTGTTACGAAACATAGGTTATATTCTTATCCCGGGAAAAGACAAGATCCCACGGGAACGCGGGTGAAACCGCGGAGGACAGTAATATATAAAATTCCAGTGTCACGATCTTGATCTTTGATTAACTCCGAAACTACTAAACCGATAGTGATGAAACATTGCACACATATAGATTATATCCTGGAATAAGAGATAGTACACTTTTTATCCCCGGGAAAGATAAGATCCCACAGGAACGAGGGCGAAAGCGCGGGGGCATATTTAAATCAAAGAAAAAGTATTGCTAATGTCTAAAGGTGACAGTGGTCACTTAACATCAGGTGACCCGCCCACATGCCTGTCTGACTTCTGACTTGCCAAAAACAGATTTACTTACTCTTATTACTGTACGAAAGTGAGGCATTCCGATATCTAAGCTACGTCTTTTAGTTCAAATCAAATTTGATAAAAACCTGTTCTAAATTCAAATAAGCCAGACGGATCAGAATTTAGACGTTTACTAGCAAGTTATGATAAAGGTTAAGTATTGTCGTTTGGCAAATACATACAATTCATTCGTTTTAAAAAAATAAAGTAGCACCATAAAGCATTGTAATGGTACAATCTTAACTTATAAAAATTCGAACGACTCTGTATGACTGTATGGTTGCTATATTATCATGGCTAAACTACCAAACTGACTACCTTGGCTCCATTGAAAAAAATCTATATGCAATTCTTACGCAAAATAAAGTCGATTCGTTCGAAAAAGGTCAAACAAACTCACATTCATATACTTAGAATTCATCGTCAGATGACTGTTCTGTGACGTCACCAACAAAATTCCCACTAAATACCTTCTCAATTCAACGTATCCACAAAGTCAACGTAAGTAGTTGCTTGTATTATACTACCTACGTACATCCTTTGCCTGCGTCCTGCCGATAAACAGGTGGTTCTAAGATACCTACTGATGCAAATGTGACGTGGACGGCCGCATACCAAAGAGTGTCACGCCGACTTTAAATGGACATTGTTATGCATAAATGACCAAGGTTATTGTCTGTGCTGTGAGTTCTTTACAGAGAGTTGAATGAATCATAAAATGATATAATACTTTTATAAATGATATAAGACCTGAACTCCACTGAATTTTTCGTTTGGGGTTACTATAAAGAATTAGTGTACACCAAAGAAATAAGAAATTTAACAGAATTAAAATTGCCATTGAGAGATGCAGAGGCAACAGTAAAAAACAATAGAATGGCATTCATAAGACAAAAAAAAACTTCTTTAGAAGATGTAGAGTCTGAATAGAGCAGGAAGAATGAAATTAAACAACAATTATTAAGTTTTTTTTTTTTTTTTTTGAGATAATATTAATATATTTATTATTTACAACAAATGTACAAAATATACATGCAAATGTACAATTACAATACATAAAAAACTTCTTCGAGGCTGCCGCTGCTGCCGATCGGCAAGGTTCCCAGAAGGCTGGCGGCGTTTCCTCTTTGGATGGCCAAGCTGATGCGTTGGCGGAAAAAGCTCCCCGCCCGCCGGTCACCCGAGGCCTCGATTAATTTTTTACATAAAATATTTGCGAAACGACGAGCTTCAGACCCCCACGGACCCATGGTCTCAACCGCAAAAGGCATAAATTGATAATTTGGACCAATACAGGCGTACTTATTGAATTTTGAATTTTCCGCACCTTTCGCAGCCGCTCCCGCGGCTTTACAAGTCACCGGTAAGTGAGATGGCGCAAGTGTATCGACACAAGTGGCATCCCACACCAACGGCTTGCCGACACTCCACGGGATCAAAGTCATACCATCCGGCCTCTTGCCGTCGCCACGCGAAATACCGACTGGTTCGAGTACAGAAGGCACGCCGGCGACAACAAGAGCCCTACGGATAATATCATTAAGAGCCACGTGGCGTGAAATACGACCGGCGCTTTGAGAACACGAAAGCCCATGATGGCCGAGCTCATTGACAAGATCCCCACAGCGGCAGCGATGAGGATGATTGGACCTGGAACCAAGACGAAGACAAATGCACAAGCTTAATGTTATGCGGTCTAACAAAGTCCCGATATTACTAGAAGGAATGGCTTGCAACCAGTGACCTGATTCACTCTGAGAGACAGCTAACAAACGTGCCCGGTCCGAATCAGTAGAAAAATCAGAAAATAAAATTTGCCAAGTTTTTTCGCAAAGAGGTTTGTCCCATTCTCTCTGAGAGTGACTCAAAGTCGGAATATTTGTGCCTGGACAAGCTACCTGCCAAGCATTTCTGGCATCGGATAGGTAAGAAACCTCAACAGATCCAATAGTTGGTTCCAAAACAGATCTGACGAGGTCACTCACACTGTATACCGAGGACAGAAATGCCGGCAGTGATACGCTAGAAATTTTACGCACTCCTAGGCCACCATATCGTACGGGTAGGGTGGCTTGAGACCACACTTTGTTGTCGTCTAGGCAACAATTTAGGATTTTAGAAAGAGAAATTTTGATCATGTTGTCCAAAGTTTCTAATAATTGATCGAATTTGAATAAGTGGGTGCAGCGGAGTAAATACGTAAACTTCGGCACAAAAAGACATAGTCGTACAATAAAAAATGCATAATGCGCATTTATGTCATAAAGTCGATGAGAGGATTCATTAAAATTTTGTATCTTTTGCTCAAAAAACCCAGGAATGGATTCATCTAAGACGGGGGCTCCGAGAAGAAGAAGCGAATCCCTTGAGATTAATTTAATATTTGGTGCCAAATCATTAAAATCTTGAATAATTTTGGATTTCTCAGATTCAGGAACAGAATCTGAAACTAGGATCTCGCATTTGGAGCAGTTAAAATCAAGACCAATTTTTTTAAATTTTTCAGTTAGAGATTTTAAATCTCTGATAACAGAAGTCGCATCACCTCCAAGAGTTCCATCGTCTAGATACCAAACATTAAATTTAGACTGTAATTTAGATATGATTGGTTGAATGGCCAAACTAAAAATGGCAGGACCGAGAGGATCGCCCTGCTGACAACCTACACCGGAAATGATCGGTTGTGTTTTATAAAAAAGTTTTGTAGGATGGCCATAACATTGCCACAAGTAAGAATATATGTCAGGACAAATATCCCTAATTTGTGTCAACATAGCGGCCCTATCGACAGAGTTAAATGCATTTTTTATGTCAACCTTAAGCAGAACATCACCTCCGTTATTTAAAAGAAAGGTCCGAGCCGCATGTACCGCTGCCTCACAACCTCCCTTTGAGCCAAAACCAAGTTGAATTGGTTGAAATAAATCAGTAGCTATCGGGAGAATGTGACGACAGCAAATTTTGGAAGCCATACGACGGATAGTATTACCCACCGCGATCGGTCTTATACCACCGTCTTTTTTGGAAAGGGCGCAAAGGTTGGCCCCATAAATGATCTCGGTGATGGGGCTCGGCACCTTTCCTGCCAACATAAAATTTATAAGAGAGGTTAATCTCGATAACAATTTAGTGCCAGCGTCCCCGGCGGCACCACAAACAAGATCTTTGTAATGCTGTGGTGTAAAACCGTCGAGGCCGCCAGCAGAGCCAGGTTTAAAGGATAAAATTACATTTAGAAGATCTTTGGAGGTACAATTTAGACTGGTTTGGTCAGATGAAGGGGGATCCGGAAAAATTATATTTGGGAGCGGAGGTGGATGTTTAGACCTTAAAGCACAGAGGGTTTCAGGTGTGTCTGCAGCGACAACATCGCTTGAAAATAAAAGCTGTGCTGCTCCCTTGAAATCGCCGTCGTTGGCTTTATTTTCAATTTTTCTAATAGGGTTTGCCTGATTGATAAATTGACTTTTCGAATATATTGGAATTGAGGCCAATTCTGGATGTGAACAATTATTTTTTATTTTTTGAGTTAGAGAGATCTCATTTTGCTGGCGATTAGGAACATGCAGCACCCTGTAAGAAAATGTGAGCAGTTCTTCCCAAGCACTCTGCGAATTCTGGCTAAGAATTTTGTCTATAGATAGACATAAAGCTGAAGCCACACAGAAACGTGATCTATTCACCCATTCAAATTTTAAATTTCGACTTTGTGTTATTTAGATCAAATTTTGAGTCGGAAGCTGTAAAGATAGCTCAATGAAATTTACAGGTTACATAGCTGATAAAATGGACAAGTTTTTAAAATTGGTTTGAAAGAAAAAAAGTTATCTAACTTTTATTATTAAAATGTTCTCAAACATTTTAGATAAAATCTGAATTTCCACTTTCTTGCAAATTGTTTTTTTTTTAAAGCTTAATGGTCACAAGCTAATGGTCACAATTTTGGTAACAAATGTTTATGCATCTACTAGGTTTATTATTCTGGTAATTAAGAAAAAAAACTCAGACCTGTATCTCAACTACTCGCGTGACTGCGACTAAAAATGTATTGAAAATCGGAATTGGGTAAAAAAAATTCAAAGAAGTTATAACTCGTAAACTACGAAAAATCGCGGAACATACATGGAGTGATACGGGTACCTCTAAAAGTGCTCTACCTCTGGGCTTCCGCTTGACACTATTTTCTGGGACACCCTGTATAAAAAACTTCGAGGCTACCGCTGCTGCCGATCGGCAAAGTTCCTAGCAGGCTGGTAGCGTTTCCTCTTTGGTTCCTTCTACGGATGGTTTTTTTTTATAAAATACTTGTGAAACGACGATGTTCAGACCATAATATAGGTATATCCCTATATTACTAGCTGTCCACCGCGGTTCCACCTGCGTTCCCGAGAGATCTTATCGTTTCCCGGGCTAAGTTTCATCAAAATCCGTTCAGCTATTATTCCTTGATTGAACATAAAAACTTTCGCATTTACTATAGATAATATTAGTAGGATTTCTAAAGCCCGAATCTTTGTTAAACACTTGGTCAATCTCAGTAACCTTCGAGCAACCTTACATTGCCTGTTAACTATGATATAATATTTGAATTAAGATTAGTGGCGTACTTACTACAGTACAGCATTACAGTTAAAACCTTGCAGGATTAACTTGAAAAGATAATCCTGCAAACCACATCACCATCTGCTCTTTTGTTTTTTTATTCCACAAATGACCTCAAGAGACGGGTCACTTAATGCTAGTGATTGACATGCTATACACAGTGCTTATTCCAATGCCTAAAAGATGGAAACAAGGCGAAAAAATCATTAGGATAAAAAATATTTTTGTCCTACATTTTGTATGAACGACTTTTTTTTCAATATATCGTTTATATATATCATAATATAGGGACCTATATTTTTTTAATATTATACAATACAATACAAATATTCGTTATTGTTCCACAAGATAAAAAATTAAGGTTACATACACAAAAGACAAATAACAGTGAAAACTATTTAGGCGGCCTTATCGCTGAAGCGATCTCTTCCAGGTACTATTATACCTATATGTATCCTTTGTTTTTTTCCAGGATATAATCTACATGTGCAATTTTTATCAAAATCCATTTAGCTGTTTTTGCGGGATTAAGCAACAAACATACATAACTAGAAATTGGAGTATTATTATGTAATGGAATCTTTGGGTGCAGGGTTGCCCTAGCAAGGGTATATGGATGGAAGCTCAGACACCTAATCTAATTATCCCCACGCATTCCCTTCAGAGCTAATTTCCTGAATGTAACACGCTGCAAACCCTTGTCACGTGGACGGAGGGACAGTGTCACGCGGTATGTCGTCATGCAGTTACAAGGGGCTAGTTGTTCGATATTTAAATACTTCCTGGTTCCTTTTTGATTAATGTATGTTGGGAACGGATTGCAACAGACATATATTATAAAGAGGTAAAGTTTCAATGAAGGAGGTAAACTCCGAAAGTGCTGAGTCGATTTTGAAAATTCTTTCACTAATAAGCCTAGATAAGATGAATGTCGATAATTGTTATCGTTAATAGACAATAGAAGAAGTTAGGACTTTGGCACAATATCACAAGTTGCTAAACTAGAAAAAATACTTTCATAGATAAAGTGGAATTTAGATGACGATTATGAAGTACTAACGGTTTCATCCGCGTTCCCGAGAGATCTTATCTTTACCCGGGATAAAAAGTATCCTATCTCCTCCAAGGTCCCATCTATCTTTATACCAAGATTCATAAAAATAAGTTAAAATGGATTGATTAAAATAATACATGAATTTGACATAAAAGTAAAAAAATAATAATAAGAGTTCATTACGAAATTGAATTTCATGACCTTTGCAAAACTTATGAATGGCTGACATTTATAGAGTGCAGGTGTACGCAGTGTGAGTACGTCTGTAAGGTCAACTTGAACATGTGAATGCAGAAAAGAGTCGTTATTAAATAACATTCGCTTGCCCTTTAGCTTTTTAGTCCGTTGACATGAAACGATGCAAGAACAGCTGTGTTAAACAATGCTATTTAATTCAGGCTGGGTGAAGTGTTGGTCAAAAAGAACGACTGAAGGTAACAATAGATTAACAAGGTTTGATACAATTCCTAACGCTAAAAGTGGTAAAAAAAATTGTAGTACATATTTTGTAAAAAGATATCTGTTTTTAGTATTTGTTGTTATAGCGGCAACAGAAGTACATCATCTGTGAAAATTTCAACTGTCTAGCTATCACGGTTCATGAGATACAGCCGGGTGAGAGATATACAGACAGACGGACGGACAGTAGAGTCTTAGTAATGGGTTTCCGTTTTTACCTTTTGGGTACGGAACCCTAAAAAAAGAATTCTTCCAAAAGAACAGTTTACTCAATCTATATATCCATACTTGGACATAGGTTACTTAATTTATATCCCGGGAAAATATAAGGTCCACTTTCATCCCATAAAAAACTTCCTCGAGGCTGCCGCTGCTGCCGATCGAAGGTTCCTAGCAGGCTGGCAGTGTTTCCTCTATGGATGGACGGTCACCCGAACCCTCGATTTATTTTTTAAATAAAATTCTTGTGAAACGACGACCTTTTAATTGTAACTATATCATTGTTTAGGTAAAATAAAAAAAATGGTGAAATGAGAACGATGAATTCTGTCCAAGCTCTGTTTAGTAAGTTTGTGAGTACATATTTGTCACTGCACGACCGCTTATTTTTTGTATGAATTCTGCTGAAATATACACGGAAAGTTTGTTTGTGCAACTGATTTTATGTAGGGTTGGCACTTTTAATTACTATGTTACGAAAATAATTATAAAAAATGTAAGTCCAGTTTCGTTACACAATTGATAATGTCCTAGCAGATCTTCAAATTATACGGTTTAGGGAGATAGTAGGTATCTCTGCAGCATCAGAATTTGAGAGTTCAATGTTGACAATAACACTCGTAAACAGCGTTCCATTAAAAAAATGGTGGACACTTATCTTGGCTCAATAATTGAACGAGCGAACAAAGCGTCACAGTTTCAACTTGGACAAAAATAGTTTCGTATGTCTGTCCGGATGTTATCCTCTACAGTTTTTGGAAAAACATCAAAATGGCGAAACCATGGGGGTTGAAAACGTAAAAGAATATTTCACAAAACTTTCGCGAAGAGCCTTGTATCTATTCCTGGCAACCTTTGTCTATGGTGAAAATATTCGTGGCTATAAAGCTTTCTAGAATAGATATCTTTACCTCCTACGTTGATCGTAATTTATTTTTATCTTTTATTGTTCTGCGCTGACTGCGCTGTTCTTTTTAGTTTATGTATTGAGAATGAGATCGAAGTTTTTAGAATAAACATAATGAATTAAATGTTGACGGGCCGGTTGGCGTGGCTTATTAGACGCCACTGTTTGTGGGTCGGTTGGTGGTCGATTTCCAACCAGGATGTACATTTGTGTGCATGAACATGAATGACTATGACCCGAGTCTGGGTATATCTATAAAAATGTACACAGCATTTTTTTTATTCGAAGCAAATACAAAGAGTTACATTAAAATACCCACTTTAATTATTTATTTGATGAGTTCTCTATCCAAACTTTTTTTTTTACTCTGTATAGGCTTGTGTTTGACCACAATCTCACCATGGTAAGTGATGATGTGGCCGAAGATGTTAAGCACACAAAGCCTAGATGGGAACTGGCTCTCAAGTGCAGCTGTCGGAACACACCGATAGGTGTTTTGGCGACAGATTTTTAACTTGAGGGTGGTAGCCAGCCAGTCGGGTACTACAAAGTACCCTACCACCGTGCTCACGATGTTTTCCTTCACCGAAAGTTCAAGCTCATTGTAGGATTCGAACCCACGACCTTCGCCGCGGTATTCGACATCACTTACCACTGAGCTATCATCGCCTTGAAATTCACTCGCACACAAATCTTATATTATATTACTTATATCATAATTATAAAGAGGTAAAGTTTGTGAGGTTGTAGGGGGATCTCTGGATGTACTGAACTAATTATGAAAAATCTTTTACTAATAGAAATCCACGATATTGGCTATATACACGAGAACGCGGGTGAAACCGCGGGGGACCGCTAGTAATTACCTAGTAAGTAGTAAGATAAATACGTAAAGTAGAGGTACATCCAGCTACTTCTATTGACCGTCGAGAAAATATTAAAAGCTGCATTTCACTGAAATTTAAAAAGCCAAAGGACAGTTGGTTGTTTTTGTATGTTTTCCGTAGCTACGCTAGCCCACGTTTATATTTTACATATTGAGTGTGTGCAGTGCACTACTCTTTTAAAGGTTTCTTTATTCTGTCCATTGCAACCATTTTCATTCAGCCATTGCAATAAATTTTATTCAGTTACATATTTTTTAATTTTGCCAATATAAGGGATGGTAGTGTTGCAATTTGCAAGCGTCTAATAGGCTACCGTAACCGCTTACCGTCAGGCGGGCCGTACGCTGTATAAAAATGAATTTTCAATTCAGAAAATTTTGTTGCTTTTTTTTAATTGTTCTTCATGACGTTGAAATAAATCTACCTACCTAAAATTTACCATGTTACACTCAAAATAGTAATTGGATCTATTGTATAGGTTACTTCACCATTTAAAAATGAATCACTTCAATTTTCTCAAATATGGTCTGATATTAGTAAGTAATCGAATAGGTTTAAGGCGATGATAGCTCAGTGGTAAGTGACGTCGAATGCCGCGGCGAAGGTCGTGGGTTCGAATCCTACAATGAGCTTGAGCTTTCGGTGAAGGAAAACATCGTGAGGAAACCATAGCACGGTGGTAGGGTACTTTGTAGTACCCGACTGGCTGGCTACCACCCTCAAGTTGAAAATCTGTCGCCAAACACCTATCGGTGTGTTCCGACAGCTGCACTTGAGAGCCAGTTCCCATCTAGGCTTTGTGTGCTTACCATCTTTGGCCACATCATCACTTACCATGGTGAGATTGTGGTCAAACACAAGCCTATCGAATATAAAAAAAAAAAAGGTAACTTTTATAAAATACCAACCTACTAGCTTCCAGCAGCGCGGTTTCACCCGCGTACCCCTTTTTTACCCCTACTTATTCGTCGTATATGTCTTAAAAAACCTGTGTCTTAAAAAAAAGCTGGGCCTTGATGAGTCAGTGAGTCAGGCCTACATTTTTATAAACATTTAAGTATGTATAGATGTAGTTAAAAAAATCAAGGACAAAAGAATATTAAAATTAATTTAAAACTACTCGCAACAATTAATCTGTGTTTTTACAAATATTTAATTTTCTCATCAACTTAATAATCTTAATGAAAACTTCACCGAAGAAATAACATTTAAAAATGTACCTACTTACAAAGGTTTTCAGAAAATTAAAAGTCTATAATGATATAGTCTAGACCAGAGGTTCTCAAACTTATTGCGTCTACCGCCCACTTACTTTGAGAATCATTTCATATCGCCCCCCAATTTTTTTGTTTTACCACATTTTAAAAGTCATTTTGAGCAATCATTACTTCAATAATTTAAATTTAACTATTTATTTATAGCGTGCCATATGAGTCTACTATTTTATTTAGCTTGTTTCAGAGTTCAATTTTACATTTCAAGACTCAGGGCTACCTATGAGCCAGAATAATTCACTTTATGTATACAAAACGGGGAAGGAAAATAAACGAAATAATCGATGCAGTGTACTTAAAAATATTTGAATATCACAAATCAGCCATGGTCCCCCCCTCCCCACCCCTTAGGTATCTAGGATGCAGTGTACTTTAAAATATTAGAATATCACAAATCAGCCATGGTCCCCCCCCCCCCCCCCCTTAGGTATCTAGGATGCAGTGTACTTTAAAATATTAGAATATCACAAATCAGCCGTGGTCCCCCCCCTTAGGTATCTAACACCCTCAAGAAGGCTTTATCACCCACTTTGGGAAAGACTGGTCTAGACTCTAGATGATTTGGTTGAGACAACAAAAATCTACGAATACGACACAAAGGTACAAAAAAATTAATAACTTAAAAGCCGTCTTGATATAAGTAATAAATTTCTCAGTTCATTTGTAGTAATTTTATTTCAAAATGAGGATTACATAAATAGCAAATAATTTCCATTTCATTCACTTTGTAAAATAAATACAATAACATCATTGAAATTTGTACTCTAAAATAACGTATTGAGGCACCCTTTCCCTTTTCGTGACATCCCGAACCCGAACTAAATTGGTTAGATTTATTAGGATATAACTTAGGCCCGCCTTAATTCAGGCATAATAATTTAATCAATTTATCATTACCTACTATGCTTCCAGGGAGACTGTTGTCTTTGTTAATTGGAAATGGTTCGGGTCAATGACTTGTATAGGGTTGCCAAAATACAAATGATTAATTAGGGTTGGTGGTAATGATTTGTCGCCGCAAAAAATATTATTAAATGTAGATATGGACCGCAATCTCACCATAGTAAGTGAAGATGTGACCGAAAGTGCAGCCTATAGTAGGAATCAGCAATCCCAGTTGGTGTGGTTGGTTAAACTACTTACTATCACGGTCGTAGGTTCAATTCCCATTGAGGACATACTTTATGTACATATTTAAATGACGACAATGCTTGGGTGTAGCGCTCGCTCTTGCAGGACATAATCTCATGTAATCGTTCTAAGTTTGTTTTGAAAAGAGTAATTACTGAGTTTATTGCCGGCTCTTCTCAGCAAAAGCAACCTTCCGAACCGTGCATTAGAGTCTGACTATTCATAAGTGCCTGTGAAGGTATATTTGAATGAATAAACATTTAATTTAATTTCAATTCAATTTCTTGTCTTATATTGACAACGGTACCCTAAAAATGTTAATTAAAAACGATAATTTTATGATAAATCATTGACATTTACAACTCAATAAAGTTTTAAGTAGGTAAGTACCAAATTAAGTAATAACCTCAGACCAAATAAAAAGGTAGACAGAGCCCCGCGCACTTAAAGTGGAGTACAGTAAAGAAAGCTGAATTTAAAAAAGGAAGCCGATCGATTTCCTGTACGACGCGAGTCACGCAGGATTACGTACGTGCAGGTCACACACACAACTTCGTGCACGATGCTTCACTTCATTGGAGACTGTTGTTTACGTATGCTCTTTCTACCTTTTTATTTGTTCTGTGGTAATAACCTTATCTTGTTATAACGCCACTTATGTTGAGTCTATATCACAATGACATGGTTATGTAAAAGGAGAAAGCGGTTGTAAAGGTATTTCTTTGGATATAATAAATTTGAACTGCCTACGTAGGTATACCTACATATTTTATGATCGGTGGTTGAGGTAAACTTTGGGTAGTGATCGGAAGTGATTGTGAAACCTAATGATTATAATTATAAATTGGAAAACCTTCGTTTTAAACCCAAGTTTAATTTCAACTGTAAATATGTTAGGAATGCGGCCGGAATATGAAAATGTCAGGAATTTTTAATGAATTACTAACAATTTTTCCTTGTATAGGTTAGGTACTGTCTTGTTAAATCTGACTAAATTAATAACAAAACAATTGCACTTTTAGTAAAACCATTAAATGTTAATTATCACCCCACACTCCCGTCAGGAATGTGATTATTGAAATAAAAGATAACAATAGAGAATTTGTTTTAATAAATAAAAGATCGATAAGGATCTTGTCCCAACAGACATCGCCATATCCAATAAAAATCGCATAGAAAAAGCATTTCTGTTTTTCCCCAATTTTCCATTTTTCGGCCCAACTTTTTAATTTTGTTCCATAAGAAACTCATTTGGATTTTCTACCTTTTTTATTTGTTCTGTGGTGTAAATACAGACAGTACAGACGGAATTTAAATAGCACTTGTAATCGATGCTTATGCTATGGAAACCAGATAACTGATAATTTGACTGCCTTTGAATTAAATATAAATAAATAACTAGATGTTCCCCGCAGTTTCACCTATTTCCCGAGGAATCTTATCTTTTTCCGGGATAAAGTTTATCTAAGTGTTATACCAAGATATGATCTACCTGTGTGCCAATTTTCATCAAAATCCGTTCAGTTTTTTTGAGTTGTGTTCAGTTTTTATCATCCGCACATCTTAACAAATCACATTTCTGATCATTAAAAGATTTCACCGAGACATAAGACGAACAGATATGTTTACATACACAAATATTGTGTCTTGGGTAAGAATCGAACCAGCAACGTCCTCTGACAGGTATCTTACCGTACCTACAGTACAGTTGCTACGTAGTGTAGTCTAGACTGCGTTGAAATTCAAAATTCAATGAGTTATTTCGCCGATAATTAATGTTTTAATTGCATCTTTTATACCCTGCGTAATTCATTTAAAATTATGTGTAATTTTAATGACACACCGGCCGCTTTAGTTTAAACCTTGTATTATTAAACAGTAGGTACCTAAATTGCTTGCCAAGCTGATTACCCATTGTTATGTTATTTTACAAGAGTTTTTAAAACTATAATTAACAGAATTAGGTCACTTAACTTTATCCTGTGGTTATTCGTGATTTACGCCACGGTTACCCAGTACTCACACCTTTCATAAACAATCATTCTATACTCACTTTACCATGGACTAGCTGTTCCCGTGGAATCTTATCTTTTCACGGGAATCAATGTTCATCAGGGCTAATGTAGATTTCTAATGGTGAAAGATTTTTTCAAATCGGTCCAGTAGTTTTAGAGCCTATTCAATGCAAAGAAACAATCTTTCCTCTTTATAATATTATTAACATAGAAAACAATATTTAAAAAATAAGGTTTCACACAATTATATAATAAAAATAATATAATTGTTTGACTCAATTGTCCATTTTGATTATAATAGAATTATGAGCAAAATTTTTTTTATTATTTTTTTTACTTTAGGATAAGCTTGTATTTGACGGCAATCTCACCATGGTAAATGACGAAGGTGGTAAGCACACAAAGCCTAGATAAAAAAAAAGATTTAAAAAAAAATACTTTATCTATGTAACGTAACTTCTGAAGCTCCTAAATATATGGCCTAAAACGATTGCAAGCTAAGAACAATTAAAAAATATAAATGTCAAACAACTCGTGCGTCGACATGTGTGAACAACGGATAACCGTAAAAATAGCTAATGTTACGTAATAATATGTAAGTTTATTATTAAAATCGTAGATGGGAGAGCGAGCTCATTACAAAATTAATGAACTATTATTGGCATTGTAGACCAACGCTACGACTCAAAGGACCCAATAAAATAACGTAGATATACATTATTTATGACTAGCTTTATCCCCGCGTATTTTACGGTTTTCAGGGATAAAAAGTACCCTATATGCTACTCCATAACGTATTCTATCTGTGTCCAAAATTTTATCCAAATCAGTTCAGCCGTTACTGAGATGACGGGTAACATAAATGCACACACATAAAAATCACGTTTAGAATAGGTAATAATTAATAAGAATAGTCGTTTTATTAAAGAAAATTATTTTATAATACTGATTTGATTGATGGTAATTATGTTTTTTTTTAAATTAAATATCGTTTTATTTAAACTCCTTATGGAAAACAAACAAAACAAAATATCTTGAACGAATATACAGTTTTAATCACCTTAATGCACTATAAAGTACATTCGCGCACAACAGTTGAAATAGTGAAATCGTTTTAAATTGAAAGCGGGATGCACAGAGGGCGCTGGTGGCGAACACCGCGGGTTTTTCAAGCGTAATTACGTACCAAATGCATATACTGATGACAGGAGAACTGGTGAACACAAAAGCGATTTCTTATATTTTACGTCACTGTTTCCGCTCTGGTAATGAAAATAGACTGACGAGCGAGATTGCGTGACTCTGTTGAGATTTCGAATCCTTTTGTTTGTGTTTAATTTGAACTATAGAAATTTGTACCTACCTTTTTATATTTGTAATAATTTATTTTTTTATTTATCTTTATTCAAATCTAGCTATCCCCCACGGTTTATAGCCTATGACATTCACAAATAACGTGGCTTTCTATTGGTAAAATCGATCGAAATCGATATTTTTTAGTAAAATATATTGATGTTTGATTTTGTATAAACAAATCTGGGTCTCCAAAATAGATCATACATTGAGTTATCATACAAGCTAATCACATGGTGGATATATTTCTTGTAAAAGTAACAAAATATTAGGTATCAACCATTCAAAATAAATATACAACAATAATAGATTGTTTTATACACATGACTTTTTCAGATTATATCTATCTGAGTGCATATCTGAGTAAATATCTATCTACAGATATGATATTAAGAGAACAGCTTTTATTGTCGATTGTACTCTAAAGCGCACGACCAAACCGAGAGCGCTTTCAATTTGCTCATTGTCTTTGAAAACAATATGTTATTATAAAGCTTTATAATCTTTTGTTGGTTTATTTTTATATTTACTTTATGCGTTGTTTTATTATGTGGAACCGCAAAATTAACGGGAAAATAGGTACAAAAATCAATACTGTAGCATTCATTTTGTAACGCGTATTGATATTAAATATTTATTGATGAGGGATACTCATCCATTGTAAAGGGAAGATCTGCTTGGCTAGGTCATCGTGCCAGGGGACAGCACTCCAACTGTAGATGATGGAAACGTGCAGGATATGTGTTTATCTGTGTATGTGTCTTAACTTGAGAGCGTGTTGTAGAATTCTATGAGGTTTTGTGTCTTGCAATGTATGATACATTGTAGCCATTTGATATCGCTTGTATCATTGTAGGAGTAGTGCTATGTACTATGTTGCCGATGGATATCACTGCATATTTATTTGCGACTAGCTGTCCCCCGCGGTTTCACCCGCGTTACCGTCGGATTTTATCTTTTCCCGGGATAAAATTATAACCTATGACACTCACAAATAACGTGGCTTTCTATTGGTAAAATAATTTTCAAAATCGGTTCAGTAGATCCACAGATTACCCCCTACAACCTCATAAATATGAGGCGATGATAGCTCAGTGGTAAGTGACGTCGGATACCACGACGAATGTCGTGGGTTCGAATCCTACAATGAGCTTGAGCTTTCTGTGAAGGAAAACATCGTGAGGAAACCATAGCACGGTGGTAGGGTACTTTGTAGTACTCGACTGGCTGGCTACCATCCTCAAGTTGAAAATCTGTCGCCAAGCACCTATCGGTGTGTTCCGACAGCTGCACTTGAGAGCCAGTTCCCATCTAGGCTTTGTGTGCTTACCACCTTCGGCCACATCATCACTTACCATGGTGAGATTGTGGTCAAACACAAGCTTATCCAGAATAAAAAAAAAACTTTACCTCTTTATAATATTAGTATGTGGTTTATTGGTCTAAGATGAGTATGGATATCAGAATTTGTTTTATTATTTATTAAAGTTTACAACGTGTGACAAATTAAATGTGAAGCCATATCAAAATATTCACTCGTTGTAAATACTCGTCAGTCTTCTTTACGTCTAATAATTTAGAAAACATATTATTTTAAACTATATTCAGTTCAGGTCAATGAAACATTCAGTTTAATAAATTGAAAATATTTCATATCGCCGTTTCGCTCGAGTTTGAGCAAAAAATCTCATAAAGGCATCGGGGAATGGGGCGGCGGGCAGGATGTTTTTCTCGCCAACGTATTAGCTTGGCCATACAAAGAGGGAGCGCTGCCAGTCTATAGCGAACAGTAGACCAATAGTCTCAGTGCCTGCTATCAGGATATTAGAGATGTATGGAGAAATTAATATTAACGTAACCGTTCTTTCCCAAGAAAATTTTTCGAAAACTTTATTTAACAGATTTCGCATGGTGGTACTTTTATTGACGTCATTCAGTGAAGTATTCAGGTTAACTTGACATGGGTGTAGCACTGAAAAGTTTCCTTATTTATAAGTTAGTCTTACATGAAAGGATTCTTGTTTTTTTCTCTAAACGAAAGTAATTTAAAAATAGACATTTATTTAGATCATTAGTTAGGTACTAGTTTTCCGTCCCGCGGTTTCTATCTTTTCCCGGGATAAAAAGTATCCTATGTTTTATTCCAGGATATCATCTAATCAAACAGTGCGCCAATCCGGTACCACGTCAATCCTCCTCATTGTTCGGAGAGGCTGGTATACCATTTTGTGGCCTTGGTCTCTCATGAGTTTTACATTCTTCTTAGTTTATTATCTCAACAATACCCAATTTATATTGCATTGAAGCCACGCGAGCCTTAAATTGATCCTTTCCTTTTTAATATCACAAAGAGAGCGAGCGTCATGCGATGCGGGCTGCGCGTACGCATTGCACAACAGATCGCAATACAATAGGTAGTAAAGTAACACTTTCACTTAATTGCCAATCGGGTTCAATAAACCTTATTCCGGTGTTGGTACCTTAAGGTAGTGACGGATGAAATGATAGCCCAACTCATCACAGACAAAATTCAATTTTTTTAAATTGAATTTTCAATTTGTTTTTATTGCTGTCAAAAATAGAACAAAAGCTTTTAACAGCTTGATTTGATTAGGATCTCGGCAAATTTTCGACACTACAAGGCGATGATAGATCAGTGGTAGTGACGATGGATACCGCGGTGAAAGTCGTGGGTTCGAATCCTACAATGAGCTTGAGCTTTCGGTGAAGGAAACATAGCACAGTGGTAGGGTAGGTACTCTGTAGTACTTGACTGGCTGGCTACCACCCTCAAGTTGAAAATCTGTCACCACGCACCTTTTGGTGTGTTCCAGCAGTTGCACTTGAGAGCCAGTTGCCTTTAAGACATTGTAAGTCGACAACCCATTGGCAATACCCCTGGTATTGCTAATGTCTATAGGCGACGGAAATCACTTACCATCAGGTGACCTGCCTGCCTTGTACTACAACTATTAACTAAACAAACAACTATGTCTGATGGAAATAGAAACTCTTACTTCTGTAAAATAAGACACATTCATTTTTCAATGAACTTGTCAAAAGATGAATTTCTCCGTTATTCAATTCAAGTACGAACTGTCCTTCTGTTTGTTTTGGCAGATTGACAGAATCCTATGAATGCTGATTAACTTTATCCAATTCAGAAATTGAACTGTTTTATTTTGTGACCTGAGCTGTCTGGGAGCCAAAGGTGATTATTTTCGTTGTGAAGAAGAAACATACCTATTAGAAATTAAATCTTCAGGTACTCCTGAAATTGTCATTTTTAAACTATAATCTTGCATAAGAGATGTACCTATATCTTAATATATACAATTTTGTTTGTTGTTTGTGCGTGAAGAACTCCTAAACTGTTAACCGATTTTAATGAATTTTGCACACTGTGTCCCGGGAAAAGAAAAGATCCCTCAGGAACGATGGCAAAACCGCGGAAGACAGCTTTTATAACTTTTGTTCTTCTGGTAATTCTTGATGATTCTTTCATTTGCACACCTAGCCCCAGTTGGTGGGAATATAAAAAAAAATCTTTAATATATGCATTATTAGCCAAACGTGTACTAGTTTTCGTTGCCTCCTTTCGTAAGGGGAAGCCCTAAAAACCTAGTAACAAAACCAATATTATTTTCGAGCAAACAAAATATTCATCCCGCCAATACAAAGCGCTTGTACAAAACAAAAAACGTTAATAAATAACTCAACCCTATCTCCAGTCGTGTATTGAAAGGAAATTCGAAAGCTATAAATTGTTCTAACCAGGCATTCGCAAAAAAACAAGCGAGATGTCGTTTTTACGAAGGTTTTGACTTCAGTTTGTAAATTGGCTTGGATTTATTAAAAACGAAGTTCCACCCCTCAGTTCTACCTCGTTCGTATTAAAAGTTGCCTATGTCATCATCTCTGGCCTCTCACGTCAAACAAACAGAATGATCCAGCATATTTAATTATAAAATCTTATATTTGTTTTGTTTGTTTCAGGTATGACTGGTTTAATAAACTACGAAATAATATCTTGGAAATTTTATGTAAGTTACTTTGAATTTTATTTTGAAATTTATGGTAAAACTTATCATTGATAAATGAAATTGATAAACGTATATTAATGGTCATTCGATTTTTCCCTATTGTGTAAGTATCAAAAATATCATGAAAAAAAAAGTGAAACGAGCAATTCATTCAAATTCGTTCTTGTCCTTTAGAATAGAAACCTTTCTTGTACACCTTATTTTTTATTCGATTTTTAATTTATACATATATATTATAAAAAAAACACATGATACTTAAACGCAGTTGGACAGTTTTATTCATGACTTCGATAGTTTCAGTGTGCCCACACTTACTAACAAATAACCCCACAAAATAAATCCGAAAATGTAACATTATCTATCAATTTTCCTTTCACGAAAGAACTGGAAGAAGATTTAATACGGAGCAATCATAACTTGCCACCTTTTGATTCATCACAGCCCTTCGCCGCCACGAAAATAATTTTACAAACAAGAAATCTTCGGGAGAAAGTTTTTCCGTTAACGGAAATAGATAAAATGTCAAGTCCCCGGATTTGAGGGATGCCATTTGTCATTCGACAAATCCAGCCATCCATTTTAAGGGTTTTTACAAACTACAATATGAAATGTTGCGTGTCGTAAATAAACCTCACTTTTGTTGTTGGGATATTGAATATCTATGTATCCAATTCATAATTATTTTAGATTTCTGGGAATTAGGTTCTCAGTTGCTACCAGCTAATATTGAATGGAAATTGAAACTATAAAATTATATTTATTCCTTAAGTTCTGATTGCTCTTGTTGTCGCCGGCGCCATTAAAATTCAAAAGACTTTTCGGTATTATTTAAAGCCTTGAATTCGTTCCGTATTTAATTATAATCGTAATAATATTATTTAACTGTCGGAACTATAAACTTTTATTATCGAAGTTGACAAACTACTTTCAATTTTAATGTTTCATTAATTATCGGTCTTGAATTGATATTTTTATTTCTGTATAGATTGTAATATAGTTAAATTTTATTAAATCTTTCCAAACCCACTTTAACATGTGCAAGTTTGGATGTTTGTTGCTCAATGACGCAAAAACGGCTGAACGGACAAACATGTCGCCAAAACACCTATCGGTGTGTTCCGACAGCTGCACTTGAGAGGCTCCCATCTAGGCTTTGTGTGCTTACCATCTTCGGCCACATCATCACTTACCATGGTGAGATTGTGGTCAAACACAAGCCTATCCAGAATAAAAAAATATATAAATAGATATATAGGATACTTTTTATCCCAGGAAAAGATAGCTAGGGATAGCTTGCAAAATATAAAATCTTCTAGGACTTTCTCTACACACGGTTATCTGATACCAAACCAAACAAAGCTTATGGAAACCAGTTCACTTATTTACTAATAAATTATTATGAACTAGTTCTCCGCCCCGCGGTTTCACCCGCGTTCCTGAGGAATCTTATATTTTCCCAAGATAAAAAGTATCATATATGTTATTCCAGTATATCATCTACCTGTGTACCAAGTTTCATTAAAATCCATGCAGTCGTTTTTGCGTGAAAGAGTAACAAACATCTTCACATGATCACAGACATCCAAACATACTTTCACATTTTTTTTTCAAGGTTTTTGGCTTGGTATCTAGACCTTTAAGCCATTTCTTAATTTAAATATTTCATTTTTTATGTTATAGTCACGTTTTATTGTCACTTTCACTGTAAAGTCTAGTCCTCATCCGTACAAGTCCAGTCTATTTTTAGCGAAATTGGCGGCTATAACTAAAACTTTTCACGGACTTCTTGGGACAACCTGGAAAGTCACGATACACGCTTTCATTTCATTTCACTTCACTTGTGCACTTAGATTGATCTTTATTGGACAAAACACCACCAAAATTATTCAATAAAACTCAAAATACGCGAATTTAATGAAAATAAAACGAAAACACAACGTCACTTCGCAAGTTCCCGCCAAAAAGTCACTTTCACATTTATAATATTAGTAGGATGGTACGGTTAACCCCAAATAGTAATAATTTATAACGAAATTAAGAGTATTATATAACAAATTGACACAGTCAATATAACATGATGAAAGAGAATCATCATCATCACTTTTGAGACAGGCTGTAGGTACTACTTGCAAATACATAGATCGGAAAAATGTTTTTTCTTGTCAACATCCAGTTGCGCAGCTTACAGTCAGCCTTATTAATAGCCCTAACAGTAACGATAGGTATTGTATGCCACAATAAAATATTTATTGAAAGGAGAATGTAAGATAATATTTACTGAACGGTAGGTACCTACTGGTTTATTTTAGTTTCTTTATAATAGAAACCTCCAACCTGTCTGAGTGCACTTATAACAACTCAGATTCCATACTAATATTATAAATGCGAAAGTTTGTCTGTCTATCTGTCTATTACCTCTTCACGCTTAAACCACTGAACTGATTTAGATGAAATTTGGTATAGAGATAGATGGAACCTTGGAGAAAGTCATATTTTGTTCCGGAAAAAGATAAGATCACTCGGGAAAGAAGTGAAACCGCGGGGGACAGCTTTTAGTTTACTATAATATCTTGATTTACTAAACTCAATAGTAAATTATGTATGTACTGAAATTGAATAGGGTTGAACAAATATCCTTCCGATCACCGAGGCTGTTATCAAAGTCAAAACCATTTATCCAGTTTAGGCCCTAGAAGGGCACTTATGAACGTCGAATTACAGAAGTTACCACCGGTTCGGAAGTCATCCTTCAACTGAGAAGAACCGGCAAGAAACTCAGCAAGGTTACATTTTTAAATATTTTTGAACAATTTTATGTTAATTAACAGACCCAGAAATAACCTAGCTAAGTCAATTAATTATAATTACACATGGTCTACCCTTTCTATTAAAGTTGGCGTTCATAGGAAACTTATTATTTTCTATAAGGTAAAGTCAATAAATCATTTTTTAGTGTCCATAATAATAGTTTTAGCAAAACCATTTTTTGAATAATATCTATTGCACTTCTCCCTTATGTATATAGTAAATAACTTTCACTACCGTTCGCCTTTGAATACCTATACACAAAATATTCAAGGTAATTCATTTCCAAATTCATCATCAATAGGGCTTCAAGAACATTAAACATAGAATAAAGGTGCATAACCACTTAAGTATATATTTCGGAATGTTCCCTAAGGGTCTTTTCTTAATTATGATTATCCATTAGTGTTACAGGTTGGTTTTGGTCGATGGCCACCTTAACTTTTCTTTTACTGGAATTTAGGTAATAAACCAGAATTTGTTGTTTTTATTGAGAAACTTTCTTCGTTCTCCGAGTAACTATATTTTTACGTAGGTACCATTATTTTTACTAGAATAATGTACTTAGATTCTAATTTATTTGCGTGGTCTCTAATTTTATCATAATTCAAGATTTAGGTACCTTGTCACAAAAACAATAATATGCAATTTAAAAAAATCTGATGATAAAAATTGTCTTTAGGGAATTAATATCTCCAAAATAAAAAATGATGATTTGAATTTGTATAAACATAAAACATCTAAACTAATATCATAATGTGAAAATAAAAAAGTATTTTTGTATGTCCGTTTGTAATAGATAAACTCAGAAAACACTAAAATTTCACCTATACAAAACTACATTTACAGCTAGTAACATGGGATATAGGTAATTTCTTTTAATTCCTTCGGAGACGCGTGCGAGGCGGAATGCCTGTTTTTTATAAATACACTGTTAGGTATATCATTGGTTATATAGGATCGATTAGGGTAAACGCCTTTTAAAGAGGATACGGGCTGAGGCGGGCGTGGGTGGCCTTCAAGCTCAGGACAATGATCTTAGAGACGGAGCGGAGGTGCCTGGATTAGGGTGACATTAAGGGATAACAGCTCAGTATCATTGCCGAAGGTCGTGGAAGCTTTCCATGAAGAAAAACAGCATTTTTGTATACCACTAGTGACAACGAAGCTGACGGGTCACCTGGTGGTAAGTGACGCCTATAGATATTAGCAATAGCAGGGGGATTGCCAATGATTGTGTTGTGCCTTAAAGGCAACTGGCTCTCAAGTGCAACTGCCGGAACACACCACCGTGCTATGGTTTCCTCACGATGTTTGAAAGCTCAAGCTCATTGTAGGATTCGAACCCACGACCTTCGCCGCGGTATCCGACGTCACTACCACTGAGCTATCATCGCCTTGCTTTGCCTCGTAGTAGGTACCTGGCTGGCTGGCTACCACCCTCTAGTTTTAAAATATGGATGGTTGTGACGATGGGGCCGTGTGAAGCGCCGCTCACTACGTTTACCATCATCGTCATTTGCCTCCTCGAAACATCGCTAGACGTGAGGGCTGGCGGATACTTTGCACAACTTATTGCCATTCAGAGGCAATGCAGCATTCTGGGCAAACTGCCACGTGACAGCGATCTGTACCAGTTGGTCAACTAAGTTTAGTTTAGTTTTAATTGGATACTGGATATCAGATGATAGATACTAGATTTTGAAATAAATATACTTAGATATACCTACAATATTAACAATTTAAATGTAAGATAAAAAGATAGATACAGGATGTCCGGTAAGTAGGACGACAAACTTAAGGAGATAGGTGGGCGGGTACCACATATACTATTCAAAAATTAAATTAAGGCGATGATAGCTCAGTGGTAAGTGAGGTCGGATACCGCGGCGAAGGTCTTGGGTTCGAATCCTACAGTGAGCTTGAGCTTTCGGTGAAGGAAAACATCGTGAGGAGACCATAGCACGGTGGTAGGGTACTTTGTAGTACCCGACTGGCTGGCTACCACCCTCAAGTTGAAAATCTGTCGCCAAGCACCTATCGGTGTGTTCCGGCAGTTGCACTTGAGAGCCAGTTCCCATCTAGGCTTTGTGTGCTTACCACCTTCGGCCACATCCTCACTTACCATAGTGAGATTGTAGTCAAACACAAGCTTATCCAGAATAAAAAAAAAAAAAGTAAAAGTGTCACAATTTTCGAGGTATTTCGATGTTACTGATTTTAAATACAATACGAAAATCGTGACATCTTTACTAAGGCCATTTTTGTATATTTGGTAGCTGACCCGCCCACCTATTTCCCTCTTAAGTTCGGTATATATTTTTATCTTAGGTTTAGTTAATATTGTATTAGTATATTTATTTCAAAATCTATCTATCATCTGATATCCAGAACGTAACAGTTTCATTTGTATTCTGTTCGCAGAGGCAATGGGATCGTTGACCGGTCCCGGAGAAATAACCGATGTTCCGGACACTTTAGGGTACCTTAAGAAAATGACGCTTATAGTCTGTGTTTAATATCTGCCGATTTAGAAATTACGTTTAAAAGAGCCAGCTCTTTTATAAACAAGCTCAAATTTAAGTACATAACATCAGCAAAAATCGATCCTAAGTGTAATGTTTAGTCTTTAGAGAATTCTGTTTCAAAATTAGGCAGCCAATAGGTTCGCTAATACCTAATTCTAGCGTGAGTCATTACATGTAAGGCAAAATAAATGATTTTAGTAGTTTCTCGCTTCACTTGCATTCCTCAGGCCAGGCGTCAAATGTATGAAACGTAATATTTTTTATTCAAATAACGCACGGATCGGATGGATGTTTTTTTTAACAATAAAATTGATGATTTGAAAGGAAAATATACCTATTTAAATTTTAAATAAGATCAAGAATCAATTGCAATGTTAATAAGTGGTTTTTCAGGGTCTAATCTTTATAAATTATTTTTGAGTTCGAGCTTGTTTTTGCATCTATAATAAGGAGAAAGATAATGCACTAACGTACGGCATTGAACACAGTCATTTGTGAAATATTATACGACGGAACCCAATATAATTAAAACAGATCACGCTTCTCCGTTATCTATCTCGCCTCAGTCTGAGCTGATTACGCTATAACAGATGACCGTCGTAGGATAAAAAGGCTTTTTATTTAATTCGATTTGCATGCAAATTCCCAATCGTAAATTTAGTACAAAACGGTTCTACAAAGATTCATTTTCTCTGAATTTTGGTCGCTATCGTAAGGATGTACAGGATGTCCGGTAAGTAGTACGATAAGCTTAGGGGGGAGATAGGTGGGCGGGTCACCTACCAAGTTTACCAAGATTACCTTAGTAAAAATAAAAAACATAAAAAAAACATACAGTTGAATTGAGAACCTCCTCCTTTTTTGAAGTCGGTTAAAAAGTGTCACCATTTTCGAGACATACTGAATTATGTTATATTTGTTGTGTAGTCTAGTTTATTATTAGCTTACGTCTTATGGGATAGAATCCGCAAAGTTATAGGAGTTATAACCGGCCACTGTCTACTGAACAAACACCTATTTACCATAGGTGTGACAGACAGCCCCCTATGCAGAGGATGCATGGAGGCGGAAGAAACGCCACAGCACGTGCTTATGGAATGCAGGAGCGTGGCAGACAAACGGGCACAAATCCTCCTTTCACCAGCGTCACTTCCGGAAGCCTTTGGCAGTCTACAAAGGCTGCTAGCCTTCTGGGATGACCTGGGCTGGTTGGAGTGAGAAGACACATAAGCTTAAATACGTACAATGGCCCAATCAAGAGGCTAAGTGCGGAAACAGCCCTGCCAAAACAAACAAACAAACAATGGGTAAATTTTGCTCAATGAAATTAATTTCACAACGGTAATTGAATAAAATTTTATAAAATTAGTGCCCAATTTTAATTTATACATTAAAATAATATAATTTTCCTGATGAGTACGAGACACCGTGGGTGGCAACCTAGACTTTAAAATGAATCGACGACTTTAATATGGCCATTCCACGAATTATTATATAACTGTGACTGACCTTTATTGATTTTCGTGGAAACTTAACATGTTGCGAGCTTAGGACAAAAGTTGAATGACCTGAACAGCTTATATTCTCAATGCAATAGGTATAGTCATAGAATCCGAAACGAACAAAGACTTTTATTAGAAGCCTTTAGATGAAATAAATCAAGTCTGAATTTGAAAGCGTAAAATATTATCTGAAAACGTTTTAATATAGTTTTTCAAATAACCTATTTTTGTCACAAAGTGTCTCTAAAATTACTTATTACAATTTTATTCAAATCAGATGGCACTTTTCTTCAGTGAATGAATAGTTTTATCTATGTTAAATAAGAATATTATTATTTGATTTGAACTTGAGGGTCGTACCACCTTTCGAATAAAGCATTCACAAACGTTTTGTTGGAGATGCGATGCATCGGGTTAGGCACTTACTGCATAACGTGTGACCAAACAATAAAACGCAATCAAATATTATATGATGAAAAATTAAGCTTTCTATTTATGAAATTGTTTATTCATCCAAATAGGCCCTCACAGGCACTTATGAATAGTCAGACTCTAAATGCTCGCTTCGGAAGGTTGTTTTTGCTGAGAAGAGTCGGCAATAAACTCAGCAATTACTCTTTTCAAAAACAACTTACACCTATTACATTCAATAATTATTATTTATCTAGTCTCACTGACAATATTTGCGTGTTATGGCGGCAAAAGTAGTAATCTACAGAATTTAATTATGACTGACTTAATAAACAACAAACTCAAGCAGACCAGCCCCCACAAGCAGCACCTGTTCACAAGTATGACGCGTGTGGCAGCCATCGCCCTCCTCGCACATTTTATAGGGAAGTGAGCGACCCGCCACACGACGCCGCCGCAAGCAAAGGCCTTAAAGCGAGCATGACTAACTTAAGCTTGCTCCAAACAAAAATAAACATTAAACTAAAAGCAAACGAATTAAAACACACAATTTGTTATCAAAGTTACTACTAACACGGTTTGTAAAATTTGGTAATATAATATTTATTTACCTATATCTTGAGATTGTATTTGTAATTTTTGAGATTTACAATATCAATTGACGGACTAGTTTGCGTGATTGTTTAAACATTACTATCACGCCGTCGCGGGTTCGATTCCCATCCAGCACAAACATTTGTGTGCATGAATATGTCTGTTCGTCCTGAACCTGGCTGTAATTATCCATTTATGTATACGTATTTAAAAAAAATGCATAATATTTGGTTTTCATAAAGTAAGCTCTACTCTTAGGTAATCAGATGGCCGTATGTGAATAATGTACCAGGATATTTATTTACTAAATATTAATTTACTTATCATTTGTAGGTATGTTAAATAAATGTTAATCAACATGAAATTTGGCTAACCGTAATCTGCAACGTAATTTCGGGCGAAAAACACCTTTTTAATTAAACACGAACAAAACAGATTCTTACGATTAAACCCAGTGACAGTTACGTAGCGATCTAATTATTATAGAAACAAAGGATGTTGCCCATTTACCTACGTAGGTATATTAATACAGGAAGGAATGGAGTTGATGAACAGATTTTAATATAGAAAGCATTAACATTGTATTTAATTGATGATTGATATGATAGTTAGTTGCTCCCGATTTTGCACATAATTTTGTTTTAATTCCTTTATTACAATAACTCACCAAAGTTTCATCAAAATTGTTGCAGCCGTTTTAGAGCCCATGGGCACATATCGATTTTGTAACATAATATAAATTTACTGACCTGAATTGATTTAAAATTTATTATTTTATATATTTATTTGAAGGACAGTCAAGTCCAGTACGTTTTCATGTTCTTTGACTAAACGCAATAAACTCATTTCATGTCTGAATTGAATAAATAGTTGTGCATTGATTGATAGCCCGTTAATTAATAAGGGTTATAGTTTATGAGGTGTTAGGCGTTTGGTAGTGCCCTCAAAACATTTATAAAAAAAATATAAACATAGTTGAAAAACGATTACAGTTATTGATTAAGGTCAAACACAAGCTTATCCAAAGTAAAAAAACAAAAAATGATTGTAAAAATTATATAATGATATACGTAATAGATATTATTATAAGTAAATTCCTAAATATATTTCAGAAAAAAAACTTGAGAGGTGTGAAGGGACACCCGGATGGAACGAATTTATATAAGTTATATAAGTCGAGAGAGTATATAAAAAAAAACTATTTATATATATATATATAGAAATGAAAATATCTGGCTTGCTTTCTATAAGAGAGAGAGAGAGAGAGAGAGAGACAGAGAGAGAGACAGAGAAACATGCGCACGCCGCACAGCTTACAATAGCTTACTATAGCAAAAAATGTGTCGGTGACAATTTTTCGTAAGATTTTTTTCCGTCTAGCCCCCTTTCACAACGCGCGATAAGGAACTTCGTTCCAAAAACAAACTGTTTTTAGAAGCTAAGTAAGTTGAAACAGTAATTTTCGTAGACTAAATAACGACTGGCGAGTAGTAAGATACATATGAAAAGTTTAAGCGTAATTCTTCTGTTATTTATTGCAGACCTTTGTTCATTTTCCTTTAAAGGATTAAAACTTCCTGGTGATTTATCTGCGGTACTATAAGTAAAAATATCTGACTTTTATAAAACTTTTTTTATACCACTAGGTGGCAAACAAGCTTACGGCCCACCCGATGGTAAGCGGTTACCGTAGCCTATGGACGCTTGCAACACCAGAGGCGTCACGAGCGCGTTGCCGACCTTGAATAAACCTTCTTACTTTAGATTTGTGTACTATAAATTTCTGGATTATGTCTAAAAAGGCCACTTGAGCAATTTTGCTGATTGAAATTCTATTTATGAATTCACAGCATATCCTATGTAATTTATAAATTCTTTGTCGTTTAATGAATTTAATTTTATAAAATGTAGATAGGATCTTGAAGCTGGTAGCCAGCCAGGCGAGTGCCGATTACAATGTTTATTATGGGATTTACATCCCCGACCTGCATGCATTTGACATAAATACGCTTTTAAAACTACCATTTCGTACCTACTAGCTTTCCGCGGCGCGGTTTTAACTGCGATCCTGTTTCTCCATAGAAACTTTGGACCCCCGTTGCATCCCCTTAGGGGGTGAGTTTCGGAAAATCCTTTCTTAGCGGATACCTACGTCATAATAACTATCTGCGTGCCGAATTTCAGCGCAATCCGTTCAGTGGTTTGAGCTGTGTGTTGATAGATCAGTCAGTCAGGTTTAAAAAAAAAATTGAACTGATTTTCGTACTCCCGTAAATTACTTTTGTCTAGTTATGTAGATAAAAAATTCAACACAAAATTGTGGGAATCTATAGATATTTGTAAAAATTACTTAATTTAAGTTTCTTTTAGTTTTTTCAATCAATCTAAGGATGTTATCATTCACCGTTACCGTACTCTCTTATCTTTCACATTTCCTCTCAACAGCTAAGTTTTTTCGAGTGATGTCTCAATAAAAGCTGGCGATTATCCCGGAGTCGCAGAAAGGCTATAAAGAACAGACAGTGGAGTTCTTTTTATATAATGTAGGCAGAAAATGTTAAAGCGGAATGGATGTTGAACAGTAAATATACCGTAAGAAGTTCTAAATTTGATAAGCATTATTTATGTATTTTATTACTTTTATAAATGTGAAAGTTTGTTAGGATATATGATGTTTGTTGCTCAATCATGAAAATACGGCTGAACGAATTTTGATTAAACTTGGCACACAAGGAGAGCATATGCTGGAATAAAACATAGTAACTGAGCAATTGTGAAAGTTTGTGAGTTAGGATGTTTGTTGCTCAATCATGCAAAAACGGCTGAACGAATTTTGATTAAACTTGGCACACAAGTAGAGC
Source organism: Ochropacha duplaris (assembly GCA_951361185.1). Lineage (NCBI taxonomy): Eukaryota > Metazoa > Arthropoda > Insecta > Lepidoptera > Drepanidae > Ochropacha > Ochropacha duplaris. Next base: position 1,979,489 of record OX592704.1, on the reverse strand, counting down.
ATATGCTGGAATAAAACATAGTTACTGAGCAATTGTGAAAGTTTGTATGTTTGTGAGTTAGGATGTTTGTTGCTCAATCATGCAAAAACGGCTGAACGAATTTCGATTAAACTTGGCACACAAGTAGAGCATATGCTGGAATAAAACATAGTAACTGAGCAATTGTGAAAGTTTGTATGTTTATGAGTTAGGATGTTTGTTGCTCAATCATGCAAAAACGGCTGAACGGATTTTGATGAAACTTGGCACACAAGTAGATCATATGCCGGAATAAAACATAGGATACTTTTATCCCGGGAAAAGATAAGATCTCTCGAGAACGCGGGTGAAAGGAATAACTAGTAGGGTAATAAATTACGACTCATTTTCCACTAAAGATACAAAAAGTTAATAAGTTTTTGGATGGAGGAAGTTCAAGAAAAAAATAAGTAAAACAACAAATAAAGCCGTGTCCACACTATGCGATAAATCAGCGCAAGGCAATTGCCACTTTCTCTCCAAGAATGATTACCAAGCTTAAGAACAGGAAGTGGAATTACTGTCGATCGTTTACAGCAGGAAATTGCCCGGTGTTCGGAAAATGTATACTTGTTAATTCTATTTGCGACTGCAATCGATAGTCGGCTTTAACACTTTGTGCTAAGAGTTAAAGTATCAATTAAGTACCTACTTTGTGCGGTTATGAGCAACTTTGTAGTTGTTGCTTGGAGGAAAAAGTGGAATCGTAATAATTAAAGACAAATTTCTTCTCGTCTAAATGTAATTTGTCACTGGGGTAACTTAGTCTGTCTGTATGTTTAGTTTTCGCAGCTAGACGCCTGGACAGATTTTGATGAATTATGCTTTGGAGATACCTTTAACCCTCTATTTTTTATTGAGACTAACAGCTTTGAAAACGTACAAATATGATATCTAAAAACATAAGTCTACCGCCAATCAAAATTATTTCTTAATCTAACAAATAAGAAGTGACAAGAACCTAATATAATGGGGTGTGTTCTCAAGAACTTTTCGAGTCGGTGCCAACGTCACCATTTTACCATCGCACCGCTCAAAGTCAAAGTCAAAACCATTTATTCAGTTTAGGGCCTAGAAGGGCACTTATGAAGGTCGAATTACAGAAGTTACCACCGGTTCGGAAGTCAGCCTTCAACTGAGAAGAACCGGCAAGAAACTCAGCAAGGTTACATTTTTTAAATATTTTTGGACCATCTGACTATATTGGCTTCTTTTTTCAAATGTTTAACAATTTTATTCTTAATGTAATACAAAAATACATAAAAAATTATAACCCGCATTAGTTACCTACATAGTAAACTAAAACAAAAACACGCCGCTCGCCGGCGATGTGGAGCTCATCCTCACATCCTCGAGCCGCCTCGATCGTCCTCCGAACGATTCCGTCGGACGTTCCTTCTGCGGACCATGAGGATGTGGAATGAGCTCCCTATTACGGTATTCCCTCCGCGCTATGATATGGGGTTCTTCAAAAAGGGCGTTAAACGAGCTCTTCAAGGCCGGCAACACATCGGCAATCACCCTGGTATTGCAAATGTCTAGGCGGCGGTGACCACTTACCATCATGTGGACCGTCTGCCTGTTTGTCAACCTATTGACATTAAAAAGAAAAAAAACCTAGAATAAATAAGGATTAGATTAAAAAGCCCATTACTACTACCTGTACGAACTACTGTAAGAACGTTTGTGTATCTCGAAAGCTGAATCTCAGGTGAGATATCAATTTCGCATGGAAACTTCGAATGACCCTTCACTTCGGAGCTCCTCGCCTGAGTGAGACTCTACATCGAGTTTATATTCAAGAGAATAGCATTGCAGTGTACCATTTGTACCTTAAGATGAGGATAATTGATAACAAGAGAACAACGCAGGGCATGCCGCATATCCAAAATTCAACCTCTAAAGGGGTAAAATAGGGGATCGCGGGTGAAACCGCGGAGTGGAAAGTTTAATAAATATTCGACACACTTCTTCTTCTTGTCGTCATCCCCAGCAGTAGGTTGGCAAAACATGTTTACATCCACTCCGCTCTATCACTAGTCGTCTCTGTACTCACACCTTTCATAAACATTCTTCACGCAGTCCATCCATGCCTTCTTCGGCCTTCCTCTACCTCTATATCCATCCACACTCATGCTCAACAATCTTTTCGTTATGTTTTTCATCCCTCCTCATCACATGCATATACCAAGCCAATCCTTTCAACTTTTTAATCCTCAATAAATAACCTAATTAAATACAGAAATTCCTAGGAAATAGCAAGAAAAATAACGTTCATAACTTTATTACTGTAACATTACTCTAATCATTTGTCTCCCGTTTATTACTTATTACATGAACTGTTACCATTATCTATATAAGTGCTATATATTATGAAGGTTTATAACGAAAGGCGTTTTTGGCTTCATGCCAGAATGCTTTGAAGAAAATATTGCGCCGAACCTGTGGGACGACTGGTTTTTGTGTGAAAAGCGTAAAAATATAACGCTTGCTAATTACAATTACGCAACTTATGACCAGTAAAATATTTTTAAAAAGCCTATTGTATAAATAAAATACATTTTTTTTGTTTAAAAGAAATACGTAGCTATTTCTATAATAGTATGAAATATACTTTCATCGCAAAATTATGGCTTTACTATATACAGGGCAAAACATCTGTCTGATTGAGTTACAAATTTACCAGTTGTATTTTATTTATTTTTGCAACCATTACACGTAAACATTGTTATTGGGAATAAAATAAATGATAAGTGTAAATATTTTCAATTTCATTGGCCGGTAAGAGACATAAAATTGATATTACTTCAATAAAAAAAAACTAGCTCATAGATTTTTAACACTAGATATATAAAAAAGCTGTCCTCCGCGGTTTCACCCGCGTTCCCGCGCTATCTTATCTTTTCCTGGGATAAAAATATAGCCTATGTTTCTCAGAGATAATGTAGCTTTTGCACGGTGGTAGGGTACTTTGTAGTACCCGACTGGCTGGCTACCACCCTCAAGTTGAAAATCTGTCGCCAAACACCTATCGGTGTGTTCCGACAGCTGCACTTGAGAGCCAGTTCCCATCTAGGCTTTGTGTGCTTACCATCTTCGGTCACATCATCACTTACCATGGTGAGATTGTGGTCAAACACAAGCCTATCGAGAATTAAAAAAAAAAAGCTTTCTAATGGTGAACGAATTTTTAAGATCGGTCCAGTAGTTTTTAAGTTCAAACTCAAACTCAAAACTCATTTATTCAGTTTAGGCCCTGGTAAGGCACTTATGAACGTTACAATTGACTCTACCATCGGTTCGGAATACACTTAAACTGAGAAGACTCCGGCAAGAAACTCAGCAAGGCAATTTTTCCTCTTTATAATATTAGTATATCTATACTAAGATAAATACGTTTTTTACTTAGTAAGCTACACATTGTGACAAGTTTGGCTTTTGAAATCAAAGATTAGTTTTAACTGTATCTTTTTGAAGCGGAAATACTCCGAATTGTAATAAAGTTATATAATTGGTGTAAGTAGTTTTTGACACACACAGTTACACTATATATATTTTTTTAATTCTGGATAGGCTTGTGTTTGACTACAATCTCACTATGGTAAGTGATGATGTGGCCGAAGGTGGTAAGCACACAAAGCCTAGATGGGAACTGGCTCTCAAGTGCAGATGTCGGAACACAACGATAGGTGTTTGGCGACAGATTTTCAACTTGAGGGTGGTAGCCAGCCCGTCGGGTACCACAAAGTACCTTACCAACGTGCTATGGTTTCCTCACGATGTTTTCCTTCACCGAAAGCTCAAGCTCATTGTAGGATTCGAACCCGCGACCTTCGCCGCGGTATTCGACGTCACTACCACTGAGCTATCATCGCCTATAACGGGAACTAAAAAACCTGGACTATCAATGTTTAAAATACAGAAGACAACTGGCCGGCTCTAAAGTTTAACTGCTGGAATTCACTGACAGGTAGGTACTCCAACTTTAGTGATTCAGTAATTCCAAATAGAGCTCTAAATCTAAACTCTGATGTTTTGTCTCAACAGAAAAATATCCCTCGATTATTCCTGACAAGTATTACGGCTATAACTTGTAGGCGAGCGACTAGAGCTTTACTTTAGCACTATTTATTAGTTTCTACATTACACGGAGCGGCGAGAAGTCCCTAAAGTTCGTGGCAACTTTTATTAAAGTGTTGTCATGATCGTTTCATATTTCACAATCATCCAGAACGATGTTTCGGTTCTCATTTTAGAGATAGTAATTCAAAAATCAATTTATAAAAATCAGAAATATCGAAACAACTCGAAAATGCTAACACTTTTATTAAGGTAATTTTTGTATATTTGGCAAGTGTACCTTAGGTAATTCCAAATGAATAAATCCAAGCTGATGTCTTGTCTCAACAAAAAAAACTTGAGAGATGTCAAGGGACACCCGGATGGAACGAAGTAATATAAGTTATATAAGTCGAGAGAGTATATATATATATTTTTTTAAATTATATATATATATATATATATAAATAGAAATGAAAAAAAAATATCTGGCTTGCTTTCTATAAGAGAGAGAGACAGACAGAGAAACATGCGCACGCCGCACAGCTTACAATAAAGTGACAGTGACACTAAAACTGTCGTAAGAATTTTTTCCGTCTAGCCCCCTTTCACAACGCGCGATAAGGAACTTCGTTCCAAAACTATTCCTCTTTCATCCCTGACAAAAATCACAGCTACAACTTGCTTTACTTTAGCACTATTCATTAGTTTTAGTAGAATTAGTTATCGCCAGTTATAGAAGCTTTTTTTCCGACATATGTATAACTTTTTATGTTGTTTGAATTTTTTTTGTCCAATATTTTTTGGCGTCGCTCCACAATGCCGGGTGTAAGCAACGTTCGATATTAATAGTTCCGCTGCAGTTTTCCACTAGTTTCCAGTTTGATATCTTACAATTTCTATTGCAGATCGGTTGTGAAGCTAGATTAGATCTTTTGACGTAAGACTGCAACCTACAAAAAGTTTTTATTTAACTTGCAATGTATGTATAAATGTTTGCCCGGGGAGAATCTTGCAACTCAATTTTGAAGCAGATATCTTTAACTAGATTGAGCTAAAATTTTGTATACACGTTCAGTTTGGATGACAATGCATGGTTAGCTGTGTGACGTCATTCTAAATCCAATATGGCGGAACACATAAGATAGCGGACTATTATTATTATTTAATGCAATCCTACATTAAGGGTTTCAAATGAAAGGGCTTTTATATCATTTCATAAATTGTATAATATATGTACTAAATTGATTAGTTTGATTTAATATAATGTTTATTTTCTTCTTTTTGGGCAATTAAATAAAATCTTATTTTACCATTAATTTATTTTAGTTTACTTCTCTTGATTGAGACTTATCTTTTTCTTTGTGATATGTAAGTGGAGATCCTTGGGGGAGGCCTTTGTCCAGTTGTGGACGTCTTCCGGCTAACATGATGATGGCAATATGTAAGTTATCACTTTCAGTAAGTCACTCAATGAAATAGGAGTCATCGGTCCACTTGACTAACAGTTCTTTGTGGTCAAAAGGGAGATTATAGTCAGGCCTATCTATATTTAATTTAATATCCATTATTATGAAGAGGTAAGTTTTAATGTGTGAGTGATCTCCAAAACTCCTAATCCAATTTTGAAAATTCTTTCACTCTTTCGAAGCTACATTATGCCTAGTGAAAGCTAGTTCAAATAATATGTATCTAATGGTGAATATGCACGTATTTTTTATTATTATTTTAAACGTTTCTACGGGTTATTACATTACCAAAAAAAAATATAACACATCCAAAATCTTAACCAATAAGCTAAAAAAATATATTAAAATCACTATCACTTCCGGGTGATTCAAACGCGGCCATTATGGCGCGCTTATTATGTGATGTGAGATTAGACGAATTCGATGTCAAAAATGAAGTTAAACACTTCATTTTTGACATCGAGTTCACAAAGTTACTAAAATCAGTTTATTACTATGGAAAAGCACAGAATACTTATAAATTATGATAAATTTAAGCGTAGCGGTTACAAACTCTGTGGTCGAGTGTCAAAGTGACGTCACGATTACTCACGATTTGCTCATGGGGCGTTTTGGAAATTTGCGAGGGAATTTAAAAACAGACACTTTTTGCTGATTAAATTTAGCAAATAAATGAAATTTTTTGAAAATAATTATGTAGTACTTATGTCTTTGTAACAATATGAATTACATTTAAAAAAATCGTCCATTTTGAAGTCACGTGCATATTCCCCATTATCATTTTTCATGCAAAACTTGAATGATGAATGATGCTAAAAATTAAAACCCTAAACTTACAGTATTATATTTATCCTCCTTTAGATCCACAAGAACGCAAAAAACCGTGGCATAGAACCAATATTTAAATAATTGCTACCAGTAAATTACTTCCCTTGAGCAACAATACCTCTGACAGTTGACAAAACATAGAATCCGTCTTCAACCCAGACCCGTATCGATATTATTATGTAACAGTCAAAACTTATAGTCGGTCAAAACCACTTCTGCCTGCGAAAATCAAGCAAAAGGTGTTCTGACCGACGACGTTCTTAGTAAAAACAATTTTGACTGCATTTAAGTAATATGTGGTTTTGACCAAGCAACGTCAGATTTTTGGTAAAAACTCATTAAAAGTTATAGCAGTTAGTAAACATGAACAAAAAAGACACTAAATTTTATTCACTTTATATACCAAGCCTGTAAACTGAAAAAAAAAATGTGTATGCTTAATATTTTTGTTCCAAAATAATTTTTTCATAAAAAAACAGCTATAAGTATTAATTTTAGCTAAGATTTTGACTGTCCTTAGTTAAACTACATTTGACTGGTAGTCACAGTAACAAGTTGTTCACCGCTATCCTTAGTCAAAATTACTTCTGATTGATTTTCACAGTTAAAAGTGCCTTTGCCTGGCTATGAGTTTTGACTGTAACATACCTATATTTATTCCAATATAGGATATAATATATATATATATATATATATATATATATAACAGAACTGTGGTGTAATACGAGCAATGACAAAGAGCTGAGAGCATGTCAAATGCTCATCAATTTCATATGTGTCCGGTTGGCTGAGCATTTGTGTCACTGCACGGCCTGGTTAATTAAGACCTGGGATTCTCTTGTTCGTTACATTGTGTGAACTAAGTGAATAATATGCTCTTGTCTTAAGAATGTAAGATGTCTTCATTGTCTTATTTCTTACATATTCTTAAGTTTTATGTTACATAACGTAACAGCTTGGTGACCTTATGTGTATTTTGTATTCGACTGCCTTGGTCTATCATGACACGGGTCGTGGGTTTGATTCCCATCCAGGGCATTTTGTGCTGAGTCTGGGTGTAGTTGTATAACTAAGTATCAAACCAAATAAAAAAAGGTAGACAGCACCGCGCACTTAAAGTGAAGCACAGTAAAGGAAGCCGATCGTGTTCCTGTGCGACGCGAGTGACGCGGGATAACGTAGTGCAGGTCACGCACACAACATGGTGCACGATGCTTCACTTCATTGGAGACTATTATTTACGTACGCTCCTACTTTTCTAATTTGTTCTGTGATTGTGACCCAAAGGTTGCCTGGAAGAGATCGCTTAAGCGATAAGGCCGCCTGTATTGTATTCACTTCCTTTATTTGTATTACCTATATGTACTTCTCTTGTTTTAAGGTGTATACAATAAAGTGTATTTCATTCATTCATTCATTTAAGTTATAATAATAAAATGGTAGATATATTTCGCTACCACATAACTATACCGTTAGATACTCACCTCACACCGGCTCACACCTTGACCGGCGATAGACATGGAGACAACTCATAAAAACTAAAAGAGAGGAACTCAACATACAGTGTATAAAGATCTGTACTGGTTGATGGGACGTAACAGCAAGCTCTCAATTGACAACAAACTTCTCATTTACGAGGCAGTTCTCAAACCAGTATGGATGTATGGAATACAGCTCTGGGGTAGCGCTAGCAACTCAAATATCTCAATATTGCAACGGATCCATGGAATAACAAACAACGAGATCCATCAAAATCTTAAAAAAATACCGGTCAAGTGCGAGTCGGACTCGCGCACCGAGGGTTCAGTAATGGAGTCTCGAGGACTGTTTTCAATTTTTTTTCGATTACCTCATTTGAGATTGTATCAGCCCCGATACAACTCAGAGGTCTATCTTAATTGGTAGTTACTATGTATGTATAAGGACACCCTTTTTTATTTTTTGGAATTTTCCCTTTACTTGTGCTGTCTTACAGCACAACTAAAGGGAAAAATTAAGGTAAATTTTGGTACTTACAAGTTTTCGCAAAAATCTAAATTTGCCCATATCTTTTTATCGTGCTGATTCAGGACCTTGATTTTTATACACCTAATAGGGACTATAGACCTCAGTCCTCAGACCTCAGATCTGGTACAAATTTAAACTTGCTAGGTCCACTCGTTCCTGAGATAATCGGTGGTGACACACGTACAGACGGACGGACAGACGGACAAGAAAGTGATCTTATATGGGTTCCTTTTTTTACTTTTTGAAGTACGGAACCCTAATGAACACAGTAAGGGAAGAAATCATAACTACATCTAAAAAATACCAAGCCCGGCTAAAGAATCACCCAAATGAACTTGCAGCTGAACTGACCCCACAAAGTTATTCCAAAAGACTGAAACAGTAATCCAATCAGTTATGTCCGGAGTAGATGTGTTCGCTGGAAGGCACACTCGACTCGACCGCATATCACTACTCAAAACATCTGCTTATAGTATCCAAATACTGATTGCAGATAAAGTTTGGAAAAAAAATGTTGTGTATCAGTTATCTGGTTTATAAAAATACACTTTATAGCGCGTCGGTTAATGTTCAATATCAATCAAATAAAACGTTAATAACACCATAGATTCCAATATTTCCTGATGGAAGGGATTGGGACTGCCATCTTTTCACTCCGGAAAATTGAATGCCGTCTCGTTCTGTATACGTTTTCTTGAATATCGCATCCGTGAAATTTATTTTCACGTGTGCTGGAGTTTTGAATAAAAAAAGCCTGTCTTTAACATAAACAGGGGTCGTTTACAAATATGGCTTCGAGCCAACTCCTTAACATATTTATGAGGGTGGTGATGCCAGCTTTAGGTATTTCAATTTCGCGTAGATTTCAATACAGATTCACTATAAATATCTACAAATCTTCTATTTGTAGTAAAGACATAAAACAAATGTACAAGTTGTACAACTATAATATATAAAAAATCTTCTTCGAGGCTGCCGCTGCTGACGATCGGCAAGGTTCCCAGCAGGCTGGCAGCGTTTTTCCTTTGGATGGCCAGGCTGATGCATTGGCGGAAAAAGCTCCCCGCCCGCCGGTCACCCGAGGCCTCGGTAATTTTTTTACATAAAATACTTGTGAAAGGACGAGCTTCAGACACCCACGGACCCATGGTCTCAACCGCAAAAGGCATAAATTGATAATTTGGACCAATACAGGCGTATTTTTTAAATATAAAATTCATATAAATGATATAATTTTCAGGTCAGTACCGTTTCGAAGATTACCACCTATATACAAACTTTACCTACCTGTTTATAATAGCTGTTACTCATAAAACGCTATTTTACTAGAACTGTTAAAGTTGTCAGATATTATTATATCAGTGATTGACAAAAAAATGATATGTTATTTACGTCACCATTTAAATAGTAATTCAACCTTTTTGGCGCGAACTTAAGAGCAGACAAAAAAGAAAATAAAAATTTCCTGCAGGCAATAAAGTATAAAACCTAAATCTTTTAGTGTGAAAGTTATCCGATGCTGTCCCGACTGGTGTCCGAGTTCCGTCCGGACAACACATCATTAATTTCAACCTACTTTGTCCGGAGCAATGCGGTTGCCGCCCACTGTGCACAGTTTAAGCCTCTGGTTTGATTTAACAGCTTAAATGATATTAAACGAAAGTGTTTTTATTAAAAACAATTTATAATTCGAGGGAGACATTGTCTTTTAAAATTACGACTTAATAAATAAGGCTTATTGTAATAGGGGAAGGTACAGTCGGTAACAAAGGTTTTTTTCATTTAAAAATTGCTATTTATAAATTGATAAAAATAAATCTACTTTTGTACAGATTTTTTTTGATAATTCAAAAAGTTTCATGAAGATAATTTTGTTAGTATACTAAGTATGTACTTAGTTATAGTTTTTGCATGATAATTAAATCCTCTCCTCTAACCCTTTGTCGTTGTTAAACCAATAATAAACTAGAAACACTTGCTAACTTTTTTGTAGACTGTAAACTTAATTTTATGTCTAGTTTTTTTCCCAGTGGAGTATACAAGCGGGTGTAGATTTCATTAGCCGGCGCGATCGGCTCGGCTCGTAGGAAAATTGTCAATAAAACGTAATTGGGCCAGTGAGACAGCTGTGGCTGCCAATTAGTAAGCGGAGACAGTCAATTTAGTGTCATGAGTAAAATTTTGATTTTGGAAAATCTTCTTCATTTCTTTATAAAAAAAATGCTTGGCTCAAAAGATTTTAGTAGTATTTAATTAACCCCTGTTAAGTAAGACGCAGTTAGACTATAAAATCAATTTAAAAAAAAATACTTTCTTATTCAAAAAACGTCTAGTCTTCAAAAGTACGTTAACAACGCAACATCCTGTCAATTTTGTTGGTCTAAGAGAAACTAAAACATTTTACGGTGCGCGGCCCAACTTCGGCAAACTCCGGCAAACTTCGGCCGTGAAACAACAATAGCGGAGTTGTTATTTTGTGTGTACTCACTGGGTGCGAATGTGGGCGACACGGTGGCTGAGTTTCACAGTCTGTGACGTAACTAATGCCCATATTTTGTACATTACAAAATTCAGAAACGGATTTTGAACGCGATTGTACATTGTTTTAATAGAGGCTTTATAGTTATCATGCTTTCGTGTGTGTATGGAAATATACGGGTAATTACACTGTCTAAATAAAGACAAAGGCGTAAACACCGCTTTCCAATCGACAGCAATGAATTCTATAACTGGCGGAAGTGAAGTGTTTTTTTACATCATACAGGGAGCTAAAGCAAAAAAAAAACAAATATCACAGAACGGAGAGCTTTGAAGCTTGATTTTGAATCATTCTGAAAATAAAGACCTAAGAATCTTTCAACAAAACTCGAATAGTGTATCATCTAAAGAACAAGCCGTACTGATGTAATAGTAAAAGACATCATTATCAATTCCCGACAACGGAGAAACTTCTAATTATTAATTCTGAAGGATGACAGCTACGGTTGAATAACTCGAGTTAAACTTGAAGCGATTTACAAGAAAATAAACTAAGAAGTTTGTGTAACTGGCACGCAACTGTAAGTGAGAGGGATAGAGCTATAATTCTACTGAACTTGTCAAAGTGATGAATTAGGGTTTATGTTAGGGGCTGGCGAGTGTCAAAGCAGACTCATGTTTTATAGGACAGAGTAAAAAAAAGGACGACTATTTTAGCTGTTATGTTTGCCTCTAAGCTTAGTTTAGGTCGCTACGTTTTTGGGTCTAGTTTGGGAGTTAAAAAGTTACAGCTATTAAGGTAAGGGCTTATTTGAGACCCTCGTGATCGAAGGTAAGTCCAACAGCCACTGAGTTAGCTACGGGGAAGTTCGGCAGCGGGTCAACTCCGTCCACGTCTCCTTTGCGCGCTTTAATTACTACTTACAACAGCTAGAGTGTCTGTCGGTAAAACAGTGTCTCTTGCTGGTTCTGGCATCAAATTAGAGATGTCGCTACGACTCTACGAAGTGCCCAAAGGAGTCAAGTATGGACTTGACCCGCTGCCGGACTTCCCCGCTTTGACCTTACAACAAAATAATGATGGTAAAGTAGTAAACGGGGTGTCGGGCCGAAAAAAGACCTGGCTGAGGAACATTCATGAGAGGATCGGAGTCACAAGCGCTGCTGAGCTGTTCCTCCTCGCAAGAGATGATACCAGATACTCGGAGCTAATTGTGAACCTTCAGTAATTGGAGAGACACCACAATAAGAAGAATATAAATTTAAAACTACCTTCAAGGTTTAAACCCCCTGGTATTGCTAATTTATATAAGCGGTAGTCACTTACCATCAGATGACCCAACTGTTGTATGTCTTCTGACATAAAAAAAAGAATCTATAAAGTCGTAGAACAAACATGTCAAGAAACTGTCAAGAATTTTGATGCCTTACGTCAAATATGTATACAATGCCTGACGTCTACGCAACGTGAGCAAAACCATGTTTATACTTATTGTATACTAGCTGTTCCGCGTGGTTTCAACCGCGTCCCCGAGGGATCTTATTTTTTCCCGGGATAAAAAGTAGCCTATGTGCTATTCCAGACTATAATCAATATCTGTGCCAAATATCATCCAGATCCATTCAGCCGTTCTGGCGTAAATGAGTAACAAACATCCAAACTTTCACATTTATAATATTACTAGTGGGCCCGGCAGACGTTGTCCTGCCATGATATGAAAATTAAAAGAAACTTGGAACCATCAGTTTTAAACAATATTTAGAAAATTGAATATGGTCGTTAAGTTTTCTTAAATTTTCTAATGTTACGCGCAACTTTTACAGTTTTTTATTTCATAAGAACCTTCTCCTTACAATAACAAACACAACAAAAAAAGAATTACCGAAATTGGTCCAGCCGTTCACGCGTGATGCCGTGACCAAGGAAATAGGGATTGATTTTTATATAATAGATAGATTATGGTAAGATAATATTAGTAAGATAAGATAGGTTCGCGTTTGAGACTCCCAGCTTGTAAAAATAATATCTCGTCACAAAATTTTACAAATGTGTTTAGCAAAAATAATTAAGAACTTCAAGAAGTTTAACTACAAGACTAAAAACTTTAGCTGTAAACGAGCTGTGTTCTTGGAAATCCAGAAAATATATTACAAGATTCTTGAACAATATTTTACGCCACCAACCCTTTGAGTAATAAACTCTTATAAAGTTGTACCTTACGTATATAAATAGTTCTTTACTAACCAAGAAATTGTATCTCCTTTAGCGAGACATCAAAACGATCGATTCTCAAAATGTGTCAAAGTCAAAACCATTTATTCAGTTTATGCCCTAGGAGCGCACTTATGAAGGTCGAAATACAGATGTTACCACCGGTTCGGAAGTTAGTCTTCAACTGAGAAGAACCGGCAAGAAACTCAGCAATATTTTTGTACATAGGATACTTTTTATCCCAGGAAAAGATCCTTCGGGAACGTCGGTGAAACCGCGGGGAGGGAAACTAGTTTATCATAATTCGTAGGTACCTTATTCATCTATCAGAGCTAGATAAGCTGAATTAATTCATATAGCAAAGCTATGAAAGTGCAAATTGGTATTGAGTTAGAATGTAATGAAGTTAAGTTTGGAACACATCGAGAGCAGCCGCGTGCCGGTGCACTAAGTTTGTCTTTGTGATAGAACTTTAGTAACCTCGCTTAAATTCTGCGGCTGAGGATGTTTTCCTTTTTAATTATGTTGAGTTTGGTGAGATTGTTTGCGGAGTTTGTTCGTCTTTAAACATACATACTTTCTAATATAATAAATGCGAATGTGACTCTGTCTGTCAGATGATATGATGATAGCTCAGTGGTAGTGACGTCGGATACCGCGGCGAAGGTTGTGGGTTCGAATCCTTCAATGAGCTTGAGCTTTCGGTGAAGGAAAACATCGTGAGGAAACCATAGCACGGTGGTAGTGTACTTTGTTGTACCCGACTGGCTGGCTACCACCCTCAAGTTAAAAATCTGCCGCCAAGCACCTGTCGGTGTGTTCCGACAGCTGCACTTGAGAGACAGTTCACTACTTAAGTAGAAAACATAAAAAGTACACAATCTCATTACTAAACAGGGTTTAGCCTTACTAATTAATCATAGTGTTAACTCCTAGTGCAACGTCAACAATTTGTACTAATTTAAGTACATTTACCGCGTGATGACGTAACATGTGACGGCAACCGACATTTAAACTTGCTGTAACGTAGGGTAGGAAAAATTACAGTTTCATGACTGAATACGTTCGCTAAGCGTAGTTGGACCGCTTTAGTTTTGTGAAGTTATGACATTGTTTCCACATTCTCGTATTGCGAGCAGAGAAAAACTAGTTATCGCTTACTAATTTTAAGGCCGATTTTTGAATGGTTAAATAACCGATATTCTAAATTCAATTTTGTTTTTAATATTGTAAGTTTAGATTCGACTTTTTGGCGGGAACTTGCAGAGTGACGTTGCGTTATCATTTTATTTTCATTAAATTCGTGTATTTTGCGTTTTATTTAATAATATCGGCGGTGTTTTGTCCAATAATGATCAATCTAAGTGCACAAGTGAAGTGAAATGAAATGAAAGCGTGTATCGTGACTTTCCAGGTTGTCCCAAAAAGTCCGTAAATATTTTAGTGGAACAACCGCCAATTTCACTAAAGCCTGACTGGACATGTACGGACGAGGATTAGACATTACAGTGAATTTGAGAGTGTTGAAGAAGAAGAGAGATTGAAGAAATTAAAACTCAAGAAAATTTATGCGATTGAAAGACTTTGTTTGACTAAAAATTATTTAAAAAAATATTAATGGAGTGACAAAAGACCATTTCAAATACTTTGACATTGGCAGAAATATCCTAAAAGGATGATTGCGAGTAACAAAAAAAAAAGAAAAAAAGTTTAGATTCTATGGCCTTGGGATAAAATATTCTACATTTAGGGTTATTCTACATTTATGATAATCGCATTTTTATGGTGAGAATTTTAAGCTCTATGTAATAGTATTTAGGGTTCAAATTAAATTATTGTCTCAACATGACTAGGTTAGCTTTAGCCAAAGTAACATTAATTATAAATACCATCAATGTTATTTATAATTCAATTTATACGAATAAAATAATATATAAGGTTTGATTTGTTGTTGACTTTATGGAAATAGATTTAAAATATTTCCAATATTATAAAGACGAAAGATTTGTCTGTATGTATGTAACGAATAAACTCAAAAACTACTGGACCGATTTCAAAAATTCTTTCACCATTAGTGAGTAACATTTAGGCTATATTTTTATCCCGGGATAAGATAAGATCCCACGGGAACGCGGGTGAAACTGCGGAGGACAGTTAGTAGATAAATAATTTTGAAAGTGTTGTTCAATAATATTTTAAAATTGCTAATTTGTTACCACATAAGACAAGGACGGGGTTCCAATCGTGTGATATAATTTATGGACTTCTAATGACAATTGACTATTCATATATGGGCATTGGTAATACCAGGGCTGCCAACGTATTGCCGACCATTACAAAGGAAATGAACAAAAGAGCTGCATCATAACATGCTATTTCTTTCTGCACGTAAACGTTTCTATGTGACTTTTCCCAACGACAAAGTCTCATCATTGTATAACTGTAAAAGTTATAAAACAGTAATTATTGATTAAAATAACAACAGAGGCATTTAAGGCGATGTTAGCTCAGTGGTAGTGACGTTGGATACCGCGGTCGTGGGCTCGAATACAATAGCTTGAGCTTTCGGTGAAGGAAAACATCGTGAGGAAACCATAGCACGGTGGTAGTACCCGACTGGCTGGGTTGAAAATCTGTCGCCAAGCACCTATTGGTGTGTTCCGATAGCTGCACTTGAGAGCCAGTTCCCATCTAGGCTTTGTGTGCTTACCACCTTCGGCCACATGATCACTTACTATGGTGAGATTTGGCCAAACACAAGCTTACCCAGAATTTAAAAAAAATGGCACACGCTTTCAGTTATTTATTAATTATCTAATTTACTGGTTGGTGCCCCGCGGTTTTACCCGCGTTCCCGAGGGGTTTTATCTGTTTCCACAATAAAAATGTATCCTATGGTTTATTCCAGGATATGATCAACCTTTGTGCCAAGTTTCATCAAAATCCGTTCTGTAGTTTTTGCGTGAAAGAGTAAGTCTTCACATCTAAAAATACTTTCACATCTATCTATACGAGTACTAATATTATAAACAGAAGAGTTTGTTTGTTTGAACGCGCTAATGTCAGAAACTGCTGGTTTGAATTAAAAAAAAAAATTGTGTTAGATAGCCCATTTATCGAGGATGTAATATAACATCACGCTATGACTAATAGGAGCGGAGCATCAATGAAAAATGTTGCAAAAACGGGAAAAAATTATTCATTTTGAGAGTTTCCGTGCGTGCGTTGCGTAAACGTTGCGGTAAAAGTTACGTAACAAACTTGAAACACAAATAGTTTATATCCTAGAAAAAGGAAGGATACTTTTTATAGGGACAAGATAAAATCCCACGGGAACGCGGATGAAACAGCGGGGACAGCTAGTAAAAGCACTTTGAAAAGTATACTTTTACAAAGCATAATTCGAGCGGAAGGCACATGTAAAAGTAGACTGAAATGACCACCGGTTCGAAGTTCTGCCTCCCAACTTTTAATACGACTAACAAACAAGCTTACGACGTGATGGTAAGCGGCATATGGACACTAAAAAGACTAAGAAGAGCCGGCAAGGAACTCCGCACGGTGGTAGGGTACTTTGTAGTACCCGACTGGCTGGCTACCACCCTCAAGTTGAAATATCTGTCGCCAAGCACCTATCGGTGTGTTCCGACAGTTGCACTTGAGAGCCAGTTCCCATCTAGGCTTTGTGTGCTTACCACCTTCGTCCACATCATCACTTACCATAGTGAGATTGTAGTCTAACTCAAGCCTATCCAGAATTTAAAAAAAACAATTTGTAATTGAGCCCCAACTCTGTGAAATGCTTGATGCCCTAAGCATTTGGCAGAGTTGGCGTTGTGCCGACATTCGCTCATGCAAGAACGCTGTTGGTATAATGGCTTTGTTAATTGCTTTAATGCACCAGCTTCCGGAGTATCGTCTTGACAACCTTTGAGCAGTCATATCACCAAACACATTTGACATTAAACTTGGTTAATTTAAACTTCAAAATTGGAATATCAAACGGCGTTTGGTCTATGGTTTAGGTGTTCTTATAGCTATGGGATTCTCCATAACGTAATGAGAATAAGTTCAAAATTTGCAACAATTTTTCGTTATTCTAGGTATTGCTGAACTTCCTTTTAGAAGATTAACTCAAGTTACTTTCGTTCTAAGGGTTCTTCCATGGATTCTCTCAAATCCTGAAAATCAGTCATTGTATTTAATTGTTCAATTGGAAATTATCACGGTGGCGGCACTTTCTACCTGTTTAAGCCTCAATATGAAAACATAGTAGCACTTGAGAGCCCTTATCTTCTAGGTTTTGTAAAGGTTAACAAGACATGAATGATTCTCCTGCTATTCCAAATGTTTAAAGCAACAGTACTTACCATCAGACGAACCTTCAGCTTGCATAACTTCTTAGATATCATAAAAAAAAAACTCTTTAAAAAGCTTCCGCAGCTGAAATCCTAAGAAATATGGCTTATTGTTCCAATAAAGCTTTTAAACAAAATTTTATAAAGCATTACGATTTTTTCCTGTTATAAAGTTCTATTCAAATCTCGGAACTCCACTTTACTGACGGTTTATTAGAAAAAAGCTGTAGTAACAAGTTGAAAACAGAAAACAACGAAATACAAAAGTTCCAGCGTCGCTTTGTAACAGTACAAAAGTTTGAGACACTGAGAACAAATACAGAAAGATCCTTTGAGCATTTTTAGACGGAGATCTGTTTTTGAGACCTAATATGAATAAAAAATAATTCCTAGCCTTCTTTCCCCAAAAAGTAATTTGGAACGTTCAAATTCAAAATTAAGGGTCTTCAGAGGATAGTTTTAGTCTTAACAACAAAACAGTTAATTACAATCTTTCCTACTTGTTCCATTATTAAACTGAGTTTCAACCTTTATACCTTTTCCCCTTGCTATTTCTGCTTTGCGGTTTGTATCGGCGTTACCAAAATATCTAATGTGTTCAAAATATTCTATTCTATTCCCATGTATGTCCTATCAATGTGCTTTTCATCTAAATCAATTAAAAAATTTAACCAATTATTTCGCATTTATAATTCTAGTAACGTTAGTTAGAGGAAGTAACCTGATGGCTTTCATTTTGTGAAGGTATTCCAATATCCTGTACTTCTCAATAGCATGTCATATTCTGAATGGACGATATGTGTGATATAGCTAGCGAACATAGGTTGCTCTGTGGTATAGGTTTGTATAGTAAAGCCATTTGGCTTTAGAATTCGGATGTATTAATTGACGGGGATTGTTAAATGGGTTCACTGAGCTTGTCGGATTGCCAATATGGGTGGAAATACAACGGATATGTGAAATGTACTTGTTTAATCTTTCACGGTCTACTATATGGCACTTCTATTAAAAGATTGTCAACTTATTCATCTCGGGGCGTAGGTCGTTCAATTGAGAAGAATAAATGAAAATGTTACCTACATTTCAGTTTATTTGCTGAAACTAAATCTTAGACTAAAACTAAAGTTAGACACCAAAATTACAAGATTCTGAATAACTAGCTGTTTTACTCCGCGGTTTTACCTGCGTTCCCGTAGGATCTTATCTTTTCCCGGGATAAAAATATAGCCTATAACACTCACAAATAACGTGGCTTTCTATTGGTAAATAATTTTCCAAATCGGTTCAGTATATCCAGAGATTACCCCATACAACCTCACAAACTTTACCTCTATAATATTAGTATAGATATATTCCTCTTTCAAGTAAAGAAGAGGTGAGAAACCTCGACAGAGCGTTAGTGATAATGTTTCAGATATTGAATGTAGCGTAAAGGTACTGTACTTTTATTGCATCGTTTCTTATAACAGATGCTAAGATTTGGGATGAAATTCAAAATAAAGCGCCGAGTTGGGCTAAAATTGCAAAATAAATATTTATCATCTAAGAGAGGAAACGGGTATAATATAAACGTGAGGAAAATTCTGAGGTGTATATAAAATGTGATCGTATTTACGGAAGGCCCATCACGTCGTCACAATAAAAATGGCTGAATGTGGAATACCGAATGCTTTGAAACATTGTCGTTTTGGATCACCTTTATGAATGACTGCCGTTTATTGAGGCATATTTTTGTTAGATCTCTTCCCGGAATTAAACAATACAGCACGAAATAGACATTATTACGAGATTATCACGGAATCTCCTTTGTAGGTATGCGCAAGATACAGCCAATGTGAAGAATATTTATTTAGAAACAAATATTTCCGAGAAAGGTCACGATTTTTTTGTTTGACATGATAATTCTACCGCCCTTTTTAAATTTGCAAACTCGCCTGAGGCAGAATTTTTCTTCATAGTCAAAGTACAAGATACGTGACTTCAAACCTTCAAAGAATCCCCTATGTTATTAAAACCACATCAAACTCTAAAGTAGTTCTAAAGCTACAAGAAAACTAACGAGATAATAATAATATGTAAAGACTAGAAAAGATTATAGGTGCTACGTTTAGACACTCTTATTATTTCTTATGTGGTTTAGACTACATTAGACCTCCAAACGACCTAAGAACTTCCTTAATTGTATGAATTGAAAATTTCTTGGACCTTGTCGGATCTTTGGAGATATTCTCTTAATTCTAGAAATTTTCAGGAGTTCATTCTCAGTTATCCACGTTTTCGAGTGGTTTCAAGAGTTGCTTTTCTTAATAAGAACGTTACGAGAAAACACTAATTAATTCCATCTCTTTCTAACACTTGAAATTCGTATACAAGAACGAGATAAATATACGTATGCTACTGATATACAAAATGTTAATTGAATGCTCGATACTAATAAACATAATTTGAACTTCGTCGGAGGCGAAAAATCAGATATTTCTAACCAGCCAATACAACCACCATAAAATATGTAAATACCCTATTCACACGCGTTTTTTACGTCACGAAACTGTCGACAATTCAAAGGATTTGTTTTAGGATAGGTTATTTATTTCGGGACGCTTTTCTGGTAAATTTTCTTTGTCCCAGTTCCAGCCTGCATTGAGGCTATTGTGAAATCACTAGCTATACGTAAAAGAGATACTTAAATTTTAAATTAGCATAAAATTTAGAAAGTAATATTACTTATATCAATTAATTACTATATTTATTGTGCTTTCTCAAATTACATTTACTACATTTTTTGATAATGGCTGCGCTTACGAGCTATTTTAAAATGGCGGTGTGCCAAATTATACAACTGCTTTTGGTGTTAGAAAGAGAAGACCAACAGAAATAAAATAATATTACCAGCTGTAAATACAAAATACCATTTTGTTTTGTTATTCGATGTAAGAATTAACCATAAAAATCCTGAATAGATAGAAAAATACAAAAAAAATACAGTGATTTAAAAACAACCTTGAAATATTCACCGCACGAACTTTTAATTATCCGGCGTTGCCCATAGATAATATAGAACGAGCTAGGCGACTGAATCCATTATCTCGTCGCCAGATGTTGGCATAATACGTCTGGATAAAATATATTTTCGGTGCCAATATGATGGTAATAAAATAATGTTTGGATGCTATTTATTTAGCCATAACATATTTTATATCTATGAATAAATAAGAATTGAGTGAGAAATATATTATAACCTCCGCATTTCGTCTTTTCCGCGATTCACCAACAAAATCTTTCTCATTCCCTATAAAATAGCTTTGTCGTTCGTTAGTCGAACGAATAACTATTGTTTATACTAAAAGGCAAATAAACCGCATAATGCGGTCGATATATTTTAACTGGGGTCATTAGTGGTTCCCGTCTTAACTGAGCCATTGTTGTTTGTTTATTGCTTTATTTTTTACTAGTTGTTCCCCGCGGTTTCATCCGTGTTCCCAGAAGGATCATATCTTTTAAGTGTATTCCGAACCGGTGGTAGAGTCAATTGTATGTAACGTTCATAAGTGCCTTACAAGGGTCTAAACTGAATAAATGAGTATTTGATTTTGATTTTTCCCATGATAAAAAAGTACCCTATGTTTTATTCAAGGGTATGATCTACCTGTGTGCCAACTTTCATCAAAATCCGTTCAGCCGATTTTGCGTGATTGAGCAACAAACATCTAAAACACAAACTTTCAAATGTATAAAATCACTAGCTCTCTCCTGCGGTTTCATCCGTTTTCCCGAAGGATCTTATCCTTTTACGGGATAAAAAGTATCCTATGTTTTATTCCAGGGTATGATCAACGTGTGTCCCAAGTTTCATCAAAATCCGTTCAGCTGTTTTTGCGTGAAAGAGTAACAATCTTCACATCCAAACATACTTTCACATTTATAAGACAAGTTTTCCGCGCCGCGGTTTCACCCGCGTTCCCGTGGGATCTTATCTTTTCCCGGCATAAATAGTATCCTAATAGAATTGACTACAGAATTGTACGTGTAAAAAAACTAAACTTGCTTTCTATAGGTAGGAAGAAATAATTTTTGTTATGTACACAGTTTCTTTTTACCCATGACGGAAGAGGCTGTAAGCATGTGATAAGATAAGATATTCTTAGCCTGTTTTCCTCAAAAAGAACTAAACCTTTATCTAAGGCTTTTACATTACGTATACAGGGTGTCCGGTAAGTTGTACGACAAACTTAAGGGAAAGATAGATGGACGGGACCTACCAAATATGTAAAAATGACCTCAGTAAAAGTGTCACCATTTTCGAGATATTTAAGATCTAAAATTCAAAAATCAATACATAAAATTCTGAAATATCGAAATATCTCGAAAATGGTGAACTTTTTACCGAGGTGATCTTTGTATATTTGTATGTGACCCCCCCACCTATCTCCCCCTTAGGTTTGTTGTACTACTTACCGGACACCCTGTATATTAATTTCGAGAATGTTCCTATGTAGTATTTATTTCCAAAGATTATTCAAATGACGGAAAGAACGCATTTGTAGAGAAATAAACCTCTTGTCTTGAGTCTTGATGAGTATTATGCTGTCATCATCATCGTAGCTTCTTTGAAAAACATAAATTTCACGTAATTATCAATGAAACCTTATTTAAATTGAAATAATAATAATATTAATTATCTCTTGTTTCAGGTAAAGCAACCCGCGTAATTTTTCCAACAACCCCTTCGAGAAACTAAGCAGATGTTGGAGCAACTTGTATAAAAACAAACGTTAATTCTATTCCTGGTACCATTTATTATGTCTGTATTAGCTGGCGTTTTGCCCACTGTCCATAGAAATTGTGTGTAGGCCTCACTTAATAAAAATTATTACTATTGAATGATTTCCAAGAGAAAAATCGCTAATAAAAATAGCTCTTATCCAAATTAATTGTTTCTAACATTATTAAATACTAGCTGTTCCGCGCGGTTTCACCCGCGTTCCCGAGGGACCTTATCTTTTCCCGGGATAAAAAGTAGCTTATGTGCTATTCCAGACTATAATCTATCTCCACGCCAAATTTCATCCAGATCCATTCAGACTTTCTGGCGTAAATGAGTAACAAACATACATCCATCCATCTATCCAAATTTTCACATTTTTAATATTAGTAGGATAGCATAGATTAGTGCCCTGTCTATTTTCAAATAATTAATCCTGATCATTGTGTGGAGACGGATTATTATTCTCTGCCAGATTTCACGCTTCATTAATTTGGATGATCTATAAGTGTGATAGGTCTAAAGGTAGCTAGCTCTCGATATTGGACCGGCATACCGAACTTTGCAGTCCATATTTTGCATAACGGAAGCTGTAAACGTCAGCAAATATTAATAAAATACCGTTTATAATCGGAATTCCTGAAGTATTTCCAATTTCAATTAATTTATTAAGTTACACAACAAGTTAATATCTTGTAGCGAATCGGAAATTTAAATTTGGCGGATAAAACTTTATTTATACTACATTGTTATTTCTATACAATGTTACTTTTATTACAATATACGTTATTTTGTTCTACATTTCTATACATACAACCCTCTGTAATATAGGTACTAGAATAAAGTAACATTTCAAGTCTTTCTTGGTCACAAATTCACCTTCTTTAAAAAAAAGACGACAGCGACAGAAAAGACGAACAGTCTCTCAGGGGTAGTAATTTCACACGATTTTTCCGTATGTAATTTTTGTCCAACGTTTTTGGCAGCCGGCCCACTGTGCACGTAAGAGGAAATGACGTAGGTACTATATCCGCACGTTGCCGCGGCTTTTAGAACAATGGGAAGTAATAACTGTCTCGTCTGAAAACGCGGAAATCATGAGGAATGTTACGTTTACGTTACTTTACGTTACCCAGATTTAGGAACGTGGTTTTGGTTAACCATCTTTAGAAATTTTCGGTGGACGTTGAGTTCTATTTTTAAAATGCTGAATAGGGATGTTGACTGACATATAAAACCAGATTTATTTATTCAATTAGAAAACGACAGTTTATATGGAGTTTTGTATAGAGAGAAAGAGTATGATTTGATTGTTTGTTTGCATTGAATAGGCTCAGACTACTAGACCGATTAGAAAGCTACATTATCCTTGATGAACATGGGCTATATTTTGTCCCGGGAAAAGATAAGATCCCACGGGAACGCGGGTGAAACTGCGGGGAACAGCTAGTAATAAATATAGATACACAATCAAAGGTCTACTCGCAATATTTTTACTCAAATATAGGCAAAATGCAAATTGAATTTAGAAAGTAAAAAGTTTTTTTATCGACATTTCACGAGCCGATAAACAAGAACTACAATAACAAAGGACAAACAAGTAGAAAATCAATTTTAACGATATCAAAATAAAGTCTCTTTTAACAGAAACAGATTAACTTGGAGAAGAAAATGTGAACCTTTCTGAGAAAGGCCCAGAAGGTTCATGGAAACAGACATGGTAGAGCACGGACATTGAGGTCGATTGCAGGCATTAGAGCCACTCTTGAATAAAGGGAGGCATAAAACTAGGCCGAGTTTAAGACACATTTTTCTGATAGGCATATAAAAGTTACTTTTTATGATTTTGAAAGCATTGCTTCCTGATCATATTTTTTTTCAAGTGGGCGCGGATGGCCAAATTCTTAACTAAAGGGAATACCAAAGAATTCTGAAACTGCACCATTAGATTTTGGAAATAATAATTTCCTAAGCCAGGAATCGAATTCGACGAAAAAAAAACACGGACTGTATTTATTACACCATTCGATCATGTTGCAAATAAGAATGCGCGTTGCTGGATTGCGCTGAGATCCGGCACGCAGATAGTTGTTATGACGTCGGTAAATGTATCCTATGGTTTATTCCAGGTTATGATCTACCTGTGTGCCAAGTTTTATCGAAATTCGTTGAGTAGTTTTTGCGTGTAAGAGTAACAAACGTCTCCATATCCATCCTCGCATCCTAACAAACTTTCAATAAGTTACCTTACTGAGTTTCTTGCCAGTTCTCCCCAGTTGAAGGCTGTCTTCCGATCCGGTGGTAAGTTCTGTAACTCGGCCTTCATAGGTGCACTCCTAGGACCTAAACTGAAGGCTGTAATAAGTTGTACAACACATTGGTAATATTTTTGGTATTGTTAATGTCTATAGGCGACGGTAGTCACTTACCATCAGTAGGGCTATTACGTAACTTGTTTCAATCAGTTTCAATCTTGAAAACAGCCTCTAAATCAATAGAAATATTGCAATTACAAAAATGGTCCCATTTGTAATGAACTACAGTTTGTATATGCATGCATATAATTGTACATATATGCAAAAAAAAAACTTGAGAGATGTCAAGGGACACCCGGATGGAACGAAGTTATATAAGTTATATAAGTCGAGAGAGTATATATATATAAAATAAAAAAATATTTCTAAATATATATATATATAAATAGAAATGAAAATATCTGGCTTGCTTTCTATAAGAGAGAGAGAGAGAGAGAGACAGAGAGAGAAACATGCGCACGCCGCACAGCTTACAATAGCTTACTATAGCAAAAAAAGTGTCGGTGACAATTTTTTGTAAGATTTTTTTCCGTCTAGCCCCCTCTCACAACGCGCGATAAGGAACTTCGTTCCAATTGTTTTAATAAACCGTATTCACGATTGAAACCGTAATAGCCCCACAAGTGACTCGCCTGCCTCGTTGGCACTTAAAAATCTTATGTCCTTTTCTTATGTTTTGTGTTTAGAAAGAGATAATTATATATAGTATGCGTTACGTACGTTACGCTCCAAACATCCTCCCAAGTTTAACGTCAAAGGAAGTCCATTTTCTAAGCAGCTCTTAACAGTTTCATGTATGTCTATTTCATAATGTGTTTTTAATGTATATATAAATACATAGAGCGTCTGAGTGTATGTCGTTAGCAGAGCGGATCGTGCGTCTAAGATGAACTAAAGTAAAGTTTATGTAACAGTAGTTTCGTTATCTTATTTATATACCAGAAGTAGTGATGACTTTAGTATCTTCTAATCTCTAATATATAAAATTCTCGGGTCACAGTTTTAGTTAGCGAACTCCTCCGAAACGGCTTGACTGATTTTGATGAAATAAACTGTAATTGAAATGTAAAGAAATATAGGTATATTCATTAGGTCTGAAAATAGAAATAGAAAATAGAAATAGAAAATATTTATTTGCGACATTACAATAACACAAAATTACACAGGAAAAAAAAATACATAAAACAAATCAAAACTATAAGCACAAAACATTAACTAATTGTCACAAATTGGCTCCAACTCAGCATAATACCAGCAAAATAGGTTGTTATCTATTTCTATACCGCTATATCTCACGGGAACGCGGGTGAAACCGCGGGAGACAGCTAGTAATATACATTTTGTGAACACATGTTAGAATTGACGGATTCAGCACCACAACATCACGTTCCAGATACTTACAAAGTATGAATTTTTATTTTTTTTTATTCTGGATAAGCTTGTGTTTGACCACAATCTCACCATGGTAAGTGATGATGTGGCCGAAGGTGGTAAGCACACAAAGCCTAGATGGGAACTGGCTCTCAAGTGCAGCTGTCGGAACACACCGATAGGAGCTTGGCGACAGATTTTCAACTTGAGGGTGGTAGCCAGCCAGTCGGGTACTACAAAGTACCCTACCACCGTGGTATGGTTTCCTCACGATGTTTTCCTTCACCGAAAGCTCAAGCTCATTGTAGGATTCGAACCCACGACCTTCGTCGCGGTATTCGACGTCACTTACCACTGAGCTATCATCGCCTTAAAATTTATTAAAAAGTTAATTTAAAAAAAATACCCGACTGACATTCATGCACAAAAATGTTTGTCCTAGATGGGAACCGAAACCATTACCTGTGGCGTTTAAAGTGTATTTTACTTACTAACAACTCCCGACAATAACTAAACCATTTTTTTACAACACATGCTACTTCTTCCAATGCCCCTACATTAAATTCTTATTGTTACGAGGGAAGTATAAGTAGGGTTCCTTAAGGTCATATTCAAGAGGTCATATAGTTTAAAGCCTTTCACGATCAAGAAAGGCTGTTACATAAAGGGCACGTTAAGGTCGTATCAATTTTACAGTCGATCAAAAGAGGTCAACAGAGGTTAATTCTGTGTTTTTCAGGGTTCCAAAAGTCAAGACGAAAAAACGGAACCCTTATAAGATAACTTGGTTGTCCGTCTATCAAGAACCTTTTTTTCAGGAACGCATGGAGGTATCAAGTTAAAATTAATATCGAATACTAAGGTCTGCAAACTCTAAAAAATCAAACTTCCAATCAAAAGATACGGCCGTTTATGCTCTGTCTTTATCTTTACAAAACTACGGAACTAGACTTTACAGTGAATGTGACAATATAAGGAGACTATAACTTAAAAGATAATTATTTGGAATAAAGGAATGGCTTAAAGGTCTAGATACCAAGCCAAAAACATAAAAAAGTGGAACGCGGTTAAAACCGCCGCGTGAAAACTAGTTTTATTACATTATCATGATGTGAGTGCTATAGTAAAAAATACAATAATTTTATGTTTTTACCGCTGAAATAACAATCAATAATATATAATAATGAGAAAAATAGCATAATAATTCGTACCATAAAGCTAAAAGAAATAGCTCACTATAGTCTATTTTATCTCCAAGACAAAATATACTGACCCTATCTCTAAGGCTAATACTAGCTCTAACTCTACCTCTATAAATCTCGCATATACTTTGAGCAAACCTTTTACAGCTCAATATAGGGTTCTTAGACGAGCTTAGTGCTTGCACTGCTTCATATGAACCAAGACGGTCGAGCGCTATGAGACATTCCGTAACATTATCACAATGTTCCGCTTGTATGAGAAAGTTTCATCTTGCGAGATCTAAACAACCATATTTCTTGATAAAACTCCGAAGAATAAACAATGTTATGAACAGCTTTTGAAAAGGAAATGAGATTGAAGAGTATCACGGCTTTAAACAGAGATAAGGACAGGTTTACTAAAAGTGGAACATGATTGTGTCCAAAATATTTGACAGTTAATTGATCTGTAATGTTACCACTAATTTCTATTGCGATCCAATTCAGCCTCAACTGTTTTCTTTTTGTCACAAGTGACATCGAGGCAGGTGGGTCACCTGATGGTACATGACTATCGACGCCTAGACTTAGCTTTTCGTGGGACTTAACTTTTTTTTACAGTGAAAGCGTTATGATTTTTTTTATACCACTAGGTGGCAAACAAGCTTACAGCCCACCTGATGGTAAGCGGTTACCGTAGCCTATGGACGCTTGCAACACCAGAGGCGTCACGAGCGCGTTGCCGACCTTGCATAAACCTTCTTACTCCTCTTTTGAAGAACCCCATAATGTAGTCTCTAGGGAAAGCCTCTACAGTTTGTGAGTCTTGGCCGCCAATTTTACATGAAATGTTTTAGGTGGGATGAATACTTTCAATATGGATGAAGGCAAATAGCATCGACCGTACACGCTTCCCAAATATAGGGCTGAACAGACAGAAAAACTGTATCGCACTTGTACCATAAAAAGGGAAGGCATTTCTTCCAGAATAAGTGCCAAAACCACTACCAACGTAACAAAATAAAAACAGAATTACCCGCGTGTAACAGTAATCTGAGTAATGTGGTAATATTTTGAGCAGCTCTTAAGATGTATTGCGGACAAGATCCTCCTTTTACCCACATTAAGTAAATTATGGTTCTACATGACCTACTTCTTATTATTCTACACGATGAAATGATATTACCTATTTATTTTGCAAGAAATTTCGTTCAGCGCTACTGTATTTAATACATTGTTGTTTTTTAAGAACTGAGATCTATTCTATACATTTCACTTCAAAGTAGCATTCAATGTTGTAAATATAAATAGAATCTAATGCAATGTTATGTTATTATCTAACATAACACAATGTTATAATTAAGAAAAAAGAAACATATAAATATTAACTTCTCGTTAGGAATTTTGCAAGAGTAAAGGAAGATCATCTTTGTTGTCTGCCAATAGGTACTTGGCAATAAAGGAAGATGGTGACCAACTCCTTAAATTTTAATTCCATCGTTCTTTCTATGTATCAGTTTTGGTCTGTTTTTTACCTATTTTGCTATAACAACTGAATTTCTACAGTACTTAATGCATTTTTTCAGTCATGTAATATTAAATAGTGAGCTACAAAATCAGTTTTAGCTCTTGATTATTTATCATAACTTAGATATTTCAAAATTAATTTACTTTGGCTTATTATTAAACGCCAAAGTAATCCATTTCGGTTCAGATTTTTATCCACTAATTCCCTTGAAGTATGTATTTTTATTGGAAGTTATTTTATGGTAACGCCAACAAAATGACAAACATTTGAACGTTGGTGATCATTCTAAAGTCTCTCATATATAAAAAAAACAACTCTAATTTAAATAAATAAAGGTTTAATATTCACCAAAAGTAATATAACGCTGCCACAGTTTTGGCAAACTTCAAAAACAGAGCGAAATGTAAACAGCACAAAATACTACAAAGTAAACATATCACCGCTGTTTTTATTATTATAAAAGAAACCCCCACTTGACTATTCAGAAACTCTAGTATCATTAATTTATACACAACTATAAAGCACCTATATAACAAAAAACTTTTAACAATTTGTCGCGTTTATTTCCGCCCACAGATAACAAGAATGGAACTCTGTGGGAAGTTATACTATTTCGCAGACTTGTTATAAGTTTAGGATATATTGCGCTTGTTTTTGTTCCGAGTAGAGCCTAGTTTATATTACACATGCCTGAATACAAATACAACAGTTGTCACTTTAACTTTTTAGTCTTTTAATTCTGTTAAATGGCAACCATCACGTTAGTATAATTCTTTCTACTAGGCTGTTTTGAGCCTTCGGCCACATCACGAATGAGAAAAAAATCTATTTTCTTTTCTACTATGCACTCTATATCAAACACAATAAAAACTTATCAATGAGATATTCTTTTGAGTAACTTTTTCAGGTTTTTGTCATATAATACTAACTTCAAAATGTTTTTAAAATTTCGATTCTTACCTTACCTATAAGCGAATACGGAACATGACTTCGGCCCCTGAATACCGATCATATGAAGCGCGTGATTAGGATCCGTGTGTGCATACCAAGATCGCTGTAGCATACATACGAACTAATTGGCGTGGAAATTTGAGTTTTTTCATATGAGAATAATAAACTTTCGCGTCTATAACTAACTGTATTAGAACATCGTTCTGAATGCAACTAATTTTCAAGTAAGGATAAGTGTTGTTTACGGTTGAACTACGTTCTGTACGTCCACCGTACGATCAGCGTATTTTTCTGTGTCAATTATTGTCTAAATACGCCATTACAATGTGTTAGAGTGATACATCCATACAATGACTAGCATTAAAACAACATCAATTACTATCATTAATTTTAATCGCACTTCGAAATGGAATAACAGAAAACAATATAAAACATTAACTAAAACCTATGTATACTTATATACAAAAAATATATCTACAAAAAAGGACATCACACCTTCAATCCTACGGACAATTTATTCATTGTGTGAAGAAGTGTGAAACTTACGCATCAGAAATCCAGATTGAATCCAACCCCGAAACGAACACGTCTCTGTCGGTCTATCAGAGTGCTTCCAATGAGCCGAAGCACCCGGACTTCACTATGGGGCTCGTAGAACAAAATATCCTTTTGATACGTGAAACCACCACAACGCTGGGAATCGACGAAAATTTTCAATTCAGAACCATTCTTGTAAATCTTGTTCAACC
This sequence comes from Ochropacha duplaris, assembly GCA_951361185.1. Classification (NCBI taxonomy): domain Eukaryota; kingdom Metazoa; phylum Arthropoda; class Insecta; order Lepidoptera; family Drepanidae; genus Ochropacha; species Ochropacha duplaris. Next base: position 1,949,203 of record OX592704.1, on the reverse strand, counting down.
CAAGACCAACAGTCAACCCGCCTCTATAACTCTCATTGATAATCGTTGCTATTCGTAAATCCGGTGCAAATTGCTTGAACATACATAATTGGTAGCCAGTTTTGCTCAGCGTAGTCGACATAGTTATTGCTGGTATCGAGTACCGAGCGCTGATTGAATAATCTGGTGTGTACGATGATAGAGGCTTGAAGCCGATTTCTGTTCCAATACTTAAGTCCGGATGAACTTTATACATCCATTGAGTTACCAAATGTAACGTATAAGGATCCACATCTCTCAATGAACAAGAAAAGGTACCGACGTTTGTATCGTTTTCCTTTTCAAATACTAGTTCTGTTTCTGACGAAGTTAAGTCTCTGATTCTAGAAGTCAGCCGCATTTCATACACTCCATCCAGTACCTCGGTATACGTCGCAGTAGCTGAGCCTGCCGAGTCAAGGATCAGGCCATTTTCAACGTTCTTGGGTTCCAATTCTTTATGGAGCAATTGACTGAAACACTTGTAAGAATCTTTCGTCTTCCCAAAGTTGTATTGCTGTGCTAATTTCACTTTATCCATGACTTCCCTGAGGATTACGAGTTTGGCACCGAGGAAACACTTTGGGAAGACACTTTTAGCTTCAGCATGAACGTCGGTTAGCCTTGTCAAACGGACTTTTCGTGGTTCAATTACAATGAATTCCTTTTTCTTCGGCAGTAACCTTTTCAAATTGGATAAGAGAGTGGTGACTTCTTCTTTGATCTTTTCTTCGTTTATGTCCATTGTCGGTTGTTTGTTTTTGATTTTTTTTATTTCTTGGATAACAGGTTGGACGTCATTGACCTATCCGATTGTATTTTTAAACTGCCGTTGGCTTACGTTCCGTTCGGCCAGTCGCAGACTGCAAGGAGTTTGAATTATTTTTAGGTGGCTACCGAGATTACGTCGCTTTATTTTTGACACTGCAGATGCGTAATTATTTATTTAACGAATCAATTATATGAATGTAGACTAAACAATTTCCGGGGCAGAGATAACACACTAATTAGGTTAGGATTTCGTGGTTTCAAACGGTGGTAAAAATAAAATACCGTCTTATTACAATCGCCGTATAATTACTTGTTGATGAGCCAAGACTGCCAAGAGAAAGCCACAGAGTTGCCATACCTACGAATAATACATATTCAGTGTTGCTAGGGATTACAGTAAATGTTTCCAGCAATCCGATTACGTATTGAAATATATTAATAGAAAATTTTGAAGGTATTCTTCTCAATATTAATCGGTATCTTTCATTCACAACGGCTCAGAGTCTACCTAGTCATATTAGTATTTATTTAGAACGAATTATGCTGTTTAATCTACAAATATTTTAATTAATGCAAATTATGGGCGGGAAACTTAAATTTATGTCCTGATAAACGTACCTACTGCATGTTCCATAATAATGGACTTTTAGCTAACCACCGCAGTGACCACTAATACCTATATATTACCTCTGGCTACATTAAATTTACAAACTGGAGAGATTGAGTTTACATTAAAATTAAACAATCACAAATATTATTTTCCCATCGTTTCAATATTATCTATTAGACAATATTAAACTAGACAATCACAGTAATTTCTAAAATTAAAAACATCCTTAAATTCATTTCAGTTATATTGTGGCCCTTTATAAAATAACCTGAAACAATGTCTTTACCCACCAGATCCATCAAATCTAACTCATCCAAAAACCTATCAAACAAATTAGCATTCCATAAATCTTGCAGATAACGTCTTGAAACTTCTGTGCGTACCTTAATAACTTGACTTCCAATATCGTTTAAAATTTTCAATAATCCCTTTTCATCCCCGAAGTTGAAAAGTGATTTATTATCTTGTCCGTAATTCCGCACCTGGTCCGGGATTCAAACTCCCGGGTGTATTGCGCCAACCCTTTTAACAGATTGCCATAAGCAGTCCCGGGCTGGTCGACGCCGGAAAAACAATTGGTGTCCGGCGCGTGGTTTTAAGATTACCTTTCATTTTATGATTGTGTCGGATCGAAAGTAATATATTAAAGGATATCTACATTTCTAATTTTGTAGACGACAAGATCGCTTTTGATTTTTATATGAAACTACGTATATTTGAAGTAATATGTACATTAAACAAGTGACGATTAAAAATACTTATATAGTTCTTAATTAATAATAGATTTCATCCCGCGGTTTCACCCGCGTTTACGAGATGAAAAGTAGTATATCATCATCATCATCATATCAGCTGGAAGACGTCCAATGCTGGACAAAAGCCTCCCCCAAGGATCTCCACGATGGCCGGTCTTGCACTACCCGCATCCAGTAGCTTCCCGCGACCCTCCCACTCCCACAATATATATATTGTAACTTCATGGTGAAAGAATTTACAAAATCGGTTCAGTTATTTCGGAAATTACCTGTTATCAAAAACATCCACACTTTACCCTTCATAACATTGCGCGAGTACGGCCCTTCTACTGAGCAAGCATGCTCCACCTTTGGGTAACCATAAATCTTTTAAAATAGTATCTATTACTTACTAATTTAAGGTTGATGAAGAAAACTTACTAATAAATTAAAAAACCTTAATTTTTTTTCCTTTACATTGTTATTAATGTGACCTAAATTCCCGCAAAATTATTCGAGGCCTAACACCTTAACAGTCCGGTTATTGACTGAATATTAATTGGAAAGGGGATGGCAACATTCTAACTAATATTATAGTTTCCGGACATAAGCAAATAGACAAGTAAAATAGACAACTCAATTTTATTTGCTGGTAATGCAAAGCCGAGGATATCCTTGTTGGTTCAGTTGTTAGGGCAATAAAGTACGAGTTTGTTTTCCGGGTTCAATTCCCGAAATGGAATGTGTTTGTTTCAACTCTTTATTTGTTAAATCTGGTAGAAAATTACGGGTAAAACTCAGTGAGACTAGGTAAATAAGTGAAATTATTGAATGTAATATTAGACCTTTTTAAAAACAGTAGGTAATTTTTTGATTATTGCCAGCTCTCCCCAACGTTGGGCAACGAAAGACGAATGCTGAGGTAAATGTGTGGTATTGCAAGAATGGGTAGGATAAGGAAGGGCTTGGTATGGGCTAATGAGGAGGGATGAAAAACATTAACGAAAACAGTTGAGAGAGAAGTACTGAGCATGAGTGTGGATGGATATAGAGGTAGAGGAAGGCCGAAGAAGGTATGGAAGGATTGTGTGAAGAATGATATGTTTATGACAGGTGTGAGTATTGAGACGACTAGTGATAGAGCGGAGTGGAAGAGGAAAACATGTTGTGCCGACACCTAGCGTGGGATAAGGACAAGAGAAAGAAGATTGCCAGCTCTTCCCAGCAAAAGCAACCTCTAATCACAGTAAATTTAGCGTAGCGTACCTATATAATTACTGTGCCTAGACTATTCATAAGTGCTAGAAAATACTTATTTGAATAAAAAATATTTTCATTATCAAAACAAACATCTTTCGCTTATCTCTTGAAAATATAAGTTTTATAAATTTTATAATTATTAGGAACCGATATCGAGAGAGCTTACGAAACATTTTCGATTAAAATTACTTTAGGGGAAAGATTAAGTTTGTTTGTATTCAAATCGTGTAGGTACGTACTTCACAAACCGTATTTCTACGAAACATTACTTTGATGTTCACGCTTAGTTTATATTTGCTCTTTATTATGCATTTAAGGTTTTCGATAGAGAATATTCTGTCATATTCATATACCTACCTATCTGTTTTTGAAATCGAACACTTCGATCGAGTAGCACTTGAGAGCCAGTTGTCATTAAGGCATGCCCCTGGTATTGCTAATGTCTATAGGCGACGGAAGTCACTTACCATCAGGAGACCCGCCTGCCTGGTTTTCACTAGTAGTTTCAGTGTAGTCATCTTTCATATGGGCAGTCTATCCATCATTTCATTCAATAATAGGTAAATCTTTGAACCCCTTTTTATCCACCGATTTTGTCAATATTTCGATTTGATCAATAAAACAAAATTAAACAGTTTTCTTCTTAAAAGTAATAAAGATTATGGTCAAATTTCCACCATTAGGCGACCATTAGTTAATCTTAATTTTCTACGCACCTTGTATTCCTCACGGCCCTGTATTATTGAGTCTTACCTGCTAGTCACACTTCTGATATAGAAATACAAATATTACCGCAATAACAGTAGGTAGTAATGTAGAGAGACATTTTCCTAATGAAACTTTCCAGACTGACTAAGAGTTATTTCATGACTTCATTAATGTAACGGCCTAAAAATTAACGATGCCACCCGGCACTGGATAAGCCAACAGACTAATTGAGAAAAGCTATTTAAATGCTGATTTTAATCCGCCCTGAGTAAAGGGTTGGTATAGATTTTCACCTACTCAAACCCAAGCTAGATTTTGATTAAAGATCTTGGCACCTTTTGATATTCTATGAAAATGTTGGTCTAAGCCTCCATTACTAAAATGTCTGCCCAGTTTTCCAACAGCATTATGAGATGGTACTTACGCTACAACATCAGTAATGTTTCAATGGGTTCTTTGTGGTCAAAGAAATCTCATTACAGTTTTCTCACAGAGTAGGTATCTATAATTATATATAAATCCATAATATCATTATCGTGTTCTTAAAAAAAGGAAAAGTGATCTCATTGGCGGTCATCCTAGTATCATCAATGGCTTGTTTGAATGCGCTAATCTCAGAAACTAGTTGACTATGAATGATCCCATTTTTATTTAAGACTAGCTGTCCCCCGCGGTTTCACCCGCGTTCCCGTGGGATATTATCTTTTCCCGGGATAAAAATATAGCCTATGACACTCACAAATAACGTGGCTTTGTATTGGTAAAAGAATTTTCAAAATAGGTTCAGTAGGATATCCAGAGATTACCCCCTACAACCTCACAAACTTTACCTCTTTATAATACCTATTACCTATATACATGTCTGTTTATTGGAAAGAATATTGTTTGGATGTTATAGATGAAACAGTGGGGCTCAGATAGCGCTGTAAGTCGAAAAGCGTCTATTAGTTAGAACATAGTAATGGTGAATATGACAATCATAATAATATACAAGTAAACCTATACGAGTCTTATAAAAAAAGAATAACGTACGTTTCAATAGAAAACCGATTAAAAAGCAAAAACTGTGTCAACTGAAATATTTTGTCGTTTTGTTAGAAAACTAATCGAAACGATTGTTCCAATGAAAAACAATGGCCGGTTAATTTGTCGTTGCGAATCGACAAAAACTATTAGCAAGTGAAAGCTTCTATTTCGATTCACTTGAATTGATTCGCTGAACGAGATATTGCTACAATGTTAAGAGTTTTATCCCATTCCATGTTTTCATCTGTCCCCCGCAGTTTCACCCGCGTTCCCGTGGGATCTTATCTTTTTCTGGGATAAAAACTATTCTATCTATTCCAGGATATAAGCTATTGGTGTGCCAAGTTTCATCAAGATCAGTTTTGTAGTTTCGGAGTTCATCGCGGACCAACATCGTAAGATATTAAACATATTAAGATTAAGATATTAAAAACAATTTAAGGCAAAATGTACGCTAATCAGCATTTCAAGGAACATTATATAAATTAAGTTTTCATTAAGTTCTAATTTTATCTTGAAGCAATTTGTTGTAGCTAAAACGAGTTTCATCCAAAGTTTATAGTCAGTTCTATCCAGAATCAATATTGTAAAGTTACCCAAGTATTTATTAGGTACCTAATTAGTAATTAGTTAGTTATTAGCCTTTTCTATAGTTTGTTATTAAGAAACCTTAATATAGACCATTTTAATACAAAAATCGCAAATCCAATTACTATATCCTACTAATCCCACTAATATTATAAATGTGAATGTTTGGATGGATGGATGTTTGTTACTCAATCACGCCAGAATAGCTGAACGGATCTGGATGAAATTTAGCACAGCGATAGATTATAGTCTGGAATATCATATACATAGGCTACTTTTATTTAATACCGGTAAATGATAAGATGAACCAGTGGGGACATATTATAAATGTGAAAGTTCGTATGTTTGAGAGTTTGAATGTTTGTTGCTCAATCACGCAAAAACGGCTAAACGGGTTTTGATGAAACTTGGCACACAGGTAGATCATATCCTGAAATAAAACGTAGGATACTTTTTATTAAAAAAAAAGATAAAAAAAGGATCATAATCACTCTAATGTTTATAAAAAAAAATGCGAAAAATTGGAAAATAAATTTTTAAAATATTTAATTATTCGGAATTTAAATGTGAGTCGACTAATTGAATTAGTAGGATTTTTTTTTCACTTTTTAGACTTTGGTTAAGAGTATTAGAAACTCTTCTTATTTTTACTCGTGTAGAAGGTACCTCAAATGGGTACCTATGCATCGCACGCAACGCAGCTTCAAAATCAAATATAAATCCAGAATTTATCAATATGGCTCTTTGCATCTGACATGAGATTAAAATAGGATTTCAATGGAATTTCTAATTATTCCGACTACCCATGGCTAGGGTAAAAGTTCCGTAACACACCGGAATAAGCCAGTTCATAAAAGTAAAATAAATAAACGGAAAATCCATACACCGAGCTAAAGAAGTCGGAATCGACTTTCCACAGCAAGTAAATAGAAATAAAAACTTTGTCCGCGTTTTGAAATAAAATACACCATCGATTTATTTAAAAAGGAATCTGCATTTTGCATCTTTAAGGTAAGATTAGTAACATAAGTTTATCAAAATATTCTCGAACATACTTCTCTTCACATATGTATTTGCATTTTGCTGAGAAAAGCCTTTACATATAGTTAGTCTCACTGATAATAATTGCGTGCCCAGGCTGCTAAGAAAATATTACAGACTACTCAATAACAAAAAACATAAGTTATTTATTTACCCAGCATTTTTTAAACCTAATCGACATCGTAGTTTCAGAGCCTATTCAATGCAAACAAACAAACAATCAAATCTCTCCTCTTTATAATATTATTATGGTATGAAAAAAATGAATTACACAGGTCTTTGGTACATACTGTGTATAAAACCAACGACTTACGTGGGTGACTTCTTCTTCTTTCCTTATCCCACGCTAGGTGTGGTCGGCAAAACATGTTTTCCTCTTCCACTCCGCTCTATCACTAGTCGTCTCAGTACTCACACCTTTCATATGCATATCATTCTTCACGCAGTCCATCCATACCTTCTTCGGCCTTCTACTACCTCTATATCCATCCACACTCATGCTCAATACTCTTTTGACTATTAATGTGATATTATCAAATTACTTTTGTCAGTGAGTAAGTTTTTTTTTTCAGTAAGATAGCTGAAGGAATGGGTAAGGAGTAAATTGGAGGAAGCCTAAATGGAGATGGTAGACCCCTCCATTTAATAACACGAATCGCAATTCCTGGAGAGAAGCTTCCTTGATTTTTCTTTTATTGAAAAAGAAAACGAAGTTTGAACGTACTTGTCTCAGGAACAACCTGTCCAAATACAAAAAAAAACTTAACTATAGAAAGCCCGTTAATTGATGAAGGTTTAAGGTCATAGCTCATTTAAACGACTCTGCTCCAACACCGCTCCCACCCAACACCGCCCTATTCTAAAAGTCAACTACCGAGCTGCCTGATGGCGATAAACTCGCTGACAGCGAGCTGTCTGCTAATTTATGTTGCCAATATAAACTATATCTAAATAACACGACCATTTGAATGATTTTTTATTTGTCGGGTGGGAACGGAGTCGTGTAAGTGAGCACGACCTTTAGGCTACTTTTAATCAAGTAAATTGCGAGGAATACCTAGTAACCACGCATAAAAAGTAAATTAAACGAATAACCGTTTATTTAATATTTTGAAACCGCGTGCAATAAACGATTAGGTGAACCTGTTACAGATTTAATGATAATGTTTCAACTTTTAAAGCGGGAAGTCGATGGAAAACAACGTCGTATGCTTTTATGGGGAAATTCTAACATTAATGATTGTAGTATTAACATTTTAGTTACCCCTTCAGGCTTCAAAGTTATTTAAATAAGTAATTACTACAGAATAACTTAGAATTACCGCTGCAGTCGTTTTTGTACATAGTGTTACTAAATCAAACTTCTAAACTATAAGACCAATTTCACACTATTGGCATTCATTTTTGAAATTGAATTTTTATTCAGAACTTTGTAGTAATTTTAATTGTAATTTAAATTTAATTAATATATCCTGAGACAGTCTTCACGCGCCCATCTTGAGAGTTTGTACTGCAGATCTTGTAGGTACTATGGAAACCATACTGATACCTACCTTTTATTAATTAATTAAAACATGTAACATTACATCTACACTCAAACTCAGGACAAACAGAGAATACAAATGTTACCCCATCTAAATACTGACCGCAACTAATGATACTTACCGCAATCCCACAACACTTCAGTTCATTAATCTCATTTCAAACAAGACTTAATAATAATATCAATTGTTACAGATTAATTAATATACAGAGGCGACAATGTGGTCCGGTAAGAAAGGTACGGAGACCAGTAATGCAGGCACGCCTTCAGCTGAGGAGGAAATCAAGGTCGTGCTGGTTGGGGACACGCAGTGTGGCAAGACATCGCTGGTACAGAGATTCGTGTCCGACACTTTTATTGAGGTAAGTTTACATGTGTTTTTGTGAACAGTTAATAGTAACAGGCAATTCAATATTGCCGGCTCTTCTCAGCAAAAGTTCCTTGCGAAACGTGTGCTAATCTAGCCTATTCAAAATTTATCATAGGTATTTTTGATGGGAGGATCTTCCGCCACGCTAGGTTATCGTGTCTGGGGACCGCGGTCCAACTGTAGATGTTGGAAGCTTGTATATATAATATGCAGATCGCTTGGAAAACTTCGTAACCGCGATGTAGATTATTGTGGCGCCATCTAGGAGTCGTGCGAATTATATCGGTGTTCTATATAGATGTCGCTAAATTCTCATTAAAAAGAAAATATAGGGCAATGTCGATTGGCTTGTTGCCACTTACAAGGTGGACAAGGAAAATGGTCGCCTATGATGTCATTTCCATGGTTTTTAAGCATGATAGCATATTTTTACTCTATATAATCTACTATTACATACTAATCGATATACATATATGTACCACTAGATTACGCGTTCCGAACACTCACTTTGTTCAACTGAACTGTACTGCAGTCCGTACACTTGCTTTAGTGTGGCTCCGACATTCATTCAGTGTGGGTGCGTACGGAGCGGCGCTAATTATTCTAGAAACCGACTCAAAGTGGAACCTGGACGTAAATAATTATACTAGCAAGTAAAATTACTTGTTGTTTAAGTGAATAATTAGGTAACAATATCGTAATAACACTGTAGAAAAGTATTTCTTTATTTAAATTCCACGCAATCTTACAATCATAGAATAGACTAGCGACTAAATAGGGACGACCGACATGTTGTTCACTACGTTTGAACGAAACGCGTAAGCGCCATGAAATTTACGGCGCTTACGACGTTTTGGTCGCGAGAAAACTGTATACTAGGCGATCTAGCGATGTATGTTTTTAATAGTTTGGTTAGACATTGACAACTTGATAAAGCGCTGCAGCGAACTTTAGTTCTGACTCTTACCAGTTTTTAAACAAATTGTTTACATGAACGTTCTTGTCTATTGCTAGAATATATGTCGATGACTAAACTAGATACAAATAATGTAATTAATACCTACCGACATGATATGTACTGAGACAGAATTTCCAATTAAGAATACATAATAAAGCATATCTGTTCATTGTGTACTCTGTGACACCCAGTCAGCCTTGAACTTAGCTTTGCCTAATTTAATTACGTTCAACGTAGGTATAATAAGATTATATTGATTTATTCATACATTAATTACACAAGCTAGAATTAAATTAAGGACTGGTAATTTAATATGAATCAATGTTTAATTAGCCTGTGTAATTAAATAAGAGTACGTGAAATATGAACCATTCATGTGGTAATTAAAAGTTTTTAACCGACTTTAAAAAAGGAGGAGGTTCTCAATTCGACTGTATGTTTTTTTTTAATACACCAATATGATTAATGCGTAAGTAACTTTGTGTCTGTTGCCTTAACCGCTGAACCACTTTTCATGAATTTCTTCTTAGAGATCGATGAGATCTTGGAGAAGGAGATCCATCGATAAATAACCCTCAAATATATATATATATCTAAGGCAATGATAGCTCAGTGGTAAGTGACGTCGGATACCGCGGCGAAGGTCGTGGGTTCGAATCCTACAATGAGCTTGAGCTTTCGGTGAAGGAAAACATCGTGAGGAAACCACAGCACGGTGGTAGGGTACTATGTGGTACTCGACTGGCTGGCTACCACCCTCAAGTTGAAAATCTGTCGCCAAAGCACCTGTTGGTGTGTTCCGGCAGTTGCACTTGAGAGCCAGTTGCCCTTGCCCTTAAGGTAATATGGTGTACAACACGTTGGCAGTCCACCTGGTCTTGGTAATGTCTATAGGCGACGGTAGTCACTTACCATCAGGTGACCCGCCTGCCTCGTTGTCACTAGTGACATAAAAAAAAATTTGTATAATTCAAAACTATTTTACAATGTGAATTACGAGAAGGGCAATCTTACTACTTACTTTGTAATCACGCATAAAGTGGTCAACGGATTTTGATGAAATATCTTACATAGGTAGATACTTTTTATCCCGTGAAAAGATAAGATCCCTCGAGAACGCGAGTTAATCCGCGAGGGTTAGCTAGTCGCAACATAAATGGTTAAAATATTGTGTATTTTATAATGATTGAGTGACGCGTGACGGGGCGAAGTTGAGAGCTCTTGCCAAAATATCTGAAGAAAATCTCGACGATGCGTAAACATGTTTTGATAAGACAACACAAACAATAGGTATTGTGTCACTTCTGACTGAATTTTAAACTTCATTATCTTAAATTCGGTATTCTGTTTCCTTCTAGTGATGTTTATTATTATTTCATTCAAGTTTTTTTTTACTTTTATATATAAGCTTCTCTTTGACCGCAATCTTACCATGGTAAGTGATGACGTGACCGAAGGTGGTAAGCACACAAAGCCTTGATAGGAACTGGCACTCATGTACAGCTGTCGGAACACACCAATAGGTGCTTGGCGACAGATTTTCAACTTGAGGGTGGTAGCCAACCAGTCGAGTACTACAAAGTACCCTACCACTGTGCTGTGGTTTCCTCACGATGTTTTCCTTCACCAAAAGCTCAAGCTCATTGTAGGATTCGAGCCCACGACCTTCGCCGCGGTATCCGACGTTACAACCGCTGATTTATCATCAAGATTGCAGTAAAAAGGCTTTAAAATCTTTCTTTTACGCGTTTGTTGAACAAACGATGAAAAAACATGATAAAATATGGCTACATAATATAAAAAAATGCAAATAAGTGGAGCAAACCAAATAACTGACGAATATATAAGGAGCTTTGGTTACAAAAGAATAACTAAATTGTCAAATGCATAAGCTTCAACTATTGACTACTTAAAACCCAGTTAGGTATGTACCTAAATATTTAATATTGAATCAACTGGTTTGTAAGAATTATTTGCGATACAAAAGCACGTTTGTGGAGGAACATGTCTGTCTATCCTGAGTCTAGATTACTACTGTAGGGTTCCTAGGTTAGGCTGACTTTACCTATTACAGACCGAAAATATAATCCAGTATAAAAAATGAAGTTCTTTATTTTAAAAAATTATATTAAAATGTTAAATCCGTTCACAGATGATTGAGTTACCAACATAAATATTATATTATTAGTAGTTTAACAAAAATGTTATCCCACCCCAATCGGAACAACTTAAACCACAAATCACGGAATATAAGCATGAGCGCACAATTTCCATTACAAATATCATTATTGAACGCAAACAAACGTTTAAATTTAGCCGCGTTATGTTTGGGTTTGAGGGGGAATGCGAAAACAAAAAAACGATTACGAAGGGCCTATGTTTACTTCACACGGCCTAAAGTAACATCCTGTCGGCCTCGCGTAACGTAGAATTTGCCTTCACAAACATTGCATAGGATTAGGGATGTATGTTGTATGCTGTGGAAATATCCGAATATATTCAATTTTTATTGTAATTTTTGTAGTATTACAACTTTAACATTTTTGGCTCCTAAACTGAGGGTCGTTACAGCACCAGATCTGCAATGTTTTTGAACCGGGGCTAAAACTTGCACATAGTTACAATTAGACACAGGGGAAAAAGTTAAATACAAAAAAAGCTGAAAAAATAATTCTATTATTTGTGATGTGATGCCAAAAAGGACACCAACTCAGTATATATGCTGTTGGCTAGCACCATCAGCACTAATATTCAGTGGAGCATTGAAACATCTACATCAGAACTATGTAGTTTGATACTATAAAGGTACTCAAAACCTTCCAACTCACACACATACTGTAAATCATCCTTATTTGTTACCATGCGTGCCTTTTAGGAGTGCGCTTTTAAATTCTACGTACATTGGGAAGAATATTTCATTGCGGTACATCGAGGAGTAATACTGCAATATATCTTTATTCCGACTTTAAGTTTTCATTGTTGAAGATATCGTTTTATTTTTATTACTTTGCGTAGAGTTGAATGAAGGAAGCTCAGTGGTGATGTTGGAAGCCGTGAAGATAAAAAAGAGCCGCCTCAATTCTTTCGTCTATCTTCAAAATTATCGCGAAGCATCTACCTACCTACCGTTTTGTTCAGATTCCTTCTACTATCAAGCCTCATAATCCTACTAATATTATAATATGTTTGGTTGTTTGTTCCTAAATCACGCAATAATAGCTGAACGGCTTTTGATGAAACTTGGCACACAGGTAGATCATATCCTGGAATAAAACATCACATAACCACAACTTGGTGTACCCTTGAACATACTGGCAATCTTCCTGGTATTTCTAAAGTCATCGGTAGTCATCACTTACCATCAGGTGATCCACCCGCTTGCTTATCTGACTTCTGACTTAAAAAATACTTAAACATGTAAAACTAAAAGCTATAACGTCTTTTTGCTCCCGCCATGTCGCCTATTTTTGAAGAGTCGTTTGGTCGATTTGTACCATAATCCTCTTATCTGAAGCGAGTTGAATGTTCTAACGGTCAATCAGATTACCAGGGCTACCTTTAGGATTTCAGCTCGTCAGGCGGCACTGAACACATATGTTCTGAAACTTCAGCGATGCTGAATTTTGTCGATACAAGTCCTGATTACAGTTAGCTTAGTAATTATTTGTATTTAACTATTTATTACTAGTTCTTCCTCGTAGTTTTATCCGCGTTCCCAAGGGAATCCTTTAGGAATAGAATTTTCGAAAATCCTTTTTTTTACATTGGATAAGTTTGTGTAGCACAATCTCACCATGGAAAGTGAGGATTTGGCCGAAAGTGATAAGCACACAAAGCCTAACTGGGAACTGGTTCTCTAGAGCAGCTATCTGAACACACACATAGGTGCTTGGCGACAGATTTTCAACTTGAAGGTGGTAGCCAGCCAGTCGAGTAGGTACTCTACCCTACCACCATGCTGTGGCGTCCTCTCGATGTTTTCCTTCACCTCAAGCTCATTGAAGGATTCGAGCCCACGACCTTCGCCGCGGTATCCGACGTCACTACCACTGAGCTATCATCGTCTACAATCTTTGTCTCCTGATCTATAAATAAATGGACAGGTCCGACTGATTGACAATCAATGCAACGAGATCAACGCAGAGAGAGACGAACCATGATATTTGGATGGAGGGTTGTCTCATATAGCGTAAGGTAACAAAGAGTTTCCCGAAAATCGAACCATAGAGAAACCTAAAACTGTGATAAGTATAAACCTAAAAACCTTTTTACTCATCAAATGAAAACATCCATTCGACCATCGAAAAAATATGGCCACGCACATTGGCAAAATCGATATCAGTCGAACTCGAACCAATTTGTTAGATTGCATCGCAATTCGGACATTCATTTCTGTCCGACAACTCCTCGGTGGCGTGCGCCATTTTTTTTCCGTCAATCAATGACTGGCCTGTTTGTTTAAATCCTCATATTTCTTCATCATTGTCAATACAATCATGTTTACTGTTGATCATTATTATTATATCCTTACAGACAATGATATTATAAGTTTTTTTTTATGTCCCAAGTGACAACAAAGGCAGGCGGGTCACCTGATGGTAAGTGACAACCGTCGCCTATAGACATTGGCAATACCAGGGGATTGCTAATGTGTTGTACCTCTTATTGGGTGATCTGGCTATCAAGTGCAACTGCCGGAACAGCTTAGCGATAGACTTTCCACTTGAGGGTGGTAGCCAGCCAATCGAGTACTATAAAGTACCCTACCACCATGCTATGGTTTCCTCACGATGTTTTCCTTCACCGAAAGCTCAAGCCCGTTGTAGGATTCGAACCCACGACCTTCGCCGCGGTATCCGACGTCACTACCGCTCATCGCCTTAAAAGCGGTTACAAGCGCTCCGAAAACTGGGGGCTAAGAGTGGCTACGTAGACCTGGGTCGCGTCGCCGGCATCAACAAATGCAGTTCACGTACCGAGTGCAATTAAAATTAACAGTCACCCAAAACAAACAAAAATACCATCGTATGCTAGGATGATATTCATATCATATTCATTTATTTGCATTCCACAAATAATGTTACACCTTAGGTGGTAAATTAGGTTTGAGTCAATTTAATCTTAGATGTTGGACCTGATTTCTTTGTTATAACTAAAACTAGATTTAATATGTTTAGGTATACATATTTATGCCAATTTATGGTAATACATTTTTACATTTGTTTGCTCATAATTAATTTCTATTGCACAACAATTGCACGAGTAAGCGATAGCTTGAAACACAGGTTTCACCTAGTTCAGGCAGCCCGCTGTACATTTTTAATTTGAACTAAACCTTTTACCTATTTGTAAATTGTATGTTAGTTTAAAATCTTGGTATTATTTAGCATTAACAATATAGTTTTGTTAGATCTATTTTTAAACGACTAATGGCATTATTCATAATAAAATCGACGGTATTTAGTAAGTGCTTAGCAGATTCTTAATTCAAATACTCTATAGAAAATTTGAATTAAGAATCTGCTAAGCAGTTTCTAAACATCATCGCTTTTATTATGAATAAGGCCATAAATGTAACAGTTTTTTGTAAAAAAGTTTATTTAATAAAGTTTATTTATTTAATTTATTTTCATACGGTTTTCTCGAATAGAATGGATTGTTTAAGAGGATTTATGTGTATAATTCGTAAACTGGCTGAAATATCATGATTATTGAAGATCTCGGAAAAAAGCCTCAGCTCTACCATTGCAAAGTTATAACAAGTTTCATGGTGAAGATCAAACATTTATCTACAATCACCGTTACTCTCTTACACCAAACAAGCAATAATACAAAGTACGGTGTACAAGTCACGTTCTCAAACGATATTGTATCGCGCCCCGCCTCATTACTGGTCATTGGACCGCAAAATGACATTTGTGCGATAAACTTGCTATAATACGACGCGTATCGTGTTAACCTGGCAATGTTTATGGCGGTGAACGATTTTCACTGTTATATTTTATACGGAAAGTTTATTTTACGCTGTCGTTATTTAGGTTAGTATGATTTGTTGGTGGATCTTATTATAATGGTCATAGTGGTTTATTTACAACCAGTTTCCTATGGAAAAGCGAGGATACTTCGACTGAAATAAGATATGATTTCGCACGGAGGAACTGACATCGGAAAACTGAAAATGTGCTTTTATGTAGGCGATGATAGCTCAGTGGTAGTGACGTTGGGTACCACGGTGAAGGTCGTGGGTTCAAATCCTACATTGAGCTTGAGCTTTCGGTGAAGGTAACATCGTGAGGAAACCATAGCACGATGGTAGGGTACTTTGTAGTACCCGACTTGCTGGCTACCACCCTCAAGTTGAAAATCTGTCGTCAAGCATCTATCGGTGTGTCGATCGACAGCTGCACTTGAGAGCCAGTTCCCATCTAAGCTTTGAGTGAAAAAACATAAAATATGAAACAAATAAAAAATATTATCTCACCAAGTATAATTGTTGGACCTCAGAAAAAAAAGTCAGATTGGTATAGTAGTAGGTAGGTACTTAATGTAGCTAGTTCTAGAACATTAAATAAATTACCGAGCTATAAAAGGCACGTTCGTACTGGTTCATTAATATGAGAAATTAGCTAACATGATTTAGGGGTGACATTTACTATGTACCTAGTTACTATCTGTGTGTAGTTTTAGAGGTCCTTCTCGCTGTAGTTAAATCGCGATACATTTTATAAACACTAAAATTTTTTGTCATGACCATAGATACAAAGTCTTTCAGTCGCATTCATTTTCTTCAGTTTTAATTTCTTCTTTTATGTTATAGTTACATTCTCACATTCACTGTAATGTCTAGTCCTCGTCCGTACATGTCCAGTCAGGTTTTAGTGAAATTGGCGGCTGTTCCACTAAAACATTCACGGTCTTTTTGGGACAACCTGAAAAGTCACGATACACGCTTTCATTTCACTTCACTTCACTAGTGCACATAGATTGATATTTATTGGACAAAACAACACCGATATTATTCAATAAAACTCAAAACACACCAAGCAAATGAAAATAAAACGTAAACGCAACGTCACTTCGCAAGTTCCCGCCAAAAAGTCTTAACACAGTTTGATGATGCAAAGTGTTGGCACATCTGAAAAGAGAAAGAAAGAAAGACAAATCATTTATTAACTACATTGGCATCACATATCAAACACATTCCGTAGATAAATAATTTAAATATTTATATTATATTAAATATTTATATTTAAATTGTTTATCTACGGAATCCGCATCTGGATAACTATTTCCTTACTGACTGTATCTACATTTGTATTCAGTGTTAGTTTGCGTTAATACCATTATTAATGCTTCCTTTATTTACGTTAAGAATATTTTCTTATTAATTAACGTTTTTATCATCCGTATATATTTTTACATTATTTATCTGTAGTTTTTCCAAACGGTACCTACTAGATAACTAATTATTTTTGGGACTTTTTGGCGGGAACTTGCAGGGTAACGTTGCGAATGAGAATGCGAATGATAAAACGAAAAGTTTTATTTTCATTAAATTCGGGTATTTTGAGTTTTATTGAATAATATCGGCGGTGTTTTGTCCAATAATGAACAATCTAAGTGCACAAGTGAAGTGAAATGAAATGAAAGCGTGTATCGTGACTTTCCAGGTTGTCCCAAAAAGTCCGTGAATGTTTTAGTGGAACAACCGCCAATTTCACTAAAGCCTGACTGGACATGTACGGACGAGGACTAAATATTACAGTGAATTGGAGAATACGACTATACAGAAGAAATTAAAACTCAAGAAAATGTATGCGACTGAAAGACTTTGTATTTACAAAAAAATATTAAAGGAGTGACAAATAGACCAAGATCATTTCAAATAACTTTGACATTGGCAGAAATATCCTAAAAGGATGATTGCCAGTAACAAATTTTTTTTGGCGGGAACTTGCGAAGTAACATTGCGTTTTCGTTTTATTTTCATTTAAATCGTGTATTTTGTGTATTATTGAATAGGTGTACCTAATATCTCGGCGTTTTGTACAATGAAGTTCAATCTAAATGCACCAGTGAAGTGAAATGTACCTAATCAAAGCGTGTATCGTAACTTTTCAGGTGAGGAGATTCCTAGTGGAAGTAAAAATAAATAAAACATCATCAGTGCCCCATTTAGATTCAATAATTAACTTCAAATTATTTATTAGTATGGATTAACAAATAAGTAATTTATTATTGAACTAAATTGACACCATTCTATTGATAATGTGCCGCTTTGAAACTACTATTTATACTTCATCAATAACAAACGACGTAGAAAGGCGGGCACTTGAAAAAAATGTTGGCGCCTGAATTCCAAGAACGCATTCTAAAGAATTCAAAATGTGTACAAAGATGGCGGACAATCTTCGGTCCAACATGGAGTGCGGGCGCTGGATTAACACGCGGTCTGTCTGTAACCACTTCAAAGGGATGCTTCTCACTATTGTGGTGGTTGTGATTTATTTATCTACAGAGTGTTTACACTTTTAATTGAGTACAAAAAATATAATTAATCAACCTCAATAATTGATTATTACAAGTTTTGCCTCGCTTTTTTACTCTGCGTTCCCGGGATAAACAGTCCTATATCCATATCCAATTACAGGAGTAAAGGTGACTTAAGCAGTAATCTCGAAAATAAACAAATAAATTATTTGATTGCCACCCAATATATTCATACACCTTTAATAAAACTTTATTTTATTGTTACATAGCATAGAGTAGACAGTCTATTATTCATTAAAAAAACCTCACACATTTTTATCTAAAACTTGCACAAATAACAATATAATATAAATAATAAACACTCCGTATATGACCAAAAATAAGCAACCATAGAGCACGGAGCAATGAATGGCTGCTTCCCGCCCATTGAGTGGCGTCTTCCCAGAATGAACTAAATTCACAGGAAACTTCTAATACATTCCTGTGTTTCTATATTGGTTATCTCTCACAAATATTCAATATCTCTTTTTTAATTTTATTAAGAAACATACATTATATACATTATGTATAAAATAATTGAAATCAAATATAGCATGTAACAAAATAACCGTACATTTAAAAAAATGTACTAAAAAGCCAAACCTTTCATAACAAACTAAAAGCCGCATTAAAACTGCAACTTTACCTACTTCTTCGACTGAAAACTATAATTTTCCAACCTTTCGTGTTGATTACCTACCTACACTCGACACTCTACGATTGCAAACTAAATCCAAGCTGTGCAATATGGCAACACTACCTTGTGTCACTGCAAAATCAACTTTATTATGCATCCTGTAAAGAGTAAAAAGAAAGCACAAGAAAACTTGTAGTCGTATCGTTTTCTTTTTTCTTGTTTCTTTATGCACTGGTGATTAGGCTTTTAGCTCGTTCGTTCCGAAAGCAACAGCACAGAAGGCGGCCTGGAATTTGTGCGGGAAACATTATTTGTTCGTGTCTATGATTCGGTAGGATGCTGGATTGATTTTTTAAATCTGTTCAGATTGATGAGTCTAGACTGGGCTTGTTTAATTTTTATTTTTGTAGAGCTTTTCTTTGTTAGCAAACTGTAATTTATGTAAAATATTATTACCGATTACGCAATACATTTGACAAACAAGTAGATACTCTCCCGGGCTGGATCCTTTCGAGAGTTGGCAATCCTACTACCTAGTGTACAAAGTGTAATAAGCTCGAACCTAATAAGGTTTTGCTATTTGATTATATGAGTGACACCATGGCTATGGTGACGTGTAGAAATGAAATTTAACCTGTCAGTTCTTTCTTGGGACAATCGGGGTTTCAGAGTCCGCACCACTTGGTTCTCAAATGGGACAATCGGGACGATGACATTTACTTGAAAATTGGGCGCGAATTTTGAAAACGGTACGCGAGTTGACGAGTTGTTTGACAGGTTAATGTCGCGAGTCAACAGATTAAGTACGTTATTGGAAACTTACTAGCCTTTAATGCAGGTAACGAAAACATTGAGTCATAGTATTTAGCTGACTTGCGTTTGAGTTGGTATGAAGTCATCACACACGCAAATTAAACCCAATTAGTATCGTATGTGTAGAAGTCATTGTTTACGACGAAGATTTCTACTACATGATTGCATCAAGTACCTAACGAATACCTAAGACCTACTTTTTTCTTTTACCATTCGTAATTTTCAAAAACCTTAGGTATTAGAAACAATACGTAGGTAGTCTCCTGAGTCACCGCAATTTAGTCTCTTGGATGGGTTACCCCAAAATATAAACCATTGGTAAAAGTTTTTGATGTTTAGAAATCTATACTAATATTATAGAGGTAAAGTTTGTGAGGTTATAGGGGGGTAATCTCTGAAAATTCTTTTACCAATAGAAAGCCACGTTATTTGTAAGTGTCATAGGCTATATTTTTATTACGGGAAAAGATAAGTTCCCACGGGAACGCGGATGAAACCGCGGGGGACAGCTATTAATCAATACTAACTAATAGAATCGATAAGGAAGACACTCGTTCGTTTTTTTTTTTCATAAAGTAAGATACAGACCATAAACTGTCCAAACCATAGAGCATTAAACCACTCCCTCTGGGCCCCAAACCTCCCCAAACAGAGGAGCGGCACTTGAATCTTGCTCGGCTCTACACACGTTCACACCAGAGCACTTGATATTTATACTTTTTGCTTCTGTCTATCAATCGAATGAAACGGGTCAAGAGTTTTATATCGATACATTTGTATTTTTTATTCGATTACGATTAAATGGTTATTGATTAATAAGACACGCCCGGCCCGTTATAAATAAGTATATGTACTCGTAGATATCATCCGTAAAATATACTCAGGTCTACAGTCCCTTGTGGCTGAGAAAAAAACAAACTTCTAAAAGATACGGCCGTTTAGGTATGCCACAAAAAATGTATGTATATTTCGACGCTCTCAAGTACTACTTCCCATTGATCTAGAACCATGAAATTTTGCAATAAGCAATGCCATGTAAGTACTAAGTACAAGCAAAGAAAACCATAGATAAATTTGTTGCTACATCAAAAACAACATTATCGGAAAAAGAAACAAAATAAATCTTCATACTCGATTCCCGTGATGAACAAACTATACACACCTACAAGTTTGTACGGAACCCTCGGTGCGCGAGTCCGACTCGCACTTGGCCGGTCTTTTTTATTTTGGCTGTCATTTAGAGTTTAAATATTAAATAAACATTTTTGTCACAATTGATGTCCCCACTCTTCTCTTCCTGTTTGCATAATACTTGATATGAGCCTTAAAATAATGTAACAATTCACCTTTTATCTTGTCGCTCATTACTTCCAGTCAAATTCGGTTCATTTAACTCGAATAGCTCTCACGCGGTCCATTCAACCAAGTGCATTCATTACACCTTACATTTAAGTCGATACCAGTTCTCTAAGATCTATAAACAAGAAGCGGCTCTTCAATGTAAGGGTTCCTTTGAAAATGGTTGTCTTAAACTGGTTGCGACCTCCATCGGAGCACGCTTTCCAACTGTCGTAGAAATACAGCGAAAATATTTTAAAAAAAAGTTTGATGGCTGGAAATAAATAAAGATGATAGGCACAGTAAATTTTAGAAATATATACTACTTCAAACAAATACGAGAATTCGACATCCGTTCATTTATAATTTACTAAAGCACTAAATTAGACGAAAGTTTGAATCACTTGGGGGACATTTCACGCTAACTTCAGTGAATATTCATACGAGAGCTCTACAAATTAACGCTTTACGTTTATTATTATGTAAATAAATGCTCCGTTCCCGCCAAAGTCGACTAAATTTACTGGCGCCTTGAAATAATGAGGCGTCAAAATTAAATGAATGTCGGTTAGGCGATTATTACGCTGTATGAGTAAGCAAGCGCCTTCGCCAAAAAGTTAATTTCAATTTGCGTTCGAAAACCGCGTGAAAAGAGGTTTTTATCATTTTAGAGTGACAGATTTACTGCCATAAATCCGTAACAGATATCTATTAACTAAAGAGCGTTAAATTATCTAGTTACCGTTTTGGGTCCTTTAAGGGTAAAAATTCTATAAAAAGTTTACTGTTACCTGATATGGCGTGGGAAAATTTCTCAAGTTGTGTTGATTTCTGATTCCCGGAGCCTCCAGGGTGAAAGACAGATATTTTATCCTAGCTAGACTATACGCTAGTTCAAGCTTATTTTCAAAATACTTATAAAAATATTGTTTTATTCAATAGAATATAATAGAAAATATTTTTGTAGACTTTTAGATAACTCTTTATTGTACTTACACCAAAAACAAGAATTAAAATAAATAACAAGATATTTATACAATTAGTTGTACAATTGGCGGTCTTATCGCTTTTTGTGGTAGGTACATAAATAAAAAAAAACCCGGTCAAGTGCGTTTGTAGTTTTTTTTTAATTATTTAGTATTTGTTTTTATAGCGGCAACAGAAATACATCATCAGAATGTGAAAATTTCAACTGGTATCAAATTTCAGCTACTATCACGGTTCATGAGATACATCCAGATGGTGACAGACGGGCAGTAGAGTCTTAGTAATAGGGATTCCGTTTTTACCCTTTGGCTACGGAACCCTAAAAAACATCTGAAAAGAGCTTTTCAGTGAAGTGTACACTCAATAGCAATGTTTTCAGGAAACGACTCGCGATTTTCTTAAGGACTGGCCACTAACGATTTACAACGGTCAATGTTTTATACAAAGACGTAAAAGTTTATAGTTCGTGTCTATGCTTTCAACTGATGCAGTATTTTATCGAAAAATGTGGAAAAAGGTTAAAAATATACAGCGTGTAATTATTTATCAAAATAAAAGTAATGTATTGTACTCGTATGTATTCAGTCTAAGTTGCTTTTGAAAAAACTTATTTGCTGAGGTTATTACCGGCTCTTCTCGGATAAAAGCAACCTTCTGAAACTTGCGTTACAGTCTTGACTATTCATTATGCTTGTAAAAGCTTATTTGAATAAAAAATACATTTTTCTTTTCATTCATTTCATTTTTGTAATTTTTTTTACGACTCATCTTAATATTCTCATCACGCTAAAATTTCGAGACAAATTCTTGCAAAACAACTATAAATCACCTTCCATTGACTTTGCATGACCATAAAGGATAACCAACCCTTAAAGTGACTCGTAATGCAATAATTTGTATTCAGGATCTCTTCGACCCTTCGGAGGTCCTGTTAATGGGTGAACAATAGGTGCTCGGTCTTCATTTGAAGGGTTCAAGTATTAACGAACCTTTTACCTTTAAGGGTTAAGTTGAAATGGTAAATGGGTATTGTCAATAGTTTTTTTTATGTGTTATGATGAATGACTGTATCGTAAATTACAGTTTTTTCTTACTTAAATTGCTGACGAAAACAAGTTTCATATAATAGACATTGAGAAAGCATAGGTAGTTGTAGTGATAAATAAAAAATACGTATAAAACATTAATACTTACACCTAATTCCCATTTAAAAAATGTGTGTGTGTGTGTGTATTAGTACACACGTATAGTCAGATGGTCCAAAAATATTTAAAAAAGGTTACCTTGCTGAGTTTCTTGCCGGTTCTTCTCAGTTGAAGGCTGACTTCAGAACCGGTGGTAACTTCTGTATTTCGACCTTCATAAGTGCCCTTCCAGGGCCTAAACTGAATAAATGGTTTTGACTTTGACGTAAGAAGTGAAACTTTTTTTTCTTATAGATATTTTTTTTGTTATTATTTATTTAACGAAATTACATACATTTATTAATTTTGGAAATAAACATGGTGCGTAACAGAAAACCGTGACAATTTTTTTTTATTGCTATCAAATTTATCTCAGACGTCGATAAAGAGTTTCACTTCAATAAATGAAGTACCTATTATTTATAAGGAACCACTTCCAGCATCCTGTATTTGCTGTAACAACTACTGAGGTCAACGATGCCGCTAACCGACCGCGTTAGAGTGGCCATCCACAGATAAACCCCGCTCTATTTATCGTTCACATTACATTTAGCCGGATAATGTGTTACGGAAACTGTTTTGTATCTAGATTGAGTCAACTAGACACAAGTTTTAAACATATGTGTTCGGAAACTGCAAGTTATTTAATGTAGATTGCTATTGCTAAAGGCGGTGATAGCTCAGTGGTAGTGACGTCGGATACCGCACTTTGTAGGGTACTTGTAGACTGACTGGCTACCACTTTAGTTGAAAATCTGTCGCCAAGCACCTATCGGTGTGTTCCAACAGCACTTGAGATCCAATTCCCATCTATGATTTGTGTGTTTACCATCTTCGGCCATAACATCACTTACCATGGTGAGATTGCGGTCAAACACAGGCTTATCCAAAAGTAAAAGAATTAAAAAAGATTAATGTGAGTTTAATTTGTAGTAATTTCATGTTTTACGAACTGAAATGATTGAAAAGCCGATATCCTTAACAACACTAATATTAATAAATATCGTGACATAATAATATGGGTGGTGCATGCGTTGTTAGGCTTCGCTAACTGCTTACCATCAGGGCCGTATGCTTGTTTGCCATCTTAGTAATATACAGAAGATAGTTGTAATTTTTTTTATGAAAATTTCATCAGTTATTTATATGGTTTTGTATGCTAAAAGTTGATCCACGAATGAAAAAGGGACCAACAAGATAAAAAAAATACTTTTAGTTAAAGATAATTATTCAACCCGGACAAAGTCGAGGCTGGCCCCTGATTTATAATATTAGAAGTATTAGTAGAATTTACAGTAGTGAGGTCATCCATCCTACCAATTACTTCCTTCCTCCTATTTACATCCAGAATATCCAAGCTAAGCAGATAGCTAAGCAACTGTCTTAATCTAAGCAACAATACTTCAACTTAAGCTTAGCTTAACTAACTTAGCAAAAACTTATTGCCACAGGATATCAACATGCTTTTCAGAAAGTGCTATTTCATTATAACCCTACAAAATATAAGGGCCACTCACGACGTCTACTTTTTCCGATATCCATTTGGTGTAAGCACCTTTCTAAAAGCCTTTTCCAAGCGGGCGGGTTGTAGTTGCAGAGCATTGCACTTATTACCATGGTGTGTGTGACGAGAGGTTTGATTCTTCATTTTTTTATTCAATCAAAAGTATATTAAGTCGCGATTAGTTTTAATGTAGTTATTAAATTACAAATATTTTTCTATCTTTCTAATATTATACAGTGGAAACATTTGTATGTATGTATGAAACGAATAAACTCACTACTGGGCCGATTTAAAAATTCTTTCATCATTTGAATGCTACACTATTATAAATTAACATAGGCTATATTTTTATCCCGGGATAAGATGAGATCCCATGGCAACGCGGGTGAAACTGCGGAGGACAGCTAGTTTATCATTCCCGAGAGACCTTATCTATACCCGGAGTAAAAATGATCTTATGTTTCATTTCAGGATATGATATAACTGTGTGCCAAGTTTCATCAAACTCCGTTCAGCCGTTTTTACGAAATTAAGCAAAAAAACTTCAATTATTATACCTAGGTAATTTTCTTAGGATAGCAATGGATTTCTTAAACCAAAAACCTGCTAATCTTTTATTATTCTCATTTTTTTAAATTGTAAACTTACATTACATTTGATTATTATATTTTTAGCCCGCTTCCGCTCAAGGCTTACAGTCCCCTTGTCACAACTGATTTAACATCACGATAGAACTGAAACGTGCATTTCCAGAGTTAGCTAATGTTCTTTATTGTTATTTCATATAGTTAGTTAAACATTGTGCTCAAGAACAATGAACCTTACCATGCATAAGTTAATAGTTTTGAACGTGAATGTTACCATGGAAACTATCCAATTTTTTACACGTAAAAATTTAATAGGGAAGCTGTATTTTTATGCGACATTCAAATAACGAAATCTCCGTTAGGACGCGAAGTAATGTGATAACCGCAATCGAGGTACAAGCGGTTTAAGAAATAATGTGTTTAGTGGAAATATGGTACCTATGTTTTAGTTTTACAGTATGGTTAGCCAGTACTTTGATGCTTAACAACTCTATCAACTACGCAGAAAAAAAGTCGACAGATTTAAAATGTAGAACACTGCCATCTATGAAACGCCCTTTGCTACAATTAAAATCAATTTTAATGTGAGACTTGAATAATACAACTGGCTGCAAATTTTTTACCAGGTTTTGTAGAAGCCCCCTATTGGAGATCGCGGTAGATTCTATTTTTTGATAGAGTTTTTATCATCTTTTTTTTCCTTGTTACAGGCATACACACCGACTGGCTTCGAAAAATACGGCTGTACGTGCACCGTGGCTGATTATAGGGTTAACTACTCCGTTTGGGATACTTCTGGTAAGAAATCAGAATTACATAAAATTACCTACTAGAATGGTGACAGATAAACGAAACGATCACTAAGTATCGCCAGTCGAAATTATAGCTGTCTATTATTATATTATCTGTGGATATTAGAGTTTTACCATCTGTGGGTCCGAAAATGCCACTAAAATATTGCTAAATATAATAGAGCTCAGAAGCTTTCAGTTAAAGTATACAAGTATTTCATAATATTATACCCACGTTCTATTCATGGCCAATTACTGCATGGGCATTAGAACATAAACCTTTTTTATAAGGTTTTTGGGTTGGTATCTAGACCTTTAAGCCATACGTAAAACTTTCAGACTGGCGTATCCAAAGTTTTTAAATTACTGTTGCCAGGCCTAGAAATAGCAAAAGTTATCCCCACACTAACACAAAATGAGCGCTTTTGTTGACCATGAAGAAATAAAATGTAGTCTTGGATAACCCCATTTAATATCACCCTTGGACATTTACTCGGATTACTTTTTGTTTAGTTTCATCTTAGTTTTATATTGTCTATGTACTTTTATAACTAGCATTTTAATGTAAATGTGTATTGTGTGCCAGATAGTAGTAGAATTTTTTTTTCATAACCTCAATCTTTAGTATTCCCTGCAAACGCGCACGCATCGCTTAAGCAAGTTATATAGCATTTATAGCTATTCTCGTAAACACGCCCGTAAAATTTCGATGCCTCGGCGGGAGGACTAGAATATGTCGTGCGATTTTACCCGACCAAATTAAATTTCCACCGCGCTGCGTCGGTTTATATCATCATAAAAAGTCAATGGGGCTCGCTAATATTTATTTATGTCATGTAGTTTATTCCGTATACGGAACGCAATTGCAAACATATTTTCACTTAGACATTTATGTTCTGGTTTCAGCGAAACATAACTGTTCGATATAACTTTTACTTATACCTATAGGTATCATAGCTTTAAATATTATAATTATTTCCATTAAAGCAAAGAGATTTAAAGATAGATACAATAAAAGTCTTTGCATTAAAGTAACCGTGGTTTGTTCGATATCTTTTTTAATTTCTTCAAATATTTATACGTCAAAATGTCCGTGAGCGTTTTTCAATAATAAATGCAATTTCCTTTCTGGATTTTTAAGTATTCTTTACTTTGCCAGATTTTGTGATCTAGTACATCCGATAAATCTTTCTGTGTGACAAAACTAATTCAAAATCCCGAAAGGTTTCCTTGATTGATTAAATCAGTATTCGGACTTCCCTGGAACTGTTTCGGACAAAGTTCCCTCCACCTGCGGTGTATTCTCAACTATGCAGCTTAATTTGCTCGCACGTAGTAAAGTTTTCTCGTACAAGTTAAGTAGTTACACATTTTGAGGATAGTTTGGGAAACGAGACTTGCCAATTGCAGCGTACCTACAGTTGCTAAAATGAGTATTTTAGTTTAGCTTTTCGATTTGTCCTGAAATCATAAAAAAGTTGGTTATCTGAACGTTTTCAGTCTTTTTGGATTTGGTCTGTAGCTGTACCTACTTAATTATTT
Organism: Ochropacha duplaris; assembly: GCA_951361185.1. Classification (NCBI taxonomy): domain Eukaryota; kingdom Metazoa; phylum Arthropoda; class Insecta; order Lepidoptera; family Drepanidae; genus Ochropacha; species Ochropacha duplaris. Next base: position 1,921,664 of record OX592704.1, on the reverse strand, counting down.
AACATTTTTGGGAACATTTGAAATGCTATGACAATTCAATTAGTCAAAGGACCTCTTTTTTGTCGTAATTTGTTTTAAATTCTACAAAGTTTTTTATATAAATTACATATAAAGTACCCCCCGAACATGATAACTTCTTCATAATGCTGGATGATAACCCATTACCTCGAAGGAATCAGCCAAAGAAATTTAAATAGTATAAGTTTAAAGTATTTGGAATCAGCTATCTGAGAACTGTGTTCATTAAAAATACCCGATATAAAAAGTCTTTCTTGACACCGTGTCTTACCGACGGACAGAAAAAAAAATTAATGGAAACAAAATATTGCCCTCTTTAAAGTGTCTGATTCGGTGGCTATTTTTAACAGTTTTTATAGCACAGTGTGACCTAAACCTGCACTTTACGCACGCTTTACCGTGACCTAAGTTGCCTATTTCTGCACGGAGAAGTGTGCGTAAAGTGCGGGTTTATGTCACACTTGCTATAAAATAGTTTTTAATACAGTTGCTCAAAAAGTGGTGTATTACAGGGACGTATAGCGTTCGGGATGTGGGCTATTACATACTAGTGCTTTTTTTTACCTTTACCGAACTAGTGCGTTCTCTTTCCCAACTGTCAAAATAATGTCTATTAAAAAGAAAAACCAACCATGAAGTTTTTACTAAAGAGTTTTTGTGATTCATACAAATACGTTTATTTCTAAAAAGAAGCTACTAATTTATTTCAATATCAGATTTAATGATTTAATTGAATGAGTTAGGTTAGGTTTCATTTAATTTCATCTCATTAAATTTCATTTTCATTTCATATCAATAAAAAAAATATACTGAAGACTAAGCTGTATGGATAGTTCCCTTTGGGTGAAGAAAAAAAAACTCTGCTTATATTCTACGGTTGGCGCCATTTTCCAGAAATTTTTTTTGCGAGTTTAGTTGTTTGTTGCACAAAATGAGTAATTTCGACCCAATTTTTTTTAATTAACACCACCGGAATCACTTTAATTGCACAAACATTGTATGACAAATATACATGAAAAATCATACGAAATTAATAATAGTTTGTCTCAAACAGTAAATATGCAACCTAAAACTTCCCCAGTAAGTTTAAAAAACTGTACCAATTTCAATGTACATGTGTGCTATAACTTTTATAAGAAATAAATGATTAGTTAGTTGAGTTTATTGTGTTTTTATTATTTTATTAAATTGCTTCATTTTTTCGCAACTGTATTAAAAATAGTCGTTCAGTACACTTGCGGAACCGTCATTGCAATTTGTTCCGACTGTCAACCTGTCAACCTGTCATTTGTCGGGACTCTTTGCAATGACAGCCTTTCCGCACTTGTAATGAAATATACTAATACGATACTTGTGCCCGGAGTTGTCTATTATTGCACGGCGTTTAGCATCCTCGCTGCGCTCGGGCGCTAACTTCACACCGTGCAATAATAGGCAACTTAGGTCACACGTATCGTAATGTACTATTTTCAATACTTTAAATAATCTTTTTTTTACTTAGGTATATTATAATAGATAGTGTCATGCATATTTCCTATTGACATAAGTTTTTGATTTTAACATCCCAGATAGGTTCTTCATACACTTTTCTGTTTTCACTACCTATTTGAAATGCCTATTTAGACTTATGAATAACTGAAAAAAACTACGTACAAATACTTCACGCAGACACTATCTGCGCCCAGCACCCTAGTAATAATAATTGTAACGCGTCGAGCCCCACTAGTGCCTTGACAAATAGCCAACTAATTTGCATAACCAATTTGATTCTAAACTGTGAACATAGAATTAATAAAGTCGGTTATTGTGTTCAGAGTTCAGGGTCGTCATCTTGATAAATACATTTGGAATAGAATGAATCAAAACACAAGTCAAGTCTTGAGACGAGATTGATTCAATTTAATTTGATTTTTGAATCTACAGCGTTGGTATTGTTCGTTCTCTAAAAACTCAATTTGGTGCCTTGATTTTCGTTGCAATAAAGGCCGTGGCTCTACCTATAGTGTTTATACATAATGCCATCCGCAAAGACGCGCTTTTTCCTAATCTTTTACAGGGCATATTATATGTACTATTACCTTCCTCATAAATTACTCCGTTCAATGGTGAAAACTGTATGAAAATCCGTTCAGTATTTTTGGAGTTTTTCGCGTTCAGACAGTCAGACAGACGCGGCGGGGGGGCTTTGTTTTATAATATGTAAGGATGTTTGACCAAATCATTGTTAAAGCTACCTCTATCTCATTCTTACATTCACGTTAGATAAAGACTTCTGAATTTAAACGTAAACGGTTTTATGAAAGCCCCTTTGTTACTGAAACTGCTATATCATAAAGCACAGTGTTTAGAAATTAGGTACACATGGTGCCACTATAATGTTATTAACTCAAATAGCGGAGTTCCAGTTTCGATGGTATAGTTCCTAAACTGAACATTATCCGAAATCAACCGAAACGGTCCAATGTGCATTATGTGCATATGTACACTGTCTGTCACGAAAACTGTATAACATGAAGAGAAACATAAAACAAAAATGTGTTCCATGACTCCAACGGCAGCTTGTATGGTCTGTCCAGGTAGAGGCAATTTGGGCTCTAAAGGATAACGCAATTGAGTTCATTTTACTTTGCCCCTCTTGAAACCTATGCCTAAAAATATTTGGCTTGGTAAACAACATACACTGGGGATAGGGTTACCAGTTCCAAAAACACAAAAGCCGGACCAAATTTTACCGTACATTTTGCCCTGAAAGTCGGACATACCTTTTTTAATAACAGTGCTCGGGGCAGTCGCGGCTTTATTTGCGCTTGACTTCCGACTCGCGCGGCAGCCAGACAAAAAACCGGATATGCCGGACGAGAAAATATTTTGCCGGACATGTCCTCAAAAAACCAAACCTGGCAACCCTAAAGGACGATATTTTCAAACTTTAGTTTGCTGTCTCTATTTTTATTGAAGTCCTAATGTGAAAAGAGAGTAGGAGCCTACTTCCGCCACGTCCGGTATAAAAAGCTATGTAAATAAATAAACATGATTGGTTACAAAACTCAATACTAATACATTACCATACAATCGGAAGCAATAAAAATGCTCAATTTCATTGGCAGCATGTAAAATATACTACATATAGCAGATATTGTCCCCAAGTGTACAATCGTCTCGCGCCAACGATGTAAACAAACGGGGTACAAACCGGTCAGCGGTTTGTCCGGCCAATACTCCAATATGACATATGTAGGGATGTCAGGTCTTAAATCGATATGACAAAAAAGGAAAAGAAAAAAGCCGAGAAGAGAAAACATAATAATATGGGTGACAATGACAACCTTGAAACCATTGTTCTTTATAAAATTTAAATCTTTAAAAACTATATATTCTAGTAATCTTTTATTCATCATCATATAGTTGGTATCTACGTAAGTGTCCTGAGCATACCTGAGTATCGCGTAGTAAAAAAATAACTAAAATTCTGTCCAGCGCCAAGGCGCGTGACAACCCTATGAAAATGGCGCATCTCTCAGAACTACACATTTATTCACAGAATATTAAATTGATAGTGGATAGGGAGCCGTAAAATTATACAGTTTCCTTTATTATACAAAGTAAATGAATAGTTACATGTTATTAGCCAACTGTGGAATTTTGCTACATATCAATCGTGTAATATACATTTAGCTCAGAAGGGAATTTGGCTCTGAAGTTCAGCTGCCAGAACACACCAATAGGGTTTTGATTCCCATCCAGGACAGACTTGTGTTTTTCTTGAATGTGGGTGTAATTATCTATTGGTACAGATGGTATGATATGTAAGTATTTATGGAAAGTTCAAGAAAGACTGAGTGCTATTTTTCTATGGGTTTTTTATTGGTCAAGACGTGATTCTGTCAGTCATTTTGTAATAATCAAAACTAGGTCTAATTAGTGATGTTTTAGCGTTTCAAAGTCATCATGCCTTGATTAGACTCTATTTGCCCTTAATTATGAGGCTGGTTGACAACAGCAGCCCAGTTTTTTACCTTACATCACGGAGCTAAGATTTAAATTCCAACTTTTTATCGATTGACGTTCCCACAAAAATTACTACCGATATCATCCTTTGTCTTCAAATCAATATGCCGTGGTTTCGCGGTACTACCCACTACCATAACTCTGCCCACATTAATGCTGGTTACTTTCGTAATGATTCTCTCACACCTACTGTCTGTTGAATGAAATAACGTGGGCTCAAACTCTAATACACCAAATGTTATTTTATTATTTAATTTATCGCCAAGCATTGCAATTGAGTTAGTTGTGTTTGTAACTAAAGGTAGGTAACACATTGGTAATGTTGATCGACGGGGGCACTTACCATCAGAGACCGCTAGCCTGCTTATCTATAGAAAAAAGGCAATTATTCAGTTGAGGCCAAAAGGGTCATTTTTAAAGGATGTTGTGTGCGTGACCTGCACGTACTTTATCCCGCCTGACATGCATTGCACAAGAACGCGACTGGCTTCCTTTTTCAAATTAGGCTTCCTTTACCGTACTTCACTTTAAGTGCGCGGGGCTCGGTCTTTTTTTTTTTATTTGGTCTGAGGTAAAAGTAAACAGATACAATTATTTTTTTCCGACGATAAAATGAAAAAAAAAAACATGTTTGATATTTTGTACCGTCATCAATCAAAGATAGACAACATTATGACGTAAAAAAAATATCAGCACAGTATAAGTAACTACTTGTTTTACATACCAGTATTTCAACCATAGCATCACAGCCGAAATAGCTCAGTTGGGAGAGCGTTAGACTGAAGATCTAAAGGTCCCCGGTTCAATCCCGGGTTTCGGCAACTGTAAATCTTTTTGTGATTCACTTGTAAACGATTATTTATTATTACAGCTTATCACACACAGGCATGTTTCGTATACCTATACAATGTCAATAAAATAACGAGTAAAAAGACATTGTAAAGGAAATTGTTCCTATTTTGATGCGAACGATATCCTACAGAGAAAACTCGTTACATTTCTGATGATATCGCTCCCAGGAATAATAAACAGGGTCCTGTTATCTTATATCAAACGATAGACAATCTTCTATATAATTATTATGAATTCTATACTGAGTCAGTCGCTTCAAAGAATAAAATTACAAAATTAATAGCGTTTTTAACAACAAAGTTTTTTTAAGGCGATGATAGCTCAGTGGTAAGTGACGTCGAATACCGCGGCGAAGGTCGTGGGTTCGAATCCTACGATGAGCTTGAGCTTTCGGTGAAGGAAAACATCGTGAGGAAACCATAACACGGTGGTAGGGTACTTTGTAGTTCCCGACTGGCTGGCTACCACCCTCAAGTTGAAAATCTGTCGCCAAACACCTATCGGTGTGTTCCGACAGCTGCACTTGAGAGCCAGTTCCCATCTAGGCTTTGTGTGCTTACCATCTTCGGCCACATAATCACTTAGGTACCATGGTGAGATTGTGGTCAATATAGACCATGCTCTGGATGGAATAAGCAAACGGCTAAAAAGTACCATGATGAGGTTGTGGTCAAACACAGGCCTATCCAGAATAAAAAAAATAAAAAAAAACTTAGGACACTCTTCACACATTCATCCCAGCAGAGCATACCTAGTTAGCAGAACTTGTTCTATTGAAACTAGTAACTGATAGAAAAAGCTCCTTAAATAAAGATAATAAGTCCCAAAATAATCAAAAAATCCGTCGTATGTTATGAGATATCGCAATATTACATTATTTATATGTGCGTCAGAGCTAGTGTGCCATTTTTGAGATATTTTTGAAGAGATAATGCTGAGTAGGTATCTAAGTAAAAATGACTTACTTATAATATCGTTGCAAAAAAATATATATTCCTGGATGGAAATCACCTACCATCACGTGAGATAGTGGTCAAACGCAATATAATTAATTAAAAAAAAAATCTAACACTTGGTAGTGGTAAAATACCTACATAAGTATTGCTTTTCAAAGTTGAAAATAACATGAAATATTTTACTAATCATCACTCCAAGCAAGCCATGTCGAATCTATCGGTGTTCAATAGCTGCACTTGAGAGTCAGTTCACTTTTAAGCGCTGTAAATACGACACCAATACTACGATTTCTAATCCCACTAATATTATAAATGTGAAAGTTTGGATGGATGGATTTTTGTTACTCAATCACGCCAGAACGGCTGAACGGATCTGGATTAAATTTGGCACAAAGATAGATTATAGTCTAGAATAGCACATAGGATACTTTTTATCTATCTAATATATAGGCGACTGTACTCCAAAATCCTTCAATACACACCCTAAATAATCTTTAAAATATTTCCCACACTAACTTTCCGTCTTCCGCAACCGATAAAAATAATAGCTTGCTAATAAAATTTAAATATTTTCCCTGTAACTTCCGGCATCGATATTTCTTCTCTCATGTTTATAATGTAAACCGTAAACAACTTTGTAATGTTCACATGATGTTAACTATGCTCCGAGGAAAATAACTTTCATCGTATTTTTAAATTTTTATAATATTGGTTTCCTACATCTGCAGGTACTAATATTATAAAGAGGTAAAGTTTGTGAGTTTGTGAGATTGTAGAGAGTTATCTCTGGATCTACAGAGCCGATTTTGAAAATGAATTTACCAATAGAAGGCCACGTTATTTGTGAGTGTCATAGGCTATATTTCTATCCTGGGAAAAGATAAGATCCCACGGGAACGCGGGTGAAACCGCGGGGAACAGCTAGTGGCATTTAGGTATAATATTAGACATAATATTAGTTTCAACCCTACCATCATAACATAACGATATAATTAGGTAAAGTCCATGTGACGATGTGACGTCAAGAATTTTGAGCTACTTCTAGGTCATTATAGTCTTCCCAATCTATATGTATTCCGAGCCGATGGTCTAACCAGGGCCTTAACTGAATAAACTAGTTTTGAGTATGAGTTTGATCCAATCTTCCAAAAATCTGCAATATTCCTAGAAAATAGAAAATCTTATCCAGTCAATAACTTTACAAGTTTACGTTACAATGCACTCTTGCCTACCTCACATTATACAGCACAGTTCAAATGAGGTTATCGACAGGAAATAAACTTGATTACCCACGTATTGTACCTACGTATTGAAGATACTGTATCTGGTTCTTATCAAACGCTACTGTTATCCATCCAACGTACTGTTTCGAGATATATGGAATAGATTGGCGCGATGACCTAGGCAAGGTTAGTAAAATTTGTAGCGATGATTGCTCAGTGGTAGTGCTTGTTGTGGGTTTAAATTATATAACGAGATTGAGCTTTTGGTGAAGGTAAACGTTGTAAAGGTGACGGCGGATTCAGCTTTCCTTTCAGTGGGGGAGGTCATATAGTCGAAGACTAGCTAGGAGCTCCAATTCGATTAGAATAGGTACTAATTCTTTTTATAACGTTTTTAATAACAGCATATAGTCATACTAGATTTCCACCTCGCGGTGTCACCCGCGTTCCCGAGGGATCTTAACTTTTCCCGGGATAAAAAGTATCCTGTTTTATTCCAGGATATGATCTACTCATACTCTGACAAGTCATCTTCTTCCTTTCCTTATCCCACGCTAGGTGGGGTCGGCAAGTCTAACAAGTACTCATTTAAAATCTAATTTATTTCTCCATTTGCCTGCAGGTACGACAGCATACGACACTGTAAGACCGTTGGCCTATCAAGACGCTAGAATCTTCATGCTCTGCTTCAATGTAGCTGAACCTGATACCTTACACAACGCTGCTGCAAAGGTAAATTATATGCGGAGTCATTGGATTCTTCGTTTTTTCTTACCTCAGGGTAAGCTTATGTTTGACTGCAATCTCACCATGGTAAGTGATGATTTGTGTGGCCGAAGGTGGTAAGCACACAAAGCCTAGATGGGAACTGGCTCTCAAGTGCAGCTGTCGGAACACACCGATAAGTGCTTGACTACAGATTTTCGACTTGAGGGTGGTAGCTAGCTAGTCGGGCTACAAAGTACCCTACCGCCGTGCTATGGTTTCCTCGCGATGTTTTCCTTCACCGAAAGCTCAAGCTCAATGTAGGATTTGAACCCACGACCTTCGTATCCGATGTCACTACCTCTGAGTTATCATCGCCTTACTTACTTAATTAACTTACCATACAAAATTATTGGCTTAAAATTGACTGGTTAATAAGGAATTTTGTACATAGGTTATTCAATTATACCAGCCAACATAAGCAACAATAGTTTTCAGGTATAACACATTATTATTTAAAACTGGCTTTCTACCGCAGGGTTCTATCTGCGATTCCCTATTTTACCCCCTCAGGGAAAATTCCTTTGTGGAAACACTACAGAATCAAGTGCTTGACTTTCTGTGTACAAGGGATCTAGACAGGCAATGGCCATATTACTCTGTCATCCGTAACCAATTGTCTCCAATATTAATCATGGTCTCCTATATATTCTAGTGGTACAGAGAAGTACGGACCCACAGCGAAACAGCACCAGTTCTCCTATGCGGTTGCAAAGCAGACCTAAGACACGACAAGGAAACCCTCACCATGCTGTCCAAGCTAAAGGCACATCCAGTCACCAGTGAAGAGGTAATTACCTTCATGACAGTTGGCACTATTTCTCTTCCTCCTTTTATACCGACATCTGAATGTATACAGGGTGTCCGGTTAGTAGTACGACAAACTTAAGGGGGAGATAGGTGGGCGGGTCACCTACCAAATATACAATAATTTTAGTGTCACCATTTTCGAGTTTTTTTTTTTTTTATTCTGGATAGGCATGTGTTTGACCACAATCTCACCATGGTAAGTGATGATGTGGCCGAAGATGGTAAGCACACATAGCCTAGATGGAAACTGGCTCTCAAGTGCAACTGTCGGAACACACCGATAGGTGTTTTGGCGACAGATTTTTTTTTTTTTTTTTTTTTTTATTAACAATAGGTATAGATTTTCTACTTGAGGGTGGTAGCCAGCCAGTCGGGTACTACAAAGTACCCTACCACCGTGCTATGGTTTCCTCACGATGTTTTCCTTCACCGAAAGCTCAAGCTCATTGTAGGATTCGAACCCACGACCTTCGCCGCGGTATTCGACGTCACTTACCACTGAGCTATCATCGCCTTAAATACCTAAATTTCAAAAATCAATACATAAAAATACAGAAATGTCGAAATATCTTGAAAATTGTGTCTTTTTTATGTAGCTCATTTTCATATATTTGCTAGGACCCGTCCTCCTAGCTCCCCTTAACTTTGTCGTACTAGGTACTTTGTCGGACACCCTGTATATACACCTAGGTATTCAGGTTTTATTCTCGGCCACCTATTTTCCAAAGCATCGAAAGTAAGCTTGCTTCTTCCTGAAAAAATATGACCTTAATAGTATGTATAATATAAATGCGAAGGACTCACTGATTTAACGAAATCTCAGAAAGTATAAATTCTACAAACATGAAATTTGGCTGGTAGATTCCTCATAGGAAGATTTTGATCATTCTCAGTGACCTTGATGATATAAAACTGTAAAAACCAAAATTTTAAGTTTATCTTCCTAGTATTCAAAATAATTTTGTACAATTATGTAGTTACTATGTAAATTAATACGAGTAGGTTTAGAGTCGTTCTGACGCGGCTGGGGACTAAAGTCAAACCCTACATTTGAGTTGAATTGTTAAACTTAGTTTTAAACTCTGAAGAAGCTAAATTATGTATCAAACTCTAAGGGTCATATAAATACACGTAATGCTCTATTACCAGAGGCAATTGAAAAGGCAGTTTCAATTGGGGCCGGTCCGAAGCGCCAATTAATTTGAGATCTTATTCAACTAGTTGGCATTATGAATGGACATACTAATTGATGCTACCCTTTCAGGGTAAAGTATGACTTGTGAATAGGGTGATGACACACCAATTAATTTGTCTGAGAATTTAAGTGAACTGCTTGTATTAAATCATGGTCTGAAATGAGAGTTGGCAAATTGAGTGGCGCTATTACGATGGTTTCTTTGTCTAAAGAATGTTTGATTGCTACGAAAGATCTATTTAAATTGAGTTATTTTGTGCTGCGAATTCTTTTAATTAATTTGTACTATACAGGTGTCGTATTTGTACCAAAAATGATAAAATAATGACCAGTTGGTACTCATGTAATAACAGCGTCAGTAATAAATAGCGAGACAATGCACCACTTGCTCATGTCATGGATATCTGAATAACAATGCTAATCTAACTGCTATGGACCTCACACAATTATAATAAGTGGTTCAATCATAAAATAATAAAGAATGTTGATGTTTCATTGTTTTTTGTATTCCAGGCTTTATCCGTGGCAAGACAGCTGGGAGCGACCACTTATGTGGAAACCTCAGCCAGGGCTTCAACAAAAGGCGTGAAAGACGCATTCGAAGTGGCTGCTTTGGCTGCCCTTGGAAAACTTAACAAACAACAAATGAAACAGCAGGTTCGTTAATTTTAAATATAAGATAGCCAGCATGAAAAATAAAAATCATAATAAATAGTTTAGCGTCATCTCATCGTCTCAAACACTTACATAAACTTGCAATAAGCAATTATGATAATGAAGACAAACCAAATGAAAGACAAATTATAAATAATGTTACAACAATTTATTCCGATTATAATGAACCCATGCAATCATAACATGATTGTATTCAAATTACAGACGACGTCAATTATTTTAAAACTAAAATAGATATCTCCGACGATGTAACTTATTTCTATTATGGGAAATATGTAATATCAAATACTCAGCTGATTAAGTGTTATATAAATTACATCAATTTTATGATTGCAATCACAGACAAGAAGCAAACTTTTTACAGCTTCAGATATGAAAAAGATTATCTTGCCGATTACGATTTCATATACGCTAATATTACAAAGAGAAAAGGTTGGATTTTTTGTATTTCTAATGCCTAGGCCACACTCATCGCGATAACGCGGATATTCGGGCTATCACGATGTACGTAGCCAGATATACGCGAATACTTCGGCACTTCGGGTGAAGCTTTAGGCACATCGCTCCACTGTCGACAAACTCTCGCACATCAAAGGGTTTTATCGCGATAAACTCCGCTTGCGCGGCCACATTCAATTTTGTTTTCTGCATTTGGACATCGCGATAAACTTTACAACGCGCATGATGTGGCCGCGACGATTTGCCGTAGACCGAAGACGAGTAACGTGGGGTATATTTTATTTTCATTTCATCGGGAACTTGGGTGAAAATGTGGGGCGGAAAGCTAGCGTTTAATATTTATATTAAATTTTAGACTGTTTTACTTATGTACATTTTCTTTTCTTCACCAGAAACAAGTTGGTCGCAGCAAAAGCAAGCGTGACCTGAAAGCCGAGCTAAAAGGGCGTGCAAAGAGCTGCTGCGTCATGTGATCCGTAGCCGGCCACCCATCACGGTGGCCGCACGATTGCTAGGCGACCACCGCCCTTCCAGAATATTTCACAAGCTTCTAGAAGATTCCTGGCAAAGATGAGAGATATAATAATGGGCCTAAGATAGCGCCTTGCGAGACCCCAAACTCCAAATTGTACCAATAAGTTCTCTCTTACATGAGAAAATATGTTCTATGTTTGGTGTAGTTAGGTAGAATATAAAAGTGATTAAGAAAATTGTTAAGATATAAAAATGTGTGATTCATGATATCAAAAGCCTAATCGAAAATTATTGTTAGTTTGTATGGATTGTAAATTTTTAGGATAAGCTGTTGTGGAACAGAGTTCGAATAAATTGAACGTGAACATTTTGAAGGTATCAGAACAAAGGTGCAATGTAATCAATTACCCTCAGGGTTGGAGAGTAAGCCTGTGATAATGTGAAAAAAGAAAAAGAATGTTCACAGATAAAAGAATAAGTAGAGAAGATTTACAGACTTGAACGGCTAATAGACGCTCATCCCATTTGATATCATCAAACATTGGTATAAATAAAAAGTTATTTACATTTTAAATATCACAATGTAAAAAGGCGATTCATATAAGCTAGACGAGATAATATGTGTTTTCATATACATTGATATAACGACATAGATTATATGACTTGGTGTTTTTCTATCGTAGCAATATTTGTTAGATGAACATATAAAGAGAAAAGTTCCAATATTATTTGGTGTAGGACCAATATTGCTATTGTTTCAAAAATATATAGTAGCTTCAATGAAATTGTTATTTTGAATAGCTACAAGCTAAATTTCTTTCTTTGTGATATCAATACGTAAATGTAAATTAAATGAATAAAATGCACAATGATGGACAATACTATTAAATTACGGAGGTCCATTTGCTAGTTAATTCCACGTCCATGTTTGCTATGTTTAGATTTAATTAGGTTTTTGTACGTTTACAATTTAAAAATGAATGTTGCTTGCATAATGTAGTCACGGATCATCGTTGAGTGAAGTTAGATTCTTAGAGACACTCACTGTTTCTCCTTTTACTAAACACATTTCATGTTATGCACGATAATATATTCTCTATTCATATTGTGTTATATCCACTGCTATTTGTTGATTTGTTTAACTGTTTTTCAGTCAAGAGAAATACACTGTCAGTAATTCAAAATTAATCTGTGCTTTATCTGTTTTAGTTTCAATAATTTTAACTATTTCTTATTTTAGCACTGTAGTTCTTTAATAGTTACGTAGAACCGGCAAATATTAATATTATTACTTTGAGTTGATTAAAGTATTGTAAGTCGATGACAAGCTTTAAATTCAATGTTAGCTTTAATTATCGAGTAAACTTAATTAAATGTACCTATTTAAAGAAAACCTGTAGATGTTATCTTATTTCTTTGCAAATAACCATAATTATTTATGGATGTTTATTTATATCTTTTATTTATAACATTATATTGTATATACATATCACTGTTAGTTTTATATTTGGATTTATGTTTTACTTCTTTGGGACATGAATGTATTTTAACAAAATTGTTATTTCCAATTTCAAATGTAAAAACATTTTTTTGTCATATTTCATGTTATCGATGCGAAATGCCTTATTATTTTAGTTGAATCGGATAATTTTGTAAAAATTAACGTAATTATCATAAATACCTAAATGTTTTTCATATAGTTAAATGAAAAATTTGGCCACTTTGAATGTTGTTTCTAGACTATTGAATATAGCGTTCAGTGTTTTTGAATTGTTGCATTTTATTTCAAATACCCTCATTTGAAAAGATTTTCGTAAACTGAAAAAATAATTTTATGTAATTCTGATGATATTTTACAGTTCGTCTCCGTTATCACTTACCACGGGAAATTCACTATACTACTAAGTGTTCACCGCGTTCCCGAGGTAGCCCATTAGAGATGGAATTTCCAAAAAATCTTGCTTTGTCTGTACCAACTCGGTATTAGAAAACTATCTGTCAAATTTCAAGTGTGCAGCATTTATACTTACTGACATTTCCTGATTAATCGATGCCATCAAAAACATAACTTGTAAAAAACCGGCCAAGTGGGAATCGGACTCGCGCACGAAGGGTTTCGTAAAAAAGGCAAAAAAATCACGTTTGTTTTATGGGAGCCCCCCTTAAATATTTATTTTATTTTAATTTTATTATTTATTATTCAAGTAAAAATACAACTGAGTATATTGTGAATATTTCAAGTGCCTACCTGTTGCCATTATTGATATCGAGCAAAAAAGGGCAAAAAAATTGCGTTTGTATGTATGTCCTTAAATATTTATTTTATTTTGTATTTAGTATTTTTTGTTATAGCGGCAACAGAAATACACAATTTGTGAAAATTTCAACTGTCTAGGTATCGCGGTTCTTGAGATACAGGCTGGTAACAGACAGACGGACGGACTGACAGCGAAGTCTTAGTAATAGGGTCCCGTTTTTACCCTTTGGTTACGGAACCCTAAAAACCAAGTCTCGCAACTCGGTTCTTCTACCGTAAAAAGTTGAGAGATCCATGTAATACCAAGTCGGTTAATTTATTCAGTCCCTGCTTAAGGTCAGGTCCTTCTTTCTTAAGTTATTACGTAATTAGCTAACCTATCAACATCTTATAGTGACCATATCAATATTAAAAATCTTTTATGTTATAAATAAATAGATTGTCTTGGCAATCGCTCGCACTAAACAATCTAATTTAATATACCTAATATGTATGTATTACTTGTGAGATACATTGTGTTTTCATGTGATGGCCAAGTCAATCTATTTATTTCAATATAAAAGATTTTTAATAATTGATACTGATATTTTCACTTTTATAGATTCTAACTAAATTACTTCCATCAACAAAACATCTCTATTATTATCTATACACTACACATGTACAAAGAAATGTTCTATTTATTTGTGAGGTCAAATCTAACATTACCAGTAAATCCACACGGTCTCGCTTTTATGCCCCTCAACCGGCTGTTAACGAAAATAACCCATAAGGGAGTGCTAAATAACAGTTTACAGGTGATACGTTACCTTTGGAATTACAAAATAAATGTTGGTATATTGTGAAAAATGCAAGAGATTATGTGAGTTTAATACAAGGAGGTATATTAATAGACTAGTTGGAATAGGATCAAAAATAAAGAAAAGTGAGATATTATTCTCGCGGTTCCTGATATTACTTGTCTCAAACGGCCTTATTTATAAAGTGGACACACATTAATTTATTTACAACAAATGTACAAAATATACAACTATAAATGAAGAACTTCTTCGAGGCTGCCGCTGCTGCCGAAGTAAAGTTATTAAGTAGAAAGAATGAAGAAAAACCTTTTCTTTTTGTGCGCCATTCGACAAACCTAGCAACACACGCAATAATTTTGCATTCTATAACCGTATATAGTATAGTAGTATCGTACAAAGTAGAAAACAATAATTATACAATACATTGATTAAAATTAGATAATAAAAAGCCTTTATGTAAGTTTACTGTCACGTTCTTCGAGTTTTACTCGCGTTCGTGTGATAAAAAGTAGCTTATGTCAGTCTACAGTTAACCAATGAAATTCCCGCCAAAATCGGTCCGGCTGTTTAGACAAGCAGACACAAATATTAAAAATAGTTTCTTTTTGTGTTTTCTTTCATATGAATTTATTAAAAAGCTATTATTTGGACATAATAAACAGATACTTCCATTTATTTATTTGTATAACGATGTTATGATTTATTTTTGAATACCACTAGTGACAACGAGGCAAATCACCTGATGGTAAGTGACTACCGTCGCCTATAGACATTAGCAATACCAGGGGGATTTCCAATGTGTTGTACACCTTACAATGTACATATAAAACAACACATAAAAATTTAAACCATTGTAGGTACATAATTTTGCTACTTTTCCAATACTCGTAAGCACCTCAAATCTCGAGAACAAACCCAATAGTTCGTACGACAATAACTATTTCAAAACCATTAAGAGTTAACAGCTGAATTGAGTCAGCTGTGAAAACAACATAATCTGAACTTTATCGACAATATTAAGCCGAGTACAGACGGGTGCCCTACGCGACTGTGCTATACTGAATGTTATTGAACTCATAGGTTTTTCTATAGGTACATTGATATGTACTGAAACACAATAAAGCCTAACTTTAAGTTCTCTGGTAAAAATAATTTATATTATTGATTGATTATTTTATTATAAAACTGCTGTCCCCGCGGTTTCACCCGCGTTCCCGAGGATTCTTATCTTTTTCCGGGATAAAAGTATCCTATGTTTTAAAAATAAATTAAAAACAAAATAAGCTCCTGTCAAAGAGGAATGGAACGCAGTATGATGAACATAATGAAAATCCACAAAATACGAAACACAAAAATAAGAAATTATACCAAAGCAATAGACGCGATGGCTTATGCCCAGTTACTAAAATTCAGATGGGCCGGTCATATAGCCCGATACGTGGATAACAGATGGACCCTAAATGTAAGCACATGGCAGGGCCTTGGCAGGGCCCGCCACCCGCCAAGCAAGCACCGCGCGCCGAGCGGGGGGACCCTACACGAGATGGGAGGACGATATAAAGAAGATCGCTGAAACAAACTGGTTGCAAACACCAAAAAATAGAAATAAATGGAAAGCCTTGGAGGAGGCCTTTACCCGAGAGGGGTCCATGTAAAAATATTAATATTAATAATCTAGAATAATGTTGATAATAACTATATAAAAACAGTGTTTGTGTATTAGTATTTTTTTTTTCAATTGTAGTGCATGGATTAAATGGCTTTTTTATTTTTTTATTTATTTTATATGTTTTATTCAGGAGATGCTCTACCTGGGTGCCAAGTTTTATTAAAATCCGTTCAGACTTGACCGGACTAAGACTAGATTTTACTGTGAATGTGTTGTAACGTGACTATAACATAAAATATTAAACCTGAAGAAAATGTATGCGGCTGAAAGACTTTGTATTTATAATCATGAATAGTGATTATTAAAAAAAATAGTAAATCTTTATACTATATTTACAACAGTACACATCTTATAATTAACAACAATACTAAAAACAAAAGGCCAATTTTACATATATTTAAATATGTTTTATTAAAGCTTCAAGACCTTTGTCCTTGTTTCAGACCGAGCTATAAAAATTCTAATAAAGTAGGTACATAACTGACTTTTAAAGTCAACGAAAGATTAGCGTTCCATGAATTCTAAATTAAAAAGAAATAGCTAAAAAAAATTCGCGAACTTGTAAACCTGATCCTAATTAATTACACGTAAAGATTTAAGTTTCAAAAATTTTATTTTATACTTTTTAAAGCATGAAAACTTTTTGGAGTCGTTCTTAATTTTTTGTCAAAAGTTTTTTTTGAAGCCGTCTGGACTTTAAGTGACTACCGTCGCCTATAGACATTAGCAATACCAGGAGGAATGCCTGAATATGTTGTACACTTTATTTCAATGCCTTCAAGGCAGCTGGCTCTCAATTGCAACTGCCGGAACACACCAACAGGCGTTTTGCGACTGATACTCAACTTGAAGGTGTAGCCAGAGTACTACAAATTATCCTACCACCGTGCTATCGTTTCCTCATTATGTTTTCCTTCACCGAAAGCTCAAGCTCATGTAGGATTTGAACCCACGAACTTCGCCGCGTTATCCGACCTCACCACCACTGAGCTATCGCCTTAAAAATGTACCTACTGATGATGCTCGTAGGTGCCCAAGATTATTTATTATTAAATTTAGTCTATATCCTACTAATATTATAAATGCGAAAGTATGTTTGGATGTGTGTGAGGATGTGAAGATGTTTGTTACTCTTTCACGCTAAAACTACTGGATGGATTTTAATGAAACTTGGTACACCGGTAGATCATATACTGGAATAACATATAGGATATTTTTTATCCCGGGAAAATATAAGATCCCTCAAGAACGCGGGTGAAACCGCGGGGCGGAAAACTAGTCTTCCATATATATATAGATGCACTCTTAACTATAGTGTGACATGTCTGTACATCACGAAATCACTACGTATTCCAGTTAACATTCTCGTCCGTGCGAACAACTGCCCTAACGTAATTTCACCAAACTTTTTATTAAAAATACATTTCGCTTCGGTTCCATCCGAATTTAAATGGAGTTCATCAAATACTTCTTAAGATCTATTCTTAGATGAATTTTTGACATACATTTTGAGTTTTATTGAATAAATAGTTTTTCGCCCTGCGGTTTCACCCTCGTTCCCGAGAGATCTTATCTTTTCCCGGGATAAAAAGTATCCCTTGTGTTATTCCAGGATATGATCTACCTGGGCGCCAAGTTTCATAAAAATCCGTTCAGCCGTTTTTGCGTGAAAGAGTAACAAACATCCATCCATCCATCCATCCATACTTTCACATTTATAATATTAGTGGGATTAGTAGGATATCTTCTTATCCAATTAAATTCAATCTAGGTGCACCAGTGAAATCACTAAAATCTGAACTGACTATATTACAACATAAATGAAGTACCTATAACAAAAAAAAAAGTTCTAATATAAAATGAACAGCATATAGCTGTCCACGATACCCGCACGACTTCGTTCGGCAATATTCGGGGAGTCTCCGCAGTTTACTACGTGACAGTATTTCACGAACATAGGCCCTTTTATTATTAAAAAATTCAAAGTTCGAACCAGACACGCAGCAATGTAATTTGACGCCATGATATTTTATGAATTCGAAAATAGATGATTTCTAATGACACCAGGAATGCTGAAGAACAAGAAAATTCACATAGTGATGAAGAACGATTTAAATCTTATTTTGTAAAAATGCACAGCATTTTAAAACGAACGACGAAATGACGGACTGCGGTATTACAATTTTCTTAAAATTTCCATAATGGTGGATAGCTTTTACAATGAAATTTCTCCCGCCATTTTCGCTGAGCGACCGCCGACTGCGAAACGAAGGCGCGTTCCACTCATTTACTAAAATTCACTTGGAATAGTTAGTTAATTTAATTATAGCGCTTTTAACAACGAGTGCTGCAAATTTAAATTCCAAACTGAATGAGGGTGATGATTGTGTTTTTATATTATTTGACGACAATGACTATTACGTTAAAAGGGCTTTGATGACATCTTGCAAATATAAGAAATATGATCATAAATACTTATGTTTATGAAAAAAACCTACCTAAATCATAAATAAGGTTTTAAGGTTTCATTCCATTCAACGTCAATAGATAAGACAAAGACTGATTACAACATGGAAATGTTGAAAAGAATCTAGACGAAAGTTATATAAATGTAATAAAATAAGTACCTATATTGAATATCTCTGGACTGATTGCGGAATTTTAGAGCGTATTGGAGAGTAACTCTGTAAGAAAATAGATTGGATATCAAAATACAGACAAGCAGAAAGCCAACATTTTTTTTTGTAAGTTATAAAAAAAAATTTGACAGCTATTCCGTGCGAGGCTTGGCGAGGCTTTGATGCGGAGGAAATGGTGTCATTTAAACGCGCGAAATAGTTTCCTCTAAACTCGCGTGTGTTGTGTGACTTGTGTGGCATTGGCTGAGGACCATTCAGCCTAGTTTTAGATCTCGATAGATATAAATATTTTTATACAATCCCACTAATATTATAAATGTGAAAGTTTGGATGGAAGGATGTTGTTACTTTTTCACGCATAAACGGCTGAACGGATTTTGATGAAACAACACAGGGATACTTTTTATCCCGGGAAAGGATAAGATCCCTCGGGTACGCGGGTGAAACCGCGGGAGACAGCTAGTTAGGAAATATATAGGAGTTTCGGAATGCAAAAAATGTAAACGACCCCACCGGTGTCATTTGTGCTACGCCACTCAGAAATATAGAAAAATATTGATGACCATGTCGAAATAGCTATGCTTACATTTTTCGGTAGCTAGGCTTCTTTTTGACTTCAATCACACCATGGTCAGCGATGATGGGACAGGTCTATACAATGGTATAGATATACCTACCTACTTAGCAACAGATTTTCAACTTAAGAGTGGTAGCCAGCCAGAATTGTATGACCAGTTTCCCAAATAAATAGAGTCAAGATATTATAAAAAATCTTAAATCTCTGACTAGCGTAAAAGAGAGCGCGTGACTATTTCACTAAATTCGTACGCACGGTAATCGATTACAGGTATCAATACTGTTTGCGATTCGATTTAATCCTGATCGGGGATTTAATGCGATTTCGTACGTGATGTATTGCCAGCCTGTGGTATTTGACATAAATTATAATAAATTTTCAAAAGAGAAAAACATGTTGATATCTTAACTTATTAAGAAACTTTATTTTGTATACTTCTCTAGCTATTTATTTACAACAAATGTACAAAATAAATCTATCTAAAAAACTTCCTCGAAGCTGCCGCTGCTGCCGATCGGCAAGGTTCCTAGCAGGCTGGCAGCGTTTCCTCTTTGAATGGCCAGGCTGGTGCTTGGCGGAATAGGCTCCCCGCCCGCCGGTCTCCCGAAACCTCGATTAACAATCATTTTCTAACTAATATCATTATTTAGGTCAAATATTTTTTTGGAAAAAAGCCGTTTGCTTATTCCATCCAGAGCATGGTCTATATTGACCACAATCTCACCATGGTACCTAAGTGATTATGTGGCCGAAGATGGTAAGCACACAAAGCCTAGATGGGAACTGGCTCTCAAGTGCAGTTGTCGGAACACACCGATAGGTGCTTGGTGACAGATTTTCAACTTGAGGGTGGTAGCCAGCCAGTCGGGTACTACAAAGTACCTACCCTACCACCGTGCGAAAGGCACAACACGATCGATTGTGCTTTTGATTGAAGTGACAAGAATTAAGAAACAAAGTCACTTTGACATTTAAAATAATAATAAGATTTATTCTCTAAATATAAAAATTATTTACTTTCTACACAAAAGATTTTATAATCTACAGGACAAAAACTAGGAAGGAGTATTTTTGTATCATTTTTACGAGCAACCCAGTGTGCCCGGCCCCGGCAGTAGTCGGCGGTGTAATCCCGCTGAGTGGGGCATCCCTATAGCTATTTGATTATAATATTTATAAAATTTTCTCCTTGTTTGTATTTTTAGGTTAGTGAAATGAAAATCTTACTATAGCTATGTTTGAAAAGGATGTTTAATTTAATCTACTTTATATTTTTCAGCTAATTTTGGTTCAAATGCCCAATATCATAATACCAGGTGGCATATTTTCAAAACCTATAATAAGTTTGTCATGTTCAGCATCTGTTTTTGGAAACTCTGAAATCAGGAAAACAGACAATTTCATACAAAATAACATAAAAAATAAAGAAAAATACAAAAACTGTATAAAAATAATAAAGAGTGCAAATTTATTTAAGGGTTCTTATTCTCTCAGAAAGAATCCCACTTATTAGAGATTTGTGAGTATTTTTATCAAGTTTTTGCCCCGGTTCGAAACAATCGTAAATTCGGAGCTGATGTTTTAGGACGCAACAGAACTATACCTCATATTACGCAAAGATACAAGTGTCTTAATCATTTTAATCATCTTCATCATAAGGAATAGCCTGACTCAAGAAATCCATTTCTACTGACATCAATAAAAAAATATACCCACAAACAAAACAAATAAACATCGAACTTTTACGATGTTGGACATAAAGTGAAACTCCTCAGTCCCCGAGGTGATGCAGTTGGATTGTTTCCTGATAACTTACAGTTATTATACCCGGGAGACGGGAGACGGGAGACGGGGAAACAATCAACCGAATGAAGCACTACCGAATTAGGTTAGTGGACGATTGGACGTTTTATTGCAACGATTTGGAGAACATTTTTGAGATTAAGCTTCTAACTGATAATTTCAATTTAGTATTTTTTTTATTGTAGTAAGTTGTTTTAATCTTTTTTTTTATTGAACTTTGTATGTAAATAATTTATAAAGACTGAAAATGTTTACTAAAAATGATTTTGATATCATATAATATTGAGTAAAATGGTTTCCTCACGATGTTTCCTTCACCGAAAGCTCCTTCATCGAAGTCTACAAGACTCGAACCGACGACCTTCGCCGCAGTATCTGCTATGATGTATGAAGCTGTAAGTAGAATACTTTTCAGTAAATAATACACTTAATCATTTTATTTCATACTTGAAGTAGGAAAGTTGTAATATGATGCTCGTCAAATTTGAGAGACGGGCGAGATGCCAAATAAAATTATTGAAATTCGAACCCGAATACCTACATGTCAAGTTTCTAAGCACTAATTAGAATTGGAGTAGGATGTCGGTTGAAAAGTTTGTTCCTTTTTCATTTTCATTACTTAGAATTAAGTTTGAATAAGCCTCATATATTATAGATAGCGCCCCACTCTTTTTCCTAATCCTTACAGTGCAAGTGTACAAGTGTACAAGTTCACTTGTGTTATAGTGTGAGGTCATTTTTGTATTAAAGAATAAAATTGTAAAACATTTGAAAAAAATAACCAATATAGTCAGATGGTCCAAAAATATTAAAAAAATGTAACCTTGCTGAGTTTCTTGCCGGTTCTTCTCAGTTGAAGGCTGACTTCCGAACCGGTGGTAACTTCGTTAATTCGACCTTCATAAGTGCCTTTCTAGGGCCTAAACTGAATAAATGGTTTTGACTTTGACTTTGACTATATTTGGTAGGTGACCCGCTCACCTAACTCCCCCTTCTGTTTGTCGTAATACTTGTCTTACCGGACACCTGTATATATTACAGATTTAAGAAACCTACGATCATTTTTCAAGAGTGTAAACTCAACTCAAAACTCACCGCTAACATTGACTCAACCATCGGTTCGGAAGACTACAGAAATATGTATCATGAGTGGAGAGTGATGAGTACAGAGAGAGAATTATATTATTATTTCGTCCCACAATAATATTGATTGCACTATAAATAGAGTACATTCAAACACAAAATTCATAAAGTTGTTACCCACTTCAGATTTTGTAAACATTTTTCTATCAAGGTCAAAATGCTCTATAATTCTCTACTCATGCTCTTACCGCATAACGTAGTACCTAGCATAAAACATTACGGTTGCTAAGTAAAACGATACATTACAGATGTGGTTACCGCGGACACTTTAATGACCATCCGTACATCGTTACCCGAACATTTATTGCTATAATCTTGTAATTTTTGGTAAAATATGCACGACCTTCATTATGGGTGCTATTTTACTTTAAAAAAAAGGAACATATTGTCAAAGAGGGACTATTGTAAAAAAGAAACCGGGGAGTTTGTTTCGCCGTTTGTTCTCCTGACAGGTCTTTATTTGGAAATGGTGGTAACAGTAACAATAGCATTGAAAATAGCAATAAGACGTTCAATAAGTGTCCCAAAATTGAATAAAACATTTTGAGTTTGAGTTTAATGGGTTTTTTAAAAAGCTTACAATATTATCTATGGTCGAATAGTACATTTAAACCCAAAATTCATAAAGTTGTTAGCCACTTCGGATTCTGTAAACATTTTTCTTTGAAGGTCAACTTGCCTATAAACTCTCATGCCATTACAGCATACAATTTCAGAGGTTACTTTTGGGGGACACAACAAAACATACAAAAATAAAGACTATTATAATGTTTTAAACATGTGCTTACCATTTACATAACACTCTTTTCACTAACTAATAGCAGATAATAGGAATAGCTAATAGGTTCTGAAATTCAATGGCAGATGCTAGTACACCTACTTGCCTGAAACAAAATACAAACGCTAGCATAATATTAAGCCAATACAATAAGAATATTATTTCATTAAAGTGAGCTCTTTATCACTTGAAAAGTGCTTTCTGGCCCTAAGTACCCATAGAATAAGATTATAAGCCCGTACATTTGCACAACAAAAGAAAAAAAGCGGAAAACGGTAACGCTTCCTGTATAAAAATCCTACATTAATTACTTATAAAATAAGATCTTAAGAATAAAATAGAGATATCGCGAAATCTCATTAACACGAAAGTAACCACAAAAAAGAATGAGTGTAAATCTACCATGTTAAAGTTACTATCATTGAATATTTCTATCAACTTTAATGGCTCAGTAATAAGATATAATTTAGAATAGAAAGTTGTTTAAAACACGCAGAAATATCATTGTACTTAAGAAAATGTCTGGATTTTGGAGGAACGGCGATGACAAAAATATTAGATTTGTTTAATGATATTTTAATCGAATAAGTAAGGATATGTATTATAATATGCTGTATTTATTATACATAACGTTATTCTCTTAGTCATTTCAAAATGTAAAGTTTGATTAAAAGGTTTTGCGTTTGACCAATGACCTGTACCCACTGATCTCTATTAAAATACGCTGGACTGGCTATCACTATTAATTTCATGTGCCTATTTCATGTGCCATTTTGGCGCTGACGGCAGCAGTGTGGGGGAATGGAACTAATACTAGTACATAGACACTTAGCGTAAAATCAACAAACAACGGCCATTTGCAATCTTATTAGTTCTCAGAACTCTCACGTCTGTCACTGGGGGCGCTTTGAATCGGCACAGCAAATAGCTGTCATTTTGTATGGGATAGCCAGTCCAGCGTATTTTAATAGAGGTCAGTGCCTGTACCCTTCCTGTACCTAAAGGACGATAACGAAACCATATCGACTTCGACGGGCCGGTTGGCGTGGTTGGTCAACACACTACCTATCACGCCGCTGGTTGTGGGTTCGATTCCCATCCAGGACAGACATTTGTGTGCATGAACATACCGGTACTAAAACAGATACCTCTGTCTTATAGAACGTAACTTTGATGCAGTCTCCAGGGAAATTTAAGGGCATCCTGACTTGATATCCTGACTTATTATTTGGTACCGGATGTGCTTTGTATGCATAAATAAGTCACGTAACCACTAGTTACGTTGTCTTCGTTATACAGGTGTCCCAGAAAATAGTGTCAAGCGGAAGCCCAGAGGTAGAACACCTTTAGAGGTACCCGTATCACTCCATGTATGTTCCGCGATTTTTCGTAGTTTACGAGTTATAACTTCGTTTATTTTTTTTTACCCAATTCCGATTTTCAATACATTTTTAGTCGCAGTCATGCGAGTAGTTGAGATACAGGTCTGAGTTTTTTTTCTTAATTACCTGAATAATAAACCTAGTAGATGCACAAACATTTGTTAGTAAATTGTGACAATTAAGCTTTAAAAAAAAATCTATTTGCAAGAAAGTGGAAATTCAGATTTTATCTAAAATGTTTGAGGACATTTTAATAATAAAAGTTACATAACTTTTTTCTTTCAAACCAATTTTAAAAACTTGTCCATTTTATCAGCTATGTATCCTGTAAATTTCATTGAGCTATCTTTACAGCTTCCGACTCAAAATTTGATCTAAACAATACAAAGTCGAAATTTTAATGGGTGAATGGTAAAGATATTAAAACTTAAAAGTGTTTAATGTGTCTTAATGTCACTGTTTTTTAAAATTTCATTCTTCCTGCTCTATTCAGACTCTACATCTTCTAAAGAAGTTCTCTTTTGGTCTTATGAATGCCATTCTATTGTTTTTCACTGTTTCCTCTGCATCTCTCAATGTCGATCTTAATTCTGTTAAATTGCTTATTTCTCTGGCGTTCCTGTATGTATCTAGTAGTATAGAGACTAGAGCCGCTTTATCATTATTTAAGGTTCCAAATTATAACAAGGAGCACATAGTTACGTCATGTCATTCAATTTTTTTTATGTATAGACTATAGACCTACTTGTTTTAATCTCATTTAGTTGGGTTATATTAAAATGTGTTTATACAGCACCATCAAAAACTTAAATTAGAAAAAAGTTAGCCATCTTGTTATGAATTTTCTTTGTGTAGGTCACTTTATTATTAATACATAGTTTTAGACTTATGTCTGCTTAGGACATCTGCTATAAATAGCTTTTGTTTTTAAAATGAAAAATAGTATTTATTTACGTCGAGATCTTGCTAAACCTTTAAGTCAGTTTCACTTATTTTTCTAACGTGAACGTGTAAGTAACCAGTAAGTGGTCATGGTAAGGTTTTTATTACATTGATGTTATTTGCTACGTAGATAATTACGGAATTCTCATACTTATTGCAATTTATAATGTTATAGACGATGGTTTACATATTATATGCCACCGGCAGGTCATTATCAAGGACCGCTAGGGATGGGATGCAACATTACGTAACCAATTTTTCTGCAACTGGCCTCTCCTTCCAAAAATCCGCGAGTCATCGTATGCCTATATTCAAGAACATTATCTTACACTATACGCAAAAAACTAAAAATATTCAATGAAAACATTGTAAAATTCATTATTTTTAAGATTTTTAATTAAGTTGTACAAGTCAGTTTTTCATACAAAACTCCCTTCACATTAATAAAAAGAAGCTGATTTGATGTCAGTCAACAACCTTCTTTTAAGTGGGGTGATCCTGCATGGATACCCTACCACCCCGGGGTAAGGCGGCTGGGTTATGTCAGACTCTTACTGTGTGTAAGAGAAAGGAACTGAGTGGCAGGGCTAAAGTCAAAAGGGACCATGTCAGTCAATGATTATTTAGTAGATCCTTTGAATCGCGGATCGGAGGACGTTCGAAAACTACCTACATAAAAAGGAGCATTCTATTAATCGAAGAAAAATATGATGTGTAAGAAGTATGGAGAAAGAGTTTTTTGCGACATATCGATTTTGATATTTATCCACGATGTGCCTGATAAAAACACAAAAATTACATCACTAAAACGAGCAAACCAGTTAACGCTGCACGCTCAAAACCTGATCTCAGCATTCAATCCACAAACAACAATATCATAGTTCAGTATCAACTCTTGCGAAGGTCAGTTGTGAAATAAAGTTAAATATTAATTATTATATTGTTTTCCATGCTAAATGTGCTGAGAGTGCGGCAGGCGTCTATCTACCGAGTAAGTTGCATTCATTTTAATAAATATACATATATAATTTATTCATTAAACCCGAAAGAATCTTTCGCCATGAATAATTCTTGGTTTTGCGATTGTTTTAAGGAAGTAACATTTAATTTTGGTACCTGCCTTCTGACGTCATACCGAAATTTTCGCTTTTTGTTGTTCTGCTCTCGGACGATGTAGTGTTTTTTGTTTGTTATGGATAATTTTGCGTTCGACCGCCGTTTTATAAATCCACTGTTCAAGAATATTGATAATCTCACTTCTTACTACCTTCCTACTATTATAAATGTGCAAAAACTAGGTACCTACTGAACGATTATTAACGAAACTTGGCGAAACGAAACACTGATAAATCCTGGAATAAAACGTGTGATACTTTTTTTTTTCGGAAAAAGATAGTTTCCTCGAGAACGTTGGGAGCGACAGTTAATATATTCATATGAATTTTAAAAACATAACCCCTTAGCTACCGCAGTCGGATAAAAATTCTAAACGTTTATTTTAGAGTATTTCTATCGAACCGAATCATAACTACTTACCTATCTTTAAATCGATGGCCAGTGATTCCACATTTTAATATTAATGTTTATTTCTCCAATAACTGACTTCCAAATACAAACAACAGACTAGAAGGTGGTGGCCACAGTGGGGCACGAACCTCGCTCAGGGCGTCGACGGGGGGACACAATAATAGTGGGAGCGGACTTCGGATAAGCGATTAGTATTTCTTTGGGGATGGTCGGATTAGGTGCAGCTCGGGCTGCTGATGGCGGGGGACAGGACTGAATCTGACTGGGACGAACCGAGTCCAGATCAGCTATAGATAGTGCAATCCACGAAGATGCGAAGATGCGCCCCACTCTTTTTCCTAATCACTTACAGTCACTTCGCAAATTCCCGCCAAAAGGTCTCACTCAGTATTTTTTTTTATTTGGTTACAGATAAAATAAAGCACCAAAGAGAATGAATATCAGGCTAACACTTGCATTACCTGTTTGTTTGTGTGCTGTTTTCGTATTATGGATAACTGGTTCGACAGGTAAACACTTTTTTTTAATTTGTTTTATAAAATAATATAAACATAACTTAAGCTTTGAACTAAGAACGAACGAGCTATAAAATATTTTGCTTATTTATCATTACATACCTATTTGAATGAAAGAAAGTAATTTTACATATGACAACGTAAATTTTTTAATAAAAAAAAACATATTTCTATAATAATAACAACCATCTGATACTAAAAGACCAGATACACCAGATAACTTCACAACCTATTTTGAAATAAATAAAAATAACATATTTATTAGAAACATGGTATCCTTACTTACCTAAAGAAACAAAAAAAAAATAGAATATTCTAATTTAAAAAAATGATCCCACTATCCTACTAATATTATAAATTAGTAATTGCTGATTTTATTGCCGACTCTTCTCAGCAAAAGCAATCTTCCTTTCGTGCACTAGAGTCTGACTATTCATAAGTGCCTGTGAAGGCCTATTTGGATGAATAAACATTTCTGAAATCTTTTTATTCTCTATTTCCAGGTGTATTCATACCGAATCTAACGGAGTCCTGCTACAAATGTCTGTGCCACGTATCTACAGAATGCAGTGTCAACAATGGCTGCAAAGGAGGATACTGTGGACCGTACAACATATCCAGGGTATACTGGGTTGACGCTGGGAAATATGTGTTCCCCGAGGATGATCCGGAGAGAAATCATGGTGAGGGTTTGATTATACCAGGAGTCTGACAAGCAAGCACGCGGGTCACTACCGTCGCCTATTAGACATTAGAAATACCAGGGGGATTGCCAATGTGTTGTACACCTTATTAAAATAGCTGGCAGTGCAACTGCCGGTACATAACAGGTGCTTGGAGACAGATTTTCAACTTGAGAGTGCGATTCCTCGCGATGTTTTCTTTCAGGATTTCAAGCTATGACCTTCGCCCCGGTATCCGACGTCACTACCACTGATCAATGAGCACAATTTCTGCACCATTATGACTCAGCATCATGATGGTAGAAATGAAGTTCTATGAGACATATTATCATGTCTTCACATTATGATAGAATTCATCATAAAAATAATAATGTGATTTTTTTCATTCAGCTTGGGAAGACTGCGCTAAGAGTTATCACTGCGCCAAAAATATTATAGAGGGCTACTTAGAAAAATTTGGAAAAGTAAGTATCTATAATTAGATGGTGTAATACCGAATAGGGGGTAAATTCGTATTTTAATAATCTTACATCTGATCTAAACTTAATATTATAAAGAGAGAAGATTTGTGGGTTTGTTTGTAATGAATAAACTCAAAAAATACTTACAGATATATAAAAAATCTAGGTACTTTATGAGCGAGTAACATGGGTTACATATAATTGTTTTTAACTCCCTCGGGATCGCGGGTGAAACCGCGGTTTGGAGAAAATTACTAAATAAATTTTGTTTAAGTGATGTTGATAAACTTTTTAATATCTAAAAGTATTTAAAAGACGTACATACCCGCGGCCGGTATTACCCAATCCTTTTTATTACACCTGACCTGTTCAAAACTGCTTGCTGCAGAGTTATACTTTTATAATGCCTAGAATTCAATTGCCTCTCAAGTGCAACTGTCGACACACCGGTAGGTAACTTATTTTCATCTTGAAGTTTCCTCACAATGTTTTCCTTCCAAATCATGATCCAAATGAATTTAAAGTAGTTAATTTTGTTGTGAACCTAAATGCCTTTTTTTGGGGGTAATTATATTGATACTGGGAAAATAATAAGGGAACAAATAATTTAAAATTCCAAATGTACTTGTACATATTAAAGTCTGATAACTTATGTTACAGGACTGCAACGGTGATGGCGTAACCGACTGCTACGACTATATGATGGTGAACGGAAATGGAGGTTACGGTTGCACGGCGCCTCTGAATAGATCTGCAAATGGAAGACGGTGGTTGAAGAGATTTGAACAGTGTAAATTATAGGTGAAATAAGTTGAAATAAGTTTAATTTTAAAATAATAATATGTAGCCGAAACATAAAGTGTCATCTAAAATATAGGTACATTGAGAAATAAACTTGTTTTAATGTTAAATTTTGTTAAAACATAGTAAAAATCTTAATTTGAAATACCCATTGTCTTATTACAACAATTAATTTGATTTACTATAATAATCTTTTATATCTATACGTTCAATAATTGTTGTATAATTGTTAAATAACAGAGAGATTGCTAATTGTGCTCAGTGATCAGTGGTAGGGACGTCGGATACCGGGGCGCAGGTCATTGCTTCAAATCCAATAATGAGCTTAAGCTTTGAAGGAAGTAGGGTAATAAATAGATTAATAAAGCGCCGCGATGACCTATTATTAATCTATGGGCACGTTATTAGTATTCGACTATCTGGCTACCAACCTCAAGTTCAAAATCTGTCTCGAAGCACCTGTTGTGTACCAACAGTTGTAGTTGAGAGCCAGTTGCCAGGTATTTTAATAAGGTGTACAACACATTGGTAATCTGGTATGTATTGCTAAAGTCTATAGGCGACGGTAGTTCCACCATCAGGTGACCCGCCTGCTTGCTTGTCAGACTCGTGGTATAAACGTGAGGGTTTGTCACCATGATTTCTCTCCGGGTCACATATTGTGTTCCCCGAGGATTCCTAGAGTCAACCCAATGTACCCTGGATATGTTTTATGGCCCACAGTAACCTCCTTTGCAGCCATTGTTAACACTGCATTCTATTTCCATTTCCTAAGATTTGACAGTATTTTTTTGCATAATGAACTAAATGAATTAAATGAATCTACATAAAAGACAGCGAGTGAGTTTATAATCATATCATGCACATGATTATTGATAATTTAATTTGCATATGATGGACCGCAAATCAAATAAATGGCTACGAGAACGAAGCAAAGTCGCAGACGTGACCAAACGGGTGGCAAACCTTAAGTGGAAGTGGGCAGGACATGTTGCTCGAAATGATAAGTCTTGGTGCCGGCGACTCTTGGAATGGAAGCCATGGGGGGAAAAACGACCTCAGGGTAGACCACAAATGCGCTGGAAAGATGACGTGAAGAAAGTTGCTGCCTCAAACTGGATGCAAAAAGCCCAATGCCGCGAAAAGTGGAAACAGTTGAGAGAGGCCTACACCAAGTTGGTAGAGAGAGGCTAGAGAAGAAGAAGAAGAAGAATTTGCATAAAATCATGTCAACTTTATCTATCCCCTCCAAAAATACCAGTTTAATTTTTGACGTTCTTATTAGGTATATAATATAAAAGCAGTATTTACTGCCCATCAACATTCATATTCGTGAGTATTGTAAGACGTTATATCATACCGTGATATGTTGTCTGGCAGACATAGGAATTAGTAAGTGCGTTTTTTATAATATAATAAGTTGCACGGTGGTAGGGTACTTTGTAGTACTCGACTGGCTTGCTACCATCCTCAAGTTGAAAATCTGTCGCCAAGCACATGTTGGTGTGTTCCGGCAATTGCACTTGAGAGCCAGCAACACATTAGCAATCCCCTGGTATTACCAATGTCTATAGGCGACGGTTGTCACTTACCATCAGGTGACCCGCCTGCCTCGTTGTCACTTGTGACATAAAAAAATAAAAAAAAAACAATGATGTTCAAAATTCCTTCATTTGTGTGTCTGTTGAGCAGTGCAAGGCACGTCTCGACGCGTACTTCGCGCTGGCGATCATTGAGTTCGTGGGGCACCCATTTGTCAAGCTTTTTTCACTTGTCAATTTGACGCAAATGGACCAATATTGTTTTGATGCTAACGTCGAAAGCTGCTGCTATTTCAGCCGTAGATTGTGTATCATCAGCTTCCACAATCGTCTTTAATTCGTCATTGTCGACCAAAGTCTTCTTACGACTGCGAGGTTCATTTTTCAGGTCGAAATTTCCAGAACGGAAGCGAGCAAATCAATAACAGGTGGTGCGTTGGTTTTTAGTGTTAGCTCCGTAAACGTCGTTGATGTTGCGTGCCGCTTGTGCCGCGTTGCTGCCACGACGGTATTCGTATTCCATAATTACTCGAATTTTCCATGATGACGAAAATGATTGAAATGCGATGAAAATGTAACACTAATCAATAAACAGATGACTACTTTTGGAAAAAAAAACATAGGTAAGAAGACCTATTATTAGGAGGTAAATTAGTCGCTGCTTGGTGGTGATTCAATTGTTACATTATTCTCGTAATGTTGATACTTAAGTGCTTATTCTACACCGATGGCTGCGACCCGAAGTGAGTCTTGGCCTCCGACACAAGAAGCCACTTTTCCCTGTTTGTGCGAGCTATCAGTCAACTCCTCCTCCTCCAACCAGCGATACCACTCTTCACCCTTTGATCCCTCACTCATCCTATAGGCTTTTCTCTCCTAATATTATAATATTAAAGAGATCTTCTATCTCTTCATTCTTTCGGACTCTCCACGTGCCATTTCTTATTTTCGGCCCCAGGATCTTCCGAAGAACTTTTCTTTCA
The DNA here is from genome assembly GCA_951361185.1 of Ochropacha duplaris. Classification (NCBI taxonomy): domain Eukaryota; kingdom Metazoa; phylum Arthropoda; class Insecta; order Lepidoptera; family Drepanidae; genus Ochropacha; species Ochropacha duplaris. The sequence continues at coordinate 1,889,728 of OX592704.1, read as the reverse complement.
GCGTTATTGTGATCATAATGTTGATAGATCCTATGTTATATTACATTGTTTATGCATGTAAAATGCTGGATGCTTATGATGAATAAATTCATTAAAATTCATTTTGTCTTAATAATTAAGTTTTTTAAACAATAAAATTTTGTATCAAAAATGATCATTGCCTGTATAACTTGTTATTTTTTATTTTGATAACAAGATATTAAAATATCCTGTTACTAAAATTATATATTACTTTATTACTTACAACAAATGTACAAAATATACAAGCAAATGTACAATTATAATACATAAAAAAAATTCTTCGACGCTGCCGCTGCTGCCGATTGGCAAGGTTCCCAGATGGCTGGCAGCGTTTCCTCTTTGGATGGCCAAGCTGATGCGTTGGCGGAAAAGCTCCCCGCCCGCCGGTCACCCGAGGCCTCGATTAATTTTTTACATAAATATTGTATACTTGTTATTTTATTGTAGACAATTACAAAAGACATACAACATCAATGAAAATGAATATCAGGCTGACATCTGGAATACCTGTTTGTTTGTTAGCTGTCTCTGTATTATGGATAAGTGAATCGACAGGTGAGCATTTCAATAATTGTGTAAAACAAAAACATTTGTGATGTTTTCTAGCCTTTAGGGTTGCAAAGACATTTATCATAAACGCTATCCATCTACGTGTCAAAAAGAGACAACAATAGCGAGTTAAGAAGAGATACCTTGTCAAAACGGTCATCATAGCATGCCGCTAGTTTAGCTTACTTTTATTTTATACGTTAAAAATACCGGTGGTTACATTGAATAAAAAAAACCTACATGAAACGGAATTACCCCTTTACGATATTACAGCACCAAAGTGTGGCCTACTGTTAGAGAGATACGCTTACTTGAAATAAATTAAAGTGTATTTACAACAAATGTACAAAATATACAATATATTATATTTAAAGTTTATAATTAATCTCTTCATTTTCAGGTATATCCATACCGAATTTATCAGAGTCTTGCTACAGTTGCCCACAGGCACCTACCTATTATTTAGGGTACAATAAATTGCATTAAATTCGACCATAGCATTATTTTTAAGCAATGTAGACATTTTTGTCGTATCCTCGTATATGAACACAATATGTGGACATGAATATTCAGCCAGAAGTATGATAGGACGTGACGAAAACTTAATGAGACTGATAGGTAGGAGCTGCCATAAAAATGTACAAAATTGTGACATAAAACTTAACTGCGAGGTCTGACAAACAGTTAGAATTATCAGACTCAGTGTACAATACATTAAAAAAAGATTCGGAAACGTCAAAAATATTAACTTAAAAATGGATGAATTGATTGCTAGCCAGGATGTGAAATGTGTAGTTAGTAGATAACTAAATAAAATGACAAACCTACATATAAGAATTTTGATAAGAAACAATATTTGATTACAAACTGAATTAATCCGAATATTTGAAACCTATTCCGTGGTATAAATATTGCCATCAACGAAGACGCATAGAGAAGACATATATAGAGCTTTATTTTATGTAGGTACCTCTCTTAATAGGCTAGCATATAATTTAGCGAGCTCTGACGAAAACAGCGAAAAAAATGCGCAAAAACCCGTTGAAAAATAAACAAAATAATTCACAACTTTAGACGGGTTCAGGACAGGTCAGTGTGTGTCCAAAGTTGTTTTTCCTTTTGGCATATAAACAATATTAATGGACAAAAATTATATGTGCTTGGTCGGCGTAAAGAAATTCAAAAATTTGGTTCCATTTTTTATTCTTTTCTTCTTTCAAAAGGATTAGTGTAGTGTATGATTATGAAACATCCTATGTAGGTACCTATGATGGATATAATGGTAGAGGAAGGCCAAAGAAGGTATGGATGGACTGCGTGAAGAATCATATGCATATGAAAGGTGTGAGTACTGAGACGACTAGTGATAGAGCGGAGTGGAAGAGGAAAACATGTTGTGCCGACCCCACCTAGCGTGGCATAAGGACATGAAGAAGATTATGAAATATCCTACAAGTTTTGTACATCGATGTTACTCAATCGTTATTAGGCCTGGGTTCTATTGTTAAATTGTTCAAGAATATTTAGAAATTATATTAGTAGGTAGGGACCGGCTGCGAAAGGTGCGGACAATTCAAAATTTTAAAAATACGCCTGTATTGGTCCAAATTATCAATTTATTCCTTCTGCGGTTGAGACCATTGTTCCGTGGGGGTCTGAAGCTCGTCGATTCACAAATATTTTATATAAAAAATTATCAAGGTCTCGGGTGACCGGCGGGCGGGGAGCTTTTTCCGCCAACGCATCAGCTTGGCCATCCAAAGAGGAAACGCTGCCAGCCATCTGGGAACCTTGCCGAACGGCAGCAGCGGCGTCTTCGAGGAAGTTTCTTTTATATATTATAGTTGTACATTTGTTTGCATATTTTGTACATTTGTTGTAAATTAATTAATTCTATAGATACATCATTAGTAGGTTAAATAAGGCGCTTCCAGATCAAAAGATCGAAAAAACGATTTTCTATCGCGTCACCAAACAATGTTGCCAGCATCACCGTATTGAGTTTTATTTATGAGATTAGATTAAGGCACTTACAGAGATTGAGCGAATTTTCAAGCTACTTGCTTTTGAAATTCAGATTGCTTAAAAAAATGTTCCACGCCTGTGATGTAAATGTAGACAGCAGGTTTCTAATTATTCATTCATTCATAATGCCCTAGTTGCATAGGTTCATTGCAACAAATAAAAATAACAGTAATAATAATACACTTTCTTTCACATATTTTGCTAATTAAAGAAAGATAGAAAGAAAAATAATTTTATTTGTAACCATAAATGTAAAAATTATTAATTCTAACAAATTGGCCCCACCTCAGCATTTTGCAGGTTGTTAAACCTGCACTGGTCTTCCGCTGGAGCCAACTGGTGACGTCACGGTGCGGGTACCACATTACATAAATAAATTTAAACGTATAATAATTGATGTTTTTTTTTTTAAGTTTGACAGGCAGTCAAGCGTGTTACCTGATGATATGTGCCAGGGTGATTGCCAATATGTTGCCGGTTACATTGTCTTCTATTACCTATTTCTTCGTAAGGTTCGATAATTCAATTTTGTGATCCGTATTTTATGAGAATGTATTTAAATACCTAAATACTGAATCTATTTAAAACGCAGTAGGTATAATATCAGTTATCTGGTATCCATAGTACAAGCTCTGCTTAGTTTCGAATCAGATGATGATAAGAAGGCGATGATAGCTCAGTGGTTGTGACGTCTGATACCGCGGCGAAGGTCGTGGGTTCGAATCCTGCAATGAGCCGGAGCTTTCGGTGAAGGAAAACGTCGTGAGGAAACCACAGCACGGTGGCCAAGGAAAATCTGTCGCCAAGCACCTGTTGGTGTTTTCTGGCACTTGAGAGCCAGTTTGCCATTAAGGCATTGTAATAAGGTGTACAACACATTGGTAATCCCCTGGTATTGCTAATGTCTATAGGCGACGGTAGTCACTTACCATCAGGTGACCCGACTGCCTCATTGTCACTTGTGACATTTTAAAAAAAGATAAGCGTGAGTGAATTTTCCACGATATTTATTTAATGGAAAATTTTCAGCTGTAATTATGTTTAAAAATACGTCACTTCTGGTTCAAAAACTGGATAGGTTTTTAAAATATCGTGCAGTCATACATGATCCCTTTATGACGTTAATTTCACAGTGTCATACTCGTGTGTGACGCGGCGTGAAATGAAATGTAACTCCGTGATACAATAACGTAATGAATTCACTTGACGTCTACAGATGGTCTTACTATTGAATAATGGAACACTGTTACTCAAACTCAAAGTATATTTATTAAATGCAGTCATTACAAGTATTTTATTCGTCATCTATTCTATCATCAAAACGACCTACAAATAATAAAAACGAACTGTGGCACTCGGGGACTGCCGCGGTAAAGTCATTGCATAGCATTATACTTTTCATCCCATCTATTCGAAAAGGACGAATTGGTTCGCCTTTAAGTGCATCCAAAGGTGGTGTTTTCTATAAAAAACTTTTAGCGGGCAGTTATGAGTTTTTAATCCTCTTTATTTTATAAGTGCGCCGCAATTATCTTTGCCGCGCACTTATTGAATTTGGAACATATCTTAGTGTTCATTGCCAAAGAAATCGAACGCAAATATTGTTTGAATAAAGACTGGCTGGTACGACGGCCCATATACGCGCCGCCGAATAATAGCTGAATAATAATATTTAAAAAAATGAGTGTTGTCGTTGGACACGGGTTTTTTTTTGCAACTGTAGAATCTCGTTACTTCGTCTGCGAAGTTTGATAGACTCCGGTAAGAAACAAATATCAGCTTGATGCACTGGAGTCAATTTAGAGTCGAGCCAAGAGGCTTATTGACAACGACGCATTGGTCGAGGCAAGGCTTCAGAGCCGTGAGCATCGACGCAGAGTTGCTAGCCTATCGGTATTCTATTGGATACATTTCGGCGAGTGTGCAACGGAATTAGGTACATAACTTGATTCCGCCAATCCCGTTCCACCATCGAACTACCAGAAAAAAAAAGAAACTAAGCAAGGCATTTTTTATTACGGAACAAAAAAGCTTTTTTAAACATTTAATCCCTTCAACTGGAAATGATATTTTAAATAAGCAACGGAGTGTCCTTGTGAATGCTCCGCAAGAAAAACCAACAAAATCTGGAGCAAATTCCAGGTTATCACGACAACGAGGCTCCCTGGACCCATCCGGGGTTCCGTACAAATAAGCATCAAATATTGTTGACACCATCTATCCGTGGATCTTTTAGGACAATTGATAAGGGTTCATGGAAAGGTACACAATTGAGCTAAAACTGAATCGGTAAAAACAAGTTCAAATAATATCTAGACTGAATGAGAGCCCTTGTTTTTGTTTTTTGAAATTTTGTAAGTACATTTATGTATAAGTATTACCTACATACATACCATATTGCAATTTGATTTTGCCGCAATATGGCCGACCAAAATAGTACGAGTAGAATAATTAGATAGAAGTCTATCAGTGATTTTATTTTATGGGAAAAGATGAGAGTATTTTAATATGTATAAATTATACTTTATATTTAAAATCTCGTGTCACGATGTCAGGCTAAGCGGATCTTGATGAAACTTCGCACACAGGTATATCATATCCTGGAATAAAATATAGATTTTATCCTGGGAAAAGATAAGATGAGATGTCGAAAAGGGAACGCAGGTGAAAACGCGGTGGTCAGCTAGTAATTTTGTAAAGAGAAAAGATTTTTGAATCTTTGTATCGAATAAACTCAAAATCGACAAGACCGATTTCAAAAATTCTTTCACCATTAGAATGTGACATTATCCGTGAGTCCATAAGCTGTATTTTTATCCTGGGAAAAGATAAGATCCCACGGGAACACGGGAGAAACCGCGGTGGATAGCTTGTTGTTTATATGTATATAAATGAGTACCTACCTATATACCTACTATTTCCATGAACGAAAATAAACACTGAACTGCTGAACGGTTTGAAATTGAAAGAGGGCCTCTTCTAATCGTAAACATAAATGGGAAAATATCTCCCGAAGCTAAAAACACTTAGCCACCCCATTTTTAGGTGAGAGTGGGATTAAACGCGCGCATATTATAGGATATTACGCCGGTTGTGTTTCCCCGGGATAATAACACGGGACTCGGCCGGGATTCGCGAAATATCCCGGATTCAGTGCGTATCTAACGTAACAATGGCGAACGTTGTTTGCTAAATATTTACTAACTTCAAAGATAAATTGAAAAAGGTAAAGTTGGGCAAAAACGATTATGCACTGCCCGGGAATCGAACCCGGGTCGCAAGAATGGGAATCTTGCATGATACCACTACACCAGCAGTGCGCATCGATGCATGGTAAAATAAGGCATAAAACCTTACAATAAGTCTCGTGACAAAAAACATCGTCTAATATGGAGGAACGTTTTTCAGCAGATAATTAATAATTATATGAAATTATCAAATTGTGGTGAAACTACGTGATTATATACCTACCCTACTCTATTATGTACCTACTTTATTCATAGCAATAATAATAGCATCGTGTCATTTATGCTTTGCGTAGTTTCAGGACTATATACTACGGCCCTTTTGTTTTAGTGAATTCTTCCATTCATTTGAATGAAAAACAATAGACAATATAGATAGTCACATGGTCCAAAGAATGTAAATAACCTCGTTAAGTTCCTTGCCGGTTCTTCTCAATTAAATAAAAAAGTAATACTAACTAGTAGGTTTATGTAATGGATACCTATACCTCATCATTTATTTAGGTAAATTAATATTGTTTTGAAAATAAAAAAAAAGATATACTTTTTTTTATTTTTTTTATTCTGTATAAGCTTGTGTTTGACCACAATCTCACCATGGTAAGTGATGATGTAGCCGAAGGTGGTAAGCACACAAAGCGTAGATGGAAACTGGCTCTCAAGTGCAGCTGTCGGAACACACAGCCATTAATAACGAGTCGCGAAATAATTAAGCGTTAATTAACTGTAGCGCTAACAAACTATTGGGGAATACGGTTCCCCTTGCGACGAGGGATGGGCTATGGGGCTTTAAGGTTGTGTGCATACATTACATAGGTTTTCAGTCAAACACACTGGTTACGTTTATTAATATTGCAATAAACTGTTTTTGTTAAGTATTACTACAAAACTAGCCTTTGTCGCGACTTTGTCTGCGTGGACCCGTGCCTAATCGACCCTTTAAACTTAGTTTAGTCATTTATCTACTCTAATTGTTACGCATTGTGTAAATTATTCAGATTTTTTTTTATTTTCAAAAAGCTTCGCGATGTTTCAATCCTACTAATATTATAAATGTGAAAGTTTGTAAGTTTGGATGATTGTTCTCAATCACGCAAAAACTGATGATCGGATTTTGATGAAACGTAACTCACAGGTAGATCATATCCTGAAATAAAAATAGGACACTTTTTATCCATGGAAAAGATAATATCCGTTTGAAACCGCGGGCGGAAAACTTTCAATATAGGTAATATCTCTAATTTTGAATCGATTCCACTGTAGCTTATTTTTTCGAATTCAGCAAAATATTTGGTGTAACAAACATAAACACAAACTTCAGCATTTATTAAATTATTAAAATGAATTATCATTTTTATTTTTTACGGACCTCTAGAGTCCATAAACTGAACCCCTAATAAATTCTACATTATCTTTTATGACAAAGCAGGGTACGTGGTATTTCATAATAGGATAGGAGCTTGACATCAGCAATTCAGCAGTCAATACAGGGACGTACTTCAAATTGTACTCACAATGTTAATTTACTCAATTCAAAATACTTGGTTGTTGCGGACATTTGAAGTTGCGATAATAATAATTTTTGGCTCATTTAAAAAAATCTGTTCGGGAATGGCGAGTGTCTATTCTTCACATATTATTATAGTTACCTAAGAACAGTTAGTATTCGCAATTATAGAGCATGTATACCTCTATTTCTATGTAATTTTTAAGTTAAGTTATTTACCTACTACAGTTTGAGAAACGATGGAACATGCTCTGCAATTTTACCCATTTCTATGGAATCGCCTTTTCTCTGTACCTTTAAAAACAACATTTATTATTATATTTATTAATGCGACATGTTTCACCAAAATCGGTAAAGCCATTACGAAGCTGAGCTGACAAACACAATGCATTAATTAATAATAGTATTAATAATAATTGTAGGTAATTATTTAAAATAGTATTATAATTCCATACCATTAACTATTTTTAAACGACTTAAAAAATACTTTTTCACTTCTCTTGCTCAAAAATACCGTCATTGTAGCGTACCGGTGAAAAAATAGCAATTCATCCTCTAGGGGAAAAAGTATTATTTTTTTTATTTTTGTGTGTCAAATGACAATGAGCCTACAAAAACGAAAAAGTCTTTAGTCATAAGTAGAATAATCATGAATAAAGACTCGACTTATTACTGTTTCATAAAAAAAGAACTTCATTTTAATGTGTTGCGGCTACAGAAGAAACAAAAAAAAGAAATTATAAACTACATATTTCATATTGTATTGGATTGTTTTATTTTTTCGCAATCGTAGTGAAATGTTTAATGTAACACACGGCGCTAAAACCCATTAAAACTCGGTTTCTATTTAGTCCCTCGCTAAAACTCGGGAGTAAAACTACCTCGTATATAATGGGTCATTTTAGCCCCTTGTATAACAATCTACTATTATTGATTAATTACTATTTAAGTAACTACTTTGTGTTTTTTGCTTAAATTTTATTGACAATTATTATTGTATCTTTGAATGCTGCACCGCTAAGCTTTTGACTAGGTGCGCCATCTTTAATAATCTTACAAGATTATTTTTCAGTAGTACCTACTGTAGGATTAGTACCTGTTGGCAGGTAACAAAAATTTTAGCCAGAGTAACTTTATAGGTGTAGTTACTGTATATGTTAATAGATGGCGCAATGGGCACAATTAATTTTAACAAAAAATCTGTAGTAGGTATACCTATAAGCATAATAAAAGGGAAATATCAACAAACAATGCGTAGAAACCTGTGTTCAGATTGTTTTTATCAACCTCAAGTTGGTTTTGTAGTACATATCCAACGAAAAAGTTTTAGGAAAATTCCCACTAGAGGCGTTACGAACGCAGGGGCTTTTCGCATGCGTACAACCGCTTCATTTTCTTCAATGCACACGAATTTAATGAATGATGCGCCATCACAACCTGTCTCTGTAGTATAAAAATAGCTTGTAATTTTTAGTGTTAGAAAATGCTAGGTTCAATCACATACATTCAGAGTGTCGTACCAATTAGATAGTGTTGTGATTAATTGCGGGTGATATTCCCGCAAAATTTATGACAATAAATCGCTAAGTAAACGTAAGTACACACTATTTGATGTTTTTATTACACTTATTACGCAATGATCTTGATCTTAACTGCCTATTACGATTTTATTTACAGTAATACCTGAAAGTTAATTGACCTAGTGTGTAAAACTTGCCTGTTTTTCATTGGTCGTGCTACTATTTCCTTGAAAACAAAACTGCGGTAATTTTATCGATTTGACACTTGCACCCCCAATATACATAATACTGGTTTCTATGCGAACTAGTTAATAAATAAATCAATTCTTTTCACATTCCCTCCACGGGACAATTATGCTGTCATAGAATTTATTGGGGTCAAGGTTTTAGGGTATATCTTTATGCAAATCTATAAGTATCTTGCTTACTGCTTTTGTTTTGTGCGTGTGATATCTTTCTCGGGAATACATAAGATCCATATAATGTATCTAAAGAAAACTAATAGGTTACGTAAAGATATTTTATTTTAGTTAATGTTTATTTTTAACCCCCGACGCAAAAAGAGGGGTGTTATAAGTTTGACCGCTATGTGTGTGTGTGTGTGTGTGTGTGTGTGTGTGTGTGTCTGTGTGTATGTCTGTGGCACCGTAGCTCTTAAACGGGCGAACCGATTTGGATGCGGTTTTTTTTATTTAAAAGCAGGTTTTCCAGCGATGGTTCTTAGATATGTTTTATCAAAATCGGTTCAGCCGTTTCAAAGTTATCCGCTCTTTTGTTAACTGTGGTAGGGATCTTAGACGCGTAATGGGTATTTACTTTACTTTCAAACCTAGATGTGACCTAAAATTTGAAACATCCATGTATGCTATATAACTATGCAAGATTATGGAATTTTTGGTCTGATGCTGCAGCCAGGAAATCCAGCACACTAGTACACTCTTGAAAAAATAATAGCAGGTATGTCGTGTTTGGATTCGTTTTGATCAGTATTTGATTCTACATACAATGCAACGGTGGCAAGACGATGAGCTGATGCTGCAGCCAGGATATCCAGAACAATAGAACACTCTTGAAAAAATAATAGCAGATATGTCGTGTTTGGATTCGTTTTGATCAGTATTTGATTCTACATACAATGCAACAGTGGCAACACGATGAGCTGATGCTGCAGCCAGGATATCCAGAACACTAGAACACTCTTGAAAAAATAATAGCAGATATGTCGTGTTTGGATTCGTTTTGATCAGTATTTGATTCTACATACAATGCAACAGTGGCAACACGATGAGCTGATGCTGCAGCCAGGATATCCAGAACACTAGAACACTCTTGAAAAAATGAAAGCAGAAATGTCGTGTTTGGATTCGTTTTGATCAGTATTTGATTCTACATACAATGCAACGGTGGCTACACGAGGAGCTGATGCTGCAGCCAGGATATCCAGAACACTCTTGAAATAAGATCAAAGATGATTTAAAAATTGTACTTATCATATTTAACTTCTTTTGTTACTAAGTTTAAAAATTTAAAAATAAAAATTAAATTAAAAATTTAAAAAACCCCCGACGCAAAAAAGAAAAGCGGACATTTAAAAAGTCAAAAATAATACCTATCGTTGAGCCATCAAATTCGATTGAGTAATACCTATACATATTTTAATTATAGAAGTTGATGGATGGCACGATAAGGTTTGCTCAACGATAGGTATTATTTTTGACTTTTTAAATGTCCGCTTTTCTTTTTTGCGTCGGGGGTTTTTTAAATTTTTAATTTAATTTTCTTTTAACTGTTTATTTGATAAAGAATGTCCCAGAACCTTTTATTATTTTTTAGGAATTCCTTGACACCGTAAATAACATTGCGTTGTCTAGATATACAAATTTCCAAATAAGGATAGTGAACTGATGTTCTTTTATTTATAGTTATTTAGATAAAATTGGCACTCAAGGTCAAAAACTGTACCTTTTTTATGTATTATATTGTATGACTGTCTGTTGCCAGAATAAATAAATTTGTTTTCTCCAGGAAAACATGTCGAGCAGTCCCTTTCCATATACCTGCGAGCTATGCGGCGCAGAAGGCCTAACAGATGATGGAATGCGCTCGCACACATTGGAGGCCCACGTGATGGGACGTCCCGACTGTCCCTTCTGTGATTGTACTGTCCCACAGCCGCAGCTAGTGGGACATGTACAGAGAGCTCATCTGCACTATCTGACGCCGGAAAGGGAACTGATGGCGTTCATTGATGATCAGAGTCCAGGGTAATGTGGACTATTTTCATATCTGCTAGCAGATTTTTATCAAATCAGTTGCTTCTTACACATAAAGTAGGGGTAATTTTCATAAAAAAGAACTGAAATTTTAACTAGAAGACATTAACTACTAAACCCCTTTTAATTTATGACTAGTCCTTTGACTGTCCTCCGCGGTTTCACCCGCGTTCCCGTGCTATCTTATCTTATCCCGGGATAAACATATAGCCTATGTTACTCAGGGATAATGTAGCTTTCAAGAAGAATGAAAGAATTTATAAATCGGTCAGTACTTTTAAGTTTATGGATGTAGACTAACGCCATTTTTGTGTTCCGTAGCACATAATCGTGTTGGTGTCTTTGTAATAGGTAATGGATTCAAGTCATAGTATCGATGTTTCTTAATCCATCATAGCTCCCAGCTATGGGTTGAACTAGTATGAGCTCCTGACAACAAGAAGAGATCATAAATGACTTTTCTATCTAATTTTAGAGCTATGGAAGAAAACACTTTTCCCGAAAGTTGTTTAGTTTTTGAGACAGTGCGAAATCTTCGGTTAGATACAATTTTATTGCATTGCATGCACTGTTAGTTAAGCGGTAACAAAAATAACATTGTAATCTACGTATATCAAACAGATCGTATAGTCCGAACAAACAGTCAAATTGAGAACGTCTTTTTAAGTTAAGGTTGTAATATTGGGTTTATTTCTAGCTACGATGAAGACTCCAAAATGACGACGACAGACAGCTGCAGCTACAACACTCCAGGATCCATCAACGGCTGGCACAGTCCAGACACTTCATCATCCTTCCACAATGGAGCTATATCCAAGAACATCAACTATCAGAATGGTTTCCAAGAAAAAGACAGCTACAGGAGCGAGAAAGAAAACTATAAAAGCGATAAAGACGATGACGCTAGACGCTCAAAATCACCTAAAAATATAAATCTAGTGAATGGCTTGAAGAATATAAATATTAGCAACGGTGTCATACCCAAAAAGATGCAAAGTAGACAAAATTCTCATGAAGGTGAAATGAATGGTCATGATAAAAAAGGTTAGTTAGCAAACTAGTGTTTTCTTATCACTAATCTTTAGTCCTATAGACTCACTATCGTACCTAGGTCGTAAGTCGAGGCTGTGACAGCCTGCCTGAAAAGTTGAAAGTCACCAAGCCCCTATCGGTGTAGGCATTCTGGCAGTTGCATTTGAGAGCCAGTTGATTAAGAAGTAATTGGAAAAGATCGGCAACATATCAATCCCTCTGCCTACCTATTGCATAGTGACGGTAGGTATGTACCTACCTAGTCACTCAGATAAAAAAAAATTGCTTTAGTTAGTCCGATATCAAAAAATCAATTAATAATTTATAATCTCTTCTTATTGTCAGGAGCTCATTCTAGTCCAACTCATAATGCTGGAAGCTATGATGGATCGCCAAGCAAAAATAAGGTAGTGTGACTTTCAAAGGATCAGATAAAAATCACACTTTCAATTTCAACCCATGTTTATAATTTTAAATATTTTATTTTATTATTTCCAGTTATCAATGGCAAGTGCTGGTCAAGGTTCACCGCTCAGATCTCAGTTAGCGTTAAAGCTTAAACCAAACACACCAAAAAAAGCTGTACCTACGCCAAGTCCAACTGTCCAGGTATAAATATAGAGTCGAATAATTTTGACTTGGTATATAAATAATCGAATTAATTACTCTGTGTGTCTTTAGACTGAATAATTAATAAATTTATTTAGCTGAGTTGGAAGAAATTACTGTGTAATAACTACTAGGCAGTATATGGTAAAAACCGGCCAAGTGCGAGTCGGACTCGCGCACGAAGGGTTCCGTAAAAAAGGCAAAAAAAAACACGTTTGTTGTATGGGAGTCCCCCTTAAATATTTATTTTAATTTTATTATTTATTATTAAAGTAAAAATACAACTGAAAATTTTGTGAATATTTCAAGTGCCTACGTGATTCCATTATTGATATCGAGCAAAAAATGGCATAAAAATAGCGTTTGTTGTATGGGAGCCCCCTTAAATATTTATTTTATTTTTAGTATTTGTTGTTAAAGCGGCAACAGAAATACATAATTTGTGAAAATTTCAACTGTCTAGCTATCGCGGTTCTTGAGATACAGCCTGGTGATGTTATCGAGCAAAAAAGGACAAAAAAAATAGCGTTTTTTGTATGGGAGCCCCCCTTAAATATTTATTTTATTTTGTTTTTAGTATTTGTTGTTATAGCGGCAACAGAAATACATAATTTGTGAAAATTTCAACTGTCTAGCTATCGCGGTTCTTGAGATACAGCCAGGTAACAGACAGACGGACGGACAGACGGACAGACAGCGAAGTCTTAGTAATAGGGTCCCGTTTTTACCCTTTGGGTACGGAACCCTAAAAATAGACTATAGCCTGTCCAAAAGGGGATAAAAGTTCTTTCCGAATCACGCTAAAAGCGATAACACCGTCCATGCGCAAGCCGATTTCACAGTGAGTGACACGTATCAAGAGTGGATAGTGACTGTGTTTTTTGTTGTTAGAGATAATCGATAAAGTGAATAAAATATAAAATAATATGGTATTCAAGTTAGAGAGAAAATAATAAAAGATAAAAAATGCCATCATTCATTTATTAGTAATTTTTCTTATATAATGTGTCAACTAATGTCGAAATTGACACATTATTGGGGTTAAATAAAAATTTGTTGTGATTACTGATAGCGCGCTCTCGAATGTTCGGAATCCTGTCAGCTCTCAGCTATCTTTGGCGTATCTCTCAATCGGAACGCGAATCATTGCTCTCAATTTGATGTTATCACTTGAGCGATAATAGCGTGAATCGGAATGGACCCTAATAAAGCTATCTGTCATGACTGTCATTTATTGTCAAAGTTTCGTACGTAACCTTACCCGCCAACAAAATTATCAATTCAAAATATTTTCCATTTTTTTGTATTAAAAATACTATTGAAATACTATCAAAAGTTATAAATCGTGCTACTTTATAACAAACTGAATTACTTCCAGTGTCTCCTATGTGATTTTACGTCAACATGTCCAAGGAAATTGGAAGAGCACATCAACCGAGCGCATTTCGACCTCACATCGCCTTCGGTGATGGGAAACGCAAATGCTAACTCAAATAATCCAACTTTGGGCCTGACAAACCCTACACTGACTTTGGATAACCCTACTTTAGCATTCAGCGCGATGGCAATGTCTCCAGGACCTGATGGATCTACATTTCAATGTCCAATATGTGAGAGGGAATTTTCAAATGTATCTGAAGTTGAATTGCATGTAAACGTCGAACACAAGGATATATTGAGTCCACAGAAACCTGTGAGTAATAGGTACTCTAGTAAATTTTATGTATGATACAAAATTGCTTGGTTTTATGGTGTTATATTCAGTAGCAACCTTTAAAAGTGGCCTTCTAAGGTCTAAATGAGATAATTCGACACTGAAAAAATACTTTCAGGATCAAGTAGACAATGCATCATGTGAAGATGTGGTGATGATGGAAGAAAGTCCCGTCAGCAACTGTCCTGTGTGCTGTCAACCACTACCTCTGTCACAACATGAACTGGTATGTACTAGATATGAGAATATTGGTTATGATTTAAGATATAATTATTTTTTTTGGTTGAAAATATTAGTTAACACACCTACCTAATCAATAAACCCGTAATAACCAACCAAAATGTTAGTTGAAAATATCTCTTCCGATATGCTGCGGGGGACAGCTATTTATTTCATAAAACTCCATCCATACATATTACAGTACATTACCATACCTTTTTTTTTTTTCAAGGTTTTTGGCTTGGTATCTAGACCTTTAAGCCATTTCTTAATTTAAATATTTCATTTTTTATGTTATAGTCACGTTTTATTGTCACTTTCACTGTAAAGTCTAGTCCTCATCCGTACAAGTCCAGTCTATTTTTAGTGAAATTGGCGGCTATTCCACTAAAACTTTTCACGGACTTCTTGGGACAACCTAGAAAGTCACAATACACGCTTTCATTTCATTTCACTTCACTTGTGCACTTAGATTGATCTTTATTGGACAAAACACCACCGAAATTATTCATTAAAACTCAAAATACACGAATTTAATGAAAATAAAACGAAAACACAACGTCACTTCGCAAGTTCCCGCCAAAAAGTCCATTACCATACCTTTAAAACTTATTGGAACAGATTCAACACATAGAGGAACATTTTGAAAGGGGCGAAGACAGTGCGTCGGCATCAGGACTAACGTCTGCTGAGAGGGAAGCGCAGAGGAATAGAGAGGAGCATGAGTTTCAGCTGTTACGGGTAATGTATTTCTTAATTTTTGTTACCGTCTTTAAGTTTGGATTATTATTAACATTAATTACATGAGCTGTTTTTCTCAAGATTTTTTTTGTTAAATCTGCCAGATCTGCCCTTCAATTTAGACTACATTTTATTATAATTTATTATTATATATTATAATAAAGTAGAAAAATAGGTGCAAAATTAAAAACTACCAAAGAACAGAAAGAAATTTCCTACTAATAATTATAAATGTTTATATGTATGTGTATTTATTTTGGTTTGGATTTGTTCCTCAATCGCGCAAAAACTACTGAATGGATTTTGATGAAACTTGGAACACAGGTAGTTCATATTGTAGATAAGATTCCACGGGAACGCGGGTGAAACCAAGGAGGACAGCTAATAGTATATATTAAGTCTAAAGCGATGATAGCTCAGTGGTAAGTGACGTCGAATACCGCGACGAAGGTCGTGGGTTCGAATCCTACAACGAGCTTGAGCTTTCGATGAAGGAAAACATCGTGAGGAAACCATAGCACGGTGGTAGGGTACTTTGTAGTACCCCACTGGCTGGCTACCACCTTCAAGTTGAAAACCTGTCACCAAGCACCTATTGGTGTGTTCCGACAGCTGCACTTGAGAGCCAGTTCCCATCTAGGCTTTGTGTGCTTACCACCTTCGGACACATCATCACTTACCATGTTGAGATTGTGGTCAAACACAAGCTTATCCAGAATTTAAAAAAAAAATTATACATACTTTGCCAACTAACTTCAGTTTATTTCCAGGCACAATATGGCATGGAGGAGGAAGACGAAGAGGGTTACACGAACCGCGCCACCAACAGCTTGAAGCGCGCCGTCTACAGCGGAGCCCTATCCGTGGCGGGGTACTACGAGCGCAGCGTGGGGCTCCGCCGGGCCTCCGCCACCGGACGGGACACTGGCTCCTCTAGAACTAATGGTTACTATAACTAACGTTCTCCTTAAGAGCCTGTTGAAAGACGATCACAACAATATTTTTCAAAGCCTATATATATTCGAGAAAAAATGCCTAACCACGTTAGTGTAAAAAATAATCAAAAATAAGGAACACGTTATAAAATTCGACAATTCATGCTTACTAATTAGCAATTTAACATCAAAGAGTAGATCTTATTATTATTATTTATCGATACAGGCAGGCAGTTGATTCAACTGATAAGTGCCTATATCCTGTTGTTCTTCTCTTTGAGATGCTTGTCGAGTCGGTTTTTAAACTGGTTAACATTTTGTGCTGTTACAACGTCTTCTGGGAGCTTGTTCTAAGTGTTGACCACTCTGTTGCTTAAAAAATATTTGTGAGGGTTGTTGTATGAGATGCGTGAGAAGAAAAAAATAATCTCACCATGGTAAATGATGATGTGGCCGAAGGTGGTAAACACACAAAGCCTAGATGGGATGGTATAAACTGTTTTTTTTTTATTTTTTTTTAATTCTGGATAGGCTTGTGTTTGACTACAATCTCACTATGGTAAGTGATGATGTGGCCGAAGATGGTACCACCGTGCTATGGTTTCACCAAAAGCTTTTTTTTTTTTTTTAATTCTGGATAGGCTTGTGTTTGACCACAATCTCACCATGGTAAGTGATGATGTGGCCGAAGATGGTAAGCACACAAAGCCTAGATGGGAACTGGCTCTCAAGTGCAGCTGTCGGAACACACCGATAGGTGTTTTGGCGACAGATTTTCAACTTGAGGGTGGTAGCCAGCCAGTCGGCTACTACAAAGTACCCTACCACCGTGCTATGGTTTCACCGAAAGCTCAAGCTAATTGTAGGATTCGAACCCACGACCTTCGCCGCGGTGTCCGACGTCACTACCACTGAGCTGACATCGCCTTTAATGAATGATTTTGACTTTGTTTCGCAGGTATATTAGAAAGGATAGCACAGCTGAACACACAGAATGCTAGTATAGTGAAGACGTATCTGTGCAGCGCGGTCGATCACTACGCCAGTACTTACGGAGACAGGGGATGGGGATGCGGTTATAGGTAAACTGATCTTATCTAATCTATCTTAATAGGCGATGATAGCTCAGTGGTAAGTGACGTCGAATACCGCGGCGAAGGTCGTGGGTTCGAATCCTACAATGAGCTTGAGCTTTCGGTGAAGGAAAACATCGTGAGGAAACCATAGCACGGTGGTAGGGTACTTTGTAGTACCCGACTGGCTGGCTACCACCCTCAAGTTGAAAATCTGTCGCCAAACACCTATCGGTGTGTTCCGACAGCTGCACTTGAGAGCCAGTTCCTATCTAGGCTTTGTGTGCTTACCATCTTCGGCCACATCATCACTTACCATGGTGAGATTGTGGTCAAACACAAGCCTATCGAATATAAAAAAAAAAAAAAAATCTTATCTTAGCTAATCGCTTGGTCATTCTTGGTGTATAAATGGTGTAAATAACCTGACTTTGCTTCACGTACGGTCGGCCAAGAAAGTGGTTGAATGCCGCTTTCAGATTCATAGGTGATAAAGATTATTTTTGCTTGCAGATCAATCTGACAACGTCATTATTATGCATCTCTTTCAGTGATATCTTTTTAGTTTGAACCTTGTTGTAATTTTCGATGACTAGGAAACTAAATCAAAACTGGCTCACCACTTTCTTGGCCAACCGTACATAAAGCAAAGTCAGGTTATTTACACCATTTATACACCAAGAATGACCAAGCGCCCATGGCTGCACCGATTTAGATGAACACAGATTTTTTTTGATTCTGAAAGCATGGTTGGCGTGCTTGGTTAATACACCACCTATCACGCCGCAGGTCGTGGGTTCGATTCCCATCCAGGACACACGTTTGTGTGCATGAACATGTCTGTATGTCCTGAGTCAGGGTGTAATTATCTATTTAAGTATGTATTTACAAAAAAAAAGTAGTATATGTAGTATATCAGTCATCTGGCTTCCATATTACCAGCTCTGCTTAGTTTGGGATCAGATAGCCGTGTGTGAAAAATGTACCAGGATATTTATTATTTATTTATTATTATCTATGTTCCGGCAGTTGCATTAGTGACCCAGGTGAATTCTAGGCATTATAAAAGGGTTAAATTATGCTGGTTGGTCCCTTGGTTGCTGATCTCCATAGGCGTTAGTCATTCTCTACGCCTATACAGAATCCTTACTCGCCTTCATCGCTTAGCAACACGCACACACACACACACACACACACACACACACACACACACATAATATTATTTTAATTGTTTTCTTTTATTATTTTATTTAATGGTAGATTGACACTGTTTACTCCATGTATTAATCTAAATAAATAGAAATAACCACTTAGCCGAACTCTGTCTCTTAAGATACAGGTTACCCTAGTTTAAGAGGCAGGGTTGTAATCTTCTTGTGTACAGATTTCTACAGCATACCTTGTAATTGATCTATAATTGTTTTTACACTTGTATATATTTTTGGTGAAATGTAACATAATGTTAAATCTTTCTAATTAATAAATTATTATTATTATTTACCATCACATCTGATGATGAATGAAATGTTGACAGGAATATGCAAATGTTGCTATCGTCTCTGGTGAAGCAGCCAGAGTACAGTGCACTGGTGCGGTGTGCCGCCGACAAGGAGTGCGAGTGCGTGCCTTCAATTCCGCGGCTTCAATTGTTGGTCGAGCGAGCTTGGCAACTAGGATTCGATACACAGGTGATTATATATATTTGTATGCCTAGCAAGAATCTTGTAAACAACACTTACCGAAAGCGTCATTCGATTCCCCCACTCTGCAACATGTTTTGCTACCCGTACCTATATATAATAATAAAACTTTTATTTCAGAACATTAAAATTCTATTTTATTAGTAATACAGTATATACCTTAAGACCTGTTAGTAGAACACAGTAGCATAAACAAGACATTATTTCCTAGGTACAGTAGGCCACATGAATCATGCTGCAATGATTCATGTACCGACCGTCAAACCTGTCTGCGAACATGGCTAGGATACTGTTGGTGCTGGCCCGCACTCTGCAGACCAAAGACGTTCATTTTTTGCGCATTATAGCATAAAAACAATCTGTTCGCGCCTCAGCAAACATGGTCGATGCACTGCAGAAACGGGGCAGCCACAATATAGACGGGGCGATCGCTGTCAGGTTCAGTATCGTCCCCCGTAATTAACGGCCCGAGCCGCATTCAGTAATCTGACCATCCCCTAAAAATCCTCTAAATCGCTGATGCGAAGTCCGTCCCACTTTTTGTGTCCCCTCGACGACGCCCTGTGCTGAGGTTCGTGCCCCAACTGAAGCGCCCTCAGGGGTCAGTCGTCTAAAATTTTGCATCTCCCAGTCCGCGTAAGGGACCCTCAGACCTCCACCTTTGAAGTCCTCCCAAAAACCTTACAGCACAGAACCGCCCGCGTTTCCGCCCTCGATGGAGAAATCCATCGCGACGTCCCACTCAAACTCAGACTCCTTCCCCGTAATCGTCTCTCGTCCTCCTCTCACACACACACACACACACAAATATTTTAATATTGTTATGTAATTCATTAATAATTAAATATAGTATAGTCATCAGGCAAACATGTAATTTTGACAGCCTCGATACAGGCTATGCCTATTGAGGTTGTCATTGTCAATCAAACCACTGTAAAATTTAATTTCTTATAAATAAATTTCTATTTCTTTTCTTCTTTCTTTTCTTTCTCAGCAAAAGCAACCTTCCGAACCGTGCATTAGAGTCTCACTATTCATAAGTGCCTGTGAAGACCTATTTGGATGAATAAACATTTCATTTCATACCTATCTTGGAGTCTGTTTTTTATTTTGTAAAAAGCTAATTTTTGTCGTCTACGCTTAAAAAGATATCCTGTATTAAAAACTTGTTTTGTTCCAGGGTTCAGAACAACTTGGTTCAAAATTATACAACACCAGAAAGTGGATAGGGGCCTGCGAAGTTGTCACTGTGCTCTCATCGCTTAGGATAAGGTATGTTTATAACAGTACAGTACAGAAAAAAAAAGTCCCTCTGTCTGTTACTATATCACAACTAAAATGCATCATTAGATTTTTGACTAAATAAGTTTCCAAGCCAGCAATCGATTTTTGATTTAGAATTTGAAGGCGAAGGTCGTGGGTTCGGATCCTACAATGAGCTTGAGCTTTCGGTGAAGGAAAACATCGTGAGGAAACCATAGCACGGTAGTAGGGTTCTTTGTAGGTGTCAAGTTGAAAATCTGTCGCCAAGCACCTATCGGTCTATTTCGACAGCTGCACTTAAGAGCCAGTTCCCATCTAGGCTTTATGTGCTTACCACCTTCAGCCGCATCATCACTTACTATGGTGAGATTGTGGTCAAACACAAGCTTATCCAGAATTAAAAAAAAAACTGAACAATATCAATGAATGTTCTAGATGTGAACTGATAGACTTCCACAAGCCGACGAGCGCGGACGGGTGCCACCCAGCGCTGTTCGAGTGGGTGCTGCGATACTTCACAGACAACCCTGAACAGTTCAAACCGCCGCTCTATCTACAGCATCAGGGTATGTATACAATGGAGGAGCGAGGTGTTAGACTCCTCCATTGTAGAGGGAAGATCTTCCGCCAGGCCAGGTCATCGTGTCTGGGGAAAGCACCACAACTGTAAATGTTGTAATCTTATATACAGGGTGTCCAAGTAATACGTAACTTAAGGAGAAGAATGGTGGGCATTTCACCTACCAAATTTACAAAAATGACCTCAGCACCATTCTCGAGATATTTAATACTTATCTAAAATCAATAAAAAAATAACCAGAAATATCGAAATATTTTGAAAAATAGTGACCTTTTTACTATATATACTTTTTAAGTTATATTTGTATATTAGCTACTAGGCGACCCGCCTATCTCCTCTTAAATTTGTGGTACTATATACCAGGAAACAATATACACACTGTATATGAAGATCGCATAGAAAATTTCGTTAGCGCGATGTAGCGCTTTCGGTGAAAGAAAACATCGAGAGGAGTCTGTACGGTAGTTCCTTACCATCAGATGACCCGCCTGCCTCGTTGTCACTAGTGGCAAAAAAAGTAGTGACATCTTGGATAGTTTCAGATTATTTACTTGTTTTTTGCTTCTCAGCGTAGTTTAGTTTTGTTTGTTTTTTTTAAACACAGCAAAAGACAAGTGACTGCTCGTCTCTGACTTCTGGCATAAAAAACCAGTTTAACTATTATATGTTTCTCGCATTCCAGGTCATTCGAGAACAATAATAGGTTATGAAAAACACAAGGACGGCAAAGCGACGCTTCTAGTTCTGGATCCGTCACATTCACCTGCTCAGGCGAGTTAAACATTTAATATGGCTAAGCTAACTTGTGCGGTCGGGGAACCCCCGTCAGGAACTAAGTTCTTCACCTTTTTTTTAAATGAAAACTTATTTAGCGGCGTTGTGCACTTTTTTGGGATGGGTAAAAAATGTTTAACTCGCGTCAGGACACGTGACCTGATCGAAAATTCGTAAGACAGAGGGAGAGTAGACCGCCGGCACGGCGTAGGAGAGGAAGTAATATCCCCCTCTCTTTCTACCGCGCCGGGCCGGCGGTCTAATGTAATATAAATTGTCATGTTTGTGTACGATAGCGCAATAAATGAATATTGTATTTTACCACATAAATTATAGTACTTTTATACTGATAAATACAGCAATTCGTACAATTATTCTCTAACCATTCCAAAATATTCAAAAATGCACAACGTTAATGTTCAAGTTTTCACTTCTGCCGGCACTTCCGGAGTGCAACCCGTTGTTTTTTTTTTAACTTAGGTAACAGGATATCAAAACGCTACGGGCTGTGTCGAGATTGCGCATCAGTAATTCTGATACCTAATAATATGTTTCCTCTCTTCACTAAAGCTATCAACCGTAACAAATTACTCCTTTAATTTTCTAAGAGCCTGGTACGGTCGGCCAAGAAAGTGGTGTACCACCCTAAGGTTGAATGCCGCTTGCAGATTCATAGGTAATAAAGATTAGTTTCGCTTGCAGATCAATCTGACAACTTATGACAACGTCATTACTATGCATCTCTTTCAAGTGATATCTTTTTAGTTTGAACCTTATTGTAATTTTCGATGACTATAGGAAACTAAATCAAAACTGGCACACCACTTTCTTGGCCGACCGTTCACGGCATAACGCCGTTTTCTTACGTGACGGATTTCCGCTAGATCAACCTACTGTAAGGCGTGTAAAAGAATTTTGTTAAAAAATCTTTTAAATATTTGGTATCCTACTATTATGCAGTGTTATGTTTTTAAGTTTGGATGTTTGTTACTCAATTGCGCAATAACGGCTGAACGAATTTTGATGAAACTTGGCACTCAGGCAGATCATATCCTGGAATTTAATAGGATACTTTTTATCCCGGAAAAAATAAGATCCCTCGAGAACCGCGGGAGATAACTAGTAATTACTTATACTAGATAGGTCTTTGACGGTGATTTTTATAGGGAGGGAAATTAAAACACTTAACTAGAATAATTTAAACATTCGGTGATAATTTTAAACTCTTTTTGTAGATTTTGTTATGCCTGGTATATATATTCTTTTTCGTGATTTCTTGCGCTCTTTATTTAATTTATTTATCACAGCACACAGAAAAGAATAAATGGAATACATTTTTATGAAAGCAAATCATTTATATTTCAAATATCTTCTCTTCTCAGTGTCGTACACTTTTATCTCCATGTCAATATGCATGCTCACAACTAGTACTTTGCCCACAGTGGTTGTGCCGTTCATGTAAATTCTGCCTTTTGTGAAGGGAAATCCTTTTGGTATCGAAGTCAGCGGTACTGTCATATTATATAAATGAAATTCACCCTAAAACAAGAAAATCATGTTTTATCATACCACAATACTCTCGTCAGGGCCGGATTTAAGGGAGGGCAAACGGGGCAATTTCCCGGGGCCTCCACATTTTTTATGTCAATAAGTTGACAAGCAGGCAGACGGTCCACATGATGGTAAGTGGTCACCGCCGCCTATGGATATTTGCAATACCAGGGCGATTGCCAATGTGTTGCCGACCTTGAAGAGCTCTCTTTACGCCCTTTTTGAAGAACCCCATATCATAGCGCGGAGGTAATACCGTAATGGGGAGCTCATTCCACATCCTAATGGTCAGCAGAAGGAACGTCCGGCTGAATCGATCGAGGCGGCTCGAGGATATGAGGATGAGCTCCACATCGCCGGCGAGCAGTGCGATGGTAGAATTTTACTCATTATGAAAAAAATTATACCAAATTATAAAAAATCCTAAGCAACTAAATACCATACATAGAAAAGAAGATTTATCTTTGCAAGAAAAATATAATTTGTCTTATTTGCAAAATAATTGTTGGCACTCCTTTGTTGCCCCAGGGCCTCCACACCTCTAAATCCGGCCCTGACTCTCGTTTTTAAAATAGCTGCCTTACTATACGGATCTGGATGCAGTTTGTGACACATTGTCTATACAAGTACAGGAATGGAAAATTAGTTTTTCGCGTTTCTCAAACTTTAACCAATTTCGTTATAAAATTAAAAGTCATATTACCGGTCGAAAAGGACATTTCTCCTTTTTAAATATATCCTGCTTCATTGCTACTCCGAAAAATAAATCTTTATCAATCAAATCGCAGAATTTCATGTGCATTTCGAAGAAACCACGCTTGTATCGGTTAGTCAGAAACTCGTAGAAGTAGAAGTGAAACTGTGGATTAAAGTTGAAACAAAAAGAACGGAGGATTATGGAACCATGGCAAAAACCTCGGAACTCTCCAATATTCGTACGGAACCAACAAAGTGATGTTTTTCTGTTTAAATTATACACATATGTATTAATGGAATCCCCGCGGTTTAACCCTATGTCCTCCAAGGTACCATCTATCTATACCAAGATTCATAAAAAATGGTTCAGCGGTTTAAGTTAGGTTAGGTTAGGCAAGAAATTAACAGACAGACAGAGTTACTGTTGCCTTTTTCTATTTCTGAAATTAGCATAATAAAATTAGGTATGGCTAAGGCTTTTTCATCTTCTAATTCTAATTCACCATTTGAATATTAAATTATTCCAGATTAACATAGGCTATATTTTTATCCCGGGATAAGATAAGATCCCACGGGAACGCGGGTGAAACTGCGGAGGACAGTTCGTAAATAATATAGTCATAATTGAATTACTGTGGAGACTCAATTATCCGGATATTCGATTATCCGAATCCCTTACAACAACAATTAGTCCGGTTAATAGAGTATTTACTGTACCTACTTCAATATCGTTTCCCAAAGGTTTTAAGTGTTTGGCGTGAATGTCGACGTAGTAGAAGGGGTCATCGCGCCCGTAGCGTCGTGACGTAATGTTCCCGTAAGAAAAGTATTCAGGATTTCTATATGATATAGCCGGCCGCTCCGTGGATATAAATGTTATCTGCAAAATTTGTATTTATTGTATTCATTCTAATAACCATTATTATACAGGATGACTTGAAATGCGATACATTCTTTGCAAGGGATTAGAGTAGAGCTTATTTGCAGATTTTTTTAATCATAATATGATAAAACTTACTTAACTTATAATAAACTAGCTTTCCGCCACGCGGTTTCACCCGCGTTCCCGAGGGATCTTATCTTTTCCCGGGATAAAAAGTAGCCTATGTGCTATTCCAGACTATAATCTATCTCCATGCCAAATTTCATCCAGATACATTCAGCTGTTCTGGCGTAAATGAGTAACAAACATCCATCCATCCAAACTTCACTTATAATATTAGTAGGATAAATATTTTAAATTACTCATCTGTATGCTTTCCAATCTAACCAAAAAAACTTTAAATAATAAGAATCTGATAAAAAAATAATTTTCAAAGCATTTGCTTGTTTTTGATGCCATCAAAATTGGTCATATTTTGGCGTTAAATATTTCCCATCCATCTTTAAATACTATTTGTGAATTGTAGAACTAGTTAAGTGCGATTTGCAACAGTATCAGCGTGAATTTTATCAAAATGGAAACAGGGCAGGCATATGATGATCGAAATGTACAGAACTTACCTTTTCTGAATATATTAAATGTAGCAAAACAAATAAACCAATAACACGCAACATTGTTAGGTAGTTCAACTATTTATGGGCATTTATATAATTAGCTTGTTATTTCGTTATCATCGGAATTAGAATTTAACGGCCCATTACATATTTGTGTAATATAGTTATTATTTTGTATATATATATACATATGTGTAATACTGAACATTAACTAACAAATTTTAAACAGAAATAATAATAGCGTGGTGTAACATTGCAACATAAATAATATTAGGTCGATAGGTGGGGCCAAGAATGATATATTCTAAATGGATTGGTAACTCTAAATACCTATTTGAAGCAAATACCTATCAATTGCGAAAAAGAGAAAGATAACAACTACGTTGGGACAATCTCTCTTTCTTTCATTAAGGGTAACTAGGGTTAGAAAGAGAGATTGTAGATAGGTAACCTACACCTTTTTGCTTTTTGTGTGCGTAGGTGCGGCAGGTGGTGTGTGGCAGTAGCGCGTCGTGCGGCGCGGCGCTGCGGCTGCTGCGGCGCGGTGCGGGCGCGTTGCGGGCGCGGCAGTACCAGCTGCTCTGTGTCACTGGAGTCATACATACAGACCAAGACTATGAGGTATCTACCGACACATACGTTTAGCCCACTTTAGGATACCCGATAGCTCAAAGCTATTAAAATAGCCTGGCTATAACCGGCTATTTTAACACGCTCAGTGCTAAAACCCATATACTCCCCAAGTGCTACTCGACGCGTAGGTGAGTGTAAACTAATGTATAATGCACGCACTCAAATATGCGTCAAGCAGTAGCAGGCTTGGCGCTAAGCAGTGAACGTGTTAAGGGGATGATAACTCAGTGGTAGTGATATCGAATACCGCGCTGAACATCGTGGGTTTTAAGAGCTTGAGCTTTCGGTGAAGGAAAACATCGTGAGGAAACCATAGCACGGTGGTAGGGTATTTTGTAGTACCCGACTGGCTGGTTACCACCCTCAATTTGAAAATCTGTCGCCAAGCACCTATCGGTGTGTTCCGACAGTTGCACTTGAGAGCCAGTTCCCATCTAGGCTTTGTGTGCTTACCACCTTCGGCCACATCATCACTTACCATAGTGAGATTGTAGTCAAAACACAATGCCTATCCAGAATTTAAAAAAAAAATATGAATTAGATATATATTTTTAAATTTTGTATATTTTTTTCCTATTTCCAGGCTAGCAAAGTTCTCCAATCTGTGCGCATACCATAGGGCAGGTGAGCGGGGCCACCCCCCCTACATCGTGAGTTGAATACTGAACTTTATTCACATCGCGTTAAAGCTCTTTAGTTTAATACTATTTGCGCCCACCAAATGTATTTTTTGCAGGTTCCAGGGTACATCGGATGTTTTTTTAAACGTTTGAAGATCTTTTTCTTAGTATTATAATGCTGTTTTGCGAAACTTTTTCCCAAAAAACGCCTTTTCACACTTTCTTGGAAGTGTCCATTTAAGTACCATATTCATGTGATCTATCATTTAACTTTGTAGTATTTAAAGGTTGATTATTAAGTCGCCAAACTTATCAGGGTCCATGGTTCTTGTACACAATAAAAAGTCTGCTGAATATTTGGTCAAGTAATTGGAGAAAGGTCCTCAACTGAATAAGGAAATATCTGCTAAGCTAGGTCATCAAATTTGGGGACCGTAAACCAGTTGATGTTGGAAAATCTATATATGTATACCTATAAAATTCTCGTAACCGAACTTCTCCGAAACGTCTGGACCGATTTTGATGTTTTTTTTTGTGTATATTCGGTAGGTCTGAGAATAGGTTGTAAAGTATATTTCATAATGCACGGGAACGCGGATCCCACCTGAACGCGGGTGAAACCGCGGGGGACAGCTAGTATTAGAGTCGCTGGTAGAGTCAATTGTAACGTTCATAAGTGCCTTACCAGGGCCTAAACTGAATAAATGAGGTTTTAGTTTGAATTATATAAAAAGTTCTCTGTCTAAAAGTTTGGCGACTCAATAAAGACACCATGTATAACTTACGTCATTCTACCTCATCGCTATAATTTCGTCAATTATTTATAATTTATTGTCAATTCCAAATGTAATATTTAGTAAAGGCCTTGTTAAATGCGCTTTTAATATTTTAAGATAGTTAGCGGCCTTTTAAATGTTCGGATATTCGATAGGTAACCGATTCTAAAATAGACTACAGTCTAGAACGTATAAAATATAAAACAAATCGGTTGTAGATAGTGCAGCCATTTAAAATCGGTTATTTATTGACTGAACCGTAATTGTAGTTTGCTGCAGATATTAAGAACTTGCCGCACTATGCTCGGTAGAAAGAAACCTCAAATATTGAACACGACTAATTGACTATGTCAAAATAAAACATAATTTAATTGTATGTAGGAAATGGAAAGTGAAATTAATGGTCTGGAATATTAATTAATGACACTTTAATAAATTCATGGAGCAAACTACAATTTCGACGTCGAGCTGTTAATTCAATCATAATAATTAGCTTGTAACCAATATCTTCCAAAATTACTCCGATTGCAAAGATAAGTGTGTGGTACCGAAGTTAAATAAAATATTTAATTAATATACGTAATGCTATTAAATTGAAATTAAATCCCATAATTATATTTATAATCTTACTCATTAAAAGGATAATGGGCACTTTTGTCTTAACATTATTATATCGCCTAAAAGTTGTTTGAAAAATTTTGCTCTTTATAATGAAACCAATAAAGCCGTAATCAACAATTATGTACTTATGTATAACAAGTTGTGTAAAAGATAGGGGTGATGCTAAAGGAGAGGTTACTAGAGGCCAAATATGTGTCAAATCGTTTGTAAATGGTATTCTACTAAACATGAAAATTGGCTTGATTTACTTAACATAATTATTTAATAAACTTGTAATAACAAAATATTATTAATATCTATTTTATTTAACTTTGGTACTTTATGTTGTGTTTGGTACAATCAATCTATTAATTAAAATGCTGAGCTTACGGCTATCAACGCCTCACTTATCTTTGAACAACGATATTTTATTTACTAGTCAAAAATATAAAAATAAAATTTTATACAAAACTTCGATTTCAATATTCAAACTTAATGATTAACTATATGGATTTAATGTTAGTGTAACTAAATGCAGTTTAACTAGTAATATAGTCATTAACAAAGCTTTCATGACATTGCCTTCGAATATATTTAAGAGTAGATAACATAAATTGATTTGTTTAAGACTGTACAAATATACGTGGAAAAGTACACATTCTCCTTTAGTTTCAAATCTTAAATACTTTGTATTTGTTGCCAGTTACATTTATTTATTCAAACTGTATTCTGTCTTAAAAATCCATACTATTATTATAAATGCGAAAGTGTGTCTGTCTGTCTGTTTGACGTTTAAACCGCTGAGCCGATTTAGATGAAATTTGGTATAGAGATATAGATGAAACCTTGTAAGGACATAGGATAATTTCTATCCCGGGAAAAGATAAGATCCCTCGAGAACGTGGGTGAAACCGCGGGGTATCACATGAAAAAATATCCATAGTTGCTTAATATTATATAACAAAGTTATTAGGCACAATAATTAGTTCCTAAAGGAATTTTATTGATACAGTTAGAAATATGGTTTGTCTTGATGAGGTGCTTTTAATTCCTTTCATAGTTCAATGTTGATCCGAAAGATGAAAATAACGTTATGATATACATATTCTTGCAAAATAAAAAGAAAAATGACCCGTTATTTTATGAAAAAAGTGTTTTACTCAATCAGTGAAACTAAGGCGATGATAGCTGGCAGATTAAATGAACTGCTTTCGGTGAGGGAAAACTTCTTGAGGAAATCATAGTAGAGTGTACTTTGTAGTACTTGCCTTGCTGGCTACCACCCTCAATTTTAAGGACTTGGAGAGCCAGTTCCTAGGCTTTGTGTGGCACATCATCAGTTAAAATAATGGTTTTAAGACATTAACAATACCAGCAGAATTCCCACTGTGTTGTACACCTTATTACAATGCCTTAAAGGCAACTGATTCTCAAGTACAATTGCCGGAACACATCAACAGGTGCTTGGCGACAGATTCTTAACTTGAGAGTGGTAGCCAGCCAGTCGAGTACTAAAAAGTACCCTACCACGATGTTTACCTTCACAGAAAGCTCAAGCTCATTGTAGGATTCGAACCCACCTTCACCGCGGTATCCGACGTCACTCCCACTGAGCTATCATTGCTATAAATTCACTGTAACTTGATAAACAGTAAATTCAAAAAATCATTTCAGTTAATTATGTATATCAATTAGCGTTCTTTAAAATATCGAATTTAACCTTTAATTGTTCCAAAGATATCCGTTTTTGTCTCTTTTAAATATCACGTTAATTGTGTCAATTAAAACATATAAATTTAAAAAGTATAGTAGCCTCTCTTTTTTGTTATGTATTGTTGTAAAGTGTTGATTGACCAAATCGTTGTTTTAGTCGTTAAATGTTGTTCAAATAATTTCTAGTCCTAAAATTAAGCTTGTTTAAAAACACTCGTTTAGATTAATAACAGTCTAATGTTATATGAGCGAGAGTTTAAAAATACGGCTTATTAAAACATTTACAATTTTAATGTAAACTTATTGGTATATTTAATCTAATTTGTAGAATGTTGGGATCAAATGCCATTATGCTGGGATTTTAAATTGTTAAGACAATGTAATTGGCGTAATCGTGTTCTTTTATTCATTGTTAAATATTCTTATCTTTACATATTGAAAACACATTTCTAAATGTTCTATCTATATTTTAAAAACTTTAGAAAAAATCATGAATGTATTAAATTATTAATTTTGGTAAACATTACAAATGAGTGAAACGAACGGTGTAAGTACAAAAAGGTAATTAATGATAATCCAGTTGAGCCGATAATTGTTTAGTTTGTTATAAATTATCAGATGTAAAAGCGCTGTTATTAAGTTTAGGAGCTATATTTCTTAAATTGTAATTGGATTCAGTGTTTTTATGCCTGGTAAACTTAGTCTGTAGTTTGTCATGATTACGCAATTTTGCTGGCAATTTCTTCGCATTATACAGACATGGATAAAACACTAACAACCTCTCATTCTAATAATCTCATGACTAACTTAATTACATGTTAAAACTTTTGTTCCGTGACTTTTAATTTATCAGAATTTCATATAAAAATAATAGTAGGTAGATTATGGCATAAGTGTGTTGGTCATTACGGCTGAGGCGCAATTGAGACCCGAGCCGCTAGGTGAGGGCCATAAGAGAGCTGAGGACGACATACGACGTTTTTCAACACACTTGTGAAGAAAACAATACTATTTTTTTTTGCAAGAATCGTTTACTCACTTCGCTCTGGATTCAAAAAAGCGCCCTCGCCGTAAAAATATTATTTTGCTCCCTTATGATACTATCTACTATTATAACTCACTTTGTGAATAATAGTAATGAAAAAGTCACGGTTTGATTATAGGTGCCTAATTGCGGTGAAATTAGAGTCACTTTATGAGCAAGTGTGTTGAAAAAATAATTTAAATTTTAAGTTCTAAATCTACGAATTCAAAATTATTACTGTGTCAGTGTCAATGCATTGGAAGAGTAAGCAGGTATAATGTGTTAGACGGATACAGAATTGAAATGTGTTAGGTAGAACAACGAAATCTTAAAGGTTTTGTAAAAAGTCATAGAACAAAAGTTGTTGTTTATAATGTTAATACATTCATGAAAAATTGATAGTGTTTTACCAATAAACCTGTAACTGATAGACGTTTTCAGGTACCCTACCATGAGTTTGCTATAAAACTGTTACGATATTCGCTAGCGAGTGTCGATTACGATACTAGAGTAAACCCATGGTAGAGGCAGATATCATCTTTATAAAACAGAAAAACATCTGGATCTTTTACGATCTTTGTTTGTTAGAATAGTTCACTTTTCTCATCCCAAAGTATATTTCCAGAATGACGAACCCAACTTGACCTTCATAGCATTTTGGATCGGAGGCGATATCTTATTAGATATCCTAAAATAGCAGCCTCAGTTGGATTTTGAAATAAAGCTAAGAATTTTGACAGCAAAATTGCGTTATTAAAACAGTATATTAGTATAAATGCACTCTTTCATGTGATATTTAACAATTATGCGATAATTCACCATTTTCATGTTTGATTCATACAATTGTATTTGTATATTTTGACACTTAAATAATTAAAATGTAAGTAACTTGAGAAACTGGTTTAAGAGGTTTAATAATCCTCCTAATAACGGTAACCACTTACCATCAGGTGGGCCGTAAGCTTGTTTGCCACCTAGTGGTATAAAAAAAATCCAACTGACATTATTAATGCCTAAATTTGTGTGTTAGTTACTATTAGAATCCCTAACAGATTTGGTGTTATGAACATTTAAGTGGCAAAACATACGAATATAAAATAATAATGCTTACGTTACACCAGTGCTAAATGATAAAGAAAACCTGTGATAGGTCGAATGTTAATTCACTGTAATTAAATTTTATTGCTTGAGAAATATATAAATGTTATGGCACCATACACAACTTACGTTATAAATATAACATAGATAATGACAGAAATAACCTAGTTAAATCCCACAAGTGCTGCATTAAATATTAAATCTGAACTAGTATTCGTTAGGTCTCATTTCCTTTATATATTCTTCAAGCAATGACACGCACTACCATAAGTCAGGTGTAATCAGTCACATTGCCTTGTAATCAGTAGTGATGGAGCGAAAGCTTCCTAGGACAGCTAGGCTGGGCTAACATGTAATATTTCTTCAATAAACAATATTGTAAGTTACAAAACCTATTTGTTTTATTTTACAATTAGCTACCCTTAATATATTATTAGTAGTATTTTGCATTAATAATATTATAGTCACCGGGATAGCATAAAACCATCGACAAGACTGATGCGTTTTCAACGCTAAATATCTCCTAGAAATTAAATGAGGGTTATAAACACTTCAATAATGAAAACAAACCATAAATTTTCGTATATCTTTATTTAAAAAAAAATGTTCACAAAAGTACAGAGCTGTCATGATGACACTAACAAATTGTTAAATTACGTTTCACACGCTTTTTTAATATTCGATATATTGACATTTATAAAATACGTTTTTTTTTATTAAATACATCATTCATGATATATGTATGTCACGCCTTACAAATAATTAAAAACCATTTTAACTGTGTCATTCGTTACTATATTATATCATTTATATTTATTGCCATTCATACTACTTAAATAAAAGCTTATCTGTTGGTAAATTGAACAAGATAGCCAATATACGAATACCATGTCGTAAAAAACCGATAGGTGCCGATCCTTTTTACATACTATCTCTTACTAACAAAAGACGTAAGAAAGTGATAGAAGAAGTTCTCTCAAATTTGGTTAAATTTTTCTACGCCATTTTAAATAAGACAGAAAGAGATGTAATGCAATTAATTTAGTGAATATTGTATACAAGAATCTTCACCAACGGCTTGTTTACGTTAAGAATTAGATTTCTATTAGATGCAAGCTCTTTTTGACACATATTATGCTAAAAATTACACTGGAATAAAAAAAATATTTATGTATAAGTATTGGGTTATTTGCGCCCACCGTTCTCGACCAAAAATAAATATGGAGATTTTACATTTATGGCCTCAAATTATGTGATACCAGTTTTAGCTTATTATGTTTTGTTCCTTTACAACCATAATTAGTTAATGGTATTTACTATTGATGTAACTAGGACTCGAGTCGAGACTGAAAAAAAAATGCCTATGTTAAAATCTGTAAATAAAGTAGATTGAAGTAACATCATTGACAGAATAGTTGTGCGACTAAAGAAGTCGTTTACTAAGAATATACGGGACTGAAAAATGCTAGATCATATGTAGGATATCATAGTGTTATATTAGATATCAGTTTCCTAGTTACACCAATTATACAGTACATACTATTCCTAAATAATAAAAATAAAAACTACTAACAAAAGAGACTTTTTATATTAGCAAAAATCACATTTTGAAAGCAGTTACGAGAATATTCGCGCTAAATAGATAAAGCACGTCATTTTCTTATACATAAGGTATATTGTAGAATAAATCAATAATTCGTTGAGTAATATTCATAGTTTTTATTATATTTTCTTCTTGTGTCCTCGTTGTCACAATGACGTAACTTAGATTTTTCAAAAAATGGGTTTTAGCTTTAATACTACTTATTACTCAAACACAAATATATCTACAAATTATTTTATTTATACTGAAACAATTCCACAGACAAATGTTACTTATTTTATTTTTGATATACAATGTACTCTATGGACTTATTTACCCTGCAATCCTTGGAAGGAAACGATGAATTTAATCTGTGGAATATTTGAAATAGCACTGAAACTAAGGCAGAGGTCAAGAATAAGGTATTTTATATTTAATTGTACCTTAAATCTTGTGCTTGACGCCTAAAGCCTTAGCCACAATGCAATATAAAACGATAGCAAAAAAGAACAAAACGTCACGAAATACTGATCGTAATTTAGGAACTACGTAAAGCCGTTTGTAGATTCGTCTTTCCACTAAATTCAGTACCTGCAGATATTTTGAGAGCATTAAATTAAGACACTAGCGAAATAAATAGGCCCTAGACAAACCTCTTTATCACAGCTGTCGAAATGCACATATAAAAAACAAACAATGCATTGTCCCTTGTAATAAAGCTAAGTGCGATCATGGCTTAATCTTAAAATCTACGTCTTACGGTAAAAAGTAACGAGACTTGTCTATGGGCATGATTTTTGACCACTGGTAAACTAATGATGGCTTTGAATTTTCCTAAACAATCGAAGTAAAACAATAAATAGATACTTAATAAAATACTTATCGTAATTATATAATATGCAATCAAAGTAGTTTTCACGATTCTTATTATTGAGATATAAACAATTATTTAAAAAACTGAATGATAGGTATTTAAAAATGAGGGATTCCCTGAATATTTTTATTTTGAAAAGGGTTTAACTTATTCGGATATAAGAATTTTTGTCAAACTCAAATATAAACGTGAATGTTGGTCTTCATTTGGTCCCTGGATTATTCCAATAACAATACAATACAATTTCGCTATAACAAATATACACAAACACAGATTACACACAATAGTGAAATGTAGATTTCATATTTTTAGATATTCATTCGAGTAATAACGTATAAAAAAATTACACAGTAGAAATATATCCCCGAACAAGTATAATATTATATTGACGTAAAAGTTATCGTAAATTATTACATGTTTGTGATATTTGTTATTCATAATACTAAAAGCATTAAAAGACCAAAAAAACTACTTTAATTCAGCGTTATAACGTTAACAATAACTTTCAAACACTTCAAAAAGTTACAGTGATTTTTAGCTAATAATATTTCAGGTTTTAACTATTTTTTCTATGATTGTGTATCTTGAAATTAACTAAAACTCTTTTGAAGTGTTTCAATGCTTTGTGAACGATATTACAAACACTTGTTGCGTCACTTAATGCTAAATGTTTAACAATGAGTCGGGTTTCGTACGAACCAACTATTATTACAATCGAGAGTCCTTTGCGCGTGCCGGAATTGACAAAACATACAATTATATTTTACAAGTGATAATAGCTTTGGCTTTGTCCATTTAATATTTAAAAAAATATAAAATTGAGTTACTCTATTTGTCGCATAGGGTTACAATTGTTTATTTTTGTTTAATAACAAATTATTTGAATTATAAAGAACTGCAGTGAGCTATAAATAAGACGTATCGTCTAAACGTCTAAAATATAATTGTCAGTATTGCCGTGTACTTTTAATATAATTATAATCACATAACATTATAATCACATAACATTAATATTAACAGCCTTTTTTTGAGTTTTTTATATTTTATTTTTTGTTTATTCACTAGAAAAACTTTCCATTATTTACTTTTCAAGTTTTAAAATGGAAAGTATGATTTCTTGTCAGTGCGCGTTAATGGAGCTTATTTATAATTGATGTAAAGAAATAGTTGTCTTTATTTTATAGTAAACCTTTCGCTGCCAATTTTTTCCTACAGTCATACAAAAAATAAGCTCATTTAACACGCCATACACCTAATTGTAATAGAATGTCACCAGTCGATTCAGAATTTTGAATTATCAAAACTCGAATCAAAATCTCGACTTTTAAATTTTAGTAAAACAATACATAAGTATTCATAATTAAATATATTATTTACGTATCGTTAAAACTTAAATCATGATGTTTTGTTAGGTAGTCAGGTTGTATTGGAGATAATTTTAAATAGGGAACTAAATAATCGTTATTTTATAACATTTTAAGTTAAATAGGAACAAACAAAACTATATATTTCACAAGCTTTTCCAGCCTTCAAAAGTTGAGAAAGTAATAAAAAAAATACGCTACACAATTTAGAGAAATTAAAAAAAACAACCCCAAAATATTAACAAATAGACTTACAGCATTTTGACAGGCAACAACCGAAATGTCTACTTATCATATTATTTCTCATAAGTATGAATCTCCATATCCTGACAACCTCACCACACCATTCGTCAATCTCCTCACGCCTTCTCCTCATTGAGGGGTTCTTCCTCACGTTTCTCTGGCTCTGGACTCTTGGACCAGGGCTGAAGTTCTCCCGAACCGAAGGTGACGAATGTGAGAGCTCCCACTACGTAGGTACCGGCGAGGATGTAGAAAACTATCTTCCATTGTTCTGGGGTGTTCTGTGAATGGAATTATAGTAATAAGATCATGATAGCTCAGTAGCAGTGACGACGAAGGTCGTAGATTCAAATTCTATAATAAGCTGTCTATTTTTTAATTTTTCAGCTCAGTGGTAGTGACGTCGGATACCGCGGCGAAAGTCGTGGGTTCGAATCCTACAATGAGCTTGAACTTTCGGTGAAACCATAGCACGGTGGTAGGGTACTTTGTAGTACCCGACTGGCTAGCTACCACCCTCAAGTTGAAAATCTGTCGCCAAGCACCTATCGGTGTGTTCCGACAGCTGCACTTGAGAGCCAGTTCCCATCGAGGCTTTCTGTATATATGCTGAGCGGTGACGAGATGTGGTAATAACGAAACACTCAGCTTTGGTGGAGTCCCGGCCTAAGGGTGCGTTTCCACCGCTAATGCGTAGCGAGGGATGTGTTTTAGGCCGCCAATAGTAACGTTTCGTTTTCACTTTATATCAATCACGTCATAGAAATAATGAAGCGATCCTATTGGTAGCCTAAAACACATCCCTCGCTACACATCTTCAGTGGAAACGCAGCCTTAGGGAGGCCAAACGGGGCAACTGCCCGGGGCCTCCACAAGAGAGGGGCCCCCACATAAATTATATATATATATATACTCATATTAAAGTTCTAGAAGTGTTCTTGGGATGGAACAATGGTTTCATTCCGCTATATAAGGTGAAACACTTGCAAGAAAAATATGTATTATTTATCCTATTCGCGAATAATTTGGGGCCTCCACTCTTTCAAAGTCAAAGTCAAAACCATTTATTCAGTTTAGGCCCTAGAAGGGCACTTATGAAGGTCGAATTACAGAAGTTACCACCGGTTCGGAAGTCAGCCTTCAACTGAGAAGAACCGGCAAGAAACTCAGTAAGGTTACATTTTTTAAATATTTTTGGACCATCTGACTATGAGTATATTGGCTTTTTTTTTCAAATGTTTAACAATTTTATTCTTAAAGTAATACAAAATTACATAAAAATTATATTACCTACATAGTAGGTAACTAACTTTTGTTGCCCCAGGGCCCCCACACCTCTAAATCCGGCCCTGCGTCGAGCTATGAAGGTAAGTTACTTACGTTATGCTTGGTAAGTTCTCCGACCATGTATGTAGACAGCCAGCCTCCGATGGAAGATAGAGTGTTTGCCATACCGAAGATTGTGCCTGGAATTATCGTAAACTTATAAAAAGTGTACATTTATATTTTTTTTTGGCAGGCAGATGCTCCGTCTGATGGTAAGTGACTACTGCCGCTTATGGTTATTAGCAATACCAGGGGGATAATAATGTGTTTCCTTACTTTAAGAACTCTTAAATTGTACCTACATAATAGTGTTAAAAATGATGTTAAAACTTCGTATGCCGAGATGTTTGTAGTGTAACAAAATTGTCATATTGGATTTTAACAATGTTGCTAGATTAGGAATGTATTTTTTTTAATTTTGTCATATAAAAACATGAAGTTCTAGAATAAATCACCGAATAAAACCCTCGGACAATCATCACACAATACCTGATCCCAAAATAAGCAGATCTTGTGCAATGGAAACCAGATAACAAACCTTCGATCAACAATAGCTATAGATATCGGGTCACATACAAAATCCAAGCTAAATGCTATCCGCATGAATATATACTTTTACAGCTATATTTGTTTACTAAAAAACGGGTAGAAATGTTTTAAAACAGTTTTAAGTTCAACCTAATTACAACCATAGCACCCTGTAATAAAGTCACAAATCTTCAAAATATTCTCTAATACTTACGATCATTAGTCACATAAAACGAGCAAAGCAATAAACTACTCCTGTCACTTAAAAGAAAAAGACATAAGTTAAAGAACATTTAGTGTGAAATCAACCTTAAAGAGCAACAAATAAAGTATGTTTTCCCGTTATTGCCTTGAGAGCTAGATCGTTTTGTTTCGTTTATTTTTTCTTCTTCGAAGTTTGTGCGTGTGTTGGCGAGTTTGGCCAAACATTTGTAGCGTTGGTAGCGTGGTTTAAAATATGTAATTTTGTTCAAAATTGTATATTATTTGTTAGTTTAAAGCTTAAAATATCTCTTATTCTTTATGTTCTTACTGAAAGTAAGATACTCCGGCCGTTAATTGCATTATTTTTGCAACTTTTGAATACACACTGCGGCATTGTGAGACGTGTTTATATTGGCTTTGTTCAAGCGAACTAAACAAAATAAGAGCTCACTTTTCAAGTGCGCTCTTATTTACAGAGACGTATTTTTTGTGCCGACCCGATATCTATAGCAATTGTTGATCGAAGTAACAAAGGCGATGATAGCTCAGTGGTAAGTGACGTCGAATACCGCGGCGAAGGTCGTGGGTTCGAATCCTACAATGAGCTTGAGCTTTCGGTGAAGGAAAACATCGTGAGGAAACCATAGCACGGTGGTAGGGTACTTTGTAGTACCCGACTGGCTGGCTACCACCCTCAAGTTGAAAATCTGTCGCCAAACACCTATCGGTGTGTTCCGACAGCTGCACTTGAGAGCCAGTTCCTATCTAGGCTTTGTGTGCTTACCATCTTCGGCCACATCATCACTTACCATGGTGAGATTGTGGTCAAACACAAGCCTATCGAATATAAAAAAAAAAAAAAACAAACTGATATAATTACCCACAAAACAAACAGACATGTTCATGCAAAAAATGATTTTGATGGGATTCAAACCTACGTTAACGACGTAACAACCAACTACGAAAACCCAGGGTTACAAGAAGTGCCAGATGAAATACATACCACTGAAGTTAGGTGCGATATCGAGACCGTTGCCGAGGTACCCGGCGGTGACGGCGCCGTTGATGGTAAGCGCGATGGTGAAGATCGCGATCGACCAGACGCGGTCGCCGCCCAGGGACGCCTGCGCTATCATCAGTAGCCCTGGAAACCATTACACTCAACATCAACGATGATTATCCAACTGGCATTTAACTTCTACACCTAATTTGAAAGAAACAAATCTAAGCTCCAAAATAACACAGAAAGTTAGAGGTCTACAAAAAGCTTTAGACGTTTTTGAAGTGAAAACTTCTTTAGCGGCGTTGTGCACTTTTTTGGGATGGATAAAAAATGTTTAAAAAACTCGCGTCAGGACGCGTGATCTAAAATTCGAAAGACGGAGGGAGAGTAGACCGCCGGCGCGGCGTAGGAGAGGAAGTAATATCCCTCTCTGTTTCTACCGCACCGGCGCCGGCGGTCTAATGTAATATAAATTGTCATGTTTATGTACGATAGCGCAGTAAATGAATATTGTATTTTACCACATAAATGATAGTAGGTACTTTTATACTGATAAATAAAGCAATTCGTGCCAAATTATTCCCTCACCATTCCAAAATATTCAAAAATGCACAACGTTAATGTTCAAGTTTTCACTTCTGCCGGCACTCCCGGAGTGCAACCCGTTGTTTTTTTTTGTATATTCGATGTTAAGCTGAGTTGATTATTCAATATAAAGATATTGTACAATTAAAGATACATGAACCAAAACTAAAACAGTGTGTCATTTTGTACGTATTTCCCCTACCTGGTAATCCAACGGCGAATCCAGTGAACAGTTTCCTTGCAGCGGTGGTGGACAGTTTCCCACTCCGCCTGAGTGAGTCAGCCAGCACGGAGGATGCCAGAGCGCACAGGTATTTGCCCAAATACGGGAGAGAAGAAAGCAGGCCATTCTGTGAACAAGAACCGAGAATTACATTGTGTTTTGTTCTTCATCTAAGTACTCTACAGTAATAATTAAATTCTATAGATTACTATTTTTTCCGCTACAACACGCAAATATTGTCAGTGAGACTAGATAATTAATTATTGAATGTAATAAATAAATAAATATCCTGGGACATTTTTTACGCACGGCAATCTGATCCCAAACTAAGCAGAGCTTGTAATATGGAAACCAGATGACTGATACATATACTACTTTTTTTTTGTATATACATTACACCCAGACTCAGGACAAACAGACATGTTCATGCACACACATGTCTGTCCTGGATGGGAATCGAACCCACGACCTGCGGCGTGATGGGTAGTGTGTTAACCAAACACGCCAACTGGCCCTTGTTTTTGAAAAGAGTAATTGTTGAGTTTATTGCCGGCTCTTCTCAGCAAAAACAACCTTCCGAACCGAGCATTAGAGTCTGACTATTCATAAGTGCCTGTGAAGGCCTATTTGGATGAATAAACATTTCATTTCATTACTTGTGCCCCGCGGTTTCACCTGCGTTCCCATGAGATATTTTCTATTCTCGGGACAAAAAATATCCTATATCTTACACCAAGATATTTGAAATATTATTTTTACCGAGATACAATCACAAAAATAATATAGCAGTAGGTTACCTATCAGATAACATGGCGGTAATTAAATCAGGAGTTTCATCAAATATTTGTCACCAAGCTTCGCTATAAATAAATTGAAATTGATGAGCTTACCCGCTAATGAGTGGAATGGAACATCAACCTTTTGTGGAATCCAGTTAATGATCGAGTAAGGGTCAGGCTGGACAGGTTTTTACACCCACGGTTCAGTATAAATAAATATTTTTATGATGATTATTGTGATTATGGGAAATGCTTAGGAAAATGTAGGCAATAAATGATTTTTGACGATTTAACATACCTATTTTAATTACAATAAACGGCATATTTTAAAGAGGTATTATTAATTATAGTATCCTAGGTTTTTATAATGTACTAGCTGTTCCGCGCGGTTTCACCCGCGTTCCCGAGGGATCTTATCTTTTCTCAGACTATAATCTATCTCCATGCCAAATTTCATCCAGATCCATTCAGCCGTTCTGGCGTAAATGAGTAACAAACATAATTCCATCCATCCATCCATCCAAACTTTCACATTTATAATATTAGTAAGATAAAGTAGGTAAATCAAGAGGCGATTTTTTAAAGAAAAAATATTTTAACTTCATTAATTCTGGCTACTGCCATGACATGACGCCATAATCTCTATTTTAATATTAACTTTTGTAACACACCCAAATAAAAATACAACATTGTACCCACGGATCCCTGAAATTATGCAAGCGTGTGGCGCCACCGTACTACTAAAAAGGTGTTCGAACGCAACGTATATCTTTATTTACATCTCGACGCAGGCTGTTACCTGATTTTACTCTTTTTGCCCTGCATTGAGTTTTAATTTAGAAATCGTTTTAAAATGCCTTTAGGGTGTACGATATTTTACACTTTCGCCTTTCGTTTACTCGAAGATCATGGCTTTTATATCATTGTGGTAGTATTATTTTTAAATTTTATATCATTTATGGCTTCGATCAACTATACCTATATCTATGATTTATGGTTATGAAGCTGTATGTTATACCTTCGTGTCCTCTTTGAGTGTTAAATCTCTTAGATAGTTCTAACTCCTCATTTAATTTTATTCAGTTAAGTTCTAAGGCACTTATGAACGTAATGACTATACGATCCCGGCTAGAAACTTGCAATAATTTTAGCATAAAGCTCAGGATTATAGACAAAGATGATGCCTACATGATACAGGAAAGATCGCGTACTCAACATAAAAATTGATAAGTCACGTCAAGTTTGTAATGCGCACGCGCAAGCCCTAAGTAAAGTTAGCGAGTTGATTAGCGGTTTTAGCGCAG
Source organism: Ochropacha duplaris (assembly GCA_951361185.1). Classification (NCBI taxonomy): domain Eukaryota; kingdom Metazoa; phylum Arthropoda; class Insecta; order Lepidoptera; family Drepanidae; genus Ochropacha; species Ochropacha duplaris. Next base: position 1,847,725 of record OX592704.1, on the reverse strand, counting down.
CGGCGCGGCGGCGGTAGGATTAAATAAGTTGCAGGGTACCCTGCGCGCCGCCCGGGCGCCCTGCCGCATGCCGCCGCGGCCGACAGCAAATTACTCACGCTATACTGTTGACTCGGTAATCGGATGCTGAGTTATGTACAGGTGAGCACAGAATCTTATAAATAAAAGTGATTTCGTGAAAAGAACGGAAGTGACAGGTAGAGTTGGCTGTCAGATAGGGACTTCTCTATTGTAGTGCAGGCAAAGGGTTTAAGCCCATACAGCCTCAAAGAGGTTGGCACATGTATTATGGTAAATAAATGCCAAGGTGAGATGTAATTTATTTTTATTTTTAGGGCGATGATAGCTCAGTGGTAGTGACGTCGGATACCGCGGCGAAGGTCGTGGGTTCGAATACTACAATGAGCTTGAGCTTTCGGTGAAGGAAAACATCGTGAGGAAACCATAGCACGGTGGTAGAGTACTTTGTAGTACCCAACTGGCTGGCTACCACCCTCAAGTTGAAAATCTGTCGCCAATCACCTATGGGTGTGTTCCTACAACTGCACTAGAGCTAGTTTCCATCTAGGCTTTGTGTGCTTACCACCTTCGGCCACATCATCACTTGATTGTGATCAAACATAAGCTTATCTAGAATAAAAAACTACAATCAAGCATAATTAAGGCCAGTATTGGTAAGCGGTTATCGTAGCCTATATATAGCTCCTACAATATCTTCTAGGGAAAACCACGCCTTTTTATGGCAACTAGGTATTTGTGGAATTTATCACAAATCCAACCCATTTGGAATAAAACCTAAAACATATTAAATCCCATTATAAATTCTATGTTGTGCTTGGTTGCCTAACGTCATAATTTCAATAAATTTTCCAAGGCTTGTTTTTTTAATAGGGCAAGTTCCCATCGGATTACAATAAAAGTCGCGAAACACTTTCGTAATCACGTGTACCATATGGTGTAGGCGTTTGTCTGTCCGTTCACCTTGTGTGACTCAACTGTCTAGTCGTGAAGGATTCTGAATTATATTATCATTTTACGACCCTCCTAGGAGAATCATTAAGCTCCTGGAATTTTGTAAAAAGAACATTATATCTAACTGGTAGATAATTAATTGGATTTTATTATGTATAGCAGCTTTTCTCTCTCTTTCACTTTCACTTTCCTGCTCAGCTTTCCTGTAATTTTTGGGAGTGATTTCGTGAAAAGGGGCGGTTTATTTTCTCTAATTGTAGTGGAGGCAGAGTTAGATTTGAAAATTACACCGGAATTAAATTATAATTTCACAGGTTTCACAGATTATGCGTAAGATATGTAAATGGAATTCCTTATTTATTATTATCAATATTGGATGACATTTAAAATTTTTGCAAAGATCAATGCTGTGGAGCCATAATTCTTGGCTGAATACCGTCTGTTACCGAACTACTTACATAAGACATACGTCATCATAGGTTAGTTCTGTAGTACATAACCTGTCCCACTATGCACTGTGTTGAATAAGATTTACTTTACATATCAGTTTTGTGAAAACCGGTAAATGAAAACGAGATTTTCTGGTTTATTGAACGGAACGGTGAACGTATTAATTTAATAACAGGAAATACTTTTGAGTATTTTAATGGGATATGGTAGCTTTACATAGAGTAATATAGTCTTTTTACATCGCTAAGGTCTTGGCACCCTCGAAACAACTCGTTATTTTAAAAAAAGTATTTTATTCGACTCGTATTTACTTACCTGATTTATAAGATAAGAATTATATTAAGAGTCATGAAACACGCACAAAATAAAATAACGTTTATGTTAATATTTGGAGATGGAACACGCTTGTACTGAATTTAAATGACGTTCTAAAGATATTCAAATCTTTTAATTCATTCGTCAGGTAGGTGAAATCAACGAAACTACACTAAGCTTACGGTGCAATTTGGGCAAATAGGAAAGCTCCGTGTATGTACTTACTAGAAAAAAAAGGTCATCCTCTTAATCGTCATAAAATGAATAACCTTCGGAGGTTTTGCAAGATCGATAATGTCATGTGAACTGAACTTGTATGACGGCGCCATTGCTCGAGGGTGAGTCGAGGTCGGCGTCCTACAATAACGTTAATTGAAATAAATATTCTACGAAAATTACACATTGACGGGCAATGAAAATTGTAAAAATTATATTCTTTTTTTTACTTTCTTGTTTTTCTTTGATGGCAGTCGTCCTTTAGGAAATTCCGGCCAATTTCGTTATTATTTTTATTTTATGTTATGTTATATATATCACATTGACAGTAAAGTTAAGTCATTGTCCGTACAATTTAGGTAAGGTTTTAGTGAAGTTGGCTCCCGTTCCACTAAAACTGTTCAGACTTTTTAGGAACCTGAAAAATCCCATCTAGGCTTTGTGTGCTTACCACCTTCGGCCCCATCATCACTTACCATGGTGAGATTGTGGTCAAACACAAGCTTATCCAGTATAAAAAAACACGATAAACGCAAAAAAAATTGTCAACGTTGCCCGGAAAAATGGAAAATTTGTGAAAAAAATTATAGCGCGTTTTCTGTTGGATTTTTTTGAACAAGACAACGAATGATTTTGGGTCATCAGCTAGTTATTTTATTATATGTATGTAGGTATTGTGTAAAGCCAACATCGGTATTTTAACATTTTTTACCAGTTTTTTTCAGCTTTTTTTACCGGTGTCTTTTATTAGCATTAGACCTTTAAGTCCCAGACAAACCAGCACTGGTTTAAGGGAGTGAACAAACATTTTTTTTGTATATTTTCTTTAATTGTCAATAAATAAAAAAAGGCTATTTCTTAAATTTTAATATTCTTCTTGTATAAGTAGTCACGTTATACATATTCCATTCCCAGTAGGTAAAGTCAGTCTTGATCCATACAAGGCAGGTCAGGTTTTAGTTTTTATCAGCATCACGTGTCTAAGACACAGATATGCTTTAAATTCCAGATTCCAGGTAATTAAAAAAAAATGAACTTATTCTTGCGGATAGTTGTCACACAACCGGACGGGACACTTAATAAGAAACTCGTATTTTCCAGCACTTTACTAAGACGGCGTCTTTCAATTATTTATAATTTTTCTAAGCTGTTTACATTCTAGACTTTTTATAGATTATTTTCTTTGCTTGTTTGTTTCTTAATTCTTTGTTGATTAAAGCTTAGTGTATAAATAAATATCCTCGGACATTTGTTCACACACGGCAATCTGATCCCAAACTAAGCAGAGCTTGTAATATGGAAACCAGATGACTGATATACTACATATACTACTTTTTTTTGTAAATACACACTTAAATAAATAACCCAGACTCAGTATTATAAAAATTCAAATAAGACCCATAAATTAAAACATATACCTACTTACTTATTTTTGATAAAAAAAATAGCAACATTTTTAAATAATTATGTAAACATTTAAGGTGGCAACTCTAAACAACTAATACAGGAAGCGTTTAGTAGAACCCACAATGCAATAAGTTCCGCAAATATAATTAAAATTACTACATAATCTCAGTGTTGTATACCTACCTACATATATTAGGTATTTACTCCTTTTCGCCTTTCCTTGTATTAAAATTCTTTTTGCCAGATAACTTTACACCACTACACGTTTGAAACTAAACATTTTTACACCAGTGTCCATACGGGGAAAATTAACATCACGATCGCTAAAAATAATTACCAAATACTTATATGCATACAATGATTACACTCTGTATTTCGTATGCCAAATAAGATTTGCAGAACCAAGGTTGTCATCGTAAAACTTAGGCAACCTCATGAATAAGTTATATGTGACATAAAAATATATATAAAATCAAGTTTATATAGATTCTTTTTGAGATGGTAATGAATGATTTGAAAAATGTCATCAAAAAATTCAAAATGTGTCCTGTGTCCAAAGAAGATAACCTCCAAAATGTATGTATAAATAGGTTCTAAAAAAAAGGTTTATGTTGAATATTTATTAGTCAAGCCTTGTTATTTTATAACAAATACTTCGATTTATTATAAATAACGACACATTGTAACAAACTGAATAGTACAATGACACAATTTCCACAATAAACTTCTATTATACAGCCAACAACAAAAGTGGTTATGCTAAAGACCTTATTGATCTATTGTGAAGTTGCAATAGGGCACTTTCGCTAGCGACTGTACTGTTAAGTAAAATTGGTAACAATTGCACGTAACATGTTGCATCCTGCGAGAAGGTGGCCTGCATGTGATAGGCCGTTTCCTTTAGTTTAGATCATCTAGACTGGTCAAAACTGGAGTAAACCGGTTTAAGGGCGAAAGATAATTCGTTTTGCCATAGTTTTATTCATATACGTTATGAAAAAAATCATCGTATAAATTCTTACTAATAATTATAAAGAGGAAAAATTTGATTGTTTGTTTGCATTGAATAGGCTCGAAACTACCATCAGGTAAATATTTTCTTTCGCCATTAGAAAGCTACATTATCCCTGATGAACATAGACTATATTTTGTCCCGGAAATGATAAGATCCCACGTAAGCTGAAGAAGTAGATCACACAAAGATAATAAAATACATTATAAGCAATAGGCAGATTTATCGCAGAACACAGAATTGAAGATTAAATATATAGTATAAGTAACTAGTGGCTCGTAGACCTCGCGAAAGTGGCGCCGCCATTTCCAAAATCAGAATCATTAAAAAAACCATATTATTATCGAACCTCTTCACAAAACTTCACGAGAATCGGTTGATAAATGCAACCCGTAGAGGAGAACAGCCGGACAGACATTCGCAAGCATTTTTGCCCAAGCTAAGACGGAAACGCTTCGCTAGCTCGGACAATTTAGACTTGGTCTCATTATCTTCAGCTACCCCTAACAGCTGGCGAGGAATTGTTGCCTTATAGACAAGTGACGTCATCAATCTGATAAAAAGTGTTGATAACAAAACAATAACGTCACAAACTAAAGTAATTGTGTGATTCTGACAGATGTGCCGTCAAATTCCTGTTATTTCTGTGAAAATGTGATAACAATCTGTCGGTGCGTCATTGTGTATGATATAGGTATGTAGTAGGTATTGGAAGCATAATCCAAATCAATATTCTAAATGGGAAAGTATCTCTGTCTGCCTATCTGACATTCACAGCTGAAAAATTAAAACGAAAACGACGTTATTGGATTTAGATTTGATATCTAAAATATACCTTTGTAAATCATAAATATAATTTCAAAAAATTAATCGAGGCCTCGGCTGACCGGCGAGCCGGGAGCTTTTTCCGCCAACGCATCAGCTTAGCCATCCAAAGATTAAACGCTGCCAGCCTTCTGGGAACCTTGCCGATCGGCAGCAGCGGCAGCCTCGAAGAAGTTTTCTATATATATTATAGTTGTACATTTGTTTGTATATTTTGTACATTTGTTGTAAATAAATACTTATTAAAAATTATATTAATTTCTGTCTAGTTGGTCCTAGAAGTTTGAAGATTGATAAATAGGAGTCAGGATGAACGGTCCAATTAATTTCTTAGGCATTCTATTGTTTTTTTTATCTTTAGGTCCTAGATTTATTATTAAGCCATCCTTATTTATTTAACAATTAAGGAGACGCGAAGCTAGATTTAATATTTTATTATTGGTCTAGACTAGATCATAAAAGATAAAGGCCCATTAAGAGGACGTTCTCGCCTGGCCGCTATCTCTCTCGCGGGCACTACGAGCAATAGTTTAGCGCGTTATTTTCATGTTTACTTCAATTAATATGACAAATAACTTAGATAAAACTTATTAACATATAATATTCATTATATTTATACATTATAGACCCGTGGAAAATTCAAATTCAAAGAATAGTCATATTTGTATTTAAAAAAATCATCATCAATAGGCTACTTTTTGATCGAAAAATGCGAGTACTTAAGCCCTTGTAATTTTGAAACTATGTAGTAAAATATAATTAAGCGGAAATCTATTCGATATTAGATTGTGTTTCTAAAATTTCATGGAATAAATAAGGGATGAATATTGGAAAATCTTTTCTTAGCGGATAGCTGCGTCATAATAACTATCTGCGTGCGAATTTCAGCGGTCAGTGGTTTGGGCTGTGTGTTGATAGATCAGTCAGTCAGTAACGATTGCCTTTTACAGATGTCTAAATTAGAAGCAATTATATACTTCACTTTGTCTGGAAATGGCTAGCTAATGTCCTCTTAAGTTATGGCGAAATTACGACTCGACCTCTACTCGACCCGAATAAAAAATAACTTCTATGCATGACGTTTATCTATTGTTCTAATGGGAAATGCCACGATATGGATAACTAATAAAAGAATTATTTATGTCTGTTTGTTAGTCTGAACACGTAGACGAATACAATTAAGATCCCTAGAATGTCTCAATAGATATTAGCTGTGGTACTGTAATAAAAAAAGTACCTAATACCTCCATAATTTTATATGAAATGATTTTGGTACATGGATTAATGATTTTAGGTTTATTGTCAATTAACATAGTACATAATGTTCTACACGTCTAATAGACGTCGTCTAATCTCAATACTTGACTTGTTTGCAATAGTATTCCAAAACTGGCCTAATCATACTCTTGGGCTTTTCCATTTTCTCCATCGATGGCTTCTAAGTCTAAGCACAGAATAAATAATAGCTAAAGTTCAAAAATCAAAACATAAAAATCTGAAATATCTCGAAAATGGTGATCTTTTTATTAAACTTATATTTTTGTATTTGGTAGATGACCCGCCCACCTAGCTCCTCCTTAAGTTTGTCGTTCTACTTACGGGACACCCTGTATAATAATTTGCACGTCTTGTAACTTGTAATATGGTGTATATTCAAGCAAATAAATGTCTTGTATTAAAAATATTTATGTTAACTAATCTACGGAAGTTTAAATGAAAAAAAAAAAACAAATAAAGCAACCATCAATTATATTAGGCGTGTAAACAACATTTTTTTAATAATAGATTTTAACAAAGAACACGTAACGGCATCGTGATCGCCTAATGATAAATTAATTAAGTAATAAATTACATATGTAAAAACAACCAATTACTTATACCAAGATTGCAAAAAAAATATGGTTTTTGTTGGCGCTAGAGTGACTATGATTTTTTTAGATACTGAGACTGTCCCAGATACGTCAAAGTCAGTGTATAATGTGATGATACATTTATGTACGTGTTGCAAATATCGTAAACTTATATTAAATCATATCTAATAATAAATTATTTATTTTCAATAAAAAAATATCAAGCATAAAACTACTAAGCAAAGCTTGTATCGCAGCAGATCAACAAATGGCTACAAAGCTTAATTATCCATCATATAGATCGATAAACAATAAATGATATCGAGAAATAAAAAGTTACGTACTTAATATACAAACTAATTTTTAAATTTGGGTCCAAAGTCAAAGTCAAAACCATTTATTCAGTTTAGGCACTAGAAGGGCACTTATGAAGGTCGAATTACAGAAGTTACCACCGGTTCGGAAGTCAGCCATCAACTGAGAAGAACCGGCAAGAAACTCAGCAAGGTTACATTTTTTAAATATTTTTGGACCATCTGACTATATTGGCTTTTTATTTCAAATGTTTTACAATTTTATTCTTAAAGTAATACAAAAATACATAAAAAAATGATTACCCGCATTAGTTACCTAGGTTCGGGTGGATGTGTGAGTGTGTAAGTGTTGATATGTGTTATAGGGGTCTATATTTATGTAATTTATTAGAAAAACTATGTCATTTTTGTTTCTGTAAGTATGTTTTAATGTATTAGTTTAATTGTTTTAACATTTTACTATTGAGCAGGTACGGAAAATTTACCTTTGTTTAAATTACATATTGACAGTGCTTTAATTTGTTATTTTTGAATATTTCTAAACAAAATTTTAGGCACTTTTGAATAAATTGCACATACTGGTAGCTTTCTGTGATTTGATAACCATATGCATAAAAGTTGGAAATATTCCGATTTCTACATCAAACCCATAATAAGAATATTAATGTATACCGAGAGGAAACAAGTTCTAAATTTGAAAATTCATGTCTCATGGAAGGCACTGTGCATTGATTGAGAGTGTTGTTATTAACATAATTGCACGAGACTTACCTATTCATATTAGTTTTAGAGCACTAACATAAATACCAAAATTTTGAAGCTCATAAAATTAACCACTGTATTTTTTAGTTAATATGAAATTTATTTTACCAATGATAGTCTTTTTGATAGATAATTGAAGCCTTCAGGCTGTGAGTACCAACTTGAACCTTAATCGGTATTGTTTTAGGCACAAAATGTAAATACCTGGTTCCAACTTCTCAAGGCATTTTAAATCACATTAAAAAACTTGATCAGCTTAAGTTACCAATACAGTAGATCAATTGTAAACGTTTATAAGTGCCTTTCCAGGGACTAAACGGAGTAAATGAGTTTTGATTTTAATGTTAAATACAATTTTTGCTTCATATTTTTAGAGTTTCTACGTCACATTTCGATAATAAAAAGGTCGTAAATACACAAAATCACTTTCACAAAAATCTTGCAGAACATACAGGTACTTAAGACTCCAGATAGATCGCCCGAATAAGATTCTTTTAACATCATTTTTGCAGCCGTGATGACATTTAAGAAAATGTATAAATCTAATTTCAGCCTTTATTAATTAAGTTATTCTCGAGGACTTAGTGGCAATGATTTCCACTAGTTTGTCAGCTTGTTTTGAGGTGTGGCAATTTACCTTCTACGAATTTAAAATCAAACAGAGGTTGTCCACTTGTTGGCTGATGCAATAGGGTGAGTGGCTTGCATGATGGTTGTTGTTCCATTGCTGATGTAGATAGTGGTCAAACGAGAAGATATCCAATTTGCTTTGGCAAAAAGGTGTAAATAGCATAATAAAAATTCTCGTTAGGTAACATAGTATTTTTACTGTTACATTGATTGAATCAGGTTAAATTGAGAAAGAGTAACATGTTTCGAAACAAAAACCGAATTTTCTGACATATTTAAGGCAAGAGTGAATGGGCATTTAGGGTAGCTCCACAAATCTATACCTTGCCATAATTATTTTTAGAAAGAATAGAAGGCCAAGCGTAATCCCATTTTACAATTTAGTGATACCTAAATTGTAAAAAAACAAATTTAAGCCAAGTGCAACTAACGACACTTACATACAATCAAAATATAAGTTACTTTTTAACCGACTTCAAAAAAGGAGGAGGTTCTCAATTCGACTGTATGTTTTTTTTTTAACACTTGATGTTTAATTATTCCCGACTAGCTAAAATAGTTGTAATTTAGACATTTTATTATTACTGTATTAAATATGAGATATTTATTACCTTAGTTACAAATACTGTCATAAAAAAATTCTAAATAAAACTATAGCATAATAAAAAAAAGCAACAATTATATTTGAATATCCAATCGAATTGGTCACTGTATTATTACCTACACAAAATCTTAAAATTTATTCACAAGGATGGATATAACCAGATTTTACCAGCTCGGATTTTCTAACATCGTAGTTTAAATTGCTTCCATATACCTGTTATATTTTTAAATAAATTCTCACGCAAGCGCGACCTGTTTGTCGATATTTTTTTTTAAATTTGGATGGAAAGTTTTAACAAGTATAATATTTTTTAATAAATCATATTCGTCGGCGATTTAACGTTGTTAGATATTTAAATGTAAACATTACCACTTGCTTTGTGTAGATAGATAAACTTAAGTACACGTGTTGAAAATATAAACATAAAGTAGATTCTGATCGCTTTAATGACAGGATATGCATGCGTAGTCACACGTGGACACATAAAGATCAGTGTCCATAATATTATGTAATTTAAGAATAATTTACTTCATTTATAAAGTTTATTGAGCGTCACCATAAGTAATTTTTTTATTAATCATAAAATATTTTTTTATATAAAATGATTTAAACAAAAGGTTTCCCATCTAGGCTTTGTGTGCTTACCACCTTCGGCTACATCATCACTTACCATGGTGAGATTGTGGTCAAACACAAGCTTATCCAGAATAAAAAAAAAACAATTGATTAATCCTATCGGGCAGTATTTATATAAAAAAAAACAGATATCCGTTAAAATTATATTTGAAGAATGTTTAAAATTTGAATTAAGTTTAGTGATCTTGCAAATAAATGCAAAAAAAACTTCTTTTGGCCAAAACCCATTTAAAGATCATTATACCTACCAAATTTCTTAGTCGTTGAATTTTACGAAATGTTACGTAATCGTAAGCGAAACAAATAAATAAAATTAACATGTTTTAACATTTGTCCTTTCTCTCGGCTGCTTATGGTCACCGCAATGCGCGAAAAACTTGCGAAGTACAAACCACTTTTATTAAATGCCCTTGCTTCAACGCAATAGAGTTGCAATTTGATTGTAATAAAGTTGCTAAAGCTATGATGTAAGAATGTAGGTAATAATTTTTCTAAACGCCTCGTAAAAAAATGTAAAAATACTTACATGTTTAATATCAAAATGCAGGATGCTTTCGATGTAGCTGGGAAGTTGGTTGACGACAGTGAAATACCCGAAGACTGAAGCTCCGTGTGTGATGATGATTGCCCACACTGGTGCGGAGAGTAGCATTTTGCACCAGGGAACTGGCATTTGCTGGGGAAAGATATGACGTTCAGTACTGAATGGAAACAAAGCCTATTTTGTTGGGGTTAGAAAATACCTTCTGAAATGACTATTGACTTCATAAATTTTACATTTTTTATTACTTCTGTTAGAGTAATTATTATTTTAGTAACATTTTATAGTCTGTGAATGTATTAATTACGGCAACCCTATGAACAGACATACAGTGTCCGTTCATAGAGTTGCGAGTATGCATTATCTGTGGGATCATCATTGTAGATCGACACTTGGCTATCATCCGTTGAGATTGTAATTACTACTAAGTCATATTAATAAATCTATTTATTTCTTTGTAATCTGATTATTATTTGCTAAATACGAAGTGGATCCAACATCTCAGAAGCGGGATAAAGAAAGCCCACATTAGATTTTTATAATAAATTGAGATTTTATTGCATACGTCGTTTACCTAAAGTATGGATAGCAACGCAAAAGAAATACCAAATAAATTACCGTCTAAACAACGAGAGTCACGATCACGTAAGAAAACACACCATAATCATCGAGATGGGCGTAGAAGTCAATCCCGTGAGCAGCGGGGTTCGCATCGCCGACTTGGACGTAGCAGGAGTACGCGAGGCCGCAACAGGAGTCCGCGTAGCCGTACTAGGAGTCCGCGTGGCCGTACCAGGAGTCGACGCACTCGTAGCAGAAGTCAGCGTGGCCAGAACAAGAGACCACGCCGCCAGAGTAAGACACCACGAGCTCCTAGCAAGAGACCGCGTGTCCCCAGTAGAGGTTCACGCACCCAGAGCAAGAGTCTACGCAGTTGCAGTGGCAGTCCGCGCAGTCGTAGTCGCAGCCGTAGCCGAGATCCGTGCACCCGTGGTTCGCACAGTCAGCAGCCAAAGTGTTACAGGTTTGGTGAGACTAGTAACATTACTTCACCTCAAAGGAATCATGTGAGTAGTTTTGATTTTACTAAGGAAAACTTAACAAATTCACTTTTGTCTCAGTTAATTAAAACGTTAGCAAACAATCGTTCAGAAGGCAATAAATTTCCCATGTTGGGTAACGTTATTCCGGAATTTGATCCAATGATAAAGGGGCAAACTATACATATCTGGCTGAACAAAGTTGATGAATGTGGGAGATTATATAAATGGGGTGATGATCAGATCATTCATTATGCGTTACCCAAATTAGCTGGTGTTGCCAAAACATGGTACCAAGCTTTGCCTACTATGTCATTTTCATGGTCTGAATGGAAAGTCAAATTAATGGAATCCTTTCCCAGTAGTGATGACTATGCCGAACTTTTGATGGAGATGATGTCAAAACGTGTGAAATATAATGATTCATTAGAACTTTATTATTATGAAAAAATTAATCTATTAAATCGTTGTGAGATAATCGGTAAACGGGCAGTCGATTGTTTACTTTACGGAATCGACGACCGTTCTATCAGGTTGGGTGCAAAAGCGTCGAAGTGTCAGGAACCTGAACAGGTTTTAGAATATTTTCAATCAATAAAACAGCAAAGTCGCGAACCTGACAAAATCAAATCCGGTCAGGATAAACGACCTGCCACCAATTTAATTAGTAGCAATTTTATGAGAAATTCAGCAGGGAGAGACTTAAAAGCAAAACCAAATAACAACACAATCGTGTGCTATAATTGTAATGAACCGGGACATTTTAGTTTTAAATGTACCAAGAAAATATTAAAGTGTACTATTTGTAATATGCTAGGACATTTGTCCGTCAATTGTCCAAAACTACCCTCTAATAATACAGATGATAAAATTAATAGTCATAATCAGAAAAGCGTATTACAAATTGATTCTGGAAAAAATACAGATAGTAAATATTTTATATCTTTGAAAATTAATGGGATTCCGATTAGTGGTTTTGTAGATTTAGGTAGCCAATGCACGATAATACGGCATTCTGAAGCTATCAGGTTAGGTATTACATGGTTAAACGATAATGACTTGCCAATTATGAGAGGCATAGGTAATAATATCGTATTACCTTTAGGAAAATCAAGTGTATTAATAGATATACAGGATATTATTGAAAAAGTTGATATTCTGGTCGTAGAGGATAGTGTTATTAAGTATCCGGTGTTGATTGGACATAGTTTTACTGAAAAACCAGGTATCATCATAACTAAAACTTCTGAATCATTGATTTTTAAACGAAACACAGATAATAAACTGCTTTTAATAGCTTCAAAAGACGTTACATTACCTTCAAAAGAAATGTGTATGATAACAGTTACGTGCAATTCTACATTTACGGGTTCGGTTTATATTAATGGTACGGTACGTGGAAAGGCAAATGAACAGTTTTATTTATTACCTGGTGAGTATACTATAGATAATGGTTTGGGTGGTCTATTGGTACAAAATTTTTCAGATACTGCAATTAAAATAGGAAGAGGCTCTTTGATAACCCGTGGTTTATGTATGAACAATTGCATTGATATTCGTTTACTTAGTTTTGATGACGATGATGCTAATTTAGATTTAAATCACGATATTCTTTTAACTGATATTGAAGTAAATGAGTTAAAATCAGTTTTAACGAAATATAGTGTGTGTTTCTCGAATAATTTTAAAGATTTAGGACTTACTAACGTAACTCAAATGGAAATTGAACTAGATGATAATAAACCGGTAGTGTACCGCCCTTATAGACTTTCGCATCCAGAGAGAGAATTAGTGCAAACAATGGTACAAGAAATGTTAGAAGCGGATATTGTTTGCGAATCGAATTCACAATATGCAAGCCCTATTCTACTAGTAAAAAAAAAGACAGGTGAAAGAAGGCTTTGCGTTGATTTTCGATCACTAAACAATAAAACTAGGAAGGAACATTATCCGTTACCATTGATTGACGATCAATTGGACAGATTGGCTGGAAATTCATTATTCATTACTCTTGACCTAGCATCTGGGTATTACCAAATACCAATAGCAGAAGATTCCCAACACAAAACTGCTTTCGTTACTCCAGATGGGCAGTATCAATTCAAACGCATGCCGTTCGGATTGGCAAATGCCCCATCTGTATTTCAGAGGACAATCAATAAAATTCTTACTAAATCTAAGGTTAATTTTGCTCTAGTATACATGGATGATATATTGATTCCAGCCAATTCTTTCAAGGAAGGTATTTGGAGGTTAGAGGAGGTTTTGAAGCTTCTTAAAGAAGCAGGGCTTACTCTTAGGCTTAAGAAATGCTATTTTTTCTATAGAGAGATAGATTTTTTGGGTTTTCAAGTGAGTGGGGAAGGTATTAGACCAGGCTCACGTAAAACGCTTGCTATTTCTAACTTTCCTCCACCCCAGAATCCACACGATGTGAGACGTTTTATTGGCCTTGCAAGTTTTTTTAGAAGGTTTGTGAAACAGTTTGCTCTAATTGCACGGCCCCTTACTGATCTATTAAAAATTAACTTCAGTTGGAGGTGGACTGATGAGCATACCCAAGCTTTCGAGTCATTGAAGCAAAAATTAATTGAACGTCCAGTATTAGCTTTATATGATCCTAATCTAGAAACCGAGTTACATACTGACGCTTCTAAACTGGGCGTTGCGGGTATCTTAATGCAAAGACATTCCGATAAATTGCTAAGACCAGTGGCGTATTACAGTCGTAAAACTACAGCAGATGAACAAAAATTGCACTCTTTTGAATTGGAAACGCTTGCGGTTATTGCTTCACTGAAAAGATTTCGCGTTTATTTATTAGGACTAAAATTTAAAATAATCACAGACTGTAATGCGCTGCGTACTACACTTACTAAGCGGGATCTTATCCCTAGGATTTCTCGATGGTGGGTGCAGTTTCAGGAGTACGACTGCATCATAGAATACAGGGCCGGTTCACGCATGGCACATGTGGATGCACTTAGTCGGGCTCCTGTTACTGAGCCTATCATTGATGACGATGAGAGTAATGTACTTGACGTTCTTAAACTCAATGTAGAAAGTTGGATCTCCACTGTCCAAAGTAATGATGATGAAGTTAAAAGAATTAAAGACATATTACAAGATGAACGTTCTAAGTTTGTAGTAGATGTTTATAAAAATTATCAATTAAAGGGAAATCATGTATATAGGATAGTTGATGAAGGAATAAGGTGGGTAGTTCCAAAAGCTGTCAGATGGCAGGTATTGAGAATGAACCACGATGAAGTAGGACATTTTAGTTTTGACAAAACTCTAAATCGAATACGAGGAACGTTTTGGTTTCCCAAAATGCGCAGGTTTACTAAAAAATACGTCTCTGCCTGCTTAGAGTGTGCACATCACAAGGCACCAGGGGGTCGTAAAGAAGGTATGCTCCATCCAATTCCTAAGGTAGAAATCCCCTTTCATACCTTACACGCCGATCATCTGGGTCCGTTTGTCCGCTCTAAGAAAGGCAACACTTATATTCTTGCGATTATTGATGGATTTACAAAATATATTAACATCATAGCAGTAAAAGATACAAAAAGTAGTACAGCTATGAAATGTTTCAAAGAACACTTTAGGTATTTTGGCGTGCCTTATCGTCTTATTACAGACCAAGGCTCTTGCTTCACAAGTTCTACATTTAAAAAAATTCACGGAAAGTTTAGGAATGAAACACGTTTTAAATGCTGTGGCCACTCCAAGAGCGAACGGACAGATAGAGAGGTTTAATAGGACTATTTTAGATTCTTTAAGTACTAAGTGTCATGATAAAAACGATAATACCTGGGATGAGTATGTGGCGGATATTCAACTGGGTATCAATACGACCATGAATAAAACAACCGGCAAAAGTCCATCTGAATTACTTTTTGGGTGTAAAATTATTAATGGCTCAGAAAATATCTTAAGTGAAGTAATAGTAGAAACCAATGAATATGCTAATGGTGATGACTTGATGAAACTTAGATCAGAAGCTAAAACTAGAATAGATAGACAACAGGCGATAACAAAAAGGGATTTTGATAAACGAAGGAAAGTTGCAACATCTTATAACGTGGGGGACTTAGTTAGAGTCGAACGAACAATAATAGACAAAGAACAAATAGGGAAGTCTAAGAAACTCTTACCCAAATTTCACGGTCCGTATCGAATCATAAAAATCTTGGACAATGACAGATTTTTGATCGAAGATACACCCCTAACACGAAAGGGAAACAAAAGATATGAAAACGTTATAGCAATAGATAAAATACATCCATGGCTTAACTTTAAGAATATTTGTAGCGATAGTAGCGAAAATGAAATGAGTGATTAATAATAATGAGATGCTCTTTTGATCCATGAATGGTGATTGATTTTATTCTTTCTCTTCTTGTAGGTATTATGAAATGTAGTATATGTGTTTATTAAATTGTTTTATAGAATTTCGATTAAGTATACTAATTATCAGACTAAGTAGATTGAATTTATGTATTATGATGAACTGTCTCAATACCGGATGATTAGTGCAGAAAGCATAAATGATACAAATTGTGACAGGCAGTACGTAATTTATGTATTGAAATTGTATATTGCATGGGTTATGAGCGATTAGTGCAGATAATGAACAATGTTGAGTAATCGATATTGCATAGATAATCGCAGATCATAACAGACTGTGCTTGTGAGGTTGATAATGTATTAATAGTATTAGGTATGGCATGGGCTATGAGCGGTCAGTGCAGATAGCGAATGGTGTCGAGCAATCGACATCGCACAGATGACCGTAGATCATAGCAGACTATGCAATAAATAATATAGAACTAGAGCGTAGGTTATGAGCGGTCAGTGCAATGAGCATAGATGGCCGTAGATCATAACAGACTACGCAAGATGATATTGTTGTTGCTAAAATTTAGTAATTTGTTAAAACTAAGATATATTTTACATTTAAGTATTAATTATAAATAATTATTAGAGGAGATATGCATTATGTTATGATATGATTGTGGTTTTTTTTTTTTAATGTATACCATCATATTTATTGTATGTAAGTGAGAGGACTCACTTTGGAAAAGGATGGCCGAGTTGTTAGAGTAATTATTATTTTAGTAACATTTTATAGTCTGTGAATGTATTAATTACGGCAACCCTATGAACAGACATACAGTGTCCGTTCATAGAGTTGCGAGTATGCATTATCTGTGGGATCATCATTGTAGATCGACACTTGGCTATCATCCGTTGAGATTGTAATTACTACTAAGTCATATTAATAAATCTATTTATTTCTTTGTAATCTGATTATTATTTGCTAAATACGAAGTGGATCCAACACTTCTGGATAAGCTTGTGTTTGACCGCAATCTCACCATGGTAAGTGATGATGTGGCCGAAGGAACTGGCTCTCAAGTACAGCTGTCGGAACACACCGATAGGTGCTTGGCGACAGATTTTCAACTTGAGGGTGGTAGCCAGCCTATCGGGTATTACAAAGTACCCTACCACCGCACTATGGTTTCCTTCACCGAAAGCTCTAGCTCACTGAAGGAACCCACGACCTTCGCTGCGGTATCCGACGTCACTACCACTGAGCTATCATCGCCTTAAAAACATCATATTCAATTCTCCGGAACATCCATACTATCCCTACTAATATTATTATGTAAATACGAAAGTAACTCTCTGTCTGGTACCGTTTCACGCCTAAACCGCTGATCCAGTATTCATGAATTTTGGTATAGAGATAGATGTGAACTTGGAGAAGGACATTGGATACGTTTTATCTCGAGAAAAGACAAGATCCCTCGGACAGCTATTTAAACATGAAATAAGAAGACAGTACAAACTACTGAACGAAAAGACTTTCACTTTACTTATTGTTATAAGATGTAGTAAAAATTAGGAGTCCTTTTGACACAATTCAAGGGAGCTCAAAGAAGGGCGCTTGCGCATTGAAATTCGTTAATGTGCATATAATCAGCTACTTTAATGGTAGGTACTTACTTTAATACCTACCAATCAATTTGCATGGCTCAAGGTTACATTGATTTGTATATTATTTTATCTAGTTTATGTATATGAATTATATACATTTACTAGTGGCCCGGGCAGACGTTGTCCTGCTCTGAAATTTAAACAAAACTTAGAACCCAATTCCAGCGCTACCTACCGGGTGCAATTGTGAATCTAAACCATCACGAAAATAATGACAGTCCGACGATTTCCGTAGAAAATTACCAATTTAGAATTGTTAAAAAAAACAACATTTTTTATGGGTTTTCCCTATTTTTTTTTTCATTTAAACTAACCTGAGCGACCAAAAAAATATGACACGTTCGTAGATTTACCATAGCAGCGCCATCTATTGATTACTTACTCAACCCAGTCGAAAGGTATCGACATCTGTTAGAATCATTTGGAGTTAACAGATAATTGCGACTGTCAAATAATAACAGACAAATAATTAGCAATAAATTAAAATTGCGACTATAATTTGAGATTTAAACTATCCTATCTCTCAAGTTGGATCGAACTGCACATGGTGTGCGAATTTTATTATAATCGGTTAAGTGGTTTAGGAGTCCATTGAGGACAAACATTGTGACACGAGATTTATATATATTAAGATTATATAGCAAACAGGTATACCTAAGGGATAATAATACTTTTGTGCGGTAGTTACTTTTTAATGTAGGTATGTGTGTAAAATCATTCACGTGGGGTATATTTAAAAATAAATGTTTTTTTATTTAGTTTTAGGTCAATGTTGTTAGATAATACTTTGTTTTGCAATATTCGTTTCGTCCAAAGATATCTATTTACCTATTTACATACCTACATTCTGAAAGAGATCGCTTAGCGATAAAGCCGCCTATCTGATAGTTTCATAGATCCAGCATTTAATTACTGAACAAATATTATAAATGTGAAAGTTTGTATGTTTGTTCCTTAATCACGCAAAAACAGCTAAGCGGACTTTGATGATTCTTGGCACACAGGTAGATCATATTCTGGAATAAATGATAGGATACATTTTATCCCGGGAAAAAATAATAGCAAATACGGTTTGTCTGATAATAGCAAATACCTTTACTTACAATATGCTCTGGTAATAAAATTAATCGATTCAGCAAACATTTTGAACATTTATAAAGTCGAAATACCATTTGTATAAACATACCAAGCCAAGTGAATACCCAAATCATTTGCAAAATACATCTTACGCTATAGATTATTACAATAGGGTTTAATTAAAGACAATGATGATAACCGTTATTTTACATAATCAAAAAGCATTATTTTTATTACTAGTTTTCCACCCCGCGGTTTCACCCGCGTGCTATCTTATCTTTTCCCGGGATAAAAATATAGCCTATGTTACTCAGGGATAATGTAGCTTTCAAATGGTAAAAGAATTTTTAAAATCGGTCCAGTAGTTTTTAAATTTATTCGTTACATGCAAGAAAACAAATCTTTCCTCTTTATATTAGGTATTATTAGTGTAGATATAGGCACGGAATATGCCTATAAGTGTTTATTACATAATTAACTTACTCCTTTGCTATTAGGGTCCTGAGGCAGCGACTTCATGAGGAAGTTCCTCTCTGTCTCCGAGATGCGCGGGTGCTGCGCAGGAGTGTCGTAGATTACCGCGAACCATGCCACTGACCACATCACGCCGATTATGCCTATATAAAAACATTTATTATAAAGGTTTTTTTTTACTTCTACAGATACACACAACAAACAAACTTAGGACACCCATCTTTTTCGTCGTTAATAAAAAGGTTACATTTTTAATTTTAATCACGTGCAGCATAAAGAAGACAAACTGTGTCTCGATTCCGATCCGTTCCACAATTGCACTTGAGTAAGATGCCTCATTGTATGAGTTGGCAATACATTGGCAATGCTCCTGCTAGTATTAAAGTCCATAGGCGACAGTGAGTAGTCACTTACCATCAGGTGACTTAATATTGAAAAAAAAAAGGAATAATAAAAAAAAATATTCACCAGTAAAGTAGAAAGCAGACTCCCATCCGAAATGTGCGATGAGGAAGCCACAAATAGGCATAGTCAAAGCGGCGCCGAGAGACGACGCTGAAACAATTAATAGATATATTACAATAATTATAATTAATAATTGTTATACAAAGTCCAACTCTTCCGTCATCTGTAAGTTTACAGCATGCGGAAATTTTAATACTGTGCGAAAAGATTGAATGTCGCTATTGTTAAGCTCACGAACAAACTAATAAAGGTCTATTCAGATAAGCAGATCCATCAGCTACGCAATAATCGGTAAATCCGAAAAATACTATTCCGCTTTAAATCTGTATTAATTTTAGTATCAATGGGTTCCTTTTAATCTACAACGGCATTAAATATTTTTTGTACGAAATTCATTCGATATTCATTATGATTTTTTATTACTGTATTTCGATTATCCAATAGGACTATCACCTAGTGCTTTGAATTTAAAGTCTTCCAACTCCATAATCGATTGGGAAAGTTAATAATCGATTAGAAAGTGTAATTTCAATTTTCTATCACATTATTTACTTTTACAACCTTGTTTACCTCGTAAATGTATAATCGATTTGAATATCGATAAAGTTCAAGGGGATTGTTGGTGCTAAATAACAATGTGCAAAATTAATGGGAGGTTTTCCTCGAAAATACCTAGACCCAATTGTAAAGGACAAATTGCGAAGGGCGACCAAGCCGTGACAAGAGTATCGAATATCCATCATGAAGGAATTTCTGTTACGCTTACGAGAAACGATGACGTTTAATTGACAACCGACTCGATTTTATTACAAGCGAATCGATTACGATATGGAATTCTTATATCGCTCTTAATTATAACAATAAATAATTATCGTAATATTAACTTTAATATGCGGAAACATGACAAGTATCTATGTTTGTTATTATTTCCTTCAAATCAATTACTCGGGATTATGTCAACGCAATCGATTATTCGATCAATAAAATTGAAAGCAATGATAAGGCGATAAATCGAAAGCAACACGTGCTTACTGCAAAACCTGTTTGCTATTAGTAATTAAACTCTATGCAAGTGCGATAAAGTACATAGCGTTCGCATTGTAAATATGTTGAACTATTGAACTTATAAAAACGTATGTAGTACGTTCCGATTCAACTCCTTTCATTAATCGGTAAGCAACACGTTGAACGATGACTTTACAAATACATAATATGACGCTAATACGTCATTGCATTCTTAATTGTTTATAAAGGTATGCTATGCGGAATAATTAGCCCTGATATAGGCAAGATTCTGTGTTTTTTTATGTCACTAGTGACAACGAGGCAGGCGGGTCACCTGATGGTAAGTGACTACCGTCGCCTAAAGACATTAGCCATACCAGGGGGACTGCTAACGTGTTGTACACCTTATTACAATGCCTTCAGGGCAAGGGCAAATAAGTGGCACAAAGTCGTGGGAAAGTTTTGAATAATAGGGTTCATACAAGGTTCACTCCTAGGCCTTCTATTATTTATTAATTTTACATATAGGTGAGACTGCTTTTCAGTGGTAGGGTACTTGACTAGCTGGCTACCACCCTCAAGTTAAAAATTTGTCGCCAAGCACCTGTTGTTGTGTTCCGGCAGTTGCATTGAGATCCGATTGCCTTAAGGCATTGTAATAAGGTATACAGCACGTTGGCAAACCGCTGGTATTGCCACCTGTGGTATTGCTAAAGTCTATAGGCGACGGTAGCTACTTAGCACCAGGTGACTTGCCTGCGTAGTTGTCACTAGTGGCATAAAAAGATTTTGCCAAAAATCGATTCGTTCTTATTAGACAGTGGACGGATGCAGTTAAGTTATAATAGGAAATGTAATTAGAAACAATGTTATTACATCTTCAATCAACATAGTATAGTTATGTGATCGTGATTGCGATTGAGCACATGTCCAGTTCAATGCAATACATTTAACTTGATGGCCTTTAACCCGTACATTTCCTATGTCAATGGAAGGTTTTGTGTTCATTTTAGTTTAATTTATAACTGTACTTCTGAATTCTTCTGCACTAAATTGATTATGCTTTTTAGTTATGTCTAAATAAACTAATATACTGAAAAACAGTGAACGCTGTATGGAAAATTTTGTGAAATGAATCATAGATAGACTAATTCTATTATACAGGATGTTTATAGGATGATTATAGGTAATTTGTACGACAAACTTAAGGGAGATATAGGTGGGCGGTACTTTAGTGAAAATGTCACAATTTTTGAGATTTTTAAAATCAGAAATTCTAAAATCAATATATTATGTACCTAATATAAAAATCTGAAGTATCACGAAAATGATTTCACTATTACTGAGCTAACAATTTTTGTTATTAATAGGTGACCCACCTATCCCCCCCTTAAGTTTGTCGTACCTATAAATCATAAGGTGTATTGATTAGTAAAATTACGCACAATTGTTTATCATCAAGGAACTGTTGTAATCAAATCAAATGAATGCGTATAAATTGGTATCGTTTGAAACTTTGAATTATGTCGTAAGTTTTATATGTTGACCTGACCTGACCTGATTGCGTAGAGCACATCAAGACATAGCTTTGTTCAGACATATAGAGACTTTACCCATTCAAAGACGTTAGATTAACAGTAGAATGTCTACTATAGATGTTTTATGTGAAGAAAAATTTCCATCCACTGTTTAATATGTCACAGAGACAACTACACAAATAGATTCGCAGAAGAAATAACTACAAGCAAAACCTGCAACCTATACATATATGGGTTAACTACTTGCAATAAAAAAAAACAATAAACATCGTCTAAAGAATCTGAAGAATTTAGTTAGTTATATTTCCCACGTAAACATAGAACTACAAGAACCAAGGAAGCTAGAAAAGTATAGTACCTAGTATATTTAATAAAGACAGATAAAACAATGGTTCACTTTAAGGCAGCCATTTTAATTACGGTCGTCATGATCACTCATGTGAATTTGTACCGGATGGCGATTGTATTAATAACAACTAGTTTCGTGCCCTGCTTCGCTTGCTTACAGGATTCGATTGTCGTACCGCAGAAAATAATTGAGAACTAGAAGACTACTCAATCTTTGAAACTATTTCCACAATGTTTTTGTGGCCTACGTCTCATTAGGTAAAGCATTTAGTCTTCTTCAAAGACCTTATCCATACCTAAGTGTAATTTGGCACAATCCAATAAGAAAGCTATTATAATAAGAAGAATCTTTTTGTTTTGCTATGTAAGTCGCTAGTCATTTAATCTAATTTAATTCTTTTCTTCTAAATTTAAACTACAGTCAACGGTTAATACTTTTTTTTTTTGGGGAGGACTTAAAGGTGGAGGTCTGAGGGACCATAGACACCCTTACGCGGACTTTTCGGTGAGCGCTTAGGGCTCTCAACCGAGTTGCAAATTATACGGTACTTCCTTTAATTGCTCAACCATACTGAAAACTTTATCTGCAAGTAAAGCCACATCGAACATTTTTATAATTAGATTAAGGCTGCCTTTCCACCAGTGATGTGCGAAGTAGCTAAACGGTGAGCGAGGCTAAACGTCAAAGTTTTCGTGGTCACGCACGACCCACGTCTATAGCACAGCGAGCTTGGGGAGGTATTAAGCTTCCCCCTGGACGGGCTGTCTTAGCGGCTCGAGTATTTTTGCCATGTAGGTAATATGTTGGTATTGATGGTGGTAAATGAGGTAGTAGTAAAACCCGGAGTAGTGCTTAGTTCATTGTATATTGTTAGAAGAAGAGACTTAAACCTAATAGGGTTGTGTCTTAAAAAAATCTATTTAGTCCGTCAGTTAGATTACCAAAAAATATTGGACACGTATTTTTTATTTTGTTCCGTAAACGAAAAATGACGAGGATACAGTGCGTTGAAATTTCGCGTGACGTCACACCGTGGTACAAATTTTACCACGAAGTGACGTCACAAGCCCCCACTCCTATACTTTGATGCGCTATAACTTTGTATATTTTTATTGATTTGATAAAGCAAAAAATACGTGTCCAATATTTTTTGATAATCTCACCGACGGACTAATTAGAATTCATTTTTATTGACCCAGGACACTACCCTATTACATATCTATTTATATACACTTATTGCTAAGTCAACATCATTCTTCAATGTAGCAGTGCGTAACATTATGTCGCGGTGCAACTGTCAATATCGTCACATACTACAGCCACAAGTGATAACGAGGCAGGCGGGTCACCTGGTGGTAAGTGACTACCGTCGCCTAATAGACATTAGCAATACCAAGAGGATTGCCAATGTGTTGAACACCTTATTACAATGCCTTCAAGGCAACGTGTTCCTTAAAGAATAAGACCCTCTACTACAGCGCTGATGGTGACTACCGTGGGCTTAGCAAGTTGAGTCCGGCATAACCTGGCGGGTCGTCGGGCGGTCGGGTTTCTTATGAGGATTTTTCTCCCCGATACAAAAAAGCTAAGAAACTAAGCGTCTATTTCCACCAATCGCGCGTGGAACTCGCATCCCTAGCTTACTTAAGCTATGCTATGAAAATCAAAGGATCCTATTGGTTCATATCAATCATATCTTTCGAATCGCATATCGCATTATCTGGTGGAAAGGCAGCCTTAAAATGTGAGTAAGCTACGCAGAAATAGATACTTGTACGTATTACGTGTATTGTCTTATCTGGGCGAGGTAACCTTGACTGACGTCTTTTATTTTTATTCAATGAGAAAAATACAAGGTACCGGATATCTGTTTGTTTGTACTTGTTTAAAAGTTTAGTTTATAATTCTATCTGCATGTAATGAGGTTACACTAGAGAATTTTGTGTTTTATTTCAATCGACAATTATTTTTATTTTTACTTAAGTAAAACCTTACTTTGACTATCTTCACTTTTATCTAACAAGACTTCAACTGGAATCAGGTAAAATGTAGCAAAATATGTGGTAGTTTGATTGAATCCATTACATTTCGCCTAAAAAATGTTGGTCATTGTTATTTGTACAATTCGGCTGCAAAAGTCAGATAAGATTACATTTATCATGTTATTCCATTTGGACTACTTCCTCGAATAGCCGAACCATTCCTTATCAGGCGGCGTAAATAGTGACAGAAATAGATTTCAGTCCATTTATAATAATCGATAAGTTTTAAAATCACATGGACGCTTCAAATCCCAACGGGAATGATCGTGATTCTTTATTCAAAACGACTTGCCGCGTCGCGTACAGAAATAACAAAACGTTCTCGGAACTGGTTAACTACAGCATAGCAACGGTTGCGCAAGGTTAAATCGCGCGGTCAAGTAATACCGGCCAATGGGCGCGCGGGATTGCTGTGACGTCAGCGACCACGCCTGCGCGCGCCTCCCGCCGCCATATTGCCGCTTTCAAATGCACGCAACGCGAATTGTTTAGAGATAACAATTGTCGAGACATGCGAGAACACTTTGACGTAGCATAATATTTTGCACGACAGATAAACAAGTGATTTAGTGGTCAAGGAATAATATCTTGATATATCACGATGTTTACTGTTTTAGTTGGACAATTGGCATGTACGTAATTCACACTCCTACGCATATTACCGACCGAGTGTTAATAGGATCATTGTTGAATGTCAGTGGAAACTCTTATAAGGTTCATCATCGCCTAGTGATCTTCATCATTGCTCATTAGTAACAACAGTAACTTATGCCTTCTCAAACATCTAGCAAGAATCGTCTGGTGACTACAATCTCTTTTAATCTGAAACTATTTATGTGCTTTCACTTTCTAAAGAACACTTACCCATCATGTTTGACATGAATTTAGATCTATCCATCGGAGGGACCCACTTCGACGCCATAGGAAGTATAGCTGGCCATGTCGCTCCGAGCAGAAATCCTAGTAAGATCCTGACCGCAACTATCCATCCGAAGCCAGCGACTGCTGCGCCAGGGGTGAGGAGAGTGAGGATACTGGCCAGCAGAGTACTGTAGCCGAACACTCGCCTGGTGGAGGAAAATACAGTTATTGCAGAATACAGCAACAAAAGGATGCTTTTGTGTTGTCGGGAAGGCATAACAAAAACGCATACCATCCAATTAAACAGCTAGAATATTCTAAGAAGTAATCAGAGAAGGATACTTTTATTGGGGATGCAGATTCTGATCAGGTCTATGAAATAAGATGAGCAAAACATAAAAGTAAGGAATATATTTCAAAATAATAAATAATCTATATAATAGATTCATTGAAGATTTCCTCAATAACATCGCGAGATATTTGTCATTGGAGTAAAAATAAACGTCGAAGATATTGCCAAGTTTTAATGCAAGAAACGTGTTGTAAACATAGTAAAGTGATAGCCTTGGTGACATTACAATCTAACCATCAACTCAAAAGACTCAAAAGCCTCAAAAGCCTATTGCTATTGTTAAAAACATAATCGATACTAAACTAATAAATAAAGGTTAAAATAGTGAACGAATTATTTTTATATTTAAGCTATATAAAAATATACTTGATGCAAAAATTACAATTCTTGGTTCGAGTCGATTATCTATTCGGAGGGTGCCTAAAAATCCAATGACAAAATCGACTAATATACGGTTTATTGGAATATTCCAAACAGCTGCATTAATATGTAGGCTCGCAAAATATGCGTACCCGCATCACGCAAACATTTCACGAGTGATCACTCACATACAATACTCAATTAGGCGATAAGAATCGGCTCGGCTGCCGTCGCGTTCCCGCATGCGTGAATTTCGAGAATGTTCCAGCATGATTTAATTTTCAGATGTTCGTTATGCTACTCGATAATTATGGACATCACTATATCGAGATTAGTTAGGTGTAGAGTTCCTTTAGTAAGAAGCCTAATTAGTATTTAGTAAAGGCATTTTTTTATGAATAGCTAGCTCACGAAATATGCGAAAATGCGTCAAGCTTATGTGTCCGTGGGGAATTCTGTGTAACGAATCATTTACTTTATTTTAAACTAGTTATTTTAAATTTCTCATCAATTGTGCTGATCTTCAGCGAGGATTAATTCGAAGGTGTATTTAATTTCAATAACCTCCCAAAAGATTCAATGCCAACATAACTCATCACCGCCAAATCGAGTCCAAGGCAATTTTAAAATCCTTTTATCTCTTTCAGATTTTCTCGGAACAAACAAAACGACGCAGCAATGACTTGGATCAAAATAAAATAGCTTAAGAACTTGTTTGGAACTTGATTTCAGGCGTCCTCGATCCGATGCTGAGTTAGTCATACAATTACTCACTAACCTGTTGGCGGTAACCTGATAAGCCTACGCCTTGAATGCACCGGTAGATAATTAAATTTAAATTCAACTTTTCATAACTGTCGTGTCTATTGAACTTTAATTGACGGATTGAGTGCGCTTCCGATTAATTAAGAACTAGATTTTGGAGGTTACAGTCATGGCTTATAAGAAATTGGTTTACGTATTGCTTTGGTGATGATGAAGAAATCATTCCACCTCGAAATATGACTGGCCAATTTGTATTTAAATTAAAACGAGGTCATCGAAAGGTTCCCATTTTAATATGCTTAATGAAACAAACAAGTCATCCGACAGACAGGAAAAACTTTTACATCGAACACCAATATAATGCAGGGATCATGTAACAAATCATAATTCAACAAAGACTTATAGATGCTATGGTTGTTCCAGATGCTATTAATTTATAACAAGCTCTTTATTGTGAGTAATATGAGTAATTATCAAGGTTCAAATCGATGGCAAGGACTTAACGTATCACTGCAATCAACATCGTTGACATTTCGTGATCCTTCTATTAATGTTTCTGGAAAATTCGGCGCAAAATATTCAACTGCTTCTCTAATTGACGGTTTGATTGTCGTTACATGTAGTGCAAAAAACTGGAATATGAATAGTAAATTGGTTTATATTAAGTTTGACAGGGCGATATTGACCGCTGCTGATGAATTGGTAATCCTAGGATATTTTAAGCATACGACAAACCGAAATCAGGGTCCAATTCAGAGCAGTTAATAGGTAAAAAATCTATTGAGTAGTAATGCCGCTTAATTACAAGACGATATTTTGAATGTAAACCACCGTTAGGAACTTGCTGGAAGAGAAGAGCATAAATTCATGGCATTTAAAACTCGACCTTAAATAATTAACATTACGATTATAGATGCAGTATCTATATACTATGATTGTACAGAGAGAAGTCTGAAAGACGACAGCATTGCCATTAGAGCGAACCTAAAGAACTTGCAACCCTCAAGTAAATCTAGTGGACTACTACCTAGTAGTGAGAGTAATACAAGCCGATAATAACATTTTAAACGATAAGTAAGCTCAAAATGAATTGGCAGCAAAAAAAAACGTTAGCGTCCGATATAATGCAATTCATGTTTTTTTTTCACAGCCCCCGTTTCTAAGTGACGTACTGCTAGCAATGAATGGTTATCCATTGTTGGCTGCATAACCCGGTGTTTACATTATAGGGGCCAAGTTTTTATTGTCAACCAACACAATGCCTGCTATTATTTACAAATTGGTGTGCCACTGTGATGTCAAAAGAAGTGGACTGAAAGTTGGACGCACTTGCCAAACGTGTACATACAAATAAGATATTTTATAGTTTGCATCTATCTTGCATATTTGTTCGGATTTTACGCTGATGCACATAAGGAACACTAGATTGTTTTTAACGTATTTGCAACAAAGTATAATCTTTACAGCAAAATCACATAAAGGAAGATCATGACGATCTCTTCCAATGAATCATTCGATGCTCCATCAATTAATACCAGTTCATAGGAATTCTTACCTTGCGCCAATGATTTCTGCTAATCTTCCGCCTGGCAGTTCTGTCAGCACGTAGCCCCAGAAGAAGCAGCCCAGAAGGTGGTTCTTCTGCTTCATGTCCCAGTGGAAGCGGGTTTGTTCTATGTGGCCTGGATGCTGGACGAAAAAAGAGAACCGATTATTCAAATGTAATGAAGCCTACGAAATACGGTTAGCTATACATTTTGAATGCAAACTCTAAGAAATAGGACACATGAAGTGAACCCGTAAATACGTTGTCGAGGAAAATTACGTAATCTAACAGATTAAAATAGAATTAGCCCTGAATGACATTCAACACTTCAGGTGGATGGCTCATTAGTAGGAGCTAGTAGGTACTTAGTGGATAATTAAAATTGATGTACAATATAAATGGTAGTCATAACGATGGAGAAGCATCCTTAAAACTTGATGAATTAAATGACTGGAAGAAGACCCAAGCTGCGAAATAGTTACGCGCAAGAAACCCTTCGACAGGTACTTTGAATTCAAAATCAATTTTGAATGTGTACCGAACAGATTTGGGGAGGCATACCGCCAATTCCGCTAGGTGTCGCATAGTCTCTGGTAATGTTTCACTGTCAAACACCATAATTTGTTGATACCTATTCAGTATCTAATAATTTAACAATATTGTGCCTGCATGTAATGCCTTGTAAAAAGTGTACACAGATTTCCTGCTGATGATAAAAGAAAAAAGCTGCTGGTCAAAACCTTACACCCAAAAAGTTACCTGTCATTATTATCTACAGTCGTCAAACGTCGATGCGCCATCTCAGATATTAACTTTGTCCGTGCCACCCTTGGACTAATAAGTGGTTTATTAGTCCAAGGTGCCACCCCATGGGGCAACTTGACGTAATCTTTGACGTCGGACTTTTACGCACAAACAAATAAACAGACAAATATTTATTTACCTCTGTGACATTATGTGGGTCGATAGTATGATTGGTCAGTGCCTGAGTGTCATTGACGTCATAGATCATCTCGACGATAGCAATGGTCAGGTTGACTCGTAGAGCGTAGTTCAGCATGAAGCCGAGAAGAACCATGATGTTCAGCACTTGGACACATGTTAGACAACCTGCAACAACATTGAATGATCATTGAGTTTGGTGACGTCATTATACACAGAATCAGTTTATAGGTAATATCCTTAATTCTAGCTGAGATTCTAATGTTTCTTTGTCCGTTTAGCTGTCCTCACTCGGTTTCACCTGCGTTCCCGGGGGATCTTACCTTTTCCCGGGATAAAAATAAGCCTTTTCCAAGGTCCCATCAATTTCTATAACAAAATTCATAAAAATTGATTCAGCGTTTTAGGCGTGAAAAAGTAACAGATAAACAGAGTTACTTTCGCATTTATAATGTTAGTATAAATGCGAGAGAGGTTAGAGAATTCACTCTATCAATACTAGAAATAAGCACAAATTTGTGACCTCTGCTTATAGACAGACAGAAAAATATGGTTGTAGTAGATTTTCTCTGCACCTGAATCCCCCTGGCGTAGCGTAAAATATATGAACATTTTCAAATATTTTACGCTACGCCAGGGGGAAAAATGTACTTTTTAAAATATAAATAAATTTAAGAAAGATCCACTGCTGAAAAACAATGCCTTGCTGATTTTCTTGCCGGAGTCTTCTCAGTTTAATTAAGTGTATTCCGAACCGGTGGTAGAGTCAATTGTAACGTTCATAAGTGCCTTACCAGGGCCTAAACTGAATAAATGAGTTTTTGATTTGATTAGACTTCAGAAAGAGCAAGGTTCATTTTAGGACTGAGTGCACGCTTTAATAGCAAAATACCAACATCCATTTTAGATATGCCTTTGCAAACATTTAAAGATCATATTATGTATAACTGTTTTAGTAGAAAATACTTACTATAATAATAATGAATATTTTAATGATAATAATGCTTGGTTTTGTAACGTTTGTGTGTTTTAATGTTGTTTATCGCAGAATGATGAATAAACTACTACCTACTTTTACAAACCTGTTAGTAGTCACAGTGATAACATTATTGTGCGTTTTAGTTTGTATTCTTTTAATTTTATTTTTCTATTTTTTTTTATGCAAGCTTAAGTTCTTGAAATGAAAAAAGAAATACTCGCTTTAAGGCCTTTGCTTGCGGCGGCTTTGTGTGGCGTAGTCGCTCACTTCCCTACTAATTAGTAAAAACATGTGACACTCAGTGAGTAAGTGTCCTATTTAATTATAAACAACTTAATAATGAAATCATCTACAGCAAAAAAACCAACCTCAACTGATAGCAACCGCACACATGTTGTTGGTAGTTTTTATGGTTTAATTTTTTCATTGTAACCTCAATGGAAATCTTTTATACTTAGTGAATAGTTTCAATTATGCAGGTATTTTTCATCAATCGGCAATGTTTATAAGATAACTAGCTGTCCTCCGCGGTTTCACCCGCTTTCCCGTTGGATCATATCTTTTCCCGGGATAAAAATAAAGCCTATGTCTCCTACTCAGGGATAATGTAGCATTTTAATGTTAAAAGATTTTTTTTATCGGTCCAGAACGCCGGTTTCACCCGCATTCTGAGATAAAAAGTCACCAAACTCCTCAATAAACGGGCTATCTTACTCATGAAATATACTAATCGGACTGGTACTTCCATAGATCGTTTATTAGTTATAGATTTCTAGAATACACTCTGTCTAACGAACGACAATTATTACTTATGAGAGTAAGATATTACCCATTTCTAACAAATTACCCATCTGGAAAGCTGCGTAATTGTAATTCTCTGAATAGGTAACGATATCTATTGCAATACTAGGACATTTGTTGGTATCAGTAGCGAGCTCGGTAACTTTACGTAAACAATAACACAATCGAGTTAGGTTTTCATAAACAGTCGTTCAGTATTTGGCGGGTTTTGTTAGTTATTGATTGAACCGAAATAAGAATAACGTGGGAATTAATTTAGTCGCAAATATGCTAATTTACAAAGGTCTAACATATTTTCGGCGTTTGGGGTTGAAACCCTAGGGCCTTGGGGACCAGATGCTCACTTTTTGTACAAAGAGCTCTCCCATCGCCTTATTGAAGCCTCTCGTGACAAGAAGGCTGGAATTTACTTTGCCCAAAGAATTGCTATTGCCATTCAGCGCGGCAATGCTGCCAGTCTTCTTGGAACGCTTCCATCGGGCAGCGATTTGGAAAGTAAACCAGAGCATGGTAGTAGGGTACTTTGTAGTACTCGACTGGCTGGCTACCACCCTCCAGTAAAAAATCTGTCACCAAGCACCTTTCGGTATGTTCCAGCAGTTGCACTTTAGATCCAGTTGCCTACTACCACTCTGGTATTGCTAATGTCTATAGGCGACGGTAGTCACTAACCATCTGGTGACCCGCCTGCTTCTCTATCATGGATCCTTCTAGAATGCTCTCTCAATAAATTACAGTAGGTACTCGTTTACTACACCACAATACGTAATAGTTCCTCCCACAATGAAGTCACAAATAGTTATTTTTAGAAAAT
The DNA here is from genome assembly GCA_951361185.1 of Ochropacha duplaris. Lineage (NCBI taxonomy): Eukaryota > Metazoa > Arthropoda > Insecta > Lepidoptera > Drepanidae > Ochropacha > Ochropacha duplaris. The sequence goes on along the minus strand of OX592704.1, from coordinate 1,815,772 downwards.
AGATGAATAATAGTTGTTTGATAAGTGGATTTATAATAGAGAATTCCCGCGAAGTTGGCGAACAAACATTTCCTTCCTTGTTTTATTACTAAAATTACTTGGGTTCACGAAATATACTGGGTGTCCGTCCGTTCTGTGTTGAGATGGTGAGATGTCAGATACGTACACTGTATATCTATGGCACTAGGTATCTACCTAGTGAAAGACGCACCCCACTCAAACTCAATTATATCTTTACTAGCTGTTCCGCGCGGTTTTACCCGCGTTACCGAGCGATCTTATCTTTTCCCGGGATAAAAAGTAGCCTATGTGCTATTCCAGACTATAATCTATCTCCATGCCAAATTTCATCCAGATCCATTCAGCCGTTCTGGCGTGAATTAGTAACAAACATATATCCATCCATCCATCCATACATCCAAACTTTCACATTTATAATATTAGTAGGATTAAATAAACAAGTAATTTTAATCGTCAATTTGATTCATGTAAAATTCTAACGCTCGGTAAGGAAGATTGCTTTTGCTGAGAAGAGCCGGCAATAAACTCAGCAATTACTCTTTTTAAAAAAGCAACTTACATCTATTACATTTTATAATTATTTATATAGTCTTAGTGATAATATTTATGTGTGTTATGGCGGCAAAAAAGGAATAAAGAAATTGAATTTAGTTACGAGTGATTGAGTAAACAACAAACTCGCACAGACCAGCCCCCACAAGCAGCACCTGTTCACAAGTATGACGCGTGTGGCAGCCATCGCCCTCCTCACCATGTTATAGGTTATACTCTTTTTCCTGATCCCTTACAGTGACATATACATACATATCGACATATCGACAGCACTACAAAACTAGCGAAAGGATGCACACATACAATAAGTTAAAAAGTTAAAAAACTTTTTTAAAAACAAGCTTTGGATTCAGAGTGACGTCTCTTTATTTTTTGAGTTATTCTCAGCAAGCCCTTTCATTTGACACCCATATTGTAGGATTACATTGAAAAATAATAGTCCGCAATCTTAGGTGTTCCGCCATGTTGTATTTAGAATGACGTCACACAGCTAACCATGCATTGTCATCTAAACTAAACGTGTATACAAAATTTCAGCTCAATCGGTTAAAGATATCTGCTTCAAAATTGAGTTGCAAGATTCACCCCGGATAAACATACATACCTACATTGCAAGCTAATATAAAGCTTGTAAAAAGAGTGGGGTGCGACTTCGTAGATGGCACTAGGTATCTAAGGTTCGCTCGTTTTGTTTTTGTGTTACTTCAATAATTGATTTATTTCTGTGTAATGACGTCACTCATACTTATCTTCAATGCTCGACAAATAAGTATTATTTATTTCTTTCAAATATACCTATTACTCAATGAAAATGGCGACGCAAATGGATTTAAGAATGTGCCTGTCAACAGGAAGCAGCCACTTCATTGTTTCCAAGCCAACTGTCTGTAATTTTTCATAGTCAATTACTGTTACATTGCAAACTATTAATTCTGACACGCTTCATTTTCCGGCGTCTTTTCTGTGTGTTTTCTAGTTATCTGTTCAAGGGAAAATTAAAATAATCTTTATTCAAATAGGCGTTTCCAAGCACAAGTCTAGACTCTTATGCACGGTTCGGAAGATTGCTTTTGCTGAGAAGATCCGGCAATAAACTCAGCAATTATTTTTTTTGCGTGTTATGGCGGCAAAAATAATAAATAATCAATAGAATTTAATTATGACTGACTTAGTTAATAATAAACTCAAGCAGACCAGCCCCCACAAGCAGCGCCTGTTCACAAGTATGACGGTGTGGCAGCCACTGCCCTCGTCGCCATATTGTAGGGAAGTGAGCGAGCCACCACACGAAGAGCATCACTGTTCGCAGAGTTGATGAAACTATGACAAGCTGATCATAGAACATTTTGACCATAGGTATAAGTAGTAGGATGTGTTTCATTCATTATCTCATAACTGTTACAGAAAAACAACAGTTTCAAACCACAACAATGCTAAAACATTCAATTTGTGGTAATGTGTTACGGGAATTGTTTACAGAGAAACCGCAAGTTTATTTAGGTTGTCGTTTGAAGGGTCACCATATACTTTTTCCTTAAATAATGTAACATTTAAAGACAAACGGACTTCGTGACGTGGACATATCAATCACTCAACGCCATCATTTTGCGGTCCTCTCTGTTTATTTTTTGAAACATATTTCCTTAGTGTATTTCCTTTTTCATTAAATATTATAGACGATAAATCGCGTCAGCCGGAATACGTCCACTGCTAGACAATAGTCTCCCCAAAGGATCTCCACGATGGCCGGTCTAGCGCTATCCGCATCTAGTGGCTTCCCGCGACCCTCACGAGATCGTCGGTCCATCGTGTGGGAGGCCTGTCCACGCTGCGTCTTCCGGTTCGTGGTCGCCACTGGAGAACCGACCTGCCCCATCGGCCGTCGGTTCTACGAGCTATGTGCCCCGCCCACTGCCACTTCACTTTGGTAATTCTCTGGACTATATCGGTTACGCGATCTCGCAGGAACACTCCGAGCATAGCCCTCTCCTATAGACGGTGATATCTAAGTGGCTATAACTTGAGTGAACTAAGAATGCCTGAGTGGCCACTCCCACGTTCAAAAACAGTTGCCAAGCACCTATGAAGCAGTTATGCTGAGAACTCACGCAGAAAGGTAATTGTTTCTCCTAAGAAAGAGTTCACATTCTATGCGATGTCTGCTCACAATTTTTTTCCACATTAAACTCAGATTTTAGTCAAACATAAACCATATCATTATACTTTTAAAAACTGTCATTATTAACAAGCTCAACTGACATCATCTCTAAAACCATCAATGCTTGAAAATTACTGCGCAAATTTCAACAATAGTTGTACATAAAAGGACGGTACTAGTCTGATCCTATTGTATCTAGCAAACGGAACGCCTACTATATTTGCATTTTGCACATACATCTCTGGTTGTTTACGACACCGGAATGACGTAACTTTTTTATTCTCTCAAATATTCAGTGAAAATTAGAAGTGACAACTTTAGTCGTGAAAAATTGGCAAGAAACACATCAACATACGCAATAAACTATTATAAGACTAGAGAAATGAATTTATAGAAATATCTCGTGATGGTGGCGGATGGTGGTTTATCTATAGATTCTACTATTGGATCAAGTTCACAAATTTTTCGAGTCTTAGCGAATTGATGCAGTGTAAATTGTTTAGATTAGCTACGTACATTAGCAAATTGATTGTTTAGGTGACTAGCTAATTCGCTAAATAATTTAATGTATTTCTGTTGACGTGTGATAAATTCTCTTACGAACTTGGCCAACGCACTACTGTGTACCAACATGTTTATAAAAACGTTATTTTTATTGAGGTAGGTAGCTTATCTGCTTAGCAGCCCTACCAACCTTTCATGTTTTATAAGTTAGTTAACTGTTACTTTATCATTTGGGTCATTGAAAACCAACCCAATAAAATGTATGTTACGTTTTCCTTGTAAACCTATCGTTTTCATTCAAGTTTCAATTAAAATAATCCACTTTTACATTCTTGAATAAAAGGCCAAACTCACGAATAATAATTGTGAACCAATGAATGCAAGACTATTTTTATTGTAACATATCTAACATCATGAAACCAGAAATTCCGTTTCATTTTGTTGACGTTCTTTTATTTAACGCTCAGCGTAAACAGGGGATTTGAAATTTCGCACAGATTTAGATGCGAAATACATATAGCGAGAGATAAAATACAGGATCGCAAGTGAAATCGCAGGCGGAAAGCTAAACCTATTTAAATGAACAAAACTTCTTAAATGATGAATCGTAACAATTCATAAAAGGAATCATTCTGCCTACACAGAATATTTGCACACTTTCATTTGCCCACCAACGCTTCAGTGTTGCCAATCGCCAATGAACCACCACTTTCACTCAACCATGGAGTATGGACCTACCTAAATACTATAATATGACGCGATAAAGGAGCATTCATACATAACGAGGTACGAAAGGCAACATTGAATAAATCAATAAATAAATAAATCAACTATGAATAGTTTAAGCAGCTGTCAAACCGATTAAATTGATTAACATAAATAACACAATAATTTGAGGACGTTTCGGAAGGAAACATTTGCATAAAGCTTAATTTTGAATTAAAAAAATTGTATTGCTTAAATTAGCACATTAATTATATGTGATTCGCGGACTAAAATCGCGGATAAAAAAATATTGCTTCATTAATATTTATTTAAAAACAAATTATTTTGTTGAAAATACTATTAGGCCGCGTTTCCACCGCAAATGCGTTTTAGCCTGTCAATAGTAACGCATCGTTTTCACTTTATAGCACGTCATAGAAATAATGGAGGCTTTTGGCACTTTGACCCGATATAATATGAAGCCTTTAGCTAGCCTTCACATCACACATCTTTACTTCTGACAATTTTATGTAACACAAGGATGTAACGTTACAATATTCGGTGGAATAAAAACAAAAGATGTATGTATTTGGATCTTTGTAATTTAAATTTTTAGGAGACGCTTACATGAACCGAATATCTTTTTTGTTACTTTCATAACGACTATTATTTTTTTTTGTTTTGAACAAATTGTTTCCTCAATGTCAAGATCTCAACATTATCAGTCTTCATAAAAAGTGTAACTCAAAAATAATTATAAATGTGAAAGTTTGGATGGCTGGATGGATGTTTGTTACTTTTTCACGCAAAAAAGACTGAACGGATTTTGGCACACAGGTAGTCCGTATCCTGGAATAAAACATAGGATACTTTTTATCCCGGGAAAAGGTAAGATCCCTCGGGAACGCGGGTGAATCCGCGGGGGACAGCTAGTAATAAAAAAAAGATCTTTTGAAACCAACACTATCTATAAAATATTTTCATAAATCCCTATATGTAATGGACGAAATCATGAGAAAATAAAACTAATTAACATATTTTGGTTGTTTTACTTACTTAATAATTCGACAGCAAGAATAGCTATCATGCCATAGTCTAATGTAAATATATTTTAGAAGCCTGATGAGCGAAAATTTTGTCTTGCCAGAATGTAAAACTACGCAAAAATATTGTAATCTCGACTTTATTTTGCAGCGATCCATAAATTTTGGCTTTATTAATGTCAAATGAAAACAACACAAGTATGTCACGGTCGACAGACGTAAAGTTGTAAAACAATTTGACATTTTCTAAAACGAAGCAAACGCCTACGTTGTCGTAAAATACAATACATCTCGCACACCAGCGCTAGCTTCGCATCTAACAGCCAATTGTCTGGAGAAGATCTTAAAACAGTACTTTCTCCTGCCAATTAATTAGACAGGCCAGTTTGGTTACTTAGCATACTCAGAAGTTTAAAAAAACAACTTTGAAGGAAGATATGTATTCGACATTTGAATCCTCACGTGAAACAACCATGGCGATGATAGCTCAGACGTCGGAAAATAGCTTTCGGTAAAGGAAAACATCGTGAGGAAACCATAGCACGGTGGTAGGGTACTTTATAGTACTGGCTGGCTACCAAGTTGAAAATCTGTCGCCAAGCACCTATCACTGTGTTCCGACAGCTGCACTTGAGAGCCAGTTGTGGTCGAACACAAGCGTATCCAGAATTTAAAAAAATACACTTTTTGAAGTTATTGACATCGATTAATTTGATGTTGAGTATAGACTTTGCTAAAGTTGAAGGTTTAAGTCGGGATACGTAATTGGCAATACAATTTGGCAATACGGTCGATCACCTCAGAACGCCGCGCGCCGGAAGGAGCTAAGAATACCACAATAAATTGCAATTTTTTACCAACAATATAAAACCTGAACTTGATTTGTCATGCACCAAGTCGTGACGGACGAATTCACAACGTCCACGGTTTATGGAACTGCGTCAAAGATCAGGGATTTCCCAGAATAGGTCTAATTGACTATAAATTAGGATTATCATTGCATCCGTGAGAATAAAATAATTGTGTTGCAGTAAAAAGTTGGGTGATTTTTTGTTTTAGTAGAGTTATTTTTTATCGATTGCCACAATCCAAAAAATTCAAGGTACGGTCAAGCGACCTTTTTCATCGCGGGCGTCTTAAATATTTGAACTTAGCCTGGTGCACTACTCACCTAAATTAAATAAAAACTCATGTATACATATAATATTGGCTTAATATACAGACAGTTTATTAATGTAATGAAAATACAATAACCTAGATTTCAAGTGACGTTTTTTTTAAAGGACAATGGGTAAATTTTACACTAAGATATAAAAAGTGTCAAAGTTGCCAAAACCGGGGAGTTTGTTTCGCCGTTTCTTCTCCTGACAGGTCTTTATTTGGAAATGGTGGTAACAATAGCATTAAGATGACGTTCAATAAGTGTTCCTTAAGTGTCCCAAAATTGAATAAAACATTTTGAATTTGAAAAGTTGTTTATTATTTGCAAGACTGCCCGAACCATGTACCATAGATCTCCATAACCTCCGAGGGCATACGATTAATGCCAAATAAACGAAACAATATAAGGCAAAAGAATGTAGCGAATGCGCACGCGCCAACGCGACTAACACCATACCACCATCGGTATTTACCGTTAGCCACTTCACATGAGCTATGCAATTAGCCAACAGTTATTAGCGTGCACTTTACCTAACCGTTCGACACACGTCAAACTGGTAGGACCGCGGTTTTGTCAGATTAAACAAAAAAATTTGTCAAGAGACGCCGTAAAAATCTAAAGTGAAACTAAAAATGTAATAATGAGTGATTTATGAAAGAGTCCTTATTCTTCCGGTTACAAAAAATTACGCCAGTAATATATTTGAGTTTTTTAAAATAATTATTACAAACGCGGAGAGGGGGCGCCACTATCAAGTTTCTGCCCCGGTTTGAAAAAAAGTTTTGATCGCGGGCAGTCGCCACCACTAAAAAGTATTAATATAAAAAATATGTTGATAAAAACAGACTTCAAATAATTATTCTAATTAATTTTATTACATCGCTAAAATATTGGCAATATCATCTTCGCATATAGATAATTTTTTGATATTTTATACAAGTAAATATTCCTATTTAACCTAAGTATTATGACATACAACTGTGATTAAACTAAAATTCGTTGCCGCGGATCCGCTGCGAACCCGCGAGGCAGTTGCCAATAAATAACATGAGGGTGACACCTTTTTTGGGGTGACAACGAGGGGAAGGGAAGAAATGTAAGACTGGACAGCTGAACTAGTTAACGCGTAATAAAATAGATAAATCATCATAATGGTTACTATGACGTACTATTTGAGTACATTACGAAGTAAAGATTTGCTATTAAATCTTGTTTCGCGAACATATCGTCAGGCACGCGTAATTCGCCAATTTCTTTTTGCCCCAATTAATCATGCATACTATTATGAACTTAATAATATACTGACCTAGTGTGATATTCAAATAAACCTACTACATGTTGAGTTAGTTAACTAATTCTCACTCTGCCTGCCACTAAGATTAAAATTATTTGTAGCATTTTCTGTAATTCTTGCTGTTCTAATTCACAGTTTCAAGCAAAAACAAGATTGGAATTTTGTTATATATTTTTTTGCAAGATCTTTGTTCGTTCTACTTTTAATTACAAAAATAGAATACTTATCTCTTGAGAAGGTAGTCAAATACATATTAAATACAATAGGGATATTGACTGACATATCAAATCAGCTTCTTTTAATAATTGTCAAAACAATAGTTTATATGGAGTTTTGTAATAAATACCGTCATTAAATAAACATAATCAAAAAATCTACTATTTGTGGATAGATAAAATTATCAGAAATACATCTATTTTAAAATATGTTCGATTTTAGGTGTTTTATACACTGGCTGTTTGATAATTTTTTCTTCAATAAGCATCATGCTTATTGTAAAATTACACCTGTTTACGTGGAATTAAAGGCGATTGTTGAATGAAAGCCTAAATACTGAACAACCAGAGGCGATGTACAGTCGATGTGTAAAGTACACTCCTACCAACTTATCTGTGAAATGGCGAAAATTGGAACTACGGCCGTCATGAGTGTCAGTTACTTATTCATTTCAGTGACCACTAGCGCCACCCTTCAGTTCACAGATAAGTTGGTGGCACTATAATTAATATTCACGCCAGTTGTAGGTACTTTTTTATCATATTTGTTGTAGGTTCTTTACTTATCAGAATAAACTCGGCAGATAATTTGGAAAAAACCAGAAACCAGCGAGGTTGATTAAAAATAATTATAATACATTTTATCACTTCGTACCTACTTCAAAATGAATATCTGTCGGTAAATAAAATTTAAGTGTCCGTTTGTATATATAAAAAAAACAGCTTTTTCCTAGATACAGTAGCTACTTACAATTAAATAACTTTTTCTTTTTTTGTCTGTGTTTCGGCTAATCTCCAAACAGGCTGGACCTATTTTGACCGGATTTTCACTGGCAGATAGCTGATGTTATAAGGAGTAACTTAGACTACTTTTATTATAGTACCGCAAAATTTAACAATTTAAAAAAATGTTTAAAAAAAGTTAATACAGCAGATAGGTAATAAAAAAAGTTTAATTATCAATTCCAGGAAGTTTAGAAATCATATTGATTGAAAAACTGATATTGTTAAGATCTAATCTCTTTATCCGTGTTATAATTGATTTAGTAATGTACTACCTATTCCTAAATATTATTATGTAAGTAAGTACATATGTAGCAAAGTGTTAAATTCAATATTTGCATATACGTATAAGGAAATGCGTGACTCTATGGTTTATTAAAGTAAACGATATCATACTAAAATAATATTAGTTTTGCCTAAATGTAGTTGACTATTCTGCTGAGCAAATTGTTGGTAAAACATGCTACAGGCCGTGGGTTCGTTTCCCGAGCAGGACAGACAGACATTTGTGTGCATGACTGTCCTGAGTTTTGGTGTAAACAACTCGTTTTATTATGGATACGCTTGTGTGTATGTCCACAATCTTAACATGGTAAGTGATGATGTGGCCGAAGGTGGTAGACACACTAAGCCTAGATTGGAATTAACATCCAAGTGCTGCTGTCGGAACACATCAACTTGAGGTTGGTAGCCAGCCAGTCGGGCACTACAAAGTACCCTAACACCGTGCTATGGTTTCCTCACGATGTTTTCCTTCACCGAAAGCTCAAGCTCATTGTAGGATTCGAACCCACGACCTTCACCGCGGTATCCGACGTCACTACCACTTAGCTATCATCGCTCTGCTTAGTTTAGAATCACAGTGTGTGAAGAATGTCTCGGAATATCCCAAAATTTTCTATATTATTTGTGGTAGTAAATACATAAACTAAAATATTTATTTTAGTCTGGCAATGATCCTGATTATGAGATGTAATAAATAAATAAATTGCTAGTTTGATTGTGAGACCGGAAACACGATTTCGCGCCACGTTGTGTAGATACACGTGTTTATTTTAAAAATGGCTCTGTGCCAGTAGACGTACGCGTCACCGGCCGCCATTACGTTGATTGCCAACCAATAGTAAGTCTAGTAGACGGTGTTTGAGTTTAGTTTCATAATAGCGTCGTAGATGTTTCAATTGAGGTAAATAATCCAGGTTATTTAATCAGGAATTGCCTTGTTGACTTTCTTACCGGGCGGTAGAGTAAACTGAATAAATGAGTTTTGAGTTAGAACTCCCAAAGTATGTTCATTTACATATGCTTTTTTTTTTGTTTTTTGTTCTGGTTATATATGCTTAGTTTTGTTGATATTTGGTATGGATGGAAAAGGACGTAGGCAACATTATGGTTTTTAAGTGTGTGAAAAAAGCACGGTTCCATCTTCCACGCGAACATTGCCGCGGGTAACAGCTAGTTGATAGTAAATACACAAAAGTACTTTGACGTTCCCTATGTTTTTATGAGAAAACAAAATGGATCAACTAAAGTAGGTAGATGATTTAGGAGAACTTTCAGTAATTTTTCAAAGCATCAAAATTAATAATCAATGATATTATAAGTAAAAAACCGGCCAAGTGCGAGTCGGACTCGCGCAAGAAGGGTTCCATAAAAAAGGCAAAAAAATCACGGTTGTTGTATGGGAGCCCCCCTTAAATATTTATTTTATTTTTAGTATTTGTTGTTATAGCGGCAACAGAAATATGTGAAAATTTCAACTGTCTAGCTATCGCGGTTCTTGAGATACAGCCTGGTGACAGACGGACAGACGGACGGACGGACAGACAGCGAAGTCTTAGTAATAGGGTCCCGTTTTTACCCTTTGGGTACGGAACCCTAAAAAGTGTAGATAGGTTATAAACACTCCGAAAGAGTGGCTAATTAGCCTAACTTGACCCGTGCTGTGTAGCGTCGCCGGCATCAACGGATGCACTTCACGTACCGATTACAATTAAAAGTAACAGTCACCCAAAACAACCAAAAATGCCATCGTGTGTTATGAGATATCATAATGTATTGCAATATTAAGTTACTTATGTGTGCGTGAGTGCCATTTCTCGGACATTCTTTAAGATCGAATGTTGTGTGGGTAACCTATCTATGCCTTTTTAAATAGATATCATTGGACCAAATTATGTTTTCGCTAAAAATTTGTATGTTTGGTATGCCACATATTCAGGTGTTATTATTAGGTTATATTTCGTTTCAGTTATAACAATTGGCTATTGTTTATTAACACAGGTGTGCTTATTGAACAATTTTGCAGTTTAATAATTACCGCTGTCCTCCGCGGTTTCACGTTCCGCGTTCCCGTGCGATCTTATCTTTTCCCGGCATAAAAAGGAAGCACCTATCCTATCTTTTATTCCTAATATCTATTTGTGAGCCAAGTTTCATCAAGATCGGTTTAATAGTTGAAATGAAATGAAATTAATTTTAGTTATGAAGATTTAGAATGTGTACCTTGAAGCCATTATAGTTTAACTAGCTGACCCCCGCGGTTTCACCCGCGTTCCTGAGGGATCTTATCTTTTCCCGGGATAAAAAGTATCCGTATGTTTTATTCCAGGACATGAACCTGTGTGCCAAGTTGTCATCCAAACTTTCACATTTATAATATTAGTGGGATTACAAAATGCAACGAAACAAATGATCTTAGGTGTTGATATTATATAAAAATGTGTCGTCTTCACAACATTTTTGTAGTACATAACTAGGACACGTGGTAGTGTGTCCGCCAAAGTCGGGAATAAAGGTAGACGCACCGGCGTTTTGTATTTACACCAACAATTTTGAGCTACTTTAAATCCAATAAAAAGCTATTAGACCTGGACACTTGTAACTTATTGACTAAAACTTGGCAATTTATTAGTTTAACATAAGGGAACACAGATAACTTGTAAGTTTTGAGATTTATGTAGTTGGATTCATCAATACCTGCATGATTTGCCTTCGATTGCTTTACGCAATCATAAAGCAATCAAAATTAGAAAAGAGGGACTATTGTAACAAAATACCGGGGAATTTGTTTCGCCGTTTCTTCTCCTGACAGGTCTTTAATTGGAAATGGTCGTAACAATAGCATTCAAAATAGCAATAAGATGACGTTCAATAAGTGTTCCTTAAGTGTCCCAAAATTGAATAAAACATTTTGATTTGATTTGCTAAGAAATATAAAATCTTTATGAAAAACCTTACCTGTAAAGTTTCTTGGAAAAGATTTTTCTGTTTTAGCCATGATGTGGTGTTTTGGAATGACTTGAGGTTCTGAAAAGAAAAAAAAAATTCAAACAACACTTCTAGTTCTTTTGAATAATTATTAAATTTTATTAGTTAATTGAACAACTAAAAACGATTGAACTTTGCTACTATTGATAAACTCTATGACATTAATCAGAATACGTATTAGGTATTTCATGAAATCGAATCGAACATTCCAATTTGTTGTTGATCCCATCCCAATCATGAATCCCAAGCATGTTATCTGTCGGTACAGTTCGAGCTAGTTGTACGGAATTTCACGAAAAAAGTTTTAGATTAATCCGACAGCTAAATGACACTTTTTCTTCGCAAGATCTAATACGCGAATAAAATAGCGAGTAAAAACTAATTACTTTACGATATTGGAACGTTATATACCTACTCATCTACATGTTGCAAAAAGTGCCATGGTAACCCCAATACAAAATCACGCAGTCCAGTTCACCATTCGAAAAACATATCTGGCCTACTCATCAATAACGGCCACTGGGTATTTAAAACAACATATTAGTTGACATATCGGTCTATATTTCACACATCAATGAAAACGACAGTTAGACAGACGAGGCGAGAAAGCTAAATAAAAAATTGCTAAGTAATTTGCGATAACATGCAGACTACGACTGCCAATTTATATTCGACTTGGCGTGCGCTAATACTGTTACTAAGCGTGACGTTGGATTTTAACGAAAGTCGAAACGAAGCGTCATTGATGTATAAAAAACTGGACCGAATTACGCATCATCACTGAATAAAGCACCAATTGCTCGCCCTTTTTGTACACCACGCAAGTCAACAGTGACAATAATAGGGGTTAGTGTCTCAATGCGACTACTGACTTTACTCAAACATACGTATAACGTTTGTACTTCACTTTCGACTAGACTTTGTTCAGTTTTTTTGTAGCTCTATGGCGTACTCTGCGGTCGACACATTCGTGCCATGACACGTTTACACGTATTGGCAAATATTGTCACTGCTTGTTGAAATTGTCCGTTTATCTTTTGGCGGTTAATACCTATGATTTTGGAAACGTAGCGCTAGTTTTGGACTCATTTATTCTAAAACTTCACTTGTAAAACTAACGTGACATGCCATTGGAATTGTAAGAACGTGTATTGTATATTTGAAATACAATAGATGCAATCCGCCATGTCAGTATTCTGTGACGACGTTTATCCCATTCTATTTCCTTAGTAATAGAGTTAGTCATTAGTCGGGCGTATTAGTCACTTGTAAATAGTGAACCATCTGCTTATAAATCCTAGATTATCATAAGCGGAGATAAATTTTAATTACATTTTTAATCATGTCGTTTGCGAAATTAATTGCGTTGTCAGCATAAAATTCACCGTTAACCGTCGAGACCAGAGACAGTTTGCGATGGACGGTTGGCGCCAGTCTGTAACGGATCATGTCGCCGCCTTGTAGTCCAGTGGTGGAAAAAAATCGTTCCCAAATTAGCATCGGACCGTACAATTCGACATTTGCGCTGCCCATAACGAATGGGGCTCATCTTTATCTTGTCATCTCCATGAGGAATGACAGAGAGTGTAGTTTAGGGTGAATAAACAGGTTCTGCTTTTTGTGAAAGGTTGCTGAACTTGGAATTTAATTTGTCTTGTTTCTCCATTTATAAATATACGGCTTGCAAAGGTGTTCGCCCTTCTTAAACAAATCTACGAGTAATTTTATTGAATTACTTTTGTGTGCATGCAAATCAGACTGGTCTTAATTATAATTACAAAATAAGACTGGGGAAAGTAATTAGTCGTAAATTTGTAATAGGTTTTTTTATGTATTTGGGTTGGGCATGGGCACTACAACTTAAATAAATGAAGTTTTTAACAATGATTTGTGTAGTTGAATTTATTTGAGCGGTATTTTTTGTGGCGATTCAACCCACTATTAATGAATAAAGGGTTAAACAGTTTATGAGAATGGATCAAACATGTTAAATATAAATTTTATCGAGATCTGAACCATCGCAATTCCGCGCAGTCTATTTCAGTGGCAAGCTAGTTCAAGGTTACATACACAGTCAAATGAAACATGTGCTCATAGATTAGAAAAAAAATTACAACAATTTTTATCTTTGACTTGCCTGACTGTGAAAACTGTATCAAAATCCGTGCAGTGGTTCTAGAGTTATAAGCACACTTTAGGACAGATACACAGACAAAAAATTGGATATTGTAACGAATCATGTAAGGAAGGATAATCAAACTCATAATAAAATGTTGAGTAATTACTTCATTTGAAATGTAAAATAATTCTTTCATCATGTAAATGTTTAGGTAACAGAGCTCTTACATTTAAATTAACATAATTTTAAGTTTTATAAGTATAAAAAACTGGCCAAGTGCGAGTCGGACTTGCCCACGAAGGGTTCCGTAAAAAGAGCAAAATAATCACGTTTGTTGTATGAGAGCCCCCCTTAAATATTTATTTTATTATTAAAATAAAATACAACTCAATATTTTGTGAATATTTCAAGAGCCTAACTATTGCCATTATTGATATCGAGCAAAAAAGGGCAAAAAATCAATCGCGTTTGTTGTATGGGAGCCCCCTTTAAATATTTATTTTATTTTGTTTTTAGTATTTGTTGTTATACCGGCAACAGAAATACATAATTTGTGAAAATTTCAACTGTCTAGCTATCGCGGTTCTTGAGATACAGCCTGGTGATGATATCAAGCATAAAAGGGCAAAAAATAGCGTTTTTTTGTATGAGAGCCCCCCTTAAATATTTATTTCATTTTGTTTTTAGTATTTGTTGTTATAGCGGCAACAGAAATATATAATTTGTGAAAATTTCAACTGTCTAGCTATCGCGGTTCTTGAGATACAGCCTGGTAAAAGACAGACGGACGGACAGACGGACAGACAGCGAAGGAAAACATCGTGAGTAAACCATACCATAACTGGCAGGCTACCACCCTCAAGATGAAAATCGGTCGCCAAGCACCTATCGGTGTGTTCCTACAGCTGCACTTGAGAGCCAGTTCCCATCTAGGCTTTGTGTCCTTACCACCTTCGGCCACATCATCACTTACCATGGTGAGATTGTGGTCAAACACAAGCTTATCCAGAATAAAAACAAAAACAAACCTTATTACAATGCCTTAAAGGTATGGCAAAACCAACCTAACTTTGAAACTAAAATTGTAATTTTTGATGTGCTTATACATGTTTGCTAGAATTCAAATCCCTACTTTATTTTTATCCCGTTGTCACATTTTAAATACTACCCTCTTTATCATTGTTTGCAATGTTATTTGTTCTACATCAACACAGCTCAAATACTGATAAAAAAACAACGAATAAAACATTATTATTCTAATCTCAGACGGACTTCCTCGCGACTTGTTCCGCCATTTTCTTTTCCGTATTCAAAGTAAGTATCCGATTTAAATACACCTTTGAGAGCTATTATAAATGCACAATGTAATCGTAAGACAGATATTATCCGCAGAAATCGTGCAAAATGCAAAATGTTATTGTCTTAACGTGACTCTGTCCGAATGCAATTATGATCACGAGTGTGGTAAGATCATAATCATAGACCACCAGTAGATGTACCACATCATTATATGATCTTGTTTTTTAGTTTTATTTCATATCCAAGATGTGCGACGAACTTGGCGGACACACTTCCGTGCGCCTGTTTTATTAAATTAAATTACCAAAGATTGTTGAGAAGAACATTGACGAAAATAGCTTTTATTTTTTTAATAATAAGTGACTAAAATATGTTATCGTTTTACTAAAAACAAATTAGTAAAAATAGAATTCAGAAAACGACTAACGTAGGTACGTAATTGCTAAGATCAATTTAGTTAACACACGTAGTTAGCTGAAACAGAATTGCCTGCCATGATTAAGATTGATTGCTAAATTTGTATTCACCACCATTAATATTGATCATTTTTGCATGTGTCAACCATGAATAAACTTTAAATTAACGCGTTACGATTTTTTCTAGGAACTTAAACGTGCCTCTACTTTATTCCATGATTTGAACATGTATCAGTTCAGATTTTTCTCTGTTGTTTGTTACCTACATGAAATGTTCCTAAAGACCCTTAATATCTTTCGATAGTGCAATCAGCACAACATCCGTGCTGTGCTATGTATGATAGAGAAGTTTTAAGTCCCACATTTTCGAAATGATAAATAGACTATATCTATAGCAGTCAGGGTAATGTAGGTAGCCTCCAGGACGTTAGACTTAACAGTGAATTTGACAATATAACGTAACATAAAAGAATATTAAAAATAAAGAAATGGCTTAAAGATCTAGATACCAAGCCAAAAACCTTAAAAAACATAATGATTTGTTAGTAGTAGACATCAGTAGCTTCCGAGATTACTTACAACCTTTAATTATAACTAATATTTTGTAGTATGGATAAGGAAGAACACTAAATAATATTAATATGACTTCATCATGTTCAAAAGAGCGGAACGATAAAGGATACACCCCCAAAACTTTATTAATGACGAATTTTTTAGGTACCTAGGTTCGTACGTTTGGGGTGTTTAACACAGAGAATCTAAAAGATTTGTTAGTGTAGGTACATATTTTAGGTTGTTCACATATTTAAAATACTTTTTACCTATTTTCAGGGGTATCATAAAGTAAAAAGTTTATGGTGAGCTACAACTTCAATGTCTGTCTTGTCTACATAACTAGTAGAAAATTAATAATTATAACTTTTTCTTCGTAATAATTATACAGGCTGTCCGGTAAGTAGTACGACAAACTTAAGGGGGAGATAGGTGGGGGGGTCACCTATCAACATATATAAAAATAACCTCAGTAAAAAGTTCACCATTTTCGAGATATTCCGATATTTCAGATTTTTATGTAGGTGATTTTTTAATTTTAGATCCTAAATACCTATCTCGAAAATGGTGACTTTTACTAAGTTCTTACGTACTTAACTTCATTTTTATATATGTTGGTAGGTGACCCGCCCACCTTATTTAAATCGTAATATATCATAATAGTGGTTATTTAAATCTGAAAGTAGGGTTACCACAGGGTTACAGTTACCTAGTAGGTCTCTGTGCTGTCTGGCTAGTAAGTAAGTACCTACATTCCATTTTTTTTTTATATTTCAAAATTCGAGACATATTTTCTGCCTAACAACCCAAAAACAAACAAAAAAAAATTAGAATGCAGAAAAATAATTCATAATAGCATTTTAATACGAAAATTGAATCAAAGATAACCTATTGTTTAGAAGAAATTTGTTTCTAGAAGATTTTTCCAACACGGATGCTGGCAACAAAGATTCAATAAAAAATCGTTTGTACCTTCTGTCTTTTTAATATTAAACTCACATCCTTGTGACAGAACAATGTACCTACCTATCTGTCTCCAACAAACGTTAATGCTAATAATATGCAAATAAATAGTATCGAGTAACAACCTATGTTCCTCGTATGTAAGATTGGCGAGTCACCGCTCTAATATTTTAGCTAAATTAATCAAATATTTTATAATTGTTGGCCGAGTAACTTTTAAGAGCCACGCAGACCATCAGACTTATCTCCCGACACTATGGTGGAATTTAATCACTATTATGTGAGCACACTATAGGTAACGATTGAAATCATGAAAATCGACTAAACTATTAACCTATAAAAATACAATAGCCTGCGGGGGCTCTTAAAAAATATATAAGTTTAGGTTCTGTTTTAGTAATTGGGTAGGTAAAATCACGAAATATCACAAGAGGGTGCAGAAAGATATCATGTATTTCTAAACCGAAAATTAAATTATATTACCTAGTATCTAAAGTCAATATTCTAATTTTTAGATACTTTGTAACAATAATAAAGTTGCTAAAAACATCACTTGATTTAATGCCCGTTTTATAATTTATATACTTAGATTTATTGTTTTTTTTAAAGTTCAATAACTTTTAGTAGGTAACAAAAATTAATTATGTCAAAATAAAATAACACAGAAGGTAGTATTTGTTTTTGTCTGAAGGTTGACAAGTAGGAAGACGGATTAAATTAAAACCTAATTAGGTACTTTACTTTTATTTTCGTCGTGTACCTACCAACGTTGCGTTCTGTGGGTCGGTCGATTTGTAATCAAACAGCTGTTACTTTGAGTAAGATATTAACCGTTCATTTCTACTCAATGTCACAGAAAAAGAAGTCAGAGAGTAGCTTTAGTTTATTACCTTTCAGCTTAAAGTGAAATTACATACATAAATGAAATTAACTATAATACTCACCGCAACTTATTTTTAAAACACTAAACAAAATAGACGTAGGTAATTACACACTTAACATACGCTATGCACACTAAAATAAGCTAACACTTAATAATATATTAAAATAAAGTCAACGCTATTTTAATTTAATTAATAAATAAATATCGAATTAAATTAACTATGACACGAAATTCAAGAGTCGAGATAGATGCACACCCAACACCGGCAAGCGCAGAAACCCGACTGATGCGACCTCACGCGACGATGGCACAAAATACGTGGTCGTTTCGTTTCATGATGGTTTCATTCACATCTAAGCAAAGAATTAAATTTATTATTTTTATAACACATTAGTAGATATAAAATATATATATATTATATCATTTATGCTTTACTTAATGTCAAAATTAGCACATATAGGCACACCTACTTAGTAAAAAAACTTAAATATTTGCATATTTTTTCTCATATTTTACAAAGTAAAGTATAATATACAAAGTATAGTCATAGACTTTAAAATATTTTTGTAGCATAGGTAGGTACTTGTCCAGCATACCTATTACTTTTCACTCAGTCGGTCTTCAATTTATTTCGATTCGAATAAGAAAGGAACATCTTGACGCTAACGTCCGGTGGCGGGATGAACTCTTATTGGCTGTTGGATGACGGGCCTCCATATTCGCCTGAGTGATGCATGTTTGTAAATGCACGTTAAATAAAATTTCGTAATTTAAAAAAATATTACGATATAATTTTGTTGTTATAATTAATTTATAAATCAGACTAATTTTTAAGATCTTTTATAAAAAATCAACAAGAAATGGGTATTTAAAAAATCATTTTTTGAAATCTACCCACTATTTTTACTTCTTTTGTTAAAACCATTTTTTCTAAGCCTGATCTTATTCGGGTTCGGTCAAGTATTGCGTGAAGTTGTTCTGGTATAAAGGAAACTTTTATAGATTTTAAAATATTTTAATAATGTAATTTTATTTATCCATTGATCGATTGCTACATTTTACTGACTATATTTTAAATATTATTATTGTTCATATTTATTATTACAATAATCTACCATGGCTTCGAACAACTTTTTAACCGTTAAAACTCATTTAACCGAGTTCAGAAGCAATTCGGACAAAGATACAATTAGCGAGGTAAGTTCTTAATTTTGTCATCGGGAAGAATTCTTGCAATTGAATAAAAAAAACCGGTCTAGGATCTGTGATCCGCCATTTTGATTGATTATTTTCACCTTTATAGGTTAACTGAATAACTGTATAATAATTTATGTAGGTATCTACTTACGTGGCGTATAACAGGATATCAATATTTAACAGTCATTGTATAGAAATCTAATATATTAAGACCTAGATTTTTATTGCAGGCTTCTGAAAGTGGAACCAGTAATTCAGTGACGTCAGCGGAAGACCTACAGAAGTTGGCAGTGATTCTGGGGCTCAATAGTGCTGAAGATGTTTACCAAGAACGATTCCGCGTTGACAGGCGACGTTTGGAAGCGATGCTGGCTGGTAAAAAATTGACAATTTAAAAGATTATACATACTATGTTTATGTTCTTAGCATTTTTTACAAAAATATTTACTTTCCAGATAATTTGGAAGAATCTCAAACTGCACAAGCATTTTTTCATCGGGTACGTAAAAGTTTGTAAGTTTTTAATTTATATTTAAGGATATTTTGTTTTGTAATTCATCTAATTTTAATTGTTTTAGGTAATGAATGAAACAAACACTCTTATAAATTGGCCTGCTCGTCTAAAAATTGGCGCACGTTCGAAAAAAGGTAATCAGATATATTAAATACACAATAAGAAAGAGTTATTCATTTTTCAATATCTGCAATAATAAAACGTTGCAACTGTAAACATAATGAAGTTCCTTAATTTGAAAAATGCGGTACACCTGCGAACGGAGTAAATTTTGGCGGGCTGGCGCCGACTAGACTAGCGGTTTGGCGCCTGCGTGGCGGCTCTTTCCAAAGTTTGTTTTATTTCGTAGCGAGTCCGTTAATTAGAACAAGCATTTTAAAATCAATTTGTAATATATTTAGGAATTAGGTATATTTAATGCAATTACGATGGCTTTTTACTATAGTGACGACGAATTAATTTATGATTTTATCAAAAATATACGTAGCAATAAGTTTTGCAATATTTTTGAATATTTAGGTGGGTTTCGTTTTGCATTTACGAAATTGTTTAGGAATTTGGAAGTGCTGCTTTTATCTGAAATGAGTTTTTTTCTGTGAATAGATCCCCATGTGAGAATAGCTGGACGACCTGATGATGTGAAGTTGGCTCGAGAGAAAATTATGCAGTTACTGGATACAAGAGTGAGTACCTATTATTTTATTTATCACATTACAACTATTTAAACTACAACTGTAAAGTAAAATAAGTTCTTTGGTACACTTTTGTAAAGTCCTGTACTGTAGCCACTTGTTGCCTTAGCCCGGCGAATATATTATGCTCATACCTACCTCCTTCATGACTATTTTCTAGACCTTAGAGTATTTTTATGAGTACCTTAGAGCTTTTGAAAAGAAAGTTTACCTGGCGCAGTACACGGCACGTGCCTGCCTTCGGCTGACTCATCTTACTTTCCTGAAAGTTGTTTCCTTTCGTACACGTTATATTGTTCACAGAGTAACCGAGTTACTATGAAGATAGACGTCAGCTACACAGATCACTCGCATATTATTGGCAAGGTGAGTTATTTTTACCTTTTATCTTAAACAAAGCCTAGACTTTAATTTGAGGGTATTATTGACACCGGAATAGTAACAAATGGTACCTAAAGGTTGACTCGTAGAGATCGCTAATTTATAAGGTCGCCCACTGTGACACTGTCGATATTTATTACTGTTTGTTCTTTTTCTTATAATTATGTTGTACCAATAATCTATAGGTATATATGTATAGATATGTATCTATAAGCACCACGTTAATGTTTCTTCCCTTCACTTACACACTTCACTACGTTTTTAACTTTTTTTTATACTGGGTTTTATATTAACTTTATTATTCGCTAATAATTGTCAAAATCTTGGATACAGCAATATTTTTGTATAAATTCAGTATTATTATGTGTAAGTAACGTAAATGTGTGGTGGTTTGTTGCTCTGAAATTAGGATCTGGCACTCTTGGCACCAGCCTCCTGCAATCTAACAGCTTGTGATCTTATATCGTGTCTATCATCCAAGGGCGGATCCAAGGGGGGGGGGGTCATGACATCCCTCCCTCCATGGTCTGGATCTAGCTCGTCATCTCTTTTTGCAACTTGCTGTGGGAGAAATAAATTATATTTATCTCCTATTCTTTCTTTTCGCCACAAGTGACTAGGCGGACGGGTCACCTGATGGTTAGTGACTACCGTCGCCTATAGAAATTACCAGGGGGATTGCCAATGTGTTGTACACCTTATTACAATGCCTTAAAGGCAAACTGGCTTTCAAGTGCAATTGCTAGAACATACCAACAGGTGCTTGGCGACAGATTTTCAACTTGAAGGTGGTAGCCAGCCAGTCGAGTACCACAAAGTACACTAACACCGTGCTGTGGTTTCCTCACGATGTTTTTCTTCACCGAAAGCTCAAGCTCATTGTAGGATTCGTACCCACGAACTTCGCCGCGGTATCCGACGTCACTACCACTGAGCTATCATTGCCATCTATGGATACTATATCTATAATATAAAAGCGAAATACCCCTCGCTGGTTATTCCCGAAATCTCATAAACTATAAAAGGTGCAAACTTCATCTAAAAAAGGATTTACGAAAATCTAAAGGGCTCCATCGGGAAGGGGAGTGAAACCGCAGGGTCAAAGACAAAACCATTTATTAAGTTAAGGCCCTGTCTAAAAGTCGAATTACAGAAGTTTACTGTTTCGGAAGTCAGCCTTCAACTGAGAAGAATCTTCTCCGTCATCCGTATACAGTTGTTGATAATATTAACAGGGGGGTCTCACAATAAAACGCGTGATGGAAGAGACAGGGTGCCACATCCACTTCCCGGACTCGAACCGCACCAGCACGGTGGAGAAGAGCAACCAAGTGTCCATCGCTGGCGATATGGAGCGCGTCGAACGTGCCAGGGCCAGGGTCAGAGTAAGTCAATTATAACACTAGATTTCCAAGATCTATCTTTACCAACAGACTATATTTGGATTACTAGCCTGCACATTATGTGCTAACTAAGTTATAATAAATGTTTAGATAACTCAATATTGAATATTAAATCGTTTTTGCTAAAATACTTCCCTGCTTACTATTTTTGCCGCCATAACACGCAAATATTGTCAGTGAGACCAGATAAATTAATCATCGAATGTAAATAGGTGTAAGTGTTTTTGAAAAGAGTAATTGCCGAGTTTATTGCCGGCTCTTCTCAGCAAAAGCAACCTTCCGAACCGATCAATTAGAGTTTGATTATTTTTAAGTGCCTGTGAAGGCCTATTTGGATGAATAAATATTTAATTTCATTTCATTGCTTTTGGAATCTGGTTATTGTGATTTTTGTAAGGTTTTCTTTTATTGTGTTTGATCGTAATCTCAGGGTGATGATGTGGTCGAAGGTGGTAAGTACACAAAACCTAAATGGGAACTGGCTTTCAAGTGCTGTTGGAACACACCGATAGGTGCTTGGCGACAGATATTCAACTTGAGGATGGTAGCCAGTCGCGTACTGAAAAGTA
Organism: Ochropacha duplaris; assembly: GCA_951361185.1. Taxonomy (NCBI): domain Eukaryota; kingdom Metazoa; phylum Arthropoda; class Insecta; order Lepidoptera; family Drepanidae; genus Ochropacha; species Ochropacha duplaris. Next base: position 1,793,077 of record OX592704.1, on the reverse strand, counting down.
CCTACCCTACCACCGTGATATGGCTTCCTCACGATGTTTTCCTTCACCGAAATTCCACATTGTAAGATTCGGACCCACCTTCGCCGCTGTATCCGACGTCTCCACTGAGCTATTAATCTGTAATAGCCTTTAATCTGTTGACTCGCGATATTAACCTGTCAAACAACTCGTCAACTCGCGCGCAGTTTTCAAAATTTCTAAATTCGCGCCCAATTTTCAAGTAAATGTCATTGTCCCGATTGTCCCATTTGAGAACCAAGTGGTGCGGACTCTGAAAGCCCTTCTGTCCCAAGAAAGACCTGACAGGTTAAATAAATAAAATCCACAGGGGCCGTAATTCTAACGCCTGTAACAAAAACTCAATCAATCAACTCTCAACTAAGAGTATACAATATTTTCAGGCGCTTACTCCACTGGTGTTCAGTTTCGAGCTGCCGATCGTGCCGCCTTCACAGCCATTACCAGATATCACTTCACCTTACGTCCAGCAGATTCAGGAACAATATAACGTTCAGGTATGTATTTTTTTACTTTGCTAATGGTCTTGGTCTGTCTGTCACTTCTTTAATATTTTTTAGTCAATACAAAGTCTTTCAGTCGCATACATTTTCTTCAGTTTTCATTTCTTATTTTATGTTATAGTCACATTCTCACATTCACTGTAATGTCTAATCCTCGTCCGTGCATGTCCAGCCAGGCTTTAGTGAAATTGGCGGCTGTTCCACTAAAACATTCACGGACTTTTTGGGACAACCTGGAAAGTCACGATACACGCTTTCATTTCACTTCACTTGTGTACTTAGATTGATGGACAAAATGCCACCGATATTATTCAATAAAACTCAAAATACACCAATTTAATGAAAATAAAATGAAAACAGTCCAGGTTTATATTTAGATTACATTCAGCCCTACCATCAATCAGGTCTTACTACGGTTGAACTTTACCTAAACTTCATTGTTTTTCTGACATTCTTTGTATGTAACGAATAAACTCAAAAAGTACTGGGCAGATTTCAAAAAATCTTTCACCATTTGAATGCTACGTTATTCCAGATTAACATAGGCTATATTTTTTATCCCGGAATAAGACAACGCGGGGCCCATAGAATATAGACCGATAAAGTATTTATTGGTATTCCTCTGTTCGTTTTATGGTAGATCGAACTTGCATGCAGTTCAGTGCAATACAAAAGACTTTCCGTTGGCCTTTTGTATAAAATCTCCGACTTATTCCATACTAACTGTCCCCAGCAGTTTCACCCGCGATCCCAAGGGATCTTATCTTTTCCCGGGATAATAAGTGTAGTTCTTCAACGTCCCATCTATCTCTTAACCAATATTCATAATTGTTTCAGTGGTTCAAGCGTGAATCGCATTTATAATATTAGTATGGGTCTAATGTGCCAAGACTGTTTTGTAGCAGTAAGGTACGACCTTAAATGACATGCAAATTTCCTCACGACATTTTCTGGTGAAAACCTTGACACCCAATATTTTATAGTTGGCAGCAGTTATACCTATGCTAGTGTCCTCTTAGGGCGTACACAATATGAATATATTTACGCTTTGATTAAACCTTGTACTTTGAATAAGTTACAAGTATTAAATAAATAAAAAAAAAACAAAATAACCTATTTCAGTCTCCAACCCCACACCCCGTAAGTACATACACTCAAAGCCAAGATCCGTGCATTGTCTAGTTGAGTTGTCTCGTAAAAAACGTATTCTGCATTCGTTGTACAATATCATGTAGTCGGCTATGGCACAGAATCCTATGGGCTATGGGGCTCAGTTCCCCAAGATAAATAATTTATTATAATTAAAGTTTTAAGCAAATACCTACCTGTTAAACTACCTGAAGTAAATATTTTAGATACTGTTGTTTTTGTGTTTGCCTTTATAAAACTTAACCTCAGCGGGGTCTAAAAACCAAAATCCTGAATCCACTTGTTCTTAAAAACACCAACAGTAGATAGGTAGACATATTAAAAATGGTATAGGTAACATTTTTTTTTACTTGTTACTACTTGTTATATACAATTATTATTATGGTTCTGATATGTGTACCCTTTGCATTTTATAAGGCGTACAACACATTGGCAATCCCCTTGGTATTGCTAATGTCTAAGGCGACGGTAGTCACTTACCACCAGGTGACCCGTCAGCTTCGTTGTCACTTGTGGAATAAAAAAAAGTGAAAATACAACTGAGTATTTTGTGAATATTGCAAGTGCCTACCTATTGCCATTATTGATATCGAGCAAAAAAGGCCATAAAAATCGTGTTTGTTGTATGGGAGCCCCCCTTAAATATTTATTTTATTTTGTTTTTAGTATTTGTTGTTATAGCGGCAACAGAAATACATAATTTGTGAAAATTTCAACTGTCTAGCTATCGTGGTTCTTGAGATACAGCCTGGTAACAGACGGACAGACAGCGAAGTCTTAGTAATAGGGTCCCGTTGTTACCCTTTGGGTACGGAACCCTAAAAAAGACCTATTGGCTCCGACTGCACGGGATTGTTTACGGTTTAGTTCTTGCAACGAAATATTTGTCGTGATAAATCGACCTGAGATTTTCGTAGTTAAGTATTATGCAAAACCAACCAAGCTATAAATTACCTAACTCGATTTTTTTTCTAACATACCTTTTTAATAATTAAAGGTGATGCTCCGCAACCGTCCCAAGTTACACGCAAACCTGCTGGTAGTGAAGGGCGTGCAATGGGAGGTGCAGTCTACTATGGAAGCTACCACACTCCTCATGAACTACATGTGTGGACCGCATGCTGTAAGTTATTATTATACTTATTCCATTAGGATGTGGAATGAGCTCCCGTAACGTATTCCCTCCGCGCTCTGATATGGGGATCTTCAAATGGGGGAAAAGAGCTCTTCAAGGTCGGCAACACATCGGCAATCACCCTGGTATTGGAAATGTCCATAGGCGGCGACCACTTACCATCATGTGGACCGTCTGCCTGTTTGTCTACCTAATGACATAAAAAAATCTATAGGTACTTTATATAAAGCTGAAGAGTTTGTTTGTTTGAAAGCTTAGTTAGTTTGTTTAAAGGCGATGATAGCTCAGTGGTAAGTGACGTCGAATACCGCGACGAAGGTCGTGTGTTCCTATCCTACAATGAGCTTGAGCTTTCGGTGAAGGAAAACATCGTGAGGAAACCATAGCACGGTGGTAGGGTACTTTGTAGTACCCGCAGGCCACCCTCAAGTTGAAAGTCGGTCGCCAAGCACATCGGTGTGTTCCGAATGCTGTACTTGAGAGCCAGTTCCATCTAGGCTTTGCGTGCTCACTACCTTCGGCCACATCATCACTTACCATGAGATTGTGGTCAAACAAAAGCTTATCCAGAATAAATAAAAACCATATTCCCCACCAGAGTCAGACTCAAGTGCAGATGTCCCTGGAGATATCCCCGATGCACCACAGCGTGGTGGTAGGGCGCGGCGCTGAACAACTCAAGATCATCATGAAGGGCACCGGCACTCAGATCATGTTCCCCGACGCTGATGACCCCAACATTCCCGTCATTAAGAAGAGCTGCGTCACTATTACTGGACAAATCAAAGATGTTTATGCGGCGAGGCAGCAGTTGGTGGTATGTTTGTCATTTACTAGCTACGTACCGTGATTTCACTAGCGTTCCTAAGGGAACTCTTTAGGGGTTGAATTAAAAAAAAACCTTTCGCGTATACATGAGAAATTCAAGTTTCTAGCATTTATGCTTTTTGGAGATTTCCTGATTAATTTGTGAGAGGTATTTCGCCACAACAAACTTAAGGGGGAGATAGGTGGGCGGGTCTACCTACCAAATATATAAAAATGACCTCAGTAAAAGTCTCTATATTTCAGAGTTTTTTCAAGTAAATTTATTTCGATATTTCAGATTTTTATTGAATTTCTGATATTAAATATTTCGAAAATGGTGACGGAGATCATTTTTGTATATTTGGTTGGTAGATGACCCGCCCACCTATATATGTAGATTATGCCACTACATTAACTCCATTCTCAGTAGGTACTCCTACTTTTATCCTTACTATACAAATTGTATTACCTACTACATTTTAATCACGTTTTCTAAATCCTTGAAACATCAATACATTTTTATGCGCAACCAGTGATAAAAAACTCATTTTTTTTCCTGTTACCTTAGCCATGACGAGATGACATTCGCAGAAACTCTCTATACATCCTCGTAAACCAGTAAATTGGTGTTATTAACGGGTCTTTAATAAAACACGGAGATCGTTCGATAACAATTACGTTTAAAATGTCGAATTCCAATGTAGCTATGCGAATTAACACGTCCAATAATTTAATTACAAGGAATGATCACGCACGTTGGATATATATATATAAATTTGTCAGATATTCTGCCTAACTGGCTACCTACCGCCTCAGAATAAATGTAGGTAGTATATGTAATAAACAATTGTACCAAAAAATATAATCATCAAATACTGTAATCTGCTTCTCTAATTTGCACGGTGGTAGGGTACTTTGTGGTACCCGACTGGCTGGCTACCACCCTCAAGTTGAAAATCTGTCGCCAAGCACCTATCGGTGTGTTCCGACAGCTGCACTTGAGAGCCAGTTCCTATCTAGGCTTTGTGCGCTTACCACCTTCGGCTACATCATCACTTACCATAGTGAGATTGTAAACACAAGCCTATCCAGAATAAATAAAAAAACTACGAATAAGTAATTATTTATTCGTAGACTGTAATATTCTAAATGTTTTTGACAAAATCCATAGTAGGTAAATAATATTCCTGTGAGAAATTCCATAACATCCCACTAATATTATAAATGTGAAAGTTTGGATGGATGGAAGGATGTTTGTTACTCTTTGACGCAAAAACGGCTGAACGGATTTTGATGAAACTTGGCACACAGTTAGATCATATCCTGGAAATAACACATAGGATACTTTTTATCCCGGGAAAGGATAAGATCCTTCGGGAACACGGGTGAAGCCGCGGGGGACAGCTAGTAGGAAATACACAAAAAAAAGATAAGCCGACACAACTCCGTACCTTTTACAAATGATTATGGGATGAGGACGTGGGAATACACACAATTATATTCTTTGTTAAAAATTGTGAAAAATAAATTAAAAATAGAAAAAGGTAAAGCTTCCATCCTCAAGTTTATAATTCAAACTCAAATATTTAGCTTAGGCACTGATAAGGTACTTAGGAACGTTGAATTTGACTCTACCTGACTATAGTGGTCTACGATATAAAAAGATTTGGATAAGCTAGACTAGCTAGACTATTCATAAATGCTTGGAAATAAATAAATAAACCTCCTGCGACATTTGTTCACACACGGCTATCTGATCCCAAACTAAGCAGAGCTTGTAATATGGAAACCAGATGACTACAATAGGTACTACTTCTTTTTTGTAAATACAAACTTAAATAGATAATTACACCCATACTCAAAATACAGACATGTTCATGCACACAAATGTCTGTCCTGGATGGAAATCGAACCCACGACCTACTGCGTGACCTCGCCAACCGGTCCGTCAAAATAATAAGGCCTATACATATTTTTTATAAAACTATTTGTTTTTTTTTAATAATCAGGGCAGCCTCCCCCTGGTGGTGATATTCGACGTGTCCGAAGAGATGTGCCGCATAGAAAACGAGGCGCCGAACAAACTGATGCAGAAACACAACGTGTACATCAACGTGCGACGTAAACCCAAACAGGGGATCATTTCTGTTGTTATAAAGGGGATTGAGAGATGCGCTGGTGAGTACTTTTATGATTTACATGGATTTTTTTACAGGATGTCCGATAAGTAGGTCGACAAACTTAAAGGGGATCACCCCTTAGGTTGTCGGGTCTCTTACCAAATATACCTACAAAAATTACCTTAAAAAAGTGTTACCATCTTTGAAGCCAGCCAGTCGAGTTAGTCACGTGTCAAACTTGTGATATAAAAAACACTTCGCGTATCATACACACACACAAAATCACTTTTTTAAGTCTTAAAAAAAGCCCTACATACTAATTAAGTAATTTTGTTCAGCACGACCACCATCAGTGCGCAAAACAACCTTGTGCTGTCAAGATGTATTCATTTAATTAATCAACTTGTCAAGGAGGCATATTTTTAGGGTTCCGTACCTCAAAAGGAAAAAAACGGAATCCCTTATAAACTTTGTTGTCCATCCGTCCGTCCGTCCTTCTGTCTGTCAAGAACCTTTATCTCGGGAACGCGTGGGAGGTATTGATGAAAAATGACAAAACACTAACAAGTGTATAAAACACCTAAAAAGTGTAAAACATCGAACATTTCGTTAAATTGAAAATAATTGTGACATTTCAGTATATTTGGTAGGTGACGCACCCACCTATCTCCCCCTTAAGATTGTCCTGTATATTTTTGTATTAGTTTGAGCATAAAATTGTTAAACATTTGAATTTAAGAAAATCCAATATAGTAATCCAAAAATATTAAAAAAATGTAACCTTGCTGAGTTTGTTGCCGGTACTACTCAGTTGAAGGCTCCCTTCCGATCCGAACCTTCGTAACTTCTGTGATTCGACCTTCATAAGTGCCCTCCTAAGGTCTAAACTGAATAACTGGTATGAATTTATCCGCAGGCGACATCTACGAAGCTCGCCGCGACCTATTCGGCGGGAAAGAGCCATCGATCAACGCGGAGATACCCGAATCTTACAACATACCCGCCATTTCTGGGAGCACTATGCCCAACTTCGGGTTATTCAACCCATTCTCCCCATCACACGCGACCAACATCGCCATTACCAACTCCCCGTGTTCGCCGTACAATATACAGATGCAGGATATGGCAAACTATACCAATATTGGCAGCCCAATGTTTGGCCACAATCCGCCAACACCGGGAGGGTACCCTAGTCCGTTGTCGCCGGTGGCTATAACCCCTCCAGTGTACCCTAATGCTTGGATGATTCCGTCGCCGCAACCGAGGGGTGGACCCTTCCATTATCCGAATATGCTGAACCCTAATTCGGTTATGTACAAGAATCAAGGTGGATCGTGGAATCGTAAGTATGGTCTGCTTGAGTTTGTTGTTTTTTTTTCTCTTTATTGGATCAACAAACAGTTCAATATCTTATACTTAAAAAAAATACAATAGTACTAATTGTGAAACCCACACCGTTGACCACCAGTTACTATCTGTATTAAGTTGAAAATGATAGAATGTAAAATAAAATAAACGATTTACTAATTAATTTACTAATATTGTTTTTTAAGTCAGTTATAATTAAATTCTATAGATTACTATTTTTGCCGCCATAACACGCAAATAATTGTCAGTGAGACTCACAGGTGAGACTAGATAAATAATTAAAGAAAATTAAAAAAAGAGTAAATTGCTGAGTTTATTCCCGGCTCTTCTCACCAAAAGCAACCTTCCGAACCGTGAATTAGAGTCTGACTATTCATAACTGCCTGTGAAGGCCTATATGGATGAATAAACATTTCATTTCATTACTAATATCGTAAACCTCTTTGGTGTACCTATCTATGGGTGCTTGCTTTGTCTGACTGTTAGATTTAAAAAATAAAATAATTCTGATTTTATCCATAAACAACGCATACAGTTTCGAGTGCTGTCAACTTAATTTTCAATTCTCTGCAAACTTTATACCTATTCAATCAATCCTTAGCAATAATCAAACCTTCCAAATACTCTGCCTACGACAGATTGTATCGAATAGCCACAGATAAATTTAATTATTACTTTTTGTTTTATTACTTAATTTTGAATAGTAACCAAACCAGTTATTTTCGTGTAGCAATGTCCAATGGACAAGAGATGGGTGGCGCGCCCCAACAAATGATGATGCAGGCTCCATTCCAGCAGAATATACCTGACAGCAGGCCTGTGAGTACAATACAATACAAATACTCTTTATTGTTGACACACACATAAAAAAGGACACAAGTTACATACACAAAAGACAAATAAAAGTGAAAAACAAAGAGATTTAAAGATAGTATAAATAAAAGTCTTTGTATAAAAATGAACTCAATAAAAAGGTCACTATTTACGAGATGTTTCTGTTGTTTATGTATTGATTTTTTAATTTTAGATATTATATATCTCAAAAATGGTGACGCTTTTACTAAGGTCATTTTTGTATATTTGGTAAATTACCAACCTACCTTTTTTTTCTTTCTTTTTTTTTAACTTTAGGATATCCTTGTGTTTGACCGCAGCCTCAGCATGATATGTGATGATGTGGCCGATGGTGGTAAGCACAAAAAGCCTAGATGGGAACTGGCTCTCAAGTACATCTGTCGGAATACACCGATAGGCACAGGCTTGGCTACAGGCTTTCAAGTGGTAGCCAGCCAGTCGGGTACAACAAAGTACGTACCCTACCACCGTGCTATGGTTTCTTCGCGATGTTTTCCTTCACTGAAAGCCCAAGCTCATTGTAGGAATCGAACCCACGACCTTCACCGCAGTATCCAAAGTCACTACCACCGAGTTATCATCGCCTTAAAAACCCTATCACCCCCTTACCGGACAACCTGTATTATGTATATAACCAGGTACAGAACACACTGAGTCAATTGCTGAACTCGAGCTCGCAGGCGAGCAGTGGCTACCAGAGCAATTTCACCGGCAGTTCCGTCTCGCTTGATGTGCAAAACATATCTGGTAAGTTTTAACAACGCCAAAAACTAGTGTTATACCGAAACTTTTTTTTTCCAAAACCGAAACTTCGGACGGACACTTTTTTTTTTAATTTAGTTTCTCACAACCTGGACTTTTGCGCTCTTGTTTTAGTGACGGACAAATAATACTCAAAACCTTGCTCTGGGAAAGGTTTATTTTATTGTTGTAGGTAAACTTTTTCTGTTTTTTATCATTAATCTTTTCAGTCAGATATAATATAAGTTTTTAACTAGGTATTCTGTTTGAAAAACGAAACAGAAAGAAACATTATTTTATAACTGAACTTTATCAGAGGCCATTTTTAGGGTTCCGTGCCGCAAAAGGAAAATACGGATCCCTTATAGTAATCACTTTGTTGTCCGTCCGTCCGTCCGTCTGTCTGTCTGTCTGTCAAGACATCCTTTATCTCGGGAACGCGTGGACGTATCGAGTTGAAATTAAAACGATATACTCAGGTCTACAGTAAAAAAAACAATGTAATCGAAAAAAAAATTAAAAAAATCCTCGAGTCTATTACTTACCGTGATGAACGAACTATTACATATCTACAAGTTTGTACGGAACCCTCGGTGCGCGAGTCCGACTCACACTTGACCGGTTTTTTACTGTATTAAATATCTTGGCCAGTATTCTGGATTTCATGGGAACTCCTACATATTGTATTAGTATAAAATAACTTGATTTAAAAAGAGTAATTGCTGAGTTTATTGCCGGCTCTTCTCAGCAAAAGCAACCTTCCGAACCGAGCATTTAGTCTGACTATTCATAAGTGCCAGTGAAGGCCTATTTGGAAAAATAAACAATTTAAAACAATTTCAAATTTAACTTATTGTATGTATTTAGGCGCAGAAGGCAGTAACGTTGGATCACCGTCGGTGTCTCCCATCAGCAAGACTCACAGCAACAGCCCAGCACCATCCACTGACGTCGACCGTTCACAACATGGTACATATTATTATCTATGTTATAAACTAGCTGTCCCCCGCGGCTTCACCCGCGTTCCCATGGGATCTTATCTTTTCCCGAGGTAAAAATATAACCTATGACACTCACAGATAACGTGGCTTTCTATTGGTAAAAGAATTTTCAAAATCGGTTCTGTAGATCCAAAGTTTACCCCCTACAACCTCACAAACTTTACCTCTTTATAATATTAGTATAGATTTCCAAAGAAAATTTAACTTCAATACTGTTTTTTCTTGGGGATCCTTGATAATATCTAACTAAAACTGGAGTAAGAAGGTTTATGCAAGGTCGGCAACGCGCTCGTGACGCCTCTGGTGTTGCAAGCGTCCATAGACTGATGGTGCTCCTGATACTTTGGAAAGCATAAAAAGGCTCTCAAGAGCAAAATACCTGCCACCATTTATACTTGTGAACAGGTGCTGCTTGTGGGGGCTGGTGTGCTTGAGTTTGTTATTTACTTAGTCAGTCATAGTTAAATTCTGTTTATTATTATTTTGCCGCCTTAACACGCAAATATTATCAATGAGACTAGATAAATAAAATTATTTTATGTAACTAATATAGATGTAATTTGAAAAACAGTAGGTAATTACTAAGTTTATTGCCGGCTCTTCAACAAGCAAACAAAAAAGCAACCTTCCGAACCGCGCATTAGAGTCTACACTGTAAAGGCCTATTTGAATAAAAAACATTTTCATTTCAATTCATATCCATCACCCGTACCTATAAATAGTCAGAACTGTGTATTTTGTCAGAACTGGCGAGCATTATCTCCGACCTACCTCTATCCGAGCGCCGCGCCGTGGGATGCGAGAAGAAGACTCTAGAAACACTCAGCAAGATGTCTCCGCTGTCTGAATACAGGAACATGAAGGCCGAAGCCAGTAAGGTGAGGGTTAGGGCTGTCACTTCATAATTATTGCGGTACATTAGGGATGTCCACGGCGAAGGTTGCAGGTTCGAATCCTACAATGAGCTTTCGTTGAAGGAAAACATCGTTAGGAAACCATAGCACGGTGGTAGGGTACTTTGTAGTACCCGACTGGCTGGCTACCACCCTCAAGTTGAAAATCTGTCGTCAAGCACCTATCGGTGTGTACAGACAGCTGCACTTGAGAGCCAGTTCCCGTCTAGGCTTTATGTGCTTACCACCTTCGGCCACATTTTCACTTGCCATGGTGAGATTGTGGTCAAACAAAGCTTATCTAGAATAAAAAGACCTACTAGTTTAGTGCATGTTAAATGACTAAAGATACACAATCAGCGACAAAAATGGCCTTACTGAATGAGTGCCCACTCGAACATTTGGGTACTCTTTTAATCTAGTAGCATTCGAACGCTCCGACGGTAAACATGATATATTTTGGCTAGCAGGTAATGAGTCGCAAAATTTTATTGACTTTTATACATAGCTTTGTAAATACATACAACATAAAAAAAATAACTAGTACATTACACAACACAATTTGAGACAGTTTTGATAGAACTTTTGCTTGGGATTGTTTATCTTTAGTTATTAGATACCAATTATGTTTGCATATAGATCAGTCTCCTTTCCTATCCTTAGCATGTCTAACAATCCATGCATGATGTAAATTTGAGCACTCTACCAATAACAGTGAGGATAACAACATAATCTGAACAAACCTGTTTATAGCTAAAACTACAGTGATACTTACATCTGTTTAATTATTTATAATTAATTGCAGGCCATGAGAGAAAACGTGGGCAGCGGATACAGAGTGCCGAATACTCGCTGGGCGGGGTACTACTTCAGTCACACTTCGCCGGGACCTATCAATTTGAATGAAAATAATAACGAGGGAATGACTACGGTAAGTAGAATATTTAAGAGCGTAGCCAACGTTCTTGAGGGGGGGGAAGTTGATATGTATCTATATGGGAACGATGATATTGGTAATGACGTCAGATACCGCGGTGATGGTTGTGGGTTCTAATCCTTCAATGAGCGTGAGCCACAGACAATATAATTTTAAGTGGATTTAGAATGTTAGTTGATTTACAGGGGCAGCTGCCCCCATCTGGCTTTACAGCCACTCTTTTAAATATCATTTGTGTTATCCGGATCCGGTTAGACCGGAATAGTACCTACGAATGAAATGTAATAGTGAAAGTTAGTGTGTTAACAGGAGAAGTATGATAGAAATGAAAAGGAATTAGAATGTAGAAGAGAAGATCTGGGAGAACAAATATATAATGCATCATGTGTAGAAAGAAAAACAATTAGAATCTAAGGACTCTTCTAAAAATGTGTTATTATTGACAGCCTGAGAAAGGTTGGAACAGGTCCGAGCTGGTGCGCCCGAACATAGTGGAAACTGTTTGTACTCCGCCGCAACACACGCAGACACACACACAGACACACACACAGACACCAACACAGGCGCAGGCGCAGACCGGCAAGCCTTGCCGCTACCAGCAGCTTTACGATCTACTCCGTGATATAGGATTGCATAAATATATTGGTATGTATTCTAAACACTTCTTGGAGCGTACAATCTTTTGAATTTTGACATTATTATTATATTCCACCCATCTTATCGTTTCCCGGAGTAAACAGTCTCCTCTCTTACTCCAGGATATAATCTATTCATGTGACAAGTTTCATCAAAATCGGTTCAGTCGTTTCGGAGTTCATCGCAGACCAACAACGTGATAAGGGAATCCATATCCATACTATTATAAATGCGAAAGTGTGTCTGTTTGTTACTTCTTCACGCTTAAACCACTGAACCGATTTAGATGAAATTTTGTTTAGAGATAGATGGAACCGTGTAGATTTAGAAGGACGTAGGATACTTTTTATCCCGAGGGATCTTATCTTTTCCCGGGATATAAAGTATCCTATGTTTTATTCCAGAATACGAACTACTTGTGTGCCATTTTTCATCAAAATCCATTCAGTAGTTTTTACGCGAAAGAGTATCTAACAAACATCTTCACATCCGAACATACTTTCACATTCACAATAACTGTAGAGAGATCATCTATTGTCTAACACGGTGGACCGACGATCACGTGAAGATCTAAGAAAGCCATGAAGACCGCAAGACCGGCCATCGTAGAGATCCTTGGAGGAAACCTTTGTCCAGCAGTGGTCGTCTTCCGGCTGATATAAAAAAAAAGTTCATTTCAACAACTTATCACTTGGAATCCCCATAAAGGCAAGAGTCTGCTTGTGATAGGAGATGCCGCTCTTCCATAGCCATTGATTAGTTAGTAATAAGTAAATATCCATGTTACGTACCTAAAATTAATAAAACTAAAAAATAAAAATCTAATATAGCAATAAGCACAACAGAGCAAAAAGCCAAATACCAAGCGCGCAGTATGTGTGTGAATGTCTGAAGTTATTTATCACAGATAAATGGGGGTAAAACAATTATTATTATATTATTAATTCATATCATGATGATGATTGTGTTTACAGAGCTATTCAAAAAGCACGAGCTAGACATGTCGACGTTCGCCTCGCTGAGCGAGGCCGACCTCGCCGAGATCGGAGTCACCGCCTTTGGAGCTCGCAGGAAGATGCTTCTACTCATCACAGGTTAATATTGACACCCAGTATCTTATTACTTTCGTTTCACATCAGACAGCTGTGGTAGTGATGTCGGATCACGGATTAAAGAATACTTCTTTACTCTTCTGTGTCGGATACAGCGGCAAAGGTCGTGGGTTCGAATCCTACAAAGAGCTTGAGCTTTCGATGAGCATTGTGAGGAAACCACAGCACGGTGGTAGGGTACACCTACAAGTAGAAAATCTGCCGCCAAGTACATATCGGTGTGTTCCGGCAGCTGCACTTGAGAGCCAGCTTACCACCATTGGGTATATCATCACTTACCATGGTGAGATTGCGACACAAGCTTTTCCAAAATTAAAAAAACATTTGAATTAATGTTTCCTCATCAGAGTTACAGAAGCAAGCGAGCGGCTACAAGAGTTCGAACGCGGCGGTAGAACGTAAATTGATCAACTCCCCCCCTCACTACAACACGGCTGCTCTTACGCAGGACAAATGGTAGACACACGACTGTCAATTCGTTTATTTAAATAAGGTAGATTTTTTTTACAATTATAACATATCAATTTAAGTAAATAACCTATTTGGTTAATTTAAGAAGCGCCCAAATTATGTGAGGTCTCTTTTCGGACTGTAGAACCTCGTTTTCAAATCATTGGTCCAAATTTGGACCCAAAACTACCTCAAAAATAAACGAATTCAACAGACTGATTTATCAAGCTCTAAGACTGATTCAATTAACTGACTGAGTAGATAATACTAAAGTATATTTAGATTCATGTAACTCGAAAGAATCAGTTTACTCGACAATATTCTCTTTAAGAAATGTCACAAAATTCAGTTTGTATCAATTTGATTTTAACACCTCAATCGATTGAATATTTTGTTTTTGTTTTCACGTTTTAGAATACATTTATAATGAGCTCAACCAATGAGGAAGACTGATAGTTTAAAAGATGAATTAATTTAATTAAGTTTTCCAATTAATTTGGTTCATAGAATGTACTTAATTAATTTAATTCTTAAAAGATAGGTATTGAGCGTATAGACTTGTTATTTTTTTCTTTTGTCGCGATAATGAGCTTGTCAGTTATTTTTTTAGTTGATTTTTTAATGAGATGTTTATTAATGTAGTGTATAAGTCGTTTTTGATATCTAGATTGTTTTATGATAGCTAAAAGCGTTAGACGATTTGATCTCTACCATAGACAGTTGTTGAAGTTAAACTGGCCGAGCGCCGTAAAAATAGTTTTAAGATGCTTTTTTGATATTAATCGTAGGTAAGGAGAGCATGTTTTATTTTTTGATTTTTTAACCCAACATTTTTACTTAGATCTTAAACAGTATTTTTCATCGACTATTGTGTATCTATTGAAATATCAATCGTGCCAATGCATTACGATCCTTTACTCTCTTATTTGAATAAAATATGAGTTTTTCCAAAGGTTCTTTACTCCTGCGAGAGTTACGTTCGCCAAAGTTGAAAAATTCTACTTTTGAGTTTGGATTTTACAAAAAAAATATACTATTTACTACCCGAAAATACCTCGTGCTGACCTGATCTTGGTATATGACAATATTATATGCATTAATAATAATGCGCTTATAGAAATCAATAAAATCATGTTAAGTATCAACTACGAAATTATATACATAAGTGCTATTATTATTTTATGATTGTGAAATAAGAAGAGGGTTTCCTAAGAAAAATGTAGCCAACAGCATTTCAAATATCACTCAAAAGAAATGTTTTTCAACTATTAAGCATTTAAAGCATTGGCACATGACTACGCATATTATGAAAAAGTAAATCACCACATCAAAATAATGGACCTTAAAATTGACTTAATTTTTATTTAGGACTCGTAAGAAACTTTAAAGTATTCAGCAACTACACTTGATGACAATTTAACAATCCGTACGTCACAAAAGCTGTAAGCATTTTAATCAGTTAACATTTTAATATTTTTCACCGAATCATTATGTTTGTAGGTAATTATGTTGTAAGGATTTTACGTGCATTTTTGATTTTAACCATATTAACATGCTAATTTTATAATAAGTTTGCCTAAGTAATGTTTTTTTATAAAGTATTATTTTGTAAATTGCATAGTGTTGATACATAACGCTTGCGTTCATTATAATGTTTGTCATATTTTAAATATCTTGTCTCATCCAAGAAGTTATGTATTAATTCGCTTACAATTTTATGAGTTATTTTTAAGATTAAATGCAATTGTTTTTTAATCATGAACTTGTGATTTTGATCAATAGTTTTAAAAGTATGATTATGAATATTAAGGGTTTAGAAAAATGTAGTTAAGTATTTAGCCTTTAAGTATACCTACCTATTGATTTGATATTGGTCAAAAAGGTTATTTAAGAGATTTAAGTTAATTAATTTGGTCATCATTAGTTTTTTAACTTCTTTAGATTTTTTTTGAATATGCACGATTTTTTATTTTTGTTTATTAAATGCATATTATGATTGGCCTTTATTTTGTGTTTTATTTAAACTCCTAAATTTCTAATAATTAATGTCCATGAATGAAGAATGCTTATAACCATGGTTAAACTAACCGCCATTTTCTTCTCAAAGATTCTAATTTGAATAATCAAGAAATAATACTTTATAGATAGCTTTATTGTTTCATTTTATTTTTCTTAAAAAATAATGTAAATTAATGTCAAGGTTTTTGGGTATAGGTTTACAAAAATAAGTACGTAAGTTGTTTTGAATACTGTAAGCGCGAGGCGTTCCGAATCCGTGACAGCTCTTGGTCTAATACATAGCGTAATACCTGAATCGATACGTAATGGCGTGAATCGGAAAGCGTTCATTATAATCGAGTTCGTAAATCAATGTGACTGAACATCGCTACTCTATGTCATATTCTCTAGTATATAGTGTATTGTCTATGTTCATATTGCTAGCTGTCACTTGGCTGTCACTGTCATGTCCATCTTTGGTCATGTCAGTCAATGTGAGTGGTAGGTAGTGTGTTATTATTGCATCATATTTACGAAAAGTATTAAAAAATGGGTAATGCAAGTGCTAAAGCTGTCGACGTTAAAATACCAGAAGCCCCAGCACCGGCAGCTGCAGAAAAACCTAAACTGAAGCCTTGCTGTGCCTGTCCGGAAACTAAGAGAGTGCGCGATGCCTGGTAAGGTTATATTGTTTTTTTCCTTCCGACCGGGTCCTTTATTACGCAATAGGCCAGGTTCTCTTTCTTGAAATATCTAGAAAACGGAACTACAGTACTTGAAACATGAGATATATGTAATCTTCTCATCATTGGTTATTTAAGTTAGTCATGTTGAGCTAAAGATTTCCAAATTTTTAAAATCTTATTTACCTTTTATTGCTCGATATCTGCTCCCATAAGATTTTTCCAATTTTACTATGCATGCACCTGCTAGAGCTATGAAAACCAGTCAGAATACCAGCTTTAAAGAAATATCTAAATAATAAAATATAGTTAAATATTTATCTCCGATATGAAAAAAATATTTTTTTTTTTTTAGTTTCTCATGTACATGTACTTACACACTAAATCACAATGTAAAGGATGGAAAGAGAAATTACAGAATTCTTTGCACAGATTAATATTTCCTGCAATGACATTCACAGAAGAAACAGGCCAAATAATTAATAAAAAATATATTATCAAATGTTTTTAAGTGCTTACCACAGTTTCCTAAGTAATATTCAATTCCATTTAAAAGAAACATCTAAAAATAGTGAAGAATAAATATTTAAGGGGGGCACCCATACAACAAACGTGATTTTTAGTCTTTTTTACGGAACCCTTCAGACGCGAGTCCGACTCGCACTTGGCCGTTTTTTTTTAACTAAGCACCAAAAAGAAGATCAAATGCCAGTGTTTCATACAAAACTCCATATAAACTATTGTTAACAATACTTATAAAACGAAGCTGATTTGATATGCCAATCAACATATGATTTTTTTACGTTACAGCATTATTGAGAGAGGTGAAGAGAACTGCGGATCCCTCATAGAAGATCACAAAGCCTGCATGAGGAAGATGGGCTTCAACATTTAAACATACCATGTGAAAAGCAAAAGACTATCTCATATCCATCATCCACTTTATTTATTTAGTTTATTGAACCCCAGTTTCAAGCCTTCAATATTAATGTCTCATCAAAGGCGACTCACTTACCATCAGGTGACCTGCATACTTGGACATCTGACTGGTGTGATAGGAAAGATGTGAAATGAACTATGTTATTGGCGTCTTGACGCTGTTGGTTCAACAAGATATTTGCCATTAACTTGTAGATTTAGCATTAGACATTTTTTTGTAAAACCTGTCTTAGATTAGTTCTGTCTCAGGAAATACCTTGAAAACATTTTTTTTTTTAACTAAGGGCCAATTTTACGTTGTGACAAGTTCCTGAGAGCTTATTCTGGGAAACAGCAATAACAATTACTGTAAGGCTATCAGGTACTGATCAGAAACTTGTGAAATTGGCCCGCAACCAAATTTAATTACACTTTTTTTTTTATTTATTCTTGATAAGCTTGTGTTTGACCACAATCTCACCATGATAAATGATGATGTGGCTGAAGGTGGTAAGCACTCAAAGCCTAGATGGACACATGTAACATAACTTGTGAACCATGTGATGTTTTGTGTTTGGGTAATGGAATACTGCTAACATTAAATATATTTTGAGTTTGCAATACTTTGGTAATCCATAGATGGCTATTCTTACCATCAGTTGGTGCTTGAAAATTAAAACATTTTGATATAGGTCTCTGGTATTTAACTGTCAAAATACTTGTTTTAGACTGGACTTCATTAACTTATAATGCCAGACTATGGATATTAAATTTAGAGATAACCTAACTATTTTTTGTTCTTAATAAATTGCATTACAAATTGTGTATGTATAGATAATAATTTTTTTTTATGTACAATTTGGTTATCTACAAATATCATACATAAATTTCACAGTATGTATGGGACTTTTATGGGTGTTGTACCTATATTTTTAAGAGTGAATGTATGGATGCATTGTGTGTGTGTGTGTTAGATGCTGGTGCAGATTCTGTTTACTGCAGATTGTTGTGATTAACAATACTTATTTAGTCTTGCTACATCTCTTTCTTACAAAGAACATAAGAAAAGATAAGAAATTTAGTCCTGTCTTTGAACAATTTGTCTACTGTTTCGATTGTTTTTTTTTACAACTTTTTTTCGTTCAATAATGTATGTAAAACTGATTTAGTGTGATTTGCAACAGAGTTAGCATCAAATAGTACATGGTAATTAAAGTGTGGATAGCAATTTGGGTATAGAAATCTTTGTACTTACTAGTTTTAGTTTATAATTTATTCAATGAGCCAAAGAATTAGTTCACTTGCTCCAGAAATACACAAATAAATAAAAAGCAACAAAAAAAAAACACTTTTTTTGTATAGATGTTTTTTTTAATTTAAATATATCATTGTAAAATACCAATTTAGTAAGATCTGGGCTATCCCACAATGTTATGGATCTTAATTTATTGATTTAGCATATTAATCTAAGAGAGTAAATAAACTATTGTTGTATTACTTCTGCCTTTGTTTTAAGAGCTCTAAAACTAGACTCCCTCATGATTTTGTGTTTAGGAATGTTGCCTATAATGAAGACAAATTATCAAAGACTACAGAGCAAGCATTTCTACGTCTGTCCACCGTAGGTTATAAGTGTAATAAACTTTTTTTTTAATTAATTAAGCTGAGTGTCGTCGGATACCGCGGCGAAGGTCCCTACAATGAGCTTGAGCTTTCGCATCGTGAGGAAACCATAGCACGGTGTTTGGGTACTTTATAGAAGGTACTAGACTGGCTGGCTACCACCCTCAAGTTGAAAATCTGTCGCCAACCATCTGTTGGTGTGTTCCGGCTGTTGCACTTGAGAGCCTAATGACTTAAAAGTATCATAATAAGATGTAGGTACAACACATTGGCAATCCCCCTGGTATTGCTAATGTACCTATATATGTGACGGTATTCACTTGTGAATTATGGTGTAAAAAAATCATATTTTCGTGATAGGAAGTCTGCTTAGTAAACGAAGTCAAAATCCTAATGTACCTACCTATGTTTATTTTTATTCTGGATAAGCTTGTGTTTGACCACAATCTCAATGGTAGGTAAGTGATGATGTCGCCGAAAGTGATAAGCACACAAAACCTAGATGGGAACTAGCTCTCAAGTGCAGCTGTCGGAACACACCGATAGGTTCTTAGCGACCGATTTTTAACTTGAGGGTGGTAGCCAGTCGAGTACTACAAAGTACCCTACCACCGTGCTATGGTTTCCTCACGATGTTTTCCTTCACCGAAAGCTCAAGCTAATTGTAGGATTCGAACCCACGACATTCGACGTCACTACCACTGAGCTATCATCCTTAAAACTCAAGGAACTTGATATTTCACCGAGCACAAGATGTGTCCTAGTCTATACCTATATACAGGGTGGTTTTTACAGATTTTAGTCGGTTCGATTCCTGGGTGTGGCAAGTGAATTTTCGAAAATCTCTGAATGCAGTTTTGTTTCTTTTCAAAAATAAAGGAATGTTTTCTTTAAGTAAAATTTTTTATCAACAGTATTAAGAGTACTTTCCCTTCAGGTGGCATTACAAAATTACATCCTGTATACTGTGTCTATGATGCCCCTTGATGAAACAACTACAGAATTTCTTACACGTGCTATGATAGCGTTATTTACTTGAACAACGTGCGCCAGCGACAATTTGTAGATATTGCCAGAATTTGAACTACTGCCCTCATAATCGTAGAGACAGATTAATAATAATATTGTCGCTAATCAATAGAGGCCTCTAGTAAATCATTACAGCAGTGAAACTGAGACGGGTTCATAATACCTACCTAATGACTGTCAAGCCCTATATTAGTTTGTAGTCCAATTTGACTTAGGTTCGTGTTATCCACAACTTATCCAGTGTCTCAGATATCCAGGCATAATATCTGTCTCATTTACAGAAATTTCCATTAATATAGGTGAGAATATTAAATTACCTAACGTATTTTGTAAGCATTTCACATTGAGTTAACTAATCTTTAACAATAATCAAAAAAAGGTATTTAGGTAAACAAAAATAATCTAGCACGTTTTTAATTATAGTAGGGTATAGTAAAAAAATTGTAGATGTCATCCAAGTGTTTTTTTTATTATTTTCATAATTAACAGGCAAAGTTTTAATACCTTTGAACCCTCTAGCTAAAAAAAAACTTGAAGCATCGGCAATTTATTAGAGCGACTTGGACACACCATAGACATTATGAATAGACGAAATTTACAGAAAGCTTATCGAAAGAGAGTGCTTAGTGAGAGTTATATCTACCTACCTACATAATATTTTCATGATAATAGGGTTTCCTATAAAAATGCGATACGTAAGTAAATATTTTCAACTTATTCAAGACGCTTTAAGCCACGTTATCTGTCAAACGCGGACAACTCACTGGCCCTGATGGTTGCGTACATTCAACTTGATTGTTAAACTATATTGTGAAAAATGCGTTGCAAAAATAACTCCAAATGCGAAGATGATACATCGCCGACGAGCTCAGTGCGGTCCGATGATAGTTACGAGTAAGTAAATCTACTGTTGTTTGTTATTTACTTAGTCATTATTAAATTCTATTTATTATTATTTTGCCGCCTTAACACGCAAATATTATCAGTGAGACTAGATAAATAACGATTAAATAATATTTTTATCTGTTGACTCGCGAGATTAACCTGTTAAACAACTCGTCAACTCGCACAGTTTTAAAAAAATCAAAATTCGCGCCCAATTTTCAAGTAAATGTCATCGTCCCGATTGTCCCATTTGAGAACCAAGTGGTGCGGACTCTGAAACCCCAATTGTCCCAAGAAAGAACTGACAGGTTAAGGTGTAAGTTGTTTTTGAAAAGATTACCTAATTGCGGAGTTTATTGCCGGCTCTTCTCAGCAAAAGCAACCTTCCGAGCCGTGCATTAGAGTCTAGACTATTCATAAGTGCTTGTAAAGGTCTATTTGAATAAAAAAAACATTTTCATTTTATATCTAAGTAATATCCTAAAAGCGAAAACTAACTCAGGCTTTTTTTTAACTTTTAACTGTCTTGTATTTGATAGTGGGTCACCTCACCTGATGGTAAGTTTATACCGCCGTCGCCTATAGACTTTAGCAATACCAGGGGGATTGCGATTGTGTTGTCGACCTTTTTACAATGCTTTAATTAAAAGCAATTGGCTCTCA
Organism: Ochropacha duplaris; assembly: GCA_951361185.1. Taxonomy (NCBI): domain Eukaryota; kingdom Metazoa; phylum Arthropoda; class Insecta; order Lepidoptera; family Drepanidae; genus Ochropacha; species Ochropacha duplaris. Next base: position 1,771,553 of record OX592704.1, on the reverse strand, counting down.
GTGCAACTATCGGAACACACCAACAGGTGCTTGGCAACAGATTTTCAACTTGTGTGTGCTAGCCACCGTGCTATGGTTTCCACACGATGTTTTCCGTCATCGAAAGCTCAGCCTCATTGTAGGATTCGAACTAACGACCTTCGCCGGGGTTCCGACGTCACTACCACTGAGTTATCATCGTCTTGCATGTGTGTCATTTAATAGATATAACATAAAGGAAATTGGAAGCGTAAATTAATTATAGTTTATAGTAAATACCTACTTGGATTGATAATGAAAGTAGCCACTTGGATGACGAAATAAAGATAACGCTTTCATCAGACACGATCCCAGACAACATACCAATAAATAGTTTATTTATTTAAAAGCGATAGACTTAGCCCTGTCCAAAAATCTATAGAAAAATCTCTTTCGGATTTTCCGAGGAATTATTCCAATGCTTTTTTTTATTTATTTATCATAAGTAGGCCGCTTTTTAACATCTAAAATTACAACAAACAATTAAAATAATACAAAAGTTACACAAGATCATATCGGTACATCATTTTAAAAAATTTCTTTCGGTAAAAACCATAGAGCAAATGAATGTAAAAACCATAAAAAAATACCAAATTGAACCAGCCTTTCTCAAGTCACTTGAGTCAAGTGCATTCGCTTACCAGCGTAGTTTGTTTGTTTGTTTGTTTTGGCAGGGCTGTTTCCGCACTTAGCCTCTTGATTGGGCCATTGTACGTATTTAAGCTTGTGACTTCTCACTCCAACCAGCCCAGGTCATCCCAGAAGGCTAGCAGCCTTTGTAGACTGCCGAAGGCTTCCGGAAGTGACGCTGGTGAGAGGAGGATTTGTGCCCGTTTGTCTGCCACGCTCCTGCATTCCATAAGCACGTGCTGTGGCGTTTCTTCCGCCTCCATGCATCCTCTGCATAGGGGGCTGTCTGTCACGCCTATGGTAAATAGGTGTTTGTTCAGTAGACAGTGGCCGGTTATAACTCCTATAACTTTGCGGATTCTGTCCCTTTTTAATCTGATGAGGTTGCGAGAAAACTTTTTTGATGCTACCGGAACTGCATTCTTTGTTTGTCTGCACCCTTCTTTGTTTTTCCATTGCGTCAAGTGGGTTTCTTCAGTTTTTTGACGTAGCCATGATTTTATTTGGGCCTTAGGTATGGGTAGTAATGGTTCCGGTCCATATACTATTGTCTCCGATCCTCTTTTGGCCAGTTCATCGGCTGCGTCATTGCCTAGTGAGTTGCTATGTCCTTTGATCCATTGCAGGGTTACTTTGTTTGTGTTTGCAATGGATTGGAGTGCGTTGTGACATTCCAGTACAAGGACAGAGGTTATGGTGTTATTTTGTAGTGCTTGAAGTACTGATGCACTGTCTGAGATGATTTTTATATTGAAGTCTCTGACATCTCTGGCTGCAATCACTTGAGCTGCTTTGGTGATTCCAATGCATTCCGCTTGGAAGATTGTGTTTAGTTTGTCTAGTGTGGTTGATATTTTGATATTTAGGTCATTTGAGAAGACACCAGCTCCAGTGCCGTGAGTGGTTTTGGAGCCATCAGTATATATCCTAACTTCATGGATGCCAGAGCTATCTTTTTGTTCTTCGGTAAGTTGGATATTGTATCTTCGATCAAAAACATGGTGATACGGTATTCCGTCTAGGGGTGCCTCCAGGAGCGGTATTTCCTTTAAGGTTTCCTGCAGAATTTTCGTATGTGTTGTTAGCGTGTTGTTTTTCCATAATCCGTTTGCTTTTAATCTTAAGGCAGCTGCTTTGGCCTCCTCTTGTATGATGAGATCCAGAGGTCTCAGCTGCAGAAGATACTCTAAAGCAGCCGATGGAGTGGTTTTCATACATCCAGTAGCGGCCATACTTGCTAAGCGTTGCAAGCTCTGGAGTTTTGCTTTAACTGTGGTCAGTTGTGTTCTTGGCCACCATACAACTGAACCGTAGGTGAGTGAGGGTCTGATAACTGATGTGTACAGCCAAAGTGTTATTTTTGGGGTGAGGCCCCATCTCTTACCAACTAATCTCCTACATTGGCTGAAGGTTATACAGGCCCTCTTTGTTTTAGCATCGATATGACTCGCCCAATTAAGTTTGTTATCGAGGGTGATGCCTAGATATTTTACTTGTGTTGCTAGGGTGAGTTTGGTGTTAAATAGTGTTGGTAGTTCAAGTTCTGGTAACTTCCTCTTGTTGGTGAAGAGTATCAGTTCTGTCTTTTTTGGGTTGACCGACAGCTGATGTTCGTCGCACCATTCTTCTACGATCTGAAGGGCTGAACGCATTACTTTGCAAAGTACATTTTCAGCGTTCCCATTTATCAGTATTGCTAGGTCATCTGCATAGCCGATGGTGGTGTATCCTCTTTCATTTAGTTTTTTTAAGAGGCTATCCACGACTATGTTCCATAGGAGTGGTGATAGGACTCCCCCCTGAGGGCATCCTTTAACTACCTTAACTCTTGTGGTATTCACCGCTATTTGCACTGCCCTCTTGCTAACCAGCTCAGTGATCCATTTCCTCAAGACTGGTTCTACCTTAAATTTTTGAAGAGCGTGGTTGATACTATTGTGCATAGTTTTGTCGAAAGCCCCTTCTATGTCTATGAAGGTGGCGAGTGTTGAGGAGTTGTTTGTGATGGCCGACTCTATTTTTTGCACTACCATATGTAGTGCTGACTCTGTAGATCTGCCTTTCCTGTATGCATGTTGTTGATGATGGAGTGGTTTGTTTTTTAAAACTCCGTCCCTTAGGTGTCGATCTACTAGTCTTTCCAGCGTTTTCAGAAGAAATGATGTTAGACTGATGGGCCTGAATGACTTGGCGTGTGTGTAATCTTCCTTTCCTGGTTTGGGCAGAAAGACTACTTTCGCCTCCCTCCACGCTTTAGGTACGTATTTAAAAGCTAAACAGGCCCTGTAGATTGGTAGCAGATATTTTGTTGCTTGATTGGATTGCCATTGGAGTAGTGCGGGGAATATCCCATCCAGTCCTGCAGATTTGAATGGTTTGAAGCTCTTTAAGGCCCATTCAATTCTGTCCTCGGTTACAATCTTGTTTGCTACTTCCCATTCTTGGGGTGTTGGTATACTGTGGTGCTCACCTATCCACGCTAAGTCTGTCACGATTTGACATCCTGGGAAGTGAGTTTTCAGCAGTACTGTTCTTTACCAGCGTAGTAAGTAGTAGTAGCATTTAATCTTTATTTATCTAGACATACGGTAGTGTGACCAAGGCCAAAAAAAGGTCGACGCACCGCACAAGCTGCATAGATTACCGGCTATCCCACGCGTGCCCGAAGTAAGTTAAGTACCTGGTCTACCTAGGGGTAGACCTAGTTAATTGGTTGAAGTTTCAAAAATCCTTTCTACCACAAACTACTACTCCTAATTAGAATTTTACCTGATCAAGTTTGTAGCATTTATACGTTCTGAGATTTCGCTTTTATAATTATATAGAGATTTACGTTTCAGTTTATACCTACTTATTTATAGGAACTAAACAAGAAAGGTCGTGGTTTTAATGAAAAACACTGGTAGGTTACACGGCTATCTGATCCCAAACTAAGCAGAGCTTGTAATATGGAAACCAGCCTACTACATATACAACTTTTTTTGTTGTAAATAATAAGACCCAGGACCAGGGCCGGATCTACCATATGGCTTGTCTGGCTTTCGGCCCCGGGTCAAAAATAGACGATAATGCGAAAGAAACCATAATTTTAATCGTATGGTTTGCAGATCAAACCAAGGCATAATATAATAAAATAAATAAAATAAAAATAAAAAAGCCTTTTATTTCATGCAAGAAATTTACAAAATTATATAATCTGTGACTACCTATATCTAAATCTATACCTATGATTATATATCCTATTGTATCCTACTATACGTATACATATATATATATATATTTACACTTTTAAATCCACAAACATTTTTATACCTTATAACTTATATAATATATGCAAATTTAAAATAACTATGATTAATTTATAATACTTGTAGTAGGTAGTTAACTTTAGTTTATTTAGCATGAACCCCTCCTCGGGTGAAGGCCTCCTCCAAAGAATTCCATTGGTCTCTATCTCTCGCTACTTGTAACCAATTTAAGCCAGCTGTCTTTGTGATGTCGTCTTGCCATCTCGCGTGGCATAATATATTATAAAATAAATCAAATATTTTACTGTCTCATATTTTTCTATACTTTGAGTAATTAAGTGGGCCCCTAAGTAGTATTAGCCCAGGGCCGCCTAAACTCACGGTCTGGCCCTGCTCAGGACAGGACAAACAGCTGGATGGGAATCGAACCACGCCAACCGGCCCGTCCACTAAGGTATTCGTTATCATTAATGTAATGTACCTATATATTTCTCTTAAATAAAGTCATAGGTAGGTAGGTACCTAACACTATTTCTGCCACAAAGGTGCACAAAGCGCTTCTTGCTCTTCGCTTCGCGATATAAGCTGGTAGGACTGATGTTAGTATTTTTAAAAAGATGCATCATGTCCCTCTCTTTGTATTTTTTATACATAGTACCTACCTACTCACATTACAATATTTTATATTCTCGCAAAGAGAACTCTTTCAGCGTTATCGCAATTAAAAACAGATGCGAGTTGCATGCAGTCAAGTCAATGATATAAAAAATCCATAAATAAGTAACTAGATATTTTATTTTATTACTAACTAAAATTACATCGGACTTCAATAAAAAATCAATGTATCGTCATTCTTTATTTAAAGAAGATATTTCGAGAGATTAATTTGTTTTATTTATTCATCCTTCCCTTTGGGATCAAGGGGAATCGATAGCCGACTTTGAGTCGAGTACCTACAAGCGTATCTACTTACAAGTAAATATCCTCGGACATTTAGTTGGGTGCATTGACGCCTGACTGTGTTATCAAAGCGATATATTTTTTAAAGTTAGGCCTCAGGCCAGGGGAACAAAACGTAACTACGCCGCGCGCCGCTCACATACTGGAAATCGTTTGCATAGCTGCATCTATACCTACCTTAAGTCATCTGTAAGTCTATTTGCTATTTTTCAATGCTTACCACTTTCGGCCTAAACACTTACAATTCTAGGATTGTGGTCAAAGTGGTCAATCTCACAACTCCTACGTCATAGCTATGTGTGGTGAAGATCACAATACACGCTTGAGATCAACAAGTTAGGTATGTAAGTACCTACCGCACGATGAGATAAAAACTGGAGTTACGATTGTCACAGTATAGTTATGACAGTCGATCAATGCGTACTGCATTACGTACGGGACTAAGAAATAACTAATTGATCTTTGCTTGCGGTGGTAATTTCTGTAATTCGACCTTCATAAGTACTAAACTATGTACTTGGTTTTAACTGACTTTGTCATTGACTTACATTAAAAATAAGATAATCGCTAATAGAATATTGGTAAAAAAAAGCGCATGTGTATTTTAAATTACATTTATTCATTTATTATATATTATAATTACTTAGTTAAATTTGGCCACGCTTCGCTGTGGGTCTATTTGATAGATATGAAATTATTAAAGAAGTAAATATAACCGTTGCCATGGTAACATGGTATAGTACCATGTCTCAACCTCACAAAACGCATTTAAATGAAAACGCTGTCCTATTGAAAGGCAAATGTTATGTAAAAATGGCACATCTTTTTTAGTTTTGACACAAAAATATGGAAATTGATGTTTTTATGTATAAAAATAAGATATTTTGTATTTGTAATACTGTTCTATCAATACAGTAACTGTGTTTTGCGTGACGTGCGTACTTTTCACTTTATAATCTCCGCACTTGGCGACAAATTATCACGACGCACAGTTCCCATCTTATATAAAATAAATTGCCTACTTATAATTTCAATTGATTGCGAGTTAACGAGGTCGCTTTTAAAAGTTATTATTGTGTTTATATTGTTTTACAATAAGTGTTTAATGTTGTTGGTTATAGAATATTTGGCAGCGCATGCTCAGATTTATCTGATTGTGAATATTGTGAGGGGAGGAGACGCAGATATAACAAGTATACGTAAGTACAAACAAAACAATATTTACAGATTCATGTGTCCCCATTAATGGGGAAAAATAATAGTTCGTTTTAATTTGGGTACAAATAATACCAAACCATTTTTAGTACCTATTTTAAATTTAGATATTAACCTACAAATTTAATAGTTAACTTCTCAGTTAAAAATCTCCTAAGGCTTTTCAGTAATTCTTTTTAGTCCATAATGTAGTATTAAACGCCATGTTTAAATAACAATTAAATTTTAAGGCGATGATAGCTCAGTGGTAAGTGACGTCGGATACCGCGGCGAAGGTCGTGGGTTCGAATCCTACAATGAGCTTGAGCTTTCGGTGAAGGAAAACATCGTGAGGAAACCATAGCACGGTGGTAGGGTACTATGTGGTACTCGACTGGCTGGCTACCACCCTCAAGTTGAAAATCTGTCGCCAAACACCTGTTGGTGTGTTCCGGCAGTTGCACTTGAGAGCCAGTTGCCCTTGCCCTTAAGGCATTGAAATAAGGTGTACAACACGTTGGCAGTCCACCTGGTATTGCTAATGTCTATAGGCGACGGTAGTCACTTACCATCAGGTGACCCGCCTGCCTCGTTGTCACTAGAGACATAAAAAAAAAAAAAAAAAATCTAGTCGCCACATCATATTTATTAACTGTTTATGCTCATACACATATTTATTCATCAGCTCAAGATACTTGACACCAAGCATCAGTACTAGTCACAGTTTCTGCAGCGCCATGAGTCGCATGGAGGCTGCTCCTCTTCTGGGGACATCTGCGCCTACTTATAAGAGCTTCATCAGTGATAGTTCAGATTCTCTGGTGAGTTTTAAAATCTGTATAGAATAACCGCACCGCCCCACCATTTATCGTCACCCGCAAAGAATCGTCGAACTATACCTGTGCTGTAGATAGATGTTGCTTCAGCAGTAACCCACTCAACAATACTGATTGCTGGCTCTTCTCAGCAAAATCAACTTTCCAAACCACGCGTTAGACTTTTCATAAGTGCTTGCAAAGGCCTATTTGAATGAAAAATATTTATGGCAAAGGTTGTTGTTTCAAATCCTATAATGAGCTTGAGCTATCGTTGAAGATAAAATGTCGTGAGAAAACCATAACACGGTGGTAGCGTTAGATACCTTGTACCTACTACATGCCTAGCTCCCTCAGTTGAAAATCGCTAAGCACCAGTTGTTCCGAAAGCTAGACTAGAAGCTAACAGTTTTGGTTAGATGATAAAGGTAAGGTTATGGTCAAAACATAAGCCTATTAATGGTAAAAATCTGTGTTATTTTCAACAAAACAAAGGATGTTAACTCTTCGTCCCATAAAACTTGATGTTAACTTCATTTCATAAATGATTGTACCTATATCATGGTAAATGTTATACTACAGCACAATATCAATGATAAGTGACGAATGATATATTTATCGATTACATTTGACGTAACATCAATAAAATCGTAGCACCAAATATCTATATTTAGCATAATTTATCAACTGTAGTAGTCGCGTAATGAATTTATCAGCTCAAGGCGCCAGATTTCTTGTTGTGGCTATAGTGATAATGTTCGTGAGAATACTTGACAACATAGTTACCTACGTCTAAACAATGTTAAACAACTTGATATTCATTGATAAAGAAATTGAGGTTTGATTTACGATTACGATCCAATTTTAAGTTGAATTGCAGGTAAAGTTCATGAGTCTGCAATCAAAAAGTTACTTTATTTATTACACAAGCTCTGCTTAGTTTAGTCAGATGGCCGTGTGTGAACAATGTCTCAGGATATTACTATTATTTCTACATTTCTCTAAAAATTTGGTAATCTTAAAAAAAATACCGGACTGTTAATTAATTGCAGGTTTTTGGTGATATAAGATTTTGAAAGGGGTATAGTATGGTGACACTGAAAACCCACCTAAATGACCTACGAAACTTCTGAAATCCCTTAAATCTATATATTATTTACGTATTTTTTCTATATAATATTGGCACATCCTAGAGGTTAACTGAAGAGCCGTGGATTCTTATATTTTTTAGTTTAATTGCTTCGGGCCTATGATTGAGTTATTAATTAAATCATTATTTTCACAGGGACCAGCAGATTTATCAAATGGTGCAATTTTGTCAGCCTACCATAAACGAATTGAAAAGGCAACAAAAGTAGAGAGTAAGAAACAAAGTTCACTGATAACAATGTAAGTTTTGTATTACCTCAGAAGTCTTATAAATAGGCAGGCGTGTCACCTAAACCTACCGTAATATGCTCTCGATGTTTTCCTTCAACAAAAACAAAATCACTACAGGATTTGAATCTACGACATTCGTTGCAGCTTTTGACGTTAACATACTACCAACTGAGCCATTATCGCCTTAACAAAATATTTCTTCTAGAGTTAAAGCAGCTGTTAGCGTGTATATTTTTACAGTTTCTCAGTATGGAACACAATAATGGGATCATCTCTCCTCACCATGGCGTGGGGAGTCGAAAGGGCTGGCCTGCCAGTTGCTCTAGTACTAGTAGGATTCATGGCTGCCTTGTGTTTGTACACGGCATACGTGCTGTTACAAGTTAATAAGTATCACGGTGAGATGTTTATAAATATATTTATCTGAAAACCCTCACTCTTTATAAGCTCCATCTTTCAGTTATTCATAGCCTTACTTATCGACTTTATTGCCGCAAAGTACTTTTTATGGGAATAAATTAGTTTTCTTATTACTAGTATACTTAGTTTAATGTTTCTTTTTGTTTGGAGCAAGCTTAAGTTAGTCATGCTTGCTTTAAGGCCTTTGCTTGCGGCGGCGTCGTGTGGCGGGTCGCTCACTTCCATATAAAATGTGCGAGGAGGGCGATGGCTGCCACACGCGTCATACTTGTGAACGGGTGCTGCTTGTGGGGTGGGCTGGTCTGCTTGAGTTTGTTGTTTATAAAGTCAGTCATAATTAAATTCTATAGATTATTATTTTTGCCGCCATAACACGCAAATATTGTCAGTGAGACTAGATAAATAATAATTATTGAATGTAATAGGTGTAAGTTGTTTTTGAAAAGAGTATTTGCTGAGTTTATTGCTGGCTCTTCTCAGCAAAAACAACCTTCCGAACCGAGCATTTAGAGTCTGACTATTCATAAGAGCCTGTGAAGGCCTATTTGGATGAATAAACAATTTCATTTCATTTCATTACTTAGTATATGAATTACAGCGTAAAAGCTCAACATTATTAAAATAAACTTAAGTTAAGGAGTTTTTTCCGCCAACGCATCAGCCTGACCATCCAAAGAGGAAACGCTGCCAGTCTGCTAGGAACCTTGCAGATCGGCAGCAGCGGCAGCCTCGAAGAAGTTTTTTTTATATATCATAACTTGTATATTTTGTAACTTAAAAAAAAAGTGTCATTTTCTTTTTTTTTTATTCTGGATAAGCTTGTGTTTGACCACAATCTCACCATGGTATGTGATGATGTGGCCGAAGGTGGTAAGCACACAAAGCCTAGATGGGAACTGGCTCTCAAGTGCAGCTGTCGGAACACACCGATAGGTGCTTGACGACTGATTTTCAACTTGAGGGTGGTAGCCAGCCAGTCGGGTACTACAAAGTACCCTACCACCGTGCAAAAAAACTTAATTAATTTCTATATTAAATTGTCAGGTACTGAAACTTGCGAAGTACCAGCACTCTGTCGCTCTCTCCTCGGCTCCTGGGCTGAAGTTATCGCGCACATATTCAGCCTACTAGTACTATTGGGTGCCAACATTGTATACTGGATATTAATCACTAACTTTCTGTACTTCACGGTTAATTATTTTACTGGTAAGTAAAGAAATACCTTTCGATATCTTACTTAGACATTACCATTAAAAATCAAACTTTGCCAACTTAAATGTTTCATATTTCACAGATCTCAGCACATCAAATGCAACAGAGTATAACGCAACCGTCTTGTGCCCCAAACATGGGGTCAACGGGTCCCTAATCATACCCGTTTCAGTTGACGATACCCCATATTGGGGTCTACATACGACCGTGCCAATGTACGTCGCGATTATTGTGTTCCCGCTGCTGAATTTTAAGAACGTAACGTTTTTTACTAGGTTCAATTCTTTGGGTAAGTTTTTGTCGTTTTAGAAACAATTTATTCCAGCTAGTTATTCTTGGTCTTATTATTGAGTGAGTGAGTGTAGGTTATGAGGAATATAAAGCAAAAAATGAAATTTTCCAGACCATTTGCAATGTTATAGACTCTTTAGAATGTGTCTGTATAGGTATGTCTGTTGCAAATAGGGCGATGATAGCTCAGTGGTAAGTGACGTCGAATACCGCGGCGAAGGTCGTGGGTTCGAATCCTACAATGAGCTTGAGCTTTCGGTGAAGGAAAACATCGTGAGGAAACCATAGCACGGTGGTATGGTACTTTGTAGTACCCGACTGGCTGGCTACCACCCTCAAGTTGAAAATCTGTCGCCAAACACCTATCGGTGTGTTCCGACAGCTGCACTTGAGAGCCAGTTCCCATCTAGGCTTTGTGTGCTTACCACCTTCGGCCACATCATCACTTACCATGGTGAGATTGTGGTGAAACACAAGCTTATCCAGAATAAAAAAAAAAATCTAATATTCCAATTTTCAGGTACACTATCAGTAGTGTATCTCCTAATATTCGTGATAGTAAAAGGCTACGCTTGGGGTATCAACATTAACACGCTACTGGCAGAGACCCATGCTGGCAAAGATGCAGCAGTACTAAGTGGAATGCTTGCTTTATCCTTCTACATCCATAACATTATAATAACGATAATGAGCAATAATGCAAGACAGGATAAAAATGTGAGTAGCCAGTGCGCCTAATATGGTGCTGTATGAAATGAAATGTTTATTTATCCAAATAGGCCTTCACAGGCGCTTATGAATTGTCAGATTCTAATGACTCTAGTGCTCGGTTCGGAAGGTTGCTTTTGCTGAGAAGAGCCGGCAATAAACTCAGCAATTACTCTTTTCAAAACAATCTTAGAATTATTACATAAATGTATGTCCTGCAAGAGCGAGCGCTACACCCAAGCATTGTCGTCATTTAAATATTCGTTAATATGGTAGTACGTCTTCTGTATTAAAACATTCTTAACACGTTCCTTAAATGTATGTATAGGCAAATTTAACATTGTAGGTGGTATCTTATTATAGAAGCGTGCACCCAGTCCTAAAAAAATGTGTCCTGAACTTTATGGAGTCTATAAGCTGAGGTCACAAGTTTGTGCTTATTTCTAGTATTGATTGAGTGCATGTCACATTTCTTTACAAAATTACTAATATTATTATTTTGATGTACAAATAATATGTTTGCATAAATATACTGTGAAGCCACTGTGAGGATACTAATTTGTTTAAACTTATCTCTGAGAGAAGCTCGAGAGCAGTAAATGCGTTGTCCCCAATTTGGGGCTATACTATTAAGTACTTATTTTAATTTTATGACTATTTATTTCAGGGCAGAGATTTGACGATAGCATTTTTGCTAGTAACAGTTACTTATACATTAGTCGGAGCTATATTTTATATTTGTTTTCCGCTCGCCAAATCTTGTATAGAAGATGTGAGTACGATTTCTTTTAAATATAATCATAATGTAGTTAATGATACGAAGCAAAGTAATAGTAGATTAAAAACGGGTCTACTGTAGCAGCATGATACTGTGACAATTAAAAAATTATATTTTTTTCAATTTTCAGAATTTACTAAATAATTTCGAAATGCACGACGTAATGACAGCGGTGGCAAGGATTTTACTTCTTTTTCAGGCAAGTTGATTTATTAATTACTAGCTTTCCGTCCCGCCATTTCAGACGCGATTCCGCTTCTCCATACAAACTTCGAATTTCGCTTGATTGCGCTGAAATTCGGCACGCGGATAGTTATTATGACGTAGGTATCCGCTAAGAAAGGATTTTCCAAAATTCACCCCCTAAGGGGATGCAACGGGAGTCCAAAGTTTGTATGGAGAAACGGGATCGCGGGGCGGAAAGCTAGTTAGCTAGTAGCTAACATAAAACACGACACTATAGACCGTTCCATATGTATTGGCAATAAAGGTCATACTTGTCGCTTAATTATCATGGTACCGAGACTTGTACCATGATAATCAAGCGATAGCAGTTTTGCGATAAGTTTGTATGGCGAGCGACAGGTTTAGGTGAACATGGTAAAGGACAGTCAATGACCTTTATTGCCAATCAATATGGAACAGACTATCGTTAATTATAACATTTTATTTGTCAGCAGGTAGTGACGGTGTATCCTCTCGTAGCGTTCATGTTGCGTAGTGAAGCGATTCTCTTGCTGCCGATCAAGGAATCCAGGTTGCTGACCGTACTTATCAATATAAGTATTGTCACTGTGTGTATATTGGTTGCTTGTTTTTGTCCCAACATTGGCACTATTATAAGGTGAGTTGATACTTGTAATGAAGCAGCATTTTTAGGGATCCGTTGGCAAATCTAAGCAAAGAAACCAAATAACTGTTGCACTATTTTTTTTAATACTAAATTCAATTTCAAAGTGATTATAGCTCAGTGTTAGTGACGTGTCGAAGGTTCGATTCCCACATTGAGCTTTCGGTGAAGGAAAACATCGTGAGGGAACCACAATACGGTGGTAGGGTACTTTGTAGTACTCGACTGGCTGGCTACCACCCTCAAGTTGTAAATCTGTCGCCAAGCAATTGTATGGTATGTTCCGGCAATTGCATTTGAGAGCTAGTTTGCCTTGCCCTTAAGACTTTACCCCTGGTATTGCAAATGTCTATAGGCGACGGTAATCACTTACCATCAGGTGACCCACCAGCCTCGTTATCACTTGTGGTATAAAAAAGAATATGAAATGAAACGAAAATGTTTTTTATTCAAATAGGCCTTTACAAGCACTTGTGAATAGTCTAGACTCTAATGCTCGGTTCGGAAGGTTGCCTTTGCTGAAAAGAGCCGGCAATAAACTCAGCTCAGGTCTTTATTTGGAAATGGTGGTAACAGCAATAAGACGTTCAATAAGTGTTCCTTAAGTGGCCCAAAATTTAATAAAACATTTTGAGTTTGAGCAAGTACTCTTTTAAAAAAAAACTTACACCTATATTTAATATTTTTTTATTTATCTAGTCTCACTGATAATAATTGCGTGTTAAGGCGGCAAAATAATAATGAATGAATAGAATTTAATTATGACTGACTAAATATATAACAAACAAATATGTGAATAGGTACTAATTCTCCATGTCTTGTATAGGTATACCGGCGCTGTGAGTGGTTTAGTTCACATTTTCGCTCTACCCTCATTACTGCACGTTCGCTCGCTGCAACTCCGCGGGGAGCTTACCTGGTGGAAGTTCCTATTCTACTTCTGTATTGTATTATTTGGAGCTATCAATTTGTTGATGCAGTTTTTTATTGACGAATAGAAACCTCATTTTTGGAGAGAATTCTCGAACTAAATTTTAAAGTTTTGACTATGCGTTTCAACCAAAGATAAACCTAATTATAAGGTACAGTAAGTATATTATTGTATGTAAAATAATAGTTATAAAAGGACACAGAACAAATAAAAAAGGTCGCCATTAATGAAGTGAAGGAACGCGCACGAAGTTGTGTGCGTGACCTGCACATACGCTATCCTGCGTGACCGGCTTCCTTTACTGTGCACTGACACCTTAAGTGCCCGGGGCTCTATCTACCTTTTTTATTAGGTCTGAGGGTACAATAAGTATATTATTGTATGTACGTACATACATACGATATTAATTATAAATGGACATGTAATTGTTTACGAATATCAATAGTATTTTAAATTATCCATAATTTAGTAATAGAAAATAAATATGATTATGTTTAAGTCTAACAGAAGTGGCTAGATTTTATAAATGTGTTATCTAGTCATAAAATACATTTAAGATGTCTTATCTATACTAATAACTAGCTATCGCCCGCGGTTTCACCCGCGTTCCCTTGAGATCTTATCTTTTCCCGGGATAAAATTATAGCCTATGACACTCACAAATAACGTGGCTTTTATTGGTAAAAGAATTTTCAAGATCGGTTCAGTAGATCCAAAGATTACACCCTACAACCTCACAAACTACCTCTTAATAATATTATTTAGTAGACTAGTATAGACAAAGAGGTTATATTGTTTTTGTTAGTAGGGGATATCTTTAGAACTACAGAATCGATTCCAAAATTTCTTTCACGAATGGAAAGCGGTTTTATCACTGTTTAATTATAGGCTTTATTTTATTTTGATTCCCTCAAGAATGCGGGTGAAACCGCGAGGCGAAGCTAGTATTAATAAGTCTCAATGTGGCCATAGCCAATGTGGTGAAATGTGGTAAGCTTAGAATGGAACTTGCTTTCAAGCATAACCTCATGAAGGAAATATAAAGAAAAAGGCAATATTAACAGATTCATACTTTATTGTAAATTATATGATTTATTCCCAAATCTTTGGTAAGAATTATTATTGTAACAAAATATTTGACAATAGAAATACAATTTTGTGATATGTATACAAACTATAAAAAATCCATGTAAATAATTAAACTTCTTACATTTATTTGTATTTTAATATCACAAATAATAAAAAAAACAATTCAACATGCATAAATATTTCACGAAAATAATTCGGATTGTTAAATCTGTAATATAATTTTTTGCTTATAACTTTAAGGCTCTATTTACAATGCATTGTAATTGTACATAGCAAAATGAACCTAATGTTAATAGAGATGATGCATATATTCAAGATAAAATACCTAACACGAACTAGTGTATAAAACATCTAAAAATACTAGAAAATAACGAAATTGGAGAATGTTAATAGGTATGCCAAATCGGTTGAAAGTTTGTTACAGTAAAGCTTGTATGTATACAAATACACTAGTTTTTGCTGTAGTCAAAAATACCTATTAGTTTTGATTTTACAGGCATTTAAACTTACGATAAAATCGAGTCTCGCTAACAGTCACGTGACCGCATGTGACGTCACACAAGTACGTCACATCGAGTACGAGTCCGCATCGCACGTTTACTTCTATAAATCGGAAACTAATTGACGTATCGAAGTAATTCTTTCAATTGTATTTTTAATTTTTGACAAAGAATATGAAGAGCTAATATTCAAAATAAGGTAACATTCTTCAAGGTTTTTTTTATTTTTATACCACTAGGTGGCAAACAAGCTTACGGCCCACCTGATGGTAATCGGTTACCGTAGCCTATGGACGCTTGCAACACCAGAGGCGTCACGAGCGCGTTGCCGACCTTGCATAAACCTTGGTCTTTTGGTGGTGTATATTTATGACGTCACTAGTATGTATTTATGTCAACCTCCCTATTGTTATGTACTAACTAACTAACTAGCCAAAAAGAGAGTTCCCGTAGTTACCGTTGGCGGCTACACAATTAACATAAGTCCATTATGCTATGTACAATTTTTATACAAAAATCCCTTCCATTCCATTCCGCGGCAATGTAAAATGAGCCTTAAGGATCCTTCTGATGTTCCAAAATAGCAAAACAATTATAAATATGGCACGGGACAAGAAAAGAGCACTTTTATGTGATAACAGTGGGCCCATCTCGGCCGGTGTATGTCTGCAGCTGCGATATCTGAAGAGCCACGTCTATCAAGGGTCTCAGCATCACCTGAGCGTCCCCTAACACGTTCTCAGCCTCGTACGAATCTATGTATAATCTGTAAAAAAGATTTAAAGTCAGAAAGTTACCTGATGGTAAGTGACTACCGTCACCTGATGGTACCACCACCAGCTTGTGTTTGACCACAATCTCACCATGGTAAGTGATGATGCCGCGGGTGAAACCGCGGGGCGGAAAACTAGTAGTTAGACATACCTGACAGTTGCGCCGGAGCTTCCCGTGCCACTGAGTCGGATCACGATACGGGAACCATCCTCAAAGATAATGCGAAGACCCTGAAAATAATCAGATTTTTTAGTTTTTTATTCTGGAAAAACTTGTGTTTGATCTCATCATGGTAAGTGATGATGTGGCCGAAGGTGGTAAGCACACAAAGCCTAGTGGAGAACTGGCTCTCAAGTGCAGATGTCGGAACACACCGATAGTTGCTTGGCGACACTTTTCAACTTGATGGTGGTAGCCAGCCAGTCGGGTACTATAAAGTACCCTACCACCGTGCTATGGTTTCAAAGCTCAAGCTCATTGTAGGATTCGAACCCACGACCTTCGCCCGCGGTATCCGACGTGAGATAATTAAACTCCAAGCATACCTGTTTCATAGCAACGCTCTGATCAATGGGGTCCATATATGAGAAGTTGTCTCCCAATTTGACAACATACGACTTGCCGCCACTTGAGTACGTGGACCCCACGAAACCTGGCTCCGTAATCTTCTTCTCAAGAGCTTCCATCATTGCGTTGCAGGGGTCGCTTGCGCATTCCTCGTAATCATACCTGATTTGGACGTAAAAATATTATTGTAGTACTAGAGTTCCGCCCCGCGATTCTTTTTCCATACAAACTTTGAACCGTTTCATCCCCTTAGGGGGTGAATTTTGTAAAATCCTTTCTTAGGGGATACCTACGTCATAATAAATATCTGCGTGTCGAATTTCAGCGCAATCCGTCCAGTGGTTTGAGCTGTGTTGATAGATCAGTCAGTCAGTAACGATTGCCTTTTGTCCGTTAAGTAATACGAAAAACTTAAGGAGGAGATAGGTGAGCGGGTCACCTACCAACATATGACCTTTGTAAAATTGACACCATTTTAGAGATATTTATTATCTAAAGTTCAAAAATCAATAAATACAATCCGAAATACTAGCTGTCCCCCGCGGTTTCACCCGCATTTCCAAGGGGTTTATCCTTATCTGGGATAAAAATTATCCTATGTGTTAATCCAAGATATGATCTACCTGTGTGCCAAGGTTCAACAATATCCGAATAGCCATTTTTGCGTGAAAGAGTAACAAACAAACATCCATCCAAACTTTCACATTTATAATACTAGCTGTTCCGCGCGGTTTCACCCGCGTTCCCGAGGGTTCTTATCTTTTCCCGGGATAAAAAGTAGCCTATGTGCTATTCCAGACTATAATCTATCTCTATGCCAAATTTCATCCAGATCCATTCAGCCGTTCTGGCGTAAATGAGTAACAAACACCCATCCATCCATCCATCCAAACTTTCACATTTATAATATTAGTGGGATTGGTTAACATAAAGACTCACCTAGTGAAGTAATTCCTCCCGAACTGCTTCCAGTGTGCAGTGAGTATATCTTCAACCGAGAGGCCACTCGCGGCGACGACAGAGAGCCACGCGAGCGCGGCCCACATGCCGTCCTTCTCTCGCACGTGGTCGGATCCGGTGCCGAAGCTCTCCTCGCCGCACAGCGACAGCCGACCGGCGTCCATTAGGTTGCCAAAGTATTTCCAACCTTGCAATACATATCGTAAAATATATCACAACAAATTTTTTTTCAAGGTCAGCGTGATAAATTTTCTTCGTGTTTGAGGTGCTTAATTACCGGTAAATAATTATTCTAATTTATGATGGGGAGTTCTCTGAATAACTCTTTGATGTGCCAACATCACCAACTGCTTTTTCAATTATACCTGAGTCTGAGTGTAATTATCTGTCTAAAAGTACCTACATATTTAAAAGTATAAGTAGTATAGTATAAGTAGTATCGTCGCAGATCGCACGCGCTACGGTTCGCTCGTGTTGTGCGGTCGAGTCGTACGTAATCTATGAGTCATTCGTTGTAAAGGGACAATGTCCTCAAAAGTGGTTAAATGTACCAAGTGGAACATTGTTATAAATGAAGTGCTTGCCTTCATATGGAATAAATTGGACGTGATGGATGAAGAAAGCCTTCATCGAATATGTGTCAGTGCCTTTACGGAATCGGAAATTGTGGCAGCCAAAAACTTGCTGTTTGATTCCATAGCTACGTCAAAGCGCAAGAAGATTAGAAAAAGAGATGGGAAGACACTGCGTGATATTGATGACATTATTTGTCTACTGAAGGATAGCAATGCAGAGGAAATCCCGGTGTTTGTGGCAAAAGAACTACATAAACTGCCTCCTGTTCTATTTGACCATGTTGACGTAACTCGACTTCTTAAAGATCTTGTCAGGATGCAAAGTGAAATAAGCCAAATGAAAGATCAATATGCTACAACAAATCAGTTGGAGTTGTTAAAAACAGAGCTCGAGTCACTTAAGAAAGCGTCTATTGTGAACAACTTCCATAGTAACGTCAATTTAAGGCGAGGTGCTTACGTGTTAGATAGTTATGATTGTAACAGTGGCCCTATCGGTTTGCTCCCTGCAAATGATATAGAAAACACTACCTTAACGAGCCATCATTCGAAAATATCGCCTGGAAAAAGTGTTACAAAAAATCATGATTCATCTAATAATGAGGGTATTAGAATTATAAATGAAACGATAGAACAGAATATAAATAAAAGCATATCAGGTATAAACGAAAACAGCTGTGTAGAACAAAAGACGATGAGTCACCCGCTGCCGCCTCCCGAGCCGGCTACGGCCGCGCAAGTGTCCGAACACACGGTCGCCGCGGATAACTGTGTTCCTACGCCATCTATGGCTGAGGTTGTAGCAAACGGGGAATGGAAAAAACAGACCCAGAGTAAGGAATGGACTGAAGTACGTAGAAAAAGGTTAAGGAATCGATTCGTGGGGTCCAGAGGTAAAGCTGAAATTGAACCAGAAGCAAACTTCAAATCGGCGGAAATTAAAATCCCTGTTTATATTTACAACGTAGCAAAGGAGGTGTCCGTGTGTGACATATCAACTTATATAAAGAAAAAGACGAACTTGAATGTTACTTTGGCGAAAATGAATATGAGGATGGAAAAGGATTATGATGCTTATAAAGTATTTAGAAAACCACAAACAGGCTGAACTCAGGGTCGAGTCTTCCCGTGAGTGTAGGTGGTTTACATAAGCCGAGTGATATAGCTGGTGCTTTTCAGCGTCACTTTAGTGTTCACTCACCGCTGGGTCCCGCATCTGAGGTGCTTAGTGCTGTATCTTGTTCCGGTAGCCTGAATGTCAGGTTTTCAGCTAAGCAAGTGGGGACTGTGGTTAACAATATGGTCAGGGGTAAGTCACCGGGACATGATGGTCTCAGCATTGAGCACCTGCAGAATGCTGGTATTCATCTGCCTAGGGTTCTTGCTATGTTTTATTCTCTCTGTCTCAGCCATTCGTACCTTCCTGAGAAACTTATGTATACTATAGTTGTGCCGATTGCAAAGAATAAAACTGGAGATATTTCTGATTTTGGCAACTATAGGCCTATATCTCTAGCCACAGTTCTAGCCAAGGTGTTGGACAGTCTGATTGACAAACATCTGAGCAAACATGTAAAGCTTCATGACTCACAGTTCGGTTTTAGACCAGGCCTGTCAACAGAATCTGCCATTTTGTGTCTCAAGCAGACTGTTCAATACTACACCGACAGGAAAACACAAGTGTACGCGTGTTATCTAGATCTATCTAAAGCTTTTGATCTAGTGTCATATGACTTACTTTGGCAAAAACTAAAATGTGAATGTAATAATTTACCTGACGAGGTCACATCACTACTTAGGTACTGGTACAGTCATCAAGATAATGCTGTGAAGTGGGCGGATTGTCATTCAGATGTGTATAGGTTGGAATGTGGGGTGAGGCAGGGGGGTTTGACGTCACCTAGGCTTTTCAACTTGTACATCAACCAACTGATCGGCGAGCTCAGCGGTACCAATGTTGGATGTCACATAGATGGAGTTTGTGTTAACAATATTAGTTATGCTGATGACATGGTACTGCTGAGTCCATCGGCGGGAGGTTTGTGCAGGTTGCTTAGAATCTGTGAGTCATATGCGGAGGCTCATGGGCTCAGATACAACACCAATAAGAGCAATTTTATGATTTTTAAGTCTGGCCCCAAAGGCTTTCCATCTCAGACTCCAATTACTCTTTGTGGTAATGTTCTTAATAAAGTTGAACAATTTAAGTATCTGGGCCATTGGGTCTCTGATGATAGTAAAGATATCATAGATATCGAGCGGGAGCGCAGAGCGTTGACTGTCCGATGCAACATGTTGGCCCGCAGGTTTGCACGATGTAGTAAACAAGTCAAGGTGACTCTTTTTAAAGCTTACTGTCAGTCCTTCTACACGTGCAGCCTGTGGGTCAAGTTTACGCTGAGGGCATACAGCGCTCTGCGAGTGCAATATAATAATGCATTCAGGATATTGATGGGGCTGCCGCGGTTTTGCAGTGCCTCGGCCATGTTTACAGTGGAGCGGGTTGAAGGTTTTGATGCCCTTATTAGGAAACGTTGCGCCTCACTATTAAAACGCGTTCGTTCCAGCTCCAACAGTGTCCTGAATGTATTTGTAGACAGGTGGGACTCCCCTCTACTGGGCAGGTGGATTCGCCTGCACACTGCTAGGTAGGTAGGTGTGTCGGGCCCGGCTTGCCTATTCTACTTATTTATTTTTTGTAATTGTATTCTATGTTATTCTATTTGTATGATTAATTGTCAAACTAACATAGTTCTAAGTTCAAATTGTCACTAACAAATATGGATCTTATAATATCTGAAATAAATGAATTATTATTATTATTATTATTATTATTATTATTATATTAGTTATCTGGCTTCCATAGTACAAGCATTGCTTACTTAGGGATCACAAGTCTGTGGGTGAAGTCCCAGAATACAAAAAAAACATGTAACTATGAGGTCCTAATTCGTATTATCCTTTAATTATTATTTTTCGATTACTATTTTTGCCGCCATAACATGCAAATATTGTCAGTGAGACTAGATAAATAATTATTGAATGTAATAGGTGTAAGTTGTTTTTGAAAAGAGTAATTGAAGAGTTTATTGCCGGCTCTTCTCAGCAAAAGCAACCTTCCAAACCGAGCATTAGAGTCTGACTGTTCATAAGTGCCTGTGAAGGCCTATTTGGATGAATAAGTATTTCATTTCAATATTTTTCATGGCCAATAAATCTAGCTTTGGTCAAAACCACCAGCAATTGGCCATTCTAGCTCAAATCTAACAACTTTTGTTTTTCAATATTTCAAATGATTAAGTTTTATTTTTATTTCTATCTTAACACTGAATAACTTGTTTGTTTTTACATTGTTATTTACTGGACGTGTATTGTCAAATATACATAATATGATAATTTGTAAATTCTCATTAACAGAGTTCACCTGTTCTTTTCAAAAATATAGTTTCTTTAAATCTAAATCCTCACCAGTGGGTACTTCGAAGATCTCCTTCCCGTGTGCTAACGCGACTCTGTCGACGGCTGCGGCGGTAGGCATGGAGCGGGCGAAGCCCCGGACTCCACCCCGGGCCAGGTACGGCACGTGGTGGGCGTTATTGGCCAAAACGGCCAGGGAGTCCGAGGGGGTCACGAAAAACGCGTCACGACCTATTATCATGTTGCGGTCGCCTGGGGCAACGAAAGAGGATATGTTATTTTAAATTTTATTTTTAATTAACGGCCCTATGGTGGCCACAGGTCGTGGGTTTGATTCCTACCTAGGACAAAAAATTTTGTTCATGAACATGTCTGTTTGTCCTGAGTCTGGGTGCAATTATCTATTCAAGTATATATTTACAGAAGTAGTATATCAGTTATTTGGTTTCTATAGTACCAATCCTTAAAAATTACATTGACTGTTTATTAGTAATTTGCTCAAATGTATGGTAGGGTACTTAGAAGTACTCGTCTGGCTGGCTACCATCCTCAAAATCTGTCACCAAACAGTCCAAGCACCTGTTGGTGTGTTTTAGCACAAGCACTTGTAGGCAACGGCAATCCTGGTTTTGCTAATGTCTATAGGCGACGGTATTCACTTGCCATCAGATGACCCGCCTATCCCCAAAAAAACCACAAATTATACTAAAACACATACAAAAGCAATAGCTTACCATCACCATCGAAAGCAGCACCGAAATCATATTGGCCACTTTTGACAGCGTTGACCAAGTCAGCGGCGTAAGTCAGGTTGGGGTCCGGGTGGGCGCCACCGAAGTCTTCTAGTGGGGTCACTCGGCGAACGTTTTTTTCCGAAGCCCCAAGTTCATCAACGAAAATGCGCTGTACGTAGGGACCGGTTACTGTTTGCAAATAAATTTAATAAAATATTTATGATGTTAATGTCAAAGTTGGGTGTCGGCTTACGGAAGATCACAGCTTTCTCGTGGAAATTTTCAGAAATCTTTTCTTAGCGGATATCAACTCCCTATTAGGCATCTTCCAAATTTCAAGTTTCTAGCATTAATATTAGTAAAAAAAAACTCTTTATTCAAAAACACCACAATACAGAAAAAAAAACAGTCAAGTGCGAGTCGTTATAGCGGCAACAGAAATACATCATCTGTAAAAAAAACTGTCTAGCTATCAAAGTTTATGAGATACAGCCTGGTGACAGACGGACAGTATAGAGTCTTAGTAATAGGGTTTCCATTTTTACCCTTTGTGCTTTTATCCCTAAAAAGTAGAACTTAACAATTAGTGTCACAATGGGCGGTCTTATCGCTTAGAGCGATCTCTTCCAGGCAACCATGCATTTATACTTTTTGAGATTTTTTGATTAATCAAGTGGTATCTTGGTATTTCCACAGACCTATTATCTAACTAGACGTGGCGAATGTACGTACTTCGCGTGTCAAAATTAGTCAAAAAGCAGTCAATTTGACTGCTTTCTATTTGTCATCATTTAGTCCGCGATCGACCGTTATTGCCTTCGGACGTCAACCGTCATCTAGGAAAATGACTGGTTGTTCCCTATTAAGTTGTAAAAACTGTACTGGAAAAGCGAAACCCAAATAATGGTCATTTTTCCTGTAAATTGACACGTTAATTTACACCAAAAAGTGACACGGTTGATCTTCATACAATTGAGGTACTTGCGTTATCTAGTTAGATATAGGTCTGGGGGTATTTAGATGGGTATATGTGTAGATTACCTCCACTCATAGCATCAATAAGCACGTTGAAAGGTTTCCTCTGCTCCGAGCCCTGGATGAGACTCTTGATCTTGGGGAAGTCGAAGATCTCCTTCATGTATGACACGTAGTCCTTCACCGAGTCTACTATCTCCACTGAGAATTGATGATCTTCCACCTGTTCACAAATGACGATTACTGCTTTAATTTTAATTCAGCCAGTTATAATATCCTGGGGAAATCTTCACACACGGGTATTTAATCACTAACTAAGCAAAGCTTGTTCTATGGAAGCCAGATAACTGTTAAATTACATGCACTACTTTTTTAAATACAAATAATTTTATGTATACAATTTGAAGGCGATGATAGCTCAGTGTTAGTGACGTCGGATACCGCGGCGAAGGTCGTGAGTTCGAATCCTACAATGAGGTTGAGTAAACGTCGTGAGGAAACCATAGCATTGAGGTACAGTACTTTGTAGAACTCGACTGGCTGGCTATCACCCTCAAGTTGAAAATCTGTCGCCAAGCACCTATCGGTGTGTTCCGACAGCTGCACTTGAGAGCCAGTTCCCATCTGGGCTTTGTTTGCTTACCACCTTCAGCCACATTATCACTTACCATGGTGAGAGTGCGGTCAAACACAAGCCTATCTCGCTCCTCCATTTGGAGGATAATAGACTAATTCATTGAAAAGGAAAGATCTTCTGCCAGGCTAGGTCATCGTGCCTGGGGACTCTTCTCAGCAAAAGCAACCTTCCGAACCGTGCGTTAAAGTCTAGATTATACATAAGTGCTTTGAAAGGCGTATTTTATCATTGCTTTTTTTTGCAAATTCAACTCACATTAAAATTCTGCACTCCAATCTTATCAATGGGGCACACCAAGTCAGGCACAATCTTGTACTGTTTGATGGTAGTAGTGAGTGCGTATATCTCGTTGGTGGTATGGTCCGGCGCTGGGCCACCGTTGCTACAGTTGAACTTGATGCCGAAGTCGTTGTTGATGCCGCCAGGGTTGTGGGAGGCCGTGAGAACAATGCCGCCTGGGGTGATAATGCATTTTTTTAGCTTTTCAGACTACTGACGGATGGTCGAACATTCTACTAATATTATAAACGTGAATGTTTGGATGGATGTATGTTTGTTACTCATTTACGCCAGAACGGCTGAATGGATCTGGATGAAATTTGGATCTGGAGGAAACTTTTTATCCCGGGAAAAGATAAGATCCTTCGGGAACGCGGGTGAAGACTGAGCAGTGTGTGAAGACTGAAGATGTTTGTTACTCTTTCAGGCAAAAACGGCTGAACGGATTTTGATGAAACTTGGCACACAGGTAGTTCATATCCAAGAATAAAACATAGGATACTTTTTATCCCGGGAAAAGATAAGATCCCTCGGAAACGCGGGTGAAACCACGGGGCGGAAAACTAGTTAAATATATTTTTAAAAAGGGTAGTTAGACAGATAACTCTGTTGGTACACCATATACATAGTAAAAAGAACAACAACAGTTATAACATTGACAGTTTCCTATGGTGGCCTTATCACTAATAGCAATCTGGACCAAGATCCTTAAGTTACCTAAAGATAAGTTAAAGCTAAGTCATGATGAAATGTAAATTAATAAAAAAAATGCTGGAACGAGCATGACGCGGCAATCAACGGTGTTGCGTAGTTCTCCATGATTATGAACATTTATCTCTGTTACGAAATATATCATGATGTTGCAATTGTGTTTACATGTATGTTGATTTTATATGGAATGTATAGGTAAAGGTCGTAGCTCACTTACACGACTCCGCTCCCACCCGACAAATAAAATCATTTAAATATGGGCTTCAGGTCGTGCCCTTTAGATATAGTTTATATTGGCAACATAAATTAGCAGACAGCTCGCTGACAGTTGAGCGGTGTTGGAGCAGAGTCGTTTAAATGGGCTATGACCTTTAAGGTTATACAATTTGTGTCATACAATGGTTAGGTTGAAGCTGTTAAACTTTTGAATGACACAGTAGATTTATTTTGGCACTGTAAATGGTATTTGTAATAAAAAGTCAGCACTGAAAGTTTTATTTTAGTTAAAAATTTCCCTGTATGAAATCTATAGTGTCTGAATGTTGATAACTGGTCAAAGCCTATTGATTGGCTGTCATGAGCTGTCGCCACAACCTTCGACCGAACCAAAAGTGTAATAACCCAATCTAAACTAATGATTTTTTTAAATGTTTTTTAAATGTACCTGAGTTTATTGCCGGCTCTTCTCAGCAAAAACAACCTTCCAAACCGAGCATTTAGAGTCTGACTATTCATAAGTGCCTGTGAAGGCCTATTTGGATGAATAAATAATTTCATTTCATTTCATTATGTAGTTGACATGAATTTTCTTAAGCAAGTATTTCGGAGTATGCTTGAAACTAGAAACCAAAGCTAAGTTTATTCTAGGTTTATTATAATGGGAAAAACAGAATTCATCCTGTATATAGTTTTTTTTAAAGAAATGGTTCAGTCATTTAGAAAATGGGGTGTTTTAAGGTTTTAATGCCTTTTGAAATAGAATATACAATAATAGAGATATTCCGGATGAAGATATATTAGTTTAGGCCCTAGGTAAATAGTTCTGCTTGATTTTCACTGCTAAATGACTGAACAGATTTTGATGATATTTAGTATAAAGTCAAAGTCAAACTCAAAACCATTTATTCAGCTTAGGCCCTGGGTCACATATGAAGGTCGATTTACAGAAGTTACCACCGGTTCGGAAGTCAGCCTTCAACTGAGAAGAACCGGCAAGAAACTCAGCAAGGTTATATTTTTGGACCCTATATATGGAGATATCTTGAACCCTATAGCAGGGTTTAAAGGTAAACAAACTCCACACATACTTGCAGTCAGAGGCTAGTATTAAAAAAGCTTACCAAGAGTTTTGTATTTCCTGATGATGTGAGACACAGCTGGTGTGGATAGTATTCCATTTTGTCCCACCAACAATTTTGCTACCTATTAACAACAGAACATCAAAGAGAATTCTAAATTACTGACTTTATATTGTCATCTTTACATTGTATACTGTATATTGAATACTAGCAGAACCCCGCAGTTTCACCTGTGTTCTCCTGGAATCTCATCTTTTCCCGGGACAAAATATAGCCCATGTTCATCAGGGATAATGTAGATTTCTAATGGTGAAAGAATTTTTCAAATTGGTAGTAGTTTCAGAGCCTATTCAATGCAAACAAATAATCAAATCTTTCCTCTTTATAATATTAGTATAGATCATTGTAAGAGACTGGGTAGAGATTTAAATTTAATTAATATTGATGCAGTATTTTCTCAGAAGAATCTTGAATGAGCGCTATTTTTCCATAACATTCATAGACATAATCTAAAATATCTATATCAAAGCGGAAACGCTGCCAGCCTGCTAGGAGCCTTGCCGATCAGCAGCCCCGGCAGCCTCGAGGAAGTTTTATATATATAGATTGTACATTTGTTGTACATAAATTGTAAATATATGTATAATCTACTATAATTTAATGTATAGAACTTTTATATACTGAGGATTTGTATAGTGATAATGGCATTGAATTATTGAGCCTCAAAAGCCTAAGGAGCATAATTGTAACCTAAATCACAATTCCTCAAATTCTTTTTTTTTATATTTAAAGTATTCATTTGTGAGCAAAGGGTTTTGTAAAAAAATTTAATAATAAAATAATAATTATATTCTTAAAATGAATGTTTCTGAACTGTAAAGTAAGATAACCTTGTTTACATAATTAGTGTTGTATTATCAGTTGAACAACAAGCTTAAAACAGAATGGAAAACATTAATATTACATAAAATATATTTTTGAACTTACCCCATTTGCAGCAGATATTTTTATGATTTTCTCGACCACCTCTTTCACTAAATACCTCCCATCACCACCGACTACCAGCGTGGAACCAACTAAAGCATCTTTATTGGCGTCTAGAATACTCTGCACAAAGTTTTCAGTATAATTTTCTTGTTGGAAAACTTTAACTTTTTTACGCAAACCGCTCGTCCCCGGCTTTTGGCCTTCGTAAGGATTTGTGTTCACTACAACAACGCCAGGCATTTTTATGAATTAAAAAAACTTTCTAGGCACTTAGACGTGCAATCTGAACAAGCAGTTCTAATTATATTCTTATTTATCTCTGTGTTTGAGGTCAAAAAGTTCACACGTACACGAACGATTTACGAAACGAAACTAATGTGAAACGAGAAGCAGCTGTCAAATTTGCGATAAATGTCAAATCAATGTCAACCAAGGTCACGCTATTGTTGCGTTCATAAATAAATCTTTACGATTGTCACAGACTAGTTAAAGATTGATTGCATTTTTCAGGCGCGTAATTTATTTATTTATTTATACATTGCACAATTAACACAAAAATAACAATAGTACAGGTAAACTTATAACTATCATTAAAATTAAGTACATGGACCCAGTTAGGGTGTAGCAAAAAAAATTGCGAAATAAAATTAAAATCGAAATAAAATTGAACCTTATTTCTATGCATCATAATATTGGTAATTTAATAACTATATAATTATTATGTATGTATATCATGTTCCATAAAAACTTTTATGGTGTAATAGCTTTTTTGTAATAAAATTTGTTTAAGTTTAATTTTGAAGTGACTAACCTTTATTATGTCTTTTAGGTTATCCGGTAATTTATTATATATTTGGATGCATCGGTACTGGGGGCTATTCCTAAACATTTCTAATCTGGGTGCTGAGAGGACCAATTTATTCTTACGCCGTTTATTTTTATCAAAACTAAATAAGTTAATATTTTTCCTAACAAACGTGACAGCTTCTAATATATATATATGGAGGGTAGGGTTAGTACTTTCTGTTGGATAAAATGAGGTTTGCAACTATCTCTAGGCCGTAGGTTTACCAAAATGCGTAAGCATTTCTTTTGGGCAACAAATAGGTCGTCCGCATCAATGCAATGACCATTACCCCATAACTTTAGCTTACCCCATAACTTTAGCTCAAATTCAGGATAGGGAGGCTCGCGCAGCCCTCGAGAAACAACGCTCGCGTTTCCGCCCTCGCCCCGGAGAGGACCGTCGCGACGTCCCACTCAGATTCAGTCTCGTTAGTCAGTCGTTAACGGCCCGAGCCGCCACAGTCAGTAATCCGACCGTCCCTTAAAAATCCTCTAAATCGCTAAGGCGAAGTCCGTCCCACTTTTTGTGTCCCCCCGACGACGCCCTGAGCCGAGGTTCGGGCCCCAACTGGGGCGCCCTCAGCGGTGAGTCGTCACAAACAAACACGGCTGAGAGCCCTAAGCGCTCGCCGAATAGTCCGCGTAAGGGTGTCTATGGTCCTTCAGACCGCCAACTTTAAGTCCACCTCAAAAAAAAAAACAATGCTATGACCCCACATGATGATTCCGTATCGGAACCACGCTAGTATGCAGATAAAGCACACTCAGTGTTTGTGTTAGTTTTTAGTACACTAAACCCGTAAATAAACTGCGATATTTTTAGTTTTATTTTTTCAACATGTTTTTCCAATTTAAATGGGTATCTTGTGTTAGTCCTAGTAGGTTAATACAAATAGTATGATTTATTTTAAAGGAATACTACAACCTAGCATCCTATCTTGTTACCTGCTAACACTTAATAACTTCTGCAAATTGTAAACTTTTGTTCCTGGAAAAAGAACTTCATTAAAAAAAGTGAAAAATTAAAGAGTTCTTATGCGGTCACAAAAAATATCCTCATCATGGGTCATCCATAAATGTGGGTTTATGTTTATGCTTTCAAAAAAAAGCTTTAGTTCTTGATCTAACGACTTCATGAAAAGTCAGCCTTTTGATTTTGTTTGACACATTGAACACCTACATTTTGAATTTCTGTGTTTTTAGATTTAAAATAAACTAAATTGAAACATAGTTCAGATACATTTATTTTACTTTACAAGGCATGATAGAACCACCAATTTTTTTCTCAATATATTTAGCAACTGCTAAGCTCACGGCATCGTTGTATGGAGATGCGACTACTTGAATGCCCATTGGAAGACCTTGATGATTCACACCTATAGGAACCTGAAAAAAAATTACATCAGATCCCTAGGTAAATTTTATTCTTATTGTCAACTTAGGTTATTTCAGCTTACCTCTGTCGACGGACATTTGATTGCATTAACAATACCCCAATAAGCGAAATTAAACATTTTATAGTAACTTGTGTAATTATAAGGAGCAACATCTGTGCCACTGGGCATAAGCAACACGCCATTGTCACCTAATTTATTCTGAAAAAAAAAAACAAATTTAGGCGCCAATGCAAAAAATCTAATTATATTTTTTTTTTATTAAGCGTGTCTTAAGTACACTTGTCCATAGATAATACACTATATATCCACTTGTCCAAGCGGATGCCATGGGGGTTAAAAACTTACACACAAATCTTTTTTTAAGTCCTGAAGCATATTTTCAGCCCACACTGGATCTACTTTAGGAATCAACCTCAGCTTCAATAACCAGTAAATCGATGATAAACAGTGATCACCAAAACCTAAAAACTGTAAATGAAAATAAATTAATGGTAGGTACCTAATATATGTATCTAAAACAAGATCCAAAACAATCATCCATTATTATTATCAATTTATGCCTTTTGCGGTTAAGACCATGGGTCCGTGGGGGTCTGAAGCTCGTCGTTTCGCAAATATTTTATGTAAAAAATTAATCGAGGCCTCGGGTGACCGGCGGGCGGGGAGCTTTTTCCGCCAACGCATCAGCTTGGCCATCCAAAGAGGAAACGCTGCCAGCCTTCTGGGAACCTTGCCGATCGGCAGCAGCGGCAGCCTCGAAGAAGTTTTTTATGTATTGTAATTGTACATTTGCATGTATATTTTGTACATTTGTTGTAAATAATAAAATAATAATAATATTTAGATCCAAAACTATGTGATAAAGGCTTGGATGACTAAAAACCTCAACAAAGTAAAGTCTGTTGTAAAGCTTAAACAATGAATTTCGGGACTGTGAGGCAAATAATTATTTTGCATCTCTGTCTTGAGACTTATGAAAAATTCTACGTTTATTGTTAGTTTGTTTCAAGTTACAACTGCTTGTAGTAAGTAGATACCTAGCTAAGTAGGTAGGTAGGTTTGTTTTTTTATGTTACACGTTTTTCACCCTTTCGAATTGCAGGCATTTTTGATAAGCCAAAGTGATTTTTGCCATATCTGGGCTAAAATAAAATACCCAGCAGTTTCAAAATAAACCGAACACTTAGCAAACAATGTATTTTACGATTTCATTGCTTTATCTACCACTCTAGGCACTTATTATCTGACAATAGTGATTCATCCTAATATTTATCTGGTCTAAACGCCATTTACCTTTTTAATAATCTCAACAAACGCATCAGCCTTTTTCCCATTGTTATGGTACAGCATTTCGATATCTTCAGGTTCCTTCGTCATCATGTAGTCCCACAGCATGTACATGTAATTAAAACCTTCATGGTAGTACGGTTTGGGGCTATTTTCGGTTGACGTCACGTCTTCAGATAACGTTTTTATTACTCTGTTTAATGAAAAATACTATCAGTTTTAATTGTTACGGGTATAAAGAGTTTAATAGTCGCTTCTTAGCTATAAGACCGCCCATTGTACCTACTTGGACTGAAAACTGATTTTGGTTACAATAAAATCTATATCCATACTAATATTATAAAAGCGAAAGTGTGTCTGTCTGTCTGTTACCTCTTCACGCTTAAACCACTGAATCGATTTAGTGGATATTTGTTATAAGAATAGATGGAACCTTGGAGAAGGACATTGGATACTTTTTATCCCAGGAAAAGATAAGATCCCTCGGGAACGCGGGTGAAACCGCGGGTCGGAAATAAAATGATCGATCTTTGTAATCTTTAGTTTCTACGAATTTTATCTTACTAACCGTTTTAAACCATTCCGTAAATCCCATTTAATTCTGCTCACGTGAATATCATTACTGTGCTCGAGGTAATAAAACTTTATGTCCTGAAAATAAATATTATGGAGACCATAATTTTAAATGTAGGGCTAACAATAAACTACACTATCCCTTCGAGAAAGAAGAGAGAGAAGAAATTTCGAATCGAATCGAAATCAAAACAAAAAATGGTATTTCTACTGTAACGATACTGTCACACTTACGAGCGAATGAGAATATTAAACGTTTCTTGGCCGAGAAATACCTAGTCACTCGCCAGTCGCCAGTCGCGAACTCGCGGTGGGAATTTATAGTTGTAAAAAAATGCTAGGTAGGTAGGTATACTGTAAAAAATACAAAACTTAAATAACCTTTATATTAACTTCTCTATCCAAGTTCATCAGCCGTGCATTATCTCCAACAATTAGTTTAGTCAAAGGCCCCAAGTCTTCTGCATGCTTAGATATGAATCCAAGACACGCCATTGTCGGACCCTCATCACCATTGCGGAGAAACGACCCTGGAATTAAAAAAAATTGTAGTTGTAGATTGCACTCTCTCATTCGTTTTATTGCGTGCTTGGTTATTTACTGAGATTTACAATAAGATCATAGTTTGATGGTTGGTATGGGATAATGACCTAATCTTTTTTAAGGCCTCAATTTTTATTGATCACATAAACGTCTCTTGAACCGGGCTGGTATTTTGAAATTACTAGATGTTTTTAACGCGATGATAGCTCAGTGGTAGTGACGTCGGATACCGTGGAAGGTCGTGGGTTCGATTCCTACAATGAGCTTGAGCTTTCGGTGAAGGAAAAAATCGTGAGGAAACCATATCACGGCGGTAGGGTACTTTGTAGTACCCGACTAGCTGGCTACCACCCTCAAGTTGAAAATCTGTCGCCAAGCACCTATTGGTGTATTCCGACAGCCGCACTTGGTAGCCAGTTCTCATCTAGGCTTTGTGTGCTTACCACCTTCGGCCACATCATCACTTGCCATTGTGAGATTGTGGTCAAACGCAAGCTCATCCAGAATAAAAAAATGTTTATTCAGTGATTGAAAAATATTTTGTATCTACTCCAGACACTAAAATAAAAGTAAGTACCTAACTCGAAAATAATGGAGTAAAAAGAAAAAGTATCAAAAACAATATTCAAAGAATAAATAAACTAAAAATACCAAATAAGCCTTAAAAAAGAAGACGCTAAGAGACAGCTGTCACTCATACGGAAATAAGCCTTCGACACACAAGATACGGTTGAATTTACCTTTTAAGTTGGTTGTATCAGCAGTGGGAAGGTGTCCGAACAACCCGCAGTAGAAAGCGGGCATTCTAACAGAACCACCAATGTCGGACCCTGCAAATAATTAACAGAATTAAAAACAACCGGCCAAGTGCGAGTCGGACTCGCGCACGACGGGTTCCGTAAAAATGGCAAAAAAAACACGTTTTTTGTATGGGAGCCCTTAAATATTTGTTTTATTTTGTTTTTAGTATTTGTTGTTATAGCGGCAACAGAAATATATAATTTGTGAAAATTTCAACTGTCTAGCTATCGCGGTTCTTGAGATACAGCCTGGAGACAGACAGACGGACGGACAGACGGATGGACGGACGGAGAGACAGCGAAGTCTTAGTAATAGGGTCTTGTTTTTACCCTAAAAAAGGCAGAAACATAACAAAACCTATATCCATACTTACATTGGAGTCAAATAATATTACGAATCCAATCCACAGCATATTTTTTTTTATTCTGGATAAGCTTGTGTTTAACCACAATCTCACCATGGTAAGTGATGATGTGGTGAAAGGTGGTAAGCACACAAAGCTAAGTGCAGCTGTCGGAACACACTCATAGTTGCTTGTCGACAGATTTTCATCTTGAGGGTGGTAACCAGCCAGTCGGGTACTACAAAGTACTTTACCACCGTGCTATGGTTTCCTCACGATGTTTTCCTTCACCGAAAGCTCAAGCTCATTGTAGGATTCGAACTCACGACCTTCACCGCGGTATCCGACGTCACTACCACCGAGCTATCCTCGCCTTATCCAGTAATTAAAATATTTAGACCTTAGTAATATTATAAAGAGGTGGACTTTTTGGCGGTCAGTCAAACACAAGCTTATCCAAAAGTAAAAAAATAAACTGTTGTTATTTCGACAAAAAAATCATTGCATTGAGCAATATTACTCACTTCAGATCCCCTGGTATATGCAATGACTGACCGTAATCAGGCATTTACCATCAAGTAAAGAGACTAGCTTGTCAATTAATTTTACTTGGTTCTGAAATCTGTGGTAGGCTCTATCAGAATACCAGCCTTGTACCTACTGCTGTGCAGTGCAACTTTATGCTGAGGTAGAGTCCTTTTGACCCCGCGCAACATAATATTTACATTGAAGTATATTTAAGTACATTTTAGTATTAATAATATAAGTGCATGTGTTGTGGGTCAATAAATATATTTTCTTTCATTTTTTTTCAATCTTTTTTTTTAAATTCTGGATAGGCTTGTGTTTGACACCAATCTACAGTAGATACCTAAAAAAACCTATGTTTTTTGGGCAAGAGAGCATGCGGGTCACCTGATGTTAAGTGATCCCCACCGTCCATGCATCAACACCCAAGGGATCACATCACAGGTATGTTGCCGGCCTTTCAAATGGGAATACGCTCTTTTCTTGTAGGGAATATGATGGATCTCAAGGATAGAAACCGACAGAATGTACTCGCCTAAACTAATAGGAATGCCGTAAGAGGCCGTTAAAGCAGCCTCTCCTCCAC
Source organism: Ochropacha duplaris (assembly GCA_951361185.1). NCBI lineage: Eukaryota > Metazoa > Arthropoda > Insecta > Lepidoptera > Drepanidae > Ochropacha > Ochropacha duplaris. Next base: position 1,737,711 of record OX592704.1, on the reverse strand, counting down.
TGGAGCCCCCAGCAGTTCGTCCTGTGTGATGCGGGTTCAATGTTGTGCCGAAAATTAGATTACGTGTCTCCATCCTGAAAAGTAGTGAAATATAAATCTTATATGGAATCAGTAACAAAGATAATTTCCGTATTAGGTCCTAGTAATAATACATTTAATTTACTTAGTTTAAGTTAAACTAATATTGAATATCTTATATCGCATATGATGTGTAACATCTGACATCTCACCTTGGTTCCATACATTTAGCAACATCTTTGACATTGAGGCTGTATGGCCTAAAAGCCTTTGCCTGCAATACAAAAGAGGAAATGTCCCTAGCTGACATCCAACTCCACCAAATGGCTTCCGTCCCTTTTTTCCACATCACACCCATAGATTGCATGAAAGCGAGAGGAATGATCAATAACACCAGCGGTAGTTCCCTACCGCCAGTTTCCCGAGATCTCGATTAGTTTTTTTGAGCATATCGGCAAGCTGAAAACCCTCGTTCTCATGGGCTCAAACGCTATCAACAGACACAAGTACCAACAAACAGCTTTAGCGACTATGGAGGAGCGAGGTGTTAGACTCCTCCATTGAAAAGGGAAGATCTTCCACCAGGCTAGGTCATCGTGTCTGGGGACCGCGGTCCAACTGTTTTTTTTTTGGGAGGACTTAAAGGTGGAGGTCTGAGGGACCATAGACACCCTTACGCGGACTTTTCGGTGAGCGCTTAGGGCTCTCAACCGATGTTTTTTTTTTTTTTGAGGGCGCCCCAGTTGGGGCACGAACCTCGGCTCAGGGCGTCGTCGAGGGGACACAAAAGTGGGACGGGCTTCGCCTAAGCGATTTAGAGTAGTTTTAAGGGACGGTCGGATTACTCGTGCGGCTCGGGCCGCCGTTAATTACGGGGGACGAGACTGACTGAGTGGCTCTCAACCGAGTAGATGTTGGAAGCTTATATATATGCAGATCGCATGGAAAACTTCGTAAGCGCGATGTAGGTTATTGGAGCGCCATCTATCTAGGAGTCGTGCGAACTATATCTATGTGTAGATAGATGTCGCTACACGACTATAAAAATTGCCGGAATGTGTATAGGTATGACGTAAGTAAAGTAAAACGATACATAAAGGTTTGATTTGACATTGAAATAACCATCTTGATCACTTCTAGTGTGTTTACAATAAAAAACAACCTTCCAAGATCAGTATCGTGTGAAGTAATCATAAAAACAAATAATAATTCAAACTTGTTTAAATAAAATCACGTTCATTCTATACCTACATAATAAAACAATCAATCTTCATTGACTCGATGCGACGTCGAAGATACCTAATTAGTGTGTAGCTTCATATCAACTAGTACGCGACCACTGCTTACCTCACTAGTCTAAAGAAAGATCCACCGTAGAAAAAATCACCGAAGTCTGCACAGTTTATGTGTAATGCGAACCGGTGGTAGAGTCCAAAAGTGCCTTATCAGGTCCTAAACTGAATAAATGAGGAAACAAGATGACCTATTTCTAATACTGTAACTTGTAAGTAAACAACCCCATGCAGTCGGAGGCAATAATAGGCCTTTATAGTTTTTTTTTATTCTGGATAGGCTTGTGTTTGACTACAATCTCACTATGGTAAGCGATGATGTAGCCGAAGGTGGTAAGCACACAAAGCCTAGATGGTAAATGGCTCTCATGGATGGTAAATGAGAGATTTTCAACTTGAGGGTGGTAGCCAGTGAGTCGGGTACTACAAAGTACCCTACCACCGTGCTATGGTTTCCTCACGATGTTTTCCTTCACCAAAAGCGCAAACTCATTGTAGAATTCGAACCCACGACCTTCGCCGCAGTATCCGACGTCACTTACCCACTGAGCTATCATCGCCTTATAGAGTTAAAATTAAGAAGATGCCTCCGCAGTCGGGTTTTTGTTTTTTTTTTACATTTATATTTTTGCATCAAGCATACCTATCTCTTTGTTTTTATATACGAGTTATTAAATTTAATTATTTTAATTGTTTAATCTCACTCTTGTTTTTCTTCGTTTACGCGCTGATTTTATTTTTGCGTCTGCCAATTATATTATCTAGGATCCCGGCACAGGAACTAAACACCATATACGGTAGATCCTACCGCCTCTGCTTGCTCATCGGACTCGCAAATGGACTGACAGGCAGTTTTATAATATCTATAAGTAGATATATCAATATCAATATATAGATATATCAATATAGAACTTCGATTCCGGCTCTTTGTATGCAAAGATAAAGTTACTATACATTATACATAAGTAAAACCTTATAATAACCTTAACCCCTTGGCTTGCGTATGCAACGGTCGTCCCACTAGGTACATACTAAATAAATCGCGATTCAGAGTGTTTGTTAATATTATTGTAAACTGACGGACAGCTCCGTCGCGATTTCATCCACGTTCTCAAGAGATCTTATCTTTTTCTGGAATAAAAAATGAGTTCCAAAATCCATTCAGTTGTTTTCGCGTGAACTAGTAACGAACATCTTCACATTCAATAGTAGATTGTTATACAAGGAGCTAAAATGACCCATTATATACGAGGCAGTAAATAGAAACCGAGTTTTAATGGGTTTTAGCGCCGCGTGTTACACTATACTTTTCACTACGATTGCGAGAAAATAAAACAATCCAATACAATATGAAATATGTAGTTTATAATGTCTTTTTTTTGTTTCTTCTGTAGCCGCAACACATTGCATGCATTTTACCAGAGATCGCCGATTTTAGTTCCATTTTCAAAATTAAAATGAAGTTCTTTTTTTATGAAACAGTAATAAGTCGAGTCTTTATTCATGATTATTCTACTTATGACTAAAGACTTTTTCGTTTTTGTAGGCTCATTGTCATTTGACACACAAAAATTTAAAAAAAAACTTTTTCCCATAGAGGAAGAATTGCCATTTTTTCTTCGCTCTGGTACGCCACAATGACGGTCTTTTTGAGCAAGAGGAGTGAAAACAAAGTTTCACATTTATAGGTACCTACTACCTGACATTGCTTCTTACCTTTCAGGGTTCTAGTCCAACGGGAACCCTATAGCTATAGGTTTTGATTCCCTTGCGAGAGCCAAAATATTCGGCTAAAACGGCTTTTGATTGCGTTGATTTAGAAGTTTTTTTTACTGCTTCTAGGGATTGTAGACCTCGGTATTTCAACTTGATACCTCCATGCATTCCTTAGAAAAAGGGTCTTGATAGACGGACAGACAGACGGACAACAAAGTGATCCTATAAGGGATCCGTGTTTTCCTTTTGAGATACGGCACCTTAAAAATATTATTACGCTCTGATCTTGAAAAAAAATTACGCTCGGTCAGACCTGGGTGTACAGGGCTGACCGGGCGCCTAGAATTCACAACTTTGTATCTAATTGGGTAATGGCGGGTAACCAAGAGATTAAAGATTTACCATAGAAGCATTTCAGGTATGTTAGTAGATGCTAAGGGTATAGCGCCAGCTGCCCGCATTTTAATCACAGCTTCACAGTCCTCATGAGCTATTTCATGACGGCGGGACAACGTTCCCATTGTGAGTGACAACCCCTTGATGGCTTGACATTCTTTAGTGGTGAAGGGAACACCTGAAAAAACAATATACAATGTTAATTCGTTTACTGATCCGAAGTTTGCCTATACAAGGTTTCGTATTCCGAAATCTTGTTTTGTTACCCCACTAACTTCTAAATCGCGGTTTTATTCGGTAAATATTTTAGTACTTATGTTATATATAAAACATAATGTTAAAGGTTTTACATTAATACATTATTACAATTATCTATTTAGGTATGTATTTACAAAAAAAAGTAGTCTATGAATTATATCAGTCATCTGGTTTCCATATTACAAGCTCTGCTTAGTTTGAGATCAGATAGCCGTGTGTGAAAAATGTCCGAGGATATTTATTTATTAAAAGTAATTGGATTCCAAGGCAAACTCCTTAGGTCCTCCACTACGTGGCAATTATTTTTATTTATATGGATTTTTTACTTCCTCCACGCATTAAATTAAATTAAATAATAAAATTATCATTAGTTATCATGCAATCAAATATCATAATATTAAAATTATCATACGTTGTAGGTTACACCGTCAGCCAAGTTTATAGTAGCTGGGGATTAGAATAGCAGCTATGGTACTCACCTTTCAGTCGCAAAAAGTGACTAAACGGGCTCCGTCGTGGCGGGGCCCCGAGCCCAAAAGCGGCCCCGATAAGGATAATGGGTAGTCGTGGTCACAGTGAGGATGCTAGGGGAGGTATCACACTTCTTCCAGATAGGACCCCACGCAAAAAGATTTAAATCTAAACACTTTAGTTACAAAATACAATACGCTACCTAAGAAGGGTTTTGCTTCAAACTCTTTATCGGAGAGTCCTGCTGCTATTTGAGCATCAATTGCCTTCGCTTCAGCTATCGCGGCTTCATATCTCTCTCCAACTAATGCATTTATTATCGGGTTTACCTGAAAAATATGTGGTCGGGTCATTAAGGAATTGACTTGAATTTTTTATGAGTTTTTGTCTGTTTCTTCTCGGTTTGCCTATCTATGAACATCGTTCCGCCGCGTGGATTTATTTACGAATCGTTTCAAAGCAAGCGTTCACTGTTTAGTCTTCTTTCACTCACAGTAGAAAGATTACATGGAAGATGTCTGGAAGAGATCGCTTCTTAGCGATAAGACTGCCCATTGTACCATTGATTTTGCTGTAAAATAAAGATTTATCTACCCTAAACAGAGATTTAATTCACCTGAAACCTCTGTGTAAATAGCTCTATCCGTGCTATGGTTCTAGAATATTACATACATACCTACGTCACGCTCAAGTTGCATTCATATCATAATATGCAAAAATATTCCTATAATATGCAAGGATAAGTATATTTGAATGAAAAAAATCTGACAGAAACGTAAATAATAATACCTATGTGGTTGTTGCCTTGATAAAATGCAAAATACCTTGCAACCTTTCGGAACGAGATATATTTTTATACGTTTGTTTATTAGTTCTTTTTGGGTAATTATTTAGTGGAATTAATTAAAGCCGGATCCTTAGTTATCTTTATTATAGTTTTATTTTATTATCTATAAACTAGCGGACCCAGCAGACGTGTGTCCTGCTCTGAAATTAAAACATAACTTAGAACCCGATTCCAGCGCCGCCTACAGGGTCCAATTTTACAAATCATCGAGGAACCCGTTGACATACACACACAAAATTTCATCAAAATCGATCAAGCCGTTTCGGAGGAGCGAGTTCGCAATTTTTTTATTAGATATTAAAACGTTCCGTGGACCTTAAGGAACATACAAAAACAAAATTAGCCGAATTGGTCCAACCATTCTTGAGTTTTGCGCTTACCAACAAGATTAATACTTCTGATGAATCCTATAAAAAATTGAAGAGGTTGTTATTATGTCAAAACTTTTTATTAAATGCATATGAAATGTACAATAGGTAAAATATCATTTTATTTTAAATGTGTTTGTCTGTCCATCTGTTTGTTCCGGCTAATCTCCGAAATGGCTCTATGGTACTTTCACTGGCAGTTAGTGGATGTAATATGGACATCATATCTATATATGAGTAAAAGTAGAAGGTAGAAGGTGGGTGCATTCGCAAAACCTGTCGCTCTTTCACCATGACGCACATTTTATCGCGAACTCTATGATTTCATGGCAAACCCTAAGGGGTTGACGAACCAAACTTTGCGTATTCCTTACTGTTACTATTTATTACTAATTTGTAACTACGGAGATGATAGCTCAGTGGTAGTGTCGTCGGATAGCGAAGGTTGTGGGTTCGAATCCTACAATGAGCTTGAGCTTTCAGTGAAGGAAAATCCCCCATCTAAGCTGTCAAAATGTCACCAACTCGTTGGCAATCCCGGTAGGACAGACAGACAGACGAACAGACTATAAAGGTAATAGTTTTTTTTCTTTTTTTACGGAACCTTAAAAATGTGGCGGAATGAAAAGGTTCGTCGATTTTCAAATTGATTTGTTCAACGTATCGCGAGCACATATTATCTTTTGAAACTATGATACAGAATAGACTCGAGTTAGAGAAAATGATGTAACTCTTCGTTAATAAACCTCAAAATTATTCAGATCAAAGTTGTTTGACTATTAACTTGTCAACAAGATTATTATGTTTAATAAACTAACCTTCTTGTTGGTTCAACCTGCCATTATTATTTCAGTTAAAACTATTGTCAAGCGGTCAATGTCAGCATTGCAAAATATCATAATTGATTCTTGCAGTACCTACTAGTGCAAGCGATAAGCGACTCTAAGGTGACGAACCTTTTCATTCTGTGACTGTACATCAAAGTAGGTGTACAATTATGTACATGTACAACTACAATGCATGGGCAACATGGTAGTTGTACATAATAATTATTGATATTTTTTTCGTTAATGCAGTATTTGCTGAGTTCACCGTTCCTGTCAACTTTGATCCAGTTTTGTTTGTGCACATATAAATGAATCGTGAGCACATTTTTTAGCATAACAAATGAATAAGAGCCTAAGTGGCTGCTGCATCATGAAAAAACACTATGGCTCCATAGTATTAGTATTTACGAGCGAGTAATACAGGCTGTATTTTTTTTAAGTAAAGATCTCTACGAATATTACAATAAACCCTAGGTCATCCCTAGGTATCAAAAAATTGCCTATAAAAGTCATTATTTGACTAGAATATTTTGGTTACTATGGACAATGGACATCCCTTTGACATTTAACATTCAACTATGCATTAGTGTAAAAAATTAAGGTGAAACGAAGTTCCAATACGTATATATCGGCGGTCAGCTCAGTCAGTATTCAATTTAAGTATAGCATCAGCTATTTCGGATGCACTTTTACTTTTAAAAATAATAAATTTGAACTTCATAAACAAAAAGCAATTCAAATATTATTTAATTCATGAAAAAGCTGATTGGATAAAAAAAGTTTCAATAATAATGATTGTTTAGATTAAAATAAATAAATAATTAAAGAAATGCATTTTAAAAACTGTAAATTGAAATGTAACAACGATTTTAAAATGTTAAAATTAAAAGACATAAAGGCTTTTGAATTTGAATAAATACCTGTTTGATTCTTTCAATAACAGCCTGAACCAAATCTTCCGATGTCAATTCCTTGTCTCTGATCTTCTTCGCTAAAGAAGTAGCGCTTTCGGCTAGAAATTTATGCTTCTTCTCCACGTCAGGTATAGGCGTCTTCTTATTCTCCCAGTACAATGAAAAACAGTAATCGAGAACATTCTCCACTACCACTCTTAAAAATAACAAAAACTTTTTCACAATTTTATTCATTTTTCTCTATCAGAGTTTTTTATACTGTGGTGTTAACACTGTGAGTGTAATATAAGAAATGAATTGTATAAGATTTATTTTAACCGTCCCGTTCACATGCTTTGTTATTCAATAAACAGCTTATTACAGTCTCTTTTTAAACGACTTCAAAAAAGGAGGAGGTTATATGTTCGACTGTATGTATTTTTTTTTTATGTATGTTCATCGATTTTTCCGCCAATTGTCAACCGATTTTCTAATTTTTTTTTGTTTGAAAGAGTATACTTCGGCGGTGGTCCCATTATCACCAAGTCAGGATCTGATGATGGGATCCTGGGGGAAAACGAGGGCAACCCTCAAATTTTATAAGAAATGTCAACCGATTTTCAAAATTCTTTTTTCATTTGAAAGAGTATACTTCGGCGGTAGTCCCACTGTCACCAAATCAGGATCTGATGATGGGAACCTGGGGAAAATGAGAGCAACCCTCAAATTTTATAAGAATTTACAGTATTTTTCATTCATATACGTACTTATCAAAGCTATTTCCATCTGGTAGTCATCATCTTATGTTGTAGAGCTGATGATGGAAGGTACAACTCCTTAAAGGTTAGGAGTTAGGGGATATTTCTTTTAATATTATAGTCACGTTTAGACTCGTATCGTCGTCTCTTTGTATATTAAAATGAGCTGATGATAGAAGGTAATATCTTTATCGGTTAGGTGTTAGAATATACGTTGTCCTAGATATGAAATGAAACGCAATATCAAGTAGCTGCTGAGAAAGAAGCCTTAATCATTTAGGATATATATGCTTTATTTTCTTTAAAAGTTTATCTATTTATGTATTCCCTCATCTAATAGCGTGATGTTATTTAACTTATAGGCTTTCTCGATAAATGGGCTATCCAACACTAATATATTTTATGTAGTTCCTGAGATTAGTGCGTTCAAACAAACAAACAAACAAACTCTTCAGCTTTCTAATATTAGTATAGATAATGTAAATTAATAATAGGCTTAATTTGCTCGAAAACAATTAAATATTACTTGAAAACATTGAAATATAAAAAATGGAAAAATAAAACTTTTTATAAAAAAAATAAAAACGCCTTCAAAGGCAAATGTTGCACTAAAAACCGAAAAATAAACTGAATAAGACATTAAATAAAATGGACAAAAAATATTTGAATAACTAAATAGACCAAAAACTTTACTTATGTAAACTACCTACGCACCTATTCAAATTATTATTCTATAAATACCTTTTGATCTGTTTGAAGTCGGTGCTAAGCCCAAAAATACAATGAAAGAAATAATAAATGCCTTCACAAGCATCGCCAGATGGCAGTTCAGCCTCCCAGGGAGGAGATTAAGTAATCCCTGGGTTCGGGAACTCACTCTATCTGTGGGCGGCCAGCGGTCAACCGTTTCACCGGATCTCCCTAACCGCACGCCAACATGCTGCGCCTGCACTACTCAATAGCGACTCCATAATATCGCCGGTCCTTCCGCCGTCAGCACAGTGCCTCCTCTTAGGAGCTCTGGCAACCTTACTCACCGCAGGAACACATAATAATAATAATAATAATAATTTATTTATTACGAAAACATGAATTTATACATATATATCTTAATCAATATTGCATTACATAAATTGAATTCATTCACTTGACAAAAGTGCCCTGATCCTCAAACTAGGTCAAACCTGTATCTTGAGAACCAGATTCCTCTCCATGTGGCTGAAATCTAGTAGGTAACTAAATTTTTTATTTGCGCTTAACAGATTTTATGTAAATGGATAATTATATATATATATATATATATATAGTGGAATGATTGAGTTATTTTGTTTATTAGTAAATACAGTAATAATTAGTAAATTAGTAAACACAACACTTGGCAGTGTTATTTGGCTGCGATATTCTGTAAGGTGGAGGTACTTCCCCAATCAGACGGCCCCAATTGTGAGCAGATGTTATGCTATGTCCTACCTCCTCAAACCGTACGAAGCCTATTAAACCTATTAGGCTTGGCACCGACTTCAAACAGATCAAAAGGTATTTATAGAATAATAATTTGAATAGGTGCGTAGGTAGTTTACATAAGTAAAGTTTTTGGTCTATTTAGTTATTCAAATATTTTTTGTCCATTTTATTTAATGTCTTATTCAGTTTATTTTTCGGTTTTTAGTGCAACATTTGCCTTTGAAGGCGTTTTTATTTTTAATTTTATTGTCTAGATTTGTGATGCAACCAGGATGGACCAGCACGGATGATCCTGATGATAACTAAGTCGCGTGACGAGAACACTAATTCTTCTATATAACAGGACCCTATCTTTAGCAGTTTATCAATTTATACAGAACAATCTGTGTAATATATGTAGGGTTTATAAATGTAAATGTCGGTAGATAGAAATCTTTATTGTTGTTCCCAATTAAACTTGGTATAAGTAAGACGTATTTTATTGTGGTTATTAAGGAATACAGGATTGTATCCCCATACATTTCAACTGCTAACCGCCCCGCGGTTGCACCTGCGATCCCGTTTCTCGATACAAACTTTGGAGTCCCGGTTCATCCGCTTAGGGGTTTAATTTTGGAAATTCTTAGCGGATACCTACGTCATAATAACTATCTGCGTGCCGAATTTCAGCGTAATCCGTTCAATGGTTTGAGCTGTGTGTTGATAGATCAGTCAGTCAGTACCTATCGATTGCCTTTTATATGTATAGGTAGGTGATCCGACCACCTATCTCCCCTTTGATATACATGAAGAAAAAACTTTGTACCCCTTTTTACGAAAATTATGCAGACGGAGGAGTATGAAATTTGGCACAGTTAAAGTTTATATGGAGAAGGAGTGTAGAAAGCTAATATTTTTATAAAATATTTTTTTGAAATAATTTAAATTAATAAAACAAATCATTACACACACTACCATGCGGTTGACACAACACACACATATCATTATCTTCCTCTGTTTGTCAACCGATTAACTTTTTTTATTGACAGTTATTGAAGAGACTTTTTTCCTAAAAACTTTTTGGTCGAATTTCGTTAGTACCGTCAGATTATTAAGCTGACCTATAGCGTCGTTATTGTACGACCTTCAATTAGTTTTTAATCAAGTCAAAATCTCCGCATCAGGAAGTAGCCAACCGCAAAAGTTTTACAACATTAAATTAAATTTAGTTACTATAAACTCATTGTTATTTAAATCTGATTATGAACCTAGGTATTTCCATCACCAGCCTTTACCTAAACTTCATTGTTTTTCTATCAATTGTCACTTTTTTTCATACATTCTGACGTACTTTGACACAAAGACGATGTTAAATCGCAATAACGTAGCTTTATTACGTAGCAAGTTTAAGCTCAAGCCCACTGTAGAATTCGAACCCAAGACTTTCGCCGCGGTACCCGACGTCACTGCCACTGAGTTATCGCCTTAAAAAATCATAAAATCATGCTACATTTCCTGTCGCTTCTTACAGTCCACGTAAGGTTGTCTATGGATTCATGCTACATTTCCTGCCGCTTCTTACAGTCCACGTAAGGTTGTCTATGGATTCATGCTACATTTCCTGCCGCTTCTTACAGTCCACGTAAGGTTGTCTATGGATTCATGCTACATTTCCTGCCGCTTCTTACAGTCCGCGTAAGGTTGTCTATGGATTTGTATTTCTGATGTCTTTATTTCCAATCTAACCGCAATAACTACTTATATGTTTTTTTTGGACCAACTCCAGTGTTACACTAACCTGGATCAAGGGAGAAGGAAACTGGATTATATTTGTAGCTAATCCCAGGACATTTGAATCCAGCCGACCTTCCATCACAGGGCACTAATATCAAAAACCTACTTAAAAATGGGAAGATCCTGCTTGGCTTCGACTGGAAGAAAAGGATTGGCCAGAGACATGTTTCATAACTAATACAGATAATGTTAATGTGGATTGTAGATCACACAAAACAAATACAAATGTGGGTCATTATTTTTTAGATCAACTTGCTTATTTTTCTAAGTACACCAAGATTGTACGAATATCTACTTAAATTTAGATACAAAGTCTACAGAGGACACAATTAAACTCTCAGCCATGAATTGGAAAATACTCAAAGAAACCTAGAACGACTAATTCTAGCAGCGCATTATCAAAAACTATCGAGGTTGCAGACGTTCAAAGAAAATGACGGTATTATCAGGTTGTCAAGAAAACTGAACTTAGTTTCAGACCATTTTGATTTCATAGCACCAATCGTTCAACCCGGAAACGATATTATCGTGCAGGGGCTAGTAGAAAAATGACACCAACTGCTACTTCATGCAGGGACTATCGGTATAAGAAAATTGGTCAAAAAGGTCGTACGTGAAAGGTGTACGCTACAAGGCTAGCCTTTTCAAACTCCTCAGACTGACCTACGCCAACCCAAGGATCGCATGGAATCAGCTGACGCCTTTGAGGCTAATGGAGTTGACATATCTGGCCCTTTAGTACTACGCAACGGTAGTAAATGCTGGATTGTACTATTTACTTGAGCCACATATCGCGCGGTAAATTTAGAGCTCACGGAATCATTATCGACTAATGATTTCAACATGGCTCTACGACGCATCACAGCGCGTCGCGGCAGAGTAAGTTTTTTGTTTAGTGATAATGGTACGAATTTTGTTGGCTGGCCTCAATAATGCATTCAGTCAACTTGATTGGTATGACATCAAAAGGGTATCGGCAATTCATAGAATTCAATGGAAATTCCTTCCGTTTAGCACCCAGGTTGGGAGGGAAAGACTGGTGGGGATGACAAAACAAATCTTAAGACGAGTTTTAGGTCGTGCATCACTAACGGTGTTATGCGACTAAGGAAGCTATAATAAATAGCTGACCGCTGACGTATATAACTGGTGAAAAAGAAATCGACTTATTACGCCATCAATAAATAAAACAATAAAGCATAGAAATATTTATTTAAAAAAAGTATAAATAGCCTACAAAATCAAGCGTTTATTTAACCTTACAAGCCATGACAGCTCCACCGAATTCCTTCTCGAGATATTTAGCAACAGACAAGCACAGTGCGTCGTTGTGAGGCGCCGCTATCACTTGTATACCTAGAGGAAGTCCTTTGTTATTCACTCCGAGGGGTACCTGTAAATTAAGGAAAACATACCATTAAATGCTAGCTTTTCACCGCTTTGGGATTCGTTTATGACGGGTCTTCCCAAGCCATTCCAAACATCATCAAAATCCGTCACCTGACCCATGAACCGTGATAGCTAGACAGTTAAAATTATCACAGATGATGAGAATAAAATGATAATAAAAAAATACAAAATTTGTACGGAACCCTCGGTGCGCGAGTCCAGTATTTTTGTATGTCTCAGGAACGCGGTTACAAAATCCAAAAATCTAAATTAAAACTGACTTATTCAGTTTAGGCCCTGGTAAGGCTCTTATGAACGTTTACACTTGACTCTACCACCGGTTCGGAATACACTTAAACCGAGAAGAATCCGGCAAGAAACTCAGCCAGGCTATCTTATTTTTTAAACGCGTATCGCGTATTACAAATATGAAAGTTCTTTAAGATGTGACGGTGTTTATTACACTTCTACGAAAAACTACTGAAAGGATTTTAATTAAACAGGCAGATCATATCCTGGAATGAAACATAGATAATTATTCCGGGAAAAGATAAGATCCTCAAAAACGCGGGTGAACCGCTGGGGACAGCTCGTATAATACCTAATAATTAACGAATATTTAAATGATGACAATGCTTGGGTGGAGCGCTCGCTCTTGCAGGACATAAATTAATGTAATAATTTTAAGTTCGTTTTGAAAAGAGTAATTGCTGAGTTTATTGCCGGCACTTCTCAGCAAAGCAACCTTCCGAACCGTGCATTAGAGTCATTAGAATCTGACAATTCATAAGCGCCTGTGAAGGCCTATTTGGATGAATAAACATTTCATTCCATTTCAATACGCTAAGGGCCACAATGGATTGGAAGAAACGATAAATTGGCGGTAGTGTAAGTGTTAATTAACTAGCTACATAGTTTAATAAATATAAAAGGTGAGCCTTACCTGTGTAGCAGGACATTTGAGAACGTTGACGATAGCGAAGTAAGCGAAGTTGAACGGACGAAAGAAGCAAGAATAGTGGTAGGGAGTCACTTGAGGTGCGCTCGGGAGAAGTAACACGCCATCGTCCCCAAGTTTTCCCTGAAATTAATCAAGTTGTACACATGCAGCAAAACAAAATAAAAGTTGCTAAATCTGTAATATTGTAAAGATAGACTTTAATGGCCCTATTAATAAAGATTTCGACGATTTTTAGCAACTGTTTAGCAGATACTTAATTCGAATTCTCTATAGAAAATCTGAATTAAGAATCTGATAAGCACTTACTAAACACCGTCGAGTTTGTTATGAATAAAGCTATAAGTAGCTAAGGTTTATGTAGTATTTTGATATTATAAAGTTTTATAATTGGAGAGGCTAAACATATACCCTCCAGTATCGGTAAAAAGAAAAACATACAAATAAGTCTTCCTTCAGTTCCTTAGTAATTTTTTCAGCCCAGACAGCATCGACTTTTGGTAAGAACTGCAACTCCAACAGGCGGACCACGGTGAAGAAGCAATGTTTGCTGAGTCCAACAACCTGTGAAACAGGTATTTGTATAGCTTGACAATTTTTTTCATACCATAATTGACAACCAAGTAGGCGGGTCACCTAATGGTAAGTTACTTCCGATTAGCAATACCAGGGTGTTTACCAATGTGTAGTTCAACTAAACTTGAACGTGGTAGCCAGCCAATCGAGTATTACAAAATATCCTACCACCATGCTATGGATTCCTCACGATGTTTTCCTTCACCGAAAGCTCAAGCTCAATGTAGGGTTTGTACACACGATAACTTCGCCGCGGTATCCGACGTCACTACCGATGAGTATCATCGCCTCATAAAATACGTTGAATCTAAAGGAACCAAATTAATATTGAAATAGGTACCTATTTATCTATCTGTACGATTTTTAAATTATTAATTAAAAATAATTGATAATGAAAGCAATAAGTAGTGTAAATCGAAAATAAACCTTACCACAGACCCATATTTCAAGTTCAATTATTACAATATCATGACTTATTTACTCTATAATAGAACTCCTAATATTCGTATCAGACATTTGATATAGAGAAATATTGAGTGATTGAATACCAATTGCTTGTACTCTTGAGATAAAAGTGATTAGAAAAAGAATACCTTCTTAACAAGTTCAAAAAGTCCATTAGCCTCATCGATCCCATTTGTGAAAAGCTTAGCGTAGTTATCTGGCTCTTTAGACATCCAATAATTCCACAACATGTACATGTAGTTGAAGCCTTCGTGCTTGTATGGTTTAGGACTATTGGCTGTCGAGGTAGCGTCATGAGTGATCTTCGTTACTACCCTGATGGGGTAAAAGTTTTAAATGTATAAATAATACTAGATTAATTTAAACAAATTTATAGGCTTGATCTAGGTAGCGGATATCACCAAATGAAAATAAATCCAAAAAACAAATCAAAGACTGAAAATGTTGTGTTAAGAATCAACATAGTCTATTTTTCATATATGATTGGATTTTTTAAATAGCCTGATAGACTTTAATTATATATTTGTTATATATATATGTATGGAAAGATTATTTGATATAAGATCACTAGGATCTTAAAGATGACTTATAAAAGTTCAAGACTAAGTTTCGATACTTTAAAACTTAAGTTAATGATAATAATGTATTAATAAATATTAACCTTTTCATAACTTTTCTCAAGTCAGATCTTATTGCACTAACTGAAATATCATTACTGGTTTCCATGTAGTAAAACTTGATGTTCTGAAATATGTTAAAAATACGATTAAACTATAAATACATCAGGAAATGTAATGCGAACTAATTAAAGTGTACACTAGCGATGTGTGCCGACAGTTGTCAGATTCCTTTTAGAATATATGTAGTCAAATGCAAATCTATACATATCATAATATTTATCATATTATTTGGAAGAGGAATGGATAAAATTACGTAACCAATTGGGCCGAAGTAAATAAATAACATGATTTTCAAATGACAATAAGAACTACTGACCTTAATATCAACATCCCTGTCCAATTTCAATAGATCAGCTTTATCGCCAGCTACGATCTTGGTGAGAGGGCCCAAGTCTTCCACGTGTTTGGAAATGAAACCAAGAGCAAACATGCTGTCCTTCTCCTCTCCGGTGCGGAAAAATACTCCTGGAATTTAACGATAAATGCTTGTAAATAAAAAGAGCGGAAATAGGAGTTTATAGAAGATATTGAGGTTAACAATATCCTAAATGAGTACTAATTTGATCAATAGCATATCAAATGCAACCTTTATCTTAAAATCGTTGAAAATGCAACTGTATTTTTAAAAATATTTGGTTAACAATTTACGGACTAGCAAATTTACGGAAAATCAAGACATTGACATCATCATCATCGTCTGCCTTGGGGTCAGCTCTTTTCTTCTATTCTGTCCTTCTAACCATATTGCTATCCTTTCGTACTCATATTATTTTTCACACAATTTATCCATCTATCTGACGAATGGATAAAGAATTGGAAATGAAAATCTGACTGAAGCAGACAATAAAAGAACATTGAAACTTACCCCTCGAATTAGTAGTGCCTGCAGTAGGATGGTGACCAAACATACCACAGTAGAACGATGGTATACGAGTTGAACCGCCAATATCAGAACCTGTACATAAACAATGAAGGGCCGTCAGTGACGATGGAGTCAAATCAAACCCAAAACGAAGCCAATAAGGAGCATTTTTTGGAAAACTTATGAAAACCCAGCCTCCTCCCTGGGGAGAGGCAGCTTGGTTATGTCAGACTCTTACTGACTAAAAATCTGGGGTGTTTCTTCTCTCACCATGTGGCGGGGCACGTGGACCGAGCACAAGATAATCATACATTTATATGGTGGTAAGATTATTAAAAAAAAACTGCAATCATCGAATACTAGTGTTGATTCTTTACACGATTTAACAAATCATTTGAAATCTATTAAAAGTTATCGAAAAAAACTTACACAAGCTAATTGGAGTTCCATACGTGGCAGTTAAAGCAGCTTCAGCCCCACTTGAACCTCCAGGACTTCTTCCCGTGTGATGTGGGTTCTTTGTCATGCCGTATACTGGGTTACGGGTTTCTTGCCTGAGGACCAAAAGATACAATTATTAATCACTTCCGTCGACTAGTTACTCTTTTCCATCTATTTCTTCATAATCCTCCTCATAAAGGAGAGAATTTTAAGGCAATGATAGCTCAGTGGTAGTGACGAAGGATACCGCAACGAAAGTCGTGTAAAAAGTTGCCAACCCATTAGAAAACCCCTTGGTATTAACTTAAAAGATACCCTACATACATCCAAGCAAAAATATAAAATTACTATAGCGTACCAAATTAGTAATTCAGGTAGATTAGTAGACGCCACTGGGATGGCTCCAGCTTCCTTCAGTCTTACAATCGCTTCGCTATCTTCTGTAGCTACTTCATTTCTTCGTGACCACAACCCCATTGTTAAAGGCATACCTTTGATGGCCTGACTTTCTTTTGTTGTAAATGGGACACCTAAAAATTCAAATAGCAATTCAACAGGCAGTTTTTATAGTGTGATATGGACTTGTTACGGTTGCTGGATGCCCATGAAAAAAAACCGGTCAAGTGCGAGTCGGACTCGCGCACCGAGGGTTCCGTACAAACTTGTAAATAGTTCATTCATCATTTTTTTTCGATTACGTTTTCGATTACCTTATTTGAGGTTACTGCCAATTAAGCTAGACCTCTAAATATAAGTATTTATTTATCAACATAATCTAAATTGTGTAAACTATAATTTAAATTATAGTTAATATTAAATTATAGTTAATAATTAAAAATATTAATGGACAATCAAAGGATAAATAAATCTAAATAAATAAGTCGTCAGTTGGCAGCCGCCGACGCCGACTGCAGTCGGCAACATGCTGCTCGTGTGTACGAGCTCTTAAAAATCTCGAGCGAGCAGATCGCCACGTATTCGTTTGCGCTGCGGAGGCGTTGACCGGCACGCGGTTTTTGCCATAAAAATAGTGCTGGTTTTATTAAATTAATAAAATGAGCGCATCTATTTATTTGTGTGATTCAACGTCTCGAAACGTAATTCTTGACGTGTGTAAATTTAAATTATGTTATTATCATAATTTATTCATTGACCTTTATGGGTCGCAAAATTTAATTATCGATTCTAACATTATTTAAACCTATTCTGAAAACTTTCCTTTATATATTTTTATGAATAACATACCCAAGAATGGCTTTTTCTTAGCTTCCTCATCGGAGAGACCTGAGGCGATAAGAGCGTCAACTTTCCGTGCGTCCTCCAAAGCGGCTTCATACCTTTCAGATGTTACGGCGTTAATTATTGGATTCACCTGAAAATTTTAAGCCAATAACAACTGCTGAATTACAAAATATCTTAAATAAAATGGCTATTATTTATAAATAAAAGAGCAGGATTAAGTCGCTGGGGTAGTGCCCAGATGGTTGGCCACACCAGAATATAATTATAACGCCCCGGCCCCCTTGCCGCCTGACACATACATATCTCTTCAATAGAGCAGGGGAGATAGTATCCAATATCCAACTAGGTATATTATAGCAAAATTTCGGCCACTGCCTCCTGTACTATTACAGTCTAACTGACCTATTGATGCACAGCCTAAACCGCTGTAGGAAGTTCACTAAAAAGAGTTTTAAAATGACGGTGGTAAAATAGGAATCGCGTCTTGCGTGTCGCGTGTTAAACCGCGGAGAAGAAAGTTAGTTTTTTTTAACCCAATCAAATACCAGGCAAGTATAATCTTCTCACAATTAAATATTCTAATAAACATTTCAATCTTTATATACAAAATCGGGTTAGTTACACCATTTATAACTCAAGAATGGCTTGACGGGTTTTGATGAAAGGCACACATTTTTATCCCTCGAGAACGCGTGCCACGTACCTCTTTTATTCTCTCAATGACAGCTCTAACCAAATCTTCAGACTTGAGTTCCTTCTCCTTTATCTTCCTAGCGAGGGTTGTAGCACTCTCCTTCAGTATGGCATGTTTCTTGTCCAAATATGGAATGCGCTCTTTTTTCTTATCCCAGTACAGTGAAAAGAAAAAGTCTACAATAGCATCGAGCAATATCCTCGAATAGTACAAGAACGCGTTAATTTTTTTACCCATTTTTTACGTGTCTAGGTGAGCACCTGTAATAGAATAAAAAAAGGCAAGATAATGATGTCATCTGTCTATTCTTATTGTACACGACAAAATTATCGATTCAAGTTCCATTATTTTTGGTGGAAATCCTCGGAAAGATTCCAGACTAAAATACGGGGGCGGGTTTAAACTGCTTACGTCAAATATTCTATGATGGTAGGTTAGTAATTTAATAAAAAATACATCCTGGGAAATTCTTCACGCTCGGCTATCTGATCCCAAACTAAGCAGAGCTCGTACCTACTATGGAAACCAGATAACTGATATACTTGGTAGGTAATGTACCTATTACTTTTTTTTTATATTTACAAAATTAATATGAAAATGAAAATGTCTTTTTATTCAAATAGGCCTTTACATCACTTATGAATAGTCTAGACTCTAATGCTCGGTTCGGAAGGTTGCTTTTGCTGAGAAGTGAGAAGAGCCGGCAATAAACTCAGCAAATACTCTTTTCAAAAAACAACTTACACCTATAACATTTAATCATTATTTATTTATCTAGTCTCACTGATAATATTTGCGTGTTAAGGCGGCAAAATAATAATAAATAGAGTTTAATTATGACTGACTAAGTAAATAACAAACTCAAGCAGACCAGCCCCCACAAGCATAGACATAATACACCCAGACTCAGGACAAACAGTTTTTGTACAAATGTCTGTCCTTGATGGGAATTGAAGCCATGAACAGTGGCGTGATAGTGCCAACCGGCCCGTCAAGTGCTGGCCCTTTATGAGAAAGTTACCAAAACTACTCATAAAATTTGCGCAATTACAAGTGGCTGTTAGTTAACAGCCACTTAGATGGGCCCTCATGCAGAACTCAAGTTTACGCAAGTGACTTAAGTGTTAAATGGTTATTCACCCGATGCGGTTGGAATATTTGGATAACCACTTTCCTTGCATAATTGCTAATTAACAATTTTACATAGTCTAGTATATGCACTGCACGTACGTAATCCATACTAATATAAATGCGAAAGAACGTCTGTGTCTCCTTGTTTTTGAACCTTGTACCTACCTTGAAAAAGGCGGCGATAGCTGTGGTAGTGACGTCGGATACCGCGGCCAAAGTCGTGGGTTCGAAGCCAACAATGAGCTTTTGGTTCAGGAAAACATCGTGAGAAACATTTTGTAAAATGTTTAAATATTTCGAGTTTTTATTTTTATTTTGGATAAGCTTGTGTTTGACCACAATGTCACCATGGTATGTGATGATGTGGCCGAAGGTGGTAAGCTTCGATCAACAATAATCGAAGTTTTCCTGGGTTAAAAGTATCCTGTGTTTTATTCCAGGATATTATCCTATCGGTAGATGCCATGTTTTTGTGTGAAAGCGTAACACACTATTTTCCTAATCGAACCACCTCTCACCCAAACGAAGTCGAATCTCGACCTTCTATTCGTATATGCATGTCATTGTCCATACCTTTTGCAGCTTATCTTTTGGTTATCGGAAAAACACGAAAGGAGCTTGCTTACCTTGGATTCTGTACCATAAACAAGGTATTTTTATTTAATTTTACAATGTCAACAGCGTAATGCATTTTTCAATGCCATAGTTATTAAATTGAATGCCTGGATATGTTAAAGTAACTTGCATTTATTTTATATTTAAAGTACCATAAAAATGTTAATAAGAATACCTACTTGATTGATAAAGACCCCTTTGCTTTTCTTTACGTATCTAATACAAATCGCAATGTCTATCATAACCTTGCAGTGTGATAACAATTCAGGAACTAACTTACGGATTGTTATGAGGTTTAAAACTGTACGTGGAGATTTTTTGGGACCAATTGGGGCCTATTGGATTGGTTAATTAACGCACTACCTATCATGCCTCAAGTCGTGGGTTCGATTCCCATCCAGGACAGACATTTGTTGTGCAATGAACGAACATGTCTGTTTGTCCTGAGTCTGGGTATAATTATCTATACTACTATTATAAAGAGGTAAAGGTAAGTTTGTGAAGTTGTAGGGGGTAATCTCTGGATCTACTGACCCGATTTTGAAAATTTTTTTACCAATAGAAAGCCACATTATTTGTGAGTGTCATAGGCTATATTTTTATCACGGGAAAAGATAACATCCCACGGGAACGCTGGAGATACCGCGGGGGACATAAAAGAACTTACAACTATAAGTTCCTACCTACATCAGTTACTCTGCTTAGTTAGTGCTCAGATAGCCATGTGAAGAATGTCCTAGGATTATAATTATTTATATACGGACTCTACATACCTATACGGATCTCCAAAACGATATGCAACGACACTCTTTGACATGCAAAATTAACTAAAATATGCTTGCGTAAAGCCAGCGTTTCATCGGATTTTATGTAGCTTAATTAACATTGAAATACCACGTCAATGGTTTTTTTTTTCGTCTGAGACATGAATAATCACAATCAAAATACGTGATAGAACAAAACTCGACAATCTATAGGTTCTTATATATTATAAAAAGGAATGATTGGCTGTTTGTTTGCATTGAATAAGCTCTGAAATTACTGGACCGATTTGAAAAATTCTTTCACCATTAGAAAGCTAGATTATCCCCCATGAACATAGGCTATATTTTGTCCCGGGTGAAACCGGAAAGGTATTACATATAAATTTTTAGTTTTGTTGACTACTTCATCTGCTTTTTAGCACAAGCATTGGTACATAACTTCACTTTAAATTAGATCAACTCATTAGCTGGCCATTGATTTAATTGAAAATAAAAACTAAATACCACACAAATAAATATTTGTACTATCGCTCGAAAATCTCTAGACAAAGTTTTTTCTTCACGTAGGTATCTAATTTATGATATCGACGTTATTGTTATTATACAGCATCCAAAAAGTGAGCGCTTCCTGCCTGCTGGGATCCTAGTCATGCTGGTCCAGCAGCAGTGGCAGCCTTGAGGAATCAAGGCCTCCATACAGGGGCGTAGCTACCGCCGTATTTGCCGTATCAATTATACGGGGCCCCCGAACCACGGGGGCCCCCAAAGTGTGTAAGGAAAAAGAATAAAAACTTTCTAATTTATTTTATTTTACAAATGACAAAATTCTATAAAGCAATTCCTTTTTTTCCCGCCTTAAGCGTGCGTTCAAAAGTTGGCAACACTACATCGTTATGGCGGGCTGCGGGACTTCCCCGTTTTACTTACTTCATCTTCAACTCAGCGGGGAATCCCCGGGAATCCTTCATCGATATCGCGATGTACGTGTACGTTGTTGTACTTTGCATTGGATGTTAAACCACGGAGTGCAGTGCACTGTTTATTTACGCGCTTTATATAAATGTGCATTACATTGTAATTCAGTACAAACAATATTGTTCTTCTGGTTTAGCAGTATTAGTAACGATTTGTAAAAGAAATGAGTGAAAGGAAAAGAGATTATCCCAGCGGCGCTGAGAAAAGAAAAATTAAACAGAAAAGGGACGAGGTTATAAAAAAAGTGCCCAAAATTTCTTCATTTTTTCAGAGACAAGATACTGTGAGTGATTTAGATTGGAAAGGTAAGTACTACACTACTACCCAACCCATTTATTAGGGGCCCGTAGTGATAAACAAGGAAATCTTTTAATTTCGGTCTGTCCATCTGTCCGTCACAAAAAGTTGTCTCCCCCCTCGATTTTCACAATTATAATGTTTTTAGGGTTCCGTGCCTTGATTAAAAAAAACAAAATTCTAACTTATCTATAGGATCGATTTGTTTTGTTGTTTGTTTATCAGTCCGTATCGTATCGTTAATTGCGTGTTGAGAACTTCAGATGTGCAGACTCGCTTTCGGGTTCTCGTTTTGTATGGCCACTACACTACGCGCTGCGTTTAAATAGCACGCAGGTGTATAGTAATGCACGGACGGGCTGCAGGTGATTTTGTATCTACTAATAGGTACGAGCACAATCCGCGTAGAATCTGTGTGCGTCTGAACTGAACTCTCTAACTGTGACCCTTAGTAACGTTATTTATTTATATATAACTCTTTTTAGTTTAGTATCAAAGCATTCGTATTTATTTTTTAACAATTACTCGTTTATTTTTAGATTCTTCTGAAGCATGTTCTTCGTCACATATCCATCCGGAAATAGAAGAAAGCCAAGCACATACTTTATCGGATGTCCATCCAGAAATCGAGGAACCCCAAGTCAACGATTCTGATATATCTGCAGATAATGCAGATTGTAATATAATTTCATCAGATAGAGGAAATTTTGGTGACAATTTAACTGAATGCGAACTAAAAATAATTTTTAAATTGGGTCCATTTAAACCACAAGGACCATTTCCAAAAGTTTCAGAAAATAACCGACCTTTTTCAGCTTATTATTATTCATATTTCAATCAGGCAGGCATAAAAATTATAAGACCATGGTTATGTTATTATAAGCAATTTCACACAAACTATTCTTGACCATGAAAAGTCACAGCAGCATATTAGTGCCTCACTCTCTTATAATAATTGGTTGCAAGGAAATACCATCGATACTCTATTGAAAAGTGAAATCGATAGTAAAATTACATTCTGGAGAGATGTACTGCATCGTATAATTAATGTTATAATTACTTTAGTATCTTGTAATCTACCTTTGAGGGGGCATGATTCTGATTCTGGCAATTTTATGGCAATTTCACGTCTGCTATCTAACTATGATGCAACTTTAAAATAACTTTTTCTAAAACCGAAAGGTGAAATAAATTATTTAAGCCCTACGATTCAAAACGAAATTATTAGTTTGCTTGGTACTAACGTTAGGAACAGTATTATCTCAGAAATTAAAAAAGCTCCATTTCTGACAATAATTCTGGATACAACACAAGACTTGTCAAAAATTGACCAACTATCTGTAGTTTTTCGATATATCTCGGTTACAGAAAATGATGATAATGTGCCTAAAGAAATAAAAATATGTGAGTCCTTTTTAGGATTCATAGCAGTAACCGATTGCGGTGCTGCAGGTCTGAAAACTGTCATTTTAAATTTGACTAAAGAATATGGAATTGATTTGACTAAATGTAGAGGACAGGGATACGATGGAGCAAATGTTATGTCGGGTGTGTATGGAGGATTAAAAACCCTAATAAAAGAGCATGCTCCAAATGCCGATTATGTTCATTGTGCTGCGCACGCTTTAAACTTGGTTTTGAACGATGCTGCGAGACATGTTCGTGAAGTATCGACTTTTTTCGATAATTTAGAAAAAATATATACTTTTTTTGGCAATAGTATAAAACGCTGGGCTATGCTAAGTGACGATTCATCTGAAAAATATTTGATTACCCTTAAAAAGGTATGTCCTACCAGATGGTCTTCTAGGAACGACGCTTTATTAGCAGTAAAGAAAATTTTTTTACTAATCATGAAAACTTTGTACCAACTAAATTTAATTTCAAATAAAAAAGATGAACGTGAAGAATGTAAAAGTATAATTAATATTTTAGAGATATTTGATTTCTTAGTGCTCGTTACATTTTTTTCTTCACTATTTGAAATTATTAATCCTGTTTCTAAAGCTCTACAGCATGAAAATAATGACTTACAGAAATCTAGTATTTTATTAAGTAATCTTTTAAATAGACTGTGCCAATTAAGAAATCAGAATTCATTTAATAGTTTGCTAAATTAATCCAAAGATTTAGCAAAAAAGTGGGGGGTAACAACTGTTTTTAAAAACAGTAGGCGAAAGATAACGAAGCGTTTTTTTGATGAGTTATCACAAGATGAGAGAATTTCCGACCCGGAATCCTATTTCAAAGTCAATGTATACTATTGCTGTTTAGATATATTAATTTCTCAAACTAAAGAAAGATTTCAGAGCCTTTGCAACCTGAGTAGTATATTCGAAATATTACAACCGGAGAAACTCCTATCTTCTTCAAGCGAAGAGATATTAAACGCTTCCGGAAAACTGTCTGCTAAATACAGTAAAGACATCTCAGTTAATCTTTGTGACCAATTAAAGGCTCTAAAAACATGCTTAAATTCTGAAATTAAAAAAAAATATTCCATTAAAGAACTCATTGAATTATTGCTAGTAAAATTCAATAGTCTTGCATCCAGTTTTCCCGAGGTAATCACAGCATGCTTTTTATTCTTGACCCTTCCAGTTACAACCGCAACGGCAGAAAGAAGTTTTTCAAAATTAAAACTAATAAAAAATTACTTAAGAACTTCGATGGGACAAGAACGGCTGTCAGACATCTCACTATTGTCCATAGAGGCAGAAACTTTAGAAAAACTAAAATCATCATCAGCCATAAATGATTTAATAAATCAGTTTGCCGATAAAAAGGCAAGGAGAGTGAATATTTAAAATTCGATTTTTATTTGTAAAATGGGTAAATTATGTGATAAATAAATATTACTTCTCACAAAATTTTTTTTCTTTTGTGAAAAATCTTTACCTCCATATAAGGGCCTCCAAAAAAATTTTTATACGGGGCCCCGACAAGGCACGCTACGCCACTGCCTCCATACTCATATTAAAATGCGAATGTAACTCTGTTCAAGGTGCACATTGAGAAGAATGAGATTTAAACAAGGATGTAAACTTACTTATGACGTTAATTAAAACCTTGAAATTATTTACAGAATTAATTTTTACCTCTATTTGTATGATGACATTAATCTGCAATGATATTATAAGTAAAATGGTGTAGATAGGTGACCAACACAGGATTCGATCTTAAAATTATAGCGGCAACAGAAATAACATCATAATTATGTGAAAATTTCAACAGTCTAGCTATCGCGGTTCTTGAGATACAGCCTGGCTACAGACAGACGGAGAGACAGCGAAGTCTTAGTAATAATAGGGTCCCGTTTTTACCCTTTGGGTATGGAACCCTAAAAATGGCCGAGAAATGACACTCTAACGCACATTTCCATATTACATTACGATATCTCATAACACACGATAGAATTTTTGATTGTTTTGGGTCACTTTTACTTTTAATTTGCACTCGGAACGTGAAGTGCATCCGTTGATACTGGCGACGCGACACAAGTCAAGTTAGGCTAATTACTAGACTAATTACCTAACCACTTGTTAGTCTCCCACTTTAGGAGCGCTTATCTATAACCTATCCACGCCTTTTTACTTAATATCATTGAATATCTAAGCCTACATAAAATACACACGTAAATATTGTTCGTGAGTTTTGATGATCCATCTACAGATCTTATTCGAAAATTCTTTCTATAATAGAAAGCTACAATATTCCTGAGTGCTTTAGAGTTTTACATTTCAATTGAAATCACGGGGACACCATGTTAAATAAAAGGATAGAGTTAAGTTCTAAATACTGGCAGTGGTATCTTGTTTTTTTATTATTTATACATCCGAAGGTGGCAAACAAACATAGGTATGGCCTGACTGATGGTACCGTTAAAGCAGGCAAACATTTTTTAAATACCGACCTATGCTTAGCCAATTAGGCTTCTTGCGTTTTTGGCTTCATCATGACTTAGGTAGAAGAGTACCTACGCAATAGGAATGGATTTAAGAACTTCTATGTAGGTACCTATAGGATATACCCTATACCTAATCTACAGAGACTAATTAATGCAAGATACGTAGTTTTTTTTATTGAAAAATATTGCAAAATACCAACAAAATTGGTATCTAATTGCACCCACCTACCTACCTACAAAGTACGTAGATTGATTATTCGTAGTTTGATTAAAATAAAAAACACAGTCATGATCGATACAATTTTTTGCACAGGTTACCCTCAACCAATCAAAATATAAAAAAAACAACAAAAATAAGAGAACGCACCGCTATCGAAAACTCTCGTTCCAAACTGATTATTTAAAAAAAGAATATCACTTAAATTAAAAACAATGATAAACACGCGCGATAACATGTAGCGTGTTCACAGTCACTAGCCAGTCAATGATTACTAAGCGAGTGGTTGCCGGACTTGCTTGCCGGTTCGATCACTATGTAATTATGCCTACATGCATTTATTAAGCAGTTTTTACGTGGGTTCATTATATACTACATTAAAATGTAGTTTTTAAAGAACGCTACGCTAGGCATAGCTAGCGATAAGTTTTTTTTTTATTTATTAGGTAATAGAACTGGCAAGCAAAGCACCAGTAGGCTTGAACACATCTTGGCGTGGCAGATTTTAATTTTTAAATTAAGAATTGGGGGCCATATTCGTGATAACTTTATGACAAGATTTGTTTGTTTTTTAAAATAACTGGTTGGCACGGATTTCGTTTAAAAAATAGTGCCTCAGAAAGTGGAGTTCAAGCCCGGATTTCCACACTGGGCGTTTGCTGGGGATTGAAGACCTGAGATTTGCTCTTGCATCGCGGCTGAAGACGAGTGTGGGTTTTGGTTGTCGAGATTGTCCTCACTGACGACGATATTGGTGTTGGTTTTGTGAAGCTTGTGGACAGCCTTTAGATATCCTATAGCGTACATTTTGAGCTTAGACCAATAGATTTTGAGCTGTAGGTGTACAGTTATAACGAAAAGTACATTTAACCTTTTATTTATTATCATAAAAGTTAAATAGTTCTCAATTGCCATGGTCATCAGGTAAGCAAAAAAGGAAGGACAACATTGACGACCGCCGTTTACTCGATAGCCATGATTTTTATTTATACTTCGGTCGGCACTACCTAATTTACTCATTTCAAATGAAAATGTCTGACATGACATTCACCAGGATACTACTTATATACTAATGTCTCAGACCCAATAAAAAGGTAGATAGAGCCCCGTGCTGACCCGTGAAGCATAGTAAAGGAAGCCGAACCCTCAAGTTGAAAACCTGTCGCCAAGCACCTATCGGTGTGTTCCAACAGCTGCACTTGAGAGCCAGTTCCCATCTAGGCTTTGTGTGCTTACCACCTTCGGCCACATCATCACTTACCATGGTGAGATTGTGGTCAAACACAAGCTTATCCAGAATAAAAAAAAAAAAATTGAAAAAGAAAGCCGATCGCGTTCCTGTGCAACGCGAGTCACGCGGGATAGCGTATTTATTTTATTTATTTATGTATTTTTAGGTCTAACACAACATCGTGCACGTTGCTTCACTTCATTGGAGACTATTGTTTACGTACGCTCCTTCTACCTTTTTAGGGTGCCGTACCGCGAGATAAAGTGTCGGATTTTATTTTAGGATTATGAGATCAATCATGCCATCTTTCATTTAAATCCATTTAGCTGTTAAAATTGTGTGATTGCGTTGCGTAATAAGCGTGGTAATAAGATAGAATTAGTCGTATCGGTGTTATGTAGGTTAATTAATTATTTCATAAAACGTATGTATCTACTACACAAGGTGAAACCGACTTTCAAGATTATAAATTCTGACATAATTACCTATGACATTTTAATTTTTGAAAGGTTTTCAAAATTATCAAAGGTATGGTGATGGATGACCTAGGTTGGTAGGTATATACCTAATGCTGTTGCTTACATAAATTATTTTAATTATATGTATGTTTTCAGTTTGTTTTTCAGCATCTCATTGTTCAGAGAATAGTTAAATAAAAAAAAAAACTTTTTTTTGTTGTTATATGTCATAAGTGTAATTATATTAATAAAATATCCACATGTGTGCGTGTGTTCCAAATAATAGATTAGAGTCTTGGACGATTAGAACGTTTTAAAATCAAATGAAACCGGTTGTGTGTAATACCGGTGCCGGAAAATATTCGAAAACAAACAACTTCGAACATTACCGCCTTGAAAAATCACAGACATTTATGGAACAAGTTACTAAAAATATCATCCAAGTTGAGATGGAATTTAAACTAAATACTGTAAACTATTCATGTTATTTACATATGTATTTATTTTTATACATTATAATGTTTTCATTGTTTTAAAATGCTTTTTTAGTATTTTATTTTGGTTTACAATAATATTGAAACAAATGGATGTTGACTCGTATCGTAGCGTTTTCCGTAAACAGCGGCTATCGAACCGACGTGCCGATATGTCACTGTCACTGTCAAAAATACATGTTTTGACCTTGAAATTGAACTCGTTCAAAAGTAAAGAAAGATACAAACAAACAAAGTTTGATGAACTTCAGAATACTTCAGATCGTGATTCAAAGACCAGTATACTTTAACAAGGGGCTCATTGTTTGAAAAATAAACATATTAATGGTATTTCAACTAAATATGATTAGCTTTTACTAAAAATTCATGTTACGAATTCGACGTTCGCGTTGCTGAAGTGGTGTACTCGAAATCACTAAAATTGAGCAAATACCTACGCAATTTTAGAAAGTTATGTTTTATTACTCTTTCTAGCTTGCCCCTTTCACATCACGGTGCTTATGAGTGCTCTCAAACTAGAGAAACCCTATACTGAATTGTTTTCGAGCGTATTTGCGGACATTGCTTTTCTATTTTGCGTTAACGTTACTCGCAAGTCATTCTATTATAATTAAAATTTGCATATCTTTGTAGTGGACCCGTGGATGAGCGATGTGCACAGTGGATACAACGAAAGATAACGATAATATTGAAGTAAGTACTGAACATTTCATATTTTTATACCATCCATTTTGCACTATTAAATCTCATCAATTTGTGGGTAGAAAATAATCGAAAAGTCTGTCTTATGAACTCATTTGCAGTTTAGAATGTGCTAGTTCTAATAAGGCTGTGACCATTACTTGCAAGTAAGAAGGTAATATCAATAAGTAAATATTTTTAGTTTATTCTCAAAAACTGAAAAGATCTCTAAAATGTCATGTGTTACGTAGGTACAGGTATTAATATTTCTTGATACATTATCTTTGAAAAGGTACCTCAAACTCAAAGGAAATAGCAACACATCCATTTTGTTGGATCAATGTGAAGTATTTTTGGTACAAATACACAAAAGTTGCTGTTTCATTAAAAAACAATAATTAGGCAACAATACCTGGTACAGGATGTTAATAAATAATAATATTGTTGACAATAAGGTTAAAGAAAGATCATGTAGGTACCTACTCAGCATTGCAAATATATGTAATTTACTTCGATAATAAATTGAATTTAAATTTAAACCTTGTAGAGATAATATTGTTTAAAAACATGTTGCAGACACTAACATAGCCAACATTCTATAATAGGTTTTGTCTTAACTTTTTAGTGTTATAACATTTTACTTAATATATCAGATAACATAGAAATATGTTGATGTTGGGGGCCCAATTCCCAAAAGACTCTTTATGGGTTGTATGTATGTTATAAGTTTGTAGCATATATACTTACTGAGATTTCATGATTAATGAGTGAGTGGTATATCCTTTTTATATGTGATATAGATAATTTAGCCTACTATAAGGTGGCTCATTACATGGAAGACAGAAATATATGGTTGTAGTAGCTTCTCTCTGCACCTGCATCCCCCTGGCTTAGTGAAAAATATTTGAAAATGTATCTAAATGTACTTATAAAAATGTAAGAAAGATCCACTGTTAAAAAAAAATTGCCTTGCTGAGTTTCTTGCCGGAGTCTTCTCAGTTTAAGTGTATTCCGAACCGGTGGTAGAGTCAATTGTAACGTTCATGAGTGCCTTACCAGGGCCTAAACTGAATAAATGAGTTTATGAGTTTTGTATATACAAATAATCATCGGGTATTATTTCCGAAAATGCATAGAACTATATAGATCAAAGTAGCTATTGTGAGATATAATTTTATATTACATTTATGTAACTACATACAACATTATATATTTTTATTCAATTTAAAATCCACCCGTTTCCATCTATATGATGTTATTGTATCATTATTGGTAGCACCGCAACAACAAGACAAGCAAGATATTCCACGGAATGGCATCCAACATGCTGAAACATGCCTTCCTCATCTTCCGGACATATCTGGACATGTTCATTGACTTTGTCTTCTCCTTCATCTGGGAGGGATCCAAGAAGGCTATTCCAGATTTGGAGAAGAAGCATCATATGCTTACAGAGAGTGCCGTAGCGTTGGCAGCAAAGATACGTAATAAGGAATTAAAGTCTGAGGAACTTGTGAAGGCCTGCATTGAAAGAATTCAACTTGTGAGTGCTCAAATTATATTTTAGAAACTGTTCCAGACTTTGTATAACGTATTAAGTCACATAGCTTATGTCCAGTAAATCCCAGATTGTAATTATATCTCCTTTTCTAAAGCCATAACAAAAAGAGACAGAGCTTTCTTAAATACTGGGGTTTAATGAGACCATAGGTGTTTCTTTGGACTGTCAGTCAGCAGTCTGATTATTATCAAACTCAAGAAGAAGGTAGACGCTAGGGGTCCTTTTTATTTGGATGCTACATAAATCCATCCTGACTTACAGTTTTCCTTATTAGTCTTGTCCTAATATAATCTGATACTGATTTTAAATAAAGTATGTTCTTCTGCAGGATTCAAGGTATCTTTTTACCAAATTCCCTCATAATCTGTTTAGCCATGAAGCAAGATAAACAGATTTTTTTACGTCTTGATAAGCTTGTGTTTGACCGCAATCTCACCATAGTAAGTGATGATGTAGCCGAAGGTGGTAAGCACACAAAGCCTAGATGTGAACTGGCTCTCAAGTGCAACTGTCGGAACACACCGATAGGTGCTTGGCGACAGATTTTCAACTTGAGGGTGGTAGCCAGCCAGTCGGGTACTACAAAGTACCCTACCACCGTGCTATGGTTTCCTCACGATGTTTTCCTCCATCGAAAGCTCAAACTCATTGTAGGATTCGAACCCACGACCTTCGCCGCGGTATCCGGCGTCACTACCACTGAGCTTTAAGTATATTTCTAGGTAAATCCGATTCTAAACGCAGTCACAGATGAGAGGTACGAAGATGCACTGAAAGAGGCGCGCGAGATTGACAAGATGATCGAGGGTGGCTTGTCTGATGAATACTTTAAGGAGAAACCATTCTTAGGTAGAAATACTTTGTCTATACTTCTATTCTATACTAATATTATAAAGAGGAAAGATTTGTTTGTTTGTTTGCATTGAATAGGCTCCGAAACTACTGGACCGATTTCAAAAATTCTTTCACCGTTGGAAACCTACATTATCCCTGATGAACAAAGGCTATATTTTACCCCGGGATAAGATACGGGAACGCGGGTGAAACCGTGCAGACCTTTTGTTCTGCCCTATTTCTTTAAAACGTGCCTTTGTTTTGTTTTGATTGACGTCAAATGTTTGACAGCTGGGGACATAGTGGTTTATATGGGAAAAGAAAATTGTTGTTTCTACTATTTTCCTCTTATTTTTTTACGTTTTTTCTATCCATAAGAACCTTCCTCAGACTTCATCAAACACAACAAAAAAGAAATCAGCCAAATTGGTACAGCCGTTCTCGAGTTTTGTGCGTAGCAACACATTTAGTGATTCATTTTTATTTATATAGATTTGTCTAGTTGAACCTATCGGATTTGAAGTACCGTACCGTAATCCTCGCCTGGCTATGCACCTATTGGTGTTTTCTGGTTTTTTTTATGTCATTAAGCTGACAGTCAGACGGTCCACATGATGGTAAGTCACCGCCGCCTATGGACATTTTCAATACCAGGGTGATTGCCGAAGTGTTGCCGGCCTTGAAGAGCTCTTTTTACGCCCTTTTTGAAGAACCCCATATCATAGCGCGGAGGGAATACCGTAATGGGGAGCTCATTCCACATCCTAATGGTCCGCAGAAGGAATGTTTCACTTGAGAGCCTGTTCCTGTAGTACTGGCTACCCTTGAGTCAGATCGTCACTTACCATGAGATAGTGAAAAGATTTTTCTATCAGTAAGACTTGTTAATTAGCATCAAATAATACGACCTCAAAACTACTCGAAGCGGAATGTTTGTAGAAAGCAAAATACGTAAGTATTCTCTGATATGGCAATTATTATAATTGGCATTCTTTTACATAATGGCAATTATTTATATAATTCATATCTAATTATCTCTTTGAAAATAACCATTTTAGTTTCCGGCAATTGCACTAGAAAGCCTTTTAAGCATTATAAGTCGGTAATACATTGGCAATGAATTGGTAATTTAAGGCGATGATAGCTCAGTGGTCGTCGGATACCGCGGCGAAGGTCGTGGGTTCGAATCCTAAAATGAGCTTGAGCTTTCGGTGAAGGATAACATCGTGAAGAAACCATAGCACGGTGGTAGTTTGTAGTACCCGACTGGCTGGCTACCAGCCTCAAGTTGAAAATCTGTCGCCAAGCACCTATCGGTGTGTTCCGACAGCTGCACTTGAGAGCCAGTTCCCATCTAGGCTTTGTGTGCTTACCACCTTCGGCCACATCATCACTTACCATGGTGTGATTGTGGTCAAACACAAGCTAAACCAGAATAAAAAAATACAACGGGTTGCACTCCGGGAGTGCCGGCAGAAGTGAAAACTTGAACATTAACGTTGTGCATTTTTGAATATTTTGGAATGGTTAGGGAATAATTTCGCACGAATTGCTTTACTTATATTTATGTGGTAAAATACACAATGTTCATTTATTGTGCTATCGTACACAAACATGACAATTTATATTACATTAGACCGCCGGCGCCGGCGCGGTAGAAAGAGAGGGGGATATTACTTCCTCTCCTACGCCGTGCCGGCGGTCTACTGTCCCTCCTTCTTACGAATTTTCGATCAGGTCACGTGTCCTGACGCGAGTTTAACATTTTTACCCATCCCAAAAAAGTGCACAACGTGGTTAAAGAAGTTTTCACTACCATACCATCAGGTGACCCGTCCACCTTCAGACCTTAAATTTTTCAGGTGTTCCATTCACTGCCAAGGAGAGCCACGCAGTATCGGGCATGTATCACACGCTGGGGCTGACGGCGCGGTCGCACGTGCGTGCGCACGCAGACGCAGAGTGCGTGCGGCTACTGCGGCGCGCGGGGGCACTTCCACTCGCTGTCACCAATGTACCCGAGCTCAACAAGTGGTATGTAGTCTGTAGTGGTATGTCTCAGCAAAAGCAACCTTAACAACCGTGCATTAGAGTAAAAAATATTTTGTAATAAATCTAACATGTAACGATTAAAAATACTTGTAATGAATTTACTTAATAAAGAGATTTTAGAATTTGAATTTAGTATTTTTTTTTAAATTCTGTATAAGCTTTTTTTTTCAAACTCAAAACTCATTTATTCAGTTTAGGGCCTGGTAAGGCACTTATGAACGTTACAATTGACTCTACCACCGGTTCGGAATACACTTAAACTGAGAAGAAACTCAGCAAGGCATTTTTTTCAGCAGTGGATCTTTCTTAAATTTATTTTCATTTTTTTTTGGATAGGCTTGTGACATCTCACCATGGTAAGTGATGTGGCCGTAGGTGGTAAGCACACAAAGCCTAGATGGGAACTGGCTCTCAATTGCAGCTGTCGGAACACACGGTGTAGGACAGATTTTCAACCTGAGGTGGCTAGTCGGGTACTACAAAGTACCCTACCACCGTGCCATGGTTTCCTCACGATGTTTTCATTCACAGAAAGCTCAAGCCACGTGATTGAAACAACAAAAATAGTGAAGACGCTCGGTACTGGCCGATTTTGAGTGTGACGTCACAACAAAATGGAAACAGTAAAGTTACGAAAGATCTAGCGTATTACGTTACGATATTTTGATAGCTAAAAGTTTGTTTACGAGCAGGTGACGTCATGATATCACGTGACCTAGGCATTATGGCGTCTTAGCGTTTTGCTGGCCTTTTTATTAATATAAGCTTTGATGGTCATTTTTCAAGAAAATAGACAAAGAATGAAGCAAATAGCAAATTTATTATGCTTTAATATCTAATAACTAAAGATACACAATCAGCGACAAAAAATGGCCTTACCGAATGTCTACCCACTCGAACATTTGGGTGGTCTTTTAATCTAGTAGCATTCGAACGCTCCGACGGTAAACATGCCTCAGTGCTCGTTTAAGATATATTTTGGCTAGCAGGTATGAGTCGTAAAATTGTATTGCATTTGTAAATAGATTTGTGAATAAAACTTAAAAAAATAACTAGTATTACCCAGCACAATTTGAGACAGATTTGAGAGAACTTTTCCTTGGGATTGTTTATCTTTAGATATTAGATATCAACGGTATTATGCTATAAAGATCAATTTTAGATACTGTTCTAAAACCTGTTAAATACCTTATTGTGTGCAGGCAAGAGACCCGCAACATGTTGTTTGGTCAGACCAATAATCCGTACCACGCGGGCCGCACCACCGGCGGCTCCAGCGGCGGTGAAGCAGCCCTTACTGCCGCCCTGGCCACGCCTATATCTCTTTGTAAGTCACTGACCGGTCGTGGATTCGATTCCCACCTACTATTGCATAAATATCCTGCTAATATTATTAATGTGACTATTTGTGTTTGTATGTTTGTTGCTCAATCACGGCTGAACGGATTTTGATGAAACTTGGCA
The DNA here is from genome assembly GCA_951361185.1 of Ochropacha duplaris. Taxonomy (NCBI): domain Eukaryota; kingdom Metazoa; phylum Arthropoda; class Insecta; order Lepidoptera; family Drepanidae; genus Ochropacha; species Ochropacha duplaris. Next base: position 1,702,642 of record OX592704.1, on the reverse strand, counting down.
CACAGGTGGATCATCCTAGAAACAGGACAAAAAAAAAGCATGCATATTCCTTATTATCTATTTAAGTATAGTAAAAAAGTTGTATGTCAGGGTATCTGGTTTCCATAGTACAAGCTCTGCTTAGTTTGGTATGATGACCGTGTGTTAAGAATATCAGGTGGGCCGTAAGCTTGTTTGCCACCTAGTGGTATAAAAAAAAATATATATATCCCAACATATTATTATATATCTGATAGATAGATAGATAAACATTTATTTTGGACTCACACAGCATCAACATAGACAGTTTCATTTGCATCACAAATTACACACAGAGACAAATATAGGAACAACACCAAAATACATACACTGTGTGAGGCCAAAAAGGCACCTATCTCAGCATAAGCTGCGGCCGTAGGTACCGCAGCGCTGGTATTCTGATAGGGCCATTCTAATAGTTATTATTATATATAAAACTTATATTATAAATACTGAATTTACCATTAATCCCAACAATGTTTCCGAACGCATGCATTGCATGCCTGTCAGTTGGCTACAATGATGAAAATAGTAGGCTCGGATATCTCAAGAATGCAGATGAAACCACAAGGCGTAAGCTAGTAATCCCTACTATACTATCCATACTAATATTATAAATGCGAAAGTGTGTCTGTCTGTCTGTCTATCTGTTAACTTTTCAAGCTAAGTTGATTCGCGGAATTTTTGATTCAAATCTACGAATAAGTAATAAGTCTATTTATTCGTAGATTCAATTGTTATCTTATTGTTTAAGTGGGACGATCGTATCACTTCAGAACCAACAGGTTAAACCGATGAACCGATTTAGATGAAATTCGATATAGAGATAGATGGAACCCTGGAGAAGGACATAATAAAATATATATTACAGGTTCAGATATCGGCGGCTCGACTCGTATGCCCGCTTTTTACTGCGGATTGTTCGCTCTCAATCCAACCGCTGGATACACTAGCATGAAAGGTAATATTACCGTTTCGTCAGATTTTCTTGGATTTTCGTTTCGTTTCTAACAAAAAAAGGATTGATTAGGTTAGAAGTTTTTTCTTATTTTTTTTTTATTCTGGATAGGCTTGTGTTTGAACACAATCTCACCATGGTAAGTGAAGATGTGGCCGAAGATTGTAAGCACACAAAGCCTAGATGGGAACTGGCTCTCAAGTGCAGGTCGTCGGAACACACCGATAGGTGTTTGGCGACAGATTTTCAACTTGAGGGTGGTAGCCAGCCAGTCGGGTACTACAAAGTACCCTACCACCGTGCTATGGTTTCCTCACGATGTTTGAACCCACGACCTTCGCCGCGGTATTCGACGTCACATACCACTGAGCTATCATCGCCTTAAAAGCCTTTGGGGCGTATGTAAGAAACAAAAATCTGTCGAATCGGAAATAACCCGATGTGGCTATCCCCAGGATCTGCGCTCCGGTCCGGCGAGGACCCTACGATGGCGTCGATCGGGTTCATCAGCCGACACTGCAGCGACCTGGCTCCACTCACCAAGCTCGTGCTCGATGATAAGGCCCCCGAACTTCATCTGGACAGGGTCGTCGATTTGAAAGTTAGTATAAACTAAACAGAAGTGTGTAATTTAATTTCCTCTATTGTAGTGCAGGCAAAGGGTTTTAGCCCATACAGCCTCAAACTCAAAACTCATTTATTGACCAATGAGCGCGTTTTTTCATACCACAAGTGACAACGAAGCAGACGGGTCACCTGATGGTAAGTGACTACCGTCGCATATAGACATTAGCAATACCAGGGGGATCGCCAATGTGTTGTACACCTTATTACAATGCCTTAAGGTAACTGGCTCTCAAGTGCAACTGCCGGAACACACCAACAGGTGCTTAGCGACAAAAAGCGTGGTGGTAGAATTGGCTGTCAGAAGGTACCAAACCCATTTTCCGACATGTATGGTATACCAAGGTGAGATTGCTCGCTTTTTTTTTACAAAATCAACGGTATCGTACCCTGGCCGTCCACGCCCACTTAAAAAAAATCATTCTGTATCCACTACAGATAATTATACACATAACAAATATCAGCAGCTTGTGAAACATGCTCTAAATGTTATCTGCTGTATTCTTTGCATTGTTTTGTTATACATGAATAAATAAATAAAAACTTGAGAGGTGTCAAGGGACACCCGGATGGAACGAAGTTATATAAGTCGAGAGAGTATATATATATATTTAAAAAAAACATTTCTATTTATATATATATATATAGAAATGAAAATATCTGGCTTGCTTTCTATAAGAGAGAGAGAGAGACAGACAGACAGACAGAGAAACATGCGCACGCCGCACAGCGGTCGGTGACTTTTGTGTCGGTGATTTCGTAAGATTTTTTTCCGTCTAGCCCCCTTTCCCAACGCGCGATAAGGAACTTCTAAAGTTTTCTACCTTTTATATAAACTATTACCTCTTGGATTCAGGTGTTACTGCGATATGGAATCTTGTGTTCGATAAATATAAATTGCTTGACAGAATGTGAAGTATTTCTACACGGAGACAGCTAAAGATCTGCGAGTCAGTCCCATTTCTGATGACTTGAGGAAAGCTATGAATAAGTGAGTGTTTATTAACAACTAATCTTATTACTATTATGAATGTTAAGATTTGTGAAGATGTTTGTTACTCGTTCATGTTAAAACTACTGAACAAAAATTGGTGGCTGTTCCACTAAAACTTTTAACTGACTTTTTGGGGCAACCTGAAAAGTCCCGATATACGATTTCACTTCATTTTTGAGAATATTGTAACTTTATTGGACAAAAAGTCTTACATATTATTCAATAAAACTCAAAATACAAATCAAATAATAAAGCAACGTCACTTCGCAAGTTCCCGCCAAAAAGTGAACCAATATCCATTTTTTTTAGCGTTACACAGCTTGTGTATTTCGCCAGTTTTTGTCTTTTACCCGACTGCTGGCGAAGCCAAAATAAGAGGGTATGTTTGACCTGTATAAAAGCGTGTTTTTTTTAGGTATAATTTTTTAATTCACAGAGTAATAATGAAGCTGGCAGAAGACGCGACATCGACGGAGCAAGCCCCCAAGCACTACTACCACGGCGGGTTCGACTATATGTTCTCATTGTGGCGCTACTGGCTCTACTGCGAGAACGACAGCTTCCCAAAACTACTGGCCAACAATCAATCACAAGCTAATGGACTACTTGAACTACCTAAAAAGGTTCGTTTTTTTTTTTTTTTAGTTTTGGATATTCATGTGTTTGACCGCAATCTGACCATGGTTAGTGATGATGTGGTCGAAGGTGGTAAGCACACAAAGTCTTGGAACTGGCTCTCTTGTGCAGCTGTCGGAACACACCGATAGGCAGATTTTCAACTTGAGGGTGGTAGCCAGCCAGTTGGGTTCTACAAAGTACCCTCATGATGTTTTCCATCACCAAAAACTCATTGTAGGATTCGAACCCAAGACCTTAGCCGCGGTATCCTAAGTCACTACCACTGAGCTATCATTGCCTAAAATGTATTTATTTCAGCTACTTGGTCTATCTCCGTACACTTTAGCAGCTATATTGAAGTTGCTCGATGAACAACTGATGCCGAAACCAAACAAGGAGTGGGCTGAGAAACTGACGCAAGAGTTAACTGATGACTTAAAGGTAATTAGGACATTCCTTTTTATACCACGAGACGGCAGGTCACCTGATGGTAAGTGACTGCCGTCGCCCTGTAGACATTAGCAATACCAGGGGGATGTTGTACACCTTATTACAATGCCTTAAAGGCAAACTGGCTCTCAAGTGCAACTGTTGGAACACACCAACAGGTGCTTGGCGACATTCTTTACACGCGGCTATCTGACCCCGATCTAAGCAGAGTTTGTACTATGTAAAATGATGCACTACATTTTGCAGTGCGTCAAACTTAAGTGGGAGATAAGAGAGCGGGTCACCTACCAACATACACAAAAATTACTTGGTAAAAGTGTCACCATTTTTGAGATATTTAGAGGCTCATGGGGACCCTGTGCCCAAAAATTCTATAAAGACCTTTCCTCCAGGCTGGTGGACACCACTGGTGACCGAAGGGCTGGTAGTTACCTCGGCCAACGCCTCAGTCTGGCTATTCAACGAGGTAACGCTGCTAGCGTCCTCGGCACGATTTGGGCAGCAATTTAAATTCAGTTTTTTATTTGTAGTTTAGTTGTTATTTATTTTTAAGTTATTTAGGTTTTTAGTTTTATTAAATAAATTAAGTTTTACATTATGAAAAAAAAACAGAAACTAGAAATATCTCTTCAAAAATCAGAAATATCGAAATATCTTGAAAATGGTGTCGCCTTTACTATGGTCATATTTATATATGTTGGTAGGTGACCCGCTCACATATCATGCACCTCATCAAAATCTCATTTATTTAGTTTAGGCCCTGGTAAGGCGCCTATGAACGTTTACAATTGACTACCACCGGTTCGGAATACACTTTTTTTTAATTTTTTTTATTCTGGATTGGCTTGTGTTTGTCCACAATCTCACCATGGTAAGTGATGATGTGGCCGAAATGCCTGATGGTAAGCACACAAAGCCTAGATGGGAACTGGCTCTCAAGTGCAGCTGTCGGAACACACCGATAGGTGTTTTGGCGGCAGATTTTCAACTTGAGGGTGGTAGCCAGCCAGTCGGGTACTACAAAGTACCCTACCACCGTGCTATGGTTTCCTCACGATGTTTTCCTTCACCAAAAGCTCAAGCTCATTGTAGGATTCGAACCGAGAAGACTCCGGCAAAAAACTCAGCAAGTCCTACCGGACATCCTGTATATAAAGATTATTCAAATAGGCATTTACAAGGACTTGTTTATATTCCAGAGCACGCTGGGTGAGAGCGGCGTACTTCTGTTCCCGAGTGCGCCTGCACCGGCGCCCTACCACTACTCGCTGCTCCTACGTCCCTACAACTTCTCCTACTGGGGTGTGTTCAACGCTATCAAGTTCCCAGCAGCGCAGGTATGTACGTTTTTTTCAAGTATCAAGAAACAGTATATACGCTATACTTACTATTAATAAAAAGTATTAACAGAAAAAATAATCAACTTTAAGAAATGTGACACCAACTCACCTTAAATACTTAGACCTGCTATATGATACTTGGAAATCAGAACAGCTCAGTGGTAGTGACTTCCGATACCGCGGCGAAGGTCATGAGTTCGAATCCTACAATTGAGCTTGAGTGAAGGAAAACATCGTGAGGAAACCATAGCAAGGTGGTAAGGGTACTTTGTAGAAGCGAAGTTAAAAATCGATCGCCAAGCACGTAATGGTGTGTTCCGACAGCTGCACTTGAGAGCCAGTTCACATCTAGGCTTTCTTACTTTGTGTGGCTTACCTTCAGCCACATCATCACTTACCATGGTGAGATTGCGGTCAAACACAAGCTTATCCAGAATAAAAAAATGTATACTTTAGGATACGCTTGGCGACAGATCTTCAACTTGAGGGTGGTAGCCAGCCAGTCTGGTACTACAAAGTACTCGACCACCGTGCTGTGGTTTCCTCACGATGTTTTCCTTCACCAAAAGCTCAAGCTGATTGTGGGATACGAACCCACGACCTTCGCCGCGGTATCCGACGTCACTACCACTGAGCTATCATCGCCTTAAAAAATAAACTACCACCACCATTATCCACAGGTCCCTCTCGGTCTAAACGCGGAAGGCATGCCCATCGGCATCCAAGTTGTAGCGGCACCAAAGCAAGAGGCGTTATGTCTTGCCGTTGCAGAGAATCTGGGCAAGCTTTTTGGAGGATACGTACCGCCGTGCAAGATTGTCGAATAAACGAAATGAAGAGAGCATTTAATTGTTTATAAATTGTATTTTGAATGTTATTATGTTTTTGGAGATATTTATCTAAATTTGTGTGATGAAAATAGAATTCCAATGTGAACTAAAATAAATTTTAAATTATATTTTGATACCAAACTATTCTTGAAAGGTAGTTTTTGTGTAAAGATTTATTAAACAGATCTATATAATAATTTATAGTTTATGGACCTAACTGTGTTGGTCCCATTAGTTATAGTTAATCAGGTTAACAAAGTATATATTTTTTATGAGGCTTCGTATTCCTATTAGTTATTTTGTATCCAATTTTAATATAGGGAGAGGTATTGGATTCTCGCAAAATTGTTATTGCTCGTATAGAAAACGAAACAAAAAAACCATTTAAAATTAAATTTTATTCCTAATTTATAGTATAAAAAATAATCGCTCTTATTTGTTCGTAACATTAAAAATACATTTTAATTTTATTTATTGTTTTTTTTTATATACGAAGTAGATATATCGACTTCAGTAACTTAGTCGAGATTCCAAAACCTGTATAGTATTAATAATTTGATTATTTTGTATGTATTGATAGTTGCGGTAAGATGTCGGAAGTAAATTTCCCAATGTGAGACTGATGTCCTATTGTATTTTAAGGTGAAGGGCTTAATTTGTAGTGAAACTGCGCTTATAAGCATAATAAATATATTTTTATAAAGTTAAAGAGTTTTTGAAATACAAACTCGCTAAACTGCGTACCACCTTAGGCCACATCATCACTTATAATGAGATTGTGATCAAACAAGCCTATCCAGTTTAAAAACAAAAATTCCAGGAATAGCATAAACCTTCTTACTCCTCTTTTGAAGAACGATAAATTATAATAAAATCCGTTGCGTGTTTTAGGAGTTAGCGGATAAACAGACAGATGCGGAAAGTGACTATTTTATACTATCAAAAATCAAAAACAACTGTAATCCATTGTCCCCTACGGTGTATAAATAGATGGTACAAATCTATTTAAATAATAATTGATCTTCGAAATGTTTGTACGCTCATAACTTTCGAATGACTGTACCAAATTGGATGATTCTTTGTTTTATGTATTCGTTATTGTGAGGACAAGGTGTGTATAAAATAAAAGAAATCCACCGGAACGCGGTTCCCACGGGAACGGGGGTGAAACCGCGGGGTTCAACTAGCATAAAATAAAAGTCAGATAACTGAGACGAAATCTTTATTTATTTGATTTTTAAATCTCTGATAAATCAATAGACGCTCGGCGACGGCGACGCAGCGGGCCGGCCGCGTCTCTACCTAAGGTTACTCGTTAATCTACGTAATATCACTTAAGGATCACGCTCAATGTAATGGAATGGAACGGTAGTAGGGGCGGGGCGTATAGCGACATCCAGCCACAACGCTCCGGCACATTATAGGGCAACGAACACTCTACTCTATAATGTGCGTGTCACTTTAGAGAACATTCTCGACGTGGTGTCGTTACGGAACGTCGTGTGGGGGTTGTGTTGTGGGTTCACGCGCGGGTGTGGGGACACGGGCACGCGAGCCACGCCGCCAGCCGGCCCGCCCAGCCTCCGCGGCCCCTCGCGACCCCCACGCGGCCCCCCGCGACCCCAGACCGGCCCCCCGCGACCCCCGACCCCGGCCCTCAGCTCGGGAACTTTGCGTAGAGCGCGTAGTGCAGCTCGTAACCGGAGAAGCGACAGTACTGAGACTCCTTCTGTTCGAACGCGCCGAGCGATGAGAACTTTTTGAGTTGGCGAGGAGTGTCCGCGCCTGCTGAGTCCTGCAAGTAAACACATTATTGGTAAGAATGTTTGTGATGTCTCAAGTGAGATGGGAGTTAGACTTTTCGACTTACCAGGCCATACTCAGGGACTTCAATAAATTCTTTGTACTAAACTACTTGACCAAATAGTTATTAGTCCCTAAGAAGAAGAATTGTAGCCTTATGAAATCGTCCACCATGTAACAATTTATATATAGCAGTAATAAATTAACTAGAACTAACTGTTTCCGCCTACGGATGTTGACCGCTTCATTTTAACGATAGTTTATATTATTATGGAGCATAGTAGATGTGACGTCATAAATATCCATCGTCAAATCAACTTTAGTAAATTAACATAACAAAAAAAAACAGGAAAATCAATTGTATAACATGTTCGAGGTGTTTTAAACTGGTTAAGGCAAATAGTTCATTAAAACGAATAAAATGCTGGCTTGTGACGTCAAAATTCTTGTCAGATTGGATATAATAAACATCAGAAATTTAAATTTTAAAACATATTCAATGTTTACGAGTATTATGAGGTAATTGGCTAGTTAGTTTTCTTTTTCTTTAACACCTCTATTGTAATCTAGAGAGCCAAAGCTCAGATGGTCAAATGCTCAAATAGTCAGATGGTCAAATGCTCAAATAGTCAGATGGTCAAATACTCAAATGGCCAGATGGTCAGGTACTTACAGGCGTGGCGAAGACGGTGAGCACGAACTTGGCGGGTCGGAAGGCATCGAGCACGCGCGCGATGACGGCGTCGTAGTCACCGACCGGCACGTTCGACTCGAACGATACGTACGAGCACGACCGCTCCGGGGTTATGTGGATCGTCATGTAGCAACCCTGGGGGAATAACAGGTGCAATCAAACTATGAAATGAAATGTTTATTCATCCAAATAGGCCTTCACAGGCACTTATGAATAGTCAGACTCTAATGCACGGTTCGGAAGGTTGCTTTTGCTGAGAAGAGACGGCAAAAAACTCAGCAATTACTCATGTCAAAAACAACTTACACCTATTACTTTATTATTTATCTAGTCTCACTGACAATATTTGCGTTTTATGGCGGCAAACATAGTATACTATAGAAGACTGACCTAGTTAACAACAAATTCAAGCAGACCAGCCCCCACAAGCAGCACCTGTTCTGCCAGCGGCTACTAATACTAAAAACTAGCCCTGTGAATTTAAAATAATACTTTCTTAACGGATACCTACTTCTTATAAGAAATCTGCCTGCCAAATTCTAAGTTTGTAGCATTTATATTTACTGAGATTTCGTCATTAATCTGTGTTATTTCGCTTTTGTAAATATAGATAGGATTATTTGCAAAAAACAGTGCAATCATAGTTTAAAGAAAAAAAAAATAACCTACACAATTTACTCATAGTTTCACTTCATAAAGATGATGATGATTTTTTGTCATTGAAAATCATTGAACATCGTATTGACACAAGCGCTATGTATGTACATTATTTCATCATAAAACTTTTACTATTGACAAAAAAGGGATTAAGACTAACCAGGAACAATGGAGAATGTTAATAGGTATGCCAAATCGGTTGAAAGTTTGTTACAGTAAAGCTTGTATGTATACAAATACACTAGTTTTTGTTGTAGTCCAAAATACCTATTAGTTTTGATTTTACAGGCATTTAAACTTACGATAAAATCGAGTCTCGCTAACAGTCACGTGACCGCATGTGACGTCAATTTGCAACGCTCCGCTATGGGCGAGTGTTGCAAGATGACGTCACACCGTCACACGAGTACGTCAAATCGAGTACGAGTCCGCATCGCACGTTTACTTCTATAAATCGGAAACTAATTGATGTATCGAAGTAATTCTTTCACTTGTATTTTTTATTTTTGACAGAGAATATGGAGAGCTAATATTCAAAATTTTAAAAAAATGCCAGAAAGATGAGATGCATTATTTATCAAACGTGGAATTAGCATGCTACTTGTTATACAGCCAGTGTATCGTATAAACAGGTGCTAATAACAGATGTTTCTACGTAATAATTTAACCTAGGTAATTAATATTGTAGGCATCATAAAGTAGAGAACCTTAGATGTAATTACACCAACAGTTTGTAAATACAACATAAAACTTTCAATAAACAATTTTATTTAATTCAATAACTGCAATAAACTTACAGATGGCAAATCCTTCTCTCCCTTTTGCAGCACAAAAAAACAATTTTAATTAGCAACATAAATAGCTGAACAGATCCAAACTGTACGGATACAGGACTGGGGGTCAAGAGGCTCAAGCGCGACCCCCACAAACCCCCAACCCCTAAATTCTGAATCCGCTACTGGATCCAAAACCATAAATCATCCTGTACTCTTATAACCACTAAATGAAACAGATATTTTGTTGTTCCTTCTACCTTTGCCTTATGAAGGACATATCGGTGGGCCATTTTTATTCCCCTGATTTTCAACTTGAGGGTGGTAGCCAGCCAGTCGAGTACTAAGAAGTACCCTGTCACAATGCTATGGATCCCTCAGGATATTTTATAGCAAATAGAGCTCATTATAAGATTCGAACCCACGACCTTAGCCGCGGCATTCGGTGTCACTACCACTGAGCTATCATTATTTTTATTTGTTCAACAACTTATGTTGTATGTACATATTATAAAGGAAATAGGTACGAGTCAAATGTTTAAACAAAATTCGACCTTAGTACCTGAAAATAAAGTCTTCATGAGTTTAATATGTTGTGTAAATACTTACATCTTTAGCGACCCCATTCATAGAGTACCCGCAGGGGTCGAATAGGAAATCATCTATCACCATGCCAGGGATTATCTTGTCTATGCCCGATTCCTGGAATAGACATAAAGAACAATTTTAACCCATAAAATTAGGTGAGCAGACGAAATAGGTTTCAATTTTGAATAAGTTTTCTATTATTTATATCAACAAGGCTTTTAAGTTGGTCCAAGTACAGTACAGAAGAATCAGTTGGAGAAATATTTAAATAAATAGCGACTGTGCTCCGACGTAATAAAGTGCAATCTAGCTCGCACAGTGCTACGTGCCTAAAATTGTATTCGACGACCCAGCAGACTTTATCCTGTCCCAAGAATCCCATAGAAAAAGCGTGTTCAGTTTTATCGGGGAGCGTTTCTGTTCGGCCCAAACGTTTTCAAGTGAATACAGAGTATCCGGTAAGTAGTAGGACAAACTTAAGGGTAAGATAGGTGCACGGATCACCTACCAATGATGAAAAAAATTACCTTGTAAAAGTGTCACCATTTTAGAGATATTTAATATCTAAAATTCAAACATCAATACATAAAAATCTGAAATATCGAAATTTCTCGAAAATGTTTATAATTTCAATCTTGAAAATAATAATAAACCGTATATTTAAAGTATTTTTGATTATTTTTTACTGCAATAGTCAATTGCGAAAAGGACCATTTTTGCTAATGTAATATTTAAATGAAGCGTGAAGTTATCCATACCCTGGTGGCCTGTGCAGCGTCAGCGGAGTATGCTCTGGTGAAGACATCCATGACGTGAGGGTCGAGGTCCGACATCAGTATCTCGATGGTCTGGTCAGGCTCGCTGTTGTCGCAGCGGGACTCCTGCTGCTCCTTCTCCAGAGCGTCTACCGTGCCTGAGTGGAAATCATTATATTTGTAGCACTATCATCATGTGTGAAAATGGATGATAGTTCAGTGGTAGTGACGTCGGATATCGCGGCGAAGGTCGTGGGTTGATGAATGAGCTTGAGATTTCGGTGTAGGAAAACATCGTGAGGAAACCATAGCACGGTGGTAGGGTACTTTGTAGTACTCGACTGGCTGGCTACCACCCTCAAATTGAAAATCTGTCGCCAAGCACCTATCGGTGTGTTCCGGCAGCACTGCAGCTGCACTTGAGAGCCAGTTCCCATCTAGGCTTTGTGTGCTTACCACCTTCGGCCACATCATCACTTACCAAGATGAGATTGAGGTCAAACACAAGCTTATCCAGAATTTTAAAAGAATCCCTGAAGGCAAACACCGTGAGGAAACCATAGCACGGTGGTAGGGTACTTTGTAGTACTCGACTGGCTGACCACCCTCTGCAGGGGCAGCTGTTGGTGATGTTTAGCACACAAATGTCTGTCCAGGTTGGGAATTTTAAACCGGTTGGGAAACCTACCTTCAAGCGGCAACAGAGTGTAGAGGTACCAGCAATCCTTTTCTGGACCCATGATGTAGGCGCGCCCGTCGCCGAAGAATGAATCCAGTAGTTTTACCTGCAATTAAACGTATTATTATTACTGTTTTCTTCAGGTACATTTTTAAGTAAATGTTACTTAGTAAAAATAATAAAACAACTGAATCGAGATTATATTTAACAAAAGCTTTTATGCTTTCAGCCGGACGTTCCTTCTGCGGACCATTAGGATGTGGAATGAGCTCCCCATTACGTGCCATTACGGTATTCCCTCCGCGCTATGATATGGGGTTCTTCAAAAAGGGCTTAAAAAGAGCTCTTAAATATCTAAATGTCCATAGGTGGCGGTGACCACTTATCATCATGTGGACCGCCTGCCTGTTTGACAAACTATTGACATTAAAAAAAATGCTTTGAAAAGCAAAGCAGCGGCCATCTTGTGGCGACGGCCATTAAAAAAATGCAATATGGAGTATTTCATATTATATTGTCATTGGAACTTAAGGTGTACCTACGCAAAATTTCAGCTCAATCAAATGTCAAAATATGGTTACAATTCGACCTATACGAACATACATTGCAATCTAAAGAAAAGCATTTAAAAACCTGTGTTTCTTGCAAATCTTCAATGTCTAAACCAAAATGTATGCTTCAGCCTTCAGCTGACTCTCTTTTTTCGTGATTTTACAGTTGTTCCCATGGAGTAATAATCGATTATTCCGCCCCTTTAAGTGTCGGAAAAGAATTCAATAATACCCTGTAAATACAGTTAAGCCCTTGTCTCACAGATGGGCCGTCAGTCTATAACAATAGTAAAAAAATATCTACATAGAAAATGGAATGACAGACGACGGCACATTTCGTTACATTTCCCATCCTTACCTAGTACCTACTCGTAACCATATCTCGTAACCCGACCGAAAGGCATGTTTATTTTTATTGCTTATTAGAACTCGCCTAACAATGGCAGTTCAGTGAATAATAACATTAAAAACTTTTATGCGATAAGGTTTTAACAGCTGTCCACGTTTTTAACCGCGTTCCCGAGGGGTCTTATATTATACTAAGTATCCTATGTTTTATTCTAGGATATGATCTATCTGTGAGCTAAGTTTCATCAAAACCCGTTCAATAGTTTTTGCATAAAGACTCAAACATCTTCATATCCAAACGAACTTTTAGTAGTAAGTAATTACAAAGAAGACAAGATTTTTTCTTCACGTAATTAGTAATGATTCTTATATCGTTGAGTATGAAAAAAAAAATGAGATCAATGAACTCCAATGGAGAACAAAGCTTATTGAAGCGATCCTTTAGCCTGTAAGTGGACCGATAGGTGCTTGGCGACAGACTTTCAACTTTTTTTTTCTAATTCTGGATTAGCTTATGTTTGACCGCTATATCACCATGGTAAGTGATGACGTGGCCGAAGGTGGTAAGCACACAAAGCCTAGACAGGAACTGGCTCTCAAGTGCAACTGTCGGAACACACCTATAGGTGCTTGGCGACAGACTTTCAACTTGAGGGTTGTAGCCAGCCAGTCGGGTAGGTACTACAAAGTACCCTACCACCGTGATATTGTTTCCTCACGATGTTTTCCTTCACCGAAAGCTCAAGCTCATTGTAGGATACGAACCCACGACCTTCGCCGCGGAATCCGACGTCACTTACACCACTGAGCTATCATCGCCTTAAATCGTTGAACTATGAAAAAATAAATGAGATTAATGAACTCCAATGGAGAACAAAGCTTATTGAAGCGAACCTATAGCCTGTAGATAAGTGGACCGGGGCGACAGATTCTCAACATGACGGTGGTAGCCAGCCAATCGAGTACCTACTACAAAGTATCTACCTTTTTGCCAATGTAATCTTATATCGATTTAGAGGTTGTTTTTTAATTGAAAGTGACTGCAGTTAATCCGAGGGCAGAACTGTGTCTTCGTGGAAAGGAACTTAGACCGACAAACAGGAAAAAATTATTGTAAGAAACATCAGGATTTGTTTTGTAAAAAACACTTATTTCATTGAAAACATGACATTACAGGGAAAACCTATCTGCTGAGTGTGTAATGCTCAACTACTTTTACTATAGGACCAACCTCGAAATATATATTTTAAAACCAGCAAAGATGACATTGATTTTTTCGAGATTTATTGAATTGAATTTTCAAAAATCCCCATAGCCTTAGTTGATAATCTGTCGCCAAGCACCTATTCCGATAGCTGCACTTGAGAGCCAGTTCCCATCTAGGTTTTGTGTGCTTACCACCTTCTGCCACATCACACCATGGTGAGATTGCGGTCAAATACAAGCTTATCCAATAGTAAAAAAAGCAAACACCTACCAAATAATAAATAGAGGAAGTGCTGATAAAAGAAGCGATTCACGCTTATTCATTCGAAAGCATTTAATTAGAATTTCATTATCAATTCCGATAACTTGACTTGTCAATATTTCCGAGAATAATTGAGTGCGGCCAGTGTTGATAGTTCAAAAGCACTATTTTGTTTAAAGATTTCATTATAATATCATATCGTACAAATAAAAAATATCCTTGACTACGACCGCGAACAGTTTTTTTAAAATGGAATCGTGCCTTTTCAGCCATGTAGCCGTAACCACCATGCAGATAGACGGACAGACAGTTACTTTCGCATATGATAGAACTAGCTTCTGGAGGGAATTAATCCTACTAATATTATAAATGTGAATGTTTGGATGGATGGATGTTTGTTACTCATTTACGCCAGAACGGCTGAATGGATCTGGATGGATCTGGATGAAATTTGGCATGGAGATAGATTTTAGTCTGGAATAGATAGGACATATTATGAGTCTCACCGGTTTGGCCCTTTCAACTTTTGTCTCGAGACTGTCAGTGAAGATTATGTTTTAAAAACTATTCAAAGTCTCAAATCAAATGCTCAAGGTGTTGATGGCATTTCACTAGACATGCTTCTTCTAACCCTTCCGCGTACTCTTGGCATTATTACTTCCATAGTAAATACCTCTATAAAAACGAATATCTTCCCTGAGAGCTGGAAGGTTGCGATAGTTAGGCCAATTCCAAAGACAACAAATGTAGTTGAATTTAAAGATCTACGGCCGATTAGCATTTTGCCCTGTATTTCTAAAGTGCTGGAGAGAATCGTCTGCGCGCAGTTGACAGCTTACTTTGAAAGATGTAACATGCTTCCCGATAAGCAGTCCGGATTCAGAAAGGGTAGAAGTACTGCCACTGCATTGATAGACGTAGTAGATAATATACTTGCGGCTCAGGATAATGGAGAGGGTACTATCCTAGCACTACTTGACTTTTCGCGAGCATTTGACTCAATAAACATAGAATTACTTCTCTCCAAGCTTTTCTACTATGGTCTTGAGTTAAATTCTGTGAAATGGTTCCAGAGTTATCTGTCTAGACGCACACAAATAGTAGAATTGAAAAAAAAAGATGGTTCATATTTGCGGTCTTCTCCTAGCCCTGTCACACGCGGTGTACCCCAAGGCTCAATACTAGGTCCCTTGCTTTTTATCATCTACAGTGCTGACATCACAAAATGTATAAACTACTGTAATTTTCATGTTTATGCCGATGACACGCAACTTTACATTTCATTTCGTCCAGAAGATACACTGACCGCTGTGGAAAATTTGCGTCAGGATTTGGATCGCATTGCACTTTGGTCTACAAATAATTCACTAGTTTTGAACCCCAATAAATCTAAATTTTTAATTCTTGGTTCTAAAATTCAGTCTCGCAAAATACTGGATTATGACCCCACTGTTACTATCTTGAACGAATCAATTAAGTGTGTCGATGGGGCACGCAACCTGGGTTTGTATATGGATAACAAATTGCGTTTCGAAGATCACGTGCTTCAGACAGTGCAACAGTGTTTCTACAGGCTTAAGCTGCTGTACCGTGTTCGTAACTTTCTGAGCACAGATTTACGGGTTAAGTTATGTGACGCTCTGATTTTGTCTAAATTTAACTATGCCGATACTGTTTTTGGCCCTCGACTGCTTGCCCGTAGTGTGAATCTCATACAACGTGTGCAGAATGCCTGTGCTCGCTTTTGTTTCAATATCCCACCTAGAGCGCATGTAACTCCCTATTTGAATAATGCTAAAGTTCTGAAAATGTCATATCGCAGAGATTTTCACCTTGCAAGCCTCCTCTTTGGTGTCATAAAGAGTCAGTCTCCAAAATACTTGTATGATAAAATCAAATGGGCATATGATCATAATCCTTTTAGTACACGTGCATCAAAGTACATGCTTTTGATTCCACATCACAGAACAGCAACTTTTAAAGGCAGTTTTCGCTACGCCGCCACCAAATGTTGGAACAATTTACCACCACCACTTCGTGACTGTCAAACTATGTCAAGCTTTAAATCGAAATATAAAATTTTAGTTTCATCTTTTTAATTTCGCCATTGTAATATTTCTGAATTTGTAGTGGCGGTGTATTGAATCGAAATTTAGCACATAACAATTATTATATAAGTGGTCAATAATATTAATATTTTCGTAATGATAAAAACACCAATTTAATTTAATTATATTTTAAGCGGATTGAGGTGCATCCATATTGCTGCAGGGGCGTCCAAACGTCAACTAAGGTTGCCGCTGAAAATCAGCGTTGCCGGTTTATTCCGCAACTATATTGCTGAGCGGTTGTCTTTTTTTTTTGGCAGTATATTTAAATATTTTTTGTATTATCATGTAATAGTTCTAGATTATTATTATAATACTGTCAAATAAAAAAAACTATTCTAAACTATTCTATTCTAATAGCACATAGGCTATTTTTATCCCGGGAAAAGATAAGATCCGAAAACCGCGCGAAACAGCTAGTATTATAAATGCGAAAGTATGTTTGGATGGGTGTGAAGATGTTTGTTACTCTTTAACGCAAAAACTACTGTATGGATTTTAATTAAACTTGGTATACAGGTAGATCATATCCTGGAATAAAACATAGGATAATTTGTATCCCGGGAAAAGATAAGATCCCTCGGGAACGCGGGCGAAACCGCGGGACGGAAATCTAGTGTTTATACTGACCTCAGAATCAAAGTTATCATGTGGCTGCAGCTGCGCGGCTGGTCGTGCAAACTCCCTGCGCGAGTAGAACACGTTGTGCACGCGCGCGTGTCCTGCCACTTCACGCGCCAGCGACAACACCGCGCGCACGCACCGCAGCGGGGTCGTCGTGCCGCACGTCTTCAGGATCCAGCGCCGTCGGGAGACGAACATGCTGCTCTCGCTGGGGGATACATACACATTCTGAATAATCGGAAAAACTGGAAGCAGTGGGTAGTTGTTAAATTTTAAAAGATGCTGAAAATAGTATATTAGAAACTACTGGCTATGAGAACTGTAAACATAATTTTTCGCTTTTTTGCGACCTGTAGAGAACAACCGGACAGATACGAAAGCATTTTTGCTGAAACTGAAACGCTTCGGTAAGTAAGTCGCTAAGTTAGGTACCTAACCTACAACTTTACCTATGTCCGCAAATAAAATTGATTCAAATATGGTTGCCGACTGTCTGATCAATACAAAAAAAAACACTTAAATTTGTGTACAGGTTTAGTTTGGATGTCATCCATGCATGGTCAGCTGTGTGACGACATTCTAAATAGAACACGGCGGAACACCTAAGTTAGCGGACCATTATTTTTAATGCAATCCTACAATATGGGTATCAAATGAAAGGGTTTGCTGAGAATAACTCAAAAAATAAAGTGACGTCAAGTCTGAATTCAAAGCTTGTTTAAAAAAAATTAACTTATAACTTTTTTTTTTTACAGTTGGTTTGGCCCATAACAAATATTAATAATGTTTACAAATTATCATAACTTTATGTATCAATAAATAAATCTACAACAATCGCATCAAACACGTGTTTTCACATGCATGTGTAATGCATTAGTAATTTTGTAAAGAAATGTGACATGCACTCAATCAATACTAGAAATAAGCACAAACTTGTGACCTCAGCTTATAGACTCCATAAAGTTCAGGACTCATTTTTTTAGGACTGGGTGCACGCTTCTATAATAAGATACCACCTACACTGTTCAATTTGCCTATACATACATTTAAGGAACGTGTTAAGAATGTTTCAATACAGAAGACGTACTACCATATTAACGAATATTTAAATGACGACAATGCTTGGGTGTAGCGCTCGCTCTTGCAGGACATACATTTATGTAATAATTCTAAGATTGTTTTGAAAAGAGTAATTGCTGAGTTTATTGCCGGCTCTTCTCAGCAAAAGCAACCTTCCGAACCGTGCACTAGAGTCAATAGAGTCATTAGAATCTGACAATTCATAAGCGACTGTGAAGGCCTATTTGGATGAATAAACATTTCATTTCATGCTTCAACACAAGAAGCAAACACAAAATGGACATGAAATTAGTTATGGTTTACATTTTACACTAGAAATAATAATAAAAATAAATATCCTCGGACATTTGTTCCCACACGGCTATCTGATCCCAAACTAAGCAGAGCTTGTAATATGGAAACCAGATGACTGATATACTACATACACTACTTTTTTTTGTTGTAAATACATACTTAAATAGATAATTACACCCAGACTCAGGACAAACAGACATGTTCATGCACACAAATGTCTGTCCTGGATGGGAATTGAACCCACGACCTGCGGCGTGATAGGCAGTGTGTTAACCAACCACGCCAACCGCGTTTTTTCATAACTAAATTAACAATAAAATAAATTTGCCAGCGAATTACTTTTGGCAGTAGTTTTTAATTTTCGCCCATAACAAATCTGTTGTCGCAACAAAAGCAGCAAAAACAGTTTGCCACAGAATAAAAAAATATACAAAGTAAATAGGGAATGACAAATTGTATTGCAGAGATAGTTTATGGACCAGAGATGGCTACTTTTTATCTAGGGAACGCGGGTAAAACCGCGCGGCGGTACCTAGTAATATAGTAAGCAAGTTTACAGCAATATCCTAAGCGCTGGTTGATTATTACAAAGTATAAATTATTAACACGATAATAAATAAAAAATAATAAATATATAATAAAAAAAACATATACATAGTTAATTGGTCACTTGAATCGTATTAAGGACAAACAAACTTACAAGAAAACAAAACAATTAGTCCAGTCAATTGTATACATAATATTAATCATACTAATATTATAAATGTGAAAGTTTCGATGAATGGATGGATGTTTGTTACTCATTTACGCAAGAACGGCTGAATGGAACTGGATGAAATTTGGCATGGAGATAGATTATAGTCTGGAATAGTACATAGGCTACTTTTTATCCCGGGAAACGATAAGATCAATCGGGAACGCGGGTGAAACCGCGCGGAACAGCTAGTAGTAAAATAAATTCAAAAGATTCAAATATAATTTAAGACATAAATATTTAGAGCATGTCAAATCAATTTGGTTTTGTATAATTGATTTACACATTTCTATTGTGTGTTAATTGTTTTTAAATCTTTTTTTTTTAGATCATCTCGCTCATTTCAATCGATGAATAAAAAGAAATAAATAGAAACCGATTAATCTAATGTTTCGGCGGCGGAGTATGGCGAATATTAGATTGTGAATACACATAACACTAATGAAACATATTTTGAATAATATTCTGGAATAAAACCACTGATAGCTGTTATTTTTAGTTAATACCTAAATATTTATGTGTATGTAAAATATTATTATGTCAATTATTTTAGCTGTCTTTTTTTTCTAGCACACAAAGCCTAGATGGGCACTGGCTCTCAAGTGCAGCTGTCGGAACACACCGATAGGTGCTTGGCGACAGATTTTCAACTTGAGGGTGGTAGCCAGCCAGTCGGGTACCTACTACAAAGTACCCTACCACCGTGCTATGGTTTCCTCACGATGTTTTCCTTCATCGAAAGCTCAAGCTCATTGTAGGATTCGAACCCACGACCTTCGCCGCGGTTTGCGATGTCACTACCACCACAGAGGATCGAACTACCACTGAGCTATAATCGCCTTAATGTACCTGTATAGTTTAATAAAGCTCAGCACACACTACAGCGGTCTACATGTGTGTCATAAAACATTGCGTCATTTTGGTATAAGAAAACTTTATTATACCGCAAATTTAAAAAAATGGTTGTTTAAAAATAAATTCCAATTATCAAGAGCCACGGCGATAGTGTCGCATAGGCAGAGGTCAAAATCAATACGTAGTTTGGGGCTTGGAGTACGCATACTTAGGTACCTCAGGCAAGAATACTGAGATAACACTATCATGGAACATTTGACCTGGGAAACATTTATCAAATAGTCAATTATTTTTTATACTAATCAAATTTAATCAAATAAATTTGTAACATTTTATGATAGGTACTGTGACTTTAAAGTTAATTATCTATCGTCGAAGCATAATATCAATCTGTTTTATATAAAACACTTTTCGTAAAAGTGCACCTTCCATCAAACGCTATTATTTTTAGTCTTCACTATAGTATTTATAAAGTTTCGATTATGAATTCAAATTATAAGTTAAAAAAAAACTTTTTAAAAACAAGCTTTGGATTTAGAGTGACGTCGCTTTATTTATCGAGTTATTCTCAGCAAGCCCTTTCATTTGATACCCATATTGTAGTATTGCATTAAAAAATAATAGACCGCTATCTCAGGTGTTCCGCCATGTTGGATTTAGAATGACGTCACACAGCTAACCATGCATTGTCATCCAACGTGTATACAAAATTTCAGCTCAATCGGTTAAAGATATCTGCTTCAAAATTGAGTTGCAAGATTCACCCAGGAAAAACATAGGTACATACTCGTACAGTCAAAGTCAAATTCAAAGTCAAAACCATTTATTCAGTTTAGGCCCTAGAAGGGCACTTATGAAGGTCGAATTACAGAACTTACCACCGGTTCGGAAGTCAGCCTTCAACTGAGAAGAACCGGCAAGAAACTCAGCAAGGTTACATTTTTTAAATATTTTTGGACCATCTGACTATATTGGCATTTTTTTTCAAATGTTTAACAATTTTATTCTTAGCATTGCAAGCTAATATAAAGCTTGTAATAAAAGGCAATCGTTACTGACTGACTGATCTATCAACGCACAGCTCAAACCACTGGACGGATTGAGCAGAAATTCGTCACGTAGATAGTTATTATGACGTAGGTATCCGCTAAGAAAGGATTTTCCAAAATTCACCCCTTAAGGGCATGAAACGGGGGTCCAAAGTTTGTATGAAGAAACGGGATCGCGGGTGAAACTGCGCGGCGGAAAGTTAGTCGTATATGAAGATCGCGAAGCTTAGTTTTGCGAGAGTAGATTAGGAGATTATACAAACAAAGAAATACTTTTTTATGTCTGAGGTATGACAACTGGCCACCAAACTACCATCGCAATACCAAGGAAATTTTCAATATGTATTTTTTTAAATTCTGGATAAGCTTGTGTTTGACCACAATCTCACCATGGTAAGTGATGATGTGGCCGAAGGTGGTAAGCACACAAAGCCTAGATGGGAACTGGCTCTCAAGTGCAGCTGTCGGAACACACCGATAGGTGCTTGGCGACAGATTTTGAACTTGAGGGTGGTAGCCAGCCAGTCGGGTACTACAAAGTACCCTACCACCGTGCTATGGTTTCCTCACGATGTTTTCCTTCACCGAAAGCTCAAGCTCACTGTAGGATTCGAACCCACGACCTTCGTCGCGGTATTCGACGTCACTTGACACTGAGCTATCATCGCCTTAAAAATGTTGTTATCCTTTTTACAGGGCAACTTCAATCGAAAAGGCTATCAAGTGCAACTGGCGGAAAACATCGATAGGTGCTTGGCGACAACTTTGAACCAGTCTAGTAATACAAAGTATGTATTTCCCTACGATAGCATCCACGCGCCGAGTGACCAGTCCATAGGTCACAGTAATCTGTAACTTATTAACTGCGGAGTAAAGTCTACACGGGTGTGACACAAACCCATACATAATCAATACTATTTTGTATTCAACGAGTTCTACTCGAGGCGATAAGTGATTATGTAAGGATAAATGCACAAATTGTATACAATGTAAGTGACGGCCATATCTAACACGCAAACGATGTGTTAAGTATTACAACCAAAGCCTTTTAACTTATACTAATAGACAGGTCATTGCGAACAAAATCGTTTTTTTTTTATGTCACTAGTGACAACGAGGCAGGCGGGTCACCTGATGGTAAGTGACAACCGTCGCCTATAGACATTAGCAATACCAGGGGGACTGCCAACGTGTTGTACACTATATTACAATGCCTTTAGGGCAAGGGCAACTGACTCTCAAGTGCAACTGCCGGAACACACCAACAGGTGCTTGGCGACAGATTTTCAACTTGAGGGTGGTAGCCAGCCAGTCGAGTACCACATAGTACCCTACCACCGTGCTGTGGTTTCCTCACGATGTTTTCCTTCACCGAAAGCTCAAGCTCATTGTAGGATTCGAACCCACGACCTTCGCCGCGGTATTCGACGTCACTTACCACTGAGCTATCATCGCCTTAAATCGTAATCCGATATTTATGTCCTAGTGGACAAAAGTCGCCCAGTCTAGTTTAGTTTATTCAAAGATAGATGGCATTACTGAGGCATGGAATGGGATCTGGGATGGGATGTTTTTCTAATTTCTATGACTTTTCTTCTGATAGCCGCTCTATTGTATCTATCTTTAAATCTCTTTGATTACAACTAAATCAGCAAATAAGTTTCGTTAGGCAAGTATGAGCTTAAGTAGGTCAATGGTGGTAAATTTTAAGGCGATGATAGCTCAGTGGTAGTGACATCGGATACCGCGGCGAAGGTCGTGG
This sequence comes from Ochropacha duplaris, assembly GCA_951361185.1. Taxonomy (NCBI): domain Eukaryota; kingdom Metazoa; phylum Arthropoda; class Insecta; order Lepidoptera; family Drepanidae; genus Ochropacha; species Ochropacha duplaris. The sequence continues at coordinate 1,679,968 of OX592704.1, read as the reverse complement.
GTTCGAATCCTAGCTTGAGCTTTCGGTGAAGGAAAACATCGTGAGGAAACCACAGCACGGTGGTAGGGTAATTTGTAGTACCAGACTGGCTGGCTACCACCCCCAAGTTGAAAATAAGTATCGGTGTGTTCCGAAAGCTGCACTTGGGAGCCAGATCCCATCTAGACTTTGTGTGCTTACCACCTTCGGTCACATCACTTACCATGAGATTGTGGTCAAACACAAGCTTATCATTATCTTATATCGATGTGAAAGAAAGTATAGTAATACATGAATAAGTAACGGTAGGGTGCGATACGACCACCTAACGTGCGCATACCTTTAAAATGATGGTCACAATAGGTTTTTTTTTTGTTGCTGGCAATCATCCTATTAGGATATTTCTGCCAATGTCAAAGTATTTATTTATTTATTAAATGGTCTTGGTCTATTTGTCACAGTTTTAGTATTTAGTCAATACAAAGTCTTTCAATCGCATACATTTTCTTCAGTTTCAATTTCTTCTTTTATGTTATAGTCATAATTCACATCACATTCTCAAACTCACTGTAATGTCCAGTCCTCGTCCATACATGTCCAGTAAGCTTTAGTGAAATTGGCGGTTGTTCCACTAAAACATTCACGGACTTTTTGGGACAAACTGGAACGTCACGATACACGCTTCCATTTCATTTCACTTCACTTGTGCACTTAGATTGATCATTATTGGATAAAACACCACCGAAATTATTCAATAAAACTCAAAATACAGGAATTTAATGAAAAAAAAAGGAAAACGCAACGTCACTCTGCAAGTTCCCGCCAAAAAGTCCCTTAACAATAGTTGTAGCACGTTAACAGTAAAAACCAAGACTCAATTTAAGTTAATAAAATACATGACATCAAACTTCAAACAACCTGGTCAATGTAGTGGTAAGCTTACTTTTAACATAATTGTACACAAATTCAGCCGGTTTGGCAGGACGACTGGTCAGTTCCGAGGATTCAGATTTCACCTGTCATGATTATATTTGTAATTACTATCCGACAGATAAAGTGTATGATATTATTTTATACGATTACTAGGTTCTGCCCCGCGGTTTCAAGCGCATTTTCGAGATATATTTACCTATGTAGTCTATATAACTCCGGATGAACCTAATTTGGTACCTCAAGAGACTTTCTCGATCGCTTCATTTCGCGATCACCGTAATCTTCTAACGCATTAAATCAGTTCAATAAAGAAAAATCTAAATCAATCAAATAAAGTTTTTATTTCAATAAAAGGTAACAAATAAAGTGCAAAAGAAATATATTTTTAATATTAATGTGATGGGTGTGCTTGTTTCTTGTCGCAAAAGGAGTAAATTTTAATTCTGACTCGGCATCAAGTCGATTTCTGTATTTAGTTTTTATCGTGCCTGCCAGTCCAAGCCACCATTAGGTAAATCTTGTCGCGAACCCCCTGCCGTCGAATGGCGAACCGTCGGGTTACCCCACTTTCATAAACCCTGTTCTAACATAAATGTTTTAAGTTTTGATTTAATATCGGAAATAAAAATAATAGTTATATTATTACCCAATAGGTGATAGACATTATGTATAATTCCCGGACAATTTATAGATAGATATTCTCACTCTCAGATTGGTAATTTTATTAAATGCCCGGGCATTATGTGTAAGTAATGCCCAATTAATCAGTCTATAACTTATATACGGATAGTCTATAGTGATACAAAGATAACGGTATGAAATCAATGTAATAACAACGCATTAGCGATTCTATATTTGATTTAACCTCTTATCTCTTATCATGCTTATCAGTTCTGAAGAGTGATTTTGTCGGTGGATGTGCATCGGAGACTTCCATCTAGTAAAGAGCTAATTTAACGATAGTTCAAAAAGGGAAGGTAATTTTAATGATCATTATTTAATTATCATCACGTAATAAGAAGAGAATATAGCATAATAATAATAATAAAATATTTAATCATCTCATCACAACACAACAGTAGGATTAACAAAAGAGAAAAAGAAAAAACAAGAAAAGAAAAGCAAAAATAAAATATTATCTTATGTATAAAGAAAAATTTAATTAAATTTAATTAAATAAAATGTGTGTAGTGTACCTACATAGCCTAGGATTTAGGTTTCAACTCTCCCTAATTGTCAGGGACTGAATTTTCAAAAACCCTTTCAATCAATCAAAAACACTGGGGTTTAGGGAGTATACATCCACTCCCTAAACCCCAGTGTTTTGATTGTGCATAGATAGATGAAAAAACTTTCGAGCAATATTGATGAATACTATAAATTTCCCCAATTTCTGGTAAATCGTATGCCATTTTGTGGTAAAAAGTAACTCGTTTTATTACATTAATTTATTTACATAAATTGCATAAGATCTACTAAATACGCAATGCGGTCGCTTCTCTATGGTAAGGTAAGGTTACAAGAAAGTTTTACATAAATTATGTTTGTTAGAACAGTGGATTCTTATAGGCTGTACCTTATTTGGGCATAATTGTCACAAAACAGATAGCAAGACGTATACAATGAAGTGCATAAGAGATAGCGTATGCCATATGCATATCTCATTTGTTTTTATTGATATTTTTTACACTTGAGTAAATTTTATTACATAGCAACACTAATGGCCTTATTCATAAAGATTTCGACGATTTTTAACAGATTCTTAATTCGAATACTCTATAGAAAATTCTAATTAAGAATCTGATAAGCACTTACTAAACACCGTCAAGTTTGTTATGAATAAGACCTTAAGTCGTTTCGTCACATCTGTCAATTAATTCATAACAAGTTAACGATAAAATTATGTAATTTACCACATTACGACCGTAGGCGTCGTAAACTATTGTGAACCCGAGTCTCGGCTCGAGACGCGTAGTAACGTAAGTAAACTCGTTTATTAGTCATAGTTCGCGTGACCTTGGCGAAACTTGGCCTGATTTACCGAAATGTAACCGATTCTTATAGGTACAAATAAGTAGCATGTGCCGCCATGCGGGAAGAGAGACCAATTTTGTAACAAGTACGGGCTGGGCTATAAATAAGGAGCTGTATTGTTTTATGGTCTATTGTGACATTTGTAAGGATTCATGCCTAGTCTATGGCTTTATTTTTTTCTTCAGGTTTCTTAAGATGAAAGTCGGACGCAGACAAAATACTCAAGGTGCATGACGTTATGAACAAATAAAATGAAAACGTTAAGAAAAAATCAAATAGAAAATTAAATAATGCATTCTAAATTCAACATCGATTCATCGTAACTGTAAGCAACGAAAAGATGCCACTTCTGTTCGTCAATATTTCAAATTTAAAACATGGAATGATCGCCAGGAAAAGTTTAAATAATAAATCAGTAACGAAGCATCATATTTCTAGTGCCATGAGGCAGGACACATGTCTTTGTACCGTCGTGTAACTGCGTCACAGCCTGTTGATTGCAGCTGAGAGCGCGCAGGTGCAAATCAATATTTCACGCTGGCTGGAGAGCTACGGGATACATACATACAGCTCTTATATGCAGTGGGGCAGTTCTAGAGAATTCTGCCGGGAAAGTGGGACGGGCTTTGGAGAATTCTCTATTTGAAAATATGTACGTTAGAAACTTCTAATTGACTGAAAGAATCTCGTGGAGTATGAAATCAACAAAGGGGATCGGGTTGTAAGGAAATCCGCTTCAGTGAAGTAGGATATTTATAAGCAAATGCGAGAACAATAATGACGAAAATGTACACGTTTTCTGGCACGATAACGAGATCTCTGATATTATTTAGAGGAAAACAAGAATAGTACCTTATAAAGCTTCTAATAAAGATTTCTGATTATTGATAACAAACTGATGATAATGACACGAAATAAATAAGAACATGAAAGTAATCAAACAAACCAGATAAGCAACAAATAGAAAATCCCAAAGAAGGAATACAGCCAGCATAAACATAATGAATCAAAGAGATAACTGATAGTTCACTGTGATTGAGCAGCAGCAGAAAAGCACATACATCAGAGGTACTTCTTCCATATCATCCTGATGAAGATTAAAGAGCTTATATGATCAAAGTACTTAGAAATTGGCAAACACCCATAATCCAAATTTATTCTGGTGACGCTCAGTTCATTTTACAATGTGACTCGAACACACCTATGTATATTAGTTAATACATTCCATAAGATGCGAAAGGCACTATTCAAATTGACAACGATGACCTTAAAAGATTCAAGGCAAACCAGACGCACAAGTTACATGTGTGTGTGGCTAATTTTGTATGTTTTGACAACGTTTTTTTGGCTATCGAAGGTGCTCAAAATATTTAGCTTATTTCAACCATTTATAGAACTATTTGCTACTATAAAGTTGGAAGATTGACTTAATTGTAGTGAAATCACTTAAGAAATCTTGTAGCGGATATTTTGAACGACACCAAAGACTTTAGAACGCGTCTAAATGACAATAATTACAATATTTTGACGCCGCAACCGCACAAGTCGAGATAAATTTGGTCCACAGGTAGCATAGAGAAAACATAGTTTACTTTTTATGCCGGAAACGCGGGGGATAGCTAGTAAATAGATAAAATTTTAGCCTTGAAATCTGTTCAAAGTAGCGCAGACCGGAAACCAGGAGTTATGAAGTTGGTTATTTCTTGCAGCGTTCAATCAATCAACACAATTTTTTGCCAAGAGAATAACAAATGATTATGTTGCACAATTTCGTCAGTGAACCGTGATATCATCCTTGAATCTTGCGATTTGTCTTTTGTAGGCCAAACCAATGAAACCAATATAGAGTTAGAATTTGTTTAACACATTTTATTTAGAACTAGCTGTCCCCCGCGGTTTCACCTGCGTTCCCGTGGGATCTTATCCGTTCCCGGGATAAAAAGTATCCTGTGTTATTCCAGGATATGATCTACCTGTGTGCTAAGTTTCATCAAAATCCGTTTAGCCGTTTTTGCGTGAAAGAGTAACAAACAAACATCCATCCATCCATCCAAACTTTCACATTTATAATACTAGCTGTTCCGCGCGGTTTCACCCGCGTTCCCTAGGGATGTTATCTTTTCCCGGGATAAAAAGTAGTGCTATTCCAGACTATAACCTATCTTCATGTCAAATTTCATCCAGATCCATTCAGCAGTTCTGGCGTAAATGAGTAACAAACATCCAAACTTTCACATTTATAATATTAGTATTCGAAAATACGTCAGTCGAAATTTGGCAGAAGACATTATCTCAACAAACGTAACATTTCTAAAAGCAGGTATCCCTCAATAATTTATCTTTCGACTAAAAGAAAGTTACAAAAACACTGGCAAATTAAGGAGACACAAATAATGTGAAGTACATGAGAGCTCGCTCACATTCTCATTAAGCCGAGTATCTGGTGCAGCAAGTTCGGAGTGCACTGCGCCTGCGCGCCGACTACTACCTTGACCTTCCCCTCTCCCAGCCCCACCAACTCCATCCACCACACACATAAGACCTGTCAGTGCTGTTATGTCTTATAAGGCACATCACGCTACAACACCCGTTTATTATGCAACTAGATTAGTACATAATTAATTATCCATTGATTGTTTTATAGGCCACAGGTTAGAAAGTTTAGAAGTTCTCCCGTTCAGAAGATGTATCCGAAAATAGAATGAATCCCGCCTACCCGTTCGCGCGTTCCGTTTTTAACGCCGAGGTAAACAAATCGATGGCAGGGGGCATTTACAAGGACGGTTGTCTGAAACGTTTGGACCAACGTTGGCGGTACTGGAGACACTTAGTTGTTGCGACACGCAATTCCATATAAAGCAAATAGAAGCAAAATAATTTCACTGCAGCTCAGCTATTATGATTCACACATTTGATGGTGCTCGGTACCTCGGTGCTCGATCAATAAACTGGCGTAGTTCTCATTAATATTACAGTTAACAGCGTCAGTAAAAATTTACTAGTCCAGTATTTTCATTATTGGACTGCGTCGTAGAGTAAGCATGACCCAGTTTTAGTAATAGCAAGCTCATAGCTTTATTTTTGGTTTCGACAGTACCAAATCTCGATGGAATCACAACATTGCGAAAGAACTTTAGTATGAAACGTTTCGGTAAACTTTCAGCAACCAAATCAACAAGACATAGTAAATTTAGCGCAGAATAAACATGAAAAGACATACTGGCGACATTATTGCATTTCATAGATAGTGTGTCTTCGCGAGAGGATAAACATAAGAACCTACTTTGACAGGATGCTATCGAGACACAAGTTATATAAGTAGATAATAAAACGCAGAGACTTAATAACAACATCGAGGTGGGTGGATTAAGTAGGCAGAATTTAGTACGGGATTTAGAAGACGCTCCAGTCAGATTAGACTTGAATATGATGGTGTAAAATAATAGCATGGTAAGATGCAATTTGGCCTGACAATGCAATGCCCATAACGGGCGAAAGAAATAATTCAGTTACACTTCAATGGTACGTTCTTATGATTGATTTTTATCATATCAAACGAGTTGTTATGGATTATCAAGTTATAGAAAAAGATGTCATTTTTGGGTGAGTTTTTTATTTTATTTTATTTTTATTTTATTTTATTAAGGATAACAACAGCTCTCTAACATTTTGCAGTACATAATATCTAATTAACATAATAGGAAGCCAAAATGGTTATCCACTACTTTTATATACAGACATAGTAGGTATTACATGAATATGCGATGCTACCTAGGTTTAATAAGAATAACATTTCCTTCATTAGCTTATTTCCTTCACCTATTCCATAGCAACCAAAAAAATATAATCAAAGAAAGAAAATACTAGAACATTCCAGAAAAAATAAAGAATTAAGAAAAAATATCTTATAAATAATGCTGTAACTTACATATAAATTTTTTAACAAGACCAAGGGGATTACGAATGTGTTTCCGACCTTTTACTATGCCTAGAAGATGCCTGGTGTATTTTTTGAGAATTAAAATATTTTTTTTATTACAATTATATTTGAAAGAATACATTTCAAATGCTAATTCAATATAGGTAAATGTATCGCATTATGTATCAATAATGTGAATCATCGACCAATCATCATTTATTTATTTTAAAGAGTACATTGTAGTCTATCAATAATACTAACAATACAGGACTGTAATACCCATATTTTATCAATTTCAGTGTAAAGCAGAAAAGTTAAAAACATCACTAAAATTAACTATTTACGATGCGACATTACTAAGTTATAGTTCATTGAAATTCAAGGGTTGTTTCTTTGTTATGTGATACGACAAATCGATGATTAAACATGAAAATTATGTGGAAAGATATCGAATAAACCAACAGAGGACGTGATCGAGATGCAGACAGGTTTTTTTTTAATTATTCTACTCGTAATCGCAAGTAGCGTGCTGATTTATGCAGTGCCACAGGATTTGAAAGTGTTTCACTTAGAAAGTTAAAGGGAATAACATAACTTGAAGAGTTTCCTTTTTCTAATTAACGAGACTTTAATATAAAACTAGAACCCCTCCGGCTTCGCACGGGTAATAGAGCATATACGTCAATATTTTTTTGTCAGTGTCATATACAGGGTGTCGGGTAAGTAGTACGACACGACAAACTCAAGTGATAGGTGTGCGGGTCACCTACCAACATATACAAAAATTACCTTTTTTTATGTCATAAGTGACAACGAGGCAGGCGGGTCACCTGATGGTAACCGACAACCGTCGCCTAGAGACATTGGCAATACCAGGGGATTGCTAATGTGTTGTACACCTTATTACTGTGCCTTAAAGGCGAACTGGCTCTCAAGTGCAAATGCCGGAACACACCAACAGGTGCTTGGTGACAGATTTTCAACTTGAGGGTGGTAGCCAGCCAGTCGAGTACTACAAATTACCCTAAACTGTCACCTCAGTAAAAGTGTCACCAATTTCGAGATATCACCACCCATCGGTGATAACCGTATGAAAATCCGTTCAGCAGTTTTCAAGTGTATCGCGTACAGACAGACAGACGGTAATATGTAGTGATCCTACGTTTGGCCATTTTCTTTCTTTCTTTCTTTCTATTCCAAAGAGGTGACACTCAGAATTTATATTTTCATAAAACCTCGACCATATTTCAGACAAATCTAAAAACAGAACAGATACAGTTAGTGACATGTTGACGGTCTGTTAGCTATAAACTCATAACACGTCGTGTCTGCAACGGAGATTGCCCTGATTGAGTGTAAAGTGATGTCAATCATTCTAATGAACGACTGATAGTCTATACGTCGGTAGTTGTACTATGGAAACGTATCGAAACCATTCAATAGGAAGTGTTTTGTCAGATTTTGGGATTCCCCCAAAACATTTGAAGAAGCTGAGGCATTTGAATAGAGAATCAGCACGATAGGAGAATTCGTTGGTCTAATTAAAACTTTGAATGTTTTTTTGAATCTGTTTAGTAGTTTCAATCATTACCTCCTACAAACAAACAATAAACAAACCTTATCACTTTATAATATTAGTAAAAGATGAAAAGTGGTAACTGGTAAAATGGAAAAGAATTGTTACATCTGAAACAAAAAATTATTGGATTATATCCAACAGAAATTAATTTTTATTCAGTACATTTAATTTTATTCATATACATATAGTCCGGTAAGTACGACAAACTGGGGGAGATAGGTGGGCAGGTCACCTACCAAATATATAAAAATTACCTCCGTAAAAGCATCACCATTTTCGTGATATTGAAGATCGAAAATTCAAAAATCAATACATAACAATCTGAAATATCGGAATATCTCGAAAATGGTGAACTTTTTAGTAAGGTTATTTTTATATATTTGGTAGTTGACCCAACCACCTATCTCCCCCTTAAGTTTGTCGTACACTTAACGGACACCCTGTATAATATAGGTCACACAAAACGTTTGGTTTCGATCTATTTGGAAATTGTTAACTAGAGACTACAGCATGGGGTTCTTCAAAAGAGGAGTAAGAAGGTTTATGCAAGGTCGGCAACGCGCTCGTGACGCCACTGGTGTTGCAAGCGTCCATAGGCTACGGTAACAACTTACCATCAGGTGGGCCGTAAGCTTGTTTGCCACCTAATGGTATAAAAAAAAAAAAACTAAACATAATTTCATTTTTACTAATACGTGATTTTGGATCCATAACGTACCTACGTCCCGTGCGTGAACACGTGAACACCGCATGTAAGAGTTGCGTCCAACCTATTGACACATCACTAAAATTACCAAGATTGTGTATGTAATGTAACATCCTACTCGCGATCATTATTGTTCACGTAATCTTCCTATATTTCGAGAGACTTTTTGGCGCCAAATTCGTGTACGAAAGTATTTCTGGATTAATTTATCGAGTATATTTTTGATGGCACTTGGTGATGTTTTGAATACATAATTTTGAGCCTGGAGCCTATATTAGACTGAATGGCTTTTGTATCAAAAGACAATATAGAGCAAATGACATTTGACAGATGGTAGGTAAGCCTGAGGGTCTAAAAAGGCCACTCGATGAAAATTACCAGATTTCATGTGATCACAATATTTTTTGGTAAAAAAGTTACATATTCAATTCAATAACATTCCAATTTGATAAATAGCATAGAAGCACCGCCTCCGTTTACATACAGCTAGGGTGACCATCCCTTTTTGACCGGACAAGTCCTTTTTTGGCCTATCATCCGGACTTTACACTTGTCCGGACACAACACATTCTACTTGTGTGATAATTCCCATAAATAATTTTATTTGTAAACAACTTGCTGGTTTGAGCAAAAAATAATAAAACTCAAAAATGAATAACTTTAACAACTATGTGACTCATCGACAAAAGCCATCGAATACCCAGCGAAATGTGATTGAACACAATTTTCCTGTAATCTTACATATATCTATTATATCTATAGCAGATTCAGAAGGCGCCAACGCCATGGTGTAAACAACATAAGAAGATATTGAGCGTCATGACGTCAACCTGTCCCAAATAAACTACATTCACCAAAAATAACTGCCTATAAGTACCATAGTCGCCGACAATTTATCGCATAGTTTTTGAGAAAGGGTTTGGCTCTTTCTCAAACAATTTAGATTTGTTTGTCAATAATTAAATTATTTACGTATAATAAGTACTGTACTACTGATATTTATAGCGTAATTTTAAGCTTATTTCTTTGATCGGTTTCTGTTTCTAGTTTATTGACCGCTTAGCTCAAATTTGTGTGCCATCTTAGTTAAAAACAAAAAGTCCAAAGACAACACGAATGTACAAATGTTGGGTGGGAACTGTCTTCTGACACACAGCTCACGCTAGTTTTACAATAAAAATAATAATAATTATTATTATTATAACAACAATTAAACAAACAGGCGATCCAACTGATTGGCAAGTGGTCAGTGATTATATGATTAACATGATTGAGGGAAAACCGCAATATGGGAGCTCGCTTCACTTCTTAAAAGCGACTTAATGCTATAAATTCGCCTAATAAGTATTACATAAAATGATTATGGAAGTGATAGAGCGGAGTGGAAGAGGAAAACATGTTGTGCCGACCCCATCTAGCGTGAGATAAGGACAGTTAGAAGAAGAAGAAGAAGAATTACGGCATTACTCCGTTAAAGTTGAACTTAAGCAACCTGGACAAAGTTGTATCAATAAGTCACGTTTTTATGAAAAAATATTAGCCGCTGGTTTGCATCTTCTTAATGACCAAACTAATTATATAGTGATATACCTACCTAACTAATTAAGACACGTGCTGCAACGATTAAAACGTAGATACTTACATTGTTTTTTTTTAATTAGGTGATATAAAATCACTGAATGATGCATTAAGAATGCTGGAATTTACAATAAACATAATTTATTAATAGCAGCAAAGCATTTGCTTTATTTACTAGTATTCATTGTTTTTAAATAAGCTTCTATTGAGTCAAACAATAGCCCGGACAATGATGCGTGTCAGTATTGACATTGCAAAAAGAATCAAACCAATGGATTCATTAATACATCCAGAAACTGCAATACTATCAAAGAAAATCAAAATGAGCGAAGTAGAAAAATAAATATTATTTCTACTAGCTACGCACGAATCACTTAAGTCTTTGGACGTTCAAAAGGTAAAAAATTTTGGAAGTTATACTAAAGATTAAATAGCACGTCTAGTTACAAATATGATCTACGTAATGCTTTCACTATCGTATTTTATACACTTGGCTGTCTGCCAACTAGACGCGCAGAGTATCTACGTCACACACACGCTGAGCGCGTCCATTTCCACGACAAACTACGTGGTCGGCGGTAAAAAATACGCCAAAATACGTAATATTGATGTAATCATTTCTAACTGGATATAGCGTTTCTTATTGCTGGAGGCCAAGGAAAGATTCATGCTTACTATCCACAAAGAACGGAGAAAATAGTCGACCAGGAGACATCGTAAAAAACTGTTTCTAAAAAACGTCTTATTATGTCTTTATCTCAGAAGGCAGCAGACTAGGATATGCTGCCAGACAGCCGAGGTGATTAACTTATTTTAAACGTATTTAGATCTTAAACATGTTAAAGAGTCATGTGTTATCATTATGAAAAAGTTCCTTCCTTCCATAACAATTCTCCGTGGGTCCTTCGCACTTTATCCACCTTAAAATTAATTAATCGGCATAGCAACATAATTTATCTGTAACCGCAAGCGAAGTCGGTTCAAGTAGAACGTAGTTTACTATAACAAGAAGATAACCCGACAAAATTGTGATAACCTACGGAGGCCACGGTACTCGCCGTGAGATTGGCGCGTGGTATAGTGGTAGCAATATTGTCATTTAACTTTTCCGTGTCATAGATAATTAAATGCCGAGATTTATTTACTACATAGAATTTTAACGATGGGGCATCGAAAGTAGCAGTTTATTGCTTTAATTTCGCTTCCAATCATTATAAAACCTTTAAGCTTCAAAAAAATTCACAGGAAATCTGACGTATGTGATGATGACTCCCACCCAAGAAAACAATTATCGGTGTTTGAATGTTCCAGAATATTTTTTATTTCCCATTAATATTACTTTGTAGACCCTACACAAGTTCAAACTCTGCATGTCCGGCACGTGGTCATTGCGTCACATGAAACGTCACTGCCAGAAACAATCAAAAACACTGGACACAATGGGTAACATTATTTTATAGTCATCGTTGACCTCACATTTACTTGAAGTTATTACTTACTAGCTTAGCGGCAAGGTAGAAGTTGGTATAAAATCAATATTACTTGCTTGCCGCTCATGCAATTTGAATCGACAACACCCCTGCTGAATAAGAATAGGCAGTACAAGTTTGGAATTTCCCACAATGTCATTAGTTCAAAGGGTGAACCCTTTTAAAGAAAAGTCAGGGAATTCCCATATATTCATGAATTCATATTTATTGTTTAAAAAATATAATAGGGGATTACCCATGATTATCAGCAAGTGAACAAAGACAAAACATTCAGGCTCAAACCTGGCAACTAGTAAAATAAATTCGGTGATTCCCATAAAACTCGTACGAATAATATTCACATCAGTCAAAGGCATTTGTTCGGGAATACCCTCAGATAGAATTTATATCCCCAGCAAGTGACAATTTACAGTCCTTGGAACTTTATACACCACAATGCAATAGTTAAAGGTGGGGATTCACCACAGGACGAACATATCAAAAAGAGCTCTGAAACGTATTGCAAAAATCAAAAAAATCCTCAATTTTTATATTAAAAGTTACAACAGACTAACGAACAAGGCAAATTTCTAGGACACGAATGGGCCCTAGTATTGAAAATTAGTAATCCATGACAATTGGGTATTCTCATAGAAGTGTAATAAATCATTTCCCGCAATTTCCTTCTTTTTTTTTTTCAGCTGCCTACCAGATAGATTAACAGTGCTTAGAAGAGTTAGAGACGAATCAACGATAACAAGATAAACATTGCACTCTGCATCTGAAGCACGAGGCGTCAATTTAAGTAATGTATTACATAGTTTAACCCGTCACTAACTCGTTTAAGTGGCCAATTTTCTTTTTAGTTTGATTAATAAATTGCCACCAGTGATTCAAGGTTGTACTTTGGTTTTTCGCATACGCATACGCGTTAAAAACGATCCAGATTTTTATTGCTTCATTGCACAAATTACGTATGCCTTATGAATGTATTATGCTGATACATTACAAATAATTTTCAGAAAATTATAATGATTCACGAGTTTTAAAAAAATGCGATTAAACGACTGATGATTGAGTTATCAGACAAAGTAGGACAAAAACTAAAGTTTACAAACGGTCACATGATAGTCACAACAGTAATAATAAAATTACAGTCCTACTTTAACTTGATATTGTTAATTGTTACGACTTTATTCTTTGAAAATACTTTAAGAATCAAATCATCTATATTCGATGGATACATCAAAGGCCAATATTACAATATTTACAGATCGGGTAAAGTGAAGACGGCTGTCGGAAAGTAATCCCTGGACACGCGCCTGGAAAGCGATGTAGAAGAAGATTCGATCGATACATGTAAATCTTAAAATAAAGCAATCAAGCAAGGCGTGATTCGAAGTCACGGCCAAGGCTGTTCGAACATAAATGTCATGAGTCACAGTTTTCATGCATCTATAGGTTGCTAAGTAAATTTTCCGCAGCACAACACTTTCGGTACAGACTAGAAAACCTAACGATTACGTCATAAGCAAGCACCTACATAAATCTGATAGTGTTTATTGTTTTGTTTGTTTATGGTTTCAGCATTACATTATAGTAAATTGTATACGACTAGGAAAACTTTGCGTGTCAACCTGGATTCTTATCATTTACTGTGTAAACTAGAAATACGCATCGAGCTAAAAATTTGTCCTATGATTACATTAAAGTTTAGTTTGTTACTAATTATATTCAATTAGTTTCGTTCAGATTTTTGGTTAACTGTATGGCCTTTATAAACATAATTTATTGTCTGAACTTTAAAGGTTGTTAATTTATAAAATAATATATATCTACTTACTATTTGATTTTTAATCTAGGTAATATAAATGTCCGGACATTTTTTTTGTAGGTTTTATTTTTTATATCCGATATTACTTATGATTTATTTTTAAGTATTTTTATTGAAAACTTTAAGTTTTATTGATCTAAGAGAACATGTAACCTTTTTGGGTAAAGCACACATAATTATGAAGTTTTCATAAATTTTCCGGATTTTATTTACATGATTATCAGATTCTTAAATACATTAAACAGTAAAATCGTTACGCTGCAGACTATCGAAACAACCCAACCCAATGGTGGTTAGTAACATTTTCGTAATTCGTAGGACCAAAGTTCTTATCTACGCGATTAAACGTGTACAAACAAGTAGCAATGTATGATAGAACATTTATGTAATAAGATCGATAGTGATAACTTATCGGTTGTGGCAGTGACCTGATGGGTCATATATGTGGGTAGTGCCCACTATTAAAAAAAAAGTAACCTGACAATAGGAAACATCTGGGTATTTGAATTTGATTTGTGTGTGATCCAATTTAAGTGTCCGGTATTAAGGGGGATGTAGGCGATCACCTACCAAATATACAAAAATTACCTTCATACAAGTGTCTTACTACTTACCGGACATCCTGTATGTATGTACATATTAAATACCATTCAAATCATGGAATTTTCAGACGCGAACTAAATCCGGACATAGACTAAATTCAAGACAAGTCCAGAACATTTCAGTTGAATGGTCACCCTATCTATAAAGTAATGTTATTAAAAACTTAAAGATTGGACTGGGATTGATGAACTTCAGTGTGTATGATAAGAATAATATTTAAAGCTTTAAGAATAATATTTAAAAATATGATGCTTCAGTAATTTGAGACTTCAATGTAATGAAGTTATAAACATTCAATTTAATGTATTTCAATAACCAAAATGATAATTCTAAGGAAAAGTTTATTGCCAACTACTTTTATTATAATATGAAATCCCCACTACTAACACACACAAATAAATTTATATGTCTATTTTTTTAGACACAATCGTAGTGCAGTATCAAGATTACCAAATTAACAACTTATACTCAATCAGAGACTTATTACAATAAAACTTACCTCAGTACATAAGCGTCGACTTGCTCACTCTGAGTGAAAGAGATTATTTCACAGCGAACTATCTTCAACACATTTTCCCATTGTTGACTGTTAACAAAGAAATGAAGAGTTTATTTCTACAACTTTACTATATTTATTATTTACTATATTTGTAATTTTTAAATATGTATATCTTTAATGTGACTCTTGACCTTGACATTTTTTATATTATTATGTGCTATTTTATTGTTATTTCTATTGTATTAATTTTTGACTTGGACTCTGTTTTAACATTAATTTCTTAATATTGTACATTTGACTTAATCTTTTAAGCGTTTTGGAAATGTTTCTGTTAGCTTTTAAGATGTTTGTGTAAATAAATAAAATAAGCCTGTTTTACTTCTATTTTGATAGAACCTTACATGGAATCTATTTAGGAATCTGGCACCTATTTACTAGACTTTTCAGCTTCAATGGCTTGTTCTATGGATACTAATAATTTCAAATCACCCGCCGGCGGGTGTCGGTTCCAATTGCCGTGTCAGGCCAACCAGGAGCATCGGCCGGCCCATAGGCTCCACGGCACCCAACCAACGTTTTTAATAGCGAAACAGCTGATTCCAGAACCTTCCATCAACAATAGCCTAGCCATTCACACAAAAATACAATTTCCTTACAAATAATTGAAAATCCGGGTAGCAACAAAGGACACAGAACTTGATTGTATGTAACCACAAACTTATTCTACTAACGTAATTTAAAACAAGTTATGTAAATATTTCATTCTACCGGTAACCTCTACTGCAAACCGAAAATCTGCCGACTGAAAATCAAGTTATCTGGTAAGAGTTAAAATAAAATGTTACTTACCGAGTGATTTTTCTTAGATCCGCATTTTTAGCCGGCGTAAACCAAATTTCTATCAGCTTTTCGACACCTTCAAAAAATTGATCATTCTCACTATTATTGGATATAATTTCCGTTTCAGCCATTGCGTTGTTTGTTTCTTAGTTTCTTAAAACGATTAGAATTTATTGACTTTATATCCACTTAGATTTCAATCCACAACCGCTTCGACTTGATGTCGGAAGTTGACTGAATGAATGAATGTAAATTTATTGGCAAAATGCGAGTGAAAGAAGAGACGGAGCTACAACATCTCTTTCTTTCAGAGCGAGCGAGTCGGCGCGTTTATGATTGTTCAGAACGTGAGTTCATAACAAAAGCCCAGCGTCGAATAAAAAAATATATTTAATATCATAACATTTTATTCTTTTTTCATAAATAATGTATAGTAGTATTGCCATCATTAAATGTACTTTACCTTTTAATCCGAAATGAAACACGGACATCTTTTGGATTCTTGTTAATCTAACAAATAATGAAATATTTTTACTGCAAAAATATCCCGGATTTTCATAATTCAAAGAGGAAAGCTATGGGTTTCACATGGTGGCTTGACCCTTTCTTTTTAATAAGTTGATAATATTGTGTGTATTCTTGTCATAGGATAATTTTATTGTACTTACAGGCCTTTTTATTTAGTTTTAAACCTAATAGCCTTCTTTTTTTATTATAAAAGTACCTACAGTCAGCTAAGAAAGACAATAAATAATAATGAATTGATTTTAACAAAAACATTGCCTCATCAGGAATACCTTACTTTTATATGTGTTTGCTGTGGTGTTTGTCTATGAACTCGTCCAAAACGGCTGAGCAGATTTTGACGGAAATTTTTGGGTGTGTTTGAGTGAGTCCTTTGGTGGTTTAGATTCACAATTGTTCCCGATAGATGTCGCTGCAAACAGGTTCTAAGTTTTTTTTCAGGGCAGGACATTATCTGTCGTACTTAAAATACTGAAACTAATTAATAATAAATTTGTTTATTCTCTCACCACAATATTTTAAATTTCACATCTTATATTATATACATATCTAGTCAAAAAATATTGTGGGAGACTGGTGCCTAATCTAGGCAAGAGCCTGTGTTTCAGGAAATTGTTTTTATTTACTAGGTATAAGCAACTAGCTGTCCCGCGTTCCCGAGGGATCTTATCCTTTCCAGGGATAAAAAGTATCCTATGTGTTATTTGAGGACATGTAAACTTGGCACACAGATAGATCATAGATCTACCTGTGTGCCAAGTTTCATCAATATCCGTTCAGCCGTTTTTCCATGAATAGTTACAAACATCCATCCAAACTTTCAATAAATCCAAATTTATAATATTTGTGGGATATCCGAGTAATTCCTTTGTCACAGCAGTGATAAATATACTTATATCCAGTATAAAGTCAAAGACAATTATTCAGTTTCAGCCCTACAATGGTACTTGTGAAAGTCTCAAGCTACTCAAGATACCAATGGACCAGAAGTCACAAGGAAGGAACAACAATGTAACATTATTAGGAAATATAATATTTCACACAAATTTTTGTATGATATTTCTACATAGCAACATTGGTTATTTAGTAATATGTACAGTTCAAGAGTCCCATCTCATGAAAAAAGGTAAACTTTTATCTCGTACAATTTTAATAAAAATAATAATTTTATAATGTATTTAATTATATATCACAATAAATAAAAACCAAATATTTGTCATAAGTCTTCAAAGGCTGCAACTAATTTATGTAGTTCACCATTCTCAACCTTTTTAATTGGTTTATACTTGGCTTTGATAACTGGCACGATGGGTGGAGAATCGGGCACTTCTTCATTGTTGTAAAAATCCTCAATGTTTGGTTCAAGATCTCTTTTAACAGACACCGGGATAGGTTTTTTATCCTTTCTAATTTTCAAATCTTCAAAGGTAGTATTTAATTCAATTAGATTTTTATACATTTTATCATTAAAATGGAAATTGAGTTTCTTTGTTACCTGTGTAAAATTAAATGTTAAAAAGTAAAATACAATATTAATAATAATTTCTAAGGTAAAGAAAGCAAATGGTTGATATGGTAATGATTTTGTTGCAACACTGATTACTGTGGGATTTCCCTGAAATTCTATGTTTAGGCACATCAAGATCCGTTATAAAATGAAATCTATATGTTGAAAATAATTTAAAGAATAAAGTATTGTTTGAGTGTATAAATAAATAATTGATTCATCTTTAGGTCATAAATGTTAAAAAATACTAATTCATAATAATAAGACCTTTATAAGGTTTGTGCTGTTGGTGTTCTGAAAAAAAAACTAAAATATGTATAAGATAATAACCTTATCAATTGCTATAATATCAAGATTCAAATTCTATTCTCTTATGTACTTTTGGGATGGCTGTCCAATTCGCAAGCAAAGAGGTACCTAATAACTTGGTTATGACTGCAGTTTGACCCAACTGCTTTACAAGCATCAAGATTTTAATTAAATAACAACCTACAGTTAATTGCAATATTATTAATTAACAGCTGTTATACAAAGCCTAAAAATCTGTTTGTACATGCAACTTACTTTTTTATTCAACTGGTTTTTATCAACATTCGATTCTTGTGTCAAGACAGAGGGTGGCAACGATTTCTTAACATCTGATAAGTAATTAGCAAACGCTTCACTAGAACACAATGTTGGTAGATTCAATTCATTCTCTTTATGTGAAGCTCTAGACGTTTTCTCGGCCACCGGTTTTGAAGTTCCAGCTACATCATAAATGGCGTGTTTCTGTGATGTAGCTTTAACTTTAGATTCGTAATTTCTCACGAGTGTTTTCTTCACTTTGGGATCAGCGCCAAACTTTTTCATTTTGGTAATAATTTTATTGTTTGTTTACAAAATAAAGTTATGTTTACAAAATTCAAAAACTTGTCGACGTTATTTTGACGTGCTGACGTTTGACTGATTGATGTTGCTTGCAAACAAAAATAAAAAATTGCTGAAAGAACTTTGTCTTAAAAGTTACCGATTATTTATTAGCATTTTATTTTATTGGCAAAACTGAGTCACTCACTCATTACCTACTTGTAACCAATTTACTTACAAAGTATGGCAGTAAGCTATTAAGTACGTAAATCCCCTCGGGTCCCGGCATTTTATATATATATTGAGCTTTGATTATTAAACCAGCCTCTAAGATATTGAGTTTACTCTCCTGCTTTCACTCGTGCGAAAGTGTGAGACCTCTATGTGTTGTGCTACTATCCTTGCCTAACTAAACGCCTAAACTCGCCTTTATCTTTGACTAACAGATGATTTCTGAACGAATCTTTCAACAAAATTAATGTCAGTCAGAAACAGCTGTCAAAAGAAAGACGAAGTTGTGTTCGTCGACGATTTCTTCTGAAAATATCCTTTGCATTGAAATTCAGCTTATTTATTCGTATTTTTAACAAATATACGTGAACTCAAACATAGTTTGATTTACACAATTAAGATTAACTGTTTATTAACTTGTAAATACAAAAAACTGTGATATGTCTATGAGAAGTGTCGAATTTTCTGTGAGTGTTATCACTTCTACGAATACACCTTGAAAATAAATGATCTTCTAATATTTTATTTATTTAATTGTAGAACCCTGATAATCTGCCAGTGGAGAGTATAAAATTGTCGGTAACCAATGCCGGTGTTGTTCAGCAAATCAATGCTTTGGTATGTACCTATGTTTATTTTGGTATGCAACGTTTACATCTAAGTGGCTGGGAATTACCGGTCCTATAGGTTGTATTCTGTGGGGACTTACATGGGATTTACTGCACGGTTCATTTTGGTTAGGGGATTTCCAATTACTACCATAAATCAACTAAATGTAATCATTTGTACATCTATATTTATTTTAAGAGTGCTGTTGAGTTAAGAATTAGTTGAATGTTTATTATTAAAAATATGTTCTTTATTTGTTGCAACAGCAAAATTATTTGTGGAATATGCTCTACTTGAAATATACCTAATTAATGACTAATTATAAGCACCTGTATGCCCATACAGCACATAATTTATTTTAAATTTGTATTTTAAAATATAGTCTCAATTCCAGGAATTTTTATTTTTTATGTAGGTTTGTTCGTAGCATCCATTATTCAAAGGGTTAACTTAGAAAAAACCTAACTAAATATGATATGCTGAATTTTTAATAAAAAAATCAGCCGTATATTTTAGATTCATAGAGCATTGACTGACTAAAAACAAAGAGTTAAAATTACTACACATTAAGTTCATACTCATAGGCGAGTGCATATAACTATTGAAGGGCCTAATTAAAGTTTATTTTATATTTCAGGACCCATATTGGGTGGAGAAACGGGAGCTGACAATATATGAGAGGCCGCCAACAGGTAGCTCAGTGGTGTTGGGGGCAGTGGACGTGTGGAAAGCACGGATGGAAGGTTACTTAGAAGATCTGAAGTGGCTGTTAAGCTTGGAGCATCATAGGTAATGAATTAAGGTTATTATTTTTATTTAGAAAAAGATATCAATATCATCTGATTGTCCAAATATATTTGTAAAATGTAACCTTGGCTCAGTTTCTTAAGGGTTCTTCTCAGTTGTAGACTGAGTTCTGAACTGGTGGTAAGTTCTGTTGTGTGTACAGCCTATCTATACTTCTATAGTAATATTATAAAGAGGTAAAGTTTGTGAAGTTGTGGTGGGTAATCTCAGGATCTACTGAACCGATTTTGAAAATTCTTTTACCAATAGAAAGCCATATTATTTGTGAGTGTCATAGGGTATATTTTTATCCCGGGAAAAGATATGATCAGAGACATATCTTATAATTTCTTAATTTTTGTAGGTTCTGGAGCACAGTTCTTCATCACCCACAATGCATGGACTCCCTAGTCTCATTTCTACAAGAAGCAAGCCCACCGTACTTACCACCATATGAATGTAGAGAGGTGCAGAAGTTGTATGAAGATATAAGGAGGCTTGTGCTTGTTGTATTTAGCAGACTGGTCACTAATAAAGAGAACAAGGTAAAGCATTCTTTAATTCCAGCGATGATTACTCAGTGTTCCAACAGCTGCAGTAGGCTTTGTGTGGTAACTTGGGCATGTCATTTACCGTGGTTAATTTGTGGTGAAACACAATCTTAACCAACACAGAAAAATATAATCATATTGGTTTTTTTATTCACTAAACCTTTCTTTAATAAAGTTTACTTGAACACCATTTTCCAATAATACTTACCCAAAAAATCTTATATTAGTAATATACCGGGTCTATTCATGCACAGAATTTTATTGAAATATTAATTTGACTAACCTCAATGTTCCGATCAAGTTGCATTGATCATGGTCACGAGTTCCCAGAAGAGCTATCAATAAACTCAGTTCATATTAAAACAAGCTTATATAATTTGCTTTTGAGTGATCAATTTAATGCTTTAGATGTTTAAAAACAGAGTGCATTTTCCTTCTCATAATTTTCTATATTTTTCCATCACAGTCTCAATGGATGACTAAAGAATACATGGCGGATATATTATACAACAAGTTTTTATTTACAATACCAATAATATGGGACATATGTCTGACATACGGTGTGGACAACGGACGGCATGTGTCGAGACTGTTAGACAGTGTGTTTACACTTGAGCCGCGGTATGAGAGCGATGCTGCTGCCGGTCTCGCGTTTGTTAATGAGGTATGTTGACTTGTCATTACCGTGGTTGATTTGTCATTACCGTGGTTGATTTGTCATTACAGATGTGCTTATTATAAATATAGGCCTAATACAGTCAGACATATTGAATTGTGGTAATTATTCAATTTCACAAAATGTTTACTAATGCTGTAAAAGTCGTTAATTTATACCGATCTTGTATAGACTGTAACTGCTTCTTTCTTTCTTTCTTCTGCTATTGATAACCTGTCGCCAGGCACCTGTTGTTGTGTTCTGATAGCTGCAATTGCCTCCTAGTCATTGTTTAAAGTAGATAACTCATTGATTACATCACCTTGGTATTTCTAACGAAAACTTTCGAAACATTGACTTTACAGGCTTTCAAATACATAATACTACAAGTAAACAAAGACTACGACAATGACGAACCACCGAACTTGCCAGAAACGTTTAAAGGGTTCAGCGAGATCAGACGACCATCAAACAGTAAAGATAAGAGCCAGGACAAGCTCACATTTGACATGTTAAAGGACCTAGTTATACATTTATTGGACACAGCAATGACATTGAGGATATTCGTTGAAGTGTATCCAAAGTGTGTGCAGATATTTAGGAAAACCAATTTTATAATTAGGTGAGTGTTTATAAAGTCCTGTTGTACTCCGCGGTTTCACTCGTTCCCGAGTTTGTTCAAGAGAGAACAAAAAAAAAGGTTTTTTTTATGCCACAAGTGACAACGAGGCAGGCCGGTCACTTGGTAAGTGAATACCGTCGCCTATAGACATTAAAGTCAAAGTCAAAACCATTTATTCAGTTTAGGCCCTAGAAGGTCGAATTACAGAAGTTACCACCGGTTCGGAATGCATCCTTCAACTGAGAAGAACCGGCAAGAAACTCAGCAAGGTTACATTTTTTTAATACTTTTGAACCATCTGACTATATTGTATTATTTTTTCAAATGACAATTTTATTCTTAAAGTAATACAAAAATACATACAAAATTATAACCCGCATTAGTAGCAATAGCAGGGGAATTGCCAATGTGTTGTACACCTTTTTACAATGCCTTAAAGGCAAACTGGCTCTCAAGTGCAATTGCCGGAACACACCAACAGGTGCTTAGCGACATATTTTCAACTCAGCCAGTCGAGTACTACAAAGTATCCTACCACCGTGCTGTGGTTTCCTCACGATGTTTTTCTTAGCCGAAAACTCAAGCTCATTGTAGGATTCGAACCTACGACCTTCGCCGCGGTAACCGACGTCACTACCACTGAGCTATCATCGCCTTAAGGTCGACACTTTTTGTCTCTGGGAATAATCGAGGATGAATATGCATGAAAACAATCTGAAACTTAAAAACATGTAAGTATATGGTCTATGTGACAAAAAAAGATTTTCAATTATTATTAGTACCTACAAAAAATCATAATATCTTTTTTTCAGTATAGTCCAATTATATGAATATGGCATACCGCAGTTGTATGAGAAGTTAGAAGATATTGGTAATAAAACCAGTGTCCAGTATACAAATGTGGAGGGATACATAGACCTGGCGAGGGCAGAGCTCATAGATATATTCAGAGAGATTCTGGCTGTGTATAAGAATTATATATTTAGCGGAGAGTGAGTACATTTTGTTAATATAGCATTTTTACTTTTGATTTATTGGAGTTTACTATTTAAGAATTGATTTCATTTGAAGACCCCAGTATGAAAATTGTATGGATAGTAAAATCTTGCGTTATGTTTTATAGTAATATACGTACCTGACAATAGATGGCAGCACATGAAATAGCACTTTTATATCTGTAAAGTTTGTACACAGTAAAAATATGGTAAAGTGTGATAAACAAAGAATCTCACAATATTATTTATCGTTTTTCTAGTTTTCCGCCCCGCGGTTTCACTCGCGTTCCCGAGGGATCTTATCTTTTTGCGGGATAAAAAGTATCCTATGTGTTATTCCAGGATATGATCTACCTGTGTGCCAAGTTTAATTAAAATCCATTCAGTCGTTTTTGCGTGAAAGAGTAACAAACATGCATACAAACTTTCGCGTTTATAATATTAGTAGGATTGGTAAGAATTGGTTTGAAATTGTGTATTCCAGAGGCAGTTTAGCAAACCACGTAGAAGATTATCTGTCGGTGATGATGGACGGTCTTTCAGAGAAACTCCTTATCAAGGACTACCACGCGTGCTATCCTGTGCATGAGGATATTGAGGTGTTGCGACAGGCGTACCCTGACATGTATCCTTTTTGATGTTTTTGGGAACCTTTTGGGGATTATTAGTTAAAAGACTGCAACCACGGGTTTCGGTTAAGGAAAACATCGTGAGGGGTTTCCTCACGATGTTTTCTGAGGCTGACTACCACTGGGTAGGCTAACTACCACTGTCAAGTTGAAAGTCTGTCGCCAACCACCTTGAATCTTGTGTCACCATGTTTGTCAGGGCTGAATTCCGAAACTTCTACTCCGATCTTGATGAAACTTGGCACACAGGTAGATCATTTCCTGGAATAAAATATAGGATACATTTTATCCCAGGAAAAGATAAGATTCCATGGAAACGCGGGTGAAACCGCGTGGAAAAGCTATTTTATTTACCTAAATCAAATCCTGAACACAAAAACAGTGATACAGTAAAAACGGACTTTATATTACAAGCAATATATTCTAATTTAGACGAACCGATGCCAGATATACAAACAAACAACGAGACAATTACAAATGGACACGCAGAAACCATAGACACTCCACAACCTGTCAAAGACAATGAAATACCTGATAATATTAGAGAGGAATCACTGATAAGTGAAGTCAAAGATATATTGCCACATTTAGGAGATGGTTTCATACTTAAATGCTTGCAACACTACGGTTTTAATTCTGAAAGAGTTATTAATAGTGTTTTGGAAGATAATTTGGCTCAGAATTTGAGAGGTATATAACTAATTGTATTATATTTAAATATTTTATTTTAATCTTTTTTGAGGCGATGATAGCTCAGTGGTAGTGACGTCGAATACCGTGGCGAAGGTTGTGGGTTCGAATCCTGCAATGAGCTTGAGCTTTCGGTGAAGGAAGGCATCGTTGAAAATCTTCTTAATGACCCCAATCTTTCGATGAAAAAAAGTATCTTGAAAATATTATAGAGGGTACATATAGTACCCGCTTGGGTACTTTTTAGTACCCTTAGCTGCTTACCACCCTTTAATACATTAAACACCTTCCAGCGTTAGACCTCAATTTGCCAATAATCCCAGATGACGTAGTAGACACGAAATACCTGGAGACAGGTATTCAAAGACTGAATGTATTCGATGGAGACCAGTTCGACATCATGACGAGGGATGACGTGGATCTATCGAAGATCCACATCGGGAAACGTAAGCCCAAGTATAAGGACCTGAAGGCCATGCTAGATGATAAGACTGACGTGAAGCAACTGAGCGATATTTATAGCAAATATAAGTAAGTATTATTTTAAGTACTTTTTTTTAACTTTTGTTTGCCGAAAGGTGGTAAGTAAAGCCTAGGTGGGAACTGGCTCTTAAGTGCAGTTGTCGGAACATACCGATAGGTGCTTGGTGACAGATTTTCAACTTGAGGGTGGTAGCCAGCCAGTCGGGTACTACAAAGTATCCCACCGAAGTGGTACCGAAATTGAAGTAGGCTGAAACCCTCAAGTTGAAAAGTTGCTGTTGGTGTGTTCCGGCAGTTGCACTTGAGAGCCAGTTCCCATCTAGGCTTTGTGTGCTTACCACCATCGGCCACATCATCATGGTGAGATTGTGGTCAAACCCAAGCTTAACCAGAATTAAAAAAAATCTTTTCAATATTTACATACATATACGCAGCGTGGGTAGACTTCCCATATGGTGGACCGATGAGCTCGTGGGGTTGCGAGAAGCCTCTGAATCCAGTAGCCAAGACTATAAAGATTGCTATAATGATTATGCTTGTTTCACAGTCTAGTATGTGACGAAGAAGCGATGTACTCCGACGAATACGACGATACGTACGACTCGGAGATAGTGGCTCCTACAACAGACGCAGACGACGCCAGAAGACCCTTCGTCACGCCAAGAGCACTGGCCTCTGGCAGTAGGAGGGATGCTGAGGTAAATATATATTATTGAGATAGCTTAGGCAAAAAGCAGTCGGAAAATGTTAGTTTTAGTTCATAATATAACAAAATAGATTTTTAAATTCAATCCAAAGTTTTCAGTATTTTTAATCTGTTTTTAACACAGTGAAATAGTAGCCGCCATGTTATTATGTCATCCGGCTATGTAAGCAAACTTGAAGCAAGCAAAATAAAACGTGTCAACATTTGTTTACCAAGCCCTCTGACGTCATGACAGCTGTGTTCATAGATAATACACTATATACTGCTGAGATCAGCGTTTTCGTCAAATTACGCGCGAAATTAGAAATTGTAAAATTTAAATGCATTTTTATGGCACTTATCGATTGAATAAAAATTTTGTGTTTTTTTTGTGGCTTATTAGGACTATAGAATATAATTGAGACACTTTTCAAAAATGGGTGTAATACCCTATTGACTCTACTACCGGTTCGGAATACACTTAAACTGAGAAGTCTGCCAAGAAATAGGGATGTTGACTGACATATAAAATCAGCTTCTTTTTATTAAATGTCAAAACGATAGTTTATATGGTGGGTTTGTATGAAGTTAATACTTGTGACGTCATAAGCATACACCATCAAAAGACCTCTTTGACGTTAAATTGGTAATTAAAATTATATAAAGGCGCAATTTTACGTGTTCGCTATTTTCGAGTTTTTTTTAGATGTTTTATACTCTAGCCAGTGTTAGGTATTTTTTCGTAAAAAATATGCATCATCCCTATTACCTATCTATTAACGTGAGGGCCTAAATCCTAAAACTAGAAAATTGATAAATTATCTGGATGGATTACATCCTACAATGAGCTTGAGCTTTCGGTGAAGGAAAACATCGTGAGGTAACCATAGCACGGTGGTAGGGTACTTTGTAGTACCCGACTGGCTGGCTACTACCCTCAAGTTGAAAATCTGTTGCCAAGCACCTTTCGGTGTGTTCCGACAGCTGCACTTGAGAGCCAAGCTTATACAGAATAAAAAAAAATACATACTTGTGACGTCATAAGTCCCTATCCACCATCTTTGTCAAATAATATTTGGTAATGTAGGAGTCGTCAGAAGAAGAAGTAGAGCAGCCAGAAGAGAAACCGAGCAGTAGTAGAAACAATATGGACTTCTGTGTCAATCCAGAAGTTATCCGCGCCCGTAGAGAAGCGAGCTGGCGAGACAAGAGAGGGATGGGACACCGTCCCGCACCTGCCAAGTATGTTATTATTTGTAATTAGCGTTTTAGGGTTCAGAAGTCGACGCGATAGAAGCGATTTCGCGTTTTGGCACATACATTAATAATTGGCTTTGTGTGCTTACCACCTTCGGCCACATCATCACTTACTATGGTGAGATTGTGGTCAAACAAAAGCTTATCCAGAAAAAAATTATGTCTGTAGACATAAATAAAAACCGCTCAAGTGCGAGTCGGACTCGCGCACCGAGGGATAGCAACAAATTTTGAAGTTTTTTTAAGTATTTTTGTTGTTATAGCAGCAACAGAAATACATTATCTGTGAAAATTTCAGCTGTCTAGCTATCACGGTTCATGAGATACAGCCAGGTGATAGACAAACCGACAGCAGAGTCTTAGTAATAGGGTTTTCGTTTTTACTAAGATAGAAATAAGATACGATAATTTTATGACTAAGTTTTTTCCCTTTTCAAACATAATCCAGCTTTTTAAAATTGGCATCGATGTGATTATTACTAATAAGTATTTTAAATATTTTTAGTTATGTATCTTTACTAAAGTTTTCAATTAATATTGTCCAGAACCGTAGACGTGACGGGCAAGCCCAAAGGCCAGGGCCAAGAGAAAGATGTCCTGGTGAACCGAGACCGTAAGGAGAAACACAAGGGGTCGCGAGGTAACCACTCGCGCCGACAGGGGGCGCAGTGGAAACGAAGCCAGGGGATGATGCCTTCTTAGTAATTTAACTGGGTATACAGGATTATTGTGGTTAAAATTGGAGAATGTTAATAGGTATGCCAAATCGGTTGAAAGTTTGTTACAGTAAAGCTTGTATGTATACAAATACACTAATTTTTGTTGTAGTCAAAAATAACTAGTTTTGATTTTCGCTATTCTTCGCTATGAGCGAGTGTTGCAAGATGACGTCACACCGTCACACGAGTACGTCAAATCGAGTACGAGTCCGCATCGCACGTTTACTTCTATAAATCGGAAACTAATTGATGTATCGAAGTAATTCTTTCAATTGTATTTTTTATTTTTGACAGAGAATATGCAGAGCTAATATTCAAAATTAGTTAACATTCTTCATTAAAGCCATGTATTCGCTGAGAAACATGTTTCAGATGCAAAGTTTCTGGAACAAAACGTAGATGTTTACAGAAACAATGTTTCGGGGTCTTCGTCCGTCCACATTTCAGTTGTTTCAAATATGTCGCCTGAGGAGGTATTCCATAATATCGGCTTCGTTTGAAATAATTATATTAATTAAAAAAATACTATTGTCGTCCCACACTACCGCCATGTTTATAAATAACTGAAACACCCATCCACACTTGTATACAGCTGTTGCGAAACTGATTTGCTAGAAACACGTACTGTTTACCGCAACAATTTCACAAGTTTCAGAAACATATTAATTTGTTTCAGAAACACGTAGATTTTGTTTCTGATAAAGTGTTTATAAACAATTGTTTCTCATTGAATATATGGCTTGATAGTGACCCAAAACAACCAAAAATGCCATCGTGTATTATAAGATTAATGTAGTGTGAATATTGCAATGTTAAGTTGTTTATATATGCGTTAGAGTGCCATTTCTCGGCCATTTTGTAAGATCGAATGTTGTGTAGGTAATCTACACCTTTTTAATTATAATATCATTTTAAGACGATGATAGCTCAGTGGTAGTGACGTCGGATACCGCGGTGTCGGGTCGGGTCGTCGGTTCCGATCTTACAATGAGCTTGAGCTTTCGGTGAAGGAAAACATCGTGACAAAACCATGGCACGGTGGTAAGGCACTTTGTAGTATCAGTGTTTTCCGACAGCTGCACTTGTGAGCCAGTTCCCATCTAGGCTTTGTGTCCTTACCACCTTCGGCCACATTATCACTTACCATGGTGAGCTTGTGGTCAAAGACAAGCTTATCCAGAATAAAAAAAATATCATTGATCTAGTTATGTCCAACCAAAATCACCCTGTATATAATTAAAACCTTAGTTGGGTTTGTCATGCTCATCAACTAAGGAAATCATGAAATCTTTAAAAAATGCGTTTTTTAGACTTGATCCCATAACAATAGTTGTTCAACATAACAACCCCTATACATATAGTTTTAATTATCAAAATATACATCCTGTATGTGAAGTATGGGCCTAGTGAAAACTTAGTGATGGAAAGTTTTTTCGAGATATTAAAAATCTGAAATTCAAAAATATCTCGAACATGGTGACACTTTTACTAAGCTCATTTTTGTTTTTGTTGGCGAGCCCGCCCACCTATCTCCCCCTTAAGCTTATTTTACTACTTACCAGACACCCTGTATAAGCTTTTTAGAAGTTGATGTAGGTACACTGTCGAAAACGCGGGCCAAGAGCTAGTCATATATATTTATAGCTATGAAATAACAAATCATGCCTGTTAAATGTTAGGGGTCGTCCATATAATAGCACGCAGATTAATAATTTAAAATATTAACAGGCTTACACGTTCAGCGCTAAAACGCGTATAAGCGTCAGTCCATATAATCCCAAGTGCTACTCGACGCGTAGGTGAGTAAGCAATTAAATGTATAATGTGCGCACTCACATACGCGTCGAGTAGCACTTGGGATTATATGGACTGACGCTTATACGCGTTTTTAGCACTAAACGTGTTAAGTACTTGAGAATGACAATTGAAATGAAAAATTAAACTGCGAACGTCACATTTCCTTAGACCCCCTCCCATTGTCATATCCCGTCACGCTAAGCAATCCTTCCCTCCCCCTTAGTTGTGAACGTATTTTATGAACGGTCCCTTATAATATAATCAGTGAAAGTAATATACAATTGAATCCTATATTAGGAATACAGGACTGCCAATTTAAATGATTTTTTAAGTTATATACACTTATGTATTATATAGATTTAACATTGAAAGTTAACTAAAGTCGATATGTAAACAGGATTATAACAAAAAACAATGTAAACATATAAAAAATAGTTTCACATTATTTCTTTACCTACATACACAATAAAAAATATAAGAATTTTTCCTGAAATAAAAATTACTTATTATGTACCTAACTTATTTGAAACCTACAATTGAGATATGCGGCGCTTCCGTTTTGATTTTAGGTGCTAAATTAACTCTCCTATCGTGTAATTTACACGACTTCCGGTTGGCGCCACTGTGCAGTTAACGTCGAGATATTTGCTCGACAGTGACTTCAGTTAGGCTCAATTACCATGCAGACCTGGCTTAGGTTTCAAATAAGTTAGGTACATAATAAGTAATTTTTATTTCAGGAAAAATTCTTATATTATGTAGCCTGTAACTTATTTGAAACCTACAATTGAGACCTGTCTATTATCGCATGGTGGCACCAACCTAGGTAGGTAACCAATACGCCAACTGTGATTATAAATTGAAAAATCTTGTGAAATCACATCATTTATTACGAACAAAAGAAGTAAGTGTAATAAATTATAATATTAAAGAAACAAAAATATTAAACATTTTACACGGGTGTAAAATAATCAGTAAGAGAGGGTATGTTTGATAACGTATATGTTCTCAACGGCCGTCTATAAAAACGAATCAATGTGTTGGAAGTTGCCCAGTTACCTCGAGCCAAAATATCTTCCAAAGGCATATCATTTATCCAATTCAAGGATGCTACTGCAGATCTAATAGAACCAGGTGAGTCTTGGATTCCTGCATCCAGCAAAACAGTTTTAATCCATCCAGCGATTATCGTCCGACTGGCAGGTTTTGGATCACCTCTTGTCGTTATAAATAAGCTGTCGATATTATTCTCCATTATACGTCGTGTCTGAGAGATATCCATTAGTTTTTTAATCCAAAAAACGGGGTCAATGTTGCGACTCTCACCTGATATCAGCTGCCAACCAGATTGCTTACGATTAATTGTATCAGTCTTTGATCCGTACACTGGCCAAAAAGTAATTGAATCCTGGGAGATAATGCATTTATCTTCTTTGACAGACAAGAGCGTTAAATCATGCAGCCGTCTACCAGAAGCTAATAGAAGCAAAATAGCACACCGTCGGGATACATCAAACAAGTTTTCAGATTTAGGCTCGTTTTGCACGAGCCAATCTACCACCACTTGCGGGTTCCATACAGGAACTTTTACCTTGTCCTTGGATGCAGATTTATTAGCTATGCCCTTAAGAGCTTGCCGGACCAATATGTGAGAGCTAAGTTTGACCTCTAAATCTGGCTGACAAAAAGAAGAGACAACAGATTTGTGAACCAATATTGTTTTGTAGCTTAAACCTTCATTCAAATGTAAATGAATTAAATATTTTGATAAACCATGGCCTCCGGGATTTTTATTATCAATACCTGAACTCTTACACCATTTTAACCATCGCGTCCAAGCTTGTTTGTATGTCTTTAGCGTGCTAGGTCGCCAGCTAGACTCTATTATATTTATCTCAGAAGGGGACCAATTTTTTACGAGATCATCCCACCCCGACACCTCCATGCCTCCAATACAAGGTCGTTCACCTGTGGTGGGGGTAGATTGGTCCTCGTGTCTATCAGTACCGACTTCAGATTCTTGATGGTGAACGGTGGACCGATAGCTTTTTTCTTTAGGTCTGCCCTCCAAAAAACGTTCTTCCACCGCGGGCATATCACAATGTACGTCCCCTGGGCTTGATTCAGCAATGCCAGAACCCTGTACATCAAGCATGGTGGTGGGAAAACCCACGCTAGTTTGTGTTTCCATATTCTGCTGAACGCGTCGTGGTAAATTGCTTGCTGATCCCTCAAGTCTATCGTCACGTACCTGGGTACTACATGAGCTCGACTGGATGCCATCAGATCTATATGTGGTGTCCCCCACTTGTTGAATATTATTTGGCAAGCTCGAGGTAGTAGATGCCATTCCGCTAGAGCTTTGTTCCTGGACAATCCGTCTGCTATACCGTTGAGGGGACCAGGAAGATAACTGGTAACCAGATTGATGTTGTGCCTCTCTATCAACAAGTAAATTAATTTTGTCAGCTGTAATAGATTTAGTGACTTGGTTCCGCCTTGCTTGCGTAAATAGGCTAAAGCTGTCTTGTTGTCGCTTTGAACAAGGATAGTCTTGTTCTGACATTCTTCGGTAACATTTCCTTGTGACAACACTCTGTAAACAGCTAGCAGTTCCTTCAAGTTGGAGTGGTAATGAAGCTCTTCTGGTAACCATAAACCCTGGATATGCTCGCCGTTGACATATGCTCCCCAACCGACACCTGAAGCGTCTGTGACAATGTGATACGATACAGGAGCTGTCCAGATTTTGCTCGTTGTCTGGTAGTTTTGCAGCCACCAAATTACATCTTCCTTGGCGCATGATGTCAATGAAACTGCTGTTGACTTTTTCAGAGCCTGATGGAGGCATGACTGCAGACTTCGGCTGTGTATCATTCCTCGGTTTATTATGAAACTGCAAAACTGTAGGGTGCCCATTAGTTTTTGCAGTTCTAAAAGTGTTAGATATTTCGACTGACGAGCGTGGAATAAACGGGTAGTCAGAGAGGTAACTTTTTTCTGTGGTAGACACTTTATGTTTAGACGAGTGTTCCAAATAATCCCAAGATACTCGATTTCTTGGCAAGGTGTTTGGGATGACTTCCTTTTGTTTATTACCCATCCGAGACTTGTTATAAGGTCGATGGCCTGTTTCATGTGTTCGCTGAGGGTCTGAGGACATTGATTCACCAGAAGGTAGTCGTCCAGATATACGATAACCCTTATACCTCTTTCTCGCAGCTTTTGGGCTACCCAATTGGATAAAGTGGCGAATGTTCTCGGGGCGCTCGCAAGCCCGAATGGCATACATGTCATTTGGTAGGTTATGTCGTTGAAAATGAATCTGAGGAATCTTCGGTGCGATTTCAATATTGGGATGTGAAAATACGCTTGGTGTAGGTCTATTTTCATCATGTAATCTCCAGTCTGCAGGAAATGAGGCACTCTTTGCATGTTTATCAGCCGAAATTTTTTTGGCTGGAGGTACAAGTTCAATGCTTTGAGATTCAATACCGGTCTTTGCGATCCGTCTGATTTTCTTACCGGGAACATACTTGACAAAAAACCCGGCTGGTGTGGTGCTATCTCGATTACCGAGTCTTTCAACATTTGGCGTATCTCTGCCTCTAAACCAGGTGAAGTTAGGAGCTGGGACTGGTTTCTGTACTTCAGACATAAAGGAGGTTTTTTTACGAACGGAATTCGGTATCCCTGTATTATATTCAGAATATGAGCTGGAGCTCTCATAGATTGCCATATGTTTAGAAAAAGATGTAATCGACCGGCTTGAAATTTTACGGCATAGTCATTGTTTACGATTGTCTCGGTCTCTAAAGTCATCTCTCGGCCTTCGATTTGATTTATTATTCGCAGTGGAATAGCCTTTCTTACCGCCGATAGACTTGCCCTTTCCAGAGGCGGGAGCTTGCTGGAATTTGTTTCGATTATACCCACGAAACGACACCGCGGGGTCGGTAGACCGCCTCGGTGCAACCTGGTTGCCCTCGGTAGGCAAGTAAGGCCGATTATTACCCTGGAAGACCTGACTACCCTCGGTAGGTAGATATGGTTTCTTAAAAACTCTAGAGCCACCTCCTAGTTTAGCTAAGGCATCGCTGAATTCCTTTGGTTGAAATAAGTATTCACCGCTTGGAGGTATCTTGCGTAAAATTGTCTTGTTGTATTTATCTCTTACGGCAGAGAGGGCACTGTCCCTTCGATGTTCAATTACATTGGCACGCCTACCGCACACTATCTGCAAAATATCTTTAGAGATTCCCATGTACGGGCAGTTAGGAGAGAAAATTTCACGCACTTTGCTCGAAAGTGAGGTATTCGTAAGCTGTGTATTATCATCAGCACTCCACTCTAAAAGATCTTTTAATGCTTTCTGTAAGGTTTCTTTTTGAGCCATAAGCATGTTTGTCAATGCACCAAAAGTTTGATCTAGGGACCTCAAGTGATTAAACTTTGTTTCAAAAGCCAGTAGTTCATCATTCAAAGTTAAATTAGTAAAACCCGGAGAGGAAAGATATTTCTTTTGAACTTCAGTGTAACGGACATTATTCCATTCGTTACTATCAAGGTGCTGAACTTTACGCAAATAATTAAGCTTAGATTCGGACGTACGCTTGACTGATTCAGAAATAATCGTATCCTCATCCCACTCGAAATTATTATCTGCAGGTTTTACCAGCACGGAAGAAATAGATGCATTATCTTTTTCATGCTGAATAACGGCTTCGTCGAATATGTCAGGCTTGCTCGAGGGTCCCGGAGCCTCTTGGAAATTTCTCGTAATAAGATATTTCAGTTCACTAACCTGCTTTTGGAGGTAGTCTAACCTTTGATCTGAAGTATTTACTGTACACAAACGTTTCGGTGATGTCGGCGGATATGTATCCTCGTCATCACCGTCATCATCGCTGCTACTGAATAACCGACGTGGACGCTTGTAGTTAATCCTCCTTACTCCACTCGGTCCCGCTACAGGAGAGTCACCATTTTTTTGTGCGTTGTCGTTACTCATTTTTTGAAACACGTACACAAAATAAAAATGAAATTAGTAATAAATCTTATGGTTTTGAGTTGCAAGAAAATACCGTAATAAGAAAAATATTTTTTTAAGAAGGTAGAAGACAAAAGTAAGAATAATTATAGTATATTAAACTCGAACGACTACGTCGTTACTACACCTAAACTCTTCGCAACGAAAAACGAACGCCAACTGAAGTCACTGTCGAGCAAATATCTCGACGTTAACTGCACAGTGGCGCCAACCGGAAGTCGTGTAAATTACACGATAGGAGAGTTAATTTAGCACCTAAAATCAAAACGGAAGCGCCGCATATCTCAATTGTAGGTTTCAAATAAGTTACAGGCTACATAATAGAGTTTTATTTATTGTTAAATGTGTTTCATTTTCACCCAAGGTTGTTTTGTTTTTAACTTTATTAGTACCCGCTTAAGATTGAAATTAAATAACTAGACTGAATCGTCAAGTTTTCTCACCTTTTATGTATATTCTTGCTAAATATCCTGGGACATTCCATCATCTGCTCCCAAACTAAACAGACCCTACGGATAACAGATAACTGATAAAATATTTATATTTTTACCTTATGTAAGTAAAAAAATGTAGGTTTTTACAACCACACAGGAAACAGACATTTATGCACACAAATTTCTGTCCTGGGCGGGAATCGAACCCATGACCTGTAGCTCGATAGGCAGTTACCAACCACAAGAACCGGCAGCGATAATCACAGAATAAAAAAAATATATTGTGGAATTATTATTCTCTATTTTACAATGTTGGTAACATAACGGTGGGTTGATTAAATCATTACATTAAAAGTTTCCACTAAATCTATAACATAATATTATAAAGAGGTTAAAAAAGTTTGTGAGGTTGTAGGGAGCAATCTCTGGATTTACTGAACCAATTTTGAAAACTCTTTTAACAATAGAAAGCCACGTTATTTGTGAGTGTCAGGCTATAATTTTATCCCACGAAAAGATAAGATTAATTAATTTAGGAACGCGGGAGAAACCGCGGCGGATAGCTATCCTTCATAACTAAAGTGCGTCTAAATTCTAGGAAAAGTGATGTCATAATAGAATGGCTGTAGCGAAGCTGAGCGTGAGTTAAATCGCACGCGCGTGTTTGGAATCGCAATATCTCATCTCTGTGATAGTCGCCGGCGCCGCTGTAGGGCAAGCGGGGACGCGGTGATAAGTGGAGCGGGGGAATAAGCGATTCCAGTTAATTGATTTCATAAAGAATAGTATGTCCAAGCGGGATAAGTCCCATCTCATACTGACGTGGGAAATCCCTAGCTAGCTCATAGCTGCATGCGGCTTCTCTCAGTCCTTTCAAATAGGTATGTAGGTACCTATAATGAAATAAAATAATGTAGGAGAGGTGCTACGCCGTGAATGATGGTATTGAGCTATACAAAGTACCTAGTCGTCTTAATTTGGTATCGCTATATTAATTTTTCGGATTGGATGTCAGTTTGGATGTTTGTTGCTCAATTACGCAAAAACGGCTGAACGGATTTTTATGAAAAAACTAGTGGACTATAAAGCGATATTATTTTAATACAAATAACAATGTAGCATATTAAAATACTAGCTAATAGAAAGAAAAACATTTATTTTGGAATTACACAACAAAGACAATTTCATTGACAAAATACACACAGATACAATTAATATATAAAATAACAATACAATGTAACTGTAGTTGTGTGAGGCCAAAAAGGCACCTATCTCAGCATTATAAGCTGCGGCCGTAAGCACCGCAGCGCTGGTATTCTGATAGTGCCTAGTTATTGCTAATCGCTTCGCTCATTACTAAGTCCACAGCTTTACTACAAAGCCACGCCGCCACTCATGAAAGCATCGTAAGCAAGCGCCATAACTCCACCGCTATGACTTCATAGAGTCGCATAAAACTGTTGTAGAATAATACTTGCTTACTTATATTTTATTGCATGCAAGTTCGGTGGACATCAATGGATGTAGAGGCCTTTATGGAGATAGGGGTGGTCCGCCTGCCTATTAAATTCACTTACCTACATGTAAAGTATTTTAACCCTTAATTGAGTAACACAAAGCTTAATTTTGTATATGTCATGTCTGATGAAGGACCTTTTTTGGTAAATATCTTTTAAGCTCCGGGTAACTAGGCTTTATAAAGGTCAGCAACACGTTGGCAATCTCTTGTTATTATTAACGTCCGTAGGCGTCGGTCGCCGTTGACCATTTGCCTTCTTATCAAGGATAATGCCATAAGAAACATGATAATGTAGTCTGCTGGATCTAAATTAGAACCTTATTTTGCCAAGTTTTTTTATGAACCCAATTTAGCGACACTTATGGAACGTAATTTCTATTGCTACCAGGCCCGGACCGTGAGTTTGACCGTGAGACCGGGGCCCTGGGCTAATACTACTTAGGGGCCCACCTAATTACTCAAGGTATAGAAAAAAATGAGACAGTAAAATATTTGATTTATTTTATAAATATATTATGCCTTGGTTTGATTAATCGCAGGGCTGCAAACCATACGATCTATTTAATTTAATAAAATTATGGATTCTTTCGCATTATCGTCTATTTTTGACTTTCACTTGACTTAGCTGGGGGCCCCTTGAATCCACGGGGCCCTGGGCTGAAGCCCAAAAAGCCATATGGTAGATCCGGCCCTGATTGCTACCGTTTCCAAATAAAGACCTGTCAGTAGAAGAAACGGCGAAACAAACTCCTCGGGTTATTTTTACAATAGTCCCTCTTTTATTTTTGTACATTAACCATAAGCTTTGCTTAAGACATATGGCTTATCTTCTTCAATGTTTTTTAAGTATTTGATGCAGGTTTATTCATCGAATGATATGCCTTAGAAGCGCCCTCAGCAGTATAAAACACTTATTTTATTGCATTCAATATCAAACAAGGAATCATAAAATAAATAGAATGACGTTAATGTCACTATAATGGAAGGGACACGGCACGGCACGGCACGGGTAGAATACCCATCGATCTTAGTGCGGGGCGCATACGTTTTTATTATATTACCTGTAATGGGGGGCATTAGGGCGGGGCGGAAGGATTTAATAAGCAAGCGGCGGCGAGCGCGGCACACGGATAAAATTGCGATGTTCGTTGCGTACGCGCAGCGCCCCGGGCGGTGGTAGTGATGCGTCGGATTTGTAATATCGATACTTTTATATTATTTTATAGTATTGTATTTTTTTAAAATTTATTTATTGCAAATAAAGCTTACACCAATTCGATGCTCAATCAAAAATTATAACTTCTAAATAATTTATCATTAAATTCGTCTTAATCATACATCTCTTACATACAATTCTTAGTCTCCACCATCCGCAATGTAATTGAAAAGCATTCTAAGAACATTAAACCTAATTCAAAACGTAGAATTATTAAACCCTGGATAACCCAAGGATTGTTAAGGTGCATCCGCAATAGAGATAATATGCATAGGAAAATGAAAACAGACCCTGAGAACTATATTCTAAAAACGACATACGTTCGGTACCGCAATTTCACTAATAAACTCTTGAAAAATCTAAAACGCGCATATGAAAAGACAGAATTTCACAAAGCAAGGAATAACCCTAAGGCTACTTGGAAGGTTATTCAAAATATAATAAACAAAAATCGGCCGTCTTCTACTAGTCTTGAGTTATTAAGAGTTGCATCAAATAATTCTTCTTCCACTAATGCTGTAAATGAATTCTTTGCAAATGTTGGTAAGAGCTTGGCTGAGAAACTCGTTACCGTCTCTCATAGAGATGTAGCAGTGATGGGGCCCTCCCTCTCTACCTCCCTCTTTCTTCTCCCAACTGATGAATTGGAAATTAAAAGCATCATACTTTCCCTGCGTAATGATTGTGCTGCTGGCTGGGACGGAATCTCATCTCAGCTACTTAAATCATGCTCCCAAGTCCTGGTGCCCATTGTCACACATATTTGCAATATATCCATTTGCTCTGGTATTTTCCCTAAGATGCTTAAGAAGGCTGTGGTCCATCCAATATTTAAGAGTGGGAGTAGAGACAGTGTTAAAAATTATCGACCCATCTCTGTGTTGCCTGCACTTTCAAAGGTCATGGAGAGGGTTTTAAATAGTCGCTTAACGAATTACTTGGAATCAAATGGCATCCTAGCTGATAACCAGTACGGTTTCCGACGAGTTAGGTCAACGGAGGACGCCGTCGCTGCTTTCACGAACTGTGCTGTGCAGAAGCTAGACTGTAAAATGAAGTGTTTGGGTGTTTTCCTTGATTTATCGAAGGCATTTGACACTGTCTCTATTCCTCTTCTTCTCTCAATGATGGAAAACCTAGGTATACGTGGCCTGTCTCTTGATATTTTTAGGAATTACCTTCAAGACAGGACTCAGAGTGTAAGGATTGGTTCCACTATCAGTGGTGAGGTGCCCATCAAATATGGCGTACCACAAGGCTCTATTTTGGGCCCCACTCTCTTTTTAATTTTTATAAACTCACTTTGCAAACTCTCAATTCCAAATTGCTCAATATTCACTTATGCTGACGACACTGCTCTGCTCGTTTATGGAAAAGACTGGACCGAGACTTTCACATATGCTGACCAAGCTCTCAGAGTTGTTATGAACTGGCTGTCTTGCAACTTATTGACCATTAATCTGAATAAAACCATGTACATACCCTTTGCCCTGAAGTCTTCGACCCTGCCCCCACTTGGTACATTTATGCTCAGAGCTCATTCATGCTCAAATATCTCACCCAATTGCTGCTGTCCTTCTCTGACCCGCACCAATAACATTAAATATCTTGGAGTCCACATTGACAGCCTCTTCAATTGGCAAGTACAAATAGAAACCTTAACATTACGAATCCGTAAACTCATATTTGTATTCAAGAGGCTTCGTAATTCCGCCCCCCCTGACACTCTTCAAACAGTATACTATGCCCTTTGCCAATCGCTACTTTCTTATTGCATCACCGTTTGGGGAGGGGCTGCTAAAACCTCTTTCTTGTCATTGGAACGAGCTCAGAGAGCTGTTTTGAAGGTCATGTCAGGAAAACCATTCTTGTATCCAACTGCTTCATTGTACTCAGACTGTCAGGTTTTATCAGTAAGACAGCTTTTTATTCAACAAACTATTTTGCGTAAACATGCTTCTATTCAATTTGACGCTACCACTTACCAATGTCGTAGATCATATAAAGTTTGCTTCGTACCGCCTTGGAGAACCAGTCTTGCCAAACGACACTATAATGTTATAAGTAGTTATTTATACAACAATATTAATAAAATCTGTTCTATATACTCACTTAACAAATATGAATGCAAAAATAAATTAAACATTTGGCTTTTGAAACAAAATTACTCAGAGACCGAAAACATTCTTAAATCTATTAAAGATGGTTAGGATAATTGAAAATTTTATAATATAATTTATTGCCATGAAAATGAGAACAAACCTGTGCGGAGAGAGCTTTGGTATTCATAACTCAAGTTAATTCTTATCTTGGAT
This sequence comes from Ochropacha duplaris, assembly GCA_951361185.1. Classification (NCBI taxonomy): domain Eukaryota; kingdom Metazoa; phylum Arthropoda; class Insecta; order Lepidoptera; family Drepanidae; genus Ochropacha; species Ochropacha duplaris. The sequence goes on along the minus strand of OX592704.1, from coordinate 1,639,871 downwards.
ACCAGAGGTTTCAACAAACACTTATATCATTTGTTTAACTGATGAGTCCCTAACTGTTGTGATATATAATTTGAGTGTTTTTGTGTACCTATTGTCTTGCGAAATAAATGATTTTATTATTATTATATTATCATTTTCAATACATGTGTAGATATGCTGCTGCAATGATGCTTCATGATAATCATGACTTATATCCAAAACGAATACCTACATATTTTTTTAGCTGGATTAAATTCAGTTGATATACTTTGCTTAATCTTTACTCCGTAAAATAATATATCTACCTACGATTTTCGTAACTAACTTTTCTCAGGCTATCTCAGGTTTGTAGGCACTTACGTCAGAATAAATACAGAATATTTTAAGAGACATTGCCCCCCTTTTAATCATTTTGCATCTATGTATTAGGATAGGTTTATGTTGGATGTGTATCTAATTAAAATCATTCATAGGTATAATTCTTGGTATCGACAACTGTCGTTGAGGCCCCTCACTAGCGGAGTCTTGAGTAATTTATTTCCCATTCAGTGTACTTGAGTCGATTATTATTATTGTTCCACGAAAACCGACGCAGGCGCATAAAACATATAGCTTCGGAGCAACACTGTCGCTTCTGACCCGCAATGTAATTGTTTCATGAAAATTATGGATGTTTCTGGTTGTACGAGTTAAATTTAACAAATGTTAATGCTTATTTTGGGTTTAAATGATCCTTAAGTGGTATTTTAAAGAGTTTGTAAGTCATGAGAGTTTATTAAGATTATTATCGTCATATTTTTCATCTCCAAAATTAATTAAACTTTAGGCCTCTTGCAAAAGACTTGTATAAAGGGATTTGTTCATAACATACTACTGATAAGAAGCAACTGGTTTCTAACATATATATTGGTACCTACCTAAAGCTTGTTATTGACTATAAACCATGCTTACGCATTTTTAATATAGGTAATTATAGTTGATTTAAAATAGGCGTTTTGAAAATAAAAAAGGATATGAATACCAAAAATCTGGAATTCACTTTAATCTCTGTGTGGTCATAAAGGGAAGTCATAAAGTAAGGGACGGAGATACAACCTACCGTTTGAGTGACAGAGACAGCTGAAAATTATCTGTAACGGCAGGAAGTGAGGCATCAGAGGTGGTCGCACAAAATTTAATAGGCTTCAAGGAACAAAATTGTATTCTTGGAATTAACAATAGATAAATTTAACGTTTCCTTAATGATGTCAGTTTATAAGGGCTAGATTTAGTAATTTGATCGAAGTAATATAGATAAGATTTTTTGTTAATCAATTTTAAAAACTCTTTCGCTTGTAGAAATCTACATGACCAGCGGGTATATTTTATCATGGGCTATATTTTGTTTTAATTAAAAAATACCTTAATTAAAGTGTCACCATTTTCGAGATATTTAATATCTTAAATAAAAAATCAATACGTAACAATCTGAAATATCTTAAAAATGGTGATCTTTCTATTGAGCTCATTTAGGTATGTTGGTAATGGAGGTAGGTATATGTTGGTAGGTGAGGTGACCCGCTCACCGCTCACCTATCTCCCATTTAAGTTTGTCGTAGGTACATACTACTTACCTATTATTATCTTTCTAATATTCTTCTTTTTCTTCCTTTCCTCATCCCACGCTAGGTGGGGTCGGCACAACAACAACATCTTTCTAATATTATAAAGATGAAAGATTTGTATGTATGCAACGAATAACCTCAAAAAATCTTTCACCACTTGAATGCTACATTATTCCAAATTAAAATAAGCTATATTTTTATCCCGGAATAAGATAAGATCCCACGGGAATGCGGGATAAACTGCGGACGACAGTAACTGTTAGTATATTATATTTGGGTATCATGTTTTTAACCTCAGCATCGTAGAACAGAAGACTTCAACGTGATTACGTAGATTACCTAGATGATCAGTTGTTGGAAGAAAATTTACTTTCAATTTCATTTGAAAAGAAAACAGTTATAGTCTGATTTTTAATTAGCTGGACTAAACTGACAGTTACGAGCGCAATATAGTTAAAATGACTGTTTCATGGTTTGACCATATCACTTCTTATCAATAAAATTCAATCTAATATCAGTGATTACAGGTATTCTCATTCATTCTTTTAAGAAATAATTTCTGAGTAAAGAAATATTTCTTACGACAACTGTCAAATCAGTCCACCTAATTAAAAATACAAGTATAGTCTACATATCAGTCTCGTTGTACAATTATCCGTCTAGTCGGCATCCTCATAGCCACTAGAGTTAGACACCGCTCGGTTATTATGTAATTAACGATGTAACCAATAGATACAGCTCTATAATTGTTACAAATATGTTTTTAGTCGCCATTCATCAAGTGTCACATATGATGTAAGTAAATAGATAATTACAGTGCAAAATCATTTCGTAAACTAAAAATACTTATATGAAAATATGTTTTATTCTAATAAACAGGAAACGCTGCCAGCCTGCTTGGAACCTTGCCGATCGGCAGCAGCGGCAGCCTCGAAGAAGTTTTTTATATATTATAGTTGTACATTTGTTTGTATATTTTGTACATATAATATGTTGTAAATAAAGATATTTTGATCAATTTATTTTACAGTAATAAGTATTAACAAATATAGGTCCTTGTTTGAAGGTAACCAAAGCCTAGAAGGAAACTGACTCTCAAGTGCAACTATCAGAACACACCGATAGGTGCTTGCTTGTTTTTATTCACAGAGAGCTCGAGCTCATTGTAGGATTCGAACCCACGACCAACGCCACAGTATCCAATGTCACTATCACTGAGATATCGTCGTCTAAATATGAACAGTCAAGACTAACGCACGGTAAGGTTGCTATCACAGAATAGATTATTGCTACTCAACAATTGGTACTCTTTTTAAAAGCAACTTAGAACATATACGTAACCTACCTACACTAGCACTCACTTATACCTTATATTTGCGTTTGAAGGTGTCAAAAAAAGAAAGAATAAGAATAAATAAGTACAGAGTAGCTACTTATTTAACTTTTATACAAGTACAGAGTACTTATTATATTTTATTCCAGTTAAAAATACGTCGGAGAGACAATAGCTTGTGTCTATGATTGGCCTCTTATATTTAAAATATCCGAAGCCAAGCGCCCCTTGCTACTTTTACCAGAAGACAAGTTCTGTGGCACCGATACCTACCTATGTGCTATCGCGTAATGCCGTAGGCCATATTGATCCTATATTTAACTATAGGTACTTTGGTATATCTGTTTTATTTCATCTTATATTTAACTTAGGTATATTATTTACCTATTTGTTCATTTTAAATAAAGAAAGAAACACATTAGGTATAATAAAACACAAATTGACTGTTACTTGCTAAACGAAGTTACTGCAGAAAAAAAAGAATGATCCACTGCCATAGATATAGCTATTGTTGATCGAAGTCCACTGCAGAATAAAAGGTGTAGCTGTGGGTAAGGCTGCGTAAGTAAAGATTTCAATATGTACGAATCGTCTTTTATGGTAGGGGAGGCGAATAGGGGATTTCGGGATTTACTCGAGCGCGGCAGATTAACATAAGGGGGGCAACCTTGCACCTTGTGAAGTACTCTCACCAAATCTGAGCCCTCTATGTAGTGTCGAACGCCTAGGGTAGCCCGTCAGATTAGTAAAAAAAAATCGATGGTTTGAAATACTCGAGCGCGTCAGATTAAGGTAAGGTAAGTTAGTTACATGCAAAATAGTGTACATTTCAATAATCTGACAATTTGGGCGTGACGAAAGAAAATTGGAGACTCGCAAAGTTGCAAAAAAAAAACGTCACCTGGATTTTCTCGAGCGCGATTAGTTTTTTTTTTATTTTGAAGGAAATTAGTCACGAATCACGGAAATATCTTAATCTGCCGATTTGCACAAGCCGAAGTAGCTAAAATCATTATTAAGTGTATAGTCCAGGAATATTGTGAGTTTCACCTCAGAATGAGAGATAGTCAGCTATTAACTTGTATAAACCTTTATTTTGACACCCTAAAACTTGTCTCAAAAGCTACTTATCTTAGGGTGCCCGCGACTACTGATTTTTCAAGGTCAAAGGTCAAAAAATCATTTATTGCAAATATCTCGTTTCCTATGGGTTTTTTGGTATATGTATTCATAATAAATATTGTAGAAAATTAAATTTTCTACAACTTTTGTACAAAAATTTTTTCGATATCTTGAACCATTTTCGAGATTTCGATATTTTTTATATATTTTTTTTTTTCAAACCGTCAGATTAAGGAAATCCCTCAACATAATTGTCAGATTATGGGTCAGTACAACAAGGCCATCAAGAAGAACCGCCTGTATAAAAATCTGACGCGCTCGAGTAAATCAAGGTCACGATTTTTTTTTGCATTTTCAAAAATCGGCCTTGACTGATGGTCGCGTCCAAATCGTCAGTCTTTAAAATAGGAGCTACTGGAGGGTTCACTTAACATCCCTTATCAATGTCTGACACGCTCGAGTAACTTTTTTTTAAAAATATTTTCGACCCCTTCGTACGGCCACCCCCACCACGCAAAACGGCAGATTATTATTTTTCCGTTATCAGACAGACGTGGCGCGACTACCCTATTAATATCTGACGCGCTCGAGTATTTCTTGGTGACTGTTTTTTTTTACATTTTTGAAACCCTGTAGACGCTCCCCCCACCGCTGAAGGTGAAAATATCACAGAACCTTTTATTCTTTATTCCACCTAATCTTCAAACTCCAGTAGGTCCCAAAGACGCTCGAGTAACTACAAATTTAGCATCATTGCTACAGAATACGAAATAAACAAGAGAAGGCTGGATGGATGTAGGGTAATGTACAGGGCGCAGGCGCAGTTACATCGGACGAGACGCCACAGTCTGTCTAGCTAGCCAATCATTGAGCATGATTATCCTAACTGTTTCCAACTAGGGTTGCTATGAAAGTATTAGGTACGTAATATCTTGGGACATTTGTTCCCACATGGCTATCTGATCCCAAGCTAAGCAGACTATGGAAACCAGTATGTTTATAAACACAAATGACTGTCCTGGATGGAAATCGAACTCAGGTCTTATAGCTAAATATAATTCTACCTTTTTCAGGAATACCTGTCTGTAAAGTTTTATACTAATGGGTTGTGGTTTAAATGTCGTTAAAACTACAAAAAAAGAAAAAAGATTCTTACGTAAAATTTTATTGTATTAAGTACTTAACTAGAGATATTGATACGGAAGAAAAGGTTAATTTTCGACGTTCATGATGTGATGTGAAACGACAACCTTTAGAGATTACTTAGTAATATTTTTACAGGAATTATTGGATAGGCATGAGAGATATTTGACACTTTATCATTAGGACGAGATAATATTCAATTTCCTCACAATGTTTTCCATCACCGAAAACTAAAGCTTTCTGATACTCTATCACGAACATTATGGCTGTAATTTAATCTTAATATAGATATGTATATATATGATTTTTAAGGCGATGATAGCTCAGTGGTAAGTGACGTCGGATACCGCGGCGAAGGTCGTGGGTTCGAATCCTTACAATGAGCTTGAGCTTTCGGTGAAGGAAAACATCGTGAGGAAACCACAGCACGGTGGTAGGGTACTTTGTAGTACTCGACTGGCTGGCTACCACCCTCAAGTTGAAAATCTGTCGCCAAACACCTGTTGATGTGTTCCGGCAATTGCACTTGAGAGCCAGTTCGCCTTAATAAGGTGTACAACACATTAGCAATCCCCTGGTATTGCCAATGTCTACAGGCGACGGTTGTCACTTACCATCAGGTGACCCGCCTGCCTCGTTGTCACTTGTGACATAAAAAAAAAATTGTTTAGGAATTATTAAGAATATCTGAGTAAAGAAATAATATATATACCTATGTTGACGGGCCGGTTGGAGTGGTTGGTTAACACACTGCCTATCACGCCGCAGGTCGTGGGTTCGATTCCCATCCAGGACAGACATTTGTGTGCATGAACATGTCTGTTTGTCCTGAGTCTGGGTGTAATTATCTATTTAAGTATGTATTTACAAAAAAAAAAGGTAGTATATGTAGTATATCAGTGATCTGGTTTCCATATTACAAGCTCTGCTTAGTTTGGGATCAGATAGCCGTGTGTGAACAAATGTCCGAGGATATTTATTTATTATTATTTATGTTTTGTTCGTGGCATCCCTGATTCATAACAACATTATGGTACTGCGTAATGTTCCGGTCAATTGTGGAGAAGTTGCCAACTGCTTCCACTCGACTCGCTCGTCGCTATCTCGCACATATATCATTGTAAACTATAATTACGCAATTATGTTACTATATGTGATATATTATATACGCTAAATGTTACAGTCCATAATAATTCTTGCGATTATTATTTTATGTTGTAGTTATGTTATATCACAGTTGACTTAGTGATAGTCCTACACGCCAGGTCAGGTTTTAAAGCAATCGTTCTACCAAAACTTTTCATTGACTTTTTGATACAACTTGAAAAGTCATGATTCACACTTTCATTTCACTTCACTGGTGCACTAAGCTTGAACTTTATTTTTTGATATTATCCAATAAACTTAAAATACAAAATTTTATGAAAATAAAATGAAAACAACGTCACTTACAGTGCAAGTTTTCCAAAATATCTCAGTTTGTTTATAAATAACTAGCTGTCCTTTTCCCAGGATAAAAATATAGCCTATGTTGATCAGGGATAATGTAGCTTTCTAATGGCGAAAGAATTTTTAAAATCGGTTGAGTACCTAGCTAGTTATTGAGTTAAATCGTAACAAACTAACAAACTTTTGAATGTACACTTGTTAAGATAATAATCGTTTGTTTAAAATGGCCTGAAATGTTTAATTAACCTGGTTACAATTTAAGCGAATATAATCAGCTAGTTTTCACTTTAAACTAGCTCTTTCCATTCACTTTAATCTAGGTCTCACCGCGCGATTTTACACGAATAAAAATGTTGCTGTAATTATCTCCGGTACATAAACTATTACAATGCAAAAATCACATCGAACACTGCAGCCTTGCAATCGAACACATTTTCGCATTTATAATATCTATAAAGGTAATTGGATATCTTTACAATATTGAAGAATAAATAAAACATAAAAATTAGATAATAATTTGCTCAGAAATAGCTAACATTTTAGCAGTTTTCAGTTTTGATTTTAATTTCTGCAAATTTCTAGCTCCGATGTCCCTATTAATAAGCCTTATATAGTCAAATAAAGTCAACATTAAATTAAATTTTCAAGAATACACGGACCACGTCGCGTTCTCAAAGCAAACAGGCCGGCGGACGTCGGCGCAGGCGCAGAAAGCCATCGCGGCAATAAATAACCGCTTTTATCTGGTTGATATTTATCGCTATTTAATTATGAACCCGCTCTGCAATTGCAGTTGGAACTCGCAATTCAATTGGTGTACCATTTATTTTTAATTCAATAAATCTTTGGGTAACGGATTTACGATTACGTATAGTAAGTTAGCTTTGGACTAATTGGTTGAAATAATTGGCTGTAGGTTAGGTAGACCATTAATCTCTATTTCAACGTCCTATTAGATGCTAAGTAAGAAATATGGTTTCTATTACAGCTAAAGATTAGATGGTCCAAAGAAGCGAAGCCTTAGCTGCTGCAGCGAATAGTGAGGCCTATGAATTATGGGCCGGAGACTAGCAGTCACACTGATGTAGAGATAGTTAGAATTTTTTTTAAGTGCGACTCTAGCTTCGTCGTTTGGTGGTGTAGGTCAGAGCGGGCTTTCGAGAACGTTTTGCCATGTCAGAGGACAAGGCAGGCGGATGATTGTGTTCTCATTAGTGTGCTTATAACTCCAACCACTCTGGATATTCTTCACGTTTTCCAGCGATGTGTTATTGAGCTATAATTACGATCGCTATCCCCCAGTTTCACCCGCGTTCACGAGGGTTCTTATCTTGTCCCGGGATAAAAAGTATCCTATGTCCTTCTCCAAGGTCCCATCAAACTCTATACCAAAATTAGTAAAAATCTGTTGAGCGGTTTAAGCGTGAAAAGGTCTGGCAGACATACAGAGTTACTTTCGCATTTACCTAAATATTAGTTTGGCCTAAGTCTTTGAAATGATAGCGTAGTGGAAATTTACCGTTTTAAGAAGTCAGCTGGACGGGAGGCAACATAACTCTTAAAAGACATTTTGTGCGAACTCTCGGTACCTAGTTACCTATAAGAACTTGTACAAATTCCGGAAAAATCATGGTTTCGTGAGTACGGTGGAAGACGGAGAGCTTCCAGCCCTAGTTTATGTATCTTGGAGTCCGTCTATTGTGCAGTGCGGGGTCATTGGTTGTTGTTCATTGTGCAGGAATAGAATTGGTTAATTCAGTTTCAGGACCTACATTCAAGTGCAACAATGCGATATTTATCCGTCGCCAAGTAAGGAGGTCGCTATGAAGTGTGAAAGCGGAACACCGGGCTATTTGGACAGTGGCATTAATTATTTATGTCAGTTAATTTATTATTATTACGTTCGCAGTTTATTAACGACATTATAATGGAAACATTAAATAAAAAATAAAATATAAAGCTGAAGAGTTTGTTTGTTTGAACGCGCTAATCTCAGGAACTACTGGTTCGAATTGAAAAAATATTTTTGCGTTGGATACCCCATTTACCGAGCAAGGCTATAGGCTATACAAGATCACGCTATGACCAATAGGAGCGGAGCATAAATGAAAAACCAAAACCAATATCTTTTGAAATCAATTGAAGAATATTATTATGAGCACACTTTCAGATCTTTTATCGGCGATGCCAACAACCCCAAATAGAGTATAACCGAACTTGGTCCCTTTAAAAAAAGATTTTATCATTACCTAAAAAAACCGACTCATTCTATTCAATGTTTTGAATAGCCACTAATGTAGGAAGTCTCAACTCTCAACCATGTCTTGCTTGGGACATTTTTTGTTTTTTTTTTTTATTCTGTATCCCAAGGCTCCATTCACTGTGGACTGTCAAGCCAATCGTCACGGGACTCTGAACACAAATCGACCGAATGTTGAACAGTGTGGGCTCTATAAGATGCAGGGTTGCCAAAAATTATTTTCCAATATTATTTTAAGGCGATTTACCTGATGGCAAGTAACTTAGTCGCTTATATAAGTACATTAGGAATGTCAGTGGATTCCGAACAGCAAGCTGGCTCTCAAGTTAAATTGCTGGAACACGTTGTTATTAGGTAATTACAATAGTTGTTAAGAGTTCTTTAAATTATAACATTTAGTTTTTTTTAATATGTATGGACTCGCATTTATTATGCCTATGATGGATCACGCTTGCAGTCATGACACACTGAATGAAGCCAGAAACCGGTGTGAAGTTAGCAGCCAATGTCCGCATTATAAATGTGGTTTTTTTTTATTTATTTTTTTATACCACTAGGTGGCAAACAAGCTTACGGGCCACCTGATGGTAAGTGGTTACCGTAGCCTATGGACGCTTGCAACACCAGTGGCGTCACGAGCGCGTTGCCGACTCAAATCATTGTCTCCATGTTTGGTAAGGTAAGTCAACAACGTGGTTTCCCGGCGTCTTGTGGTTCGTTATGTATATGGCGGCCGTAAGGTTTCACCTGTGTTTTCAAGGAAATTAAAACAAACGTTTAGCCTATGTTATACACTGATAACGTAGCTATCCATGGGTGAAATAATTTTTGATTACCCCTACAAACAAGTAAAGAACAATAAACAAACATTATCTGTAACGAACGATTAATGAAAATAAAATGAAAACGCAACGTCACTTCGCTTTCCACCAAAAAGTACAACAGGTTTATTATCTCGTATAATTATCATAAATACAATAAATTCAGCTTATTACTATAATTATTTATAATTGGCAACCCTAGGGGTATGTGCAGAGATCACAAAGCGCGCCGCTGCGTTTGCGCGCCCTGTCTGTCAGAAGGAAGGGCAATGTCTTTATGTCCCTGAGATACAGAGTTTGTCTGACATTTTAACTTGGAATTCATCAAGGAAATTACTACACTTTTAATCGTGGACGTGGGAAAATGTAGGTTAGGAAATTACCTTACCCTTAAACTTTAAGGTGAAACCTTCGATCAGCTATACCTATATCTATGGGTGAAACTGAAAAAGACATAACTTTACGTCTCAGTTTCGACTAATCTTCTTAAAATAACTATTTGAAAGTTGCAAATGTCATATTTTAAATTAAGAATGCAGAGGGCTCTATGGGGCAAAGACTACAGAAAGTTTTTTTTAATATGTATGGACTCGCATTTATTATGCCTATGATGGATCACGCTTGCAGTCATGACACACTGAATGAAGCCAGAAACCGGTGTGAAGTTAGCAGCCAATGTCCGCATTATAAATGTGGATGTAAATCATTGTCTCCATGTTTGGTAAGGTAAGTCAACAACGTGGTTTCCCGGCGTCTTGTGGTTCGATTTAAGAAGGTTGAATAATCCCTGCGTACACTAGCTTCCACTCCGCAGTTTTACCCTCGTTCTCGAGATGAACACTAATCTATAAATAATAAATAAAGATAAAAAGCCTTTTATTTGACGGTCTTCGCCATAAAAGAAATACATTTTTAAATATAAAACAATCACAATCGGTAGTAACTGCATTCAATAATAAACTAAAAATACATCAAAATATATTTAAAAAAACTAATCTATAGCTTCCTATTGGAGAATATTAAAAATCGTATCGCTAGTTTCGGAGATAACCTCTACCTCCTTCATAAACTTTACCCTATTTATAATATTAGTTATGGTGGTGAAGAAACTTTTCGTCGATAGTCAAGGCTCATAAGTTTCCCTTAATAAGAAATAATTTACCTATAAGTCTCCAACTAACTAAATAAGGGGGCCATAATATTGGGTCTGTGTGCGATGGTATATTTTTAAAACCTATATTAGGTTTGTTAATATGGACAACTTAAACTACGAAACTAAATCTGAAGCTTCTAAAATGTTTTGTAAAGTTCAACTTTGCTCGATCAATATGTAGGAGGTATGGGTATCTAGCTATATTTTTTAAAACAACTATATTTTTAACAATGTCGCGGTTGGTCCCATATTTGGATATTTAGCACTATATCCCTACTAATAACTCTGTCTGTCGATCTGTTACCTTTTCACGCCTAAACCATTTTTTTAAGAATTTTGGTATAGAAATAGATGGGAACTTGAAGAAGAACATAAGATAAGATCCACCGAGAACGTGGGTGAAGATACGGAGGACAGCAAGTTCTTTTTAAAATTTTAAGCATACTTAAATTCACGATAAATCCAGGAGTACAATTATAAATACTTCTCGCAAAATCCAATTAAACTAATCCAAGATACTTTTTATCGTTTTACCGCTTAACCGCATATTAAAGCTCGTTCCAGGGCCAATTTGGACATTTAGAATCGTAGCCCGTCATTAAAAGGTCCTCAAAAATGTCATCTATCTACAAAAAACAGTGTAGTCGTCTATTTATCTGGAAATCCCGTCCACGGAATGACAATGTTCTTTCGACAAAAACCACGAGGCTTCGAGACCGCACCAAATTACACCTATAATCATTTTTGGCGCCTTTTAATGAGCACTACACGATTAAGATACGACTAGTCAACGATAAAATACTTTATGCTAACTAAATCCTACTAATATTATAAATGTGAAAGTTTTTAGGTTTATTACTCAATCACGCAAAAACTACTGAACGGATTTTGATGAAACTTGTAGGTAAACCCACAGGTAACACACAGGTAGACCATATCCTGGATTAATATACATCTCAGATTCACAAATCATTTTAAACATTCGTTCAGATTAGATAGATAATTATCTACTACACCATGACTCTACCACCAATTCACCAAAGCTACAATATACCTGTCAGGTCTTTCTTGGGAAATTAGGGTTTCAAAGTTTCATATGGTTCTCGATTGGGAAAATCGGGACAAAGACATTTACTTGAAAAGTGCGCGCGAATTTTGAAATTTTGAAAACTGCGCGCGAGTTGACTAGTTGTTTGACAGGTTAATGTCGCGAGTCAACAGATATATAACTTTTAGAATAGCTTTTAGGCATCAGTAACATGTAAGTGAATATTGTTAAATAGCTGTCCTCCGCGGTTCCACCCGCGTTCCCGTGGGATCTTATCTTTTCCCGGGCCTCTGTTACTCAGGGATCATGTAAGTTTCTAATGGTGAAAGAATTTTTAAAATCTGTCAAGTCGTTTTTGAGTTAAATCGTAACATACAAACAAAAAATCAAATCTTTCCTCTTTATAATATTAGTTTAGATATAGTTAAATTAGGAGTACCTACAAATAATTATAGTTACCTACTCTCATGAAACAAACGTTACCTAGAAAGAAACGTTAACCTGAAACACTCTCTTTTGTCATTATGTCGTGACGTATAAGTGACCCTGCTGTCGGCAATTCAGAGACTCACAGAGGGCTAATTATTTTTTTAGTAACGCCAAACTTTGGCTTGTTTTGATGACACATAATAACAATAAATACATCCTGTCGTTGCGTCGAATATTTCTCAAGGATCCTAGTTTTTGTAAACTTAAATACCTACTACTTTATTTAATTGCGATTTATTTATTTAACTCCATAGGCTTTAAAACTCAATTTTAGTATTTAGTTTATTCTCAAGTTTTTCTAACAACTTCAGATAAGGATGCCATGCCACGATAAAAAAAGAAAGATGAAATGACAATCAATTCAAACCTGACCTGACGATTAATGATTAATTGGTCTATAAAAATCTTAAAATATTAATTAAGAATTGGCTGAGGGCTAAATCACGAATGACGAGGCTGTATTGGCTAGAGCCCTTTGCTTTGTCTTCCCTAACAAAGAGTTGACAAGTAAAATAGTTTTTTCAGCTCCAGTACGAAAACTGATGTTTTGGTGCGTAATTTCAAGCTTGTGATTGGGATACCAATAGATCGCGTTCTTTTTTACCGCCAGCTACATATTTCTGAAAACAGACAACATTCAATTCAATTGATACCCATAACTTTTATGGAAATTCAAACTGAGTATATCTAGTTAGGTAACTTTACGCCTAATGCCTTTAAGGAATGCACTTTAAATTCTGCAGCAACACTTGTAATTACCGCATGGTCTGAGTAACATATACCTACGAGAGTTTTACAAACCTTTCAAAACTTAATAAAGCAATAACAATAAAGTACAGTCGAAGCAAATATGATGCATTAAGAACCATAAAACTTAAATCAGTGTTCTAATTATGAATAACTAGCTATATAATAACTAACTATCCGCCGCTTTTACCCCTTTGGAGTTGAATTTCGAAAAATCTTTTATTATTCTTCGCCTACGTTTTAAAAACATAACCTATGAGAAAATTCAGCTTTCTAAGTCAAAGGGCTGGCGTAAATGAGTCAGTCCTTCTGTTTTTATATATTTAGATAACTTGTATTTAGGCCTGAAGTCAGTAAAGCTTCTGTTTTGACTTACAGGCTACAAAAAAATTAAATCTCCTAAAAGCCCGGTAGCCACAAAGTCCCCGAAAAAAACATCAAACCCATAGACCAACATTTTGAAATTCGAAGCACAACAAAAATGTGGGTCACGAGTGTTATAAACGTCCGGTCATATAGAAGACGTTTTATATGAACATGGAGTTATATTAAAACGCAATATATCCTCGATTGCTTTAATACCAGCTCGGGAGCGGGGCAGCGTCTAATGACTCGTAATTACGACCGGCGTAATGGACTCGGTAATGGCGGCCGGCCACAAAGCGCGATGCCTCCATTTTGTTTTTTTGTTTTTTTTTTTTACTTTTAATCTGCCAGCGTTGATGCCCTGCGATGCGTTCCGATTGAGCGGATAAAGATTTTCGGTTTTTGTGAATGTGTTAAGGTTTTTATTAATTTTTAGTCTTGCGGCCTGGATGTAGCGCGTTTATTTTTAATGACTGAATTATTGCAATCAGCACACCAATGGGAATGCAAATAGTACGATTATTAATAACAATCCTACCCTTCTACTGCGATTAAACTAATTTAATAACTTAATTTAAATTGTATTAACTCCTGAGTTTAAAGTTTCTTCACACTTGTATCAAAGTAAGTTTTATAATTTTCCAGTGGAACAAATGCAGCGTGTCGGACCCGCCACGCCCCCTAGCGATGTTTCCAGGCATTACAACGATTTTAATATTTTTTGTGGTTTCAATTTGATTATGGTCCGCGGTTGATTATCCCGACGCCTACCGAAAAGGGAAAGATTTATTAGGTTTTTTTTGTAGAGCGTCATAGACGACCGGCCCTTGTGGTTATATCAGCCGGTATAGCAGTATCTAATAGTTCTTGTGCTTCATTTCTTTTTCTGTCAGAAGACAAGTTCGCAACCTGATGTTTATTCACACCGTCGGCCCTGATCGTTAGCGTTACTGCAAATGTGTAGCCGACCCTTTACAATGCCTGAAGGCAACATTTTTGCATCAATATTTAAAAAAAAACAACTATTATATTAGGTTAGGTATGCAACCAACTTTCATTTTGATTAAAATACAATTAATACCTAAAGCATATAAAAACGTACCTAAAACCATAGATACCCCGGGTTCTATACAGAATAATTCTTGGTACGCAGCGCAACTCAACAAAAGGTCGCCTTTTGTATTGTACTCGATTAAATTCCCAGCGGCCAGCGAGCGAGCAAAAACCACTCTCATAGCCTCAAATTATTTATCCGATATCGATATTAAACTCATCGAGATGTTTTTTTGTGTCGATAAGAATGGAATATGCCGACGTCACTGTCTTGACCACGATTTTTACATGGACTTTAAATGGCCTGGATTGGTCTTCGGTATTTAGTTTTAGTTTTGAAAAAATACGCATTCCTTGGAAAAAATACTACAATAAGACCATGGGAGACTGAAATTCATGGATTTCCCCGCGTTTTAGCTAAAAAAAAACATTGGAGGCTTCGGGAGGCGTCCAGGGAGCATGTTCCCAAACGTCAGCTTGGTCATCCAAAGAGAGAACTTATGCTACTTGTAGTAGGTACCTAATGATGATATCGAAAGTAAGAAATGAAGGAGCAATGATGCCAGTGTGTACGATATATTTGAAATTATTTTTGATATTTTATTTTATTCTGAAGAACATCTTATACCTAATTAGCAACAATACTCAAAACAGAAGGCCCATTATAGGCTTACACATACACATAAGTTAAATTAGTAGATATACCTACATAAATGGAAACGCAAAAAAAAAAAACATTTTGATAATGAATGAACTATAAACAGAATTATTATTATTGCTAACCCGACCCATATTTTGTTCGTAAGATTTAACCTTAGGAACTCCTATCCACTATTTTACATTCTCTAAAGCACTCAAGAGCAAAAAAAGGAGCTGACTTTCATTAGTCGTCATTGAAAGCTCAACTCGGGCGACCGTAGTCTTGCTTACATCATTGTAGTTTTGTTTTCAAATCCACTAATTATTCCTCTCATACCTTTGTGAAGTGCTTTATCCATTTTCTCATTGTATCTTGTAATGATCGTTTGATTAACTATATTTATATCTATACGTAGTATAAAAACGTTACTTCATATTACTAATAGGTACTGCATAAATAGGGAATCTAAAGTATAATAAATAAGTAGTATAAACAATCTTTCTAGTTTCATGTTTTTTTTTTCGTTCTAGTAACTGCATATACAAACAGTTATGTCATTGAGAATGGATTAATTTTTGCCATTGTAATGTTTCTTTAGAGGTTATTTTTAATTGAAACTGACTGCAACCAAGTTACGTAATCCGAGGGCAGCTTTGTGTTACCACCTTCGTCCACGTCTATTACCATAACGTAAAAAAACCGTTTACGTCTAGTCTATGCCAGTCTCCTCTAAGAACTCGAGCATTGAAGGACATATTTTATTAACTTAGTATGCCATACTACAAGCACGGTTCGTTCACGGCGGTACATAAAGGCGCATAAACACCAATCGTATTGCATCCGCTGAGAAATGCCTTATAGGTGTAAAGTGTTATCAGCGTTTTTAATTGGCCCAGAAAAAGGCACTAGTGCTCATTTGAATCGATTTTATGACGCAAAAAGTTAATCGATTAAAATGTTTTGTTGTGAAAGGTACATTGTTAATGCGTATTTATAAATCCCAGCTATTTAAAAGTTTTTTTCAGTCTGGAATGTTTCCTCACACGCAGCCATCGATCTCAAATTTCTTATTTAGCGTAATTCTTATCTTTCTAATATTATAAAGAGGAAAGATTTGTATGTAATGTGTGTAACGAATAAACCCAAAAACTACTGGGCTGATTTCAAAAATTCTTTCACCATTTGAATGCTTATTCCAGATTAACATAGGCTATATTTTTATCCCGGGATAAGATCCCAAGGGAACGCGGGTGAAGCTATCCTCCGCGGTTTCACCCGAGTTCCGGAGATATCTTATCTAATAAATATCTTATCTTATCTTTTTAAAAAGTAGCCTATACGCTATTCCAGACTATAATCTATCCCTGTGCCAAATTTCAGCCGTTCTGGCGTGATTGAGTAACAAACATCCATCCATCCAAACTTTCACATTAATAATATTAGTGGGATTCGTTACACTTAAGATCGTCATAGGATTCGAATTTACGACATCACTAGCTACCATTGAGCAATCATCACTTCTAATGCTGTTAAAGAAAGCTGAATAATTAATCTTAGCACGATAAAGCTTCTCCGTGCTCATAACACTTGATACCTGGAAGGCCATTTTTTTTTAAACGCACCGAAAGCAATTTGCTCTCCGCAGGCATTGAGGTGTGTCAAATTGATTCCCTACAACTTCGCGGTACGCCCGTTCGATTCCCGAACAGTACTGTGGAGGAGTAATAAAAATATCTCGTATATACCACAGCAGTTTTAAAAACGCTTTTCGGTTTACTAATCGATTTATTTTACCGACTTTTTATATGTTGAATGGAGCGCTTCGATGGTGTTTTAATCAATATGTTATGTTATTTAATAGGTAGGATTACAATAAGTGGTTCATTCGTTCAAAACTGGGAGCCAGTTAAACATAAGAAAAATATCCTCTGATATTCTTCATTTACTTACATAATATGATCCCAAACTAAGCTTGCTCGTAACTATGGAAACCAGATAACTGATATTTTTGAGACGAACTACATAGATCCCTTGCACCCTTTTCGCAGTATTAAGAGCGAATGATTATCAAAATCTTGTTAATTTCTAAATTAACAATTGAAATTCCTCAAAATGATCTATGAATGCAAAAAAGAACATAAGTGTGAATGCAATTTGTTATTCTATCGTATATTTTTTATTGTCTTAGCTTTTTGATTGGTTATTCGTGTCGTAATATAAATTGAACGAAAGCAATCAAATACATTGAAAAGAAAGCGGTATCAATCAGGTCTAGACCGCCGATGGGTTTTAATCAATTCGCATTTTATATTCTTCATTACGATTAATCGATTGTTATTCAATTAAATCAGATACAAATGTAAAATACCCTTGCATTTGTGGTAACGTAAATTACTTTGTGGAAAACTATAATGGTTTCTATTGAAACTGATAATTTATGGGCTTAAATTAATGGGCTATGCTCGGAGTTTCCCTGCGAGATCGAATCAGGAATGATGAAATCCGAAGGCGAACCAAAGTAACCGACATAGCCCGAAGAATTGCTAAAGTGAAGTGGCCGTGGGCGGGGGACTTAGCTCGTAGAACTGACGGCCGATGGGGCAGAAAGGTTCTCGAGTGGAGACCACGAACCGGAAGACGCAACGTGGGCAGGCCTCCAACACGGTGGACCGACGATCTTGTGAGGGTCGCGGGAAGCCACTGGATGCGAGTAGTGCAAGACCGGTCATTGTGGAGATCTTTGGGGAAGCCTTTGTCCAGCTGTGGACATCTAATGGCGGATATGATGATAATAATTGTATTTTAAAGAAAGAAAACAAACAATTTAAAATTTTTTATCAATCAGCAGATACAGATTATATTATACTTAGGTACTATGAAATCAATCTTATTTGATTATATCCTATATGATGCATGCATTACATAACTAATTAACCTTTATAATATTTCAGAATTAGGGTTGCCAGGTGATATTTTCTTAAGGACGGATATAGCTTATTTTCGATAATTCACTGATTAATCACGAAATATTAACAAAGTAGAATACACAACAAGTAACTATGTATATTATATAGTTTAAAGTTAGATTCCTCATAGGAATTATCCGCTAAGAAAGGATTTTTGAAAATTCAACTCTAAGAGGGAACACCTCGTGATGGCGGGTGAAGCCGCGGGCAACAGCTAGTAATGATTTCATTGTTGCAGTTTCCTTACAGACCTTCTGTTACAAACATACAACCTACATAAAACGAATGCCGAAATTTTGGCCGGGAAAACATGAAATGTTAACTGTCCGGCTAAAACACGTTTGTTAGCTGTCTCTCAGAGTGAATCAGGTCACTGGTTGCAAGCCATTCCATCTAGTAATATCGGGACTTTGTTAGACCGCATAACATTAAGCTTGTGCATTTGTCTTCGTCTTGGTTCCAGGTCCAATCATCCTCATCGCTGCCGCTGTGGGGATCTTGTCAATGAGCTCGGCCATCATGGGCTTTCGTGTTCTCAAAGCGCCGGTCGTATTTCACGCCACGTGGCTCTTAATGATATTATCCGTAGGGCTCTTGTTGTCGCCGGCGTGCCTTCTGTACTGGAACCAGTCGGTATTTCGCGTGGCGACGGCAAGAGGCCGGATGGTATGACTTTGATCCCGTGGAGTGTCGGCAAGCCGTTGGTGTGGGATGCCACTTGTGTCGATACACTTGCGCCATCTCACTTACCGAGCAGTTAAAATCAAGACCAATTTTTTTAAATTTTTCATTTAGAGATTTTAAATCTCTGATAACAGAAGTCGCATCACCTCCAAGAGTTCCATCGTCTAGATACCAAACATTAAATTTAGACTGTAATTTAGATATGATTGGTTGAATGGCCAAACTAAAAATGGCAGGACCGAGAGGATCGCCCTGCTGACAACCTACACCGGAAATGATCGGTTGTGTTTTATAAAAAAGTTTTGTAGGATGGCCATAACATTGCCACAAGTAAGAATATATGTCAGGACAAATATCCCTTATTTGTGTCAACATAGCGGCCCTATCGACAGAGTTAAATGCATTTTTTATGTCAACCTTAAGCAGAACATCACCTCCGTTATTTAAAAGAAAGGTCCGAGCCGCATGTACCGCTGCCTCACAACCTCCCTTTGAGCCAAAACCAAGTTGAATTGGTTGAAATAAATCAGTAGCTATCGGGAGAATGTGACGACAGCAAATTTTGGAAGCCATACGACGGATAGTATTACCCACCGCGATCGGTCTTATACCACCGTCTTTTTTGGAAAGGGCGCAAAGGTTGGCCCCATAAATGATCTCGGTGATGGGGCTCGGCACCTTTCCTGCCAACATAAAATTTATAAGAGAGGTTAATCTCGATAACAATTTAGTGCCAGCGTCCCCGGCGGCACCACAAACAAGATCTTTGTAATGCTGTGGTGTAAAACCGTCGAGGCCACCAGCAGAGCCAGGTTTAAAGGATAAAATTACATTTAGAAGATCTTTGGAGGTACAATTTAGACTGGTTTGGTCAGATGAAGGGGGATCCGGAAACATTATATTTGGGAGCGGAGGTGGATGTTTAGACCTTAAAGCACAGAGGGTTTCAGGTGTGTCTGCAGCGACAACATCGCTTGAAAATAAAAGCTGTGCTGCTCCCTTGAAATCGCCGTCGTTGGCTTTATTTTCAATTTTTCTAATAGGGTTTGCCTGATTGATAAATTGACTTTTCGAATATATTGGAATTGAGGCCAATTCTGGATGTGAACAATTATTTTTTATTTTTTGAGTTAGAGAGATCTCATTTTGCTGGCGATTAGGAACATGCAGCACCCTGTAAGAAAATGTGAGCAGTTCTTCCCAAGCACTCTGCGAATTCTGGCTAAGAATTTTGTCTATAGATAGACATAAAGCTGAAGCCACACAGAAACGTGCTCCGCGAGGTATTCGCTTTAATACCGGAACATTATTTTTTAAAAAACAAATCCTTTGCCAAAACGGTTGCTCGGAAGTATTTGAATTTGTGGTCGAATTTAAAATGCCAGAATTAGCAGAGCTAGTCCGATTGATTAATACTGAAACAGGTTTATGTACCTTTCCAATATGAATTTTCAGACCACGGTTTCCACGAAAATAGCGAGGATGAGAACACTGCCCACATCTCAGCAAATTTTCATGCGATGTACCACTAACCTGGCTGCAAGGTTGTGGGTCAGAATTGGTGCCAGGACCAACATGCATGCCCAAAGGGAGCATTTATAAAACTAAAACATAGCACTAAAATTATCTTGAGACCGGGTGTGTTGATGGCCGCCTATGCCGATTGCGCAGAAAGAGATGCAGCCCTGGAGGCGGCAAATCACCTCCCGGCAGGATACGAGACGCGCACACCAACCACCGATCTGAAACAAAACGATAAAATTAATATTAAAATAATAAAATATTTATGCCGAGAAATTTTGATGCGTCAAGTTTGACGCTGTCAAATATTATTATTATTATAGACAACCGGTACGGAATTAATACACAAACTGAGAAGACTCCAGCAAGAAACCCAGCAAGGCAATTTTTTTTCTACAGACGGTGGATCTTTAATTTAAACATTCTTATATTATTATTTTATACATTCTTTTCAAAGATACCTATAATTATTATTTTTAACACAAAATGATCCAATATTGATATCATAACTAACATACCTTCTAATAACTAATTAATTAATGAGTAATAACTATCTAACTTAAAAAACGCCTTCAAAGGCAAATGTTGCACTAAAAACCGAAAAATAAACTGAAAAAGACATTAAATAAAATGGGAAAAAAATATTTCAATAACTAAATAGACCAAAAACTTTACTTATGTAAACTACCTACGCACCTATTCAAATTATTATTCAATAAATACCTTTTGATCTGTTTGAAGTCGGTGCCAAGCCTAATAGGTTTAATAGGCTTCGTACGGTTTGAGGAGGTAGGACATAGCATAACATCTGCTCACAATTGGGGCCGTCTGATTGGGGAAGTACCTCCACCTTACAGAATATCGCAGCCAAATAACACTGCCAAGTGTTGTGTTCCTGCGGTGAGTAAGGTTGCCAGAGCTCCTAAGAGGAGGCACTGTGCTGACGGCGGAAGGACCGGCGATATTATGGAGTCGCTATTGCGTAGTGCAGGCGCAGCATGTTGGCGTGCGGTTAGGGAGATCCGGTGAAACGGTTGACCGCTGGCCGCCCACAGATAGAGTGAGTTCCCGAACCCAGGGATTACTTAATCTCCTCCCTGGGAGGCTGAACTGCCATCTGGCGATGCTTGTGAAGGCATTTATTATTTCTTTCATTGTATTTTTGGGCTTGGCACCGACTTCAAACAGATCAAAAGGTATTTATTGAATAATAATTTGAATAGGTGCGTAGGTAGTTTACATAAGTAAAGTTTTTGGTCTATTTAGTTATTGAAATATTTTTTTCCCATTTTATTTAATGTCTTTTTCAGTTTATTTTTCGGTTTTTAGTGTAACATTTGCCTTTGAAGGCGTTTTTATTTTTTTTATAAAAAGTTTTATTTTCCCATTTTTTATATTTCAATGTTTTCAAGTAATATTTAATTGTTTTCGAGCAAATTAAGCCTATTATTAATTTACATTATCTATACTAATATTAGAAAGCTGAAGAGTTTGTTTGTTTGTTTGTTTGAACGCACTAATCTCAGGAACTACATAAAATATATTAGTGTTGGATAGCCCATTTATCGAGAAAGCCTATAAGTTAAATAACATCACGCTATTAGATGAGGGAATACATAAATAGATAAACTTTTAAAGAAAATAAAGCATATATATCCTAAATGATTAAGACTTCTTTCTCAGCAGCTACTTGATATTGCGTTTCATTTCATATCTAGGACAACGTATATTCTAACACCTAACCGATAAAGATATTACCTTCTATTATTATTATTAATTCTTTATTCATATAAATTTACGTACAAACATTTTAACATCGTCTGCCAAACTGTGAGACAGTTTGTCGGCAGTAGTTCCCGTGGATTCTGTTATTGTACATACTTTCATAAAAGACTTTATAATTACTTATAATCTAAAACATTTTAGTAAACACACGTGTACATATTTTATTATTTATATTCAAAAGACAGTATTTGCAAGGCGTAAAAGAAGTCGATAATTGCATCGTAATTTATTGTTGTTAAAGTAAATAGCACCGATAGGACTCCCAAAACTGATCGTAACTCTATGGAATTAACGTCAAGTAATGTTTTCTTAACGTAACCTTTAACTGATTTTTACTTTTTACGTTTTTGAGGAAATCTTGAGGTAACTCATTTATAAATACAGGCGTAAGCCATCGCCGTTCTCGCTTGCCGTAATAATTTCTGACTTTCGGAACAACTAATTTTGATTTCTTAGATAGTCGGGTTGCGTACGCATACTCTCTGTCCTGTTTAAAATCATTTTTATTATATTGTTCACTTAAAATTGTCACTTTTAGCTTCGCTTCTATTGGAAGTATCCCACACACTTTGAAGAGTTTATCGTAGTCCCTCTCCACAGAGTTTTTAACTTTACAATCCACTAAAAGTTTGAGTAACCTGATTTGCAGAGATTTTATTTTATTCAGGTGTACAGGAAATGTGAGACCATACGCACCCAATCCGTATGATACAACTGAGTCAGCTAATGCATAATACAGTACATACATAATGCCTCTGGATACAATATGTCTCAGACTTTGTAATTTACAGAGAATCGAACGCAACCTATTACATACTAAATCGACATGGGAGTTCCAACTAAAATTACTATCGACAGTCAATCCTAGGTATTTATAGGAGGAAACAGCTTCAAGATTTTTACAATTACAATTGATTTTACTAATTTTCTCATGCAGGCATTCATAAGTGTGTCCCCTAATTTGAATGGTAATCGGTTTACATCGACTATGAGGTGAAAGGATTGGCATACATTTAGTTTTTTCCATATTAATAATAATTCCATTGTCATGCGCCCACCGCACAATACTATCGAAATCTTCCTGAATTACATTTTGCATTATGTGTTGGTCTGTGTGACTGTATATAATACATGTATCATCAGCATACATGTAACAGTTGCATTTTTTTATTACATTAGGCATACTATTTACATGCATTACATAACCAATGGGACCATATACCGAACCAGTAGGTACTCCAAATTTAATGTTGCCTGTTTTACTATTGGCTCCACATACACGGACAGTGAGTTGCCTATTTTTTAGATATTGTCTAAACCATTCACTAACGCGGCCTCTAATACCACACTCCTGCATGGATTGCAATAAGCCGTCGTGGTCCAGGGTATCAAAAGCTTTCTTGAAGTCAATAAAAACAGCAAATACTATTTTTTGTTTATTTAGAGAGCTATTTACTTTGTCCACAAATGCAGATAACGCCGTAGCCGTGCTTTTGTTCGGTCGAAATCCATGCTGAGCTTCATTTATAATTTTATTGCTTTCTAAAAAAGTTGTAATTTGACCTACTATAATTTTTTCAAAAATTTTATTAATCACGTTCAAAATAGCTATCGGCCTATAATTTGTAAATTCTGTGTGGGGACCTTGTTTATAAATTGGTCTGACAATAGCCACTTTCAACTCTTTAGGATAAGCTCCTTTTTGAATGCAGAGATTTATAAAATGCGCAATTACTGGTGAAATGTTATTTTTAATTTCTCTTAAGTCCCTTGCTCTGATACCATCCGACCCCGACGCCTTATTGCTGTCCATATTATCTATCACCTTTATTACATGGTCAGGCAATACTTTTCTAAATCTGAAACTAACGTTACTCTCAGCAACATACGACTTTCGATCCAAAAATAGTTCCTGGCACGGATGTTGGTTTTTAATACCTTCTATTTCTTTTGTAAAAGTTTTGCAGAAGCCGTCACAAATGTTTTTCTTAGTTTTTGTTTTTAACATATACCTTTCAATCACATCATCCACCGATAGCTTACCTCGCCCTAACCAATTATTTAGGTTACTCCAGATTTTACGCATATCTCCATTACATAAATTTATACTTTTTTTCCGATCATCGTTCCTAGCATGGTTTATAAGTTTGTTAGTATAATTTCTGTGTTTAGTGTATTCTAATCTTAAATTGTTATTTTTTGGATGTGATTTCCATTTCCTAAAAAGGGTATCTCTTTTTTCGATCTGATTCTGAAGATGCTTTTTAACCCACGATCGCGAAGGACGCTTATCGGTGCATGCTTGATAAAAGGTACATGTTTCATAAATATCCTGAAATATGTTTACAATACAACCATAAATATTGATAGGGTCTTCAATAATTAATAAATTAGACCAATCAGTATCATGCAACATTTTACTTATCATTTTGTTATTATAAAGTGTACGAGGGATGGAGTTCGTAGTTTGTTTATCTAAATCAGCTGCGAGACCTATTATGTAATGATCGGCGACCTTGCTCGCGACTGTGTATGCCTGGAGTGTACTTGCCCTATCGTCAGTCCTCACGAAGACGTGGTCGATGCATGACTGCACGCGTCGCTCCGCAGTGACACATTCCCGCGTAACGTCCCGTATGCCACACTGCATACCGAACTCACTTAATACATTTAGGTACCTATTCGAGGCAACTTCTAACTCCTTTTCCAAGATGTTGATGTTCGTATCTCCAATCAACACAATATTGTTTTTATTAGGAACCCGGTGTAATAGCCCTTCCAATTCACTTATAAAACTTGCCTTCTTTGTATCTGGAGGTCGATATATCACAAATACGTTTGTATTATAGTTACTTGTCTGCAGTTCGCCCATTAGTATCTCACAGTGTGTCACGTTAGTTTCTTGCTGTATAAATGTGAGTTCACTTCTAGTGTAAATTAGTATTCCTCCACCTCGCCTCTCTTCTCTTGTCCAAGAATACATATTGAAGCCATTAATTTCATACATATAAGTCTCCTCCTTTTTGATATTAATTTCAGTTAAACATATCACGTCTAAATTATGTAAGCATTCTTTTATCATTACTAATAATTCACTAAAATGTTTTCTTAGAGAGCATACATTCATATGTATTATCTGTAATTTATCTGCCTGTTTATTCACCGAATCATACCAGGATTGTAGGTCAGAGTATTTAAAGTACTCAATGTCCTGAAGATCATGTAGCGGTATAAAATCAGATGCCATGATATATTAATAATTGCTAATGAAATAAACGACAACGAAGAAAATAAAATATATATATTTAAAAGATATGTATATATATTTTTATGAAACAATTACTATTTCGATGACTACTCTTCTTTTTTTTCAATAATGGCTTCAATGTCACTTTCGAAATTAATCTGATACACTTTCTTTTCACTTTCATTCTTCTTGATTAGTATTTTTCCATTCTGTATCCAAATAAATTTATACTCTTCTTTCAATTTAGTCTTCACACTCCAGAATAGCTGGCGCACCTGGCGGGTTACATGCTCATTAATGAAAATTCGAGAGTTATTACCATTTTTAAAGATTGTGTCATTAGTGATGGCCATTTTTCGGCATTTTAACCAATCCAACCGCGCATCTCTCGAGCGTAGCGAGACAACCAGGGGCCGTGGAGCTTTGCTGTTGTCACCAGGCATTCTCCACACTTTTTCGACTTCCTCCACTTTTAATTTTAATTCCTGCGCAATTTTACTCACTGATCCCATTAAGTCTTCTCCTTCCTGCTTTTGGACATTTACAAGTTCAATTTGCATTTCCAATTCCTTCTGCTCGAGTCTCATTATACGCTCTTCTAGCGCCTTGTTACATTTTTCAAGGTACACATTTTTTTGGAGAATGTTCTTTACTCCATTTTCTTGCTTCTTGAAATCTACTCTCATTTCATTCTTAGATTTCTCCAACTCTGCAAACTTTTCTCCCAGATAGTCCACAGACTTCTCTAGCTCCACATTAGTTTTTTTGATATCATTAATCTGATTCTTTATCTCGGACATATCTGTGAGGATCCGCGAGAAACGAGTGTTTTGTTCGTCTTTCATTGAGTTAAGCAGCAAGTTCATAGTTTTCAATTGCTCACCAAAACTAACTAATGTCTTGTTTATCTCGTCTGAGCCGCAACAAGTCGTTTTCTGTCGCCTAGGTTCATGAGTCAGACTAGAATCACTGTCGGTCTCGTTATCCAAACGTTTTTTTTTATTTTTATGATGGTAATTAATCCAATTATCAATAGTGACACCCTTATCCTTTGTCGTGGCAATATTTGGGTCAGAACCTGACAACATTTTGGTTTTATCTGGTGTTCGTTGCATTTCCGTTCTATGTGCAAATAGGCCTAGATGTAATTACCGACGGCAGGCAGTCCTTATGTAGCAAATATGTGTTACCGCTCGATTGTTTATTATTCGCCCGTTGGATGGATGTAGCGGGGTAAACAAACTACCTGCACTGCACTCACGTAAGCCGTCTCACTAACTGTATATTGATCCTCTTTTAACGTATAACTTTGTCTTTGTCGCTAATTTAATTACTGGACGTAGTTCCAGGTACGTCTGGCGCACACGCGCGATCCACGAGAACTGTGGCTATCATTAGCTCATTTTAATATACAAAGAGACGACGATACGAGTCTAAACGTGACTATAATATTTAAAGAAATATCCCCTAACTCCTAACCTTTAAGGAGTTGTACCTTCCATCATCAGCACTACAACATAAGATGATGACTACCAGATGGAAATAGCTTTGATAAGTACGTATATGAATGAAAAATACTGTAAATTCTTATAAAATTTGAGGGTTGCTCTCATTTTCCCCAGGTTCCCATCATCAGATCCTGATTTGGTGACAGTGGGACTACCGCCGAAGTATACTCTTTCAAATGAAAAAAGAATTTTGAAAATCGGTTGACATTTCTTATAAAATTTGAGGGTTGCCCTCGTTTTCCCCCAGGATCCCATCATCAGATCCTGACTTGGTGATAATGGGACCACCGCCGAAGTATACTCTTTCAAACAAAAAAAAAATTTTGAAAATCGGTTGACAATTGGCGGAAAAATCGATGAACATACATAAAAAAAAAAAAAAAAACATACAGTCGAACATATAACCTCCTCCTTTTTTGAAGTCGTTTAAAAATAAACTATATAATAATTAAATAACATAACCAATAGGTAAAAAGTGAAAAAAAGTCGCCGCTGTCTAGAACTCTAGATATAATTTGTGAAGAAAAGAGGAAACGCTGCCAGCCTTCTGGGAACCTTGCCGATCGGCAGCAGCGGCAGCCTCGAAGAAGTTTTTTATATATTATAGTTGTACATTTACTTGTATATTTTGTACATTTGTTGTAAATAATATATAGTTAACCTAATAAAATTGTAATTTGTGAAGTTATTCAAATATTTGACACTTCGCCAGGGGCAGGGGTTCGAGTGCAGAAAGGAACTACTACAACCATTATGGTAGGGGAGGCAATGATGCTAAATTTGTAGTTACTCGAGCGTCTTTGGGACCTACTGGAATTTGAAGATTAGGTGGAATAAAGAAAAAAAGGTTATGTGATATTTTCCCATTCAGCGGTGGGGGGAGCGTCTACAGGGTTTCAAAAATGTAAAAAAAAACAGTCACCAAGAAATACTCGAGCGCGTCAGATATTAATAGGGTAGTCACGCCACGTCTGTCTGATAACGGAAAAATAATAATCTGCCGTTTTGCGTGGTGGGGGTGGCCGTACGAAGGGGTCGAAAATATTTAAAAAAAAATTTACTCGAGCGCGTCAGACATTGATAAGGGATGTTAAGTGAACCCTCCCTCCCTTAAAATAGGAGCTCTATTTTAAAGACTGACGATTTGGACGCGACCATCAGTCAGGGCCGATTTTTGAAAATGTAAAAAAAAATCGTGACCTTGATTTACTCGAGCGCGTCAGATTTTTATACAGGCGGTTCTTTTTGATGGCCTTGTTGTACTGACCCATAATCTGACAATTATGTTGAGGGATTTCCTTAATCTGACGGTTTGAAAAAAAAAATATATAAAAAATATCGAAATCTCGAAAATGGTTCAAGATATCGAAAAAATGTTTGCACAAAAGTTGTAGAAAATTTAATCTTCTACAATATTTATAATGAGTACATATGCCAAAAAACCCATAGGAAACGAGATATTTGCAATATATGTTTTTTTGACCTTTGACCTTGAAAAATCAGTAGTCGCGGGCACCCTAAGATAAGTAGCTTTTGAGACAAGTTTTAGGGTGTCAAAATAAAGGTTTATACAAGTTAATAGCTGACTATCTCTCATTCTGAGGTGAAACTCATAATATTTCTGGACTATACACTTAATAATGATTTTAGCTACTTCGGCTTGTGCAAATCGGCAGATTATGATATTTCCGTGATTCGTGACTAATTTCTTTCAAAATAAAAAAAAAACTAATCGCGCTCGAGAAAATCCAGGAGACGTTTTTTTTTTGCAACTTTGCGAGTCTCCAATTTTCTTTCGTCACGCCCAAATTGTCAGATTATTGAAATGTACACTATTTTGCATGTAACTAACTTACCTTACCTTAATCTGACGCGCTCGAGTATTTCAAACCATCGATTTTTTTTTACTAATCTGACGGGCTACCCTAAGCGTTCGACACTACGTAGAGGGCTCAGATTTGGTGAGAGTACTTCACAAGGTGCAAGGTTGCCCCCCTTATGTTAATCTGCCGCGCTCGAGTAAATCCCGAAATCCCCTATTCGCCTCCCCTACCATTATTGCCTTCTATGTAATGAGCCATACTTATAATAGTAGGCCTTTAGTAGGCATGTACAGCAACTTAAGTTTTATTACTACTGGCCACTAGTCGGAATTCGACCGTACAATTATTAGGAAAAAAAACCGTTGATTTTTTAAATTAATAACACTAAAGCTCGTCATTAGCATGTTATTGCAAATTATCAAGCTTTTGAATGTATGCATATTATACCTAAGTAACCTAATTTTACATTCATTATTGTTTCTTTTTAAATCCATGTTTGAACATTGAATCCCAGCGATTGTTCCCTGCGGCTCCTCAATACTTAGAACTATTATCATTTGACTCGAAATAATAAAATGTTATTTGTAATATTTAACTGGTGTTGTAGGGCTCGGCTCAGCTCGGCGCAGGCGCCTGGTGGGCGAGGCGCGGCGCTAATGCACCAGCGATTGCTCTCTTGATGATAGGTTTCGGCTGCGTGCGCGCATCATTGGCTGGGAGGTAGTGATGTGCGTAGAAATGTCGATAAAGACAACTGTTTTTTAAAGCTAAGTCATTCATGTCATAGTCAGTCGTTTTTTACTCTTCAAATAATACTAGTTGCTGAGTAATAGCTTTTTTCCAAAATTTTCCGCTGGTAACTATATCAGTACGGATAAACATAGTAACAGCTAAAAGTATTGATATGTATGCATAAATCTAGTACATTAAAACTTATCTTCTTCTATCCTGGGTTGTCTGATCTATAAGTTGGGCACGTTCCAAGTCACCGGATACTGTGAACCACCATGTGGCTTGGAGTCTTCCTCCTTTTTTGTTTCTATTCGGTAGTGCCAGACCTTGACGAACCACGTGGTCTTCAGCACGGCTCATCACGTAGCCATACCAACGAAGTCTACATTCTGTTAGTTTGTCTGAGATGGTCGCAACTTTGTAACCTCCTCTGATGTGTTCATTACTTTTATTTTCGTTTCTTTTAGGAAGATTTACAGCCAAATAATTGATATAGGTAGACATGTAAAATTTTGTTCAATGCCATTAAAATCTCCACCTATAAAACAAGTATCGATAAGAGAAACATCGACTAGATGACATCCCTATTAACCTGGAGGCGCGTCAGTCTCTCTGCCGACATTAATACGTACATCACGACACTCAGCCGGCTACCATCACAGTTTCTAAGTAAAAGTGCGGCTCTGATGCGCTCGGCTTACTTTCCAGGCCGAGTTCTAGGCAGATCTTGGGATAAAATATGAAATTGAATGTCTATTTATACAAATAGGAATTTATGAATTGTCAGACTCTAACGCACGATTCGGAAGGTCGCTTTTGCTGAGAGCTGGCAATAAACTCCGCCAAGACGATCCAAGCGAAGCCACATATTTTGACTAAGTTCGTGAAGTTAGGGCTTGTAGTGTTAGAAGCTTGGCTTTACGTGAGATCTGATAACTTTTTGACAGTGTAAGCCATATAATGCTCTCGTCTTGGCAACATTTTACATGAAAATGTTTTTGGTGGGATTACTGTTTTCAGAATAAACTACAACCAAGCATTGTCGTCATTTAAATATTCGTTAATATGGTAGTATTTATGAATGTATGACCATTACCATCATGTAGGTACTTACCATGATGGTACCTAATGAAATATTTACGTCATTGATATCTTGTAACTAAAACAAAAGTTCTCTCAAAACTGTTTCAAATTGTGTTGGGTAATACTAGTAATTTTTTTTAAGTTTTATTCAAACTCAAACTCAAAACTCATTTATTCAGTTTAGGCCCTGGTAAGGCACTTATGAACGTTACAATTGACTCTACCACCGGTTCGGAATACACTTAAACTGAGAAGACTCCGGCAAGAAACTCAGCAAGGCAATTTTTTTTAAATTTTTTATTCACAAAGCTATGTACAAAAGGCAATAAATTTTACGACTCATAGCCTGCTAGCCAAAATATATCTTAAGCGAGCACTGAGGCATGTTTACCGTCGGAGCGTTCGAATGCTACTAGATTAAAAGACCACCCAAATGTTCGAGTGGGTAGACATTCGGTAGGGTCATTTTTTGTCGCTGATTTTGTATCTTTAGTTATTGGATATTAAAGATTTACGTAAAGAAAATAGTTGTGATACGAGTACAATAGTTTTAAAGGCGATGATAGCTCAGTGGTAGTGACGTCGGATACCGCGGCGAAGGTTGTGGGTTCGAATCCTAGCTTTAGCTTTTGTTTCGGTGAAGGAAAACACCGTGAAGAAACCATAGCACGGTGGTGGGGTACTTTGTAGTACCCGGCTTGCTGGCTACCACCCTCAAGTTGAAAATCTGTTGCCAAACACGAATCGGTGTGTTCCGACAGCTGCACTTGAGAGCCAGTTCCATCTAGGCTTTGTGTGCTTACTACCTTCGGCCACATCATCTCTTACCATGGTGAGATTGTGGTCAAACACAAGCTTATCCAGAATAAAAAAAACAATACATGCCTAGTTTCAATCAATTGTTATAAACTATTTTGGATACTAATGTTTAGTGTAAATTGTTTATTTTATTCTAAAAAAAATTTAAATTATATCATTTTCAACAAATTACCTACAGATAGTAACTGGTGGTCAACGATGTGGGTTTCACAATTATTTTTTTAAGTATAAGATATTGTGTTTTTTTTTCTTTATTGTTTATCTAATAAAGAAAAAAAAAAGAAAAAAAAATTAATAAACAGGTAACCGATGACTCGATGACAAAACCATCTCGACAAAACATCCAAAATAAACACTTGGTCGGCGTCGTCAAAAAGAATGATTAAAATAATTAATTACTAAAACAAAATCGCAAATAATCAATGTTATCGTTGAAGACGCCTCATAAAATTGTTTACTTAAAACCGGTGTTTGTCCCAAAAGGGCAAAATGTCTCTAAGCATTAACTCGAGATATCTCGATGCTCAGAATTAAAGTTTTATGGTTTTTTCAGCAATAAAAAGATTTGTTACGAACGATGGACGTTTCTTAGTCAAGGAGCTGTACCTAACTCAAACTCAAAACTCATTTATTCAGTTTAGGGCCTGGTAAGGCACTTATGAACATTACAATTGACTCTACCATCGGTTCGGAATACACTTAAACTGAGAAGACTCCGGCAAAAAACTCAGCAAATACCTAAAGTATGCTTTTTTATCTGTTTGTACGATTCAAAGCCAAGCTTTTGTTCATTTTAGGCTGTAGGAGGGCACTTATGAATGAGGCACCACAGAAGTTACCACGCCGTCGGGAGTCAGCCTTTGACTAAGAAGAACCGAAAGCTCAGGAAGGCTACATTTTTTAAATATTTTTTGGGACATCTGAAAATGTATATTAATACATAACTTGAATCGTTATTCCTGGATACAATTTTTTGTTGTTAACTTCAGGATTACCGTCCCATTCGAGCCAAGGGTTTTGTGTATTGAAGAATCGTTTAGCCAATATATATAGTCAGATGGTCCAAAAATATTTAAAAAACGTAACCTTGCTGAGTTTCTTGCCGGTTCTTCTCAGTTGAAGGCTGACTTCCGAACCGGTGGTAACTTCTGTAATTCGACCTTCATAAGTGCCCTTCTAGGGCCTAAACTGAATAATAGTTTTGACTTTGAAACTAACGTAATAAAATGTACTGAAATGTAAGCACGTACGTAATTTTAGCTCAACAGCAAATTATCCAGCTTTTAATTGCTACAATTACACATCGTAAACTCATTGTCACTGACATATTTCCGATGTTGTTCTACGTAATAATTATATACATTGCTGTTTCTTCGTGGTTAAGACGCGAAACAATTGCACGGTAAAATGTGTTCGCTTATTTACAAAGAAATTGTTAATTGCTAAAATGGTGTAAGTATCTAATTAATTGTTCATTGCACCATTCAATCGATATAGAACTATACATAATTATGTTATATGTTGCACTTGATTCTACTTAGATTAACTTCACATGCTTGTTCGAAATTTCTAAAAGATTTCGTGTAAGTTTCGGACCGTGTCTCCTAGCCTACGCCGCCGATACAAAGCGTCTGGCTATAATCGAATTGATTCGTTAATTACTTGGTTTTATCTTTGGCCACCATTAGCGGCTCGGACGCCGTCCCACGCCGCGGCCGCTCGCTTAATTGCTATCAATTCTCCGTCTCCAATATGATCCCGCTTGAAACTAAAATTAATTCAATGAAATTTAATAAAAAAAAACGCGGGCTCCAATTAAATGAAAGATAAGTATGACCGCGATATTATTTTAAAATAGTTTTAAATCTTAGCTTCACGTTTGAGTTTTTTGGGTACTGGCTGACAGAATGAAGATGATGAATAAAAACCTATGGAATAGTAAGTACGTAACATTGTATCTATCATTGTAATTAATTGTTTTGGTTTTAGCTTTAGACAGGTTCTCGTTAAAAGACATCCACAATTTTTATTAATGAAATTTTCAAATATCTAAAATGGAAATTTGGTGACCTACTTTGAAACCACTATTTTGAATTTGTCACTATTTATTCATAAAATTGTAATTAAAAAAAAAAACAATTGTTTTACATTCTGCCAATCCTTAATTGTTAAAATGTAGCCTGTCTCTGGGCCTAGTATAACATTCTTTGCGGTCCCTCAGATATCAATAGCTCAAAGATTGCACTTTTTACCTGCATGGGTAATTAAGCTGATAATCCTCGGTACATCTGAAGGGAATTGACAAGACGACGAGAAAAATCAACCCTAAGTCATTAGAATCAGGATTTGAATTCAATTGTTCCATCTCAGCCATTTAGGTAGGATTTTTGTTACAGGTTACGAATTGTTGTTGGTAATGTTATTTTCTATTATATTTAACTAGTTTACCGCACCGCGGTTTCATCCGAGTTCCCGAGGGATCTTAACTTTTTCCGTGATTAAAAGAGTCTTGTTTTATTCAAGAATATGATCTACCTGTGTGTGTGTGCAAAGTTTCATCAAAATCCGTTCAGCTGTGTTTGCGTGACTGAGAAACAAGCCTCCAAACTCACAAACTTTCACATTTATAATTTTAATTAGTAGGTTTGCTATGCCTATTGGAAATAAAATAATTACCATGCAACATAGGCATGGTTTTATTATAAATAAATTTAATGATAACTATTACCTAATTTCAGACGTGTCTAATTAAAATATCGTTGCTGGCTAGGTATGTAACAATTTTGCTTTTCTGTTTAGATAGCCTTAAGCTAGATACAAATTAGAATGATTGTAACTCAAGTCACGGAACGGGGCCGTCGGCGCTCGGAATTGGTTTTATGCGTTTTCAATAATGCAATTAAATATATTTAAATTAACTATCAGCTATATACAGATCGAAATACACAGAATATATACACGGTGTCCCATAAATAACACGCCACAGTGACACTGGAGCTAGATTGGCTTCAGGTCAATCAGATAACATCAACATGACCTTAGTAAAAGTTTTCTGGTTTTCGAGATATTGCCACTGTAAAGCTTTTAAAAAAAATCTCTATGAGTAATTTGGCGACAAAAGCAGCCTGCACCATTTATTAAGTATTATTTTTTTACTCTATATAAGTTAGAAGTTATTTATAGCCAATATCTCGAAAACCAGAAAACTTTTACTAAGGTCATGTTGATGTTATCTGATTGACCTGAAGCCAATCTAGCTCCAGTGTCACTGTGGCGTGTTATTTATGGGACACCCTGTAGATATATACTAGTTAACGGATATTTTTAGCGTATGTACTCCAAAAATATATAACGTCTTTCGAGAATTATGTGGCTTGTACAAAATGCTTATCAAAAAGTTTATACATATATATCTAAGTTTCGCCAACATAATTCGTGAATGTAGTCAGTCTGTAATTATTTATCAATCAAAGCCAGGTAAACTAAATTTAACTTGTAAATAAAATTGCATTTTCAACTATTCCTATCATTAGAATACTTCATCGTCCATCAATGGGTTCGAATCCTACAATGAGCTTGATCTTTCGGTGAAGGAAAGCATCGTGGGGAAACCTTAGCACGGTAATAAGGTACTTTGTAATACCCGACTGGCTGGCCTATCGGTGTGTTCCGATAGCTGCACTTGAGAGCCAGTTCCCATCTAGGCTTTGCGTACTTACCACCTTCGGCCACGTCATCACTTACCATGGTACCATCACTAACACAAGCTTATCCAGAATAAAAAATAAAAAAAATCATAAGCCTCTCTACTAAGTAAGACACAAATTATCAAGGTATCTAAATGATATCCCATAATAGCAATTTCATAGTACAATTAATTGAACAGGATAAGTAGTTTCCGAAACAGAAACAGTGTCACGTGGAAAGCCTAATCTTACTATGTATCTACTATCATAAATGTCCAAGTTTGTTATGAACATGTTAGTTACTCTCTCACGCAAAAACTACTGAAAGGATCTTGATGAAACTTGGCACACAAGTGGATCATATTCTGAAATAAACCAAGATACCTTTTATCCCGGGAAAAGAGAAGATCCCCCGGAGACGCGGGAACTGCTAGTATAGAATAAGACATATGACTTTGGAGGTGCCTCCTCTCAAACAACATTCCCATACGTACCGCCAGCCATTATATAAAGACCCGATCATTTGCTATTAATGACCCTCCATCTCCCATTAATTATGAGGAGGCGAGAGGAGGGGGGAGCTACAGTTATATTGGTGGTGGTACCATCGGTTCTCAATTACGTGCAATTAAGCTATGGTTAAAGAGTGGTTATTTTATAGAGCCTGCAATTAGTCACGCACGCTGCTGCAACAGCGCGGGAGAGGGGTGGGGGGCTGAATTAAAGTGGCTGATAGACCAACGCTTTGATGTGCCGCTAAGGTTAACACGAGTTGGAAATTGCTATTGGTATTTCAGGTATTTACAAATTGTCTGGATTGTCGAGGGTTTATTGAAATATCGATAAGTGATAGAGCGGATTTAAGAATAAAAAGTTATTTATAAGTAAGATGATTTTGGGGGGGAGAGTGGTCGACCATGTCTTATTTTTTCTTACAATTCGGGAGTCTTGATAGTTCTTACGTAAGTTCACAAAAATGCGCAATACTTAGAAAAAGTCCTACAAAACAAAAGATCCTAAAAAAAATAGCACATAGGCAACTTTTTATTCCGGGCAAAGATAAGATCCCTCGGGAACGCGGGTGAAACCGCGCGGAACAGCTAGTACTATTATCTAAACCCTTATCTCGCTTCTTGCTTCGCTGTAAATAAGTAAATAAAACCGTTGCCATGGTAACCGTTTTATCTCCACCTCCCAGAACTCTTCGAAATTTTCTTTCTTTTAATTACAGATAGTATAAATGTTACAACCTTAAAATAATTTTATTAATTTATTTATTTCAAACTTTAGTTTTAAGGTTACATAGTTTGTTTGGCTGGTGGATTCATCATAGGGAGGTTCTATTGTATGTACTCCTAAAAGGCTCGGCGAACACGGGTGAAACCGCGTGGGAGCTATATTAAATGAATATTGCAAGTATTTTTAATCGTCACTTGTACTCTGTATCATATTATTGTAGTAGGTATGATACCTATATGTCTCACGCATAGTGTGCCGACCAGTTGTTATTCCATAATGAAACGTCATCAGTGGGAATTCACATGTGCATTTAATTTTACGTACGTCGGTCGACAAGGTCTGACCAACCCTGATCGGCCATTTTTGGTACGTCTATGGACCTCACAAAAACAAACCCTTACCCGTTTCTATAATAAAATCATCGCAACACAATAGGTGGTCCGTTTTAGCACCCAATTAGCACTATTCTGTGTGATATTGTTAAAACTTTCTTTTGACTACAATGAAAAAGGGTAAGTTGGGCAAATTGTGAATGGAAATTGAGAACAATAGACTTTTGTAGAGCCCTACTGTATTTTACTAAATACAGAAATATTCAATTTTAAGGCCATTATTATAATCTGATGCTAAGACAAAATCGGCCTGTAAAAGAGAGTAAAGCTATTCGGAGAAACTAAGCTGTAATAGACGAAAAATTAACCCTTTTATGTCCATTTTTAATCGGATATACTTAATGTGGGTGCAATTTTTTACGGTTCAAAAGTTATGGCCAATTTTTGTTCTATTCGTATCCTAGTCGTTGGATCGGAAGAGGACACATTCGATGGCTAGTACGTTCCCCTGACCTAAACCCCATAGACTTCTTTCTATGGGGTTATTACAAAGAGATAGTGTACGAGACGAAAAGCGACACCGAGAACTTCAACAGAAAAAGGATGGACAAAAAATACATTATTACACTTAACGTTGTTGGTAACTGGTACAATTTTTTTGATGAACACACAAACAAATTGTTCTTTAATAGCGCTATAAAATTGTCCAAAAGTGTATGTTTGTCATGGAACACCGCTGTCTGCGCCCGCGCCGCCGCGCCGACAGGAAGCGATAGCGACGCCTAAACTGAACTATCGCCCCGTGACGTCAGACGTGTGGATCGTAGTCTCATTCGATCAACTTAACTGAATTCTTATATTACTTATGGATGTCCACGGCTGATCATAGACCCCTAGTCTTTAACATGAGCCCCTAATCTAACAATGAGTCTTTAAAATTGAGGAAATATTGAGATCTATATGGAAAAACGACGTAGATTTCGTTCGATTCGATTCAACAAGTTTTCATAAGTAAAGTTGTGGGCTAAAACGGGGGAAGTACGTTATTATTTTAGAGCTGGTGGAATAAAGGTTAAAATTTAATAAAAATACTTTTTTATTTTAAGTAATTTCTTACAGTTAATGAGGGAATTTTATTCATTGTAATTAATAGACAGATATTGTATAGTATTGGTTGGAATCCTGTGCCATTTAGAATTAAGGACCACTGAATCCTAAAATACGAGTACCTATATGACTCAGTTTAGGAACAGTGTGCTACAAACCATGTAAAACCTTTAAAAAAAATGAAATAATAAATACTACGTTACGAAGGGCGAATATTGTGATACAACTTGGCCCTTGCTTGGCAGGTAGGTAGGTAAAGAGAAATTTAAAAAATCACACAAATAAAATTTCACGCCCGTGAAAATTCGTGAATTTCGTCTTTTATTTTAATACTAGTTTTCCGCCCAGCGGTTTCTTCCGCGTACCCGAGGGATCTTATCTTTTCCCGGGACAAAAAGTATCCTATTTTTATCCAGGAATACCTGTGTGCCAAGTTTCATCAAAATCCATTCAGCCATTTTTGTGTGAAAGAGTAACAAAAATCCATCCATCCATCCAAACTTTCATATTTATAATATTAGTGGGATTATTTAAAAAGTAGAACACAAATTAATATTTGATAGAGGCAGCTGTTACAAAAATAATAGACATTAATTAATCTCACTTTATTCCACCTCACCAACCCCAAAAAAGGGTGAAAAAACTCACCTCAATTTGTTGCGTAAACTTTACAACGCAACCCTGGGTGTGGGCTGGGCACCGACCGGTGTAAAATTAACCGACAAAACGCCGACATCAAAGGCGCCGCTCACCTTTGTACTCGCCGCGCCATTGTCTCCCACATGTTGTTTTAATACTCTTAATTTTGTGTTGTCATGTTAAAAGTTTATTACCCGAAGCAATGTTGCACAAACGACCAATTTCCAACCTTGTTTTCATTGTGATACAAGTGGAAATACATCGTTCTTAATTAATGATCACATCATTTTTGATGTTTCAATTTGTTACAGGATTGGCAAACCTTTGATCTATAAGTATAACGATGGAAATAGAATACAGAGTGAAGTGTTCTTTCATTTACTTTTTATCTAACAGTTAATAGCGGAAGAGTCTTTTAAAAGGATTCTAAATAGATTGAAACTTGAGAGGGTGTCTTTTTGATTACCCTAATATACCTAAACTCTATAGTGTAACAAAATTAACATGATCTTGCTTACTCTATCTCTCACTTTTCTCAAAATAGTTTTCAGCGTAAGAAAGAAGACAATTTATTATCAATCAATTTTAGCGCGCATATGAACACAGTCAATAAGGCTAACCGTTGACTCATCGCGTATGTCTAAACTAGCTTCCCCCCGCGGTTTGACCCGCGTTCCCGAGGATTTATCTTTTTCAGGAATAAAAGTATCCTATATTTTTCTCCGCGATATGATTTACCCGTGTGCTAAGTTTCGTCAAAATCCGTTCAGAAGTTCTTGCGTGAAAGAGTAACATCCATCCTCACATCTTAAAAAATACATTTAATATAATTAAGATGTTGTAAAATTCCAAATATTGGAGCTAAATTAAATGAAGTTCATTTTCTTACGTTTTAGCCTCACCATGGACCGGATCTGGATGAATAAACTCGTTGTTTATCTCTTAAAAACATAACTGTTCTCTTTTCATCACTACCTCAGTCGGTTTAAAATTCAAAACATTCATGTTTAACGTTCTTCAGAGGATCTATTTCTTACAAACCGAATCATACCATCTTTAGGCAAAACATTATTTACTTAATAAGTTTACTTCAAAATTAATCGACAGATTTTCGACTGGACAAGAAACAGGGAGTCTCTCTTTAATCACAGATGAGATCATGATCCGTAACAACAGCAAGCTCCCTTTATTCCAATACTCATCTTCTTTTTTAATTGAATGGCAACTTCTCTAATATAATACTGCCAGCACCATGTGTGGCAAATAAAAAAAAACATCGAGCGATTACCGATAAAAAGCCAGCTAATAAAGTTATATATTTTCTGATGTAAAAAGTGGAATAAATTATTTAAATCTCGCGTCTGAATTATATTTATTAACATATGATTTTCATTGACAAAATACTAACATGAGAACGACAAAATAAACTATTTATTTTAATTGAAAAAGAGGATAATTAAAACGGTATTTTTATACAAATTACTACAAACAATCTCAACACAGACGGTGTCTATACGAGTACTTATCTATTCTGTGCTATCACCACTGAAAAAAATATGATATCTTCAACTATGGAGGTCTCGGCCCCGTAAAAGCGAGTCTTCCAAAAACTTTTCACATTACCATGTGACGTATAGATATTTCCTATAATATTCAATGTTGAATACGTTTTACTGGTGTCGAATTTCACACCTAAACGTAACGCTAAGACAGCTTTTGTATGAAATAGTGTTATTTAGCATGACAATGTTTAGCGTCGACTTGCTGACAGTTACTTGAATTTATATCTTATGGCCGGGATTGAAAGGGCTAGTATCCTCTGTACTGTACTTCAGTGTGTTTGGATGAAGACATACGGTTTTATTATTTTGTAGATTTGTCTTTCTTAAAGCTTTAAATCTATCTATCTATATACTAGTCTATACTTTTATACTATAATATAAAAATGAATCGCAAACTGTGTTGGTAAGCGCATAACTCAACAACGCCTGGACCAATTTGGTTAATTCTTTTTTTTAAATGTTCGTTGAAGTCCAAGGATGGTTTTTACGGCGAGAAAAAATCGAATAATTGCCGGGAAAACCCTAAAAACAGCCCTTTTCTTTTTCCCATACAAACACCCAGCTGTCAAACATTTGACGTCAATCGAAACAAAACAAAGACGCGTTTTAGAGAAATAGGGCAGAACAAGGTCTGCCGGGACAGCTAGTAATATTATAAAGTGTTAAAGTTTGTGAGGTTGTAAGGAGAATAGTAATCTATAGAATTTAATTCAGCAGAAACAATATAAGCTGTATCAAATGTAACAATAACTCACAACACCAACACAGATAACATCTCGGTACCAGATTCTGTCCAGAAGCCATGAATAATGCACAATATGACACGTTGTCACACCATCGTCACCGGGCGGCGCCACCGGCACCACACACGTGCCGACATTTGAATTACAAATAGTCTGTCACACTGGTAGAGATCACGGGTGCTGCTTCGTCGCGAAGAGTAGAGCATCTCTACATTATATTTTAATAGATATTTGCAGTTAAATAGCTGAGGGAGAGAAGAGGAAAACGATGAAATTTTGTAGAAACTAAAGAAGTTATCTCCTGGTAATATTCCTGGAACAATGCATCTTTTTGGATGGATCTTTGTCATGTAAAATGGGTGTACGTTTGGCTATAAACTGGCCCTAAAAGGAGTGATGATGAGACCGAGGATCTACGCTTGCCCAGATAGACATTTGGGCTAGGTGTCAGGAATCACAGATTCAGGAGCAAAGATACATTCTAGAACCATCACACGGGAGTAGATCAAATTCAATTTGATTAACGAATATTTTAAATTGGTAAGTAAGTTCTAATGTAGTAATGGTGAGCACATTAATTGTGATGTACAGCTGATAAATTGTATATTTAGCCAAATTGGAAAAAATATCCATTCCATTTTCAAACTGTATTTCTTGTATTTCAAAGATCATGTGCCCTAAACAGGCGACTCCACTGTTGTCTATGTGCAGGTGCGCATACGCATCGCAGTGGGAGGCTGCATTAACACCTAGCCTCGCCGCGTGACGTCCGCGTACCGTCATCGACAAAATGCCTTTTTACACTCCACAATGTGCCCGATGCATACAACCTATCAAATGATATATTGTTTTGTGTTTTAAGAAATATTTAGACAACGTCTGATACAAAACAAGAACTAGTTGATTAGTTATCTGTCAATTAATTTTAATATTACCAAATATTGGTGGTTGTGAGCCCATTTTAGACTATAAATTCGGCAACACATTGGAAATCCTTCTGTCCATGAGGTTAATACTTATTCAGCCTAATCATCAACTTTCTGACAAAAAAGGTGATATATTTTGGAGTCGCATTCAATCTTTTAAGATTCAAATTCCGATATGAAAATTATTGCTAACATAGAGTGAGATGAATAATGAGTGTCTCACTCCAATTAAGTGTATAATAAATTCTATATTTTTTTTGTATAGAAGCTAAAACTCATTATCTAGGTATGTGTGTAGATCGAAGATTAAATTCCGAACACACGATCAAATTAATTAACTTTTTTTTTTCAATAACGACAAACCATAAACAAAGAAATGATGATAGATAGAGTAGAACCTTTGTGTGGGAACTTGCAGTATTGGCAAGCAGTCAAATAGATAGATGAGACATGGAGGGCGACTGTGAAATGATCCGGGAATCGAAATTGAAAGCGAGTTTGTAGCACATTTGCGCGTGCGCCGTTCTATCAATCTACGATGAATTGTTTGAATCGAGAGAGTTACACAATTTTCTTTCTTTCTTTCTATATTTTGGTGGTGATGATGGATAATTGACACAGAACAAGCGATTACTGAGTCAAATACTCATTTTCTTTTAGACTGGATCGTAGCACTGGGTTTAACTGGTTAACTTTGGGATACTGTGACGGCTTTGCCTCCACGTTGCCTACAGTCTTGTAGTCCAGGGTAAAATTTATTTTGGCCTGGAAGGAAAGACTGTGGACCGGTGTATCCTGGGCTTCGATTAGTAACCTTCGGGAACATCCCGATCCTTGCTAGTCGAAGGCGAAAATTGCTCGTCCCGCCGAATATCAGGCGGCGGTCATCAAACCTGACAACGCGGGCCTAACAAGCCTGCCTAGCTGGAGGTAGGAAATGATCTCCACAACCCGTAACCAGGCGGCCGGGGGTCTTGGCTTAACCGCCAGGGCTGCGAGGAAGAAAACCTCTCTAAAAAATCACCCCAATCCCAAGGTGGGAACGTGCCGAAGGGATGAATGGCTGAAGGGAGTTTCAGCTATTAGCGCCAACTCTGATGCGTCGGGCAGCATCACCGTATTTGTGCCTTCTCGTGGGGGAAGGGCGTCACCTCATGAGCGACTTATATTACGACCCGAATCGTGGGAACAAAATAGAAAACGAAAAAGAAAAAACTAACACCATGGACCTTTCAGGCCTCGCAGAGGCCATACCAGCCACAGTCGACCCCACCATTGTGTCACAGTGGACGACCGTAGCCGCTCATAAGCGTCCCCTGAAAAGGGTGACTGCAGAAGCAGCGGCAACCAAAACCATGACCCGTCCTGAGGACCAACCAGAACGCAGTCTCGCCCTAACGGGCGCGCGAGAAGGGAGGTTCCTCAGGCGAACCTTAGAAAGAAACACCCTGCAGCAGCCGCAGCAGCGGAAACGCAGCGCGAACCTGCAGCAGCCGCAGCAGCGGAAACGCAGCGCGAACCTGCTGCAGTCGCAGCAGCGGAAACGCAGCGCGAACCTGCACCGTCCACCAGCAAGGAGACGGCAACAGCAGAGACAGCCAAAGCGACACCACCTCTACCACCGCCAGCCAACACGCAAGTGAAGAAACGGAAACCGAGAGGTTATCGCGGTCGGCGGATCGCAGCGAAGGCTCCAACTGCTCCTGGAAAGGAGCAGCCTGGGAATGGGAGGAGCTCGGATGAGCGCGCTTCATCGAAGCGAGCACGTCTGAACGAGACCCAATCTCCCAGGGGGGAAGCCAAACGCGCGAAAACCGACGCGAAACCGAAGCGAACGGTGAGCTACGCAGATGCGAGTCAGTCGCACCTGAGAGTAGCGGTTAACACCGTCCCGCCGAGGGACCTCTCGCAGGAGAAGGCAGACCAGCTCAGGGAAGCCATAGATGACAGCATCCTGGAAACGGTACTGTCTCCACCATCTCCGGGCACTCGGGCTCCATCTTTCCGCGGACGCCCCTTTCTGATGGAGGGGGTACTAGCGATGTGGTGCGAAGACGAGAACGCTCTCAGCTGGTTGGAGAGAGCCGTGAAAACCTGCCATCACCCATACCGGACACCACCCTGACCGTCATCCGACAATCGGAGATGAAAAAGAGGCTCAAAGCAGGGCTTCTCATTCACACCCGCATCACGGACGCTGCCACTTTGAACAAAGTCCTGTGTGCCCAAAATCCGTGGTACAAAGTGGACTCCTGGCAGTGCTATGACATGACGGTGGACGACAAACCACATGAGGCTGATTCCAAGGAGAAGGTGGTCCACCTAATCCTAGGAATCCCCGAAGACCAAAAGCAGACCATCCTAGATAGAGACCGCCGGGTAGCCCACATGTCTGGAAGTGGGTACATCCGCTTCTTCTCCTCGGAAGAAGAAGTAACGGCCAGGACCAGACCAGCGGAGAAGGAGACGTCAACTCCGGAGCCGTCCACCTCAGCTCCCCCTCGGGGTTTGAGCGAGGTAGAGAAGAGCTCGCCGCTGGAGACGGAGGGAGGCACGGACGACGAAGACAACGTCCTTCGCAGCCCCTAGCCCCCTCAACACCAACGTAATACAGACCAACCTCCAGCACAAACAGATAGCGTCGGCCACCCTACGCAGAGTGCTGGAGGTCAACACCAAGACCATCGCACTGATCCAGGAACCCTGGATCAGGAAAAACAAAATCTGTGGTCTAAACAACACCAGCGGTAAGTTACTGGTAGACACTTCAGTCGACAAACCACGAACCTGCATTTATATGCCTAATACCATACCGAACACCTTGCTTAACCAATTCTGTTCTAGAGACCTTACTGCGGTGAAAATTTTAACAGAAGACCAAACAGCCCTGGTAATAGCGTCAGTGTAC
Organism: Ochropacha duplaris; assembly: GCA_951361185.1. Classification (NCBI taxonomy): domain Eukaryota; kingdom Metazoa; phylum Arthropoda; class Insecta; order Lepidoptera; family Drepanidae; genus Ochropacha; species Ochropacha duplaris. The sequence continues at coordinate 1,595,354 of OX592704.1, read as the reverse complement.
ATGCCGAGTGAAGGTGAAGTACCCCCAAGGGAACTTGCCGACCTGGTGCAACACTGCGAAACGCAAGCCTGGGAACTGATCATCTCCGCAGACAGCAATGCACATCATCCGCTGTGGGGAAGTAAGGATACAAATAAAAGGGGTGAGTTACTAACTGAATATTTATTCCAAACAAACCTGAACATTATAAACAGAGGTACGGAACCAACATTTGTAAGCACCAGGTACCAAACTATTATAGACATCACTTTAGCAACGCATGGGGCGACAAAACTGATCGATGGGTGGCATGTATCAAACGAGCCATCCTTCGCAGACCACCGCCGCGTGTGTTTCCAAATACAACATAAGACATCAGACCCTGTTCCATACCGCAACCCCCGTAAAACGGATATAACAAGGTACACAAATTTAATAACCGAGGGGCTAGGTGACACACAACCGACCGATTTAACCCTTACCGTAGACAAAACGCTGGAAAGACTAGTAGATCGACACCTAAGGGACGGAGTTTTAAAAAACAAACCACTCCATCACCAACAACATGCATACAGGAAAGGCAGATCTACAGAGTCAGCACTACATATGGTAGTGCAAAAAATAGAGTCGGCCATCACAAACAACTCCTCAACACTCGCCACCTTCATAGACATAGAAGGGGCTTTCGACAAAACTATGCACAATAGTATTAACCACGCTCTTCAAAAATTTAATGTAGAACCAGTCTTGAGGAAATGGATCACCGAGCTGGTTAGCAAGAGGGCAGTGCAAATAGCGGTGAATACCACAAGAGTTAAGGTAGTTAAAGGATGCCCTCAGGGGGGAGTCCTATCACCACTCCTATGGAACATAGTCGTGGATAGCCTCTTAAAAAAACTAAATGAAAGAGGATACACCGAACGGGAACGCTGAAAATGTACTTTGTAAAGTAATGCGTTCAGCCCTTCAGATCGTAGAAGAATGGTGCGACAAACATCAGCTGTCGGTTAACCCAAAAAAGACAGAACTGATACTCTTCACCAACAAGAGGAAGTTACCAGAACTTGAACTACCAAAACTATTTAACACCAAACTCACCCTAGCAACACAAGTAAAATATCTAGGCATCACCCTCGATAACAAACTTAATTGGGCGAGTCGGTAAAAGATGGGGCCAAATTAGTTGGTAAAAGATGGGGCCTCACCCCAAAAATAACACTTTGGCTGTACACATCAGTTATCAGACCCTCACTCACATACGGTTCAGTTGTATGGTGGCCAAGAACACAACTGACCACAGTGAAAGCAAAACTCCAGAGCTTGCAACGCCTAGCAAGTATGGCCGCTACTGGATGTATGAAAACCACTTCATCGGCTGCTTTAGAGTATCTTCTGCAGCTGAGACCTCTGGATCTCATCATACAAGAGGAGGCCAAAGCAGCTGCCTTAAGATTAAAAGCAAACGGATTATGGAAAAACAACACGCTAACAACACATACGAAAATTCAGGAGGAAACCTTAAAGGAAATACCACTCCTGGAGGCACCCCTAGACGGAATACCGTATCACCATGTTTTTGATCGAAGATACAATATCCAACTTACCGAAGAACAAAAAGATAGCTCTGGCATCCATGAAGTTAGGATATATACTGATGGCTCCAAAACCACTCACGGCACTGGAGCTGGTGTCTTCTCAAATGACCTAAATATCAAAATATCAACCACACTAGACAAACTAAACACAATCTTCCAAGCGGAATGCATTGGTATCACCAAAGCAGCTCAAGTGATTGCAGCCAGAGATGTCAGAGATTTTAATATAAAAATCATCTCAGACAGTGCATCAGTACTTCAAGCACTACAAAATAACACCATAACCTCTGTCCTTATACTGGAATGTCACAACGCACTCCAATCCATTGCAAACACAAACAAAGTAACCCTGCAATGGATCAAAGGACATAGCAACTCACTGGGCAATGACGCAGCCGATGAACTGGCCAAAAGAGGATCGGAGACAATAGTATATGGACCGGAACCATTACTACCCATACCTAAGGCCCAAATAAAATCATGGCTACGAAAACTGAAGAAAAACACTTAACGCAATGGAAAACCAATGAAGGGTGCAGACAAACAAAGAATGCAATTCCGGTGGCATCAAAAAAGTTTTCTCGCAACCTCATCAGATTAAAAAGGGACAGAATCCGCAAAGTTATAGGAGTTATAACCGGCCACTGTCTACTGAACAAACACCTATTTACCATAGGTGTGACAGACAGCCCCCTATGCAGAGGATGCATGGAGGCGGAAGAAACGCCACAGCACGTGCTTATGGAATGCAGGAGCGTGGCAGACAAACGGGCACAAATCCTCCATTCACCAGCGTCACTTCCGGAAGCCTTTGGCAGTCTACAAAGGCTGCTAGCGTTCTGGGATGACCTGGGCTGGTTGGAGTGAGAAGACACAGAAGCTTAAATACGTACAATGGCCCAATCAAGAGGCTAAGTGCGGAAACAGCCCTGCCAAAACAAACAGCACTGGGTAAATCGTGCAAAAAACAATCATGAATTATTCAACTTTACGTAGTTTACTCGACAGTTTTTGGTGTTCAGATCCACGGAATAGCAAACAAACATTTGTATAAACTCATGTTTTTGTTCGACATTATATTCCCGCCTTTACCTACATAAAAAGAAATAAAATAAATGCGTTCAGCACCTGCAATTTTCCATACATAAATAATTGCACAAAATACCATTATTCGCTTCATAGCGTGGTTTTAAATACAAAGGGTCAACAATTAATTCAGTTTTTGTTCGACAGCCGGTTGCAATGTGCGATTTAGTTATATTTTATTAATTAATTGACACATTTGAAATGTACATTTCTTTCAGTAACTCCCATTGTAGTGAATCTGAAAAATATTCAAGTCCAGACTCCGAATACTGGCGATGTGCCCACAATTTAAGACTCTCCTGTAAAAAGATGCCTAGAAGTGTTGAGATTGTTAATGCTGTATTTAAATCAAACCTTGTGAAGTATAATTAACAATCCAATTTCGCATTGACTTTAGTTTTGATGTTTTAACCACCACAACACATTTTCACTATGGACTATGGTAAGCTAGGACATACTATAATTCTAAAGACATTGATGTAAAGTGATCATGTGAAGAGAAGTCTTATACGAGTAAGTGCAGATGTCGGAACACACTGGTAGGTGGTTGGTGAGTTTTATCTCTTGAGGGTGGTAGGTAGCACAGGCGGGTACCACAAAGTACCGTCGAGCTACGGTTTCGATGATTTCCATCACCGAACCCTTAAGCTCATAACGTCTAAACTACTTATCATAAATTGACATATGAGGTGTCGTTGGAAGTGTCTTGTTTTATATGAACTGTATCATTGAAGCCGGACTATAAAATGCATATTGAGCCAGTGCAATATATAAATTACTTACCAAATACTTAAAAGAAAGAAAGAATTACCTATTTATTTGCTCTAAATGTGGTTTTACAATAAGGTACAACTTTTATAACCTTTTATTTCGCGTGACGAACACATCTGACCGTTTCCCTTGGCCACATTCGACCACCTTTTAAAGGTAGGTACATAGCGTGAAGATATGTTTGCCGTTACTTCGAATTTTCAGCTCCCTCCGCACATTGTTGTTTGGCTGTTTTTCCTGCGCCTGCGCCGCTCCGTCATAGTTTTTGCGTCACAACGCTTTGCTGACGGCATTCCGTTCAAATTATACTGACTGTGGGAACCAGTGTTCTTAAATTAAGTGGGACTCTTCTGGGTCTATAAACAAGTAGGTTATCTATATTATAAAGAGGTAAGATTTGTTTGTTGGGGGTAATCTTTGGAACTACTAAACTGATTCTAAAAATTCTTCCACCAATGGAAAGCTAAGTTACTGCTAGCACAGTCTAAGCACTGTCTTAAATAGGGTATATTTTATTTTAATTCTCTCGGGAACGCAGGTAAAACCGGAGCGGAAGCTAGTGTATACTATAATTGACTCCACAAGTGGAATAAGGAATTTGGAAGATTCAAGTGCATTAACCGCGGAAGAAATACCGTTTCCTTTAGTCCCAAACAAAACTAAATACAAAAAAATATAGTAAATCGCGATTTAACTTATTTTGCAGACATTTGGACATTCAATATAAAATTAGGAATTCTTTATAAATTTTCTTCGGTACTTCGTAACTGGTATAATAAGATTCGGATAGCAGAAATTTGTAAAAATTTTCATACAAACATTTATTAGGCGATGATAGCTCACTGGTAGTGACGTCGGATACCGCGGCGAAGGTCATGGGTTCGAATCCTACAATGAGCTTGAGCTTTTAGTGCAGGAAAACATCGTGAGGAAACCATAGCACGGTGGTAGGGTACTTTGTAGTACCCGACTGGCTGGCTACGAATATACATAAAACCCTCAAGTTGAAAATCTGTCGCCAAGCACCTATCGGTGTGTTCCGACAGCTGCACTTGAGAGCCAGTTCCCATCTAGGCTTACCACCTCCAGCCGCATCATCACTTACCATGGTAATATTGTGGTCAAACACAAGCTTATCTAGAATAATAAAAAAACAGGTATTTTTAATTTTCTCTATATTCCACCCCAGTGTGGTCACCCACGCTATCAAGTGCAGGGCAAACTTTTTGTCTGGGAGTGGTAAATTCATTTAATTGTGTCTGCGAGTCCCTGACTCGCGAGGCGCGCGGTAATTGCGCCCCCTATGTCCCCCCCTCGCCCTCTTGTCCCCCCGTCGCCCTCTTGTGTCCCCTCGCTCGGGAAATAGGCTTTTTGGCCTCTCCAGCTAATGACAGTGCAAATAGCTCGGCAATAAGTCCTTTATACCGCTCAATTGTGGAAGATTAACTTTTTGTTATTTGCTTGTTGTACAATTAAATATTTTAAGCTCGGATTCATTGTAAATTATTTTACTTTTACAAAGCAAGTAACCTATAATAATACTAATTAAATTAGTACCTTCTAATTTGAACTCTTCAAGAAATCCTTCTTCGTGAAGAGATTTAGGCAGGGTCAGCAACGCGGGAGAAATACCCCTGGAGTTACCCGCTTACCATCATCTGGGCCGAGAGCTGTTGGCCACTTTAGTAATATAGGACGTACAAGAAATCTACGTACATACGTTCAATAAACCATAGTTACAGTTGGTTAGTCACCCCATGAGCCCATAAGTATTGTATGGGGTGATAAATACCCCATGCGTCGACCGACAGGTCATTGCCACAGTCGCTAATGTAAGTAGGTAACCCTAAGTTTAAAATTCAAAGCGAGGGGCTGCAAACACAAAAAAGTTATTAAAAGCCAAAGTGAAAGTAGATTAAACGAAAATATTTAGTAAATAGAAAAACTTTTTCATTTATCAACAAATACAGTCCCAAAATTACTAATCCAGTTTTCACACAATATGTCTGGATAATATCAATAGGTACCTAAATAGTTATTGTTATGAAATGATTACAAAAGTAATAATACTACTTTTATATTTAAAAAGATTATTATAAGTAAAAGCATTATGACGATGTTTTTTTTTCTGTGGAAAACCAGTAAATGAAATTCAATAGAAAATTCAAAATATTTTATGCATAGTTTTAGACGCGTTGAAGTCTACTTTACTTTTTATTACGTTATGCAACTTTGGAGTTGCAAAATTCCAATCGAATATTATTATTCTGTTGCAGTTAACTTCCTTGGTTTCGCCTCCCTCTGTGGTTTCGGCACATTTGGCAAACATTTTAGGATTCGAACCCACATCTGCACAGCCATCATCTAAAATCGTCTCGTAAAAAATGTTATCGTATTTAGTTTCACTAAATGGTTTTATAAATAATCTAAACATATAAAAATACTTGCGCTGGCTGACTGACCTATTAATGCACGCACAGCCTAAAACGCTGGAGTTCGAGACATTACACGAATAGACTTCGCTAACAATCCATCCCCTGAGGGGTTAATATTATAGGAGAAGGTTAATGAAACCGCGGAGCATGACATCGCTTACTATGAGCGATGCCGTACTTCGACATGCCTGTACAATGCTCGATTCGTTACCCTCGTACTGACAGACATTTCTGTTATAATTGCCATGTTGCTGAGGTGTTAATAATTGATACGTACTGGGTAATATTTACAAAACATAAAATTGCCAGAAGACCTGACATCACCCCAAAAAATGTACATTATTTCAAAGAGATAATATCAAATTGATAACGTTAATATTCAGCTAATAAGGCGGGTCTTCCTGCGAGGTACAATCGTGTGATATTTGCATGTGCCATCAATCGGCGCCGCCTCACCGCCTCGCCATCGGCCGCCATGCGCGTGATGCGCGCGCGCCGCCATATCTGACGTTTTAATTACGATTCCGGACCGAATGTACTTGGGGTGGGGTGATGGGGTCAGCGTTTTACATGCAATCGATAGAAGAATTTTTACAATTCAATTACTGCGGATTTATTGCCAATTGCCTTGAGCTTTTTAAAAGGTTTCCAAAACAAAACATGAATAGTTCTTTGTATCCTCAAATACGTCTTATCTTCATCAGATTTCTGTGCTTTCCAAATTTATCACAATTTTTTAGACAGAAATAGTGGTAGGGGAGGCGAATAGGGGATTTCGGGATTTACTCGAGCGCGTCAGATTAACATAAGGGGGGCAACCTTGCACCTTGTGAAGTACTCTCACCAAATCTGAGCCTTCTATGTAGTGTCGAACGCCTAGGGTAGCCCGTCAGATTAGTAAAAAAAAAACGATGGTTTGAAATACTCGAGCGCGTCAGATTAAGGTAAGGTAAGTTAGTTACATGCAAAATAGTGTACATTTCAATAATCTGACAAATTGGGCGTGACGAAAGAAAATTGGAGACTCGCAAAGTTGCAAAAAAAAAACGTCACCTGGATTTTCTCGAGCGCGATTAGTTTATTTTTTATTTTGAAGGAAATTAGTCACGAATCACGGAAATATCTTAATCTGCCGATTTGCACAAGCCGAAGTGGCTAAAATCATTATTAAGTGTATAGTCCAGGAATATTATGAGTTTCACCTCAGAATGAGAAATAGTCAGCTATTAACTTGTATAAACCTTTATTTTGACACCCTAATACTTGTCTCAAAAGCTACTTATCTTAGGGTGCCCGCGACTACTGATTTTTCAAGGTCAAAGGTCAAAAAATCATTTATTGCAAATATCTCGTTTCCTATGGGTTTTTTGGTATATGTATTCATAATAAATATTGTAGAAGGTTAAATTCTCTACAACTTTTGCACAAACATTTTTTCGATATCTTGAACCATTTTCGAGATTTCGATATTTTTTACATATTTTTTTTTTCAAACCGTCAGATTAAGGAAATCCCTCAACATAATTGTCAGATTATGGGTCAGTACAACAAGGCCATCAAGAAGAACCGCCTGTATAAAAATCTGACGCGCTCGAGTAAATCAAGGTCACGATTTTTTTTTGCATTTTCAAAAATCGGCCCTGACTGATGGTCGCGTCCAAATCGTCAGTCTTTAAAATAGGAGCTACTGGAGGGTTCACTTAACATCCCTTATCAATGTCTGACGCGCTTGAGTAAATTTTTTTTTTAAATATTTTCGACCCCTTCGTACGGCCACCCCCACCACGCAAAACGGCAGATTATTATTTTTCCGTTATCAGACAGATGTGGCGCGACTACCCTATTAATATCTGACGCGCTCGAGTATTTCTTGGTGACTGTTTTTTTTTACATTTTTGAAACCCTGTAGACGCTCCCCCCACCGCTGAAGGGGAAAATATCACATAACCTTTTTTTCTTTATTCCACCTAATCTTCAAATTCCAGTAGGTCCCAAAGACGCTCGAGTAACTACAAATTTAGCATCAATGCCTCCCCTACCATAGGTAAGTGATTATAATTTTGGTAAGTAATAAATATGACCCGGTGAACTTTTTAGGCGTCCATCCATCCATCTAGCAGAAAACGAAATCGCATAGAGATAGCTAGCGTTTAAGCAAATACCTCAGTCGTATGTTATGAGTTTAACACCCTCAAACTTTCTAATGATCACCATAAACTTTCCGCTTTCCGCCATCTCTATCACCACACACCTCACCCCACAGTCCACGCATGCGTCCTTAATTAGGCATTCCGCCGGCGTCCGGCCTGCGTACGCGCACCGTGCAGGCGGCTTCTTTGACATCGACTCGCGCCGTCCCGCTCTCACAATGCAACTATTCATACCAAAGAGCCAACGGAACCAGGCACCCACAGTTCTTTCAATATCAAACACTGGCCCTTAAATGTGAAGACCATGTTATATTGGTGAAGATATCGAAGAAAGATATCTGTTGGCGTTTTTTATTCTGAATCTTATTGAATGGTAATAGAATTAGTTTTGTTTTATGCCAGTTGGAATATCAAAGGTGTTATTGGAGTGATGTAATGAAGGGACCTAATTGTGCATTCTACTTGGGATACCGCACTGAAAGATAAAAGCACCAGCGGAAAGGAACTGCCTTCTCAGTCTGACATCAGTGTAGATTAGGAGATGTTAATGTGTTCTTAATGCGCCTTAATCTAGCCTGGGATTGGTCTGGTTCGTCATTCTCTAGAATTTGATTTATTTTGGAAATAATTCATTAGCGGTAATGATAAAAAAAAACTCGTGATAAAAACATCTGGTCTTCTGGAAGAATTAACTCCACAATAACTAAGCCAAAGAAATTTAAATATAGATACAAAAGTTTAAAGTCTTTGAGTAAAGCTAATAATACAATAAAAGATGTCTGAAGAGAAAGATAAGGTTTTTTTAAACGTGATCCATGAATTGATAAGACTTAAACGAATGGATGCAATTCACGTTTTACAACTTTAGCACGCTGAATGCTTGAGATTAGAAAGTTAATATCTATCTCTATGTGATGGACTTATGGTAGATGGCTGCTAGGAAATTGGGAAGATGTCGATATATGACTTTTAAAGTCACAAGGTTTAAAAATAAATGCTTTCAAAAATATTGCAGACTATAAGTATGTAACTCACCTAACTCAGAAGTATCGATTATGTTAAATCAAAAATGATACCACGCTATACGTCTATAGCACTAAAACAGTGTAATAAAATTTCCGAACCTCTCAATTATCCAACACTTTTATTGCAGCAATTTCGTAAAATAAAATCCAACCTCATGGGTAGATACACTTAATTTTATACGTTCTTCATTGTTTCATTCTCTCCTTCTTTCTCGCCAACTGTAGAGAGAGACAGGTAAAATTACTCCCACTGATTGCAGTGAGCCGTACACGAATTAGGCCCTTTTCGTTTTTTTCTTTTCATCTTAATGCCCTGTTCATGCGTTCAGGCCTTTTATCGGAACATATGCATGTTTCTGAACGCACCGGCCGACCGGTTTCTTTCCTTTGCCTTTGAATTAAACGCCGCGCCGCGCGAGGCATTCGATGTTCGAAATTTAAATCAGTCCGCTCCGAGCTACAAACGAGTGAGGACGTGCGCTCGAATTTGAAAAGTTAAAAAATTATGTTTACGAATTTTCAGTGTTTACTAACAGTGGATTTGTGACTGAATTGTTTGAATATGACATGAGATATTGAGTGTTTATTGATTAATTGTGCATTATTTATAATGGCTCGGATTTTTTGTGTACTTTTACTTGGAGTTTGGCTGGTGGCTGCTGAACAAGATGAAAGCGAAGGTGGCAAATGCGAGAGGATCAAACTGCCTTTATGCCAGGATTTGGGCTACAATTGGACAGCAATGCCGAACCTGATGGGTCACAGAGACCAGAAAGAAGCAGAGGAAGCGGTAAGAGACACTTTTATTCATTAGTTGACAATTCTGAAGTTATACTTACAATTAGCACACCAACGGTAATTTGAGAGAGTTTCATGAGGGTATGAAATTTGAGTGTATTCATGAGCAACTAACAATATGCTAAGGTACTCATATCATTCTTATAGACATTTGTTAACTTCATAAAGTGTTAAAAGTTATTTCTAAAAGAGAACGCCTTGAAATGCTTTCGATCACATTGAGTTATATCGAATCAGCATTTCAAAAACTTTTCGTTATCGCTAAAAGAGATCATAAATATCAACCTAGGTAGGTAGAGTTTGTAGGAACATATTGAGCTATGGAGCTTAGAAATTCCAACTGAAAGTGCAGCAATTGATTCCTTTCTTACATATCTTTTTATATTGGGGATTGAAATCAATGTTTTAACTCCATTGTGGTCGGTCCGTATAATTTCTAACAAAGTAACCACCCTTTTGAGGGGAAGTAGATTTACGGCAGATAGCAAAATGGATTTTATGGTTTGTAAAACTGATATGGAATTTGTAACGGCGAGGGTTGATATATTGACTCTAGCTACTGTATTGTTCATCGCAGTAGGGTGCCTTCAACCATTCTAGTTTATATTTCCCGTGAGAATACGCTTCTTCTATGGCAGTTCGTTTAGAGTTCGTAATTCCAGTTGTCAGTCCGGTTCAAAATTAGCTTTCGTCTCTGACATTACAATTAAAATTTCTTATTTAAGGCGCCACATTTCATTAACATTCTCATTTACAATTGCGATCACGTCTCTTGTGTCTTGGGCTCGTGGTTCATTATTTCTTTTAGATAATTTGACTCATTTAAAAGTTCAATTTCATCTCGTACTTGTTTACTCGGCATAAGTATGTACAGTAATGCGTGGGCGACAAACGACAGACTTGAGTGATAACACACAACAAATAGTGGTCGCTTATCATTCAATACGGATCAAAGGAGCCGCATCGAGCGACTGGTGTCAAGTACTCGACTCGCTCGTTCTCTTCACAGGCAGGTTTTACTTGTGTGGTCGCGCGAAAAATAGATTAAACAAATTAATGATTACTCAACAAAAAACGTCGCTGATTAATGACACTTTTTGTCACATTAGAATCATAGAGTTTGATTAATGTCCTTGAACTAAAATTGGCAAAAAGCATGATAACTAATCCTCTGCCGCCTCCCCGTGCTGCATCAAATAACCGACGCAGCAAATTACATGGGATTATGTGTTAGTATGCCAGCATTATATCAATAAACACACTACCGGCACTTTCATACATTTACTATCAAACGTGATAGTGATATCTTTACAGCGGTATAACGCAAGAGCAGCTATTTATTTATATTTATATCCCTTATCGAATCGCTGCTATCTTTGCCTTAAGTGCCGATGTGTATCGGTTAATGCCACTTTATCGGCGGCATCGCTTTAAATGTCCATATAACTGATGTATCTTTAGTTATATATGAAATTTGCTAAGCTGATAATGTTATACAACTCACTGGACAGTTATGAGCAGCGCACTTATGAGCAACGCACTTCTTGTCTTCTAGTTCCTCGGCTGATACTTCCCTTTTTATCATAGCTTCTAATTGTATATTCCAATCACCACGCATTATATCGGCTTGTCGATAATGATCATCGATTCATGAATAATCATTATCGCGATCGAAATGGTAATCAAAGAAGTCATTCCGGCAATTAGATAGGCCTGGTTTATCGTTTCACATTAGCCGTATCTTAATTGAAAATGTTTTACTACACTGGTATTTAGCTGTGCCGACTACTGCCGACATCAAAGAGAACTTCGTGATTCTTGTGTGCGATAATATTTTACCGCAACGCTCGTTTTAAGCGCACGTTTTCTAACCCATTTCCTCTTAAAAATACACGAATCCGATGAAATCATATATGAAATCTCCATCCTACGCCTTTCTTTGATGTACATAACACAAAATGATTCTAATATCTCCGTGTTTAGGTTCCAAATTGCCATGCACGGCTTGAGTCAAAAATGTTATCACCACACTGGAATCCACGAAGACTACCATAACTTCATCGGTATCTACGCTAGGATCTCGGGGCAGTAGAAGTGGGACGTCTCATTCACGAAGTACATCCGATTTGGCCACATCTCCGTTCGCTGGAGGCCGTTCACCTTTAGATTGGGCAATTATAGTCAGTTTTCTGGCTCCTTGATATGTAGCACTTACACATCGTATATTATTTGAAATCTAAATCACTCGTGAACGTGCTGTATCGAAATAAGATCTTCAAATACAATTTCCGTATTTTTTTCCGTGGTTCCAAATTCTAAATCCCGTACAAACACTTCCAAGGTCAACAAAGACCGGCTCTTAGCTCTCTGGAAGGTGGTAATGAGCCAATTTTAAAACCCACACCTTTACCTCACAACTATTAACGCGCTGTTGATCAAACAAACTGTTTCCACGTAAAGAAAACATACGTTTAAAATGTTAACTTTATTACACAGTTGGAGTAATTTATTAAAAAATTTTAACAGCGAACAATAACAAATTTAAAAAGAGAAAATTCGCGTCCAATTTGTTGTTACATTTGTGGAAACATTTAAATTTATCATGCCACATAAGTTTTACACTGTGGTTTTAAATGAGACCTTTCATTGTAATCCCAATAATCCTGTAAATTATACGTTTGATAAAAATCAAGAACAACGAGATATTTTTCACTCTTCTAGAAAAAACTAGATAATACAATACTAAATTTATAAAAGAGATGAATAGTCCTAATTCAAGAATATTGTTTCATAGATATCACCAACAATAAAACAATAAACATTTAAATGAATTCAGATAAAAAAGTAAAGTTGCGTGGACTGGCTGATGATAACCCATTTCCCTACTTCTGTCGGCTCTTTTGACCGGCTCTTTTGACGATTGTGTTAAAATTACCCCAAGTTTTTTGTTCGTTCGAGAGCCAGGTACTGTAAGGTGTTATTGAGGAGTCTTGGGGCATATTTCTTTGAAGCAGCACCCTATCATTAGCTCAGGTATGTGGATGTGGAAGCACAAAAGGCGCCCGTTTTACGGATGAAAGAAAGTTTTTAATGCTGTTAAGTCATCTTTGGGGATTATTTTTAATATTGTCTATTTCTCTGTTATTGTATTTTCAATGTTGAGCAACGGTTTTGTTGGATTATGTTTTATGTGTATTAGGATTTATTTCATTATTTTATTTCGTTATAATTTTCTTCTGTATCTTTGATTTTAGTATTTTGATTTGCAAGATTTTGTTCAGATAATTATGTACACCAGGGGCTGTTTTATTGTTCAATATATTTAGTAAGTATAGAGTTCAAGCGTATCCATAGACTAAATATTCATAATACGACATTTTAAATTACAATGCAGATATGCAAAGTTCAAATCGCACATGGATTTTCCATATTTATGACTACATCGGACCTGTTTTTGAAAAAAAAAAAAAACGTGCTAAGTTATAGCACGTTTTTTTTTTCGTAAAAAGTCGGCTTTATACTTTGTGTGGCCGCCTACCTGGGGTAATTAGGACCGGCAATTTGTGTGTGCCAGCTTTTTGCCGGTTTAACCGCTGATGTGCCTCGGGCGTCTTCGGCCGCGGCCGGTGTTCGTGTTTTATACAGAATTGGAAAATTATCATATACATATCTATCTATCTTATAGCCATTTTTTTTACTGCCTCTGGAATTCGTCGTTTATAATTAATGTCCTATAAAACCTTAGTTTAATGGTTTATTTATTACATCTAAGTAAGTTGAGATTGAATATTATATTTCGGCGAAAATTAAACATTAACTGATGGTGTAAAATTCTTGAGTAGTGGGACCTAAACTTATTAAAATTTGGTCTTCTCTCTTTCGGGTCCCATGCACACTCCTTTAAAACCCGAAGCTATTTTAATTACTCTTTAATTACACAGTTAACAATCACAAATTACGTGTAATAAAGTCGTAGCGGGGGCAGGTGGTGCGGGGCGAGGGCGCGGCGGTCGCGGCGAGATCAAAGGCGCGCGATTACCGCACGATGCGCGCGCGCAGGCCGCGCAGCGAAGTTGATTCGTTTTATTTTATTGCGTCTCAGTGCGACGACCTGCGCTTTGCGTGGCCCGATCTATCTTCTGTCCCTAAGATATCGATATTGTATTTCGTAAAATTAATCATTATTATAAATAACTGATTGAATAATATTTAAGCATTAAGAGGCAGCATTCTTGAGAAACATATTTTCCCTTATCAATTTTGAATTCAAATTACGGGCATACTAGTACAGTAGCATAAAAACTCATTTATTCAATTTAGTCTCTCATAAGGCACTTATGAAGTTATGAAAGTTACAATTGACTCTACCACCGGTTCGGATTACACTTAAACTGAGAAGACTCCGGCTAGAAACTCAGAAAGGCAATTGTTCCTCTAAAGTGGATCTTTTTTTATTACTAGGAACTAGTAATTATAGACCAAAATCAGAGTAGACTTTTATAGGACTTACTATAATATTACAAAATAAACGATTCCAAAATGGCGGAGTCATTCGTTTCGTTATAGGGCTAGCTAGAGCATTCATTGCGGCCGACACTGTCTGTGAGGTGGGAGGCGCGGGCGTGAGGAATGTTGCCCAATTAGATAGATTCCGGGTTCGATTCCCATCCCGTTGATCCGACACGCTCCGAGCGGTTTGTTGAATGCTATATTATTTTATTGCCGCCGCTAGGGTTGCGTCAAGTTCCCGATTAAACCGGTTATCACTGGTTTGAAATACTAGCCGGACGAGATAGCCAGCTAGTCTACATGCTCCTGTTTTAGCTACATGCGAAAATGAGAAATATAATAATAATAGGTTTCACTAGATAGAACATTCAAATAAAGCCAAAGAATAAAGAATATAAACTTTGAAGGCACTCAAGTTTCTAAAATGCTTGCTTTATGCTTTAACCTCACCTTCCAAAAATATTATTACCCAATTGACAACCCTAGCTACTTCCAGTCAGGCGGGATCTATGTACGAATACATTGAGTAGTTAATGATCTTTTAAACATCTCATCGTTCGTGCCGTTCGTTTTAATGATGATATTCGATGATGAAAACAATCACGTTCTTAATGCAGGTGTCGCTGTTGAATGTTGCTTTTATTGACTAGCTAGGTGAGGACTGTAGTTGGTCATATGGAGTAGCAATATTTTAAAATTTCAGGATCACATTTTGGGTTATTCATGTTCTGTAACCAACGAATTATAAAACAATCACGTTCTTAATGCAGGTGTCGTTGTTGAATGTTGCTTTTATTGACTAGCTAGGTGAGGACTGTAGTTGGTCATACGGAGTAGCAATATTTAAAATTTCAGGATCACATTTTGGGTTATTCATGTTCTGTAACCAACGAATTATAAAACAACGGAAATTTTAAAATGTCTATCAGTAATGATAATGAATGAATTAAAGTATTTTCCACTGTTTTTGTAAAGGACTACAAGATGTTGGCTTGAGGGGCCATTATATGCGGACTGTTTGGCTGGCACTTATTGCACTTTAAATCTTAAGATAGCCATTTAATACTCTGAATGTAAGCACCAACTAATTTTAAAAACCCCTCGTTTAATTTAAAATAACACGAAATTTAAAAGCGCATTAAATCCAGCGCAGTACGCCAACACGGCAAAGTTTTACGTGGAGCTTGTCCTTTTTGATCGTATACATTAAAAGTGGCTGTATCAGCCAAGTATTTAATTCAGCCAGTCTCCGCGTCCCTTTAGAGGATGGTCATTGCGGTCTCAGTACGCATAAATAACCATTAAAAAGTGTTTATCCGTGCACACGACAACCGCGGCTCGTTCTCTTGTCAATTACGTATCCAAAGACGCATACGTTTACATCTGTTAAGGTTGAATGGTCAAGCTTTTGAACACCGCCATTTATGTTTTAAATGGAAAAATAAATTAACAATTGATCGTGTAAATCCTAAGACGGTGTGAATTCGCTAGGCAATTGGATTAAAGAATGAAGACAATCTTGAAACTCTATAAAGATTGAACTTCGGCAAACAATATTTCATCTGCGACAAATTAAAAATAACTTTACAAAAAATGGAGTTTTAAAATAATGGAGTAGAGATGTGGGACTTTTTGGCGGGAACTTGCGAATTGACGTTCCGGTTTCATTAAATTTTCATGTAGGTATTTTATTGTTTATTATTATTGAATAATATCGGTGGTGTTTTGTCCAATAAAGATCAATCTAAGTGCACAAGTGAAGTGAAATGAAAGCGTGCATCGTGACTTTTCTGGTTGTCGAAAAGTCCGTTAAAAGTTTTAGTGGAACACCCGCCAATTTCACTAAAACCAGACCGGACTTGTACGGACAAGGACTATACTTTACAGTGAATGTGATATAACGTGACTTTAACATAAGAGAAGAATATTGAAAATAAAGAAATAGTTTAGGCTTGATAGTCTTATTATTCAAGCCTTTAAAAAAATAGTAAAGATGTCTATATTCTCTATGGTGCTGTAGGTTAGTTTCGATAGGAAGGTATTCCTTTTTAAACACACATATTCTTGGATAAGTAACTAAGGACTAAGGTTTACATATAATTGAATAAATGTTGACAAAACAAAGTTTTATTTAAGCACTTAATTCAATGTCAGCGTATTTTTTGCGCAAATGTAAAGAGGTTAGACAAACTTAGTTGTTAAATATTGCGGTAATATCTATAGATATGACCTTGATACGTTTGGAATCTCTATTTGAAAATCAAGTATAGACAACATACATTATTGGTAGGCTATATCGTCCTTTAGCAAATTCGAGCTAGCTGAGGCTAGCTCTATGATTTCTTTTTCACTTCTATCTGGAACATCCATAAAACATGGTCCAACATCCCGAAGGATCTAGATCCTCTCTTCCCCACGTTGAAAACAAACTGGAATCATTAATTTTGGTGTAGTTTATTTTTTAATTCTATCTCCCGTCATCTGATATTCCCCTCCTTTACTTCCACTATTTATGTTCGTAGAAATACTTTTACAAAGTAACTAGATGTAAAACACAGAGATACACGTTTGTCTGTTTGCCCTTATAAATGCCTTATCAGCTGATAACAGCTGGCGCCTGTGCTTCTCTTTAAAACTTCCCATTCATACGGCGATTAAATATTGCGATTATTTCCATCTGAGAGAAAAGTAAGTAGAGCAAACATTTTGTGTTCGTGTAACATGCAGGTACCTATACCATGGGTTTATGATGGTACCTTTATCTCGCTGGGGAATATCGTAACAAACTTTGTATGAAACACTGTGATGCCACAACTATCCATTGTTTACCATAGTCGCTAGCGAGTATTGTTTACGTTACCTGAGCAAACTCATATTAGCGGTACAGAAGTATCGAATCTCCTCAGATGTCATGTAGGTAATTAAATAATAATAATACAATTACTTAATCATATAGCCCTGTCTTCTAAACTAGCATGAGCTGTTTAACAATTCCCACCCAACAACTTTCAAAAAAATTTCAAGTAGATCGCCATAACACGAGTAAAAACGAAGAGGGGAACTAAACTTCAAGCACACCGGGTAACAACAATGTACTTAATATCTTTCCGGTTCACTTACTGCCGCCGACAGCGTTTAAGTATAAGTAGTTAATCTACTTTAAATTCTATTCACTGTCGCGTCCGACCGCGCGGTCTACCGTTACGAGTAGGCGAGTCGCTCCGTGTATGGCGCGCTTTATTTCAACTGATATGCTACATTATGATAGAGCTTTTGTTTTGTAATAGTTTTTAATTAGGTTTCACTTGAAAGTTTATTGGGGATATTTTTATACAAGTTGATTGAAATAATCTGTAGTATCTCAGTGTGTCGGTTTAACTGCTATGAAGTTTGTATATTTTGTATGTACCCAAAATATACTAATATTAAAAAAGAGGTAAAAGTTTGTAAGTTTTGATATTGGAGGTCTTCGAAAGTAGGTAACTACCTGATCCGAATTTGAAAATTCTTTTAATAATACATTATTCCGGAGTGCTATAATACTCAAAGGCTATAAACTACCATTTATCTCAAAAACGTGTGTTTATAATGGATAAACTCAAAAAATAGTTAATCGATTTTAATAAATTCTTTCACTTAAAGATAGCTACATTTTCAGCGAGTAACAATAGCTATATTTTATATTAATTCCCTCGAGAATGCGAATGAAACCGTATACCTACCGCAGAATATTATAAACTCTATAGTTGAACACAAAATCTGAATTGTAAAATGTATAATATTAAGCATTAAATAGCACGTTTATTGAGGAAGGTAAATAAGCTTTTTTATACAAGTTTAAAACCTTGGGAGTTAGCTATTATAAATTTAAAATGTTGTTGATAAATGTTTCCATGCCGACAAAGATATCTACTATCAGCACGTAAACCGCAAATGTCTATCTAGTCATATTTATCAAAGAAAAAACTAAAAAAAAAAAGGATTTTCGTTGTAAACACGCCCACGGGTATACGTGTTTGGTCCGTTGGTCGAAGCTGCTGAAAATAAGGTTGTCAAAAACTCTTAAATTCAGTTAACCTTTTTTCTTTAGGAGTTTTTCGACTTTCACATTAAAATTAGTAGCGTTCCTTCTGAAAAATAAAAAAAAAAACAAAATAACATTTTGATGAGAACATTAGTTAGTGGGTCTTTCTATAAACATTTCATTATGTATCTAACTAACTATACGTTAATTTAAATCTGCCACATTAAAAAAAATGATCCTGATTCTGTTGTTAAATTACATAATTTAATCACGCTGTATCTTGTTCATAGAACCATTATTTTAAAAAAGATTCATGAGTTTATGACGATGTCAATCTGAGAACATTTTACGTTGGCAATTTGAATAATATCATATTTCGTTTTTTTTTTACCCTTTTCATAATTTTTTTTTAAAGAGGAACGCAAAGTGACATTTATTTTCTAAAACAGAATCAGCTTAACAAAATCCGCTCCTCAACCGAAGTTTGTTTTCAAATGCCGACTCTTCTCAGCAAAATCAACCTGTCGAACCGCAATTCGCAAGTGCTTGTGATGTGAAGGCCTATTTGAATAAAATGATTGCGTTTAACAACCCTAGCAGTGTAGAATAGAATGTGTTGACGAAACAATTCACACGAGCGGTTATGAAGTGTTAAATGCGTGATGTACAGACAGATTGCCGACTTTTATTGCTACTTTTAATATTTTAGCGGGAAACGTGTCAGTTTCAGAGTCGATGACACTACGAGATAGTTGGAGTTATGACAAGAAACGTTTATATGATGTTAGATAAAAGTCAACTGCGTTAATATTTGCTGTGTGAATTTGTCACGCAAATCTGATGGCAGGCTGCCTAATCTCCTGTTGGTAATTTTTTTATGAACATACACAAGTTTATTTATTTTATTTAAAATAAAATTAGTGCTGAGGAGTGGCTTTAAAGTATAGAAGAAGATATACTAAATATTCTCAGTACGTCGAACAACATTCGTAAGAACAAATATCTAGGTGTCCCTAGTCTAGTCTTAGATCTATAATCTATGGCTGTATGTGTATGTACCTATCGTCACCTTTTCTTAGAAAAAAAAGGAGCAGCGATCTATATTGAGTGAATTTACTATTTTAATTGACAAATAATTACGTTCGATTGTTTAAATTTATACAAAATTAATAAAGCCCATTTCATAAATACTGAAAATGAAGGTCATTGTACCATTTTCTTTGCTGTCATTAAGAATTAACACGCATTACACGGAACCGCAATCACGGCACAATTGTCTCTATGAAAGATGCCGCTGCATCGAATCGGCGCCACCTACAAAACTTAACTTCACCTATATTTCAATCGAAAATACACCTTAGCTTCATAATAATAGGGTGTTGGTGTGTTAGAATAAGTTTGCTAATAGCCACTACATAGGACGGTCACGATTATTACGAATTAGGCACGCTTCGCGCTGGTCGACCGCTTGCGGCTTACTTGAAGCTCTGTCCTACGTTGTGAACGCGCTTGAAATTTTTAGAAATGGTTTATTTCACATTACAAGCAAGGACATACATACGCTTCTTCGCAATCTTAAACTTTAAAAAGTGCAAAAATTCTACCTACTTACACTAATATTATATAGAGGAGGAAATTCTATTTTTTGTTTGTTTGTTACGATTAAACAAAAAAATTACTGGACCGATTTAAAAAAATCTTTCAACATTATAATGATACATTATCCCTGAGTAATATAAGCTATATTTTTATCCCGGGCAAAGATAAGATCCCACGACGGGAACGCGGGTGAAACCGCGGAGGACAGCTAGTGATTAATAGAAAGCTACATTATCCCCGAGTGCTATAAACTTTTAATTTCGAAAAAGCGGATAAAACCACGGGGCAAAAGCTAGTTTTATATAGATTACGATGTCGATTAATTTTCATAATTGCCCTGCAAGACATGCATACAAACATGGCTACGAATAAATAGACTTATTACTTATTCGTAGAAACATGGTAGGTTATGTATGATACCACTCGTCAATTAACAACCATTTATAGTCCAAACAAGCATCGGAAGACAAACGAAAACAAACTTATCGATACCGGCGACATTTGAGTCGGATGTTTGATATGAACTTCCGATTGTCAGATGCGACACTGACAGAAATGACGCGTCAGTCAGAGTTATATGTGTCAACGTCACATCTATTAGCAACGACAATTAATCATTCAGATAATGGTTTGTGTAGTTCTGTGGATAATTATAATGTATGTGAAGAAGTTGAGAGAGATAGTACCTACATTTTCAGCTGTGTACCTCATAATCTGCGTGCCATGTTCCTAATTATTTGTGGTTGGCACAATGTGTACATTTCTTCCATTCGGTCCTTCTATCTTTTAATTTTTCAGTCTTAAAAAGAAAAACCTACAAATGATTTGAATGACTGTGTATTTTTTTTATCAGCGGTTCTACATTGATTTCAATATATTCTGCCAATTAGTTTATTAAATATTGTGTTGTATTTTTTATGGAGATAAAGTAATCAATTCTTCGAGCATTATTGCTAAAGTGGCTTTTTAGACCCTCAATGGAATACATTATATTTCAATTAACAAATAGCATAGGTAAACACGGCCTTATCTTCATACTGAACAATGTGTTTCAAAGAGTCTTCAACTATCTCGTTAGAAATGTGAAGAGAGATAAAATATTTGACCTAAATTATGGGAGCTTACAGACACTGACATTATGGTCATGGAATGTTTTTTGGAATGTTAGATTAATCTCAGTTGAAATCTAGCACTAATTAATCATATTTGAATTAATAAAATAAAATTTATTAACATAATACAATATAGTATCACTCAAAATATAACTCGAACGACAAAAACCTATTCTATGCGTTCCATTTATTCAAATTCAATTCAAATTTCGAACCGAAATAAAAAGCCGAGCGAACGCGACGCGGTCATCATAAATCGTACCTAGTGCGCGTGCGCATACCATAAACTGACAATTAATCCGTGATGGGAAACAGTGGGCGCTTTCACATGATTCAATCCCATGGTTTATGGGGCGGATGGTTCAAATAAATCAGGAAGCGAAGTGAGCTGAGGCAGCTGTGGAAAGTGGGGCACTAGAAAATTGTACAATCGAGAATATCGAGATACAATAACATATCTTGGCCCGATTACATATTGCGCGACGAGCAAACAACCGATTGTATGCAAGTCGCTTTTAATTATTGCATCGTTGATAGAGCTAGATAGATATTCTTTTCTGTGAACAAAATCAATCATACATCCCCGAGTAAAGAATGATGGGCCGGTTGGCGTGGTTGGTTAAATATTCAAGTCGTGGGTTCGATTCCCATCTAAGACATACATTTGTGGACATAAAACTTATCGTCCATAGCCTTTCATTGTTTAAAAATAACAGGCATCGTTGCCACCCTATTTTTAAGCTGATTCGGAAGCGACGGCAGAAGTAAACATAATTGGATAAAGTCAATTTATTTTTACGACACTTCGCCTGAGTTCAAGTGTAGATTGACAGGTTTGACTCTTAAAGCGATTTAAACTTGACTGCCTGACATGATTTGTGGCAATAAATACATCTTCGGCTAATTAATTTCACGTACGATAGCAGTTTTAGGCGGGAACTGATAGAACTTACATGTTATCCCACTAATCTTACTATTTGTTTCTCATTTACGCCAGAACGGCTGAATGGATCTGGATGAAATTTGGCATGGAGATAGATTATAGTCTGAAATAGCACATGGGCTACTTTTTATCCCGGGAAAAGATAAGATCCCTCGGGAACGCGGGTGAAACCGCGTGGCGGAAAGCTAGTTTAAAATACAATCCTATACCATAGCTCTATGATTTAAATTCAATGGCTACCTCAACTCTAGACTTGATAATAATTTAGTCTACATTGCAACGAGATTACTTCAGCTAGATATTATACAGTACGTAAAGGGTAATATGATCAGAATGTAACAAACAATAAAAGGAAAAAAAAATCTCTATTGAGGATGATTTCCTAATTATATTTGGTTGCCTTATCCATCTCTTCGAATTTCCGTCTTAATGTTACCAATTAAGTAGCTAAGTCGACTTTTTATACGTAGGTACATTCATCATTAAATGAAACCATAACTATTCGTAGATTATACCGGGTCTATTCGCGCACAGAATAATCAATATATATATATATTTTTTTTATGTCACAAGTGACAACGAGGCAGGCGGGTCACCTGATGGTAAGTGACAACCGTCGCCTATAGACATTGGCAATACCAGGGGATTGCTAATGTGTTGTACACCTTATTACGGCGAACTGGCTCTCAAGTGCAATTGCCGGAACACACCAACAGGTGCTTGGCGACAGATTTTCAACTTGAGGGTGGTAGCCAGCCAGTCGAGTACTACAAAGTACCCTACCACCGTGCTGTGGTTTCCTCACGATGTTTTCCTTCACCGAAAGTTCAAGCTCATTGTAAGGATTCGAACCCACGACCTTCGCCGCGGTATCCGACGTCACTTACCACTGAGCTATCATCGCCTTACTAACCTCGACGTTTCGATCAAGTAACATTGACTGTATATAAAATGAAATTATATTTTGATTATTCTGTGCGCGAATAGACCCACGAATATGAATTTAGTTCGCGAAAGTTTTAAAAGTACCATCCATAACTAGCATTCCACAGGGCTCGTTATTCGCACGGATGCGTACGCGCAGCTCAGCTCACTCGCACGGTAGCGGATTAACAAAATAAACCGAACGCTCGTAACGTGAGTCGCGTGTTTGTGTTATAGAGATGGCGTCACTCGGCGCACAGTGTTTACTGGCGCTGGCGGTACTCTTTGATGTTATACCTACCGCCGATAGGGTTGTCAGATATCGATAAAGAGATAATGCATGGCATGGATGGACGAGTTCACAACTCTATGGCGGTTTCTTTCATCATAATAAAACACGATTTCCAATCTTCAGGTTTGGCGCAACATTACTCAGATCTCAAAATCAACGGTTAATTTATGTCATGATTAATAACTTCAATTTTAGCAATAAAATGTACTATTGATTTTCCTAAATTCATCGTCATCTTAAGGTGAACGCACACTTATCCGAGCCGAACGCGTCTAACGAACCGAATTTTACAATTCTTTATATGGAATTCTAAGAAAGCTCGCACACTCTCGCTCGTGCGAGGTTTCATAGGATTTCATACAAGTAATTCTAAAATTCGATTCTTTCGGTTCCTTCGCTTCCTTCGGTTCTGATAAGTGTGCGTTCACCTTAAATAGTCGACTACCCTATGTAACATTTTATAACGCAGTTTACATCAAAGGGCCGGGCCCCGGGCGCTTGAACTAATGAAGTGATAAATAACATGCATGCCGTGAGCGTGACTGCCTGCACTGCTGCAACCATTACTGCGTATAATACCCTCGTTACATCTAGTTAGATTAAATCTGCGCTACGGAACTAAATATTCTTAGTCTGAATACCTCCCTGAAAAGAATGCGCTTTCTGTATGAATTCTGACAGTTCATTAGTCCGCTGTTTTTTTTTCTGCTGGCAATGGTCCTCCACGACTTCTGCCGGCAATGGTCCTTCACGACTTCTGCCAATTTCTAGTTATAAATATCCTGGGACGCTATATATTCACTGTAAAACTCAGTTAGTCGCTTGTTTAATAATCAAAGGTTAGTCGTGATCAAGGATGTTATAAAGTTTATAACGTCCTTGGTCGAGATAGGTCAGGTTTTATTATATCAAAATATAACGAAAACGCAACGTCACTTCGCTAGTTCCCGCCAAATACTTAAGTCAGTCTGCATGTTGTAGTGTTTGGAGGTAGTACGATTACAAATTGAATAGGTAATCTGTGGTTCAGGTTTCATGGAATGTCAGCTACTCAAATACCGTGCTATGAGCCGAGTTATATTTCGAATCGCCATGAAAATTGATTCGATGAAAAATATGACGGTCAGTACATTTACATAACATAGGACTCAGAACAAATAAAAAAGGTAGACAGAGCCCCGCGCACTTAAATTGAAGCACATTGATGCACTGTGCGACGCGAGTCACGCGGGATAACGTAGGTACGTGCAGGTCACGCACACAACTTCGTGCACGTTGCTTCACTTCATTGGAGACTATTGTTTACGTACGATCCTTCTACCTTTTTTATTTGTTCTGTGACATAGGTATATATTTATAAAAAGCTATAATGTAATTTATGAGTAGGTACATACATAGGCATCTCAGGTTCATTCTATGAAGTTTCCATTTATGCTCTTTGAAAGGTATTACTTACAAGAGCACAAGCAAATTGAGAGATGGAAAAGTCTTATTTTCTCCGCAACAGTCGTGAAATTATCAACTTTAAGGCGATGATAGATCAGTGGTAATGTGACGTCGGATACCGCGGCGAAGGTCGTGGGTTAGAATCCTACAGTGAGCTTGAGCTTTCGGTGAAGGAAAACATCGTGCGGAAACCATAGCACGGTGGTAGGGTACTTTGTAGTACCCGACTGGCCGGCTACCACCCTCAAGTTGAAAATCTGTCGCCAAGCACCTATCGATGTGTTCCGACAGTTGCACTGGAGAGCCAGTTTCCATCTAGGCTTTGTGTGCTTACCACCTTCGGCCACATCACTTACCATAGTTAGATTGTAGTCAAACACGAGCCTTTCCAGTATAAAAAAAAAACTACCCTCAATCAAACAGGAGAAGTAGAACAAAATCATTTAAAATTGGCCTGGTTTATTAATATACACGGTAAAAACATAATATAAGCGTAATTATCAAGTAAACAATCTCCCAATCGTGTGCTAACAAATTAATGATTATGGAGCGTATGCACGCTTCCTTTGATCGGTCACAATAAAGAGTCTATAACGGTTGCTTTGATGTCACGCTCAGCGCTCCGAGCTCCGAGCCACCCGCACTTGCGATGCATGTGATGTGCAAGCGGCTTAAACTATTTAAAAGTTATTTATAAAGGCTAATTTATAAATAACCATAGATAGATTGTGAGATATTATCTTTTGTACATAGACAACTAACTTTCAACCGCGACGTTGTCCGCGTGGAATTCGTTTATTACAGAATCGTGGCTTACCGTCCTATCTCAACTAAGGTTCGATTAAAAAAAGCTACCTAGACCTTCTAGTAGTAGTTAGGTACTACGGAACCAACTTGAAATCGTGGAGAAAACGTCAAAGTAACAATCCCTTCTAAATAATAATTTATTTGTGCATATTTTAGGTAGATATAGGTACCTAATCCTTCTCCAAAATTCATAAACCTACACACACATCATATTAGGTGTTCTTTGTTATAACACAAACAATATATTCCTAAAGCCCTTCCATGGGCCATCACAAGCACATCAACTCTGTCGTTCGCTGTCCCGTGAAGATATCAAAGCTAGCGCAGCGAGGGCAAGTCGGGCGCATTCGGCTATTTTCGTATCACGTCGGTAATTAATTTTTTGTCGCGGCTGACATGCTTTGTTGTTTGTAACTTTACTCTGCTCGTTTTAAAATACGGAAAGAAAATTGATAGCTTGGCTTAAATAAAACAATACTCAGGGTTGGTCTTGCATATGAATAAATACCTAAAGGATTTTGCTTTTTAGGGTTCCGTACCCAAAGGGTAAAAACGGGACCCTATTACTAAGACTTCGCTGTCTGTCCGTCCGTCTGTCTGCCACCAGGCTGTATCTCAAGAACCGCGATAGCTAGACAGTTGAAATTTTGCAGCTAGAACAACGAATACTAAAAACAGAATAAAATAAGTATTTAAGGGGGGCTCCCATACAACAAACGTGATTTTTTGCCATTTTTACGGAACCCTTCGTGCGCGAGTCCAACTCGCACTTGGCCGGTTTTTGTTAATTTTGACAAGCTTACAAATAGATTATGCACTCAGAAAAAGCCTTTTATTTAAATACTTAAAAACTTGCACAGTAAAGATCAAGAGACAATAGGTAATATCTGTAAGGAATCTATAGTTTTTTCAGTAGAAAAACAAGCAATCTTTCAAAACAGAAGGTATAGCTGTCTTTATAACACAAAATTATATTGTACATTGCGTCTATATGTACAATACCTAAAGCAATCGATTAATCGGCGCTGTTTGAACCATCAAATGTTTACATAAGCAAATAAATATAATACAACTCCAAGAATTTAACTCAATGGATCAGCTAAAGTAAACAAGGCTCTCAAATAAATACCTCACGCAAATCTCTGTACCTATACCTACAGCCCGTATATCTTATAGCATACGGTTGAAACTCCTTCAGCTGAGTTGATGGTTGTAAAGTTGTTAGTTTTATCAATGGAAACCCTTGTATGATCCAAAAACATCCGATACCACTCATGTGAGCAAATGTTTGTTAAGGCGACGAACGATGTTTCAAAGGAAAATATCTATTTATTTTATATTGCGCAAATATAATTTCGAAATTAAGTACCTAAGTATAATAACTATAGAATGTTCCATCAAAGCCGATTGCTCAAGAATCACATTCAACACGAAATAGATTTTATCATACAAACATCCATACTAATATTTTAATGCGTTTATTTAATTAAATAATTTAAATGTCTCTCTTCACGCTTAAACCACTAAACCGATTTTGATGAAGTTTGGTATAGAGGTAGATGGAACCTAGGAATACATATGGTACTTTTTATCCTGGGAAAAGTTTAGATCCCCCGGTAACGCGGGTGAAAACTTAATAAAAATCAGTATATCTCAGGTCTCAAATCTGATGACCTTATCCCAACAAAGCGGTGATTGTTCTATGGAAACCAGATAATCAATATTATTTGTGCTTAAAACATAGATATTTACACCCAAAGTTTATCCTGGGGTTTACGTCGCACGGGTCTAAATAATGTTTACAAAATCGTTAAAAATATCCTCAAAACTAACACATAAAATTAACCCAAGTCTTAAAAATCACAGCGCATGAAACCTTTCAAACAAAGTATTTTAACAGCTCAGTTTGCCCTTAACGTATAGGTATCTTAAGTGGTCCGACGCGGCCTAAACCTTTTTGGAGAGCAAACACACTTGTTTGCGTACAATTGTTGGCTTAAAACGAAACCTTTGTACAAAAAAATACATAAATACTTCACTTTTGAGTGCAACCTACCGTTCTCTAATAGGACAAACGGCAGGTAAATCTGTTTGTACGTTTAGTTAATCCGGAACTGAAATAAGAAACACGGTATTGTGCTTGCTAAAGAAGTGCTTAGTTCAATGACAGCTGGATCAAAACATTGACAAAGCATCCGTGAAAAAAACAATAAAGTTTTTTTTATGGAGGAAGGCTGTGTAACCGATACCATCCAGCCTCATGTTTTAACAGGATGTTTAGACTGCCTTATGGCTCTGTGGAACAATGGTTCACGACCAGCAATTCCCAACACAAGCTACAATACCAATTTCAAGTGCATATTTTAAAAATTTCACTAACCGCATCTAATTCACCCACTACGGTTTCTAACCAGATAACTTTTTGAGTTTTCAAGGAAAAGAAAACAAATTCTTTAGCTATATTTGGGGGGTGGAGTAGGTTTTTTTTAATTCTGGAAAAGCTTGTGTTTGACCACAATCTCAACATGGTATAAGTGATGATGTGGCCGAAGGTGGTAAGCATACAAAGCTTAGATGGGAACTGACTCTCAAGTGCAGCTGTTGGAACACACCTATAGGTGCTTGGCGACAGATTTTCAACTTGAGGGTGGTAGCCAGCCAGTTGGGTACTACAAAGTACCCGCCTACCACCGTGCTATGGTTTCCTCACGATGTTTTCCTTCACCGAAAGCTCATTTTAGGATTCAATCCCATGACCTTCGCCGCGGTATCCGACGTTACTACCACTGAGCTATCATCGCTTTTTAAAAGGTACTTCTCGCCTGCTGGCTATACCTAAATCATCTCCCTGCGTAATACCTGGAAGGTCGGCAGAGCAATAATACATTCAAGAAATTAATATAACTGAAACTGAAACATCAAAGATATTTACATTTTAACCTTTTGCTCCCAAATGTAATGAATACATCAAAGCTACTCGCTGATCAAAGAAATATGGAATTCAGTTTCGATTGATAGTTAGATATTAAACCCATTGCGAGTGATTAAACGAAAAGCAGCTGTTTTATGTAAGAGATATTATTAATAGGTACTGAACTTATACTTAAATGAAATAACTCGAAGTAAAAATAAATAAACACTAGTGTTACTTCAATGTTGCAGTTTATTTTAGTGTCTTTCCATTAAAAGAATGTCTGGAAGATCGTTTTTGTCTTTAAGACCGGCCATTACCTACAGTAATTATAATGTATTTATACTCGTACCACTAATGTGGTTAACAATCGAACCGCCCGTTTTATAGGTCATATGAAGCACCCTTCTAAGGTGATCTTGAGATTTTTACAACCTTTCGCATGATGACAATTGTAATACTTATTCCTTAAAATAATTTGTATATTTTAACATTATCAGAACCACAGCGAAGCAACAAAACCGAGCAAGCGACCAAGGCCATTCCGTGAAATAGGTTTTTTGTTGCCTCCATGGCACGGCAATTATCCTCCAACAATGGTTCAAAATATCCATTGAAAAACTGCTCGAGGGGTCCGTCTTGCAGCCGTGTCATGACGTAACGGCATACGAGCCACTCGAATTATATTGGCATGGCATGGCATGCTCGACGAAGGACCTTCTGGTATTTAAGGTAAATTGCTATGGGAATTTAGTTTAGTGAATTCAGAGGCATCGTACTAAATGCAGTTGCCACATTGAGGCCAATAAAGTACAGATTGTAATCAAATCAAGTAAATGAATGTGATATCTAACAGATTATACATCGGTGGTCAACGAATCGGAAACTCTTTGATCTTTATCTTTTATAAATCGCGTGCGGACGAAACACGAAATATCATTTAGACATAAGTGCTTGCTCGTTAATCTGTTACTAACAGAGCTACTAACATAATGTAGTATGACGCCCGAGATTAAAGCCAATTTGTTATTTATTGATACGTATAATGGTTTGTTCATTCTTAAAGTATTTAAAGTGTATTTAATCATTCAATATCTAGGTATGGCTGTATCCAGGATATTTCCGCAGAAATCTTGATTTATTTTTAGATTTTATCGTAACTTTAAATTTATTCTTCGTCATTTGAACTTTAATCCTTCCTTGAGAACATCACGAAATTCGCCAGTTCCTAAACAGCAATCTTCAGCCCTCACAAAGTTGATTAGCTGACATCCGCCCGCGTTCGACAAAAACAAGTCTCGGCGACGACCTTGCCATTGTCTCTTAACCTGTCATTTGCTAGTTTTTGTTTTAACTCTCGCCACTCAATGCCTGCGTCTCTGGGAAGTGCCCTTTGTGAACGCTTGGCTATAGGTTAACAAATATAATGACGTAAGCTGGCAGAGAACTCCAACAACTTTCAGTAAATTGACGTTTTACTGCGTAGAGAAACCTGTGAGTTTTAGAGAAATATGTAGTTTAAAATTATCATGTCTTTGTTACAGATGGTATCATTCGCCGGCATCCTGTCGAGTGGTTGCTCCGTCCACGCCAGATTCCTCCTCTGCTCGGCCTTCGCCCCTCTCTGCTCTGAAGAGGTTTCCGGCTCCGTCAGCGCCTGCAGAGCGCTCTGCGAAACAGTCGTCGAAGATTGCAAGGAGCAGTTAAAACAGCTTACTCCAAATGTGATGCTGGATTGCGCAGCGTTCCCGTTAAGAGCTGATAGAAGACTGTGCATGCGCCCTCCAAATGCGAGCGAATCTGAACCAGAGACTCCGCCTCCATCCCGCTGGCCGTTCCACGAGCACGAGCTGAGGGAACACGGCTGCCCGCCGGCGCATACTCGAGCTCCTACTGGAGAGTGCTGGCCCGCGTGCGGCCAACACGCCCGATATACGCAAGGCGACAAGAGAACCGCTGAAATATGGATGAATACTTTAGCATGGTTCTCGCTACTGTCGACCTCGTTCGCGCTGCTCACTTTCTGCGCTGAACCTTCGAGATACAGATACCCGGAACGGCCGGTAGTTTGGATGGCAGCATGCCACGCTATTGTAGCTCTCGCTCACGTTACACGAGGCTGGTTGGGCGCCAAGGTGGTTTCCTGTGCCGGTACCACGTTAGCCGTCGACGGACTAGCGTCTCCCACCTGCGTCGCCTTCTTCTCCCTGACATACTACTTCACTCTGGCAGCCGATGCATGGTTTGCGAACGCTTGCGTCGCGTGGTACCTAACAGCCGCCAGCGAATGGTCTACTGAAGCATTGGAGCGCGCTGCGGCGTATTTGCATGCTGTCGCGTGGGGCTGGGCGGGAGCGTGGACGGCGGCCGCTTTAGCGCTACGAAGAGTTACAGCTGATGAGCTAACCGGAACATGTGGGATATCCGATCCAGCCGCTGCAGCGCTTGTTGGTGTGCCACGAGGAGCGTTGCTAGTTACAGCGATAGCTCTAGCCATGGGGGCGTGTCCGGGTATAATGAGAGTTCGTCGAGCGCTAGATTCTAGAGGAGCAAAGAGAGTAGGAAGACTGGCAGCGCGTGCAGCAGCTGCTGGAGTATTGTACTTCATTCTGGCATCTTTTGGCACCGGAGCTAGAGTTTTCGAAGCCCGAATGAGGGAAACTCAATCAGGGTTGGCATTACTAGCAGCTTTGGAAGCCGGTAACGTTCAAGATACGTCAGGGTCGAGTGGGCTGTCGATATGTTTGAGTCTCTCGTGCGGGATAGCGGCAGGCGCGTGGGCGTGGTCGCGGAAGTCAGCTGTGGTCTGGCGGAAAGCGCTGTGCCCCCCTAGAAAAGCTCCCTGTTGCACCCCCCCACTCCTAAGACCCCATCACCCCTATTACAAAAGACCCTTACATGTTTCCCGAGTGTGATATTTAGTGGTGTCTCAAAGACTTGTATTTAATACGACTAAGTGCCTATTTATGCCTTCTGTGAAGGTTTTCTCGATATACTGTACAAATACGTGTAAATATTGTAAATTTGATAAATATACTGTTGTTTTTATATAAAAACCCGTTGTTTTTGTTAAACACATTTTATTAATAAACTGTTAAACATACTTATATTACACATATATGGTTGTTATATGACTCTCTATACAAAAACTCAACATTCAGTAATTACACATTTACATGATCCCTTCAGTTCAAAAAATATAACTTTAATTAGTCACCCTGAAGATTTGTTACTATGTAAAATTTCCTACAAGTTCCTTAGAAATAATAACAGAAACATACATATAAAGCTTTAAAATAATAAATTGTAAATAAATAAAAAATCTTAAAATGGCCTGGAATGTTATAGAAATTAACAAAGATATAAAACATTTTACCTAGGCCGTCATCAAGTATGAATCGAATAAAAGCATTTTTATTGTAATAAATAATCATAATTATATTTTCAAGAAAGTATAATTAAGGCTTTGTCAAACAGGACGCTTATACACGGCGTTTTGGCGTCACAACCGACGCCGTAAAGCGTTCTATATGACAGAGGCTTTGAAAATAATTTATTAAAATTTCATATTTATATTTTACAGGCTTCAATTGTGCTCATAATAATGGGTGCTAGTACAACCTTAACAATACGTAATAGAGTTGAATTTTGAATAGCTAAAAGATTATCGACCTAAGTCTATCAATAAATAGGATTGTATGCAATCATACAGTATATTATAAAATTGTTTAAGAATAGTATTATCAAATATGGACAAACAAAAATAGACCTTTCCACTAAGTAATTTAGGGTACATTTTAGTATGAAAACAATATCCAATTTGTAATGATCAAAATAGTCATAAAGCTTACAAGTAAACTAAAAGGACTTTATGGCGTTAAGAATAAGACTGAATATTGTGTGGTCGTTGTATTTAAAATGGAATGAGAAACAAGCAGCGTCTACGTAGTGAATAAGGTAGAATATTAAACTATATGGGAAATATTTTGAATATTATAATTTACTAGCTGTCCTACGCGGATTCACCCGCGTTCCCGTGGGATCTTATCTTTCCCGGGATAAAAACATAGCCTATGTTACTCAGGGATAATGTAGCTTTCTAATGGTGAAAGAATTTTTGAAATCGTTCCGGTAGTTTTTAAGTTTATTCGTTACATACAAAAATACAAATCTTTCCTCTTTACAATATTAGTGTAGATATAGTTAGTTAGAAACTAGATCAAAAATACATGATAGCATTGATAAAGGATATGCTAGGATTCAACACTGTAAGAAGGTAACTTTGTAATAATTAATCACCGACCCTAACATGATGAAATAAGATCGAGTCACTATTAGCATCGCATATTTTTATTCTAGATCCTTACGACCATAGAATTGATATGTTGCAGAATAGATATACAGGGTGTTCGGCAATTTGTACGACAAACTTAAGGAGGAGATAAGCGGAATATTAAAAAATTACCTTCGTAAAATTGTCACCATTTTCGAGATATTTAAGATCTAAAATTCAAAAATCAATACATAAACAACAGAAATATCGAAATGTCGTGTAAATGGTGATCTTTTTATTGAGTTCATTTTCCGGAGATAGGTGAGCATGGGTACCTTTAAGTTAGTCGTACTAATTACCAGACACCCTGTATAGGAAAGGTCCTTATATATTTTTTAGGTTATAAAATAACATAATCATCAGAATAAGAGGACCGATATGCCAAATTGTATGAGCCAACAAGTTACAAAAAGACTAACGTAGCGGGATATACGGAGACATCATCTTGTCAATTTAAACGAACAATTTTTTTTTATACCGCAAAGGTGCAAAAACATGTAGCCTATATAGTCACACCAGGGTTGTCACTCACGATTTTATATAGAAGTAACCAATGCTAGAATATACATATATAAATATTTACAACCACGTCCCTGTATCATAATCTAGCTATCCTTCTTGCGTCGACATCAATGTATCGAACACTTCCGAGCCGGGCGACGTCTCATTCACGGACACGAAATAACTAGAAAAGTTGAAAATCCCCGCATCCTGCCTCACATTATCGCTCGAGCCAAATTGAGCTTTACTGCTATGCATTGGGGTTGCATTTGCACTGAGCGACTTCTGTTTATCGGCGAGTAAAGGATTCCGCAGCTGTGATTCCGGATCCGGTACCTGATCTATAAGTATATCTTGACTTTCCGGATCGTACAACGTTGCTTTAGCCGATACTTTTGAGTCATTATACGGGTTCGATATGTATTCCATGTATAAATCGCTCTGTTCGTCTTTTTTAGTGGGTTCTATTGCGCTGTTATAAGGTTCAATTTTGTTTGTGTTTAGTTTCGGTGATTGTTGCAGCTCAGGGGTCGTCTGGGGATAGAGGATAGGCATCTGCGACTGTATTGATATGCCTATAGGTGTGGATATCATCTGAAACATTTAAAATACATACGTTAATTAATGTACAGTAAGGTATGATGAAACAGAAGGCTGTGCACCGGTTCAGAGTGACAAGTAGAGATCTAAAAGGCCTCTTCATTAGTTGAATATTTTTATATTGCAACACAACTTTTTTTAATGCTGAATAAGCTTGTGTTTGACCACAATCTCACCATGGTAAATGATGATGTGGCCTAAGGTGGTAAGCACACAAAGCCTACATGGGAACTGGCTCTGTATAGGTGCTTGGCGAGAGACAACAGATTTTCAAGTTGAAGGTAGTAGCCAGCCAGTCGGGTACTACAAAGTACCCTACCACCGTGCTATGGTTTCCTCACGATGTTTTCCTTCAATGAAAGCTCAAGTTCACTGTAGGATTCGAACCCACGACCTTCGCCACGGTATCCGACGTCACTACCACTGAGATATCATCGCCTTAAATTTCAAGTAAACCTACCTCATTTAGGGGTTGTAGCAACACTGATGACGTCAACCCAGCCTGGTCATACAAAGGATTCCTTATCGGAACCATCCCGCTTATTGGCGTCGGCGCGACCAACGTTGGCGTGGCTGACACCAACGGCGGTGTTTGGCCCATATTGACGGGCGACGCCATGCTTGGCACCAATATCGACGATGGGGACGTTTGGATTTGTATGGGACGTTGGTAGTTGGGAATGTTGGAAGGTGGGCTAGGTACAGGTAAAATGGTTGGCGTACTGGCTGAGATTGATCCCATGGGAATGAGGGTTGGCAGTGATGGCGATAGTGTTGGCTGCATGTGGCTCGGCGCGTTTGTTGGTTTCGTGTTGTCAATGGCTGGAATTGTTATAAAAGTTTAGTTACAGTCTTCAAATATGATAAAAGTGTACATAGAGTAGAATTAATATAAAATAATAATATATGGAAATAAATGTAAAAGTCCTAAAATACCTTGCGGGAAGAGTTCTTCTTTCAAATTAGGCAGGAACTCCCCTATAGTGTCCCACGTGATGTACCAGAGCTCGTTGTACTCTTCACCGTTACTGAATATCTACAAGTTAACAAATTATATATTCATTGTTTAATTTATTCAAAATTATCGTAAAAGGAAAAAAATATCTAAATATTGTCCCTTTACGTTTAATATAAGCAGAATATTTAAAACTAATCATAATTTCATCGGGGGACCGCTATGTAAGTACATAAAATAAAAACAGTATTACTATTTTTAATCCCCGACGCAAAAACGACAGGATGTTATAAGTTTGATAAAATAATGATGTATGAAATCTATGGAAGTTCATCAACTAGAAAAGTTGTGATAATCTTCAAACGACTGAGCGGATTTTCTTGAAACATAGCTAAGTACACTCTTGATTAACACACCTTTCAAACATAAAAACTAAATCAATATCGGTCCATTCGTTTAGGAGCTACGATGCCACAGATATACACGTCAAACTTATAAAAAACTTTTTTTGGGGTTTAAAAATAATGATTAATGAAATGGTGGTAAAAAGGAAATGGCTACTACGAATAGAAAGACGCCTGGAAGACATTTGTCGGAGCATGGCGACAGATCTGAGACACCTGTGATACAGTTTCAGACAGACGCCAATACAAGGTACGGTGGCAGCAACTAACCCTGACAGTCCTGGCGGGCGCTGCACGTGCACGACGCGCACCCACAGTACGCAGTACACAGTAACTTACCCTGACAGAGTCCATGACGAGTATCATGTTCTTGAGAGACTCGAGGGCGGCCTCGGTGAGCGGGTCGTCTGGCGGCGCGGCGACGAGCGCGCGCTGCACGTGCACGACGCGCGCCCACAGCGCCGCGAACGTGCTGCGCGCAGACAGCGCCGACAGGTGTTGCAGGAACACCTGCAGCGTGACAGGAGAACCATTCATATCATAATAATATCAGAGAGGAAGACATGGGAAAATTGCCTGAACATAACATAACATGTTTTTTTCTTACGTGACCATTTCTGCCCGTCAACTCTACTGTAAGCAGCGTAAAAGAACTTCGTTACAAAAATTTACGAACTTCAATACTTGTAAATTAAATTGACAGTTATTTAAAAACAACATCGGCTTTAAGGCCATGGTTGTGTACCTTGCACATAATAGTGTTAGCCCTGGCAGCAGCGGCGGCGGCGGCTGCATCAGATCGTCTCGGCAGTTGGTCGAGCAGTGGGAAGAGCACCATCTGGAAGCAAGCCTCCCATCCCGCGCCGCCCATGGCCGACAGTCCCGGCACGAGCAGCGCTCGTTGAAGATATGCTATTGCACTGTTTGCCACCTTAATGCACAACAACAAAAAGATAAAAAATTGGGCGCTGCGATCAGATTTCAGGATTTCGTTTTATTTTTAAGAGATCAGATGGCCTTGTAAAGATTTCCTGGGATATTATTATTATATTCCCAGGATATTAAAATATTTTCGGGGCTGTTTTAAACTAAACTGACCTGTTTTCGTCTATCTGTACAAAATTGTGCTATTCCTTGTAAGAGAGGCTTCCACGCTACTTCCCATAGATCGTATTCTTCAGCACCTGAATTTGACAAGGAGGTTTAAAATATATTTTTTTTATCCAAATATAATAGGAAGTTGAAAATCTGTCGCCAAACACCTGTTGGTGTGTTTCGACAGTTGCACTTAGGAGCCTGATGCCTTTATGGCATTGTAAATAGGTAAAAAGGTCGACAACATATTGGCAAATCACCTAGTATTGCTAATGTCGACATAGCCAAAATAATCGCTCGAAGAAAGTGGGCTGGCCACATTAGCCGCAGAGACGATTCTAGATGGGGCAAGAAAGTGCTTGAATGGAGACCTAGAACGGAACGGAGACATGTTGGCAGACAACCAGCAAGATGGACCGACGATCAGTCCAGGATGGAGGGAAGGGACTGGATGAGGAAGGCCCAAGACCGCGAGAAGTGGAGTGCATTAGAGGAGACCTGCACCCAGCATTGGGTGGAAGTGTGTTGAAGAAAAAGAAGAAGATAGGCTATGGTAGTCATTTACCACCAGGTCACCCGCCTGCCTGCTTATCCCTTGTGAAAAGATTATAAACAGTCATATCAATCCATCAAGAAGAGTGTAAGGTATTTTGGAGGGTCAGCAACGCGGGAGTGATTCCATAGTGTTGTAAGCATCTATAGGCTACGGTAAAAATCAAGCTTGTTTGCCAACCGCATATAATAATGTCGGTTTCGGCGACTTATTTTCAGTCTGTTCTTAAGTTCAACGGTTAAATTCACACATAAAATACCTTAAACTATAACATACAAGAATGCCTTTCTTACTTAAACTATTCTTTAACTAAATTGGCACTATGAATGGTTTTTCTGCAATGGTCTCTCAATTGCAGAAAATGCTGCAATTAATTTTTTTATTAAAAAGTTAGTTACCTTGTCCCTGGTCAGCTTCGTCTCGCCACCATTTGAATATTTGAGCAGTGCGGCTGTGTAACGTATGCATTAGATCCAAGAGCTAAAATATACACACAAAGATGATCATTTAAAACCCTCCTCCTTTTTTGAAGTCGGTTAAAAAATCAAGAGAATTGACATTATTGACAATAAATTCATGGATTTTAAGGTACTTATTTAGGTAGAGTACATCATTATAACTCAGCTTACAAAATACTAATTCATAATAAAAGTCGATACTTCGATACTGATATAAACAGGAAAGATTTGTATTTTTGCAACGAATCAAAATCAAATTCAAAGTCAAAACCATTTATTCAGTTTAGGCCCTA
Organism: Ochropacha duplaris; assembly: GCA_951361185.1. Taxonomy (NCBI): domain Eukaryota; kingdom Metazoa; phylum Arthropoda; class Insecta; order Lepidoptera; family Drepanidae; genus Ochropacha; species Ochropacha duplaris. Next base: position 1,557,756 of record OX592704.1, on the reverse strand, counting down.
GAAGGGCACTTATGAAGGTCGAATTACAGAAGTTACCACCGGTTCGGAAGTCAGCCTTCAACTGAGAAGAACCGGCAAGAAACTCAGCAAGGTTACATTTTTTAAATATTTTTGGACCATCTTATTTAAGCTCAAAAACTCAAAAACTACTGGACCGATTTCAAAAATTATTTTACCAATAGAATGCTTCATTATCTGAGTAACATAGGCTATATTTTTATCCCGAGATTTGGATCTATTGAACCAATGGAAACCTACATTACCACTATCTAATATGGGCTATATTTTATTTTAATTCCTTCGGGAAGACGGGTGAAACCGCGGGACGAAAAGCTAGTACATGATAGAGTATGGTACTCACCTGTATACTTATCATGTGGTACTGGTCGAGCGAGTCTCCGTCCTCATCACTAGAGTCAGGGCCGCGCCGCCGACCCGAGCTCGGTCGGTTCTCACCGGACTTGTCGGATTTCTTGCCTAATTGTACCATTATACACATTATTACCACAACATAAGGTTGCAAATATGTTCAACTTTAACGTTGATGTATCGATTTATATCATCTTATGCCTTTAAACGAGCAATTATTGTATATATGTATATAATCTGAATCTCAAAAACGGCTGCAACGATTTTCATGAAATTTTGTATGCTGTGGGTTTCGGGGGTGAAAAATCGATCTAGCTAGGTTTCATTTTTAGAAAACGTCGTTTTACACGTGTTTTTTGGCAATGAAAAACTGCTACAATATCATTAGAATACGAAGGTAAATTTCGCTACTAACTGACAGTTTATAATATTTCAGGGGGAAATTGAGCGAACTCGTAATCAGAAGATCGGGTCCACATGAATGATTTTTTTCCCCTTTTGTGATAAATACTATAAAAAAATTACCAAAAAAAAAAAGAGCAAAGCTCGGTCACCCAGGTACTAATATTAATACGTGAAGAAAAAACTTTGTACTCCTTTTTACGAAAATAACGCGGATGGAGGAGAATGTTTGGCACAGTAAAAGTTTGTATGGAGAAGGAGTGCAGAAAGCTAATATTTTTTAAAATTATGCTTTAGAAATAAATTAATATACATGGACCCGCTGCTATTTATCCTACCCAAAAAAAGGTGAGTAATACATACAATGTTTGAGCGTGGCGGCAACGTATATTCGGAGCGCGCGCACGGCGGCACGACAGTTGTACGGTGTGACGTGCGCCACGTCTCGCACGACGAGCGCGAGTGCCTCACAGCCGCGCGCGAGCGCCGACCCGCGGTGCGCGCGCAGCCACGCCGCCGCACCCTCCATGTCCCACTCCGTCGGCGAGCCACCAGAACTATTCACCTAACACCACCAATACTCAAAATAACTAGGTGTCTAGGTGATGTAATGCTGCGTTAACCGATAAGGTGTGATCGATCGCCCCATAATAAAGGGTGTCGGTTGCCTTACTAGTTTCTTTTTTATTTTGACGGCAAACGGATCATCATTTAATTGAGATGATGGCTATATTCAAGAAAAAATACCTATCACTAACTAGTGTTATAATACAACTAAAAATACTCGCCTTTTTATTATTTTTAATGACCTATTTAATGGCGTAAGGTCTTTTAATGGTGTATATTTATGACGTCACAAGTATGTATTTCATACAAAACTCCGTATAAATCATCGTTTTGTTTGACATTTAACGAAAAGAATCTGATTTGATACGTCAGTCACCATCCCTATTGGTAGTGTTTTCTTCTTCTGACAGGTCTTTATTTGGAAATGGTGGTAACAATATCATAAAAAATAGCAATAAGATGACGTTCAATAAGTGTTCGTTAAGCGTCCCAAAATTTAATAAAACATTTTGAATTTAAATTTTGCGTACAAAAGCTCTTTTGACGCCTCCTTTAAGGCACGCGTTAACGTGATACACAAAACACAAAAATAAGGTAAAAATTAACGACTTTCGAAAGATATGTTGTTGATGAATACAAATTGTATGGGACCAAAGCAAGATACCCGAGGTATACCAAATTAAAGTTACAATCTATCAAATAAACAGGTGGCTAAACATTTTGTTTTTATACTCATTAAGCTCAATTTAGATCCCAAAGCACCTGATCCCACACAAGATTTCAATTTATTTGGAAACTAGCTTTCTAAAACTGTTACGCTAGAAACATCAGTTATAGAGTCTACCTAGGAAATAACTAGAATCAGAAAATAAACGATAAAGATACTTACCAATATCCAACCCTGTGTTTGTGGCGAGTGCGACAATTCGCTCTCTGAAGATACGCTGGTCGGTCGTCGGTCGCTTTCGTCTTCTGATCCTTCCGAGCGACTTGATGCTGTAGAGGAAATTATATAATTGGCTTAATGAGCATAGTTACATACAAATTATATAATTGGCTTAATGAGCATAGTTACAGCAAATAAGTCAAAGCCACGACCATTTATTCAGTTAGGGCACTTGTGAATGTCGAGATACAGAAATTACCACAGGTTCGGATGTCAGCCTTGTACTGAGAAGAACTGCCAGGAAACTCAGCAAAGTTACATTTTTTTTAATATTTTTGGACCCTCTGATTAAATTGACTTTTTTAAATTCAAATGTTTAAACGTACTAAGCGACCCGTTAAATAGAAATAGTGGGAAAGACTAAATGTGTCATGTACATAGTACATACTGGTAGTGGGTAGTGGTGTGTTGTTTGGTAGGTCTGGCCATGCGCCCGCGCCGGCCGCACACAGCAACGCGAACAACACGTCCCAGTCGCCCGCGCTGTGCACGTTCTGCGCAGACGTCTTCACCACCTCGTATACCCCACACGATACCTAAACAACACCATCTAGTTACGGCACGGTCTTAAATGGTTCATAATTTTGGGCAGTCAAAGGGACCAAAGAAGATTACATGCAAAAATGAGAATGTTAAGGTGGGTGTGTGGAACGAGTTCATCCTCACACCTTAGAACCAAATTGGTCGCGTACAGTGCGGTTTGAGAGACATTTTCGCCCGCACACGATCAGGCTGTGGAATGAGCTTCCTGTAGAGGTTTTCCCTATAGACTACAGCATGGGGTTCTTCTAAAGAGGAGTAAGAAGGTTTATGTTTTTTTCCTATAGCAACAAATCCTTCTAATATTATAAATGTGAAAGTTAGTATGATTGCATGTTTGTTGCTCATACACGCAAAAAGGGCTTAACGGATTTTGATGAAACTTGGCACACAGGTAGATCACATCCTGGAATACCACATTGGATACATTTTATCCTGGGAAAAGATAAGATCCCTCGGGTACGCGGGTGAAAAAGCGGGGCGGAAAACTAGTATTGATTAAAGCAAAAACTCACGACATCAGCCTGTTGATAGAAGAGCTTGTATGGCATGCGGAAGAGCAGTGTGAGGTGGTGCAGCACGGCGTGCGCGCACTGGTGGCACCGCATCAGCCGTGCTGCCGTGCGCAGCAGCATCGTGAGCGCGCGACGCAGCACGGTGGCGCCGCGGCCCTGAGCCCAGCGCACCGTGCGCTCAACGTGCGAGCCGCTGCACTCCCACACCGACGACAAACGGTCCCTACGACCAATCATATGCCATCACATCACCGTCCGCACGAATATCAAACATAATCTGGCGCCGGATAATCAGCTTACTTGCAGCTTGCAGAATTGAAACTAATGACGATTCAAAGTTGGTAATAAATTATTTTTTTTAATTTTTTATTCAAGGTTTTTGTCTTGGTTACAAGACCTTTAAGCCATTTCTTTATTTTAAATATTCATATTTTATGTTAAGTCACGTTTTATTGTCACTTTCACTGTAAAGTCTATAGTCCTCGTCCATACAAGTCCGGTCTAATTTTAGTGAAATTGGCGGCTATTCCACTAAAACATTTCATGGACTTTTTGGGACAACCTGGAAAGTCACGATACACGCTTTCATTTCATTTCACTTCACTTGTGCACTTAGATTGATCTTTATTGGACAAAACACCACCGAAATTACGCAATAAACACAAAATACACAATTTAATGAAAATAAAACGAAAACACAACGCCACTTCGCAAGTTCCCGCCAAAAAGTCCGGTAATAAATTCACTTAATAAAGATAATAGGGATGGTGACTGATATATCAAATCAGCTTCTTTTTATTTAATGTCAAAACGATGATGGAGTTTTGTATGAAATACGTACTTGTGACGTCATGAATAAACACCATCAATAGACCTACTTTTTGTCGTTAATTTGGTTATTAAAAATCATAAAAACACGGAATTTTTCAACGTGTTCGATATTTTCGAGTATTTTTAGACGTGTTATGCATTAGTTAGGGTTAAGTATCATCGTAGCATAAGCATAATTTCTATTGTAAATGTTGAATATTTTTTCAAGGTCACAGTCGCTTTAATGATGGCTTTTGCAATACCAAGGAGTTTTGTGTTCGAAGTCAAAACCATTTATTCAATTTAGGCCTTAGGGGGAAAATAATGAAGGTCGAATTATAGAAGGTTCGGATATCAGATAACAACTGAGAAGAAGCTCAGCAAGGTTACATTTTTTAAATATTTTTGTAATACCTGACTATATTGTTTTTTTTTTAAATAAATCTTATAATGTTAAGGTTGGGACACAATCCATCCATCCATACTAATATTATAAATGCGAAAGTGTGTCTCTCTGTAACTTCTTCACGCTCAAACCGCTGAACCGATTTAGATGAAATTTGGTAGACATAGATGGAACCTTGGAGAAGGATATAGGATACTTTTTCCCCGGGAAAAGATAAGATCCCTCGGGACCCCTCCCTAGTTATGAATAAAATTACCTGTTTTGTATGAGCGTCTGTCCCAGTAACTCCAGGAAGAATATAGTGATGTCCTCTAGCTCTGGGTTCAATTGCAGACTGTCCGAGTCCGGGGGAGTCCCTACTGTCACCATAGCTTGCACCAATTCCTGTCATGATTAATTTTTATCATTAATCTATACTGATATTATAAAGAGGTTAAGTTTGTGAGGTTGTAGGGGGTAATCTCTGGATCTACTGAACCGATTTTGAAAATTCTTTTACCAATAGAAAGCCACGTTATTTGTGAGTGTCATAGGCTTTTTAAGGAAAAGATAAGGTCCCACTGGAACGCGGGTGAAACCGCGGGGGACAGCTAGTCATAATATATAGGAGAATTATATAAACCCACACTAGTATAATATATTATAGCTAACTCTGTCACGGTTTGATGAGGTTTCATCATTTCATCGTTCGAATCCTACAATGAGCTTGAGCTTTTGGTGAAGGAAGACATTGTAAGGAAACCATAGCACGGTGATATAGGTACTTTGTAGTACCCTCAAGTTGAAAGTCTGTCTCCAAGAACCTATCGGTGTATTCCGACGGTTGCATTTGAGAGCCAGTTTCAATCTAAGCTATGTGTGCTTACCACCTTCGGCCACATCATCACTTACTACGGAGAGATTGCTGTCAAAAACAAGCTTACCCAAAAAGTTAAAATAAAATCAAATTTTAGTGTGATTCTAACCTGTAAACTCTCTAATTGCAGGAATTTAGTTTCAGTAATGAGTAGACCGGGGAAGTTGCACTTGGCCACGCATTCTGCTGCGGCATCTATTAACGTCTTCTCGTGAGGAGTTGGGGCTCTTATTCCTGGAATAAGAACATCATTATTCCGCAATTATTTTTTTGTTGTTTAGTATTTAGCGTCTCCGTTCAGCTTGGGCAAAAATCCTGTTGTATGTCTGTCCGGCTATTCTCGCCTACATGTCGTATTTCTCTTAAAATTTTCTGACCAGGTTTGATACCTGGAGAGATACCCGCAAAGACCAGCCCCCACAAGCAGCCCCTGTTTATCAGAATGACACATGTGTGGCAGCCACCGCCCTCCTCGCCATATTGTAGGGAAGTGAACGACACTTCCCGCCACAATACGCCGCCGCAAGCAAAGCAAATGTTAATAATTTAATGTTAATCAAAAATAGTTTAATGTCCCCTCAGTTCTGCTGAACAATTTTCTACCGCAAAAATCTTCCGGACTTCCTAGAATTACGAAAATCTTGTGGACTTCTTAGAATTAGTATAGGTGGATACATACCAGACTCTCCGAGCGCGATATAAGAGTAGATGCTGGACAGCAGCCCCGCGTCAGCGCCTCGTGCAGACTCGCGCACCAGCGACACCGTCCCACCGGTTGCTAGGTAGTCTTCCGCCTCCACCAGCGACTGTACACAATACATTATCATACACATAAAACATGTTACTACTGATTTTGATCATCATCTGCCTGCCCAGTTCCCAATTATTTGTGGTCGGCGCAATGTGTACTTTTCTTCCAATCGTTCATAAATTCATATCATCTCTCACACAATCCATCCCTGTTTCGGTTGCATAAATTACAAATTAAACAAAATTCATCACTTTCCTTCGAAAATTATTGAATAAGGACAGAAAATATATTTATGCTGTCAATGTCTATGCCATTTATTCACGGGAAGATAGTCACCAAGATTATAATTTTTATAGGACTAAATTTCATATCTTTTTCTTGTAAATATAACCGTTGCCATGGTAACTGTTGTTATAACTCCCCCTTATAACACTCTCCTATTAAAATGCATTTTACACAACATTGTACCATGGTGAACTGTCCTAGTGTTCCAGGCGTCGCGCACGCAGTCCACGTATCTGGCCGCCACAGTACACGCGCGACGCAGGGCCAGCTGCGCCTTGGTGGACTGTCCTAGTGTTACATACCTTAGGCAGCAACTGTCCCACATAGAGCGTGTTCAGTATCTCCAGCAGATGTCTCCAGGCGTCGCGCACGCAGTCCGCGTATCCGCCACAGTACACGCGCGACGCAGGGCCAGCTGCGCCTTGGTGGACTGTCCTAGTGTTACATACCTTAGGCAGCAACTGTCCCACATAGAGCGTGTTCAGTATCTCCAGCAGATGTCTCCAGGCGTCGCGCACGCAGTCCGCGTGTCTGGCCGCCACAGTACACGCGCGACGCAGGGCCAGCTGCGCCTTGGTGGACTGTCCTAGTGTTACATACCTTAGGCAGCAACTGTCCCACATAGAGCGTGTTCAGTATCTCCAGCAGATGTCTCCAGGCGTCGCGCACGCAGTCCGCGTGTCTGGCCGCCACAGTACACGCGCGGCGCAGGGCCAGCTGCGCCTTGGTGGACTGTCCTAGTGTTACACCTGGGGAATGGAAGATATAATTTATAAGGAGTTTTGAATTAATTTGCATAGGGACAAAAATATGCCCCATCAATTTTTTCAGAGTCAGTAGTATATGTCTCTGCGGCTAAAATGCTCGAATGGAGACCTTTTTTTTTGTCACTAGTGACAACGAGGCAGGCGGGTCACCTGATGGTAAGTGACTACCGTCGCCTATAGACATTAGCAATACCAGGGGGACTGCCAACGTGTTGTACACCTTATTACAATGCCTTAAGGGCAAGGGCAACTGGCTCTCAAGTGCAACTGCCGGAACACACCAACAGGTGCTTGGCGACAGATTTTCAACTTGAGGGTGGTAGCCAGCCAGTCGAGTACCACATAGTACCCTACCACCGTGCTGTGGTTTCCTCACGATGTTTTCATTCACCGAAAGCTCAAGCTCATTGTAGGATTCGAACCCACGACCTTCGACGCGGTATTCGACGTCACTTACCACTGAGCTATCATCGCCTTAAGACCTAGAACGAGACGGAGACATGTTGGCAGACAACCAGCAAGATGGACCGACGATCTCTCCAGGATGGTGGGAAGGGACTGGATGAGGAAGGCCCAAGACCGCGAGAAGTGGAGTGCATTAGAGGAGCAGCTCAAGCAATTCAGCATTGGGTGGAAGTGGGTTGAAGAAGAGAGTATAAGTCCCACTGACCTATAGCGATATAGTTGTTATGTTGCGGCGCCAGCAGGCCAGTGAACTTGCACAGCGTCAGCAGCAGCGTGTCGAGTGTGAGCGAGTCGGGAGGGAAGCGCGCCAGCAGGGCGGCGCACCGCTCCAGCCCCTGCAGCGCTAGTAGCGCGCCGCTGTCGCCGATGCGATTGCTCTCTATCTCTTCTGCTGTGGGTGCGGGGGCGCGCTCGAAAGCTGCCGAAAGCGCTGTTACCTGGATATGGTTGAATTTTAAGAATACTTTATTGTTACACCACGTATTATTGCAGTAGTTAATATGCGGCAATAGGCGAATAAATCTATGTGAATAAATATGATCTCAATATCTTCTTGTCTAGGAGAGGAGATATTATAACAGTGGAATCTCAGAACTGCTATTAATAGAAAAAATAAGTGGAGTGGAGTGGAGTGGAGTGGAGTGGAGTGGAGTGGAGTAGAGTGAAGTGGAGAAGAGTGGAGTAGAGTGAAGTGGAGAAGAGTGGAGTAGTCTCCACCTAGAGTGGATTAATGTGGAGTAGAGTCTCCATCTAGAGTGGGATGGAGTGGAGTGGAGTGGAGTGTTGACGTGTAGTTTGTGTGCGAGTACTAACAGTGGGCGGGCAGGCGAGCGCGAAGAGCGCGGCGCAGTGTGCACGCGTGGGTGCGCGTGCGGCTCGTCTGTAGAGGGCGGCGGCTCCGGCGCCACGACGCTGCAGCACGCGCCACAGGTACGCGTCACGCACCGGGCCCGTCCGCTCCGCTGGCATCACCATCTCCTCGTTCCTACCACACAACCGACACTATAGTACCTACTCACTACTATAGGTATGGTGACTGACATATTGAATCAGCTTCTTTTTATTCAATGTCAAAACGTTGTTTATATGGAGGTTTTGTATGAAATACATACTCGTGGCGTCATAAATATACAGCATCAAAAGGCTTTGTCGTTAAATTGGTGAATAAAAATTAAATGTATGCGTTAAATTGCATTGAACTTGTTAACCAAATAAACATTCATACACCATATCGTGCACATTCCATACGAGAGACCCGCAAACATTATTTGTTGGCACCTACTCCTTGTAAAACGAACGCTGGTGAGCGCGCACCATTACACAGAATCACTAAACTATTCAATAATCATTTTTCTGAAATCGAATATTTTGCAACCTCACCTGCTTCGTTCAAAAGAAACTTAAACCATATATTGTCAAAAGTAAACTAATGCACCTACTTATAAGGTAAATTTTGTTATAGGTATATCTTATATTAATTTTGTACGTAGTATGTATCCCGAGTGTGCATGGTTCCACTTTATAGGATACCTCCTACCTGCACCTCACACCTGCACCTCACACCTGCACCTCACACCTGCAAAGTGGAATCATGCATACATACATACGTATGTATAACATTCAGCGCAATCGCAGCGCCCCTTTTCTTAAAATACTCAAGTCGTGGACAACGGGGCTGATTGTACTATTAGAACCAGATATTATCTTTATGTTAATTACAATATTTTTAAGTGCAATTGTTTGTTGTTCCAAATAAAAAAAAATAAATAAAAAAAAACATATATCATAAGGTTATAAGGAGGATATTATAAGGAGTTTTACAGCGTGTTCGCTATTTTCTAGTACTTTTAGGTGTAGTATACACTAGTTAGTATCAGGTATTTGTTCATGAATATATCCCCCATTGGTCGTGGGCTCGATACCCATCCAGAAAAAAAAAACAATAGTCTCATTTGAAAAAATCCACCCACTTGATAGAATGAAATATTTCCTCGAGCATAGTTTGATCGAAGTCCCCAGATCCATTACAGCCTCTCAGGTTCTTGACGAAGTCCTCGACAGTCATGGGCACGTTCAGTTTCTTAGCGTTGTGGTTGTGCTGGTCCATATTGAGCATGATCACTGCGTAAGCGAGCCGGAACGCTGCGTCTGTGTTCGCGAAAGGCTCGCCGTTTGTCGACTGAGGAAACGAAATAGTGTTTATGCCCTCGGGATTCGTGGTGTACTTTATTTAATTGGTTACAATTTCTATTATTATTGAACTAATATTATATCCATTAAGATAGGTAATACAGAAGGACTGCTAGTGTTTTAAAAATTTAAGAAATATCCACTGCAAAAAAAAAATGCCTAGCTGAGTTTCTTTCTCGTATTCTTCTCATATTAAGTGTATTCCGAACCGGTGGTAGAGTCAATTGTAAAAGTACATAAGCGCCTTACCAGGGCCTTAACTGAATAAATGAGTTTTGATTTTGATTACTCTAGTGACTAGACCATAGAGAAGGCGATTTATTATTGGGACAAAGTTCTTTTACGGGACTTACAGTAGAGTGAACTAGCAGAAATCGTCACGTAAGAAAAAAGCGTTACCAGGATCATATAAGTTTAAAGGAGTAATTTTATAAAGGTGCGCAATATCGTAGCACTGGTAGCTTCGTAGCTATACTAATCAGCTGTATGTAAGTGTTGTGTAAGACGAAGAAGTGACTTTGCGTTTTAATTTTATTTTCATTAAATTGTTGTATTTTGAGTTTTATTGAATAATATCGGTGGCGTTTTGTCCAATAAAGATCAATTTAAGTGCACAAGTGAAGTAAAGTGAAATTAAGGTTTTTCAGGTTGTCCCAAAAAGTCCGTGAATGTTTTAGTGGAACAACCGTCAATTACACTAAAGCCTGACTGGACATGCACGGACGAGGACTAGACATTATAGTGAAAGTGAAACATAAAAGAAGAAATTAAAACTGATGAAAATTTATGCGACTGAAAGACTTTGTAATGACTAAAAATGATTAACAAAATATTAAAGAAGTGACAGATAAAGCAAGACCATTTCAGATACTTAGACATTGGCAGAAATATCCAAACTCAAACATAGCTTTAAGTAAACTCATTACAAGTATTTTTAATCGTCAATTTTATTCATGTTAAATTCTGACGCTCGGTTCGGAAGGTTGCTTTTGCTGAGAAGAGCCGGCAATAAACTAAGCAATTACTCTTTTAAAAAAAGCAACATAGACCTATTACATTTTATAATTATTTATATAGTCTTACTGATAATACATGTGTGTTATGGCGGCAAAAAAGGAATAAAGAAATTGAATTTAGTTACGAGTGATTTAGTAAACAAAAACTCAAGCAGACCAGCCCCTACAAGCAGCACCTGTTCACTGTAATCCTAGATCGCAAAATGACGACTGCCAGTAACAAAAAAAAAGTGTTATGTACTGACATGCCAGCGATCGGAGAAGCGTTCCATGACGAGGAAGATGAGCGGCGCCTCGCCCGGCAGCCGGAACGTCTCCAGGTAGAGCCGCAGCGCCTGCTCGATGCGCAGTCCGCCGTACTCGAAGCTGTCGGCGAAGGCGCCCAGTACGCTGCTGCCCTCTTCGGGCTCGTCGCGGGATGAACGCTTGCAGATGTACTCGCCTGTACGTACAAGTCGTCGTTGATCGTAGTACGAGAATGTAACGTTTATTTCTATATATGCCACTTCCAGTAACGTCTTGATTGTATGTATCTACTACGTAATAGTAATAATGGTCGAAGGAATTCTTGAAATTTGCAGACTACCCTCTTTAATATTTGTATTCATTTTATTTTGTTCTGTATTAGTATGTTTCGCCCAACAAACTGTGTAACATAATAATTCATGTAATTTCTCATGTAAGTGAATGTAATTCTTATGAGAAAAAAACTTGAGAGGTGTCAAGGGACACCCGGATGGAACGAAGTTATATAAGTTATATAAGTCGAGAGAGTATATATATATATAAAAAACATGTCTATTTATTTATATATATATTATATATATAAATAGAAATGAAAATATCTGGCTTGCTTTCTATAAGAGAGAGAGAGAGAGATTTTTTTTTATTTTTTTATATTCAATAGGCTTGTGTTTGACCACAATCTCACCATGGTAAGTGATGATGTGGCCGAAGATGGTAAGCACACAAAGCCTAGATGGGAACTGGCTCTCAAGTGCAGCTGTCGGAACACACCGATAGGTGTTTGGCGACAGATTTTCAACTTGAGGGTGGTAGCCAGCCAGTCGGGTACTACAAAGTACCCTACCACCGTGCTATGGTTTCCTCACGATGTTTTCCTTCACCGAAAGCTCAAGCTCATTGTAGGATTCGAACCCACGACCTTCGCCGCGGCATTCGACGTCACTTACCACTGAGCTATCATCGCCTAAACGCGCGATAAGGAACTTCGTTCCAATAAAGTTATCTCAATAAATAAAGTCTCTCAAAGGTACTCAAACCTCAGTTATTAATAAAACTATAACACTAACTCCTAGACAACACACAGCCTAAGGTATACGAACTAAAATTAATAGTAGGTCCTTATATAACGTAGGTGAGCATTAAGAAAGGATTTTTGTAAATTCCTTTCCACTTTACGGTATTTAACATAATTTGGGACCTGTATATTACTGTGATACAGTATGACGGATGGAATCTAAATAATGAACCTATTAACTAGATTTAAAAAAAAATCTTACCTATCATTTTTTTGTCAAGGTGCGGATTCTCTCTCAGGAAGATTGCCACTTCGTGAGGGTCTAATGGTGTTGCTAACACACCGTGCTCTTGTAGGAACTCTATGCCACGCTCTGGTTTCTGGTTGAAGAGCTCTGTGCCTTGGGTTACCCACTGTTGTGAAGAATATTAGTTTCATTACTATTTTCAAAACAATTTAGTCCTACTAAATATTATAATTGGGATCGTGTCTATATTTAAGAAAAAATATTATGTACCGGTTAGTATACAAAACAGCTAAAATACTCGAAAATATACAAATTCATCTTTTTAATTATTTTTAATATAAGTAAACAATAGTTTATACATTAATTGATAAAGAAGCATTTTTTTTTTCTTCCTTTTGCTTCCATTTGCGATCGGTCGACAGACCATAAAAAGTCTGCTTAGCGTGGCAGAGTGAAGAAGCAGACTTGATTAACAAATCTGTTCATAAATTCTTCAGCCTCCATTCTATAAAATAACTACTAGGAGATCAACATAGAACATGGAGGAAGCTTATAGCCTCACAATTGAAACAAATTTAAAAAAAACCACATACCTTTTTCATATTCCTAATATTATCCAACTCTGCTTCCGTGGGCAATTCTGTGGTCACCTTATGCCGACCCGTTCTCTCCCCACCAAAATACTGACTGATATCATGAACGACGTGGTCACTGACCACTGACGCATCATCCATCCCCCCCAACTCCAAAGACACGTGTCCCCCCCTCCCGTACTTTATATCCTTGTCTTCCTCCAACTCAGCTACATCCTCACTTTTACACTCCTTAGCTTGATTACCCATCTCTATCGCTTCAATTATTGTAAGCAACGCTTCTAATGATAACGAATGAATGTTGTAAGCGGTTGATGACACAACATTCTTCGATAACAATTTCGTTAGTTCCTCGAAAACGTTCATGCAGTACACATCGCAATCGTAGTTCAAGTATAGCTCTGTACATAGGCCGGGTATCCTGAATAATTGAGCGAGACTCTCTAAGGCCAGGTGATGGATTTCTTTTAGTTCGTAAATTGCTTTTGTTGTGTCCGAGGATATGATTTCAATGATCTTTTTGAAGAATGCTTCCATTTGGAATTTTAGGTGGGCGCGTAGCGCTTCGAATAACAGGAAGGTCACTTGAAGGTCGAGAGCGAATATTGATATTCTCTCCGTGCTTAGTAACTGTGGACAAACAAACATTAAGTGCGATGATAGCTCAGTGGTAAGTGACGTCGGATACTACGGCAAAGGTCGTGGGCTCGAATCCTACAATAAGCTTGAGCTTTCGGTGAAGGAAAACATCGTGAGGAAACCATAGCACGGTGGTAGGGTACTTTGTAGTAGCCGACTGGCTGGCTACCACCCGCAAGTTGAAAAACCGTCACTTGAGAGCCAGTCATCGGCCACATCGTCACTTACTATGATGAGATTGTGGTCAAACACAAGCTTATACAGAATAAAAAAAACCCTAAATCACAAACCATATCTCTTTAACATAACCATCGTGCTAACAGCACCCCTATTGACAGTAAGATAAGGTATCTTATTCAAGTTTGACATAAAACTCACGCTCAGCAGATTTCTGCACAGGGGGTCCTTAACCAGGTACAAGAGTGATGGGTACTGGGCCAACTGATCGGCCCCCACTTCGAGAGCTGTACCCACTAAGGATAGTCCAAGGTGGACCATGGCTGATGTGTTCTGCGCATCGAGTGGGTTGCACAGGGATATTAGGAACCTGCAAAAAACATTAAAAAAATAGGTTTGGCAATTATTTGTATGTATAACAAAAAATATGTCTCGTTGCACTAATCGAAAACCCGTAAAGAAAATTAAGTATTTAAAAAAAAAAGGTTTAGTACCAATATTAACTTATTACTAAATGGGTATGGAAGAGCGGAATCTCCTAACCCAAGCAAACCCTTGTATAAAAGGGGATTCCAAAACCAGATTGTAGTGTGCAGGGGGTTTCGGGGGCGATAAATCGGTCTAGCTAGGTTTCATTTTGATAAAATTTGTATATGCTTGCTGTTTTATTTTTACTTTAATTTTTATTTTATTTTTGATTGTTAATACCGTATAATGTGCATGTGGTGTTAGCCTGTAAGTAATTTGTTACACTCGAAAATGGTATTAATGAAGATATCTATGTAAATGTACTGTGTAAACAATTGTTGGCTGATCTAATAAAATAAATAAATAAATTAATTTTTAGAAAACGTCGTTTTATCCGTGTTTTCAAGCAACGAAAAACTACTACAATATCATTAGTATACGAAGGTAAATTTATCTACATGGTTATAATAGCTCAGGGAAATCGAGCGGCCCCGAAACCAGAAGACCCCGGTTTGAGTCCAGATGATTATTATTTTCCTTTTTTTTTCAAGTTCCTTCTTTTGTGAGAAAAACTGTTAAAATTTAACAAAAAAAAACGTCTTACTAGGTACTAATTACGTTTTTTTTTCCTTTTTTTTTTGGTTTAACCGTATAGACGATTATGTCACCTTATGCCAATATATGCAATCTATAATTTTAATTACTTAATCTAGACCTCAGAATTCAGCTCAGAAATTTTGTATAATATTCTGGCTAATGGTACAAAAATAGGTCAAAATTGAGGACCTACCTGAACAGTTCCCGCACACACACCAACCCATACGGCTGCAGAGTGGCAGCCTCATGCTGCGGAGTGAACCTGATGCCGCGAGGGTTCACGTACTCTTGCTGACTCGGCTCAGGATCCGCTGGGGTTTCTTCCGCTTCCACGTGCTTCTCTTCTGGTACCTTGCTGATGCAAGCGCCATCTACTTCTGGGGTCTCTGTTGTTGTTATTGGTTCTAAAAAAAAAAACATTATTTCCACGGTCTGATAGGGTTCATTAGGAAGCTTTTTTTGGAGTAGAAAAGAAACAAAAATAATCTTTTGTAAATTTTTAGGGATCGGCACCACAAAAGGAAAAACGGAACCCTTATAGGATCACTTAGTTGTCCGTCCGTCCTTCTGTCTGTCAAGTCATGATTCTTGATCCCGAGATATTTCGAAAACCTGGAGATAGAAGTCCCTTGAAGCTGTGAAAAAATCTAAACTTCTAAGTTAAAGTAAAAAAAGATACTGCCGTTTATGCCGCAAAAATGTATATTTCGACGCTCTCCAATCAAAATTTATATACATTCCGCCATCTAAGCCATTTCATGTAGCACAAGTAGATGAATAAATCCGTGATGAACGAAATATTTACACATCTACAAGTTTGTACGGAACCCTCGGTGCGCGAGTCCGACTCGCACTTGACCGGTTTTTTTGTATTGTCTATCAAATAGGTTTAGTATTCGTTTACTGGTCGATTTCGACCATAATCATCATTGAATTTTTTAGGAAAACCAAATGTGGAAACACAAACCTATTCCTTTATTATTGACTAGCTGTTCTCAGCGGTTTCTCTCGCGTTGGGATCTTATCTTTTCCCGGGATTAAAAGTATCCTATGTACTATTCCAGACTATAATCTACCCCTGTGCTAAATTTCATCCGGATCCGTTCAGCCGTTCTGGCGTGGTTGAGTAACAAACATCCATCTATCCATCCAAACTTTCACATTTATAATATTATAGCTACAAAATAATAAATAATAATAAAAGCTCTGCTTAGGTTGAGATCAGATATACCAACAACGGCATGAAAGAATAATCTAATAATCTAAAAAACTAAGACATACCCTCGACAACTTCCTCAGGTGCTTCCTTCTCCATGTCCCCATCCTCAGCGTCAGCATTGACACATTTCTCCAGCAGCTGAGTGATGGAAGTGTTCCCGTTAGCGGCCAGGTCCATAGACGAGTGACGCCCGTGCTTCTTCACCGGACTCTTGAGTTTCTCCACCGGTTCTATTGTTATCTCTGCCTCGTTGAGCAGGTTTTTGTCTTGGCTGTCATGAAATGAGAAGATTTGGATGAGGGATAGCTTGGTATTCGGAGTCGGCAGGCGGGTCTACTGATGATAAGTGACTACCGTCGCATATAGGCATCAGGAATACCAGGGGGATTGTCAATGTGTTGACGACTTTTTACAGTGCCTTCAAAGTCAAAGTCAAACCCACTTATTCAGTTTAGGCCATAGGAGGGCACTCATGAAGGACAAGCTACTGAACTCAGCCTTCAACTGAGAAGAAACCTTGCCTTGAAGGCAACCGGCTCTCAAGTGCAACTGCCGGAATACGCCGATAGGTGCTTGGCAGAATTTCATATTGAGGTTAGTAGCCTGCCAGTTGAGTACAACATAACCCTACCACCGTGCTATGGATACCTGACAATCACAATTGGACCCCATAGGTGGCGCTGCATTCGGTTTTTTTTCAGGGCAAGGCAATGTCAGTCACGTAATCTAGTATTAGAATAGATATCATACCTGTGTTTAGAAAGAGCTTCAGTTTTACTAGCATCGGTTTCAGTGTCA
Source organism: Ochropacha duplaris (assembly GCA_951361185.1). NCBI lineage: Eukaryota > Metazoa > Arthropoda > Insecta > Lepidoptera > Drepanidae > Ochropacha > Ochropacha duplaris. Next base: position 1,540,872 of record OX592704.1, on the reverse strand, counting down.
ATTTCCACTGTCGGTGGGCTTGTATGACCACTTAGCGAAGATTGTCTCTCTAAAGAGTTAGTACCTGAAACACCGTTTTTTAAACTTTAGCATTAAAATTACAGCCTGTTGCTCAGTGATAATACAGCATTCTACTGATGAAAGATTTTTTTAAATTGGTATAAAAATTTTAGAGCTTATTCATACAACACCCGACTTCGCTATAGACGCGTTTTCCGGTAAGTTGTACGACAAACTTAAGGGGGGGGGGGGGGGGGGGTTCATTAAACTAAGGTAATTTGTTGTATATGTTGGCAAGTGACCCCTATCTCCTCCCTTAAGTTGTACTACTTGCCGGACACCCTGTACGTACAGAGTTAGATAAGTAATTGTTTGATAGTATCATAGGGAATGAATACTGCTAAACACCTATCGGTGTGTTCCGACAGCTGCACTTGAGAGCCAGTTCCCATCTAGGCTTTGAGTGCTTACCATCTTCGGCCACATCATCACTTACCATGGTGAGATTGTGGTCAAACACAAGCCTATCGAGAATAAAACAAAACAAAATAAAATTTATAAACATTGATTTTGAATAACCTACGAAAGAGAGTTATTCTAGAGGAGGCGCCGGTACATGAGGGTAGCCAACAGCCTCTCTGATTAAAAAATTACGTGTTGAGTATGTCTTGATAGCCATACCCCGCGCACCGTCGCCGGCACACGTGCCATCAAAGTAGCAAACACCCTTTTATGAACTATTTTGGACTTAAGGCGAAGGCCTATGATCGTTGAGAACGAAACCATAGCGCGATGTAGGAATTTGATAGTGACATCTATTGAGAGGAAATGTTACTACACTTTTTTTTTCTTTTAATAATAATATATAATAAATCATTTATTTCAGAACATTAAAATTCCATTTTGTTAGTATTACAGTATATACCTTAAGACTATGTTAGTAGAACACAGAAACATAAATAGGACATTACTAAGACAAGACATTATTTCCTAGGTACAGTAGGCCACATGAATCATGCTGCAGTGATTCATGTACCGACCGTCAAACCTGTCTGCGAACATGGCTAGGATACTGTTGGTGCTGGCCCGCACTCTGCAGAGCAAAGACGTGCATTTTTTGCGCATTATGGCATAAAAACAATCTGTACGCGCCTCAGCAAACATGGTCGATGCACTGCAGAAACGTGGCAGCCGCAACAGCACCCGAAACGCGTTGTTATATTGAACGCGCAGGGCGCTGTAAGATCTCTGAGTATAATTTGCCCACAGACTGCTCGTGTAGAACGATGTACAATAAGCTCTGAAGAGTGTGATTTTAACTTGTCTCGAGCAACGAGCAAATCTACGAGCTATCATGTTTGATCTTACTGCCAGCGCCCTGCGCTCTCGCTCCATATCGACATCATCTTTTAGGTCTTCCGTCACCAGGTGTCCAAGATATTTAAAATGAGTGACTCTTTTAAGGGGGACACCATTTAAATTAAGTGGAGGAACACTAGCTGGACACCTGTTACCAGCCTTGAATACGATGTATTCACTTTTCTTGCCATTATACATAAGACCGTGGCTCGCTGCATACTCCTCACATGTACTTATCAGCTGCCTTATACCACCGACCGACGCGCTCAGCAGCACCATGTCGTCTGCGTAGCTAATATTGTTGACGCAAACATCGTCAATATGGCATCCAACATGCTGACTGCTGAGCGCAACGATCAGTGCGTTCACATACAGATTGAAGAGCTTGGGTGAGGTCAGCCCCCCTTGCCTCACCCCGCACTCCAGTCTGTACGGCTCCGATAGAGATCCCGACCATCTCACGCTATTGACTTGGTTTGTGTACCAGTAACGAAGGACATTAATGAATTCTGGAGGTAAGCTGGACTCTTCTAGTTTTTTCCATAGTATGTCATAACAAACCAAGTCAAAAGCTTTTGATAGGTCCAGGAAACAGGCATATATCGGTGTCTTTCTATCTGTATAGTACCCAACAGTTTGCTTTAAACACAAGATGGCACTTTCTGTCGACAGTCCAGGTCGAAACCCAAACTGGTTATCATGCAATTGTAAGTATTTATCTAGTTGCGAACTAAGCAAACTGTCAAAAACCTTCGCTACAATAGTCGCCAGCGATATAGGCCTGTAGTTGGACCCATCTGATATGTCACCCGTTCTGTTTTTTATAACTGGGACAACAACTGTTTCCATCATAAGTGCTGGTATGTAAGAATGGCCTATGCAGAGGGTGTAAAGCATAGCCAATACACGAGCCAAGTGAGGACCAGCGTGCCGTAAATGCTCAACGCTGAGACCGTCGTGTCCCGGAGACTTGCCTCGTGACATTCGTTTAATAGCTATTGACACATCCTTGGCAGTAAATCTAATTCCCAGCTCCCCACGACGGCTCTCAAAACTACCACCCAACTTTGAAGGCCCCAATGGTGACCGCACCGCAAAAAGATTTTTGAATAAGTCGGCAATATCTTTTGGATTGCTAACATCCTCCACACTCACAGGTAGGCCAGGTTTATTTGTGCTTTTCCAAAAACCGCGAAAATCATTATTATCATGTTTAGAAGCAATTATATCCATTTTTATTTGTTCGTTATTGTTCTGACACCATTTTAACTTACTTTTGAATATTTTCCTACCTTTACACATTTCATCAAAGACAACTAACTTTTAGCCCCATGACTGTCACTGCATATTTATTCAAAAGTAGAATTGAAAGACTAAATGCGATGACATTCGCCTTCCATTTATATGTACCTTTATATTTTGTTTGTTATTCCAAAATCAATAAAAAAAAACTTCAAAAATCTACATATTGTGAAGCAAAAACTTTGTACCCCTTTGTCGAAAATTACGCAGACAGAGGAGTATGAAATTTGGCAAGTTAAAGTTTATATGGAGAAGGAGTGCAGAAAGCTAATATTTTTTTAATATTTTTTTTTTTTTTTTTTTTTTTTTTAATAAATGCATTAGAAATAAATTAAATTAATAAAAAAACAACATACACACACACTACCATGCGATTGACACACACACATAATATCATCATCCTCCTCTGTTTGTCAACCGATAAACTTTTTTTATTGACTTTTATTGAAGAGACCTCATTCCTAAAAACTTTTTGGTCGAATTTCGATCAGAGGGCGAGCACTTGACTAGTAACAATAAAACAATATAATTTACATCCTTCGAAATAGTTTTATGATACTCCTGCTAGTATAAGATTCTAGACTAGTATTACATAGTCACCATTAAACCAAATAAGAACAATATTCACTCACTATGTACAGTCAAGTTCTTCTTCTTGGCGGTCTTATCGCGTTTTTTAAGTGATAATCCGACGCTATTGAAGCTGGCAGCACCGGCATCCTCAGTTGTGAACTGCGGCAGGCGCATGAATATCAGTTGCGTCATATCACGCAGACATTGCTCTGCATTGCGACGGAGAAGCTCTGTAAAACGAAGTGGGATTTTTTTTATTTTATTCTTGTGTTTGACCACAATCTCACCATGATAAATGATGATGGGGACAAAGGTGGTAAGCACACAAAGCCTAGATGGTCATGAAACTGTAATTTTTCCTACCCTACGTTACAGCAAGTTTAAATGTCGGTTGCCGTCACATGTCACGACATCACGCGGTAAATGTACTTAAATTAGTACAAATTGTTGACGTTACCACTAGGAGTTAACACTATGATTAATTAGTAAGGCTAAACCCTGTTTAGTAATGAGATTGTGTACTTTTTATGTTTTCTACTTAAGTAGTGAACTGTCTCTCAAGTGCAGCTGTCGGAACACACCGATAGGTGCTTGGCGACAGATTTTCAACTTGAGGGTGGTAGCCAGCCAGTCTGGTACTACAAAGTACGTGCTATGGTTTCCTCACGATGTTTTCCTTCACCGAAAGCTCAAGCTCATTGTAGGATTCGAACCCACGACCTTCGCCGCGGTATCCGACGTCACTACCACTGAGCTATCATCGCCTTGAAATTCATTATAATTTATCATTCATTACATTCTTTATACACACCATCAGATCCCAAACTAAGCAGAGCTTGTATTATGGAAATCAGAGAACTGGTATACAGTGGACCCCGGTAATCCAGCCCCTGTCTAATCTGCCCTGAGAGACAGAATAATGTCGAAGGCTATGAAGAAGGCCTTTGTTTCAAAGGGACTGATCAGGAATTACTAACTACTTTTGTATAACTTTTTCAGTAATTAAGGTTATTATTATTGTTACATACTTAAATAGACAATTACACTTAGACATACAATATACATGTACACAAATATAATTTCATATAATAATATGTACCTGTAAGTCGAGTTTCAAAACAAATTCTGAAACAGCTGAGCATGATCTCGCAAACACTCTCGTCAGTCAGCATGGCACCTTCAGGACTCAGCATCAGTGTGCGTAAGACCTGGAATCAAATACAATACCCGGGCATAAAACTTATTTTGGATTAGTTCAGCATCCCTTTGCTGCAAGGTTCTGTTTCCAAATTCGGTGAACAAAATGTCTATTATTTTGTTAATTACAATTATCATGTTATCTGCTTTTAGTTCCCATCTAGGCTTTGTGTGCTTACAACCTTCGGCCACATCATAACTTACCAAAGTGAGATTGTAGTCAAACACAAGCCTATCCAGAATAATAAAAAATAAAAGCAACTTATATGTTTTTATTTTATATTATAAGTGTATTGCTTGGCCATATCACCCATTATGTTAATAGCTTAGAACCTACGTCAATAAACGGCTATACAACTCGAAAAATCTTTCTAAATAAGACTAGTTATTCCTTTGAGCATGACCCACATGATTTAATAGAGGAAGTATATACCAAAGAGTAGTTGGTACAGCTGTTAGGAGCCCATAAAACCGAAATCTGTTTATCTATCATGGTATTACATCAGCAGATTGTGGGCAAGGACCTAGGAAAAGGCATAATTCTGTGCCTTTTTAAACTATGATACTGCCATGCTGTATCATAGAGTTTAAATAAATCTCTTTACATCAGAGTATATATCTCTAATTTTTGGCTCCCAATCCATCATTCTGATCTGACATACACAAAATCAAACATACAGACAAAAGCAGTATCATATTTAGTCTCTGTAAATTTTGTGTAAAACTTGAATAGAATATCATTTATATTTGCAGGAAGCAGACATTAAAAATCATCTTTTAGGTTTTCATTACTTAAATAAATAATGAATTAAGATTTCATCATAGTAGATACTCTGAAAAATGGTTTCCTTATTTTGAATATCAATGCAACAATATCACAAACTGATAGCATTATTATGTTATTAAATAACTGTTAATGGAATTAACTTTTATCACTTTTCCATACATACAAAAATAAAGTAGGTATTTTTCTTTTTATTATCAGAATGCTAACAAGCAGCCATCACCTCCACATGATAGTAAAAGGCTACAATCTATGGCCATTAATGGACCATGGGAATAACTGTCTACAATACTTAGATGGCATCTGGCTCTCAAGTGCAACTGCCAAAATACTAATATGGTGCATGGCACAAATTGGCTAAATCTTCTCTTTTAGAGGATTGCAGATGAAAACAAGTTTGATTATAAACTCACTTGCAATATCTTCATAAGAACAACACCATCTGAGGAATGATCAGTGCCAACAAATCTTGCATGTGTGACCGCATCTGCAATATCTTCTACAGTGGCAGGTACACTAGGGTGAGTTGGGTCTGAAAGTTAAGACAACACATTTTGTAATATAAAAAAATTGTATTTATATTTTGCGATCAGTATAAACTTTAAGCAAATGTGTTATATGCGTTGTTTTGTGTCTAGGGAACTTCCCAGAGGGAGAATTTCCTCATTATAATTCAGAGATCCAGGCTGTGGATGTCTTTGCATTTCAATTGCTTGTGGTAGCTATGATCGGTTGCTATCATATTGTAATACTACTATTATTGTTGCAGTTTTTCAGTAAATGAAAAATTTTTATTTTATAAGTTGTAGTCTTTGAATTAAATGATGTTGAGGAACCAGCAAAGGCCAGGATATTATTATAGTATACAATACCTATGAGTCCATATGATAAGAACTTGTGTATAGCAGAAAGTGCAAGACTAGTAACTGGTCCAGTTGTTTCCTTGCTTCTGATGACTTCTAGGAAAGGGCTCAGGTATGTGGCTGGGTCTAGAAGACGTAGGTCATCCACTTGGTTTAGGATAGTCTTCAAATCTTGGAATGTACGCATCAGAACCTCGTACTCCTCAGTTGGGAAGGAGTGGGAGCCCCAGCGGGTGCTCCGCCGCATAGCTGTGACGAGCATAGCCATCTCGCCCTGTACCACAAATATCCCATTTCCGGGCAGCGACATTTTTGATATTTTATTTACTTCTATCAACATCAACACTCGTCAACGTATTGGTTTTTTTAAGGATTTTAAAAACAACTACATATTTATAACCCACTAAATTCAACCACACACTCCACTGATATAATTCCTGTACAAATATTTACAATTTTACCGTACAATTAACTAAATTTTAATGGAAATTCACAATTTGATTAGCAGATTCCTTCCATCACGACTACAATCATGCATGTTGACGTTTCAGAATTTTAGTTTTTCTACTGCCCGCCAGATTGCGCTACAGAATTTTATCGATGACATTCTAAATATCCCACATTCGCTGTCAATCGACTAAAATATTATTACCTACAAAAAATCTTTATAGTGTATCGCGAGGTTTATATATATTTTTTTATAATTGGTTTTCTAATAGTGGTAACATTGTTAAGATGTCTGACGGCCGTGGTTTGCTTTTGTGACAAATTTTTTGGAAAATCTGATTTTTTGTTGTACAACGACGACCTAAACTTATTTTCTGTCCGTTGCATGTAACTGTAAGTATTTAGTTCATTTGTATAAATATTTGGAGGATATTAGCATGCAACCCGCAGCAGTATCGCGATGAATGTGCGTTGTCACGCGTGCAATGGCTATCGACACAGATTTGTCATTTTTCTCTTTTTTGTGCTCGTGCAGTTATTCTTACCACATGTATCTCGTTACGTATTGCAGGCTATCGCACTGAATTAACGCGACAATGGTTAAGAAAAAGAGACAGAGCGACCCCAGTGAAAATGGGGACGATTCGACGGAATCTTGCGACGAAAACGTCAAATCCGCATGTCCTCACGTTGCCAAAGCTGTAGACTTGACGAAGCTGAAGAAGGCTTTAAAAACTGGTGGGTTCGACAAACAATGTGCGGAGTGCAAAAAAAGTGAAAAGAACGAGGTCTCCGACCCAGATTACGAGGAAGATCTGTCTTTGTGGATGTGTTTACGATGTGGGTCGCAATTATGCGGCAGAACGCGTAATAAACACGCATTGAACCACTTCAACACTCCCCACTCTGATTGCCATGCACTGACCGCCAACACCACTACCTGGGAGGTGTATTGTTACAACTGCAATAATGAAGTAACTGCATCCAGTGCTAAAAAACTCCATGAATGCATTGAATATCTTAAAAAGCAGGCCACCACAGTTAACAAGTCCTTGCCTCCAATAGAGCTTCCGTATGAAGAGGTGGCAAAAATAGAAGTGCCCACAATAGAAACTGTAGTAAAAATTGACTCGACAATAAAAGCTAAAGACAAAGGACTGCTCAACATGCCTAGAGTAAGAGGCTTATCAAATTTAGGAAACACATGTTTCTTTAATTCTGTTATGCAGTGTTTAGTCCAGACTCCTTACTTACTGCAAGTGTTACATGAGATGTCAAATCCTGGGGAAAGGTTTACTCTACCTGGGGGCCAGCTCAAGATGAAGATGGATGGTGAAGAAAGCAAGGATGTGGATCTTCCCCCTATTACAGGACAATTGGCTGAGTGGGGGGGCTTAACCCGCACTCTGGCTGAGACATTGGCTGAACTACAAGCAGGTATGTCGGTAATTTATTCAATGATGAACAAGATTTCCCATCTTTAGTTAGTCTAGCAGTTCTTTGTTATAAAAGAACTAAGAGTCTCTACTATTCTTTTTTGTTTCAAAGATAATTATAACATCCCAGGACATTATTCACACATTTGGTTATTTGATCCCAAACTAAGCAGAGATTACTAATAACTGATTTACTACTATTACTTTCAATTAAATACATTTAATTATATATATACATAATTGTACACACAAATGTCTGCCCAGGTAAAAATTTTACCTGTGGCATGACAGTGATTTTACTAACCATGCCAACTGGTCTGTCAATAAATATACTTTTTAAGACCTTAAAATTGTATATAGCAACATTATTCTACTGTAAACTCTTTACTATAATTATATAAATATCTCATATCAATCAAATGTGAAGGCCAATCTGTTCATGGCCTTATTACATAAATTAATGATTGATAAAAGGACAATGAATATTAACAATTTACTTTGTTATTCTTATTAACAACAAGTAATTTCTATTGTTGTTGTAAGCATAGAAAATGTGTTTAATATAAAGAACATAAACAAAGGATTTATTTATAATGCAGTTATAATAAAACTTTATAAGGAATACTTCTGCATAAAATATAGATAAAACACAATAGGCTTTGTTGTCCCTTTGTTTGAAACATGTGTTTTTATAATATTAGTATTATTAATTAGTTAGCAAGGCTACCAACATTGAAAAATGTTGAGGACTCTTAGTAAAGATTTACTTATTACTTAAAATCTCCTATGTGCCATTTTTGTTGAAAATTAGTTTTTTTTTATATTTGAAAAGCATTTTCGACTCCACAGTAGTGATGTGATTCTACATGTGAATATCTTAATATTTTTACTGACATACATTTAATTTTTATATTATCTTATGTGTGAGGCTACATTAAAATGCTTATCATAATCTCTTTAAATTTCTCCTTTGATTTGACTCGAAAAGTTACTTTTTACTCATAATAAATTTTAACTTGAAATCTTGATTCCAAAAGTACCCAATGAACCAACTTGTGGGATGGATTACTGTCTCTTAAACTGTAGAGATAGAATATATTTTTAAGGAATGTTTTATTCAGCATTCTTATGAGCTTTACTAGAATTAGCTCTTACCAGGCATATATCTCATCTGCCTGTCATCAGTATTTATGGCTGCATGCAAGATATGCGCTTGAGAGCCAGTTGCCTTTAAGGCATTGTAATAAGTTGTACAACATATTGGCAATCCCCCTGGTATTGCTTATGTCTATAGGCGACGGTAGTCACTTACCATCAGGTGACCCTGCCTCGTTGTCACTTGACATATAAACAAAAATGTGCAAAAAAAATTAATTGTATATTTTAGAACATAAAATAAAAATATAGAATCCATAACTTTATTACTATTTTTCATTTATGCCAGAAATTCTGAATGAATACCATGTCAACCTAACCCACTTATAAACATACCTATATTTAGATTTGTGACCTGGTTTTATATTGGCTTGGAAAATCTGGAGACCTAAATACTTTTTCTTGGATATTATTATGAAATAACCATTATGAATATGCTGAAACTAGAACTCAAAGTTCAGTTACTCAGTTTTAGCTCCTGAAAGTTACTTGTAAATGTTACGAGTAACTCTATCACTGTGTCCGAATACACTTATGGCCTTATTCATAATAATCTCGACGGTGTTTAGCGACTGTTTAGCAGATTCTGAATTAAAATTTTCTATAGAGAATTTTAATTAAGAATCTGCTAAGCATTTTATGATGAATAAGGCCATTAGACTCCAATTCCGGCAATAAATACATTTAATTACTTAAGTTTAATAGTTTCTTATAACTTCAGTCATTTTAAGACTAGTTCATACAATGTTGAAATGATAAGACATCATTTCAACATTGTACAAGATTATACAAGTGCATCTGCTTTTCAATAAAAATATTTTACACCCATCCAGCTGTAGAACTTTTATTTATATGTACACATGATAAAAAGTAAAGGAAGTAAGACAAATGTTTTTGTAAATTTAATTGATTGTTATCGAAAGTTCTTTATTATTAGTTTTTAAATTCTTTTGTTAGTTAATTTACATGAAAAAACAGCACTACTTACTGAAGGGAATTTATAATAAGAGCAAGCAGATGTTACAACACATTAAGTAAGACTATAGACATTGATATTTTTAACACCTCGGCACCTCGCCTTAAGCGATTGCTAAATGATTTCTTTTGTAATGGTTAAACTCTAAATATATACACATATGGACTAAGTTTGTCAAGTGATGTGTGTGTCTACCACGTCTACAAGTTGTATATGGATTTTTCTTTTTTTTTAATATTTGTGGAAACTTATAATTAGCTATCTGTATTTAATTAATTTCACTTTGTTATTTAAGAGCCTAGCTGTTAGTTTCCCTACAAGAATAAAATAAAATAAAATAAGGGCATGTTTAAGTTTGATGGTTACAGTCAGTGAATTAAAAACCTATGGATCAGCTGATGTATCACAATAATTATACTTGTAATTACAGGGGACAATGGTGTGTACACTCCTCGGAAGCTGCTATCAGCTCTAGTGAACAAACTTCCTCAATTTGGAGGCGGAGACCAGCATGACTCTCATGAGCTGCTCAGGCATCTGCTTGAAGCTGTCAGGTATTATATGCTATTCTTTTACCCATATTTTACAGATTTTACTTTATTAAAATCTAATTTGTATGCAAGACGTGTATGTCCACACCATAGTTAATGATGACGTGGCCAAAAGGGGTAAGCTAATGACCCTTAGTGCAGCAGAAGACACCAATAGGTGACCGACATGAGAATTGTAGCCATCAGGTAGGGCAGGATTTAGAATTGTGGAGGCCCTGGGGGCAACAAAGGAGTCCCCTAATTATTTTACCCCACACGTCGGGTACTTTACGTTATATAGCGGACGGATCTTCTTTCCAGCAGGGTGTCCGATAACACCTCTAGCCCTAAATAAATACAAATTATTTGGGGTCCCCACTCTTGTGGAGGCAGTTGCCCATTTGCCCTCCCTTAAATCCGGCCCTGACATCAGGCGATTACTTCTAAGTACCTTACTACTATCACCGTGGTATGGTTTCCATATAATTTTTTACTTCATCAAAAGCTCAAGTTCATTGTAAGATCCCCACAAAACCATACTTTGAAGGTACAGTAGTATTTTATGTAAAAAGTATCCAATGTGATGGAAAGTATGGTCTATCTATGAGCAAAATTAGAAGTAAATTCTTATTAAGATTGATATGAAGCCAAATGTCCTTGGGTTTAGAAATCTTAATGGCTGAGATAATGACTTGTGAAACTTACATTTATTGTTACAAGGTTCAAACTTTCAAATAATGAAATCTTGCTGAAATTTTGGGTAAACAACAGAATTTTACTCCATTTTCCTATAAACTTATGATATACTGTCCCCCACGTTCCCGAATGATCTTATCTTTTCCCGGGATAAAAAGTATCCTGATCTTCATTTAGTAATAAACTGAAAGAGGGAATTATGAATTATTATATGTATTTGTTTGTTTATATCACTGAGAGACATACATATATAAGCATTACTTCAATCTTCTCTATACCATAAAACAGATATTTATTAACCAAAAATGGCAGAAAAAGTTAAATTTATCTCTTTCTTACAAGAAAGATTTTCTACATATTGTCGTACTAGTTTTCCGCCCCGCGATCCCGAGGAGCTTATCTTTTCCCGGGATTAAAAATATCCTGTTTTATTCCAGGATATGATCTACCTGTGAGGCATGTTTAATCAAAATCCGTTCAGCCGTTTTTGCGTGATTGAGCAACAAACATACAATCTTTCACAATTATAATATTAGTTGGATTAGTAGGATTTTCTCTCCAGTAGACCTGAACAAATACTCCTTTTTATTATTATTTCATAACTTATAATCCAATAAACCCTCGTTTCCAGGTCGGAGGACCTCCGGCGGTACCAATCTGTTATCTTGACCAGTCTCGGCATGAGCTCTAAGGTGGACCCATCGAAAGTGGACGGCGAAGTGAAGCAGAAGGTCAAGTTTTATGGTCAGCAGGCTTCTGACACCATGCTTAGGCCGGAACAGGTTTGTTGTTTTTAGTTTTAATATACTAATATTAAAAAGTCTTTGAAGGAGTAATCTTTGGAACAACTGAACAGATTCTAAAAATTCTTTCACCAAAAAGTAGCATATCAGTTAGGGACCGTTCAAGAATTACGTAACGCAATTTTTGGAGATTTTTGACCTCCCCCTCCCCCCATGTTACGCGCCGTAACGTTTTTCTGTACCCCCCCCCCCTCCCTCGTAGTAAAACGTTACGTAACTACCAAGTGAGTATTTTTACCTAAAATTCACAGTTATGTGGCGTAAAGTAACGAAAATGTAAAAAAAAAAGTTACGTAACGCGTAGTTCAAACCAACCCCCTCCCGCCCCTGTGACGCATCGTAACATTTTACAAGACCCCCCCCTCCCACCAAATTCGTTACGTAATACTTGAACGCTCCCTTATCTGGTTTCCATGTTACTAAGCTCTGCTTAGTTTGGGATCAGATAGGGGTATGAACAAATGTCCCAGGATATTTGTTTATTTTATTTAACCGCTTGAGCTGAAATTTTGTATAAACGTTTAGTTTGGATGACAATGCATGGCTAGCTGTGTGACGTCATTCTAAATCAAACATGGCGGAACACCTAAGATAGGGGACTATTATTTTTCCATGCACTCCTACAATATGGGTATCAAATGAAAGGGTTTTCTGAGAATAACTCGAAAAATAAAGTGACTTCACTCTAAATCCAATGTGGCGGAGCAGATTTTATTCTTTTTAGCGCTTTTAAATAAAAAAGCTTTTTTTTTCTGTGTTCAGGTATTCCGGGGCTTCCTAGTGTCAACCCTGGAGTGCCAGGAGTGTCTCCATCAATCAGACCGTGCGGAATACTTCCTCGATCTCTCGCTACCAGTCGCCGCCAGTCGACCTCAACCGCCGGCCGTTGTGCGCAGGAAAACTCCCAATGGTATTTACTTTGTTGTTTTATGTGTTGTGTTCTAATATGTGGATTGTTTTGATTTTGTTATTATATGTAGCTGGATTAATTAAAAGCTATCGGCTCTCGGCTTTTCTAAGAATGCTAACTTCTTAGTTTCAACCTTCACAAGATACATGTTGGCTTTGGAATATTTGGTTTAAGAGTCTGTTTCTGTTTAATAAATAAATATCCTGCGACATATTCCATACAAAACCTGATCTCCAAACTAAGCAGAGCTTATACTATGGAAACCATATGACTGATAAATACTAGTTATTATATACATACTTAAATTTACACACAAAAATGTTTGTCCTGGATGGGAATTGAACCCACGATCTGCGGCGTGATAGGTAGTGTGTTAACCAACCACGCCAACCGGCCCGTCACGCTTTATCCTGAGACTCCTTTTTTCGTGCAAATTTTTAGTTATGTTCTTTTTCTTTCCGTTAGTTATAGTATATCTCTGAGTTCAGTGTGCCTCCAGTGGGCCTACTCTAACGATTTCCATTGCTTTCTGTCTTTTGCATCTCTTCTCCAGTATGGGCATGCTGTGAGTTTGAGTTCGTCCTCACATCTTGTTTGAATTATGTGTTGCATACAATTCATTAGTTAATTTCAGATATTAGTTTATTAGACGCTTTTCTGCCCCCACTCTATCGCTGTATACATCTCAGGATGTTTATCTCATGTAAATATGACCATCGCAGTTGTTAGTTAATCCCTATATATTTGCTTTACTCGTAATTTCACGAAACGGCCCAACAAAATAGGCTAGAATGTTTTGTATCGTGACTAAAGCATGAATTATATGTATAACATGATATTTCAGAAGAAAACACGTATAATTACCAAGAAGATAGCGCGCCGTCCAAACATCAACTAAAGAAGGAAAGAAATGCCACAAGGAAAGCTGCGAGAAAAAATAAAAGTGGTAATACATGTTTATGAAAGTTGAAAATCTAACTGTGTGTTCCAACATCTGCACTCGAGAACTAAATCAAAATAGAAAAAAAACAATAAAGTCAGATGGTCCAAAAATATTTTAAAAATGTAACCTTGCTGAGTTTCTTGTCGGTTCTTCTCAGTTGAAGGCTGACTTCCGAACCGGTGGTAACTTCTGTAATTTAACCTTCATAAGTGCCTTCCTAGGGCCTAAACTGAATAAATTGTTTTGACTGAGTGTTTAGGCTTTTTACAAAAATAAGAAAAGTATTTTCGAAATAATAATATCCTGGGACATCCATCACTCACATCTACTCCCAAACATCTATGCTAAGCTTTGTGTGCTTACTACCATCAGCCACATCATCACTTTCCATGGTGAGATTGTGGTCAAACAAGCATAGCGGTGGTAGAGTACATAGTACTCGACTGGCTGGCTACCACCCTCAATTTGAAAATCTGTCGCCAAGCACCTATCGGTGTGTTCCGAGTTTCTGACAGCTGCACTTGGGAGCCAGTTCCCAAGGCTTTGTGTGCTTACCACCTTCGGCCACGTTATCACTACATTTGTCCGGGGTGGAAATCGAACCGTCTATGTTAATATCTTCCCAAATTCACAGGTAAATCCACATCCAAAGATGAAAAAACTGGCGGCGAAGCGAATGGTGCTGCCAAAGAGGACGGTAAGTCATCTTCCGAACAATCAGACGCCGACGTAGAAGATAACTTGGAAGACGTACCCCGGCAGGCCGACACTCACACCGTCTCCGTGGGCACGCAGGCCATCGCTCACACCGCCGCGAACTTCGCCGCTTACCACATGGAGTCAGGGTACAACTCCGAAAAGGTAATCAGTTCAGATTCCATCCGCACCAGCCCGGTGGAACTTGAGAAAACTGACAGCACACCAGAAAACGCCGATAAAGATAAGGTAGAGTTCGCCGATTCTTCAACTTCGACGACCACTGTAGCTCTCGAGTATAAACCTCTCATATCTCTTGAGAACCTTTCTAACCCCGATTCAGGTGTCGCCAGTCCTGAAGCGACGAAGCATAACTCCACTGAAACTGTCGATAACGTCGATTCACCGACCAATGGGAAAGAGCATGGGAGCCATAGTTCTTTATCGAGCGAGATCAATCTAGATTTATCGAGTCCACAGCATAACAAAATGTCCCCGGTCAAAACTGAGTTTGAAAGGCCTGTGTCGCGTATTAGTTTCGTCCCGGAGTATTCCAACGAGGTTGTCTCGAGAGGTATAAGCGTCCAAGGTTGTAGGAACCTTCTAGAACACAGCGGCGAGAGCAGCTACGAATCCCTTCCAGAGAACAAGGCAGTAAATGAAAGCAAGACGCTCAATGACTTGAATAATCATTTCGATGAGTTGAAACTGTTTATGGGAGAACCGGCAGTAAAGAAACCGACGTTACCATCTCCCGTGGCGGTAGAAAGTCCAGCGGACCCGCCGCCGACGGCGCCAAAACTAAAAGTTAACAACGTCGAACCTGAAAAAAGCCAAAGGGATTACCACTTACCGTACTCGCGACAAAGTCCATTATCCCCTCGCTACGTGTGCGACGAAGACGAATGCAGCATCCAATCGTGTCTCAGTCAATTCACTGCTTTGGAACTCCTCACCGGTAATAACAAAGTCGGTTGCGAGACTTGTACAGAAAGAATCAATGGGAAAGACGGGAAGACCGTGTACACGAATGCCACAAAACGTTTCCTGGTCTCCAGTCCACCGGCTATCCTCATCTTACATTTGAAGAGGTTCCAAATTGGCCCAAGATGTATGTTTAGAAAGATGTCAAAACATGTCGACTTCCCGACTATTTTGGACTTGGCGCCTTTCTGCGCTATGGACAAATTGAAGAAACTGCCCAACGTGGCAAGAGGCCAGAACGAGCTACTTTACTCATTGTATGGGGTCGTGGAACACTCGGGCGGTATGCACGGTGGACATTACGTCGCATATGTGAAAGTTAGACAGCCAGTTAAACAGGGGGATCCCCGATGGTGGTTTTTACCGAAAAGCGCTAACATCATGACGACGTCATCTGGAAGCGGGGATGCCGATGCCGATTCCGAATCAGATCTATCTGGCTACGAATCAGGGGAAGGTCCGACTACAGCAGCCGAAGTCCCATCAGGCAAATGGTACTACGTTTCCGACAGCATGGTGTCAGAAGTGAGCGAGGATAAAGTATTGAGGGCGCAAGCATATCTCCTTTTCTACGAGAGGATTTTATAAATGTCCTGTAGATGCGATGGTGTGGCCTAACGGTTGAATATATTGGCATTTAAGTGGAAGACTGAAGCTTGGTAGCAATGTTTGAACCATGTATGTGTTGGCGCTGTAAATAGCTTACGACTTTTCATTTATTCGGCTTTACGAACAATTTATAGTACCCGACTTTGTATCAATATCTTACTGAATGCATTCGGCTTTTTTCTCATTTAGTTTTTCGTCTTTATCTAATTGATTTCTCCGACCGTTTCCTACGAAGTATATTTATCTATGTATGTAAATGTATTTCATAGCGGCGGGTAATGTGTTAGAAATTTTTATGCAGTTATCATTTACCATTTTTGTTTCAGTCTACTGATTGTTTGATTATGTTATTTGATTATACAGTCAGATTTGACTGTCCCACGCAAAAATTGCTGATTTGGTGCCTGCTTTCTTTCGTAATCAAAAATCATGTCTTTATAAAAATTAAATTAACAATGCCTCTTGTTTTGTAACCTTATTTTAATCGTTCCAAAGGTTTTTGTCTCTACATGACTATGTATTCATGTGTATACTGATATAGTCGCATACATATAGTGATGATGAATAACACCGTACCTGCAAAATGTTATAAAATGGAATTGATATGTATGAAGATAATAAAATGCATTTACGATGTTATACATCTGAGCTAACAGTAGATATCTTCGAATAAGATTATTATGTAATTGAATAGTTACTATTCTGACAGGTGTCATAGTTATGTTACTCTAAAATGAACCTTTTGGGTATTTGGAGAAGATTAAATATAACTTTATTATCTCTATCACATCTTACATAAGCTATTCAATATATGCATCTGTCAGAATAGTTATATCTTATTGTCATATAAATAATTGATATTTTACCTTTGTCATTAATTTGACATGAATATTATAAAGGAAATATCGATTCAATAAGTTTTAAAATGTGTCAATGGAGTATGAACTTTTATTTAAGTTGTATTTATGTTTGCAATTTTCTGTTATTAGGATGCGTATCCATTGTCATGTCTCTATCATTTAGAATTTGATTGCGTAAAAAATAAAAATAGGTATGTGGCATTTTTTCTAACAAAAATATAATTGGTCACTTCTGATTGACGACAAAAGATAATGGAAACATGTCCTTTTAATATCGTTTCAGTGGTAAAGTCTTCCATTGAGGTGTCAAGAAAAACTTTAATTATAAAATTAGCAATAATGGAACCGAAATTATTATTTTCATTTCCAACAATACGATTGAGTGCTTTTTAGTAACAAGATGAATTAGCTAAGTTATTTATTGTAATGTGATGTCCTCACGCAATTAGGTCAATTTTCGTATTCACATCTCGCTTTTAATTTTTAATTGTCCCTATTCTGATTCTTCAAAGTAGTTGTAATATTGTAAATTATGTTATTTTAACTAAGGTCTCTACCAATTTATACGTCAAACTATTCTAAGTGCGCACGCGCAAATTTATCGAATGTTAGTCACAGCCATAACAGATCTCGTTTGTTAATGGAAACTTTTCTTAAATAATCGACGATAGGTATGTACTGACGTATACATATAAACATATCAGTATTTCTTTTACATTATCATAATTCAATCCCTTTTATGCAATGGTTTTTTTTCATTCGTCAATTGTTAGAATGCTTCACTTAGGAAATATCAATATTAACTTAATACTTGCTTACAAAAATATTGGCGCAATTTTATAACTTAATTATTTGTTAATTAAAAGTTCCGTAATCTGTCCAAATATTTATGTAGTTTATTGTACATAAATTTTTTATACAATTTAAGACCCAATCTCAAATATTAAGTCACCTATACAACAGACGACTTTCGATTGCGACAAATCGCATTATTTTTTATTGAGACCTGCGTTTTTATTTTAAAATGTCATACATTAAGTTTTGAATTGTGTATTGCGAGTGCTCAATTTAGTTATTGCTTACCCCGCGTGCGACTAATTTCTACGAAGGTGGCGCTTTTAGCACTGGATTCTAATCCATAGTATACTTACATAGAGCTGAATTTGCTTTACATTGTAAATTTGAAAAAAAATATTACCACTGTAATATTAAACTAGTAACATATGATTTATGAAATGCATTATGTTCATCCACTTGTAACTATAATTATGAAGGGTCCGGTGTTAAGTGTCTTGTTACAGATGTTTTTTTTATGTTTGCATTTGTCAACACTAGAATATTAGTCTTTTACCGTTGGTTAGTCTGTGTTAATTATATTATTATTTGATATCTTTTTGTATAATATTGAACTCCACACTATATTGTGTTATGAACAGGTGTATTAAATAAAAAATAATAGTTGTAAAATGATTTTGTATTTCAATCAATACCAATTTTCTTGAAATAGTATGTACAGATATTCTTTTCTTCAGTGAAATCGCCAGAATTATTTGGTTTAAATACATCCAATCATAATAGACCTTATAATTTAATAAATAAGAATTTATTTACTCTGCATCATATATTGCAATAACGATATAAAATATAACTACTATAATCCACTGGCTTGCATTCTTTTCTTCAATAATTCCACATGTTTTGAATCGAATGGCGTTAGGCATGTGATTTTTGGTACATCTAACATGGTTATTTCTATTATACAATATAATATTTGTAAATTATCTTTCGCCCTTTGTAATGCCTGTAAGAAGAAAAATAGATTGGTGTTAGTCATAAAGTTGTGACTTTTTAAAAAGTCTGACAAGCTCTAATGGTTATGGTAAGTCAGACCTTCTGACCTTTTATAATGCCTAAAATGCAATCGATACCTGCCGGAACACCGGTAACGGTTGAGCGTCAATTTTTCATTATAATGCCCAAGTAAGTATAGTAGCTTAAAGAATTTATTAAGATCCTAGAAGGAATAACTGAAATTACCATTTCAGAAAGTGCCATTCAAGTAAATCCTACAAGAAGTATTTAACAATAATTTTTATCTGCTCTATTTTTAGCAATAATTTTTATCCGCTTCACCAAACTCAATTATAAATTGTGGATATAGCAAATTCACAACTAACCATATAATCTTTGCTCTGATGGGACAGTAATAAATGAGCAAGTCAAGAAGAAAAACTAGTGGATTCTTCACTAAAAAGCATAATAAGCATTCTTATGAAAAACTCACCTTAACTGCCTTTTCTTTCAATTCTGGCTTTGACCCCATCTGTTTCTTTAACTGAGCCATCTCGAGAGGCGTAAACCCGACTAATTTCGATAACACATCATTCGTAAAGTCCACATCAAGATTCCCTGTACCATCTACAATTGTACACCTTAAACTCCAACCTTCTTTGCTCATCGACAATTTAGAGAGCAATTTCATTATTTGTCCTTTAACTTTAAATACCTTTCCAGCTTTATCTATTTCATTCATATCGTTAATTTGTTTAATATACACAAAAGGTTCTGCTGCTATAGTGATTGGACCCATATTTTGAGGCACTTTAGGTCTATCTTCCGCATCTATTTTAGCTTCTAATTCTCTTAAATAATCTTCGTCTTCTTCAAATAATAAGTCATTGTCGTCTGGATAGTCATTTATGTTATTAGTAGGTTCTATTCTAGGTTTTTTCTCCGGTTGTGAGGTGGCAACATTCAGTTGACGTTTCCCAGGGTTGTCATGTAATTGTGCTTCGATTGCGTCTAGTTGGTCCATGTCGATGTCTTCGTCCGCAAAGTTGGCTACTTGGAGGCTGGTGACTATTGCCACGGGACGGGGGTGTTCGTTCAACGTTGGTTCAAACGTTTGGCAGTCCATAACTGATGGCATTTGTGTGTGTGGTGTTGGTATGTTGGTGTTTCTCGGGTGACTTATTGTTGTATTGTGGTCTGTTTCTGAGGGAATTAATTTGAAAATTGGAGTGTTTTCAGAAAGAAAAGATAAATGTAATCATTATTTACTGTGCGTTTTTCGTAAACCCCATAAATATTGATAACATTTTTTTTTACTATTGAATAAGCTTGTGTTTGACCGCAATCTGACAATGGTAAGTGATAATTCGGCCGAAGGTGGTAAGCACACAAAGCCTAGATGGGAACTGGCTCTCAAGTGCAGCTGTCGGAACACACCGATAGGTATTTGGCGACAGATTTTCAACTTGACGGTAATAGCCAGCCAGTCTGGTACTACAAAGTATATAGCATCGTGCTGTGGTTTCCTCACAATGTTTTCCTTCAACGAAAGCTCAAGCTTATTGTAGGATTCGAACCCACGACCTTCGCAGCGGTATCCGACGCCACTGAGCATCTCTCCAGAGACTGGATAACTTTATTGACCTTCAAAATTCGTATTTGAAAATAGAGAAGTTGGTACTATAAAATAAGCCTATCATACCTTGTGTTAGAGGCAACCCTAGTTTTGTAGACAGCAGACCAGCTAAAGAGTTTGAGATCGCTATTTCCTGGACTTCACCTCCAAGCAGTTCTATCATACTTTCTGTTAGAAGAAGAATTCCTCTACGACATTCTACCGGTCCTGAAATATTAAAAGTTTTTTTAAATTCTAGATCAGCTTGTGTTTGACCACAATCTCACCATGGTAAGTGATGATGTGGCCGAAGGTGGTAAACACAAAGCCTAGATGGGAATTTTAGATCTAGTATATCTTGAAAATGGTGACACTTTTACTAATAGTCCGGTCAAATTAGACCAAAAAATAGGAGTGAAGCTACAATAATTTGCCCCCGCTGGAAATTGGTAGGATTGTTCAAAACACCATTATAAATGAAACCTAAAAAGTCCTCATCAATCCGATACCTGGCAAAAAAAATACTCTGGGTCAGTCACAAAAACGGGTTTTTCACCATTTTCAGCAAAATAGAGATCAGACAATTATCGATGAGGACTTTTTAGATTTCATTTATGATGGTGTTTTGAACAATCCTACCAATTTTCAGCTAGGTGCGAATTATTGTACCCTCGGATGTCTAAATTTACTATAAGCTCATTTTTGTATGATTTGGTACCACCTATCTCGCCCTTATGTTTGTCGTACTACTCACTGGACACTGTATAACACTTACTACTTAATGGACACCCTGTATAACACTTTACCTTTAATAAGAGCTTTAAATCCCGGCGTGATATCACAACTCAAGTTCCTCACACTTTACTACTTAATGGACACCTGTATAACACTTTACCTTTAATAAGAGCTTTACATCCCGGCGTGATATCACAACTCAAGTTCCTCATGGGTTTGTATTCTATAGCTGACAATTCTTGAACACCATCAGTTAGATATAATTTTATCATCCTGAAATAATTTGATTTATAACAGCTGCATTTTACATACATTCCCAAGAGATTTTATCTTTTTCCGATATAAAAGTATACTATGTTTTATTCCAGAATATGATTTTTTTATCTACCTCTGTACCAAGTTTCATCAAAATCCGTTCATCCGTTTTTGTATGATAGGGTCACTAACATCAAAAGTTTCTTATAATATTAGTAGGATAGTCATAATTGAATTACAAAGAGCTTGATGAATATTGAAATCAATTAATTTATATAGAGAGATCATTCATATAAACTTATATTTATTGTCAAGCACCCTAGTTTTGGTCTTATATTGAATTTATACAATATTATATGGAAGCTTATTATTTACCTATGATTAGAGACTTTATCCTCAAACTTAGTTGTTGCTTCAACATTTTCCATATTTACTTTCTGCAGCTTTAAATATTGTTGGTAAGCGGGGGTTCCTGAAAGACGAAAGTATTCAAAAATCTAAATCAAAACTCATTCATTCAGTTTAGGCCCTGGTAAGGCACTTATAAACGTTAGAATTGACCCCACCACCGGTTCGGAATACACTTAACACAGAAGATTCTGGCAAGAAACTTAGCAAGGCAATTTTTTTTTCAGCAGTGACTTTTATAAACATATGTTATATATATGTTTATATTGTTATGTTTATAACATTTTGACAATAGATCACACATCAAGCTAAATTACGTATAGAGCTGTTTACAATCTCTGTTTTCCTGGTAGGGTACCAGTAAATCTACCATGCATCAATGTTATCATCAAATCATTGATAGCTCAGTGGTAGTGACGTCGGATACCCTGGCGAAGGTCATGGGTTCGAATCCTTGAGCTTTTGGCAAGGAAAACATCATGAGGAAATCATAGCATGGTGGTAAGTGGCAAGTACCCTTAAGTTGAAAATCTGTCGCCAAGGTCCTATCGGTGTGTTCTGACAGGTGCACTTAAGAGCCAGTACTCATCTAGGCCTTGTGTGGTTACCACCTTCGGCCACATCATCACCTACCATGTTGAGATTGTTATTGTAGACAAACAAGCTTCTCCAAAAGTAAAAAACAATTATAAAAAGGCTGGCAACACAAAAAAAACCTCTGGAATTGCTAATTGGTAGTCACTTACTATCAGGTGACCTGCATGCATGCTCTGCCCAGTTTTTGGATTAACCAAAAATCTGATGAAAACTAATAAATAGTATAAAAAATTTGCTACCCTTCAAAAGCTTTTTAAATTGATTATTCAGTAATATAGATGTAAATAGCACTAAACTAGATTCACATCTTTCTTACACACATTACTTACTGACAAACACAAAATATTTAGAGCTGACAAATTTAACTATGATCTTTCTTATTTATAAAGAGGAAAGAATTGTATGTATGTATGTAACTAATAAACTCAAAAACGACTGGGCCGACTTCTTAAATTCTTTCACCATTTAATGCTACTTTATTCCAGACTAACATTTTTATCCCGGGATAAGATATGGGAATGCAGGTGTAACTGCTGGTGACAGCTAGTAATGAAATATAAGGAAAATAGATTTTATGGAGTTAAAATTCAACTTGAAACAAAAAATACTAATTTGACAGGATTTTAGTCCATTTTAAGTACATATTTAGTAAGAAGGATATATTCTAGTGAGATGAAACAATGAAATCAGGAGCACTATACAACATACCAACATCTTCTGCAGCATTAATCTGAAGAACAAATCTACCATTCAGCACAGTCTTAACCTGAGCCTTGAGATTTGTTGGCAGAGACCCAGGGCATATATCCTTTAGGTCATTCAGCAGCCACTGCTCTTTAGCCAAGTTCTGTACTTCTCTGTCCGCCAAGTTGTTATCTTCTGTTAAGTATTCTACACATCTGGAAATGTATCCGACTTCAACACACACACAAAGAAACCTTAATTAAAAATAATCACTGCGAGGACAATTCTTATTCAAAATCCTGTATGTTCCCTAGCTAAGAGGTAGCGCTATATCTTGCAGGATAAACTTCTCCATAGAATGTCTATTTTGAAAATAATTAAGAATACATGTTGGAACAATGTTACTTGATCTCCTGCCTTCGTAAAATAAAAACATAAACAAGTACAATTTCTTGCAAAAACTGTGGTTATATTGTGGATAATTTAACGTTTACGATGTAGATAAAAAAAATTCAAACACATAAAATATTTTCTATTTTATTAGTTAAAGAATGCTATTATGAAAACTACATTAGATACCTAATCATAAATCCAACAAACTTACCCCGACAACCACTCATCATCAGCATACATGTGATGCGACAATAAATAATTGCGAACTGAATTTAAAAGAGTATTTGTAGACATTTTGCAAGCAATTTAAACTGTTTCTGAAAGGCCACATATCAATTCTAATGTGTATAAAATTAAAAAAAAATCATAGTAAGTAATGTTTTTTTTTTCAATCATGTCATATTTTCCCTCTATTTACAATTTTTTTTTCTTAATTTATCGTAAAGGTTTTAGTTACAAGACTATCTAAGCCTAAATCATTTCTTTGTTTTCAATTTCAATATTTTTCTTGTATGATAAATAAAGTCACGTTATATCAATCACATTCACAGTAGTCTAGTTTTGTCCGTACAATTCCAGTCAGGTTTTAGTGAAATTAGTGGCCGTTCCACTAAAACTTTTCTTTGACTTTTTGGGCTAACTTGAAAAGTCACGATATACGCTTTAATTACATGTCACTACACTTGTGCAATTAGAATGATCTTTATTGGACATAAAATCACCATATTATTCAATAAAACTCAAAATATTGAATATAAAAATGAAATGAATATGCCACTTCATTTCGCAAGTTCCCGCCAAAAAGAGCTCTCTCTCTCTTTATTTACAAAATCATTATAGGTACTAGGTTATACTTATGGCAACATTATTATGAGTGAACGCAAAAAAGCTTGCCGATATATTTTCATCTATCTCCCTCGTAAATTCTGGACTATAGGCCGATTGAAAACAATAGGTACTATTTAGAGGATCATTGTTGTTTTAAATGTTTCCTTGTAAATAAGTGCTGTGCAACGGACACCTGTATTCGTGATTTACATAGTGGATGAAAAAATATGAAGCGGCGAAATGCCGAAACTGGCAAGATGAGGCGCCCCGTGAAGCGCACAAAAATCACCGAAGGAATGTACGGAAAGTGAGTATTAATTGTTTATATTATCGATATTAACGCATTAATTGTTAGTTAACACCTAGCGGCGTCATATCCTGTTATAATTTTTGTATTAAATAGCGAATTTTATATGTTGTGTGGGTAGCATGAAACATCTGGTCTCGCTGATAGCTCTGACGCGAAAAAAAGACGAATAAAACATTAGTTACACATGTTTTCAACACTTATATTCCCATGGATACGACGCACATGTTTATTTAATCATCATTGGACATTATATAGTTTCTTAGAGCTATTGTTTTCATAAGATACTAAAATAATTGCCTATATAAATTATATGATGAAGGTAGGTACTTGTAGGTGCCAGTACCTACTTATTGAAAATTTGGATACAATGAATGAATTTTGTAGGTACCTGGTAGAAATTTTACTCAAAGTATGTATATAATACTTTTTTTTTAATCCAGTCATATACATATATTACACATACACAAATAAATTACTAGATGGCATAATATGACTAATTATAATTAGATGGCATAATATCTACATCAAAGTATATAATCACTTCAGGTGCGATTCCTGGAATTCTATTTTTTTAGGTAGTTTTCGGACTTGATTGTCTGATCCACAAGCCCAAGGATTATGATATAGCTCAACCTACGTAGCCATTCAAAGATACAGATGCTAGGGTACTAATATAATCTAGTCATACTGCGTCATACTTGTGAACAGGTGCTGCTTGTGGGGGCTGGTCTGCTTGAGTTTGTTATTTACTTAGTCAGTCAAAATTAAATTCTTTTTATTATTAGACTTAACATGCAAATATTATCAGTGAGACTAGATAAATAAATAATGATTAAATGTAATAGGTGTAAGTTGTTTTTGAAAAGAGTAATTGCAGTTTATTACCGGCTCTTCTCAGCAAAAGCAACCTTCCGAACCGTGGATTTGAGTCGAGACTATTCATAAGTGCATGTAACAGCCTATTTGAATAAAAAAAAACATTTTCATTTTTCTGAGGCCTTTGTCCAGCAGTGGAAGTCTTTTGGCTGAAATATTGATGATGACTGCAATCTAGTTCTACCTTCACCAGAAACATTGAAATATATGTATAACCCTTGAAAACATAGTGAACTTTTCAAAATTAAAATAAAATGTTTATTACAATAAATTTATTTCTGCCAAGTTTCAGGAACTGTCATTTAAGTATCTTTCTCCATTGTACTTTCAGTTCATTGCTGTACCTCAAGTTTGTGATGCTGTGGGCGACAGTAGTGCTGGCAGACTACATGTTGGAGTTCAGATTTGAGTTCCTCTGGCCTTTCTGGATGATGCTCAGATCACTCTATGACTCATTCAAATACCAAGGAATTGTAAGTTTACTTTATTTGTCTGACTAATAAAAAAAAATGTGGAAATTATGAATGTGTTTATGTCATAGCAATGTGTCCACTATCTGGAATTGCAGGGAAATGTTAGGAAAGCTTATGTTGATCATGGTATATCAGTGAAATTTATGTGTAACCTGGAAAGTCACAATAGCATACAGTAAAGTAAATAGTTAGATGTTTTTTTTTATTGCTGGTGTAGTCAATATTTTAAAGTTATTAAATAATCCTCAAAAACTGATTAAAATGGAATATCTTATGTATTGAAATACTTCATAATCCAATATTTTGCACTGGATTTTTCTTGGAAATTGATCATCAGTTTATGTCAACCCAAAAACTGCCTCAAAATTGACACAGTTTTCTCAGATTTTATTTGATTTCGTTTTTAACATGCATTAACAGAAATTATTATAGGGACATAGCTTTAATTGTTGGTCGGACAAGCATGCTCTATCATCAACTTTTCATTGGCCCTTATCCTGAAAAATCCTATGAGAGGCAATTTACTCAGAACTTTCCAACCTAAAGGCCAAGTCATAAGATCACTTATCTACTGGCTACCATCCTCAAGTTGAAGTTGCCAAGCACCTATTGTGTTCCGGCTGTCGTACTTGAGAACTGGTTGCCTTTATGACAGTGTAAAAATGTCGATAACACATTGGCAATCCCCTTACCATCAGGTGATCCGCCTGCCTAGTTGTCACTTGTGGTATAAAAAAAATAGTAAGAACAATAACTATATAAATAAATAAATAAATATTTTTATTGTTTAACCAAATGACACATTCATAATGCAGCCCTGTCTTCTAAACTAGCGTGAGCTGTGTGTCAGAAGACAGTTCCCACACAACATTTGTACATTCAATTTTGATTTAACAAAAGAAAAAATATTAAATGATTTTGTACTAGAATTTACAATAAAGCAACAATTTCTAATTTTAAATAATTAATACTTTGTGTGTGAGCGTCTGTGCGTCTGTGTGTGTGTGTGTTTGTGTGTGTGATATAGTACCTACCTAGTGTATTATTTAGTTCACAATAGCTAGGAGATTTTCTGTATTAGAGTAATATAATTGTTGTAACCATAATTTTATTTCATTTTTCAATTTATAACTAAATGAATTGTTTTGTTTCCAGGCATTTTCAGTGTTCTTCATATGCATAGCGCTAACTTCCGACATGATATGTTACTTCTTCATACCGCTGCAGTACATATTCTTTGCTGCAAGTACCTATGTGTGGGTACAATATGTTTGGTATACATGTGAGTTGATTCATCTATTTATTATATACAAGCGAACCGCCCCGACGTCACACGGGTACCAGAACATGTACACTTATATTTTCTGTCGTATTGTATTATTTACTAGTGGGCCCGGCAGACGTTGTCCTGCCATGAAATGAAAATAAAAATAAATTTGCGCCAACTGTCATACAACTGGCAGTTATGTCAAACGCCATGTTTATATTGAAGTTAGGAAATTTAATATGTTCGTTAAGTTTTCTTAAAAATTCGAAGTTTCTGAGCAATTTTCTTATTTTTTTAATGTAAGAACCTTCTACTTATAATAACAAACACAACAAAAAAAGAATTAGCGAAATTAGTCCAGCCGTTCAAGCGTGA
The DNA here is from genome assembly GCA_951361185.1 of Ochropacha duplaris. Lineage (NCBI taxonomy): Eukaryota > Metazoa > Arthropoda > Insecta > Lepidoptera > Drepanidae > Ochropacha > Ochropacha duplaris. The sequence goes on along the minus strand of OX592704.1, from coordinate 1,513,142 downwards.
TGCCGACCTTTCCCTCATAAATCACTCTCAGTCTATTAAAGAAAACCATATGAAAATCGTTTCTGTAGTTTTAGAGTTTATCGCGTTCAGACGGACAGACAGATGCGGTGAGGGGACGAGCAATTCTTGTATATATATAATCTGAACCTCAGAAACGGCTGCACCGATTTTCATGAAATTTAGTATGCTGGGTGTTTCGGGGGCGAAAAATCGATCTAGCTAGGTTTCATCCGTATTTTCAGGCACGAAAAACTGCTACAATATAGGTGTAAGGCGATGATAGCTCAGTGGTAAGTGACGTCGAATACCGCGGCGAAGGTCGTGGGTTCGAATCCTACAATGAGCTTGAGCTTTCGGTGAAGGAAAACATCGTGAGGAAACCATAGCACGGTGGTAGGGTACTTTATAGTACCCGACTGGCTGGCTACCACCCTCAAGTTGAAAATCTGTCGCCAAAACACCTATCGGTGTGTTCCGACAGCTGCACTTGCTTGAGAGCCAGTTCCCATCTAGGCTTTGTGTGCTTACCATCTTCGGCCACATCATCACTTACCATGGAAAGATTGTGGTCAAACACAAGCCTATCCCGAATAAAAAAATAAAACATTAGAATACGAAGGTAAACTTCGCCACTTACTGACAGATTATTATAATATAATGATATTTTTCCCCTTTTTATTTCAAGTTCCTTCTTTTGTGAGAAAAACTATTAAAATTTTACAAAAAAAAAAACGAGCAGAGCTCGGTCACCCAGGTACTATATTTTAAACTGTCCAACAGTCGTAGACAAAGGCATATGCCTGCCGACAGTGGCCATGTGCTGCGTTCTTGTATACGTGGAGGGCGCGCTGCGGGTGGACGGTCGCAGCGAGGATCTGTGCCGGCCGCTCGCCGCCCACTGCGTCGGGTACCCGGTCGTGACGCTCGGCTTTGGCGTCAAGTCCTACGTGGGACACCGGCTCCGGCTGCGACGCCAGCGGCAGGTCCGCGCACAGAACGACTTCTACTTCCAGCTCATGCGGGACGCGGTGCCCGAGAGTGCGTTGGAACAGGTGCGTTGATAGAGTAATGCATGTGTTACATAAAGGCCTCGTAAATAGAGGCGGTGATAGCTCAGTGTTAGTGACGTCATATACCGCGACGAAGGTCGTATACTTGTATTTTTAATTAAGTGGACTGATTTGACAGTTGTCGTAAGAAATATTTCTTTACTCAGAAATTATTTCTTAAAACAATGAATGTAATCACTAATATTAGATTGACTTTTATTGATAAGAAGTGATATGGTCAAACCATGAAACAGTCATTTTAACTATATTGCGCTCGTAACTGTCAGTTTAGTCCAGCTAATTAAAAATCAGACTATAGGTACTACAGCTTTCGGTGAAGGAAGACATCGTGAGGAAACCATACTACCGGACTGGCTGGCTACCACCCTGAAGTTGAAAATCTGTCGCCAAGCATCTATCGGTGTGTTTCGTCAGTTGCACTTGAGAGCCAGTTTCCTTCTAAGCTTTGTGTGCTTACCTTCGGCCACATAATCACTTACCATGGTGAGATTGCGGTCAAACACAAGCTTATCCAGTAGTAAAAAAAACTAGAGAGGTGTCAAGGGACACCCGGATGGAACGAAGTTATATAAGTCGAGAGTCGTCTCTTTCTATAAGAGAGAGAGACAGACAGACAGAGAAACATGCGCACGCCGCACAGCTTACTATAGCCAAAAGTGTCGTGACAACTTTTCGTACGATTTTTTTCCGTCTAGCCCCCTTTCACAACGCGCGACAAGGAACATCGTTCCAAAAAAACAGCGTTCTTTAGAATTACTCTAAACAAAAATATGTTACCTTGCTGAGTTGCTTGCTGGTACTTCTAAGTTGAAGGCTGAGTTCCGATGGTAACTTCTGTAGTTCGAACTTCATAAGTCTCCTTGTAGGGCTTGAACTGAATAAATGGTTTTGATTATGACTTTTGACTGTACAGTCTGATACGGGAGCGATAGGAGGTTTTTCGTGGCACCTCAACTTAGGGTAGTCAGAACAGTACCCTGGTGTTTTAACTGGAGCTTGATCTGGAGTATTGTCACTTCATTAGTACTAGTAATCCTGACTATCAAAATCCCTGTGATGATGTAAGTGATAATAGTGTCTTTCCTTACCAAAAGTAAACATTTACCTTGAATCTGACATTTATACAATGTATCCATTATTATATTTAAAAAAGAAAAGAGGGATTATTGTAAAAAAAAACCGGGGAGTTTGTTTCGCCGTTTCTTCGCCTGACAGGTCTTTATTTGGAAATGGTGGTAATAATAGCATTAAGATGACGTTCAATAAGTGTTCCTTAAGTGTCCTAAAATTGAATGAAACATTTTGATTTAATTTGATTCGATCAGTCTATTATAATTTCCACTTCACACTTTTGAATAACAGAATCAACAGCCGTCGCCGAAAGAGGCGGACCGGACGGGGAACGGCGAGTGTTCACACACACACGCACACACACACGCGTCCACACACACGTCGTCGTCCTCGTCCTCTTGCTCGGGGACGGGGACGGGGACGGGGACGCCGGTGACGCACGTGTCGCGGCAGATGAACGGTTCAGTGAGACGACGGTGCGTGAAAACTGAACAGAACGGTCATTGTAGCACAGATAATGCGCAGGCGCAGGTAAAGGTAAAATTGTACATTTCCTTATTGATTTACATTGTGTTTGAGATTAAGAGAGAGAAAAGGTACACCCATTATTATGTCACAGCTAAATTACTTTTTTTAAATTCTGTATAAGCTTGTGTTTGAACACAATCTCAACATGGTAAGTGATGATGTGGCCGAAGGTGGTAAGCACACAAAGCCTAGATGCGAACTGGCTCTCAAGTGCAGCTGTCGGAACACACCGATATGTGCTTGGCGGCAGATTTTCAACTTGAGGGTGGGAGTCAGCCAGTAGCTACGGTTCGTCGGTGCTATCGTTTCTTCACGATGTTTTCCTTCACAGAAAGCTCAAGCTCATTGTAGGATTCGAACCCACGACCGTCGCCGCGGTATCCGATGTCACTACCATCGAATTCGAAACTACGAGCACGATGTCGCTCAAATTTGGCACTTACAGTGAACATAATTTAACCAAATGTGACGTCATATGTAAACTAATTTTGTTTTATGAAACCAATCTGTGACGTCATACTGTTCATATTTGCATTACAGCTAGAAAGACTAGAGAAGCAGCAAACGCAACAGACGGTGTCCCGCGAGCGAGATCGCGAACGGGATAAAAGTACGCACTCACACGCGCACTCACAGCCGCACACACACTCGCATGAACTGAGCAACGGCGTGCCGGCCGCGCCCTGCCAAAATGCCGACGATGATGATGTCAAGCACGACCATACCAAAGGTAAATATACCAATAGCTCGTGTCTAAATCCTGTGCGAATTAATCCATGAAATTCTTGTGACGTTATTTATGGATTAATTAAAACCTAAATAAATAAAAAAAATTATGAGCCTATAAGAAAGCAACCAAAAATTCTTATCACTGCTCTTCAATTTAATAATGCAATTAAGGAAAAGACTATCCATACTAATATTATAAATACGAAAGTGTGTCCGTTACCTCTTCACGCTTAAACCGATGAACCGATTCAGATGAAATTTGATATAGAGATAGTTGGAACCGTGGAGAAGGATATAGGAACGCGGGTGAAACCGCCGGGCGGAAAAATCAATTTTGTGTGTAAGTTTATGGAGGTAGTTATGTTTACACTGAATATGTATTTGCAGGTAATGCAAAATCATCGAAGTATGATAAAAAGGAGGCTACTACATTAAAAGAGGAGAGAAGAAAGAGAAACAAAGAGAAGGAGAGCACAGATAGTCATAAGAGTACAGAACAATGTTAGTAATGTATATTTATTTATCATTTTTTTGGTTAGTATAGAAGTACGTAGAACGTAAAAAAATATCGGAATATTGTTTTAATACCTTTTTAAAGATTTTAATCATTTTTTTTTATGTCACTAGTGACAACGAGGCAGGCGGGTCACCTGATTGTAAGTGACTACCGTCGCCTATAGACATTAGCAATACCAGGGGGACTGCCAACGTGTTGTACACCTTATTACAATGCCTTAAGGGCAAGGGCAACTGGCTCTCAAGTGCAACTGCCGGAACACACCGATAGGTGCTTGGCGACAGATTTACAACTTGAGGGTGGTAGCCAGCCAGTCCAGTACCACATAGTACCCTACCACCGTGCTGTGGTTTCCTCACGATGTTTTCCTTCACTGAAAGCTCAAGCTCATTGTAGGATTCGAACCCACGACCTTCGCCGCGTTATTCGACGTCACTTACCACTGAGCTATCATCGCCTTGAAGTTATGTAATGACTCAGACTCACTGCAAGAATATCGAAATGCTGTATTTCACGTGTTTCACTATGCTGCTGGGATATAGCCGCAATTTTCAATTATACAGGGTGTCCGGTAAGTAGTGAGACAAACTTAAGAGATAGGTAACCATCAAGTGAGATAGTGGTCAAACGCGATACATGTGCATAATAAAAAAAACCTACCAAGTATATTAAAATGACCTCAGTAAAACTCACCATTTTCGAGATATTTCGATATTTCTAATTCGTATTATTTTTTGATTTTTTTTTAATAACATATCGCGAAAATGATGACACTTTTACTAAGGTCTTGTATATCTGGTAGTGGACCCGCCCACTTATCCCCCTTAAGTTTGCGTACTACTTACCGGACATCCTGTAGAGAGTTAAAATTCCTATGGGGCATTGATCAAAATATTTGTATAATAATTAATATTTATCATTCCAGTTAAAGAACATATAGTTAAAGATAAAGAAGTAGAAAGTACAAAAGAAAGTGTAAAAAATAAAGAGTGCAACGGTAACAGAGAGAAAGACGAGAAGAGGGAGAGGGAGAAAGAGAGAGAGCGCGAAACTAGAGAGCGAGAGAAGGAACGTGAACGCGAGCGGGAGCGGGAACAGGTAAGTTCATTATTTTGGTGTTTAAGGCGATGATAGCTCAGTGGTAAGTGACGTCGGATACTGCGGCGAAGGTGGTGGTTCGTATCCTACAATGAGCTTGAGCTTTCGGTGAAGGAAAAATCGTGAGGAAACCATAACCTTGGCTGGTTACCACCCTCAAGTTAAAAATCTGTCGCCAAGCAGCTATCAGTGTGTTCCGACAGCTGCACTTGGGAGCCAGTTCCCATCTAGGCTTTGTGTAGTTACCACCTTCGGCCACATTATCACATACCATGGTGAGATTGTGGTCAAACACAAGGTTATCCAGAATAAAATAAAAATATATAAAAGCATCACAATAATCAATAGTTGATCGATATAGTCAAGTCAAAACCATTTATTCAGTTTGGCCCTAGAAGGGCACTTATGCAGGTCGAATTACAGAAGTTACCACCGGTTCGGAAGTCAGCCTTTATAATAATAATAATAATCATTTATTTGTACTCACAAACATACATTGAATATAAGTTACAAAGTTATTTGTCACAGGTTGTACAAAACAGTTGACGTTAAACATTAACAGCGGGCTACTACAGTAGGTTATTAATTAACCTGCGTCGTAGTAGTCTTTAACTGAGGAGAACCGGCAAAAAACTCAGCAAGGTTACATTTTTAAATATTTTTAATACAGTTGCTCAAAAAGTGGTGTATTACAGGGACGTATAGCGTTCGGGATATGGGCTATTACATACTAGTGCTTTTTTTTTACCTCTACCGAACTCGTGCGTTCTCTTTCCCAACTGTCAAAATAATGTCTATTAAAAAGAAAAACCACACAAACATTGTATGACAAATATACATGAACAATCATACGAAATTAATAATAGTTTGTCTCAAACAGTAAATATGCAACCTAAAACTTCCCCAGCAAGTTTAAAAAACTGTACCAATTTCAATGTACATGTGTACTATAACTTTTATAAGAAATAAATGATTAGTTAGTTGAGTTTATTGTGTTTTTATTATTTTATTAAATTGCTTAATTTTTTCGCAACTGTATTAAAAATAGTCGTTCAGTACACCTGCGGAACCGTCATTGCAACTTGTTCCGACTGTCAATTTTTGTCATTTGTCAAAGATTTGTCGGAACTCTTTGCAATGACAGCCTTTCCGCACTTGTAATGAAATATACTATTTTGGACCATCTGATTATATTGGCTTTTTTTTTTCAAATGTTTAACAATTTTATTCTTAATAGTGAGATGTGTAACGTTGTCCGTTTGTTTCATTCAGCGCGAGTGTATGGAAGAGTTGAAGCGCGTGAAGAGCGAGCTGGCAACGTGCCGGGCGGGCGAGGCGGAGGCGCGCCGTGCGCTGGCCGCCGCCGCCGCCACGGAGCGGCAACGTCGCGCCGACCACGCACACCTCAAGCACGCGCACGCCGCGCTACAACACAAGTACCTTGCACATTTACTACTAGGGTTGCAACTAACGATGTATCGGTATCGATGTATTGTATCGAAATAAAAATATCGATATCGCCGATAAGATTTTTGACCACATAGGATTCTTAGGCTGAGACTCTTATTGGTTGTTTAAAACACATCTCCGCTCCGCTCGGCTCAGCTCAGCTTTGGTGGAGTCTCAGCCTTAGCGTGTTTTGGAATAATTTTACTTTTGTAAAGTCCAATCCAATTTCATAAGCATCCGTGTTTTGGTATAAAATCATTTTTTTTTAATATAAATTGCTGGCTATAATTTTTACTGTTCTGTGAGTAAAGACGGCATTCTTTATTCAAAAAATATCAATAACTTTTATTATTTGGGTCTATGGTTAAGCTTGTAGTATTAATATTAGTCTATGATGACGTTGCTTCAACTTTATATGTAAAGGCATAATGTCAATATCTCAAAAACCATTAAACTTTTATTAAGGTCATGTTGATATTATCTGATAGACCTGAAGCCAATCTAGCTCCAGTGTCACTCTGGCGTGTTATTTTTGAGAAACCGTGTATACCACTAGCATATACCACTGATGGTAAGCGTACGCTTGCAAGACCAGAGACGTCACGAGCGCGTTGTCGACCTTGCATAAGCCTTCTCACTCTGAAGTACCCTATGGTGTGATGTGTATGTGTGTTGTGGTAGGTTATCGTCGTGGTCGTGGCGCAGCAGCGAGCGCGCGACGCTGGAGCGGCGCGTGGCAGACGAGCGACGCGCGCGCACCGCTGCGGAGCTGCAGCTCAGGAGACACTTGCAACACAGGTACGTCAGTACAATAAACTATACTTCAGTTTAGTTTACTATTTTTTTGACCACAATCTCACCATGGTAAGTGATGATGTGGCCGAAGGTGGTAAGCACACAAAGCTTAAATGGGAACTGGCTCTCAAGTGCAGCTGTCGGAACACACCGATAGGTGCTTGGCGACAAACCAACCGCTTCTTAATTCATTGTTATTTTTTATTACACATGTAACTGTACTCAGAATCGTATCTAAGTCGTGTCTTCGAATTCTACAATGACTTTGGAAGGAAAATATGTTGAAAAAACCAAGGGTTTGTACTACAAACTTTGTAGTTCCTAGTATTCGAACCCGCTGCATTTGGCGTGCCGGTTGGCGTGGTTGGTTAATACACTGCATATCACGCCGCAGGTCGTGGGTTCGATTCCCATCCAGGACAGATATTTGTGTGCATGAACATGTCTGTTTGTCCTGAGTCTGGGTGTAATTATCTATTTAAGTATGTATTTACAAAAAAAAGTAGTATATGTAGTATATCAGTCATCTGGTTTCCATATTACAAGCTGTGCTTAGTTTGGGATCAGATAGCCGTGTGTGAACAAATGTCCGAGGATATTTATTTATATATTTGTTGTCATTAACACTGAACCATCATCACTTTAAAAACGACTGTCCATAGTAAAAATAATTTATTTGTGGTACAGTGGTGAATGTGAGAACGAGTGGTGTCGCACCCGCCGCAGTACTCAGGACGCTGAAGCAACCTCCCTGCAGAGGGACCTGCAGCTCGCCAGGGATACTATCGCACAGCTACAGAGAGAACTAACACAAGCTAATGAACAGGTAAACATTATGTTAAGTCTTTCCGCTTGGGGAGACAAAATGCCTTGCTGAGTTTCTTGCCAGATTCTTTTCAGTTTAAGTGTATTCAACGTGTGGTAGAGTCAATTATAAACGTTCATAAGTGCTTTGATATTGGTTTTCACTGGTTGAACAGTTTCTGAACCTTTTGAAGCCTGAATAAGGGCAAAAGGTAAGGTAATTACGTACAAAAGGATGAAGATTAGACGTTATATTGTATATTATGCTAAAATTAAAAAACTTGCTACAAAAAATAAACAACAGCTCTTAGTATACTTTTATGATTTCACCCCAACTTAAAACAATTTTGTTATTAGTATGCAACATTTGCACATTTTTTTTTTAACTGGCCATTGTCTTTTGAGACATTTCTGCCAATATCAAGTTATTATAAAACTTATAGTTATGTAATATCACTTTTACAGTCTGGTCAGATTTGAGTGAAATTGGGTTTTCATTCCACTAAAACTTTTCACAGACTTTTAGACAACATGAAACATCACAATTCACACTCCCCTAAAAAGTCTAAAGCTGTTTATTGTACCTCCTAATCATACGGTATTTGGATGTGGCAGGTCCGTTGTGCGGAGGCCCGGACGTCGGTGCCGGGGTCTCCGGGGGCCGGCGGTGGCTCGCGGCCCCCCGCGCCCCCGGGCTGGGCAGCGCTGTCGGAGCGAGCCGCGCACCTGGAGCGGTCCCTGTCTGCAGAGACCAGGGTCAAACTAGACCTGCTCTCGGCTCTGGGCGAAGCGCAGCGGAAGATGCATATACAGGAGGGTATGGCATCATTGTTTTTTTTTCTTTTTGATGATAATCCTTTAGGGTACTTCTGCCAATGTCAAGTTAGTATTACTCTTCTTTCTTCTTATTATGTATTGTCTTGTTAAATTACATCCACACTAAAATCAGTCATCATACGTTCAGGTTTTCGTGAAATTGGTGGCCATTAACTAAAACTTTTTACAGACTTTTTAGTACAACTTGGAAAGTCCCGATACACGTTTTCATTTCACTTCACTCCACTGGTGCACATAGATTGAACTTTATTGCACAAAAAGCCACCAATATTACTAAATTTAACTGAAAAACGTCACTTCGCAAGTTCCCGCCAAAATGTCCTGGTTAAGTATTAGTTATTGATTTACTTAATTTATGTTATTTGTAATTTTAACATACAATAACTTTCCAGGTTTAATATCAAAACAAGAGAAAGAAATAGCGGAACTCAAAGCTCAAATGGTGGCAGTGATGCCTACGGAATACGTGACATCTGTGCCGAGCGGCATATCCAAGATGCGACGCACCGACGGGTCCCCGCTCGACCCCAACGCCTCGGTCTATACTCCCAAACAGCTGTGCTCCGATGCCTGAACTTGGCCGCCGCACTGCCGACCATCCGGGATTAGGATACTATGTATGTCGTTTGTTGTTTTAAAATTGTCCCTTGATTTAATGTTGTTCAAGTAATAACCTTATGTTATTGAGTCTAGTTCCAAATTCGATTGTTTTCTCTTAAAATATTATTATTAAGTGAAATACTTTTCTACAGCATTCTATATTTTTTATGGAAACTAAACTACTGCTGGTTCGGTAGGGATGCCATTTTATTAAATGCATTATGTAATTTGTAGAAAAATTTAACTTGTGATTAAATTTTTAGAATTCAGTGTTCGTATTAGTAACATTTCTGTTAAATGTTGCCAAGTTACTCATGACAAAATATTTTTAAGGCACCAACGGCAATATTCTAAGTACATTCTAATCCAATGGTACGGCAATCAACCCGAGCTTCGAGATAGTATCTTTGTTGGAAAGGGCGTCGTACTGGTTTTTGTATGGGCGTTTTAATCTGATCTCAATTTGTTTATTATTTTGTTTGTTTTTATTGATATGCAAGCTGGCAGTATGATGTTCTAGTTAATTTATTCGTGTAAGTTTAAATTTAAAAAGTTTGTTTTCTTAATTTGAATTGAGTTGTGACGGCACCAGTTAGTTAAGCTCGATAAAAAAATATGTTGATTTATTCTTAGTGATGGAAACCTTAGGTTGAATTTCGAATAGCCTGCTAAGGGGTCATCTATAAATTATGATTATGGTCATAGAGAAAAGATACTGGTCGTTTTAGTGTCGTTTATAATATTTTTTTTAAGTTTAAAAAATAACAGATGTATGTGCCCCTGATGATGTATACGTCAATTTTTTTTATTATATAATATAAATTACCCCATATATCAAAATTGGTAGTTGAGACAGCCTCAACTCCCCAAATGTCCATACAAATATCGGTAGAGTTAGAAAATGACAAAAAAAACTGGAAATACCATTAAAAAAACGAATGTAATAGTTTTGTAACCGTGTACGTAAGTCGAGACAGAGCGTTTATTTTTTCATATGTATATTTAAAAAAGTAATAATAATCGGATTTATTAATTTGTGGCGTGTCTATCTTGATGTCTAATGTTTTTGCCCCGAGATACATGTCTTGTAACATTGTCTTCAATCGGTGTATGGATCATTATATCGTATCGAGGGGCTTATCAAATTGATCTCTCTCCAAAGCACAATTGTTTAAATATAAAGGAAAGTCCTTCCATTAGTCTGAAACGGAATCGCAGCTGTCTTTGAGATGCGTGTTCTTTTAAATTTTTATTGTGATAAATTGTACAAATTTATGACTCTTCTTCCTTGTATTATTGTAGATTTATTGACGTTTTAGTCCAAATTTTGGGTATTTAACGGTTTGCGGCGCACTCTTCCTGTGATGTCGTAATTCATATTGAACAAAATATATTGTCAGTATTAACTTTTTGTCGGCATGACGTTTGCAGGTAAGGTGTGGCCACGAAATATTGTTGAAATTAAAAATTGGCGATTTAGTGTGACTTATCGAAGGACATGGCAACTTGACAGTTGATTTTCCATGACATGACAGTGTAACTTAGTAGGTACATTGTGACTGACCCCTGTTCTTGTACTTTTTGAATTCTATGGATACTTTTTTATATTGACAAGAAAAATATTAACGACTTGGCCGAAGTACTACCGTGCCCTCAGATACGTCGGCACCAGTAGTGTTTAATTTTTCACTCTGGTTATTTCCATGGATTTTTTTTCAAATCTACTTTATTAAGTCTTCTAAAACGTAATTACGTAGGTACCGAAATATTTTGTAAAACGCCAGCAATTTGTATTCTGTACGGTATGTACGTACGTAGGTACTAATGATTTTCGTTAATTTAACGGAATGATTTAAACCCTTTTGCTCGCAGATGGGACGGTCGTCCCAAAACTAACAACAATTTTTTTTGACTTAATTCGCAGGATTCGCGATTTAAGTCATGCTTCCCTATTTATCTTCCATGTTTTCTCGTATACAGTACAATTTTACTTAATAAACCGCAAAGTGACTATGTAGTTGGTTTGTAAGTTTTTAGAAGTAACCAAATGATTTTAGTGTAAGATATCGCCGAAGTTAACTTTGTTTGTTGGCGATTGTCAGTTTGTGTCGTGTACTGTCAGAATTGGACGATTATAGTGCCAACAAGGTTAGTTTGTGATACTGTCATTGGATTTTAATTCTTACGTCAAACATGCTAAGGTTCATCTTCCATATGATATCGTTTAAAGTAAAACAAAGTCTATCGTCAAACAGGATAGGGAAACAACGCACACTGGATTAAATATCACAATGCAAGTAAAATTGATTGTATCTGTCAAGATTGAGACGTACATAATAAAGAGTGTCGATTACTCTAGTCTTTAACAAAGGTCGAACGAACGCATACAGAGGTGATTCAAAAATGTGCCGTAATATCTAGAAATAAATAACAAAACACCAGTTTCGGGCAAAATAAATGAGTTGAACGAACTTTTGGCCTCTGACCAGTGTATGTCGACTCAACGTTATTTATAATTAAAGTTTAGACATTTAGTTTTTTTTTAGTGAGAACTTAGCGGCGTTGTGCATATTTTTGGGATGGGTAAAAATGATAAACTCGCGTCAGGACACGTGACCTAATAATCGAAAATCTGTAAGACGGAGGGAGAGTAGACCGCCGGCGCGGCGTAGGAGAGGAAGTAATATCCCTCTCTGTTTCTACCGCACCGGCGCCGGCGGTCTAATGTAATATAAATTGTCATGTTTATGTACGATAGCGCAGTAAATGAATATTGTATTTTACCACATAAATGATAGTACTTTTAAACTGATAAATAAAGGAATTCGTGCGAAATTATTCCCTAACCATTCCAAAATATTAAAAAATGCACAACGTTAAAGTTCAAATTTTCACTTCAGCCGACACGCCCGGAGGTACGTAGTTTTTTTTATACTATCTGACTGCGCAATGCCCTCGAACTTTAACTTCCGTAGACACCAGAAATAATGTAGGTACTTAAATATTAGGCATTCGTTTTCGACTTTATTTTTGGAGATAAATCTGTCGGCGTTACAATACCGATGTATATTTTTTCATGCAGAAATGTCAAATGGATCAAATATAAGAAATGTAGAAATAAACTGTACAATCAATATGATCTGAATGTTCACTAGTGAAATGTAAGCGATAATGTTTGTTTGTATTATAACATGCTGTTACAGCAATAAAAAACATCAGACTTGCATTTTGTTTTTATTTATTTACATTGTATTCACATTTATTTACAATTTTGTATAACATTAAAATAAAATCGTCATAAATGCTGAGCTTTGAGTATTAAGCCAGCCTGGAGACGTCACGCGCACTAATGTCTATGCAATAAAGTCTGTCACTTTGGGGGGGGGGACGAAATTGGACAAAATTATCAAACACTAGCATAAACCATACGCACACAATTACATTCACACACAGGGACAACGTGTCAGTGCGTGCAGTTTTATATAACCGACGTGATTGGTAATCACTTACATTTGGCAGAGGGGAACGCCTGTCAGTGCCCCCTCCCGGCTGGCTTAATGCTCTAAGATGCTGAGCATTTTCCAAGTTAAAGGGATGTACTCAACTAACCTCACTCGTTCTTTCACATTTTTTTATTCCTTTCCCCCCATACATAATCTATGAGCAAACTAAATACACTTCATAGTATGTTTATATGGAAATTATGAAATCAATAAAATGATTTTTGACATAAAAATCCCATTGCTTTGGCTGGCATCCCGTTAGGTATATCTCTCACACTTATTTTTCACCATAGGTACAGTCATATCCACCAGTTTATCAAATAGTTCCATTATTCTGGTGTTTAAAGTGAAAGTTTAAAACCAGGCAACCACACTGGGTTGTGGTGATAAGAACAAGGCTTCATCTTCTGCCACAGCAATTGCTTCATAGGATATGAGCTGTTCATGTCATCTGACTACAACATTTATGGGTAAGTTGTTTAATTCCACCTGGTGAAAGTAGTTAAGTGTATATGATTACTAACTTACATAAAATTATTTCAATTTCTATAAATACTTAAGTAATAAGAGGTAATGATGGGATGGTTATGTACCCTGACTTACAAAGAGTATGCAATCACTCAGTTATCTGTTTTCATAGTACAAGCTGTACTTAGTTACATCTTGACTATGAATCGTTAATTCCCGATATCCGTGCTTTACTTACAAGTGTCTGTATTTCAAGTTGTAAACTCAATGCTTTCTGCAAATCCATTTTTCTTAACTGTGACGCTATGTACTTCCCATAGATATCAAATTCATCTTCCTTTGTGATTGACTCTGAAGAATCCATACTGCCTCTTAAAGTTCTGTCTGAACAGTCTGTACTGGGGCTTCTATGTTTTATTTTTTTCTTCTTAATTTTGTGATGGCCCGTTGTTGTGTGTTCTGTTTTTATAATAAATTTGAAATCTTCATCGGTAACTGGGAAGGAGTCTAAGTGTGTGTCCTCATTCTCCAGCCATATTTTTGAACATGGATCATCAGATATTTGGGGATTCTGTAAACAAGTTTAAACTTTAAAATTTTCAAAAATAATCTATCATCTATTTGGCTGAATGAAATCCTTTACATATTAAGAATAGAAATTAGAATATTATGTTTAATTCTAGGAATATGGTACATTTGTTCTTAAAATAATAATGTGGCTAACATTATTCTAACATGACAACTGGTTTAAACTTACTTCATCAAACGACATATACTCCGAAGGTTTCTTCAGTGTACTAAAACATTTATGCCATTCACTGAACCACTTCATATTCGGTGTGTATGCACAGTCGGGGCGTGATCTATTCTTTATTTTCGCTAATTCTTGTGAGTATGTAGATCTTAAGTTCTTTATCTTTATTTTGACCTCAGTTTCATTTAGCATGATACCTGTACTCATCTGAAATTCCGCTACGATATTCCTAAATGCTTTTAATCTTTTATTTTTAATTCCATAACTCAAGTTGCAGGGATTCCATAGATATTCGTGGTTTAAATATATTTTTACGAATTGATACGTCTCGTTTTCGCTCCATCTCATTTTTATTTTTCTTTTCCTTTCGATTTATAGAGAGACTGATGTTTATCCAAAATATTACATTACGATTTTGGGCAGTCCATCGACACTGCCTTACAAGCTGAATTAGGAACGTACTTTGTACCAACATTGTAATATAAAAATAGTCCTACTAAATTAAAACGAGTACTGATTCCTTTGGGTAGCAGGTGTCTTAACGTCTATTTGATTTAGACGCATTATACCTTTTTTTACTGTTGGTAGAATTGTTGAGGTATTATAATCTATGTTTGGATAAACAGTTTGGGTGTTTTTCGTGGTGAAATTATTGTGTTATTCAGTGTTTTATCTCCGATTTCGAGTGTTTTATGCATTATGGGAGGGAAATCTCTTAGAAAATGTGAAGTTTGTGGCGTTAGGCGTGTCAGAAGAAGATATTCTGGGATATTTTAGCCCGATTTCCAAATGACCCGGCCAGTAAAACTTGGTGTATTTCAATATCAATTTACTTTATAGGTTGTATTTATTAGTTGTTTTTACTCATATTTGTAGCAGTTGCATAAAAATCATACTTACGCGAATAGGTACAAAAAGTGATGGAACAATTTATCGATAAACTTTTTTATTTTATTTTAGGTGCCGTTTATGGGTGAAGTTGACAGAAAATGAGGACTTGGCCTACTTACCTATTCAACTATTAAACGAAAATAAATTCTTATGTGGGAATCATAAAACTTTGTATAGTTGATCATCCTAGCCGCATAAATACTTTGATACTGGCTGTAGCTACAGGTTATATTATACAATAAATAAACTATTTTTATGGCGTATATGTATTTATTTTCGTACGACCAGCGACCTATGCAACTATGAAAATCGAACATTTATCGATATCGATAGAAAAGCATGATTCGTATTTGTCAAGCCCTAATAACGAATTGGATTTTACAATGTTGGTATACTTTTATGTTACCAGGTTGGTACAAAGTACGTTCCTAATTCAGTTCAATGGCTTGTAAGGAAGTGCGGACTCTTAAAACGTAGTGTTTTTATCCTCTTTGATTTTGGGGAACGTCAGAACGATACATAGACTAAAACGTAGTGGCAGTAGTGGTTTTATCCAAAGAGTATGTAATAGTTTTATCCTTTTTGACATAGACTAGGCAAATACCATTTTTTTATAACCATTATTCATGAGTCATGACCATAGTTACAAAGTCTTTCAGTCGCATACATTTTCTTATTCATGTTATAGTCACATTCACTGTAAGGTCTAGTCAGCTAGCTACATATCAGTAATCTGTGGTCTAGTCCTCGTCCGTATAAGTCCGGTCAGGTTTTAGTGAAATTGGCGGCAGTTCACGTTCAGCAAAACTCACGATAAACGCTTTCATTTCACTTAATTTGTGCATTTAGTTTGATCTTTGTTGGTAAAACACCACCGAAATAAATCAATTAAACTCAAAATACACGAATTTATTGAAAACGCAACGTGACTTCGTAAGTTCCCGCCAAAAAGTCTCTATTGTATAAAACATGAGTTCGAGAGAGAGTCGGCAGGCAGGATGATTTGTGTACTTATAATGTTATTATAGTTACCTATTTAAAACCAGTTCGATATAGATATTTTTGGGTAATTATATAAAAAAGACATATTTGTTAAACTTAGCTTATATTCTTTGGCATAAAATATTTTCAATTTGGAATAAAATAAAATCAAGAATTGCACTTTTTTGAATACAACAGAGAATAATAAATAATAATAATTTGCACACATTTTTTTAAAGAAAAAAAATAATCAATTGAATTCCATAAAAACTAACTAAACATACCTACTTAAAATAATAATACTCTATTTACACAATCATACTTTTTGAAATTAAATAACAAAAATAAACTAAAGTTATATTATCTACATTGTGCTTATAAATAGGATATTTTTTATCAAACATTTGTTATATCAGAGATCCTGGCTTCACTCACAAGATTCTGTATTTCAAGTTGTAATCTCAAAGCTTTCTGAAGATTCATTTTTCTCAATTGTGATGCAATAAATTTACCATAAATATCAAATTCATCTTCTTTTGTAACTGATTCTGAATTTGAATCAGTTGAGTAGTCATGGATGGAATTTCTGTGTTTAAATTTCTTTTTTTTACTTTTTTTTAAGTATACTGTTGAAGATTGCCTTTCTTTTTTAGCATTAGATATTGACTCTTCCGTCCTAGGCAAGTCATACTCTTCATCTGTTTGAGAAATCAAAGGATCTGGGTGAACTTCTTCAATGTTGCTATTTTGTAGTTCTTGTTCCACCCATATTTGGCAGGATGAATCAACTTCAGGGGTTTCTTGTATCTGACAATTTATTAAATTATATTCATATCAAAATTGTAGATAAAGCTTAAATAATAAGGTATGTAGGTAAACTGTGGTCAAGTAAGGGTCAACTCACACCAAGACGTGACGTTGCACACACATTTTAATAGAGCGACTCAAAATACAACTTTATTAAATACAGAAAAAGATACACATTTCATTGTGAGAATATACAATATGGTGCACCATGCTGTGGCCTCTTCCGGTATCGTCGCATCACACCTCAGTGTGAACTGACCCTAATTTCTAAATATAACCAAAGAAGGTGACCTGGCCATGTTTCTTATCAAGCAATTGGGGTGTAGCTAGTGCATATCTAGTCTTAATGAGAGTCAACCATGCATGACCATAGTAAAAATGTAGAGAGCATTACACTATGTGACATATTGTACATCTCTAATATACCTGGTATATTTATACGTGTACTCACATAATTATAACTTGAATGACGATTACTCGGCACATGTTTCAAACATCGATCCATTTCGTGGAACCAAACAAGCGAAGGTTCGTAAATGGAATTTGGCCCGGATTTTTGTAATATTTTATGAACTTGTTGTACGTATGTGGTCCTAAGGTTCTTTATCTTCATCTTAACTTCAGGCACGGTCAGACACTTCATTGTAGAAGCCTTAAATTCTGAACTTATGTCGGTGTATGCTTTATCCCTTTGGTATTTTAGTTTATATCCTGGGTGTGCTGGATTCCATAGGCATTCATTTCTCAGATATATCTTAACGAATTCTAGTGTGACTGCTTCACTCCACCGCATATTGATATTCTTTTTGTTTCATTCCAAAATAAACACAATAAATAAAACAAAACAATAGATTTCCCTTCACTTCTACCTGTTTGTAAATTTTGTGGACTGACTGACAGACATTTGACAGTGACAGACAGAAGTATTACCAAGCCAAAAATAAAATAGCAAATCAGACCACAGGCTTACGATTCTTGTCAGACCCACTTTGTGTAAGCATAGTTGAATGAACAAGATAACAGCAGGGTCACGTATCACGTAGGGTAGTGTGGAGTTTCGTAGCTGTAATAATGTAGAAAATTGTGTATGATTTTAGATGATACTGGCTGGAGTCACCGATATCGATTCGATGTAATCTAAGATTGATATTGGCGGAAATTTGCGAAGTGATTCATTCAAGTGTTCATTTGATTTGAGGTACCTATTTTGAATTTCATTGAATGACAACCTGTAATTGAAATCGTGTATAAAAAATAAACTAAGTAATAAAATATTAAAGACTACTAAGTCAGTGAATAGTTTTATTTATTTATTTATGAAAGAAGATCTACAGCTAATTTAATCATCTAGAATTTTACATAAAAAACAGAAAGCCACATGATAATGTTAAGTGTGAGTGGATTAACTCGTAAGGTAACTTCTATTAATTAGTATTGAACAGTAATATTTAGAATTTTGCCAAGAAAAAGTAAGAGAGATGTTCAAATTTTGCTAATGGAATTTGGGTTAATGTATCTATTTAAAGAAATTAAGGTTTAGCTGCCGTCTAGCCGAGCCAATGCTTGTACAGAATAGGTCAAAATTGTATACCCTAATTAACTTGTTTTATTGGAATAGCCATCGATTTAACTAAATCCTGACCTGACTTATGTGTATAACATGTTTTCTGTTTTAATTCATTAATGAAATGTTTATTCGCAGGGAGTTACATCACAGAGGACCGACTGTTAAATGTCGGCCCTTTGTGGTGGTTACATCTTATAATTATAAAACTAGCTGTCCTCGCGATTTTACCCGCGTTCCCGGGGGTATAAACTATAAAACAATGTCGCTTCCCGCTGTCTGTCTGTCCCTATGTAGGTAGGTATGTTTAGATCTTTAAAACTAGGCAAGTGATTTTGATGCGTTTTTTTTAAATAGATAGAATGATTCAAGAGGAAGGTTTTAGTATAAATTGTCAAGATTTGTCAAGGCTAACATATAATGATATTTGTTGGAGGTGTCGGAAAAAAATAAGCCGTCTGGGAGCTTTCAACGAAAACGCTGCCTAATCCCTTTGAGATACTTTTAACAAAATGATGTAAGTACAGTGGAATTGTGTATCTTAGGTATATATGTCTACAGAAAAGGGTCTTAGGGCAATTATAAAGCGGTAATTTATAATTAATTAACTTATTTAGTACCTAATAATTTCTCTATTAGTAATTTTGAGAAGATCGTGCTTAAAATATATCTAGGCAGTAGGTAAATCAATAACAACGAAACATGACTGGATTGTTTTCATAGTTTCCTCACTGTAAAAACAATGCGTAATCCGCAAAAAAGTACAGAGTCGACCCGACTCGGGGTATGGCTGACCGGCAAACTTTTATTATGTTTGGTCCGCAAGCCGCAAGTTCGGAGACATGGATAGATTGCGCGAGACTCCCACGAGACTCCGAGGAACAATGTAGATCACATCAATTATAAGATTATACTCAACTTGCTAAGATTACAAATTAATCTTGTTCGGAAATATAATTAGCCCGAAAAGATGGAAAACATCTTCACAGGCTTATATTAATAAATTTGGTGAGACACGTAATTCATGCAAAAGGCAACTTTTACTCTTCAAATTTCGTCGTCAATATTGCTTCGGCTCGCACTTTTTATATGTATCTACATATAATAAAATATCGAGGCTTCGGGAGACCGACGGGCTCCGGCAGCTTTTTCCGCCAACCAGCCTAGCCATCTAAAGAGGAAACGCTGCCAGCCTGCTAGGAACCTGGCCGAGCGGCACATTGCAGCAGCGGCAGCCTCGAAGAAGTTTTTTTTATATATTATAGTTGTACCTACATTTGTTTGTATATTTTGTACATTTGTTGTAAATAGGTATTTAATCTACATATTAGTCAATAACCACCCGAATTTCATGGCATTTAAATTCTCATTATTTACGGGACTAAAGAATACCTATTGGACATTTTTATTGCATTCTCATGCAGTCATCAACAGGCCAGTCAACCAGAAAAGCTCTCGCTTTTCCATATTGGAGGCCATTCCAATTACATTTGTTCTCGCGTTTTGCTTTATTTTGTAATAATAAATTGTGTTTTCGGTATTTTTTATGTGTTCCAACGACGTTGAATATTGATCGAAATAAGACGTTCTAAAACGTAGGCCTTGAATGTCAAAATAGGTATAGGTCGATATTGAAACAATTTAATTGAAATAAGTATTTAATTTATTTTTAGCCCTTCGCGATTTCACCCACTTTCCCGAGGGATCTTATCTTTACCCGGGATAAAGTGTTTTATGCCAGGATATGATCTACCTGAGTTCCAAGTGTGGTGTGCATAATAAAACTAACTAAACTATAGCCCTACGTTTAATTCCAAATCTAGGTCACAAAATAAACTACGAAAACCGCTGTAGGAAAAACGGTGGTTAAAGTGAGTACCTAAACATTTAAATCGTGCAGGAAACGGGACGGGTCGGTGCATTAAATTAGAGATATCGGGTTGAGTTTCTACCTATGTTCGACGTAGTCTATTCCATTTGATAGGATTCCATTTTGCTTTTTGTTTTTAATTTAGTTGCATAAAATCCATTCCATTCTTTTTAATGTATGCTGGTGGAATGATACGTGCTTTTATAAAGACATGTGACATGGAATTTCCTATATATTCTGATGTTCTGAGTCCTTTTTGAGATCTAGAATCAGTGAAGGAAAACATTATGAGGGAAACCAAATCCTATTGTGATTAGCAAGCTGCATAAGTTGAGTTGCATTATATGCTCTTGAATATATAAGATCGAGTATCTTATATATTCAAGAGTAGTAGAATTTTCACCCGTGGTTTCATCCCATTCCCGGGATAATTAAAATAAAATATAGACTATGCTTGAAAGATACGTGGAATTGGTGAAAGATTTTTTAGAATCGGTTCTGTAGTTCCAATGATTAACTCTCTATAAACAAACAAAAAACAAACCTTACCTCTTTATTATACGAGTGGATCTGAGAGCTGTACCTAGACCTCGGGAAAGTTTTGAGACATTTTAGAACATTTTTCGCATTTTTTACGTTCTCAACCCCCTAGCTCCGTCATTTAGAAAAAAAGCCAAAAACGGAATCTACAAAAATTCTTGAACCTGTTCACAAAATATCAAGAGAATTTGATGAGAAATGCGATTCGCTTGCTCGGTCAAATTATTGACTCAGACCAAATAGACATTTTGATGCTCAAAAATGTTTCTGCTGACTAGGAAAAGAACTTTCACACGATACAGCTTGTAATACGTGATGTTTAGATGTGAAATTCGTAATTATCTTGTAACTAACACCAAATCCAACAAAAAGACTGCTGCATTTACACAACATCTAGGTTGATAGTTGACAGTCACTATGGCTGTTGAGAAGGCAAGTGTCTGTAAATAGTCTCAAGCATTTATTTGCATGTTTCAGTGCAGTTGCGGCGAGACGTTCTATTGCATTTCATTTATCCTTGGTTTTCTCGCGATATTCATGATTACTTTACAATACAATCTATATATATCTAATATATAAAATTCTCGTGTCACAGTTTTCGTTGCCATACTCCTCCGAAACGGCTTAACCGATTTTGATGAAATTTTTTGTGCTTATCCGGTATCTATGAGAATCGGCCAACATCTATTTTTCATCCCCCTAAATGTTAGGGGTAGTCCACCCCTAAATTTTTATTTTATTTTTGAGACAAAATTTCTAATTTCTATTTTTTTATGATACAACATACAAAAATACATACAATCCCCAATTTTCACCCTTCTACGATCAACCCTTATTTTTTAATAGCCATTTTAGTAATTTGAGTAATCGGTCAAGCCGTTTCGGAGGAGTATGGTAACAGGACCGATTTGGATGAAATTTTGTGTGTGTATTTCAATGGGTTCCTCGATGATTTGAAAACAAAATTGGACCCGGTAGATGGCGCTGGAATCGGGTTCTAAGTTTTGTTTTAATTTCAGGGCAGGACAACGTCTGCCGGGTCCACTAGTATATATATATATAAAAGGAGAATATTTTATAACAGTGCAAGGCAACAAAAGGCGATTTAAACAACTAAATACATTTTATTATTCATGAATGTAAAATGTAGTCAATTGAAGCGGGTTTTCAGCGTCGTAGTAAATTGTCTTTTACGTTTTTTATAGCGATGAAAAACTTACTGCTTTACGAGTTGTGGTCTCTTTAAAATGTTTGCAATATACTTAGATATTCCAAAGATTATTTTAAGGTATTAGGTACGACTTTTCAGCCTCAGAAAGTCTAGTATTTTCGGATAGTACTATCATATAATTTTTAATTTTTATTTGTGAATTGCAGTTACCTTATAGGCATTGAAAAAGGTCAATAGCATATTAGGGATCACCCTGGTATTGCTGTAGTCAATAGCCGATGGTAGTCACATAGTATTAGGTGGCTTGTCAATCTTCTAACGAGTTCTAACATCAAATTTTTTTTTAATTACCCTGCTGAATATCATGCTTGATTCTTCATGGACTGCTACAGCTTAAAGGCCTTAGAACTCATTAGTGCACCTACAAAAATGAAACATATTTGACGCTACATTTAGTGCAGTTTTCTTCAACAGCGACCAAGACCCGTGTAATAAACAAGCAGAACAGCTTTTCCAAAGCCAAACTCAGACGTTAGCTATTATTTATGGTCGGCGTATAAACAAATATAGCAAAACAAAGACTTTAAGGAGACAGATGGCGCTTTGCGACAACATCCGATTTATTGCTGACGTCGAGAAATGATAAGTTGCTGCCATTTCTTTGGCTTCGTTCTACCACCTTAAAACTGACACTACAAACAAAAATGCTCCTCGATTGTCGATCTTTACTCCCTTAAAATAGGGTTCAGTGATAGGATATCGAATTGTATAAGTAAATTGGTTTTCTCTAGAGTTAGAGGCGCAAAGTGCTCTCGATGGAAAGGATCGGAATATTTCTTGCGATACTTCCTAGTTCGATAGTTTTGACGTATACATTTTTTAGTTGAATGATTTATTTCGAGGTTTGTTTCAGTTGCAAGTTCTGTGAGGTAGGAAGCGTTTTATTCTCTAAGTAAGTCGTGGAGGTTTACGCGACTGCTACGGCACCGACCTTCAATAACCAGAGGAGATGAGATGTAGGTACGATTATGTACCTACACGGATATACATACCTACAGTTATTTTTAGTTTGCCTTATGTCATTACTTCTGAGAATTTGATTCTTATTAACAATTTTATCGGATGGTGCAATATTACAGGCAATTTTTTTTTAAATCAGTTGTAGTTTTCATTAAAATCGGCTTCGAGACTCCTTTCAGCATTTTCGCTATTTCCTATGGTAGATTGGACCCTCGACGACCATTTGAAAAATTCACTACCTATGTTTTGAGTCTGAATTTACGATAAACTAAAATGTTATGCGCAGGTCGCTGATTATGCGAAAGTGTGTGTGAAAAAAAATAATATCGATCGGTGAAAGCAAACAAACACGCCAAGTGTTTGTTTGCTTTCACCGATCGATATTATTTTTTTGAACAAATCTATAGATGTAGTTAAGAAGATTCTATTCCTCATCAGGTGACCTGCAACATGCAGTTAGATTTTTTTTAAATTATTGTTGTTAATTACATTCCAAATATAGATAAATATATGGGTACTACCAAAGACTTTAAATTAAAATTTCTTTGGGTACTACCTTTAATCTAACACCACCTTTATAGGTACCTAAGTACAAATAAGTAAATAAGTAATCGAGGCCTCGGGTGACCGGCGGGCGGGGAGCTTTTTCCGCCAACGCATTAGCTTGGCCATCCAAAGAGGAAACGCTGCCAGCCTTCTGGGAACCTTGCCGATCGGCAGCAGCGGCAGCGTCGAAAAAGTTTTTTTATATATTATAGTTGTACATTTGTTTGTATATTTTGTACATTTGTTGTAAATAAATCAATAATTTTTAAGTACCTAAGTAAAATTTAAGTGTCTGTACAAATTACAAAAAGAAACAGTTTTTTACTAAGTGCTATGAAGGTAGATACATATATAATAAAAATACATATATAACAAAATCAAGTTTTGTCTGTCGTCCTTTTTGTTCCTGCTTATCTCTGAAACGGCTAAACGGATTTTGATGGGCAGATAGCTAATGTAACAAGGTGTAACTTAGGCTAGTTTTATCCCGAGAAAAGATAAGATTCCTCGGGAACGCGGGTGAAAAGCGGGGACAGCTGGTAAATAATACAATAGTTAACTAGGGCAATGAGATTTAAGTTCATTGTAAACTGTCTGTAGCTCTGCAGACTGCTGATTGCTTTGTGCAATAAGTGTTAAGGTTTTGAAAGGGGAATATTTGACTGAAGGAGTTGAGGTTAGTCGGGGGTCAAAAATGTTATAGTTAGATGGCGCTAGTGTGACGAGATTCGAGCGATAGAATTACCAAGTTCTAGATTGGGATAGGTTCTAGGATCTTATCTTTTCTCGGGATAAAAAGTAGGATAACCTTTTCCCAGGATATAATCCATTTGTGTACCAAGTTTCATCAAGATCGGTTAAGTAGTTTATCGCGGACCAGCACGGGAAGACATCACATTACAAATCATTGAAATTCTCGGCTTTTCTGTACTATAATTTGTATGTATTATACATATAAACCTTCCTCTTGAATCACTCTATCTATTTCTGCATTAAAATCCGTTGAGTAGTTTAAAAGATCTAAGCGAACAGACACGGTCTATGGCACCCGTCAAGTTACAAAATCCATGTATATGTGTATCTCATATATGTTAACTAATACAAGTAAAACCTTGTAAAATTCCTTCAAAGTGTGTAGACAACAATAAATAGTAGGTTATTATTGAAATATCGAGCGTTATGACAATTACTCTTGTGCCAGACGTGGTAGTGTTTGACTTCCCAATTAGCACTCCACATACAAATAGAAGCACGACAATTTATAATAATCAAACGCTGTTAAAGGTTTCCGATTGTTAGGGTTGGCAAAAGCCAGCAAAGTTGTGATGTCAATGATGCTTATTTTGTTGTAAATCGTAATAACTACCTACAGTCTACATCTCTCTCTTACGATTGTTATTGAAACGTTACTTTGTAAACAAGGGAACTAGCACCGACATCTAAAAAAAAAATCTGCTATAGGAGCCTGATGATTTGGTAACCCTAATTGTTAGTTAACAACCCTAACTGTTGATCAGGCTGATGCGTTGGCGGAAAAAGCTCCATGCCCGCCGGTCTGCCGAGGCCTCCATATTTTTTTAGATAAAATCCAAAAAAAGCATTAAAATGTCAAATAAATTGACCAATATTTCCAGCTCCATATATCAGACTACTCCATAAAATAGTGAATTAGACAGTTAGCAGCCCTACAAGAACAATAAGGCGTAAGCTTATGTAAATGTATGGCGCGGGTGTCGGACAGGTTTTTACTAAGATCTCCCCGAGTTCTTCAACAAAAGACTTGCAAAGGCCGCTAAAATGATGCTTCGTTATTTCTCATTAATTACATGATTAAAATATTCGACGAGTGAGAGCTCAAACTTATTTATGTAGGTAATCTGTCAAAAACCGATTGTTTGTAGTCTGTAGTTTGTAGTCAAGTCAAGTTGAGTATCGAACCTCTTTCAAAGTCAAACCCATTTATTCAGTTTAGGCCCTAAAGTCGTCATAATATAATAGGCCCGTTTTGACAAGAGGGTGTCTCTTCTTGTCGCACTATGTTCGTCTCTTTTTGGCACATGGTTGTTTATGTGCTGTCAAAACGGGCCTTTTATTTTTTGACAACATTAGGCACCTGTGAAGGTCAGATAACATTATTTACCACTTTCAAGGTACTCTTGAGATCTACCGAGGAAAAATCATCTAGACCAACAGGAATAGGGATAATGACTGACGTATCAAATCAGCTTCTTTTTATTAAATGTCAAAACAATGATTTATATGGAGTTTTGTATGAAATACGCACTTGTGACGTCAGAAATATACACCATCAAAATACCTACTCTTTGTCGTTAATCTCTAATCTGGAGAAGCTGATTTCAACGGGAAAGCTGGAAGAAAAGAGACGCAGCTCAATAAGATGGACCGACCAGGTGTCCAAACAACTGGAAACAAATATCTCAGACGCCCTACACCACGCCAAAGAGCGAGAGCAGTGGAAGCGGCTCTGTCGTGAGAAAGAGCGGGAACATCACGATGCTCAGCAGTGAGCCAACGATTAAAGGAGGAGGACACTAGTAATCTTGAATATAGGCATCATCCGTATTGTCAATAAATAAAATAAAAATAGCCATTTTAAGTGTCTCATCCTATTTGGTAGCATTTGGTAGTTGTACATCAACTAATGTAGGTCCTAAAATACTACAAAGAGTCTCACGACACGCGAGTCATCGTGCTCTTCTCGCAGGTGTCATCAGCAGTTGGTTCATTTTTGATTACACTTGAGAGCCAGTTGGTTTTTACTGTAAAAAGGTCGACAACACTGGGAATACCCATGGTACTGCTAATGTCTATAGGCGGCGGTAGTCACTTACCATCAGGTGACTCGCCAGCTTGTTTATCAGACTGTAAGGCGATGATAGCTCAGTGGTAAGTGAGGTCGGATACCGCGGCGAAGGTCGTGGGTTCGAATCCTTACAATGAGCTTGAGCTTTCGGTGAAGGAAAACATCGTGAGGAAACCACAGCACGGTGGTAGGGTACTTTGTAGTACTCGACTGGCTGGCTACCACCCTCAAGTTGAAAATCTGTCGCCAAGCACCTGTTGGTGTGTTCCGGCAATTGCACTTGAGAGCCAGTTCGCCTTAATAAGGTGTACAACACATTAGCAATCACCTGGTATTGCCAATGTCTATAGGCGACGGTTGTCACTTACCATCAGGTGACCCGCCTGCCTCGTTGTCACTTGTGACATAAAAAAAAAAAAGAAAAAAAAGACTAGGGGTATAAAAAGAAAACTTGTATATAGTCAAAATCCCTATTGTATCCGGGTGCATTCTCCAATCCCTGACACCGTAATTCTTTCCTAAAAACGAATAAAAGTGTAATAGGTTACCTACCTCTGGAGCGAAAGCCCAATTCACGCTACGCCGGCTACAAATAATGACTGAAAGGGCTAGATAGACATAGAGTCTGGTTTATCTAGGTCGTCTGGGAGCCAGAATTTAGACAATAATAACACCTTGAGTTAATATATGGTTATTGCTTTGAGAGGTATTGGTGGGTGAGGTTTTTTGTATTGCTTGCGGCTGCGTTGTGTGGTGAGTCCCTATTCTCTAATGGTGAGGAGGGCGATGGCTGCCACTCGTCATACTTGTGAACAGGTGCTGCTTGTGGGGGCTGGTATGAAATTAAGTTTTATTTATTTAGTTTTTGATGCCATTGCACGTAAATGTTATTAGTGGTACTAGCTAAATAATTATTGTATTTGCCGAGTTCATTTGGCTCTTCTCAGCAAAAGCCCAGACCATTCATAAGGACCAGACCATTTATGTATGACCATGTATAGGCCTATTTGTGTAGTTCCATGTATTGGTAAGAAGCTAACTATAGGTACTATATGTAGGATATAGTATAGACTCTATCCTAATACTAGCTGCCCCCACGGTTTCACCCGCGTTCCCGTGGAATCTAATCTTTTTCCGGAATTTAAAGTATCCCATCCCTTATTCCAATATATAATCTATTTGTGTGGCAAGTTTCATCAAGATTGGTTTAGTAGTTTCGGAGTTCATGGGACTTTTATACTACTGTATTAAAGATTATGAAACTTTATTGAAATTGTATTTTTTTTATTACTGGATAAGCTTGTGTTTGACCACAATCTCACCATGGTAAATGATGATGTGGCCGAAGGTGGTAAGCACACAAAGCCTAGATGGGAACTGGCTCTCAAGTGCAGTTGTCGGAACACACCGATAGGTGCTTGGCGACAGATTTTCAACTTTAGGGTGGTAGCCAGCCAGTTGAGTACTACAAAGTACCCTACCACCGTGCTATGGTTTCCTCACCATGTTTTCTTTCACCGAAAGCTCAAGCTCATTGTAGGATTCGAACCCACGACCTTCGTCGCAGTATCCGACGTCATTTATACACTGAGCTATCATCGCCTTTAATTTGTTTTTTTTGTTACTTTATTATTACTTAGCCAGTCTCTATTATTTGTCTTCCCAAAAAATCTACAACAAGGCCTGTAAATACGTATAATTAGCATCTATAATAAACCCCAAATATTACACCGCACTCTCGTCCGACTATAAAACAAACGAAACAGACGTGCCTTCGTATCGCCCGTAAACCTTTAAAATATCACCCCGTCATTTTAATTTGCTGTGTACAGTCTAGTGCACATTGCCTTCAGTACAGTTGGAAATAATTACCGTCACTTGCTCGACAAAGGCTTTTCCTGTTCATGTTGAACATTTGAAGTCTTTGGGTACGTTTTGACATATATTATTTACGCTTGATAAATATTTTTTTTATTTAATATCTATGATTATGTTACCTTTTGCGAATGACAGTTTTCTTTTTACATTGACGTCTGAAAATCAGACATGATCAAGCCTATAGACATTAGCAATACCCGGGATATTTCCAATATGTTGTCGACTTGAAGGCAACTGGCTCTCAAGTGCAACTGTTGGAACACACCGATAAGTGCTTGGCAACAGATTTTCAATTTGAGGGTGGTTCAAGTTGAGTACTACAATGTTTTTCTACACCGAAAGTTCTTGTGGAACTTGGTTAGGAAACATAGCATTCTACGCAGAGGGACTTAGTGATGTCTTCATTGAATTTTTGACGAAAAGATGATGAAAAATAAATTGATGAGTAAAATTGATGAAATAATAAAAAAAAAGATGTTTAGAATAAAGATCATAAATTATAAATGAAGAGCATAATGTATGATGTATGACTAGAGCCAAAACCATTGGTATTATTTTTAATAAGGTAGGGGTGTAATCTACCACGAAGACTTTTTAAATAAAAAAAAGCATCTTAGTTATAATCTCGGTGACAGTACTGTAGTTTCAATAGAAAATTGAAAGAAGTCCCCAAGCGACCAACTACCACTACGTCTGCACTTATAGGGTCGCCACTTGCCTTTGTTGCCACAATATTATTTGAGAGTATAATATACTAGCTGCCCCCCGCGGTTTCATCCACGTTCCCAAAGGATCTTATCCTTACCCGGGATAAAAAGTATGCTAAGTGTTATTCTAGGATATGATCTACCTGTGTGCCAAGTTTCATCAAAATCCGTTCAGCCGTTTTTGCGTGAAAGAGTAACAAACATCCATCCATCCAAACTTTCACATTTATAATATTGGTGGGATTTGGGACAATATTGTGGAAATGTGTTTTTTTTTTATGTCACAAGTGACAACGAGGCAGGCGGGTCACCTGATGGTAAGTGACAACCGTCGCCTATTGACATTGGCAATACCAGGGGATTGCTAATGTGTTGTACACCTTATTAAAATGCCTTAAAGGCGAACTGGCTCTCAAGTGCAAATGCCGGAACACACCAACAGGTGCTTGGCGACAGATCTTCAACTTGAGGGTGATAGCCAGCCAGTCGAGTACTACAAAGTACCCTATCACCGTGCAGAATGTGTTTTACAATATTAAATATAAACACAAAATAACCATATTATATAAATGTTTTTAATGTAATTGTAATAACTATTGCATGTTATATCAATGATGCGAGGTGATTATTCAAAATAAGTTTTTCTCCAAAGTTTCACAAGAACAACGTAAATTCATTATACGATTATTACATGAGATACGTCACATTAATTTATCATTCTAAATTTAATTAAGTCCATGTTAATATGCTATCAATCTTCGTTAAGTATATGTGAATATATACATTCAATTAATTTTGCCAGTCTTTTTTAGTATACTCCGTATGGTGTGTTCCGGCAATTGCACTTGAGAGCCAGTTTGCCTCTAAGGCATTGTAATGAGGCGTAAAACATATTGGCAATCCCCCTGGTATTGCTAATATTTCATAAAAAAATTACCTTTCTGCACTCCTTCTCCATATATAAACTTTAACTGTCCCAAATTTCATGCTCCTCCGTGAGCGTAATTTTCGTAAAAAGGGGCACAAAGTTTTTTCTTCATGATGATAAAGTCATTGTAATTCTTTTTAATCCTGTTTCTTTCGTTTTTTTTTTAGGTAAACTTATGAACAGGTGCTGCTTGTGGGGGCTGGTCTGCTTGAGTTTGTTGTTTACTAAATCACTCGTAACTAACTTTATTCCTTTTTTGCCGCCATAACACATATATTATCAGTGAGACTACTTATATTAATAATTATTAAATGTACTAGGTTGAGACCTATTGCTTTTAAAAAAAAGAGTAATTGCTGAGTTTATTGCTGGCTCTTCTCAGCAAAAGCAACCTTCCGAACCGTGCGTTAGAATCCATACTTCCATCTACTAATATATACTAATATTATAAATGCGAAAGTGTGTCTTTCTGTCTGTCTATCTGTCCGTCTGTCTGTTACCTCTTCACGCTTAAACCACTGTACCGACTTAAATTAAATTTGGTATATAGATAGATGGAACCTTGGAGAAGGACATAGGATACTTTTTATCCCGGGAAAAGAAAAGATCCTAAGGGACCGCGGGTGAAACCGCGGGGCGGAATTTTTCATAAATAAAACATGTGACGATTAAAAATACTTGTAATGAGTTCATTTAATAAAGATATATTTGAATGAAATGTATGGACAACCCTAGCAGACAATCGTCTACAAATACTCGCCCTTTGATACCACGATTACGAATCTGAATAACAAAGTATTTGCAAATTTTCCCAACGAGCTCCACTTTATAAACGTGGACTTTGAGACTTTGCTGAGGGAGTTGAGGGACGGGAAAAGGTGCTTCGATTCGCTTTGTCTGCAATACTTACCTATATTGGAAAATGCTTGTGTTGAATTTACAAAGTTGCCAACGTTGTACGACTGGTAATGATCTAGGTCTAGGATTTATTTTTTATATTGTATTTAGGGTTCCATACCCAGAGGGTGAAAATGGAAACCCTATTACCACTGATTTTATAAAAAGGAAGGATTCCGGGCCCCATAAAATGGAGTACGCGTAAACAAATGTAATGTTTTTGTAAAATTGAAAACTCATAAGCGGCACGAAGACTTAAAGCATCGTAAGTACTTACACGTAGAGATTTTGAAGCAAATATTTCTAAGTGGGTCATAAATACTTTATTAATCGGTAATCAATAAAACCGTTGTGGGGTTAACAAAAGGTTTCGCTTTAAATGTAAATGAGTCAAGTACAAGAAAAGGGTTGGTTTTTCTTAGTGTTCCGTGCCTGGGTTGCTTGTACTCACAGAGTCAGCGGTACGCCCCCATGGTAAAGCAGTTTAGGGTTATCTGTGGGAATCATTCGAAAAGGAATCGATATCGTTTTGTAAATATACCGTTTAAATACCGTTATTGAAGAAAGGTAAATACAGGATTGGGGGAATATAAAAGTAGCGATTGCTTTTTGTCACGATATTGTTATCATTTCATTGTAAATTATTATGAGATCAGAAATGTTAGAGTAATTTAATGGCTTTTAATGTAGGAAAACATTACTCGATCGATTAAAATTTAAATGTGAATACAATTCGAATTAGAATCTATAATATTGTTTTTTTTTTTAAATTGCGGATGGCAAAAGACAACCAATTTAACGGCGTATATAAAAAAAAATAGTATCAGGCGGAGTAGTCAGGTTGTGTGACTTCTAGCCTTTGTTTTCCCTAGGGAGTGCACTATGGGGTTCTTTAAGAAGGCTGTGATGGCATTTTTGCAAGGTCGGCAATGCTCGAGTAACTGGTGTTGTAAGCGTCTGCATTACAGTAAATACTCTTACGTACTCCTTATAATTTAGCAAGAAAACTATAGAAATTCTTGTTTTAGTATTACCTTTTAGAGGAACTAATTTGTAGGTAATTCGAGATTCTTTCAAGCTAACAAATAGGTTCACATTTCTAAGATAAAGCGGTAATGAGCGAAGTAGAGGTTATCAAGTCGCGAGCATTAAAGCCTGGTTCACACGAGACACGGTAATTTTTCACCAATTTAGTGCGGAGCCGAGTGATTTTATTACACCCATAAAACGGTTACGGGATCGTAAATATTTATATTGAATTGACTGGTTTGGATAGGTGTTTGTGAAAACAGGGAAAATTTAAAATAATTGATTCGGTACTTTTATTTTTATTTTCTTATTCTGGATAAGCTTGTGTTTAACCACAATCTCACCATGCTTTGTGATGATGTGGCCGAAGGTGGTAAGCACACAAAGCCTAGATGGGTGCCTGATTCAATGTATGTTTTGGCAATGACAATCTATTTTAACCTCAGGTGGTGTTTGCTGCCGTTATGGTTAGTTTTAATATAAAGTTATTTATGTGTGCGTTAGAGTGCCATACTTTTTGCTTATAATAAAACTGTGGTAGTTTATAAGACTAGACTTTATTTATAGTAGCACAAAGTCCATAATTGATTAAAGTTTACAGTCCTGACTGAAATAGGTACCAATAAATAATATATTGCAGGTATAGAATCGAATAAAATATAAATTCCCTGAATCTTTACAGTAGTCTCTAAGAGAAAGGTTGTAGTCGGTGCCGCAGTGGGGAGTTTTTATCACCTGACGGTAATGCGGGTGAAAATTTATATAGAATCTTACTGGAGGGACTTCCTGAACCAAAGGAGGTGTTATTTTATTTCATTGTGTGTTTAAAATTATGTAGGGTAGACCTGTTTTTTATCACACATGTATTATTAAGTCACGTTATTTTTCGTCTGGACTTTCGGGTCACATGGTAAGTACCAATTAGATTGCCAATGTGTTGTCGACCTTTTTTCAATACCTTTAAAGCAACTGGCTCTCAAGTGCAACTGCTGCACACCAAAAGGTGCTTGGCGGCAGATTTTCAACTTGAGGATGGTAGCCAGCAAGTCGGGTCACTTCACTTCTTGTTTAATTGTCATTAGATGCGTTTCTTAATCGCGAGTTTGACAGGCTTGCAGGTGGGTAGCCTTATGGCACACCTTATGGTAAATGAATATCGTCACCTATTGTTGTCAACGTTAATTTATGTTATACTAGCTGGCATGTGTTGCTATGCCTCTTTTATTTCTTTTTGTCAAGGACCTTTCGCAACGCAAGGAATCTCACCAAAGTCTCATCGCAATCGGTTGAACCGTATGGAAGCGCATAACAATTTTAAACAAAGAGATGCAAATGTCCAGAACCAAGTCGCAAAAAGTAATTATTTTAAAACAGTTCGTTTTTTATTGGCTCATTTTAATAGTGGAAACGTGGATTGAATGGAAAATAAATAAGAAATAAATTGTAATTTCATTTGTATTGCTTTAACGAATGATTGACAAAATTGCATTCACTGTTAGCCATGAATGCACCAACTCTATTACGTATCAATGGAATTATTACATGCGGGGAATTAATTTTACTTGTTTTTTAAGTATGATCAAGAAAGCTAAACTTTTTAGTGTTATTTAATTATTTTTTTGCTACACATATTGACACTAAAAAATTTAGCGAACCAAATTCATATTTATAGTATTAATACTGGGTCTATTCGCGCTGGGCGCATATTTATCAAAATATTATTTATACTAAGTTCAAGTTCCATTCATCGTAGTCACGCACGAGATGTTTCAAGTGAAAAAATTGAATTTTTTAACATTTAGGTACGGTCGGCCAAGAAAGTGGTGTGCCAATTTTGATTTAGTTTCCTAGTCATCGAAAATTACAACAAGGTTCAAACTAAAAAGATATCACTGAAGTTCAAACTAAGAACAGCTGTCACGTAACAAACAGTAATCATCGTTATCAATAATCAGATACAGATGGCAATAGAAGTTGTCAGATTGATCTGCAAGCGAAACTAATCTTTATCACCTATGAATCTGCAAGTGGCATTCAACTTTAGGGTGGTACACCAGTTTCTTGGCCGACCGTACCTAAAATTTTTTTCGTAACATTGTTAAAAAATAAACGACATTAAGCTGATAGGTATTTCTGAAACAAATAAAGCTAACGAAAGGTGATATAGAAAAATCATAGCATCACTTTCTATAATATAACCATATAAAAGCACACGTAACAAGGCATCGCATGAATATTTGTACTGGCCACACAATAGTTCGTTGCGGTTATTTTTCGTCCAATTACTCGCGCGTTGCTATTTGCGAAGCTAACAATGTGCCATATTACTGCACAGTTAAGTTACCTGAAAAATAACTTAATTCAACGTTCGATTTGACGCTAAATACGAGAATATGAATATTATATACTACAGCAACTTAAGCGATTTTAATAGCTTTGAAATTTTAAGTATAATAGCTGTTCCGCGCGGTTTCACCCGCGTTCCCGAGGGATCTTAACTTTACCCGGGATAAAAAGTAGCCTATGTGCTTATTCCAGACTTTAATCTATCTCCATGCCAAATTTCATCCAGATCCATTCAGCCGTTCTGGCGTAAATGAGTAACAAACATCCATCCATCCAAACTTTCAAATTTATAATATTAGTAGGATATATATATAGTAAGATTATTAGATTATTAGAAAACAAGTGATTTGACGGTAAAAATGTGTTGGCACGTCAGTAGTTAAAACGAAATGAGACAAAATAAAAAAAACAAATCTTTATTGAGTTATTTCTCGATTTTAGAGTCTGTTTTTAATGGCTTTTTTTGTTTTGTTTGAAAACGAATATTATTTTTGCAAAAGAAAACAAAATGCCAAAGCACTATGATATTCATTTCAATTTAATTTTTAAAGAGACTCTCTGGATACAGATTTATGAAACTTCACAGTGGCAATCTTAGAAAGGCTGAAGAGCTCCCATTGCGGTGATTTGTAGCAGATAGCCAATAAACGACATGGCGGCGGCGGCGGCGGCGGTCCAGTCGGCTGCTGATCAAACAACGTCAGACATTCAATATCAATTCAAACTTGCACTCTTCAAACAATATAAACAATTCATATTCCATCCGAGCTAAAGAAGGACCAGCGTACTGTGAGAAATTAATACGCTACTTGCTGAATCATTGCAAAAAAAAAATGGATTTAACGGGCCGGTTGGCGTGGTTGGTTAACTAACACACTACCTATCATGCCACAGGTCGTGGGTTCGATTCCCATCCAGGGCAGATATTTATTTTGTGTGCGTGAACATGTCTGTTTGTTCTGAGTCTGGGTGTAATTATCTATTTAAGTATGTATTTACAAAAAAAAAGTATATGTAGTATATCAGTCATCTGGTTTCCATATTACCAGCTCTGCTTAGGATCAGATAGCCGTGTGTGAAAAATGTCTCAGGATATTTATTTATTTATTTAATTGAATACCTTATATCATTAAGAATATTGATGTGGCAACATTTCTGAAAAAATCTCTCGATAGATAAGGAAAATGTTAGTCGCTTTGGCAGTTTCGTAGACGTGCTACGAATCGTAGATGGTCTATGATTATTGTAGCTATCTCGTATGTAAGCTACGAAAGTGTAAAATAGTACTGATTCTGTAAAATGGATAGAGATTGCGGATAAGAAACAAAAACAAATTAAGTACATATATAAATTTAAAAAAAATACCTACATATTTCTTAAGACACAATTTATATTGGTTGTGAGATAGGTTGTATGTCTTTTTGAGTCGTTATAAACAATCAGATATAGATTATGCTATGTCTCTTTGAGGTAGAATTTCTTGGTGGTCATGTGAAAAACAATAAATGACGTTTTATAATACAAGTGTACGTCAACCCTTATGGGCAAGTCGTAAATCCTCGGGAGCGCTCGAGGGCAAACGCCCCAATAAGTGGGATTGGGTGGTTATCTTCCACTGGTCCCTTAGTATTATATTAGTCTAAAGTTTTTCGACTACCTTTCCCCGAATAATACATCTTTGCACTTAGTAAATAAAGGATTTATAGTCAAGATGGAATTGAGTTGCAAAGAATCTAGCTCAAAGAATTTTTGTTAGAAATATTAAACGGAGTAGTTTTATATGTTTAAACTTTTTATGAATTGATTGTGTTCAATAATTTATTTTTATTTCCGTAATATTTTGAATGGAATGTTCTTTATATTTTTTAATTCGATATACTTGTATATGACCACAACACAAGGTGAAGCCTAGAAGGAAACTCTCTCGTACAGTTAAATCATTGTAAGAATCGAAACCACGGTGTCTATGTCAGACGTTGAGCTATCATCGCCTCATTTACAAATGTTTAGGTAGGTCATTTCAAACACGAATAGATCACTGTAAAGTAGAACTTTTATCATCCGCCGAGCGGTGAATCCACCATTTTATGAGAAGCATGCAATATCCGCTGTGCACCAATTACCTACAGCGCTGGGGCAATGAAACCCTTCAACCGGCAGGATATTAAGCCTTTGACAAGCTCTAAAACCCAGTTGATATGCACTCTGTGGCGGATTATTGCCATTGCTAAGTTTAGAAGGGATTGCGAAAAACAAAACATGAATTCAAAAAGCATTTTCAGGTTAGAGCCGATGAATAGGAAATTTTTAGGCTCTCACTTATGAAGTGACGTTGCGTTTGCGTTTTATTTGACTGTATATGTTGAGTTTTATTGGATTATACTTATTGGTGGCGTTTTGTCCTATAACATTAAATTTAAGTGTACAGAAACAAAGGCGTGTTATGTTTTATACTTTTCAAGTGGTCTAAAAATGTTTGTGAAAAGTTTTAAATTATGTTTATTAATTTTTGAATTGATTTTCTATAAACTAAAACAAAACATCCAAACAACTGTCTACTAAACATGTTAAAGTCATTTCTTTCTTATCCACATGTTTCCCGACTTACAAAATCGATTTCAATTCGGCCATCAGAACATCAAACGGTCGCCGCCATCAAAATTAAAACATCTAAAACGATTTATGCAGATATTATCCTAATTCCGGCGCAGTTTCGACGGCCGTGCCCGCCTCGGAACCTTACACCGCTCATCTGCATTTAAATTATGGATTTAAATAAAACCGCTAGTAAAAAAGCCGGAAAAAGTGGATATAAAACTTGGGGATCGCAAATCCGCTTTATGGCGTAGTTAGTTCGACGCAACGTTCGCCGTTTTGTAATTATTTTAAGCGATTGCTTTTTCTATTTTGAAACAATCAGATTATTGCAACCTTTGTGCTTTCATGTCTTACAAATATCTGAGATAAAAAGTATCCGATTTGTTATTCCAGAATAAAGGGTTGAATTTTGTAATGCCACCTGAAGGGAAAGCACTCTTTCTATCTATTACCGGGTGTGGTAAACGAATTTCCGAAAATCTTTGAATGCAGTTTTCTTTCTTTTCAAAAATAAAGGAGTGTTTTCTTTGAGTAAAATTTTCTATCTACAGTATTAAGAGGATGGGATATTAAGAGTTCATAGAATGCTCCGAGGAATTGTTCGGATTAATACCAACCGTTGAATTTCGTCACCGGACAACCCGCAGCTTAACAAATTTACATCCATACCACCTGGACGTTTGGCGCTCCAGCACTGTGCGTTTTACTCGGTCTTTCATACTACGAACGCTAGACCTGTGGAATCGACTTCCAGCGGCGCTGTTTCCGAACGGATAGGACCTTCAAGAAAAGAGCGTATTCCCATTTAAAAGGCCGGCAACATACTTGTGACCCCTTGGGTGTTGCGGGTATGCATGGGCGGTAAAGATCACTTAACATCAGGTGACCCGCATGCTCCCTTGTCCCTATTAAATAAAAAAACTTTAGAGGTGTCAAGGGACACCCGGATGGAACGACGTTATTATATAACTTATATATTATACATGTTATATAACTTATATAAATAGAAATGAAAATATCTGGCTTGCTTTCTATAAGAGAGAGAGAGAGAGAGAGACAGACAGAGAAACATGCGCACGCCGCACAGCGGTCGGTGACTTTTGTCACCGACACAAAAAATCACCGACATTAAGTGATTTCGTAAGAATTTTTTCCGTCTAGCCCCCTTTCACAACGCGCGATACATTCTCTTCAGGTGGCATTACAAAATTCCATCCTGTATAAACCTACATATATTTTTTCAAGTTTTAAGAGATCGTGAACTCCGAACTCCGAATTAAACCAATCAATTCCATATTCTTATTGAAAAAAAATTGGTCCACGATCAGAAATGTAATTAAATGGCAAATAATATGGTGAAGTTAGTGATGGAACTCTCACGACACGACGCGACGTTACCGATTTCTGCAGGAATTTAATTAACCCTCGTCCCAGCGGCAAGCACTATTATCACATTTTATTTCCTCGTTTTACAAGGAATCGCAATCATTGGAAGAGTTATTTTTAAATTCCGTGTCGTATGAACACTTCAGACCTTGGAGTGGAGAGCTCGGGGCGAGTTTCACAAAATAGTATTCTAGTAAGAGTTTTGATACCTATAATAATGTGGACGTGTTGGTTTGGTGTTTAAAGGTTCCGTAGTGAAACAAAGAACCCTTGTAGTGTACGTCCGTCCGTCTGTATGACACAGTTCATTGACTTGTAAACTAATGACAGTTGTTGCTTTATTGCAAATTCAAATTCAAAAATGTCTAGTACTTACCTATATCGTTATAATTTTTTTTTAATTTGAAAGTCACTGTTTTGCTTTATTTACGCGACCCCACCGTCACGCGTTCGGAAAAATCTGGAATATTTACAACACTAGATCAAGGACTGAAATAATAAGTAAAACGGACTTTTTGGTGGGAACTTGCGGAGTGACGTTGTGTTTTCGTTTTATTTTCATTAAATTCGTGTATTTTGAGTTTTATTGAATAACTAGTGGGCCCGGCAGACGTTGTCCTGCCCTGAAAATAAAACTTAGAACCCGATTCCAGCGCCACCAATTGTGAAACTAAACCATCTGTCAGTCCGATCTCGAGACATGTCAAAACGTCGTTCTATACAAAATGTATGACAAAAATAATTTTCTTCATTATTCTTTTTTTTTTGTGAATTTTTCATATTTTTTAATCCTATGTCCTTCTCCTGGCTCTAAACTACCTCCCTGCCAATTTTCAGCTAAATCGGTTCAGCCGTTCTTGAGTTATAAGTGGAGTAACTAACACGACTTTCTTTTATATATATAGATATCGGTGGTGTTTTGTACAACAAAGATCAATCTATGTGCACAAGTGAAGTGAAAGCGTGTATCGTGACTTTCCAGGTTGTCGCAAGAAGTCCGTGAAAAGTTTTAGTGGAATAGCCGCTATAATAATATCACTAAGACTAGACTGGACTTGTACGGACGAGGACTAGACTTTACAGTGAAAGTGATAATAAAACGTGACTATAACATAAAAAATGAATATTTTAAAATAAGAAATGGCTTAAAGGTCTAGATACCAAGCCAAAAACCTTTAAAAAATATATAATAAGTAAAACTGTCACGTCCAATGAGAGTTTATAGTTCACGAGCTATATTCGATCAACTTTACGACCCAAAACTAATTTGCGAATGAGGTGAAAGTATTTTGAATCCCTTGGGTATGGTATAGTTAATTGAGTACCTGAGTTGCCAGCTCTACTAAGCAAAGGCTACCTTCGCAACCGTGAGTTAGAGTCTACACTATTCGTAAGTGCTTGGAAAAGCCTATTTGAATAAATATGTTAATTTACATTGATATTTTTTTTTAGAAAAATAGGAAAGACCTTTATTTGGACTTAGAAATCATTAATCAACTCTACATTAAACTCTGCTAAGATCTGCGAAGGCTAAAAAGGCATCTAATCTCTCATTATGCAGAATGGGATCTCGTGTAGGTTTTTGGCGAGCAAAAGTGTGTCACTGTTCATTGAATATTTATTTATTACAGTAATGTAATAAAAGTGTCCACTTAAACATTGTTTTAGTTACAAAGCGTTTTATAAGTAACGCTTTCTATGGATACATAGTGAAAAATCCTAAAGTTACCTACAGAGAGTTTTATTGCGCAATACCAGCATTTTTTTTACCGCAAAGAGTTTTTTTTTTAATAAAAAAAAATTGTTTAAAATTAAAGAAATCTTAATAAATTCCTATAGGTTTTGTTTACATTGAAATAAAGTTATATATGTACTAGTTTTTAGGACGTTTATTTACTTATAACAAACCCAAAATGCATTGCAGTTATTTTAATCAACTTATTTTTATCAGATTCCGGTAAGTTGTACCCAAAAATAATTCGATCCCATCCAGAATAAATTCGCCATTTATTTATAAGTCCACGGTTTTTTCTCGGTATCCACACCACTCACGCAATTCACTAGAACAGATCGCGGGGCTATAAATATTTCGATGGACATATCCAATTTTATCGCGAGGACATTTGGCCACTTGTCTTGCGGAATGGCTGGTGGTTAAAATACTGCCTTATTGTATCCCTTCGACTCGTGGACGGAATATATTGATGTCCTGATGTTAACTTGTATGTGTTGCTTTTTGATTTTGTTACTTCGTTTTTAGGACTCCCTTAGTCAACCCTTAGTTCTGTCCGTCCGGCTGTCTGTTCGCTTTGCTCAGAGACTCTTAATAGGTACTAGAAAGATGTAATTGACTTGGGTACTTACATATTTATCACGCCAACGAAGTAAATAAATAAAATCTTCAGATTCAGATCTTGAAAGCTTAACATCAATCGTATCATTTAAGAACTTTTTGAAAAAGCACCTTCTTGAGAAACAGAAAAATGACCCTACTCATCTCACTAGATTCATGTATTTTGTTTATTTATTTATTTAAATGCAAGCTATATAGCCATTGTTATATAGCTTGCATGACAGATTTTTATATTGTTTACATTACATTTTACTCTTATATAATATATATTTCTTATCTATTAACTGAGTTAGGACCTCACACGCACACACAAATTTTTACATTTATATTATTAATTATATTGTAAATATTTATAACTTGTATAGGGTCTTATTGGCATCGGAATGTCACGGGGGTTGACACTGAAAACCAGTGCTACGACAGAATACATTTCTGGCGCAGCAAAATGCTGAGATGTCAATCTCATTTGTCGAAAATGCGGCGTACAGTTTCCTGAAACTTTTTTTTGTTTTTAATTTTATTTCTTTTGATTTGTTTTTATAATATATTTAGCTTATAGGTTATATTATTTGTTATTATTAAGTATATTGTCATATTTTACTGTTTATTTTGTGTGTAAGTAGGTAGAAAAGATACGATTTCTCGGAAACGCAGATGAATCAGCTAGTGTTGTATATTTCTTTAAAAAACCGGTAAAGGGAGCTGATTGGACACAAATAGATAAACGTTTCCTTTCAACATTTTCTTAAAGAGAAGCGTAACAATCGCTTCCAATCCCAAAAAAGGTGACCCAACCTCAAACATTTTCTCATGGAAATTCTTTGAACAAAAACCAGTAATCCACCCTCGACGAGCACTTGTTTCAATCCACCATTGATGTCTGAGGTGGAATATAATTTACATACAAATGTATCTTTCCGATTTTGTTCAAAGAGTTGTCTTGCAATATTGGGGTGTGACCGAACGGGGAATGTCTTCTTTGGAGTTTTTGTCGTTTATTTTATAGCTGCGATTTTATAAATCTTTCTAAGTGC
This sequence comes from Ochropacha duplaris, assembly GCA_951361185.1. NCBI lineage: Eukaryota > Metazoa > Arthropoda > Insecta > Lepidoptera > Drepanidae > Ochropacha > Ochropacha duplaris. The sequence continues at coordinate 1,471,549 of OX592704.1, read as the reverse complement.
ACGCCTACATTATAAAATAAAGTAGGTAAAATTTCTGGTTTTTAACTCCAGGTTCAGTTTTAGGCTGTGCGTTGATAGGTCCTGAATAAGATTTTTTATGTTTTGGTATTGATATTTAATGCTGTAGATGTTCCTTAGCGCTGACCGTGACTGAATTTGAAAAACTATACCTAAGTGCCTTATCAAGGCCTTAACTGATGAATAAATAAGTTTAAATCCATGAGGTTATTATGACAGTATACTTTAAAGTGTAGTTTAAATCCAGAATAAATATATCGGGATCCGGATCCCTTCCGTTAACAAACGCGTAAATTAATCCAAAACAAATGCATGCCCTAATGAAGGTTTGAAACCCTTATTGAGCAATTACGTAAATTGTTGCCATCAGTTTCAATCAAAAAAGTTTTTTTTATGTCAACAGGTTGTCAACCAGGCAGGCAGGTCACCTGCTTCACATATGCGAATACCGTCGCCTATAGACATCTAAAGTTCGTAAGTTTGTGAGGTTGTAGGGGGTAATATCTGGATCTACTGAACCTATTTTGAAAATTCTTTTACCAATAGAAAGCCACGTTATTTGTGAGTGTCATAGGCTATATTTTTATCCCGGAAAAAGATAAGATCCCACGGGAACACGGGTGAAACTGCGGGGGACAGCTAGTTAGTAATACCAGGGGGGTTATTAATATTTTGTCGATCATTTTGCAATGCCTTAAAGGCAACTGGCTCTTAAGTGCAACTGCCAGAACACAACGATAGGTATTTGGCGACTGATTTTCAACTCGTGGGTGGTAGCCAGACTACAAGGTGTACCATCGTGCTGTGGTTTCCCCACGATGTTTTCCTTCATCGAAAGCACACGCTTATTGTAGGATTCGAACCCACGCCCTTTGCGGTATCAGACATCACTACCACAGAGCTATCATCGCCTTTCAGATTTCTGATATAATTTTACGTTTTAGTAACTGCATATATAGAAAGAGTACTTAATTGCGGATGTTATAATTTTTGCCATTGTAATAAGGTTGTTTGTAATTGAAACTGACTGCAACAAAGTTAAGTAATCAGAGGGCGGCTGGTCGGACCTTCCGCCTGTTTGAGGTGGTCGAGCCAACGACCCAACTTCTCCGGAGATAGGTACCCGTTTGTTAACTTTCCGTGGCCCGGTTACAACATCGCTTTATCATAGTTAATTATTATATACGTAAACGAAAACAGCAACTTGCTGATGATTAGTTAGTTGACTCGCGGTTAAATTTTTATTCAATTGTTTGTTGTATGATTGTTTAAGTGCTTGAAAAATAAAACAAATGAAAATAAAATATGTTTTTATAATTATAAAGGTATACTAGCTGTCCCCCGCGGTTTCACCTGCGCTCCCGCGGATTATTATCCTTTCCGAGAATAAAAATATAGCCTATGACACTCACAAATAAAGTGGCCTTCTATTGGTAAAAGGATTTTCAAAATCAGTTCAGTAGATCCAGAGGTTACCCCCTACAACCTCACAAAGAATGTGACACACCGTGTCAGATTTCTACTAGTTTCAAGTTTACTTGCCAGTTTTAGAGGTTTTGGGTAAAAAAGTTGTAGAATCCTACAATGAGCTTTCTCTATTAGCTTTCGCTACATGATCAGTCTAAAATTACAAATCTGTTGCCAAGCACCTATCGTTGTGTTTCTGCAGTTGCACTTGAGAGCCAGTGCCGTCTTGGCATTATAAAAGGTTAGCAACACACTGGCGAATCCCTTGAAATGAAATGAAATGAAATTGTTTATTCATCCAAATAGGCCTTCACAGGCACTTATGAATACTCAGACTCTAAATTCTCGGTTCGGTAGGTCGTTTTTGCTGAGAAGAACCGGCAATAAACTCAGCAATTACTCTTTTTATAAGTTCTTGGTATAAGTTACTACCAACTTTGCATCAAGTGATGCGTCAGTAAAAAAAAGTTGATATGTTATTGCTATTAAATCTCATAGTTAATCAATGGTTAATGAACATGTGCAACTCATCCTTACCGTAGAACGAGAAAGCACAAGTTGTAGTACTGGAGAGTTGTTAAAACATCGATTCTGATGCAAATGGAATCCTGAATTTAGGTACCGCTGAATATTGTACCTTAAAAACAAGGAATCGGGACAAAATTTTGTCTAAGCTCCAAGTATTAATATCAACGCATCAATTTATAAAAAAAAAAAGTGTTCAATTCAGATATAGGCAAAATTGTTTGCGTTCTAAATTTGAATGTAATTTTCTTGTAACTAAATAACTTTTTTGCTGATCATATTTTCTAAACTCAATGAAAATAGTATAATAAAATATTCAAAAGCTAAAACTCGTACTTAAAACTATAAAAGTCAAAAAGCTTTTTTAACTTTTACTGTAAATTGTTAAAACAAAGAGTATTGTACTAAAATCATTTACCAAAAATGTCTGGTACCTTTTAAAATGATTCATTAAGAAAGTAATTAAAGAAGGAAATCGTCGCCGGGGCCGCTTTTAATTTGGCCTTTAAACCCTTAAAGGGGGACAATGGGCGCAGGAAACAAACAATTTTTCTCATAATATATAATAGGGATGTTTTCTCTGCGACTTGTTTCGGATATTTGAATAGAGAAGCAAAATACGAAAATAAAAGGAGTTTGAATAACATAATTTTAAAAATGGAACACACAGAAATGTAGTTAGTTATTATTTTTATATATTCTGTGATATGAGTAATTTTTGCGTTGAATAGCTTATTTATTGAGAAAGCCTTAATAATTACTTTTTATACGCGAATATTTTAGCTAGCCAATAGATAAAATCTTCTTCTTATCCTTATCCCACGCTAGGTTGAGACGATAAAAATTAAATAAACAAACAACCAACAAAAAAGTAACAAAAATCACTGACATCCTAAAAAAAAAAGACTATTTGTCTACGCTGATTCATACAAATAACATAAACTTGTATTAAGACAGATGGAGACATAAAGACAGTTAACTTTAATATCCGACGATAAACAATATTATCCGCGAGCTAACATTACTGGCAACACTAATAAAAAGTATATATTTTCATTTTTAATTTTACCCTCATTGTGCTCGTCTGAATGCTTCTGTTTAATGTTGAAACTTTTTCTTCACATTTTTGTGAACACTTTATTAAGAAAAAGGTACACATTTTATTTCTAAACGAAAAGGTCCATGTTCAAGAGGAATTTTAAGGCTGCTACGGACATGTTTAGTTTTCAATTCGAAGTTAAGTTTTTGTCTATTGCATAGTAAAGTTAGTAACTTTTGTATTAGCAAGTAAGTTTTAATGTACCTTGCAACGAAGTATTTCAGGAGTTTCTGAATAAACAAACATTTTAATATTATGGTTGGGATAATTTTATTGAATGAATAAATATAGATAAGAGATAGTTTTTTCTTTATTATTGGAACGAAGTTCCTTATCGCGCGTTATGAAATATGAAAGGGGGCTAGACGGAAAAAAATGATTTTTTGTGTCGGTGACAAAAGTCACCGACCGCACAGTGTATATATACCGACTTGACTATATATATATATATATAAATAGAAATGTTTTTTTTTTTATATACTCTCTCGCTTATATAACTTCGTACCATCCGGGTGTCCCTTGACACCTCTCAAGTTTTTTTTTTACCTCTTTTACTCTTACTATGGTGAGACTAACGGAAAACACCGCCATACTGATCCACTGCAGAAAAAATAGCCTTGCTGAGTTTTTTGCCGGAGTCTTCTCAGTTTTAAGTGTATTACGAACCGGTGGAAGAGTCAATTGTATCGTTCATATGTGCCTTACCAGGCCCTAAACTGAATAAATGAGTTTTGAGTTTGATACATCTATATATATAAAATTCAAAGTCCTATAAAATTCAAAACGTTCCTTAAGATATGTTGGGGCACCTGGATTAAACAAAATATGTTTTACAATATTATAAATGTGAAAATTTGGATGTTTGTTACTCATTTCCGCCAGAACGGCTGAATGGATCTGGATGAAATTTGGCATGGAGATAGATCATAAGTTTTAGTTAGAATATACAAAGCCCATCATGCCTATAACAACGTTTACGTTTCACAATATGTTTAAAAAATAACTACAAATATTTATCTTCATTTCTATTTCAATTAACGCTAGACAGTTTTAAATTATCTCCAAGACTCATTATTTTTTTTATCAAAAATAATCATAATTTGTTTCTTTGACGAATCGTTTATGTCGTTTATAATTGAGTGGATACTTATATTTTTATTTGAGGAGGAACCTAATAAATAATTTTGTATTGTTTTGTTCATGCCCATTAGGCCATTCTATCATTCCCCCGTCAGCCCCCAGTCTACCTAAGGCCCGGCACAGATTTTTTGTTCAGTCAAATAGTGTTGATTACTTTAACATGTAACTTATTTAGTCTTCAGTCCTCTCCATCCAAAGGTGGCCTGGTAATGAGATCGCTATTAAAGGTACCTATATAGAATGGTGGTAGTCAACCAGATGGGTACTATAAAATAACCTATTTATCATGCTTTCTAAAGGCTCAAGCTTATTGTGAAGATATACCCTGCGGTTTCCCCGCGTTCCCGAGGAATATTATTTTTTTACTGGGATAAAAAGTACCCTATGTTTTAATCCAGGATCACAGAATAAATGAAGAATAGTCTCCAATGAAGTGAAGCAACGCGCACGAAGTTGTGTGCGTGACCTGCACTTAGGAACGTTATCCCGCGTCACTAGTCGTACAGGAACGCGATCGGTTTCCTTTTTCAAAATCGATTCTCTTTACTGTGCTTCACTTTAGGTGCGCGGGGCTCTGTCTACCTTTTTATTTGGTCTGGGCCACATAGTAAAAAATATTGGGTGCAAATCTTTCATTATACATTTTAAAGTTTTAAGGCGATGATAGCTCAGTGGTAAGTGACGTCGAATACCGCGACGAAGGTCGTGAGTTCGAATCCTACAATGGGCTTGAGCTTTTGGTGAAGGAAAACATCGTAAGGAAACCATAGTACGGTGGTAGGGTACTTTGTAGTACCCGAATGGCTGGCTACCACCCTCAAGTTGAAAATCTGTCGCCAAGCACCTGTTGGTGTGTTCCGGCAATTGCACTTGAGAGCCAGTTCGCCTTAATAAGGTGTACAACACATTAGCAATCCCCTGGTATTGCCAATGTCTATAGGCGACGGTTGTCACTTACCATCAGGTGACCCGTCTGCCTCGTTGTCACTTGTGACATAAAAAAAAAAAACATTTTAAAGTTAAAAAGTTCCCTTGCCAATGTGTAAGGCTCCGTATCGAACAACCCGTAACAAGAAACTTTGTCGTCTATTAAACATTAATAGCGCCGATGAAAAGAATAACTAATTACTACGGACAAAGGGTGGAAACTCGTTAAAAGTTCCGTAAATTCCCCCCTTTCTGTCCGCTGTCCTCTATGGTGAAAAATGTCTCGGCGAACCTCTTTGGAAATTAAATAAGGCGCCTATACTTTTTACGATACGAAAGTGTTGAAGACTTGGAACCTGCTAAGAGACGTGGAGTTGTTTTATTTAGGTTTATTTTAGCCAATTTTCAGTATTTCTTACACTAAAACTAATTATTTTCATAAGTTAATCATCTATCATAATGAAACTGTAACGGTAGCGATATTGATAATGTAGCCAGCGTTTAAAATAATTGTAATTCATATATCTATTGTAAATTGTAAACTAGATATAAACAACGGCTGCTGATAGCAGTAACATTCTACCGTATGACACTCGGGTTATTGCAATTATTTGTATTTACATTTAAAAATTTAATTTAGAATTTACTTTAATTTTTCTCATGATACAAGGCCCTCATCAAGAGAATTTATAACGCAAAAACATAAATGATTTGATTTTTCGTATGTTTGTTTGTTTGTTTGTAATGGATAAAGTAAAAAAATAGTTGGGTAATCGATTTAAAAAAATCTTTCATTTTTTTTTCTTTAAATAATAAATAAATAAATATCCTCGGACATTTGTTCACACACGGCTATCTGATCCCAAACTAAGCAGAGCTTGTAACATGGAAACCAGATGACTGATATACTACTTTTGTTTTTGTAAATACATACTTAAATAGATATTTACACCCAGACTCAGGACAAACAGACATGTTCATGCACACAAATGTGTGTCCTGGATGGGAATCGAACCCATGACCTGCGGCGTGATAGGCATTATGTTAACCAACCACGCCACCGGCCTGAACATGTCGTCCATGATCGTCTTTATTGAAAAGGGGTTTTTTCATGCAGTGATCATAATAATATCACCCCCATTCTTTAATTTTTTAGAAAGCTACATTATCAGCGACTAACATAGGCTATGTTTTAATTCTCTCGAGATCGCGGGTAAAACCTCGGGGCAGAAAGCTAGTACCTACCTACAATATAAACTGGAAAAATTTGACTCCAAAATTAGCCTAATTACGTCAAACAGAGCCTGAAAACACGAAAGGGTAACATCATCACCTCCGGACCCCAGATGTTTCAATTTCATTAATTGGCGCAATAACAATGCTAATTGGATTTCTTCGGAAATCTGCATAATTCTTTGCGCTGTCGAAACTTAGCTCGTTGAGGGGAGATCGCCCCCGCAGGGAGAGTTGGGGAGGGTAGAGGAGACCAGGGATTATTGGGGTCTAATTATAACAAGATGGAATGTTAATTCGACTAATTAATGTCGTCTTACAGTTGATGGATGTGCGGAGTTTAAAGATTTGTCTAGATGTGGTTGAAATTACAAATATCTGTCTCAGATATTTCGTAATGAAAATGAATTATACATATTACAAGCTCTTATTTAACTTGCAATGTTTGTATATATGTGCGGGTCAAAAATTACAACTGAATTTTAAAGTAGTTATTGACCGATTGAGATAAAATTTTGCATAAACGTTAGGTTGGATGACAAATATGACAATGCATGGTTAGCTAAGTGACGTCATCTAAATCCAATATGGCGGACGGCCTAAGATGGCGGACTAGTTATTTTCTATGCACTGCCATGACATGGGTATCAAATGAAAGGGTTTGCTGAAAAGAATACGACAAAAACTTGTTTAAAAAAAATTAAGAATTATTAAACTCTCACATAATTGTTGAAAACGGTAAAACACAAAAGGAGAGACTGCCTCCTTTTGTGTTTTACCGCTCGTATAAGGGATCGTGTTCTGAAGAATTGTTTGGCCACGGTTACCTTCTCTTCTACCATTGCACTCCTCGCCAACAACAACGAGCTCGTCCTGACCTTGGAACTAAATGAGTAAAACTTAGCACATAGGTAGATAATATCCTTGACTAAAACCTTAAGTAAGAATTAGACTTTTCTTAATAATTCGTTGTTATCATACTAATCCTACTTATTTTATAAATGTGAATGTTTGCATGTTTGTGAGTTTGGATGTTGTTGCTCAATCACGCAAAAAACGGCTGAACGGATTTTGATGAAACTTGGCAGACAGGTAGATCGTATCCTGGAATAAAACATAGGGTACTTTTTATTTCGGGAAAAGATAAGAATCCTCGGAAATGCGGGTGAAACCGCAGTGCGGAAAACTAGTTAGAAATATGAAAGCTTGTATGTTTGGATGTTTGTTACTCAATCACGCAAAAACGCCTGAACGGATTTTGATGAAATTGGGCACACAGGTAGATCAAATCCAGGAATAAAACAAAGGATATTTTTTATCTCTCAGAAACGCAGGTAAAATCTCGTGATACAGCTAGTCCAAAAAAAAATCACTGCTGTAGTTGTACCTTCTGAACAAAGGCTACACAGACAATAAAAGCCCTTCCACAGAAATCACGCAATCTTTGAAAGCATTACCGTTACGTTTTTAAAAGGAGAACTTAAGATAATAAAAGACTCTAAAGCATTTAACTTTTATTCGTGTTTGCAACACCGTAATCAGATCTGGCGAACGTTTTACATGAAAATACAAAAGGCCCGAAAAAAGGTAAATAAGTAAAGAAAGTTGTTAACAATAGTTAATTTTAGGAGATAATACAAACTGGGATCAAAGCAGCTTGAGCTTGCAGTGTACATCGAGGAACGTGGATTTCATTCTAGAATAGTCATAAAGGTTTAATATAATTTTAATTTTTAACGACTTTTTTATTTAGATTTATTTATCCTTTGATTGTCTTTTAATATTTGTATTTATTAGTATTGATTATAACCCTGATTTTGAAAATAAATTGTTAATAAGTAAAAAAAAAAGCATTGTAACTTTATTTATTTCAGCGGAAAAGCATACATTTTGATGGATCGGTTGCCGTGGTTGGTTAAGCTAAAAACACCAAAGATTCAAGGTTCGATTCCCATCCAGGACAGTGATTTGTGTGCATTAACATGTCTGTTTGTCCAGAGTCTAGGTTGGTATGAGAGTGAGGTAATTATTTATTATCATAATATTCCATTAAACGTAATACACCAAAGATTCACTTTTGTCGACAAAATGATTGCTTATGAATAATTTATCAACCTCAAGCATCTGAAGTTGCAAAACTTTTTATTTTATTCTAACTAAATATTATATGCAAAAGTAACTTCTTGGATCGACTAGACTGATTTACAGGAAAGGTATATAATAATTTGTATTAACTAATTTATAAACAAAAATAATTTAATTTAAAATTTTTTAAAATGTAATAATGTTATAATGCATGATGTTTTTTTTTTCATTTCCACATTTAAGTGAATTGATTAATTATTATAATATTTGTTTTTAATTATTGGGTGTGAAATAAAAGGCTTTTTTATTTTATTTATTTTTATAATATTTTATTATTAACTAATAACAATTTATGTCCACCCCCACTGGTTGAAATTCAACCATAATTATTATTACAATGTTTTAGGAAAACATACCATAGAATTTACATTTGAAGGTGTCAAAAAATTAACTGTTTCTTTCACTAAAGCTCGTCAACTATTAAACAAACAGAAATAAGAAAATGGTTAGACAAACAGAGGAGAAAAAGGCATTGAACCGTTTTGTCTTTGCCTATTTTTAAATAAACTAGCTGCACTCCGCGGTTTCACCCGCGCGCCGCGTTCCCGAAGGATTCTCAGAGGATTTGTTTTCTCAGATAATATTATCCTAAATTTTATTCCAGTATATAATCTTATTTTTATACCACTAGGTGGCAAAAAGCTTACAGCCCACGTAATGGTAAGCGGTTACAGTACCAGAAAAACCAGAGACGTCATGAACGTGTTGCCGACCTTGCATAGACCTTCTTACTCCTCTTTTGAAGAACCCCATGCTGTAGTCTCTAGGGAACAATATAATCTATTTGTTTGGCATGTTCATCAAGATCAGTTTAGTTTCAGAGTTCCTCGCGGACTAACGTCGTGACACGGAAATTTTGTATATTAAGATTTATCGATTATTTGGAAAGTCTTTCCAGTAACTTTATTTAAATCTACATTTTCACCTTTTCCGCGAAAGTTTCCTAATAATAATATCGCGAAGGTATACTCGTTGGCAACGTGCGCCAAGCTCGTCTTAATCGGCCATTATCATAGTTTAAACATTGTTAATCTCCGGTTTGTTTGTGAAACTTAACCACTTTAAGTTTACATTACACGCCACGCCCGCTCGCGAATATTCTGTCATAGTTAGCGATTTAAATACAGGATGAATTTTATTGGGTATGTTAGGACAAAAACTGCAGTAGTGTAGGTATGTACAATTGTACATCCTACTTCCTACTAATCCTATCCAACTAATATCTTACTAATATCTTACTAATATCTTACTAATATCTTACTAATATCTTACTAATATCTTACTAATATCTTACTAATATCTTACTAATATATTACTAATATCTTACTAATATCTTACTAATATCTTACTAATATTACAAATTACCTGTCCGCCGCGGTTTCACCCGCGTTCCCGTGGGATCTTATCTCTTACCGGGATAAAATGTTATATAAAACATAGGATTTTATTAATATATTTTAAAGCGATGATAGCTCAGTGGTAAGTGACGTCAGATACCGCGGCGAAGGTCGTAGGTTCGAATCCTTACAATGAGCTTGAGCTTTCGGTGAAGGAAAACATCGTGAGGGAACCACAGCACGGTGGTAGGGTACTTTGTAGTACTCGACTGGCTGGCTACCACCCTCAAGTTGAAAATTTGTTGCCAAGCACCTGTTGGTGTATTCCGGCAATTCGTTTGAGAGCCAGTTCGCCATTAAGGCATTGTAATAAGGTGTACAACACATTAGCAATCCCCTGGTATTGCCAATGTCTATAGGCGACGGTTGTCACTTACCATCAGGTGACCGGCCTGCCTCGTTGTCACTTGTGACATAAAAAAAAGGATACTATTTATTTATGTTTGTATAACTTGGCACACAGGTAGCCCACCTGTGTGCCAAGTTTCATCAAAATCCGTTCATTTTGCGTGAAAGAGTAACAAACATCCATCCATCCGAACTTTCACAATTATAATTTTATATTGGGATATGACTTTCATCGTGTTTGGATGTGAAGATGTTTGTTACTCATTCACGCAAAAATGCATCAGGCTCGCTTCAACAAACTGTCAAGAGAATGTGAAGGGTTATAAAATTTGACAATTTACTTTTGGAGTTGACTGTACTTACAAAGTTTTTAAAAGCTGTCTTCCGAACTAGTAGCATTGTGTATTTAAATAAACAAAGAGCTAAAACAGTTATTGAAATCTCAACTCATTTTATGGGTCGTTAAAATTCATATCATGTTGTAACCAGCCCTTGAGGACGTGTCATGACGTTCTAAATATTAATTATTATTGCCACACCTTCGTAACGATCATGGTACTTGGGGTTGTTCATGTGGAAACATTATATTGTCAAGATAATTTCGACCCTATTAACGTAGTTATTGGTTCTCCACGCAAGCCAATTTGCACCGTATTACTAACACCTTAAAGATTGAATGTGCAAAGTGGATCTCCAAAAGAAAGACACCTAAGGACCATAGATTTTTTTATATTACGTAAGTATCTAGCTGTTAAGATCTTCAAAATTCGACTCTCTGAATAAAATTCAATTTTGTGTCCACTCTTTTTATTTCAATATTTTATATGCTTGCTTTTTTTTTGTTACTGGCAATCATCCTTTTAGGATATTTCTGCCAATGTCTAAGTATTAAAAACGGGGAAACGGAATATGGAATATAAAAAATGCCTAGCTTCGGGAATTTGGAAGGAACAAGGAGATCAGGAAAGTACGGAAGGGATATAGGATGAGATTAAGTGAAAATAGAATTGTCACTTTTATAGTTTAATATTATTACTTAAAATAAAACAGGATAGAATATTATAAATATCGTAACAGTTATAAGAAAGTAGAGAAGAAATATTTATTGGGAATGGGACACGGAGGGATATTAAGCTGTCCAGGAAAGTGGAGATTATATGCTTGCTTATACTTTATTTTTGTGCGTACCAATTATATACCCTAACATTGTCATTTTATTTGGCAATAAAAGATTAATCATTTTTTAAAATTGTTTAGTTTAAGGTCCATAAAGAAAAATGAGTATAATATTTTTTTTTACCTTCGCATAGAGGACAAAAATACAAAAAAACATTTTTTGTTTAAATAAAACATATATATTAGATAGGTATCATATCCTGAATTGAAGTAGCCCAGAAACGACTCACTCAATAAGGAGTTTTGGGAGGGTATGTACCTCGAACTTTTATCGATTTTCAAGTCAGAAAGAAAGAAAGAACCCCACTGATCTGACAAAAAAATAATGTAAACGTTAAATTGTATCTATAAATAACAAAAACCTGTAATGAAAACTCAGCACGAATCCAAAAACCACGTAAAATCCCCTTTTAAAATCCACAACACCAATAAATGCCTGTGAATGTACCAGGCTCACATAAAAATCAAGGAGCACCGCTATAACTCACACAGCGGTGCTGGCGGTACTATCCTATCCGTATAGTGGCCGGTGTGGACCAACACAATAGATATAAATTGCTCAACTATTGCCCCCATTAGGGCACTGCGACATCCTTTCGTTGCTCCAACGTTGAATGTCCTTTGTGGGGTATAAAAGATGATAAAGGTACAATGGGAATACTCGAATTTTCTGTGTTTAAAAAGAGTTTTTGGTATTGTGTGGAATTGTATGTAGAAAGTGTACATTTTTTTACTCTATAGATACCTACATGGCTCTCAAAATAGAATTTCACAGTTAATTTATTACAGAAGCTGCCCCGCTGGTTTTATTAGCGTTCCTGAGGGATCTTAACTTTTCCGAGATAAAAAGTATCCTATGTTTTATTCCAGGTGTGATCTACCTTTGTGCCAAGTTTCATCATAATCCGTTCAGCCGTTTTTGCGCGATTGAGCAACAAACATCTTCACACACATCCATCCAAACATACTTTCACATTTATAATATTTCCAAAGAGGAAACGCTGCCAGCCTGCTGGGAGCCTTGCCGATCAGCAGCAGCGGCAGCCTCGAACAAGTTTTTAATATATTATAGTTGTACATTTGTTTGTTTATTTTGAACATTTAATATGTTGTAAATAAATATATTAGTAGGATTGCTATATTAAAATTCAAAGTATGAATATTGCAATAAACTGCATATCAAATTAACGAGTAATATTTTTAGAAAGTTTATATTATACCTCATTGGTCATAGCGAGCCATCTCTGGGGAAATTCAAATGTTTAAAAACAAACGAACGAATGTACAGTAAACAATGAAATTATTCGATTCCGCCGCACAAATATCGCTTTTGGAACTCTTTGTTGAGTGTTACGATTAGGGTTACCACTCTAAGTAAGTACATTGAGATATTTACTAGACGTTTTTAAAATAAAAATGTTTTTTTTCTAATTGGATAACTTATATTTAATTAGTGATGAAAATAAGATGTTCATTTAAGTATAATGTGTGAAGAAGAGTTTATATAAATTCAGGCTTAAATAATTTTTGTAATTTTTTTTTTCATAAAAATAAAACTGAATTTCCACATTACAGGAGTCAACCCTAGTTCGAGTTGACATAAAAAAACACAAATATTTTGTACGCCAAAGAATGAGTGCTTTGTTTTGAAAATTAACTTTTTAAGCCCCTTTGAAATTGTAATGTTGTTAAAGAGCTTTATATGGACAGAATCAATTCGAATTGCGATCTCTGAGCAATGGGATTGAATTATCTGTTTTTAGATGAATTCGTAAACAACATACAAACAGGCCGTTTTTCGTATTTCAACGTTAATTTTCAAGTCATAATTTTGTCAGAGATTTTCAGTGTTCGCTGTTTAGTATCAGTTTTGTCATGTCTTATCGCAAATATTTCTCACTAGCCCCCCGCGGTTTCACCCGCGTTCCCGTGGGATCTTATATTTTTCCAGGATAAATATAGCCTATGTTACTCAGGGATAGTGAGCATTTTAATTGTGAAAAAATTTTTGAGGTACAAACATACAAAAATACAAATCTGTATCTCCAAATAATAATTGTCAAACTATTCGTACTAACTGAATTAAAAAGAAATGGAATAATCCATCGTATTTTTTTTTTCTTTTATGTCACAAGTGACCACGAGGCAGGCGGGTCACCTGATGGTAAGTGACAACCGTCGCCTATAGACATTGGCAATACCAGGGGATTGCTAATGTGTTGTACACCTTATTACAATGCCTTAAAGGCGAACTGGCTCTCAAGTGCAATTGCCGGAACACACCAACAGGTGCTTGGCGACAGATTTTCAACTTGAGGGTGGAAGCCAGCCAGTCGAGTACTACAAAGTACCCTACCACCGTGCTGTGGTTTCCTCACGATGTTTTCCTTCACCGAAAGCTCAAGCTCATTGTAAGGATTCGAACCCACGACCTTCGCCGCGGTGTTCGACGTCACTTACCACTGAGCTATCATCGCTTTAACATTAATATTAATGTTTCGTAAGGAAGCCATCTTAAAATTTTGGAGTAGGCATATTTCAGTTAAATAGTTTTAATATTAGCTTCGTTATTTTCACAGATTTTACGGTGACAAAATAATTTTTGCACACCAATGATAGAAAAAACAAATAACCCAGATAGCTGTGGTATGCTGGTTTAAAGGTGAAAATTCCCCCGTGACGTAGTACCCATGTAAAACCCGTTGATTGAGGCCGCCATGTTTTTTCTCTTTTTCAATTTTCACGCTGCATCGATACCGCAGTCGAGCGGAACTCTAAACAAATATAGATAAAAAAAGATTTTCCAGTTTAAACCGTAGTTTAGTAATGTACCTGTGATTGTTTTGAGATATTTTTGATGCGTATTAAACCCGTTTCCAGTTAACAGAGGGGCTGATGTTCGTTTTTCCTCTTTTCAGATACCTTTCATATGTATACTTAGCTAGTTATTTACATCATTTTCTTTAAGATTTACGACTACACGATGTAGGTGAAATCTATCCTGGGAGAAAATGTGTCTTGTGTTTTTTCAGATTATGTGAAAATTGTCATTGATATATTAATAAAACTACTACTTTTAAATTTACTCTCAAATTGTTGATAATGAGAATCATTTTAAGGCGATGATAGCTCAGTGGTAAGTGACGTAAAATACCGCGGCGAAGGTCGTGGGTTCGAATCCTACAATGAGCTTGAGCTTTCGGTGAAGGAAAACATCGTGAGGAAACCATATCACGGCGGTAGGGTACTTTGTAGTACCCGACTAGCTGGCTACCACCCTCAAGTTGAAAATCTGTCGCCAAAACACCTATCGGTGTGTTCCGACAGCTGCACTTGAGAGCCAGTTCCCATCTAGGCTTTGTGTGCTTACCATCTTCGGCCACATCATCACTTACCATGGTGAGATTGTGGTCAAACACAAGCCTATCCAGAATAAAAAAAAAAAAACAGACTCAGAATACTGTTTGTCATAGATGGGAATCAAACCACGACCTGCGCCGTGACATAGACGTATAGTTGTTCGTTCAGCTACATTAAAGCCATGGTTTAGGGAAATTAGGGGTCATGTTTATTATAGCATCCTGAACGGGGTAGACGTGCCTGTAAGTTATACCACCATTAAATTACACCTTGTTTATGGGGTCGGTGAATCTATAGCTATTTTGTTTGTTTTGAAATTCCACTTAGCGCGTTTTGTGTTTTTTTTTAAGTTATTATCTTTGATATCTAATAACTAAAGATACACAATCAGCGACAAAAAATGGCCTTACCGAATGTCTACCCACTCGAACATTTGGGTGGTCTTTTAATCTAGTAGCATTCGAACGCTCCGACGGTAGACATGCCTCAGTGCTCGCTTAAGATATATTTTGGCTAGCAGGTATGAGTCGTAAAATTTTATTGCCTTTGTACATAGCTTTGTGAATAAAACTTAAAAAAAAATAACTAGTTTTACCCAAAACAATTTGAGACAGAGAGAACTTTTGCTTGGGATTGTTTATCTTTAGTTATTAGATATCAATGGTTATAATAATTAAGTTGCCTCTGAAAGTGGCTAGACTTCAATCTAGTAGGCTGTGTTGCATGCTCCTTGCGTCGTAGATGGGACGGTCGCACAGTAGGTACCTATAAACAAAATAGAATTGCAGGAATCGCTCACGATTTTAACAAGGTTTGCTGGCGTTGCAATTCGTTTCGGGTTCATTTAGTCAGTGTATATTATACAAACCTACATTTACCGTACAGTGAGAGGGGTAAACCTTTCCCAAATGTAATTATAGTATTTTCATCTATAGTACCTGCAAATATTATAAAGAAGTAAGTATCAATAACTTTATTTATAACAAATGTACAACTATAATATATAAATAACTTCTTCGAGGCTGCCGCTGCCGCCGATCGGCAAGGTTACCAGAAGGCTGGCAGCGTTTCCTCTTTGGATGGCCAGGCTGATGCGTTGGCGGAAAAAGCTCCCCGTCCGCCGGTCACCCGAGGCCTCGATAAATTTTTATATATTATAGTTGTACATTCATTTGTTTGTATATTTTGTACATTTGTTGTAAGTTTGGATGTAGGAGGTAATCTTCGGCTTTGAAAATTCTAATCTCAGATCAAATAAAAAACGGTACTTAGAAAGAGCCCCGCGTATTTAAAGTGAAGCACAGTAAAGGAAATAAATTCGAAAAAGGAAGCCGATTGCGTTCCTGTGTGACGCACACAACTTTGTGCACGATGCTTCATTTCATTGGAGACTGTTTACGTACTCTCCTTCTACCTTTTTTATTTATTACTTATAAACTGTTATAGTCGATCGATACGCAACTTGAGAGTGGATCACGAGTGGGTAGCCAGATGTGAGTTACGACTTACCTAACCATAGTGTTAGGTACTGTTTTCCATCAAATAAACAAAGGAAAAATGTAACTTTTTTTATTCTGGATATCCTTGTGTTTGACCACAATCTCACCATGGTAAGTGATGATGTGGAAGGTGGTAAGCACAGCCTAGATGGGAACTGGCTCCCAAGTGCAGCTGTCGGAACACACCAATAGGTGCTTGGCGACAGATTTCAACTTGAGGGTGGTAGCCAGCCAGTCGGGTATTATAAAGTACCCTACCACGATGTTTTCCTTCACCGAAAGCTCAAGCTCATTGTAAGATTCGAACAGTGAATTATTTTACTTAGTGATTAGTGTTTACATTTAAATGTAATCTCGATGAACTCTTGCAGAGATGTCGGCGTGTGTGGCGGTGTGTATCAAAATGCACAATCGTCAAACGTGTCAGTCATGTTTGAACAGCCGTCACTTGTTTGAAGTGAGGAACTCTGGCTGAACTGGGGAGTCAAAGGCTTTTGAGCCATGTGGCTTTGGGGAACTTAATTAAATTGTTATTCAGCGTTTTAATGAATTTAGTTGTTAATAGAACAACTAAATTCATTAAAACGCTGAATGAACAAATTAATAAACGCCAATTCGAACGATAAAATTGTATGTTTTTTTTATTCTATTATAGAAGGTTATTTCTACTAGTACTTCACCTATTTTTTTAATTAAAGAAGTAAAAGTAGTACTGCCAAAATAAAAATATTGTCAGGATCGATCATGTTTGATTTGATTTACATGTAAAACCGCTGAAAATAGCTAGTCAGAAGCTCTGACGTTAACAGAATATATCTTATTCAAATACCCTCTAAAATAAGTGCATACTATTCAATCTACTAGCTGTTTTATTCCAAACATTTAGGGTATATTTTGGCTTGCAATCTGAAACACAATCAAGTGTATGTCGAACTCGATGGTCTGTGAAATTGGCATCCCGAATGTTGGCCGGCTCCTTTAATAAGCAGCGGTTCGTACTAGGCTCTATTTGACATACCATGTTGGTCTAACTAATGTTATATAGTTCTTCGGGTAGGTTTGTTTATTAAAGGATCTCTAATTGGAATTTATAATAAGGCCGCCACATGGCTATTGAAACGAAAGTGTTAGTAACTCGACAGAAAAGCCTTATTTTAAACGAGCTGTCCTTCGCGGTTTCACTCTCACACCCGCGTTCCCGATGGATCTTAGTCTTTGCCGGGATAAAAAGTATTCTGTGTGTTATTCCAGGATATGGTCTACATGTGTGCCAAATTTCATGAAAATCCGTTCAGCCGTTTTTGCGTGAAAGAGTAACAAACATCCATACAAACTTTCGCATTTATCATATTAGTGGGATTTAAAAATTATATTACACTTCAGTTAGTGAACAAAGCCTACTATAACGTGGCTCATTAATGGAAGACAGAAATATATGGTTGTAGTAGCTTCTCTCTGCACCCGCATCCCCCTGACGAAGTGTAAAATATTTAAAAATGTATCTAAATGAGTTTTTGAAAATGTTTATTTGATCCACTGCACAAAAAATGCCTCGCTCAGTTTCTTGCCGGCGTCTTCTCAGTTTAAGTGAATTCCAAACCGGTGGTAGATTCGGGTCAAGTCCAAGGCCAAGTCGGGGGATTTGGGGAAGTGGAAAAGAAAGGTTGGCAACACAGTTCCCATCTAGGCTCTGTGTGCTTACCACCTTCGGCCACATCATCACTTACCATGGTGAGATTGTGGTCAAATACAACTTTATCCAAGGGAAAAAAAACAATGAATGATCGTATGCATTGATGAAGGTTTGAGTTCTGACTGATCCTATTAAGGAAAAAAGTAAACATTGATAATCACGTTAAGCAGAGCCCCATATACAATAAATAGCATACCGCTGATTCGCTGATCCTTCGCAACGTTTACAAATAACATATCATCGTAAGCTCTTAATGCGGCCCTGATCCCGTTTTCACAGAGGTTTGTCGTCAGGGTTTTGTATGGTGGTTAAATATCCTGGGACATTTTTCACACAAGACCATATGATCACACACAAAGAAATTGTACTGTGGAAACCGGATCTGATATTCTATACATAGGTATACACGTTTATTCATCCAAGATATGCACTATGTCCTGGGAACGTGAATCTATATAATATTATGTTCTGGTGTTATATTTGCGTGTGGTTCTGTTGAGTGTAATGCTTTTCCCTATTGTGAGATCCAGTTCGAAGAAGATGGCGTTGTGGTCCGATCCACTTAGGTTAATGAACAAAGCCATAAGGTAGCTCATTATATGGAAGACAGAAATATATGGTTGTAGTAGCGTCTCTCTGCACCCGCATCCCCCTGGCGTAGTGTGAAATATTTAAAAAGGTATCTAAATGAGTCTTCCAAAATGTAAATAAATTTAGGAAAGATTACATTACCAAAAAAATATATATCACATCCAAAATCTTAACCATTAAGCTAAAAAAATATATTAAAATCACTATCATTTCTGGGTGATTCAAACGCGGCCATTATTTTGTGATGTGAGATTAGACGAATTCGATGTCAAAAATGAAGTGTTTGGTTTACAAAGTTACTAAATCCGTTTTTTTTTTTCAAGGTTTTTGGCTTGGTATCTAGACCTTTAAGCCATTTCTTAATTTAAATATTTCATTTTTTATGTTATAGTCACGTTTTATTGTCACTTTCACTGTAAAGTCAAGTCCTCATCCGTACAAGTCCAGACTATTTTTAGTGAAATTGGCGGCTATTCCACTAAAACTTTTCACGGACTTCTTGGGACAACCTGGAAAGTCACGATACACGCTTTCATTTCATTTCACTTCACTTGTGCACTTAGATTGATCTTTATTGGACAAAACACCACCAAAATTATTCAATAAAACTCAAAATACGCGAATTTAATGAAAATAAAACGAAAACACAACGTCACTTCGCAAGTTCCCGCCAAAAAGTCCCTAAATCCGTTTATTACCAAGGAAAAGCACAGAAAACTTATAAATTATAATAATTTTAAACGTAGCGGTTACAAGCTCTGTGGTCGAGTGTCAAAGTGACGTCACGATTTGCTCATGGGGCGTTTTGGAAATTCGCGAGGGAATTTAGAAACAGACACTTTTTGATGATTAAATTTATCTATTAAATCATGAAAATTTTTGTAAATAATTATGTAGGTATGTTTTTGTAACAATATGAATTACATAAAAGAAACGTCCATTTTGAAGTCACGTGCATATTACCCATTGTAACGTTCATAAGTGCCTAAACTGAATAAATGAGTTTTGATTTAGATACTGTTTGTAAAAATAAACTATTTCCATGTACTCGTAGGTGTCTCGAGCCAACTAACTGTAAGCAAATCTCAAGGAAATAAAACAAATGTTTATTTATGCTAGCGCGTTAGGGAGTTGTTGGCGTCATACTAATCATATTTATGTTGTTCTTATGTTTCTACTAGATATGCCTTTGTTTATATTGCACAAAGCTGTCAGATCTGACATCTCACCTAAGTAATACCACAGTTATACATTTATCAACCTCTCAAAAGGACTTTTTGGCGGGAACTTGCAGAGTGAAGTTGCGTTTTCGTTTTATTTTCATTAAATTCGTGTATTTTGAGTTTTATTGAATAATATCGGCGGTGTTTTGTCCAATAATGATCAATCTAAGTGCACAAGTCAAGTGAAATGAAATGAAAGCGTGTATCGTGACTTTCCAGGTTGTCCCAAAATGTCCGTGAATGTTTTAGTGGAACAACCGCCAATTTCACTAAAGCCTGACTGGACATGTACGGACGAGGGAGGACTAGACATTACAGGGAATTTGAGAATGTGACTTTAACATAAAAGAAGAAACTAAAACTCAAGAAAATTTATGCGACTGAAAGACTTTGTATTGACTAAAAAATATTTAAAAAAATATTAAAGGAGTGACAAATAGACCAAGACCATTTCAAATACTTTGACATTGGCAGAAATATCCTAAAAGGATGATAGGCAGTAACACTCGGAACAATGTTAGTTATTGTTCCGAGCAGTAACAAAAACAAAAAAAAAACCTCTCGAAAAATGGGTTGGTGCCATCTGACATCCAAGGTCATCCAACTCTACCACCGCGCGAGCTCATTGGTCAATAAATGAGTTTTGAGTTTGAGAACCCTTTGCCTGCACTACAATAGAGACAATGAAATTACACACTTCCATTCAACTTCCTTCAAGTCCATCGCTATCTGACAACCCGGCTTCTATATACTCACAATATACCTACCCATGCAACTTAGAACACATTTCAATCAAAAATAATAACATTACTTGTATCGCCATCTAACGTTGAGCAGAACCAACTTATGCGCGTCGAATACAGTTAGATGTATTCTAAACAAAGAAATTTAAATATAGAATTCTATGTTTCGTTTATATCCTTGATTTCAGTAGATAAGAGATTTCTCTGTACGGTTAAATTTTTTATGGCTGGCTGAAGAAAAAGTACTTCTCTAATCATAATTTCAGGATAATTATAATTTTCGCGATTTGCATATCTATCGCCATCTACCTATGAGTGATCAGTGGCGCAAAAAAGATCACT
Source organism: Ochropacha duplaris (assembly GCA_951361185.1). Lineage (NCBI taxonomy): Eukaryota > Metazoa > Arthropoda > Insecta > Lepidoptera > Drepanidae > Ochropacha > Ochropacha duplaris. The sequence continues at coordinate 1,450,623 of OX592704.1, read as the reverse complement.
GAATTTTGAGTTGGGCATCTATCTCTAGTATATAATAGTTATCTATGACTCACAGATTGCAGAAAAGCGAGAGAAAAGGTGTTACACATAAAAAAATATTGGATTGCACATATTCATGGTTGTTTCCAGTAGGTCAGCTCCTAAGCAAGCTTCCACGTCTCCGTTGTGTTTAAACAACACAACAATGTGAACGTGTCAACGTGGCGCGGCGCTATAAATTCATAAAGTTAGCAAATAAAATGTTATTTATATCAAAACCTCTCCACGAACTGGTACACTTTACAACAATATAATAACTCCGTATTTTGTTGTTAGGTATATACCTAGTGACACATATCTGTAAGATTTCTCTTGAAACACCGACATAAAACTATCAGCTTTTTTTTTATTCTGGATAAGCTTGTGTTTGACTACAATCTCACCATGGTAAGTGATGATGTGGCCGAAGGTGGTAATCACACGAAGCCTAGATGGGAACTGGCTCTCAATTGCAGCTGTCGGACCAGACCGATAGGTGCTTGGCGACAGATTTTCAACTTGAGGGTGGTAGCCAGCCAGTCGGATTCCTCACGATGTTTTCCTTCACCGAAAGCTCTAGCTCATTATAGGATTCAAACCCACGACCTTCGCCGCGGTATCCGACGTCACTACCACTGAGCTATCATCGCCTTAAATATATCTATATGGGTATTCAAGGTGATGTTTAGGCGCTAGGAAAAAAATTACCTACCAAATATAGAAAAATGAGCTGAATAAAAAGGTCTCAATTTTCGAGATATTTTGATAAAACTAATTATTACGTGGGACACTCATAAAGTTTTGAGAAACTAAAAAACGAACTTCTATGAAAAAAATAATTTTATTAAATCTTTTCAAAAAACTCTCCACCAGCCTCCATACAAAGTTTCATGCGTCTGAACCAATTTTCAAAATTTTTTCCTGCGCTCCTCGATCGCTTCACTTTCCTAGGCGTTCACTTTCGTTGGTTCATTTAGAATTCGTCACCTGTCACAATGTCGTAAACGCGCCGTGACGAGCCTGCATCAAATTTTTGTATCATATCACGGCACCAATCCACACGGGCCTGCTTCTGAGCTTCGGTGAGGTTGTGCGGTACCCAGCGGGAAACTATCCTCCTTACGCGAAGGTGCTTGTGCAAAATCTTGTGAACACTTCCTGAACCAATCAGCAGAGTATGCTGAATCTCTTCGTACGTAATTCGTCTGTTTTCTTGAATTAATTTTTTTACTGTCAACACACTTTCTTCGGTGACAGCCGTCGTAGGACGACCACTCCTTTGTTCATCCGCCAAAGTAAGACAACCGCGTTTGAACTCGCTATACCAGCGGTAGATGGTTGCTTTTGAAGGTCCTTCATCCATAAAAGCAATTCGAAGTCGATCAAATGACTCATCAGGTTTTAAGCCACATTTGAAATCATAAAAAATGATTGCACGAAAATGTTCTCGATGCAGATCCATTTTTTATGAGACAAGAAAATTTGAATTGGCTCTCAAAAAAATGCAGAGGGAAATTTGAAAATAGAACAGTGGTATTTTTACTTTTAAATAATCGAAGTTTTCAAAATAATTACAAGTGGCCAGTGTCTTAGGTATACATAAAAACTTTTTGTCGCAAAACTTTCTGAGTGGCCTGGTATGTATTGATTTTTGAATTTTAAATAATAAATATATCTCGAAAACGGTGACTATTATACTAAGGTATTTTTTTATACTTATGTTAGTAGATGACCCGTCACCTATCTCCCTCTTAAGTTTCTCGTACCACGTACCGGACATCCTGTATACAGACCTGTCATGACCGACTGACTGTGACTGATCTATCAACGCACAGCCAAAACTGCTGGGGTTTGAAATTTGAAATTTTCCACACATTGTTCCTTTATTTTATTTTTTTATGTTTTTTTTTATATTTGATAGGCTTGTGTTTGACCACAATCTCACCATGGTAAGTGATGATGTGGCCGAAGATGGTAAGCACACAAAGCCTAGATGGGAACTGGCTCTCAAGTGCAGCTGTCGGAACACACCGATAGGTGTTTGGCGACAGATTTTCAACTTGAGGGTGGTAGCCAGCCAGACGGGTACCACCGTGCTATGGTTTCCTCACGATGTTTTCCTTCACCGAAAGCTCAAGCTCATTGTAGGATTCGAACCCACGACCTTTGCCGCGGTATTTGACGTCACTTACCACTGAGCTATCATCGCCTTAAAATTATATATGTATTTTTTTTCCATTATAACGTAGGCATCCACTTAGAAAGGGTATTTTTGTCTAGTTCAACCCCTAAGGGGGTAAAATAGGGGATGATGGGTGTAGCCGTGGAGAATGCTGGTTTGCTTTTCAAAAAGTAGGTATATGCATGGTATATGGAGTAATAAAGTAGGTATACAAATTAATCGCCTGTTCATCATCTTCGAGCAAAATAATTTATATGTGATAATACTATGACGCTAGTTTCTTACCGCGGTTTTAACAGGGATAAAAACCTCTTCCATGTGCTGAATTACAACACAATTTTTGTATTTGTTTATAAGTGGTTTTTTTAAGTCACAAACTTTCACATTTTTAATATTGGCGAGAAAGAACAATAATAGGTATAGTATACAGAGTATAAATGGTGTTCGTTGTTTTTCGTAAATAGTTCGAATTTTGGTGAGTTCAGCCATGACGTAAGAGCCTTGTCAAATTATTGACGTAGGTTCAACTACTAGCTAGGGGCGCACGTAACCCATTTTGAGACACCCTGACCGCGGATTCTCTCGCGTTCCCGTGGGATCTTATATTTTCCCAGGACAAAATATAGCCTATGTTCATCAAGGATAATGTAGCTTTCTAATGGTGAAATAATTTTTCAAATCGGTCCAGTAGTTTCAGAGGCTATTCAATACAAACAAACAATCAAATCTTTATAATATTAGTATTGAAAATCAGTGGCGTTTTATCCAATAAAGTTAAATCTTAGTACACCAGTGAAGAGAAGTGAAATGAAATGACTTTTTATGTTGTAAAAATAACAAAAGTGACATTTGCATCGCCTAAAACTCTATAGTATTAAATCCTTCTTTTGTTTAAACTTTTTTTACTAGGTTTATTTTTTTACATTTTGTTGATGAGCAATTTATAATCATATCTAAGATGTTTACCTGAACTTGTCCAACATAAGTACAATTAGCGGGATATGTACCACTCTTTGAGAAACCCTGTCTAGATGCTATGATAGATATACTCCTGGTCGGGTACGTATAGGCTAAGCATAAGTTCTTATTAGGCTTCCGTACCTCAAAAGGTAAAAAAAGGAACCCTTATAAGATCACTTTCTTGTCCGTCTGTCCGTCTGTGCGTCTGTCTGTCCGTCTGTCACGACCAATTATCTCAGGAACGGGTGGACCTAGCAAGTTGAAATTTATACCAGATACTGAGGTCTATAGTCCCTATTAGGTGTATTAAAGTCAAGGTCCTGAATCATCACCATAAAAAGATATGGGCAAATTTAGATTTTCGCGAAAACTTGTAAGTACCAAAATTTTCCGTTGACCTAGTCACGAAATTTGGCAAAAAGCAAGCAAGGTCTTACAGCACAAATAAAGGAAAAATTCCAAAAAATTTAAAAAAGTTGAAAACAAACATAGAAAAATAGAAATACATACATAGACACCACCAATTAAGACAGACCTCTGAGTTGTATCGGCGCTCATACAGTTTAGAGGTCTAGGGTAATCGAAAAACAAAATCCTCAGAGAGCCTCACTCTATTACGGAACCCTCGGTGCGCGAGTCCGACTCGCACTTGAACGGTTTTTGTTTGTAAAAACCATGTTCCCATAACACTTTGTTTGTCGCGCGCGTACTATTTCAATTTACAGGTTCAATACGTGAATCAGAGTAAGCAAATTGTAATCAGAATTTGTATCTAGAACAAACAATCGATGTAACATCAATCATGATTACAATGATTGTTTCAAAATCCAAGCAACCCTGATAGGCCGGCAGCTAGGCTGCCATTTTAATTTAATTTAAAAGTATGCCTAATGCAACCTATCTGTATTTCACCGCGTTACTTCTATATATAATAAATACACTAGTGGGCCCGGCAGACGTCAGGCGTCGTGTTGCCCTGAAAATAAAACAAAACTTAGAACCGGATCCAGCGCCACCTACCGGGTGCAATTGTGAATCTAAACCATCAGTCAATCCGACCCCGAGATAGTGTTAAGTAGTTATCAAAAACGTTGTTCTAAGCAAAATTTATGTCAAAAACAATTTTCTTCATAATTTGTTTTTCGTGATTTATTTAATACTTATTCTGCTATTCGACTCGGAGACAAATCAAAAAATTAATGATCATAAAAGTCAGATTTATATTGCTTACAAAATGTATGAAATGTGTTAACTACAAAACTTACGAACTTAGATTTATAAATATAAAAGTATTTAAATAAGTTTCAAAGAAAAAACCACTATATAAAAACATTGCCTTGCTTAGTTTCGTGCCGGAGTATTCTCAGTTTATTTATTGCCTATTAAATATTATTATTCCTTTATCAGAAATGACGCCATTGGCATTTGAACAAAACGATATTTCTTCTTTTGTTTGAAGTTATCTTTCTATAAAACAAGGTCAACTCGTTTCTTTACATTTTTATTGACAATTCAACTGCACTATTATAAAAAATATTAAGTTGTTAAAAACTAAATCTCACCTCACTTCATAGCAATATATTTACGAACATACGTTTATTAACAGAGATAAGGCAAAAATGCGCTATTTTAGTTACAGGTCTGTCCAACCATTTCGCAATTACAATGCTTCCGGGCTTCTGGTCTACACCATCGATCGCGGAAACATGAAACGGGCGAGTAAAGCCTACAATTTCCTACAGAGCCTTCGCTACCGAATAGCTCATTTCCGAGCGCCGCCGCGCCGTAGCGAACGCTTCAAGCCTGATCCTATATTGTGGGGACAATAATAGGCAATTGATTGGTCGGAAAGTGGCCTGTATTTTAGTGACTGCTTTTGTGCAGCCCTATTTGTTTGCAGTCGATTTGATATAGTTATCGAGATTTAGGTTTTAAAGACGGCTGAACTTTTTTTATTGATTTGAAGAGTCTGTTGCCATGGTTGGTTAACATGCCGCACGTGTGTTCGATTCCCGTCCAGGACCGACATTTGTGTGCATGAACATGTCTGTTTAAGTTGTAATACGCCTTAACTGCTGCAATTTAAGTCTCAGTTTCAAATGACAGGTAGTTTTGCATCTACGGTCATTGTAAAAAAATTAAATACAGTAATTAGAAACAAATTAGACTTTAATGTCTATTTGACTGGCCGGTTGGCGTGGTTGGTTAACACACTGCCTAAGGTCGTAGGTTCGATTCCCATCCAGGACAAACATTTGTGTGCATGAACATATCTGTTTGTCCTGAGTCTGGGTGTAATTATCTATTTAAGTATGTATTTACAAAAAAAAGGTAGTATATGTAGTATATCAGTCATCTGGTTTCCATATTACAAGCTCTGCTTAGTTTGGGATCAGATAGCCGTGTGTGAACAAATGTCCGAGAATATAATTTATTTATATTTAGCTTTTAAAGACGGCTGGCTGAACCTAATCTGTTTATTGATTTCATTTGTTTTATAATTAATAACGTTATACTAAAGCCTCCACTTAAATCGGTTTTGATTAATGTTTTTTTTTTTCAGGCAATGGCATCAACAAGGTACTTTTCAACTAGATTATATTCACGCATAGAAGTCGAACGAACGAACACACTCATACAGTCTTCGTAAACATTGTTTAAACCAGTCATACTTAGCTAGATTTCCAGCGTTACTTCCATACAAAAACTTGAGAGGTGTCAAGGGACACCCGGATGGAACGAAGTTATATAAGTCGAGAGAGTATATATATATTTAAAAAAAAACATTTCTATTTAAAATAATATCTATTTCTAATAAAATATCTGGCTTGCTTTCTATAAGAGAGAGAGAGAGAGAGAGAGAGAGAGAGAGAGAGAGAGAGAGAGAGAGAGAGAGAGACAGACAGACAGACAGAGAAACATGCGCACGCCGTCACTTTTGACGGCGTACGCACTTTTGACGTAAAAAGTGACGTAAGATTTTTTTCTTTCACAACGCGCGATAAGGAACTTCGTTCCAATAATAAAAACTATTGCAAACTATAATCTGCTGTTTGTAAACAAAGTGATTTTTAAAATAGCCTAGTAGAATAATATGGAAAGAGGATGGGCATAGAGTAATGTTTTACTTCGAGATATGATCTATCTGTTTTCCAAGTTTCATCAAAATCCGTTCAGTAGTTTTCGCGTGAAAGAGTAACATACATCGTCACGTCCTAACAAACTTTTATATTTTTAATACTAGCTGTCCCCTGCAGTTTCACCCGCGTTCCCGTGGGATCTTATCTTTTCCCGTGTTAAAAAGTATCCTATATTTTATTCCAGGATATGATTTACCTGTGCTCTAAGTTTCATCAAAATCCATTCAGTAGTTTTTGAGTGAAAGAGTAACAAACATCCATACATACAAACTTTCGCTTTTAAAATACATATTATTAGCTGTTCCGCGCGGTTTCACCCGCGTTCCCGAGGGATCTTATCTTTTCCCGGGATAAAAAGTAGCCTATGTGCTATTCCAGACTATAATATATCTCTATGCCAAATTTCATCCAGATCCCTTCAGCCGTTCTGGCGTAAATGAATAACAAACATACATCCATCCAAAATTTCACATTTATAATATTAGTAAGATTAGGATTTAGATATTAGTAAGACATCCGTGTGAGCTCCCGGACTATTATCGTTTGATATATTAAATTCTTCGCCGGCCCCTTGACAGCAGAAGGATATTAGTTTTGCATCGATACCTAATACACTTGATGGACTGAAATGGTGTATTTACTTTTACACTACCCCGATTCTTGGCTTTGATGTTTCGTGCGAGGGTGTGGGCGTGTGGGCGTGTGGGCGTGTGAGAGGGTGTGGGTGTGGGTGTTGGGGTAGTACCTACCTACATACTCACTATTATTAGGTTTTGTCATAGGTACTTAAAATTGTTTCTTTATTGTACAACTAAATGTAAATAAAGATCAACTGCTAAAAAAATCTTCTCAGTTTTAGTGTATTCCGAACCGGTGGTTTCATAAGTGCCTTACCAGGGCTTAAAAAGTATAAATGAGTTTTTGATTTGATTTTGAACTGTCCCCCGCGGTTTCAACTGTATTCCAGAGGAATCTTATCTTTTCTCGGGATAAAAAGTATCCTTTTTTTTATTTTAGGATATGATCTAACTGTGTGCCAAGTTTCATCAATATCCGATTGGTAGTTTTCGTGTGAAAGAGTAACAAACATCTTCATATCCATTTTCACATCTAACAAACTTTCACATTTATAAATAGTACTTATGAATTGATGCCTCAAACAAGCATACGGCTCGTCTGATGGTAAGCTGTAAAACTGTGTCCAAGTAAACGAAACCACAATCGTCAGCTTTTACCAAAGTACCTAACTCGAATGGAACTTCGTAATCGACAACAAACAGGTTGAATATCTTGGCGGGTATCACTCAGAGCAAACTGTTAGTCCAATTTGGCAAATAGCATGATCGGTATCCGAGGTCCTGCCTGATAGAAATCCTCATTTATTTAGGGGTTGTGACACAATGACGAATGGGTGTCAACCCTAGGGCGTTTGGTCCAAGTAGGAGATAGTCTATTTTAAACAGCGAAGGAGTCGCTGATAAGTCTCAAGTTATCATTTTGCTTGTTGAGTTGCCGGTTCTTCTCAGTTGATGGCTGTTTTGAAACTTGTCTAATAGATAGTGCCATCCACAAAGGCGCGCTTCACTTCTTCTTCTTCTTCTCTTCCTTATCCCACGCTAGGTGGGGTCGGCACACCATATTTTCCTCTTCCACTCCGCTCTATCACTAGTCGTCTCCGTACTCACACCTTTCATATGCATATCATTCTTCACGCAGTCCACAGTCATGCTCAATACTCTTTTCGTTACAAGCCTTTCATCCCTCCTCGTGACAAGCCAATCTATGTATGCCATGCCATGGACGCGCTTCACTTTTTTTCCTAATCTTCTAATGCAAGTGTGCAACCTTTCACTTGTGTTGTAGTGCTGTCGATATGGATATATCGATATGTATATGTCGATATGCAGCACTACAACACTAGTAAAAGGATGTACACTGTAACGGATAAGGAAAAAGAGTGGTGCTAGTCTTCTGGATGGCGCTATCTATCATACTGATTTCAGTATTGACTCTACCATGTTTTTTCTACCATACATTTAATTTCAGAAGACTACGACAAACAAACTCAGCAACGATTTTATGGATCTATCGCCAGGCTAGGTCATCGTGCCTGGGGACCGCGGTCCAACTGTTGATGTTGGAATCTTGTACCTATATAATATGCAGATCACATAGAATACTTCGTAAGCGCGATGTAGATTATTGGAGCGCCATCTATCTAGGAGTTGTGCGAACTATATCTATGTGTAGATAGATGTCGCTACAGAATCTTCTTTTCAATCGCTGCCGCTTGTGACTTACATAAAACTTAACTTAAAGATTCCCCTCCCGTAGTTACCCTACAAGTGTCCACGTTTTGACAACACAATTTATGGTTCCCTAAACTTGTATTAGCCACTTTTACATTATTGGGATATTTGAATGACTATTAATTCACTTTGGAACTTCTGAAGATTTTCGAAGGAAACCACTGGAAAAACACAAGTAGATAATAACGCCGCACTGAGAGTGTTTCACACTGTTTATTATAAGGAAGATTTAGATCTATTAGTATTTTTTTCATGTGATTGTTTGTTCTAATTACTTCAAAGTATATCATCATTGGGAGAACTTAAAATAGGAGCAGGGAGCTTCACTGGTGACTGATATATTAAATCAGCTTCTTTTTATTAAATGTCAAAACGATCCATATGAGACATATGGATCGTTTTGAATGAAATACATACATGTGAAGTTATAAATATACACCATCAAAAGACCTTTTTTTTTTTTATTCTGGATAGGCTTGTGTTTGACCTCAATCTCACCATGGTAAGTGATGATGTGGCCGAAGATGGTAAGCACACAAAGCCTAGATGGGAACTGGCTCTCAAGTGCAACTGTCGGAACACACCGATAGGTGTTTTGGCGACAGATTTTCAACTTGAGGGTGGTAGCCAGCCAGTCGGGTACTACAATGTACCCTACCACCGTGCTATGGTTTCCTCACGATGTTTTCCTTCACCGAAAGCTCAAGCTCATTGTAGGATTCGAACCCACGACCTTCGCCGCGGTATTCGACGTCACTTACCACTGAGCTATCATCGCCAGACCTACACTTTGTCGTTAAATTGGTATATTAAACATCATGTAGGTATAGGCGGAGTTTTACAGCGTGTTCACTATTGGAACGAAGTTCCTTATCGCGCGTTGTGAAAGAGGGCTAGACGGAATAAAATCTTACGACACTTTTGTGTCGGTGACACCACTGTGCGGCGTGCGCATGTTTCTCTGTCTCTCTCTCTCTTTCTCTCTCTCTTATAGAAAGCAAGCCAGATATTTTCATTTCTATTTATATATATATATACTCTCTCGACTTATATAACTTCGTTCCATCCGGGTGTCCCTTGACACCTCTCAAGTTTTTATTTTCGAGTATGTTTAGATCATCTATTGACTAACCTGGAGTCTGGGTGTAATTATTTATTTAAACAAGTAGTATAGTTATTTGGTTTCCATTGTACAAGATGCAGGCGTCCCACATGGTGGACCGATCTTGTGAGGGTCGCGGGAAGCCACTGGATGAGAGTAGCGCAACACCGGTCATCGTGGAGATCCTTGGGGGAGCCCTTTGTCTAGCTGTTGAGGTCTTCTGGCTGATATCATGATGATGATGAAGCTCTGATTAGTTTGTAATCAAAAGTCGTGTATGAAGGATGTAACAAATTTAAAAACGTTCGATATAAAACCGATTTTTTATTAACAAAACCATTCCATAATTATCTTCAATGAAAATCGAATACTCCCTCGAGGTATGTGTATTAATAATTAAGTCGGAGCCCAGGGCAGTATTTCAAAGTAATGTCCAAGTTAATAATGAAGCCCGCCGCCGCACCGGGAAGTGGAAGCCGGCCCTGTAATATATCATCACATGGAACAGATATTCTGATACAAGCTTTTGAGTTTAATTATTGATAGCATGGATGGAATACGAAAAAAGAATACCTGAATAGCCTACCTATACCTGAATAAATGAGAAAGATAAAAATATTGTGTATACAAATATTTTATTACAGTTTAAATACATATATATGACAGCTTATGTACGGTTTCACCCGCGTTCCTGATGTATCTTTATTTTTCCGGGATAAAAAGTAGCCTATGTTCTTCGCCAAGCTATTATATATCTCGACGGGCCGGTTGGCGTGGTTGGTTAACACACTGCCTATCACGCCGCAGGTCGTGGGTTCGATTCCCATCCAGGACACACATTTGTGTGCATGAACATGTCTGTTTGTCCTGAGTCTAGGCGTAATTATCTATTTATGTATGTATTTACAAAAAAAAATAGTATATGTAGTATATCAGTCATCTGGTTTCCATATTACAAGCTCTGCTTAGTTTGGGATCAGATAGCCGTGTGTGAACAAATGTCCGAGGATATTTATTTATTTATATTTACTATTATTTATCTCTATAAAAAATTATAAAAAACCTATCGGTGTGTTCTGAGAGCTTACCAACTTCGGCCACATCATCACTTACCGTGGTGCAAAAATAGCGACATGACTCGGTGTCTCGGTAGAGATACAAGCATAAATGATTTCTATATGTGAAGACTTCATTCATTTAGATAAAATATTGTATTATAGAACCGTATACAAAGCCTTTTCGTAAGCTTGTTTATTTTGTCTCGCCTTGAAGCTGTAGTAAATAAAGTATCGTCGCATGTCGTCTCAAACGAAGGATTATTCGATAATTTCTATAATATAACGTTTCGATATCGCTTCGATTACATTCTGAGAAGATATAAACGTATAGCAAACTTTAATATAGTCATGTGATGTTATCATTGTCAATTAAAGTCTTTCGATTTCTTATCGATAAAAATACCGAGTTGATTCGATTATTATTTTTCGAGCTGAGCAAGGACATGAAAAAGAAAAAAGGCAAGATGGCGGTTGTCGAGCTAGGGAAATCTGGTTACATCGTGGAATTCTGACTCTTGTGTAATGGGATTACATTTAGATTTGATATTTAAATCCTACTATCCTAGTAATATTACAAATGTGAAAGTTTGGATGTTTGTTGCAACGCAAAAAAGGCTGAACGGATTTTGATGAAACTTAGTATACAGGTAGATCATATCCGAAAATGAAACATAGGATACTTTTTATCCCGGGAAAAGTTAAGATCCCTCGAGAACCCGGTGAAACCGCGGGGCGGAAAACTGTGAAGAGGCGTTCTATGAAGTAGCAGTTTGATTATAGCTAGAACACATTCCGAGAAAAGCAATGACTAGACAAATTGGGATCAAATCTAAACACGTTTTTTTTTAATTCTGGATAGGCTTGTGTTTGACTACAATGTCACTATGGTAAGTGATGATGTGGCCGAAGGTGGTAAGCACACAAAGCCTAGGAACTGGCTCTCAAGTGCAACTGTCGGAACACACCGATAGGTGCTTGGCGACAGATTTTCAACTCGAGGGTGGTAGCCAGCCAGTTGGGTACTACAAAGTACCCTACCACCGTGCTATAGTTTCCTCACGATGTTTTCCTTCACCGAAAGCTCAAGCTCATTGTAGGATTCGAACCCACGACCTTCGCCGCGGTATTCGACGTCACTTACCACTGAGCTATCATCGCCACGTAAAGTTCACAAGCCAATATTCCGATTAACTATCGCATGCATGGTCCAATATTTCGAGCTCCTTAGAACTTATATTTCTAACATTATTACTGGCATTTTTTGCAGCAGATAAAACCATTTTCTTGAGTAGATTGTCGCTTGACTTTGTAGTACTCGACTGGCTGGCTACCACCCTCAAGTTGAAAAGCACAAGTTGGTGTGTTCCGGCAAATGAGCTTTGCCTTTAAGGCATTGTAATAAGGTGTACAACACATTGGAAATCCCCTTGGTATTGCTAATTTCTATAGGCGACGGTATTCACTTACCATCAGGTGACCCGCCTACCTCGTTGTCCCAGGTGGTATTTAACACACCTTGCTCGATGTAGCGTAGGCAACTAACAATATATTATACCACCCAGAATAAGGATACGAGACCGCGAGACAAAATAGAATTTACCTACATAACCATAATGATTTCAACGTTAAAATGTAAACGAAAACAATGTAAATGGATGAAAGACTGACGCGTAATAACTGATAAATTGATTTAATAAAATGTCCTAAGCAAAAACAGCGTCTATCAAATTAAATTTTGAGTTTGTTACTCCAACCTGCTGCTAACTTCAGAATAGAGATTATAATTGTGGCTTCTGTAAATCCATTTTAAACTCAGGAACTTGGACTTAGCCGCGAACTAAAACCTAGTCTAGATTCTAATAATTCCAACATTTAATGGAATTCATTACGAAATAAATATTCGGTGCTCGGAGATATTGGTAACGAATCAAGGGATTGAAACATTTATTACAAGTTACACTTAATTTTGACAGTTAAAACCAGTTTCCAATGATTGTATATGCTAGCTTTTCACCCTGCAGAGATATATTTATGTTTTATCGAACTAAGCAGGCGGGTCACCTGATGGTAAGTGATTACCGTCGCCTATAGACATTAACAATACCAGGGGGTTTGCCATTGCGTTGTCGACCTTTTTTGCAATGCCTTAAAGGAAACTGGCTCTCAAGTGCAACTGGTGGAACACACTAACAGGTGCTTGGCGACAGATTTTCAACATGAGGGTTATTAAGTAAACTCATTACAAGTATTTTTAATCGTCAATTTGATTCATGTTAAATTCTAACGCTCGGTTCGGAAGGTTGCTTTTGCTGAGAAGAGCCGGCAATAAACTCAGCAATTACTCTTTTAAAAAAAACAACTTGGACCTATTAAATTTTATAATTATTTATATAGTATTTATATAATTATGTATAAGGCGATGATAGCTCAGTGGTAAGTGACGTCAGATACCGCGGCGAAGGTCGTGGGTTCGAATCCTTACAATGAGCATGAGCTTTCGGTGAAGGAAAACATCGTGGGGAAACCACAGCGCGGTGGTAGGGTACTTTGTAGTACTCGACTGGCTGGCAACCACCCTCAAGTTGAAAATCTGTCGCCAAGCACCTGTTGGTGTGTTCCGGCAATAGCACTTGAGAGCCAGTTCGCCTTTAAGGCATTGTAATAAGGTGTACAACACATTAGCAATCCCCTGGTATTGCCAATGTCTATAGGCGACGGTTGTCACTTACCATTAGGTCCTGCCGAGTTGTCACTTGTGACATAAAAAAAAAAAAAGTCTCACCATGCTATGGTGTCCTCACGATATTTTCCTTCACCGAAATCTCTCTCATTGTAGGATTGGATCCTTCGCCGCGGTATCCCACGTCACTACCACTGAACTATCATCGCCTCATATGATTGAATTGAATTAGAAAGTATCAAACAAATGCCTAATACATTTTCTTTCGAAAGGTACTTACTTAGAGAGAAAACCATTATATTACTTATGATTGAAAGAAAAAGTTTCGTTTGTTATGCTAAAAGATATTCTATTGTAGTACATAGAGGTCAGGGTCGAATGATGAGAAAGAAGCGGATTTTGAGATTAATATTCAAATGAAAGTTATTGAGTTCCCTTATCCCTTATCTTTTATGGGATAAAAAGTATCATATGTTTAATACCAGGATATGATCTACATGTGTGCCAAGTTTCATCAAAATCCGTTCAGTTTTGAGTGAAAGAGTAACAAAGATCTTCTCATTCATCACTTTCAATTTTATAATAGTAGAAGAGAGGTTTTTGTTCGATCAAAATTTCACCATAGTAAGTGATATGACCGTAGGTGGTAAGCACAGAAAGCCTATGAGGGAACAGGCTCTCAAGTGCAGTGCCGGAACGCACCTACTTAGTACCCTTCCATGCAAAAAGAAACAGGTATCTCGAGAAAAATATAAAAGATCTCTTTCTTAAAATGTTTTTTAGTAAATAACAGCCTATTTACTAAAAACGGTCGTTTAATAAATAACCAAATTTCACTTTCCACTCCAGAAGTTTCCCTTTATGCGGAACGTGTCTGAAGGAATTCAAAATATATTTACGTAAAAAAAACTCATATTAAAGTATGTTACGGCGTTCTTAGGTCGCATATTATACTTGTTAGGCTGTTTACAAACGGCACTACTTTTTATTTAATTATTAATTCTACAGTGATATTACATAGGTATAATAAAAATGTGACGGATCGCTGTCTGTACATGAATGATATATGAGAAAAATTATTATTGGGACCTTTATCAACGCAAATAGCACCCAAAACAACGATTGTTAGAATTTTTGGCTGTTTTTCTGTGCGTTTGTTAACGCTAATCTCAGAAACGGCTTATCCGATTTAGATGTGGTTTTCACTGGAGAGACAATGTACATTAACATATCTGGTTAAACCTTGTTAATTACAATTTTCAGCTTTTATTACTTTGTGTATCAAGGCGATGATAGCTCAGTGGTAAGTGACGTTGGACACCGCGGCGAAGGTCGTGGGTTCGAATCCTACAATGAGCTTGAGCTTTCGGTGAAGGAAAACATCGTGAGGAAACCATAGTACGGTGGTAGGGTACTTTGTAGTACCCAGCTGGCTGGCTACCACCCTCAAGTTGAAAATCAGTCGCCTAGCATCTATCGGTGTGTTCCAACAGCTGCACTTTAGAGCCAGTTCACATCTAGGCTTTGTGTGCTTACCACCTTCAGCCACATCATCACTTACCATTGTGAGATTGTAGTCAAACACAAGCTTATCCAGAATAAAAAAAGTGTATTCTACTTTAGCCTTTAAAGTTAGCGACAAATCGCCCATCTGTTTCAGCCCTAAAAACAGCTATTCAGCGGGGCCTTTTTAGCATGAGTTATGAACGATACAAACACTTGTCCCTTATTTATCCCACAAAACAGAATATCCCAGTTTCCATATTGTGCATTACACGGTTCGAATGATCGACACAAAGGTCCGGGTGCGGCCATGTTGGGATGAAGTCTACTCTATGGTAGATATTACGTTCTTATTATAGAGTAGACGTACACTGTCTTTCATAAAGCACAAAGGGCTGCGTTCATTTCTTTATGTTTGGTACTTTGTGTTTGTTATATTAAGTTAGCCCTTTTTATCTCTTTTTAGGTCATCATCGAAGTGGACGCTCCTCTATCAAGTGTTCGCCACATTATTTTCATTATCGTTGTATGAGAGTTTGTTGGCTTTTTTACAATTCAAAATATTATCCTCAAAAACTAAACTGAAGTTTAGACTTTTAATCCTCCTGGATGCACCTAAAACCTCTGATATTTAATCGATATTTGTGCGAGGCAGTGTCCAACGGAAATACCTAACACTATCTCACGGAATTACATGTCAGTGTGCGATCCACTTTTAAAACTGACATCGGAAAATCATGAAAACAGACTTTACTAAGCCAGAAAAATGTGAAATCTGTTGAAAATATTGGACAAAGCAGCCTGCCCAGCCCTGATTAGGGCTGCCACAAATGTGAAAGTCATCATGAGTTGCCGTTGTTAAAGAAAAAAATAGTGCATATATGTTTTATGTCTTTTTCCAGGGTTTGAGGTATATCCATGCCAAATTTAATCAGCCGAGTAAACCAAGTAGACAGGCAGACGGAGTTCCTTTCGTATTTATGAATAACGACAACCCTATCTGCTGTCACAGTGTACGATCTAGGAGCCAGAGGTCGTAAGCCGAAGAAGAAAAGCCAATCAGCTTCAGCCCGTCGATGGATGCTCAGGAACAGAGTTTGGCTCACCAAATTGATGTGAATGCTCGGAGCTCGCTTGATTGATTAGTTTAAATGCCTGGCTTTGACTTGCATATTGAACTTTTTCCTATTTTTTTTTATGTTTTATTCCAGGATATGATCTACCTGTGTGCCAAGTTTCATTAAAAACCGTTCAGCCGTTTGCGTTTTTCAGCGTTTTGCGTGATTAAGCAACAAACATACATACTTTCACATTTATAATATTAGTAGGATAGTAGCAGTAGCTTTCGCTTTGTCCTCTTGGATTTTTTTGTCGTTGAATATCCTTTATTCCTCCGCATAAAAAAGCACCCTATGTATAGAATAAAGACAGATAGCCCGGGCCAAGTGGCGCCCCCTCGAGGATATATCCGGATCAGAGCCGAGTCCGGAACGTTACCGGGTGCGATAAAAAAATGACAAAACTGCGCTCCGTAATGCGAGTGTGATGACCGCGGTGTGCCAAAGTTTTTGTACACTGGGAGCATTGTATTTATTTCTATTTTAGCTTCTTTTTTTAAGAAAGGTTTTTGCCTTGGTATCTAGACCTTTAAGCCATATCTTTATTTATGTTATAGTCACATTCAGTCTAGTCCTCGTCCAGTTTGGTCAGGTTTTAGTGAAATTGGCGGCTGTTCCACTAAAACTTTTCACGGACTTTTTGGGACAACCTGAAAAGTCGCCACGAAACACGCTTTCATTTAATTTCACTTCACTTGAGCATTTAGATTGATCTTTATCGGACAAAACACCACCGATATTGTTCAATAATACTCAAAATACCTACATGAAAATAAAATGAAAACGCAACGTCACTTCGCAAGTTCCCGCCACAAAGGCTATTTTAGCTTCTGTATAAGATTGTGATTAACCACGATCTCACTGTGGAGATGTGGTCAAAAGTGGTAAACACACAAAGCCTAGATAGAACAGGTTCTCAAGTCAAGTGCAAATGACGGAACACATTGGTGCTTGGCGACAGATTTTCAACTTGGCGAGCCAAGCAGGTATTACAAAGTAGGTACCCGATCACCGTGCTATGGTTTCCTGACAATGTTTTACTTCACTGAAAGCTCATGTTTATTTTATTTATTCAGAAATAAACTTCTATGTACTGTTGCTGGTGTTGTTGGCAAAATAGTTGTGTGAGGCCAAAAAAGGCAACTATCTCAGCATATGCTGCAGCGCTGGTTTTCAGATAGTGCCCTCAGCACGGTCAATCGCGGCACAGACATAAAAATATATATATATATATATGAATATATCAATATAATAGGTGTAAGTTGTTTTCGAAAAGAGTAATTGCTGAGTTTCTTACCGGCTCTTTTCATTTTCAGAAAAAGCATTAGAGTCTAGACTATTCATAAGTGCTTGAAAAAGCCTATTTGAAATGAAATGAAATGAAATGAAATGAAATGAAATGAAATTGTTTATTCATCCAAATAGGCCTTCACAGGCACTTATGAATAGTCAGACTCTAAATGCTCGGTTCGGAAGGTTGTTTTTGCTGAGAAGAGCCAGCAATAAACTCAGCAATTACTCTTTTCAAAAACAACTTACACCTATTACATTCAATAATTATTATTTATCTAGTCTCACTGACAATATTTGCGTGTTATGGCGGCAAAAATAGTAATCTATAGAATTTAATTATGACTGACTTAATAAACAACAAACTCAAGCAGACCAGCCCCCACAAGCAGCACCTGTTCACAAGTATGACGCGCGTGGCAGCCATCGCCCTCCTCGCACATTTTATAGGGAAGTGAGCGACCCGCCACACGACGCCGCCGCAAGCAAAGGCCTTAAAGCGAGCATGACTAACTTAAGCTTGCTCCAAACAAAAAGAAACAAAACGAATTAAAACACACAATATGTTATCACTGTTACTACTAACACGGTTTGTAAAATTAGGTAATATAATAGTGTATCTAACATTCCGCGACATAACAATATTCAAACGCACAAATGTTACAAATTTACCAAGCATTATCATCATTAAAATATTCATTTATATTATAGTAAGCCTTTTTTACCAAAACAGTTTTAATACAATCCTTAAATTTTTGCAAAGGCATATCTAAAATTGCAGTTGGGATTTTGTTATAGAAGCGTGCACCCAGTCCTAAAAATGATCCTTGCACTTTCTGAAGTCTATAAGCAGAGGTCACAAGTTGGTGCTTATTTCTAGTATTGATCGAGTGCATATCACTTTTTTTTACAAAAAGATTAATATTTTGATGCACAAATAATATATTTGCATAAATATATTGAGATGCAACCGTGAGTATGCCAGTTTCTTTAAACTTATCTCTGAGAGAAGTTCGAGCCCCCAAGTTATAAATAGCTCGCACAGCCCTCTTTTGCAAAACAAAAATTGTTTCTATATCAGCAGCTTTACCCCAAAGCAAGATGCCATAAGACATAACACTATGAAAATAACTAAAATATACAATTTTAGCTGTATGAATAAAAATATTTTGAATTTTTTTTTCACAACATCACAGATTGGAATCACAGACTCACAGAAGTAGAGTAAAAAACTAGGCACGACTTGGTGAATTGAAGTAAGGGATTTCCTTGCTCTATTGATTTTTAACTCTCGGTGAGCACTCACCATTATTCTACTTATTCGGCAAATGTTCAAACGAGGGTAGTTTTGTTTTTGATTTATTGTTGTTTTGGTGTTATAGGATGTCCTAATGGGACTCACAGAAACATTGCTCTTACAAAGCTTATCCAAGAGTAGGTATTCTGTCACTCATCGTATTTTTTTTTTTTTTTTATGTAATAGGGGGCAAGAGAGCATGCGGGTCACCTGATGTTAAGTGATCCCACCGCCCATGCATACCCGCAACACCCAAGGGGTCACAGGTACGTTGCCGGCCTTTTAAATGGGAATACGCTCTTTTTTTGAAGGTCCCCAAGTCGTATCCGTTCGGAAACACCGCCGCTGGAAGTCGATTCCACAGGTCTAGCGTTCGTGGTATGAAAGACCGCGTAAAACGCACAGTGGTGGATCGCCGAACATCCAGGTGGTATGGATGTAGATTTGTTGAGCTGCGGGTTGTCCGGTGACGAAATTCAGCAGCTGGTATTAATTCGAACAGTTCCTCGGAGCATTCCCCGTTATAAATTCGGTAAAAGACGCAGAGAGATGATACATCACGCCGCAGAGCCAAAGTATCGAGCCGATCGGAAGTTTCTTGGTCGCCGACGATTCGAGCTGCTCTTCGTTGGATTCGGTCAAATGGAAGGAGCTGATATTGTGGTGCACCAGCCCAGAGGTGAGAACAGTATTCCATGTGAGGCCTAACTTGTGCCTTATACAATTGAAGGCGATGGGTCGGGGTGAAATACTGTCTCGCCCTGTTAAGCACACCAAGCTTTTTGGAGGCTAACTTTGCCTTACCTTCCAGATGACAACGAAACTGAACTTCGCTCGATATTTCGACGCCAAGGATCCCAACACTCGACGTGGCCTGAAGTGGAGCATCTTCAAAACGAGGGGATACGACAAAGGGATTCTTTTTGGTGGTAAACGCGCAGACCTGTGTCTTCATGGGGTTAAATTGAACCATGTTAAGTCGACCCCAATCTGAGACATGATCGAGTATTGTCTCAATTTCCGACACAAGTCTGTTCCGGCACTCATCAACGTGTTCCCGGGAAGCTTTTGCCTGGCCGGTATAAAAAGAATCTCCAGTGCTGTCATCCGCATAACAATGAATACTGCAAGTTTGAAGCAAATCATTGATATGCAGAAGAAACAGCGTCGGAGATAGTACACAGCCTTGTGGAACACCAGCATTCAAATCAAAGCCGTATGTTTGATTCTGATTCCGAAGCAAACGCTTTGAGTAAGCGGTGGGTTTCTTGCCGGTTCTTCTCATTTGAAGGCTCACTTCCGAAACGGTGGTAACTTCTCTAGCTCGTTCATGAGCCCTCCTAGAACTTAAATTGAATAAATGGTTTCGACTTTGACTATGTAATGTATTTTTTTTTTTTGTAAATGAAGATTTTAATCATCTTTTAAAAAGGCTTGAATCGAATGATCATTAATAATCCTATGTATCACTCAGTATCGGATTTAGGTTTTGATTTGGGTGGGGCTTGATTCTGTTGAGGGTAGGTTTCATCAAGCCTAAATACTAAAAACAACATACAGTCGAATTGATAACCTCCTCCTTTTTTGAAGTCGGTTAAAAAAGCACACACAATTTTATTGTAAAATTGACTTTAGGTAATGTACCTAATAATTGCTTAAAATATCACGTTTAATTTAACATTTGTCAGAGCTTGAGCCCCTTAGGCCCCAAGATTATTTCAAGAATCGAACTCGCAAACTTCGTTACAGCATTTGACGCCACTATCACTGAGCCATGAAGATACTAAGTCGAAGGTAAAATAAACTTGAAGGACATTGACCACGGAATGAAAAATCAATGGAGACGGCGCAGTTTGAATTAAATTGAGGCGTCGTCATGGCAACCAGGATGTAAACAACACATCCGGTACATCCGGTTTTTAAAAGCCTTATAAAAAGTTTAATGTCATTCATTTCTCAGTACTGCTGTATGCATAACAATGTTGGGGTTTTTCAGTAAAAAGAAACAAGGTAAGAGAAACTGACGATATTTTTATGGCTTGCTTGTCCATTGACCAAAATTAGGGACTATTTTAGCACATAGCAGCTTATATCCCGGAATAAGAATACTTTTTATCCCTGGAAAAGATAAAATCCACGGGAACGCGGGTGAAACCACGGGGAACAGCTAGTCTATGCAAATTTTTAATTAACCGACTTCAAAAAAGGAGGAGGTTCTCAATTCGACTGTATGTTTTTTTTTTGTATGTTTGTTACGCGATTACTCTGCCAATTATGAACCGATTTTGATGATTCTTTTTTTGTTTGGTAGATCATACTTCAGAGGTGGTCCCATTTAAATTTTATCTAAATTAATTCAGCACTTTTTGAGAAAATCAACAAAAACATTTTTTTTTATATTTTGATGATTTTGATAAACCTTAGTGAATCAAACGGAGTCGTTGAGCATGACTTTTTGGATTTGGATGAAATTTTGTATGTCACATCAATGGGTTCTTCGATGGTTTTTAAATACAATTGGACCCGGTAGGTGGCGCTGGAATCGAGTTCCAAGATTTGTTTCAATTTCAGGGCAGGACGACGACGTCTGCCGGGCCCGCTAGTTATATATTATATTTTACCGGCCAGACCCGATTTCAGGACAAACTAGTTTTGCCTAGGATAAGGAATAAACCCTAAAAATTGAAAAATAAAATTATTTTTAAAAATAAAAAACAAAAACCGACTTCAAAACTGAAACCTATACCTATGTACAAACATAAACTAAAAAGTAAAGAATAATATTTTAATTTCAAAGCAAGAGCCTTAAAGGACAATCAACAAAATTATTGATATTTATATATCTATTTAATATTTATAAACAGTTCTTTTTGTAGTCGGTGCCAGCCAAGAAGGACAGTTTAATTCTGCCTTTGTAACAAACTTTCGAAAAGTAGGGGAGCGACGGCGCAGACCTAAGGAACATTACCGTAAGGAGAGGTGTCGTAAGACGTTTTCTCGTATGAACACTTCGTGTCTAGTTCAAAACTGTCCTTCTTGGCTGGCACCGACTCCAAAAAGAACTGTTTATAAATATTAAATAGATATATAAATATCAATAATTTTGTTGATTGTCCTTTAAGGCTCTTGCTTTGAAATTAAAATATTATTCTTTACTTTTTAGTTTATGTTTGTACATAGGTATAGGTTTCAGTTTTGAAGTCGGTTTTTGTTTTTTATTTTTTATAAAGCTGATGAGTTTGTTTGGACGCGCTAATCTCAGGAACTACTGGTTCGAATTGAAAAAATATTTTAATATTGGATAGCCCATTTATCAAGGAAGGTTATATAACATCACGCTATGTTGTGAAAGTTCCACGGGAAAGCAGGCGAAACCACGGCAGATAGTAATATCAAGGCGATGATAGCTCAGTGGTAGTGACGTCAGATACCGCGGCGAAGGTCGTGGGTTCGAATCCTACAATGAGCTTGAGCTTCGCTGAAGGAAAACATCATGAGGAAACCATAACACGGCGGTACTTTGTAGTACCCGACTGGCTGGCTACCACTCTCAAATTTCAAATATGTCGCCAAGCACCTATCGGTGTGTTCCGACAGCTGCACTTGAGAGCCAAATCCCATTTAGGCTTAGTGTGCTTACCACCTTCGGCCACATCATCACTTACCATGGTGAGATTGCGGTTAAACACAAGCTTATCCAAAAGTAAAAAAATAAATAATGAAGGTCATTGACATTAGGTATTGTCTAAATGATTGTTCCTTCTTCACCCAGGTTAGGTGTATTTAGGGTCAGATCACTTATCTACGGTTTGAAGGTGATATTAATTATGATGCATTATGCAATAGCAGTTAGCATGAGATCGCGTGATCTTCATATATTTATAGTACTGTCGACAGAAAAACATTAATAATTTATTTATTCATTGAATGTCGGATCGGATTTATTTTGGTACATTTGCGGCGGACATTGGGAACGAACTAATGAACTTGGGTTATATGACTGGCAACACTGAAAAAAGATGAATGCGCTGTCTGCTCACTTAGGTAGGTATTCTTTACGAGAGAACAGAAATGCTGATGATTTTAAAACAAATAAAATAATTAAAAATGCATATGAACCTAAACCTTGGTTCAAGGAAAACACGAGATTTCATTGTGATTAAATGTATATTGATCCAAATGAGCCGGCAATAAACTCAGCAATTACTCTTTTCGAATGATTACCTACATAAGATGTGTCCTCCAAGAGTGAGCGAGGTAGCCGAGGTACCTTTTCTACTAAAACACTTCTTTCTTTCCTTAAATATATGTATAGGTAAATTCAAAGTGCAAGAGATCTTATTATAGAGGCGTGCACCTAGTTCAAATAAATGCATAATGCCCTTTTTGGAGTCTATAAGGAGAGGTCAAACAAACGAGAGGTCACAAGTTAGTGCTTATTTCAAGAATTGATAGAGAGCATGTCACTTTTTTTTTAGAAAAAGTTTACCGAAGGGGACTGCAGTCATATTACGCTCACAGTAGCGCAGCAGTAAAAATACTGCGACGCTACTGTGAGCGTAATATGACGGCAACGCTGAAAAAATATGGATGCTAGGCGTGGACAGGAAAAATCAAGAATACCGTCTGGTGGCCAGCCTGCATGTCCGAAGTTTGACTTATAAATGTCATTAGTCTGACCAGGCAGGTAGGTCTGATTTTTGTTGCTGACTCTATTAATATTGAAAAGATTTCCCCGGCCTTAGCAGGTTGGCCCTAATTCTTAGATTATTGAATAATTTTAAAAGGTTACGTTAATTTACGTAAATTACACTATTTGATGTTTTACATCTAATAAAAACATTGAATATTTTTTAAATGTCAAAACGATATATTATATGGAGTAATATTCTTACTTGTGACTCATGTATTGCCCATCAAAAGATACACTTTTTGTGGTTAGAATGGAAATTAAGAATCAGAACGATGAATTTTATAACCAACCATTTTTATCAAGAGG
Source organism: Ochropacha duplaris (assembly GCA_951361185.1). Taxonomy (NCBI): domain Eukaryota; kingdom Metazoa; phylum Arthropoda; class Insecta; order Lepidoptera; family Drepanidae; genus Ochropacha; species Ochropacha duplaris. The sequence continues at coordinate 1,426,967 of OX592704.1, read as the reverse complement.
AGGGATGAAAGACATGTAACGAAAAGAGTATTATTGAGCATGAGTGTGGATGGGTATAGAGGTAGAGCCCCAAGAAGGTATGGATAGACTGTGTGAAGAATGATATGTGTATGAAAGGCGTGGTTGTGCCGACCACACCTAGAGTGGGATAAGGACTGGAAGAAGTGTTCGATATTTTTTCTTCAATATAGCCAACAGTTCCGAGATTGTGGTCAATAACAAGCTATTGATTAGGGATCATTATGTTATATTATAAATAACAGTTATAACAATTTTTCCTAAACGTCTTAATTGGTGACAGCATTATAAATGTGGTAGAATATTCTATAAATAATAATCATAATAATTATAACAGCAATACTGTACGATGTCTCTGTTGATCACAAAAGACATTAAAAAAAAACTGGTTCTGATGTATTTTTATCTAATGCAGGCCTCACCTTTGGCCACCATCACATTGAGGTTGTGATGAAACTGTTGATAGCTCAGTGGTAGTGACGTCGGATACCGCATGACGGTCGTGGGCTCGAAACCTACAATGAACTTGAACTTGCTTTCGGTGAAGGAAAGCATCGGTACTTTGTAGTACCCGACTGGGTAGCTACTCCCCTCAAGTTGAAAGACTGTCGCCAAGCATATATCAATGCTACGACAGCTGCACTTGAGAGCCTGTTTCCTTGTAGGATCATCATCACTTACCATGGTGAGATTGCGGTCAAAAACAAGTTTATACAAATAAAGTAAAAAAAAGAAAAAAAAACAGTTTTTCAAAAACCCCAACTTTGGTCCCACAGAAGAATAACTAAAAATTCCCTCTAACTTCAAAGTCAAAATCAAACCCATTCAGTTTGGCCCTAGAAGGTCACTTATGAAGGTCGAATTACAGAAGTTACCACCGGTTCGCAAGTCAGCCTTAAACTGAGAAGAACCGGCAAGAAACTCAGTAAGGTTACATTTTTTTATATTTTTGGACCCAGACTATTTTGGCTTTTTTAAATTTAAAATCACAGATATATTTTTATACACTTATCAATCGCAATATCAATTGGAACATCGTAAATGACGTGATTATAGCGATATCAATTCAATTCAAAAAAGGATCGTTACGAGTCATCAAAACTCAATTATATTTTGATGGTACGAGTAGGTACAACGACCACAGAATTGACTAGTAATTTCGCTTGATCTTCAACTGAGCTGCGATGCGGTTTATCTGAACTGCCTTGTTAATATGTTTCTTATTTATTATGGATCTAAAACAACCTTAAACTAGTGACTCTAGGAGCTGTAGAACTCGCGAAAGTTTTGTCACATTTTTCTACAGAAAAACCGTTGTATAATTATCGAACCAGCTCACAAAATTTCACCAGAATCGGTTGAGAAATGCTACCTGTAGAGGAACATCCCGATAACCGGACAGCCGGACAGATGGACAGACGGACAGCTGGACATCTGGACACTGGACAGCCATACGAAAGCATTTTTGCCCAAACTGAAACGTGAGGCTTCGCTCGCTCGGTAAATTAAAAGAGTTAAGGTTTGTTTTTTATTTTTAGGGGGTAATCTTTGGAACTACAGCACCGATTCCAAACATCTTTCACCAATTAAAAGCTACATTATCATTGTCTGACATAGGCTATATTTGATCAGCAGCAAATATAAGTTGGGTTGGCTGTTGACAGCCAATACTTTAGAGTTAGGTTTGTTTTTTATTTGTAGGGTTACCCCCTTCAGCAGCAAATATAAGTGGGTTGGCTGTTGACAGCCAATACTTTAGAGTTAGGTTTGTTTTTTATTTGTAGGGTTACCCCCTTCAGCAGCAAATATAAGTACTACCTACATAGATACTATGACCATCTGTAATTATTATTGAATTCAAACTCATTTATTCAGTTTAGGCCCTGGTAAGGCACTTATGAACGTTACAATTGACTCTACCACCGGTTCGGAATACACTTAAACTGAGAAGACTCCGGCAAGAAACTCAGCATGGCAATTTTTTTTGCAGTGGATCTTTCTTACATTTATTTACATTTTTATAAGTACATTTAGATACATTTTCTAATATTTTACACTTTGCCAGGGGGATGCAGGTGCAGAGAGAAGCTACTACAACCATATATTTCTGTCTTCCATGTAATGAACCACCTTATAGTAGGCTTTGTTCATTAACCTAAGTTTAATAAAAAAATTGAATTAATATTAATGTAGAATAAACAATTATATCCGCATAGACGTCGACAAACCTAATCTTAAGGTTGTCAACAACTCGGTTATATAATATTTCCCTTAAGAAGACTGTACACCTGGTTATTAAAGCACAAAAAATGCATATTATATAATAATAATTTATTTGCACAACTATGGCTACTGTAATACATTTTAAATAAAGTGGTAGGTACATTTTTTTGTTATGGTATATAATAAAAACAAAGATGTCAATGATGTCTAAACTAGGTTATAACCTGTATTTTAGGCATCATAACTCCTCCATCGAAATTTTTGGTACAAAATATAAATGTTAGAAACTGGGTTTGGTATAATGTATAACTTTCTTAGTTTATTATTATCTATATATTATCCATAAGTGTGTGTGTGTGTGTGTGTGTGTGTGTGTGTGTGTGTGTGTGTGTGTGTGTGTGTGTGTGTGTGTGTGTGTTTGTCATAATGTTGTAATTATTATTATTCTCTAAAATGTGACTTCAATAGATCTTCTGTCTTTTCATAATTAAGAGACTGTAACCACTTATAGACTAACTTCTTACAACGGTATCTATTTAGGTTTTTAATTTTCAACAGGTTATTTGCTTTATTATACAATAAACTTCCAAGGTAGCATTCAAATCTATGGGCAAAAAATGTTCTGTACTGTTGTGTTTGGAAAATTTTTGTAGCTCGTCGAGAACATTGTTTTTGAGAGTTATCACTTAGTGGGAGCTTGGAGTGACGCCTAAGGATAATATGAGATATATATAGCTGTCTGATTGTCAAGACCTGACAATCCCTATATAGTTCTTCAGTAGGGTATCTATATGGAAGAAAATTACACACTTTTAATAGGGCTCTTTGTGCTCTCTCGAGAGGCAGAAGACAACTTTTGTTAGTGCCACCCCATACTGCTATGCAATAAGACAACACAGACTGCCCCAGAGTCAGATATATCATTTTCATGACTTTGCCGTTTGCTGCCTCTCGAATATTTTTGAAAACTGTCATAAGCCTTCTGGCACGTTGCGTAAGCATATTGACATGAGACTCGAAGGTAAGATGATCGTCGAGTATTACCCCCAAGTATTTAATTGATTGGACTTGCTCAAGCTTATGACAATTACATTGAGTGGTGCATTGTAAGTGACAATGTGCAATAATATTATATTTTTCTCTTAAAGCAGTAACCCGTTTTCTAATTGTAAATGGTATATATTTTGTTTTGGCAGCATTAAGCGTTAAGAGATTATTTCTTAACCACGAATTTACGGAGTTGAATCCCAGTTGCGCACTTCGAAACACGTCGTCCCAGCTCTCTCCCTGGAATACCAACGAAGTATCATCTGCAAAGGTTACGATTTTGCCATGTTGCAAATTTAATTGGCAGAGATCATTTATATAAACCAGAAAGAGAGTTGGGCCGATAATGCTACCTTGCGGGATTCCGCAGGTAACAGGAATGGGATCACTTAACGTATCTCCGACCCTAACACACTGATATCTCTCACTCAGATAATCCTTAAATAGCTCGTAGGGGATCCCCCGAATTCCTATCCGTTCAAGTTTAAGCAGGAGTAGCGGAATCGATACTGTATCGAACGCTTTGGCTAGGTCCGGAAATATACCTAGACATTTCATTCCACTATCCAGTTCCTTGGTAATGAAGCTGATAAGGTCCGATACTGCATCGACGGTGGATTTTTGCCTACGGAAGCCGAATTGTTTTGGTGATATTAGTCCATTTCTTTCTAAGAATTCTATTAACCTTCTATTTACTATACGCTCTAAGATTTTAGATAAGACTGGGAGCATAGATATAGGTCGATAATAGTTAATAGTACATTTGTCTCCACTCTTATGAATGGGTATAATTATCGATTTTTTAAACTTCTTTGGAAATTTACCAGTCATGAGCGAGATGTTACAAATATGCGTTATAGGAAGTAAGAGTTCTTCTAAATTATTCTTAATTATTGAGGAAGGGATGCCATCCCAACCCACTGAACATTCTGTTTTAAGGGACTTTATAATTGAGCAAACTTCTAAGGTGTCTGTTGGGAGAAGAACTATGGATTGTGATGGAGCGTTCACACAATTTGGTGAGCAGGAATTGGTAGGGTCAGGGGTTATTTTCTCTGCAAGATTTTTGCCAGCATTAGCAAAGAAGTGGTTAATTAAATTTACAGATTCTTTTTTAGAGGCGGTTATATTTAACAGTTCCGTTGACAGTTTATTTTTAGTTTTGAAGTTAGAAATATCATTAATAACTTGCCATGTTTTTTTAATACCACAGTTGCTCGCACTTTCTAACTCAGCACGCTCATATTCATTTTTTAATTTTCGCAGTAGGTTTCTGCAATAGTTTCTGTATCTAGTGTAAGTTAATTTCAATACATCATCATTAGGTGTTTTTCTTAATTTTAGGTGCATTCTATCTCTATTTTTAATACATCGCAAAAGTCCTGGTGTGATCCATCGCTTAATCACTCTATTACGTCTCGGAATCCTTATTTGCGATGTGTTAATATTGATGATTGAGGATAATGAATCAGTTAGTAAATCAGCAGCTTCATTACAGCATAACGATTTTAAGACTGGTGTGAAATTAGTTTTTCTTATATCTTTCCTAATAGCTTCACTATCAACTTTTGTTACGTAAATTGAGGGACGCTGTTTTGCTTCTTTCAGGTTTATGGATGTTATAACTGTATCATGATCCGTGACTGTGCTTGATACCACAAGAGTTATAACTGTTAGTTGACTTTTTATTATTATGTGATCCAAGCAATTTTCTTTTCTAGTGGGAAGTAGATGTGAAGGAATTAACCCATATGCTGCGGTAAGATTAAGATATTCTGGTGCATGTCGGTCAGCTGAATTTATTTTTATATCTATATTAATGTCACCTATTATTACTATTTTTCTAAAGTTGGAAAGGGACTGGAGCAATAATTCTAGGGAGCTTAAGAATTTGTCCACGGTTCTGAAGGCTGGTGGCCTATATATTGAGATAAGCGCTATACTCTTGTCAAAAGTAGACACCAGACAGTTCGCTTCCCTAAAATCTGGCTCATAAGTAATACAATGAAGCGTGTTAAGCACATAAATAACGATTCCGTCGTTTTGATTTAGGCATTTAGTTGATGAAAATACGGTATAGTTCTGTAGTTGTGGCGGTGAGCTGTTTACTGAGAGCCAACATTCAGTAAGGACGATGACATCAGGGCTAACGTCTATTTTCGCAAGGAGTGTACAAAAGTCATCAATATTTCGCCAAATACTTCTTATATTTTGCGTAAGTATTATTAGATCATTTTTTGAGTGGGTAATAAATTTAGAACAGTTTTCAGGGGTACAGTTAAAGGATGTATTATTTTTTGGTTGATCTATACATTTTATAACTTCATCAATATTTGCAGCCATTTTTAACTACTAAAATATCATATCTGGTAATTGAATTAAAATGTTGAAGTTCGAAGTAAATTGGCGATAGATTTCTGGTAAATTCATTGAAAATAATACGAAAAATGTACACTGGATTATTGATTTTCGGTGTGATCGGTAGTAATAAGTACTTTCATGAAGGTATGAATATTTTGTGCAGTATTTTATAATAGCAACATGTGGGTAGTATTTTATAATAGTAAAATGTGGGTAGAATTGTATAATAGCAACATGTGGGTAGTAGTGTATAATCACAACATGTGGGTAGTACTGAATATTCACATAATGTGGGTAGTAGTGAATAATCACAATGAGTGTGTAGATGTATACAATAAAAATGTGTGGATAATGGTGTATAGTATGAATGTGTGTGTAAAGGTGTATATTAGTGAAACATATGTGTATAAATATTATATGGCAAATGCTTATACTAAAAACAATTATCAAAATTTAACAGTGATTGCTTAAAGTCCATCGAATCTAGTCATTCTGATTGTTTCTTATAGAGTTCTTGAAGTTGGGTTTCAGTTTTAACCAATATGTACGGTGCTCCATCTTCTTTGCGTAATAGTATTTGGCCATTAGATATCCAGCAATGGGCATATTTGTTTATTTTCGCAAATTCACGCGTCAGATAGTGTAGTCTTTTCATTTTAGCGGTGAGATGATCAGAGACATAAATTGATGTCTTTATACCTCGTAGTCCTAGGTGAGTTGAATTTAGTTGATCGTTGCGGTTGTTTTTATTAAATTCCTTTACAGATTTTAGTATCTTCGATTTGATCAGAGAATTTGAGAACTCAACTACGAGTGATGAATTTTTGCTATCCTTCTTACTAGGAAGTCTCCATACGTCGCGAATATCGTGTTTTTCCGATTGGATATTAAGAGCGTTGGATATACCTTCTATCATAGTGTATAAATTGTCTTTCGACTCTGCTTGGTTTTTTGGAACATTTCTTATTTCGAGACATAATTTAGTTGTATTACGCTCAAGGGAATCGATTTTTTCCTCTAATGTAGATAATTTCAAAGCGGCATTCTTGCGCTCGTGTTCTAAACCATTTATTTTAATATCTAAGGAAGCTAATTGATCTGACATAGAATTCATCGCTTTTTCTATGTCATTGTTTGTTGTTTGTATATTAATGGTTTGTGATTTAACTTCCTTAATGTGATTTTCAAGTGAGTCAAGTCTCTGGTTTTGTGCCTGCATTAATTCCAGAATTCTTGCCACATCTTCCCTAAAATATTGCACGTCGCTAAATGCTTCATCTCCCACTAAACGCCGCCTTTTCCCTCGCATATTATCCGGGATCTTGGCATTATTATGAGGGGTACTTGGTAGATTTGTTAAATCTGATTCAGATGCTGATGCAAAAATACCTTTTTGGTTTGGTGGAGTTCGCTCCATGTTGTCCTTAAGCCAAAACACTAAAACTTCTTGTCTTTAGATGACTGAGGCCGATTGGAGTTGATGTAAACAAATGAACGATGCGCAGGTAGTTATGACGTCAGCGTGAGAACGAACCGATTCGTCACTAAGCGAGCCGTCAGCTGACCGTCACAATAATACACAATATGGCACGTCACAGTTTTAAATTAGATTTTAAGATTGTTCCTTATTTATCGGATATTGATGAATAATAATTTCACTTCCACCTTAGAACTGATATTAGGATTAAGTGTTTGTTATTTTATTATTGATTACTGAACTTTAATTATTTTTAAATCGTATGTAATTGCTAAGTCGACATTTACGTGGTGCGCGCGGGGCGAGGAGTGTTCGAATTATTAAATATATTATTACATTAATAATGTGTTATTTGTATCATTTTAAAATCATATCTCTGGTGATATCTAATTGGTAATGCTATCGTATTCTGGTTCTTATACCCTTGGGGATAGGGTGAGAATTGTAATGGCTTTTTAATCTGCGTTTAAGACGTTTCGTTTCTGTATTGAATTTTAATCGTGATTGTCCTGCATAGTTTGATTTGACCTTCATACGCTCACGCTGTGTATGTACAGTCAATGTCAAAAGTACTTTGTACAATTATTTATTCATAGCTAGCTTTCATCTCGCGGTTTTCGCCGAGGTTCCACCCGCGTTCCTGGTATAAAAAATAACCCATAAATTATTTCTATGGAAAACCAACTATCCCCCGCAGTTCCGCCCGCGTTCTCGGGGATCTTATCTTTTCCCGGGATAAAATAGCCTATGACACTTTCAAATAACGTGGCTTTCGATTGGTAAAAGAATTTTCAAAATCGGTTCAGTAGATCCAGAGATTACCCCCTACAACCTCACAAACTTTACCTCTTTATAATATTAGTATAGATATGCCTATATGATGCTCCGTTGCTGAGTAAAAGAAGGACAAACCAATAAACACACTTTCGCATTTGTACCTAATATTAGTACCTAACGATTGACGGTAACGATTTTATTGGTATTATTTTAGTATTGGTCCAAATGTCCTACCAATGTCTAAAATAATTAGCAATCAATCACCGCATGGTCACTATAGTGTATGTTAGTTTGTCCTTCCTTCACGCGGCAACGGAGCAATAGATTGGCATTTTTTTGCATTTTGATTGTTTATGGGTCAGAGATTTACATCCTACTGTCAAATCGTACTTCGTAATAATACTGTAAATGTGAAAGTATGTTTGTTTGTGTGTGAAAATGTTTGTTACTCTTTCACGCAAAAACTACTCAACGGATTTTGATGAAACTTGACAGCCAGGTAGTTCATGTCCTGGAATAACACATAGGTAGTTCATATCCGGGAAAAGGTAAGATCGTTCGGGAACGCGGGTGAAACTGCGCGGAACAGCTAGTATTATAAATGTGAAAGTATGTTTCGATGTGTGTGAAAATGTTTGTTACTCTTTCACGCAAAAACTACTCAACGGATTTTGATGAAACTTGGCACACAGCTTGATCATATCGTAGAATAAAATATAGGATACGTTTTATCCCGGGAAAATATGACATCTCTCGGGAACGCGGGTGAAATGCGGGAAGAAAAATCACGGGCAGAATCTAGTAAATGTAAATTTTAAAAAGTTTAATTTTAGGTTTTTATCAATAAACTTAAGGTAGTTAATTCCGACTACCTTTGATAATGTCTGTCAGATGATTATTAATTTTAAGCCAACAAACTTCAGGTTTTGATTCGGCTTAACAGTTATCAAGTAAAACACTAAGTTATCTGATATAAGCTTGGGGTGCTCCGCTAACTCTAAGTTAAAGTTAAGTTTTAATCCACCAACTGTTTCTACGCCACTGTACTTGATCGACCAACTTAGAAGTCAAGTACAGGCTTATGTACGCGAGATATCTTACTACATACTTGTGTAATACGCCTTAACAGCTGCAATTTAAGTCTCAGTTTCAAATGACAGGTAGTTTTGCATCTACAGTCATTGTAAAAAATTAAATACAGTAATTAGAAACAAATTAGACTTTAATGTCTATGTATTACACGTCATAATAGATTGTCGCACAATTTTGTTAGGTGTTGAAAACGCAATTTCTTTTTTTATAAATAAACTCTAACAATAATGATATTTAAGCATAAAATCAATTAAAACTTTGTCAAGTAACTGTGTTTCTCAAATGATATGTCATTATTAAATCATTACAGTACCATTAAATTAAAATCATTTTGACGTTTAAGAATGTCAAAGAAAAGACGTCCTTACTAGTTTGTGATAAGGATCATCTATTATCTGTCATACAATTAAAGATGAATAAAACGCAAAAAGAACCGTAACAGCAATATTACAAAACTTTACTTATAAACATCATAATATATTTACATACTTAAAACTAGAACAAAAAGGAAAATAATAAAAATTACACTAAATAAATATATACACACTAAAATAGAAATAAAACTAGATTATAAATAAAACACTGAAATTTTGGTCGCTTTTAAAAATGACCGTAGGTTGCCTGGAAGAAATAGCTCCAGCGATAAGGCCGCCTATTTGTTTTCACTGTGTTCTGTCTTTTGTGTTACTTGTAAATTTTGTCATGTGGTGTGAACAATAAAGTATATTTGTATTGTATTGTATTGTATTGTATTGTATTGTATTTGTATTGACCTTTTTAAAAGTGTCACCGTTTTCAAGATATCCAATATCCAAAAGTCAAAAATTAATACAGAAATATCGAAATATCTTGAAAATAGTGACGTTTTTACTGAGCATATTTGTTGTATATGTTGGTAGGTGACCCCCCCACCTATCTCCCCCTTCAGTTTGTCGTGCTACTTACCGGACACCTTGTAAATTAAACAAGGAGTTCAAGAAGTATGCGTTGGCAACACCTCCGCCGCCATCACCTTGTAAATTAAACAAGGAGTTCAAGAAGTATGCGTTGGCAACACCTCCGCCGCCATCACCTTGTAAATTAAACAAGGAGTTCAAGAAGTATGCGTTGGCAACACCTCCGCCGCCATCACCTTGTAAATTAAACAAGGAGTTCAAGAAGTATGCGTTGGCAACACCTCCGCCGCCATTCTATAAAAACAAAGCAGTGACGTCACTTGTTTTTTTCTCCGCAACGTGCCTGGTGGTACCATGATGTACGTACATACATAATCGTCCTCATTATAAGGATGCACTTCGTACTTAATAACAATTGGACGTATAATGGCAGATCACGCTGAATGGACCATTGAAGGGATCAAAATATTGTTAGCCAGAGTTGCTACGACACCCTTAGGCTGCTTTTCCACCACAGATGTGCTATGCTACGTTGCGACTATGCGTTTAATATCCACCAGTCAGATTCATTGGTCCACTCCACATAGCATGTTTTTAGGGTTCCGTAGCCAAATGGCAAAAAACGGAACCCTTATGGATTCACCATGACTGTCTATCTGTCCGTCCGTGTCACAGCCACTTTTTTCCGAAACTATAAGAACTATACTGTTGAAACTTGGTAAGTAGATGTATTCTGTGAACCGCATTAAGATTTTTTGTATGGATGGATGCGTGCTATGGATGGTCGCCAATTGTATCTCTTAGTATGGTGGTACATAGCTTAGCAACAGTGGAAACGTTCAAATAGTTTTTTTTTTTGTTGCTGGCAATCATCCTTTTAGGATATTTCTGCCAATGTCAAAGTATTTGAAATGGTCTTGGTCTATTTGGTCACAATTTTTTTTTACATAAGTTTTAGTACGTTTAGTCAATACAAAGTCTTTCAATCGCATACATTTTTTTCAGTTTTAATTTCTTCTTTTATGTAATAGTCACATTCTCAAACTCACTGTAATGTCCAGTCCTCGTCCATACATGTCCAGTCAAGCTTTAGTGAAATTGGCGGTTGTTCCACTAAAACATTCACGGACTTTTTGGGACAACCTGGAAAGTCACGATACACGCTTTCATTTCATTTCACTTCACTTGTGCACTTAGATTGATCATTATTGTATAAAACGCCACCGAAATTATTCAATAAAACTCAAAATACACGAATTTAATGAAAATAAAACGAAAACGCAATGTCACTCTGCAAGTTCCCGCCAAAAAGTCCGTTCAAATAGTTACGTAGGTTAGCTTTTCCATCCTCTCATCATACATGAACATGTTTGTCCCGAGTCTGGGTGTAATTATCTAATTAAGAATGTATTTACAAAAAAAGTTGCATATTATGTAGTAGGTATATCATTCAACTGGTTTCCATATTACAAGCTCTGCTTAGTTTGGGATCAGAGTTAATTTAGACGACTGGCCGCTGAGGGCGCCCCAGTTGGGGCACGAACTTCGGCTCAGGGCGTCGTCGGGGGGAGATGGTCGAATTACTGGGTGAATCTGATCACACAGAACACTAAACAGTAGTATGAATTGGAAAAATCTTATGTGACTATTTATTAACTTGGTACTTCGAAGTGTCGCCCGCAATCCCTTATATTAAACCCTTAGGTACCCGTAAAAGTATTGATAACTTAATCCAATACTTTCTACTAAAGTTTCTTCTTCAATCACTCCATAACAGCATCACTGATTTAGATGAATCATTGTATATACATAGAAAATATATTGGAATAACAATTTCTATCGCGGGAAATCCTAAATAAAGCAAATGTATTTATTTTGTATGACCAAATCGTTATGTTTTTCTCCTGTTATTTTTAATAAATAATTTAACGAATTCTTTATAAACTCTGCAAAAATCATAACTTCACTTTCAAAAACTGGCAATGAATGAATGTGTGTGTGATCTTGCATGAAAAAGAAACTTATTATTATAATAAAAAAAACCTAGCAATTATTATGGAAATCAGTTACTGCCTTATTAAAGTAAGTACCTAAACTCATAGAAGTGAAGCCTTCTTATATAATAGTTATTAGTTCTCATATTCCTCCAACGCCTTTATTCTACTAAACATAAGGTCCACTTTAAAATAATCTATTATTAACGAGTCACCGACCCAACTCCGAAAAAAACGCAGATTCTATTTATTTCATGACACAAAAAGTTACTGGCAACGTGTACATTAAAAAAATTCAACATTACATAATTGATGTAGGAAAAATAAATTAAACTTGAAAATTGATAAGTAGGAAAAGTGATCTTCCAATTTGTCTACTAATTTTGGTCTTACAGCACAAGTAAAGAGAAAATTCCGAAAAATAAAAAAAATTGAAAATTAAGGAAAATTTTGGTACTTACCAGTTTTCGCGAAAATCTAAATTTGCCGATATCTTTTTATCGTGTTGACTAAGGACCTTGATTTTTAAACACCTAATAGTACAAATTTCAACTTGCTAGGTTCCCCTGTTCCTGAGATAATTGGTGGTGACACACGGACAGACGGACAGACTCGTCCGTCTGGTCCGTGGACAAGAGAGTGATCATATAAGGGTTCTTTTTTAGGGTTCCGTACCCAACGGGTAAAAACGGGACCCTATTACTAAGACTTCGCTGTCTGTTCGTCTGTCCATCTGTCCGTCTGTCCGTCCGTCTGTCTGTTACCAGGCGGTATCTCAAGAACCGCGATAGCTAGACAGTTGAAATTTTCACAAATTATGCATTTCTATTGCCGCTATAACAACAAATACTAAAAACAAAATAAAATAAATATTTAAGGGGGGCTCCCATACAAAAAACCCTATTCTTTTGCCCTTTTTTGCTCGATATCAATAATGGCAACAGGTAGGCACTTGAAATATTCACAAAATACTCAGTTGTATTTTTATAAAATAAAATAAAATAAATATTCAAGGGGGGCTCCCATACAACAAACGTGATTTTTTTGCCTTTTTTACGGAACCCTTCGTGCGCGAGTCCGGCTCGTACTTGGCCGGTTTTTTTTACCTTTTGAGGTACGGAATCCTAAAAACTAATATATTGTCATAACACCTATAAATAAATATAGCGTATAAAAACCACACTAGCTAGCCTATGCAATAAATTATTAATTGATCATCTTTATACTTAAACCGATAGATTTAGCTAAAATAGCCTTTACGCCCATGACATTAATGACCATCACCTCCGATTTTTGCTCCACAATTCAGCATTTACATTAAAATTGGGGTAAACCAAGAAAGTAGAACAAACGCACAACGTCCTAAATCGTTATTTAACCGTAACATTACAAATTTGTAAAAAAACCTGCTGTCCTCGGTTCGTATCATGCTATGATTTTTTGTTAACGTTACTTTATCTGTCTTGCGCCTTGGAGGTGTATTAAACTAAGCTAAGACCGCGGTGCCACGCATGTTTTTATTCCATATCTACAAGTAATATACAGGTCCGGTAAATAGTACGACAACTGTAGGTACCTAATGCGGGTTAACATTTTTTACGTATTTTTGTATTACTTTAAGAAAAAAATATTTAATTTGAAAACAAAAGCCAATATAGTCAGATGGTCCAAAAATATTTAAAAAATGTAACCTTGCTGAGTTTCTTGCCGGTTCTTCTCAGTTGAAGGCAGACTTCCGAACCGGTGGCAACTTCTGTAATTCGACCTTCATAAGTGCCCTTCTAGGGTCTAAACTGAATAAATGGTTTTGACTTTGACTTTGACAAACTTAAGGAGGAGATAGGTGGGCGAGTCACCTACCAAATATTTTTTTTTATATTCTGGATAGGCTTGTGTTTGACCACAATCTCACCATGGTAAGTGATGATGTGGCCGAAGATGGTAAGCACACAAAGCCTAGATGGGAACTGGCTCTCAAGTGCAGCTGTCGGAACACACCGATAGGTATTTTGGCGACAGATTTTCAACTTGAGGGTGGTAGGCAGCCAGTCGGGTACTACAAAGTACCCTACCACCGTGCTATGGTTTCCTCACGATGTTTTCCTTCACCGAAAGCTCAAGCTCATTGTAGGATTCGAACCCACGACCTTCGCCGCGGTATTCGGCATATAATACACAAAAATGAACTCAAAAAAGTGGTGAGCATTTTTCTGAAAAGTTCTGAACGGTAAGCCTATTTCTAAGATTATTCTTTGTCCTAAATCCCAACTGAATAGTCATCGTATCTGAAAGACAATTGTCTAAGACATGTCTGTCGCTAAGATCCTACACTGGGTTAGATAGTGACGCGATACAACACTAGGTAATGTCGCGTCTGTCACGTTAATAGGAAGATAGGCGTTGAGCAATAGCCGGCCCGTCACTAGGGATGGGGCGAGCTCGATTGTGTTATCGATAGTCTTTCGAAAAGGTATCAATTGATCGTTTTTTTTTGTATCACAAAAAAACAGTTTTATTGGAGTTTAGGGACTAAGAATTTTTTATGTATTTTTGTATTATCCCTCGAGAACGTGAGTGAAACCACGGGGGACAATTCGTTATTTAGTTCCAGACATAAAGCTGCAATGCCACTTAAATAATAATACATTCACATGTTTTTTTCATGGGAAAGATATCTTTCTTCTTCTTTCTAATATTATAAAGAGGAAAGATTTGTATGTACGTGTGTATGTATGTAACGAATAAACTCAAAAACTACTGGGCCGATTTCAAAAAATCTTTCACCATTTACTCCAGATTAATATAGGCTATATTTTTATCCCGAGATAAGATAAGATACTATGGGAACGCGGGTGAAACTGCGGAGGACAGCTAATAGAAACATCACAATCTTATCATGATTTAGGATCATAGACGACAAACATATTTATTTACACACTTATTAGACTGTGGAAACTTAAAAACTGTGGGAACTGACTTCGAAAAAGTTATCGATATTTGTATGTAAAAGTATCGATATTTGTATGTAAAAGTATCGATATCTGTATGTAAAAGTATCGACAATTAACCGTACGTTACGCAGAGCACTATGATTTCGGCTCATAGCACCAAACGTGGCTTGAATACTAGCCCGCGCCAAATGTACCGTAAACGTGATATAACACTTACAATCGAAAGTGAACGAACACCACTGAGCATCGCATTTACCAGATTTAGGGGCCCTTAATGCGTATAAGGGAACCCTATCAGTCTTCCTAATATCTTTCTCCTTACATTGTCCAGCTGTCCTTTCGCTCCTGTGTTTTATGCAGTTTTCACGGTTGTTTTTTATTTTTATTTGCTGGCGTACCTTTAGAATATTTCTGCCAATTTCAAGTTAAGTCAAGGCAAGTTTTAATGTAATAGGTGGTCGTTCCATTAAATATCTGACACAACGCCACCGATATTATCAATAAAACAAAATATATGTTCCCGCCAAAATGTCTACAGTTGACGTTTAGGGTCCATTGAGCATGGTTTAATTGAATCACTGTTTTTTAACCAAAGGAGGCAAAACATTATCTGATTTTGCGTATCTTTAGAGACATTGCGGGAGTCACAAGTAATGCTGTTTTTAAATATATTTTTTACAAATTTTTAAGCTTTAAGGCTTGTTTATCAAATGCTGGAGTTTCAGTTTATCAAAAAATAGATGACTTCAATTGCCGTAAGGTCAGAATCCGTGTGCGGGTTAATAATAATTTGGGTGCCTTGTAACTTTTTCTCAATATTTAATCTCACTATATCTTTCTTATAGAATCTTAAAAATGGGTACAGTTTGTCAAATTAGTTTATGCTTAGGCTAAAAAACAAATTTATTTCCTTGTTAGTTTGTTATAAATTGGAATTTGGAAAATAAAAATCGTATTAAATGAGTTTTGAGTTTAACCTTGCTAAGTTTATGGCCGGTTCTTTTCAGTTGAATGCTGAATTCCAATCCGAGTGTAACTTTAGTTTTCACTTTCATTAGTGGCCTCCTGGGGCCTCAACTGTATTTAATTATTCATATGGCTATCGGCTTACTTCTCTAGGCAGTCTACGTATACAAATCTTGCCAATTTTTTTTTGTTAGAAGTCTGACCAGTGACAATTGATTATGCCTGAAAAATAATCATGAAGCTAATACCGTCATTTTAAGGCGATGATAGCTCAGTGGTAGTGACGTCGGATACCGCGACGAAGGTCGTGGGTTCGAATCCTACAATGAGCTTTCGGTGAAGGAAAACATCGTGAGGAAACCATAGCTTGATGGTAGGGTATTTTGTAGTACCCGACTGGCTGGCTACCACCCTCAAGTTGAAAATGTGTCGTCAACCTATCGGTGTGTTCTGACAGCTGCACTTGAGAGCCAGTTCCCATCTAGGCTTTGTGTGCTTACCACCTTCGGTCACATCATCACTTACCATGGTGAGATTGTGGTAAAACACAAGCTTATCGTGAATTTAAAAAAAAACCTAATAAACTACGGAACCAACACGGCTCTATAAAAAATATTCGTGCATGACATTTTTTTATATTCCGAATATGTACGAATAATCGCGACGATAAATCTCGTCGTTAGAATACCGAATTTGTGTTCGCATTACCCAATTTACGTTTGCTATTTACCAACTTGCCTAACATGGAAATGGCTTGGTTTGTAGTTTTAGTATAGCACACATACGAACTTACGTAGGCTTGTACTGCCACGCCTCCGGTAATTGCATATTACACTTTAACTTTACGAAAAGTATTTGTCTACTCGCTTTGTTCCTGCAGTTTGGTCTTGAGAGAAGTTGACTTCTATTTAAAAGGTTGGCAATATTATGTTGGCTATTCCTCTAGGATTGCTAGTGTCTATTGGCGATGGTAGTCACTTACCATCAGGTGTCCAGCCTGCAAAGTGACCTGCTTAAGTAGTTCTTTAACTTTAGAGAAATATTGTCATTGGTACTATAATTCTGTACGTGTGTTTGTCACTAAACTCCTCCAAAACGGATGGACCGATTTTGACGAAATTGTTGGTGTGTTTGAGTAGATCCCTTGGTGGGTTAGATTCACAATTAGGCATATGTCTCTAACGGTTTTTTGGTTAATGTAATTTAACTATTAATTATCCATTGTCAACCGGTTAAAAAACGGTAAAATTTTTAACAGGTTTTTAATGTTCAATCATTGTCAATGTTCAATTTTTTGCATTTAGTGTATAATAAACGATCTTGTTGCAAATAATTAATGCTTATGGGTTTTTTTTATTTTCAGGATAGGAGAACATCCTGTCGGGTCCACTAGGTACAAATAAAAACTTGAGAGGTGTCAAGGGACACCCGTATGGAACAAAGTTATATAAGTCGAGAGAGTATATATATATTAAAAAAAAAACAAAAAAAAAACATTTCTATTTATATAAATAGAAATGAAAAAATATCTGGCTTGCTTTCTATAAGAGAGAGAGAGAGAGAGAGAGAGAGAGAGAGAGAGAGAGAGAGAGACAGAGAAACATGCGCACGCCGCACAGTTTACAATAAAGTGACACTGACACTAAAAGTTTCGGACAATTTTTCGTAAGATTTTTTCCCGTCTAGCCCCCTTTCGCAACGCGCGATAAGGAACTTCGTTCCAAAATGAAATTACAGAATCTAGGCATCTGTGCCTAAATAAAAAAGGTAGAAGGATAGTACGTAAACAATAGTCTCCAATGAAGTGAAGTAACGTGCATGAAGTTGTGTGCGTGATCTGCACGTACGTTATCCCGCGTCACTCGCGTCGCACATGAGCATGATCGGCTTCCTTTACTGTGCTTCACTATAAGTGCTCGGCGTTCTGTCTACCTTTTTATTTCGTCTGAGATCAAATCTCATTTCCTTCCGAAACAATTCATAACTATAATTATTATTGTCGAGTGAAATCGATTTTCTTCATGCTACACGCACAATCACGTCGAAGTTCCGAATAGTTACGATTTAATAAGTAAGTTCGTAATTCAAATAATATAATAAAAATATTTTAGTAGCAAGTTCATCAAAGTCATAATTTAAAATCATTTTGTATTTTGTTAATTATTTGCATTACAATATATTTAAAACATTTTTTTTAATTTCCTTTTCATAATATTTTACAATAAAATAAAATTAATATTTTACTTTTAATTTCCTTCCAAACGATTAATTATAGTGAAATCGATAGTCGTTACAGTGCACGAACAATCGAGTCAACTTGCACGTTCAATTTCGTTATTGACCTGAAATTATTAAAGGGGAAAGCATTTTAGATGATTATGCATTCTATTTTTGAACCTGGAAAAAATGTGACGTCATAAACATTTTTTTTCTTTCTTTTATTATTCTAAACAATAGAATTTTCCGCAACACATAGGTATACAACACGTAAGTACAACAAATCCAATTAGTTGAAAAATAGCTCGAAGCGTCCATCAGTCTCACCTTGCGACCTTGCCTCCACTGCAGTTGTCCATTGCAAACAAATAAAAATTTATATAGCATCGCAACTGACGCTAAAATTCGATATAGAACCTTATGCCTTTGTCATTACGGTAGTGGAATCGTATATTTTAATTAATGATTATAAACAAATGTCTCATTGTTTTCAAATTGCATGTGTGGAAGGAAAACTCGATGGAAGGTAGCTCAGTCATCCCGCGTCGGCTCTACGGAGCAGACCTTTGCGCGGTTTTGTGCTCGACAAAGAAACGCTGAGCTGTAATCGCCGCGAGTGTTCCAAAACGGTGTTTGAATTTTTTTGTTTATTTTCAATCTGTGGTTTGTGCAAGGATTTTTCTTTACGCGCAAAAAGGTTGGTTATAATTTTTTATTTGAATTTGGAACTTACGTAAAATTCGTTTGTATCATTACGTTGTATGATTGAATAATGAGTTGGGTAATGACGAAAAGGGAGGTATTGTTTTTTTTTTTATTAAAACAGTACGTAATTCGTAGAGTTGTAATTATTTATTCAAGCTTTTCCCACGTGACTGGTAATAATCGATTGTTGTTTAATTGATTTTCCTTGAAGGTTTATTACATATAATTTGTAGTGACCCTACATTGTTATTAAAATGTATTATTCATTTTAAAGGTTGTCGTATTTGACTTGCTAATGAAGATGCCTGTATTGACTTTATTGCAGTTTATTTGTCCATTTTTTTTTATTTTTCTGAAAATCTCTTTATTGTAAAGATATTAGGATGTGTGTGCAGTTTACGTCTTGTCATACTATTTTTGGTTTGAAACTAATATAATTCGATAAATTTACTTATTTAAATTTTATAGAAATAATATAGCAGCTATTTCACAGTCAGGTGTAAAGTTGTTTGTAATTAATATCAATTATTTTAAATAATTTAATAGGTATTAACTTGCTAGAGTGATTATCTCATTTATGAAAAAAAAAACTTATTAAAACAGTTTTCTTGAAAGGCGATTGACACTGTTTATACCTATATACATTTTGTCATTTTTAAAATCCACATTAATACTTTTACAAAGTATTTACAACAAATGAACAAAATATCTATGTAGGTATATAAAAAACATCTGCGGCTGCCGCGTTAAATTATATTGTATATATTAGAATCTTGAAGTATTGCTTTTAATAAAATATAATGATTAGCTTATTTTTTGCCGTAGTCAAGTTGAAAAACTGGCTTCTATTTAACTATTGTCTTACGTCATATTCGATTCTTCAATTTGATATAAGAATTCAATAACAATGATTCCATCATACGTATAAACAATACGCCATTTGAAAACAAAAACTAAAAGAAACCTTTATTTGTGAGAAGAAAATAAAAAGGCATAGACAAGAGAAACCTATCATCCATTGTTTACTTCGAGACAAACAAACATTTGCACTAAATTGGTTTTGGTTTACAAACATTGGAACCAATATGACCAATAGTTACATTTTGTTTGTTCTGTGGGTTCGATTAATCAACACTATTGTCTTCTATTTATTCTATGTTTCTATTTATTTTTGTTCGTCAGCCAAATGATGTAATATATCTATTCACTTTATTTGTTGTTTTTTATATAAAACTAGTGTAACTTGAGGATTTTTGAGATTAAAGATATAAGTAATTTAAAAATGGTATTATATTTATGCCTTCCAGTACCTACCTAGCCCGCAGGAAAAGGATGATGCCCATGTTTCTGTGATAATCTGTGCTACAATTGAGGAAATATGTAACTAGAGAAGACACTCCTAATGCGAGTTAATTGAATCAACAGTAGATGTCTGCCATGTGTCAGTCAAAATAAAATGAAACAAACATTTTTTTAAATTAATTCCTTTGTCCATGCATTTTGAGAAAAATAATTATAATAAAATATAATAAATAAAATACATAAAAAAGTGGAATATTACATAAAAATGGCTTTTACGGCTAAAATGATATACAGATTTTGATGATATTTGACAAGAATACCGTTTTAAATCAAAAATACAGTAGTTAAATTCGGCCGAAACCTAGTATATATCTTAACTAGACAAAAATTCTAATTAGGTGCTTGATCTAAAAAATACGGTTAGACTAGCCTAGGAACAAATAAAAGTTGACTATTAGTCAGTGTTGACCCTGAACCGGAGAGCGGTTGTTCAGAATAAGGAAGTCCAATGAGCAGTGCTCTTAAGCAGTCAACGGAACTAATGTACCTAATGGAAATCTGCACTTCAGATATCGAAGGCCAAAGGTCACTTACGTAATTTTTAAAGAATAAGCACGACATGTCAAAATGTTACTTCGTATGTATGTAACAAATAAACTCAAAAACTACAGGGCCGATTTCAAAAATTCTTTCACCATTTGTATACTGCATTATTCCAGATTAATATAGGCTATATTTTTATCCCGGGATAAGATAAGATCCTACGGGAACGCGGGTGAAACTGCGGAGGATAGCTAGTTATATATAAAATGCCTGTGTCATGATGCTGGTCCACGATTAACTACTAAACCGATCCTGGAATAAGAGATAGAATACTTTTTATCCCGGGAAAAGAAATAATCCCACGGAAACGTAGATGAAAACGTGGGGGACAGTTACCTACTAACATAAGTGTAAATGCCGAGTATAGGTACTTTTCTTACAAAATCACGCTGAAAAAGAAACATGATAATTTTTATCCCAGGAAAATATCAGATCCGGAAAAATTCAGAGTAACACGTGTAACGGAAAAAAAAAATTTTTGCTAGATATGTACATATATTTCCGATAACAACATTTTTACGACAAAGGTTTCTTAACCTTTCTTCATTCGATTGAAGTTGCACGGTGGTAGGGTACTATGTAGTACTCGACTGGCTGGCTACCACCCTCAAGTTGAAAATCTGTCACCAAGCACCTGTTGGTATGTTCCGGCAGTTGCACTTGAGAGCCAGTTGCCATTGTCCTTAAGGCATTATAATAAGGTGTACAACACATTGGCAATCCCCCTGGTATTGCTAATGTCTATAGGCGACGGTAGTCACTTACCATCAGGTGACCCGCCTGCCTCGTTGTCACTAGTGACATAAAAAAAACAATTATAACTGTTTACATTTCTTCAATAAATATCATGTACCGAGTCTTCATTAAGATACAATGTATCTTAATTTTACCGAAAAATATTGTTGACTCGTAAACAATTATTGCTACATTCAACGAAGAAAAATATATCAACTTATGCCCGTGCTTCACCCATATTGTCTATGACATTAGTTTATTGCCTTGACTCTTATAAAAAACAACCTTCCGAAATAGAGCCAAACTACTCGTATTCATAAGTGCTTGTAAAGATTGTCATTTTACTTTTCATGTTACACTAAATATATTTTTAGTCTGAATAGAATAGTTTTTTTTTTCATTTATTATAGTTCTTAAAAATATGTTGTAATAGTTACATAATAATTACATAGTTTAGAACCTTCCTCCAAGAACACCTTGAAAATTGATAAAACCAGACGGAAAATCGTTGTTTTCTAATAATGAAGAGATAAAGTTATTTACATAATACAACGCTCATTAGTGGAACACCAGAATAATAGCTTCTTTCTGCACTTACATTCCCTGGCGAAGTGTCAAAAGAATAAACATATCTTTACGAAACGAATAAAATTTATTAAAAAAGAAAATTGAACAAAAAAATTCGTGTGTTTATTTCAAATCGAATATTGACATTCAAAAGTGTCTTAGTAGAATAAATGGGTTTAGAAATATTATTAATTGAGTTTATGCATATATTTATTATCATTATGCAAATGAAGGCATTTTATACATCACTCATATAAATTTTAAATGATTAATTACTATATGAATAATTCAAAAGCAAAATAGCAGAGAAACGTATATAAATTTGAATTTTTACTAACAATGAACTATTAATTTGTTACAAGGTACAGTCGAATGAAGAAATTTAAAATAAATACTACAATTATCCTATTATCTAAACTATTAATATAAAGTTAAGAATTTGATTGTACTCGTATGTTTGAAATGCGATCTCAGAATCTAGCATGACGGGAATGTTTTCTTGCCGGTTCTTCTCATTTGAATAAATACTCTTTGGGCCTTAACTTTGACCTTGATTATGAACCAATCAGTATGAATCAATTTTTTCAAACATTACCTATCGGTTGTCGGGATATCCCACTGATATTATGGATGGATGGATGTTTGTAACTCAATCACGCCAGAACGGCTGAACGGATCTGGATGAAATTTGGCACAGAGATTGATTATAGTCTGGAATAGCACATAGGATACTTTTTATTACGGGAAAAGATAAGATCCCTCGGGAACGCCGGTGAATCTGCGAGGGATAGCTAGTTATTCATATTTCTGAACAATATGCATGAATTAGTGTGTATGGTTTAAACTTCGACTTTTAAAAGCATGCAGACGGTTCATACCTACTCAATAATTCATTCATTACTACATATAAAATAAAAACAGGGCTGTTTTTAATCTGTTATCTGACGTAATATGACAATGAATGTTTAATAACATTCATGGATAGAGATCAACATAATATTAGTTGATGTTTGTTTACAATGTGTGATCAAATATTGCAATTGTCATACATTGCCGAGGTTTATATGAACTATTTATCTACCTGCCATTACAATACACGTAATGGTGCTGTTAGAATATTTTCCATGATTTGATGTCAAATTTTGTTTTTTTTAATGGCCATTGTCCTTTAGGACATTTCTACCAATGTCAAATTATTATTATAGTTCTTTTATGTTTGAATATCACGTAATATCACATTCACAGTAAAGTCAAGTTAGGTCAAGTTTTAGTCAAATTGGTGGACGTTCCACTAAAACTTTTCACGGACTTTTTGGGACAACCTGAAAAGTCCTGATACACAATTTCATTTCACTTCACCAGTGCACTCAGAATGAACATTGTTGGACAAAAAACCACCGATATTATGCAATAAAACTCAAAATACACGATTTTAAATGACATAAAACTAAAACGCATCGTCACATCGCAAGTTCCCCCCTAAAAGTCTATTTGTTATCAGCTTGTTACTATTAAAATCATCGGAAAAGTCACTTTGTAAATTTTACGATTTTGATGAATTTGTTACAATTCATATAAACATAACCAATTTGAAAGCTTACATATATTATTTTATTAAAAAATAATATTTTTTTAAACAACTTTATTCAAAAAATTCATACAGTTTACTTTGAAAACAAAAATCGCCAAACTGTACAACAGTTAGTTGGCGATAATGGCGCTCTTTTACAACTTATACCATTTTAGTTCATAAGCAATAGGTAACACAATTGAAATAGGCCTCTTAATAATATGTCGTAGTTATTGTTTGAATGCATTTTTTAAACTTAAATCAAAAACATTGAATTCAGTGAGCATTTTCAGAAATCTGTATTTTTTTTGTTCGTTGACCTCATGCTTAACTCAGTCGCTTGCTCACAAAGAGCATGTAAATGCTCTTCCGCGCCCGGCTGTACTTTTTTTTTCTATACTGAATGACTTACGGAATATAATAGTTTGACATTGAAATTTGTTGCGTATTTAACTCCTAATAATATTCTTACCATTTAATAATATTCTTAGGGTTCTTTAGTTGCATAGGAAAACATCTCTATAAAATGTCTGGTTATATTATTTTCCATGTTTGATTACTAGCCAGCAAATTAAATTAATCCGTACCTATTTCTACTTCCTCTTTTTTATTTTTAGGGTGCGGTACCGCAAAAGGAAAAGGAACCCTTATAGGATCATTTTGTTGTCCGTCTGTCCATCTGTTCGTCTCTCAAGACCTTTATTCTCAGGGATGCGTCGAAGTATCATCTTGAAATTAATGCCAACTTTTCAGGTCTGCAACCCTAGGAGCAGTGAAAAAATCACACTTCCAAATCTGGATTTTATAGGTACTTTTGGTACAATCCGCGAGCCAATGGGAACCACTTATGTTGGCTACCACCCTCACGTAAAATATCAATGCGATGCGGAAGCTTAACTGTTCCCTTTTACACTTCGATAGCTAACTTACCTTGACTAAACCTTTATAAGATTCGTCGTCATTGCGTCTCAATGCCCAAGCCTATGCATAGAAAAAAATGTTGCGGGATGTTGCTCTATCTACATTAATAATATAAACTGACTGTCCCCCGCGGTTTCACTCGCGTTCCCGTGAGATCTTATCTTGTCCCCGGATAAAAATATAGCCTATGACATTCACGAATAACGTGGCTTTCTATTGGTGAAAGAATTATCAAAATCGGTTCAGTATATAGATCCCCTACAAACTTTACCTGTTTATAGTATTAGTATATATAGATAGGCAACGTGGTCATTGTGAATAGATAAAGTTTGTAAGAGATCCGGTCCGGTATGATCTGATTTTCAAAAATTCTTTCACCGATACAAAGTTACACTATCTCGGAGTGCTATAGACAAGTTTTACAAATTCTCTAATCATTTCTTTTTTAATCTGTTGACTCGCGACATTAACCTGTCAAACAACTCGTCAACTCGCGCGCAGTTTTCAAAATTTCAAAATTCGCTTGCAATTTTCGAGTAAATGTCTTTGTCCCGATTGTCCCATTTGAGAACCAAGTGGTGCGGACTCTGAAACCCCTACTGTCCCAAGAAAGACCTGACAGGTTAATAAATTTAAACAATACATTTTAACTATATTGAAGTGTTTAACAGTACCTGCCTCGTTAACCTAAATGCCTCGCTCTGCCTTACGTACGAGGCAGCTAAGGCACGCGACGGCCTCAACTTAATTACACAATTGCCTACATAACATGCAAACGTGGCTAATTTTATTCTGTGTCCTAGATTTGCATTCAAATTTTCAATGCACTTCGTAGGCTGAAAATGTTTTTGGGAAAGCGGTTTTTTTTTTCATAGCGTCTCATGACTTGTGTATTGCCAGTGTCGATAATTTTTTACGAAGGTTGCATTCGTTATTCAATCAATACATTTTTTAAATTATTTTTTTGAATTTGTTTGAAAAGCTACAAGTTGACCATTTGCAATACCATGAGATTGCCAATGTATTGCCAACAATGATTTCATGGTCAGGAATGTAATAGGCTTTTAAGGCATTGTAAAAGTTGCAAAACTGTCAAATGTCTATAGGCAGTCACTTACCATCAGGTGACCTGCTTGCATGCAAAATCAAGAGTCTTTTTTCGCACTCCCTGGTTTTACCCACATTCCCGAAGGATTGCGTGATTGTTTATAACCAATCCCCGTGCGAGAGTCGCTTCACCAATTCAGCCATCAAACGACCCTCAGTTTAGATGTCAAAAATGCGGACGCTACTGTCGCTCCCGTATCGAACTGTACTGTCATTCTAAGGCCTGCCACACGGACGCTTTTCGGATCATCTATTTAAGATGTAAAGGCCTTATAGGTATAATGTACTAGCTGTCTCCCGTGGGATCTTATCTTTTCCCGGGACAAAATATGGCCTATGTTCATCAAGGATAATGTAGCTTTCTAATGGTAAAAGATTTTTTCAAATCGATACAGTAGTTTCAAAGCCTATTCAATTCATTCATTCATTCATTCATTTTATAATATTAGTATAGATTATTATTCGTAGATAACCAACCATTCCAACCATCATTTTCCACAGCTACTTTGGTAGTACATATTCAGCTTTTCATACTGCTTAGCAGTTCTAAACTAGTTATCCAGTTTAATAACCTATTTGCAGCTGTCAATCAATGCATTAAATATTTGACGGTTGGTAACGAGTGTTTGTGCTACGTTGTGGCCAATCTGTTTGCTTTAGTATATGGTTTCTGTTGTGGCGAAGGGTTTGCTTAGTGGTGTTTGAAAGCGGTTAGTACTTGGGCGAGTTAGGGAGCAAGTTACTACACCTGTATTAACAAACGACTCGCAGAAGAGTGTCGACGATTTTCCGTATTGTTTCACAAAACTGAATCATTATGTTTCTACTAAATTTTCTATAGAGAATTTGAATTTAGAATCTGCTAAGCACTTACTAAATACCGTCGATTTTATTATGAGCCATTATTCTTGATTTTATAGTTAGTGATTTTGGTGGTTGAAAGCTTTTTTTTTTAAATTTAGAAATAAACAACACTGATATTCACGTTAACAATAATTCAATAATAATGCTAAATGTATTAGAAACCAATTTTAATAATAATATAATCTTTATTATCTTCAAAGCTTAACCTATTACAAATGGAAATATTAATTATAACACAAATAAATGTAGGTTGTGCAACAATAAAGGTTGAAGCTGAGTCTAGTGTAGACTAGGATAGTACTAGGATAGTACTAGGATAGTACTAGGATAGCCTGTGTTGTAGACAACCGTACTACTGAATACCTCATCGATTGATACAAACAGGTCAATTACTAGATAAAGATTGGGAGTTAATATTAAAAACAAAATAAATTAAACATTTAATATAGAAAAGAGACAAATATAAAACATTATTCCCAGTGTCTACATCGCGGTGATGTCTACCGACCACAAAGTGGACTGTTGAGCGCTGCTCGATTAAGCTTTGACATTCCAAGAAAGTTCACTAGACAAATAAATTCGCTGTAGAAGTTTAAACGAAGCACGAAGCCGTCACAAAACTTAGCGACCCCATAGCAAAGAGTTGAAATGATGGAAATGATTCACCAGAGCTTTGATCAACGCAGATTTGTAAGAAACTAGTCGTCCCGTGGTTTCACCCGCGTTCCCGTGTGATTTTATCTTTCCCCGGGGTATAAAGTATCCTATGTCCTTTTCCAAGGTTCCATCTCTCTCTATACTAAATTTCATCTAAATCGGTTCAGCGGTTTAAGCGTGTTTAGTATGGATAACTAACATGAAATGATGAAATAGTAAGTGAGATTGCCTAGCTGAGATTCTTGTCGGATTATTCCGAACCGGTGGTAGAGTCAATTGTAAACGTTCATAAGTGCCTTACCAGGGCCTAAACTGAATAAATGAGTTTTGATTTTGATTTTGAACATAAACAATTTTTTTTTCTCTTCGCAACATTTTCTTGGTTGGCACTCTCTAGATCCAGCTGATCCTCTCCTCCTATCCTACACTAAACCAGGCCACACACCAGAGCAGCAAGCGAATAGCAAACGCTGTACACTATTCCACCTTCAGTCTTTTCTTATCATATATTAAATATCACGTCATCATCATCAAAAAACGAATATTTTTATAAAACTTCATTCTTCATTAGTGTTAGTTATTATACGACCGCAAAAAATGTTCACAAGGTTAATTCAATTACGTAGGTTGCAAGTACAGTACATTCGGTCGCATAATTCACAAATAGATTTTGCGAAATGTTGCAGAGAAATAACAATCGATATTCTATTGAGATTGTTTTTTACTGAGAGCGAAGCGGAGCGACGCCAACGCGATGGGAGACTGTTACACGTAATTGAATTCGAGCGAATCCAAGCCATGTTTCCTTCAATGCCTGTTTATTATGAAGACAAATCGAATCGAGGAAACGTAATCCGTAATTTCATCACCTTTTTTAAAAATACTGGATTATAAGATTGCGTATTTTTTGTTTTCGAATCAACATTATGTATTTGACATTTTAATTTTTTTTCAATTGAATAAACGAACTTAGAAAAAAATCCCATAAGCGAAACTAAAATTATAAAGAAATACGCGTACACAAGTCTTTTAAAAATAAGCTGTCGACGTACCTCGTTAATTTGGTAGGCCGAAGTAAGCAAAAACTGTTCAATACAAACTAATATAGTTTTTATATCTTTTTAAATCAACATATACTTCAAGATGTAAATCTGTTGCCTGCTAAACGTTTAGCGGTGAGATTTCCTTGTAGATTTTGTGTGCTTACCTCCATTGGCCTCATTATCAATACAAACCATAAAGTAAAAAAAGTAGTTTAGCTCAGTTCGGTTAGTGGATGGTCAGCACTTAATTTCCTCACTCCCAAGTGGAGCAGTATTACAGCAACCCAGACATTCGAACGCATTCGTAATATTAATTGATAGATCACATGCGATATATTCAGCTGACGATTAAAATTTGTTCAATGTTGTTTCTTTTAATGTAAAATAGGCTTAAGTTTGGTCATCGACTAACTCCAAAAAGAGGCTGAGGATGCTTGTCCAGAACATACTTTTTCATTTCAATCTTGAAGAAATTTAGACTGTATGTGTCAGGAAACATAAGTTGGTAGGGCCAAGTGTCTCCAAAGACCTCTAGGTATATTAGTTGGCCTTAAATGACATACACTTACAAACATTATTGTTTATTTTACATATAATATATTAATCGAGCAAAGATATATTTTTATTCGTTTTACTATACGAGTTACTAGTAAAAGTTATTCAGCGTAAAGAAATTAAATCAGTTTCGAAAAATGACATCTTCATCCGCCATTTTGTTTTGTTCAATTATTTAAATTGTTTTATTATATTTTGAGTGTAATTTAATTGATAACGAATTATGTTTTCTTTTTTGAAGTGTGACAATAAATACAGTACATTTCTCATTTCGTTACAAAGAGCATTGTTAAAAGAAAAACTCGAGGAGCTCCTCGATGATTGGTCCAAGATATAAGTTATCAGCGATTTATTGGAATGCATCACAGAATAATAATATAAAAATAACTGACTCCTAAATAAGCTTGCACCACAGATAGATTAAGGTGCCTAAATAATTTATTTTATATGTGCGTGCCTATTTTGAAGTCAGTTTTATGTTTTTTTTTAATGTTTTTAAACATTAGTTCGACACCTATTAGTTTGTCGCCGACTAAAGCATCTTAACAAATGGCGACAATAATAAAAAATACGTTCTATTCTGTTGAGAAATTAATTTACTGCGGACGCTCAGATTGTGGAAATAGCTCCCGGCCGTAGTTTTCCCTAGAGAGTACAGCATGGGGTTCTACAAGAAAGAGATTTTTACAGAATCAGCGACGTGTAAGTGGTGTGTCTATCACTTACCATTGGAATAAAAAATCGAGAATAAGATCACAACTAAATTTATATTCATCAATCCCTGTATTTTATCTAAAAATAAAGTCTTGTATTAACCATGCTTGCTAGAATTAGGTCCAAACATAAAAAAAATACGACAAAAAATGCAGACGAGACTCCTTTTGTTTTTATTTGAAATTCAACAAAATCCGTAAAAAGCCCGAGAAGTCAAATTCAAAGGCATTTGAAGTCCACTAATCCGCACTGCGCCCGCGTAGTGGACTGCGGGCATAATCCCCCTCACTACCTAGGGGGACTCGTGCCTAGAGTGGACGTTGAACTAACAAGCTTAATGTCAGGTTACCTACGTATTCTGAAAGAAAACAAATCACAAAAACATATTAAAAGCGAGGGTAAATGAAAAATTCAGCGTATTTTTTTTTATTTGGCGATGAAATTTTTGTTCCAGAATCTAATTGAAGTAGGTTCTAGTTATTTGTAGTCCATACTATACTATCTTCTATTATATATCTACTATAGTGGTATCATTATAGTTTCTATTCAAAAGTAGGTGTGGCGCGCTGACAGACTACGAGTATCAACGGCTCTGGTTGCCTACTGTCTTGACTTTCAATAATATTACAAATACTTTTTTGTGTTTCTTATTTACTGCATTTATTAACTTAATGTACTTAGATCTACTTAGATTAATGAAAGGTCGTCCATTAATCTAAGTTAATGTAATCTATAGACTTTATATTCTGTACTCAGTTCAAAAAATAGGTATTATTTTATGCTTTATTAAGAAGCAAAACAATAAAAAGCGTATATTGCGATATGAAAAAAAAAATCTAAATGTACTTACATACATTAGATTTTTTGTTTGTTTTAATACTAGTAAATTTAACAAATATAAAAATACGTATAAAATTACAACATTTTAATCAGCTATGCTCCTCTAACTTATACTACAGTCCAGACACGAAAAAAACGTATATTCATTTTAATTTGTCGCGGGGAGGATTTGACTTGATTTATGGACGGCATCCATCCGAATGCCTAGCTCTCGGACACATTAGACCGAATTGGTTTCTCGTCTATTGTACTTAGGGATTCAGTGCTAAAGAGTACGGTCGAGATACAATGTATGTTTTATTGGTGAATGTGTTTCTAGCTGCCACCCATACGTTACACTGTTCTCTATGGAATATAAACAAAATATTGTAGTCAATTGTAAACATTTGTGACACATAGATTCAGCTTAGCTCAAGTTAATAAATCTTTTCTCGGGCATTGTGTTGGTTTCGAAAATAAAATTCTGCATGAGGTAAGTATACTGTTATTCCGTAAATGTATTTTTGAAAATAAATTTAAAAGAAAGATCCACTGTAGAAAAAAAATTGCGTTGCTGAGTTTCTTGCCGGAGTCTTCTCAGTTTAAGTGTATTCCGAACCGGTGGTAGAGTCAATTGTAACGTTCATAAGTGCCTTACCAGGGCCTAAACTGAATAAATGAGGTTTGAGTTTGTTAATAATACACTACATTAACTCTTTACTTAAAATTGGTTTCCAAATGTAGTAAGAACCTAAGGCCAGTAAACCAATTTGTCCCATGAACACTTCATTACACGAACTAAATGACTAAGTTCTGACCCTCAGGGGTTATCAGTCCAACAAGCCTTTGTCACTTTGTCTTGCATAAATCTGCAAAATGATCGATTGAGAGGGATCGAACCGTTTTTATAAGTTTGACGAGATTTTAAAGATTATTTGAAATGTTTTGGTCTTGATGATAGATAGATCGAAGGCAAATTTCAAATTTAGATTTATTGCACTGAAAAGCCATTATTGTATGTGAGATCGACAAGTAGGTTACCATCGCCTATAGATATTAGAAATCTCAGGGAAATTGTCGTTGCCTACTGCTTATAATACCTAGAAGGCAACACGCTTGGAGACGAATTTTCAACTCGAAGGTGGTAGACAATCGATTCCTCGACACCACTATGCTATTGTTACCTTCATCGAAAGCTCGAGCTTATTGTAGGATTCGAAACACCATAATCCTCGATACGGTATTTGAAATCACTATCAACGAGTAATCATCGTTTCGCAAAAATAAACTTTATTTTCAAGAAGCTATAACACATCTTATGATTGGTATTTTTTTTTAATTCTGGATAGGCTTGTGTTTGACTACAATCTCACTATGGTAGGTGATGATGTGGCCGAAGGTGGTAAGCACACAACAGATGGGAATTGGCTCTCAAGTGCAACTGTCGGAACACACCGATAGGTGCTTGGCGACAGATTTTCAACTTGAGGGTGGTAGCCAGCCAGTCGGGTACTACAAAGTACCTTACCACCGTGTAACTAACTGGTTTAACACAATTCAAATACAAAGTGCAAAAATAATATCTCTAAGCCATATCAAATCATTACCACCCGGCGAATGTGTTCAAGACGCGTATTTTCATACTCTATACATACATACATATATAAAATGTGACAGTGCGCGCACCCAAGGCACCCCAAGGGCTTTGTCGTGATGGGTTTGATAATACGCGCGTGACATCGCCAATGTGATTTAAGGCTGGCGTACCATTGACTAGCTATAAAATAGCGTCAAATAAATCCGAGAGTTTTTCTAAATTCAATAAGATTATCTGAAATAATTAGGGCTACTAAGTACCTACTTGTTTCAAGTAAATTAAATGTTGTCATGCAAAATGAACAGCATGAAGGGTTAGCTAAAAACGTTGTGTAAAATATATACAAGCTTCCAACATCTACAGTTGGACCGCGGTCCCCAGGCACGATGACCTAACCTGGCGGAAGATCTTGCCTTTTCAAGAGGCGCGTCCACACCGACCGAGCACGGCTCGCGAGCGTGGCTCGGGCTGCCTCGGCCGAGCGCCGCTCTACCCCGAGCCATACGTTGGCGGTTTTTGGCGATGCTCAAAGGTGCCTCAGTCTGAGCTGCTCGTGCGTTGTGGACGGTACGGACGGCGCTCGCGAGCCAATGCAAAATAACAATGGATAAAGAAGACTGTATTCGTTTAATACAATTATATTTTTATATATAGTTTTAAAATCAACATTTTAAAACTTCCATATTTTTGTCGTATTGATTACGATTTTGGTATAACTTTTTGATTCAGAGTTTTCGTTTTTGTCTTCTTTTTTTATTCCATCGTATTTGGAGTGCGCAATCTGGCTCGCCTTGGATCGCGAGCCCCGTGTGTAACTTTTAAAAATTGGCTCGCGAGCGCCGCTCTGTGATCGCGCGATCCGTGCTCGGTCGGTCTGGACCCGGCTAATGGAGGAGTCTAACACCTCGCTCCTCCATAAAAGTATGAAATAAACGCTTCGCTTTCTCAGTGTACAATAACTTTACACGCGTCAGGTTAAATAGACACAAATTCGGAATTAAATAGTATTTTCTTGTTATATCCTTAATTCAATAGGATTATCGGCTTAACTAGGTTGAGGGACCATTAGACCGGTTGTATTCAATTAAACTGAGTATCGTTTAAACCCATTTTATTAACCGACTTCAAAAAAAAGGAGGAGGTTCTCAATTCGTCTGTATGTTTTTTTTTTTTTTTTTTTTTTTTTTGTATGTTTGTTACTCGATTTCTCTGCCAATTATGAATAGATTTTGATGATTCTTTTTTTGTTTGGTAGATCCTACTTCAGAGGTGGTCCCATTTAAATTTTGTCGAAATTGATTAAGCACTTTTTGAGAAAATCAACAAAAACGAAAAAAAATCTATCTCGTTTGATAAACCTTAGTGAATCAAACCGAGTCGTTGAGCGTGACTTTTTGGATTTGGATGAAATTTCGTGTGTATACTTCAATGGGTTCTTCGATGGTTTTAAAATACAATTGGACCCGGTAGGTGGCGCTGGAATCGAGTTCCAAGATTTGTTTTAATTTCAGGGCAGGACGACGTCTGCCGGGCCCGCTAGTTATATATTATATTTTACCGGCCAGACCCGATTTCAGGACAAACTAGTTTTGCCTAGGATAACATATAATAAGGAATAAACTTTAAAAATTAAAAAATAAAATTATTTTTAAAAATAAAAAACAAAAACCGACTTCAAAACTGTAACCTATACCTATGTACAAACATAAACTAAAAAGTAAAGAATAATATTTTAATTTCAAAGCAAGAGCCTTAAAGGACAATCAACAAAATTATTGATATTTATATATCTATTTAATATTTATAAACAGTTCTTTTTGGAGTCGGTGCCAGCCAAGAAGGACAGTTTAATTCTGCCTTTGTAACAAACTTTCGAAAAGTAGGGGAGCGACGGCGCAGACCTAAGGAACATTACCGTAAGGAGAGGTGTCGTAAGACGTTTTCTCGTATGAACACTTCGTGTCCAGTTCAAAACTGTCCTACTTCTTGACTGGCACCGACTCCAAAAAGAACTGTTTATAAATATTAAATAGATATATAAATATCAATAATTTTGTTGATTGTCCTTTAAGGCTCTTGCTTTGAAATTAAAATATTATTCTTTACTTTTTAGTTTATGTTTGTACATAGGTATAGGTTACAGTTTTGAAGTCGGTTTTTGTTTTTTATTTTATTTATAACTGTCTCCCGTTTTATTTATTTTAACGGTCATTTGTAAAACTGAATTATGGGTGCTTTTACTAATAGTAGAGACAATTACGCAAAGGACATCACTTATGTTTTTATCCCAATTATGTACAGATTATTCTTTTAGTCTAATCACTAATACTGGTTTCAGAATTTAGCAAAAAGTCGCGATCTATCGACCCTCAGTTACGCTACTGTCGCTCTCGTATCGAACTGTACTGTCATTCTAAAGCCTGCCACACGGACGCTGTTTAGATCATCTATTTAAGATGTAAAGGCCTTTATGTATATTATTTTAGTATGAGAAGGAGACAAAGAGACCTATTAGGAGGATTGTCAATGTATTGCCGACTTTTTACAACACTAGATGCTTGGAGACGGATTTTCAAATTTTATTTTACTTCTGAGCTATCATCGTCTTGAAGATAGGTTGTAGACCAGTATAACCATTGCATCGGTCGAAGGTTATAGTGAGCATAACCACAGGGCTATGATTTCCTCAATATATTATTATTCTTAGAAACCTCAGGATTAAGTTAGGATCTATCTATACTCACGACCTTCGTCAGATATCTGTAACCACGGAGCTGACTGTGGTAAAGTTTGGTTGTAGGAGGTAATCTCAAAAAAACTGATCTGATTATGAAAATTCTTCTAATATGAAACTTGTAGCGACATCTATCTACAATGAGATATAGTTCGCACGACTCCTAGATAGATGGCGCTTCAATAATCTACATCGCACTATCGAAGTTTTCCAAGCGATCTTCATATAAACAAGCTTCCAACATCTACAGTTGGACCGCGGTCCCCAGGCACGATGACCTAGCCTGGCGGAAGATCTTCCCTTTTCAATGGAGGAGGCCAACACCTTGCTTTATCCATGTCTGATACACTACTTTTCATTTCGAAATCGTGGGTGAAACCGCGGGGCGAAATGTAGTAAAAATTGTCCGGACCTACCTCAAAGTCGTAGTCGTAAATGACCGATGTACCGTAACTTTGAACTATACAAATAAAACATGTTAAATGAATGATAGTCATTCATAACGCAAAAGGACACTATAAAGGGTGCGATAACCATTGCACTATCTACAATGGGTTACTTTAAATTAATAGTTCTTTGTGCTGAATATATATATACCAGACAATGCACAGTGCGCTACGTGACAGACGGCACGTCCTATTTCTTTATTACTAGATACATAACTCTTATCTTGGTCGTTTAAAAATAAACTGGACACGTTCAATGCAGAATTCGTGTATTTTGAGATTTATTGAATAATATTTTTAAGCTATTGTACAGCTTTTATCGCGGGCTTTGATGACGACCGAATCAAAAAAAATCGTAACGAAATAACCTGACACCGTAACCATGACAACAGTCATGTCCTTAGGCACCTAACTATGGTACTGGGTCGACGGCTGCCGCTTTGGCTGCCACCGTCGTCGGCGGGACTCCCTCGTCGTCCTTTTCGAATAGATGGGATGAAAACTATAATGCTATGCAATAGCTTTACCGCGGCAGTCCCCGAGTGCCACAGTTATATTTTTTTTTACTTTGGATAAGCTTGTCTTTGACCACAATCTCACCGTGGTAAGTGATGATGACCGAAGATGGTAAGCACACAAAGCTTAGATGGGAACTGGCTCTTAAGTGCAACTGTCGGAACACACCAATAGGTGCTTGGCGACAGATTCTCAACTTGAGGGTGGTAGCCAGCCAGTCGAGTACTACAAAGTACCCTACCACCGTGCTCTGGTTTCCCCACGTGTTTTCCTTCACCGAAAGCTCAATGTAGGATTCGAACACACGACCTTCGCCGCGGTAGGTATCCGCTGTCACTACCACTGAGCTATCATCGCCTGAAATAGTATCAGAATAATATCGGTGGTGTTTTGTCCAATACAGATCAATCTAAGTGCACAAGTGAAGTGAAATGAAAGCGTGCATCGTGACTTTTCAGGTTGTCCCAAAAAGTCCGTGATATTTTAGTGGAACGACCACCAATTTCGAACGACGAAGACTAGAATTTACTGTGAATGTGATATTACGTGTCTTTAACATAAAAGAATAATATTGAAAATAAAGAAATGGTTTAGGCTTGATAGTCTTTTAACTAAAGCCTTTAAAATAAATGATTAATAATGGTGAAGTATGGGTGAGATGTCAGACTTTTTGGCGGGATCTTTGTTATTCTGTTCCACTTTACATACTAGTACTAAAGGGACGTTAAAACTTATCGATGTAATTGTACAATATAATAGCTGATGGATCGGTAGTAATATGCAAATGTTGGGTCCCCTAAGAGAAGCCTCTAGTCTATACCGACTAAATTAGCCGAATCTACGGTGTACCTAGCAATTAAATTGTACCCGAAATGTCACGTTACGTCTAACAATACGCTACTGTCATAAAATAGGGTTATCAAATGTTTAAAATAAGATAAAATAAAATAAATAAAACAAAAACTTATTTAGCACTATTTCACGAGGAATTTCTGGTTGTTATTTTTATTTTAATATAAACATTTCCCATTAATTTCCTACAAAAAAAAAAACCTAGTAACTTGCTCACCCAACAGACGTTGCCCTGAAAAACGAAAATCCTTTAATGAATCCTATGAACAGTATGAATTTAAAATTAAATGAAAATGGTGACCGGCGGGCGGGGAGCTTTTTCCGCCAACGCATCAGCTTGGCCATCCAAAGAGGAAACGCTGCCAGCCTTCTTTTTTATATATTATAGTTGTACATTTGTTGTAAATAAATATTTATATTATAAATGAAAAATATTTTTATTCAAAGATGCCTTTCCAAGCACTTCTAGACTAACGCACAGTTCGGAAGTTTGCTTTTGCTGAGAAGAGCCGGCAATAAACTTAGCAATTACTCTTTACAAAAACAACTTATTACATTCAATAATTATTTATCTAGTCTCACTGATAATATTTGCGCGTTATGACGGTTATCTACTTATTTTGTCTGACTGTCTGTTTGTTCCGGTCAATCTCCGAAACGGCTGGACTTTCTGATTTTGACGGGACTTTCACTGGCAGATAGATGATGTTATAACGAGTATTAGGTTTTTCTTTTATTTTAGAAAAATAATTAGGGTTCCGTGCAAAAATTGAAATCCTTGAAATTGTGAACAAAATCTGATTCAAAAGTCCTACTAATATTATAAATGTGAGTTCCTCAATTACATAAAAACGGCTTAACGGATGTTGATGAAACTTGGCACACAGATAGATCATATCCTGTAATAAAACATAGGATACTTTTTATCCTAGGAAAGGATAAGATCCCTCGGGAACGCGGATGAAACCGTGTTGCTGTGTATCTCCCAATTCAACGACGCGCGACGCTTGGATTAAAATATTCTACTTATATCGAATGTATGGGACAATATTTATAGGTATATATATATATTTTAGAGGTTTTTTGTGTCGGAGTATTCTTTATTTTTTAAAAAAAAAATTATTATGATGTTTATCAATGACTTGTTATTTTATAAAAATAATAATTTTTAAATCAGCTGTACCTACCTATTTAACTAACATTGATTTTAACTTAACATTAATAACACGAAATATAAATTAAAGATAACCTATTTATTTAATTTAAATAAATCTAAATAAAAAAGTCGTTGTCAGTGGGCAACGTACCCAGAATGCTGGCAGCATTGCCACGTTGGATGCAATGAAGTTGGACACGAATATTTAACATAATTTAAAATCGTACATTGCTACAATTCACTGCGACTAATCGTACGTCTGTAGGAAATGTCCATTACTGTGACCTTGCGGCCAATAAGCTGAGATCAGGCAACGTAAGTCACGTGACGTACATTATGAAAATTACACCTACTGTCATGTGGCTTTAGATTTAGATTGGCTTGGATAATTTTCTGTATTAATGTCACTTTAATCAATCAAATCAAATCAAAACTCATTTATTCAGTTTAGGCCCTATGGTAAGGCACTTATGCACGTTACAATTGACTCTACCACCGCACCGGTTCGGAATACACTTAAACTGAAAATAATCCGGCAAGAAACTTAGCAAGACAATTGTTATTGCAGAAATATTTTCTTAAATTCATTTACAATTTCTAAATTAAAAAAATGCTACAATGCAGTGTTTTTTCTTGAGTTATTTATCTTGCTTCCAAAAACCTCCTTGTACAAAAACCGAGTAGTATTTTTTTTTAAACGGCTAAAAGGAGTTTATTTGTTCGACAGTATCTATGTATTTTTTTATACTACTAGACTGACAATCAGGCAGGCCGGTAAGGGAATACCGACGCCTATAGACATTAGCAATATCAGGGGGATTGCCAATGTGTTTTCGACCTTTTTCTAATACAATGCAATTCATAAAGACAGTTGGATGTTTTGGCAACGGCCGAAAAACACCAGCAGGTACTTGGTGATAGATTTTCAACTTTAGGGTGGTAGCTAGCCAGTCGAGTACTACAAATCGCGCCGTGAATTCCTCACTATTTTTCCTTCACCGAAAGCTCAAGCTCATTGTAGGATTCACTACCACTGAATCATCGCCTTTCTCGAGTAATAAATACGATACAGACAGACGAGGAGATGTGCTTTTTTTAAATAAATAAATATTCTGGGTAATTTGTTCACACACGGCTATCTGATCCCAAACTAAGCAAAGCTTGTAATATGGAAACCAGATGACTGATATACTACATATACTACCTTTTTTGTTTTTGTAAGTACATACCTGACTCAGGACAAACAGACATGTTCAGGCACACAATGTCTGTCCTGGATGGGAATCGAACCCACAACCTGCGGCGCGATAGGTAGTGCGCCAACCGGCCGGTCAAATGTTTGTATGAGGATAAGTATAAGCACATCCCGCGTATCGTACATACAAGTAAATCATTTGTCGAGCGTTGAGACATCGTTGAAGTCGGTCTGGTGTGCGTACGCGCAGGACGTGACCATTGGCGAGCTCTTTTATGAGGGACAATACACTACAATTCTGTCATTGTTGTTAAAGACTTGTTGCTTGTATTGCTTGTTTGTAGAAGTATTTAGGGTTGCCATCTGTTCAGGTTTCCCTGGAATTTTCCCTGGCGAGTTTTAATATTTTTTTTCATAAAAAATACTGCTGATAATTCCGTGTTCTAAGCTAAAAAATCTGGGGATTTCACACTTTTTTTTCTGGTTGCCAGATTCTAGAGATGGCAACACTATCTTTCGGCTCCAACAATCCCCAATTTACAAAAAAAAGGAACCTGTGTGCAAAATTTCGAGATTCTAACCTCGGTTTAGACTGGGCGCTACCTTGATAGGTAATTCAGTACTTAAGTTTTTTTTTATGTCACTAGTGACAACGAGGCAGGCGGGTTTGTATATGGGAGGTAATCTCCGAAACTACTAATCCTATTTACAAAATTCTTTCTCTGATAGGAAGTTACATTATCCTTATGCTATTTCTCGTCTCGAAAACGCGAGTGGAACCGCGTGGCAAAGCTGCTCATTTTCATTTCATTTTCAATACTATGATTTCATCATTATCTTATTTATTTCTACCAATAGACATAATACAGAGGTGTTCCCTAGAGACTACAGCATGGGGTTCTTCAAAAGAGGAGTAAGAAGGTTTATGCAAAGTCCGCAACGCGCTCGTGACGCCTCTGGTGTTGCAAGCGTCCATAGGCTACGGTAACCGCTTACCATCAGTGGTATAAAAAAAATATAATAATACGCAAATATTGTCTGTGAGGATATAATTTATAATTTTACATTGCTTTTAGATCATTTTGGATCGTAAAAGCTACGTTTTGATTATGGTAGTTCTAGTTAGTTTGGTAACAATTACAAAGGTAAATGTTATGTTTATTACGAAGTCTTTAAGTACTCATTCGGTACCAACTTGCCCCTTAAGTTGGTACCTACTTAAACGTAACTTTCCTTTTAAGAGTTTGCATAAAGTGTCACTTAAAAGATCGATCTTTGTTTAAAGTGAATGCCACATCGAGTGATGTCGTTTTAAATATATATTTACTAGCTGTTCCGCGCGGTTTTCCCGGGATAAAAAGTAGCCTATGTGCTATTCCAGACTATAATCTATCTCCATGCCAAATTTCATCCAGATCCCTTCAGCCTTTCTGGCGTAAATGAGTAACAAACATACATCCATCCAAACATTCACAATTATAATATTAGTAAGATTGGTACAAAATTGATGAGACTTAAAAATATAAACATACTAGCTGTCCCACGTGGTTTCTCCCGCGTTCTGAGGGAACCCTTTAGGGGTTGAATCCTTTCTTAGTGGATACCTACTCCCTACCAGTGTTGCGCATCGCTTGGAAAACTTCGTTAGCGCGATCTAGTTTATTGTTGCGCCATCTATCATGGATTTGTGCTAACTATATCCTGTGTTGTAAATAGATGTCGCTACAGTTAGCATCGGGACGACCGTCCCATCCATCCGGGTACAAGGGCGATATACCGTTGGAATTTTTCGTGCGCCTAAAATATTGTTGCATGTTCTTAATTTTATCTAATGAGATCCCTCACTCCTAAACATCATTAGATATTTGACTGAGGAATATGTTATGAAAAATTCTCATAAGCGCCCCTTGATTAATGGCCCGGGTAACCCGGTTCTATCAACGTTGACAGGTTGAGGGGGAAGCCACTTGGTAGGTAGATCTTTAATATTCGGCATTCTATTGTTATTTTTTTTGAGGGAGAGGTTATTGCTAAAGAAAGTAATAAAAAGAACTACTTAAGTATTTTCATAATTAATGTCTGAATATAATCATGGGTAAAAAAGTGATGAATAAAATTACAAATAATAATCATAAATGTGGGTATTGTGAACAGAGAAAAACTAGCAATAAAATTTATCTCATTGCATTTTCTTTAATTTCTTAATTTTATAGTCTTATCTTGCAAAAGTAGACATCATAATCAAGATATACTTACCTCAGACACCCAGTAAAATAAGCTTATTCCAATCACTCACAACACTCCTTGTTTAGTGCACATGTACTTAACATCGCAATACCAATGCTCATCTTTTCCAGTTCCGAGGTCAAACCGATAAGGATTGAGGACGTTTAGGTCATATTTGTTAATGCGCCATATGACTTAGTAACGAAAATAGGCAAACAAATTGATGTCAACCTATTCTTTAGTTTTATTGCGTGTCGCTGGTAACTTTGTTGTTTTTATGTTATTTTTCATGGGTTTTAGACGGCATGGATGGACTTAAGAATGTAGAACACAAATTTTCAGATGTTCACAATAATACTTGGATTTTCACGTAGGTACTCAAACATATTTATTATTTAATCATAATCAATTTAATTTCAAATGGCCAAGCACCTATCGGTGTGTTCCGGCAGTTGCACTTGGGAGCCGTTTCTTCAAGGCATTGAAAGTTGTTGCTGTCTTATAGGCGACGGTATTCGCTTACTATCAGGTATTGTAATACGGCCAATTAGTCTACTTTGACCTGTGTAGAGTCGCTGCCATCACCGGATGGACTTCACGTATCGAGTTCAATTAAAAGTAAAAGTGACCCAAAACAATCAAAAATGCCATCGTGTGTTATCAAGTTATTTACGTGTGCGTTAGAGTGCCATTTCTAGGATAATCTATCTACGCCTTATTTACTTATGATATCATTTCCTATGACCACATCATCACTTACTATGGTGAGATTGCGATCAAACACAAGCTTATTCGAAGTAAAAACAAATCTACTGATCCAAGTTCCAGTATTTCCCACAGTATACAGTTCTTTTCGTCCTACAAAACCATAATAGCCTTCGTGTTATTAAAGTACTTGTTAAAGTCGATGGGTAACCGCAAGCTGACTTCAAGTCAACCACAAAATGAACTCAAAGCATTGGTATTACCAAGGTTTTTACCATTAGGCAAATACCTCGCAAAAATGTAGAATAGATTTTTCGGGATTAGGAACTGACTACATAGGTACCTACGTTTGTTCAGATTAATTAAATGTTTCTATGATTATTATGTACCAGCTTTCCGTCACGCGGTTTCACCTGCGATCCCGTTTCTCCATACGAACTTTGGACCCCCGTTTCATCCCCTTAGGGGGTGAATTTTGGAAAATCCTTTCTTATTGAATACCTAAGTTATATTAGCTATCTGCGTGCCAATTTCAGCGCAATCCGTTCAGTGGTTTGAGCTGTGTGTTGATAGATCAGTCAGTCAGACCGTAATGACTGCCTTATACGAAGCCAGAAGATGTCTGAGTCTGTCAGGCAAATGCGTCACTTGATGGTAAGTGACTACAGTCGCCAGACATTAGCAATATCATGGGCATTGCCAATGTTTGTTGATCTTTTTATAATGCCTTGAAAGCAACAACTGGCTCTCAAGTGCAACAGCCTTAATACACCAATATAGGCGCAAGCCAGGTGGGTACTACATAGTACCCTACCACAGATTTCCTCACGATATTTCCCAACGCAAAGCTCAACTCTTTTTAGGATTCGAATCCACAACTTTCGCCGCGGTATTCGAAGTCACTACAACTGAGTTATATCGGTATTAGGAAGTCTGCCATGGCCCGAGATCGTGCGGAAAATATTGTGCAATCTCACATCATGCAATATGGGGCGTCTAATGAGCGCTCTCGAGAAAATGACAATATTTTACCATATTTTTATAATTTTTCGTCCATAATGTAGTATTGGTTGTTTCTAAAATTGATTATATTACCGATAGGTAGCGCTATTTGTAGCGGTATAGAAATTTAACTTTTAAGGCGATGATAGCTCAGTGGTAGTGGCGTAGGATACCGCGGCGAAGGTCGCGGGTTCGAACCTACAATGAGCTTGAGCTTTCGGTGATGGACAACATCGTGAGGAAGCCATAGCACGGTGGTTTGTAATACTCACTCACTTTGTAGTACTCGACTGGCTGGCTACCACCCTCAAGTTGAAAATCTGTCGCCAAACACCTATCAGTGTGTTCACAGCTGCACATGAGAGCCAGTTCCCATCTAAGCTTTGTGTGCTTACCACCTTCGGCCACATCATGAGTTACCGTAGTGAGATTGTGGTCAAACACAAGCTTAGCCAGAAAAAAAATAAACTACCAAGAACTTTGAAAAAATTGTGGAACTCGAAATAACAAGTAATTAAAGTGTGTTTTAAATGTTTCTCTACAAATTAGCTTCTCTAGAGTTATGTGTAATATTACATCATTATCTACAAAGCAAAGCAAAATAAACCCTAATGACGTAAAATTACTGAGCAAAATATCAAAACCACAAATTCTCGGGTTGCTTATTTCAATTTTACTGAATATGTCCTTAGATACAGAAAAGTAACTAGGTAGGTAGGTAGTGTTTTAACCACAACACAAAGGAGAAGTTTTTATGTCTCCCGATAAAATGGAGCTTTGGATAGTCACGTCTTTGTATTCAAAAAGTCAGCTTCTTGGTATCACAAAGTAATATGAAACATAAAATTTTTCTAGACGGTTTTTGCAAAATTATACCTTATGTAGTTTCGACGTTTAGATCAAAATTGCATAGCTACTTGTGAACAAGTTCCCATCTAGGTTTTGTGTTTGGTTACCTACCGACACATCATCACTTACCATGGTGAGATTGTGGTCAAAGAAAAACTGATCCATACAAAAAAATTGTGCATGTCAGCTCCGACGCGAGGCTGGGGTTAATATTATAAAAACACAATCTTTTCGTACCAGACGCTGAAATCAAATAAGTTATAAGTTAAAAAGAAACTTTTTTAAAAACAAGTTTGGATTTAGAATGATGTCACTATATTTTTCGAGTTATTCTCAGCATTTTCAATTGATACCCATATTGTAGGATTGCTAGGATAGGAAAAATATAGTCCGCTATCTTAGGTGTTCCGCCATGTTGGATTTAGAATGACGTCACACAGCTAACCATGCATTGTCATCCAAACTAAACGTGCACCTATACAACATTTCAGCTCAATCAGTTAAAGATATCTGCTTCAAAATTGAGTTGCAAGATTCACATGTATGTATGTAAGCTTGTACAAACAAACGTACGGTACGAGTAAGTTACACTTCTACGTAAGACAATTCAAAATATTTATGAAGACCTAATACTTCGTACCCGAATAATGAAAACAATATCTAAACGTTTTTATCGACTCATCTTTCTAACCAACAAAACTCACAAGAATGAGGGTAATATAAATTTATAGTTTTTTGTCCAGTATTTTTTGTTATCTAACTGCTGCGTCGTATTGTCGAAATAAGATTGGCTTCAGTGGTAATGATCACGATTTTTAAACGTCATTATTCCTTTTTAATACACGGGTAAAAATCGGTCCGAAAACGATAATGAAACTATAACTATAATTTAAGGCGATGATAGCTCAGTGGTAAGTGACGTCGAATACCGCGGCGAAGGTCGTGGGTTCGAATCCTACAATGAGCTTGAGCTTTCGGTGAAGGAAAACATCGTGAGGAAACCATAGCACGGTGGTAGGGTACTTTGTAGTACCCGACTGGCTGGCTACCACCCTCAAGTTGAAAATCTGTCGCCA
This sequence comes from Ochropacha duplaris, assembly GCA_951361185.1. Classification (NCBI taxonomy): domain Eukaryota; kingdom Metazoa; phylum Arthropoda; class Insecta; order Lepidoptera; family Drepanidae; genus Ochropacha; species Ochropacha duplaris. The sequence continues at coordinate 1,382,432 of OX592704.1, read as the reverse complement.
AAACACCTATCGGTGTGTTCCGACAGCTGCACTTGAGAGCCAGTTCCCATCTAGGCTTTGTGTGCTTACCATCTTCGGCCACATCATCACTTACCATGGTGAGATTGTGGTCAAACACAAGCCTATCCAGAATAAAAAAAAAAAATGATTGTCTCGAAAAATAATAGTAAAATATGCAGTAAATATTCCCATGCATTATTACTATTAAATATTTATACTTGGCTATAATTTAAAGTATATCATAAAATATATATTTGTCAAGTCACAAAGCAAACAAATAAAATTCTCATTTTGTTTATTTTATGTCGCATACTTACTTACCGTGTTTGCGGCATGTCGCGTAAACCGGGACGCGCTTTGCAACAATTTGACGCTGTAGTTCGCTATCAGTAAATGGATCTTGATCCTTGAGAAGCTGAAAGTGAACTACTCGTACTATCTTTATATAATCTATGCATCGTTACTTTTTTAGTGCGCAATTTATGCATATTTAACGGTTATTGAAAAATTTAATCTTTTTGGAGTCAAAAATGTCGAGGCAAAATCATGCTATTCTATCAATTATCGGAATTTGTGGTCGTACAAAGGTCCCGAGCGTAAGCAAAATATAACGTGCCTATAGTAGGTACCTACGCTAAACCGATAAAAATGATTAAATTAACCCCTTAGCTCGCAGATGGGTGGGACAGTCGTACCAAAACTACGAACAAAAAAGAAACTCAATTGAAGTTATTAATGACAATTTTTGCTAAATCTGCTTGGATTACAGCTTGTCCGGGTGAAAGCCTTCCCGAAAACCCCAAAATTCAAAGACAGTGGGACGAGCCACTCTGCAAACAGGTTCATTTGAGCCTTTTAAATAACTCTGCGAGTCTTGCAGAGCGAGCTCGTCTTCTTGCTGTCTCCGAGAGAGAATCAAGTTACTGGCTTCAGGCTTTGCCATCTGCCAACGTCGGCACCTTATTAACAAATTCGACTTTTTCACTTTCTGTAGGTCTGCGACTGGGCTCGTCCATCAATGAGCCCCACCGCTGCCCGTGTGGGGAGAGCGTCGATGTTTTCGGCCATCACGGTCTTTCTTGTCACCGTAGCGCTGGTCGGCTGTCCCGACACGCTGCCATTAATGACATTATCCGCAGGGCCCTTGCCACCGCCAACGTGCCGGCTTTACTTGAGCCGAACGGTATCGCACGTGACGATGGCAAGAGGCCCGACGGGATGACTTTAATACCCTGGAGTAGAGGAAAACCTTTGGTCTGGGATGCAACGTGTGTAGACACACTAGCTCCGTCGCATCTTCAGTCCACCTCCAGGGCGTCAGGTGCAGCGGCTTCAACAGCGGAGAGTTCCAAAAGGCGCAAATATGCAGCTCTCAGCAACGGCTGCATATTTGTACCTTTTGGAGTAGAAACTATGGGACCGTGGGGGCCTGAAGCACGACAGTTTTTTAAGGAACTGTCGACGCGCCTCATAGATCTGTCTGGTGACCAGAGGGCTGGTTCTTACCTCGGACAAAGGATAAGCCTTGCTATCCAACGAGGTAACGCTGCCAGCCTTCTGGGCACTTTACCTACGGGCAGCGATTTGAACTCGATATTCTATTTATAATATTATATCGAGTTTAAAATGTATAATAGAATAAGCAAGGTATGTATAATTTGTAAATATTTTTATTTTATTGATTATATTATACATAATTCTAAGTATCAGTAGCTTATATTCCAATTTTTCTTTATGCATTCTTTTTGCCATCCGAAATTGACCTCTAACTTTGTAAATATAAGAACTAAATACACAGTTGCATAATAATAAGACGCCCTGGGCAGACCGTACGCCTCTGCATCTAAGATTAACACATCCTCAATTTATAGAAACCAATTCCGTGGGAAGGGAAGTGAAGAATCGATTATTTTAATTCGAATAACTCGTGAAATATTCAATGTAATTTATGAACACGATAAATGATATTGCAAATTGAATTTAAGAATAGAAAAACTGATTCTTACTGATTGAGACCAGTGCACAGTGTATGCATAATTACAGTTCATTTAAAATTGATGATCAGGGTTTTTTTAATATCGTAAAGGTGTTATAAGAAACGGTTTCCCGAAATTGAACTTTTATGGGGGAAAAAGGCGAACGCTTTTGAAATCAGGCGTGTAAAGCTAGGCTTTCACGATTTATTAAACACTAGTTTTACGCCCCGCGGTTTCACCCGCGTTCCCGAGGGATCTTATCTTTTCCCGAGATGAAAAGTATCATCTGTTTTATTCCAGGATATGATCTACTTGTGTGCAAAGTTTCTTCAAAATCCTTTAAGTAGTTTCTGCGTGAAAGAGTAACAAACATCCAAACTTGCACATTTAATATTAGTACGAATAATTTCATAACATAGATAACCTTTTTTTACTGGAAAAAAGCTATAAATTGCAGTGATTCAATCGTAACATGTCAAATTCATGAAAAGTATCGAGTTGAATAATTTCGTTGAACTCGACTCATAATCGTTTCGCTTACAACACTGGTACAGTTACGGCCACAAGTTGCCACAATGATGTAACGTGCGGGTGGGAACTGTTTACTTTCGTGCAGAAGTGTATAAATTTACACGGAAAGTAAAAGCAAATACTTTTCCTCTAGAAATACGTGGTTTATCTCAATCTTGTTCTATACACATGGAATGAGTTCATGGTAAAGCTACTGAATTTGATTTATGGCGGTATTTATTTAAAAAGAAATTGGCCTTTTTTTAAATGTTGCGGATGCACACTTTATTTTCACAAGCGAATTCAAACTGTATTAGTAAACTTTTAAACATCAAAAACGAAGGCTTCATTCGCTTGCAATTGCATGAAAATTCGCGCGTAGTTCGAATTTCGAATCAAAAAAGCCAAGATAAACAAATGAATAAATATTTAGAGTCTATGCATTTGTTTTTGTTCTAAAAACAAACTAGTTTAAACAAGATTCCTCTCAATGACAACCTTTGCAAATGACCATAATATCAGCTCGTATGAACTTGACTCAACTACTATACATCGGTCAGTCGCCTGCTATTTAGACGTCTAAAATACCGGTTGCCTTGCTGATGGCGTTCGCTATTATTGCACAACTAGTCGCTGGACTGGTTTTACGATGGATCTTGATTTTAAAATGATCCAATAACATTGGATCGTTGAACCCGATGTTTTCGATATTGTTCTGTTTGTTTGTTGGTTGGATCTTTGCTATTATAACAATATTTTAATGATCTGTTTTTTTTTTACATTATTTTTAATTTAGCAATTAAATATTTACTTAGTAATTTTTTTTTAATTCTGTATAAGCTTGTGTTTGACCACAATCTCACCATGGTAAGTGATGATGTGGCCGAAGGTGGTTAGCACACAAAGCCTAGTTTTTTAAATTTTTCAGTTAACGTTCAACCCGATGTTTCTTCAAGTTGAAAACCACCCCAGAGTTTCAACCTCAATCCCCTATTAACCTTCTTAAGGGTTGTATTTTGTAAAACACTTCGCTAACCCTACGGTTTGTCCTGTGCGATGATGTCCGTCAGTCTTTTTATATTGTATAGCCTAAGTTAGTCAGTGATAATATTGCTTTCCATTGGTGAAGAAGTGAATCGGTTCAGTAGTTCCAATGATCCCATACAAACCGACAAAAAATACCCTCTTTATAATATTATCTAGTACTAGTTGTCCCCCGCGGTTTCACCCGCGTTCCCGTGGGATCTTATCTTATCCCAGGATAAAAATATAACCCATGACATTCACAAATAACGTGGCTTTCTATTGGTAAAAGAATTTTCAAAATCGGTTCAGTAGATCCAGAGATTACCCCCTACAACCTCACAATCTCACAAACTTTACCTATTTATAATATTATAGTATAGACTATAGCATTCCGCCCCGCGGTTTCCCCCGCGTTCTCTAAAGAATTTAAATAATATACCCTATGTTAATCGTAGATAATGTAGCTTTCAATTTTTTTTTATCGGTCGAGTATTTTTTCTCTTTATAATATTAATGTAGACAAGAAAAACAAGGTTTTTGTTTCATAACGAGTTGTATTAACAAAGAGCTGTAGATATAATTATTTTTCCCTTTGTTGCAGGTAATTGTAGCTTATTACACAATGTTCACTTCAGGAAACGAGTCGAGTGTATCAATCTGGCACTTGAAACGCAGTTAATTGAGTTACAATTCACTCAAGTGGAGTTTCCAGTCGCATCACTAAATGGTAATCTTAAGGTGAACGCACACTTATCCGAGCCGAACGCATCGACCGCGCCGAACAAAATGAAAACCTTCAGAATTCTTCGGGTGATTCGTCCGATTCGGCACGGATAAGTGTGCGAGGTTTCTTAGATTTCCATATAAAGAATTGTAAAATTCGTTTCGTTCGGTTCGTTCTACGCGTTCGGATCGGATAAGTGTGCGTTCACCTTTATGATGTAAATCTTGGTGAGCGATCTACTGTGGGTTTGTTCTGGTTAACAACTTTTCAGCATTGGTGCCGATTCAGCTGACCGATTATGAAACCTATGAACATGATTATTGATTTGAAATTCGACTGTTAAAATAATGTTACTCTTACGAAGCGTTTTGAAGCTGAAATAAGGCGATGATAACTCAAAGGTAGTGACGTCAGATAACGCGGCGAAGGTCGTGGGTTCGAATCCTACAATGAGCTTGAGGTTTCGGTGAAGGATAAACATCGTGAGGAGACTACAGCACGGTGGTAGGGTACTTTGTAGTACCCGACTGAGAGCCAGTTCAAATCTAGGCTTTGTATGGTTACCGGCCAAATTCTAAAATTTTAAGTAGATTACAATGACGATTAGTTTCCATAATCGCCATGCTGATCTTTAATTAAACTTTCATGCCAAAAAAGACGCCAATGATATCGGGTGGGTTCAAATAGGGTTCTATTACCCTCTCGGCTTAAAAATAAACCCAGTAACATTTCATGTTAAGCATTAATTCGACTAATTAAAGGTGCACCCTTTGATGTGCTCTTTAATTCTAAAATGGAAGTAACTACCGACGTATACTCCAAATGTCTTTGAACTGTAACGACATGATATTAAGATATATATTCCTTTAATTTAAACTGAAATACTGTCCTATTTGAGGATAGTCTTTAGGTGTCCATGAATCGTATATGCGTCGATCACAGAACAAATAAAAAAGGTAGAAGGAGCGAACGTAAACAATAGTTTCCAATGAAGTGAAGTATCGTGCACACAGTTGTGTACGTGACCTGCACGTACGTTATCCCGAGTCACTCGCATCGCACAGGAACGCGATCGGTATCCTTTTTCAAATTCAGCTTCCTTTACTGTGCTTCACATTAAGTGCACCGGGCTCTGTCTACCTATATTATTTCGTCTGAGGCGTCTATCGACACATTTTAAATATCGTAAGCAAAACCAAGAAAATCGTTGCTAATCTATTTACTTATTAGCACTTGAATAATTTTAATTAACAAAGGGGTCTGACCCCCTAAACCCTCCCCCATCCCTTTTCGGTAACCCCCTCTTTGTGTGTAGAACGCTGACGTTGCATGTTTGAGAGTTTAATTTTTTAAAGGAAAATTACGAGTAATTCATCCTTTCATAGGGTGTTTTGTGTTGAGCCGGAAATTGCATTTTTGCGTTGATGGATCGTCAATTCTAGTTGAAAAGGAAGGGAAATGTGGGCGAGCAGAGCAAGGGTTTATTGCACCACAGTAGGTACGATTCCATAACATAAAAACAAAGTAGCATGTAAATATAGTCAGTTTTATTTCTTTCTCGGCAAATAGGCCTTAGTATTTTAGCTAAAATCTCCTCCAACTATCAGTCAATATCAAAACACTTAAGGTGCCTTAGTTGACAGAGAAGAATATTATAACCAATGATATTAATAAGTAAAAATGTGTAGACAGGTTGCCTACACAGTAGTTGCTCTTTAAAAATGTCCCAAAAATTACACTTTATCAAAACACTTATGGTATTAGTCGACAGACTGGGTATTTTTTGTTTTAGTTTACTATGTAGGTAACTAATGCGGGTTATAATTTTTTATGTATTTTTGTATTACTTTAAGAATAAAATTGTTAAACATTTGAAAAAAAAGCCAATATAGTCAGATGGTCCAAAAATATTTAAAAAATGTAACCTTGCTGAGTTTCTTACCGGTTTTTCTCAGTTGAAGGCTGACTTCCGAACCGGTGGTAACTTCTGTAATTCGACCTTCATAAGTGCCCTTCTAGGACCTAAACTGAATAAATGGTTTTGACTTTGACTTTGACTTTGACAGAGAAGAATATTATAAATTATAAGTTGATAGGTTCGCTCTTAAAAAATTGCACACTAACGCACATAATAAATAACGTAATATTGCAATATCACACTACATTATGATATAATTATCATAAGACAAGGCGGCATTTTTGTTTGTTTTGGGTCATTTTTACATTTAATTGCACTCGGTACGTGAAGTTCATCCGTTGACACCGGCGTGAAACAGGTCGAAGTTAGCTAATAAGAAGTTTTTTTTGTGAAAAAAAAAAACTTACGAAAAACCGACACTTTTAGTGTCAGTTGGTCGGGTGACAGTTGTGTGTAGTAAGCTATTGTAAGCTGTGCGGCGTGCGCATGTTTCTCTGTCTGTCTGTCTCTCTCTCTCTCTCTCTTATAGAAAGCAAGCCAGATATTTTCATTTCTATTTATATATATACTCTCTCGACTTATATAACTTCGTTCCTTCCGGGTGTCCCTTGACACCTCTCAAGTTTTTATTTATTTTGTTTTACCAACTATTGTTACAGTCATACATACACGAAACACAGTAAACAAGACATTATTACTAACTGCACAATCTTTACAGATAAACACCGCTTGCAATTTAGGACATGATTTTACAAAAATAATTTCTTAACCTACCTGTAGAGCGCGTCTAACCTATCTACGCCTGTTCTCCATACGAAAGGCGATGATAGCTCAGTGGTAGTGACGTCGGATACCGCGGCGAAGGTCGTGGGTTCGAATCTTACAATGAGCTTGAGCTTTCGGTGAAGGAAAACATCGTGAGGAAACCATGGCACGGTGGTAGGGTACTTTGTAGTTGACTGGCTGGCTACCACCCTCAAGTTGGAAAATCTGTCACCAAGCACTTATAGGTGCTAACCACCTTCGGCCACATCATCACTTAACATGGTGAGATTGTGGTCAAACACAAGCTTATCGAGAATAAAAAAAAAAGACGTAGGTATTTAAGATCAAGAGTTAGACAATATTCTGGGCACATCACGACATCGTCTACGTATTACATGACAGTACAACATTAACTTGCACTTAGTTCATACGAATAATGTAAGATTGTTTCTAAACTGACAGATAGTGCTTTTTGTAACCATTGTTATGTATGTATCATGTACTAAATGTTATGTACCTAATGATCATTTCTTTTAAGTTGTTGAGTGTTAGCTAATTAGCTGTTTTGTATTGTGAAAGGGGGCTAGACGGAAAAAATTCTTACGACACAAAATTGTCGGTGACACCGCTGTGCGGCGTGCGCATGTTTCTCTGTCTGTCTCTCTCTCTCTCTCTCTCTTATAGAAAGCAAGCCAGATATTTTCATTTCTATTTATATGTATATATACTCTCTCGACTTATATAACTTATATAACTTCGTTCCATCCGGGTGTCCCTTGACACCTCTCAAGTTTTTTTTATTTTTTATACTGGATAAGCTTGTGTTTGACCACAATCTCACCATGGTAAGTGATGATGTGGCCGAAGGTGGTAAGCACACAAAGCCTAGATGGGAACTGGCTCTCAAGTGCAGCTGTCGGAACACACCGATAGGTGCTTGGCGACAGATTTTCAACTTGAGGGTGGTAGCCAGCCAGTCGGGTACTACAAAGTACCCTACCACCGTGCTATGGTTTCCTCACGATGTTTTCCTTCACCAAAAGCTCAATTTAGGCTCATTGTAGGATTCGAACCCACGACCTTCGTCGCGGTATTCGACGTCACTTACCACTGAGCATTTTATTTAACAGTTCAACCGGAAAAAGAATCCGTCTACGAAAATATTAAAACGAAATAGAAATCGTAGTACCTAACTAGATGTTTTATAATTAGATACTAGCACTCTCCCGCGGTTTCACCTGCATTCCCGAGGCATCTTATCTCATCAATCACGCATAAACGGCTGAACAGATTTTGATGAAACTTAGCACACAGGTAGGTCATATCCTAGAATAACACATAAAATACTTTTTATCCAGGGAAAACATTAGATCCCTCGGAAACCCGGGTGAAACCGCGGGCCGGAAAACTAGTTTATAATATTAGTGGGATACAATAAACCTTTGGAAGGTATACGTTAATTTTCGAATTCGCCTAAAACACTGTCTCTTTCTATCGCACGAAGTAGTTACGTCACAACGATGTACAGTCGAGCTAATAACGTTTTATGGATGCACGCAGCGTGTCCGCTATTGAATATGGAAGCCGCGCAAGCACGTGCCATCGTGTCCCCGCGCCGACCGAATGGTACACTTTCTTCGGTAATCAGGTGGCCCAAGTGAAAAGAGAATAGCATGAACACTTTAAAAACTAGTACGTTATTTTAGCTCAGTGGTAAGCGACGTCGGATACCGCGACGAAGGTCGTGGGTTCGAATCCTACCATGAGCTTGAGCTTTCGGTGAAGGAAAACATCGTGAGGAAACCATAGCACGGTGGTTGGTAGGATACTTTGTAGTACCCGACTGGCTGGCTATCACCCTCATGTTGAAAATCTGTCGCCAAGCACCTATCGGTGTGTTCCGACAGCTGCACTTCCCATCTAGGCTTTGTGTGCTTACCACCTTCGGCCACATCATCACTTACCATGGTGAGATTGTGGTCAAACACAAGCTTATCCAGTATAAAAAAGTACGTTTGCACTAAGATTAATGATCTGTTAAAGTATGGTGGCAGCCACTGAATATATGTGGCTAGGTAGGGGACAATTGTGCGCTGATTATTACAATTCATATTAGGTGGGATATTAAACTTTTTCTAAATTTGTTCGTACATATTTTCAAGTTATTATAATTTTTAAAAATTTACATTATTAAGGCCGTAAGTACTACTTAGGTACTTACAAAATTATTAAGTGGGTAATAGCCCATTTGTATCAATATTTTAGCGTAATGAAGATAAATTACACCGCAACCGCTTTGAATATTACACCAAATTATTAATCACTATTATCGTCTACCGCGAGGGTTGCCACACGCTAGTTACGTAAGGTGAAAGAAAGAATATTTCACGCGCCGCCGACCCTAACACTTATTCTATACAATTTCAATCATCTCGATTCTATATCGGAACGTTATTGCACCGAACATATTTCTTATTTCACAAAAGCTATCACAAACACTCGTATCCATTTATTCTTCGTAGGAAGTGTATTTATGAAGAAACGAGGTCGGAATGTGCTCGTGGGACGATTTATGATTGTTGCATTTGTTATATTGTGCAGTTGGTACCAAAGATTGTAGAGGCACTTAAAAATAAATGTTTTTTTTTTTATTAATATTTATTCATGACCATACAATACAAAGTAAAATAAAAAAAATGTAAATAAATTTTCATCATTCCGAGGCCGAAAGTTAGAATTTCTTCTTTTGTTTGCGGGAAGAAAGATGCATATTTCAGACTGCTCACAATTAGTGACAGTTTAAAATTTAGTCTATTTTTGTTTTAATTTTCTTCCCGTTATCTATCAAAGCACCTATCACTAAGCATCTGCAGATTTATTTCATGATAAACAGAATAGTCAATGTAGCTAATGCTCACCTTTGGCCACCATCACATTGAGGTTGTGATGAAACTGTTGATAGCTCAGTGGTAGTGACGTCGGATATCGCGGCGAAGGTTGTGGGTTCGAATCCTACAATGAGCTTGAGCTTTCGGTAAAGGGAAACAACGTGAGGAAACCATAGCACGGTGGTAGGGTACTTTATAGTACCCGACTGGCTGGCTATCAAGTTGAAAATATGTCGCCAAGCACCTATCGGTGTGTTTCGACAGCTGCACTTGAGAACCAGTTCCCATCTAGGCTTTGTGTGCTTACCACCTTCGGCCACATCATCAATTACCATGGTGAGATTGTGGTCAAATACAAGCTTATACAGAAGTAATAAAAAAAACGAGAAAAGTAAAAATTAAATAAATAAAAGCCTTTTCAAGATTAATCAGAATCAGTCGCCGGACGCTTACCTTTCAAAGGAAATTGGTGAATTTTTTACAAGTTTACCGGTTTTTTAATCCGTTCCAGCGATCCGTTCCGGTAAATAAAACTCGACGGAAACATTTTAATGTCAATTCGTAACACTGTTAACAAGGCATTGACGGGCCGGTTGGCGTGGTTGGTTAAGACCCTGCCTATCACGCCGCAGGTCGTGGGTTCGATTCCCATCCAGGACACACATTTGTGTGCATGAACATGTCTCTTTGTCCTGAGTCTGGGTGTAATTATCTATTTAAGTATGTATTTACAAAAAAAAAGTAGTCTATGTAGTATATCAGTCATCTGGTTTCCATATTACACCTAACCTAACCTAACCTAAACCATTCATCCAATTTGGTAAGTTTTTCTGCTAAAAAAATAATTTACTAAACACTTTTTCTTACTTAGCGTTTGAATAAATCGTTGAGAGAAATTCCTGTATTTAGTTATACGAAACGATGCAGTCACGAGTAATTACGTAGCATTGCCCTAAACCTGCGACGTCGACGCTATGCGCATCATGCGCATGTAGTAGGTAACATGCTAATGTCATTTCTCTTATTGTACGATATGATCACCGCGTAACATGTAAAGCGGGGTTGCGACTGCTAGCGGGCAGTCCGCTACCGCAAAACATCTGTTATCTTTACCGGGTACAAAAAATTCCACAGAGTAAAACATAATGTGAAAGAAATAACAATAAGTAAAGGTGTTTTTTATACCACTAGGTGGCAAACAAGCCTACGGTTCACCTGATAGTAAGCGCCAAGCGGTTACCGTAGCCTATGGATGCTTGCAACATCAGAGGTGACACGAGCGCGTTGCCGACCTTGCATAAACCTTCTTACTCCTCTTTTGAAGAACCCCATGCTGTAGTCTCTAGGGAAAACCTCTATACAGCTTATTCACAGGGAGGTACACTCACTGGCACGACGGCTGACTGATGCTTTGGCTTGACTGTTGGCTCAGTGGCCGTGACCTTGGATACAGCGAAGGTCGTGGGTTCAAAATTTACAATGTGCTTGAGCTTTCGGTGAAGGAAAACATCATGAGGAAACCATAGCACGGTAGGCTTTGCTTTGTAGTAGGAACTCGATTGGGTGGCCACACTCAAGTTGAAAATCAACCAAGCACCTATCGGTGTTTCGTACCTATTTGATGGCTTAGCAGATGAGCGAGGCGGCTTGGTTGCTTTATATGCTGGTTTAGCTGGTTTTCATGTATAAATGCCAGTTAAATTTAAACTAAAGTATGTTGTGACTGCTTTAAAGCGTAATATTTTCTCTGTAAGACTCGCTCTCCGCTATTATCTAGAACGCAGCCTTAAGGACGATAACACTTAGTACAACACTGGTACGTAGCATGCACACTTTGATTATTCAATAGACAGCAGTTTAATGTTAACATTCCGTTTGGACGGGTTACATCTAGATTCGCTTCGTGCTCCAATTCTGAGAGCATGAACCGTTTTATTTTATGATGTAAGTTTGTTCATTTAGCTTTGATTGTTATTACTGTTTAGTGCACAACAGGTAAATTACTTTATTTTTATTCTATACTAGTGGGCCCGGCAGACGTTGTCCTGCCATGAAATGAAAATAAAAAGAAACTTAGAACCATCAGTTTTAAACAATATATAGAAAATTGAATATGGTCGTTAAGTTTTCTTAAATTTTCTAATGTTCCGCGCAACTTTCATAGTTTTTTCTTTCCTTCTCCTTACAATAACAAACACAACAAAAAAAGAATTAGCGAAATTGGTCCAGCCGTTCACGCGTGATGCCGTGACCAAGGAAATAGGGATTCATTTTTATATAATAGAGATAAGATAAGATAAGCTTGTGTTTGACCACAATCTCACCATGGTAGGTAAGTGGTGATGTGGCCGAAGGTGGTAAGCACACAAATCCTAAATGGGAACTGGCTCTCAAGTGCAACTGCTGGAACACCAACAGGTGTGGTTTCCTCACGATGTTTTCCTTCACTGAAAGCTAGAGCTGTTTTACATAACGCTATCCGCAGAAAAACATTGTCCTCCGAATTTTTCCTCGAATGTACATAGTTTAAGCATAATTAAGTAGCATTAGCTCCAGTTCATTGGAGTATAAATAACATATCCGACATGTTATGTATCATTGCGATTTGTTTTGTAGTTACCCCGTGAGGCGGTGAGGCGGTGAGGCGGTGTTGTGTGGGGTTCAAAAGTTGCTAGTCCAAATAATATTTACGCTTGAAAAAATAAACATGTGAATTTCTGTAAGATTGCGTGCCTATATATTGTTTCCGCGGCTTTACCCACGCTCCCGTTCAATGTTTTGTGTTTGGGGATAAATATTAATGTAGATATATTTTTTTCCAAGACACGATCTATTTATGTGCCACATTGTACCACGATTGGTTAAGCCATTGAGGCGTCAACGAATTGATTCCGATATTCAAGAAAACATACAACACTAACAAGTATAACAAACAACACGTTGTAAAATTCCTCCTTTTTATGTTTTTAATTACACATTTAACGACGAAGAGTAGGTATTTTGATGGTGTATATTTATGACGTCACAAGTATATATTTCCATATAAATCTCGTTTTGATATTCAATAAAAAAGAAGCTGATTTGTTATGCCAGTCTTAGTTTTAAAATGTATTTTTATTATTGCTATTATTACAGTAGGTAAAATATGTATTGTATATAGGTAATTTAGTTACTTAGGTTTATATGCATAATAAATAGGAATAAACTAGGGTATTACATATTAAAAAGGTAATGTAGGTAAATTTAGTACCATATTTGATACGGTTTCTATAGTACAGAGCTTTGGTTAATTTGGAATTAGATAGCCATATATAAAGTCGTATAATATTAAACCCACACATATTAGGGTTAGCGTCCATAGGCTACGGTAACCGCTTACCATCAGGTGGGCCGTAAGCTTGTTTGCCACCTAGTGGTATAAAAAAAAAAATAATAATAAGGGATGGTGAATATAATCTCGTCTGAAAAGATTTTAATAAAATTCGAAATGAGTATATAAAGACATAAAGACAACAAAATATTTTTACAAATCAACCCAAATTAGGTAAAAAGGCAAGATTAGGCTATGTGTTCCTCGCGAACAATGCCGCGGACCAAATCTACTAGAAACCTTTAAACAAATACCAAAATCCATGATCAATCTTTACTATCACTTGAGCAAAATTCAATGTTGAACATGTAACTAGTACCCACCTAATTATATTAGTTAGTTATCGAGAGCTAAGCACATAACTTGGTAATGGAAATGGATTAGCTCTCGAGTCAGATGCAGACTCACTAAGGACCTTAGGGAGTTCATTATAGAGTACATTACTGAATCAACTTACTTGGCACTTATGTTGAAATACAGTACTGAAATGGGATTACGCATTCGAATCGTAATTAGCTGAAACGTCAGTTTTTATGAGTAATAGCTGTTTTCACCTGTTTTCCCGAGGGATCTTATTTTTTTCCCGGATAAAAAGTATACTATGTGTTATTCCAGGATATGATTAACCTGTGTGGCAATTTTCATGAAAATCCGTTCAGCGGTTTTCGCGTAATTGAGCAACAAACATCTAAACATACTCATTTATTTACTAGGATAGTAGGATATTCATCAAGTTAACTGACAGACGAACTGACTTTACGAAAGTAAGGGCTGATTTTTCAATCACCGGATAAACCTCGAATAAGCTATTCAAGTACAAATACTTAATTTTTAAATGCGTAGAAAACAAATGTATACAAAAACGACAAGAGAAATTATGCCTATCACTTCAACATAGTATAAAACAAAGTCGCTTGCGCTGTCTGTCCCTATGTATGCTTAAATCTTTAAAACTACGCAACGGATTTTGATGCGGTTTTTTTTAATAGATAGAGTGATTCTTAAGGAAGGTTTATATGTATAATACATGCATAATATAGTAGCGAAACACTGATAAATTTAGAGGTTTCTAATGCGGCGGCGCGTGCCTATAAAATATGTCGCTCTTTCAAGAGTAACCTCTAAACAAAACATGTTTGTATTGACAAAATTATAATGACAAAAAAGCTGTAAACGTTTTTTATAAGGACATTCTGTAGTAGGTATGTATATTTAGTATCAGCATTGCACCCGTGCGAAGCCGGGGCGGGTCGCTAGTATTCAATAAAAAATACCCAACACTAACTAGTATATAAAACATCTAAAAATACTAGAAAATAGCGCACGTAAAATTTCGTCTTTTTATGAATTTTAATTATCAATTTAACGATATAGTGGTCTTTTGATGGTGTATATTTACGACGTCACAAGTACGTATTTCATACAAAACTCCATATAAATCATCGTTTTGACGTTTTTAAAAAAAAAGCTGATTTGATATGTCAGTCACCATCCCTATTATGCATAATTCCATAAAAAACTGTTCTAATTTCAAATTAACAGCCAGATATCGCCATTTAAAAATCCGGCCTAATATATTTACAACTAAACCCTTGAAAGGAACCGAATCAAATCTTATCCCAGCACCATTCCTTACAATAGTGATATCGGAAGCAGACGTATGTCAAGTATCAAATGTACCCTTAATGTACCCCAAGGAAGGTGCTTCAGCTGCCTCCAAGTACCCTCAAGCATCCTCAGGGTTAATATTTACACAAGTGTTATCCGATACACGGTCCATACAACCACGTTTGTAACTACAGCTATTTATAGAGAACATAATTTCAGCTATACTAATATTATAAAGAGGTAAAGTTTGTAGGGGGTAATCTCTGGATCTACTGAACCGATTTTGATAATTCTTTCACCAATAGAAAGCCACGTTATTTGTGAGTGTCATAGGCAGTTTTATACCGGGAAATGATAAGATGCCACTGGAACGTGGGTGAAACCGCGAGGGAGCTAGTCTTTCAATAAACTAGGGTATTCTTTTCTTGCGTAAGGAGAAGTACTGGTCGAAATTCTGCTATAATTTTTTAAGAACAAAAAACTGTTTCCAATTTCCAATAGCACGGTGGTAGGGTACTTTGTAGTACCCGACTGGCTGGCTACCACCCTCAAGATGAAAATCTGTCGCCAAACACGTATCGGTGTGTTCCGACAGCTGCACTTGAGAGCCAGTTCCCATCTAGGCTTTGTGTGCTTACTATCTTCGGCCACATCATCACTTACCATGGTGAGATTGTGGTCAAACACAAGCCTATCGAGAATTAAAAAAAAAAATTTTTTTTATTGACTGCACTAAAACTGGGAATAAGCTAGAAAACAAAAGAAAAAAATAGAAAATTGGTTGACAAACATAGGAGAAAGAGGGGTACAAATTATTTACGTCGATTTTTCTTCTATATCTATACTATTTTATACATATGTAAAAGTTTGTTTGGATGTGAAATTTAATATAATGTATTATAGGAATGTAATATCTACTATTACAATACCTCAAATGACCTCAATCTATTACTCTATTCCTAAATCCTTCAAACAAATAAGCGTTCTTACGCATATTCAAAGGTCAACGGAGCCAGAAATTGTATAAGCATAAGGTCCTCATTTGAGTGCGTCACGCTTTATATTCATCTGTGAAGGAATCTTTGTCCAATTTTCAGTGTCCGTCCAGGTCAGTAAGTTTTAGTTAGAATAGATTTGCGAAGTGAGGTTGACCTCACAAAGAATGCTAAATAATTATAAACATAAAACATCCTGAAATAAATGCGAAAGAATGAGACCTATTTGACATATAATTTTATGCCACACGTCACAACCAGGCAAGGTAAGTGACTACCGTCACCTACAGATATTTATTAGCAATACAGCCAATGTGTTGTCGACCATTTTACAATGCGAAGGAAGGACGTTCGAAACATGAAATACTAGATTCTATACCGCGGTTTCACCGTAAGTAAGTAAGCATTAAATTCAAACGTATCAAATACTTAACAAAACAAAAATTACCAAAAAAAAAAGTAATTATCTCGGAATATGTGCAAAATAATTAAAAAAAACAATAGCAACCGCAACCTCATAGACAATAAACCCAGTGTTGTCGCGTTATGACACTAAATTTTGCCGCGAATTTTCAAATGTCGTCGTAAACTGACCAGTGGGTAGCGGAAAGCAAAATATTTTAGTGGCAGCCCTTACATACCCTTAGTTGGCTTTATTGCCACCCCTGGCCGGAACACGCGGCTGTAATTTGATATCACGTCGAGTGTTATTATTACCCTTGGCAATGTATACAATCTGTTGACAGTCCATTTTGAGAGCCATAGTGTTTGACTTGAAATGAAATGAAATTGTTTATTCATCAAATATGCCCTCACAGGCACTTATGAATAGTCAGACTTTAATGTTCGGTTCGGAAGGTAGCCTTTGCTGAGAAGAGCCGGCAATAAACTCAGCAATTACTCTTTTCAAAAACAACTTACACCTTTACATTCATAATTATTTATCTAGTCTCACTGACAATATTTGCGTGTTATGGCGGCAAAAATAGTAATCTATATAATTTAATTATGACTGACTTAATGAACAACAAACTCGCACAGACCAGCCCCCACAAGCAGCACCTGTTCACAAGTATGACGCGTGTGACTTGACAGTACTTTATCAAGAGGTAGAGACGTATTGTATGTGAAACACCCACATTTTAGTCTGTCCACAGTTAGATTAGTACTATTAGTATTATTACATATAGCAACACTGTCCACGCCAGTAATCTATGGTGTTCGTGTGAACCCCGTCTCTCTCTCTTGTCGATGGTCGCAGACCAGCCTCGTTGTACTTCCTCTTGCTCATTTATTATAAATTATATTAAATGGTTACGCCCATTAGTCCGGCTATCATTTCCCAGTACCCATAACCAAATCTAATAAGTAGTTTAAGGCGATGATAGCTCAGTGGTAAGTGACGTCGGATACCGCGGCGAAGGTCGTGGGTTCGAATCCTTACATTGAGCTTGAGCTTTCGGTGAAGGAAAACATCGTGAGGAAACCACAGCACGGTGGTAGGGTACTTTGTAGTACTCGACTGGCTGGCTACCACCCTCAAGTTGAAAATCTGTCGCCAAGCACCTGTTGGTGTATTCCGGCAATTGCACTTGAGAGCCAGTTCGCCTTTAAGGCATTGTAATAAGGTGTACAACACATTAGCAATCCCCTGGTATTGCCAATGTCTATAGGCGACGGTTGTCACTTACCATCAGGTGACCCGCCTGCCTCGTTGTCACTTGTGACATAAAAAAAAAGTAGGTTAAATATACAAAGATTTTTAATCATTCATCATCGCATTGCACGCACTGTAATTAAAACATCGACATAAAGTGATGTCTTTAATGGTGGGTCTATTAGAGTAGTTAATCATCAAGTGACGATATGAAACAGCACATCCGTAACATTGATGTCCCATTGATGTCCCATTGATGTCCCATTGTTCAGATTGTCCCATCAGACCGAGCTACATGTTTCATTGCTTGTTTGCATGCCACTTAATGTCAAGGACGATGTCATGTCACGTGTAACATTTTCGAATTGCTCTCGTTTTTTGGGGTTCTGTACCCAAAGGGTATAAACGGAAACCCTATTACTAAGACTCTGCTGTCCGTCTGTCTGTCACCAGGCTGTATCTCATGAACCGTGATAGCTAGACAGTTGAAATTTTCACAGATGATGTGTTTCTGTTGCTGCTATAACAACAAACACTAAAAAAACTATCACACTATCAAATACTCAAATAAAAAAACTACAAAAATTGTACGGAACCCTCCGACTCGCACTTGACCGATTTTTTTGTTAGTTAGCTTTCTATAGATAACTCTTTATTGGTACATACAAGAAAAATAACAAAATAGAAAAACAGTAAAGTTTTTCAATTAATAGCTCAGTCGTAGTGACGTCGGCGAAGGGAGTGGGTTCGAATCCTACAATGAGTTTTTTGTGAAGGAAACCACAGCATGGTAGTAGGGTACTTAGCAGAGCTCGACTGGCTGGCTACCGCCCTCAATTTAAAATCCGTCGCCAAGCATTGCTAATGTCTATGGGCAACGGTATTCACTTACCATCAGGTAACCCGCTTGCCTGGTTGTCACTTGTGTTATATAAAAAGTTACATTGAATATTTCTACGAGTTTCATAAAAGTTTTTTGAGTAAATACACAAACATTCAGCATTTAATATTTTCATTTTCAATATTTTATTTGCTGATAACGTTTCGCAGTTCATTTTCCAATAGGCAATAGCAGGTGATATTATTACAATAACATTTTCAACCTTTATTATAGATTGCAGAGTTTACAGTGTGTCTTATTCCGAAATCAGCAGACACCGTTTGCAAAGAAGATTATTAACAATATCTAATATTATGATAACATTGAGCGATTTACTGTTATGAGAAAATTATGATATCCAACACTTTATTTTGATTCATGCGTCGAATCGGTTCACAGCATCTGTCAATATTTTCAAGCGACACCAGTTTCTCATGATTGATACATACAAGGACATTTTTGCTTCATACTAAAGCCTATGTAAAAGACTAGCTGTCCTCTGCGGTTTCGCTCGCGTTTCCGTGGAATTTTATCTTTTCCCGGGATATAAAATATTGCCTATAGGTATTACTCAGTAGTTTTTTCGTTAAATCGTAACAAACAAACAAAAAAACAAATCATTCCTCTTTATAATATTAGTTTAGATTTACATTCAAATAATTTTCAGGTAAATCTTATTATTAGATAGATCTTTCACGCAAAAATTACTGAACGGTTTTTGATAAAACATGGCACACAGGTAGCTCATATCTTTGCATATAACATAGGATACTTTTTATTCCGAGAAAAGATTAGGAACGTGGTATAATCTTACATTACATATAAATTACTAGCTAGCTGTACCCCGCGGTTTCACCCGCGTTCCCGAGGAATCTCATCTTTTTCCGGGATAAAAAGTATCCTATGTCCGTCTCAAAGGTTCCTATATTTCCTCTATCTCTATACCTAAATTCATCTAAAGAGGTTCAGCGGTTTAAGGGTGAAATGGTAACAGACATACAGACACACACACTTTCGCATTTATAATATCTATTAGTAGGGATAGGGATTAGTTTGGATTATTCCTGTTACCAAAATCATTGAGTTAAAATCAAAAGCTATAATAAATCCAATCAAACAATCTTAATATAATTACTTATTATCAGTTACCTATCATTTACAAGTTCTCAGGTAGAATTATACCGTCTAGATTACAAAAGTGACGAAGGTCTGACGTGGCTGGGGTCCGGAACGACCCCCAATCAGTCGATCGTTGCTTGGGGAGCCGGGAGGGGGTTAGGGGTCGGAAAATGCTAAAACAACGCGTCAGTCTTCGTTCGAGGTGCTTAAAAGCAATTATCGGTCGTAATTGGGGACGCGGTGGCCGTAGTTTGATTATCCGTGTATTAATTTTGGGTCTTTTGACCGTAGTGTGATAGTGAGACGGTTGTTGGAT
Source organism: Ochropacha duplaris (assembly GCA_951361185.1). Taxonomy (NCBI): domain Eukaryota; kingdom Metazoa; phylum Arthropoda; class Insecta; order Lepidoptera; family Drepanidae; genus Ochropacha; species Ochropacha duplaris. The sequence goes on along the minus strand of OX592704.1, from coordinate 1,362,680 downwards.
ATAGGTTACCTATTTGATTTCATTGCCTGTTAAATTCTATATAGGTATGTTTATTCTACTCAAAAACGAACGTAATGATTTATATTGATTCATTGTATGAAAACTGTTAGGGTTAAGGTCAATGATATTATAACTAAAAATATGTAGATATGTTACCTACACAACATACGATCTTAAAAAACGCCCGAGAAATGGCACTCTAACGCACACATAAGGTGTACAGTACAACACATTGGCAATTCCCTTGGTATTGCAATGTCTATAGGCGACGGTAGTCACTTACCACCAGGTGACCCGTCAGCTTCGTTGTCACTTGTGGTATAAAAAAAACATAAATTACTTCTGGGAACCTTGCCGATCGGCAGCAGCGGCAGCCTCGAAGAAGTTTTTTATATATTATAATTGTACATTTGCTTGTATATTTTGTACATTTGTTGTAAATAAAACCTGTATAATCTAAAAAACATGTATAGTAAAAAAAGTAGTATATGTAGTATATCAGTTAACTGGTTTCCATATTACAAGCTTTGCTTAGTTTGGGATCAGATAGCCGTGTGTGAAAAATGTCCGAGGATATTTATTTATTTATTTATATTACATATAATTACTTAATATTACAATATCCACACTGCATTACGATAACACACGATGGCATTTTTGGTTGTTTTAGGTCACTTTTACTTTTAATTGCACTTGGCACAGCAAGAGCATCCATTGATGCAGCGACGCGACACAGGTCAAGTTAGGCTAATTTGCCACTCTTTAACCTCCCACTTTCGGAGCGCATATAACTTATCTATACCTTTTTAATTATAATATCATTGGTTAAGGTCATGTTTGTATTGTTTGTTAGTTGCCAATATTAATTTATTAGGGGAGTAATTATAAACGTATACAGATTCGTCATCATTCTATAGGAAAACAAAAAAATGTCTCTTTTGAATCCATGTTTTGTTTGCCAAACATCATCCAAAGTCAGCCATTATTGTGCGCAGAAATATAAACATTTAACTCATTATTATATTGTTTAAGATGGTATAAGTAATATTTAAACAAAAAAAACGTATTGTCTGAGAGGTATAAAGAACAATGCCAAATAATACACTAAAAACGAAACAGCCTTTTGTCATTCATTCCATACATTTGGAATAACAAAACCGTCGTTAATTTAACAATATTTGTTATAAACAAGCCAGTGCATAAAGCAATTATGCCATTGCCAATCCGCTTATTGGCACCGTGCCAATGTCGTATCGTTCAATGCCAGATCTCAGGATCTGATAAGATGCCTAGCGATGAGCCGATATGAATGCGGTCTAAGTGACGGAGCGGTAAAGGTTTATAATTTAAGGTATGAGATGTTTCTTCACATGTTTTTTTAAATTCTTGATAAGCTTGTGTTTGAACACAATCTCACCATGGTAAGTGATGATGTGGCCGAAGGTGGTAAGCACACAAAGCCTAGATGGGATGGATTTATATTCTATATTTATATTATATATTTTATTTCTCCATTTACACTGCCAAGTGGAGATTTAGCATCCTTATATCGATGGGATTGACAGTCTTAGGTCATGACGAAATACAGTGCTAGAAAATTCTTAGTTATAAGATTTTAGGTTGATTTTTCAAAAATGATTTTGTAATTTTTCTTTTAAATCCTACAAATCCTACTAATATTATAAATGTTTGTTGCTCAATCACGCCAAAACGGCTGAACGGATTTTGATGCAACTTGGCACAGAGGTAGATCATATCCAGGAACAAAACATAGGATACTTTTTATTCCGGGAAAAGATAGGATCCCTCGGGAATGCGTTGAAACCGCGGGGCGAAAACGAATAAAAATATATGTGGTAGAGTCCAATACTGTTTCTAGAAGGAAACTTTGAGGCTTTAAATGTGTACCATCTTCGGCCATTATCATTTAACTTGGTGTAGTTGGGGTGAAACAGTCTAACAGCTAAAACGACTTAATATTAGCGTTTAAGTAAAACATCCGACTAAGCGAAAAGATTAAGTAGCTAAACGTCTAACTACCCGAAGCGTCACTTACCCCATAGGGGGTGAAAAGGGATGAAAACGCACGATTACATTGATAACCGAAATAAAAAATTATCCACGTCTCTTATCCATTGCACCACGCCATATTTTTATTTGTATTTTTTTATTCTGGATAGGCTTGTGTTTGACTACAATCTCACTATGGTAAGTGATGATGTGGCCGAAGGTGGTAAGCACACAAAGCCTAAATGGGAACTGGCTCTCAAGTGCAGCTGTCGGAACACACCGATAGGTGCTTGGCGACAGATTTTCAACTTGAGGGTGGTAGCCAGCCAGTCGGGTACTACAAAGTACCCTACCACCGTGCTATGGTTTCCTCACGATGTTTTCCTTCACCGAAAGCTCAAGCTCATTGTAGGATTCGAACCCACGACCTTCGCCGCGGTATCCGACGTCACTTACCACTGAGCTATCATAGCCTTAAATCAAGCAATATGTAAACGCAAGTAACAACATAAGAAAATGACTTGCTTCACAACTTAGTTTAGGCGCAGTATGCATAGGTTTGTCATCATATAGGATCTTAGAGCTATTACTTTAACAAATGAATTTGAATATGGCATTAGAACTATCTCTACTGGAAAGTCTGAAACACCCATATCATCATATTAACACGAAATCATATGACGTAAAACAATAATTCGATGATTTCAAACACGTGATTTTTCGTGTTATATACGAATTCTACGGCTTCATGCATTATAAATGTGAGGATGGATGTGACGATGTTTTGTTACTCTTTCTTGCAAAAACTACTGAACAGATTTTGATGACACTTGGCACACAGATAGATTATATCCTAGAATAAAAAACAGGATACTAAGTAATGTTTTGAATCGAGAATGTCCTCCTCACACCTTAGAACCAAATTGGTCGCGTACAGTGCGGTTTGAGAGACATTTTCTGCGCACGATCAGGTTGTGGAATGAGCTCCCTGTAGAGGTTTTCCCCAGAGACTACAGCATGGAGTTATTCAAAAGAGAAGTAAGAAGGTTTATGCAAGGTCAATAACGCGCTCGTGATGCGTCTGGAGTTGCAAGCGTCCATAGTCTACGGTGACCGCTTACCATCAGGTGGGCTGTAAGCTTGTTTGCCACCTAGTGGTATAAAAATATCCGAACATTTCAACGTTTACCGAACTTTTTAACTTTTCGGGTTCTTTTAAACTTTCTTACCTTGAACATTTTTTTATATTCTTGCAATTTTATAACTTTCTATAACCATGACCCAGTTTCGAAGTTTGTTGTCAAAATTTAATATAACATTTTTCGTCAAAAGATCATTTATCAACGTTACATTATGTTTTGTAAAGTAATTATCAAATTATAACTTGAGAACTTCGCTTACACGACAAAACTTTCGTCAATCTTCGTTATCCTCATCCTTATATAATAAACGCAACGTATCTGTCTGTGTGATCGATATATTTATTCGTCAGAAGGTAGTAAGTTCGAATCCTACAATGACACCATACTCTTTAGTTGACATGAATTTCAACTTGATATATTTACATTCCTGAGAAAATAGATCTTGCTCGACAGATGGACCGTCAAATCTACAAGTGATCAAAGGGTCATTTTCCCCTTGACATGCGGATCTCTAAAAGGATTATTTTTATCCTAATGTTAATTCATTAAAATACATTACACGTTTTAATCATAATTAATTAAGTGGTAATTGATAAACAAGATGGCGGATAATCGTGACAGTGCTGTCATTTGTATATTTAATGTAATTAAGTGTTAATCGTGAGATCTGAGATATGAGAAGTAGATGTCTCATTATTTCTTGGTTTATTTTATAACTAGTTTTAGCCCACGACTCCGCGTGGAACTCATTTGTCTGGAAATCGTGCTTCATCATCCCTATTCACCCCCTTAGGGGCTTAATTGAAATTTCGGGTGACGTTTCACTACTTTTACTGGTCGGGCTGGTTGGCGGACATGGGTTCGATTCTCAACCAGATACCACGGCGAAGGTCGTGGGTTCGGATTCTACAATGAGCTTGAGCTTTCGGTGAAGGAAAACATCGAGAAAAAACCATAGCACGGTGGTAGGGTACTTTGTAGTACCCGACTGGCTGGCTACCACCCTCAAGTTGAAAATCTGTCGCCAAAACACCTATTTATTTTTATTTTTTACCTATCGGTGTATTCCGACAGCTGCACTTGAGAACCAGTTCCCATCTAGGCTTTGTGTGCTTACCACCTTCGGCGACATCATCACTTACCATGGTGAGATTGTGGTCAAACACAAGCTTATCCAAGATAAAAAGAAATATTATTAGTAGGTACCAGGTATTTATTTTGTTAACCCAAATATGCGCTAAAAAGCTTATCTTCCATTTCTGTAATCTCAGTATGGAAAGCGTGAACCTATAATTAACATAGTAATCTAAAACCTTGAAAATGATCATGCTATGAGAACCCAAAGAAATTACGCAGTTCGATTTACAAAAAAACAATACTCAGAAATAACAAGGTAATAACTTATTGAATAAAATACGACCAAACTGTATTACATATAATAAATATGTCACTCGTTAAAGTGTCGTTTCAGTTCAAATTGCTCTGAAATGGAAACATGACTCCTTACTGTCGACATAAAGCGCCCAAAATGTATGGTTCCGAGTTAAACCGAATGTTCTGACCGATTGAACGAATGAATGAATGTAGTTTTACGGAATAATTACCAAGTGTATTACGTTACAGTTTTTGGGAAAGCGAAATATAAAATATTTCTTTGGACCTTTGTATAGTTGTATAGATTAAAAATATATCCTAGGACAATCTTCACACATAGCCATCCGATTCCAATCTACCTAAGCTCTAAATCAAACTTTACTCGAATACAATTCTCTCACTAAATATGACCTAATTCGTGATTTAAAATTTGACACGACAAATGGCGAGGACGAATAACTTTAGGATCTCAATGATTGGGAACAAAATCAAAGTTCATTTAAAGGTTAGAGTGACTTATCTGATTATTAGTTTTCATAGACTCCACTTTTCGCTAACACTTTATTTTTCTTAGCTGGCAATCGTCGTTTAGAACATTTTGGCCAATGTCAAGTTTGTAGGTATACAAACTACTAGCTACAAACTACTTAGGTATTATTACTTATTTTAATATTTATTTATTATTATTATCTACTTATTATTTTTCTTGTTTTAAGTTATAGTCGTCATATTCACGTAAAGTAAGTGATTAAAAGTCAGGTTAGGCTTTAGTGAAACTGGTGTTCACTAAAACTTTTCACAGACTTTTTGAGATCACCTGAAAAGTCACGATACGCGCTTTTTTTTCATTTCAGTTTACTGGTGCACTTAAATTATTGTTTATTGCACAAAGGGCCACTGATATCTAGAATATACAAAGAAGTTGGGTTACATCAGCTCAATAACCATTAAAACATCGGAAAAATTCACGAATATAAAATACCTAAAAAACACCCTCGGTAACGCGGGTGAAACCGCGGGGGAAAGCTAGTAATATAATAAAACTTAAACACGATTTTAATGCAAATAAAAGAAAAACGCAATGTCACATCGCAAGTTCCCGCTAAAAAGTTAAATCAGTAATTTGTCGACCGCGAAATTGCCTCCTTAAAATTTCCTGAAAAATAGGGACGTGAGGGATCATTAGCACTTGTCATTATGACATGTGTCATAATATAATGACATTACGTATTGCCTTCATTCCTTCCTCATTATACAATACCTTTTGTGCGCAGTTTCAAAGCAGTTTATAAAAATTACCATAAACATTGAACGTGTATTATGCAGAAATGTCGATCTGATATTTTTTTTATTCAATCAAGGAAGGTTCCATTACGCTTTGTTGATGTAATGTTTATTTGTTTGCAGATTGAAAGGCAGATTGCTAACACTTCGGCTGTATTAAGGATTACATTGTAAGTAATAATTTGTAGCTTATTTAAAGTCATCTAGGACGGGAATAAGTATGACTCAGAAGTATTTCTTGTTATAAATGATGTAGACAATATAATAAATTTAGTGATGCGCAGGAAAGGTCATCCGTTCCATATGGAACACGATTGCATCAAAAGCAAAAGAATAAGTACTATGGTTAAGAAGCGATCTCTAGATTCGCCTCCGTGGTTTTACCCGGGTAATATTAGGAAACGGGTAAAAATATTTTAATTTTCCAAAGATAAAAAGTATCTTTGGAAAGTATCTTTATTCTAGAATCTGTACCTATGTGTTATTTTATCCTATCTTTTGTTCCAGGATATAATCTAATTGTGTGTCAAGTTTCATCAAGATCGGTTTTGTGGTTTCGGAGTTCGTAGCGGACCAAAATCGTCAATCCATTTTTTTGTAAACCTTACATTATTAACCAAGTGTCAATGTCATGGTATTGGTGAAGTGTGACATTTAGGTGGCGCTAGTTGTATGTAAAATATGCAAACATTTTTAAGCCGAGATGTTACGATTTGTTCTGTTTTACGCCACGTTCATTCCCAGCCTTGTTTCACTGTGTGTACAAGTAATTATGACATTCGACGCAACCTTGCGTCAAGGCATTGTCAATCTGTCACACTCGTTATGTCATTTTTGACACTTACGTAGTGAGTGACACGTATTTTGTGGACAGAGGTTATCCTTTGTTCCCTTTATGTATTTAGTTATGTGTAACGCATTATTAATAGTTGCTCAATGATTTATTCCTTTATTTTTCAGCCATTGAAATATGATGGATGTTTGTCATTTCTCGTTTAAAAATCTAATCTAGTTCAAACGGTATTTTTATTATACAAAGGTCCAATGTATTATTATTATGACGGTTAATAAATTAAGTTATATTTACAGTATGTTTGTAAGAATCTTGCAATTCAATTTAAACCTTAAATTAAGCCACTAAGTTTACTTACGGACTGAGCTGATTTGCACACACTTTTGGTGTCGGTGATACAATCTTGTAATTTCAATTTGTTTATTTTTTCTTTTGTTATAAGCTTTATCATCTATTTAAAGGTCATTTTTAGGAGCTTCGTTTTATAAGTAACATTTTAAATCAAATTTATTTGACGCAAAAATGACGAAAAAAAGGAAAAAAAATATATTTTCGTTTTTGTTGATTTTCTCAAAAAGCGCTGCATCAATTTCGATAAAATTTATATGGAACCACCTGAAGTATGATCTTCCAAACAAAAAAAGAATCATCAAAATCAATTCATAATTGGCAGAATGATCGCGTAACAAACATACAAAAAAAACATACACCTTCTCCTCCTTTTTTGAAGTCGGTTAAAAATAGAGTTTCATTTCTGTCTCGTTTTCACGCGCACTATTTTACTTCAAAGGTACCTACCTCATTAAAATATGTTAACTATTAAGACATATCACTTGACGGCCAACCGGCTGATGAAGAAGACCCGGCGACCTTAACATCGATCTCTGATTCATATACAACCACATTTATATCTATAAACACAACATATCGCCATCAAATCTGCATTGGAATTGTGTACGACTAATTTGCTTTATTATGATGTTATAACAGTTATTCAGTATAATCTGACGGGCCGGTTGGCGTGGTTGGTTAACACACTGCCTATCACGCCGCAGGTCGTGGGTTCGATTCCCATCCAGGACAGACATTTGTGTGCATGAACATGTCTGTTTGTCCTGAGTCTGGGTGTAATTATCTATTTAAGTATGTATTTACAAAAAAAAAAGTAGTATATGTAGTATATCAGTCATCTGGTTTCCATATTACAAGCTCTGCTTAGTTTGGGATCAGATAGCCGTGTGTGAACAAATGTCCGAGGATATATTATTTATAATTGATATTTGTGGTTAATGTTAATAGTATTGCTTTGTTGTTTTTGCAGGTGTTAATTTTATGTAGTACTAACTGTCGTCCGCGGTTTCACCCGCGTTACCGTAGGATCTTATCTTATCCCGGGATAAAAATATAGCCTATGTTAATCTGGAATAATGTATTCAAATGGTGAAAGAATTTTTGAAATCGGCCCAGTAGTTTTTGAGTTTATTCGTTACACACATACACACAAATCTTAATATGATCGGCACAAATAAATAATTTGACGTGTCTATCTATCATGCCTAAATAACAGATTTTTACTTAATGCACACGAAATTGCTGGATCGATTTTGACGAGCCATTCACTGGAAGATAGCTAATGCAATTATGAGTATCTTGGCTACTTTTATACCAGGAAAAGATACTCGCAGATCTTCGGGAAAGCGGGGAAAGCTAGTTAGTTAAATAAATCACACACGGTGCTGCTCGCCAGTTCTGATAGCTTGAACTTGGCTTGACACGCTACCGCGTCTAGATCCAAAGGTCTTAATTTAAAAGTAAGTAAACAATTAAACTCTTGATTGTCTGGTAGAGATCGCTAGTGATTTTTTTAAAATTCTGGATAGGCTTGTGTTTTACTATAATCTCACTACCTATGGTAAGTGATGATGTGCCCGATGGTGGTAAGCACACAATGCCTAGATGTGAACTGGCTCTCAAATGCAACTGTCGGAACACACCGATAGGTGCTTGGCGACAGATTTTCAACTTGAGGGTGGTAGCCAGCCAGTCGGGTACTACAAAGTACCCTACCTCCGTGCAATGGTTTCCTCACGATGTTTTCCTTCACCGAAAGCTCAAGCCCATTGTAGGATTCGAACCCACGACCTTCGCCGCGGTCTCCGACGTCACTGAGCTATCATCGCCTTAAAGTGATAAGGTAACCCATTGTGATACTCTGTCTATTCTAAAGTCAATGTTTTTTGTACTTTTAAATTGAATGGTGTACCAAATAAGAGATGATTTTCAATCTTGTCGCAATATCTATGTATAGCCGGAGAGTCGACAGAGTTTTAAGGTCGCATCTTTGTGTGACCTCACTCGGTGTCATTGACCTTTATATCACTTATAAATAACCTTCCATGTGACTATTGTTATTAACTATTTATCTATATAAAGAGGAAACATTTATTTGTATGTTTGTTACGAATATACTCAAAAACTATTCGACCGATTTCAAAAATTATTTCATGTTGATGACTATTGTTATTAACTATCTATTTTAGATAAGCATAGTTTTCTTCGTGGAATGTTTGAGCAATGGGTGGGTTCGAATCCTACAATGAGCTTGAACTTGCGGTGAAGGAAAACATCGTGAGGAAACCACAGCACGGTGGTAGGGTACTTTGTAGTACTCGACTGGCTGGCTACCACCCTCAAGTTGAGAATTTGTCGCCGAGCACCTGTTTGGTGTGTTCTGGCTGGCACAGACAGTGATAAGGTAGACAGCACATTAGCAATCCTCCTGGTATTGCTAATGTCTCACGGCGACGGTATTCACTTACTATCAGGTGAACCGCCATCCTGGTTGTCACTTGTGGCTGAAAGTGGTACCTTAAAGACCAGAAGGCTCTCAAATTAAGCTACAAAAATGCATTTAATCCCACTAATCCTACTAATATTATAAATGTGAAAGTATGTTTGGATGTGTGTGAAGATGTATGTGAAGATGTTTGTTACTCTTTCACGCAAAAACGGCTGAACGGACTTTGATGAAACTTGGCACATAGGAAGATCATATCCTAGAATAACTCATAGGATACTTTTTATTCCGGGAAAGAATAAGAACTCTCGAGAACGCGGGTGAAACCGCGGGGCGGAAAACTAGTATTATAAATGTGAAAGTTTGGATGGATGGATGGATGAATGGATGTTTGTTACTCAATCACGCCAGAGCGGCGTTTATTAGTAGGATAGTAGGATTACTAGGATATTTCATAAAACCCTGCTGTATGAAATAAAGTCTACTATTATAATTATGTAAATGTGAAAGTTTAAGATGTGAGGTTATAAAGATATTTGTCACTTTTTCATGCAAAAACTACACAACAGTTTTTTTTTGCACACTGGTAGATCATAATATCCTGATTTTTTTTATCCTGCTGTCTGCAGTCTATAATAAAGGGTGGATTTTTTAATTGAAATTTATTATTTCACGGACTGGACCCAACGAATCCTAAAATAGCATGGCTGCATCAATGACGTCACCGCCCCAACAAACTTCCAACCGCGGTAATTAAATAATTGTTATTAACGACCTTCTGCTTCGGAAGTTGCCTTTCATTACACCAATATAACCTTTATGTGCACGCAATAAGGGTTTTGTGGAACACCACCTATAAACCAACTTTATTTGTTGCTTTTACGATCAATTTTAGACTTTAAAACGCGAGTAATAAAAGTGATATTAAATTGCAAAATTAACTCAATAAGGAAGGGTTAAAGTTTGTTCGCTGAAGATGAGTGCGTAGTTTTTTAGTCACGTTTATGTAAATAACCTCAAATTTGTTTGTTGTTGTTTTTACACGCATTTACTTAATGTGTGCATCTACTCGTACCGCTAATGGACATAAATATAACGTAATATCTGTTGACGTGCTTTGTGATCACGCAAAAATAATTAATATTCAGTTTTAGATAAAAAATTAGTACCTAGTTGTTTTTTAATAGAAAATTTATTACTCAATACATACAAGCTCATTTGGTTCATTGTAAATTATTTTTATTTAACACCTCATAACGTTAATAGGTACCTATGCACATATAAAAGACTTCTAAATATAAAACCAATACACATTTTTGCAAATCAAATACAATTTTTTTTATTATTCTGGATAGGCTTGTGTTTGACTACAATCTCACTATGGTAAGTGTTAATGTGGGCGAAGGTGGTAAGCGCACAAAGCCTAGATGGGAACTGGCTCTCAAGTGAAACTGTCGGAACACACCGATAGGTGCTTGGCGACAGATTTTCAACTTGAGGGTGGTAGCCAGCCAGTCGAGTACCACATAGTACCCTACCACCGTGCTGTGGTTTCCTCACGATGTTTTCATTCACCGAAAGCTCAAGCTCATTGTAGCATTCGAACCCACTACCTTCGCCGCGGTATCCGACGTCACTTACCACTGAGCTATCATCACCATGTTCCCTTGATAGCAACTCTTCCTTTTTGCTGCATGAAAAGATGATCCAACAAATGGGTACACTTTATGATACTTTACTAGTTAAAATAAAAATCGACACCTCGTTTATTATATATATAAACATGTCTGTTTGTCCTGAGCCTGGGTTTAATTATCTATTTAAGTATGTATTTACAAAAAAAATGTAGTATATGTAGTATATCAGTCATCTGGTTTCCATAGTACAAGCTCTGCTTAGTTTGGGATCAGATAGCCGTGTGTGAACAAATGGCCGAGGATATTTATATTTATTTATTTATTTAAGTAATTACCAATTCTGAATTTAATAACTAAAAAGTTGGTTAATAATATGAATATTTCATTAGCCAATGTAACCGTCAAAGTTGCACGCACCAAATGATAATCAAATTCGCCGCACATCAATCAGCCATACGGATTGTACACGACAAAAACAGTTTGCGGAAATCAAACGAGGTATTCGGACGTTACCGGAAACTAAGCGTGGGAATACCGACTCTATGCTAGATAATTATTAAATACAAAATCCATTGTGCTTCTCGGCGTTTTAATGAGTATTTTTTCTTGAATTCGTTCCGAATCTCAATCGATTCGCATTTTTATTGTTCCCGGACTTAATTAAAATAAGGAAGAGAGAATAATCGCTGACCTTCGAGAAATGTTAATGCTTTTGTTTAATAGATCCCACAGCTTGGTTCTAGAACCTTCGTATTTTGACATTAGGATTATACATAATCAAATAAATATCCTTTCTGTATTTTTTTTTAATATACATCGATTGCACTTAAGAGCCAGTTGTCTTCTTATCCTAAGTTAAAACTTAACACTTTCCAAATAAATATTAAATAATATTAGTATCTACAGATTTCAGTTTTCAGTTACTGTATTTATCGTCACACAAAGTTACTGTACAAATTACTAAGTATTACTAATCAGTGAGCATTACTAAGCAGTAGTTTACAGTAGGTCTCGCACAGCGCTACTGGTTAGTAATCGGTTACACGTTAGTAACTATGTAGTTTCAAGGGACGTGGGTGCTAGTGTCCGGGCTAGTATCTATTGAAACAAAATATTTTATCTTAGCTATCTGATTTGGAACATATTTTGAGAAGTTACTAAAATTACAAAGCTTTGAGTACGAGAGCGTTTAGTTACTAATTAGTTAGTAATTTCAGTTAGTAAATAGTTCAGATATTTAGTAGCTACGTGTGAGAAGTGCGATGATAGTTTAGTGGTAGTGACGTTGGATACCGCGGCAAAGGTCGTGGGCTCGAATCCTACAATGAGCTTGAGGTTTTGGTGAAGGAAAACATCGTGAGGAAAACATAGCTGGTGGTAGGGTAGGTACTTTGTAGTACTCGACTGGCTGGCTACCACCCTCAAATTTAAAATCCAAGGAACCAACTGGGCAATAACTTGCCTTCAAGCCAAAAAAAGGTCGACACATTGTCAATACTCCTGGTATTGCTAAAGTCTATAGTCGATGGTAGTCACTTACTGTGACCCATCTGTCAGACTTCTGATTTAAAAAAAATATGCTAACAGCGTAATAAAAGAATTCAAGAAGATCAACGAACTCAAAAACTAATAATTATCTTGTGACCTTTATAGAAATCAGAAACTAGCTCCTACATAATTAATATTATGCGGATAAAGACCCATCTATAATATTATTCGTTTTCAACCATAAATTACATTAGAGGTTTATTATTTTTTAATGTTAGGTATTTTTGTTTTTTATGCTTAAGTTCTTTGTTATAAAATAATAAAAGAAATAAACACACATATGGCCGTCTGATCCCAAACTTGTATTATGGAAGCCAGATAACTAATACATACAAATAATAAAAATACAGAGTCAGGAAAAAAAAATACATGTATAAAAAACCTTGTGATATTCCTTAAAATGTTTTATACTTTTTAACCGTTTTAAAACTATACGTAGGTAACTAAGTTAATAATAAAATTATTCGATATGAGTTTTTAAAATAAATGTCTTTTAATTTTAGAAAATAACAAATGTTCTTAAAAAAATATATCTTCAAATATAAAAGCACTGTTATCAAAAAATGTATTAATTAAAATAAAAATGTGTTTAAAATGTCTCATCGGCCCATTTATTGTAACTTATTATTATATTAAATCAAAATAGAGTCAATGATCTAATTCGAAATGAAACCTGTTAAAGTTAGTGACCATTATAAATATTCAAAAATAACTGTTTCACATTTGTCGATCGTAAAATTTAAATACCCATTAAATAATAATATTATTAACATTTTTGACGTCATTAAATTTAATTTTCGCTTAAACTATTGATAGGAGAATACCTAGTCTATTGTAAAAATAAATTTATCAATTTTCTTTTTTATTTTTATTGCATTTATTTAGTCTAACAACAATCCTCCTATTAATATTTGAAATTTAAATGAGAAAGTTTGTATGTTTGTTGCTCAATCACACAAAAACGGCACTAAGGATTTTGATGAAACTTGGCATTCAGGTAGATCATACCCTGGAATAAAAAAGATAAGATACCTCGGGAACGCGAGTGAAACCACGGGGCGGAAAACTATTCTTACTATATTTATCGATTAGATGAGTAAAGGTGTAAAATCAGGTGTCCAAAAACTCTCAGACAGACTGATAAGACAAGGTCCTTGAAGAATCCGCAATCAACCGTAATTTAATTCACACTTACTAGTAGCACAGTCTATAAAAACGTCGTTTGATTTTTTTTTTAAGTAAGGGGCCGTTAAATAATACGTAAGCAGATTTATAACAATTATTTACCCCCCATCCCCCTTGTTAGCAAAAGTAAGCAAAGCTCTTACCCTCTCCCCCCATGCTTACGTAAACATTTTACAACAGTTTTCAAGCATAGACAATGTGAGGGTTGCCATTCGTGTAAAAAAGTAAATAACTACCGATGACGTAATCATCATCTAGACCCCCCTACCCCCCATGTCATCCAAAATAAGCAAAACAAAGTCCCCCCCCCCCATAGTGCTTACGTAATACTTGAACGGCCCCTAATGTTAGGAGTAATATCAAATACAATATCTAATTAATACTTAGCTAAGTACTTTGTGTTGTGTATACAACGCGGTAGACCTTGGAGCGATCACTTGTGAATACAGATTGCGGAATAGGGCCGAGTGCGGGCTCGTCCATATACCATGTTGATTACTATAGAAACGTTACTACTTTTCTCTCTTAGTAACTTGAATTTTAGTAACGTCATCATCATCATCATCATATCAGCCGGAAGACGTCCACATCTGGACAAAGGCCTCCCCTAAGGATCTCCACGATGACCGGTCTTGCGCTACTCGCATCCAGTGGCTTCCCGCGACCCTCACAAGATCATCGGTCCACCATGTGGGAGGCCTGCCCACGCTGCGTCTTCCGGCTCGTGGTCGCCACTCGAGAACCTTTCTGCCCCATCGGCCGTCGGTTCTACGAGCTATGTGCCCCGCCCACTGCCACTTCTGTTTGGCAATTCTTCGGGCTATGTCGGTCACTTTGGTTCGCCTGCGGATTTCCTCATTTCTGATTCGATCTCGCAGGGACTTAGTAACGTAGTTCCTGGAATTCTTTTCGTTGTTAGTTTTGGGATGGCTGTCCCATTTGCGAGTCAAAGGCGAGTTAAAGCGATGATAACACAATGGTAGGATTCTTTCTTCATAGTAACTACGGCTGGCTGTTTTTCAGAAGTCGAATCATGGATCAATACAAAAACATACTTAAAAACATACTTTTTTCCTGGGATAAAAAGCGGTATATCTCTGCGATCCTTCTCTGTTGCTGTGAGAAAGAAGGACAAACTAACGAACCGAAAAACACACTTTCCCATTTATAATGTCAATGTCAAAATCATAATATTATATGTTACAAAAAACATAAAAAAAACAAGAGTGAAAATTTATTCTCCCAGTTACAAAACTGCCTTTAATTGTATTTAAAACGTTGGAGAGGGGGCGCCACTATCAAGTTTCTGCACCCGGTCTGAAAAAGTCGTAGATACGGAGTCAGTCAGAGATGTCTATCCTGGATAGGAATCGAACCCACGACGTGCGGCGTGAAAGGTAGCGTAATTTATTACCAATATTTTTTTTTTCTTTTTTTTCAATTTATTAGGGTAAGCAAACAGTGACATAATATATTTTATGCTATTCATATGTATAATACGACTTATTAATCATGACACCAACACCGCCTACCACAGCTTGTTATATATATAATATACTTGGTAAAAGTTGATTATCATAGCCTGCACCAGTTAAGCTAGCTTAAAACTTATTTATGGCTGACCCCTAATCTGCGCACGCGCAAAACTATGGCAGTGACGATGGCGAGCGCCCTTTTAGGATGTAGCAAGGACTCACCATGTTCGGCCACAATTATTTGTCGATCGAGTTTGTAGTCAGACTGTTTGACAACTGTTCGTCAAAGTGACGTCGGATACCGCGGCGAAGGTCGTGGGTTCGAATCCTACAATGAGCTTCAGCTTTCGGTGAAGGAGAACATCATGAAGAAACCATAGCACGGTGGTAGAGTAATTTGTAGTACTCGACTGGCTACCACCCTCAAGTTGGAAATCTGATACCAAGCGCCTGTTGGTATACTCCGGCAGTTGCACTGGTATTGTCTAATAGGTGACTGTAGACACTTACCATCAGGTGGCCCACCTGCCTCGTTGTCACTTGTGGTATAAAAACAATACAATCAACATCGCAAAATATGAATTCTAGATTTCTCAGAAAAAGATAAAATCTTTGACATTTAGGAGATCTGATTCACATTGGATGAAGAGCTCATGATAAAGTCGATTAAGGTCAAGTTGAGGAAAATAGCTTACCTATATTCAGATTTCATAAATTCGACCATACGTATTTAAGCCTAGGTCAGTATTTAATATCGAAAACATTACATAAACAAAATAGAGGGTACCTAGAATATATTTTTATCTCCCGTTTTAAATTTAAAATATTAACTTGTATTTTCGAGTGCCTACATCTCAATTATAAGTTATAATTGCGTGTAATTACTGTGACCCAACAAAGGATGGGTTGCGCAGGCGCAGGCACACACACACACACACACACACACACACACACACACACACACACACACACACACACACACACACACACACACACGTAATGCGGTGCTGTGAACACATTAACAGTCGAAGGTTTATGCTTGGGAAATGTTCGTCTGTCTTTTTGTGGACAAATATTTAATGGCGTTGCGTTAGTTGTGACATGTCATAGTTTAAGAGATGTGTAACCAGAGGTACCATAGATGATGGGGTTATTATTATTATTTTCTGAGAGGTGTAGACCTCTTGAAATTTTTATGTTTCCATTTGAAAAAGAATCCAAAAACTGAATCGACAAAAATTCCATTGTAATTATTGAACCTGCTCACAAAATTTCACGAGAATCTATTGAAAAAGGAGAACAGACGAACAGACGGACAGCTGGACTTCTGGACAATACGAAAGCATTTTTTCCCAAGCTGAAGCGGGGACGCTTCGCTCGCTCAGTCAAAAAAGTAGTTAAAGTTGCAATTCCTGCTTTTAAATTTAGTTTTGGGAAAATGGACCCATTAGCAAGGCAAGGTATTTATTAATTGAAGTGCGTAATTAAAATCACATAAATAATCATATAGATTTTCGTATTTTTATTAAAATAATTTTTTTCCGCCCTGCGGTTTTACCCGCGTTCCCGAGGTATCTTTCCCGGGATAAAAAGTAGCCTATGTTTTATTCTAGGATATCGACTACCTGTGTGCCAAGTTTCATCAAAATTCATTCAATAATTTTTGCGTGAAAAAGTAACAAACATCCATATATCCATATAAACTTTCGCGTTTGTAATATTTGTTGGATGTATAGCTCTTCCGATAAAAGGGAAATTATGCGACGCATCTTCCGCCCGACCATCAATAGAAAATACCGTCGTTGTTTCAGCGTACCTCTGATTTCAGATATTCCATTCAAGCTGGCAGCATTGTGAGTCCGTTTTATAGATGCGACGCCATTCACAAGGATTCCTACGGATCCTTTTGTTTTCCGTTTCAATGGGTCTATTTTCACGTTCTATTTTTCAATCAGGTATCATTTCCCGTGTCTATTCCAGTCGGAATTTCAAATTTCGAATGCAGCCATGCGTTTTATTTTTCCTGGTAAAAGAGTATTTTTTGTAGAATTTTTAAATAAATTGAGTTAGCGACACACAAAAAATTGCTATATTGAAAAAAAGAAAAATAAGTACTGTACTTATATAACACGTAACTTTTGAGTTTCCATTATGATAATACAGGGTACAACAAAATTAAATGTTCATAAATTCAAATTCACTCGGAAGCTGGCAACCACCCAACCGCTACTGTTTTCTTTTAGGATTAATCTTAACGCCACAAAAAACATACCCTTTTTTATCTCTGAATTCAGGATAAAAATATGAAACTCTTTTAAAATGCCCGACGAAAGTAGAGCGCCAGATATTTATTTTTCAGCAACACCGCTCTTAAAATTGCATCAGTTTCAGAATATCTGTGAACGCAACAAAGTGATGACAGCGAAACTTTTCAAATTTCGAATTCGCAGTGTGAAGCTGAAAATAACTTGTCAAAGAACAGTTGTCCAGGACTAAAAAGTACTTAATTCACACTGAATATTCTACCAGCTCTTTTTTGTCGTCTGGGCTGAGCGTTTGAAATTTGAACACAAGTGACAGTTTATAAAACTCATCATTTAACGATCTGTCATACGATTCATTTAATCGAGTATCATTTCTTTATTTTTAAAATTGGAATTAAAACTGTTACATTGCTATTTTCACGTACAGAAATTTGTCTACTTAAATAGTTAAAGTAACGTATTGGCTCCATTGTTTATTTTTAACGTTATGGCATATCATTAAATTATCTCAAAAAACGTGAACTTTGAAAAAAGTTAATATCATTTGACAGCTATTTTGCCGTGTTTTTATTTTTCACAGTGACAGTATTTATCAAAATAGTCAGGTAAGAAAGTTATATCTGGAGTTAGTTACTTATTAGAATATATAATAGAGGCTTTATTCTCCTATTAAAAAATCATTGTGTAATAAAGTCAATTATAAATTGATTGATGTTCTTATTTTAAGAGAACTATCTCAAACTATAAAAAACTCTAATATATCTTTATTAAATAAACTCATTACAAGTATTTTTAATCGTCAATTTGATTAATGTAAAATTCTAACTGTTTTATTTTATGGAAATTGTCTTCATTTTGTTGTTATGCTAACCTAATTTGAATCTGTTTAGTTTGCCTACGGGATAATAGCTGACTATATTACGTTGAAAACAATTGAACAAAGACCTAAATTAAATTTATTCAAAATTGTAGATAGGCGTACCTATTCTATGAACGGATAGACTTTGGTGTATTTACATTGCAAAATGTTTATGGGATGAAAAATATTACACGTAAATAAACGTGTGATTTTTTTAAATATGTTGCAAAGCAAATCGATAAAAAAACATACAAGATTTGCTCCAATAACGTTCCATTTTCCTTTTAGAACACTGTTTTATTGACCACCAGAACTAATGTAACAAACTTTTTATTAAACCCTAAAACAGTGTTGCCATTAAAATAATATAACTGAGAAGAAACTGCGAAACGCGTGTATCGGACGGGGCGGGCTCGCCGCTTGCCGGCTACCCTCGTCACAGCTTAACTCAAACTACAAATAAAGTTACACATACGTATTTAAGTACACGATTAAAACAAATAGCACGGATTTGAAATTTAATTACAACGTCTATTTGTGTTGGTTACATGCCGTTGAATTTGTGAGCGGTTTATATGGAGTTAGGAATTGGAGTAGAGTTTTGATTTGCTAAATAAGTTACTATGTTTTCATCAGTTTTGAGTTGGTAAGTCTAATGGCGGCTTTACACGCTCGTCTCGTCGCGTAGACGCTCGACACGAGAGTACACTCGTTGATCTCCGGAAGGCTTTTTTTCTTTTTCGTTTGGCGTCACGTGGCTTTTGTATTTCGCCAGTATCAAGTAGGTATATAATAATCTTCTTCTATGACGTTATATACCTAGTCACATTACATCACATTCACAAAGTCTAGTAGTCCCCGTACAAGTCCAGTCAGGCTTTAGTAAATTGGCGGCTGTTCCACTAAAACTTTTCACGGACTTTTTGGGATAACCTGAAAAGTCACGATACACGCTTCCATTTTACTTTACTCCATTTGTGCACATTGATCTTTATTGGACAATACATCACCGATATTTGTATAATATATAATTATAATTAAAAAAAAACGAGTTTATAGAAAATAAAATGAAAACGCAACGTGACTTCGCAAATTCCCGCCAAAAAGTCCACGAGACCCTTTGACTCAAGCGCAAAGACGCGACGCGACGAGAGCTCCATGTACACACTCGTTCTCGGCCTATCTCGTGGTGTTTTGACGAGTGTGTGCAGTCGCCATAATGATTGGAAAATAAGTTGAGATATTTTGTGAAAAATTGAGATATTTCTTCACACTCGGCAATCTGATCCCAAACTAATTACTGCGGAATCTTTCTAATTTTTTCTAAAACGTTGGAGAGGGGGCGCCACTATCAAGTTTCTGCACCCGGTCTGAAAAAGTCGTAGATACGGAGTCAGTCAGAGATGTCTATCCTGGATAGGAATCGAACCCACGACGTGCGGCGTGAAAGGTAGCGTAATTTATTACCAATATTTTTTTTTTCTTTTTTTTCAATTTATTAGGGTAAGCAAACAGTGACATAATATATTTTATGCTATTCATATGTATAATACGACTTATTAATCATGACACCAACACCGCCTACCACAGCTTGTTATATATATAATATACTTGGTAAAAGTTGATTATCATAGCCTGCACCAGTTAAGCTAGCTTAAAACTTATTTATGGCTGACCCCTAATCTGCGCACGCGCAAAACTATGGCAGTGACGATGGCGAGCGCCCTTTTAGGATGTAGCAAGGACTCACCATGTTCGGCCACAATTATTTGTCGATCGAGTTTGTAGTCAGACTGTTTGACAACTGTTCGTCAAAGTGACGTCGGATACCGCGGCGAAGGTCGTGGGTTCGAATCCTACAATGAGCTTCAGCTTTCGGTGAAGGAGAACATCATGAAGAAACCATAGCACGGTGGTAGAGTAATTTGTAGTACTCGACTGGCTACCACCCTCAAGTTGGAAATCTGATACCAAGCGCCTGTTGGTATACTCCGGCAGTTGCACTGGTATTGTCTAATAGGTGACTGTAGACACTTACCATCAGGTGGCCCACCTGCCTCGTTGTCACTTGTGGTATAAAAACAATACAATCAACATCGCAAAATATGAATTCTAGATTTCTCAGAAAAAGATAAAATCTTTGACATTTAGGAGATCTGATTCACATTGGATGAAGAGCTCATGATAAAGTCGATTAAGGTCAAGTTGAGGAAAATAGCTTACCTATATTCAGATTTCATAAATTCGACCATACGTATTTAAGCCTAGGTCAGTATTTAATATCGAAAACATTACATAAACAAAATAGAGGGTACCTAGAATATATTTTTATCTCCCGTTTTAAATTTAAAATATTAACTTGTATTTTCGAGTGCCTACATCTCAATTATAAGTTATAATTGCGTGTAATTACTGTGACCCAACAAAGGATGGGTTGCGCAGGCGCAGGCACACACACACACACACACACACACACACACACACACACACACACGTAATGCGGTGCTGTGAACACATTAACAGTCGAAGGTTTATGCTTGGGAAATGTCCGTCTGTCTTTTTGTGGACAAATATTTAATGGCGTTGCGTTAGTTGTGACATGTCATAGTTTAAGAGATGTGTAACCAGAGGTACCATAGATGATGGGGTTATTATTATTATTTTCTGAGAGGTGTAGACCTCTTGAAATTTTTATGTTTCCATTTGAAAAAGAATCCAAAAACTGAATCGACAAAAATTCCATTGTAATTATTGAACCTGCTCACAAAATTTCACGAGAATCTATTGAAAAAGGAGAACAGACGAACAGACGGACAGCTGGACTTCTGGACAATACGAAAGCATTTTTTCCCAAGCTGAAGCGGGGACGCTTCGCTCGCTCAGTCAAAAAAGTAGTTAAAGTTGCAATTCCTGCTTTTAAATTTAGTTTTGGGAAAATGGACCCATTAGCAAGGCAAGGTATTTATTAATTGAAGTGCGTAATTAAAATCACATAAATAATCATATAGATTTTCGTATTTTTATTAAAATAATTTTTTTCCGCCCTGCGGTTTTACCCGCGTTCCCGAGGTATCTTTCCCGGGATAAAAAGTAGCCTATGTTTTATTCTAGGATATCGACTACCTGTGTGCCAAGTTTCATCAAAATTCATTCAATAATTTTTGCGTGAAAAAGTAACAAACATCCATATATCCATATAAACTTTCGCGTTTGTAATATTTGTTGGATGTATAGCTCTTCCGATAAAAGGGAAATTATGCGACGCATCTTCCGCCCGACCATCAATAGAAAATACCGTCGTTGTTTCAGCGTACCTCTGATTTCAGATATTCCATTCAAGCTGGCAGCATTGTGAGTCCGTTTTATAGATGCGACGCCATTCACAAGGATTCCTACGGATCCTTTTGTTTTCCGTTTCAATGGGTCTATTTTCACGTTCTATTTTTCAATCAGGTATCATTTCCCGTGTCTATTCCAGTCGGAATTTCAAATTTCGAATGCAGCCATGCGTTTTATTTTTCCTGGTAAAAGAGTATTTTTTGTAGAATTTTTAAATAAATTGAGTTAGCGACACACAAAAAATTGCTATATTGAAAAAAAGAAAAATAAGTACTGTACTTATATAACACGTAACTTTTGAGTTTCCATTATGATAATACAGGGTACAACAAAATTAAATGTTCATAAATTCAAATTCACTCGGAAGCTGGCAACCACCCAACCGCTACTGTTTTCTTTTAGGATTAATCTTAACGCCACAAAAAACATACCCTTTTTTATCTCTGAATTCAGGATAAAAATATGAAACTCTTTTAAAATGCCCGACGAAAGTAGAGCGCCAGATATTTATTTTTCAGCAACACCGCTCTTTAAAATTGCATCAGTTTCAGAATATCTGTGAACGCAACAAAGTGATGACAGCGAAACTTTTCAAATTTCGAATTCGTAGTGTGAAGCTGAAAATAACTCGTCAAAGAACAGTTGTCCAGGACTAAAAAGTACTTAATTCACACTGAATATTCTACCGGCTCTTTTTTGCAGTCTGGGCTGAGCGTTCGAAATTTGAACACAAGTGACAGTTTATAAAACTCATACTTTAACGATCTGTCATACGATTCATTTAATCGACTATCATTTCTTTATTTTTAAAATTGGAATTAAAACTGTAACATTTTCACGTACAGAAATTTGTCTACTTAAATAGTTAAAGTAACGTATTGGCTCCATTGTTTTTTTTTAACGTTATGGCATATCATTAAATTATCTCAAAAAACGTGAACTTTGAAAAAAGTTAATAATGTTAAGTACTTATCAAAATAGTCAGGTAAGAAAGTTACATGTGTTAGTTACTTATTAGAATATATAATAGAGGCTTTATTCTCCTATTAAAAGGAATCATTGTGTAATAAAGTCAATTATAAATTGATTGATGTTCTTATTTTAAGAGAACTATCTCAAACTATAAAAAACTCAAATATATCTTTATTACATAAACTCATTACTAGTATTTTTAATCGTCAATTTGATTAATGTAAAATTCTAACTCTTTTCTTTATGGAAATTGTCTTCATTTTGTTGTTATGCTAACCTAATTTGAATCTGTTTAGTTTGCCTACGGGATAATAGCTGACTATATTTACGTTGAAAACAATTGAACAAAGACCTAAATTAAATTTATTCAAAATTGTAGATAGGCGTACCTATTCTATGAACGGATAGACTTTGGTGTATTTACATTGCAAAATGTTTATGGGATGAAAAACATTACACGTAAATAAACGTGTGATTTTTTTAAATATGTTGCAAAGCAAATCGATAAAAAAACATACAAGATTTGCTCCAATAACGTTCCATTTTCCTTTTAGAACACTGTTTTATTGACCACCAGAACTAATGTAACAAACTTTTTATTAAACCCTAAAACAGTGTTGCCATTAAAATAATATAACTGAGAAGAAACTGCGAAACGCGTGTGTCAGATATTTTGATATTGAGGAATCTATGTTATGATTTAGTGTCTGTATTTGTTACTTTATCTGTGGATACTACCAACCTATAAACTATATTATCTCTGGTTTAGCCAACACTATAAAAATGTGAGAATAAAATGGGGGTAGTTAATAACAAGATGGTTGATATAACCTTATAAAAGGGACTAACATTTGAATATCGGCTCAGTCTCTGTTCTATTCGGTTGCGAGTTGGAGTTGGTATTGTTCACGACAGTCTACAAGAAGAAGTATTAAGTACCTACATAGATATAATTATATGTCTTTATTGGAGATCAAGTGAACCTCGTTGCTGCTTGGTTATAATGATACAGATAAGTATATTTGATAATCTAAATTGTAATGACTAATGATCATTTTGTAATAATGTGTGTTCTATGTATTTATGATGAAATAGTACCTACATGATTTTGATAGAATATGTGTAGTGGCCATATATAAGATCATAGTACTGAGTTTCTTACCGGTATCTTCTCAGTATGGTCGGCCATCCGAACCGGTAGTAGATTTGAGAGTAGGTAAATTCATAATCAAGGCCATAGAAACAACTATTGAATAAATGTGTAATGAAGCTTGGCCTAAATGATTATTTTATTGATCTAAACCCTTACCCTATGCTCCGAGATATATTTTAGGGATATACCTACCTGATATATAAATAATAAACTATTATAATTCAAATAGAATAACCATCCTGACACTTAAATAACATGATCTGACTCTTATTCTATGGTATTAGATACCGAATCATTGATTTGGTATTAAATTAGTATTAAAAGAGAGTAAGAGATTTAACATCAGGTCGTGGGATGGATCCTATGCCCATAAACTAAAACATTGTGTTTGATTATAGTAATGCTGTAACATCCAACTGCAAACCTGGAAGTGAAAGGTGTACACGTCTGGTGAAGTGCTGGTACATCTACCTACAAGCTTCACAAATCTAGAAGAAAGAAAGAAAATAAAGAAAAACTTGGTCTGGTAATGACCGATAAGGTATTTTAATTACACATAAGTAATAATGTGTCCCGAAGGCTCGATAATAATTGTTCATGATGAATCAATGGTACATTAATGATATCTTGATTTAAAAAAAAAGGGAGGTAGATTGATAATTCCATTTCTACAAAAAAAAATATTAAAAGAAAGTTTTGGATCAAATTATAATGATAGTGGTTTATCAGTTGCTTATAAGTTAAGCAGTGATTTTAAAATCTAGAATTCGATTAGAATATAGATTGATATTTCATTTCAACAAAAAAAAAAGAATGTTTTGAATCGTATTATAATGAAGGTGGTTTATACAGTTTATTGCTTATAACTTGAACAGTAATATTAACAATTCTACAATTCGATTATAAATGGAAAGATACATAGGTACTACAGTATATTTGCTTTTACTAAAATCTAAAAGAGGGTGTGTCGAAATTATTTCTTTAGTATAAAATCTATTTTTAGAATAACAAATTACCTACTACCCACTTTGTTTTGAAAATTTGAATAATTCAGTAGGATATAACTGTTTAGATTAGAAGGGAAAGATATTTGAAAATAATTTGTGGAAATCGAAATTGTCGATATTATTGTAGTAAGAATTGGATTGCTTTGGTAATTCTACCTACGTTGATAATTATCAAAGTAGGATATATACTTATAGGATTAGTAGTAGTAAGGATTATAATCCTATCGGTTGGATAAATTGCATAGCAGATTAGCAATTGTAAATTCATTACTATTATTGAAGTACCTTCATAAATTAAAAATAAAATATTGTGCTTGAAATACAAAGGTATTGCTGATAACTTTGTAGTCAGTTTGGCCGAGCAGTTGTGTAATAATAATTGCTTGGAAATGATTTCTTAATTTATTGTATTTATCATTAATTTTGGTCTACCGTCGAATTATTGATTTAAAATTGAGAGTTTACATGAAAATAAAAGTACCGACAAGGTGAATAAAGATAAAATATTGCTGTTGATGTACCTACAAGTACATAATGATACTATGAATTATGAGGAAGACCCTAATCTATGATAATTGTATTTAAAGTATTGATAAAAAAATATGTAACGAAATTATTGATATTATATTGATGTAACTCTGGTATTACAAAGATAATATTGAGAGTAGTATTTGTGGTAACTCTAGTATTACAAAGATAATATTGAGAGTAGTATTTGTGGTAACTCTAGTATTACAAAGATAATATTGAGAGTTGTATTTGTGGTAGCTCTGGTATTACAAAGATAATATTGAGAGTAGTATTTGTGGTAACTCTAGTATTACAAAGATAATATTGAGAGTTGTATTTGTGGTAGCTCTGGTATTACAAAGATAATATTGAGAGTAGTATTTGTGGTAACTCTAGTATTACAAAGATAATATTGAGTAGTATTTGTGGTAACTCTAGTATTACAAAGATAATATTGAGAGTAGTATTTGTGGTAACTCTAGTATTACAAAGATAATATTGAGAGTTGTATTTGTGGTAACTCTAGTGGTACGAAGATAATATTGAGAATTGTATTTGTTGTAATTCTTTTATCACGTGTTGAATACAGTATCACAATGATGGTATTGAGATTCATATTAAGTTTATTCTGAGGTTGCAGATGTGGTATTGCGATGTTATTCGAGTACTAAAATCAAGTTAAAAAATAATATAATAGTAATTTTGTGTAACCAAGATGATATTGAGGATCATGTTAAGTTTATTCTAGTATCACAGTCTGAATCATTAAGTTTATTCTGATACTACAAAGATTGTATTGGTATGGGAATAATATAAATAGTACAATAATATTGAGAATTGTATATAATGTTGATTCTAAAGTCACATAGATGTAAAGAATCATAATAGGTGTTAAGTTTGTTCTGGTATCACAAAGATGGTACTTATAAATGCAGAACTTTGAGAACAAAGTAGTTGTCAGTATGGCCGTGTCAGATATTTTGATATTAAGGAATCTATGTTATGATTTAGTGTCTGTATTTGTTACTTTATCTGTGGATACTACCAACCTATAAACTATATTATCTCTGGTTTAGCCAACACTATAAAAATGTGAGAATAAAATGGGGGTAGTTAATAACAAGATGGTTGATATAACCTTATAAAAGGGACTAACATTTGAATATCGGCTCAGTCTCTGTTCTATTCGGTTGCGAGTTGGAGTTGGTATTGTTCACGACAGTCTACAAGAAGAAGTATTAAGTACCTACATAGATATAATTATATGTCTTTATTGGAGATCAAGTGAACCTCGTTGCTGCTTGGTTATAATGATACAGATAAGTATATTTGATAATCTAAATTGTAATGACTAATGATCATTTTGTAATAATGTGTGTTCTATGTATTTATGATGAAATAGTACCTACATGATTTTGATAGAATATGTGTAGTGGCCATATATAAGATCATAGTACTGAGTTTCTTACCGGTATCTTCTCAGTATGGTCGGCCATCCGAACCGGTAGTAGATTTGAGAGTAGGTAAATTCATAATCAAGGCCATAGAAACAACTATTGAATAAATGTGTAATGAAGCTTGGCCTAAATGATTATTTTATTGATCTAAACCCTTACCCTATGCTCCGAGATATATTTTAGGGATATACCTACCTGATATATAAATAATAAACTATTATAATTCAAATAGAATAACCATCCTGACACTTAAATAACATGATCTGACTCTTATTCTATGGTATTAGATACCGAATCATTGATTTGGTATTAAATTAGTATTAAAAGAGAGTAAGAGATTTAACACGTGTATCGGACGGGGCGGGCTCGCCGCTCGCCGCTTGCCGCTCGCCGGCTACCCTCGTCACAGCTTAACTCAAACTACAAATAAAGTTACACATACGTATTTAAGTACACGATTAAAACAAATAGCACGGATTTGAAATTTAATTACAACGTCTATTTGTGTTGGTTACAAGCCGTTGAATTTGTGAGCGGTTTATATGGAGTTAGGAATTGGAGTAGAGTTTTGATTTGCTAAATAAGTTACTATGTTTTCATCAGTTTTGAGTTGGTAAGTCTAATGGCGGCTTTACACGCTCGTCTCGTCGCGTAGAGGCTCGACACGAGAGTA
Organism: Ochropacha duplaris; assembly: GCA_951361185.1. Taxonomy (NCBI): domain Eukaryota; kingdom Metazoa; phylum Arthropoda; class Insecta; order Lepidoptera; family Drepanidae; genus Ochropacha; species Ochropacha duplaris. Next base: position 1,335,201 of record OX592704.1, on the reverse strand, counting down.
CACTCGTTGATCTCCGGAAGGCTTTTTTTCTTTTTCGTTTGGCGTCACGTGGCTTTTGTATTTCGCCAGTATCAAGTAGGTATATAATAATCTTCTTCTATGACGTTATATACCTAGTCACATTACATCACATTCACAAAGTCTAGTAGTCCCCGTACAAGTCCAGTCAGGCTTTAGTAAATTGGCGGCTGTTCCACTAAAACTTTTCACGGACTTTTTGGGATAACCTGAAAAGTCACGATACACGCTTCCATTTTACTTTACTCCATTTGTGCACATTGATCTTTATTGGACAATACATCACCGATATTTGTATAATATATAATTATAATTAAAAAAAAACGAGTTTATAGAAAATAAAATGAAAACGCAACGTGACTTCGCAAATTCCCGCCAAAAAGTCCACGAGACCCTTTGACTCAAGCGCAAAGACGCGACGCGACGAGAGCTCCATGTACACACTCGTTCTCGGCCTATCTCGTGGTGTTTTGACGAGTGTGTGCAGTCGCCATAATGATTGGAAAATAAGTTGAGATATTTTGTGAAAAATTGAGATATTTCTTCACACTCGGCAATCTGATCCCAAACTAATTACTGCGGAATCTTTCTAATTTTTTCTAAAACGTTGGAGAGGGGGCGCCACTATCAAGTTTCTGCACCCGGTCTGAAAAAGTCGTAGATACGGAGTCAGTCAGAGATGTCTATCCTGGATAGGAATCGAACCCACGACGTGCGGCGTGAAAGGTAGCGTAATTTATTACCAATATTTTTTTTTTCTTTTTTTTCAATTTATTAGGGTAAGCAAACAGTGACATAATATATTTTATGCTATTCATATGTATAATACGACTTATTAATCATGACACCAACACCGCCTACCACAGCTTGTTATATATATAATATACTTGGTAAAAGTTGATTATCATAGCCTGCACCAGTTAAGCTAGCTTAAAACTTATTTATGGCTGACCCCTAATCTGCGCACGCGCAAAACTATGGCAGTGACGATGGCGAGCGCCCTTTTAGGATGTAGCAAGGACTCACCATGTTCGGCCACAATTATTTGTCGATCGAGTTTGTAGTCAGACTGTTTGACAACTGTTCGTCAAAGTGACGTCGGATACCGCGGCGAAGGTCGTGGGTTCGAATCCTACAATGAGCTTCAGCTTTCGGTGAAGGAGAACATCATGAAGAAACCATAGCACGGTGGTAGAGTAATTTGTAGTACTCGACTGGCTACCACCCTCAAGTTGGAAATCTGATACCAAGCGCCTGTTGGTATACTCCGGCAGTTGCACTGGTATTGTCTAATAGGTGACTGTAGACACTTACCATCAGGTGGCCCACCTGCCTCGTTGTCACTTGTGGTATAAAAACAATACAATCAACATCGCAAAATATGAATTCTAGATTTCTCAGAAAAAGATAAAATCTTTGACATTTAGGAGATCTGATTCACATTGGATGAAGAGCTCATGATAAAGTCGATTAAGGTCAAGTTGAGGAAAATAGCTTACCTATATTCAGATTTCATAAATTCGACCATACGTATTTAAGCCTAGGTCAGTATTTAATATCGAAAACATTACATAAACAAAATAGAGGGTACCTAGAATATATTTTTATCTCCCGTTTTAAATTTAAAATATTAACTTGTATTTTCGAGTGCCTACATCTCAATTATAAGTTATAATTGCGTGTAATTACTGTGACCCAACAAAGGATGGGTTGCGCAGGCGCAGGCACACACACACACACACACACACACACACACACACACACACACACGTAATGCGGTGCTGTGAACACATTAACAGTCGAAGGTTTATGCTTGGGAAATGTCCGTCTGTCTTTTTGTGGACAAATATTTAATGGCGTTGCGTTAGTTGTGACATGTCATAGTTTAAGAGATGTGTAACCAGAGGTACCATAGATGATGGGGTTATTATTATTATTTTCTGAGAGGTGTAGACCTCTTGAAATTTTTATGTTTCCATTTGAAAAAGAATCCAAAAACTGAATCGACAAAAATTCCATTGTAATTATTGAACCTGCTCACAAAATTTCACGAGAATCTATTGAAAAAGGAGAACAGACGAACAGACGGACAGCTGGACTTCTGGACAATACGAAAGCATTTTTTCCCAAGCTGAAGCGGGGACGCTTCGCTCGCTCAGTCAAAAAAGTAGTTAAAGTTGCAATTCCTGCTTTTAAATTTAGTTTTGGGAAAATGGACCCATTAGCAAGGCAAGGTATTTATTAATTGAAGTGCGTAATTAAAATCACATAAATAATCATATAGATTTTCGTATTTTTATTAAAATAATTTTTTTCCGCCCTGCGGTTTTACCCGCGTTCCCGAGGTATCTTTCCCGGGATAAAAAGTAGCCTATGTTTTATTCTAGGATATCGACTACCTGTGTGCCAAGTTTCATCAAAATTCATTCAATAATTTTTGCGTGAAAAAGTAACAAACATCCATATATCCATATAAACTTTCGCGTTTGTAATATTTGTTGGATGTATAGCTCTTCCGATAAAAGGGAAATTATGCGACGCATCTTCCGCCCGACCATCAATAGAAAATACCGTCGTTGTTTCAGCGTACCTCTGATTTCAGATATTCCATTCAAGCTGGCAGCATTGTGAGTCCGTTTTATAGATGCGACGCCATTCACAAGGATTCCTACGGATCCTTTTGTTTTCCGTTTCAATGGGTCTATTTTCACGTTCTATTTTTCAATCAGGTATCATTTCCCGTGTCTATTCCAGTCGGAATTTCAAATTTCGAATGCAGCCATGCGTTTTATTTTTCCTGGTAAAAGAGTATTTTTTGTAGAATTTTTAAATAAATTGAGTTAGCGACACACAAAAAATTGCTATATTGAAAAAAAGAAAAATAAGTACTGTACTTATATAACACGTAACTTTTGAGTTTCCATTATGATAATACAGGGTACAACAAAATTAAATGTTCATAAATTCAAATTCACTCGGAAGCTGGCAACCACCCAACCGCTACTGTTTTCTTTTAGGATTAATCTTAACGCCACAAAAAACATACCCTTTTTTATCTCTGAATTCAGGATAAAAATATGAAACTCTTTTAAAATGCCCGACGAAAGTAGAGCGCCAGATATTTATTTTTCAGCAACACCGCTCTTTAAAATTGCATCAGTTTCAGAATATCTGTGAACGCAACAAAGTGATGACAGCGAAACTTTTCAAATTTCGAATTCGTAGTGTGAAGCTGAAAATAACTCGTCAAAGAACAGTTGTCCAGGACTAAAAAGTACTTAATTCACACTGAATATTCTACCGGCTCTTTTTTGCAGTCTGGGCTGAGCGTTCGAAATTTGAACACAAGTGACAGTTTATAAAACTCATACTTTAACGATCTGTCATACGATTCATTTAATCGACTATCATTTCTTTATTTTTAAAATTGGAATTAAAACTGTAACATTTTCACGTACAGAAATTTGTCTACTTAAATAGTTAAAGTAACGTATTGGCTCCATTGTTTTTTTTTAACGTTATGGCATATCATTAAATTATCTCAAAAAACGTGAACTTTGAAAAAAGTTAATAATGTTAAGTACTTATCAAAATAGTCAGGTAAGAAAGTTACATGTGTTAGTTACTTATTAGAATATATAATAGAGGCTTTATTCTCCTATTAAAAGGAATCATTGTGTAATAAAGTCAATTATAAATTGATTGATGTTCTTATTTTAAGAGAACTATCTCAAACTATAAAAAACTCAAATATATCTTTATTACATAAACTCATTACTAGTATTTTTAATCGTCAATTTGATTAATGTAAAATTCTAACTCTTTTCTTTATGGAAATTGTCTTCATTTTGTTGTTATGCTAACCTAATTTGAATCTGTTTAGTTTGCCTACGGGATAATAGCTGACTATATTTACGTTGAAAACAATTGAACAAAGACCTAAATTAAATTTATTCAAAATTGTAGATAGGCGTACCTATTCTATGAACGGATAGACTTTGGTGTATTTACATTGCAAAATGTTTATGGGATGAAAAACATTACACGTAAATAAACGTGTGATTTTTTTAAATATGTTGCAAAGCAAATCGATAAAAAAACATACAAGATTTGCTCCAATAACGTTCCATTTTCCTTTTAGAACACTGTTTTATTGACCACCAGAACTAATGTAACAAACTTTTTATTAAACCCTAAAACAGTGTTGCCATTAAAATAATATAACTGAGAAGAAACTGCGAAACGCGTGTGTCAGATATTTTGATATTGAGGAATCTATGTTATGATTTAGTGTCTGTATTTGTTACTTTATCTGTGGATACTACCAACCTATAAACTATATTATCTCTGGTTTAGCCAACACTATAAAAATGTGAGAATAAAATGGGGGTAGTTAATAACAAGATGGTTGATATAACCTTATAAAAGGGACTAACATTTGAATATCGGCTCAGTCTCTGTTCTATTCGGTTGCGAGTTGGAGTTGGTATTGTTCACGACAGTCTACAAGAAGAAGTATTAAGTACCTACATAGATATAATTATATGTCTTTATTGGAGATCAAGTGAACCTCGTTGCTGCTTGGTTATAATGATACAGATAAGTATATTTGATAATCTAAATTGTAATGACTAATGATCATTTTGTAATAATGTGTGTTCTATGTATTTATGATGAAATAGTACCTACATGATTTTGATAGAATATGTGTAGTGGCCATATATAAGATCATAGTACTGAGTTTCTTACCGGTATCTTCTCAGTATGGTCGGCCATCCGAACCGGTAGTAGATTTGAGAGTAGGTAAATTCATAATCAAGGCCATAGAAACAACTATTGAATAAATGTGTAATGAAGCTTGGCCTAAATGATTATTTTATTGATCTAAACCCTTACCCTATGCTCCGAGATATATTTTAGGGATATACCTACCTGATATATAAATAATAAACTATTATAATTCAAATAGAATAACCATCCTGACACTTAAATAACATGATCTGACTCTTATTCTATGGTATTAGATACCGAATCATTGATTTGGTATTAAATTAGTATTAAAAGAGAGTAAGAGATTTAACATCAGGTCGTGGGATGGATCCTATGCCCATAAACTAAAACATTGTGTTTGATTATAGTAATGCTGTAACATCCAACTGCAAACCTGGAAGTGAAAGGTGTACACGTCTGGTGAAGTGCTGGTACATCTACCTACAAGCTTCACAAATCTAGAAGAAAGAAAGAAAATAAAGAAAAACTTGGTCTGGTAATGACCGATAAGGTATTTTAATTACACATAAGTAATAATGTGTCCCGAAGGCTCGATAATAATTGTTCATGATGAATCAATGGTACATTAATGATATCTTGATTTAAAAAAAAAGGGAGGTAGATTGATAATTCCATTTCTACAAAAAAAAATATTAAAAGAAAGTTTTGGATCAAATTATAATGATAGTGGTTTATCAGTTGCTTATAAGTTAAGCAGTGATTTTAAAATCTAGAATTCGATTAGAATATAGATTGATATTTCATTTCAACAAAAAAAAAAGAATGTTTTGAATCGTATTATAATGAAGGTGGTTTATACAGTTTATTGCTTATAACTTGAACAGTAATATTAACAATTCTACAATTCGATTATAAATGGAAAGATACATAGGTACTACAGTATATTTGCTTTTACTAAAATCTAAAAGAGGGTGTGTCGAAATTATTTCTTTAGTATAAAATCTATTTTTAGAATAACAAATTACCTACTACCCACTTTGTTTTGAAAATTTGAATAATTCAGTAGGATATAACTGTTTAGATTAGAAGGGAAAGATATTTGAAAATAATTTGTGGAAATCGAAATTGTCGATATTATTGTAGTAAGAATTGGATTGCTTTGGTAATTCTACCTACGTTGATAATTATCAAAGTAGGATATATACTTATAGGATTAGTAGTAGTAAGGATTATAATCCTATCGGTTGGATAAATTGCATAGCAGATTAGCAATTGTAAATTCATTACTATTATTGAAGTACCTTCATAAATTAAAAATAAAATATTGTGCTTGAAATACAAAGGTATTGCTGATAACTTTGTAGTCAGTTTGGCCGAGCAGTTGTGTAATAATAATTGCTTGGAAATGATTACTTAATTTATTGTATTTATCATTAATTTTGGTCTACCGTCGAATTATTGATTTAAAATTGAGAGTTTACATGAAAATAAAAGTACCGACAAGGTGAATAAAGATAAAATATTGCTGTTGATGTACCTACAAGTACATAATGATACTATGAATTATGAGGAAGACCCTAATCTATGATAATTGTATTTAAAGTATTGATAAAAAAATATGTAACGAAATTATTGATATTATATTGATGTAACTCTGGTATTACAAAGATAATATTGAGAGTAGTATTTGTGGTAACTCTAGTATTACAAAGATAATATTGAGAGTAGTATTTGTGGTAACTCTAGTATTACAAAGATAATATTGAGAGTTGTATTTGTGGTAGCTCTGGTATTACAAAGATAATATTGAGAGTAGTATTTGTGGTAACTCTAGTATTACAAAGATAATATTGAGAGTTGTATTTGTGGTAGCTCTGGTATTACAAAGATAATATTGAGAGTAGTATTTGTGGTAACTCTAGTATTACAAAGATAATATTGAGTAGTATTTGTGGTAACTCTAGTATTACAAAGATAATATTGAGAGTAGTATTTGTGGTAACTCTAGTATTACAAAGATAATATTGAGAGTTGTATTTGTGGTAACTCTAGTGGTACGAAGATAATATTGAGAATTGTATTTGTTGTAATTCTTTTATCACGTGTTGAATACAGTATCACAATGATGGTATTGAGATTCATATTAAGTTTATTCTGAGGTTGCAGATGTGGTATTGCGATGTTATTCGAGTACTAAAATCAAGTTAAAAAATAATATAATAGTAATTTTGTGTAACCAAGATGATATTGAGGATCATGTTAAGTTTATTCTAGTATCACAGTCTGAATCATTAAGTTTATTCTGATACTACAAAGATTGTATTGGTATGGGAATAATATAAATAGTACAATAATATTGAGAATTGTATATAATGTTGATTCTAAAGTCACATAGATGTAAAGAATCATAATAGGTGTTAAGTTTGTTCTGGTATCACAAAGATGGTACTTATAAATGCAGAACTTTGAGAACAAAGTAGTTGTCAGTATGGCCGTGTCAGATATTTTGATATTAAGGAATCTATGTTATGATTTAGTGTCTGTATTTGTTACTTTATCTGTGGATACTACCAACCTATAAACTATATTATCTCTGGTTTAGCCAACACTATAAAAATGTGAGAATAAAATGGGGGTAGTTAATAACAAGATGGTTGATATAACCTTATAAAAGGGACTAACATTTGAATATCGGCTCAGTCTCTGTTCTATTCGGTTGCGAGTTGGAGTTGGTATTGTTCACGACAGTCTACAAGAAGAAGTATTAAGTACCTACATAGATATAATTATATGTCTTTATTGGAGATCAAGTGAACCTCGTTGCTGCTTGGTTATAATGATACAGATAAGTATATTTGATAATCTAAATTGTAATGACTAATGATCATTTTGTAATAATGTGTGTTCTATGTATTTATGATGAAATAGTACCTACATGATTTTGATAGAATATGTGTAGTGGCCATATATAAGATCATAGTACTGAGTTTCTTACCGGTATCTTCTCAGTATGGTCGGCCATCCGAACCGGTAGTAGATTTGAGAGTAGGTAAATTCATAATCAAGGCCATAGAAACAACTATTGAATAAATGTGTAATGAAGCTTGGCCTAAATGATTATTTTATTGATCTAAACCCTTACCCTATGCTCCGAGATATATTTTAGGGATATACCTACCTGATATATAAATAATAAACTATTATAATTCAAATAGAATAACCATCCTGACACTTAAATAACATGATCTGACTCTTATTCTATGGTATTAGATACCGAATCATTGATTTGGTATTAAATTAGTATTAAAAGAGAGTAAGAGATTTAACACGTGTATCGGACGGGGCGGGCTCGCCGCTCGCCGCTTGCCGCTCGCCGGCTACCCTCGTCACAGCTTAACTCAAACTACAAATAAAGTTACACATACGTATTTAAGTACACGATTAAAACAAATAGCACGGATTTGAAATTTAATTACAACGTCTATTTGTGTTGGTTACAAGCCGTTGAATTTGTGAGCGGTTTATATGGAGTTAGGAATTGGAGTAGAGTTTTGATTTGCTAAATAAGTTACTATGTTTTCATCAGTTTTGAGTTGGTAAGTCTAATGGCGGCTTTACACGCTCGTCTCGTCGCGTAGACGCTCGACACGAGAGTACACTCGTTGATCTCCGGAAGGCTTTTTTTCTTTTTCGTTTGGCGTCACGTGGCTTTTGTATTTCGCCAGTATCAAGTAGGTATATAATAATCTTCTTCTATGACGTTATATACCTAGTCACATTACATCACATTCACAAAGTCTAGTAGTCCCCGTACAAGTCCAGTCAGGCTTTAGTAAATTGGCGGCTGTTCCACTAAAACTTTTCACGGACTTTTTGGGATAACCTGAAAAGTCACGATACAGTTGAGATATTTTGTGAAAAATTGAGATATTTCTTCACACTCGGCAATCTGATCCCAAACTAATTACTGCGGAATCTTTCTAATTTATTATTAAGAATATATGCATCTATAGAGGTAGAGGAAGGCCGAAGAAGGTATGGATGGACTGCGTGAAGAATGATATGTTTATGAAAGGTGTGAGTACTGAGACGACTAGTGATAGAGCGGAGTGGAAGAGGAAAACATGTTGTGCCGAAAAAGATATGCATCGTGAGTCATCTTGATAAAAGAGAGATCTATAAATAGGGAGAGAAGCGTACTTACTACATAAGCTTACTAAAACAAGAGATTCATATCGTAAAACCACAAAAGACTCTACAACAAAAACGCTTGTAAGAAACTTCGAAAGAATTTTTATCGGTACGGTAATAATACGAGAATAATTCCAAAGTGTACTAAGTTGACAGGGTTGTCGCGAGGTTGTCGCACAATATTGCCCGGGGCATTCCCGGTACATAAGTGTAGCCGTTTATCGACACTTCTTTATCCCTAAAAGTTTTCCGCCTCAGTGAACACGTATATTTAATGCATCAATCGACTATTGTACAAATAAAAACCTTTTTTTAGGGTTCGTTAAACTTGGATTTCTTTGGAAGTTTTTTCTAAACTATTTTACTATGGTATGTCATATGGATAATAGCAATACAGGGTGGATTGAAGTTTTAGCAGGTAACTAGCTCTCAAGTGCTTTTTTTTTTATTCTGGATAAGCTTGTGTTTGACTACAATCTCACTATGGTAAGTGATGATGTGGCCGAAGGTGGTAAGCACACAAAGCCTAGATGGGATCTGGCTCTCAAGTGCAACTGCTGGAACACACCGATAGGTGCTTGGCGACAGATTTTCAACTTGAGGGTGGTAGCCAGCCAGTCGGGTACTACAAAGTACCCTACCACCGTGCTATGGTTTCCTCACGATGTTTTCCTTCACCGAAAGCTCAAGCTCATTGTAGGATTCGAACCCACGACCTTCGCCGCGGTATCCGACGTCACTTACCACTGAGCTATCATCGCCTTAGACGCTTACTTAGCGTGGCAGCTGAGTACCTACCACAAGTACTAGTTTCCTCACGATACTTCTTTCGCGAATCCACTACCTTCGTCACTGCCACTGAGCCATCATCGCGTTAAAAGTAAGTTAGGTACTAAATCGTTTGGCTTGTCGATGGGACGGTCGTCCCAAAATTACCTGCCAAAAAAAAACCAGGAATCGCGATTGAAGTTCATTCTACAAAGTACTTTGGTCAAGTGCGAGTCGGACTTTTTTTTAAAACTGTTTTTAGTATTTGTTGTTATAGCGGCAACAGACAAACAGACAGACGGACAGTAGAATCTTAGTAATATCTTCGGTTTTAACACTTTGGGTCCGGAACCCCAAAAAAGCAAAAATGCGTTCGTTATCCAGAATAACAATTTCTCTTTTCAAAATCTCTGAAATTCTGAGCGTCCCATAAAAGGGACGGTTGGGACGTGCCACGTATTTAACTCAATATCGTCCCATCGGTACTAGATGTTTACATCTCCCCAGAGTTGGTACCGACCGTGACGCTAAGGCGACGTGTTACACAATTTGTGGTGATTTTGTGCGATGTTTATTGCCTGTATATTTGTCCCATATTTTTTGGACACAGTTGTTTTGTACGAGTATAGTTTGTTATTGAGCTTTTCTCTCTTTTTTAGGATTCCGTACCCAAAGGGTAAAAACGGGACCCTATTACTAAGACTTCGCTGTCTATCCGTCTGTCTGTCACCAGGCTGTATCTCAAGAACTGCGATCGCTAGACCGTTGAATTTTTCACAAATTATGTATATCTGTTGCCGCTGTAACAACAAATACTAAAAACAAAATAATATAAATATTTAAGGGGGGCTCCCATACAACAAACGTGCTGTTTTTACGGAACCCTTCGTGCGCGAGTCCGACTCGCACTTGGCCGGTTTTTTTTCAATGGACTAGATTAAGAGTTCGTTAGGAAGGCTCTAGTTATCCTGAACACAGACTTACAGCCTAACTTGGATACCAGTTTTTAAGATATGAAATATCAGGTGAAAAAGAAAGGAAAATTTGTAGCTGAAAATTATCAACGTAAATCAATAATTTCATCGAATTTAGCATGTGATTACTGATACTGAAAAGTTTGTATGTTTGGATGGTTTCCTCAATGACGCAAAAATTACTGGAGGGATTTTGATGAAACTTGGTGCACAGGTAGATCAAACCCTGGAATAAAACATAGGATACTTTTTATCCCAGGAAAAGATATTGTTTCCGGGTTCCTCGGGAACACGGGTGAAACCGCGGGGCGGAAAACTAGTAATTAATTCTTACGGATCTTACGTTTTTTGAGGATAATAAGTACCTATCTTATTATAAGCATTGCACAAGACATGTAATAATTTATTCCCATAGCAACTAACTCTGAATTAAACTGCCATATTTATCCTATGAATAAAAGTTAACCAGAAATTGTGAAACAGGCCTTTATTAAGTCACTCAATATTTTTCCACTTATATTGAAATGTCACCTTAAATTCAATGGCATCTCTTCATCGTGCTAACCCTTAACAAACGGCGACAGAATTTGCATTACCCTCAGTGCAGCCTTTCAAGGAATATGCTTTGAAGAATGATTCACTCAGAATTTCCATCTACGTTAACATCAAATGTAAATTTTCTTATTTAAATTAGCATAGATATTTTTATTATTATGGATTGCTTGTCATAATCTTACCAACACACATTCTAGTAATATTATAAATGTGGAAGTTTGGATGGATGGATGTATGTTTGTTACTCATTTACGCCAGAACGGCTGAACGGATCACGGAACGGATTTGGCATAGAGATAGATTATAGTCACAGTATTATAGCACATAGGCTACTTTTTATCCCGGGAAAAGATAAGATCCCACGGGAACGCGGGTGAAACCGCGGAGGACAGCTAGTGTGAAATAAAACTGCTGAATTTTATCTTATCGACATGTTTTATAAGTACACAAGTTTTTGTTTCTCATTGCCGACCACGTAAGGGACTCAATGCATATGGACACTAATTGGAAATTTTATTGTTTACTTGATTCATATTTAATTCTTTCCACAACTATAATTTTCTTTACCCAATCCAATTTTAAGCTGTAACACTAACAAAACTAAAGGCGTCCTTCGCTGAAAACTCGCTCACTTAACCCTTCTAAAAAAACAAATGTTTCTACACAAAAAACCTCCCGAAAATATTTAGGTAACGCTCAATCCACGAACTCTAATTCACCATTAGAATAGCGTCCACTAAATGTTGCCACATTGTGAATTTTTAATTGCTACAGCCTTCATATCCCAGTTTAATTTCAACCTTGTAAACAACATATTATAGTAGAGGGGAGCTTTTTCCGCCAACGCATCAGCTTGGCCATCCAAAGAGGAAACGCTGCCAGCCTTCTGGGAACCTTGCCGATCGGCAGCAGCGGCAGCCTCGAAGATGTTTTGTAATTGTACATTTGCATGTATATTTTGTACATTTGTTGTAAATATTTTATAGTAGATAAACGTTTCAATCCTAGTACGAGTATCCTATACATCAACAGGTAGCGAAAACTTTTTTCAGCAAAAACTCATTTGAGCTTCTGGCAATTTTAACCCTTTTACCATACAATTGAGGCGGTGAATGCGTAACAATTTCAGCAACAGTACGACGAGCAATCCTTGGGGATAGAGTGACCGCGTAAGGTCGGAAGGGTTAGATACGGTACCGATTTATTTCTATCACCATCTGACCGAATGGGCGGAATAGGGCAGTGGGCACATTGAGGGCAGAGATAAAGTAATGTGCGGTAAAAGTTAATGTGATACGATTTTCGGTTTTAAGCTTAAAACACAATTTTAGTTTTGGAACGAAGTTCCTTATCGCGCGTTGTGAAAGGGGGCTAGACGGAAAAAAATCTTACGAAAAATTGTCACGACACTTTTAGTGTCAGTTGGTCGGGTGACAGTTGTGTGTAGTAAGCTATTGTAAGCTGTGCGGCGTGCGCATGTTTCTCTGTCTGTCTCTCTCTCTCTCTTATAGAAAGCAAGCCAGATATTTTCATTTCTATTTATATATATATGTATAATATGTATAATTTATATATATATATACTCTCTCGACTTATATAACTTCGTTCCATCCGGGTGTCCCTTGACACCTCTCAAGATTTTTATATTTTATTGTGGCGATGGATTATAGAGCTGCGAAGTAAGTTGCTCGGAAAGGGATACGTTTAAAAAAAGAATTTGGAATATTCTATGCGCCTAATCCTACCCTAAAACCGATCATATACTAATTAGAGCTGATTACTACACAATATTATACTACTTGAACATTTCGAAGCACACTTATCGAAGCGACCGACCTGATGCGTGGCTGTCATACGTGTATCTAACCTCCACACCAACAATCTACATAGTCCGCTCCATATGGATTGGCAATAAGGTCATTGACTGTCCTTTACCATTTACCGAAACCTGTACAATGATAATGAAGCGATAGCAGTTTTGCGACAAGTTTGTATGGCGAGCGACAGGTTTAGTTGAACATGGTAAAGGGCAGTCAAAAGGATAGTTTTTCAGAAAAACTAAACTTTTTACTTACCACTAATTATTCTCAACTGTTTCATTGAGTCTCTCATCAGCTTTTTCTTCACTTCGGTGTTCATCAGTTGGTAGTGACATAGAATGTTGTGACAAAGGTCCTAAACTCGAATCGTATTAAGAGTGAATTTTCGGTGAAGGAAAATATTGAAAGGAAACCATAGCAATAATAAAATGGCTTGCAATAATTGTTTAGCTGGCTACTAGTTTACCAGCAGTTGAAAATTTTAATGCCATTTTAGCATTGTTTTAATACTAGATACGTCCGGCCCCATATTCATCTTTTTTTTTTTGTTTTATAATAAAATTTGCTCTCGCAATACCCATAGCCTTATACAGAAACTCGTCTAGAATATCTTTGGGGTCAAGACGTGTCGATTGGATTTTTTTCGGATTAAATTTTAGATGCGTTCTTCAGTAGTAGGTTTGTTACCGATGGTATTGGTTACCAGGATGAGCACAAAGTGCCCGGGTATTTATTTTATTATTATTAGTGGAACTCCTTGCCTGAGTCCGTGTTTCCCAATTATTACAACCTGGCAGTCTTAAAATTACGAATGAATTACCTAGAAGAAACGTTTTCCTAGGTAAGCGTGCACCATCGTAGACCGCATCGTCACGTCACGTCATCGATAGTGGTCAAACGCGAACCTATACTCAATAATAAACAAAAAATACCTAAAACAACCGATAAGTTAACTATGACGTTCTTTCTATTTCTATGGTCCATGGGCTTATTTGACATACTGCTCTATTAGCTATTCAATTTATTCGCAATCATAACATTAATATAAATCTTATATGTTTGAAAAACCAGTACCCTAATTACTTAGATCATGAAATGTATACTTGTTTGTTTCTTGACGGCTCTTCTCAGTTGAAGGCTGGTTTCCAAGCCGGTGGTAACCGAAGCTTGCACTGCCTTATAAATAACTTTTGACTTGTATGCCGTTGTCTTTCATTTCGTCTGTCCTATATACCCGAGAACAGAAAAAAGAAAATTTAAAATGACAGGCAAATCATTAAAACATTATTGTTCTTAAAACTTTCCAAATTAATTCGAAAACAATAAAAACCGGACCCCGGACTATCCTCATTTTACACATTCCAGTTACGAACGGTAACAATTAAAGGAAGCTAAGATAAAGTGTTACTGTGACATTCATTGCCAGGATCTGCGCGCCTCCTTCAAGCGTAATTAAATTAAACTCCAATTGCCTCGATTGTGAGCTCTGATAATCTTTACGTTTGTGTTGATTGAAGGGTGTATTGGGAAGGGAACTCATTAGGGAATCTCATAGGGATCCCACTGGCTTTGGACCTACGGATTTGTCTACTCCTTTGTTCTTACAATCTGCCTGCCCTATTCCTAATAATTTGACGTCAGCGCAATGCTTTTTTTACCATTAGACTTTTCTGGTGATCATAATATCGATCATTAACTTCGACCCACAACACAAAGGACCCGATTGCATCAAAAATAATAACTAAATATCTATCTAGTATCGAGTAAGTATTTTTTTTCTCCTTCTCGCTTTATTTACCTACTCACTTTCATAATAACACGTTACATTAACAACTAGAGAAAAAAAAATATGGCGGAAATTTTCAAAACCTCAAAACTCTTTGTTGTTCTAATATAGATCGAAATAAAAAAAAACATCTTCTCTTCTTTTTCTTTTCCTTATCCCACGCTAGGTGGAGTCGGCGCAACATGTGAAAAAAAAACATCTATCAATAAAAAAATATGAAAACACTCTGGTATTTAGTGTAATTTTTATTGGTCATACATTTTATTGGCGTACTTACTCGGCGTGACGTTAAATCATCTCAAATCTGAATGTGGAACAATGAATGATTTAGAAAATTATACCCAGCTTCTTTATTTAAAATCATGAAAAATTCAGTGTTCATTTCGAATCATGTACTGTATCAACCGATTTATTTCTATCGTTTCGAGAGTTTAGATATTCACGAACTTGGCACCGACTTCGCCATGCATAGTTTAATATTCTGTGGTTCGTGCGAAGTTTTATACAAGTTCGGAGACTGAATTTAGTCGACGTTCTATATTTAACATTTATAAATATATAATCATCAGAATTTAAAATTATTTCAAAGAAATGCGATAAGTAAATTTTTTGGACGAGTATTTATTTGTCTATGATCAAATCTATTTGTCAAAATCGATCTAAATAAATTCAGATGTTATTGTTTTTTTTTAAACACATTCCTGATTTAATTTTACCTTAAAAATGTTATTTTTTTCAGTCATTGAGTCTGCAATTAACTCAAAAATTTTATTACACTTTTCGAAAACAACTTAAACCTACATGCAATTATTATTCATAAATACGCAACACTTTTATTAAGTAGATCGAATGAGGTCGAAATCGAACATTTGAAAAAAGAAACACGTTCGTTCGATTTTTAAAATTACTGCTGGTTAAATATTTGACGAGCGATTGGTCACGCACTAAAATAAGCCTCGAAAACTTTCCCTCCTTCTACCTTTTTTGCTTGCAGTACTGAAATATGTATTAGAAAAGCGATCTGAAGATTTTTACAGGTAACCTAATTTAACGACGTCCATAAAAAACTTAGTAATAGCCAAGCAGCAAGGTATTTTAAAGATTTTTTTGCCCTTACGCTTACTCAGCACATATTTAAATGTGAGCAAGCGAGACGCATATTTTTAATCATGACCTCTATTAGTGAGTGGCTGAACTAGTTAAATAAGTCCTGAATTCAGCTTAATTTTAATGATTCTTCTGGCATTGAAATTTGACCTATTTTATTTTTATATATTGTTTATTTTTCTTCTTTCACAGATCTCGCATGCAACAAGAAAGCTAGGTGTGAACTACAAACACAGTTCTACACACATAGCCAAAGGTATTTTATTTTAAATAATACTTAATAATAATAATAAAAATACAAAACAAATATACAAATAATACTAACCTTCTCATATTTAACAAGTCATTAGTATATGTCGCCAAATGCTATCCAAAAATAAAGAAGAAACCTCATACAAACGACATAAATTTGGGTGACAAAATAATATAAATAAGAATATTTTTCATTGAAAGTAAAACCTCAAAAA
Source organism: Ochropacha duplaris (assembly GCA_951361185.1). NCBI lineage: Eukaryota > Metazoa > Arthropoda > Insecta > Lepidoptera > Drepanidae > Ochropacha > Ochropacha duplaris. The sequence continues at coordinate 1,318,784 of OX592704.1, read as the reverse complement.
TGATCTATTTGGTTAGAAGTAGGTAAAACTGAAATTAATTAAATATTTATGCGGAATATCTAAGCGAAAACACTAAATTTCAAATTGTTTACCGAATCCATGCCCTGTCTACGATAAAATACATCTTTGCTGATATATTTATTTTCGATAAATTTCCTATAGCACAGCAAATAAACACCTATCTACAAAAATCAATATAAAAAAAAACATTTAACCAGAGAAACACTCAGATTTCCTAATAAATCTATCACGCACGTCGACCGACGAATAAAATATAAAGGTCTTAAAAATAAGAAAATTGATGAGAAAATATACAGAGGGTCGAATTTTGCTTATTCACCCCCAATCACCTAGAATCGTGGCCACAATATTTCACCCTGATATATCCGCGCAACTGAATTATTTATATATCGTGATAGAAATAAATTTATTTCGTTATCATAGACCCGGAGGCCAGTGGCCAATTAATTTACGAAACAGTTTCTCCATAACTTGGTTTAATAGTCTATAGAAATACAAGCTGTCCCCCGCGGTTATTTATCTTAAATTCCAATAAAAAGTATCCTATTCATTTCAATATATTCCTATCCATTTCAATATATAATCTATCTGTGTGCCAAGTTTCATCAAGATCAGTTTAGTAGTTTCGGAGTTCATCCCGGACCATAATCGTGACACGGGAATTTTATGTTTTGTTGAATGCAATAAATAGTTCTAGGTTGGTTTACCGGCTCAGCAAAATGAACCTTCTGAACCGTGCATTAGAGTCTAGAATATGCATAAGTAATTAAAAAAATCCTACTGCATAAATAGTATCTCTGAAAAGTCTGAAAATTCTTACAGACTAGATCAAGGACTGAAGTTAAAAGAATAACAATGAAAGTCAAAATATTCTATCAACATTGCCATCGAAAACAAATTGAATGAGGCAAAAGTACTTCATTACCCTATGGTATGCATGTACACTTGTCCATCTTTACAATTTCTTCTTAAAGGAAAAAGAAAAAAATAAATTTTTGTTTCCTCATAAACCGGTTCCCAGTGTCAAATTTTAAGTCTATCGTCAGTGCTAGTCTAGCTATTTCAAACTCAGTCGCCATTCCTAATGGTGAAACGATTGTATTTAATTAAATTTATGTTGATTCTGTGTTAGACGTAGTTTCCATTGTATTAATTGACTGCCTCACTCCGAATAGAGTTCTGAAATCTTTAAAAGGTCGTTATTTTTATTCGGTAGACTAAATAATAGGTTAGTCGCCCGAATCCCGAAAAGTCCCGAGTCACTATCAGTATCAGTTTATTTTAAAACTATAACATAAAACGCGTTGAACATACAACCTCCTCCTTTTTTTCAAAACTGTTTTTTTTTTAAACTTTACCCGTGTTCGCAAATCGTTATTCCAGTGTAGAATCTTATGAAAGTATAACCAATTTTCATCTAAATTCTTTCAGTCTATATGGAAAGGAACTGGTTCTCAAATGCAGCCGCTAATACACACCAGTATCACGAGGGTGGTAGCCAGCCAGTCGGGTACTACAAAGTACCCTCTCACAGCGGTGTGGTTCCCTCTCGATGTTTTCCTTCACCGAAAGTTCAAGCGCATTGTAGGATTCGAACCCATCTCTGATATTTACCTTTTGGTTCAATAAATAACATCAAACTGTATTTATTTTGTATTCAGTTCGTTAGCTGACTCAACGAGAAAGGAATATAAATTACGAAATATTATTTGAAATTATCTAAAATGTTGAATTACTTGTTGCTCTCCTCAAATAAAAAAAAGTCTACTAATTATTATAAGTCACCAAAATGACAGCTTCTATTAATAAAAAAAAAACAGATCCCAAAAACAACGTAAGTAGGTAATTGGAAATTCATTTGTAAAAGATCTCCACAATCACCGATTGTTTACAATACTTGATTGAATTCAGATATTCGATAGCTTTATTTATTGAGATATTTTTAACGAAACGAACGCTGTAGACATCTACCAAATAGAAATTTTGTATCATGTTGCTTTTGTCGCTACTCTGTTGTACTCTAAATGATTCTAGATTGTTCGCATGATTGTGGGACAGAACTAAGAAAATTAAATTTTTACAAACTTTTATTTAACTTGCAATGTTGTATGTATGTTCGGGTCAAATCTTGCAACTGAATTTTAAAGAGGTTATCCTCAACCGATTGAGATGAAATTTTGCATACACGTTTAGTTTGGATGCATGGTTAGCTAAGTGACGTCATTCTAAATCCAATATGGAGGAGAGTCCAAGATGGCGGACTAGTTATTTTTGTGCATCAAAACCCGTCGCTAAGAACCTAATATTGCTATAGGCAACGATAGCCACTTACCATCAACCGACTCTCCTGAAGTCTCCTGTGTGTCAGAATTCTGACATCCTATCCTACTAATATTATAAATCTGAAAGTTTGTATGTTTGTTCCTTAATCACGCAAAAACGGCTGAACGGATTTTCATGAAACTTGGCACACAGGTAGATCATATCCTGGAATAAAACATAGAATACTTTTTATCCCAAAAAAGATAAGATCCCTTGGGAACGTGGGTGAAACCGTACAAACCCTAGTACAAAATAAATATTTTATATAATTAAATTAAAGGTACATTTAATTTATTGTACCATGCCGCAACTTTACATAGTTGTAATAAAGTTGTTATGTTTTTTCTGTGATAAAAAGCCAAGTATTTTCTTACACCAAATATTTCTTTGAAGAGGCAACATCGTGAAAGAATTATTTCAATAAATTCCGACGCCTGACAAGCTGTCGCACGTCACGAGGAACTATGGAGAGCGGCATTTCGAAATGGCTAATATTATGTGACAGGTTGACGCTTACAACTCATGGAGCTGTAATGATAATCGTAATATTCAAGATTATTATACAAAATTGAGTCTCTACTATATACTGCGAATAAGTACGTATTTATTAAGCTTTGGTACAAAATACTCATTTTGTATCTACTTAAGGTATACAGGTATCAAACTGATTAAGTACTTAAGGTATACAGGTATCAAACTGATTAAGTACTTAAGGTATACAGGTATCAAACTGATTAAGTACTTAAGGTATACAGGTATCAAACTGATTAAGTACTTAAGGTATACGGTATCAAACTGATTAAGTACTTAAGGTATACAGGTATCAAACTGATTAAGTACTTAAGGTATACAGGTATCAAACTGATTAAGTACTTAAGGTATACAGGTATCAAACTGATTAAGTACTTAAGGTATACAGGTATCAAACTGATTAAGTACTTAAAGTATACAGGTATCAAACTGATTAAGTACTTAAGGTATACAGGTATCAAAATAAAAGTAAAAGCTATAATATAGTAGTTTTTTTTAATAAATTCCATGTGATTATTTATTTAGGAAATAAAGAGGCTGTATTAATAATAATTTTATGGAGGCATTGTGATACGTTCGCAGTTTAATTATTCATGTTTAAACAGGCGAACTCGGTTTGTTCGTATAATCAAGCTTACACACAAGTACTCCATATTGTGTGGCTCGATTTACGGATGGTGGTACAATGAGGAACATTTACAAGTAAAATATAATTTACTAGTTTTCCGCCCCGCCGTTTCACCCGCGTTCCCAAGGGATCTTATCTTTTCTCGGGATAAAAATATAGCTAATGTTACTCAGGAATAATGTAGCTTTCTAATGGTGAAAGATTTTTTGAGCTAAAAAACAAACAAACTAACAAAAAATCAAATCTTTTTTCTTTATAATATTAGTATAGATAGACTATAATATATAATTAGATAATACATCATACATGTTAATGTAATGTATCCCACTAATACAAATATACCTACACACATCAAAAAAGTTTGTGATCACTAGCATAAGCTGATATAATTTCTTAGATTGAACTTTATCAAGAAAAAATATTTAATATGTTTTCTTTAAGTGGAAATAGGTACCTTGTTTGAAATTAAAAAATAAAACTCTTTTTATGTTTTATAAAAAAAATTGAGTAGGTAATTAATCATAATGATGATTTCGATTTTTCAACGTGATCGCAAACTTTTTTTGATGTGTGTATGTATGTTTTATATAGTGGTAAAATTAGAAAACTACCAACCAGACAAATAAAATAAGAATAGTGTTAAAATCAAGTTAAATAAAAATAACTATGGTATGTAGTAGACGACACATGTTGCTTAAGTAATTGTTGAGTTTATTGCCGGCTCTCGCCAAAAGCAATAAAAACTATCTATTTCATTTCGCCAGATATTTTATTGTGCGTTAAGAGGTAACTTTGGTTCATTTGATATTAAAATAGTCTTAATGTAACAAAAGGGATTACAAATATCCCAGTGCACCCCAAGCCGTATCAGAAACAACATTACAGGTCACCGCACATAAAATTCAAAGCGGGTTCGTGTAATGGCCGTAATGCACCCATATTACAGGCTAACAATATGCAAACACCTTGCAAATGCCTCGAGCAAGCAATGTTACGGAATATCCGAGGATATATCCATCTTAAGGGCGGGTGGTGGTTGTTGAACAGAGATTATTACTATATTTATTATTGTTAGAGTCAAGGTTACAGTACAATGTGGCATCACTATTTTGTAATATTAGTATATGGTTTATCTCTGGCCTTGATACCTTTTTTGTTTTTTTTTTGCTGGTCATCGGCGAATTAAAAAATTAGATTGTTTTTACATATATACATTTCCGTAGAAGTATATTACACAAATTATTTTGAGGTCTAAAGAACTAAAATTAAAATGGCAACAACAGCGTTTAACTCAAGTTCAAAAACCATTATTTTACCCCACGTACGTTTGTGAGTGTGACTAAAGAATTTAAACTAAGCATTTTATAGTCGTAACTTCATAATGACTCAAACTCATGATATTTTGTTTATTCAACCAAACATACGCAACCAAAATCATCTTGTATAAGCCCATTTAAATTTTATTTACGACTACAAATGCAACTTTAACAAATCCCGTCCAATACCCATGACGAGCCGGTTAAAACTTTTAATTGTACCAATAAAACCACAGATTGAAACGTGTCATCAAAATTTTACCGACCGCTTTCAAAAGTTAGTATACCCACTGAAATAAAACAAAGAAGTCAATTAATATAAACCGGTCGGTTAACCATCCGGACCGCGCAATCATGGCGTAGCTCGTAGCACGTAGCAATTATGCCCTCGTAGCCTCGTAGAGCTCTCTACGAACGTTTTGAAATAAATGCTGGCGGTTTTGAATTCACTCGTGACGAAAGAAAATTTTCTCGTGATATCAAAAGGTTTTCAGAATTGGTTTATAAATTTCTTAGAATTTCCACAAACCTCTTCTTACCACGGTCAAACCACGGAAAAGCTAGTAAAAGTTAAAACGTTTATACGATATTTGTGCTTGAATATTTCAAGTTTGCGTCTCGAATAGCAATTGCAGTTTTCTTTGGATAAAAAGTAGCGTATTTTTATTTTAACTTTTACTAGTTTTTCCGTGGTTTGATTGTGGTATTTGTCTATGGAATGCAAAAGTAATTTTCAAACTGCTTGTGCCTAAGATTAACAAGTTCAAAAATACAGCAGTTTACATTAAAAAACATTAGTATACGAATAATTTGTTTTTTTTGTTTCAGATGAGAAAGGTGTCATGTGGCGTAGCGCTTCTAGCGCTTTTCGTCGCCACACTAGCAGACTATACAGAAGGTAAGTTAATAATATTATGATGGACTAGTTGTTTCCCGTTGTTTCAGAGGTATTCCCTATATACGATGTACGATATGTCAATCTCTATTGTCAAAACTACCATCAATTATTATCAACTAAATCAGTTCGGCAAAGTCGCAATGTACTTAATTTTCTGTCCAATTAAATTTTTCTTACTGCAGTTTTTTTTATAATTTTGTTGCAGCTAGTTTCAATGAATAACAACACTAAAATAACTGTTCTAGACTGTACTAGATAGAACGTAAAAAAAATATCAGAAAACTATTTAATAAACCGATTTCAAGATTTAAACTGATTGCAACAAGTTACGTAATTGACCCTCAGATTTGATTGAAACTTGTCCAAATTAGATCTCTTCGAACTGCAGATAAAACTAGTAAATCGGGTCAGAAACAAGTAGACTATATCAAAACCTGTCTTTTATGAAATCCATCAAAATTATATGTATACTAACTAGCTTTCCGCCACGCGGCTTCACCCGCGTTCCCGAGGGATCTTGTCTTTTCCCGGGATAAAAAGTAGCCTATGTGCTATTCCGGATTATGATCTATCTCTATGCCAAATTTCACCCAGATCCATTCAGCCGTTCTGGCGTAAATGAGTAACAAATACATCCATCCATCCAAACTTTCAAATTTGTAATATTAGTAGGATGAAAACACATAGGTACAAGATGTTTTTATACCTACCAAAGTTGAAATTGAATTTTGTTTCCGCAAAAACTTTGTGTATATTATTGGAAGAAATATAAAAGACAGATAAGGGGATGCCAATATTTGACTGCGAGTAACTTTTGGCAGCATGCCGACTGGCGGCCGCCGCCGACCTTTAAATAATGCATGGAATCTGGAAGTAGTTCCGATTCATTTCACACGTTCATACTTTGGTATAAAATTAAAATTTTCAGTCCGATACAGCTCAAAAATTGTTGAAGCAGATAATATCCGATTCGGAAATGTATTTGCAAATAGCTGCTAATGAAATTGTTGCTTGAAATAATTTGAAGTTGTTCGCCGAATTAAATCCGATTGTGTTAAAGAAAAGGCTAATGGTTTATTTTTGTTTACACACTATGCTGTCCTCCGCAGTTTCACCCGCGTGAAAGATTTGTATGTTTGTATGTAACGAATAAACTTAAAAACTACCTATTTAAAAAAATATTTCACCATTAGAAACCTACATTATCCCTGAGTATAACATTGGCGTGTTGAACGAAATAAAAAATGTTATACCTAGTTTTGGATTTATTTCATATTTTGTCTATACTAATGTTATAAAGAGGAAAGATTTGTTTGTTTGTTTGCATTGAACAGGCTCCGAAACTACTAGACCGATTTCAAAAATTCTTTCACCGTTGGAAAGCTACATTATCCCTGAGTAACATAGGCTATATTTTTATCCCAGGATAAGATAAGATACCACGGGAACGCGGGTGAAACCGCGGAAGACAGCTATTTCTAATATACTGCTAGCAAAACAAAACAATTGAGTGAAACTCATGATTAATGAACTATGTAAACTACTAAATAAGCCTTCCCTGGCAAACGTGATCCCGCAAGTGTCCGTGTATACACGAATTTGTCCATTCTGTGTCCTTTGGGGCTTGAAGCCGGCAGACCGGGCCCTGGGCGGGTCTGGCCCCAGATAAAGGCTTGCGCTCTAACTAGTTTGTTATTCCGTTGAACTGGCGACAGGATGAGACTAACAAAGTGTTTTGTTGTTTATTTATAAAGTGGTTTTAATTGTAAACAATGAAGTGATATTAGTGAGGCGGTGGCGAGGGTGTTATGAGCCTTTTCATTTACCCTACTTCCTACTAATATTATAAATGTGAAAGTATGTTTGGATGTGTGTGAAGATGTTTGTTACTCTTTCACGCAAAAACGGTTGAACGGATTTTGATGAAACTTAGCACACAGGTAGTTCGTATACTGGAATAAAACATAGGATTAATTTTATCCCGGGAAAAGATAAGATCCCTAGAGAAAGCGGGTGAATGATGATATCTCTATATGAATGAAAATGAAATTTTTAGATGTTTATTTGCAATGGATGAACACAAAAAATACTTGACCGATAAAAATACTTTCGTCTACCTATTATTATTTAACGTTATTTTTTATACAAAACATCCGAAGAATCGTTACCGAAAAATCAGTCAGGTCCCTTAATACGGCAGATTTATTTGTACACATTTTACGCTAGATATGTTCAGGAGTGACAAAACAAATCAATTAGGCCCACCGTGAGGTTCATTATCGGTCGCCATTCAATATACGATCAGCCGATCGAAAATTGGATTGTATTTTATGTGGTAAAGTCGCCACGAAGTCACAGTGTTGATGTAACCGCCAAAACTTTGGCAAACCGATTTCCCTTGATAGTTAACGTTTAATGAAAGTTATTCAATATTAACGTACCTATCTTGACTGAGGACAGACATAGTAGCGAGTAAATTTTATTGCTTTGTAAGTGAAAAGAAACTATTTTTCCCACAAACTATTAAACAAAAAGCCGGTCAAGTGAGAGTCGAACTCGCGCCTCGGTTCCGTATAGATTTGTATTATTTTTTTAATTATTTTATTCTGTTTTTAGAATTTGTTGTTATAGCGGCAACAGAAATACATCATCTGTAAAAAAATTCAACGGTTTCCTGGTAACAGACAGACGGACAGTAGAGTCTTAGTAATAGGATTTCCGTTTTTACCCTTTGGTACGGAATCTTAAAAAGCGAAAATCACACACACGGATAAATCGTCATTTTCTAAAAATTTTATCTAGCTAGATCAATTTATTGCCCCCGAAAGGGGCAGGGGGCCTCCGAGTTTCAGATTATATATTTATATAATATATATACAAGAATGTATTATACTCGTATATTAGATAGATAGATAGATATAAATGCCAATAAAGTAGTAACGTGTAGAAAGAAAGAAAGAAAGAAAGAAAGTATATTTATTGACCCACGAGTCACAACACATTTATAACAATACTAAAAAGTACTTAAATAATACTTAAGGCTAAATAGTATGTTTCGCGGGGTCAAAAGGTCTCTATCTCAGCATAAAGTTGCACTGCACATAGCAGTACAACGCTGGTATTCTGATAGAGCCTTATTGGACAATTAGTTACTTAAAATATAATAATGATAATATTTTGTTAATGAATTAAATAAGAATAAATAATAATAATAATCACATAATTAGATATAAGCCTATATAAAGTACTTAGTATGAAATAAATGGTACAAAAACAATTTGATTGTCGGCATGGGCATTGGGCACGCACTAATGCTACCAAATGAAACCTTACATCATCCCAATCTGCCAATATCTGACCTCTTTTAGTTTCGTAGAAATGTCGGCAAATAAGTTAATGGATATACCCTTTGTGATGAGACACACGGCTGGTGGGAAGGGAAACCTTATTTTTTCATTCCTGCCAACCGTTCTTTAGAAGATTTTTGATTTCAAGCTACGTGTTATAAGTTATAGTCAAACTCAAATTCAACACTCATTTATTCAGTTTAGGCCCTGGTAAGGCACTTATGAACGTTACAATTGACTCTACCACCGGTTCGGAATACACTTAAACTGAGAACAATCCGGCAAGAAATTCAGCTAGGCAATTTTTTTTTTCAGCAGTGGTTGGATCTTTCTTAAATTTATTTACATAGTCAAGTATAACATCTGACATCTCACCTTAGTAATACCATACATTTAGCAACCTCTTTGAGTTTGAGGCTGTATGGACTGAAACCCTTTGCCTGCACTACAATAGACGAAATATCCCTGTGACAGCCAACTCTTGGCCAACTCTACCAGGTTCGTGTTAAACACTTCTGTTCTTTATCACGAAATACAATATTAATATGATAAAACGGGCATTATTTATTTGTTTTCAAAGTCAAAAGTCAAAACTCATTTATTCAGTTTAGGCCCTAGAAGGGCACTTATGAAGGTCGAATTACAGAAGTTACCCGGTTCGGAAGTTAGCCTTCAAATGAGAAGAACCGGCAAGAAACTCAGCAAGGTTACATTTTTTTAATATTTTTGGTTTAACAATTTTATTCTCAAAGTAATAATTCAATACATCATCAATACAGTAATACAATAATTTTAACTAGGACATCTAAACATCTTAGTAACTCCATGTTATAATCAACAGAGCGAGCGTACAAATGACATAGTTAAGCATTTAATCTTCAACGTTCACTAACACGTTAGTAAATTAAACGATTTAATTAATCCTGCTATAACTCAGCCCAACAAATTAGTTTACCATGTTACTTGGGCCCTTTTACACACACTTACACTTCTAATAGGGTTGTTACACGATTTTATAGGTTTTTTTTATTATTCGAAATTGTTTAATTTAAGTTTTGCACCATCGTAGACCACATCATCACCGTAGTTCAAGTGACATTGTGGTCAAAGGCAAACTTATTTTCAATTAAAAAAACCTCTGCTGGCTTTTTCATGCTGAAGGACCTTCACTATAGGATCAATTCTTCATACAATTCAAACGATTAAATTTGATCTTTACTGCGATAAGATTAAAACTCTTTTTTTATATTATGAAGTTGTTTTTATAGTAATTGTTTTTCAGCATTAAAAACTTAGCAAAGGTTTTGACAATGTTCATCTCAAAGTATCCATACAATACTGAAATACGACTTTCAATAATTTGTGGATATCTCTGTCCACTTCATCGGGTAATACGGCTACATTCTTTTTAAATATATTCTAGTCTTTTATTAATAATCCAGTCGCTTGTAAAAATTCTAACAATAAATTAAAATGGGTATTTGACAACCTTACTCTGTACATATTTTCTTTCGTCTCACGTACATATCCATAGATTAGTTAAAACAAATTGATTTCATGCATTTTAGTATTTTTTTGTTATTTCGTCCATTTGACCGTTTATCATTCGGTCATCTTGTGTCAAAGGAATGTCTTTTCAATATTCTTTTATTGTATTTTTTTCAAAGGTTTTTAATGTTGTTGAACCGAAATAATAATACAATTAACTTTTTATTAAAAAAAAATGTAATCGGTAATTTAAAATAATTGTCCTTTTGCCGCTGTCTGGTAATTTAGGTACATTATTTGATCTCCTCACTAATCTACACTAATATTATAAATAGTTAAGTACCTATAAGTTTGGACGTCAGTTTCATTCAACTCAAACTCCGAAATTGCTGAACCGATTTTGAAAATTATTTCACTAACAAAAAACTAAATTATCCCTGGCTAGACTACATTTATCGGGAACGTGGGTGAAACCGCGGGATGAAAGCTTGTATGCAATAAAACTTGAAGATATACAAATAAATCTTCAGAAATATTTATATGTAAAGCCTAAATCAACATGGCGATGGTATCACAGTTGGAAATCACCTTGGTACGAGTATTGCTAATGTCTATAGGCGACGGTATTCCCTTATACACTGCCTGGTCTAAAAAAATCCTAAAAATAATAATAATCTTTATTCCTTTTTTGCCGCCATAACACACATACACACATCAAAAAAAGTTTGTGATCACAAGCATAAGCTGATATAATTTCTTAGATTGAACTTTATCAAGAAAACATCTTTTTTATGTGTTTTCTTTAAATAGAAATAGGTACCTTGTTTGAAATTAAAAAATAAAACTATTTTTATTTTTTATAAAAAAAATTGAGTAGGTAATTAATCATAATTATGATTTCGATTTTTCGAAGTGATCGCAAACTTTTTTTGATGTGTGTATATTATTAGTAAGACTATATAAATAATTATTAAATGTAATAGGTCTAAGTTACTTATTTAATATAAGATTAATTGCTGAGTTTATGGCCGGCTCTTCTCAGCAAAATCAATCTTCCGAACCGAGCGTTAGAATTTTACATTAATCAAAGAGTTTGAGTTAATAAAATAAACATCAATAAAAATATTCGCCGTTCTAACATACAGTGTGTATCACTCGTCAAGAAAATACATAGGAAGCAACTGTGTCGGGAGACGGCGGCGAAATCTTTCATTTCTTATCGCGATCAAAGACGTACGATATCAAAGCTATGCTACAGCGTGGGACTTTGTGATCGAGCCACTGTCGTCACAATACCGAGGCAAGGACTTGGCATTGTGACAGAACCTTTTTGCGAGTTCTTTATGAGACGAGATAATTAAATTGTTCCGAGATAATAGGACATTGATTATGGTTGTTATTATTAATGAGGTCAAGTCTATGGTTTGTAGACGTGAATAGTTACAGACATTTTTTTTTGTAATTTTTTACGTATTGTTATTATTTAGACACAACTTACTGTTAAAAATTACATTGAATGTTACGATTTATTTATTTATAATCTCTTATTCCGTATTTGTGTGTCAAGTTTGATCGATATCATTTGAACGTTTTAATTTAGTTGTCAAACGGCTGAGTGTGTGTGATTCTATACTTCCAACATGGTACAGCACATTACCCACAAATAACTTTGAACTTTAGGTAAATTAATAATGGTTTGAGGGGTTCGCCCATTTCAAGTCCTAGTTAAAAAATGTTCGAGGTACGGAGCGATAGTTTTAAAATAAGAGTAGCAAAAGGGCTTTGCGAGGAAGCCATATCCTATCAACGGTAAAAGAGGTATATATTCTAAATATACCTTTAATTATAAAAAGGTAAAAAGCTTAGAAGTGCACATCCAACTTCATTTCTCCAATCCCACTAACATAAATGTGAAAGTTGGATGGATGGATGTTTGTTACTCTTTCACGCAAAAACGACTGAACGGATTTTGGTGAAACTTGGCACACAGGTAGATCATATCCTGGAATAACACATAGGATACTTTTTATCCCGTAAAAGGATAAGATCCCTCGGGAACGTGGGTAAAACCGCGGGGGACAGCTAGTTAACAATAATCTCTCGCTACATAACAGCATACACAGACAAATCCGTCGAATTAAGTTTAATTACATTTCTGCGAGCAACAATTGCAATAAAAATGGTAAAACCCGGCTCGGTTACGGTCACCAGTTAATTCACAAACATTTGAAATTACCTCCGCAGTCCGCTGCGCGAGTTGAGTAAAAATTTCTAGAGCCAAAGGAAAGCATTTAATGAAAACTCGGTACCTTCTCTATAATTTACATGCGGTAGGGGAAGCTGCGGATGTGTTTCACGAAGATGTAGATTAATTTAGTTTCGTTACAGATTAATATGTAGAATAGTAATGTTTCAGAGAATTCAATGAGCAAATTACTTATGTAGAAGTTGTTTGTTTGACACTTATAATACTTATAGAAGTGGATCATTTAATTCTATACTAATACTAGCTGTCCTCCGCGGTTTCACTCGCGTTCCCCTGGGATCTCATCGTTCCCCTGGGATCTCATCGTTCCCCTGGGATCTCATCGTTCCCCTGGGATCTCATCGTTCCCCTGGGATCTCATCGTTTCCCGGGATATCTAGGATATATCCTATCTCTTATTCCAAGGGTGCAATCTATTTGTGAGCCAAGTTGCATCAAGATCGGTTTGTAGTTTTGTAGTTTACCGTAGGTAAATTACGTAACACGAATTTTTATATATTATGACTATAAAGAGGTAAAACTTATAAGTTTGTATGTAGGAGGTAATCTCCAAAACTACTATCCGATTTCGAAAATGATTTCACTAATAGGAACTACTTTATTCTTGAGTAAACTGCGGTTCGAAGCTAGTATAATTCAAAAGAGATTAATAAAATTAAATTTACGATTATCAACATTGAAATAGCAGCACAATTATTGGACTTACAGCAATATTTCAATAAAAACAACTCACGTTAGATTTCTAATAATGGATTTATTATATAGCAGCACAAACATGACATTTTCATAACCAAAAAGAAAGAATGCAACACCAGCGCCACCGGGTGTCAGAAAACCGGAAACCAAATACAAACGTTTATAAAGACTCTTTTAACAAAACGTTTACAAAGACATCTTATAAATTTATATATATTCAACACTCCCACTTAAATTTATAAAGTAGACAACAATTCATTACATATCTATTTCTTTCACTTTTAATTTACAAACATCTTTTGTTTCCAAATCCACAAACATTAAACATTTTTCAACATTTTATCTCTATTTGAATTAAATTTATTTACTGGCAACGCTTTAGTAAGGAAATCAGCCAACTGATTTGAACTCTCTACATATTTAATATCAACAATTTTCTTAGCAACATTCTCTCTAATAAAATTATATTTAATATCAATGTGCTTACTTCTTCTGTGAAACACAGGGTTGTTAATCAATTTGATTGCACTTTGATTATCGACATTTAAAGTAATTGAGCCTTGTGGCTCCTCAATATCACATAGAAATTGTCTAAGCCATAAAATCTCTTTAGTGGCTTCACTAGCAGCCATGTACTCAGACTCAGTGGTGGATAATGCCACAGTATTTTGTTTACGGCTAGACCAAGTGACAGGACCTCCATTCATTAAAAATATATAACCTGTACTTGATTTCCTAGTGTCCAAATCACCTGCAAAGTCAGAGTCTGAGTAGCCAACTAATTCAACATTACCTTTATAAACAATAGACATATCTTTAGAATTAATTAAATAACGTAAGATTCTTTTCACAGCTGTAACATGTGAAGGACCTGGGTCATTGACATACCTGCTAACAACATTCACAGCATATGCTATGTCTGGTCTAGATACAGATGACAAGAATAACAATGCTCCCACTGCTTCTCTATATGGGAAATTAATAGATTGATTACTTATATTCTTAGATATATACACATTTACATCAGCAGGAGTACTACTACTTTTAGCATCTGACAAATTAAATTTATTTATTATTGTGTGAATATACTGTTTTTGACTTATACTTATACAATCTGTTTCTCTATTTATTTCCATACCAATAAATGAATTACAGTTTACAATCTTAATATCAAACTTTTGTTTAAGATTATTTAACATATCAGACAAAACAACTTTACTTTTGGCCAACAGTAATCCGTCGTCTACATAAAGAATCAATATTACTTTGACATCCTTAAAATATCCTACAAATACACAATTATCAGATGGACATGGTCTAAAACCATAAGTAGTTAGGAAAGAACAAAATTTCTCATTCCAACATCTCGATGATTGTTTAAGACCGTATATGGATTTAATTAACTTACATACTTTCGAAGACTGAGTTTCCAATCCCTCAGGCACCTCCATGTATATGTCCTCAGAGAGCTCACCATACAAAAAGGCCGTCTTCACATCGAATTGCTCAATCTGTAGTTCGTCTCTCGCAGCAATGCTTAGCAGCACCCTGATGGAATCGTACCTGCTAGTGGGGGAAAAAGTCTCATTATAGTCCAAGCCCTTGACTTGTGTAAATCCTCGTGCACACAGTCGTGCTTTGAATCGTACTACTTCTCCATCTTTATTCTTCTTTATGGCGAACACCCATTTACAAGAAACAGGCTTCTTCTCAGTATGATCAGTCAGTATCCACGTTTTATTTTCTTCATGTGACTGAAGCTCTTCAGCCACAGCTTTCTTCCATAGTTGAGAATTTGGACTGTTCATTGCTTCTTCATAGCTGTTAGGTATTTCCAACTCTGTGAAATTAGCCTCTAACTTATTATCTCGATGAGGACGTGGACGTAACGTCATGTTTCTCATCGTGTTTCTCGGTTCCTCCTGCTCCAAATGTATACCCTTTGGAGGGATATAAATATCTTCTATAATGTTCATACTATCATCTGAAGAGATTTCTTCATGTACATCGCATTGATGTTGAAACTCACTTGTGATAGGCACTGTAGATTGTTCTTTTTCTCCTTGTTCAACTCTCATTTCTACAAAACTTTGTTTTTCTTCTAGTGTACTACATTCATCAAACTTTACATCACGGGATACTCTAATTTTTTTGGAATTTTGATCATACATTCTATAATTATCATTGTCATATCCAACCAACAACATCTTCACACTTTTCTTGGCAAGCTTCTTTCGCTTTTCTTTGGGTACATGTACATAACCAATGGATCCAAATATTCTGATATGTTGTAAGTTAGGTTTTACTCCATGCCACAGTTCAAATGGTGTAACATCTCCTGTCTGGCTTGATGTATTTCTATTCAACAAATATATTGCACAGTTGACAGCTTCTGCCCACATGTTTAAAGGAATGTCCTTTGCATATAACATTGTTCTAGCAGTTTCCATGATGGAACGTATCTCTCTCTCTGCTCTCCCGTTCTGTTGTGGAGTATACGGGGCAGTACGTTCATGAGTTATTCCCTTATTCTCCAGAAATGATGTAAATTCTTGGTTCACATACTCACAACCATTATCTGTATGCAGTATATGTAAATCACGTTGAAATCTGTTCTTCACAATTGCATTGTATTTCAGAAAATTTTGTAATACTTCATTCTTATGTTTCATGAAGTAAACATGGCAATAACTTGTTGATCCATCTTTGAACAAAACAAAATACTTCATACCCGACACAGAAGGTTCTTCTATAGGACCGCACACATCACTGTACACAATTTCACCAGGCTGTGTTGGACCTCGGGTAGATTTAAAGAAGGGACCTCTTGCTTGCTTCCCATATTGGCATGCTTCACAAATAAAATTCTTATTTCCACTCAATGTAACTGGAATCACACCATTCTTACACATATTTTGAAGTTCCTTGACATTCAAATGTCCTAATCTTTCATGCCAAACTTTTATATCTGTTTGCACAATATTACAATCTTCTTGTTTGATTGTTTTGACATCCAATTCATATAAATTGTTCTCTGTTAAGTGTGCACTCATAACAACAACATTATTCTTCATTATCATTGCTTTTTCATTATTCTTTAGTATTATATATCCTCTTCTAGTGGCAGCACCTTCAGAAAATAGATTTCTCCGTAAATCAGGTACATATAACACATGCTCAAGTGTACATCTCTCCCATGTACCATTTACTTGTTTATCTATCAGTATAGTTCCTTCACCACATACTTTGATACTCTGTTTGTTTCCTAATTTGACAGAACTATTGTATTGAGACTCGTTCAACTCACAGAAGTAGTCACGCTTGAAGGTCATGTGCATTGAGGCTCCACTATCTAGTATCCATGCTTCTTCATCATGTTTAGATGAGTAACCTTCAGCGCCGAATGCCAACATATTGTTAGGTTTCTTATCATTGTGCTTTTTCTGTGGCATCCTGCAATCTCTGGCGAAATGGCCTCTTTTATTGCATTTGTAGCATATGAATCTATGACTTGAACTTCTTGGTTTGGGATTCCCTTTTGACATCACTAACGCAGTCTCACTACTACTTGTATCACTGGCAAGGCTGGCTTCTTCATCTACTAAGCGAGAAGTGAGGTTTTGAATTGTTTGGCTCTCTTCATCAAGAGACAACCATGCTTGTCTAAGCGAACGAAATGTTGATGGTAGTGTGCTTAGAATCTTTGTCATTACTGCTGTGTCACTAATCTTCTCACCAGTCTCTCGTAGCTGCTTTGCTAAACCTTCCACCTTGGACACATGCTGTGCCATCGTATCACTGGCACTATATGAATATTGGTAGAACTTCTCATGAATTAACATTTTGTTATATTCTGATTTCTGTTCATAGATTGCTTCTAATTTTGTCATGACTTGTTTAGCAGTCTCGCAGTTTTCTATCAGAGATATTTGGTTCAAATCCATTGACGACGTTAAAATGAACATGGCCATGCCATCATCTTTATCCCACTGCACTTGCGAACTGGTTTCCACGGGTCTTGCCTTTTCTATACTCAATCCCTTTGCTCTTAATGCACATTTTACTTGAAATTTCCATTGTTTGAAATTTCTGCCATCAAACTTCTCAATTTTCATCGCGTTCGTAACCTCCATTACGTAGGTTAGTTTTACACCGATAGTAATCTTGCTCTTAACTCGACTGTTTATTGAAATATTTACTTAATATGTGCCTGGGCCCATAACCTATTGGACTTACAGCAATATTTCAATAAAAACAACTCACGTTAGATTTCTAATAATGGATTTATTATATAGCAGCACAAACATGACATTTTCATAACCAAAAAGAAAGAATGCAACACCAGCGCCACCGGGTGTCAGAAAACCGGAAACCAAATACAAACGTTTATAAAGACTCTTTTAACAAAACGTTTACAAAGACATCTTATAAATTTATATATATTTAACAACAATGACTGTGAGTGATTTATTTTAAATCAGATTAACAGAATATATTGCGTTAGTTAGTAAAATGAATACACACATCAGTCAAAAGCATTTCATAATTAAATAAAAATAACTAGCTTTTCTCCCGCGGATCCACCTGCAGAGGGATTACATCTACACTAATATTATAAAGGAAAGATTTGTATTTTTCTATGTAACAAATAAACTCAAAAACTACTGGACCGATTTTGAAAATTCTTTCACCATTATAAAGCTACATTAACCCTGAGTAACATAGGCAATATTTTTTTATCCCGGGAAAAGAATATAGCCTATGTTATAAGATCCCACGGGAACGTGGGTGAAACCGCGGAGAACAGCCAGTTTTAATAATCTTCTTTTGTATGGAAAAATCTCAGAAATCGCAAATAAAATTGCATTACATTCTCCTCTCAAATTATTTTTTGGATACAACTGTCTGCAGCATAATTTTCTACGTTATATTTGTTTTTTTTTATCGAATGGATTTAATGTAGACAGATTATCTACTAAAGGGTGATAGCCAGCCAGTCGGGTACTATCCCACCTGGCTGTGGTTTCCTCACCATATTTCCCTTCACCGAAATCTCAAGCTCAGTTAAAACACATCCGCCTAAGATCCGCACTTAGAAGTCTCTATCCCGAACATTACTCTACACCTAAAGGTTAATAAGTGTGGAATCCGCCCGTCTTAAGATTTACGAGTCCTTAGATTATCGCCATCTCTATCATCAGAGTAGGAATAGGTGAGGAAGGAAGATTTTTATATGCCGCTGTCTATCTAATATTATAAAGAGGAAAGATTTGTATGTATGTATGTAACTAATAAACTCAAAAACTACAGGGCTGATTTCAAAAATTCATTCATCATTTGAATGCTACATTATTTAAGATTAATATAGGCTATATTTTTATCCCGGGATAAGATAAGATCCCACGGGAACGCGGGTGAAACTGCGGAGGACAGCTAGTCTTTAATAAAAGTGTTTTTGAATAGTCAAAGCGTAACGTTGATGGATCAGAGTTTATGGTTTTAAGACTAAAAGCTACTGAGTTTTTAAGGCTTATCCATGGACATTTCGTTGTTTATGGTAAAATTAATAGTACTTTTTTATAAAAAAATATTACACTTTTGAAGTTACAAAACACAGAGCTACACTGCACTACAAGATAATGTAATGAAATGATAACAATTTTTAAAAATAATTGTCAAAATTCTTCAGATGGTTTTTTTGCCCACGACCGTACGGAGACGGTATATGCGTTTGGGGTGAGAAGATGTTTGTTAGTTTGTTTGTGCAAATCCATGTTGCCATTTTTCTCCAAAATGACTAGTCCGATTTTTACGCAATTTTCAGTTATGAGTTCGTTTATCTCTTTTATTATATATCTCTCCTTGTTATAATCTGTAGTATCTACTACAATAAACAACGATTTTAACTGCTTACGCGTAAGAAAAACAATTTATTAGAGCTTTTTTTATTTTATGTTATTGATACCTACTAATTATAATCTGCACTTACTTATACCCAAGTCCCAGACAGAGAACAAGCAGACATATTGGTGCACGCAAATGGAAAACAAACTCTTTGACAGTCAAGTTATTTAAACCTCAAAGCCAGCCGGCCGTAGTCTTTAGTTTTCTCTCTTCCTACTCTATTTAACTTCTAGGCACTTGAGCTTCCCGCTCTGCAATTTCACCCTATATGGGTGACCCAATGGGTTGAAATTTGAAAATCCCTTACGTTAGGAACCTGAAAATTTCAAGTTTCTAACTCCGACGGTGCTGTCCCTCGCGTTCCCAAGAGATCTTATCTTTTCCCGGGATAAAAGTATTCTATGTTTTAATCCAGGAGATGATCTACCTATTTCCAAAGTTTCATCAAAATCCGTTCAATGGTTATTGCTTGATTGAGTAACAAACTCACATTTACAATATTAGTAGGATTGGGCATTTAATGATGGTAAAACATATTGTCAAACTAATAACTAGCATGGAAACAGTTACGTTAAACATTTATTATGTACCTAACTGGCATCTGACATTTTCATATCAACCTCGAACCTTTGTAAAGCGAGGTACACACGTGTGAAATACTAACACTCATGTTTAAGTTACTAATCTATGGCGATACTGACTTAATGAGAATTATTTAGCAATTTGATAGCTCAACGATTTCAAATAATAACCTAAAATAAACATTAAAACAAGCCCATATGTAATTATGAAATTATTTATTTAGGAAGTTATGTTTGCTTCCACACTAATATTGTAAAAGTAAATCTGTTCGCTTGATTTTCGCGGGTAAAGTTAAAATGAAATATTTGCGAAAGCTAGTCTAATAGATTTTCGCATAATTTTGCTATCAATGAAATTATAGAAGAACTAAAAATGTCCGCATCACGACATCTCCTGCACTCTGCCATCCAAGGAATTAATAAACTGTATTTTCGACTTTAAGTCTTACTGCTGTGTCAGTACTTCGGTAATTTAAAGATACACTTCAAATAACTTTCTATAAATAAATCCTACTAATAATATAACTGTTTGGAGGTGAAGATGTTTGTTACTCTTTCAAGCAAATACTGTTAAACGGATTTTGATGAAACTTGACACACAGGTAGATAATAACCTGGAATAACACATAGGATACCTTTTAGCCCGAAACATAAAGTATCAGGGACAGTTAGTAATTTAATATTTCTTGAACGTTAATTTTAGTATTCGTATTCACTCATGTACACTCCGCTTAGCTCATAATGTTGATGCTTACACCCCGCCTCGAGGAGTCGGCATGTAATTTACTAAACATTTATTTAACTTGGCAACACATAAAGTGCGATGTAACCCCGCGAGGATGTGACACTTGAGTGCTGCTTTAATACGAGCTTAGAGCTTTCATGTTTATCTTGCTGTTTGCGAGTGATAGTTTTAGTACCCATTTGTGAAGGAAGATGTTTTGACATTGAATTTGGTGGCTCGTTTACTTGTGACTGTGAATTCAAAGATATATTTGGCATAGCTTCTGAATGTTTTTTTAGGTCAATTATTATTGGTCTGGTATTTTAGGCTTTTCTTTATAATTGGTCTTAATCGATGGACCGGTTGGTTGTAAAGAACACTTTCTGCCACGCCACAGGTCGCGGATTCGATTCCCACCAAGGACATTTGTGTGCATGAACTTGTCTATGTATTTGTTCTGAGTCTGTTTGTTATTTATTAGCAGTTATCTGGTTTCCATAGTAGCTCTGCTTAGTTATTAAATGCATAGCAATACCAGGAGGTTTTGCTATGCATCTAACTGTTATGCGGTTTACCTTTTTACAAAGGCTTAAAGGCAACTGGCTCTTGAGTGCAACTGCCGGAACACACAAACAAGTACTTGGCGACAAATTTTCAACTTGAGTGTGGTAGCCAGCCATTCGAGTACTACCCTACCATCGTAACTGTGGTTTCCTGACAATGTTTTCCTTCACCGAAAGCTCAAGCTCATTGTAGTATTTGAACCGTCCCTCCCTCGGTATCTGACGTCACTAAAACTGATAGTTTACCTCACTGTAACTCACTTCAGATATCTCATCTCCTTCCTAATACCTAGCACACCTAAGCTCGTCTGCTGATGCGATGTTAGAGTACTCGTGGATCTGAAGAGGCGCAGTCGACAGACATGGGGTGGCTACGAGCGCAGAACAAATTCATTATTGTCTAGGGCTGCCACATTTAACTGTAAAATTATTAAGGCGATGATAGCTCAGTGCTATATCGAATGGTGTGGTAAAAATGATTCGAATCCTAAAGAAACCTTACATAAAAAAGATATCAGTAAAACAACAATATAAAATTATTTTACCCATTTTCCAAACACATATCATTCAACCAAAATCGGTTTGCTATCTGTCAGCGGTCGGCGCATGTTTGGCTGAGTTCCAAGAGGAACTTTCTGATTCACTATAACTTGATATTAGTTGTTTTGTGTCAATTAAGATATACAATTATTTTATTAGGTATTCTCGATGGGTTTTTTGTTTTTAGTGGGTGTAAATAAGAGACCAAATTTGACGAGAATATTATCTTGTACATATAAACTTGTTACCTTTCAAAATTGAGGGTATAAGGGATATGGAAAGGATTTTTTTTTATGTAGAAGACATTTTTGATCGGAGTCAAAAGAGAGGACCTTTCAAATTTGGAAGGATATTTTGACAGTTTAATCAAAACGCAATCTAGACTAGTAAGGACACTTATAAAAGCAACTTCCAAAATTATATGTTTATTCACCGACAGCCCTAATTCTAGAGACATGAACAAAATCCTAGTGCACTTGGAAGTTTAATATAGGATTAGTTTAGGTACTCACTGCACCGTCTTAGATAACGTTTTATTTCAATGCGTTTAAAGATCATATTCGATACCACTTAGGAAAGTGCAAACATTTTAATCATGGGATATTTATTCTTCCTTACCATGTTAAGTGATTAGTTTATCAAAGATAGTATGCAGCTTATTAAATCCTTATAACCTAAAACAGCTTTAAAATCAACACGAAAAATCATTTCAGTCCGCGTAAGGGTGTGTACATGGCCCCGCATGGGAACCTTAAATATCCCCCAAAAAAAAAGATAAATCATTGAAAACCTAATCTCACTAGCTGAAAAATGACATAATTAATTCTAAAACTAATGAAATACTTTCATGGTCTCATGAAAACTTAATAACACTGGAGCATTGTGCCCGCCAAATATTTCATTTTCCACAAATTGTGAATTGAGTTTCGTACAATTTCGAAAAATGGAAAAGAATTTATCGTGACGCGTCGAGCGTCGTCGCGCCGCTCCGTCGCAACTGCTGGAATATTCAAACAGCTAAGTTTAATTTGAGTACGAAAATGTTTCAACGCTTCAAATTTTGGTCAAATTATACATTTATTAAATGATAACTTGATAAAGACCAGTTTAAGAATGAAAATTTTTAATACTCCTCCCAATTTTTTTCGTTCTTAGTCAGCTTAGGTTTTAGTGAAATTGGTGGCCGTTCCACTAAAATTTTTCACAGACTCTTTGACACATTTACCAAAATCACGATACATGCTTTCATTTCACCTCATTGGTGCACTTAAATTGATATTTTTTGGACAAAACGCTTCAATCAAACTCAAAATACAAGATTTTAATAAAAATACAACGAAAAAGCAACGTCACGTCGCAAGATCCGAAGAAGTCGATAATCTGTCTAAACTAGTATTTACTCATGTTCATTTACGAGGGACTCGCCATAAGTCTTAAGTCGTAACTAATACATAATCAACCGATACCGCCATTACTATTCATGAATATCCAGTTTTTGGATCTCTTCGACCCCACTTTAGATTCCATTAAACTGAAATTTACCCTCGTCCTTTGCGGTACGCCCCAAAAAACACCCACATAAATATTTACAAACCCCATCCGCGCGGAAACTTCCATCAAACAAAATTATACTTTACAATGCTAGCTACAAAGTCAACTTTTATATGCACCGGATCTTTTATATGGGACCTTTTTATTTACATCTGTACTTGCAAAAATTTGCTTTGCCAAAGGTTTATGAATAAAGGTATGTGAAGTACGGCTCAAAGCATCAAAAGTAAATATTGTTAGGGTTTTTATGAGTTTTCCAGTTGAAAACGAATTCCTTCGATATCATAAAACTTATATGAGACAACATTTGCACTAATTCAGGATTTAAGATTAGAATCGTTGTAAGTAGATAATATTTATTTATGGCGATGATTGTAGGAGGATTGAGGAGTGGTAGTGACGTTGGATACCGCGGCGCAGGTCGTGGGTTCGACTCCTACAATGGGCTTGAGCTTTCGGTGAAGAAAAATATCGCGAGGAAACCATAGCACGGTGATAGGGTACTTTGTAGTACTCGACTGGCTGGCTACCACCCTCAAGTTGAAAATCTGTCGCCAAGCACCTGTTGGTGTGTTCCGGCAGTTGCACTTGAGAGCCAGTTGCTTTTAAGGCACTGTAATAAGGTGTAGAACACATTGGAAATCCCCTTGGTATTGCTAATGTCTAAAGGCTACGGTAGTCACTTACCACCAGGTAACCCGTCAGCTTCGTTGTCACTTGTGGCATAAAAATATATATATATATAGGTGTCAAATATTTGAAAAGAAAAACACACAAATTTAAAATATTATAAATGCGAAAGTAACTCTATGTATTTGTTTTTGAAGATCGAATGTTGTATAGTGTATGTAACCTATCTATCTCGTAAACCCTTTTACTTAATTTTGTACAATCACTTACACAAGTGACTTTCATCAATCAACAGATCTTCAATATAACCGTGGAATTTAATTAATACAACTTCAAATACACGAATTAAATTTATAAATACTTCAAGAACCAGCTATTTTAATTAATTAACGCTTAGTTATTAAATCAAATACTGACTTAGTAAATTTAAAACACGGCTCAGAATTTAAAACTTTATTATAGTTAAGTACAAACAAAGTTGGTTTACATTTTCGTTATTCAAAAGGAGAAGAAAGCTTAAATAGGGTTTCATTTTCAAAGATCCTTTATTCAACAAACCAGGTTTATTGTATAAGTTAGGGATTTAAAAAATATAATAATATGGAAGAACAATAGGCTAAGTAAATAGGAGGCCGCAAAGCGAAAGGTTCTCCGAACGAAATGTATGTAACTTTTTAATAATGTCGGGCGCGGACTCGAACAATCCGCTTAAAAAGAAAAAGAAACCATGATTGACGCTTCCCTCTCAGTTTTTCATTTCTTTTTAATCGTCTTGGTGGAGAAGGTTATTAGTTGGCTTTGGTAGGGGATTTCTGTTATTGTTTCTCAATGGCTAAGATTGATTGTCATCTGTTTTAGCTAATTGAATGTTAACAAAAAAAAGCCGTACTTTATCCTACTGTAATATCTACGTATATAAAACGAAGTCAGGTTAGCTATCGACGATGTAAATAATGCTCTCTCGGACGTCGTGCATTGGTTTAGTGCTAATAATCTAGTACTTAATAGTAAGAAAACGAAATGCATAAAATTTACAATGCCTAATGTTAAACAAGCACAAACCAATATACTGATAAATAATGAAGTGTTGGATCTTGTGGAATCAACAGTTTTCCTAGGAGTTACATTGGATCACAAACTGCAGTGGGGCCCTCACATAGATAAGTTGTCGAATAGACTAAGCTCTGCAGCATTTGCGGTATGGAAAATTAGACACCTAACTGATATTAATACAGCCCGTTTAGTATACTTTAGTTATTTTCATAGCGTAATGTCCTATGGTATTCTTCTATGGGGTAATGCTGCTGACATTGGCTCGATCTTTGTGTTGCAGAAGCGGGCTATTCGTGCAATTTATAATATGAAATCTAAAGATTCACTTAGGGAAAAGTTCAAAGAAATTGATATATTGACTGTACCGTGCCAATTTATATTTGAAAATTTAATATCTGTAAGAAAGAATATTAAGAGCTTAAAAAAGAATAGCGATTGCATAATATTAATACTCGAAAGAAGGACAAACTTTATGTTCCTACTGTAAGATTACATAAAACTAACAATTCTTTTGTGGGGCAAAGTATACGTTTTTTTAATAAGCTACCTCGAGAAATTACAGAATTACCTTTTTTAAATTTTAAACGTGTCATCAAACACAAATTATGTCTAAAAGCTTACTATACAGTAGCAGAATATATGAATGATGGCAAAGCATGGCAATGAGTTGCTCCTCTTAAACGATATTATACAATGTATCCATTATTATATTTAAAAGAGAAAAGAGGGACTATTGTAAAAAAAAAACCGGGGAGTTTGTTTCGCCGTTTCTTCTCCTGACAGGTCTTTATTTGGAAATGGTGGTAACAGTTACAATAGCTTTAAAAATAGCAATAAGACGTTCAATAAGTGTTCCTTAAGTGTCCCAAAATTGAATAAGACATTTTGAGTTTGAGTTTGAGTTTTATCTATAACTCAAGAACGGCTGAACGGATATCTATGAAACTTAGCACACAGGTAGATCATATCCTGGAATAAAACATAATGATAATCTTTATACCGGGAAATGATCACTCGAAAACGCGAGTGAAACCGCGGGGGACAGCTAGTACGGTATAGTAGAGTCTATAGTATGTTAACATAAAATTAATTTCGTAAAATTTAATTCAGAAGAGGAAAAAAAAATCTCATCCTCTAAAATCTACTTTTTTTAATATTTCACATAATAAAAAAGACAAAGATCTTTGTATGACGCCTCCGTTGTTCTCAGTTCCGACAAAAAGTTATCTCTATATAAAGGATGTTTTAAAATACCAACAAGGACATCCTTAAGTTGCCTGAAGAATGGAGCCGTGATGAGGACCCTGCATAAAATCATATCACTTTCATATATGCATGATACATACAAGCATGATACATACCGCATGTATGATTGGATAACAAAAATCCGAGCTGGCTCGATAGTTTCCATTATTAAAAATATGACTTCCAAACCTTGACATTTTTGTTTTTATCCAGGATTTGATCGATCGCAGTGTTTGTTTGTTTTATTTAAACCAACTTACACTTGTAAGTTGCTTTCGTAAAATTTATAAAAAAATTGTAAGTAACTCACGAGTAGTAAGAAATTACGAGAAGCGAAATACAAAGCGTGTTTACATTTGCAAATTTATCGTCAGTTACTTACGATAGCAAAATTTACAAGTGTAATGCGGCCTTAAATCTGTTTAGAAGTTTATATGTAACTGAGTCACCAACATCCAAACTATCCCATTTGTAGAGTAGTAGAATAATTTATAATTAATATTCTCCTTCTGTGCACATCATAATATGGTGCAAATTAAATTTTAATTGCCAGTTACGAATAATATTTTCATTTAAATCAACGTAATGAAAGTTAATAAAACTAGTGAATAAAAGGAAAGTTGAAACATCCAGAATTCCTATATAGAACAAAAGGGTAATTAAAACTTAACCATTGTAAAATTGTTGGTGAACATTGTAACAAATGTTGACCTGAAATAGATTTATTCATTTATCATTTGCCATTTATCCTGGGTATATATTGGTATCTTGAACAAATACCTACTACCTATAACGATAATAATTGTGTTAATTGGAAATAAACCTTACGGGACGGATTCATTCATAAAATAATTAATTTAAATTGGAATTCAAAAACTTATTCTTCGGTTGAGGTTCTATTATACCAAATGCCTCTTTATTAGTTGCAATATATGACTATTTATATTTCTTTAAAAAAACCAGTAATTTATTTTTGTTGGTTAATTTTGGTGTGCATTCTTACCACCTATGTGTCCCACTTTACATAAGCGCGGGAAGTGTTTTCAGGGAAGTCTTTGTGTGACATTCCACTTTGTTTCCAGCACCTGCATTGTGCGCGCAATATCTTAGAGTATCATACCTTCAAACTTATTGAAAACTTATACACTTCTTATTTACACAACCTATCCATGCCTATCACTAATATAATATTGTAAAGAGAGGAAGCGGATTTCGTGAGATTCTTTATATTGTTATTTTACAACGTGAAACTAGTCAACATGATTGTTTGCAAGAAGATCTTAATGTATAAAACTATTAACCGATTATGATGAAACCTGGCACACACATGGATTATATCCTGGTATAAAAGATAGGATTTTATATATTTAAGTATGTATTTACAAAAAAAGTTGTGGGTATATGTAGTATATCAGTTATCTGGTTTCCATATTACAAGCTCTGCTTGGTTTGGGATTAGATTGGGTGATAATAATGTCCCAGAATGTCCCAGGATACTTTTTATCCGGGGAAAAGAAAATATACCTCGGGAACGCGGGTGAAACCGCGGAGTACAGCTTGTAGTTTATAGTTCTGAGAGCAACAGACTATATTTTATCACGGGGAAAGCAAACGAAGCAAGACGAAGCACCATATAATTTTAGCATTTAGTTTTTAGCTAACACAAGCCCTCGCTCAAAGCCTCCGCTACACATTTAAATTCGCGAAGACCTCCCTGTAGAAGAGACCCTTTTATCAAATCCTGAGGTGAATGCAAGTCCCGGTCACAATCGCCTTCTAAATCCCTCAAAGGGCCGTTTGAAGTATCATAGTTTAGAAGTGAGAGCTGTATTGTGTAGGGTTGCCGTCCCACCGGCACGGGTTTAAATATCAACTACTTATTAACTATGTTAAACTAGCTTTCCGCCCCGCGGTTTCACCCGCGTACCCCTTTTTTAATCCTTTAGGGGTTGAAAATCGAAAAATCCTTTCTTATTCCTCGATTACGTCTTAAAACCCACACCTTGAGAAAAAATCAGCTTTCTTGGTCCAAGTGTTTAGGCTGGGCATTGATGAACCAGTCAGGCCCTATAGATAAGATAATTTAAAAAAACTAAAAAATATAGACATAGCAATAGGAATGCTGAATTGATGATTAAATTTAAAAACTTTAGTTGATATGGAGTTTACTATGAAATACTAGCTTGTGACGTCATAAATTTATACATGAAAAATCATAAAAAGGATGAATTTTACAACAAAGTACGTTTTTTTTATTTTACAGACATGACCCTATATTTAGTGGACATACAATATTACAATCTTAAAAGGTTGTTTAATAGCCTATTGGGACTTTATCGAGCGGACTATTTGAGGTTTTTTGTACTTATCGTTTGAGAGGAGAGGCTAGTCATTGGAAAAAATCTCACTCATCGTTATTTTTTATTATTACTGATTTTTTACATGATTTTGTCACTAATAAACTATTCAAAACGAAATTCGCGATCTCTTCAATATTTACAAAAAAATATATTTTATTCAGACAACTACAGTCCATATATTGTTAGTACAATACAAGTGCTTAAGAGCTATGTTAGTAATATTTGTCATCGTCAACCTGGGTAATTGTCACAAATTATGTGAAGTAGCCTAAATCTGCCCAAAGTGGGACCATCGAGTCTCTCCGCAAATATCCTCAGGACGCTGTTGGTGCTCCCCCTCACCCTGTGCCAAATTGATGCTAAGCCTCTAGGTTTCTCGGACAAATTCAATTATTATTATTGAATATGAGTTGTAATGTTGCGTGTTATGTTATGATAAAAATATTTAACTACTATATCCAAATGAATTCAATTATTGGAATCCTACAATGAACTTTAGGCTTTCGGTGAAGGAAAACATTATTATCACCCGCCTGGTTGGGTATCACCCTCAGGTAGGAAATCTGTTATCAAGCACTCACTGGTTTGCTCAGTAACCTTCTAGTCTTGGTGTGCCATCTTTGGCCACATCATCCTATCCAAACCAAAAAAAATAATTTCGACAAATTATTAACAATATGGTTGCACCTAAGACCATGACCAAAATAATAAGTATTAACCTCTCACTTCCGTTGCAGACGTAAAAACTGAAGAAAGCACAAGCACAACCGGCAGTTCTCAAGAAGAAGAAGAACAAAAAGAAGCGTGGATGCGCCCATCAGGACGTGGCGTTACAGTCAAGAGCGGAGAAGATGCTCTGCTGACCTGCGTGGTTATTGGAGGTCGGGGGAAGCCTGTCTTGTGGAGGAGGGCCAAGGACCTGCAGCTGCTGACTGCTGGAGGAGTTAGAGTAACCAGAGATGACCGGGTGATGGTACTGCATGATGACTGTAAGTTTCTTGGTTAAGTAGTAATTTACAAATATTTTGTACCGCATCTTCTCAATTCTTCTTCTTAATGTGCCGTCCTACCGAAGGTTGGCGAGCATGATAACTGTTTTCACCTAATCTACCGCCGATCTAAATAAAGACCTTATTGCGTACCACTGTCGGAGGTTTATGATATGATCCATTGCAGTAGTCAATATTTGTTATTTCTCATTTTACGGCAAGATATTTCAGTTTTCGTTTCTTTGTTATTGATTCTTAGTTCTAAATCAATATTAATTTCAGTAGCTTTGATCTGTATAAGTGCGCTGTTAGGGTTTCAACTGGACTACACTCTCACCTTTAGTTTATGATGATGTGAGTGAAGATGTAAGTGTAATATGAAGAAAGAGAATTAGACCTCAAATTCAACTGTCATTACAAGTTAAGTTATTGAAATTCCATAGATTTGCCAATTACCAGGATTAGCCTACGTTTCTAAAGACAGTATTAAAAATAATAACAGACAATTCTTCAATTCTCATTTCCCGTCTATTGTAGCTGATGAACCCCTCCAAGGTCCTGGGATCAGGAAAGGTGGTGACGTGTGGGCGCTAGTCATCAAGTCTGTGAAGGCAACAGACGCGGGCTTGTACATGTGCGAGCTGAATACGGAACCTCCAGTCAAAAGCTTCCACAGGCTTTCAGGTAATTTAAGAGATTTTAATTAAAGATAAACTTCTTTAAGCATTCGTATCTTGTTACCGGCTAATTCTCAAGTTAGCCGTAGCTAGGCTCCAGGCGTCCAGAATCCCCAGGATTTTCCTGGAAATAGGCAGTTCAGCCCGTTACTTACATTGGCTGGATTCATCAAGATCTTTGTGATATACAAAAATATTAATAATCATAATTTACCTACCTACCATTTATTACATATTTTATCTAGAATATTTCTTACGGGAACTTGGTTCAAGCTGCGGAGCGGATGCTAATGAGACTGTCACCACTGTCTGCCAATGTTTGTACCATAAGTAAATTTCCTTACATCTTGCACCATTGACCCGTTAATTTCTTTTAGTAATATCCCGAGGCCTAACTCCACCAGAAAACCATAACGTAACAGACAGCTACTCGGCCAACACACCAACTCTCTCGACGTTGGCGTTGGCCCACAACTACACGGATTGCTGCGTTTCTGCCAACGTTACCAAGGCTTGTCTGGGCTTCTGCAGTATACATACGATACTTGAAGGCACTGGTCAAGACCCGGAAACTTGTCAACCTGATTTTCCAGCTATTGTCAAGTGAGTGTTAATATTTTAAAAAGCTTTTGTCCCAATGTACAATAATTATTAGACTTTATCTAGAGTTTAGAACTGGATTATGTTAGAAAATAGGTAACTAGAGCGATAAAAATATTGTTATTGTAGGTGCAGACCAATATTCGTAAATTTCACGTCTTTTTAGCTAAAATTAGGAATGTTCGTTTTACTTTCTTTTAAAGTACTTATTTGTAATTTCGATTACCCGTATCAAAACCTAAATTGTCTACTAAAACAAGCATTTCATAACTTGGAAACTTTCAAGTTGAAAATTCAAACCAAACGGTGCGTTGTAGCACATAACTGCCAGTTGGCATGTACACTTTGTTATTCACCAACACATTAGCAAACTCTGGTTTCGGTTAAGTCTCTAAGAGACTTAAGGTTTCGGAAGTAACTTCTTATTAGAATAGGAATTATTAACATACATACCTTTACATACATCGATACAAGATTTTAATTATGAATAGAGATGCTTAAAGTAACTTAATGAACTCCGAATTTTCTATAATGGATATTTCTTAGTAAAATCATTATTTCTGATTATTACAAATTACAATTATGATTCTAATTAACAGCTAACAGCCTATTTTTAATCGACCAAAAATCAATTAGCTTCAGAGAAAAGTTAATTAGCTCCAGAGAAAAGTTAATTAGATTGTTAAGTAAAATTCACTTTCAGGATAAAAACCGCCTAAAATTACGTCTAAATCCGTGACGGAATAGATTGTTGCTTATACTTAATAACTTTCATGACCAATTTTATCATAGATGCATGGCCGACGGCCGCAACCATGTCCCTTGCTGCGTCCAGGAACGAGTCCCGGACATTTGTCAGGATGTGTGTCGAGGAGAGTTCACTCCAGTTACAGATAACATCAAGACTCACTACTCCTGCGCGTCCTATATGGAGAAGACTTTGGCTTGTATTGTTGAGGGAATTGGTATGTTTTATGTTCTAATCATAACGTATATTTTGGAAAGTTTTAGATATTAACTTTTATAGTCAGTCATTTCTTTAGTTCTTTAGTGATTTATACCAACTACCTTGAATAAACTTCGGATAATTTTTACTTTATACAATATAATGTCTCTAATAATCCACTTTCAAATTTGTAGAACTCCTTCCAAGTCCACCAGAAGATGTGGAAGTAGAACCACTCAACGAAAAACAACTAAATGTCTCTTGGACTCCACCAGTCGAAAACACAGACACGGTCACAGAATACATAGTCAACGTAACTACCCTGAGGTCTTTTGATGCTCATCTCATCGACCCGTCGGAGAGCACCATCAAAAATGATACATCAATGAAGGTGATCCGACCGATGACCTTCAAAGTTCCAGCTAATAAGACCTTCCTAGTAGTCAATGACCTTCTTCCTTTCACGATGTATGAAGTGACAGTTACGTCTTATAACATACATGGATCTAGTTTACCTAGTTATACTTTGAGGTAAGTTAGGTTAACGTTATGATAACAGTACCTTTATTTTAAAAATATGTCAAAGATAAAAAAAGTTAATTTATTTTTATTTAACAATTTAGTAGTTACTGTAGTTTAAGTTTCTTGTTATCTTTGATGATAAATATACTTCAAGTACAAATGATTTATGCCATAATAACTCCAACCTACACAGGTCTCTGACTCTGACTCCTGGTAAGATGAAGACAACAGAAGTAGTAGCAGCTCCTAAATTACCAGATGTTCGAGGATGCTGCGTTTCAGCTGGTGTAAACCACTACGGGTGTATTGACAAGCTCTGTGATCCAACCAAGACATTTGAGATTGTTGTAAGTTTGGAAATCATCATCATGGTATAGTGAGTCATCTATATGTTTGCATGAAAGCATTTTGTAACGTTACTGGATTATAAAAGCACGAAGGATTGTTATTCATGAAATATTTATCGAACAAATTACTTGCCATAATATAACAAACAAATTATGTTCCATGTACAAAAAGTAATAGTTAGTAGAAATGAAATCCTACAATCACTTTACAAATATTAATTAAGCATAATTGAAAACACGTTTAATAATAATGAAATCTTCAAACAAAGTGCATCACCATCAACCACAATATCATCCAAATACACTTATTACGCAAATTCATTAACAAGTCACACTATATCGATTTTTTACCATTTATAAAACTCTAGCTACCATTTCATAGGCACCACCATTTGTGACTAACGCACAATCATCCACATGGACCCTTTCTAACTCTTAGCTGCAGGTCACAGATTTAATGATATGCGCACCGTGGGCTGGAGTAACCTTTGGATGCCTTGCCAATGGAATGGACCACACGCCGTGCTGTAGATCCAGGGGTCTTCCTGAGACTTGTCTTCCGTTATGTAGTGGAAACATTACTACGCTGGACTTTAATCATTTCAAGTGAGTAATTATTTTTATAAATGTTTGTGATCACATCTGTGATGAGATGATCCTAAAATGCTAGCATACAGTGGCTTCAAAATAATTATATGATATACATACATCTAATAAAAAAAAAAACAAATATCTCTCATCAGATGTCTCCGCTACATGACATCATACACTAACTGCCTGCTACAAGGGTACGGCGTGCTACCTGGAGCACCTTCTCGTCTCCACCTCACAAATATCGAGACAGAATATGCGGTAGTACATTGGCATCCACCAGCAGCTTTAGCAGATACCGTCCAATACTACAACTTGCATTACAAGTCATTACTTGAGGGTGATGATTATAGGACTATAGAAAAGGTATGTAAACTAATGCAAACTATTAGAGGTTTATTTTAGTTTGCATTGAATTGATTCGCTATGAACTGAAATCCAGAAGTTGGTTGAAAATTGTGTCTAATACAATTTTCGGCAGGTATTCCAAAAGCCATTTACCTTCTAAGCATTGTAAATAGTTGGCAATTCCTCTAGAAATGCTAGTCCATAGGTAACGGTAGTCACACATCATCACGGACCCCGCGTTCTTAACTTCATAATTCAACTAAAACTTTGTTCATCTTATTATTATTTGTACAGGTGCATTCACCCTACATTCTGGAAGATCTAGAATCGGATACAGACTACGAAATTTACGTTGAAGCGGTGAATGAGCATGGAGTTGGGGATGGATCCCCTAGACTGATATTTAGGACTCAAAGTCAAGTAAGTTACGGATGGCAAATTTATTTTTGGTGCTGTGTTAATATTACTCTTATCTTCTCCAGGAAGCGTATTTTTGGATAATTGTTTTTTGGCACTTGCTGGGTGTCTGTGTCAAATTGCGACCCAATTATCTAAATCCAGCTACCTAAATGAGTTTTTACAATAAGACATAATTACTCCAATCTCTCCCCAAAATTCATACACATTAAACCTCCCTCACCAGGTAATAGAAGAAGAAGTGGAAGTGGCGAACTCATACAATGTGACGGCGTGTTGTGAGCGCGTGCAACTCGCTGGCGTGTGCATGCCGCTCTGCTCCTACGATGCCAAGATGTCTGATCTGAGGATGTTGGCCCCGCTCTGCGCTCAGGACTTCCACAAGCTGCTGCGTTGTGGTGCTGGAGGTGATAAAATAACTTTTTTTTTTATTTATTTGAGCATTACTGAAATTCAAAAGCAACCGTGGATATTTTGCAAACAGAAAACCTGATATATTAACTCTCCCAACTAAACAATCAAGGTGTTTTTGGATAATCAATGTTATAATGTTTTCTCAGGTCGCAATCATGAAGCATGTTGCGCCAGACGCGGCGTCCCACCGAACTGCCGCGGAGTATGTTCTGGCACTTATACTGGCGGAGTCAATACTTGTGTGTCTTACATCGGGAACATCGTCCAGTGCTTTGAAGAAGGTGGGTTCTTGGTTTATTGTTCACCATAGGGGTATTTCAATTTCAATCATCGATGATTTTCTGGTTTAATTTCTAGCAATGCAAAAAATATTAGATTCACACAGCTAAGAAGACGATGACTGTTTCAGAAAATAGACCCAAAATTCAACCACGCAAATTATTTCTTTCTCTAACTCAGTATCTTTCCAAGTTAATTTAATATATCCTCTATCAGGTACTGGTCTACTACCGGGTCCACCTCGAGAGCTCCATGCAGTGGTCGCCTCCAACAAGCTCTACCTGGACTGGGCACCACCACAAGATGGAGCCAACGCTACTTCTTACACCGTACACTGGCAGAAAATTGACAACAATACACAGGCTTATAGTTATAGCAACATGCAGTCTAACTTTAATGTGAGTAACTTTTAACCAAATGTTTTGTAGTAAAATCAATAAATAAATTGCAGGGAAATTCTTCACACATGGTCATCTGATTCCAAACTAAGTAGAGCTTGTACTATGGAAACTAGATAACTGTCATAACTTAAGCTTAAATAAATAATAACAGACTCTTGACAAACAGTGGCCCTTGCCATGAACACCAATTTGTTAATTTCTATGAGGTTTATTAATATTATGTAGGAAACCTGCAAAATTTATTTATCTTGCTTTTGAGTCAACTCTCTAAATATATTATTATCTACATCATCAATACCAATATTCATCTCAGAGGCGTCATTTTAAAATCAAACTATAATTTTCTGAGCAACGCAGTGGTAAATTAGTCAAACAAGCTCATAAAGGACGTAGTAATTGTTTTTATACCACAACAACAACAAGTAACAACGAAACTTACAGGTCACCTGCTGGTAAGTGACTACCTTCACCTATAGACATTAGCACAATACCAGTGGCCAATGTGTTGTACACCAAGAGAGAGCTCTCAAGTGTAACTGCGGGAACACACCAACCTCGCAACAGGTGCTTAGCGACAGACTTTTAACTAAATTTCAACCAGAAAACATACGTTCATTATTAAAATGTGTATCATTCTGAAAATATTCAAGCTCCCTACATATACCTACAATCTACATCTATCTCCTTTCTTTGTGCAGCAAGTGACAGTGACGGACACAATGTCAAGGATAGATAACCTGGAGGTAAATGGCACATACAGCGTGTTCGTGGTGGCTGTTAACGATCATGGTTCTTCTTTACCTTCAAGCATGCTGTTGTTCAATGTCTCTATCGGTGAGTACCTTCAATACTTTTAAAACTATACCTTCGAAATAGGATGCGTTGTATACATGAAAAGGAGATGTGATTTTCTAAAGAAATGTTGAAATCAAAAATTTAAACGCTCTGAAAATTATTGTAATG
Organism: Ochropacha duplaris; assembly: GCA_951361185.1. Classification (NCBI taxonomy): domain Eukaryota; kingdom Metazoa; phylum Arthropoda; class Insecta; order Lepidoptera; family Drepanidae; genus Ochropacha; species Ochropacha duplaris. Next base: position 1,282,626 of record OX592704.1, on the reverse strand, counting down.
CTGTCTAAATATTTTAGCAGTTTATCCGAGAAAATAAAACAAATAGATAGATGGAGGGTTATCTTTATCGTGTTGGGTTTATGTTTTTAAAAGATCCTGTTGAATTGAACTCAATTTGGGAAACTCATTTCTGTATAGATAGTTTTTAATTTATGTCGTTCTAAACAAATTGTATGAAGGGGGAATTACTAAAAACGCCAATCCATCCCTCGCAGATGAGAAGGAAGTATCAGGTATACCTTCTCCACCTCACTCGCTCTCCGTGTCATCACACTCTGCGACATGGCTCACTCTTACGTGGCAACCTCCGCAGTTCTCACAACCTGATGAGAAGATCTCTTATACGTGAGTCTTTGGTAACATTCTAGCCTAACCTGTAGAGATAATATTTACTATTGCCATTGTAGAAAATATCGTGAGAAAACCATAGCACTATGCAAAAGTAATGTACTCGCCTAACTGGCTATTCCTCTAGCTAAAAATACCTAAAGGGGCATCGATGCTAGACGAGCTGATGCTGCGCTCGTGCCGTCTAGTATGGACTTACAACGTTGTAGCCTAGACGCACCAGAGTGTCGGTGTATTTGTGGGCCAGTTCCTTTGTAATCTATGGGTGATTACGATCTCAGCAAAGTCATGATGCAATGGTGGTCACACAGAAGACTTAAACAGTAAAAAAATAACCACCATATTTTTTCATAATTTCTAAACTTTATCTATTGATTCCAACTTCATTATTGTGATGCATCATATCATCATCCAGATTATTCTACAAATCGCCATCCCAACTGGGCCAGAACAGCACTACCAACATAACGACGACAGTACCAGGTCACACCCTCGAAAAGCTGACACCCAATACTCAGTACGTGATCTGGGTGAATGCACACGCGGCGGCCGGGGACTCGCTGCCTTCGGAGACGCTCTTGGCTTGGACCGACCCAGCCTACCCAGCTTATGTCGAAGTAAGAGTTCTTTCTTTCTTGTCCTTATACCACGCTAGGTGTGTTCGGCACATCATGTCCTCTTCCACTCCGTTCTATCACTATTTGTATCAGTACTCACACCTTTCATAAACATTATTATTATTCACCCAGTCCATCCATAACTTCTGTAACAGTATTTTCATTAACGGCTAATGAAAAGTTCTCACAGTTTTTTTTTATTTCTGGCTTCAAATATGAGCTTGGTAATATTCTCTCAAATCCTTTAATAACATTTATAAATTAGAATACAGAAGATCGAGTTACTAACTTCTAGTTTTCTGCTGACAAATTTTAATTTGGCTTTTGGCTTCCACCCTCAAGTTGAAAATCTGTCGCCAAGCACCTGTTGAAGTGATCCGAGAGCTGCACTTAAAAGTCAGTTCCCTGGGCTCTGTGTTGCCACATCACTTACTATAGTATCAAACACAAGACTATCCCAAGTAAAACTAGACAAGAATATTATCTGAATCTTTACGGAAGTGTTGTTCAACAGCCTCCAACTGTGAATCCAGTGAACCTGGTGGTGGAAGGCTCAAGCATGACGATACTCTGCATTGCTATGGGAACTCCAACACCGACTATCTCGTTATACATCTCTGGTAAGTGACCAATTAAAACGTATACAAATCGCTAATTTTTAATGTTCCTGAAGGAAACCACGGAATTTATATTATTATGCAAATATTATGACATACATAGTGATGTTAAATAGATTTATTATTATTATTCATTATTTTTGAGCCTATTATTAACAGTTTTAAATAGTGTTCGTCCACTGGTCCAATTAGACCATAATAGTTTTTTTTAGGAAAACACAAGTATGAATTTACATTTGAAAAAAATACTGTTTGTTTTTTTTTATCGATTTCACTAAAGCTTCTGGACTGTTTTGTCTTTGTTCATTTATATAGATGTAGTTATTTACTATTTTACTTTATTTCACACCTTGAGTTAGAAATAATTTCAAATTGTTTGAAATTGCGTTTCAGATGCACTTTTATGATAAAAGCTGACCCCTTCAGACACGCGCTAATCTGATAAATAAGTAGGCGGCTTATCTGATTCTAAATAACTGGGTAGTCACATTAGCAATATCAGGGGGATTGCCAATGTATTGCCGACATTCCAATGCTTGGCTGTAAACTTTAGGTTTTAAAACGAATAAACGATAATTGGTTTCAATGTTAGTAAACCAGTTTTCAGATTTGGGGAAAGCTTCAAAATATATTTTCATTTACTTAAAAAGATTGGAAAAACTTCACAATTGAATTATCTATTCCCGAAATAGCGAAGACTTCTTTATTAAATAATTGAAATCCAAGATAATAAGAGGCTTGAAATAAAGCCTTGTATTGGAAACCGATATCTGAGTCTTGAATAACCTAAAAAATTCAAAGGGCAATTCTTAGGGCAAGGTTCAGGCTTTCTCGAAATAATATATTTTGTTTGATTGATTATTATGACAAAGCCTCTCGTAATTTAGAAATTCAGTAGGTAAAAGTACCTACCTACTCATTATAATTCAATATTTCAAACTGACAAGCAACACAAACTAAATATTTGATATTGTCTACCAAGTCTTTATTGAATTTCTAGCTTTGCCCACTTTTACACCTATCTCTATGGTCCTTTCCGAAATCTGTTGAGCTATGAACTCAGAAGATAAACAGAAATACTTACGTATTTATTATACTAGCTTTCACCGCTTTCCCGAACTATATTATCTTTTCCCGAGATAAAAAGTATCCTATGTTTTATTCCAGGACATAATCTACCTGTGTGCCAAGTTTCATCAACATTCGTTTAGTAGAAGTCTTGCGTAAAAGAATAACAAATATCTTCGTATTTATAAAATGTAGGTAGAATGGATTCGTTGTTCTATATTCTGTATTACTTACAGTCTAGGTAACTTGATAACAAAATAGAAAGCTAGAACAGCCACATTAACTCATTAAATAATCCATCAAAATCCTTTGATGTTCAATCAGTTAGATAAACAAGTTGAACTACAATATAGAGCCTATAAAGAAAAGCTCATGTTCATATTGGGGATAGTTTATCAAATCAAATCATTTATTTATTCCCAAGTTTATGGTACAGTAAAAATTAAAATTGACTCGTCATTGAGCTCCGCATATTCTACCAATAATGGTGTAGAAATATAAACACACCATTATCGACTAGCTCTCCCTGTTTTTAGTTGATAATATTGCACCTGTATCTACGTAAAGATATTTACAAAATACCCAAAAATGTTTTGATGCTCTAAAACAAACAGAAATTAATTAAGAATAAATAATAAAAATAAATAAATAATAATCAATCTATATAACATAAAATTCTCGTGTCACAGTTTTAGTTACCGTACTCCTCCGAAACGGCTAGACTAATTTTGATGTTTTTTTTGTGTATATTCGTTCAGGTTTGAGAGAAAGTCGTTGCTGAGCCGAGTAACTAGCTTTTTAGCGTGTTACTGTCATGTACAGAGACGATAATGTACTGTGAAATTTCAACTTATCATAAATCTATAAATTAATCTCTAAGTAGCGCAAATAGCCCTCTTCTGTAGTGCTAAAGACTGTATCGATGACATCAAACTGCATTATAAAGTAAAGTAATCGTAAAGAAAAAATACCTAACACTAACTAGTGTATAAAACATCTAAAAATACTAGAAAATTGCGAAAACGTTCTAAAACTCCGTCTTTTTTTTAATTACCAATTTAACGACAAAGAGTAGGTGTTTTGATGTTGTATATTTATGACGTCACAAGTATATATTTCATACAAAATTCCATATAAACTATCGTTTTGACATTCAATAAAAAGAAGCTGATTGAATATGTCAGTCACGATCCCTATTGTTCCCAGGTCGTCTTGTAAGACAGGAAGTGACTCGCCACATGGTGACTGTGATCCACAACGTGACGCGCGACATGGACCAGATCTCGTGCTACGCCGACAACGGATACGGGACACCCATGCAGGCATCAAGGAAAATCAATATATCGCGTAAGTAGGCATCGTGCCATCAAAACATCACTGTATTTTTATAACAACAGGTTAATAAACAGTCAGGTCCATCTTGGCCACCCTTTTTGAAGAAATCGAGTGTGAGATCGCACTTACAGGAAACAGATTAAATTGCTTGTTACTGATATATCAATACTAGAAAGTTCTTTCCGTCATATAGGTGCGTCAAATTAACAGTGATTTTGGATAACCTTTTGGCTGGACGGTGGGAACATCATCCCAAAACTACCTACAAATAATAGAATTCCAAGAATCCATGATATTATTAATTCATGATTAATATGAATGACCGCCAATTTACCTTGAAAGCTAGTTACCATTAAAGCATTATGAGTATCAAAATTATATGTCTAAAAAATACATGACTATGCCTTTAAAATATAGTGTACCACAAATTTTACTAACTCGTTAATATCAGGCACTTCTTATCTAGACACACGGGAGCGTGTCAAGCCAAGTTCAAGAAACAGAACTGGCGAGCCGCACCGTGTGTAATATTACACGAACCATTTGGAGCCACTTTTGACCTTTTGTCCTTTTAAAAGGACCCACGGCGTTACGAGGATATGTCTTTACCTACAAAAAGTAATGATATCCCACCAAAAACATAAATGTAAAAAAGGAGAGCCAAGTTCAATACAAAAATTATTCTCTGATGTGGGCTTCGCCGCAAAAAGAATGGAGATCTGAGATTGAGTGCCAAGTTTTTTTTTTTTTTTTATTCTAGATAAGCTTGTGTTTGACCACAATCTCACCATGGTAAGTGATGATGTGGCCGAAGGTGGTAAGCACACAAAGCCTAAATGGGAACTGGCTCTCAAGTGCAGCTGTCGGAACACACCGATAGGTGCTTGGCGACAGATTTTCAACTTGAGGGTGGTAGCCAGCCAGTCGGGTACTAAGTTCTATGCAAAATCCAAATATGTAGTCAAGGGCTGACTTGGCTGGTTTTCCCATACGAATTATTATTAAGTACCTACTTTTACACAGTCATGGAAGAGCCTTATGTTCGATGGGTAGTTTCTACCAGCAAGCCAAATTTTCGGAATAATAAAATAAGAACCGAAAGGTAACAGGTTTAGAACATGCGAAGGCTATATAATTCGTATGGGAAAACTAGCCAAGTTAACCCTTAGACTACATATTTGGATAGAACTTGGCACTCAATCTCAGATCTCCATTCTTTTTGCGGCGAAGCCCACAGCAGAGATTTATTTTTGTATTGAACTTGGCTCTCCTTTTTTACATTTATGTTTTTGGTGGGATAAGAATATACTGCAAGACATCACACTTGTAGGGCCATTGCTTCAAACACTGCCATTCACATTCTTATAGACTCTGTTTTCTGGAAATTTTGACTCAATTACAACGATGGAAACGCACCCTGAAGCCTGAGCGTATGCTGGCAGACAGTTGATACAGGCGGCAGAAAATGTTGTCATGTTGGCAACTCTACAGATTTCTACGCGGCTGCGCTGTGCTAGTCCGGGAGGTAGCGTTACAAATACAAAAGTTATGCTCAAATAAATAACATATTTAGATACCATTACTTTTTTTTTTTACAACTTCCGTAACCTATGGAAGGAACCTTACATCGACGTAAAAACACTATCTAAAATGCAACGCTACCTCCCGTACTATGTATATCAACCTGCGCTAATGTGTCTGCGTCTCAGCATATTATTTCTGTGTTGTCTACCCTGCCTGCCCTACCAGCCCTGCCTGCCCTGCCTGACCTGCCTGAATTGTCTCTCAGCATACGCACTTACTTACTTGTCGATTCCATCGCAGACGTGCCAGCTATCCAAGCATCAGGCATCACAATGGCAGCAGCAGGAGACTCCGTCATCCTCGAATGCAGGGTTGCAGCTCTTCCTAAACCAACAATAGCCTTCTGGAGGGATCCTAATGGCAGAACACCCGTTATTGATGGCCCTAACTACACTATACAGCTGGTTGCAGATCCTGAGGTACGCAGATTTTGTGTTAATATATTTTAAATAGTCATTTCATCAATTAACTTATTACAAATATTTCATTTCTTCTTAAAAATGTTTTACAATGTTCGAAATATATCTTCTTATAATAAAATTCTCGTGTCACAGTTTTAGTTACGGAACTCTTCCGAAACGGCTCCGAAGCACTTTTTCTTTGGGGCCAGTTCAATTTGCAGCAACGAAATTAAAGACTACCTAATTGTATCCCCGTAATTAGATGACGATTTAATACAAACTCTCTGTATATGTAAATTAAGAGCCAAATTGTATTTGGCAATATTAAATTTTGACAAAGTGAGACTTTTGAACAATCAAGTGAGTACAATAGGTAACGTTTGCCCTGACCTTTCCTTAATCCCTTTTCAATCCAAATCAATCGCTTTATTAAATTAATATTCAATAATCCGAGTACTCATTACTAATCATAACCCGCCGACGGCCAAACGATCTTTATCTGGAAATTCATTGATTTATTTATTTATAAAGTGAAGGAATATAAGCTACTGATACTTATAATTATGTATAATATAATCAATAAAATAAAAATATTTACAAATTATACATACCTTGCTTATTCTATTATACATTTTAAACTCGATATAATATTATAAACAGAATATCGAGTTCAAAACGCTCAAAAATGTACAATAAATACTATGTACTTCTGGAAATTCATTTGAACTTTTCAGACGGTAAAAAATTACATTTAATACCCATTTAAAGGTACTTGTTGGGATTTAGAAATGATTAACAGCCCTTTGATTTAGTAATGTAAATATTCCTTAATTGTCCAAAATACAGGCTTCAGTTCGTTTGGAGTTCTATACCAAATTTTTAACATAATATTTGCGTGACCTTCTCCGCGGCTTCACCCGCACCCCTTATTTTTACCTTTCTGAGTTTCTTGCCGGACTCTTCTCAGTTTAAGTGTATTCCGAACCGGTGGTAGAGTCAATTGTAACGTTCATAAGTGCCTTACCGGGGCCTAAACTGCGTAAATGAGTTTTGAGTTTGAGTTAATCGCTGACAAACAACGTGACACGAAATTTCAAAGATAACAATAGCTCTCTCTGCTAAGTTTGAGCTGGTACTGACTCTTCTGTCTCTTTTTCGCAGGATCACACAAAGTACACTATGCGTCTGATTATAAAGAAGATATCGGAAGTAGATGAAGGAGATTACTTCTGTCACGCTGAGAATGCCTTCGGGAAAACTTTAAGGCCTGTGTCCGTGAGACTAAGGCCGACGATGCCTCATCATAATGTGACTGAATGTTGTACTCAGGTACTGTTGTTTTTTTTTACTGAAAGACTCCAATTTTCTGTCGTCAAAATACAATAAACATCTTCCTGATAGATAATATTCAACTTAAGGTGGTAGTCGGCTGCTGTTTTTTGAATTATTACCAGCTGACCCTTGCAGATTTTCCCGCGTTCTCGAGGGATCTTATCTTTTCCAGGGATAAACAGTATCGTATGTTTTATCCTTAACATGTTCTATATGTGCCAAGTTTCATTTATATGCGTACATTTGTTTTTGCGTGTCAAAGAAAAGAGTAACAAACATCTTCACATCCAAACAAACTTTCGCATTTATAATAGTAGTAATAAATATTATGGTAAGATTAATAAAAATAAAAAGTAGAAAGATTATCTTAAATTCACGAAACAACATTTATAATTCAATACAGAATTTAGAGAATTTTATCAAAAACGTAAATTGAGTATTGAATAACAAAACTGATGATGTAAAAAAAGCAATCCCCATATCACTAAAACAGCAATTTGTAACAGAATCTCAAACGATAGTTACAGTATCTAATACAGATATTGAAACCAGAGGCTACCGCGGTATCTGGAATAACTTTACTCCGACTGACCGTAGTTTATCTGCAGACAACTAAATATAAACTGCGAAACTCTGCCGGTAGCGAGCTTGATAACACCGTGCCGAGTGGAATTAATTCTAGATATACTGTACCGCTACTGAATACAGATTGAGTTGTATCATATTGTTTGCTCCGTTGCTTTAATTGCTAGATATTGCAATTTCTAATTGGAATATTCCGTTCTATTTTGCGAATTTTCTTCATGAAATCTATTGGAAATCAATATCATACTTACTAAGCAATGGACTATTTGTACCCTAGTATGATTTAAGCTTATAATTATGAATAACAGATTACAGTAAAAATTTTCTTAATAACTTTTTTTAAATAAATTTTTCAAAAGCATAAAATTAGAACATTTAGAATTGGGGTTCGATTTTACTAATCACCTCTACTTTACCGTCGACATATCTTTTTGGAAAAGTGTCCTTACCGTAATTATACTCATGGGAGATTTTTCGATGGATTTTGAAAACCTTCAGTACTAAAATTTTATCAACCAACGTAGGAATACAGATTCTTAGTACTTTTAAAACTTTCGCGAACTAAATTCATATTATTTGTTATATTTCAGTCCACTCGTGCGCTTATTATGATGATATTAAAAATTAAAGCCATTAATCAAGCTTATTCAATGTCAAATCATATGAATACTACCTATTCACGAGACATTTAGTCATTTACATTGATGCATTTAGCGACATATTAAATCATTAACATTGCGAATACTTAAGGTATTAGTTCCAGACACATTTGTTGAGCTCATCTTTGCTGGAGTCCCATACGTAGTTGATTTCGTAGTATTCAACACCCCTTATTGCACAGATGAACGTGTCCTCATCTTGCATAGACGCATGCAACTTCCACGTCGACATGGATAATATCATGGACCGCCCCGAGTGCATGGACGACTTCGACAAACTCATGAAGTGCGCTGCCGATGGATCAGGTTAGATATTTGGGTTGAATCAATTTACTACACTTTTTTTTTATTCTGGATAGGCTTGTGTTTGACTACAATCTCACTATGGTAAGTGATGATGTGGCCGAAGGTGGTAAGCACACAAAGCCTAGATGGGAACTGGCTCTCAAGTGAAGCGGTCGGAACACACCGATAGGTGCTTGGCGACAGATTTTCAACTTGAGGGTCGAGGAACCAGCCAGTCGGGTACTACAAAGTACCCTACCACCGTGCTATGGTTTCCTCACGATGTTTTCCTTCACCGAAAGCTCAAGCTCATTGTAGGATTCGAACCCACGACCTTCGCCGCGGTATCCGACGTCACTTACCACTGAGCTATCATCGCATTGAAACACTTAGACAATAACAGGAACGTTATCTTCTTAACGTAACTTATTACGTAGCACGTAATTTAAATTAGCGCTTTGTCTTTATGTAAAAAAGGAGACTTAAAACCTCACGTATGAAAGATCGTTATCAGGCGACCCCTTATCGTCCAAATGGACCGCCACAGTCATATTTTTTTTTATTTTTTTTTTTATGTCACAAGTGACAACGAGGCAGGCGGGTCACCTGATGGTAAGTGACAACCGTCGCCTATAGACATTGGCAATACCAGGGGATTGCCAATGTGTTGTACACCTTATTACAATGCCTTAAAGGCGAACTGGCTCTCAAGTGCAATTGCCGGAACACACCAACAGGTGCTTGGCGACAGATTTTCAACTTGAGGGTGGTAGCCAGCCAGTCGAGTACTATAAAGTACCCTACCACCGTGCTGTGGTTTCCTCACGATGTTTTCCTTCACCGAAAGCTCAAGCTCATTGTAAGGATTCGAACCCACGACCTTCGCCGCGGAATCCGACGTCACTTACCACTGAGCTATCATCGCCTTAATAATAATATTTAAATAGAAAGGACTTCAAATTAAACAATTTTTTTAAACTAGTCATATTCTAATAGGGTTTAATGAGATCAACTACATTTGAATTTTGCATAAAACACCCTAATTGTTGTGGTAGACCACCGCAGCTGCTGCGCGTCGTGGGGCGTCCCACGCAACTGCCTGGAGCTGTGTCGCGGTGGGTCGGTTCCTCGGTCGTGCGCGCTGCAACACGCACGCCGTGCGCTCGCTTGCTTCCGAGACGGAGGTGCGCGTCTGCCGGGACCGCCGCGTGGACTCACTGCGCACGTCGCGCCCACCAAGCACTCTATGCTGCTCAGGTACTGCCTATCTACCGTCTACTGTCTACTGTTTATGGTCTACTGCCTATTGATATGGTCTATTGTCTACTGCCTGTGGTCTACTACTGTCTACTGTATTGAGATAGATACTGGTGGTGACCACTAACCATCAGATAAATCATCTGCCTTCTTAAACACGTTCTTATCCACAGTTGGGACCCGCCACTTAAGAACCCACAAACAGTATATTTATACCGGGTGTTCTGGCGAGCGTACGGTGCCAAGATACCAGAGAAGCTGGACACAAGTGAGACCAGCGTGGTCCTCACAGGATTGCAGGATGATGTGCGGTATGAGTGCGTCGTGAAGGCTGCTAATGATATTGGTAAGTGGCCTCATTCGTCCATGGTCGTAGAGTTTTCTTAACCCAGCATGCATAGAGTTTCCTTCGTTTATTCCCTATGCCGGAAGCTAATGGAAGCATTTACGCATACATCTTTTCTGGATGACATTAAAGAATTGAGGTCGAAACTGAATTGAGGTCGAATTGAGGTAGAATGAACTCTTTATGGTCTTTGGAATACACAGAATCATAACATTCAAATATTATTATTTAGTTTTTTATTTTTATTTGTATAATTAGATTATCCGTAATATATTAGTTAGTCTTAGTTTATAATTTAATTGTATATAAATTAATTATTTAAAGATATCATTTAAATTCAGAATTAGACATCAATTCAAATATCCTTTCAGCCGATTTGATTCTATAACGCAATTTTCACCAGGTACCTCGTCTCTAAGCTCGCCAATAATGTTTACGACCGCGGGCCAAGAGACAGGAGCTGCAGCAGCACCAGTCACCGGCAACAGTACTGCATCAGCAGTTGGTGTCGCTATGGCATGCATACTAGTAGCTGCTATACTACTTGCAGCTGGACTTTATTATAGATATAGGAAGGTACGTCGCTGTGTCACTTTTGGGAGGATCCTTAAGTAAATTACTATTTAATCCAATAATAATATCATAATTTTTATCTCACAGAATCTTAGGCTTAAAGCTCAGGGAGGAGTAGCATTTGAGAACCCAAGTTACCTCAGGGAAACCAATCCTGACACTACAATCGTCAACGTAAGTAAAAAATCTATTATGTTTATATGAGCAGCGTTATTCATTGGAAAAATACAATTAGAACATAAACAACACCAAGTATAGAAAATGAAACCTTATCACCAACAGGGTACAGTACCAAATGGAAATGCCAACGGCAACGGCAACGGCGTCGCCAATGGCGTGTCAAACAGTTCAGCATGGAGACAGGAGACATTACAGAACCCGAGCACCACTGTTGCCACGCAGCGGGAGGTGGATCCCACGCTGTACGAGGAACTGAAGCTCGGACACGATGGAGCCGGGTTCAAGAGACTGAAGCCATAGCCCGAGGTAGGACAACATTCTAAGGCTCTCATCTCATCAGCTATGATGTTGAGCTAACGCCTCCTCTATACATACTTCTTGAGAGCTAATTACAGCTTAAATACAGACTTCACAAAAATAGCCTCTGCTCTATATAAGTTAGGCAGTAAAAGTATCCATGAATAAATAGATTTACTAGACCATTTTGTTGTCCAGGTGCGGCGCTCCCCGCTCCGCTCGCCGCGGCTCACGTCGCGCGTGGCGCCGCGGTACTGAGCTGCCGCGGCCCCGCGCCTCATTATATACCCGCCAAGGGTGACGTCACACACCGTCTCTCACCCTCGCACTCGCATGTCGTCCCGCTCGGTACTGGTTAAACGGCCTCCTTTTTGGAGTTGAAGTGCCAGTTTTAGTGATGTGTGAACGCAAAAATATACCTAACATTAATATGTAGGAGTGTATACTCAAGGAAAAAAATATAAATTGTAAAAGTATTGACTGTATAATATTTTTTGGACAAATCTGTCCACACTTTGATGTCATTCACAATTTTATTTATATAATACAATAGCCGTACAATTAATAAATGAAAATAATAATTTAAGTGACTTGTATCTGTCAACCAATATGCATGATGTGCATTTTTACAATCGAGCGGGTTTGCAGTCAGAGATATAACCTCTTTTTCATGGAGTGTATATAAATAAATAAATAAACGAGCGGAGTGTAGATACAATAAAATAGTAATTAAATGATAAAAAAAAGTTATATTTTCAATATATCGTACTTGATGTGATTTTAACCAAAAAAAGAAGAACCTCAAGCTTCTTGTCATTTCATGTAAATATTTATACTAACGGTTGGAATTAAAATAGGGTTTTGAACCTGTCGTTAGTTAGACGGGAGTTTATTTTGCGCGCTCTTCGCCGACAGGAATAACAAAGCTTAGCGAAGAGTGCGTAAAAGAAATGCCTCCACAAAGAAGTTCTATTTAGATCATCTAGATTGAGCAATGAACATTGTTAATGAAAATTAGAACATTCTATGAACAAAAATGTGCCTTCGAACGTTTTATGAATTAGGTAGTTAGTGTTATAGAAATAAATAGTTACCTTTTGGGCATATTATTATGTGTAAATTTGTACACTAGTGTAAATATTACACTAACCATAGTCACTTCACTGTATAGTCGAGGAAAAATTAGCATGATCACAGAAAAAACAATTGTGAGCCGTCACGGGACGCCTGGTAGATGTGAAACATCGAAATTATTTTGTACAAGTAATATACTGTATTATAATATATATACCGTCGCATGGCATGCGTCGCCACGCCAACAATCGGTTTTGCCCGCGCCTATGGATGTTTCACATCAAAATGATTTCTAAAGTATTTGTTACGTATTTCTCGAAACTGTGAAGATGTCGTACTTTTATAATATCCCATTGTACGCGACAATATCACAATATTTTTTCCTCGATTATACTGCAATAGTATACATTAAGATATAGTTTTCAACTAAGTATAAGAAAAAAAGGTCAAAATACAGTTTGATCTGTAAATTTCAGGGCATATCATGTTGAGTAGTTGAGCCTTTTGCGTGTGACGAAAGATTTGTTCTTTTATTATAATCACTATGGAAAATGTAGTTATTTGGGAAGAATAAAAAAAATGTTCATGTAAATTTTCTCTATGATATTTTTACATGTAATATATATGAACAGCAATTACCTGGTATTTTACAATCTTTTCAAATAGGCATGTCATAGGCCTCAAAATAGACTGTAGCTATTGTAAAATTATTGTGCAATGAGTCTCTTTGTATAAATCATGTAATAAGGCAGTTGATTTCATAATTTCCGTACGAGAATTGAAAAAACAAAATATCATTTTAACAAATTGACTCACAGATTTTTTTTAATGATCTCAATGGTGATTCCATTTTCAAATTCGTTTATTTTTTTTAAATCGATAGTTTGCTATTTTATAAAAAATCTTATTGATTGTTTTTTTATATAGTTTGTTTTAGAGACTAAATATTTATTCATAACTATATTATATAACTCACATCATTTGATAAATGTACAGTGTGAAAATAAATCATATAATTATTGCTCAGCTGAAATGAAAATGATCTATAAGTTTTATTTAGAACTTCTTCTAATGAGAATAATTTTAGATAAACAACGGATGTGATTAGATTTGTAAATAATATTAATAAAAAAGATACAATACAAATAAGTATGTTTTATTAATGTACAATATGTCATACATTCCAAAGAAATATTAAAAAGGATACCAACGAAGTTAACCCAAAATTTATTTTTTTCGCGCGGAACCCATTTTTTTTATATAGTAAAAGTAGCTTATGTTACTCCTTATAACATCGGCTGTCTAATGAAGTCTCGTCAAAATCGGTGCAGCCGTTCTGATAAAGTCGACAGTCAAAAATTATAAAAAAAATATATAGGTACATACCTATATATTTTACTTCCATATGCATTTAATAAAATGCTGTTATTTTAACATCACAAATCTTAAAAGTTTATTAAATGGAAAATATTTACCTACATTATATAGCTACAAATTCAATTTTATTTACACTGTGTAGAATGAAAAATTATAGAAGCCTGCACATACAATAGAGGCTTCTTTCCACGATCAACTAAAAAAGGTTCAAGTGCCGAATAGAGCAAGCGCGTAATCCATTTATGAAACTGAGCCACCTACTCTGCAACCGTTCTTTGAAAATGTCTACCAGGGTGCGTCTGGCACGGTGCTGCGTGTTAAGAACGGCATCGCGGCGTAGAGTCGCTTGGAGGCATTTGAAATGTGTAAGGCGATGATGGCTCAGTGGTAAGTGACGTCGAATACCGCGACGAAGGTCGTGGGTTCGAATCCTACAATGAGCTTGAGCTTTCGGTGAAGGAAAACATCGTGAGGAAACCATAGCACGGTGGTTGGTAGGGTACTTTGTAGTACCCGACTGGCTGGCTACCACTCTCATGTTGAAAATCTGTCGCCAAGCACCTATCGGTGTGTTCCGACAGCCGCACTGAGAGCCAGTTCCCATCTAGGCTTTGTGTGCTTACCACCTTCGGCCACATCATCACTTACCATGGTGAGATTGTGGTCAAACACAAGCTTATCCAGAATTTAAAAAAAATGTGGGTCTTTGAAAATGTGGCTCAAAGAAGAATCTTGAAAACATCGTGGACGGATAGAGTGACAAATGAAAGAGTTTTACAAATAATGAACAAGAAGATGGAGGTGTTAAATACACTCAAAAGACATAAGCTCCAGTACTTGGGTCATATAATGCGGAATAACAAATATGAACTGCTTCAGCTGCTTGTACAGGAGAAAATTCAGGGAAAGCGACCACCTGGAAGAAGGCGTACCTCGTGGCTCAAAAGCCTCAGAACGTGGTTTAACTTGAGCCCCAGATCCTGATAAAGATAGCCTTAATGATGGCCGACCTCCGGTAGGAGATGGCACCTTAAGAAGGAGAAGAAGGACATCTCAATAACAAAAAATATATACGGCCTTAACCTGTCTATAAACTATAATTTAACAAGATACATTTATGAAAGGGTTATCCATCTATAATTAAAAAAGTTTCCTTTTAACTTTGCACGTTGATTAAATAAGTTGCCTAAGTTAATGTTAATGTTTGTAACTCAGTGGAAAGTTTTATAACGACGTAGACAATTATTTTTCATTTAGTACTGAATCGCGGAGCGGACAGGTTTCATCGAATAGTTTTGATAACATTGATTTCTTCGAAGATTTCTGTGAGTTGAGACTTAGTATTATTTTTATACCACATGTTAACCAGGGTACCTGATGGTAAGTGAATAACGTCGCCTCTAAATCTTTTTACGATGCCACTGCTGGAACACATCAGCAGATGCTTGGGGACAGATTTTCAACTTGAGGGTGGTAGCCGACCCGTTGAGTAAGTACTACAAACAGTACCCTACCACCGTACGTGGTTTTCCTTCACAGAAAGCTCAACCTCGTTTTAGCATTCGAAACCACGACCTTCGCCACGGTATCCGACGTCACTACCACTGAGCTATCATCTCCCCAGTATTATTTTCGATAGAGGGTAGGTACTAATGATCGCGAATGCCACAGAAGATACCGGTTCAAAGGTCATGCTGAGACAAACCGATTTAGAAACTCAGCATGTTTATTTATAGGTATCCTAACATATCATAAAACAATGTCCCCGCCGCGTTTACCTGTTTGTATGTTCACGATAAACTCAAAAAAACTATTGAACGGATGTCTATACGGTTTTCGCCAAGCCCCGCGCTTGGAACCGCGTAAGCCAATAGAGTAGGAGATATGTCCTATATCCTAATACGACAGAAAAAAGGAACCTTACAAACAATGTGTTTTTAAGACAAACGTAACGATTAAAGATGCTAGAAAAAGACAATAATATAACATTAATTATTTCTTAGCTATTTATTCAATTATTATATTTGCAAAGCTATTATAATTTTGCGAATGGGAGGATAATTTCAAAAGAAAAAATATTATTTATGGACTATGTATAATTATGTGCCTTAATTACTGATTGACTTACATAACCAAAAGTTTGAATTTTTAATACGCTTTTATTAGCTTGGTGTGTATCTATCTATGTATCTATTAATCTATGTAAAGGTATCTTTGAATGTAATTTTCACACCATTCGAAACGTTGCATTGATTTAAAACTTTGTACACTTATCAAGGTCCGATGACAATGCAATAATCTGGGGGCACGGCAGTGCCCCCGCCAAAACTCGAGCAAAAAAGCGGCACGGCCGTACGGTCCTTTTCTCGAAGGCCATTTTCGACCCCTCATAACTTCGTTGTGGATCAGTATCGCTGGCGCATTAGCGCAAAGGGGAAAGTGCCGAACCTACTTTTATAAAACACGCTTTTGAAAATAACCAAACTAATAACGACGGGCCGGTTGGCGTGGTTGGTTAATACACTGCCTATCACGCCGCAGGTCATGGGTTCGATTCCCATCCAGGACACACATTTGTGTGCATGAACATGTCTCTTTGTCCTGAGTCTGGGTGTAATTATCTATTTAAGTATGTATTTACAAAAAAAAAGTAGTATATCAGTCATCTGGTTTCCATATTACAAGCTCTGCTTAGTTTGGGATCAGATAGCCGTGTGTGAAAAAATGTCCGAGGATATTTATTAATAAGTAGAAAATAAAATTAATAGTTAAAAAAACATTCATAAAACGTTTCATGAAAAACAGCATAATAAATCCCAAGTATTCTCTTCGCGAACTACAAATTGTTCTCTATTATTTAAGCGACACTTTTAAATACTTTGTGAGTTTAAAATGTTGGACCATTTTTTAGATGCTGTAAATGACGCTCTCTCATTTAGTGACAGGGTCGAATCGAGGCATGGGCATATCTTTATCCTTCCAAAATAGAACGATTATTATGATTATTATGATAAAATAATCAACATTTTATGTATTATTATTATTCCTTCCACAGATAATAAAATTGTAGTGAATTCGTTTTGCCTATAATAAAATTGTTTTGAATACGTTGAATATAATTCCAGCACTTTATTGCTAATTTCATTATTTGTTAGACAATGTTATCTAGCGCCTAGCCAGAGAATTTATTTTGTAACAAAATAAGTACAAAATAAAAATTTCTCATTATCTTACCAAGATCAATGTTATTACAGGTAGTAAAAAATAACGAAATAATTTAATCTTTATTAGATAATAAAGCCCATGTTTCAAATTTCATAATGAGAATACAGCCCTGGTTTTGCGATGGAGCAGTTATTAATTTTTCAGTGTTGGATGCCCTGAACAAATTACATTACCAACTTAGCGGGATTTTTATTTTATTTACCTAAGTTATATCATTTTAAATAACAAGAAAAATATCCATGGTAAATATTTATTATGAAACATTTTTAACATTTAAAATAAACACCGATAGAATCATATCAAACTTAAATTATAATAATACCTTGCACTGTATTTTATTTTGATACAATGTCCTGATCCTGTAAGTCTAGAATTCAACCACGAATTTCCACATTCGAAATAGTTTGCCGGTACATGTTAGGCCTGGAGCCAGGATTGACGAAGTCAGTGAGATTTGTTTATAAAAACCTAGCTGTCTCTCGCGATTTCACCCGCGTTCCCGTGGGATCTTATATTTTCCCGAGATAAAAATATAGCCCGATGACAAATAACGTGGCTTTCTATTGGTAAAAAAAAAATTCTAAATCGGTTCAGCAGATCCAGAGATAACCCCCTACAACCACACAAACTCACAAACGTGACCTCTTTATAATATTATAGTATAGATTAAAATAATAATAAGGTAATTGAATATGATTACGGGTAGCGCAAGACCGGCCATCGTGGCCGGCGATCCTTGGGGGAGGTCTTTGTCCAGCTGTGAACGTCTTCCGAACATCTTCCTACATATAATAAGCTAAGTTAATCATTTGAGATCTCTCCTTCGCGTTCCCGTGGGATCTTATCTTCGCGGGATAAAAAGTATCCTATGTTTGATTCCAGGATATGATATTCCTGTGCGCTAAATTTTATCAAAATCATTTAGCCATACATACAAACTTTCACATTTATAATATTGGTAAGATATAGTCGGAAGTAGAAGGTATATGTTACCATAACTTCAAATAAATCAGTATACACCTACAGAATAGCAAAAAACCTGACTCATCTCCCGGCCTATCTTGACTGCAGACTGCATGAGATAGTTGATCGCTTTGAGCAATTTGCCGCGACTATACCATTGTGGATAAGGATTATGTCCGCCATTGCTTCTGGCGTCCAGTTCAGATATATTTCAAACTAGCTGTCCCGGTTTCACTCGCGTTCCCGCATCATATCTTTTTCCGGGAATAAATAAATAATATCCTGGGACATTTTTCAAACACGGTTATCTGATCCCAAACTAAGCAGAGCTTGTAATATGGACAACCAGATGACTGATATACTACATATACTACATATACTACTTTTTTTTGTAAATACATACTTAAATAGATAATTACACCCAGACTCAGGACAAACAGACATGTTCATGCACACAAATGTCCTGGATGGGAATCGAACCCACGACCTGCGGCGTGATAGGCAGTGTGTTAACCAACCACGCCAACCGGCCCGTCAATAATAATAAAATGTATTGTATGATTTATTCCAGTACATGATCTACTTGTGCGCCAAGATTTATTATAATCCGTTCAGTAGTTTTTGCGTGATTGAGTAACAAACACTTCACATCCTAACAAACTTTCACATTTATAATAGTAACCAGCTGTCCCCCGCGTGTTCACCCGCGTTCCCGAGTAATCCTATCGTTTCCCGGGATTAAAAGTATCCTATGTTTTATTCCAGGATATGGACTACCTGTGTGCCAAGTTTCGCCAAAATCCGTTCAGCCATTCTTGCGTGAAAGAGTAACAAACATTCATCCATCCATCTATCTAAACTTTCACATTTAGGTATAATATTAGTGGGATAAGATAGTCAAGTTGATACTGTTTTACACTGACCTTGAAGAATATGTAATGAAAGAACAAGTTACCTACTGAAACTTTATATTAATAACATACATCATAATATTAATTAATCGAGGCCTCGGGTGACCGGCGGGCGGGGAGCTTTTTCCGCCAACGCATCAGCTTGGCCATCCAAAGAGGAAACGCTGCCAGCCTTCTGGGAACCTTGCCGATCGGCAGCAGCGGCAGCCTCGAAGATGTTTTTTATGTATTGTAATTGTACATTTGCATGTATATTTTGTACATTTGTTGTAAATATTAAACTCTTTGTTTTTTACCTTATAACATACAAATTATCTAGATTATACATTTTATAATTTGGTAATCATCGATAATAAAAGTGAGCCCGCGACAATCTCCTTAATTTATCGGAGAATTGTGGCTTTTACCCTGTTTCACTTGCTTGTTTAAAAAATCACGCCCCCTTTGCCTTTTCTTAATGTTTAATCATCTCTATACCAAACATTAAAAACTGTTCATCCAAGTAAACCTACAGACAGATCGTTTCGTATTAATACCTAACTTATTGTATGAATGTTTTTATTCTGTCGCCACGCACCTCCCGGTGCGGTGTTTGCAGCTGTAGCTACTTGAGAGCCGGTTTGTGTGCAAACCTTAGACTATATCACAGATACTAAACTTTGGTCTATTTCGGCTATACCATGGCAATATTGTGGGCAATGTAGCAAAAAACAGTTTTAACACGTTTGCCAAAAAGACAAGTTCGTAACATTTTCTATTATGTATTTTTTTTGCCGCCGAAACCACACGTCATCATATCTAGTCTCTTTTCATATTTGCTTGTTATGGCGGCAAAACAAAATATGGCTGACTTAGTAAACAACAAACTCAAGCAGACCAGCCCCCACAAACAGCACCTGTTCACAAGTATGACGCGTGTGGCAGCCACCGCCATCCACGTCAAACTATTTATAATTGCGTTGAAAGGCCTATTTGAATAAAAATATTTTCATCTCATTTAAATTTTTTATTAACTATTTTTCAAGTCTAAAGTATGACTCATATTTTTTATACATTTATGGTATAAATTATTTTTAATCCAAAATTATTGTATAGGTACTTTTTCTTTTACCAAATTCAAATAAAGGTGGTTAATATTTTGCTGCGTCCAAAAAGGGAAATTATAGCCTCTTCGGTAAGCAATAGCCATGTGAAAAGCGAACGCTTCCGGAATTCCCGATATATTTTCGGGTAAATATAACCAATTCAATCTACCCATTTACCTTCTGTGCACAAAATATCCTATTGGGTCAAGCAAAGGTCAGTCGGAGAAAATTGCTTCAATATGGCTCATGGTGTTGGCAAAACCTACTTTGTAGTCCAAAGACAACGCAGCCTTTTTATACACATGATTTAGTTTGGAGCCTGATAAATGTACCTTATATTCTTATCCACTCATTCAAATGTCATATCATTAACAAACACACCTTTAAGATTGATCTAAGATATTTTTCTATACAAATGATTGAATCACTTTGATTGTTGCACCAGACTCATATCTTGATCAAACATCACATTCCTACTCGGTAGTTTAATATTAATGAAATCCAACTCAATGTCCTGCATCGTCCTATCTTTTGTCTCTGGCAAAATAAAATACAACCAAATCAAAGAGGCTATAGCTATAACTAAATATACACCAAAAGTGCCATGAGTTTCTATTGTATCAAGTAATACTGAAGTTAATTTGAGTAAAACCATACTTAATAGAGAATATATAACGCCAACAGTTGTTACACCTATCCCTTTGTATTCCAATGGAAATAATTCACCCTTCAACACCACGGAAACTGGTATAACTCCAATGTAACATACTATATTGTAAGCTATCAATAACAATGGTGTCGAAGTCGCACTAATCAATCCTCTACCAACCAAATAGTTCATAATACACATTAAACCTAAAAGAGAGCACGCTACTGCTCCTGAAATGAATAACAATTTTCTTCTCCTAACCATTCTTACAACTAAACTAGATGTTAATATGGCAGCTATTTTCATTACATCTAATCCTATAGTATAGTAATATGCCTTAGATGCATCTCCAGTAAGTTGAACCATAATTTGCACTACGTAAGCAAGTAAATAATGTCTTCCACACACTTGCGTCAGTATTGCCAATATTACCACAATTTTGAATGGCTTCAGAAACTCGCGAGACCGCATTGCTTGAACTATCTTCATGAATGTATTTTTTGTATTCAGTTTCTTTAAATTCCTCCTCTCAGTCTGCGCTGTTATCAATTCATTCAATTCTTTCTTTGATTCCAAATCATTTCCTCGTAACCATTCGAAATTTTTTGTTGTTTCTTCAAATCGTCCTTTATAGGCTAGCCATGAAGGGCTTTCTGGCCAAAATACAGTCCCTAAAGCGCCTAAAGCTGGTGGTATTGCAGCTAAACTAGCCATTTGTCTCCACGTCAATGAAAATCCGAAACTGTGACAGATTAACTCCCCTACACCAGTCGCAGTAATTTTGAATATAACGAAGAATCCTCTACGCTTAGGATGGCTATATTCAGCTGCTAAAATGGTCGAGATATATAAGCCTCCAAAAGCGATGCCCTGGAATGCGCGGCCAGCTATCAGGGTTGTAATATTTGGAGCAAAGATGATAATCAGCCAGCCAACGAGGATGATGAAATTGAGTAGGGCATTGATGAATCGTCGACCGTAGATCTGCATGAGAGCAGGTAGGATGAAGAACCCAATGCTTCCAGTCATACTGTACGATGCAGCTGAAAAAACATAAGAGACTCTATTGATGAGAATTGTTATGTTTGTTTGTGTCAAGGTTGCTTCATTAGAAGAAACAACTTAGTTCCCATATGTATGCATAGAATTAATTACCAGACATCAGATCGTGGTGTGGACAGAAGCCAAAAAGGTCTGAAGGGACATATCACAAGAGTTTTGGATACCTAATCCACAAATTTTACCAGTATGATAGCTCGAGGAAAACAAAAGGAAAACCCCTTGGCGTCTTGCTATGTTTGTCTCTTTCTAGCAACTGAATATATGTTGTCAAAGTTTAGTCTTAGACCAAATAAAAAACGTAGACAGAGCCCCGCGCACTTAAAGTAACGGAAGCTGAATTAGAAAAAGGAGGCTTCCTTTTTCTTTGGCGTTCCTGTGCGACGCGAGTGACGCGGGATAACGTACGTGCAGGTCACGCACACAACTTCATGCACGTTGCTTCACTTCATTGGAGACTATTGTTTACGTTCGCTCCTTCGCCCTTTTATTTGGTCTGTGAGTTTAGTAGATAAAAAAATACTCAGTAAAATATTACCAATCCATGAAGCTTCGTTCTTAGTCCCATGAATATCAGTCCCGTTGCCAATGAGAGCTGGAGTCAGGACAGCTGGGAATGCGAGCACGAAGCCAATGGCCAGGTGATGGAAGATCAGGGGCAGCATCACCAACCACTGGAAAAATTGCAAATATACCTATAGGCAATTCACAAGAAAATAATTACAGAACATTTTTCAATTCCCGTCATTAGAAATTTCACACCCTTTTCTTTAAATATTTACTGATTAATCACAAAATCTTACAGTATAAACCTCATAATTTGGCACCTAGAGCTTCCTGATAGGGAGTAGGTAACATGGCTCAAGCCACGGAGAAAAACTAGTAGTTGAGTAAATCTAGTCATCAATCTACAAAATTAACTTAGAATCCAAAACACAGCCCAAACTTAGTAAGGCGGTGATAGCTCAGTGGTAGTGACGACGGATACCGCGGCGAAGCTCGTGGGTTCAATCTCATTGTAGGATTCGAACATTTGGTGAAGGAAAACATCGTGAGGAAACCATAGCACGGTGGCAGGGTACTTTATAGTACCCGACTAGCTGGCTACCACCCTCAAGTTGAAAATCTATCCTTCCAGTTCCCATCTAGATTTTGTGTGCTTCGGCCACATCACTGAACATGTTGAGATTGTGGTCAAACACAAGCTAATCCAGAATATAAAAAAAAACTTTACTCCAAGGAAACACTCGATATTTGACACTAGGTATTTGTATTGACAGCTCAGGAAGCTTTACAGATCATCTGATTCGACCTTCAATTTATGTGATCAATAATCTTCTCATTATCAATATTGACATGAGGTGAAATGCAAATATTAGCAATTGAAAAATTATGAGGTTTAGCATACTTAAAAGTGAATGATAGGTTGGTGAAATGACCCCTGGCATCAATCTCGTACGCGTTTGTATCAAATATTGAATACAGAATTTTAGCAACATTACTTTTTTTTAATGTAACTTTAACTAGATATAGATAGTGCCACCCACGAACACGCGCCCCACTTTTTCCTAATCCCTTAAAGTACAATTTTTTTTTTTTAAAAAGATTTTTGGCCTGGTATCGAGACCTTTAAGCCATTTCTTTATTTTAAATATTAATATTTTATGTTTAGTCACGTTTTATTGTCACTTTCACTGTAAAGTCTAGTCCTCGTCCGTACAAGTCCGGTCTAATTTTAGTGAAATTGGTGGCTATTCCACTAAAACATTTCATGGACTTTTTGGGACAACCTGGAAAGTCACGATACACGCTTTCATTTCATTTCACTTCACTTGTGCACTTAGATTGATCTTTATTGGACAAAACACCACCGAAATTATTCAATAAAACTCAAAATACACGAATTTAATGAAAATAAAACGAAAACACAACGTCACTTCGCAAGTTCCCGCCAAAAAGTCCCTTAAAGTACAAGTGTAAATCCTTTTGGTAGTGTTGTATATGAACATATACATAAATACATATCGAGAGCACTACAACCTCGCTACCAAATTTTACTCTCGTTTAACTTCTATAGTGTCCCACGACACATCACTAGCTTTTTTATGATTATGTCGGTTTATGTTTTATTTTATTGCATTTGCGACACGACAGTTTTACGTCAAATTTATCAAGTCGTGTTTCATTAATAAAATATCGTTATCACAATAAATTTGCTTAATACATTGTAATTAACAACAAATGTACAAAATATACATGCAAATGTACAATTACAATACATAAAAAACTTCTTCGAGGCTGACGCTGCTGCCGATCGGCAAGGTTGTCGGGATTTAATCAGAAAGCTAATTTTGCCTATGTAGGAGACATTTAGTCTACACCAGGATTACAATACAGGGTGTCTGCGAAATCGTGAGCGCAAGTTACTTTTCAATCAGTCAAAGATTGCAATTCCAATTCTACTCGAACTAGTGGTAGAGTCAATTGTAAACGGCCTTACCCTCGGCCTAAACTGAATAAACGAGTTTTGATTTTGACTGCTTTTTGAAATCAATACTGAAATTATTTTATTTATCAATATCTCACATTTCAGAAAAGTTTCATAATAATACCACCATCTGATCTTGGGATCACTTAGCAGAGTTTGTATAAAACTTTTAAAATACATATGAACTTAAAAAAAAATTACACGCGGCCTGTCCTGGATGGGAATCAAACCCACTACTGTGGCGTGGCGGCACAAACAACCAAGCCAATTGGCCCGTCACCTTAAAACCTATTTAAAAATAAACTTATCAAATGAATAAGAAATTTGTGACATAGTTATGACAAAATCAAATTATGTACATGAAAGCAATTAAAGTTCAGATGATAATTTCAATTTAGAATGTGTAGAGTGACCAATGACTAAATTATGAATGAACTATACAATTAAAGTTCAGATGATAATTTCAATTTAGAATGTGTAGAGTGACCAATGACTAAATTATGAATTAACTATACAATTAAAGTTCAGATGATAATTTCAATTTAGAATGTGTAGAGTGACCAATGACTAAATTATGAATGAACTATACAATTAAAGTTCAGATGATAATTTCAATTTAGAATGTGTAGAGTGACCAATGACTAAGTTATGAATGAACTATACTTACAGGATTTACTATACGGTAAGTAATACGATAAACTTAACGGGGAAATGGATTGTCACCATTTTGAAGAAATTTTATATCTAAAACAGATATATCTCGAAAATGGTGACGTTTTTACTGAGCTAACTTTTTTTTTTTTATGTCACAAGTGACAACGAGGCAGGCGGGTCACCTGATGGTAAGTGACAACCGTCGCCTATAGACATTGGGAATACCAGGGGATTGCTAATGTGTTGTACACCTTATTACAATGCCTTAAAGGCGAACTGGCTCTCAAGTGCAATTGCCGGAACACACCAACAGGTGCTTGGCGACAGATTTTCAACTTGAGGGTGGTAGCCAGCTAGTCGAGTACTACAAAGTACCCTACCACCGTGCTGTGGTTTCCTCACGATGTTTTCCTTCACCGAAAGCTCAAGCTCTTTGTAAGGATTCGGACCCACGACCTTCGCCGCGGTATCCGACGTCACTTACCACTGAGCTATCAACTTTCATATATTTGGTAGGTGACCCGCTCACCTATCTCCCCTTAAATTTGTCGTACCAACTTACCGGATTCTCTTATAAACACATATTTACTTTAATAATAGTTAACTTACATTAAAATAATATAGACCTTATAAATAAAGAAAAACTCTTGCTTTTAACTCAATTATTTAAGAAATTAAACACAAAACTCACTTCTCTTACAAGAGGCGCGACCATTTTCTATAAACTGTTTGAGTATGAAGTTAAATTTATAACCTTTCTACATTGACTCAGAACCACGACTGAAGTGTTCGACAAATAAGAATGACAAACAAATTTATTTAAATACAATGGAAAATAGAATAATAGGTGATCTATAATATATCATATTCGCTGCGGTTACTTTGTATGTAAGATATTTTGATGCCTACAGAAATTAGACTAGACGTAATAATAATTTAAACACATTAATGATAACAAGAAACCTTATCATGGTTGTTGTGTATTTTAAAAGAAAGATAAAATGCCTTGGTTAGTTTCTTGCCGGAGTCTTAGACAGGACATTGCGAACAAAATCGTAATCCGATATTAATGTCCAGTGGACATGAGTCGCTCAGTCTAGTCTAGTTTATTCATAGATAGATGGCGTTACTGAGGCATGGAATGGGATCACAGTTTTTCTATGACATTTCTTCTGATAGCCGCTCTATTTTTTTTTATTTTTTATATTTAAGTAATTGATTTTATTTACAACAAATGTACAAAATATACAAGCAAATGTACAATTATAATACATAAAAAACTTATTCGAGGCTGCCGCTGCTGCCGCTCGGCAAGGTTCCCAGAAGGCTGGCAGCGTTTCCTCTTTGGATGGCTAAGCTGATGCGTTGGCGGAAAAAGCTCCCCGCCCGCCGGTCACCCGAGGCCTCGATTAATTTTTTACATAAAATATTTGCGAAACGACGAGCTTCAGACCCCCACAGACCCATGGTCTCAACCGCAAAAGGCATAAATTGATAATTTGGACCAATACAGGCGTACTTTTTGATTTTTCCGCATCTTTTGCAGCCGCTCCCGCGGCTTTACAAGTCACCGGTAAGTGAGATGGCGCAAGTGTATCGACACAAGTGGCATCCCACACCAACGGCTTGCCGACACTCCACGGGATCAAAGTCATACCATCCGGCTCTATTGTATCTATCTTTAAATCTCTTTGTGTGTAACCGAACCGTTGTAATTGTAACGTCCATAAGGGCCTTACCTAGTTTTTAGTTTGAGGGTACTTTGTACACCCTCTAGTTGTTTTTTTTTACATAATATGTAAAAGATTTCAATATATTTTTTTTTTATATTTACAATCATTTAATCATTTCTTGTTAGTTATGATTAGGTCGAATCTTCCAATTGAATTTTGAACCAGCTACATACAAACGATTGAACTGAAATTTTACATACGCTTTTAGTGTTGGTGACAATATGATCTTGTTTTCTTTTTAAAATATAATACTAACTTTGTGTCCCGCAATTTCACCCGCGTTCCTAAGGAAATTAAAATAAAATGTAGCCCATGTTACGGTGAAATATTTTTAAATCGGTTTAGTATTTTTTTAGTTTATCCATTACAAGAAATCAAAACTTTTCTCTGTATAATATTAGTATCGACGTAGATTTTTTTTCGTATGTTAAGTTTGTTAATATAGTTTACAAATAAATAAATGAGAGAGAAAAAATAACATTTTTTAATAAAACAAAGCCATAGATGCCACATGTAATAGTTATGCGAACGAAATACGAACTTTATCACTAGGTATTATGTCAATAATGTTTAAATATACTACTACATTGTATGAGTCAGTTACAATGTAAATATCTTAATGGATTCGAGAAATTATCGTTTAAAAATAGACTCATTTTAATTCTCTGTATTTGTACTGGTTTGTAATCGAGGAAGTTTTGTAAACGCGCGGCAGAGGCGTGACAATGACAGGAGCGATACAGCATATTTTTGGAACGAAGTTCCTTATGGGGCGTTGCGGAAGGGTACCCTAGCCGGCAAAAAACTTCCGTAGCGTTAAGTAACATTTGTGAGACTTATTTTCGAAAAAGGGGTCATGGATTCGATTCCCATCCAGGATAGACATGTGTGTATGAAGATGTTTGTTTGTCCTGATCCGTCGAACAAAGAATAAACCTCGCTGTACAGCGAGGTAACGTAGCCAGTCTTTTGGGCACGTTTTGGGCACAGTGACCTAAATTCCGTGTTTATTTTTATGAATAACTGATAGTGCGTTTGTCCTCAATTTCGTCTGATGGAAAACAAAAACGAGTACGAATATGAAGCACGCGCAGTCAGTAAGTGCCTATTTACTTTAGCCTTAAAGATACTTAGATTATAGCGTTCAGGAAAACCAGACGTCGGAAGAGTGTCCCACTTCTCAGCTGTTCGCACAATGAGGCTTGAAGCAAAACGCACTAAATTATTACAACATTTTTGAGATTATTTCAATATTTAAATTTTAGTTAAATATCTCGAAATTGGTTACACTTTTACTAAGGTCATTTTGGTGTTTTGATAGGTGACTCTCATAGGAGCTCACCTATCCCCCCCTTAAGCTTGTCGTACTAATTAAATACCGGACACCCTGTATAGGTACTAAGTGTTTTTTTACTATCTTCTTTTTTGTTCTAGATGAAGTATATACAAGCTTTAATTTTAATTTATAATAATTATCCTATAATTATAATTAATCATATATTTCCATAAATACAAATACATATACGTTAAAACTTATTATATTATTTCCACTAGCTGTCCCCTCGCGTTCCCGTCCCAGGTCTTATCTTTACCCGGGACAAAATATAGCCTATGTTCATCAGGGATAATGTAGCTTTCTAATGGTAAAAGAATTTTTCAAATCGGTCCAGTAGTTTCAGAGCCTATTCAATACAAACAAACAAACAATCAAATCTTTCTCTCTTTATAATATTATTAGCATAGATAAGTAAAAGCGAGCGATCGATATGATGCTGGTGTTATTGAAAAATGTCATTCCATCGTATATTTACGTATTTGTGAAGGTCCGTTGAACTATAATAAAGGGGCTGATCAAACATGACCCTCGTCAATTTTAATTTACTCTTGAAGATTGATATATGATTATTTTTACTTCTTGCAAAAACATTTGGGATGTACCTACATGCTTGTGTACAAATATTTACATTTCATTGTACACTTACTTATGTGAAGTTTTTTATTTTATTAAGGCGATGATAGCTCAGTGGTAAGTGACGTCGGATACCGCGGCGAAGGTCGTGGGTTGGGTTACAATGAGCTTGAGCTTTCGGTGATGGAAAACATCGTGAGGAAACCATAGCAAGATGGTAGGGTACTTTGTAGTACCCGACTGGCTGGCTACCACCCTCAAGTTGAAAATCTGTCGCCAAGCACCTTACGGTGTGTTCCGACAGTTGCACTTAAGAGCCAGTTCCCATATAGGTTTTGTGTGCTTACCACCTTCGGCCACATCATCACTTATCATAGTGAGATTGTAGTCAAACACAAGCCTATCCAGAATAAAAAAAAAGAAGTAGGTCTTCAAGTAGAGTTAAAAGTTTATTTATAATTTAGTTTGTTATACAGACTAAATATACCTACTATATTTTCGAGATATTTCGATATTCAATATTTCAATCTTAGATATTAAATTTCTCTAAAATGGTGACACTTCGTCAAAACGAAGTCAAAGTCAAAACCATTTATTCAATTAAGCCCTAGAAGGGCACTTATGAAGGTCGAATTACAGAAGTTACCACCGGTTCGGAAGTCAGCCTTCAACTGAGAAGAACCGGCAAGAAACTCAGCAAGGTTACATTTTTTAAATATTTTTGGACCATCTGACTATATTGGCTTTTTTTTTTTCAAATGTTTAACAATTTTTTTCTTAAAGTAATACAAAAATACATAAAAAATTATAACCCGCATTAGTTACCTACATAAGTCAATTCAAGGTCATTTTTATATATTTCGTAGGTGACCTGTCCACGGTGATGTATCTCACCCTTAAGTTTATCTTACTGCTTACCGAACAGCCTGTATATACGATATCTATGTCCCACGCGTTTTCACCCGCGTTCCCGTGGGATTTTCGCAACATAGCGTGATTATATAGCCTAAAGTCTTCCTCGATAAATGGACCTTCATATTCTAGACTCTAAGGTTCGGTTCGGAAGGTTGTGTTTGCTGAGAAGAGCCAGCAATAAACTCAAATCCAAATCCTTATTACACATAAACGTTAGATATCGTTAGTTGAATGAAACGCAGCCGTTTCTAATCTGGCTAATTGACACTCCATGGAAAACTCTCACGCTTCTTACTAAATACAGTTTTACATACGACGGCGACGATACGACATCGACACGGCGCGGCGACGACATTTATTGTTAATCTCATGCAGTCGGAGGTAATGGCTTGTGTTTGACTACAATCTCAACATGGTATTTGATGTGGCCAAAAGATTGTACCTACCTAAGTACGAAAAGAGTTTTTGCTCTTATTACCTAAAGGTGTTTGACGACGGACCTTTATCGGTAATTTATCACCATTTATTTGAACCAACGACTGTTGTCACAGCGCCCCTGTGTTTAAATTGGAAAAATCTTCGAGACTTGATTCCCGTGATGAACAAACTATTATCATACCTACAAATGAATGATGAACGGTGTTTTTTAAATAAAGTTATACAAATCACAAAATTCTAGACAATATTCTGAATTCTTCAGCGTCTATCATCACTACTGCTTACTCTATAGGATTTAAACTGTATTCATATATTAAATCGTATTTAAAAATTATTGGTTTATATTTATATTTCAGTTCATTTCATTATAATTAGCTTGGCCATCCAAAGAGGAAACGCTGCCAGCCTTCTGGGAACCTTACCGATCGGCAGCAGCGGCAGCCTCGAAGAAGTTTTTTATATATTATAGTTGTACATTTGTTTGTATATTTTGTACATTTGTCGTAAATAAAATTATACTTTTCATATAAATAACCAAGAAACTACGGCTGCTTATAATATCACCCTTGAAAGAAACTCAGCATATTAAAAAAATGATCGAATATTTTCAAATTGTTTGCTGCCACTAGTATTATTTTTGTTCCGTTGTCGTGTCGGTGCCGTAACGTGTAAATGCAACCGTTGCCTCATAATCCTGAACGAGATATATCTTTGAACAAAAAACAAGGATGTAATCCTGCTCATCTTAACGTTTTGTTTTATTTGAGGCTAGTCGTTTACAATAATACCTAAAAATGCCGAAAAATAGCACTCTAACGCACACATAAATAACTTAATATAATATAATCGAGGCCTCGGGTGACCGGCGGGCGGGGAGCTTTTTCCGCCAACGCATTAGCTTGGCCATCCAAAGAGGAAACGCTACCAGCCTTCTGGGAACCTTGCCGATCGGCAGCAGCGGCAGCCTCGAAGAAGTTTTTTATATATTATAGTTGTACATTTGTTTGTATATTTTGTACATTTGTTGTAAATAAAATTATACTTATTTGGTTTTATATATATACCTACTATATATGATATAATATAGTCCACACTACATTACGATATTTCATAACACACGAGTCATTTTTTGTTGTTTTAGGTCACTGTTACTTTTAATTGCACTCCGTACGATGCCGGCGACGCGACTCAGGTCAAAGTAGGCCCTTTTAAAATAGCCACTTTTTAAGTTCCCGCTTTCGGAACACTTACAGCTTATCCACCCTTTTTACTAATACTATCATTGATCCCCATCATCAAACTTTGAGTAGATATTAAAAGTATTACACGTAATTTAGAAACCATTTGCCCGCTCAAACTCGATCGGTAATCGATCAACTAAGTACTGGTGCCTAGGAACAATCAATCATTGAACGTGCTCGAGACAAAATCCTAACTCCGTCTCAACTAATAATACTGGTAAAGAGGCGATGTAACGATCCGTGAAATTGAACCCCATTTTCAGTTCAGATTACAGTTATGAACTAGCTTTAAACTATGTTTGTGGGAAACTTTGTAATGTAGAGAACATTTATGTCATTGTTTCATTATTAAAATGTTTCGGACTTACGACTATCTTGTAAGCTAATATAGAATCCATGTTTGGTGAGAAGATAATTAATATTTCCAAAATGGGTTTTTATACGACAAGTGATAACCAGGCAAGCGGGTCACCTGATGGTAAGTGAATCCCGTCGCCGAATAGTGCTCAGAAATCTTGAGACCCCTTTATCAATTCAATCAACACTAGTCAAAGGTTTTACAAGGGTAGAGTATCTACCTAGTATTCTAATTGTGTTCGTAGCATACTTTTAAATCCGGTTTGACTCCAAAACAAGTTTACGGAACATTAATGTCATGTCCTAAGCTAAATTTCCAGAAGGAATTTGTACGAAATGTATCTACTGTTTGTTGGTTTGTTGGTTTGCTGATTCGTTGTCCTTCTGTCTCTCAGTGCCGGATTGACGTGATTTTTGGTTTCTGTACCGGAAATTGTCCTTTTTATACTGTAAACTATCTGTCCCCCGCGGTTTCTACCGCTTTCCTGTGGGATCTTTGAATTTTTCAGCCTATGACACTCACAGATAACGACATCTACTCACTCATTCACAAATCACTAAATTTCAAGTTGACAACACTAGCGTAAGGATGCACACGTGCACTGTAATGGATTAAGAAAAAGAGTAGGCGTCTTCGTTGATGGCACTATCAAAGTCAAAGTCAAAACCATTTTTTCAGTTTAGGCCCTAGAAGGGCACTTATGAGGGTCGAATTACAGAAGTTACCACCGGTTCGGAAGTCAGCCTTCAACTGAGAAGAACCGGCAAGAAACTCAACAAGGTTACATTTTTTGGACCATCTGACTATATTGGCTTTTTTTTTACAAATGTTTAACAATTTTATTCTTAAACGACTACAAAAATACATAATTCTAACTATATTTGATCTATAAACGAACATTCAAAGCTGATTCCAACTGCAATTCTACTAGCATTAGTATTCTATCTGTAACACACCACCGACAAATGGAACTCCTAAACCGAATCGATTAAGCAAATACTGCTTGCAATTCCCACCGTCTGGTTTCATGCAAACTTTACCATTCTGTCAACCATTGTATTAACGTCACATACGATCATCGCTCGTTTTACTATTGTCCCTGCTTTTCATAGTTTACACTGAATCAACTAGTTTAAATTCCTGGTCAAAGATATTCAAGATTAAAGGAACCGATGAGAAAAAGAATAGGCATGTTGCTTGCTATATTGAAGAAAAAGTATCAAACACTAAATAGTGTATAAAACACCTAAAATTACTCTAAAACATGGAACTTTAAGGCGATGATAGCTCAGTGGTAAGTGACGTCGGATACTACGACGATGGTCGTGGGTTCGACTCCTACAATGGGCTTGAGCTTTCGGTGAAGGAAAACAGCGTGAGGAAACCATTGCACGGAGGTAGGGTACTTTGTAGTACCCGACTGGCTGGCTACCACCATCATGTTGAAAATCTGTCGCCAAGCACCTATCGGTGTGTTCCTTCAGCTGCACTTGAGAGCCAGTTCCCATCTAAGCTTTGTGTGCTTACCACCTTTGGCCACATCATCACTTACCATGGAGGATTGAAAATTCATATAATAACGTCACAAGTATGTATTTCATACAAGTCTCCATGTAACCTATCGTTTTGACATTTAATAAAAATAAACTAATTTGATGTCATTTAACATCCGTATTAAAAACAACGTTTGGTCATTCTGAACTCATTTGAAAATAAATCTCTGCATATAGAAAATGATTTACTGCGACACATTTTAAGCGCTGGCCTAATATATTTTAGGTCTCTTTATATTTACTATCTATAAATAATAGTATATACTAATTTTATAAAGAGGTAAAGTTTGTGAATTTGTGAGGTTGTCTTGTAGGGGGTAATCTCTGCATCTACTGAACCGATTTTGAAAATTCTTTTACCAATAGAAAGCCACGTTATTTGTGAGTGTATATATATTAATCCGAAAAATAAAAAGATCCCATAGGAACGCGGGTGAAACCGCGGGGGACAGCTAGTCTATTATTATTTTTTGTTATACTTTGTAGTAAATTGTGAAAAACTTTGATTATGAGTTTGAACTTCTTTTGAGAAATATAGTTTCTTTGAACCTAACTTGCGTGTCCTTTTCTGCCAACATGAATAGTGATGGTTCAAGACCTGAAAGTACCTAGTTAGTTTAGAATGACATAATTGATTGTACAAAATATTTTTTTACTACGACATATTAAGTCAGAAATCAGTAAAACAATGATCTTGCGAAAAATGGGGTTACAGCAATAAAATTACAATTCTTGATTATTGTCTTTTGCTAATCACAGTTTTTTTATGAAATTCTATATGGGATGTATAAGCTTATGTATAAAGTTAAAACAAACACGTTCCTAATTTGAAGATTAGTATCATCACATACAGATTAACATCATATCAATGTCACGAAGAGTGCACAGAATATATAATAATATCCTGGAACATTTTTCATACACGGGCATCAGAGCTTGTACTATGGAAACCAAATAACTGTTTTTAGGGTTCTGTACCCAAAGGGTAAAAACAGAAACCCTATTACTAAGACTCTACTATCCGTCTGTACATATGTCTGTCTGTCACCAGGCTGTATCTCATGAACCATGATAGCTGAACAGTTGAAATTTTCACAGGTGATGTATTTCTGTTGCCGCTATACAACAAATACTAAAAAAAAAAACAACCAAGCAGGCGGGTCTACGACATTAGCAATATCAGGGCGTTTGCCAATGAGTAGTCGACCTTTTAACAATGCCTTAAACACAACTGGCTCTCGATTGCAACTGTCGAAACACCAATAGGTAGGGTAGCCAGCCACTCGAGTACAACAAAGTACCCTACCACCGTGCTATGGTTTCCTCACTACACAAATTTTAGTATAACTGTTACGTATATCTTTTATAATTATATACATTACACCCTGATAGAAATTCTCTCACAACATCACTAAGACTAAACTTCACGAAACATCTTAAAAATTGTATAGAGGAAAATTCTGAAATATGCCGCTTCTTTAGACAAGAAGATTGTGAATAACAATTACTGCTTACCAATTAAGAAGTTATTTTATTGGTGATAGCATTTCACCTGCGTTCCCGAGGGAATTAAAATAAAATATAACCAATATTAATCGCTGATCATGTAGCATCCTATAATTGTAATTTTTTTTATAAAACCGGTTAAGTATTTTTTGAAATTATCCATTAAAAACAACTTTCAAAAAAACTATCCTTTCTCTTTATAATATAAGTTTAGATGACATGAAGGCCTCTTCTAACTGGACAGCTAAATCTGATGCAGTATTTAAATATGATGTGTTTTCAGGAGTGAATCAAAATGTGGGGTGCTCTACGCAAGTTTGGCCTTGAGTACTGTGACCTGCCGACGATGCTGTGGAACGTGTCGATCCTACTGAGAGCTCTCACCCTCAACATCGACATCCGATACAAGAAACGTATGTCATTAAAAGTATCTATCTTTGAAATTAATTAACGTTGTTACCGAGCACGGTTGAGCTTACAAGTTTTTTTTTAATGTCACAAGTGACAATGAGGCAGGCGGGTCACCTGATGGTAAGTGAAAACCGTCGCCGTATTAAGGCGAACTGGCTCTCAAGTGCAATTGCCGGAACACACCAACAGGTGCTTGGCGACAGATTTTCAACTTGAGGGTAACGTGAGTAGCCAGCCATTCGAGTACTACAAAGTACCCTACCACCGTGCTGTGGTTTCCTCACGATGTTTTCCTTCACCGAAAGCTCAAGCTCATTGTAAGGATTCGAACCCACGACCTTCGCCGCGGTATCCGACGTCACTTACCACTGAGCTATCATCGCCTTAAAAGGTAGGAAAGAACATTTAGATTCTTATGCGATTCTTTGTTAGTCCCATTTTGTAAAAGTTGTTCTTCGAGTAACCCTCCACCTCTTATAGTACTGCTTATGAATTACGATTCCACGTGCCGAGCTGTGATATTTGTAGAATCATCAGCAATATTCATATGAACTGGGCAAAGTTCTTCTGAAACAGTAGTATTAGAAAGTAAGTAAGTAGAAAATACCTACGCAAAGTTTAATTAAATATGGTTAATCTAATCTTTTTTTTAAGAGTGTTTATTGCCGGCTCTTCTCAGCAAAAGCAACCTTCTGAACCGTGCATAAGTCTGACTATTCATAAGTGCCTTTTTGGATAAAGAAACATTTCATTTCATTTCTTTAACAGCACCAAATATGTTTCAGGTATTCCAATATTCTTATACCTGCTGGCAGCCGTGATAGCAGTTTCGTACTTCTACGTGTACTTCGTATCAATGCTCTGGTTTGTTTTCTGGCGTTGCCCAAAGACTGGAGACTTGTTATCTGCGATGGTTGTCTTCTCACTCGGGGTTTCCAGCGAAATCGGCACTGTAAAGCTCTTGTATATGTTCTTTTATATGTAAGTTTGTTAAAATTACAAGAATTTATTCATTATTACATAAATAGTGCCTTGGAGGTAGACCGTCTTATGTCATCATGTCTTTCCACTGCCGCTCATTACTCTCTTGTTGCCAATTTTTATTTACATCACTTATTAATCATATTTTATTCTCAGTTTCCCCAATATGGAAAACTCCATCATATATTTTAATTGTAGCTTCATGCAATATCATAAGGGTGCAAGGAAAAGATTTTTCAAAAATCGAGGAGATTGGCAGAAAACCCTGGGGCAGAAAGTTTGGCTGACAAATATATTCATAAATGTATGCCTTAAACTCAAAAAACAAAAATAATAGACTCAGGGCATACATATGATAGGTAGGATGCCTCAAGCAGGACATTCATTTGTGTGATGTGCTGTCCTGAGTTTAGATGTAATTATCTATATGATAATGTACTGAAAAAGTTATCTATGTAGTATATCTGGTTTCCATAGAACAAGCTTTGTTTAGTTTATGATCAGAAGGCCGTGTCTGAAGAATGTCCCACGATTTACTTTACTTTGTCATGCAACTACCTAATAAATGGTATAAATGCAATGGCAGCTGAACCTTACAAGATTATCCACAGAAAAGAAGTTAGGATCCTGGTTAAAGAGTACTTGGCGTGTGATTCTCTCGTAGTGGCTGGGAGTCGATTCTCCATGAACCTGTTGAAAACTATGAGGACCGTAAAGTTACGAGCAATGTTGTTCTGGATTGTAATTATCATGGACGGCATCATCTACATTATTTTACCAGTCTTCTTTCCCGGACGGCATTTAATGGAAGATTTGTTTGTCATTTATGGTAAGTTTACTATTTACTAGCAAAAAGAGCTAATAAATTTGCACTTTCTGTTTTTCTCCAATTTTATGGTCAAATTCACCGTTTTTTTTTCATAAGAACTTCATTTGGACTTTGGCCAAAAATTTCCAAATAGTTATGTCTAAACCAACTTATGTTGTGCAAAACATGTAATGTATAAATTATCTCTTACAGGTCTAGAGCCGATGTTTGAAACACCGAACTATCAAATAGCTTATTTGCTGATGATAGCTGGGGTTTGTTTCACATGCTACCTACCGGCAAATATAACTGCTTTCCTGATTGTTATCACAGGATACACTGAAGCACAAATGCTGGCCCTCAGCGAGGAACTTATACATCTATGGGAAGATGCTGAAGAAAATTACCAAAGCCACAAAATAAAAATGTTATCCAATGATACTTATGATCAAGATGAAGCCAAATATAAAATACTCAATAAATATGTTAATCAACGTTTAAAAGATATCATAAAGATTCATGCAATTAATGTAAATTTGCTAAGTCAAATAGAAAATGTGTTTAGAGGTGCATTAGCTATGGAATTCGGTTTACTTATAGTAGGGATGATTGCGGAACTGCTCGGTGGCTTAGAAAATACATACATGGAGATACCTTTTGCACTTGTTCAGGTAGCAATGGACTGCCTAACTGGACAAAAGGTGATGGATGCAAATGAGGTATTTGAAAGGGCAGTGTATGAATGCAAATGGGAGAATTTTGATAAGAATAATAGAAAGATTGTGCTTCAAATGTTGCAAAGTTCACAAAAGACAATGAAGTTGTCAGCAGGGGGCTTAGCTATGTTGAGTTTTTCGTGCTTAATGTCAGTGATTAAATCAATTTATTCTGCCTATACAACATTGAGAACAATAATGAGTTAATTTTGGTAGTTAGGAATTTTATGGAAATGGATCATTAAATACATGTTTTGTGAGAGCGGAGGCTAATTTTCTAATATTGCTTAATATATTATATTAATCCTTGAATGTTTTGGCTGTCAACATAAACTACAAACGAAAAAATCAAGTCAGTTTTGAATCGTGATCTTTAAAAGGCATTCGATTACGTTAATCACATTTCAGACTGTCCCTATAAACTCTGGTGTATGGTGTCGTTCCTAAAATTTGGAGCTGAATAAAATTAGGAGGACTTTCGAGGATTCTCGAGAGTTTCTGAAGTAGTTTAAAATTGTAGTAATGTTGGCAATACTGACGCAAGTGTGTGGAAGATATTATTTACTTGCATACGTAGTGCAAATTATGGATCAACTTACTGGAGATCCATCTAAGGCATATTACTAGTAAGATGTAATGAAAATAGCTGCTATATTCACATCTAGTATATTTGTAAGAATGATACGTATAATGTAGTAATTATACGTAAGATTATATAAATGAGAAATAGTTAAGTTATAGAAAATATTAGGTACCAACGCCTTTTTTGCTCCGTTGCCCACAATATTGCCATGGTACAGACTACAGACACACTAAACAGAAATAAATAAGTGAAATATTTCACAAACTACTATTTCAATGATTCCACTTGAAATACATTACTGACGAATTGTTCCATTCTGAATCGATTTAGCAAATATAAGCATCACTACTTTTCAACCTTCGTACTATCATATTTGCTTAAAGCCTGATCACGTTTTTTGTACTGTGATTTATCAAGATTTACCTACTTATTATTTATTTTCTGTGAGCAGCAGTAAAATGGGTGTGGTTCCGGTTCACATAAAGCCAGCCGGGCCAGGCTACGCAAATTTGCGAACCCGGAAACCTGGATTTCAGTGAAATAAGTTGATATCGTCATAATGTTGTCGTATACCTAGTACTGGCAAACACACTACTATTGACTTTATTCCCACATTCACATTACACGAAATTACCTGGCCCTATTTCATGATATTATTGACAAGTGACAGGATTTCAAGTTTCTAATCGATCAAACCTGCAGAAGGTCATCACTTAGAAAAGAGGTGATGATTGTCAAATGGCTTAGCGGATTTTCTTGAACCATATCCAAGAACACTCTCGATTAAGCCACCTTAGAAATAAAAAACAACGGGTTGCATTCCGGGAGTGCCGGCAGAAGTGAAAACTTGAACATTAACGTTGTGCATTTATGAATATTTTGGAATGGTTAGGGAATATTTTCGCACGAATTGCTTTATTTATCAGTATAAAAGTAGGTACTATCATTAATGGGGTAAAATACTTTTTTTTTAATCATTTATATCTCAAGAAATTAATAACGTAGTCGTAACAACCGAAAGTACGGCAGCAACAAATTCCGACGCCATTTGCAAATTCTATTTAAGAAACATTGTATCATACTTTACTAGGAACTAATATCTACATATGGGTAGTACTAATATTGTCATGCATGATGAACCCCACAGACTCTATAATTACAGTGCTGCAAGAAATGACAATATCATTATTAATTCAGTGAGGTTTCCGTAATTATCTGCAGACGGTACGTTATTGTTCACAGTTCTTAATTATTGGAGGTGTTTTAGTGAGGTGCCTATTTGAGTTGTGACTTAGGTACCTTACTTTTTTACAAAACAAGAATAATCGATTTACAAGCACATATAATACAGTACATAAATATTGACAAATTTATGTGATCCATCCATATCCATATTTTTCTTGTTTAACGATATAATTTAAATTCGAATATATAGCATCAGCTGAAGATATTCTTGAAACAACTATCTCATAATGTTTCCTTCAGTTCAATTCAAATTCAAGCATATGGATCGACCCATCTCTAAAAATAATTGAGTTATTAAGTCCACCATTATTGATCGTGCATAATTAAGAGTCTACGTGCATAAAACAGTATTACATGGGATTTTTTGGAAAAGTAAACTTTCAGACACACTTAGTAAAGAAGTGTTGCTTTTGGAGTTGACTGCAAAATCTTGCGAGCTAAGATAATATACAAACTCTAATGTGGGTTAAATTACGTAAGTTCGGTCTGCAGTATTGCGACCTGCCAACGATGATCTCGAACTTAGCGTTTCTACTGAAACCCCTCCTTCTCTACATCGACACACGCAACAAGAAACGTAAGTGTTCTTTCGATTAAAAGTCAAAGTCATCCCCATCGTCTCTTGATAGTCATAGCTAATCTTATGTTTCCAGATATTCCAATAATATTGTACATAGTAGCAGCGGTGATTGCGATTTCGTTTTTCCACGTGTACGTCTTGTCTATGCTTTGGTTCGTATTCTGGCGATCTCCGAAGACTGGTGACATGGTAGCTGCAATGGTTGTCCTCTCGCTTGGAGTTTCAAGTGAAATAGGCATTGTTAAACTCTTTTATATGATCATTTACAGGTATGTTTATTTTATTAAAGCTTGAACGGTCATCTTTTTGTGATTAGTTTACTCGTAAGTAACCTAATATTTAAGTTTTTTATAATGAAATCATACGTGCATTTTCACTTTCACTAGACAATTGTATTTAATATTTACAACAAATGTACAAAATATACATGCAAATGTACAATTACAATACATAAAAAACATCTTCGAGGCTGCCGCTGCTGCCGATCGGCAAGGTTCCCAGAAGGCTGGCAGCGTTTCCTCTTTGGATGGCCAAGCTGATGCGTTGGCGGAAAAAGCTCCCCGCCCGCCGGTCACCCGAGGCCTCGATTAATTTTTTACATAAAATATTTGCGAAACGACGAGCTTCAGACCCCCACGGACCCATGGTCACTTTCTATGTATCAATTTATTCATAAATATCATACTGTGTCACGACATGAATTATTTACCCTTTATTCGTTGATCACATAATTTTGATGAAGTAATTTGACTAATGCAATCACAATATCTATGATTCTATCTTCAATGAATAACTTTATTAGCATCACATAATTGCAATTTCTGACATACTTAGACTTGATAGGTTTTTTAAAAGGGTTGAAATGTCAGATCTAAATCTTACAAGAAATTATTATCCACAGCAAAGAAGTTAGACTCCTAGTTGAGAAGTACCTGGCGTGCGATTCTCTTGTAGTACCCGAAACTCGGTTCTCAAACAACCTGATGAAAACTTTGAGGGCCGTGAAAAAACGAGCAATGCTGTTCTGGATGGTCATTATCGGTAACGGCTTGCTCTACATGACTGTCCCTCTTTTTGTTCCCGGACGCCATTTAACAGAAGATTTGTACGTCATTTATGGTCAGTGCCAGCTAGAATTTTCAGTCTATCTGATAATAAAACGTTACGATATTTTAACATTTGGTCCATAAATTCTGGTACTGCTAAACATTGCATAACTCGGTTGGCTCAAAATTTTGTACAGTGGATCTAAAGCCGTGTGAGATATTATTAAATTTTGGTTTCCAGCTTCTTGGTCCTGATTTAAAAGAAAAATAATTTGTTAACAATTAGACACTAATATGACATTAAGAAGCCACTGGATGCGGCTAGCGCAAGACCGGCCATCGAGATCCTCGGGGGAGGCCTTTGTCCAGCAATGGGCGTCTTCCGGCTGACATGATGATGATGATGATTACATTAGGTCGTAACTTTTTTTACAGGTCTTGAGCCAATGTTCCAAACACCAAACTATTATATAGCTTATCTGCTGAGTGCAGCTGGAGTTTGCTGCATTTGTTATCCACCA
Organism: Ochropacha duplaris; assembly: GCA_951361185.1. Lineage (NCBI taxonomy): Eukaryota > Metazoa > Arthropoda > Insecta > Lepidoptera > Drepanidae > Ochropacha > Ochropacha duplaris. Next base: position 1,241,113 of record OX592704.1, on the reverse strand, counting down.
GCAAGCATCACTGCATTCCTGATGGTCATCATAGGATATACTGAAGCGCAAATGCTAGCTTTAAGCGAAGAAGTTACACACCTGTGGGATGATGCACAGGAAAATTATCAAACCTACGATATTAAAAATCTAGCCAATAATTCTCATGATCACAGTTTGACTTTTAAGGCAATGGGGGGCAATGAAGAAATTAAGAAAAAAAGGCTCAATAAATACATAAATGTACGATTAAAAGACATCATAAATACTCATGCAACTAATATAACACTATTGGGTCAAGTAGAATACATATTTAGAGGTGCAGTTATTATGGAACTTGGATTACTTATAGTAACTTTAATATCTGAACTGCTTGGTGGATTAGAAAATACTTTTTTGCAAATGCCATTCGCAATTATCCAGGTTGGAATGGATTGTCTCACGGGACAAAAAGTGATGGATGCAAGCGAGATATTTGAAAGGGCTGTATACGATTGTAAATGGGAGAACTTTGATCAAAAGAACAAAAAGATAGTGCTTCTAATGTTGCAGAGTTCTCAAAAGACTATGAAGCTGTCTGCAGGGGGCATTACAATGTTGAGTTTCTCTTGCTTTATGTCAGTTATGAAGTTAATTTATTCTGCGTATACAACATTGAGAACAACAATGAAGTAAGCGGCAACGGATGCTGTTTTCTAAAAGTAAAATAATCATAATATATTCTAGTGTATATTTTCTAAATAATTAGTTTCCTATTTTTAGAAAGAAATATTAAATGAACATATAGCTTGTAAAATATGTTATTAATACCTCGTATACCTTTTCCAAACATCCTTGCAACACAATAATGATTTTAAGAATTATCAAAATACATATAGGTACATATAGGGAAAATTTAACAACATAGCTAACTTATCGGAAATTTATATCGTTATTGCAAAGGCTAGAGATAGACTAAAGATAGACTCGCTGCCAGACTTTTAACCGGACCTTTAAGCTATAAAAGTCATATTTTTTTAGGTTCAATTATCAAATTTGTGTATTTAGTAATTTTGACAAAACTTTAGTAGTTTTGGCACAAAAGTGGCAATCGCCTAAGCGATTTAGAGGAGTTTTAGGGGATGGTAGGATTAACGAATGCAGCTCGGGCCGCTAATTACGAGGGACGAGTCTCTGATGGTAAGTGAATACCGTCGCCTACTGACATTAGCAACACCTACCAATGTATTGTACATCTTAATACAATGCCTGAAAGGCTATACTGGCTCTCAAGTGCTTTACAACTGCTAGAACTCACCAGTAGATGGTAATAGTTAAAGGTAATGGTAAATATTTTATTTCTGATCCAATCAACTTAGCAGAAATAGTACTTAAGACCACTAATCAACATGCTACTCTAGGGAAAATGTGTCAACACACAGGTGCTCTGTAACTATAGAGTAGTAATAGACACATTGTGAAATATAAAACATCCTAATAGTATTAACAGACGTTCGAACTTGGTACGGGCCGGACAGCGGACTTGTACGGCGCGGCGTACCAAATCCGCTAGTCACAACAGACGGCCGGATCTCACAGTAACCGCGTGTGCACAGTTCAGACGTCATGCCTCCGACGTATCCAAGCGTGCTAAAATTGCGATTGATGTTGCGGCAACAGTAATGCCGCTACAAACCTCACTAAAAAAAAGGAGTGGGCAAAAACGTATTTAAAATACGTGTGGTGTCGTGGGACACCGGATAGGAACGAAGTTTTATAAAAAAAATTTTTTCAAGTTATATTCGATAAAGAAAATGTGCGTGTCAGCTCCTTTTTTTTTTAATACATACTTAAATAGATAATTACCTACACCCAGTCACAGGACAAACAGATATCTTCATACACACCTGTCCTGGATGGGAATCGAACCCACGACATTTTTTTTTTGTAAATACATACTTAAATAGATTATTACCTACAACCTACGAATAAGTAATCAGGACAAACAGACATCTTCATACACACATATCTATCCTCGATGGGAATCGAACCCTTGACCTTTTTTTTCCGCCATAGTGCATTGACGCACGTGCTTCCTCCAGACGAACGGATATGGTACGGAGCGTACCGAATCCGCTGTCCGGACCGTACCAAGTTCGAACGTCTGTTAATACTATAACATGACAAACAAACTGCACAGTAAAAAAGCTGATGTCATATAATTATCGCGCCTGTGCGTGTCATTACACTGTGCTATATTCCTGGGACAGCTTTTAGAGATCCGTCAAAAGTATTTAGTATAAATCTAGTAGACAATTAATATTCTGATCTTAATATATTAAATTCACGTGTCACGATATTGCTCATATATAAATTGATTATATCCTGGAATAAGAGATAGGATAATTTTTATCCCGGGGAAAGATAAGCGCAGGACAGCTAGTTGTTGGTATTCCGCCCTTTGCGCCCCTATAACAGTTTGAATTTCGAGATTACGGCCTTCAAATGGCACAGAGGGTCTTCAAAAAATTTTTTTCTAAGTTTGGATTTGGGCTCTGGACATTTTTTATACAAAAATACTTACTGATTATAAAATGATATTTCGCAAATTCTAGCTGCATATAGTTTTATAAGGTGGTAAACATTTATTCATATAGGGAAAACAAACATACGTAATACTAAACCATGCGAGCCCGACGCTGCCTTGACCACTTTTTCATGTCAAGAAAGAACTGACTTGTCACCATTAAAATTATATACATACAATATTGTTAGCATTGTAACATTGATAAAATTATTGATTTGCATTCAGTTCAACCTATTGGAGAAGGTAACAACCTCTTTTTTATTAATATTTGCATACCGAAAGAGTAAAAAAGAAAAAATCTGTGCTAAAACCGCACATCAATTGGGAATTTTAAAGCTGCACTTGCTTGCTTAGGATTTATCAATTTACTTATGACTGCGCAATGATATTTCATTATGAACAGAAAATTGTGATTATTCCCATGGAAGCCCGGATATCTGAAAACGCTTCAATATTTATTTTTATCCTTGCAAACCGTCCTTTACCCTTGACGTTCTGATAAAATTTCAAAAGATATTGTTAACACATTTTCATGTATGTACATGGCCAAAGGTAGTTTTGGGACCGTCCCATCCACGCGCCCTATCGGCAAGGTTCTCAGCAGGCTTTCAACTTTTCCCTCTTTGGTTGATTATTATTGTTGATTACAAACTACGAAGTAACTAATTTTATTTTTTTAGGGTTCCGTAGCCATATGGCAAATAAAGGAACCCTTATAATATCGTCCTGTCATCAAAAGTTAAATGGAGGGTTCTATGTGACTTAGTTTATTTAAGTTAGTGAGAAACACTCTTCTAAATACGTAAAAAGTGGGATCACGCTTTCCGCCCCATGGGATAGAAAATTTGGAAAAAATTTGGATAGGAGAACGCTAAAATAACTTTGTTTGTCATAGTGCCTTTGAGTAACACTATGAAATACAAACTTATATCTGCTGCTTAAATGGAATTTGTAAACTATAACTTGCCACTGTAAATCCACTGTGTGTGGTCCGATACGCATCTGTATACGTTTTTTCTAAAATTTAAATTTATCTAATTTACCAATGTAGAGCAAAATGTGGGATACAATACGCAAGTTTGGCCTTGAGTACTGTGACCTGCCGACGATGCTGTGGAACGTGTCGATCCTACTGAGAGCTCTCACCCTCAACATCGACATCCGATACAAGAAACGTATGTTAATACTGTTATCATCAATTCCAGCATCCAGATCGTGGGCAGAAATTCTTTACGACAATCCGCATTCCCAAACATTGCATAAAGAGTCTCTAAGGGAAATTCATAATGATTAGCTTTCTGCTCTGCTGTCTCACCCACTATCACCTTTTTCTTACGTGGATTTAGGATAGGATACCCGGCCGCTCAAGGGGGGTAGCAGCCGGGTTATTATGACATACTCTTACTGACTAAAACCCTGTGGTTGCCATCAGCGCTGGTCATACTCGTGCCCCCTCCACGCACGGCGCTGAGATAGCCGTCCTGGGGAAGCTTCTTACCTCCCCTCATCATCAACAACATCCACTGCTGGACAAAGGCCTCCCCCAAGGATTTCCTCGAAGGCCGGTCTTGCAGTACCTGCAACCAGTGTCTTTATAAAGATTTATTTGATTAAAATTTATTTTTATAATATCAAAACTTATAGCTTTTTAAATTTTTTAGGTATCCCAATATTCTTTTACATAATAACAACAGTTGTAGCAGCATGTTACTTCTACGTATACCTCGTTTCTATGATCTGGTTCGTATTCTGGCGCTGTCCAGAGACTGGTGACTTGTTGGCAGCGCTTATTGTGTTCTCGCTTGGCATTGCCAGTGCACGGTGAAGCTGTTCTATATGTTCCTTTATATGTAAGTTGATATCTGAAACCTTTCTAAAATATTACTAGCTAGTATTAACAAGAACTGAAAATAATTAAATGTACGTACATATACTATATTTATAACCAGATATAATAGAACTCCTGGATGGTTGGTTCTGAACAATTTTCATAGTATTTATCATAAAATTGTTTTGTAATTGTTACTATAAAAGTCTTTAAGGTCGTTCTCGATTAATTTTTAACTGTACTGAGGTACATACTTCTAACAAGAAAAGTAACTGTGTCTTCTAACTTTTCAATCCCTTAATGGCTTAAAATACCATTAAAAGTACTAATTCCAACAGCGACAAAGTGAGGATCATGGTAGCCGAGTATCTAGCTTGTGATGCTCTGGTGACGCCGGGGAGTCGGTTTTCCAAAAACTTGCTGAAGACTATGAGGATCGTAAAAAAACGAGCCATGCTGTTCTGGATAGTGATCATCTCAAACGGTGTGGTCTACATTACTAAGCCGATCTTAATGCCTGGACGACATTTAATGGAAGATATGTTCATTATCTACGGTTAGTTGTATGTTATTGTAAGAGTTAAAGAGGTAGAGAACAAATTAATTCACATACCTTCTGGTAACTTCACAAACTTTGTTGTAGGATTTGAACCGATGTATGAATCGCCTAACTACCAAATAGCATTTCTGGTGACGGCAGCAGGAGTTTTATTCTCATGCTATCTTCCAGCAAACATTACGGCATTATTGATGGTCATCACGGGATACACTGAAGCACAAATGCTGGCACTAGGCGAAGAACTTAAACATCTGTGGGACGACGCTGTAGAAAACTGTTTGGGGTATAATTTAAGACCAGGAATAAATATGAATGTTGAAGATTGTAACGATATCGTTGAATCGCAAAATAAAAAGCTCAATGAATATGTAAATCAACGTTTAAAAGATATCATCAAAATTCACGCAATTAACGTTAAGCTATTGGGTCAAATTGAAAATGTATTTAGAGGGGCTATAGCTATTGAATTTGGTCTTCTTACAGGTGGTCTAATTTCTGAATTACTCGGTGGCTTAGAGAATACATATCTGCAGATGCCTTTCGCACTTATCCAGGTTGCAATGGATTGCCTTACGGGACAAAGGGTGATGGATGCCAGCGCGACATTTTCAAGGGCAGTTTATGATTGTAAATGGGAGAACTTTGATAAGAATAATAGAAAAATAGTGTTAGTGATGTTGCAGAGTTCGCAGAAGACTATGAAGTTGTCTGCAGGAGGGATATCGATGCTGAGTTTTACATGCTTGATGTCGGTTGTGAAGTCAATTTATTCTGCATACACTACTTTGAGATCGATTATGAAATAAGTAAAGAAAATCATATAGTAGTAAATCATTAAATGGAAAATCTGAGAAACTACTTGAAATTATAAATATGTTATTTTGGGCAAGCAATAGTAATAGTTTTTTTTTATAAAATTTAGTTGTTTACATTTAACTATGATAGATAATATCACAGTCAGTGAAGTTTTAGAAGGTTGCTAGCCATGCGGGTAAGTACTACAATGTGCTCTACCACCGTCTTTTGGTTTCCTCGCGATTTTAAAATAGTTTAAAGTTTTCACCAACATCATAAACAAGTATCTACTTAAAATTCACAAGTCACAATCCACTTTTGATCAATTTTTTAAAACAATAATACTTTCTGGGTTCATTTATAATAATGTTCTAACGACATCGTATCGCGTTTTAATTGGAACAACATACCATACAAACAAATAGGTAGTATCTTCGCATGGATAATTGCAGTGTTGCAACAATTAACAATTCAATAATTTATTCAATGAGGTAACTGATGGCATAATAGTTGTCAATTGGAGTTTAATTAGATACCTATATCTATTCTAAATAATATTATGAGGCGTACCGTTAAGAATCTTATTTAGTAGTCTTGAGGTAGTCTATTTCATACGAAGCAGATAATATTTTCAAACCGATAAGGTGATGATAGCTCAGTGGTAAGTGACGTCGGATACCGCGGCGAAGGTCGTGGTTTAGAATCCGACAATGAGCTTGAGCTTTCGGTGAAAGAAAACACCGTGCGGAAACCATAGCACGGTGGTAGGGTACTTTGTAGTACCCGACTGGCTGGCTACCACCCTCAAGTTGAAAATCTGTCGGCAAGCACCTATGGGTGTGTTCCGACAGTTGCATTTGAGAGCCAGTTTCCATCTAAGCTTTGTGTGCTTACCACCTTCGGCCACATCACCACTTACCATAGTGAGATTGTAGTCAAACACAAGCTTATCCAGAATAAAAAAAAAAACAAAATAGATAGTGGTTATTACAAGGACTGTATTTCAAATGGCCAAAACAATGAAAAGCTATTGTTAAATAGTGAAAAATCGTTGAACTATTAAGATTTACATTATCAGTAGGTAGCTATTTCATATATAATTTTAGAAGGTCCCTATAATTACCTGCTGGTGCGTAGGTATCTATTGAGAAAGTATTTTACGAAGATAGCCCAATACCTTAATGGCAAAAAGGGGAAATGTATGCACATACCCACACGTATTTATAAAATCTTTTTACGTGGATGGTTTTAGCATAGATATAAGTTTTTTTTTTTGGTCTGTTCATAGATGTATTTTCACCCTTATTCTAAATTAGTGAAGATATATGATCGTATCTTGAATCTACATCCCAATGAATTAGAAGCAAATTGTTATAAATTAGCAATCAATTAGGTACCTACACTATAATTTAGATGTCATCATTTCTGATTATCTGATATGTAATAATGCGGCTTCTATACAGTACCTAATAATATACAATAGACTTTAAGATAGCACACAATAGACTTTAAGACTTACTATACAAACATGCACTGGATGCAGGTAGCGCAAGACCGGCCATTGTGGAGATCCTTGGGGGAGGCCTTTGTCCAACTGTGGACATCTTCCGGCTGACATTATGATGATAGTATACAAGCTAACAATGTTTATTAAGTGCTAAATAATGATTTATTATATATATATATATTTGTAACTATCTGTCCCCCGCGGTTTCACCCGCGTTCCCGTGGGACCTTTTAATTTTCGGATTAATATATAGCCTATGACACTCACAAATAACGTGGCTTTCTATTGGTAAAAGAATTTTCAAAATCGGTTCAGTAGATCCAGAGATTACCTACCCCCTACAATTTCACAAACTCAAAAACTTTATCTCTTTATAATATTAGTATGGAAGATCAGTAACAAAAAAGGTAATTTGAAATTGAATCTTAAACCACAAGTAACCAGGCAGATGGATCACCTGATGGTAAGTGACTACCGTCGCCTTAAGACCTTAGCAATACCAGGGGGATTGCCAATGTGTTGAACACCTTATTACAATGCCTTAAAGGCAGGCTCTCAAGTGCAGCTGCTGGAGCACACCAACAGGTGCTTGGTAACAAATCAACTTAGGGTAGTAGCCATCCAGTCGAGTACTACAAAGTACACTACCACCATGCATTATTGTGCTGAATGACTGACCTATCTGAGATGACACAGGTTCCTCTTATCTACAAAAAAAAAACCAAAAGATAAAAAATAATTAAATTAAGGATAGTGTAATTAGCAAAAAAAAGATTTTTATTGAAAAATAAAAAGCGTGAGAGTTGAAAGGGTAAAATAGGGGATTGAAAAACTATTTTTTTTTATATAAGAAACGTCTATAATTATAATTCAAAACTGTAACAAACATAAACTAAAAAGAAAAATCTAATCTAATGTATAAAACTTGAGAGGTGTCAAGGGACACCCGGATGGAACGAAGTTATATAAGTTATATAAGTCGAGAGTATATATATATATATATATATATATTAAATATATATATACTCTCTATTTCTATTTATATATATAAATATCTGGCTTGCTTTCTATAAGAGAGAGGGAGAGAGAGAGAGAGACAGGTCAACGCACTTTTGACACTAAAAGTGTCGTGACAATTTTTCGTAAGATTTTTTTCCGTCTAGCCCCCTTTCACAACGTGCGATAAGGAACTTCGTTCCAAAACTACCTAAAATAAACTATAATAGTGCGTCGAAAAATTAAACTAGTTTTAATTAAAAAAATTATTATCATATTTGTAATGTAGGTAATTATTTTATATTGTATTTTGTCCTTGTACGTATTTGTATGAAATGTCCGGAGATTGGTCTGAGTGCGACGTCCAACTTGAACTGTAAGTTGTCGGCTTCAGAAACAAACTCCAGTTCTCTGACGCAGTATGCCAGAATCGTTTTTAATACTGCTACAGCGTAACGTTTTCCTGAGGGTAATATAGGTTTAATTAGTACCTTTATAAACTACATACTTTAATAAAAAAAAAACGTGCAGCTATTACAGCTAGCTAGATTGAGTATTCTACGTAGAATATCGCGGATACTTGATTTGGTTACGGCGGAATAACTAACCATTTTGCAAAATTTCCTAATATGAGCTAGCTATTGATTTAAACGAACACATACCAGAAATACACACGCTCATATACAATCACACATACACAAACACACACACACATTTTACACTACGCGCGCTTGTAAGTTTGATTTTGGAAGAGCATAATCCATAATAATATTGGTAGCAAGGTAAAAAAACCATGTTCATTATGTTGCTTTTTATTCTGGATAAGCTTGTGTTTGACCACAATTTCACCATGGTAAGTGATGATGTGGCCGAAGGTGGTAAGCACACAAATCCTAGATGGGAACTGGCTCTCAAGTGTAGTTGTCGGAGCACACCGATAGGTGCTTTGCGACAGAATTTCAACTTGATGGTGGTAGCCAGCCAGTCGGGTACTTACTACAAAGTACCCTACCACCGTGCTATGGTTACCTCACGATGTTTTCCTTCACCGAAAGCTCAAGCTCATTGTAATCCGACGTCACCACACTGAGCTACCATTTGCATGTAAGGGAACAATACAGGTAAATTGATTACTAATAACTGATCAAAGCCTGTACCTATACAAGCCCTCCTCCCGTAGCTGAAGGCGAGGAAGGCGGCCGGGCTGCCGGGAGTCTGCGCCCCCAGCCAGCGCTCCGGCCGGTACATCAGCGCGTCGGCGCCCCATTCCGTCAGTGAGCGCCCCGCGCCCCACGCGTTGATGCCACACGCTGTACCTTTGGGAACTATGCACGACTCTGAGAAGAAAAAATAAAGTTCATTGGACTTGTATTACATCAATAGCTCTCTATTAAGAGAGCTCGACGACTTAGCATCAATTCTCTCAAATGAGCTTGAGCTTCATTAAGATAGTCACCTCTTTTACCAAGCATATTTTGGTGTGTTTCAGCAGATGCACTGAAGAGCCAGTTACGTTTGAGCATTGTGTGCTACGGCCATGGAGAGATTTAGATTTGAAATAAGACTTCATCATCATCAGCCCTTATCAGTTCACTACTGGACATAGGCCTCTCCTAAGGCGCGCCACTGAGCCCGATCTTCGGCTATTCTCTTCCAGACTTAAATAAGACTTAAAACATACAAATACTAGTTCATGTACCTAGAATATTTCTCCAACAATCCTGAAATCTATTTACGGCTCTATATTACCTGACAAAATTGAAAAGCCATAGATCCGATTAAAACCTAATCAAGTCGCTGGTTATACTCACTAAGCTGCAGATCTTTGTCCGCATACCGCATGACTACTGGCAGCGGAGGAAACAACCTCAGAGTTTCGTTTATGATGGCCTCTAAGTACCTCATCTGGGAGAGGTCTTCCTTAGTCACCGGTCTGGTGCTCCCACCAAATATGCTGTTCAATCTAAAACATAATAATATGTTGTTGCAGCATTAAAAAAAAGAAGCCCAAAAGAATATATAAAGAATTGTAGTCATTGGAAAATGCAAAAAAGGTGTGATGAGACGAGACATTATAAATTTTAAGCATATTGAAATTGACATTGAGAGAACGTGTTATTTGTAATTGCAAGCATTATGTACAAAGCTTCCAGCTGCTAAGATTTCGTAAACCGTAGTTTGAATTATGACATGAGTGTGTGACTCGCCATGCTTATGTATCTTTGTGGCTATTATGCATTAGGCTGTAAAAACGGCCAACATAGCTACTATCTGACATAAAAAACATTGTAGAAGTAAACGTAGAAAAGAATTAAGCAGATGAATCATACTAACTCGTGCTTCAGGTAGCTTTGTCCTAGTTAGTCTTTAAATTTAGGAAAACAAAATATCTAACAAAATGAACATTAAAGATTTGAATAATTTCTTTGTAAACTCTTCAATGTATCTTTACTTAACTTACTCAGCATACAACTTGTCCTGCACTCGAGGTTTGCATCCAATCATCAGCAGCGTATAGAATAATGTAGAAGCCACAGTCTCCTGCCCACCCACTATGATAGTGTCCACTTCAGACTTGATCTGCTTCTCCGTGAGGCTGTGATCTGACTCGCTGAGGTCCATCAGTATGTCAAGGAATGCTTTGAATTGTTCTTCGCTATCTGTTGGTTTAGAAATGTGTGTAACAACCAATATAGGTACAAAATATTAGGAAAATGTACCTAAACTTGGTTAGTTTCTTGCCGGTTCTTTTCAGTTGATGGCTGACTTCCGAAGCTGTGGTAACTTCTATAATTGGACTTTTATAAGTAGTAGGTTCTAAACTGAATACATGGATTTGACTTTATTAATTACGAACCCATAATAAAAGTTGTTAGAAAAGTCTTCGAGACTTGATGTTGTATTTTTTTTTCCATCGGCGTGTCTTGTTACTACTTAACTTCTGGCTTGTTACCACAAACTCATTTGGCTGGCACATGGAACCCGCGTTGTACATAGCACATTTTATTATTCATCAAGTCATCACCATCATCATTGTAGTCTCATTATAATAATAGTCATCAATATGTTTTAAATCCTTAATCCGACTGAATTTACCGCTACCTACCTTCCTCTATGGTTCCATCCTTCTTAAATAGTTCATTCCTCTTCATTGTTTTTCTTTCGAATTTCCTTTTCTGTATTATCTGAAAATATCTTATTAAATTAATCTTGTTACTCACTAAGATATATTTTAAGGTATGCTGTAACTTCTTCACTGGAAGGTTCTAAATCAGCAGAGGACATGACTAAATATGAACCTGTACCTGTTATAAAGATACAGGGTTCAACTCACAGTATCAGACACGTTGTGTATTACAGAGATGCATTTGTTGAGCTCCCTGTGTGACGGCGTCAGGCGGTAGATGAATTCAGAGTGTAGGAACACGTTCAACCCTCGACTGATGAACAGCTCCAGGGTCCTATTGAATGCTTGGTAGTATTCTGACGTCACTATGCTGTCTGAAATTTGGGGTACGCCAAGTGCTGTCTCTGAAAGTAAATTGATCATTAATAACTTAAAAAGCCCGCGGTTTTAACCGTGCGCCAAGTTTCTCCTAAATTCGCTCTGTAGTTTTTGCGTGATTGAGTAACAAACATTTAAACATACTAACTCCACTGTTTGTATGTACTTCCATAATTCACTGATAATATTTGCGTGTTACGGCAGCAAACAAATAGGAAGATAAAGATCCATTACCCCTACTATGAGCAGCAAATATGAACAATAGTATGTACCTACTAGAAATACCCCTAAACACAAAAATACAATAAACACCTAATAGAACGGCGATGATAGTGGTAGTGACGTCGGATACCACGGCGAAGGTCGTGGGTTCGAATCCTACAATGAGCTTGAGCTTTCGGTGAAAGAAAACATAATGAGGAAACATCGTCATAGCACGGTGGTAGGGTACTTTGTAGTACCCGACTGGCTCGCTACCACCATCAAGTTGAAAATCTGTCGACAAGCACCTATGGGTGTGTACCGACAGCTGCACTTGAGAGCCAGTTCCCGGTTTTGTGTGCTTACCACCTTCGGCTACTTACCATGTTGAGGTTGTAGTCAAACAAGCTTATCCAGAATATAAAAAAAAATGGCAAGAAGTATAAACAAAAGACACTCACGACAAATAGTCTCCAATGTAGTGTAGGCGAGATCATGCATCACGTCAAAAGGCTCCCTTCCCACATAACCCTTTAATGTGTGAACCAACTTGTGCGCCTGCGCATTGAACACGCTCTGGTAACCGTTGACTATCGTACTTGTGAATGTACCGGTTATTTTCTTTACGTTTTGCTTCCAAATATGACCTAGAGAGTGGAAGATGAAGAATAAAAGATTGATTACACAAGAGAAGTACAGTTTTTGAAGTTTCTATAGCCAAATTCCTTTTTGAATATCTACATCTATACTAATAATATAAAGAGTTAAAGTTTGTGAGGTTGTATGGGGTAATCTCTGGATCTACTGAACCGATTTTGAAAATTCTTTTACCAATAGAAAGCGACGTTATTTGTGAATGTCATAGGTTATATTTTTATCCCGGGAAAAGATAAGCTCCCACGGGAACGCGGGTGACACCGCGGGGCACAGCTAGTATAGACTTGTCTGACTGACTGATTGACCTATAAGTTTCTCAAGAGTGAATAATGATACGAGGTACGAAATAGGGTTCATTAATAGATGTCAAAAGAACTGTTCTACTTTAGCAACACATTTTGGTATCGGGTATAATTATTGTATTGAAAATTCTCATTTCATTACTGATTTCTATGTTTGATATTAGAACTTACCAGCAGCCAAGACCAGTCCATCACCCAGCCAGATACGTCCAAAATTATAATAATACGGTTTCTCGATAAAAGTGTTTGTGATTGTCTTAATATCTTCCGGGTCGCTTATCACTATAAAATAAATGTTAAAATATTTTATTATCTTTAGGTACCTACCTGCTGAAAGGGCCGTAGGAAGAAAGATTAAATATAAACTCACATAAAACGGGACATGGTCCGAGCCAGAACACAAAAGGCAGCATTTTCTCTTCAATTATTTCCGACATTTCTTTCACTCGTTGGAATATCACTGGAATTTTATAAAAGACATGTCCTGACAAGTTGAAGTATGCCGAAAATCGTTGAGGAAAATATAACAGGTTACTATTGAATAACTGCTTGAAAAGAATCTTTCAAGCAGTAGTATCATTATTAGACTACCTTTATTTTTGCTAAAAGAAAGTCTTATTAAACCAATTTAAATCTGTATTTCCACACTCAGTAGGTAATTCTAAGAACAAACCCCAATGTCTCCGTAAAAATGCTAATCCACATAATTACTACAGGACTACGGTACCTATTCATATAAACGGACTTATGGCTTAGTAAAATTGTTGCTGTTGTTATAGTAAAGTAAATCCCAAACAAATTTAAAAGTGCGTAGAGTCAGACCATTCATAAGTGACAACGAAGGTCTATTTGAAGGAAAAAACATTGATTCTGATTTTGATTTCACATTTGCAATATTGTTGACCAGTTGAAACGGCATTTATTATCACTTTTTACGGTCTACTTACCACTGCCACCACCAAATCCCAAATGCAGGCTACCTATCAAAGGTAGTTGTGGATAAGTTGGTAATCCTGCGAAGAGAACGCGCGCGCGACGCCAATGATTCCAGAGACATGCGTAAGCGCAAACCAGTGCTATTCCCGCGAATTGCAAATATATTAACATCTGCAATTTAAAAAAATCAATGAAACACTTGACGCACCTTTCACGAGAATGTAATCTCCGAGTTATTGAAACACATTTTATTTTTTCGAAATTAACGGCATTGGTTTAATTTTAAATTTGGAAGCAAATTGTTTAAGAACGCATTTGAAATGTAACGGTTAATTTAAACTTACTTTATGTAAATCTTTAGAGTTCCTAACAAACGTATGACACTCGAGAGAGAAGCTAGATTATAGATCGTCTGATCATCGTTTGTACATTATATATAAGTTACTAATATCTGACCGACCTTGCTGGGAAAAACGTTGTACCTAACTGAATAATTTTCGAAATTGAGGATGACTTTTATTCTTCGTCAATATTACAATACTTTATCATAGTAATAGAGTACAAGTTTGCATATTTTTGGGAGATCAAGCGCCAACCAAGCGCGAATGAATGAACTAATTAGGTTGAAATTTAGCACACAAATAGATGGCATTCTGAAATTAAACAAACACTACTTTAAAATTGGGAAAGTTACTCAACCACCCAGTATTCTGATCACGCCGTAAAGTATCTGGGTACTCTAAATTAGTAAAGTCTTCATCTTTATTGCCATGATCATATTCCTGCCCAACTATTGGCATACTTCTGTACAGGTCTACGTAATACGGTCCCCAGACGTAATTAAACGCGAGGTAAGTCATTAAAATTAAATGATAACGTTTATTATCTGTAATCGCCACCGTAATACCCGTCATTTATTTAATATGATAAGCGTCATTTGAAACGACAACGAGATAAACTGGTAGCGATTTTATTTAATAGGTTTTCGTAGACATCATAAAAATCTACAAAGGTATTCAGTAATTTTCATGTTCGCAGCACAAAATAGTTTTTTTTATCTATTGATACTTGTTACCTAATATCTCAATATACTTTTAAAGACCTTTAACTAAAGGCTGGCTTTTACTTTGGCCAAAGATTATGCATTGCCATTCAACGTGGCAATGCTGCCAGTCGTCGACGAGCGTCGGTGGCCAAAGAGTATGTCGGTGGCAGCCGTCGACTGGCAGTCGGTTGTCGGCGGCTGCCGCCGGCTGCCGTTCGGCGCGTCGATGGCTGCAGTTGGCAACATGCTGCTTTTTTTTTTTTTTTAAGAAGATTTTTGGCCTGGTAGCGTGACCTTTAAGCCATTTCTTTATTTTAAATATTCATCTTTTATGTTTAGTCACGTTTTATTGTCACTTTCACTGTAAAGTCTAGTCCTCGTCCGTACAAGTCCGGTCTAATTTTAGTGAAATTGGCGGCTATTCCACTAAAACATTTCATGGACTTTTTGGGACAACCTGGAAAGTCACGATACACGCTTTCATTTCATTTCACTTCACTTGTGCACTTACATTGATCTTTATTGGACAAAACACCACCGAAATTATTCAATAAAACTCAAAATACACGAATTTAATGAAAATAAAACGAAAACACAACGTCACTTCGCAAGTTCCCGCCAAAAAGTCCCAACATGCTGCTCGTATGAACGAGCCCTTAGTGCAGTGACGCTAAATACACCACACATGTCAATAACGACATGGAATTAAAGTTAATACGCGAGTTATATTAACTTAAATTATTGGTTCTTGTGGCAATTATAGAAATCAGTTGCGCTCATGCTGCTCAGTCGTAATCACTTGAAAGAAAATAAAGAAAGAAGAAAGAAAATATTTATTTATCAAAAATTACGATGTACTAACACACCAAATAAACAGTAAAATATGACAATATACTTAATAATAACACATAATATAAGACCTATAAGATAAATATATTATAAAAACAAATTAAAAGAAAGAAAATAAAAACAAAACAAAAAAGTTTCAGGAAACTGTACGCCGTATTTTCGACAAATGAGGTTGACATCTCAGCATTTTGCTGCGTCAGAAATGTATTCTGTCGTAGCACTGGTTTTCAGTGTCAACCCCCGTGACATTCCGATGCCAATAAGACCCTATACAAGTTATAAATATTTACAATATAATTAGTAATATAAATGTAAAAACTTGTTTGTGCGTGTGAGGTTGTGAGTGTGTACCTAACTCAGTTAATAGATAAGATATATATATTATAATAAGAATAAAATGTATAAAAATGTGTAAACAATGATATATAGCTTGCATTTAAATAAATTAAAAAAAAACTTCTAATCAAGGTTGCCAAAGACCGAGAAAGACTTGTCTCTGGTAGTAGATTATTTACCAAAGAGATAAAGCAGTGCCTTATGACACAGACGGCAAACTACATCGCGAGCATAACGAAGGCTTAGAGTGAAGGGAGTCTAGAGTTTAGAATTTGGTTGCTTGAGACCTCAAAAATAATCGTATATGATCAAACGTAGGTGCCTACTTGAGTTATGTGGTCGATACCGTTGTATTTGACAGGTACCTATACATAATAGATCTTCTGTCTGGATTTGTATGCTGGAAATGCACAACTTTTGTCTTGAAAGAATTACGCATATTCCCTATGCTCTTTTATTTGTACACCACTGTGTTAATCACCATTGTGCGTTACGTAGATACCTACGTATGTACCTACTATTTTAAATTTGAGGGTGACAGCCAACAGGCGCATACTTCCTTCTTCCTTCACCGAAAGCTCAAGCTCAGTTTAGGATTCGAACCCATGAACTTCGTCACGGCATTCGACGTCATTACCGAGTAGGTACCCTTGGTAGGTACTGAGTGTTAATCAGCCATATTGTTTCCATTTCATTTCTAATTCCATTCGATTGGAATGGCAATATCAACCCTATGTTACTCGAATAGAGTATTTTATTAGTAACTAGCTTTCCGCCCCGCGGTTTCACCCGCGTATCCTTTGAGATTGAATTTCAAAAAATCTTTCTTAATCCTAGTCTACATCTTAAAAACATTACCTGTGAAAAAAATCAGCTTTCTAGGTCTAACACTGGGCGTTGATGAGTCAGTCCTTCTCATTTTTCATACCAAGAAACGGAAATAACTTCTAACTTTCAATCCCCCTTCAGGGGTATAAATTTAAATAACGCTGATACACGTTTCTTTATTTTTAATTGATAGTCTAAAAACAAAGATTCATGATTCTAGCTTCAAAAATGACCGACTTTCATACAAACTTTCAACCCCTTTTTCACCCCCTTAAAGGTTGAATTTCGAAAAATCCGTTCTTATTCCTCGGACAAGTTTAAAAAAAACACCTGGGAACAAAATCAGCTTTCTAGGTCTAAGGGTTTAGGCTGGGCGTTGATAGATCATTCAGGACTTCTCCTTTTATAAATATAGATTTGATCTATTACTATCTATATGCAATAACAATATCGAAACGTTCTATACGTCAGATGTCAATGTTATGATTGAATGACAGAAAAGCTGACGGATAACTAACTGACATGACAGTGGTTTATTTTATTTACCTAAGAAAGAAATACATTTCTGTGCGAGCGAAGTTTCGTGTTTGTTTTGTTTTAGCATACATATATTTATCTCAACATTTTCGATTGACATGCGAAATCCTAAATTATTTATAAATTCCATGCTATACTGTATGTTTAGTATGGTTGCAAAATGAAAAACGAAAAATATTGAATGTCAAAAAGGAAACTAGACGAGCAAGAGAATTATAATGATAAAAATAAAATTATTAAAGTGAACATGAAGAGAAAGACACAACTATTCGATTTGTATTGGGAAGATATAATAGTATCTAAAGTATTACCGTATTTAACGATACGCGAATGTTTTGATTTTCGAAGTGTATCGAAAACCTGCTTGCAAATCATTAACATGTATTTTTCTAGTATAAAATCGCTGAAATTGATGAATAAGGGATTCTCGCCACACACTTTTAACGTAAGTTACCTAAATGGCCAGCAAATAATGGTCCACACATTTAAATCCTTTATTTGTTGTTTAATATAGGAAAGTAGTTGGTAATTTTTTTTTAAATATAATATTTTTAATTTTTTTTTGGCATAGTAATCTATATCTCTCCAAGAAGTTAGTTTCAGCATATCTGACAAACACATTCAGCATATTTAATTCATCATATTAAATATCTTGACTTTTTTATTTAGATTTATTTAAATTAAATGGAATAAGAAATAAGTTTTAGTTGTAGTTGTATTATTTATTTATTACAATTCTTCATATTTTTCATAAATATCTTGTTAACAAGTTTATTTGTTTATTTAATTTATTATAAAACTTGTTTCAGGTACTTGTAACAACATGTTCCAGATTAACAATGCTTAATTTGAGTAAATGTTTAACAATAACTGATACAGAACTGATTCCTTTGTTGTTAAAAAATAAAAATATTACAAATTTGAACCTGAGCCAATGTAAAAATTTGACAGCGAAATGCTTACAGCCTATTATTCTATACTGCAACAATTTACAAACACTGAAACTTGCTAAATGTTCATGGCTCACTACAGGAGCCATGGAAGCTCTGGCACTCCACCAGTGTCAGCTGGAGTACGTAGATTTGTCATACTGTGTGTCTATATCCGAGAGCTGTATATTAATATTTATAAAAAAGTTCAGATATTTACAAACTTTTAACCTTGAAGGTAATAAGCAGGTCACAGACAAGAGTCTGTATGCTCTATCCAAATACAGCACACTGCTGAAGTTCCTCAATTTGTGTGCATGCTCCGAGGTCACTGATAAAGGTGTACGGTAAGGAATTAAATTATTGATACACTTATTATTAAATTACCTCACTATTGCAAATTGTGAAATTCAGATTGGTCTAGAAAACTTTATGGTAATTTTATTATTTCAGGGCATTAGCACTTCACAGTAAGAATTTAGAAGGCCTGCTTGTTCGGGGCTGCACTAAAGTGACAGAGAGCAGTCTAAAACATATGAGGAACAGGGTACACCTAGACAGAAGGCTGATTGAACCTGTACCTCAACCAAATTATATTCAAATTTAGAGAATTATTAATAAAATGTTGTTAAAAGTTTAGTTAAGTAATCAATCATCATATTACAGTGGTGTATTTAATTAATAAGCTTAGAACTTATTTTTGAAGTCATTTTTTCTAATGGTGATTAAACTAGAATTGAGCCAAAATAATTGGAAACAAAACATCTTCCAACATTAAATTAATGTTGATTTTTTGCCTTCCTACAAGTAAATATTGAATTTTAGATCACTAAAGATGGGGAAAGTCAAAGCAATCTATTTTTAAATTTTAAAATTTGCTGAAGTTACCACAGCAACAAATCAGCAAAGTTACTTATTTATTTTTATGATCTGACTATTTTGGCTAAGTATATGATATTAGGTAGGCCAGGTATCAACAGTGGTGGTTATTCCATAGAATTGCTATAGTATTATAATATTCATAGATCATTTTGCTGAAGCGTTAGTACCATTTTATTACACCGCCTGTAAATTTTAATTTATTAATAATACAATATTTATTGTACATAAGCTAATAATATATATAAGTTATGTTGTTAGTTACTATTTATTTAAAAAAAATTAAAGCAATCATTTTCCATATTGTTGTTTAAAAATATGCATGTTCGTGAAGTTGTATAAAATAATACATACTTGATATGGAGTTTTTTTTTAGTATGTAAGTATGATTTGTTAGAAATATCTATAATTGTTTTATGCCATCCCAATTTCAAAAAGAAAAAATATGGTTTTATAAACCTAGGTATAATACCTATAAGAAAATACCTTGAGTCACGGTACAATCTTACTAATAATATAAACGTAAAACGGATTTTAATGAAACTTGGCACACAGGTTGATCATATCCTGGAATAAAACAGGATACTTTTTATCCTGATAAAAATAAGATCCTTCGGGAACGCGGGTAAAACTGCGAGAATATAATACGCCCAAGCTAGCCATATGTGAAACCAACATTATATTCTTATGGCCTTATTCATAAAGATTTCGACGATTTTTTGCAACTGTTTAGCAGATTCTTAATTCGAATTCTCTATAGAAAATTCGAATTAAGAATCTGATAAGCACTTACTAAACACCATCGAGTTTGTTATGAATAAGGCCATTAATAATTAACCTTCACTGACATGGTCCTCTCATACCAATAAATTGTTTGTAGGTAGTAGGTAGTTATTTTTATTCTACAATGATGATGAAATAAAAATAACCCATTCCGTGTTATTCTAAAATATTGTTAGGAATGTCGCTATGTCGGAATAATACCCCAAAAAGCATCTCGTAGAAATCACAGGATTTAGTTGGAAAAAATAAAACTCGAAGTTTTTTCACAAAATTATATTTTGTGTGATAACACCTGCTACATGTTTCTTACTGTTATTGTATTTACAATATTTTATATACTACACATTAGTAACAAATAACATTCATAACCTTAGAGGAGCAGATCTTACAAAATAATTTACTGTCACCGGCATGATGCGCGCGCGCCGTTCCGCAGCAGAGCTACTAACGTAAACATACAACTATACGTGCGAGAGGCCGAAACTAAACGCGATTTAACCTAAAAAAAATACTTAAATCGTAATTTATCGTTAAAATAAAGTGTTAATAACATTTGGCAATAAATTACTGGGATAACACGAAAATAATCCTTAAGCGAAGCGTAGAAACGAGAAATTACCAGATTATAAAACCTACCAATGTAAAAAGAATACAAAATATTTAAAAAAAAAACCGCCGCATTAGGCCTGTCGACGGATTCCGACATCGAACATGTCGGTGCCGCGATATTCGTGTCTAACTAACGCACTATCACAATGATCCAAATTAAAATTCATAACGTACAAATATACTAAAATTACTTTACGGCTCTATATGTATACAGCCCTGTGTTAATTCAAAATGTTACATTTACAATATCTTACACGGAAATTAAGCAGATGGGACGAGAAAGAGGCACTTCAGAACAGATACAAGACACAAACTAACATCCTATCATAATATTAAATTATATTTAGATACACCGACTGTACAAGCTCAAAATGTACACGCGCGTGAATACGAAAAACAATCAGGATATACATATAAAATACGAGAGGTACCAAACAAATCATTACACCACAAGTACAATTCACGATTCCATAAAACATTGCACTTATTTTCAACATAACCAAAGACTTATTATTATATTCATCTCTTTGGAAATTAAGAATATATTAATTTTTATCATGATTTTAGTACAGTTACTAGTACAGTTGACTGTCGAACTGTCGACAGTCATAGTACACTAGTGTGCCTCAAATACGTTTAGCTCCCACTAATCTGAAATCATGCAGTTCTACGTGTTTAAATACATTTATTGCACTATATAATTATGCTATCTTTCACTGACGACTTCACGTCATTATTATAAACAGATTTAAATACATTTTTATCTGCAATTTTGTACTTTAATTCAGCTTACTGGGTACTGCACTTCTCAAAGAGAAAATAATAATTACATACATATAATACAAAACAATAACGAAGCTGCCATAAATAACTTGTATAACAGAAGATAGTATAATTAGGTTCCCCACAGGTGCACTGAGGGTAAGGCAACTGAAGTGGTGTTAACTGTTCATTGTTAAATATTAAGTCGGTTAGCTTTATATACAAACTATTTTACTTATACATCTCAAGCTTTTTATTTGTACTATGCCTTAATTACTTATATTACACTCCATCATCGTTTTTGGTCAAATGTTACATTAAATCCGAGCATCTAATTGGACAGACTGCAGACTATACGAGGAAAATATCAATACACAAACCAAAAACTTAGAATTTCGATTGGAATGCCATGTGAGTATTGGTATAATACTTTTTCGGTGCACAATCACGTCACTATCACATCACTATCAGTCAGCGTTTGCGACAGGATGGTCTGTCCGTGGGTGCGGCCTGTGAGGGCTACCGGCGCATGGTGGAGTTGAGAGTCTGCATGGTGAGAGGAGGCGGCGGGTTGATGTACCCGTACGCGTACACGTTGGACTGCTGCGCGCGAGGGTCCGCGCTCGGGTACTGCACGCCCGGCTGGACGTTCATCATCTGCAGGTTGTTGAACTGCTGCTGCGGGGGGACGCGGTACCCGTTCAGCCCGTACTGGCTTATGATATGCGTAGTGTTCGGGGACATGCGCGACCCTGGCGCCATCTGCATGTGCTGCATTGGACTTAGGTTGCCTGGAACAAGTGTTATATTTTATTAATATTATTTTCGTGATTTTAACAAAAAATAAAAGACTGACATTTGTACTCCGGCATTTGGTCCCTTTCGATAAATAACTATGTGTGTGTATGATAGCATGCAGGTCAACTCGTTTTCAATACTTTGTTATTTTAATATGATTCAACAAAATTTTAATTTTGGTAAAACAAGTATCTACACACAATCATGCCGCAATACAACATTTGCATGCCAAAACTGTTTGAATATGTGAATCACCCATTGTATAGCTGGGATCTTAACCATACTCTCGCAAATGAAAATCTATTGACATGGAAAGTGAACCATAGATGTATTTTTATATACATACTGGTAGCATTCCTGGTGTTCCTGGGCGAGTCGAGCTGGTTATGCGGCGCCGGTGCGGGCGCGTAGTACTTGGCGGCGTGGTAGTGTCCCGCGCTGGCCGCTCCCACCGAGCCACTCGAGCCGCCCGCTCCGCCAGCCCCGCCCGGCGGCGTGCTCGCCTGCTGACCGTACTGCCGACAAATATATACACTAAACTAGCTATCCCGGTTTCACTCGCGTTCCCCTGGGATCTTATCCTTTCCCGGGATTAAAAGTGTCCTATGTGTTATTCCAGGATATGATCTACCTGTGTGCCAAGTTTCATCAAAATCCGTTAAGCCATTTTTGGGTGAAAGATTAACAAACATCCATCCATCCATAAAAACTTTCTAAATGTACAAAAATCTTATACTTAAGGTATATTATATGCATTTTTAAATGTATTCTGTTCCGTTTAAAGTCGTAGTCAAAACCAATTCATACAAGTCATTGTAAAATTCGATTCTTTCGGCTCCTTCGCTTCCTTCGACTCTGATTAGCGTGCGTTCACCTTTAAGCTTATATTAAAAAGAAAATACAATATGCGACATACAAAATGTACCTGATGCGGCGGGTGGTGTTGTGGGGCTTCTGCCATTTGTTGCAGCTTGGCGAGCGAACAGGACGGCGCCCAGCCCCCAACCCCAACCCCGCCGACCCCAACCCCAACACCAACCCCAGCACCGCCGTGGTACTGTTGCTGCTGTTGGAAGGATAAGTAACCACCCTGGTAGCCGCTACCGTTGCCACCGGAAGCTTGCATCACTCCACCGCCTGAGTAACAAACAAGGAAGAAATCTTGTAAGAAATATTTATTTGAGTTTACATCTTGGGATGTTGTAATAACATTATTAATTTGGAGGAATGCTTACAATTTATGTTGAAAAATGATATTTTTGGTTTATGTGATTTTTTTGCGTTTACGTCACACATAGGCAACTATTTATCCCGCGAAACGGTAAAACCATACAATAATATAACAACCGAGGAAATACCAAACTCCATCTTTTTTAAATCTTTCAAAATAAAGTAAGTCTACCATTATTGGCTCGGTCACCGATTACCACCTAGTCGTATAAAAATAATAGTACCATGGGGCTGGTGCGCGGGCGGCGTGGCGCGGTTCCTGGCTGGCGGCGTGGCGGCGCCTCGCATGGCGGCCTTGCTGTCTGCCCCGCTGTTACTATTGTTGCTGTTGTTACTGCTCCTGCACATTACACAACAAATTATACACGATTCAACATTCAACTGTCAAAAGCCCAATTTTAATTCAAATCGCTTCAGTTCCAGATTTGGGGCTTCGCGGGCGCTGAATAGCATTCTGAGGGCAATTAGTAATGCTCCTTGTTTCGCAAAAAATTATGAGGTACACGACTATCTTACAAATAACAACAGTCGTATCCGAAATCGATCGGTACAAGAAGCTCCACAAAGAGCGCCTATCCCTTAATCCAAACCCGCTTATCGCGGACTTGCTGGACACATCAACTGTAATCAGAAGGTTGAGAAGAGACCACATATTTTAATTGGGAGGTGCGGCGATGGCCGCTCCACCGAAGAGCCATAATCACTCTCAACTGATTTGTTTATGGTTTATCGATCGATCGCAAATGAAAAAAAAAATCGCTTCAGTTGCCGCAAGCAACGATGGACAACAAATGTTTCAATGACTTATGTGTCAGCTATACTGAGTCATTGAGGCGGGACTAATGACTTTCAACATTTGCAACACATTACAGCAGGTAATCAGGGAGATGGCGGTGGTTTCTCAAAGCTAGCAACCCTGTCTTATTGGTTGTTATTTATGCCATATTATTTTGATCTATGTATAATTGAGGTAACCACATGTTGGAAGACTAAAAATATTTTTTTTCCAATAGTGGGAACATTCATTTCTTTTGTGATTTATTTAGCATCACCACAGTCACATTTCAGTTAACTGTAACTATATCTTGAAAACAAAACGGATTCAATCCTTACAGATTAAATAACTCACCTATTTCTATTATTGATCTTCTGTTGCTTCTGTGGTTGACTGGGCTGACTCATGATGGGCGGTATGTGCATCGACGTATGAGGGTATTGAGGACTCGGAGCTGGGTGCATATGCATCATGGAACACGGCGAGGCCAAGTCCGATCCTATACTCGTCGGGGACTCTAGCCCCAACTGGCTAACATCCAGTTCACACGCCGGATATTGCACTGAGTGCACTGAGTTGCTTGTGGAGTCAGGGGTGTAGACCCCCATAGATTGCAAAGCAGGGCTTACCGCCTCACACATCTCCTCCTTACTAGTATCTTTCGGTGATTCTTCCTTCTTGTGCCGCGATTTCTTCTCAATCTCAGACTTCTCCTGCCCGCACGGTCCGTTCTGGTTAAAGGGTGTCTTACAACCCGGCGATGTTAATACATGCGGGCTCTGTTGCCGGTAGTCTGCGCAACTTGTGATCACTTCCTGATGCTTATTCACTTGCCGCTGCATCATTTGCTTCATCTGCGCTTCTGTCGTATTATGAGATTGTGATTTTTTCGATTCACATTGCGTCTGACACGCGGCTGTTGCTTTCGATTGCTTAGAAGGTTTGCAATCACTTTTCTGGGAACATTCCGATGCCTTGGACGTCGGTGCTTTGGTCTCTTTAAAATGCGGCAGACCTGTTGTGGCGTATAAACTACTGCTTAGGGCCCCGTACGCGATGTTATGGAAATCTTTCTGGTATAGCTTCTGAGGGGATTTCTGCATCTGATCCAAATGCGATATGTTAAGTCCTGGCAGTTTATCTAGATAATTCTTATCACTGTTTTTCATTTCCATAAATCTATTATGCTCCCAGGAGGTCTGCAGCCTAGTTGGGTCCCATGGCGGCCACTGGTACTGCCCGTGTGTCGTGTGATAGTTGGGAATTTGGTTCATTGTATAGTCAGCCTTAGGCACTAGCTCATTGTCATACTTAAACTTAGGTAGCATTTTATTCAAATCGTTCTGTTCCGAAGCTTTTAAATTTAACTGGGCTGTACAACTTTTGTCATGTTTCACTGAGGTATTCTTTGATTCACATTTGGAGGCATTCGATTTTTCTTTCTTAAAAAATTCTTGTTTCTTGGGCGCTTCATGAGCCGCCTTCGTTTCTACCTTACTAGTAACAGTCACCGAGTTGATCACGTTTATTGGGACAGACGTCTCAGGCTTCCTTGCATTTGTATTCTGTTCTGGAAAAAACATCTTCGGTTCTGGCGTGCTTCTCGGTGTATCATTTTTATTAGATTTCTTTTCAGTTTTCTCCATTTTACTATGTGCTGAGTTCACTCTCACATCTCTTAGCTTACTTTTCTCTCTAGGTTTATTAGGATCGTTCTTTGCATCTTGAGAATTGCTTTGAACAATATTCATTGACCCACTCATAGGATTGTGTATAGCATTACTATTGACGAAACTTGAATCTAAATCTGATCTATCTAAGCCTAGGTTAACTGCAGCGTTAGCGCTATGACATCGAGGTAAAAAATTAGTATCCGATACATTTGGTACTTTTGGTATAACTGGGTTTATTATGGGAGACGATATCGGATGCGGCACTTCTAGCTTCGTGGTACTTTTACTTATCACTGGCGTATCAGGCATGTTTATAACCCGGGATTCGCTAGTTTTAACCAGAACCTTGTCAGTCTGGACAGATTGAGACTCTTTACTCACATTTGCTCTGTGATTTAGGAAAGAATGCTGTGCAGAATTTATTTGCTGTATCGTCATAGAATTACTGACCGGATTCTGTTGATAGTTTGGCATCGTCGCCTCTATGATGTTCCTCGTGATGACTATCTCATCTTTACGCGTGTTCATGATGTCGTTACGAAATGAAATCTCACTATCCTTACTCGTCATCGGAGTCAGAATTTTATTTCTATCCATTTCAGTGAAAGAATCTATTTTGATTGGTTCAGGTCTTTTCATGCTGGACATTTCTCTCTGGGGATCCAAGTTCTGTATGATCGATTCAATTTTATTTGGCGACTTTTTCTCAACATTTTTAACCTCATCTATGGTTTGGTGTTGTATAACAGTTTCTTTCCTAATTTCACACTTTTTCTGTTCGCAGATCATTTCATTGTATTTCTCGGGTGATTTCTTTTGTTTAGGTGACTCGTTGATAACAGATTTATCTATTTTCTTTGGAGATATTCCAGCCTGCGGCGAATGTGCAGTGTCAGATTCTCCCTCAACAACAATAGTTTCAATTTGGTGCAGCTTAGGAACAATAAGATCTACCACAGGTCTTATCGTGTTGACTTCTTCCTGAACTTTAGGATCTAATACTATATGAGCATTCTCTGTTGATACTACAGGTATGACTTTAGACGGACTCTCGTTTTCTTCAACTTCTTTGGGTTTGTTCTCATTGTGTTGCTGCACTGGCACCACTGTGTTGGGCTTTGGAGATGGCAGAGGACAACTCTGACTGTTATTGTCATCAGACTCGGATATAATTATTGTGTCTTTATCATCCAGAACTGGTTTTGCAGGAGATTTCATTTCACCATTCCTAGTCTCCATTTTATCTTCAACTTTATTTAAAGTATCAGTATATACAGCAGTATTAGCAACTTCAGTGCAATTTTCATTAGGTACTTCTGCTTTTTCTGGCTCTGTTGTTTCATTGATGACTTCATCTTTTTCAGCCATCGACTTTGGTGAGTCCATGTGTATGCTATCCAGTTCCATATCGCTGGTATGATGATCTGTACTGTTATCTTCAACTTGATGCGGTGTGACGGGTTTACTCGCGACGCTTCTTCTGTCCTCACCCTCCTCGACATCCATCTCATCGTCAGCTTCACCAGAAGAGTCTTCAGAACTATCAGAGTCCTTACCCTTCTCCTCAGGTTTGGCATTCTCAACAATTTGGTTCTTTGGTGATTTTTGATGCTCATCCGTAATTTCTGTCGCTTTTTCCGGTTCTCCCATAGATTCATCTGCGTCATTAGTTGCCTCTTCAGCGATTTCTGAAATTTTAGCCTTCTTTGCGACTGGGGAGACACATTTGACAGGCGTTTTGACGACCTTTTGCCGTTTCCTTGGTCGTCCTCTCCTCGCAATTTTTCTTTTTGTTTTTGCTTTGACTGTATTCACTACCGGCGTAACTGCGATCATGTCAACGCTCTCCTCTTGACTCTCTTGACTATCAGAAGCATAAGAAGGTTCCTTAACGCTCTGCCGCCTCGTACGTTGCGTAGTTTCCTCATTAACTTCAATCTGTATGGCTCTTGAAGATCTTCTCGCCATACTTTTACTTCTTTGTCTTCTAGGTGTATCTTCTTCTTTTTTACTTTCCTCAATATTAGATTCAGAAATCTTTCTACTTGCATCACGTTTTCTTTTCCGACCACCATCCCCGAGAGACGGCGTCGTTTGATACGTAGTTTCGCTGTATTTAAGCGGTCGCGTCCGTCTTCTTCCCGATGACGTAACTTCAACGGGAGTTTCAGGAACTT
This sequence comes from Ochropacha duplaris, assembly GCA_951361185.1. Taxonomy (NCBI): domain Eukaryota; kingdom Metazoa; phylum Arthropoda; class Insecta; order Lepidoptera; family Drepanidae; genus Ochropacha; species Ochropacha duplaris. The sequence continues at coordinate 1,213,072 of OX592704.1, read as the reverse complement.
CTTCTGGTTTAATATCAACATTCTCCTTCGCTATGGTCGCTGAAATTTCAGGTTCCGTAGCAGTGTCTTCACTTTCTGTTTTCAACTCAGCCTCGTCATTTTCCGTTTCATGGTCCGCTGATACCTCCTCCGGCGACCTGAATGGATTCACCGTAGGCGCTAGTAAAGGCGTCCACCTAAGGCATTCGGGGTCGATTTCTAATCGAGGCCCACTTCTCAATTTCTTCATATGATTTTCAACCCTATTCCAGTCTATACTGAGTCCTAATTTCATGGACTCATTATTAGGTATGTATCTAACGAATCCAAGTAACTGAAACGTTACTGCGATATCGTTCATGTGCATACCAGTCGTATGCGCTATGTCTTGAAACGTAAATGGTTTGTCCCTATGGTCATGGATATATTCGAGAATAACAGACTTCCAATACGCGTGATATGATACTCTTCCTAAATCCGATAGTGGTTTCTCCGGGGTACCCGGCTGGCCTTCTTCTTTCGAAAGTAGATAACCTGAGAAGAAACAAAAGGTAAACATTAAACTCAACGAAAACACACAAAAGTTAATAAACCGATAAATAAATATGCAATGAAGATTTCACCACTCACTGAAATGTATGAGAAACCTCCCATATCCTTGTCTCTGGTACTGCGGCATGGTCATTATACAGGAAACATTATATTTCTGTTGACAATGCTTTTCTTTGGAGAAATACCCAACTAGATGGCATCCTTTGCTGTCATTTTTGGTCAGTACGTAGAAGAGGAATGGTTCAACATCATAGTACAATGTTTTATGGTCGAGGAACAACTTGGCGAGGAGACAGAGGTTCTGGCAGTAGATTTTGTTGGCGTTTCCATCTACTTCAAACACGGATATATCGCCGCATCGATATATCTCCGTGGCTGGTGGATGCCGCCATAAACATTTATCTAGATGCCGCATCAGCACTGCCCGACTCTTCGCGTATTTGAGGCAGAACTCACACAGGAACAATTTGGGTAATCTGTAAAAAGAATAAGGTAAAGAGTTTCCTACTGCACAAGTTGTAGAATGAGCTCCATGGTTTTCCCTAGCCATAGGCTATGTGTAGTAACCACATACACATTGTAGACTATCTCAATGGTATTAAACAAAAGGAATTAAAAAAGAACAAATATAGAATCGATCACATTCAAATATATAAAGATTTGTCATCTAAACTAATATTATAAGGAGGAAAGATTTGATTTTTTTGTTTGTTACGTTTTATGATTTTGAACGATTTTAAAAATTATTTCACCATTAGAAAGCTACATGATCCCTGAGTAACATATGCAATATTTTTATCGCAGGAAAAGATAAAATGTAAAACGACGGAGGACAGATCATAATAGACATATAGAATAGAACTCTACATTATAAGCCTTTTTTTTAATTCCCTTGGGAATACAAGTGAAACCACGGAGTAGTTTATCATATTTTAGATTCGATTCATACATAATTATAATGTGAACCATATGTCAGATATTTTATCATATCATTTATAAACTTAAATGTGCAAAAAAGGTACTGGTTATGTTAATATTGGCTATAAAAGAGCGTAAGGTCGCGCAATCCACATTTTATGCCATCATAAATATTTTATGTAAAATGTTTATATAACAGGTGAAGCCTACATTCATAGAGGCCTCATTACCCAGATATTATAATAATAAGAATATTCATGTTTTTTTTATTTACAACTACATTTACATTTATTAATAATTTAACACAAAGTTTTTTTTTTAATAAAATGGAGAGCATAAAAATTAATGTAGTATTTTTTGCTCTATTGAATGGAATTATGATTGAAAACTCAAACAGCCAAAGCCATTCTCCCAAATTAAATAATAGAAATGCATAAACAATTACCTGGCATATTCTTGTGGGAAGGGACTTGAATACCACGTCTCGATCTCCCATTGTCCAAACTCAATAGCGGAGGGACACCTAGTAGGCGCGGGTACAGGACCTGGCGTCGCAGGAGGCCCAAGCGTCGCAAGAGGCCCTGGTGTCGCGGACGGCCCTGGCGTCGCGGGAGGCCCTGGCGTCGGGGGCGGTCCTGGCGTCGCGATAATAGCCTCTTCCGGTCCACCCGCCAATGATCGGGCCTGATTGAACCAATCCGAATCCGCTTCAGTCACGCCGGGCGGAAGACGCTTACCCTCTGGAAGTGAAATAAAGTAGTTTCAAGCATTTGATTATTTCATTAGCATTTTGAGAATGTTAAAACACTAATGCTGGTAATGGATGTTCATTTAATAATTTTGATTAAACCAATATCGCCATAGTTTATATACTTACATACACAATACATTAAAATAATTCAACAAGTATTACTTTATCACAACTATTTTATCAAAATAATGACCATCACACAGTATGAAACGAATGAAACAAGTGTCCATCAATCATATGTAATGATAGAGGAAACACTTGCATAAACAATCCACCCAACATGAATGAAGCGCGTGCGAAAGTGCATGTGTGGATACTGCCGAACCCAAGTAATTGACAAATACACCGTCTTCCGAACAGAGAAGCTAGACTTGAGCGAGCGGGGCGGTGACGTCACGTCGCGTCACGGGGGCCGGCCACAATCAGAGCGAGCGGGACGCGGACGGTCAGATCCACCACGACACTTTCACCGCACCTCACGAACCGATCTTACCCGTCTGATTGGTGGCCGGCCGCCCCAACATCAACAGGCCGCGGTACAGTTTGTCCGCGTCCCACGCCACCGACGCCGACGACGACGCCAGGCGCTTGCTCGCCGCCGCCGACCGGACCAGCGCCGACGCCGACAGCCGCGCCCCACCCGACACTACACTGCACTCCCTCTCACTCTCCCTACCCCCCTCCCGCACCCCATCCCGATCCCTCGATACCGTGCGTCTCTCTTTCACTTCTATTCTCGGCCGCGACGCGCTGCGCGCTCTCGTGCGCGGTTCATCGACCACCCAAGGTACACTCTCCACCTTAGGTGACGGTTCTCTGTCTATTTTCAGCCGCGGCTTCTTATGTACTTTCGGCCTAGATTCTCTCTCCAGCTTCGGCCTAGGTTCCCGCTCTACTTTCGGCTTCGACTCCCCGTCTACTTTCGGCCGCGATTCTCTTTCGTCCCTGGACCGCGTAGGACTTTGACTTCGACTATTATTGCGCCTCAGCGACGCCTGGTATCGTCGGAAGGTGCTCCTCGTCTCCTTCAACACCTGCCGGTCCTCAGGGGCGGGCGGCGGCGCGGCCGCCCTGTGCCGCGACTGTGATCTAGACGCCGTCCTCACCGAGTAGAACTCCGATAGGCCGTCGAATAACGTCGTCAGTAGTCTTTCGCCACATCCGCTCCGACGTCGAGCGATGCGGCCGCGACTTGACGGTTTACGACCTGGGGCGGGTCGGGGCGGTCTTGGGGACGGGGAGGGGTCCCTCTCCACCCGCGACTGCTTCCTGGCCTCGGCGGCGAAGCCCCACGCGCCATCCGAGCCACTGTCGGCGGCGAGACGCTCGAACACAGTGGACACGTGCGCGGGCGTCACGGGAGCGTGCACGTGCACATGCTGCGAGGGCGGCGAGGGCGGCGCGGGGGGCGAGGTGAGCGCACGCACAGGGGACGGAGACGGGGACGGGGACGGAGATGAAGACGGTGATGGAGATGGAGACGGTGTAGACGACCGGTCGGATCGAGTGCAGTCGGATACGTCGGAGCGGTTGGATCGGTCCGAGTGGTCGGAAAGGAGGCGCGAGGGTAGGGGTCGGGTGCTGGGGCGAGGACGGTCGCGGTGTCGGCGCCGCTCAAGCCGCAGCTCGAGGCGCTGCACGCGAGTGACCCGCACCCCGTCCCAGCGTGGCGGCCACACGTCCCCGTCCGCGTCCCCGTCCCCCGGGGGCTCCCCCTCCCACTCGGTGGAGGAGTGACGTCGTCGGCGGCGCTTGACCATGTTGAAGGCGGAAAAGCGAAAGAACTTCTGTTTCTCTTTAGACATTCTCTGTTCGGAGGGCTGCCTTGGGCGCGGGTGTGTGTGTGCCGGCGCGGGCGAGTGTGTGGGCAGGTTACCGTCGGATGGTTCGTCGTCCGACTCGATGCGGCGCGCCGGCGTCTTCGGCTTGCGACCCTTCGGCGTTCCTACCATCGTCGATCTGCAAACATATGCTTGTGTCAAATTATGGGAATACAAATTGATAACTAACAACTAAGCAGTTACATATGTGTAACTTGTAATTGGAATACAATGTAATTGGATTTTTTTATTTAAAACATATTTTGGTTTATCTGGACTAAGACAATTATAATTACACGGCAACAAAAAAAATTCACAACCCACCTCTTGTTATTAGGGAGATGCAAGCACAATGTACACCGCCAGGGCAGTGTAGCGCAGCTCGGATGCACGTGCCGGACACAAAGCGCAGTGCAGCGAGCGGCCCAGCCGCCACCACCGCCTTCGACTGTACCGCCCGATGAACACGCCTCGCAGGAGGCACACTCACTGCACGACCACCGGGATGACTGTATACAAATGTTAATTGTTAAGTCATTACTAAACTTATTTATGGTCTACAGATTCTTCTTTTTCAATTCTGAAGTAAAGGTGTCTTCCTATTTAAAATAATACATAACTAACGTGGCAATAGCATAACAAAACAAGAACAAACCTTTAAAGTAGTTTGTGTAATATGGTCCAAAAGATTGAGACATGTAGGGTGTGCATAAGACTTGCACTGATAGCAGCAGATGAGGGCTTCTACAGCACCAAGCCCATTCCTAGCATCGGTGCCAAGGCACTCGGTACATACTGGCACGCCACCCTGGTTCTGTTTCTGTAAACAATATAATATTTTACTTTGGATCCATTAATAAAATACTACACTTCTTAGTAGAATAAAATCACGGAAATTAGTTTAGAAATCAAACATATTATTATTGTTGATGAATAAATAAAAACTGGCCAAGTTATCTGCCAAACTTCAGTCATCTTTTTTCTTTTGTATACCACAAGTGATAACGAAGCTGATGGGTCACCTGGTGGTAAGTGACTACCGTCGCCTATAGACATTAGCAATCCCAAGGGGATTGCCAATGTGTTGTACACCTTATTACAATGCCTTAAAGGCAACTGGCTCTTGAAGCTCAACTGCGGGAACACACCAACAGGTGCTTAGTGACAGATTTTCAACTTGTCTTCAATCTTTTTTTGTCTGCCATTAGAGATAATTATAACTCACATTATGACTCCAAAATCTAGATGCTATAAGAGCCTCGTGACATATGGACAAACAGACCTCACAACTATGTTTACTAATAAGGTGTGGAACCCTTAAATAACAATATAAGGTTCAATCATTCCTACACTTACCTTCACAGTATAAAAATAGCATAGGTCAATAAATTACTTCAGTGTATGAAGTCTATGCTTCTTTTATTAATTGCTAATGCTACTTTTATTAATATTTCCATTTGAAATATATTATGACAACTAGCTGTCACCGCAGTTTCACCCACATTCCCGATGGATTTTATGTTTTCCTGGCATAAAAAGTATCCTGTTTTATTCCAGGATATGATATACCTGTGTGCCAAGTTTCATTAAAATCCATTCAGCTGTTTTTGCGTGATTGAACAACAAATATCCAAACATACAAACATTCACATTTATAATATTAGCAGGATAAATATTAGTAGGATAAATATTAGTAGGATAAGTAGGATATACAATACATTCTTCTACTTGATCAATGCAAAAGTAAAAACTTATATTTTGACTCATTGATGACCCAATTGATACATTATTTAGGTAGTTGAAATATTAGTAAACATTGTGCAATGAAAGTTACGAAACATTTTAATTCTTCAAGCCAAGAGTCCTTGATCACTAAACTCAGGGTAATAACCATAGTATTGAACTCTACTAGTAGTTTTGTTTACCCAGCATTTCTCATGATAGTAAGCATTATTTAAATGTTGTCAATGAAAGTTTCCAAAACTACAACTCATATTGTGATGACTCATAAATTTTATTAACAGGTTTCCAATAATAAAAATTATCAATTTTAAGTCTTAGCTTACAGAATTAACACATTTTATCCTCTGGAAAGACCTACAACCTATTTGTTGTCAAAACTTAAGTTGGAAAAGAACTTGGATTCAACTATTACTATAGTATTTAAAGTTTATTCAGCTTGAGGTCATGTAGTTAATGACAATTATAAACAAAATCAGATTATATAGGCGTTTTTCATAATAATATAAATAAAGCTTTTTATTGATAACCTACATAAAAACAATAGTGTTATGACACAAATCCCCAATAAATATGAAAGCTTAAAACAGTATTTAGTGTTACCATAGTGACAATATGTTTATAACAACAATAACATGATATTACAAACACAGATAATAATAACAATACCTTTTCAGGAGAGTCCTGAGTATGCTTGGGTCGCTGCTTTGGAGTGCGTTCAGTACTTGTAGCAAGAGGTCTGTCAGTGGCTTTATAAGCCCCCGCGTAGTGAGTGAGCAGGCCTCTTGTAACTGCTCGTTTAGCAGCAGTTCGCAATAATGTACGCACATCAACTTCTGGTTGCACTGTCACTTGGTATGCAGTATTCAAATGTCTCTCAATAGATTTCAATGTTGAACCGTCCCTTTCACCCAATTCACGCACAGCCTTCGCTACAGCACGAGAAACGTCTACATCAGGCGCGATACGCAATGTCTTGTTTTGTATCCCACCGGGGTCTTTGTATGAGCTCTGCCCCTTGTTGTACACCTTCAGTACGGCTCCCTCGCGCACGGCAAGCTCCAACCGCTCCGACACCACATCCTCGTGATAGTTGTGATGCTGTCTAATGGCATGACATATCCTCTCCACACTCGGCCTCTGTTTCTGCGACCGTATCTTGTGTATCGCTTCTAGTATCCATCGCTTCCACACTTCTTTGCCGACGTCGTCCGGTTCGCTCATTTTTGTCAACATTTATATCGAACAGCCGCCTGAGTAACGGTACGGTATTGAACTTATGTCAACACCCGTCGCATTTTGGCGCCTCGAGCGAAATTCCATTTTATGCAATGGAACCCCGCCGGAAGCAGCCGTGAGGGGCCGCGATGCGAGACGCCGGTTTACAGCATGTCCCACGAGCCCTCGTTCGGCGATGACACATCAGGCCCCGCGAGCGGGTTTTGGCGGAGCGAGCATTCGACGGCCGCCATCTTGTGGCGATCTCAATTTTACAAAGAACAAAACACGCGACGTAAATAATAACGAACGTAATCACAATCACTCTACGTAAAGTTTGTTTTTGATGTTCGAAAAGTTTTCACTGTCACAGAAACTGTATGTAAACGTAAGAAATCTTCCAATAAAACTAAATACGGCAGAGTTCTTTCCGGTTTTTTTTCTCACAATGCGACTCTGCCAAACAAACAAAACTGTAACAAAAAGTATACTTATTTCATAAATAAGAACAACAATGGGTTTTGTGTATTTATATCACTTATTTATCATTGAATTTATACAAAATTTACTTGAAAACATTCACAAAACACCAACAAAAGGCTCTTCAAAATGGCTATCAATTAGATTAGATTGCCTTATTAAAAAAATATTTTGATATCCTGTCGGTCACAATTGTATTGCCACTTAATTATAATAACATCATAATAATTTTATCAAAATCGGTGTTGTCTATGATCTTATTAAATTATCCTGCTGCTGTCTATGCCTATACTACACCTTATATGCCTCTATCGTACATTCGTGTATTTTGAATTTTTTTGAATAATATTCGTGGTGTTTTGTCTAAAGATCAATCAAAGTACATAAGTGAAGTGAAATGAAATGAAAGCGTGTATCGTGCCTTTTCAGGTTGTACCAAAAAGTTCGTGAAAATGTTTAGTGGAACAGCCGCTAATTTCACTAAAACTTGAATGGACTTGTACGGACAAGGACTAGACTTTACAGTGAATGTAACAATATAACGTGACTATAACATGAAATAAGAATATTAAAACTGAAGAAAATGTATGCGACTGAAAGACTACTACACTACTACTTATGATTTCGTCATGAATAAAAAATATTGTTTTGCCGGAGACTTATTGGTGGGAACTTGTGAAGTGACTTTGTTAGGGTTCCGTACCCAAAAGGTAAAAACGGAACCCTATTACTAAGACTTCGCTGTCTGTCCGTCCGTCTGTCTGTCACCAGGATGTATCTCAAGAACCGCGATAGCTAGGAGGTTGAAATTTTCACAGATGATGTATTTCTGTTGCCGCTATAACAACAAATACTAAAAACAGAATAAAATAAATGAGTAAGGGGGGCTCCCATACAACAAACGTGTTTTTTTTGCTATTTTTACGGAAATTTGCCCTTCGTGCGCGAGTCCGACTCGCACTTGGCCGGTTTTTTTTCATTTTATATTAAAATAATATATTCTGAGTTGTATTGAAAAATATCGATGGATTTTTGTCCAATAAAGATAAAACTAAGTGTACCAGTGAAGTGAAATGTAAACGTGTATCGTGACTTTACCCTTTGATTATTAAAGACTTTACCGCTCAAAGCTTTACCGGTTGTCCCTAAAAGCCCGTGAAAAGTTTTAGTGGAAAGGCCACTAATTTCACTAAAACCTGACCGGACACAAGTCCCGTACAAACGGACGAGGAAGAGACTTTTACTGTATATTTCTTAAACATGAATATAACATAAAAGTGAAGAAAATGTATGCACAACCACTGCGCGACTGAAAAACCTTGTATCTATGGTCATGAATAAGAACAATAAAAAAAAACTTGTTTTGCATTTTGCGCGGTCAGCCGTTTTTTTTACAAAATTCCAATTCCTATTATAAAGTTATGAAACTACCTACAAAGTACAAAATAAATGTGCAAGAAATAAATATAACTTTAGGTTATCGAGAAACTACAAGTCCTTGTATGAACGGCGTTATTACAGGAAGAAAATGATGAAATTTGACACCAACAAGCAAAATAACTTTTCAAAAGAAAATTTGGCAGACTTATAAAATAGAAAAATGCGGTATGTAATAAACCATCAAAATTATTACAAGTATTACTTTTTTTTTCAACAAAATATAAATGTCTCTCTGTAATGATAGTTAAGGAGTTTGTAAATAAATAAATAAAAAAAATAAATAAACAATATTCCACTATACAAATTTTTAGTAGGTGTCATTTTACTTTCTTCCATTCAGTTATTTACGTACTTACCTATTATTTATACCTGTTTTGACCCATTATTTTCATTTGAATAATTAATTGGATATATTAATAATTATTTAGAACTAGCTGACTTGACAGATGTCCTGTCCAGAAAAACCAAAGTAATAAAAGCACTTTCAGTTTTTCCTATTTTCTGGACAGAATCTGAATCATATTTTTCACATGCAGGAAATTTTTGGTCAATACATGCCTAATAAATTTGCAGGTGCCTTAACTCCTTTAGTATGCTCAGTAGGTTTTATTATTTAAATTCTTGTTCTTTATGTTGTTTTAAACTTTTTTCTAACCATCACATTGGAAGTCATTGGTTGCTCTATGGCTAAACAAGAAATTGAAACTATTGTATATTAAATTATTATCTGCTAAATTAATTAATGAAATACTAACTTGTTATAAAACACCTTTATTTCACAACAAAATACAAACATAAGTACAACCATAACTATACATAAAATTACAGGGCTCCAAAAATTAAAACAAGGACCATCCTAAAACCAGACTGTGTTGTTTGCAAGCGCAAAGTTTGCACAGTTGAAAAAACACCCCAAGTTTTAAGCAGGATTACACGGAATATAAGTAAGCATATAGAAAATATTATGAACAACTTTATTATTCTCGAACTGTACAGATGTATGCCTCTATTGGGGGATGAGCAAGAGAAGGTCCCAGACTGGGATGTCCATATTGTGCGATATGCTGTTGTTTTAGTTAAAAAAAGGTAGTTGATTTGATATGTTACATATTTTTAAACTTTCAGATGTACTATTTAGTATGTTGTTTTATGTTATGCCAGTAAATTGTGTTCAAATACGGTATGTAGATTGTAAGTGTTGCCATTAGTCAATAATATGGTAGTGACATGGTCACAAACTGACATTTTATAGTCATCTTTAATGTGCTTTAGAAACAGTCAAAGCTCACTGAATACATGCTATATATAAGTAATCCAGTGGCTTCCCGCGACCCTCACAAGATCGTCGGTCCACCGTGTGGGAGGCCTGCCCACGCTGCGTCTTCCGGTTCGTGGTCGCCACTCGAGAACCTTTCTGCCCCATATTTCTCGAGTAGCGCAAGACCGGCCTTAGGGGAGGCCTTTGTCCAGCAGTGGACGTCTTCCGGCTGATATGATGATGATGATGATGATAAGTAATCAGTGAAAAGTACCAATAACTTTCCATGCCTATTATTTTAAGGGAAGATCTAGAAAGTTTATTCTTTAAGTTGTCATATTACATTCAAACACAGAATTTTACTTTTTGCATTCTCCTACTTAACATTAATTTAATATTTAATATAAAAACCATAACATTTTGTTACATATTTATATTTACAATTGTTTACATAAAAATTGACTTTATACTGTAGAGGAGTCATATTATTATTGTATTGACGAAACATTTAATTTAACATTGCAGAAAATGATAAGGTTATTTTATTTGACATATCTATAAAAAAAACATTTTCTGATTATTTATATTGTACAACTTGACAATTTTTTATAAAATGTATTCATAATTCTATTAAGAGAGGTAAAGATTTTATAGTGATATTACGGTTGCAAAAAACTGTAAACTTAAGTGCTGTGTCAGTATTCCTAAACGTAACTTTAACAGTATTTTATTGAATAATATATTGTATAAGAGATTTGTACAACCAAAGTTAAGAACTTTTCGTTATATTGTTGCTAAGAAATTAATAACATTTATTACAGTGTTGCACTGTATTTAAGAGTATAACTATATGTTATTATATATATATAATATTAAGATTAATATCCCAAAAAAAATATAAAATGTTACTTTGTACTAAAATAGTTTTATTTTGTAATCCATAATGTTAAAGTTGAATAAAAAATGCAGTGTCGAAATTGTACAACTGTTATAATAGTAATATTAATTAGTCCATGTAGCCCAAATGGAGGTAATTTTTGAAGTGAAAACTTTTTTAGGGTGAGCAAAAAGTGTAATTTTTTGGATGATTTTTGCATGTAACTCGCATCATCGTCACTGCACGCTTTCCATTAGTTTTCACGTCTATAGGCAGTCCTCAAAGACAGCCCCGTTTTTTTAACTTAAAATATCTTGTCTTTCAGAGCAACAAATATTGCTTTGCTAAAGAACATGTCACAAACAAAATAATAAAAAATAACAAATTAAACTACAGACTTTCAATAATAAAAGGTAATTTTGATCTGCAGGGCTATTACGTAACTTGTTTCAATCAGTTTCAATCGTGAAAACGGTTTATTTTTTTTAAGGCGATGATAGCTCAGTGGTAGTGACGTCGGATACCGCGGCGAAGGTCGTGGGTTCGAATCCTACAATGAGCTTGAGCTTTCGGTGAAGGAAAACATCGTGAGGAAACCATAGCACGGTGGTAGTGTACTTTGTAGTACCCGACTGGCTGGCTACCACCCTCAAGTTGCAAATCTGTCGCCAAGCACCTATCGGTGTGTTCCGACAGCTGCACTTGAGAGCCAGTTCACATCTAGGCTTTGTGTGCTTACCACTTACCATGGTGAGATTGTGGTCAAACACAAGGTTGTTCAGAATAAAAAAAAAAATTAAAACACTTTTGCTTACACATGATGTTTCTATTGATTTAGAGGCTGTTTTCAAGATTGAAACTCATTGAAACAAGTTACGTAATAACTGATCAAAAACCTATTATAATCAAAATCTATATTTTATGAGGTAAGTAAGGTATTTGTCTTTTTCTGATATGATACTGGAAGTAAGAACAGATGAGGACTATGAGGTGATGTTTATTTTTAGAGACAATGAATGATGGTAACTTGAAATGGATACATAACAAATAATTCTGTATACAAATACAGATAGAACGTCAGATCTATATATAATACTATTTATTTTGATAACATCAAAGGTGTTGCATTCACCTAGGTACCATAGATCCTATTTTATTCGTTGCGGGTAGCTCGGAGCCAGTGGTTATTTCTATTTTAGGGATTACTCTGACATAACCCCGCTATAATTAAAAAAATCCTTTTAAGAATATTATTATTTTTACATAATTGTTATTTCCATGCTACAATTTTCATTTAAAGTCGTCCAGCTGTTTAATTTGTAAGCAACAGCTTCTAGATATATCACAGTTGGATTTTTAATTAAGTGGACTGATTTGACAGTTGTAATAAATATTTCGTTACTCAATACATGACTTATTATTTATTCGTAGGAATACATGTAATCACTAATATTAGATTCACTTTTATTGATAAAAAGTGATATGGTCAAGCCATGAAACAGTAATTTTAATCATATTGCGCTCTGTCTGAACTGTCAGTTTAGTCCTAATTAAAAATCCGACTTCAGGTGATAGTCCTACAATTGAAACATGACTTAACAAGTATATTGTGCGTTGATTAAACTTAAAACTATGTACATTATTGCCATGCGTTGGTGTTCAATATAATAACAAACAAACGCTTTCCAATTAGACACATTTGGGGGTTTAGTTAGACAATCATATTAAACGTATTTTGGAATCATCAAAGTGTATTAAAAGGGGTGTTATGGTAGTCGACATAATACCTATAATATGTTGAGTTATGTTTGTTTTATTAGGCTGTTTCCACACTTAGCCTCTTTTTTGGGCCATTGTACGTATAAACTCCTGTCTTCTCACTCCAACTAACCCAGATCATCTCAAAAAACTAGCAGATTTTTTAGACTGCTGAAGGCTTCCGGATGCGATGCTGGTGATTGGAGGAGCCATGCATTTTTTTTTATTCTGGATAGGCTTGTGTTTGACTACAATCTCACTATGATGATGTGGCCGATGGTGGTAAGCACACATAGCCTAGATGGGAACTGGCTCTCAAGTGCAGCTGTCGGAACACACCGATAGGTGTTTGGCGACAGATTTTCAACTTGAGGGTGGTAGCCAGCCAGTCGGGTACCACAAAGTACCCTACCACCGTGCTATGGTTTCCTCACGATGTTTTCCTTCACCGAAAGCTCAAGCTCATTGTAGGATTCGAACCCACGACCTTCGTCGCGGTATTCGACGTCACTACCACTGAGCTATCATCGCCTTAACGCATGTTTATAGTTTGTACAATAAGGGGTTATTTATATTCCAAAAAAAAAATCAATAAACTCGACAATACAAATCAGACAGTATATGGAAATTCAATGAAAATGAAAATATTTTATTCAATAAAATTACTTTCACTTTCCATAACAATACAGCAAAATATCACGTTTGTTTTTGATATAAGTTACATTGCATTCCCATAGAATCTTATTTTTTTTTATAAAATCAGAACCAGAATAATATCAAGGAGTCAGAACTACAATAATAAATAACAAAATCCAAGCATATCTATTTGGAAAGCGTGTCCTAATGAATTTTAACTGTCTGCCTTAAAGTTGCTTTCACCGCTAAAAGTGCAGCCGGGATGTTGTATTATATGATTAGCAGTGTAGATGCCGCACTTGACGCATGTTTCAAATGAGTTACCTAGTACTAATTGACTAAGGAAACCGCCAGCAAACGCGTCGCCAGCACCATTGGTATCCACTATTTCTTCTGTAGATAGTTTAATGACGGGTATTAATGTGACTTTACCATTTTGCACTAGGATAACAGGATCGCAACCTTGCGTGATGACGACTACCCTCGGTCTGGCTTCGTTCAGTTTCTTGAAGGCAGCTATTTGTTGGGCTATTTCTTGGATGCTTCCGCCGTTTAGATTGAATGACTTGGCGAACGCTTCGGCTTCCTGGAATTTTTTTGGTGCGGTCAGTTATTTCCTTGGTATACAACATTTAAAAGTTTGCAAGAAGATTTGTATTAAAATCTTCATTTGAGATATTATATTTTATATCTAACTTAGAGTCTACATGCTTAAACATAAGCTGCAACATGTTTTATGCAAATAAAATATTGGCAATAATTATACATAATCTTCATGAGAATATTTCCCCAATACAGTGCCTAATAATAGGAATGGTGACTGCCATATCAAGTCAGCTTCTTTTTATTAAATGTCAAAAACAATTATTTATATGGAGTTTTGTATCAAATTGTAATTTGTACCAATTTCACGGTAATTAAAAAACATTAAAAAGGCGAAATTTTACAACGTGTTCGCTGTTTTCGAGCATTTTTAGATGTTTTATACACTAGTTTGTGTTAAGTATTTTTCATGAATATAGGCATCATACCAATTGAACAAAGTAGAACAACAACATGAGTAGGTACCGTTTCGTTTCCGAAGAGTACATCGACGTAGGGCATCAGCCGCTCGAGCGGCTCCCGGTAGAAGAGCGACACGAAGGGCGCGCTCAGCGTCATCACGAACGTGAGCTGAGACTCGTGCGCATGCGTCGCCAGCTGCTCCATCGACTCGGGGGACACCGCTATGAAGAACCCCTGCAAACAAATCAACACTACCCTTATATACTCATCTCTACTCTACTAGCTGTCCCCCATATAAAAATATAGCCAATGACACTCATTAAAAACGTGGCTTTCTTATGGTAAAAGAATTTTCAAAATTGGTTCAATAGATTTTTCTTTTTTATTCTGGATAAGCTTGTGTTTGACCGCAATCTCACCATGGTAGGTAAGTGGTGATGTGGCCGAAGGCGGTAAGCAAACAAAGATGGGAACTGGCTCTCAAGTGCAGCTGTCGGAACACACCGATAGGTGCTTGGCGACAGATTTTCAACTTGAGGGTGCTACAAAGTGCTATGGTTACCTCACGATGTGTTCGAACCCACGACCTTCGCGGCGGTATCCGATGTCACTGCGGGGCGGAAAGCTAGTAGGTATATAAACTTACGGAAGCGTAGAAGAACTTGGCGGCCTTTATGGAGTTCTTGCTGTCATCTGTGGAGAGATGGTCCGGCGTG
Source organism: Ochropacha duplaris (assembly GCA_951361185.1). Lineage (NCBI taxonomy): Eukaryota > Metazoa > Arthropoda > Insecta > Lepidoptera > Drepanidae > Ochropacha > Ochropacha duplaris. The sequence continues at coordinate 1,197,924 of OX592704.1, read as the reverse complement.
AACTTCTGCGCGGCGGCCAGGTTGGCGACGAGTGAACGATGCGTGCCCGTCACCAGCACGGCGCACGTGCCCGTCGGCGCCTCCTGCGTCACCTGGTACCGGACAGTCACGCCCTCCGCGCTGGAACACATACGAGGATGCTTCACACACTTCATAACATGTTTTTTAAAGACCATCACAATTTAATGCATTAAAGTTTTTTTTTTTATAGGTTTTTGGCTTGGTTTCATAACATGTTGTAACCATGATTTTTCCAGTGGCAACATCATGACCGTAATAAACGCGGCAGGCAACCCAACCATACCATGATCATTAATCTTTTCATCGGAGCTCATCGTATCAATCAATAATAAAAACAATCTCATTTATTTCATAATTAACTAGCTGATGTAACTAATTATAATGATATTACTTGGAAGATATGTATTGTATTTCATTTAGATTGATTTATCTATTGATAGGGTATACGAATTGTATAATTGTAAACCAATAAGTATTTTATTTTAAACAGCCAACAATTTTTTTTAATTACCTACGCAGCGATCAGTAAACGGTGGTATGACAGTGAAAAGTGCTGGCATAAAGTACCTACTCGCACACTTTGAAAACCATAGATTTGATACAAATTAAGTCTTGTAGTTTTTTTCCTTATACGTTTTTATGTTGAAACTAGCTGTCCCCGCGACTTCGCCCGATCCCGTGGGATCTTATCTTTTCCCGGGATAAAAATAATAAGAATTTTTAAAATAGGTCGAGTAATTTTAGAGTTAAATAGTAACAAACAAAAAAATCTAATCTTTATAATATTAGTTCAGATTTAGATTATAGTGTAGATAAGTAAATGTTTTTCTTTCTAGCTTTAGCAAAATGTATACATACGAGAGATAACTCGCCCATTTTAATCAAGTTTCCATATCAAAGTAATAAGCGGTTCAATATAAAGCCTATAGATCTACCAACCTTGAAATATTACTGTGCAAGTCTCTACAACAAACGTGAATGCTAATATCAGTTAACTACCAATTACTTTTGCGATTTGGCTATCATTAAATTGGACTATAATTGAACTGTAGCTAGTTAGCATTGAAATAAGGAGAATTTTATAACGCAGATAAGTAACTAGCGAATAGAATAAAATCTAGGCTTTGTGTGCTTACCACCTTCGCGTTCGGCCACATCATCACTTACCATAGTGAGATTGCGCTCAATCAAACACAAGCTTATCCAACAGTAAAAAAAAACAATATTGACAGTGGCAATTTTGCAGTAGGTACCTACTTATAAAAAAAAAAACAGATTTATTGATTCAGTCATTTGAGCGGGTTTAAAAAAAGGACGCAAAGAAAAAAAAACACGACAACACATTACATTACATTAATCTGTTGACTCGCGACATTCACCTGTCAAACAACTCGTCAACTCGCGCACAGTTATCAAAATTTCAAAATTCGCGCCCAATTATCATGTAAATGTGATAACCCCGATTGTCTCAAGAAAGAACTGACAGGTTAAACTTAACCTAATTACTTACACAGCAACATAAATACAAATAATGGTGTAATGTTGCGTGATGCCAGGAAAAGGTCCCGATTGCTGTTAACGAATTCAATAAAATAAGAGACCAACAATTATCTTTAATTATATTTTCCGCCATAACACGCAAATATTGTCAGTGAGACTAGATAAATAATTATTGAATGTAATAGGTGTAAGTTGTTTTTGAAAAGAGTAATTTCCGAGTTTATTGCCGTCTCTTCTCAGCAAAAGCAACCTTCCGAACCGAGCATTAGAGTCTGACTATCATAAGTACCTGTGAAGGTCTATTTGGATTAATAAACAAATTCATTTCATATCTTTAATTTGGGTGACAAGAAGGCTGGCATATACTTTGCCCAAAGAATTGCTATTGCCATTCAGCGCGGCAATGCTGCCAGTCTTCTTGGAACGCTTCCATGGGGCAGCGATTTGGGGCAATTTTTTTATTTATAATTAGTTTAGTTTTATTTTATCTTAAATATTTAATAAATTGAATGGTTATTTTGAGCAACAAATGACCTATTACCGAAACAACAACAAATATATTAATTTGGGTAATAAATTCAGCAAAAATGCTTGAGAGGCTTTTATAGACGCCCAGGTCGTCAGATCTGATGGGGAGTAGATAAACCTACTTAACAACTTGTAGATAGCGATGTCAGAGAACAGATAGAAAGAGCAAAATGTTATCAATAAACTTATCTTTCGTCGCAAACGCCGACAGATATTACATCATTGTTGATTTTTCTCTGAATCTACATTAATATTATAGAGAGGTAAAGTTTGTAAGTTTTGGACTCCTACATTCAAACTTATCGCCTTATAAGTCTAAGAAAGCTCAAAGTCACCCAAAGAGCAATGGAGAGGGCTATGCTCGGAGTTTCCCTGCGAGATCGAATCAGAATGAGGAAATCCGCAGGCGAACCAAAGTGACCGACATAGCCCGAAGAATTGCTAAACAGAAGTGGCAGTGGGCGGGGCACATAGCTCGTAGAACCGACGGCCGATGGGGCAGAAAGGTTCTCGAGTGGCGACCACGAACCGGAAGACCCAGCGTGGGCAGGCCTCCCACACGGTGGACCGACGATCTTGTGAGGGTCGCGGGAAGCCATTGGATGCGAGTAGCGCAAGACCGGTCATTGTGGAGATCCTTGGGGGAGCCCTTTGTCCAGCTGTGGACATCTTCCGGCTGATATGACTTACATTATGCCTGTGTGCTAGTAGGTATGTATGTAGGTACTCTTATATTATATACTGCGCTTTTTTGGGTCATAGCCTAATTTTAAATTGCTCATGATTATAATTAAAGTGATATTTCATACTAATTTTACACTAGTTTTCCGCTCCGCGCTTTCACCCGCGTTCCCGAGGATCTTATCATTTCCCGGGATAAAAAGTATCCTATGTCCTTCTCCAAGGTTCCATCTATCTCTATACCAAATTTCATCTAAATCTATTCAGCGGTTTAAGCGCGAAGAGGTAACAGACAGACACACTTTCGCATTTATAATATTAGTATAGTATGGATTTCAAAGTGTGTTAGATAGATTTATCAATTTGTTATAAAATTGGGGTTTATATTTATTTAAGCTATTTTTATCCCAGATTGGTTAACCTCCTCCATTTTTCTTTGATTTGGGCGACTTTCATCCAGTTTTGCCTTTAGTCCATTTTCTTTAACTTTTTGTTTTTTGCAGGGTCTATCGTTTGTCGTAAATACCCTACTTCAATAAACGAGTTATCTAACGCAAATATTTTTTCATCCCCCCATCTCGGAAAGAGTATTTTTGCTCTTCGATATCTGAGTGTAAAAGCCGTTATTATCCTCTAGAGGATAAAGTAAATAGAACATCGTGTGCACTAAGTTTGTGAATTCAAATCATCATTAAACCTACTTCTTCTCCTTCCATGGTGCCGAATTTATCATACATCAAAGTCAAAACCATTTATTCAGTTTAGGCCCTAGAAGGGCACTTATGAAGGTCGAATTCAGAAGTTACCACCGGTTCGAAAGTCAGCCTTCAACTGAGAAGAACCGGCAAGAAACTCAGCAAGGTTACATTTTTTTAATATTTTTGGACCATCTGACTATATTGGCTTTTTTTTCAAATGTTTAACCATTTTATTCTTAAACGAATACAAAAATACATAAAAAAATATATAATATAATAATGAAATTAAAGAATCATTTTTTAATTTGTCAAAGACTCAGACTCGAAACCTTATTTGTGTACTTTTTTTTAATTTGCTTTGCGCGCGCCGTTTTCTTTTTTTTTGCATTTAGTCATTTCCTCGCTGAGGTGGGATGAAAAACTACGTGTTGCACTCGAGTGCAAAGATTTTTCACCTCGTGCTCTTTTGATTCCCTCGCTTACGCTCAGGATTCTAATTTTTGAAACCCTCGCTACGCTCGTGATTCAATTTTAGAATCCTTCGCTTGCTCTGTCATCAAAATTGAGCACGCGGTTAATAAACAACTTTCCACTCTTGTATAACAAATAACTATTAACCAATACAAACATACATGCATGCAAATATCAGCTTTATATTATTCGTCCAAGGTAGATATAGATTAATGACTGCCGCTTATCTCCACGTTTTATCACCCAGTCGGATTCCATACTAAATCAAATAAATTATAAATGCAAACGTATCTAGTAACTACTTTGCACGGTGGTAGGGTACTTTGTAGTACCCGACTAACTGGCTACCCCCCTCATGTTGAAAATCTGTCGCCAAGCACCTATCGGTGTGTTCCGACAGCTGCACTTGAGAGCCAGTTTCCATCTAGGCTTTGTGTGCTTACCACCTTCGGCCACATCATCACTTACCATAGTGAGATTGTGGTCAAACACAAGCATATCCAGAATTTAAAAAAAAAGTAGTTAGGTAACGTTTTTTAGACAATACCGATGTTTCAATACTTTGGTATACCCACAGAAAATAACATTGTACATAATATAATTAAATATATTCACATTGTATCGTGTTTATTCAGTAGGTCATTACGTACATGCTGATTTATCTATGAATGATCTCCATACTTGGGGCGTAACAACTGACTACAGACTTTAGAACCTTGAACATATTATTTACCTACATGTATTACCGGATTAGCCACGTAGGAATAGTAGTAGGGGGGGAGGTATTATCCCTAAGGCAAACCAGGCCTCTCCTAGGGCGCGAGTTTACAAAGCGGTTTTAAACAAAGAACAAAATAATTGACAAAAAATATAAATTCCAGGATATGATCTACTCGTGTGCCAAGTTTTATCAAAATCCGTTTAGCCGATTTTGGGTGAATAAACAACAAACATCCAAACATTCTCATTTTTAATATTATAACATGATAGTAGGGTGGCCGCTAGAGAGGCGCCCCGATTTGGTGCTTGCCTAAGGCGCTCTCGACAATCTCTGAGGGGGAGGAACCGAAATACTAACAGAAATTGGAATAGGTTAATAATTTTTGCGCGTCTATTTGGTGACCCGCCGCTGCCTTCATCCGGCGCTGTATACCTAAATGATGTCAGATGATATCATCAATCGTTATTTTAATGTTGCCTAATAATCCCGCAGATAATAGGTTAAAGGTGGGTGTTACGTTTGACTCAAGGAAAAGATAGCTATATAACTGCAGGCAGACGCGACCTATTATAATATCCTGGACCATCTGATCACAGATTAAGCTAAGCTACTGTACCTATACTACTTTTTGAATACATATTTATATAGATAATTTCACCCAAGGCGATGATAGCTCAGTGGTAGTGACGTCGGACACCGCGTCGAAGGTCGTGGGTTCGAATCCTACAATGGGCTTGAGCTTTCGGTGAAGGAAAACATCGTGAGGAAACCATAGCACGGTGGTAGGGTACTTTGTAGTACTCGACTGGCTGGCTACCACCCTCAAGTAGAAAATCTGTCGCCAAGCACCTGTTGGTGTGTTCCGGCAGTTGCACTTTGCCTTTAAGGCATTGTAACAAGGTGTACAACACATTGGCAATCCCCTTGGTATTGCTAATGTCTTTAGGCGACGGTAGTCACTTACCACCAGGTGACCCGTCAGCTTCGTTGTCACTTGTGGTATAAAAAAATAAAAAAAAAAGACTCAGAACAAACATGTTTATGCACACAAATGTCTGAAATTGAATCTGTGGTGACAGGTAAGAATATTTATCAACCATGCAAACTGACCTATCAAGTCTATGTTCACGTTTTTAGGTTACCTTGAACTAACATACTTTTGGCGACAGAACAGCCCTAACAGCTAAAAGTAATAAGCAACCTGATCAAATCTTGGAACCCTTGATTTAACAGGCAAGAATCATGCCTTGAACCTGATAGAAACCCAGATCGGCCAAATAAGTAGCTACCTGGGTGTTCCGATTCAAATTACCGATTACCGCAGACTATGATGTTTAATGATTTAATACTTACACAGCTCTATCCCGCAGTATGTCAGCATAGTCATCATTTCCCACACATCCAAAGTATGTGCAGATATGTGGCTTCTTCAGTATCCATTGCACACAACGCAACGAGTTCTGTACACTGCCACCAGCTATGAATTCAGCATTGTATCTGGTGACATTAATTTATATTTGCTTTGTAATTTAAATTAATTTGATGACCAATCCTAATCTGATTAGATCTAGTCTTCCTGCCCCACAAGGTTAGCAAAAATAGGTGTTTAAGAAACCATTTTGCTATTGCTACTTTGCTCATCAGATCTTGCTCTCAATAATTGAAAGATCTTGCTGAGAATTATTATTTTGTGATAGAAATTCTAGCTTGTGAGTGTAAAACTGATCACACACTTTAAATTCATTATTAAAGAACCTTCTACACACTTATTTGCATTTTTATAGCAATTAGAATATTTTTGATGCCATAACTTACTTTTCTATAAGCTGCCGATACAAGGGCATGTGTTTCTCCTCAGCCATGATAGCATCATCTGGCCCGAGATCATATTTGGCAAGAAGTTCTAACTCAACATTCGCCGATATATCCAGCAGAGGGTTACCAATGCCTATGAGTAAGCCTTCTTGACATGTAGCCCTAGAAAATATTACTTATTAGAATTATTTCATAATTAGAGCATATTGTGACTGAATTTGGAAGACTTTGTGTGTAGGGAAGAATGGCATAAGTGTACGTTTTAAGTCTACCACAAATTGTTGAGAAGGGCAGATGGTCACTGGACTAACTTTATTATTTTTCGGTAAATTGGGTTCGCAGATAAAATTAAAATAAGAGTATTATTGTGCTCAAATCCATACCCGGCATTTTCCATTATGTAATATTGAAATAAATTGCTGAAAAATAACTAGATCACTAATGCAATCTCAAGTTCTTCGTCTGGAGTTTCACTCAGAATTCTCAGACACTGGACACTACTAGATAATAATCGTTACGATTAGAACGAACCATACACAAAATCAGCTCATGCACAAAAAACTCTGACACCGCATGTCGTTTTGTTTTTTTTTGTTAGTGGCAATCAAGCTTTATATATTCTAAATGGATTGGTAACTCTAAATACCTATTTGAAGCAAATACCTATCAATTGCGAAAACGAGAAAGATAACAACTACGTTTATTTATTTATTTAAATATTACCAATCCATTTAGAATATATGATTCTTGGTGGCAATCATCCTACTGCAGGTTGTTGAATGAGATTCCAGTTATAAAAAATAGTAAAAATACCCTGTGATGTTGAGTTCATCAATCTTCGAAATCTTTATGTAGTCTGAGAAATTGAAAATCTTCAAAGAGAATATCATCGGACTTTTTTACGGTAACTTGCGAAGTGACGTTGTGTTTTCTTTTTATTTTCATTAAATTCGTGTATTTTGAGTTTTATTGAATAATTTCGGTGGTGTTTTGTCAAATAAAGATCAATCTAAGTGCACAAGTGAAGTGAAATGAAATGATACCGTGTATCGTGACTTTTGTAATTGTCTCATAGTCTGTGAAATTGTAAAAAAAAACTGAATAAATGGCTTAAAGGTCTAAATACCAAGCCAAAAACCTTTAAAAAAAATATTCTGTCTGTGGTCGGTCGGTAGCTCGCTCATTCATTCTCTCTGGTATATATTTTATAACCTACAACCGGTAGAAGGCAGAAAATCACGTTTTGCGATTCCAGTGAGAAAGAATTTTCGAGAAAATCAAGGTTTGCCTGTAACTTCTACACTAATATCATTCCAAATTTCGATCAATATCAAAATGCTGCGCTTGCCTCGCGTTGTCCGACAGACCGTCGCATTCCACAAAAGTCATCAATTATCAAGATTTTACGCCAAAGATGTGAGATTCGGTGCTGATGTAAGAGCTGTAATGCTCCAGGGCGTCGACATTTTGGCTGACGCCGTCGCAGTCACAATGGGTCCAAAGGGCAGAAACGTGATTCTAGAACAATCTTGGGGTTCACCGAAAATCACGAAGGACGGTGTGACAGTTGCCAAGGGCATCGAACTCAAAGACAAATTCCAGAACATAGGCGCAAAGCTAGTTCAAAATGTTGCGAACAACACGAACGAGGAAGCCGGAGATGGGACGACGACTGCTACGGTCCTCGCCAGAGCCATTGCCAAGGAAGGCTTCGAGAAAATATCGAAGGGTGCTAACCCTATAGAGATTAGACGCGGTGTCATGTTGGCCGTGGATTCCGTCAAAGATAAGCTGAAGAGTATGTCTAAGCCAGTCACAACAACTGAGGAGATCGCACAGGTGGCGACAATCTCTGCGAACGGTGACACGGCTATTGGTCTGCTCATCGCCGACGCCATGAAGAGGGTTGGCAAAGACGGAGTTATCACTGTAAAGGATGGGAAAACGCTCACCGATGAACTGGAAGTCATTGAAGGTATGAAATTTGATAGAGGTTATATTTCACCATATTTCATCAACTCTTCTAAGGGAGCTAAAGTAGAGTTCCAGGATGCCCTTGTCCTCTTCTCGGAGAAGAAAATTAGCAATGTGCAGACAATCATTCCTGCTTTAGAGATGGCAAACCAGCAGAGGAAACCTTTGATTATTGTTGCTGAAGATGTTGATGGTGAGGCTCTATCCACACTGGTTGTAAACAGACTAAAGATTGGGCTTCAGGTTGCAGCAGTTAAAGCACCAGGATTTGGTGACAACCGTAAGGCAACACTCAGTGACATGGCTATTGCTACTGGTGCTGTAGTTTTTGGAGATGATGCCAACCTCTTGAAACTGGAAGATATCCAGGTGTCTGATCTCGGTCAAGTTGGTGAAGTAATTATCACTAAAGATGACACATTACTTCTGAAGGGTAAGGGCAAGAAATCTGACATTGACAGGAGAGCTGAGCAAATCCGTGATCAGATCCAGGAGACGACCTCTGAATATGAAAAGGAAAAGCTGCAGGAGCGTCTTGCTAGGCTGGCATCAGGTGTTGCAGTGCTACATGTTGGAGGGTCCAGTGAAGTTGAGGTCAATGAGAAGAAAGACCGTGTCAATGATGCACTTAATGCTACCAGAGCTGCCGTTGAAGAAGGTATTGTCCCTGGAGGTGGTTCTGCTCTGTTAAGATGTATCCCAATGCTTGATGATCTGAAGACAGCCAACAGTGATCAGGCTACAGGAGTTGATATTGTTAAGAAAGCCTTGAGGATGCCTTGTATGACCATTGCACAGAATGCTGGCATAGATGGCTCAGTGGTTGTTGCAAAGGTGGAAGACTTGGGACCTGAATTTGGATATGATGCATTGAATAATGAGTATGTTAACATGATCGAAAAAGGTATTATTGACCCAACAAAGGTTGTGAGGACGGCACTGACAGATGCAAGTGGTGTTGCATCTCTGTTAACGACAGCTGAAGCAGTTATCTGCGATATTCCACAAGAGAAGGAGTCTAACCCCATGGCTGGTATGGGAGGCATGGGTGGCATGGGAGGAATGGGTGGTATGATGTAATAACCTCCAAAGAACTAAATAATGCATTTATGGTGTTTAAAAGAACTCTTATAATAGTTACATCACCGTTATGGGTATTGCAATTATTATTTGTGAAGTGATTTAATATTTGTGGAATGAATGATTTTCTTTTCTGTTTGAGTCTGATTGTGTTACAAAATTTAGAAAGGCAATTTTATGTCTTATTAGAATTTTTAGTTATATTTTGCTTGATTAGTGCAAGCAAGGTGTTATTTTTAATAAATAATAATGTTTTTAGTTTTGATTTTCATTGTTTCGCCATACACTAGGAGTGTTCATTTCCTAGCAATAATAAATTGTGAAATATAAGACCTAGATTGCTACTTAATCCTATTTGAATAGTCTTTTTAATAATAAAACTAGGTTTATAAACCAATTATTTACTTATTTGCACTAACGAAATGGCATGCTATAAAACTGAAATGATGATTGAATGATTTTCTAGACTCATTAAATTTGCCATACTAACTCTATGTCCTGTTACTAGATAGAGGTTATTGATTACATTAAAGCCAGCATGTAAGATTGCATACTTATTTGATCTCATTATTTTTTATTCATGACTAACTGGCTGTGCTGTTTGTTACCCGCAATTCTAGGTTAAAAAAAAGGTAAGTAGCCTATAGCATAGCAATCAGGGATAATGTAGTTTTATATAATATACCTACTTAGGGAAGAAGGTAGGATTTCAGTTTCGAAGTTTTTTTTTTCAAAATCTACCTCCTAGCTCACAAACAAAGTTTACCTCTATAAAATAGTATTAATGTGTAGATAATGAACTCACGCCGGCCGGCGTTATCAAGGTTTATTGTTCAGCAAGAATTCTTGTGATAACGAATAACACTATCTATCTCTGTTTATTGAGAGAATTTTAATGGACAAAGACTGAAACGCAGTGTTAATTTGTATACTGTCGTAATTTTACAGTTCGATATTAAATGGAATAGGGGCTTCCCAAGTAGGTATTAAGACCCACTCCATTTTTTTTGTGGCGATTCAGTATTAATTTACACTTTCAAGTGAATTGAAAAATGACAATTTATGCCCCGCTAGGTGTCGCTCGCAGTCGTTGGCAAGGAAGTACCGCGGGATGGTTGGCTTTTGTACAGTAGGTGTTTCGTGTCGTTAAAAAATTAAAAAAAGAGTCTCAAGTTCAACTGTAGAACTTTCAGTGTAGAAAAACATATTTTGAAAATTGCCTGCCAGCCAATTGCTAAGCTAGGGTTTCCCGAAAATACTGCACTTGAGCCAGTTCCCTTCTAGACTTGGTGTCCTTACCACCTACGGCTACTTTATCACCATGTAAAATTTTTGTGGTCAAACAGAATTTGTATGTCACAGGTTAAATATTCGTAATTTAAATAGCATCCATACCTACGAATAAGTATTATTATTTATTCGTAGAGCCATACTAATACTAATATTATAAATGCGAAAGTGTGTGTCTGTCTGTTACCTCTTGACGCTTAAACCGCCGAACCGATTTAGATGAATATTATAAATGCGAAAGTGTGTCTGTCTGTCTGTTAGTTACCTCTTGACGCTTTAACCGCCGAACTGATTTAGATGAAATTTGGTATAGGGATAGTTTGAGTCCCGGGAAAAAACATATGATCGTTTTTATCCTAGAAATCACCCTTTAAGGGGGTGGAAGTTTGTATAGGAAATCAATTACCGCTGAACTTTTTTCTTTTTGTCTGTCTGTTTCTTCTTCAAGCTTAAATCGCCGAACCGATTTAGATGAAATTTGGTATTGGGATATTTTGGATTCCGGAAAAAAACATAGAATAGTTTTATCCTAGAAACCACCCTTTAAGGGAGTGAAAAGGGGGGTGGATGTTGGTATAGGAAATAAATTACCGCTGAACTGATTTCTGTCTGTCTGTCTGTTTGTTACTTCTTCAAGCTTAAATCGCCGAACCGATTTAGATGAAATTTGGTATAGGGATAGTTTGAGTCCCGAGAAAAAACAATAGTTTTTATCCTAGAAATCACCCTTTAAGGGGGTGGAAGTTTGTGTAGGAAATCAATTACCGCTGAACTAATTTCTTTTTGTCTGTCTGTTACTTCTCCACGCTTAAACCGCCGAACCGATTTAGATGAAATTTGGTATAAGGATAGTTTGGATTGCGGGAAAAAACATAGGATAGTTTTTGTCTCAGAAATGGGGGTGAAAAAGTTTGTATGGGGAATCAATAACCGCTGAACTGATTTATGACTCTGTCTGGAGATTTATGAAAAAACCGGCCAAGTGAGAGTTGAACTCGCGTGGACAGGGTTCCGTACAATGCCAAAGTCAGTGATTCTTTCATGAATAAAATGAAAACTATTTATTTTACAATAAAAACAAAAACATATATAAGTTTCAGGTTAAGAAAACGAGGCCTTTCATTTGATATATGACACAGTAAATTTCCTTATATTTGTGTTTGATCGGAGATTAGTCCCCAGAAAATTACGCTTATTTAAAAAAAAAATGTTGTTGGATGGGTCATAGAATTACACCATCCTACCAAATTTCACCTAATTTGGTCAAGTAGATTCGGAGCAAATGTTTGTGACATGTCCGGATAGACAGACGCACGAGTGGTCCTATAAAGGTCCGTTTTTTTGTAAGGAACCCTAAAAAGCAGATTGGATAAAAAATAAGCTACGCAAATTACTAATTCCACGCGGACGGAGTCGCGGGCAAAAGCTAGTAAGGAATAAACTTTAAAAATTTAAAAATAAAATTAAAGCAAGAGCCCTAAAGGACAATCAACAAAATTATTGATATTTATATATCTATTTAATATTTATAAACAGTTCTTTTTGTACAGTAGGTAGGTACTTAGGACCTACTTTTACGATAAAATCAAGTGTCGCAAAAAAAAAAAAAAAAAAGGCTTTTTTGTTTTGAAAATTGCTTGCCAGCATATTGCTAAGCCAGGGTTTCCCGAAAAAACTGCACTTGAGAGCCAGTTCCTTTCTAGACTTGGTGTCCTACGGCCACTTTATCACCATGTTCAGTTTTTGTGGTCAAACAGAATTTGTATTTAACAGGTTGAATATTCGTAATTTAAATAGCATTTATTATAAACATTTGTCTTACATTTAATGATATACATATAGAGTAGGTATCTACATAACAATTTACAAAAATATTTGATCTTCATCTGAATCACCAGCACCATAAATGAAATGTTTTCTAGTCACATTTCCATCAATAATTGCACTCACACCAGTTGCCACGTTGCTGTTTTTACATGGAGTAACAGGATACCGAACAGGACCCAGCCATCTCCTACTTAGTCCAAAATTTCTTGGTAATGCAACGTTTTTAGAAGAACTACTCTTCACAGACTTATCTAAACTATTCAGGGATGACTGAATAGATTTTAATGAAGACTCCTTCAATAAGTTATTGGCGTCGTCATTCAGATAATCAGCAGGCAAATTTATATCTACGGGAATACTTAGACTCAATGGTCGGCGTTTAGGTCTATGAGGTATTTGACCACGCCATGTATTAAATTTCTGTGTTTGTCTCTTTTTTGGAGTATTTTCCTGAGAAGAATAATTCCCCAAATCAGACTCATCATAAACTTTGTTTTCCGAATAGCATTTTTGCAAATTACTTTTATTAGGTGTTCCTTTACACGATTTATCTTTCATTTTACTTATAACTTTATCTTTAGTTATCTTTATAAGTGTATATATTGTCTTCAAAGCTTCCTCATTTAACAGTTCATCATCTGTAAGTTCTGTATCCAATTCACTGTCCATACTATGACTTACACCCTTTTGACTTACTCTAGAATTAGTTTCTTCAACACATTCTGCATATTGATATTCCAAATTGCAAGACTTATTAGTATTTTGTAAAACTATAAGTTCCACTCTCTGTGGCGCTGACTGCAACATAGCTAATGCTTTATCATATTTTATATTAAGTAAAGTTTTTCCATTGACTGATATAATTTGATCTCCAGGTAAAATATTTTTGCACACCTCTGCTGGACTCCCAGCTGTTACAGATTTTATATATACATTCCCATCAGATCCCTCGGCCACTTGTAATCCCAGAGCATTCACTTCATCTCTCTCCAGCACAGCTGTCACAAATACTCTTTCACCTTGAACACATCCCATATTATCCAATTTTTCAAATAGAGAATTGTTCAAACAAGAATCATTGTTTACTGTATTATAATTAAATACTTCTGGGTAAACTTTTGGAGATTCTAAAACATAAGCAGTTGGTGCACTAGACTGATTATAATGTCGTTCAGGTAATAATTGCATACTATTTATCATACAATGCCGCTTTTGTTCTGAGCTGAGATCATCTGAGTCACTTTGAGTAGTTGCCATCTCACCATCTGACCTTAACATACTCAAACTCTTAACTGGTGTTCTTGGATGTTTGTTAAAAACTCTTGTGCCCATTTTAACACCTTGTCTTCTAGGTAAACTACAACTTTCTGAAGATGATAGACCATCATTAGATGAATTGCCTTGATTATTTTGAATGTTTGTAAAACTCTCATCATTAGGTTGTGGTGATAATATTTGTCTTAAAAGTTCCTCTGTGTTTGGTTGTTCATTTTCTTTATTTTGAACTTTTTTATCTCCAAAAATATCAACTTTAAATCTTCTTCTAGTTGGTCTCCTGACCCTGATTGGGTTTCTAACAGCTAAATTATAACTATCCTCGTAATTACTGCAATCAGTTTTTTTTTGACAGCATTCTTCATTTGGAGAAGAATTAAGCTCACCAGATAAATAATTTATGAAGTCCTCTTTAGCATACAGTTTTAAATACAATCTGTGATGTAAAGAGGCCAACCAAAATGCAAAATAACTTTTATTATCACACATTTTAAGTTTATATTTGATGCCTATTTTGGATAAGCCTGAATATGAATTAGGCATAATGTATAAACTTTTCTTGTTATAATAAAATGTGTGTATATGATGCCATGGTAAGCTTTGTAGAACTATGCGATTTGTGCCAATCCCTATATCATCAGAAGTGGGATTGTTTCGAGAATATATTGTAATGCCTCTTGGACCAATTGACAGCCAAACATCTCGGCAAAATCCATCTCTTGTCGCCCAAATGGCAGAGTAAAAATGAGCACCATAGTCTCGAAAAGTTTGAGCCAATGTTATAAAGTTTACTATTGCCTCATTGCTGTCCAATCCGCGCCTAGATTCATGAGCTCTTTTCATACGTAGCTTTACATCTGCCATGTCATTGGTCATAAATATTTCAGGTAAATAGTGTTCTAGTAAAAAATAATCAGCAGTTCCATGTTCCCTATATGAGAACTCACCAAATTCTATATGCAATGCATATCCTGCTAAAAGTATAAGATTATGTATGGTTGAAGTCAATTGACCTTCTACTGTGGCCCGTCTCAATTGTAAATAAACTCTGTACCTCCATTCGCCACCTTGTATATTATTTGAAACATTTTTAGGCAAGAAAAATTTTATTCTCAAAAAAAGCGTCAGTAACATATCTTCTTCCATGAACTTCTTTTTACTGTAAATTTTATGCCAACTTTCAGGAGTTACCTTCTTAATTTTATAATCATCTGGCAAAAACACAAAGTCTCCACCTATAAGAATAGCAATACCTAGCATAAAATTGTGTTCGTATTTTTCACTGTGGACCAGTGCTTCAAAAATCTGACCAGCCGTTATCAGGTTTGGATCACAAACTACATCTACTTTCTGACCATTCAGTAAAACTACAGTTATTATTCTCTTGTCACAAATAGATGATAGAGTTAAGTCCATGTGTTTTGCAGGTTGAGAGGCTCTAACAATGAACTCTGGACCTGTACAGCTATTTTTTCCTTTGAATCCACAATCTGCTTTATAAAGTCTTGAAGCAGCTCTCTGGACAGGCTTTCCTCTTCTGAAGTTGGTGTTTAATGTTCCCTGTCTACTGACTTTATTTTCATTTTGAATAGCATTCAAGGAAACTGCATTGTTCTGTAGTTTGGGCTCCTCAATCTGTGTACTACATGCTATATTCAGAGTAGAATGTGCATTAGATAAACCACCCATTCTAGATGTGTCAAAGAGGTTGAAGACAGTTTTTCTTTGGTTTCTAGGTAGTCTACAACTTGGAAATGGATCTTTTTCATCAGGTGACCTAATGAGACTAACACAGCTTCTAGGGCGGTTGCAAACTTTTAAATCTGTATTTGTGCCAGCTTCTTGGGTCTTGGACGGGCACTTTTTGATTTTTACATTTTCATTTTCAATATGGTAGTCAATGACTGGACTGAGACCTATTGAAGCAGCTGAGCAGGAACTGCGGCCAGAATCTTCATCAAAGTTTCGCGGCATTATGTATGCTGAAATGAAATATAATTTGGGTATACATATCATCAGGTACTAGAAGGTTAGATAAAAAAAAATATAGGTAAATACACATAATTTACTTTTAACAGTGGATCATAGGATAAACATGGCTTGTTTTATGATTATAAAATGTATCCCTAAAATACTCATATGATTAGTTCAAAATGTAAAGTTCATCAAAAGTTTGTTTGGCGCTCTTTCTGCGTGATAGTGCGTTTATTCTCACGGTTATATTAAAAACTTTGTTCGTAAACAACGAATCTCGTCGACTTTCTTATTATTCATGTTATTGACTCACTCACGTTAGTGCTTACATACACGATATCATCGTAAACGGGCAACAATTATTTAAATTTAAGAGTTCTTTGGCCACACGCTGAGAGAAAGTAAGCAGTCAGTAGTACTAATAAATAACGTACATTTACGCTAGTATTGAAAACAGAAGTTTGGTTGAATATTTACCTTGTGCCTAGGCATGCACTTGTTTTATTAATGTTTCGAAGCTAAATATCTTCAGAGCCGCATTTTATTTCATGGGAATATATAAATCACAGTCATTATTATATTCTTTTTGCATGTTTACTTTGCATAGAATTACCAACATTTTAAATTATTTTACACAGTAAACGGCTCAAACACAATACTTCACTTTTTCGTTCTCTTTCAAATCAATTTCAAGTTTCAGATTCAATCATAGAAGGAAGCATCATAAAAGTTGTTGAATCTTATGGTTTCAGTCACAGCACAGATTACTGATATGTAGCTAGCTGTTTCAGTCACGGTATTGCGTGCTCAAGCTGTTCTGACAAGAATTATGTATACTATCTGGATAGGTAACTCTAAATACCTACTTGAAGCAAATACATATCAATTGCGAAAAAGATAAAGATAGCAACTACGTTGGAACAACCTCTCTTTCTTACCCTACTTACCCTTAGTCAAGAATGATATATTCTAAATGGATAGGTAACTCTAAAGACCTATTTGAAGCAAATACCTATCAATTGCGAAAAAGAGAATGATAACAACTACGTTGGGACAATTTTAGAAAGATAATTTTTTCACAAAGGAGCTGGGACGATGTCATTTCTAATTTAACTTTTAATTCTCTTTTAAGCCGCAGCATGGGACCGGAATGGGCCAGATTACAGGCGTCGGCCACCAGGGAAGCCGGTGATTGGTTACATGCATACCCGTCACCGAACATCGGCACTTTTTTGGTGCCAGACACACTTCGCCTTGCAACCTGTCTACGACTAGAAGTTCGTGTATGCTTTCCTCATAGGTGTCCCAGTGGCAGCGAGGTCGACCCACTGGGTCACCATGGGCTGTCGTGCCAAAAAAGTGCCGGTCGCTTCTGAATGATATCATACGCCGCACTCTTGCCACCGTCAACGTGCCAGCTCTACTCGTGCCAACCGGCATTTCCAGAGACGACGGCAAGAGACCGGACGGGATGACCCTGGTTCCATGGAGCTTGGGAAGGGCACTGGTGTGGGATGCTACCTGTGTGGACACATTGGCCCCTTCTCATCTTCATGGACCCAGCATTTAAGCAGGCGCAGCGGCTGAAGCGGCAGAAAAATTAAAAAGACAAAAATATAGGGGTCTCGGCACTGAATATTATTTTAGTTATTAGTTTTAGTTTTAAAATGTACTTATATAATTATTATTAGTATTTTATCGCTTTGGTCTATTTAGTTATTGAAATAAAGTCCATTATAGGATTTGGACAATTGGGATATAATACGTGATTTCGAGATGGTAACACTTTCTTTGACGTTTTATTTAGTGAAATTTAGAAAGGAAACAGTGTTTTTATGTGGTTTTTTTTTATTTCAGAGAAGCGATATTAGTGATTAGAATATAATAATTACAAGAAACAAAACGAATGATGGCTACGTTAATCCAATCTTACGAACAACAATATTCTGTACTCACTGCTGACCTGACTTCTAAAATAGGAAGACTAAAATCGGGCAATGAAGGTAAGTTACAAATTATTAAAATTTACATAGTTTTTTTGTAATTTTGGTCTGTGTGTAGCCCTTTTTATGGACGTAACTATATTTCGCATTCACAGAAAATCGTGATCAGCTATCTAGAGAGATTCTGGCTAACTTTGAAGAAGCAAATGACTTGGTATGTAGTAACTATTTAAAAGACATAAACGCAGCCACTATGCAGCCAATGTGGTTATAAACAAAAATTAATCATAATTTTGCAGTTAGAACAGTTGGAACTGGAATCCAGAGGTGCTGGAGCAGGTTCGCGCGTTGCTGCTTATCGTGCAGAGTTGCAGCGAGTCAGAGACGAATTCCGCTCAGTCAATAATAGCTCTAACATTTGTAAGCAATAATTTATGTTTATGACTTTGAGGCTCAGCTGAGGCTTTTGATTCTAACTCAGTGGTAGTGAGATTGTATACCACAGCAATAATAGTGGGTCAAATTCCACAATAAGCTTGAGCTTTCACTGAAAGAAAACATCATGATGAAACCATAGCTCGATGATAGGGTACTTTGTAGTAGGTACTTGACTGGCTGGCTACCACCCTCGATGAAAATCTGTCACCAAAAACCTGTTGGTATGTTCCGGAAGTTGCACTTGAGAGCCAGTTGTCGAATGTACTCACAGAGTAAAATAGAATTTCAGGAATTCTGATTCAACTTATTGAGAGTACCAAAACCTAATTCCAGATAACTTGGAAAATGAAGATATGTACGATGACTGGAATGGTGCGAATGAGCAGCACCGTAAATTGCTTGACAACACAGAGTGTTTGGAACGTACTGGAAAGTCTCTCAATGAAGGCTATAGGGTTGTGCTTGAAACGGAGCAGATTGGTGCTGCAGTGTTGCAGGATCTGAATATGCAGAGGGAAACTATAGGAAGGTCTAGAGGAAGGGTATGTTTCATAAATTAACTAAACAGCACAACATTATTTTACGTAATTTGACTACAAATATTTTTCATTTCCATTTCTGACAATTCAGTCTAGCTGTGACATGGCAATCAGGGTATCTAATAAATTTCCTCTCAAACCACATTTAATTCTTTAGATTATACTGACAAAGGTTTTAATGACAACTCACAACCACTTAGAAATTAATCAAGATTATGTGATATCAACTAAAAACCCACACACCATTATTGGTTGATAAATTACTTTTGAGTTTGAGGCTGTATGGGCTAAAACCCTTTGCCTGCACTATAATAGAGGAAATAAAATTACACACTTCCCTATCTGACAACCCCACTTCCTGTTATAATTCCAAAGTACACAATTCCTGAAGAGAAATCTCTTCAGGAAATCACTCCCACAGATTACAGGAGAATGAAAGGAAAGATTTTTAATTTTTTTTATTCTGTATAAGCTTGTGATTGACCACAATCTCACCATGGTAAGTGATGATGTAGCCGAAGGTGGTAAGCACACAAAGTCTAGAAGGGAACTGGCTCTCAATTGCAGCTGTCGAAACACACCGATAGGTGCTTGTCGACAGATTTTCAACTTGAGGGTGGTAGCCAGCCAGTTGGGTACTACAAAGTACCCTACCACCATGCTATGGTTTCCTCACGATGTTTTCCTTCACCGAAAGCACAAGCTCATTGTAGGATTCGAACCCACGACCTTCGTCGCGGTATTCGACGTCACTTACCACTGAGCTATCATCGCCTTAAAGTTTCATAATTAAAAAAAATAATCCTAACAATTCTATCCTATCCTATCATTTGAAATGTCAAAAGGCTATGGAATAAAGAGGCTTTATTATTAATAAAAATCTTTGTATCTCCAGCTCCGTGAGACAGATGAGCAACTGAACCGCTCGTCCCGTCTCATGAACACAATGGTGATGCGAGCGCTGCAGGACCGGCTCATCTTAATCATAGTGTTTGTCATTCTATCAGTGCTCTTGTGTTCGGGCCTGTATTACGTAATCACTTAACCCTTATGTGGTAGCCATGACCGAAAACGGTCGGAGTGAATCATATCGTATCGTATGTGGTAGCTATAGGTTTGTCAATGTGCACTTCTCCAAATGTAAGATAAGTTTGACGCGAGGATTTTATGCATCAGTTTCTAGAAGCCCGTTGTTAATTTTTTATTAAGATTTTTTCATCTTAAAGTCCTTAGAATAGAAATTTTTTTGGTTGATTGTTGGCAGCCATAGGTAAGCGTGCACCATCGTAGACCACATCACCTAAGATCAAGTGAGAGTGTGGTGAAACGCAAACCTATTTAACAATAAAAAAAAAACCATAACTTTTTTAGTGATGCTGAACAACTACCAGTATTCTTATTACTTGACAGACAGTTTCCATGTGCTTACCACATATCACGAGCACGAATTATGAGTGAAAAAAGTCATTAGTAAATATTTTTTTTATATTATGCTCTTAAAGGTTCTTGTTTATATTACTATGAAGGTGACGTGTCGCCTACAGTCGGCTAAAACTTGTACCTTTATAAATTAATATTAATTAAATAGGTATAACATATATGTATTTAATCTGTTGACTCGCGACATTAACCTGTCAAACAACTCGTCAACTCGCGCACAGTTTTCAAAATTCGCGCCCAATTTTCAAGTAATCATCGTCCCGATTGTCCCATTTGAGAATCAAGTGGTGCGGACTCTGAAACCCCGATTGACAGGTTAACCTGTCAGTTCTTTCTTCTCAAATGGGACAATCGGGACGATGATGTCATCGTACTTCGATCGTTACTTGAAAATTGGGCGCGAATTTTAAATTTTGAAAACTGTGCGAGTTGACGATTTGTTTGACAGGTTAATGTCGCGAGTCAACAGATTAAATAATTTTTTTAATCTAAAGTTATCAATCCATCAGTGATATTTTTTTTAAATTGAGCATTTTCAAGGTATTGACAAGAATTGTCCCCTTAGAAACAATGATATATTTTATATTTATTTATAGGAGTTAACTTGCTTTCAAGGCGTCTATTTATCTGTTAATCTGTCAGTTCTTTCTTGGGACAATCGGGGTTTCAGAGTCCGCGCCACTTGGTTCTCAAATGGGACAATCGGGACGATGACATTTACTTGAAAATTGGGCGCGAATTTGAACTTTTGAAAACTGCGCGAGTTGACGAGTTGTTTGACAGGTTAATGTCGCGAGTCAACAGATTATTTTTTAAGGGTAAAGTTTGTGGTCTTTTAGATTATAATAATATGTACCTGTCTTTATCTATAGCGTTTGTAAATAATGCACTTAATCTATCTAACATTCCTTTAGAATTAAACAATATAATCATCGCTTTGGCTCCGTCTGGTAACTGTTGTTATAACTCAACCGCACAAAACTGTGTTTTTTTTTTTATGTCACTAGTGACATCGAGGCAGGCGGGTCACCTGATGGTAAGTGACTACCGTCGCCTATAGACATTAGCAATACCAGGGGGACTGCCCAAGTGTTGTACACCATATTACAATGCCTTAAGGGCAAGGCCAACTGGCTCTCAAGTGCAACTGCCGGAACACACCAACAGGTGCTTGGCGACAGATTTTCAACTTGAGGGTGGTAGCCAGCCAGTCGAGTACCACCTAGTACCCTACCACCGTGCTGTGGTTTTCTCACGATGTTTTCCTGCACCGAAAGCTCAAGCTCATTGTAGGATTCGAACCCACGACCTTCGCCGCGGTATTCGACGTCACTTACCACTGAGCTATCATCGAAAATCCTACGGAATCTGAATAAAAAGTATATAAAAACACTCCTATTTAATGGTACATTTTGTTAAAAAAATCAAGCCAATCCATAGACTACTTTTCGGTAGAATGCTTTTCTTAAATATGCGGTAATAAAATTAAATGTCGCCATTTTCAAGATATTTAATGTCTAAAATTTAAAAATCAATATATTAAAATCGGAAATATCTCGAAGACCTTTTTGTTGAGGTGATTTTTCTATATATTGGTAGGTGACCCGCCAACCTATCTCGCCAAGTTTGTCGTATCACTAACCGGACACCCTGGAATAGATTTCACGTTCTCTCACTACAACAACACTTATCATTAAAAGTTCCTGTGCTCATTTTAAGAAGAAATAAATAAGAGCGTCGACAGATTTCCTGTATTGCCTTCTCGACTACACCATAACGAGTAAACGAGAGGTAAATAGTATCTTCGTTATATCAACGATATTGCGTCGTTGTCTATGGTACGCTTGTAGCGAAATCGCACTGTATATTATGTAAAGTTATATGTATGTATAATGAGACTGTTATATATAAGCTAAGCAAATTATTAGATAAGAAAATAAACGTATTATAAGTGTAGTGAAACCAATAAATAAAATAATATATTCGTTCTGTAAATAGTTTTTAATTTTTTATATCATCATCAATATATCATCATCAATATACAACGGGAATACGTCCAATGCTGGACAAAGGCCTTCCAAGGATCTCCACGATGACCGGTCTTGTTTTAATAAGTAAGTACTTATATACCATTTATATACAGGATGTTACAAAACTACCCTTAAAGCCGAAAGGAGGTTAAATGGGGCCTTATAACGAGTCCATTTACAATATTTAAGAACCGTTGTAACGCTGTATAACATACCCCAAAAAAATATAGTTTTCACTGATGAGCAAACCCTATTTCAGTAAAATTAAAGAGTAAACTACGCAGAATTTACCTACATTTCTACCTAAAATCATCATTTTTTTTCCAACTTGACATTTTTTGAAGCTAGTACTTGAGTATAATGACATCGTTGTATTGAGGTTGCAAACATTTATAGAAAAACTATTAAAGTAGACAATTATTAGGCTATGTTTCTGTCTCGGAACAATAACTAGCATGGAAGCCGGGCTAAAATAAAAACCGAGTACTATACAGTTTATTCATTTATGTCAATTAGCATATCGTAATGTGGGAATGAAACAAAACATGGCTGTTTGTTTTTATTATTTTTGAACGTGTCACAAGCAAAATGTCAAATGGTCCTCTTTGGCCCTCTTATAATGCTAACAAATACAAAAGTTCTATCCAAGACGTCAAAATACTTACGTTGGCTATCAACTTAATTTTGTAGTTTTATATTTTGTTGATACGAGTCGGGAGTTTGACGAATTTACTAAGTGAAAAAAGCGAGTTAATTATTGATTTCTGTCTGAGAACGTGGCCAGAAAGTATATACGAGAGGTGTACAGTGCCCTGGACAAGATGTCTTGTGTTGTTGAAGGGTGTAAAGCCCATAGTCCGAGAAAAGAACATGAGAACGAAACGTTAATATTTCATCGGTGAGTTTAGAGATATATTTTTCAATATTGGAAATAAAAAAAGTGATAGACGATAAATAAAAATAGTACTTTATGCCTATCTACTCAAAAGAATTCACGTATTTGCTTTATTTTATGATTTTTCTGAAAAATAAAATTGTCGCAAGTATAGGTTACTAGTGATGTAAAAATGGGTATCGATAATCATTTCAATACTGTTGCAGATTTCCTAATGATGGTGAAATGAAAATGAAATTGAGTCAGTGCAACAATAGGTTTTTCTCATACAAACTTCCACCCCCTTTTCACCCCCTTAAAGGGTGATTTCTAGGATAAAAACTACCCTATGTTTTTTCCCGGGACTCCAACAATCCCTATCCGAATTTCATCTAAATCGGTTCGGCGGTTTAAGCGTGAAGAGGTAACAGACAGACAGACAGACACACTTTCGCATTTATAATATTTTATAATTATAATATTATATTAATTAGTAAATTAGTATTATACTAATACTAATTTTAATGATTAATAAAGACATTAAATTAATAATTGTAGTTTCATTTATACTTGTGTCAAATTCTTATCGTCTCTTTCCTACCACACTGGACTGATATTCCGACGCCGAAGTTCCGTCGTGGTAAATCCATTAGTAAACCACAGCCACACTTGGCAGATTATCCGTCGATAGCCAGCGCCTATACTGATAATAAATTATAATAACATGGGAATGTTAAGAAAAGGATAATAATTAAGGATATTAATTAAAAAACATATAATAGAAAACTATTTTATCTATAGGTACACATAATAAAAATGTAACGGATCGCTATCTGTACATGGAAGATATATGAGAAAAAATA
Source organism: Ochropacha duplaris (assembly GCA_951361185.1). NCBI lineage: Eukaryota > Metazoa > Arthropoda > Insecta > Lepidoptera > Drepanidae > Ochropacha > Ochropacha duplaris. The sequence goes on along the minus strand of OX592704.1, from coordinate 1,173,942 downwards.
TTATTGGGTCCTTTATCAACGCAATAGCACCCAAAACAATGATTGTTAGAATTTTGTTTGTGCAAGCTAATCTCAGAAACGGCGTATTCAGATGTGGTTTTCACTAATATATTGTGGTAAGCTTCACTTAACATTTAGTGTTTGTTTCATGTCAATCGGTTCTTAAATAAAAAAGTTATGTCAATTTAAAGAATCACGTCGAACATTTGTTAATCCAAAATAAACCAAAAGATATGGCCCAAAGTCACTATTCCACGCGGACGAAGTCGCGGGCACAGCTAGTACTAACTATATTTACTTGTTTGCTTTGATGACTTATATCGACACGACAATGTCGATGATAAGCCCATCACTAGCCAAAAAATAGCTTGTGACAACCTGCATAATAACGAAACACAACGGTATTATATGTCTCTTTCCCACGCATTATTAACGTCGAAAGTAAAAAAAGGTAAAGTATATGCATTTCATTTCTTATTTTAGCCCGGCTTCCATGTTAGTTATTGTTCCGAGGTTTCTGTTAAATAATCTGGTTCCCTGACATGACAGCTTACTAGGGTTGACAAAAATTTTGGCTTTGATATAATTAATTATATTTTTTACGCGGTATTTTGTAACACGTTGTATATGTACTTATTAATATTATATAATTTTATCTTACGAACTTAAGGTTTGATATACAAGCCAATCATTCAATATCAAGTCTATATAACAAAGTAATCTAAGTAAGTTGGTAAAATTAAACAATTTATTCACCATAACACTTTTATTAAGACATAATAATTATCAACACAATATATTACATAAAATTACATTCTTATAAATAAACAATTATTACCAATATTTCGACTAAATAACCCCGTCATTTATCTTAGGCATGTTACGTTTGAATATCAACCATAATTCAACGGAATAAAGGTCACGGTTGCTAGCAGAACTAAAATATTTATTAAAACATAATTATTTAGGGATTCGTCCTCGCGTTTAATTTGTAACTAACTAAACTACGAGTTAATGACCATTGCAATAGTATTTACTAATATAATAACATTAAACACTTCACAAAACTGTCATCTTCTACATCTAAATATTTTCCAAAACCTCGATATTTAGGAAAAACAGAAGCAAAGTCTGTCTGTAAACGTAAGCTTAGCAAAGGGCAAACTTATTTATAGAAATGAGGCTTTATTTTATAGAAATCAGGCCTTATTTAATAGAAATCAGGCCTTATTTAATAGAAATCAGGCCTTATTTAATTGAAATCGGGCCCTATTTAATAGAAATCAGGCCTTATTTTATAGAAACGGCTGAAGGGTAGAAAGATAAAAACTTTACTAAGACTGTGCGAGCGCAGATGCGGACGAAATACTTGACTTAAAATATACAGATGTGGTTTTATTATCGGCAATAACAATAAATATAAAAATATTTAATCGCTCTGACTTAATCTGTACAAAAAAAAAAAACGTTTTTATATAATTTATTTGTGTTCTATACAATTAATGTGTTTTCCGTAAAAGCGACAATTCCAAACCACGCCTATATAAATTACTAAATGTTCCCGTGGGATCTTTGAATTTTTCGGGTTATTATATGCCTATGATACTAACAAATAACGTGGCTTTTTATTGGTAAAAGAATATTCAAAATCGGTTCAGTAGATCCAGAGATTACCCCCTACAACCTTATAGAAGTATAGGATAGTTAGTTCGATTAAAAATAAATGACCACATAAGACTCGGTAAAATTAAAATTTCTCAACACAGTGCATACAGTCTTAATCCGTGCGTGTAAAGTTTAAATCACATACTAAGTAGGTATTATCAGACGGGGGTAACCCTAACAGATAATATACGCGAGGATCATGTGTTTAGAGTTTGAGGTTGTAGTTGAGGTTGAGTTTGAGAGTCTTCGGGGGCCTCGTCGTCCACCTGCTGACCGAGGGAGACCAAACGAGTCCTGTATTCGTTCAGCTTCAAATCCTGAAACAAGAATGCGGTTTTTATCTGTATATATAAAAGGCAATAGTTACTGACTGATCTATCAACACACAGCTCAAACCACTGGACGAGTTGCGATGAGATTCGGCACGTAGATAGTTATTATATTATGACAGGTAAGAAATGATTTTCTAAAATCCTCCCCTAAGCCCTAAGGGAATGAAACGGCGATCCAAACTTTGTTTGGAGAAACGGTATAATAATATTTAACCAAAAATAAGCATATCTTTTAAAAGCCTGAAAGGACCACCAATACAACCACTGAGCTATCATTGCCTTAAAATCCATCGACCTATCCCTTACCTGATCAGCAAGCAGTTCCAACAAATCATCTTGGTCCTTCTTCAATCGTTCCAACTCTTCAACGGCCGTCTTCTGTCCTTCCTGACATGACTTCAACTCCTGATTCAGTCGCGTCACTTCATTACTCAACTCCTGGAGTCTCTGCTCGTACTCCTTGACTTTGGCTTCGTGTTGGCTTGGCGGGACACTTGGCGGGGCACTTGGCAAGGACTTGGCTGCGGACACTTGAGCTCGGAGGAGCGTGTTCTCGTCTTTGAGAAGGGAGTTTGATGATATCGAGTCGTTTAGGGCGCCCTGGAACAAAAAAATGGTGATCATTTTATAAATATCCTGAGACATTTGTTCACACACGGCTATCTGATCCCAAACTAAGCAGAGCTTGTAATATGGAAACCAGATGACTGATATACTACATATACTACTTTCTTTTTGTAAATACATACTTAAATAGATAATTACACCCAGACTCAGGACATACAGACATGTTCATGCACACAAATGTCTGCCCCTGGATGGGAATCGAACCCACAACCTGCGTGATATGTAATGTGTTAAACAACCACGCCAACCGGCCGGCCATTTTATGGATTGATTCTGTTATTTACAAAGAACACTAATTAAGTGTTATCTCTTTATAACAATGAATGTATGAAAATCATATAAGAAACTAGTTTTACCCACAGTTTCTCCAGCGCTTCAGATGTTGAGTTTTCCGTAATCCCATAATTTGACCGGACTAAAAATAGTGTTACCGTATCTAATCATAGTGCCTAAGCGTGGGAATAGATAAAGACAATATTCACCTGTAATGATTGGTTCTGATGCAGCAACCCGTCGACTTGGGACATGAGTTCTTGCAACCGAGCGTCCTGCTGTCTAATCAAACTCTTGTACTGTTCCAAAGTGCCACTTTCTGGAGAACACCTTTCCGATGTGTGGTCTCCGATGCCGTTCTCTTGTCGCACCGTTAGACTTTGGATCAGGACACCTGGGAATCACATCACTATCATGGCGCCGTCAGGATTATTTTCAGGGAGGAGGGGATCAAGGCGATCGAGGCGAATCCTACAATGAGCTTGAGCTTTCGGTGAAGGAAAACATCGTGAGGAAACCATAGCACGGTGGTAGGGTAGTTTGTAGTACCCAACTGGCTGGCTACCACCCTCAAGTTGAAAATCTGTCGCCAAGCACCTATCGGTGTGTTCCGACAGCTGCACTTGAGAGCCAGTTCCCATCTAGGCTTTATGTGCTTACCACCTTCGGCCACATCATCACTTACCATGGTGAGATTGTGGTCAAACACAAGCTTATCCAGAATAAAAAAGGTGCATTTGCATTTTTTTTATGCCACAAGTGACAACGAGACAGGCGGGTCATCTGATGGTAAGTGACTACCATCGCCTATAGGAATTAGCAATACCAGGGGAATTGCCAATGTGATGTACACCTTATTACAATGCCTTCAAGGCTTGCTCTCAAGTGCAACAGATTTTCAACTTGAGGGTGGTAGCCACCCTTTGTAGTCGGGTACTACAAATCCTACCCTACCATCGTGCTATGGTTTCCTCATGATGTTTTCCTTCACTTCGAGCTCATTGTAGGATTCGAACCCACGACCATCGCCGCGGTATCCAACGTCAATACCACTGAGCTATCATCGCCTTAAACACTTATGGTAGGGGAGGCAATGATGCTAAATTTGTAGTTACTCGAGCGTCTTTGGGACCTACTGGAATTTGAAGATTAGGTGGAATAAAGAAAAAAAGGTTATGTGATATTTTCCCCTTCAGCGGTGGGGGGAGCGTCTACAGGGTTTCAAAAATGTAAAAAAAAACAGTCACCAAGAAATACTCGAGCGCGTCAGATATTAATAGGGTAGTCGCGCCACGTCTGTCTGATAACGGAAAAATAATAATCTGCCGTTTTGCGTGGTGGGGGTGGCCGTACGAAGGGGTCGAAAATATTTAAAAAAAAAATTTACTCGAGCGCGTCAGACATTGATAAGGGATGTTAAGTGAACCCTCCAGTAGCTCCTATTTTAAAGACTGACGATTAGGACGCGACCATCAGTCAGGGCCGATTTTTGAAAATGCAAAAAAAAATAGTGACCTTGTTTTACTCGAGCGCGTCAGATTTTTATACAGGCGGTTCTTCTTGATGGCCTTGTTGTACTGACCCATAATCTGACAATTATGTTGAGGAATTTCCTTAATCTGACAGTTTGAAAAAAAAAATATATAAAAATATCGAAATCTCGAAAATGGTTCAAGATATCGAAAAAATGTTTGTACAAAAGTTGTAGAAAATTTAATTTTTTACAATATTTATTCTATATACATATACCAAAAAAACCCATAGGAAACGAGATATTTGCAATAAATGATTTTTTAACCTTTGACCTTGAAAAATCAGTAGTCGCGGGCACCCTATGATAAGTAGCTTTTGAGACAAGTTTAGGGTGTCAAAGTAAAGGTTTATACAAGATAATAGCTGACTATCTCTCATTCTGAGGTGAAACTCATAATATTCCTGGACTATACACTTAATAATGATTTTAGCTACTTCGGCTTGTGCAAATCGGCAGATTAAGATATTTCCGTGATTCGTGACTAATTTCCTTCAAAATAAAAAAAAAACTAATCGCGCTCGAGAAAATCCAGGTGACGTTATTTTTTTGCAACTTTGCGAGTCTCCAATTTTCTTTCGTCACGCCCAAATTGTCAGATTATTGAAATGTACACTATTTTGCATGTAACTAACTTACCTTACCTTAATCTGACGCGCTCGACTATTTCAAACCATCGATTTTTTTTTACTAATCTGACGGGCTACCCTAGGCGTTCGACACTACATAGACTGCTCAGATTTGGTGAGAGTACTTCACAAGGTGCAAGGTTGCCCCCCTTATGTTAATCTGCCGCGCTCGAGTAAATCCCGAAATCCCCTATTCGCCTCCCCTACCATTACTATTAATTAATAATAATAACTGCTGCTTGTGGGGGTTGGCCTGCTTGAGTTTGTTGTTCATTAAGTCAGTCACAATTAAATTCTATAGATTACTATTTTTGCCGCCATAATACGAAAATATTGTCAGTGAGACTAGATAAATAATTATCGAATGTAATAGGTGTAACTTTTTGAAAAGAGTAATTGCTGAGTTTATTGCCGGCTCTTCTCAGCAAAAGCAACCTTCCGGACCGTGCATTAGAGTCTGACTATTCATAAGTGCCTGTGAAGGCCTATTTGGATGAATAAACAATATAATTTCATTTCATAATCTACTCTTTTCCTAATCCCTATTTATTGCCGGCTCTTCTCAGCAACAACAACCTTCCGAAACGTGCGTAAGAATAGTTCATAAATCAAAGATGACGATTAAAAATACTTGTAATTAGATAGATAGATAGAAGATAGAAAACTCTTTATTGAAACACCACATAATAACAAAAAAACTTAAACTAGAACTAAACAATAACAATTTGTGTCGCAATGGGTTTAGTTCATTTAATAAAGATATTATTGAATTATTAACTAAGAGAATACAATACTCACTCTCCAACACTTTAAACAGTCTGCAGAACTCATAGTCGATGAGCACTTCCGCAGCCACCTTGGCCTGCAATTGGGGATGCTTGGCCGCTTTGTTGTAGAGCTCGTGTTTGGTCACCTCACTTAACTTGGCCGTAAACGTCTCCATCCCTATACGTTTGACTAGAAGCTGCTTGAGGGAATCCTTGGAGTAGTTGTCAACCGAATCGTCGTTGAAGTGGATGCAGATTGCGAGGAGGAAGGCTGACAGACCCTGCAGTATCAAATTAGATTGGAAAATAAAATCCGCCAGCTAATGTTAGTGATAATATAGTATTCTAAAGCGGATCTAGTAAGGCGATACCAAAAAAATAATTGAGCTTTTTGAAATAGTTTTATTTCACTATGGCATAATTAATAGATATTTTTTTTCGATAATATGCTTTTTGTTCTGGTAGAAGTGAAAACACGATTGGATTATATTGCATCGATAGAATTTAATTCCGAAAAGACCTCTTCTTTCTTTTATTTTTGCATTTTATTCTAAAATAATAACGAATTTCATAGCTTAATTCCGTTCAAATTATGGGTATTTGGTATTTGAAAATTCTGGTCGATATCAAAAAGATTACGTAATTAATTTTAAATCATTTTTTATTTGGTTTGGCGCTTACGTTGTTTTATTTTGGGAGCGAGCGCATTGTTGCGCTCTCTTTCTTCGCATATGGAAGTAAATAACTCTGTCACTTTCGTAGCTCCGCCCAGTCGGCCTGCCATCAAGCTATGATTTATTTTTCACGTATCACCTTAAAGTGGTGGACTGGTAGAGTCTAATACTCTGGTGGAGTGGAGTAGTGGAGTGGTGAAGTGGTAGATTGGTGAAGTGGTAGATTGGTGAAGTGGTAGATTGGTGAAGTGTGAGATTGGTAGAGTATTAGAGTGGTGAAGTGGTATAGCGGTATATAGAGTTGTAGATTGGTGGAATGATGCAGTGGTGGAGTGGAGTAGTGGAGTGGTGAGTGTCACCACTATTATTCTGTGAGTGTGACTGTCTGACCTGCATGAGGTAGTCGTTGTCGTCGTGTTCGTTGGCGCAGGTGTGGTTGACGAGGCAGCCGACGGCGCCGCCCACGCGCAGGAACGCGCTCACCGCGCACGGACACTGGCTCAGCCACACACACAGGAGCATCAGCAGCGCTACCTGTCGCCACAACACATCACAACACACTTCATATGGTTCACTTATGCAAGAGAAAAAATCTATAGGAGGGAATTTAGGGAACAATGTTTTTCAAATGTAGATGGAAGGTGGGTAGAATTTTTCCAAAATTTTATGGAACAGTGTTCTACTGAAACGACCAGTCTTGACCAGCCATTAAATCTCTTTCTAGCCAAAGCATAAGAAATTTTGTTGGTCACATCAAATTAGTCTATGCCAAAGCCATAAACCGGCCATGACGGGCCGGTTGGCGTGATTGGTTAACACACTACCTATCACGCCGCAGGTCGTGGGTTCGATTCCCATCCAGGACAGAGACATTTGTGTGCATGAACATGTCTGTTTGTCCTGAGTCTGGGTGTTATTATCTATTTAAGTATGTATTCACAAAAAAACGTAGTATATCAGTGATCTGGTTTCCATATTACAAGCTTTGCTTAGTTTGGGATCAGATAGCCGTGTGTGAAAAATGTCTGAGGATATATATATTTATTTATATACGGGAAAATCATCGCGCTCACTATTTGATGTCGATTATATTTACGTTGAAAACAAGCATTTGTATTAATTTGATTTACTTTACAACTATTTTTACAGGCCTCAATCCAAAATCATCAATCCCTTTCTTACGTTTTGTGTTACAATTAGATTAACTTGCAAACAACAAAATCGGCCTCACCTTCGACTGCAACTTTGTTGTCTGCTGCAGCAACAAAGTGCACTGATGGAGCAGGGAAACCGGCGAGCTGCCTATATTCGTAGCCAGGAGTACCCTCAACAGCTGTTCCTTCTGCCCAGGGTTCTCAAGAAGGGCATGCATTAAGGCAACAGCTGAGAACCAGTTGGACAGCACATCAGACGAGAACAGGCCTCCACAGAGTAACTGGCCACTGCTCAAGCTGGATACGTCAGTTGAAGACGGTAGCAATGTTTGGACAAGGGACTGCTGGCTCATTTCGTTGTGGTACAGGTAGCATTGGAAGCAGTAGAGGACTGCGCATCTAGAAGAGATGTAGATGTTAGTGATAGTCTTCTTTTTACATTGCAGAGGCTTGTCTTTGACGATCTCACATGGTAAGTGATTTTGGCCCAAAGTTCGTAAGCGCAAAAACACTAGAATAACTGGCTCTGAAGTGCAGCGGGTCGGAACAAATAGTAGGAGTTTAGCATTTTGCCAACTTGAAGGTGGTAGCCAGGCAGAACAGTACTACTAAGTACCCTACCCTACCACCGAGCTATGGTTTCCTCACGATGTTTTCCTTCAAAGAATCACTAAGCCTTAACGGTAGTAAGGTCGAATGCCAAACGAAACGAAGTAAGTCAATAAAATATTTCTGATAACTTTATTCATATTCTCAAAGCTAAGAATTATGCTAAAAATAGTATTAATTTCACGCCTGGTTCGCCATTTTGAGGTCAATAAATTTATTAATTTCGCAGTCAAAAACTTACCTCAAAGAGAACGGCTGCTTCTCATTGACCATAGACATCAAGAGCACCACAATAGCCGGCCGGGGTGGGTTCGACGGCGCCATCACGTTCCCCAAATAATCCTGATTATTTACATCACCCCTCACCACTTCTCCCACAGTGTTTATGGTCTCCGTCAATATATCCGCCGGCACACCACTAGACATTAAAATATTACATAGCGCCTGTAATAGTCCCACGTTCTTCATTATCTTCTGACAACTGGATATAATCTGCGCAGAATTACTTGGCGATACTAATGTTCTGACTATTAATAGCATGCAATGCACGTTGGAGACCTTCTGAGGTGACCAGCCCAGCTCATCCGTTTCCTCAGGCGTATTAAACATGGGCAGCATCCTCTGTATGTAACTACCTTCTTTGAAAAAGTTAATATTACTACTGTTATTTTTCAATAAGTTTAACATTAGAAGTAGGCAATCTTCTACGATAATTCCGCCATCGGAATAGCCTTCCGATGATACAATTTCAAAAAGTCTATCGAAGGCATTTTCAAAGGCTACAATTTTCTGTATATTAGCATGGCCCTTTGTTAGTTTTATTAAGAGTAACAAAGTTTCGTTTCTTATAACTTCTCGCGTATCACCTAGCAGGTCCATCATTTTTGAGACTCCCATTGGTTTTACAAGAATTATCTCCTGTATATCCTTTGGTCTATTCGTTAGTAAGGAGGTAAGTAGCTGTACCGTGGACAGTCTAACTCTAAAGTCATGTTCGTCAAGGAGATCTAGGATCAGTTGTATATTGTGGTGGTCTTTTATGAACATCTCTGTGAACTGTTCCCCGATGTTCATGGGGACGTGAGGGTTGGTTTCCTCCTCCTCAAACTGTGTTGGTGACATGATGTTGTTGAGGGTATCCAGGGCGTAGTTTATGGTCTCGTTGTCAGCGCGATCTAGTTCTAGCACCTGGGTTAAGTTGAGCAATTTATAATAACCTTTTTTTTTTAATTCTGGATAAGCTTGTTGTTGGAGATCCTTAGGGGAGGCCTTTGTCCAGCAGTGGACGTCTTCCGGCTGATATGATGAAGCTTGTTGTTTGACCACAATCGCACCATGGTAAGTGATGATGTGGCCGAAGGTGGTAAGCACACAAAGCCTAGATGGGAACTGGCTCTCAAGTGCAGCTGTCGGAACACAACGATAGGTGCTTGGCGACAGATTTTCAACATGAGGGTGGTAGCCAGCCAGTCGGGTACTACAAAGTACTCTACCACCGTGCTATGGTTTCCTCACGATGTTTTCCTTCACCGAAGCTCAAGCTCATTGTAGGATTCGAACCCACGACCTTCGCCGCGGTATCCGACGTCACTGCCACTGAGCTATCATCGCCATTGACTCATTGCATCTACGGCGCCACATCTGTTTAAATAAATGCCGTGTTGTTTTATGTCGTTCATTCGGTCACTCACCTAGCTAATTCTAACGTCTAGGATGGCGATTATGTAAGGTGCCGGTGAGATCTCGACGACTAAATACAAAATGAAGTATGCTTCTAATAGTATTAACATCTTAGAATAAAAATCGATAATTTTTTAGAAACACAATCTAGTATCGAATATTTTACTACAAGTGCTGTTTATTCATGTCAAAATATGACAATTTGAATCCCACTATCACGCAAGAACGGCTGAACGGATCTGGATGAAATTAGGCACAGAGATAGATTATAGTCTGGAATAGCACATAGGCTACTTTTTATCGCAGGAAATAATAAGATCCCTAGGGAACGCGTGTGAAACCGCGGGGCGGAAAGCTAGTTTTATATATTAATAAGTTACGTTATTTATGATGAAAATAACGTGCTAAACTAGCCGAGATTGCTACATAAGCGCGAGAGAGATAGCGGCGAGGTGATAAGGTCCTCTTAACAACCTGTTCAAATCGAACAGACTTAGCACAAAACTCAGCAAGGCAATTTTTAAAAAGATTTTTGTTTTTTTCATTAGGTACATTTAATACTTATAAATATAAAAAAATAAAATAAAATAATAAATATACTAGACTTATAAATCACCTGTTTAAGTGTATCCATGCCCTGAGCGCCGACCTCCACCCGGTACTTGCGCGACATCGCTTTAAGCGCCCGGCAGGCATCTCTTCTGTCTTCCAGGAGAGTCGAGTTATTCACTCGGTCCACAAGGCGTTCCACCTGATGACCATCAATTGTAACACATATTATTTTGAGACTTATTGAAAGAAGAATAATAAAGGCAATTTCGAAGTCTCAAAACATAAGAGACTTCTCATCAGAAAAATCGAAACACTTCAGTTTTTAAATATACACATTCCGAAATATACTTATTTTTCTGATAATCCTTACAAAACATATACTTGTAAGGTGTTTCGATTTTTCTGATGAGAAGTGTATATTTAAGAATGAGAGTCAAAACCATTTTTTCAGTTTATATCCCAGAATGGTATTTATGTAGATCGAGATATAGAAGGTACTGCCAGTTAGGTCAGCCTTAAACTGAGAAAAATCGGCATGAAACTCTGGAAGGTAACTTTTTTTTATTTGGACTGTCTGACTATAGGTATGTATTTACTATTGTTTTTTCATTCAAATGTTTAACAATATACTTATGTTTAAACAAAAAATAATATAACTTGAACTATTTCATACCGAAATAAACTACTGTATATTTTGACAAAAAGATTACCCCCTACAAACAAATAAAAAAACAAACCTTACCTTTATAACATTATTACAAATAAATACATATTTTAGAGAATTCATCTGTATACAAGGATTAAAGAATGTCACATACCTCATAGAAAATTAATACTGATATCAGTTTTCTCTTCTTCATGTTAATAACATAAGACTTATTTTTCAGAGAACATTATAAATACTGTTAATGTATGAATTTTAACATCATAATAACAAGCAAAAAGAAATTAAACCGTATAGAATAAAATGGAATAACGTAGCTACTAATAAATATAAATTTAATTATACAGCTGTGCACATCTCATGTTTTTATTATTATAATATTATAAAATGTTATTGAATAATTGTTTTCAAATGCCAAGGTTGCAATAGGTGATACAAATGTGATTAAAGTAGAATATTTTATATATCAACAAGCAGCAACTATACACATATTTTGTTGAATTTTAAATGTTTGAAGTTAATTTAGGACTATGGATAAAAAGTGAAATGTTTAATAAGTGTTGCTGTTAGGTTTCATTGGCAAGTATTTAACACAGAAACTGAGAGTGTTAGAACAAGGTAAAGACCTCACATTTTGTTTGTATCTGTTATAAATGAAGCCAGCCAACTCCATAGTGTGTTACATTCAGTAAAACAAACTTCTACTAAAATCAAGAAATAAAGAGTAAAATAGATTATGGGTACATCGCCTACACATTAATGGCAAATATAGGAGTGCTACATCGAATATATTACTATAAATAGGTCAGGTTAAGCTAGAAAATAGTAGGAATGTCACCGTTTCAGCTCCTGAAGGTTGATGGCCAGGTTCCGGAGCCCCGAGTACCGTTTTGAGGCCGCTCTTTAGAAAATCCATTTTGTACAACCCACTTATGTCTAATTTTATATCACAACACTATATTTATTACGAAATCATCACACAAAATTGAATAAAAGTCGTAAGAATCGCATTTATCCCATTTACACGACACGTCAAGTAATTTTGACAGATATTTTTTTTTAAGAAGATTTTTGGCCTGGTATCGAGACCTTTAAGCCATTTCTTTATATTAAATATTCATATTTTAAGTTTAGTCACGTTTTATTCACTGAAATGAGTCGGGTTATAACTGTACTTAATTCATTCGTTCAATTGTAATAGCGCTTGACTCTAACGACTTCGCAAGTTCCCGCCAAAAAGTCCGTTTATTTTTTTCTACCAAAGAGAACATAGATAATAAAAGAGAATATAAAGTTTTCCACTTTCGTTCGTCAGGTTCGTCAGCTGAATATTATTGATTAGCTAGCTACATATCAGTAAATTCAGTAATCTGTGTTATTGATTATTCCTTCCATCTTCGCGAATTACCGAATACCGATAATAAAATAAATAAGTGCAAAGATGTCAACAGATTTGAACGCGAGTTTTAACCAACAATTCATAAACATAAGCATGAAGATGAAAAAGTACGTTACCACAGCATATAACATTAGTTGTTGAATCGTTAAAAAATCATGATTTTTTACATAATATTTTTAACATTTCAGACGCTTCATGCGAAAGCCCAACGTGTCAGAGGCTACAAACGAGTTTATAGCTCTAGCTATACAGTGTGAGCACTCCGACCAGCCATCGTTTGCAGCACAAGCATATGTGGGAGCTGCTAAGTGCGAGGCTACTGCGGGTAATTTTCTCGGCGAAGCAGAACATTACCTAGCTGCAGCGAGGCAGTTCATGAAGGCAGAGAAGAAACTCCATACTATGAAGTTCTATACTTTTGATAGGGAGAATTTGGAGGTACCTACATATTATATTGTTTTTAGCTTAGATTAGACCTGGTCATAACATGAAAAGAGAAACCGAGAAAAGGAGCAAAGTATTTACTCAGTGTTACGCAAAAGAAGATCAAAGAGAGGTAGACCACAGAAGAAACAACTCAGGGTAGTTTGGTCAGCAAGATTCATGAATGGTAAGTCTTTGCTGACTGGTGAAAACAAGCTTTGAGTTTGAGGTGAACAGATAATAAAATGCAGCAAATGCAATATCATCAAACCGTTTAATGACTACTCACTTTTATAATAATCTATTATAGCTATTATATTAAATCTCGGGGCACATGAGTGCCCAGCCAAGAAAAGCCAGCGAAGCGAAAACGCGGGGGCACTACCTACCTTATCTCGAAGCGCTTCGTCTTATTTTTGAACCCTCATAACTTCGCTTTGGATTATACCAGATAAACAAAATTCTCAGAATATGATGCCTATAGCAGACTTATTAAACATATAAAGTTTCAATTGCATAGCTATTATACTTTAGATTTTATTGATATCTAAAAACCCCCGATTTCGTCACTGACTGATGATCATCAAAACTCATAAATGGTACATCCTGAAGTCCTAGAGAGCTGAAATTTGGTATTTGGGCTAATATTAGTACACAAACAAAAAAAAAAAAAAAAAACTTGAAACTTTTATCCCCTAACCCCTTAAATCGGGAATGCGTCAACTATGTATGTATGGGGACCCCCTTTAATTTTCAACATTTTTTACTTTTTAAAATTTTTTCTTAATTTGTGCTGTAAGACCTTGCCTTTCGCCATATTTTGTGATTCTAGGTCGACGGGAACTACCCTATAGGTTTTCGACCCAAAACCTATAGCCACATATTTTGACTAAGGTGTACAGTTCGTGTAGTTAGGGCTTGTAGAGTTAGGGCGTGTAGAGTTAGAAGCTTGGCTCTACATGAGATCTAATTATTTTTTGACAGTGCGTGTCATATGCTTTCTTGGCAACACTTTACATGAGAATGTTTTTGGTGGGATAGTATCTACTTCAAGCATTTTGTTGAGAATAGTTTGGCATATGTAATTTAGTTTATTGAAAGTTAAATTATTTAAAGTCACATCATAATGATGAAGGCAATGTTAACTCTTCATTTAGTCTTTCCAACTAACATGAGAATCAGTCTAGCATCTATCACATGGCTACATTTCCAGGCTGCAATAGGCTGCTTCATGCAAGCCTCCAACAAATACCCTGAACAGTCACCAATCCGCACATCCATTCTGATGGAAGTAGCGTACCACCTTGTGGAGTTGGACCACAAGTTAGAAGCTGCAGCCTACTATGAGCAGGCCTTGGAAAGAGTTACTGAGGGTGGTACCAGGAAGTTGATCTTCATTTGGAATTTACACAATCTGCAAATTGAATGTGGTTAGTTTGAAATTATTACACACTAGGTAGGTACTATATCACACACACATATACACACACTTTATATTTTTTCTTTTGTTAAATCAAAATTAAATGTACAAATGTTGTATGGGAACTGTCTTCTGACACACAGCTCATAGTTTAGAAGACAGGGCTGCATTATGAATGTGTCATTTGGTTAAACAATAAAAATATTTATTATTATTATTTATTAACTAGTTTATTGACTGTGGTTTCACCCGCATTCACGAGGGATCATATCATTTCCCGGGATAAAAAGTATCCTATGTCCTTCTCCAAGGTTCCATCTGTCTCTAAAAATTTCATCTAAATCTATATGTCATGGACTATAGTATAATCTTTTTATACTGAACCTTTCTTCACACAACGCAGACTAAGCAAGCCGAGCTTCTATTATGAATAAATTCACAAAAATAACAATTTAAAAACATTTAACTGTACACACAATCTAAGGTGTAATGATATAGTACTTATAATTTAAATACATAAATATGCAGACATTTTAATGAACACAAATGTTTATCCTTGGTAGGAATCAAACCCACTACCCATCTTGTAATTGATTTAAATATGTTATTTATTTCAGCCATGAATCATGAACAACTTAGTTCTAATTTATTTTATAATTTTAGGTAAATTTGAGGAAGCCCTGGATAATGCCAACAAATTATCTGAATCCTATGCAGTTCTTCCAGAGAACATATTATATGAGTAAGAACTTATTATATAATTTTAACATCTATAGTTTAGTACTGTTTTACAACCCAATAATTTGGGTAAAGAACCACCCCCGCAGTTGACATACCTGTGACACAGATTACTAATATGTTAGTTTTTTTTTTTTTAATACACATAAGTTTACGTTTGACCACCAACTCGCCTGATGGTAAGCGACGATGTGGCCGAAGATGAAGTACGCAAACTTAGAAGATAGCTATATACTTATCTATACTGTATCGTCGGATACTGCGTCGAAGGTCGTGGGTTCGAATCCTACAAGTAGCTTTCAGTGAAGGAAAACATGGTGAGGAAACCACAGCATGGTGGTAGTAGGGTACTATGTGGTACTCAATTGGCTGGCTATCACCCTCAAGTTGAAAAGCTGTTGCCAAGCATGTGTTGGTGTGTTCCAGCAGGTGTACTTGAGAGCCTGTTGCCCTTAAGGCATTGTAATAAGGTGTACAACACCTTGGCAATCCCGCTGGTTTTTCTAATGTCTATAGGCGACGGTAGTCACTTACCATCATGTGACCCGCCTGTCTCGTTGACACTAGTGGAATAAAAAAAAGTATATAAATTATCCCATTTCAGGATTCAGTTGAACAGAGTGCTATTGACACTTCTCTTGAAGCCATCTGAGGATAGCAAGCCGGAGTCTCTGAAAAAACTGTTCTCTGATCTGCTGAAGGATACAGAGAGTGATGGTAATTATATTATACTAGCTGTCCTCCGCAGTTTCACCCGCGTTCCCGTGGGATATTATCTTATCCCGGGATAAAAATATAGCCTATGTTAATCTGGAATAAAGTAGCATTCAAATGGTGAAAGAATTTTTGAAATTGTCCTAGTAGTTTTTGAGTTTATTCGTTACATACACACATACATACAAATTTTTCCTCTTTATAATATTCTTGAGCTTTTTACGATGAGCTAGCTTTTGGATGGATGGAATTTGTTTATCTAATAATCTTTTTTTTTTCCCTATTTATTGCGAAAGTAATATTTACATACTTTGTGATTGTATGAATTTGCCTATAAAGAGTATGTAATTAGTTAAATAGTACATATTGCTTTTAAAAGATATTAAAGTATTCTTTGTTTCGAAAATAATAATTTAAGTTATTTTAGTTTTAATTTTATTTACTAATTTAGACTAATCACTTGTACTATGTAGGTAACTAATGCGGGTTATAATTTTTTATGTTTTAGTTTAAGAATAAAATTGTTAAACATTTGAAAAAATAGCCAATATAGTCAGATGGTCCAAAAATATTTAAAAAAATGTAACCTTGCTGAGTTTCTTGCCGGTTCTTCTCAGTTGAAGGCTGACTTCCGAACTGGTGGTAACTTCTGTAATTCGACCTTCATAAGTGCCCTTCTAGGGCCTAAACTGAATAAATGGTTTTGACTTTGACTTTTAGGATTAATTTACAACATTGTTTTTCTTTTCAGCTATACCATTCAGCTTAGACCTCCGCCTCAAACTGCAGTCGATCATCATCTGTTGCTCGACATGCTGCCTTCAGTCCCTCATCAACATAGCAGGTGACACAAAAGAGTATCTCAACATGCGACAGTCGGAGCTAATGCAACAACTCATCTCCGAGAAGAAAATCACACATTTGTCACTTATTTAAATGGCATTTCTTTGATGAATCAATTTAACCATATCAATGTCTATTTATTGAATGTTTCTATTGGAACTTGAAGATAAGTTATCTGGTACCACACCATGCAGATGGATATTTCTAAAGATGTTATTAGTAAAAATGTGTGGATACGGTATAAGCGCTCCAATATTGCAATATTATAGTTATTTATGTGTGTTAGAGTGCCATTTCTCGGCCAATTTTTAAAATAGACGGCCAATTTGTGAAATTGTTGTTCACGTGCTGTTATTTTATTAAAACAGGCAGGTAGTTTTACTACATTACGTAGTAAGATGTCGCTAGTAGTGTTTGAATGCATTATTTCGATATTCACTTGCACTTATCATTGGATATTTCTATCGTCTATACTTTTATCTACCAAATGCTTATATGTCTATTTATTCACCATAGAGGGTGGAAGGATTCGATAGGTGAACATTAATGTTAGGCTTTTAATTTAGCTAGTTAGATATTTATGTGATATAGTATATTAGTAGCTTCATAAGTTTGTGGGACATTCTGGCATTGCTACCTTCACGGATTTCGGTAAAAAAATGGCCAAAATTAATTTTACTAATTTGCTACTAGTTTTCACTTATTATATTTGTCGGGATTACAAATTAGCGTGATTATTTTAATACTTTCAAAATTAATTTTCGCGATGGTAGCCCTGCTAGAAAGTAAGTATGTAAGATTTGTGAGAGTGCTTATCGTATCCAAGTGATTAAAAATGACAGGGTTGAAATAAAAAAATATGGATGGATCTCACTACTAAGATAAGGGTAAATTTGGATAAGAATCGTAATTATTGACAATGTTACGCTTTTTATGTATTCGCGTCTACTCATTATTAGGTACTTAATGTTGATGTTAGTATTTGTTTGTTGGAAATATATAAATTAAATATTTAAATGAGTTTTGTACTGTTTTTATTCAATTAAAACTTGACATTATTATGCATAGTAAAACCTACTATGCTGATCAACCTTCTAGTATACTTCATACATTGTTTTTTTCAATTTTTAATATTTTATGTATTTTTTTCTTGTTAAAAACTCCAAAATCGGATATAAATATTTTTAAGACTCTTTTGCAATACTACTACTACCTATATCTTTTTTTATCTTCGGTATATCTACCAGTTCATTACCAAAGTTCGTTTTATCATCAAAAACAAGTTCTTTATGTTTATCAATTGTTTTATCATTGTCAGGTGCATCAACTTCTAATTCATTAGCAAAGTTAGTGGATGTATCCACCTTAGATTTTATGGAATGAGTCCACATCTCTTCAAATTCATCACTGTCATCATCTTCATCAGCACTCTTGTCACTCTTAGCTTTCCCCTCATTGGTCTTTTGCCAGCAGTACTCAAATGGATAGCTGGTGTTCCTGTTGTCGTCCAGAGCAATTTCAAATCGACATGACAAAGAATTGTATGTTGTATGGACACCAGCAAGCATGTTTACATCAACCTCCTCAAAGCCAGTGATGGACTTGAATAGTTCTTCAGAAGATTTCATGTCTGCAACTCCTTTCTTGTCAAAGAACTGGAAAAAAAAGTAATTAAATAAAAGACAATACATGTATACATCTGTTTTGAGTCTGGGGATAATTATCAAGATAATATGTATTTAAAAAGAAAACAATGTATATTCAGTATACTACATTCAGTATATAGTACAAGCTATGCTTAATTTGGGATGAGATGGCTCTATGTGAGGAGTATCCCAGGAGATTTAATAATTTATCATCTCAGTCTACGTCTAACCTGTTCAGTAATTGAAAGGATACAATAGTAATATATCACGAAATCACACGGTGCGGTCACAGCCTCAAATTTTGGAGGGGGTCACTAATAATGAAATATGTCGAGTAAATGCATCGCAGATAGGAGCAGTTTTTTTTTTGTTTTTTAATTTACGTGCACGATTTTGGGGGGGGGGGGGGGGGGGGGTCATGTCCCCTGTGACCCCCCCCTTCGTACCGCGCCTGCTCTAAACATAAAACAAGACAGTAGTCCTATACTGAAATGACTCACACAGTTCATTATCATACAAAACATTGTGCAACATATTACATAAGGAATCTGTAACAACAATGAGGTTATTAACTAAATACTTACATTAGATATATTACGGCAGTCTCTCATCAAGAACTCCAAGCCATGAGGATGGTCTGGCTGCACAGACTGTGACACATCAATAAACCAGCATTTGTTCTCCCACCATAAGATGTTATACTCCGATAGATCCGCATGTATCATACGACCTTCGTTGTACAACTTGTGCATTGATTCTACAATTTCATTGTATACACTCTGCCATTTATCTGGCTTCAGTATCATGTCACGTAGTTTCGGTGCAGGTTTATTATCTCTGCCAATAAAAGACATGACGAGAACATGTTTCTTCAAGCAAACCATCTCAGGGCAGTTCAATCCAATTTTCTGCATCCTGATCATGTTGTGCATTTCTTTTTCTGCCCACATATGAACAATTTTACGTGGATTCTGCTTAGAAAACCTGTCTTTGAACCGGTAATCTGCTTCAATATACTTGTCACGAGTTTTAAACTCATTTAGGGTAGTCTTAAAGACTTTTATTGCACATTCCTTAGGAACTGATAAGTCTGGGTACGATACATCTCCATTAGCATGTAATACAACTGATTCTTTACCAGTTGAGATAACTCCATTTACATTTTCCAACAATCCATTATTAATTAACTTGAAGAGGATCAATCTGGTTGGTTCATCAACACCCAACTCAGCCGTAGCTTGAACCTCTTTTCTATCCAACATTTTGTGCTTACGGGCTTGTTGATTACGAGTCTGTTTCTTGAGGTCATTGAACACAGTGTTAGGCAGTTTCATGTCGAATCCTGCTCCATCTCCAGTACACACTTCTGGAGGAAATTCCATCACACGGCAAGCATTCCTTCTTCCATTTATAACACTATCATGCTTGGTGACCATTTCACCATCTTTTATAATAAAACCACGCTTTGGCAGACTCTCGTATGCCTTCTGATTTGTCTCGAACCTATCCCAGTCCTTCTTCACATTCAATTCGAGGTCTTCATCATCAGATTCGGAATCATATACTAAGTGTTCAGGCACGGTACGATAGTTGTCGAACGATATGGAAACCTTAGCGTCTCCATTTCGTTTCTTCTCGACTCTCTTGAGTTCATCATCGTATTCTCTATCGAACTGGCATTGCAACACTTTTGCAATGATCGCGTCCGAATCGCAGAATCCTTTTACATTGGAATCTTCAATCTGTTTCAACAACTCCGGGGACACTTCGTCTGCTGTGATCACGTGCTGGTCTGATATTTCCTCAGCGAACTTGATATCCTCGCGAGTTTGGAGACCTCGGGCTATCTCTTCCGACATTATGTCGGATAAGTTTTCAGTATTTTCGGGCGCTACAACTTTTTTCCACGGATTCGACATCTTTGCTATAAAAAAATATTTTTATCACAGAACTTCCTTACAAAATTAAAAGCTATATATAATAGTTGGATTCTATTTATTCTAAAACTATTTTTTATTTCACAATATCTCGTCACTCGTCGATTTTTTTGACACAACAAAAGAGAATTTATAACTATGTTTTATAGTATTAACAGACGTTCGAACTTGGTACGGGCCGGACAGCGGACTTGTACGGCGTACCAAATCCGCTAGTCACAACAGACGGCCGGATCTCACAGTGCTCACAGTAACCGCGTGGCGTGTGCAGTGCACAGATTACTGATATGTAGCTAGCGTGCAGTGTGCACAGTTCAGACGTCATGCCTCCGACGTTATCCAAGGATATCACTAAAAAAAAGGATTGGGCAAAAACGTATTTAAAATACGTGTGGTGTCGTGGGACACCGGATAAGAACGAAATTTTATAAAAAAATATTTTTCAAGTTATATTCGATAAAGAAAATGTGCGTGTCGGCTCCTTTTTTTTTGGAAATACATACTTAAATAGATAATTACCTACACCCAGTCACAGGACAAACTGACATCTTCATAGACACATGTCTGTCCTGGATGGGAATCGAACCAAGACCTTTATTTTTTAAATACATACTTAAATAGATTATTACCTACAACCTACGAATAAGTAATCAGGACAAACAGACATCTTCATACACACATATCTGTCCTCGATGGGAATCGAACCCACGACCTTTTTTTTCCGCCATAGTGCATTGACGCACGTGCTACCTCCAGAAGGTTTCGATCGTGACTGCCGTGCGTTTGTCCGTTATGAGCGTACAGACGCGCGGATTTGGTAACGCGCGAACCATCGCACCGGACCGAACACGATATAATAATAATTATGTTCGACAGACAACTCTCCAGGCGAACGGATATGGTACGGAGCGTACCGAATCCGCTGTCCGGACCGTACCAAGTTCGAACGTCTGTTAATACTATTAAATTACCAAGAATTATATGAACTAGTGTTGCCAACTCCTATGAATCAAAGAGGATATAATCACTTGCTATGAATTCGTGTCCCTAGAAGCCCTAGAGTTACTCGATGGCAAAAATAGCTTAAGATCACTAACTAAAGACGCTAAATAGAAAGAATATTCAAAGAGTATATAATCACTACGTTTTAAGAATATTGACCAAAATGGACATTAAATTGTTAGTAAATGTTAAAAACACAAAATTCTTTTTATTTGACAGTATATTTCAAATTCCAAGACAAGGCCAGGTTTAAAATGATATTTTTTTATACTCAAAAGTATTGTATTTGGTTTCGGAGTGCACCCAACATTTTAATTCATTACGTTTCGTTTATTTGCATTTGAAACAGCATAATGTTAATTTGATAATACAAAACAATACAAAGTAATGCATACAAAAAATTATAATTAAGTTTTTATTTTCTTTCTAATAATAACAATATAGAATCTTAATGAAATATGAAATAAAAATTTAAATATTGTTTTACTCAAGGATAATGTAGCATTCTAATGGTGAAAGAATTTTTGAAATTGGTCTAGTAGTTTTGAGTTTATTTGAATTCAAGAAACATACAAATTTTTCCTCCTTATAATATTAGTATAGATATCGTAGATCTCTTATTCACATGAGAGGTTATGGGATTTCAAAAATTAAACTAATAAAATGGTTTTTTGATTTTTATTTGTACCCTAAATTAGTGTTCATTTAGTGGGCTTCTTGCCAGTCTTAACGCTAGCTTGTTGTGCCTTGAGGACCTTGACAATCTTCTGTTCCTCAATTAGGAAAGCTCTGACAATGCGCTGCTTGACACATTTGTGGCAAAGAACTCCTCCATACACACGCTTGACTGTCTTCTTACGGTAGCAAAGGCGGGAACGTTCTGCGGGCCTGGCGGGCTGAATACCACGCAGTTTGCTCTTGCACTGGCCACATCTCGGGATCTTCTTGGGCTTCTTTACATACTGGTAGACTAGACGTCCACCCGGGGTTCTTACTCTGAAATTTATAAGTTGAGGTTTATTAAAAGTCACATTTGATTGTTCTTAGCTAAAAGAAAAATGGGCAAAAACTTTATCTCAGAAATCCTTTATATGATAAAAAATATACTAATAAAACAAATTAAATGAAAAAAAGTTGCTTGGTTTTCACTGAACAGATTTTGATGAAATTGGATAAGGTTACCATGAAATAATAAAATATACTTTGAACCCTCAGGTGGGACATAAGCCACTTTTATATTAAAAAAAACACCCATGAATGGATTAAATCTAAGTTTGAACAGTCAGACAATAAAGCATGGCTTGTAATATTTAATGTTCATCAGAGGATGTTCGCAGTAAAATATATACAATTGAGTAGCACTTGAGATTGATGTTTACTGGCATACACATCAGCCAGAAAATCAGCATTATCATCAGCAAAGCTGTAATATATTGCCTTCTGACAGCGTCTGTTTCATTAAGATTATTTTTATATTAGGTTCAATTATGTTCATAGGTCTGCTTTTCTTAGCAGATATTTATTGTAATTTTATGAGCCATCACAGTGTAATGATAAGAATATGTAGGATACTACATTTCCTTACAAAATACAGAAGCACAAAAAATTGTTTCATTTACAGTGAGCCAGCAATGTACAAAGATGTAATGTTATTGCATGGCAAGTGAAAACAGAGAGTAGAAGTGTATAAAAGATTTAAAAAGAATTAAAAAAATAGGAAGGAAATATTTACTATTCATATCTGCTGACAGAGTGAGGTTTATAAACATGAGAACTGAGAACCATTATGCTGATTTGATTTTGAGCGAGAGGTAGGGTAAAAGTGAAAATAATAACCGCGGCTTAGGTTTTGAGGTTAGGTTAGTAAACTGTATTTACATGATCAAAATTAATGAGAATTCAATTATTTAATAGCCTAGAGTACCTTCGAATATAGTTCTAAATAAATGTATGATTAGTCAAGTAAAATACTCACATTCTTCTTTGATTTGACTTTGTATTGTACGACAAACGTCGTCTGAACGTTAGCCGCTGCACCATTTTAGAGCTGAAATATAAAATAAATTATGTGTAATAGGTGCCACACTCTTCAAATATCTATCATTTATCTAGTATTTATGTAATTATTGTAAGATTATCATCGATTATATCGAATAAAATTTAGTACACACAAATCCCCAACCTTTCTGACAGCTGATGACAGGAAAAGAAAAACACAAGATTTTATGGCAACATCGATATCGAACACAGACAAAAAATAATTATAGGAGTTTTATAACCCGAATACAAAATAATTCACATTATTCACATCACATAGGATTTTTTTATTTTATGAGTTTTACGTTTGTTGTGATGTGAAGGGTTCCAACTTGATTGCTCTATCCATACCTTGCAAGTTTCTTTTTGATATTGTGCATTCATAACATACTCAATCGTATTCACTTACCTTCTATTTGATAGGGATCACTCAAAAATGCTCAAGGCCTGATTGTAGCTACGTAGGTAATTGTACTGTATCATGAAGACTCGATGAAGAGATCCAGCCAAATACATCCACATTTCCGGATAAATAACATAAAGATTTATAAAATAAAAAACAACTTTCATTTTGACTTCCAATAAGATTTCAGTAAAATGTATAATAGAATTCTAAACATACTAGTTTTATTTACAACAAATGTACAAAATATACATGCAAATTTACAAATTTATTTAATGTATCAAATAGAATTCTTATATTTGATACATTAAATAGAATGTGTATATTTATAAAAATACATTACACAATTAAAATTGCAGTCCTATTTTTGGTCCCTTTCGATCAACCGTCATTATTATTCTTTACTGGGTTTCTGAAATCGTATCGAATGTGAAATATTTTAATCTTGAACGTAAGATTGCAGCCATAATAATCACTAAGATATTGTTTTTTTTTATAAACTGGTAACATTTGAGAAGAAAAATGCAAAATGGCAGCTGCTGTTTAGTGTTTTTGGTGATGTTTTTGTATGTGTAAAAAAATTCACAGTGAATAGTGAGTGAAATTCTTCTAGAAATGGGTAAGTGAATAGTTTATCTTATTACTATGATAGGTTGGAAGAAAATATTTTAACCTTTATTATAAATATTTTACTGTAATGCCAGCCTCCTGAATTCAGATGTTTGGGTTTTGGAAACTTGAGATTTTTTCAAGCTCAGAGAGACCAATGCTTTTTTTTTATGTAGGCACTAATTAAATCTAACAAATAATATCAGTGTAGCTCGTACTTACGTAATTTGTATTATGTTTGGGATGTGCTTTCATTAGATACCTACCTAATAATAAAATTGTTGATAAGTCTCTGTTTTTCCAAAGTGAAGACTCCTTCATGTAGCGAAGTGGCAATGGATATGTTATCTTCGTTGATAACATAATATAACATAATATAGCAAGACAGTTATGTTCCGAAAATTAAAAAATATCTTCAAAATGAACTCATTACTAGTATTTAATCTTCATTTCATTCGTTTATCTTTCTATATTTATGTAAAAGTATCTAAAAAATATGTTTCACAAGATTACAAATATAGTTTAAATAGCTTGTGAAGCAAGCAGTTCATTTGTTGTCTACAAAACCAGAAACTTTATAGTACCCTTTCATACATAACTATTGTCTAACTATCTTACTTTACTCTTTGTATATTTATTATTGTCATACTGTTTGTTGTCCTAAATAAAATAAAATAAAATATCTTTTAAAATATATACACAGATAGTTCTTGTATTTCTTTGGGTACTTTGTTATAGAAACAATTACATTGCCACTTAAAAGAGTCCCTAACTTTGCTGGGCCAACTTGTTGGTCGCTGTTCCTAGGAAAGTTTTTGATGATTTTCCGAACAAGAATTAAATTTCCACATAGGTACATATTTACTGTGATAATATTTAGATATAAAATTTTCTCTCAGAGAGTATAGTCAGCTATGGGGCTAAAGACAAAAGCATTCAAGTTCTCCACTAATAAATCTTATAAAACTTGATATTATTCTAATTAAAAGTTTTAAGCAAATATTAGGTACTCTACCTAAAGATAAATTAAAAATGAAATTTGGTGTACTTTTTTATGGCCTTATTCATAAAGATTTCGAAAATTTTTAGCAACTGCTTAGTAGATTCTTAATTTGAATTTTCTATGGAGTATTTGAATTTAGAATCTGCTAAGCACTTACTTACTTAAGAGTTTGTTATGAATAAGGCCATTAGTGTTTAGGCTGATAAAACCTACCTTCAGCGCGGTAACTCTCAGACTGAAACCCTGAATCCGCTGAAGTGATCTTAGGGTTTGCACACAGGAAAAATTTGTTCTTAAACTTATGTTCAATAGCCACACCATTAACTGTATGAATTAACAAATAACATGCATTTCCATAATTTCATTTAAAACAGTCCAGTAGTAAGTGGAAAAACATAATGTAGAATAAGAAATACAAGCTTTTTATGTTGATAAAACATATTAACCTCAACAATACTAGATGGCGCTATAGGAAAGTCAATGCATTACAATTTAAAAGCATTAATGATATGTGTCCTATCTATGATATTTTGTTATCATTGATGCAATTATTCTGTCCTTTAAAGATTATTGATTGATAAGACTTGCATGTGACATAAATATGCATTGTATCATGCATTATTCCTAAAGAGATATCATAGAAACTAGGAAAATCATCCCTGGTCTTGCATGCAATTATAGGCTAAGTAACTGCTTACCATCAGGCTGGATATATGCTCTTATGTCATTTTAGTGGTGAAAAATATACTACCTACTTCATGAAGCTTTCACTGCAGGCTCACTGCACCTTTGATAATACTTTTGATGTTGTTGGGTGGGTGATTATTATAATAGGCTTGGAATACACCTATACTAATAATAGGTATGAATGCGAAACTATGTCCGTCTGTCTGCGTAGTCCGACTAATGTTTTTTTTAAACCTTTAAGCCGAAATGTCCATGTAGTCGTGGACAAAAGCTAATAAAAGTATAAAAGAAAATTTCTGTCCTTCTACACATGATTCTCGACATCGAGCGCAATTTTGCCTATATCGCGATTATCCAGGAGATCATTCTAGATGTTAGTAGAAAATCCTGACGTTTCCATTAAAATTTAGATTTCCTGCGACGTATCGATTGCTTGTATTTTACTTTTATTGCGTTGTTCGAATTGCGTCGCGATAGCCGAAACTGGACGGAAAGATATCATCATAGTGTCAGATTTGTAAATAAATAGCTAAATCACTGATATTCTCTGCAAACTAAATTTTATTGCGTCATCCTCTTAACTCTTCTATGGTAGGTTCCACGTCGTAATATTTTTCTCAGGTGTACCTTCTGTATATTTGGGCGCGGTCCTAGACTAAAAAAATACCATTCTATTAATAATTTTCCATGATAATCAACCGTCCTAATAAGCAGTATCTCATAAACTTTTTATGTTCCTAATCTTCATTTAAACAAGTGTCAAAAATGATGTAAAATATGTTTTTTATCCAAAAAACTGTATAATATTCCGAGCTTTAATTTAATGTCCTGTCAAGTATAAATCGTTCGCATCCAATTTTGTGGGTGCTCCTTTTACGAGCCTTTCCGAATGATGCGCGCGCGCATTCGTTATGCGCCATGTTTCATTGGAGGTGTCAGAAATAAGCCTTTATAAAAGCGCTTACGTTGTACATAACTTTAACCGCTTAGCTTAGTTCCGAGAACCCTCCGACATTGAGATGGGTCATTTTGTAATAACAATAACCGAGGCACAGTCTAGGGTTGTCACTGTACTTAAAATATTTCATTCATCTATTCATGACTCAAATATTTCTCATTATGGAAATATTTGTAATTTCGTAAACTTGTGGTTTTCCTTTGATCGCCCAAATCGAGAAAATTGTCATTTGTGTTGTTTTGTGGAATCTTTACATGTAAGTTATTTTGCCATATGACTCAGGATGATAATTCGAATCGGTGCTGGTGTCAGAGTTCATTTTAACCTGCAACATTATGTCTATGAATAATTTTAAGGCTTACGACCTGTCTGTTAATACGATATTATTTATTCTTGTTGCCTACTACCTATTTTGAATACTGAACTGATATTTAAATCTACCTGTTTACCTTGTAGCCACTAAACCAATGTAAATTACCCGAACGTAACTATAAATTCACCTGCTATTTAATATATTGAAATTCAGATAGATTAGTAGGAATGATAGATAGATTAGGTTGGTGTCACTATCTATCATGCCACAAGTCGTGGGTTCGATTCACATTCTGGACAGATATTTGTGCATGATCATGTCCTTTTGCCCTGAGTCTGGGTGTAATGGGCTATCTGGTTTCCATATTACAAGCTCCGCTTAGTTTGGGAACAGCTGGCCGTGTGTGCAAAATATTCCAGGATATTTTATTATTTTAATGATTTCTATTAGCATGATAAAATGTTATTCTTTGTACTTCAATGACACTTAATGTTAAAGATGAAAAATAACTTTATCATTTCTGGTTGGCTGGCAACCCTAGAGCGCGGAGAAGCCAGCCAGGCTTTCTTTTTCCTTTTCTCTCGTCGATATTCGGAGGCCGACACCTCGTGACAATGGTCGCGAGCGAGTCGCGCCACTCCTTGAACAATTGTTGGTTCTCAAACTTATGTTGAAGCTTAGAAGATTCCTGTACGAAAATGAGACATGGAATCAGAATTTAATCCTAGATATATTTCTTGGATAATATATGCTATTAATCTAGTAAGTTCTTTGGGGAATGAACAGAGGGCAAAGATTGACCATAACCTGCTCAACAATAAAAATTAAAATTGGTTTCCAATTTTGAATCCATATGTTCAACCGTTCCTTAACAAGAACATAAACTCAATCATTCCATGAAACTAATACAGGATGGATACGTCTGTCAAATCCGTCTGGTGACTATTTATAACTCATTATTATGGTAATGTGAAGCTTTTCTCCTCACCTCGTGGCCTTGGCTCCTACGACAATGACACTACATCCCGCCCACTTGCATCAGGATGTTCCATAGCATTGTTGCATCTGGAATTATGATCACAAATCGTTTCAAGTTCATGGGTGCCTTGCCTACCAACATTATGTAATACATACTACCATTGAGCCGTAATGTCCTTACGCACCATGACGAATCGAAAACTCGATGTAATATGGTCACGTATAATTCTGATTCCCACCGCGATGATTGTATAAAATTATATTTTTACACCAAAGCCTCCACCGAGGCCTCCACGTCTCGACCGCGATCAATTTCGATGTTAATGGCTGATCGATATTGGAGCTTTGGTAGTGCTTTTGTTGCAGCTAAGAGCTTAAAAAAGTTGAATCTATTGTAGAAATTGTAGTCTACATCTTGAAGATTCATCAGGGCTTTAAAAATGGGGATGGCGATCATAATCTTGTCATTGTTGTCCAAAAAGCCTCGTCAGGGTTTTATTTTATTTCTGATGGTGATGGACTCTTACAACGTCGGTATATTTAGGTCCATATTCACGCACACGTTTGTTTACAAGTCGCTGACCCGAACAGAAAATACTAAGAACGTATTGTTATAAGTGTAACAGTTTATAATCTAGGGCATTACCCTTCTAAAATGAGATATTTGTTTAACAACAATGCTTTGTTGAGCTTACATACAACAATGTTTCGCATTCCGTTTGATTTCCTTCGGCGATGTTGTTCATATTAAAGCACAATCACATGGATCTAGAATTGAATTCTACGTTGCCGTCAGCTTTACGGCCAACTCACTAATAAAATTTTGTCGAAAGTGGTTTTGCTTGTACGAGTATATCTGCTGCTTAATAAAATTGACAACAATTGTTGGAATCTACTAAAACATATTCTAATCAGGCATCCACTACTACTACGGATGCACTGCTACAATTTTTGCCCGTTTTTAACATTGAACGCATACTGCTTTCATCAAGGTAAACAAAAAATAAGAATCATGTTCACAAGTCGGTACTATCGATGAATTTAAAGCAGGCTCTGATAACGCAGGCGTATAACTAACTCCGTTTTGAAATTAAATAACGACTGACAAGATCTGGCGATAGTGCGTCCCCGAAGGAACCGAGTGCGAGTGAGTAACGATCCTGTACCCGGCCTATTATTAACCTTCGTTTTACAGATTATCAAGGTATTGAATTACAAATGGACGGTGGTACCCAGAATGTCAGATGAATTAGTTTAGTGCAAACAGCTGTGTAGCCTGAGCTTGAAAGATTGTCGTATGTGGGATTATTGATAGGCTCTAGAAAAAATTGAGGTAAAATCTATAAAAAGCAAGTTTAAAGCTTTAGTGACTTCTAATGCGGTGACAGATCGTGCTTTCGGCGAAAGATATCAAATTTTGAAAGCAAATCATAAGAAAAAACAAAAGCGAAAGGGTTTCCTTCCACCTGGCTGGCTAGGTTAAAACTGCCGATTAGTATATTTCGACATTCCTGCTCTTAGAGCTAATTTATTTCTGAGCTTTGTGTGATTGTGCTCAAATCACCTTTATTAAATTTCGCGGAAGCTTAATCCTTTTTACAGAACATGGCATTGAAATAATTTGAATACGAATGCTTACATAACTGTACCTGATCACAAATCTCGGAGCAAAACATTCGAGTTAGCAGAAGGATGGCCGGATCACATACGAGATGATGCGATAATCTTGTTATTTATTTATCCTCTCCGTGCCCTTAATTAAATGTGGGCTTAACTCGAGGAACGTTCACTAATACTGACATATTTGATGGTATTTATTTTGAGGCTGCACCATGGATTCCTCTCCGAGCTTAAGCCTCGTCTAATGATCTCTTTCCGTCTACATTGATCTTTAAGGGTTCCAAATGTTTTTATAGTAGTCTTCAATGTTAAATATGGATTTTACGATTGTGCTAGTAAATTGGAATGCTAGTTCTGCATCTTTCTGTTTTTGCTCGACGGCGCCGCGCGATATTTTATCTCTATTATAGGGCGTCGATCACTAAGGAGCGTTTAAACTTTTCTTTGTCATGTAGAAAATAAAGCAATTTCTCCTATATACTATGCTTATTGTAGCACTTCTGCTTATATACTTTTCCAATGATATAGCGGCGGTGCGTGTCGAACATATATGCGCAGTTTTTGCGGTTGAGCCGCTCCAGCCGGCTGCACTATTGCCTTGCAATTTGTTCGTACGTGCGAAGTGGGATTGCCTTCCCTAATTGCAGTTTGTGCGCTCTACGCCGACCATTTTATTTACTTCATATTACCTCTCACGTCGAATTTACTTCTCGGAAATGGTCAATTTGTCAGTCGTGCTTGGTAATATTTAATGTGACTTGATTACCCCCTATTTTCTCCACTATTACCTGCACTTAAGTGTATTTTCTTTTTCAAAATATGTTTTCTTGACTTTACTATGTAGATCGAGACAATACCACAGTGGACAACACCATACAAATATCATACAATACATTGGAAGTTCAGGTTGCCACTTAACGCTTTTCCATGTAGGATTGTGTTTTAAATCTCGATAATCTGTTCCTATTAGGGTCCAACGTTGTTGAACGCTAGTGGGAGTTACGACTTTACTTAAAAGGTATTAAAATAGTCGCCGACAGTCGTTGGATTGACTCTGAATGGCGAAAATCGGAGGTGTGCTCGGCTCGTGGTTAACTCGAGGGTACACGTCGTTTTTTGTTCGGGCCCAAGCGTTGCAAACGAAATTACGCCTCGTTCGGCGCCGCGCGGCCGCACCGACTCTTCTTTTTACATAGTCCGCGTCGAATTTTATTATTTTTATTTAACACCTGCGCCCGGTAATCTGTATTCGACGATCTCCCGAACGCTTAACTCTTTTTGGACGTGTTTTTGTGTAGGGAACTGCCCGATTTATAGCGTTGGAGTTTTGTCGGACGAAATGTGTCGTTTAATTTTCCTTGTCGCACCGTTCACAATCGATTATGGTCGCTCTTGATTAAAATTCTCAGTTGCGTGGGCACATAGCACGACCAAATTCTATATTTTTGTAATAGTATCGAGCAAGCTGTACTTGTAACGTGTCAAACGTCACAAGTTTTGTGTTCTGATTAACATTTATTTTATATCTGATGCAGGACAGAAGATGCTCATTTAAACATTTGACCTCATCATAAGATGAACACCATATCTACATGTCTCATTTTGAGTCGCTTCGTCATTTAGATTTAGATTGTAGATACATACAGATTACGAAGCAAAATTATTTAGCTGTTTGAACTGTTGATATCGCTAAATTTATTCGACAGAGATTTTGTGTGCGTAAAAATGACTCCCAGACATAATTACGAAGGAAATTTTCAAGCGGGTAAAATTATTAAAAATTTTGCGTCTCAAAATATTAATGAGGAGTGTCGGTATTTTCTTTTTGGAAATTATTTAAATGATGTGGTAACCCTAACCACAGCTTTAGGTAAGAGTTACAGTTGTAATAATATTAGAATATTAATTAAGCCGCTCGTTACGAGATAAGCACGGGTCACGATTGTTAGGCGCCGCCGTACTTTCAATTACTGCTTTAAAAAATATGATATCGTATATTTATCGCATTTTCCCAGAATTAACACCACAAAAAATTGTTTGTCGCTTTAGTTGACCGACTTTATGGATTAATATTGATTAGAACTGCCCTTTTTTCATCGTAGTTATTCATCTTGGAAAAAAATAGGCTGTTTAATTTTCGAAAAAAGAGACACTAGGAGGCCACTAATGATGGTCGAAGCTAAAGACCACCGGTTTGAAAGTTAGCCCTCTATGATTTTGGTTAATTCTTATTACTAAAATTTAAAGACTCTAGCTTATAAAATACCATTAGGTCTTTTGCATTGCCAGCAACATAGAGATTTGGTTGCAATTTATCAATAAATTTACGCAAGGCTTCAATTATTATATTAACGTCACTGCTAGTCCCATATCAAGGCAGGTTACAGAAGTTGGGAACTTAGCAGGTACACTGCACTGCATTTAGATAATAACAGGGTAGAACCGGCGCCGGCGCAGCTAGCCAGCCCATCGCGTGCCGGTAGCAATTAACGTTTAGATCTGTACAATTATTGATATGAATCTAATGCAATAAAAAAATAACAAGACCAAAGATGTCTCGAGTCTCGAGTGACCTTTTCGAACGAACGAATTGTTTTATTTGTTTCTTAGTTTTATATAATGTCGTTAATAAGGAGGCTATGATTTTAGTTTGGATCTTTCTTTATTAACTGATTACAATGATCTTCGTTATTTGTTCACATAACTTGAGATTAATTGAGATATAATATTTTCTCATAAAAAGGTTTGTTATTTATCGCGAAACTAAGATGTGCCATTTTTTTCTAATTAATTAACAAGAATGTTCAGACGATAGTTGAAATCCGAAATAGGATTCTTAATAAATACAAAAGATTGTCTATTTCTCTATAGCGGATAATAAACTCTATATACCTGGTCATCATCCCAAAGATCGGTATTTCAATTCGACCTCGAAATATAAAATAAAATCCCAAGTTAAAAAAAAAGCGCGGCCCCGTGGCGCCTGCGCTGGACTTCGAACAACCACACTAAAATTTCAACTATAAGTCTTATTTCCATAACAGGAGGGTCATTTTTCCCTGTGACCCAGTGTTAAAGTAAATTTGTTATCCTATAAATCATATGAGCTTCACAATACCCCAAGAACGCGTGTTTTTACACTATTATATCAACGAAATGAATAAATATATGGAGTTTTTAATGGCTGACGCTCAAGTCGAGCCACAGTCGTAATATTGATTGCTAATAAATGAATTTAATTTGTAGGAAGACGTTTTAAAAATAGCTGCAACTAAAATTACCTTTAGAATGTAAAAATATTTTTTTCATCCCCCCATCTCGGAAAGAGTATTTTTGCTCTTAGATGTCTGTGTGTTAAAGCCGTTTTTATCCGCTAGAAGGTAAAGTAAATAGAACATCGTGTGCACTAAGTTTGTGAATTTAAATCATCATGAAACCTATTTACTTCTCCCTCCATGGTGCCGAATTTATCATAATTCCTTTTTTAATTTGTTAAAAACTCAGACTCGGAACCTTCTTGGTGTTTTTTTTTTTAATTTGCTTTGCGCGCGCCATTTTCTTTTTTTGCATTTAGTCATTTCATCGTTGAGGTGGGATGAAAAGTTACGTGTTGCACTCGAGTGCAAAGATTTTTCGCCTCGTGCTCTTTTGATTCCCTCGCTTACGCTCAGGATTCTAATTTTTTTTGAATCCTTCGCTTGCTCGGTCATCAAAATTGGGCACGCGGTTAATTAACAACTTTACACTCTTGTATAACAAATAATAATTTTTTTACTACGAAATTTGAATATAGATAATTTTAGTAAGTACCTACCTGATTAAAAGAAATATCGACCACTCATGCGTTACGCAGTGAGTCGGGTTCCATAGCTATGTATGTACAATGTGGCAAATCAACAATGTTTATTTTTTCAGTAGCGAATAATATTAAGTAAAGATCGTTTTTGTTTTTGAAGTTCTGTTTTCTTAAAATTGTCAACCCGCACTTTCCAATTGGCTACGGAACTCGAGTGATTCTGTAAGTATTATCGTCCGTAAATACAGTTTTATCATAGAAATAATCATGTTCAACGTCAACGTCATTCATTACTTTTATTACATGAATAATAGATTTAATCAACTTTGAAATATTGCACTTGTCAACTTAAAGTTGTCCCGTAACTTTTAATATGTTCAACAGTTACATAAAAACTGAGTTAACTACGCCTTTAGAAATAGCACCCGTTATTTTTATAGCCTTCATATTTATTTTATTTTCAACTCAAATTACTATGATTCCTTAGGTCATAAACGTTTTTAACGTTTGCTGTTATCCCCTTCGTCGGCCATATCAAAGTCGTAGCTTTTTTCTATCAACCCATAGTTTTTGCTAACAGCCATTTATTATGCAGAACGTCCGAAAAACGTAATTAAAGAGGCGCCTCAAATACTTGTATTTATTAATCATTCCCCGGAAACACTATTGGGCATTTAAATCGACCGATCAGCTTCAAATTCGTTTCAGTAATTTAATGCTAATGTTTGTAAACAATTCCCAGAGTCGCGTGAATTGTAAATTTAATCGTTTTGACTATTAATTCCACTTGATGGCATTTGATGGCGGTATTAGAGCTTTTTCTATTATCATCACCGGAAATAGAAGTAAGGTATTCCATTTAAAATGCACCTAACTGTTATTTAATGATCACTTAAATGTTTATTGTCATCAACAACGTAGCGTGTTTCATCATGGAAGCTTATAATAGTAAATTTTTGGGCTGTATACTATATATATGTACAGGCAATCAGTATTGCATTATTCTCAAGCAGGATAATGCATTGGAGGTATAATCCATTTATTATCTTGTATACATTTGGAGTGGTATTGTCCGAAATGATACACGAGTTGTTTGATTGACGTCTCGGCGGGTTCGTTAAGCGTCTCTTCAAAAGGGTATGTGGGCTGTGTGCCCTCGTATCCCGTCTCAAAAGCTCTCGTAAATAATACAGTCTCATATGCATTTACGATGTGTGATATTTCTTGTGGTTGGTCTCTACGCGGTTCTTTATCTTGATGCTTTCTTCTATTCGTGTGGGTACCATCAGGGCTTTGAAAGGATTTGCCGGGTCTTTTAAGTCTGTAGCTAATACTTTATGTTTAATGTTTTTGCCTTTGATCATCGCACTAGAAAATTTTATTGGTTTTATGAGCTGTCATTTTTATGTCAGTTTCGCAATATGTTTAATCAGTAAGCGTCTTCTTTTATCACTTTTTTATTACACACAATATACAATAATTAGATATAATCTAACGAGATAGCTACACCAAATATTTTCCATTGGATGGCGTCACCACTGGACTTTGATCGCAATTCGAATGATTCATAATAAAATTTTCATCTCTCATGTTTTTCTAAAACACAAATAAAATCGTATTAACATTCCCGCCCGCGTTTATATCTGTGAAGTTTACTCAGGTTTACATCGCAGATGTTTTATTAAGGAACCCAGAAATGATATTATGTCAGTCAGGGTGATTGACGGCAGGCGCCGCGCCGGAGCCCGCGTCTCTAGTCTCTTGCCATACTCTACACTGATTCTAGGCTCGTATTATGATTGCTCTCTGTTACAGTTACAGTATTATAATGTTTATATATCTTGGATATTCTGTAACCACGATTAGATTTTCATAAAAAGTTAGATAGAATACAAAAAATAATAGCGATTAAGAAATAATACAACTTTGCAGTTATTGTGTCCGTATCTTGACTGTTAAATCTTTATTTTCTTCTCCCGATAAGATTTCGCTGATGATATTAATTTAATTATAATTAGGAATAAGAATAAAGACATGTGCTCACGGTACGATCATTTAACTAGTTTGTAAGCCGCTTATAGAGAGCGTAGGCGACGCGGACGTCTTGAAAACAAACCTAATACAAAGAAAAAAGTAGAAATGTCAATTGGTTACGGTTTAATAAATGATTTCCGTCGCGCCGTGGCTGCTCAGGCGTCTCACAAAGGGGTCTCATTAACAAAATCCGACACCGGACCTAATCCTTTCGTTAGAGTTCCATTGTGGACTCGACCCGTACAGGTTACAACCTCAATACTGTCGGTAAAGCTATCGGACTTCATGTTATTAAGCACAGGTAATATTTGTTATTATAGCGCTTTATTCTTAATACTATTTGTGTGCGGTTCTGAAGAGTTATTAAAGCGCTTTATTAGGAGTTGTATGAAGAATAGTGTGGTATACTCAAGCAATTGCGTTCGTCGGTTCTGCTAAATTCGATTCATAAACGACGCGATAATCTGGATTGGTTGTGACCAAAGTTGTAAATAAACATTTTAAATAACTATTACGTATTTCTAATTTAATCGTCAATTCAATAGTATTTTTTTTTGTTGCTGGCAATCATCCTTTTAGGATATTTCTGCCAATGTCAAAGTATTTGAAATGGTCTTGGTCTATTTGTCACAATGTTTTTTTTACATAAGTTTAAGTATGTAGTCAATACAAAGTCTTTCAATCGCATATCTTCAGTTTTAATTTCTTCTTTTATGTTATAGTCACTTTCTCAAACTCACTGTAATGTCCAGTCCTCGTCCATACATGTCCAGTCAAGCTTTAGTGAAATTGGCGGTTGTTCCACTAAAACATTCACGGACTTTTTGGGACAACCTGGAAAGTCACGATACACGCTTTCATTTCATTACACTTCACTTCACTTGTGCACTTAGATTGATCATTATTGGATAAAACACCACCGAAATTATTCAATAAAACTCAAAATACACGAATTTAATGAAAATAAAACGAAAACGCAACGTCACTCTGCAAGTTCCTGCCAAAAAGTCCAAAATTCAATAGTACATTGGTTATTATAGTAAAATACTTTCTTCATAAACCTATTTAATTATCTCTACTACCTATCTAATAAGTATTTTTTAAATTCAGACTGGCTACACCAATGTGATACTGATTTCTATTAAATTGTTGCAATGCAGCTGTTATTCACATGGCTGAACACCGTTAGTGTTCAAATGGTCTTAAATTGAAATCTATCGATAACAAATGCTCTAGATGTCCTTGTAGACGTACTGTTGCAAATTGTGCATCGTTACGGATCATAGACACAAACTGGGTACAATTGAGACGAATGCTAGTTCTAATCAAAGTATGACACACGCTAGCAACAGCTCAGAATATTTGATATACAATTGTTGTTGTCTGATTGGCTATATGATGATCTCATGTTTGGTGATTAGCTGTCATGTTGGTTTTAGCAGGTTTCATTTTTTGTGTCCGTGACATTGTCTCTGTCGCACCTAGTTTTTATAATGTAAGTTTAATCTCACTGAAGCATTGATACTTTGTTTGTCCCTTTAATAATGGATGATTTAGCAACATTTTCTAAAGTTTTCCAATTTAACTTAGGACTAACTGAATTATTGTCTTACGCCGTTATCGTCATATCATTAAATTCGTTTTATTTAAGTGATCCAAATTTACCCAGTTGAAACTCGAAATGATTTCGAATTTAATAAAGTAGATCGACTTAAAAGAGCAGCAGTAAGCGGCAACTTCAAAGCGGGTTTTATCTCACGTTGACAGCTAACAAAATCCTTTTAATTAGCCGATCGTCTGGCTGAAAGGGCCGCTCGCTCGAGTGATGTCTTCTCGCTCCCACGCCAACGACATTGCCACCTTTTCATTGAGTCCTCTTAAATTTTATCAGATAAGGATATTTTAATTGATTTATTATAAGCTTAAAGGTAACACCTTTTTAGCACCAATTTGTAATTCAGGCACCTTTAACAGCTACGCAATAACCGTCTCATTTTGTTTGATTCCGTTCTCAGGAAGTCGGTATTTTTGTTACATACAACCAGACATAAACAATATGCCGCCAGTCAGAAATAAATATTATTAAGCTCATTGCAAGCTACCTCATACATAACACCTACCATGATTTACTGTGTACTTAGCTACCCACACATGATCACTGTGTAGGTACTGGCTCCGTATTCACCTCTCAGGTCTTCTCATGATTATTAGCATTCATTAAATCAATTATCAAGTTAATGTTTCTTTATATTTCACATTTACTCGTATCAGTACAATCATTTTATGTATTATTAGTGCTACTAATTCTTCGATCATTAAAATGGATTCGGTTTCTATGAAAAGCCATTGCGCTTTCAAATTCATAACGTTAATATTTATTCTGTCTTGTCTCTAATTCTTAGTATACGTTAAATAAAATATCAATCGTACATTGTAGTCACTCGGTGGTTACCTTGTCGTCATCGTCGCCATTATTATGAGATCTTTCTCTATTCGTATGTTATCCTTACGGCTTGTTTATCAGAGGTCTCATTGAAGGTCTGTTTATGTTGGTCTTATGTTGGCTTATGTTGGTTTATGTAAAGTTCGCTGAATGAGCGTAATCGGTACACTCGTAAAGGGCGTTGTTATCGACTGCGGCCGTCGTAAAACTCCGCATAAACTTTATGCCGTTGGCTGTATGAAAACATTTGGTTATTTATATATTAGTGGATTTAGTTGCGAAGCCTACTAACATCCGTTCGGACCGAAATACACGCCCCATCCGCGTCGCTAGATTCCGCGACGTCTCGCTGGGTCGACGAACTCAAAATGAAATACTTGTCTGCAATGATAACATTGGTGTAAGATCGTTTATTATCTGTTCGCTTTGAATTTTAATCGATGGTTTGTTCTACATATGGATCTCGATAAATCTAATGTAACATCTGCACTAGATGGAGTATTTTTTATTTATCATGTAGCTACACGCACGACGCCATCTCATATCATTATAATACGCGTGTTCGCTGACCTTATTTACATTACCTTAAAACCTTTTTATATCTCCACAGAATCAAGTCGTTAACCAGTCTAAATGTTCCGATTCAGCTCATCGTCCCCAAATTCCATTCCTGTACCATTTATAACGTCAATTCACATTCTCCTTTCCGAATGTCAAGTGCTCCGGAAC
This sequence comes from Ochropacha duplaris, assembly GCA_951361185.1. Classification (NCBI taxonomy): domain Eukaryota; kingdom Metazoa; phylum Arthropoda; class Insecta; order Lepidoptera; family Drepanidae; genus Ochropacha; species Ochropacha duplaris. The sequence continues at coordinate 1,135,053 of OX592704.1, read as the reverse complement.
AATTTATTTGTGGAATTACGATTCTCGTATTTTTCTCATATCTTTTTTTTATGTTGGAGGTATCATCCACAACATGTATTTAATCATGGGAAATAATAAGGTATGAATATAAGGAGGTTTGTCATAGTATGATGAATAACAGAAACATACTTTAACATAGTTAAATGTGTTGGACAAATAGAAACTAGACCTACAGAAATCATAAAAATCCGTTACAGAACAATTTTCAGAAAACCCAAACTTTCGCATTAATAATTTTACAATAGGATTATGGTTTGCTTATGTTTTATATGTACCTGTTTTATGTTCAGAAATAAAGTAAAATATGTTAGAAATACTGACGCAACTTTACATATTTTATGGAAGAGCACCTTCATAAGTTGAAGATGGTTGTAGTGTATGGTGTGAAGTCCTGTGGTGCCCAATTATTCTGCCGGCGGTGGTCGTCGGGCAGGCGCCGCGCCCGCGCCCACTATCGCGGCTCGCCATCGATAACTGACCGGTTTCTTTTAGCCACCATCTTGAGCCTCTCGAGTCCCGACTCTTGCTATGGGCTCATTCCAAATTCCTAATCCGTATTTACTGTATGTGTGATTAATTTCACAAACAGTTTTACCTATTTCTTGTAATGTTTTAACGTGCGTTTACTTTACCAACGACTCCACTAATTAGTCATTTCCTTTATTTGATTAGTATATACGTTTGTTTTTCCGATACTCCTTGTTAATGGCATTCGATTTCTTGTCCTCGAGAATTTTCACATCGCCACCACGTCAAGTATTCATTATTTTCATTCAACAAGGGATTTCCAGTTATGGACATACGAGTAATATTACTCATTCTTGTTTAATAGGTACACCGCCATGTTTAAACGACTCTACAATGCATTACTATACCTTTAAGGTAGAAATACACATATTTTTAAAACACTGTTGTCTGTTTTAATTAAACTCCATAATTGGAATGGTTCCACGCACAAATTACAGTGCTTACTGTCCTTACTCAGTGTATAATTTGTCTGAACCGAGTATAATTACAAGAACTGAGCGACTCAAAACATTCTCTTGATTAAGTGCCCTCGACTGGTTCACTCTAAGCCCATAAATATTATCATCTAAGCTCACAGTTACGTTCATAACGTAGCGAAAAACCTTATCTTACACATCGTACCACGACTCGTAAGGATTCCGTGACTACAACTTTGGCTTATTTATTTTAAAAGTAGTCATTACGTACAGAAGCAGCAATTTGGTTCTCACGTGACCCCGTTCCGTAGACCGTGAGATAATCGCAAACGGTAGTGCCCAAGCACGTACTAGGTCCTTATTAGGTGTATAAGATTTTTTCTGTCGCCGTCTGCATCCATCGTGTATCGGAGCAGAGTCGTGCCATGGTATTGAGCGCGCATGCATGATTCCTACCGTTGCTTGTCGCTACTGAACACCATTTTAGCTTTATTCAATCAAGTTGTGCTTCATACACAATATTATCCCTATTTTTTGTCCCTTAGTACTCGTAATCTTGGATCAAGACAACTTGTTTCCCAGCAGTAAAAACCTATTAATCGAATCGCCCATTCCAATGTCACCTTCGTGGGATCTTTAAACATAAAACGTCATATTACAAAACTAGATGAGAATTTCACGATGATCGTAAAACAGGTTGATTCCTTTCAATAGCAGGTTCTTTAAAGGTCCTCCGTAGCATTTCCAATTTATTAATAAATATCTTTGGGATCATACGACCCACGTATCCCATAAAAGTCAAGCGTGAGTGTTGCAGTGAAATATGATAATTTCCCTCCTTCACTTGTTCGGAGCGAACAACAAAACGATTCGATGCTGGCGCCAGCGGTCCTGGCCGCGCCGCCGGGTTCTGTACGACCAGTTTTTATTCCATTCCAATATGGACCATTAAAATGGGCAGATTTTCAACTTCGCGCTTCGCTGAACGACTGTTTACATCTTATTATCCTCTTTGTTCACCCAGCCCTTCAGCACTTCACTGGTTTACAAATTTTGCATTACAGCTTTGCAAATACGCAAATTTTGAAATAGGTATGGTTACTAACCGTTCAATTCCAAAACTAAAGGGTTTGCGCAATTCATAAAAGTTGACTTGACCATATTGTAATACTATGGCAAAGGCTTGCCTAATCGCGCTTACAATACAAATCTATTCAAGCTAATAAGGCACCATTTTTGGTAAGTAGTAAAGCTTGTACGGTAGGCTACCCGGAAGCGTGGTTTCCTCGCAAATCAGGTCCGATGGTTGATGGAAACCCTTATGAATTATCCAAACGTCTCGGCGTCTCGGTGGCGCCGCGGCCGCCTGCGCGCGCGCATTGGCACTAGTATCGCATCGTGCGTGAGCAACAGTAAACATCACCCGAGATAATAAACGAATGTGTCTGTTTGTTTGCTTTGTGTAAATCTCGTCTGTCATAAAGTTGCAACTGTTGTAACGTAATTGTACTTTAGTCTATGTATAAATAATAACGTAGTTAGAATTCTTGTCGCGTCTACGATTTAATTATCAACAGTTAAGGCGATGCTTACAGTTAACAATACACTATTTACGAGAGATTAAATAAGCTTGTATTTGGTATATAACGGTTAAACTTCAGCTAAAGTTATCATCTAAGTAAATCTGTTGGCATAACTCTTGCTTCCGGATTTGGTATAGTAATCCTATGATATCGATCAGACAGTTTGAGCGAGCTCATTGTGAAAGCATAAAATTTTATTGCTCGTCTTCAAACATACGCTTGCTTATTTAATAATTATTGATTGAAGACCACATAAAGCGATCAGGAATCATGCACACGACTGCTGTGGTCTGGATGTTTGAAGGATTTAACAAATATGATGGGGCACGTGTATTATCACATAAATTTTCCCTATATCTATGATATATCTTTGTCCAATATAATTACGTCATTAGTTGGTCTTTGTATGGCTTATTGGTTACATGACATACCTATGTTAGCAATTCTGTTATCACGTAGTTTTGACTGATAGATGTCAAGGCCAAGAGAGTGAGGTCACTCAGGAATGTATTTTGGTAGTAATTTATGGCACGATAAGTCATGGAAACTAGTATTCTTTAACTCTTTTTTTCATACAATCGTATTACCCATATCAGCTTATTCCAATCCCTCTTTACATTTAAAAGTAATACCCAAAGAAATAAGATGAATTATTGTATTTATCTCACACCAAAATACAAGCACTTGGACAAATTACAGGCAATATGTTCGCGTTCGGCTCATATTTCACATTTAGCAGACGATAGAAACGTTATGTTGTCGTTTGGTCCCATTGCGAACCGGGCCCAGCCCAAGTGCCCGGTTGGGTTCATTTTATCTTTAGAATTATAACGGATGTGAGGTGCGCACGCGACGCTTTCCCCCTTCGAAATACTAACTACTGGACGTAATAGGTGCCCGCTTTGATAAATTGCCACTAGACTTTCATCTTATGACATTATATCCATCATTTATTAATGCTTTGGTTCGTATTGAATGAAATTGTTACTTATCTCGAGATTTATTTGTTGAACATGTTTCCAATGGTATGTTTTTTGTGCAGCTATTCTTTTTCTTTTCTCAATATCTCTGCTCAACAATCACTCTTCTGTGTAGTTTGTTTGACTTGAAATTTGTTTGGTTTGGTTATCATACCATTGGACTACACATTTCAATATCAAATTGAATGTTGTGATTTTTTTATTTTCTATCGTTTTTATGAGTCCGCTAATATTTTAAGGCGATGATAGCTCAGTGGTAAGTGACGTCGAATACCGCGGCGAAGGTCGTGGGTTCGAATCCTACAATGAGCTTGAGCTTTCGGTGAAGGAAAACATCGTGAGGAAAACACAGCACGGTGTTAGGGTACTATGTGGTACTCGACTGGCTGGCTACCACCCTCAAGTTGAAAATCTGTCGCCAAGCACCTGTTGGTGTGTTCCGGCAGTTGCACTTGAGAGCCAGTTGCACTTGCCCTTAAGGCATTGTAATAAGGTGTACAACACGTTGGCAGTCCCCCTGGTATTGCTAATGTCTATAGGCGACAGTAGTCACTTACCATACGGTGACCCGCCAGCCTCGTTGTCACTAGTGACATAAAAAAAACCTTTTCCCTTTTCGCATACAATTTATCGGGCGGAAAGGAAGATTTATTATTTGTATCAACAGTTAAATTATTTTTACGACTGGCCTCGCATCTACTGTCTATCATTAAAACAATAAACATTAGCTATAGTTTACCGTGTTATTGCCAAGTCACATTATGATGTTTATAGGATACGTTATTACAATATGAGATATTGTTTAAGTTATTTTGTAATCAATATTAATTTGATGTGAGCATTCTTATTATCTGGTTCTATATGCGAGTTATTTCTAGTTACTTGCGAGTCTGTAGTAGATTTAAAATCTGTTGAGAAAGTAAAATTAAATTTTACCAAATTGGCGGATGACCATGTAATTTGAATGTTAATTTTATTAATTTCACTGATAACTGATCTTCTAATTTGTTTTACGACCGCAACTTCTTCATCAGGTGTCAAACGATGCGCTCGTCGAATAAATCTGTTCCGTAAAATGATATATAATGTTATAACGATCTCTTAATTAATTTTTTATAGATTTTTTTGTATCGCCTTCAAATTTAAATATCTTACTGTTCACATATACTAAACCAAAGAATACAATTGTATTATTAGAAATGGGTGGGTGTCAAATGTCAACCTCAGATGTGTTGGCACTAATCATGCGTTAGCCGGCAATTAGCTGTGTGGACTGAACGGCACCAATTAGACTTGAAATCAGGACGCGTCGCTTACTACTTGATAATTAATTGTAATGTACACCGCCGGCTCATGAATGGCCCCGCTACAATCGTCTTCGAGCAGAATACCTAATGCAACAGTGCCTCGAAGAACACGCTAGTTTGTTTGGTGATTTATTAGCTAGAATGTTGATGTTACTGCCTATCTTGGCGCCACTAGCATACTTGCAAGAACTTTGGCCTGCCATAAAACACTTAGCCCGCACCTTTATTAGTGTCTTATTTGAATATCATTTGAATTCATTTTAAATTGGCTCTTCTGCCTGTAGAATTATATTAAACATTTCTAGATTATTATTATGTTTTCTTAAATCACTTGAAAGAAGTGTTGTTTGTCAAATGTTTCAAGGTTAAAGGAGTTTTTATTTCCCTACTTTTGTGAATCACCATTATTATTCATCGACACACCTGAGACATGAAATCTGATTCTGTGGCAATAAAAAATATCTGTTTAGATTATCTTATCTCTGAATCAGTCTATTATATGGTATTGTTACTAGTTGTTATATGATATGCATTTGAAACTAATTTGTTACCATGTAACCGTGGTATCCTTAAAGCGATTAACATTTTGTTAATTACCTATCAATTTATCAACGTGTGCTCTATTTTCGTCATCAAAATATTTCTATTTCCTACTCGCGTGTGTAAATCTGTCAGTTATTGGCAAGTATGCGTTGCTACTGCGACAGAATTAAATTGGCAAGAGGTGTTGAGTTGACGTTCGTGCCTCCAATTTGTGATTAGTGATTGGATACGGTTCTGGACGAAGAGACGGTCCTGACGACCGTGGGCGTCCAGGCCGATTGGAATTCATTGCCTTGGAATACTTGAATGCTTATATTGAAGAATTGTTGTACAGTGGGTTGACGAATAATTTAAAATGTGTGATGTCATTGATTTGTGATAGCAATATTTATGTTGCAGATTGATTTAACAAATCTATCAAATGTATTTCGATAAAACTATGAATGTATAACTAGGAACATTCATTCAATTTCGTTGACAATGACGAATAATCGCAATAAAATTTAATGTTCAATTCAGGTCTATAAAGTTGTGCTCGAAGCAATGTCCCGGCAGCGGCAGCGACACCGGCCTCGTGTGGCGCATTCATTGCGAACAAATTTATTGTAATGGCCTTTTAAACACCATATTATTGTTGGGTACTTGTTTTTGTGCACAGATCTGATGTATTAAATTTAACGACAAACATTCTTAGCGGTGTCAAATAATGTCGACTTCGTTTATCTATTTTTATGCCAAGCAATTGCTTATTGACCCCGCGTAATATTTGTCATGTTCCATTCAAGTTACGTCATGACTATCTTTACGATCTTAATTCATTTATTGTATATGGTATTGCAGTATTGTACGAAGCGAAAATAAGCGTATTGTCTGTGTTTATCATATCTATAAGGTGTATAATAAAATATAATTATTTATTAACAATGAATGGATGATAGACGGACGTCGCGTCGTCTTGACGAGTAGGGGAGTGGCCAGTCTGATAAATTGATTTGAGTTGTGATCTCGTCTCGATGCTTCATTTGCATACTGATTGACAAGTATTGGCATATGCTCGTTAATAACAATTTGGGACTTTCAGCTGTATTGGCGAGTTTAATTGTGCTTATAATTTGATGTTATGTACTTACATACAATTCTTTCTTGGGAGAATATGGAATTAAACCCGATCGTATTATGAGTTTTTATACAACAAGTGACAACCTCGCAGGCGGGTCACCTGATGGTAAGTGACTTCCGTCGCCTTACCTTGAAGACAACTGCCGGAACACACCAACAGGTGCTTGGCGATTTTAAGGGTGGTAGCTAGCCAGTCGAGTAGTATTTAAGTACCTACATGAGATTGTGAATGCTTTAGAAACGTCATTTAATTTGATGGTTTATCTTAATCAGCTAATATTATACTTAGAACAAGTTTTTCTGTACAAATATTCTTGTATTCGTATAGGATGCTACTTGTAGCAATTTCGAGCGCAACTCATATTGGTATATCATCGCCAATTTGCAAATGAGGACACATCCGTCCGTTCAGACTTTGAATTTACTCATCCCGTAAACACAGATGTCTCTGGAAAGTTTCACAATATGTTGGATATGTCATAGGTACCGCGAAAAGGGAAGATCTTCCACCGGGCTAGGTATCAATGCCCGGGACTGCAGTCCAACGTTTCTTGATGAGAACTCGTATATATACAAAGTGCCAAGAAAACTTTGTTAGCGCGATGTAGGATTTCTATGTCATATTTCATTACGTCCATTTGTTGTGATGACGCGCTTCTATTACTTTTCCGCTGACTCGACTCACATGTAGCGCTGGTAATATAGCCGTTTCAAATGTAACCTAAAATTGTATTAATTTATATAGTCATAAGAGTAGATAAGCTAGCCATAATACAGCGTAAACTACATAGATGACATACGAGATACGTTTACAGAATGGCCGAGTGTTGAATCGCGTTTAAATCAAACTGGTACAGATGTTAAGTATCAAATGACACGCGCGTTTAGCTGATTACACATGATTGCACCAAATATTTTATGATGTTTATGTGTTACAGCCTTATCGAGATGCTTATCTATTCTTTTTTCTACAATAAAACTTGTTTCAGTGTTTATCATGGCAATTTTAACAACACAAAGTTTAGCTTTCATTGATAATGATTTCTTGTTCTTATTCTAGGATAATTGTTGGCAATATTTTTACGGTTGTTCGTTGTGATTGTCGGGTAACGATATTGTGATTCCGCTTGGCTATTACATGTATCTATGTATGACTTAGCTTGAAAAAGCTCTAGTCCACATGCGTTAGATTTAATCGTGTGTGCTCACCTTCTGTTGCATATCTCATCAAGGAGTGCCTGTAGTGCATATATTGCTACTACTCGTATTCGCTCTTTATTCAATGCATCAAGTGTGCCTTTTTGGGCTTCATCTGTGCCTTATTTGGATATTTCTTGAATTGTGTTAATCTCTCTTATCTCAAAATCAGTGGTTTACCTTTATGTGTATCTCTCGAAGGCTTTTACTACATTTATGAATATTGTTTATGTTCAAGTCCTGACGCATTCTGTAGATTATATCACTTTATTGATGAGCCCGTATTTAATCAGTTGCTCGATGGCTTTATTTGGCTCGTCTTTATAAATTAAGCGTATAAGGTAAGAGAAGCTATTATGTTTTATTAGCCATTAGTGTTTTTTATTTTCATTGAGTCTACTTTCCTCATGTGCTTATAGTTCAGGTACGATCACGTATGAGTCACCGTGGGAAACTAGATCTGCACAATGCGAGATATAATCGATACACCGGCTGAATGACATATCGAATCGTGTTACATTATATCGAGACCCGTTTGGACACGGCGCGTTCTGAAATCAACACTCGCGCCCAAGCTTCGAAACGCACTCCGCCGGAAATAGTGGTTTACACGTCATGTTATGGTTGGCATCGAGATTGATAAGTTTCCGGTGATACTCTAATCCAGTTTCTATAGATGATATCTGCTCAATGTGAAAATCGTTCACGAAAATACATTATTTAGGTTTTGTTTTTTGTTCGGTCGTCCGGTTCGCTTTCTTGCTAATTTTTATCTAACCCCAATCTTCATCCTCCGTTTTGAGCTTGTTATGGAGCGACTCTTTAATTTAGTGATCCGTATCATTAATGTTAAAATGATGGAAGCACATCGCTTCTGTATGCTCCAACCTTTCACAGCCTTTTTTCACAGACATCGTTTAAGTTAAACGGTTACATGCACCTGATGTGGTGCATAGATAGAAGTACTTAGTGATGGTGCAAGCGTAACTTTATTTAGCGTAAAATAATTTTCTTATCCACACCATATTTCAATGAAGATACCAGAACAGACAAAAACCTTGTCATTTGATAACGTTGTATTATAATATGTACTCAATTAGAAATTAATAGCATGATATGCATAAGTGATTGGTTAAAATTTAAGAAGAAAAATTCAACTAGTAAACTGTCATAAACATAATGTATGGTATGAAATATGATTGTCGTATTGTTTGTAATGCGACCAAGGCCTAGTTTCACGCTTTATTTATCTTGCTTTTATAATGTCGTTCATGACATGACACAAGTTGGACTTGCTAAAAAGAAGATAATGATCTGTGTGAGATTAAAGTTAGTACATTAATCATCTCGTCAGTGTCGAAATGTGAGAAGAGCAGTCGATGCGTGCGCATGTTCGTAGGTTCGCGTCGCGTGACGGACAATTTGTTTATTTTTTCAGTTGCTTTATAATTCATAATGGTGTTTTTCTAAATGTTTTATTTTTTTTGTATGGGTAGTTCTACAAATTGTACTTTTGAATAAGTATATTATTTTTTAAGTATTATATTATTTATATTTTCCACAGGCGTTGATTGGACTGAGGGCCTAGAAAGCTAGCACAAAATCGAAATCAGCTATAATAAATGTTCTAAACCGAAACGAGTCAATCACGTTTCCAACGAATTTAATTGAAAAGCAAATCAGCAAGGGACTCAATATTTTACGTGATGCTTGATTATGTTTTAATCCACAAATCACCTCGTTATCGTTAACCCTGTCTCAACACATTAAAGCAGAATTAATTGCCACTGACTGACCGTTCTACCGTTTTGGCGTAAGTGATTGTCTATAGTTTTGCAATTATGAAAACAAGTTTCGCAACGAAATCTCGCGAACACATTAAATGCAGCAATTAACAGCTACCATAAAAGCAAATCATCGTGAAACATTATAGGGTTGTATTCGTAAATCTTGTTTGTGAGAGTGAGAGTCTGCTCAACTCTGATCGTTATGGAATATTTGGGGGATTTCACGTAAATTATTCGATTTTATTTTGAATGAGGTCATGTATTTCTGATATTTGGCAGTAGAGTCGCTTGGCGTTTTGGCGTCCATGATTGGCGCTGGATTCGTGTCATTAGAATTTAGCCTAGCTTGCAGAATTTCATGAAATTTTGTTCATGTATATAATGAGCTTATATACAAAACTCGAATCAAGATAAAATTAAACTTTGCCTGAAATCAATTCACTTACTCTTTTATAATTTGATACATTAAGCCCTCACAAATCAGATGTTACCAATTTATAAACGTCAATTGATATTGTCTCTGTTGATGATGACGGATGCTTGAAGCCACCCTGGTGATGTGTCCACTACCAGCTTCCTGCGATCATTCAATTACGTTCACTTGTATGATTGCACGCCTGGATGCGGGCACCGCTCGATAAATGCTAATACAATTGCCCAAGGGGCTGAGATTGTTGTAAATTGATACAACTGTTCGTTAAAAGACACACTTCGTTACATTGAACGCTTATTTAGTGTCTTCTTTTATGACTTGCCTCAGGACTTTGGTTTCATCGTACGTGTACTTGAATTGCATTGGTTGGGTATCGCTGCATATAATTATGTCGTCTAATTATTCTGCTTCCAATGTGATGTTGATATTTATGAATATGATTTTTTTTCTGCTGCTTAATGTACCATCATCATGTCAGCCGGAAGATGTCCACTACTGGACAAAAGCCTCCCCCAAGGATCTCCCCAATGGCTTTTTGTATACTTAATCATCAATCGATTCACATCGTCGATTTTATTATGAATAACGCCAAAAATGTTTATTGCATATGACAGAGATCGTAATGATATGTTGAATATTGCAAGGATATCCATGATTTTGTTCCGAGTGCACATCAATTAAGTAATCTAAGTAAATAAAGCTCGAGTGTCAAGTTTTGTGTTACATGGGCGATTTACTATTTCGTTGAAAATTTACGGTGTATTGAAAAAAAATTACAATAAGAGATTCATTTTTGTAGTTTTTTTTTATTTACCTTCATCTCTCTTGTTTTGATTGTCTATTTTCTTCAGAATACGAAATCGTATCTCCTGGCCATGTGCCCTTCCATTAACTACAATCATTGATTTCACAGCGGAGAAAGGGTGTTCATTTAAAATGTAAAGGCATTAGTCCGAATCGTCGTAATTGCGTTTCAGCTTAATTCGTGCCTTCCGCTGCATTTTCCACACCGTTTCATAAATGAGAGGTGCGGAGTTCGCCCCGGGCACGTTTGTCATTACGATCACCTGTAATGAAGTGGCGCGATTCTTGGTCGGCCATATACTTGTCCATTTGTAACAGGATCCAGGTTAAGCTGCACCCACTGACAGCGCTGAACGTGGAATTAAGCTCGATAGTGACAACTTGTGTTAAATTATCGTTATTTATTGCATAATGCGTGGGCACTATTTGTGGGCTTGATGCATTGCAATTTGCTTAAATAACCCTTTAGATTGTAACTGAATAGTGATAGCAACTTATTTAATTTGTTGAATTTTACTATTCCCCGAGATTCTCTTTCGTTACGTGATAAAGAGTCTGTTGGAACATTGGAAGCTGCATGCCCGCATATTTGTGGTGGAAAGTAAAGTGTTTTTTTCTGTTCCTAAATAGTATTAAAATATATTGACAACCGTTGTGGCGCTGCGGGTCATGTATAAATCCATTCCCTCCATTGTCCTGTCTCGCCTCTCACAAAAGTGCACTTTTGGTCGACTCGACGCGGTCTGGCACAGATGTAGGTACTATGGAGTCGAAATTATGAACGAGATATATTATAGACATTTTAAGGTAAATAATTTAGTATTAATAATTTTATTTAACGGCAATTTCGTTTGCCGCTAAGTACGACAAACACCTTACGTATAACATGTAATAATTGCACTGATATTTAATTTTGTGTAAGTGAAAACATTTTTGAAGAAAATGCATCTGTGACTATGGTAAGTTGTAACATTTCCGTTAGTTAATAGTTGGTGTGCACGCTACGTGTTCCACTTGTTGAAAGCTCCTTGCATTCGTGTTCCTCGACGGTGTTGGCTATCGGACAACATCGCATTAATGGCGCATGTTTTACAATTCCCCCAACCGATGACTTTTTGCTTGTTTTCGCCGCGGGAAGTGCGAAATTCGCGCCGTGCTCTAACCACAATAAGAATAGCAACTTACACGAGCGACACGTGTATTTCTCACGAGTGGAACGATTGCGTCGAAAAAATAATCCGAATGAGATGCCTATAAAGTTTAGCTCCTCGCATTAATTTATCCCTTGACAATAAAATGGTAAAAGGTTCAAATAATCCTATTTAAATAATAATCGTGATCGTAAAATATCACTGAGTAGGTAACAGACGTGGTATATCCGACTCGTTTTATTACAGCTTTCTCAATATTTTTATTGATCATCTATAAATCTTTAACTATAAATGCTTGGACCGAGGTTACAAGGTGCAGTGTATCACACCAGAGTATTCTGTTGTCGATAAATCACTTCGAGATGAATGCTCGGTTATTAAAACTCCCCGCCTCATAACGATCCACCGCTCCGTCGTATCGATCACAATAAAGTCCGTATATTTATGAAGAAAATCTTATTTTCGAAGTACATTCTTTCTGATTTATCGAGTTGGCTTGTAAAGATAAAATAAAGTAAGTACCGAGCGTCTTGGGTATCTCTAAAATCACATTATATCCTTTCTGAAAATGAACTAGCGGTCAACATGTGCGCGGAAATGCCCTGTTTACTTTCCGCTTTTAGATTCGGACAGCTCCTTTTAAGTCTCTCGTTTATTGCGCCTTATGTACGGATAACAAGGGATTTTGTAACTCCGCTATTTCTGGTTTACAATCAAATAGTATCTCCTTACATACGGTCGGTGGGTGGATGTCTATAAATGCGAGATATGGATTTCGTAACCGACCGTTGACCGTTTTGGTACCGTGACATATTTGTAATGCCGCTTTGAGATCGGTACGATCATCCAAATAGAGTACGGCACGGCTGTGTATAATTTATTATATATGGTAATACGGCACGCGGCCGGTATTGGTTCAAAGCGAGCTCTTAATAAGGACGTGTCCCCTTAATTCTCGCCGGTGTGGTCACTAACATTCCTACAAGGGTTTGCTCTCCACATTTTTGTGTGTTCGGTTCTCGTTTTTCTCGTCGACCATTTCCCACCTCCGTTTGTAGCTGGGAATTTAAACGAGCGTACCGATTTTGATCGCGCCCTTTCGGTCCCTTTTATTTGTGTTGATGCTGCGCGAGAAAAATTGTAAGACTTCGGACAATTTATAAAGATTTCATTTTTCTTCTTCTTGCAGCTACTTTGACCTGTGCCGGTTTTGTGGTATGCTTGCGCAACCAGTTGACTATATTGTGAACAGCTATGCCTTTGACTTTTTTCGGTGTTCCTACATTTTTACTTAACCACTTTCCATCAGGTGACCAGACCAGCCTGCTTGTCCGACTTGTCTCAAGATAAAGTTTTGTTACATATTTAGCTTCCTTTAGTTCGTAGAATCTTTCTATAATCCTACAAATTGCACAGGACTGGGATAGCAAATTTTGAGCATCCGTACATAATGCTCTACAGATTAAATACATTCACGGCTAAAGCAGGTCTTCGGTATCTTAACGAATCCGGTTACATAAAAATATGCCCTTGCGTTTGTTTTGTTTCGTGTACTCGGTCACGGGTTTGTTTTCTTTTTGGCTGAGGTATTGTGCGATGGACAGCGGATTAACAATGGCATCGGCGCCAGGGCGCGGGCGCGGGCGCGGGCGTGCGGCCACGGCGGCGGCTGCATAGCAAATATGTCTCGGTGTGCGGTGGCCACGTATCTAGATGGAAGCTCGCCTGCGCGTGCGCTGCTCCCGTCCGTACAGATGCGCGCGATTGAATGTATTAACATAGTACCTGGCCGTCGACAGTTTTTATAAAACTCCGAATGCATTATATTATACGTGCGGCTCTTTTGTAATTCATATTTTGTATCATTGTATATGCTCGGTGCGCGCATGCATGTGTTACATTCTCTTGTTTAAGTTTTTACTTAGCGGGATAATCCTGTCTCCGGCTCGTAGCTGGCTAATTGACACACGCTGGGCGTTGTGCCTTCAAATTGTGCTCAAATATTTGCCATGTGGACGCGTAAAGCGCACAGCAAACACGTTGTCCGTCCGTCCGTCTGTTTGCCCAGTCCAATGAGCCCAGTGCGGCGCTGTTTGCCTTCGCTCCGCTATCTATACGTGATCTCTCTGAGACAGACCAGTTTACTTCATCCCGTGGCTTTTCTTTGTACTCCTTGCCTTATAAGGAGTGCAATCTTTACGTGGGATCGACGCATTGACACGTATTTGACATAAAAAAACTGAAGGTTTTCAGTTATGAGGACACGTTTTGGTCATAATTTGGGAATATTTTTCGACTTTGGGTATATTTAGGTAGATTTAAGTGTTTGTTTTATATTAGACTAATAATCTTTTCGTGTTTCAGGTACGTATTGGTTTTCATAATCAAACATCAGTAACGATTGTTGGTGATATGTAAGTAAAACATGGTTTTTCGAGTAAATAAAAACGAACTTAAAAAAATATGGAATCGGAATATTATTATATGTATTTGTTGTTTTTACGTAGGCGAAGATATTGCTCTGTGGTAAATACTCTTGCAACACCATGGGTACAACTCGCCCTAAACGACCCTTAGTTTCAGATTTATCACGTTCATACCACGACAAAGTGTTCCAACTTTTCTGTAACCTACTTGTTATTCCGATTATACCATTAAAACATCGTTATCATCAAGTGTTGGTACCTATATCATATCATATCATTCATATCATAACACAGTTACCTACATCGTTTAATGCGGATCTATTAATTTATTCAATTATCTTGTTGTTACGTCTAATTACATTTAATTACACGCAATTTACTTATTATAATTGGTGTGTTTGTTTATTATAAGTATTTAGTAATGATATGTTAATTATGTCAAATCGAAGCCATTGAAAAAAAGTTAATGATCCTCAAAAGTTCACCAGATAATTGTTACTCTTTTTTGTGATTTAATTATTTAATAAATACGAATGGGAAAGAAGAGCCGTTTTTATTATACTGGCAGAGGCCCATTACGGTCTCAGTGCTAACAAATATTCTCCTACTGTCTGATTAAAGGAAAAATAAGAATTCCTAGACGAGCTAGCTTTTTACTTAAGTAGAATGTTAAGTACTGCGGCGGCATTCTGTAAGCGCTGCGCATGGTCTAATTCGCGTTAATTGGCTACCAGGCGTACCTACGTGGAAAACTTCCCAGTACCTACCATAATTTTCTGAAACGCGGATTTCAACATTGATTCAAAGATTTTTCTACGTGATGTTAAACGGTTATCGCAGTTTGCAACACCAGGAGTAATATCGCGTTGGCGACCCCGCAAGAATTTCGACCTTTTCTTTTTGTCTGGATTGATTTATGGAGGCTCTCAAAAATATTACTGTTAAAATGTTGAAGGTATGTTTACTTGCAGCGTTAGAAGCATGTATTCTATACTAGCTGTCCCCCGCGGCTTTATCCGCGTTCCCGAGGTATCTTATCTTTTCTCTGGATCAAAATTATCCTATGTTTTATTCCAGTTCATAAACATGCACATTTAAAAATAGTCGTACATATACTCCTATTTTATATGATAAATCATATGAGATTTTGTTCCCTTCTAGGCTATTTTCATGTGATATTCTGATCACATACATCACAAATAGCTTATTCAGTATCTGTTTATGTTAATGTTTAGATCTAGTTCAAAACCAAACAATTTTATATTCACCATACGTAGGTACGTTGTGAAAGTCGTTTACGTATATACTTTTTACCGAATTACACGGAACGCATCCAATATTCCCCATCTAGGCTTTGTGTGCTTACCACCTTCGGCCACATCATCACTTACCATGGTGAGATTGTGGTCAAACACAAGCTTATCCAGTATAAAAAAAAGTACGTTTGCACTACGACGAATGATCTGTTAAAGTATAGTGGCAGCCACTGAATATATGTGGCTAGGTAGGGGACAATTCTGCGCTGATTATTACAATTAATATTAGGTGGGATATTAAACTTTTAGCTTATCCAGAATAAAAAAAATATTAATGTCGTC
Organism: Ochropacha duplaris; assembly: GCA_951361185.1. Taxonomy (NCBI): domain Eukaryota; kingdom Metazoa; phylum Arthropoda; class Insecta; order Lepidoptera; family Drepanidae; genus Ochropacha; species Ochropacha duplaris. Next base: position 1,119,160 of record OX592704.1, on the reverse strand, counting down.
TTAAGATAAAATTCAGCGGGATACACCAAATCACTGTCCGTGGACATATCTGAAGAGTAATCTTTTCATCAGCTGTGTAAGAATAAGTATCAGTTGATCCATTTTCTTGGCAACAGGATTCCGTCCCTCCTAAATGGAAATGTCATCGATAGATTGTACTATTAGGTATTTGGTTTCCTTCCATAGTACAAGGTCTGCTTGGTTTGAGATGATATTATTATAGCATGTAGGTACATTACAAGGTTTTTTAGGTGAGGGTAAGCGGTTACTGTAGCCTATGAACGCTTGCAACACCAGAGGCGTCACGAGCGCGTTGCCGACCTTACGTAAACCTTCTTACTCCCCTTTTGAAAAACCCCATGCTGTTGTATCTTACCTTGAGAACACCTTCACATGACAGCTCTTTTTATGGTCAATCTTTTACCATCCAAGCAGTTCGCCTCTGGAATGCATTACCGGTAGACATAAGGAGGGCTTCGTCAATTAATATCTTTAAAGAAATGGTGAAAAAATTCTATCTTTCTGACTTAGTATAGTGCTGCTGTTGTGATTGTGCTTATTTTCAAACATATTTAATTTATTGTTGGTATATGTATTTGTTATGTGTAGGTATATATGTAATGTAAGTTTTATTTATTTACGTATATGTATATAATTTTTATTTCGTATTTATTTGTTTATTAATAGAGATATACACCACCGTCCTGTATTGTATCTGAATTTCTTTCCATCCTAAGGTTGTCTGGAAGAAATCGCTTCTTAGCGATAAGACCGCGGCGCCTATTGTACAACTCATAATAATGTGTATGTTTTGTTATTTCTGTTAAATGTTTTTGGTGTACAATAAAGTATTATCTATCTATCTATCTAGGGAAAACTATTTATTATTGTTATTAAAAAGTTATAAATGCTTATATAATCAACTTTCGATTGTGAGCAGATGCTGCTTGTGGGGGCTGGTCTGTGCGAGTTTGTTGTTCATTAAGTCAGTCATAATTAAATTCTATAGATTACTATTTTTGCCGCCATAACACGCAAATATTGTCACTGAGACTAGATAAATAATTATTGAATGTAATAGGTGTAAGTTGTTTTTGGAAGCAACCTTCTGAACCGAGCATTTAGAGTCTGACTATTCATAAGTGCCTGTGAATGCCTATTTGGATGAATAAATATTTTATTTCATTTCATTGGTAGATGAAAGAGCAAATGTAGAGAGAGAACACTGTATTAACTCCATCACCAATGCTTATTGGTGTGACCAAACATCCACACTAACTTTCGCATATAATATTAGAATTAGCAATATGACGATATTTTAATATTCATAATGATTAATTGTAATGACCGTAAAGGAAGGAAGCTATGAATTATTGAAGAACATGTGATTGGACGGATTTTCCACGAAGCTGTATCCTGTCGTTGGCCTACATTCGGCCTATATTCCTGAACTAGGCGTCTGATTTATAGTTCTTGTTATTTTGTTTGCACCAACGTTTTCTCGCTATGAATACAAAAGGATTTTTTTCGGTTCTTTTGTTGGCGTAGTATTTTATATTGTCACATAATGACCTATTGATGGAATACATGTATTTAAACATAAATTGTCCTTTTTAGGGTTCCGTACCCAAAGGGTAAAAACGGGACCCTATACTAAGACTTCGCTGTCTGTCCGTCCGTCTGTCTGTTACCAGGCTGTATCTCAAGAACCGCGATAGCTAGATTTCACACAGTCACAAATTATGTATTTCTGTTGCCGCTATAACAACAAATACTAAAAACAAATTTAAGGGGGCTCCCATACAAAAAACGTGATTTTTTGCCTTTTTTTTTTCTTTTTACTTTAAATAAACTTGTGTTTGACCGCAATCTCACTATGGTGAGTGATGATGTGGAAAGCACACTAAGCCTAGAAGGAAACAGACTCTTAAGTGCGGCTGTCGGACCACATCGATAAGTGCTTGACGATATTTTTTCAACTTGAGGTTGGTAGCCAGCCAGTCGAGTACTACAAAGTAACCTACCACCGTGCCATGGTTCCTTCGCGATGTTTTCCATCACCGAAAGCTCAAGCTCATTGTAGTATTCGAACCCACTACCTTCGCGCGGTATCCGACGTCACTACCACTATATTTGTTATACACTTAAACCGATTTTTAACGAATATGTTAGTTTACGATCACAATCTCGCCATGGTAAGTGATCACGTGGCCGAAGATGGTAAGCACACAAAGCTTAGATGGGTACTGGCTCTCAAGTGCAGCTGTCGGAACACACTGGTAGGTTCTTGGCGACAGATTTTCAACTTGAAGGTTTGGTTTCCTCACGATGTTTTCCTTCACCGAAAGCTCAAGCTCATTGTAGGGTTCGAATGAATGATAGGGGGAAGTAAGCAAACAGTCTAGAAGGAAACTGGCTCTTGAGTGCTGCTGTAAGAACATTCTAGTACGTCACCTTGGGCCATATCTTTTAGTTTAGGGTGGTGGCATTAAATATGCTTTTTTAACTATCATAATAGGTAGGTATTTAATATATTGTTTCTTACCGTTCACTTTGCTACCGTAACCTGTATCTTGAAACAAGGCAGATAAAATTTAAATTATGTCCAACATTGCAGCAGACTAACTGCTTCAAGTTATTCCAATCGAAAGGCTAGAGCGGCGGTCGTGGCTCGTGTCGTGCCTCACGAAACTATTTGAGGCATTCGGCTATTGAAATTTATTGATATTGTATACCTTTGTATCGACGTCATCGTGGCTTATAATATTGCTAAATTAAATAAATATCCTCGGACATTTGTTCACACACGGCTATCTGATCCCAAACTAAGCAGAGCTTGTAATATGGAAACCAGATGACTGATATACTACATATTACTCGTATACCTTTGTTTTTGTAAATACATACTTAAATAGATAATTACACCCAGACTCAGGACAAACAGATATGTTCATGCACACAAATGTGTGTCCTGGATAGGAATCGAACCCACGACCTGCGGCGTGATAGGCAGTGTTTTTTGTAAATACATACTTAAATAGATAATTACACCCAGACTCAGGACAAACAGATATGTTCATGCACACAAATGTGTGTCCTGGATAGGAATCGAACCCAAGACCTGCGGCGTGATAGGCTGTATGTTAACCAACCACGCCTACCGGCCCGTAAATTAAATGCCTTTTACTTTGCCTTTTACTTGAGAATGGTACTTCTCAACATGGAAGTATTTATGACCTCTGATCTGGCTCCCTGATCTAACCTTTAATATATAACGTTTAGCAATAACTACTTCATAAAATAAATCGATTAATCCATAAACATATCTAAATCAGTGGCTATAAATACAGTTAGACTGTTCACTTCAATAAAAACTACAATAAATTTAATAATTTTAGCGCTAAACCTAAATTGAAATCAATATGTAACCTCTAATCATTGAACTGTTAAGGATTTAATAGTCGCAGCAACTTTGTATGGATACTGGTTTGAGGATGAGAGCATGGTGTTGGGAGGGAGCGATCTGAACGCTTTAAATGTCTACACTGAAACGCAGTTTAGACTACGCTATAATATTTCGCTGTTATAGTAAAACATCTTGAGTCATAAGCGATAACATTATGATGGTATATCGTAAGCCCGTGTACTACTTAGGTTGCAAGTTATATTTCTTTATACCACCAGGCAGGCGGGTCACCTGATGGTAAGTGAATACCCCCGCATATAAAAGTTACTGGATCTGAAGTGCAACTGCCGGAACACACAGATAGGTGCTTATTTTTTCAGGAAAACTTACAGCTAACACAACATGACCAAATACATATAAAACATGAAGGCCATTTAAAAGTACTTACAGACAGACTTATTCACAAAAAGAAAGTAGACAAAGGGTACATGTGTAAAAATGAAAAAAAAGTTTTTACATATAAGGTCGCGGGATAATACATTAAACGATCTGCTCGCTCGTATGATTTTGCTGTATGTATGAGCAGGGCACAAAAGGAGTGTGCAAAAGGTTTGGCACAGTTTTTATGAGAACGGTAGTCGCTTGCCACCAGGTGACCCGCGGTACGATTACGTATCTCGCGACAGGTTGGCAACAGGCGTAAATTTCGCGATCGCTGCTGTCAAACGTCACTTTTGTATTAGCTAACAGCAACAGAAACGCAAACAGCAATCGAGAAATTATTTATTTCCATTTATTGCTACCCTATCGCTTGTGGCGCTAGTGTCTATGGGCAATGTGCATTAAATAAATAAATAAATAAATATCCTCGGACATTTTTCACACACGGCTATCTGATCCCAAACTAAGCAGAGCTTGTACTATGGACCCCAGATGACTGATATACTACATATACTGCTTTTTTTTTGTAAATACATACTTAAATAGATAATTACATCCAGACTCAGGACAAACAGACATGTTCATGCACACAAATGTGTGTCCTGGATGGGAATCGAACCCACGACCTGCGGCGTGATAGGCAGTGTGTTAACCAACCACGCCAACCGGCCCGTCTATTCTGCGATAGGTGTGCGGCATGCTTCCGTAATACGGTTTCTAGTGACTAGTTGCTACTGCTCGCGTAGCGGTGGCTGTCACTTTGCTACTGCTGTAGCTACTGCTACCTTTTACGTAATAGACCCGCCGCTCGCATGTGACCGCTAACGCCTATCACCAAGTCCTCAATCAAGGTGCGGCTTGCAAGCTCACAGGCGGGCGATAGAGCGTGTCATGGATCCGCTGAGTCGATCTAGACCGCAGCACTATCACACTCGCTGCCTCAGGCCGGGCCGCTCTACATAGTGCATTGAACCTCACGCTTCAATGGACACACCGGATTCGGATCTGGGTGATTGCAATCAATCAATCTATACTGTACTAAACGATTATTTAACATTTACAATACTTATCGAGAACAGTTTTTCGCAAGGGATTTGGTTTGGTAGCTATCGTAATTTTAGCTACGAATAAGTAGACACGGAAAGATTTTTTTCAGAATTTACTAAGGTCTATGGTGCAATAAACCTATGTCGTTGTCTTTATTAGATACAGATTGTAAAATATATTATTATTATGATATCTTGGGGGGACATTCTCCACGCAGGGCATCTGATCTCAAACTATGGGTTTGTAATGGAAATCAAATAATTGATATAATACTGTTCTTATTAATACATACTTAAATAGATAATTACACCCAGACTCAGGACAAACAGACATGTTCATGTAGACAAATATCTGTCCTGGATGGGAATCGAATCCGTGAGCGTGATACGCCAATCGGCCCGTCTAAACCTTTTCGAGCAAGCGACTCCAATGACGATGTAAGTCACGACAATACGGACATATTTATTAGGATTAAGTAATATAATACCTAACTCGTTCTTTCAGTTGATAGAATCTAAAAATCGTTTTGTGTTGACATCGTTCTTAAAACTCCTTAATTCCACATTATTATGTATTTTTCCCATATCTCTGAACAGTAATAGTTTTGTACCAGTGATGATGGCGTTATCTTTATTCGTATTTATAATATTATCAGGAATTTAATCCATGTAACTTATCTATGTTATGAAACTGACTCTTCAGGGTCTTTAAACGAAAAGGTAACAAGTCCGGTTCTACATATTAAGGCTGTTAAATAAACAAATTCTTGGCCAAGAGGTGAAACAATAATTTCTGAGTATATAGTATACACACTTATTATTAATAATAGCCGAGAATAGTCAATATAACATTTTTCAACAAAATATTTCATATTTTAGGACAATAATAGTCGATTCCTTAGTGACCAGTATCATACAATCAGTATGTTTGACCAAAATACATACATGAAATGATTTTTTGTATCCAAAAAGAATTCTGAATTTCAATTCAATACTTTTACGGGTGATTCTCTAATCGATAACGAATATCCTTTAATATTAACACGTTGAATAACCAAGACAAGGTTCGTTAAACAAATAACACGAAGTGTTAAATAATTTAGTCGCAGAGTTAAAAACAGAAAAAAGTAACCTGGCAAGGTTAGCATCAACCGCTCTAGTCGTACGCGTTCTAGGAATCCAACCTTTGTTATAGCATCCAGCGAGTCCAACAAACGAGTTTCAGAATTCCTAAAAGTTAAATCTGGGTGCCAGATCTACAACTTATATTCGTCTACATTAGGTACCTACATGCCGTGTTTTACAAATTGTTATCTGTCCTCTGTAGACTGAAAAAATAAAACTTTTCAGAAGAGTGTTTTAACACTAATAGGTACCTACTATTTAATATCCTGTGGTTTACACTTAAGAACTTTTAATCTTAGTAATATCTCAGTAGGTTTTGTTCATAAAACAGTTCGAAGTGAAGTCAGCCGTAGAAATATTTAGTATGTTTCCCTAACATCATCAAAAAACTTTGGGTTGTTTTCCTTTTTTACATTGCTATGATTCTGTTTGTCACGACCTCCAAAACATTCGTGGAGATCCGACTCGCTCGTGCTCGCGCTTCCACTTTTTGTTTACCACAACGTCGCGCCGCCATCTTTCCGAGAAATGTCGCTTTAGAAAAAAAAGAAGCTGCATAACAGTCTCGGTCGACCAAGGTGTGAATATAATTAATGACTTATCAAAGGATCCGCCTACCTACTCACTTGTCCATTGCCACCAATTTGGACATGAGCTCATTTAACGACTCCCGATTTTTGATTCCTTGCTTTTTTACGCAGCCACACGAATCCGTCCAATCATTAGCAACCGCAGATATTATTTTCGGTGCACATCAATCAAGATGCGGCTGTACATTTTAAAATTTAATTAGAGTAACCATACATGTTGGCTATGAAACCCGATTCTAATTTCATCGACGCACATTCGTATCTCCATGCGCTTGAACTACGTCATTAGTCGACACCTTGGCTGCATAACTTTGCGACTGTCACATTTGTCGCAATTATCATCATATTTCTAGAGATAGAGACGGCTATTTCTGTGTCGTTATTATCTCTGTACAGATTTAGTTACATGTCAGTGTCCTGTCGAGCATCTAGAGATATAACTTATGTGAACAGCTCAGGTGTATCCGTTAATGCCACAGCGCTAACTGCACCTTCTGTGACAATTCAATGAGGCATTGTATTCCATCCTGCCAGTGTCGGAGTGTCGTATGGTTTATATCTACTGAGAATCATGGCAATCATCGGGTCAACGACTCGCCCATTACAAGCCTGCGTCTCTAATTACGATGGTCATTATGATTTAGGTAATGTTGCTGTTACGCTTGGCAAATGTTGATATGATAGCACATGTTATGTGTCCGTTACGTTTTTATGTTCTCTACGTGATCTTTGCTTTAAGTAGAGTTACCTTTGGAGCTTTGGTATTTTATAAATGAGCTTTAGCTTCAACGGTATATTTATTCAATCCTCTTGCAACAACCTTTTCGTTATTATAGCAGGTATTGCAGGTAGTTCTTTGTGTAAATCAAATATTCTTACAATTTGTTCTAAAAAGGTACCTTTGTCCCATTCCTAAATCAGACGACACAGTGTCTGCCAGATGCGACGATCTTTTGTGTCCAAGCTTTCGTGGCATGAGAAAAAGTTGAGTTTCTTAGAAATACACTGATTCGATGCACATGTGCGTTCGGGACGGGCTTTTATACCTGTACTCGGAGCTCGTAAAATAGACTCTTTTGTAAAATGTTTTAGACCGTAAGAAATTTTATGTTTGAGGGTTCGGTGCGAGACTGATGCCTTTGAACACTTTTAGAAATCGTTGCATTATTGAACAAAGTTTTACAAGAGGTGATTATGGATATGTATTCATTGGATTTTATTTTAACACCATTTCCGATTATTGTTATAATAACCGAAAAACCTATTACTTTATATTACTCTATGGTATTTATTCAACGTGCGTGAGATATCAACAGACCAGCAAGAGTTTGATAAAATATTATGAAAAGTAATACAACTGGTGCAGTTGAATGTCCCAAAAGACGACGCGAAACGATTTACATAAAACCAAAACTGGATCCGTGAATCATGTGATAGATCCAGACGATACCTGTCCGCTGATATTATTAGAGTATCATAATGATTATATCGAGCGCATAGTTTCAGCCAGACGGCCCGGCGCGACGAATCAACGTTCAGAAATATACACGCGACACTCTTGGCATGAGACAGCGGATACTAGCGTACCTAATTCGATCCTTCTGGTAGACTCACACCTGTAAAATTGAACAGTCTTTCGGATTTTGTTCTCACTGTGCTTAGATTCTTTTAATTATTTGTTTTGTCTGCGCAGTATGAAAACAAAGAGACAATTAAGTCTTTACGAGTCATTGGGTCATTTGTGTATTTAACACTAGGGTCACCCAGACGTTCAAAACTCTATCAGAAGAGTATCAGATGTCAGTATGCTCGGATTCCATGACACGGTATACGCTATTTGTATATTTCCGCATTGTTTATTTCAGAACCTGAGTGCATTTACTTGTGAGTAAGGTCAATATTGAGTCGAGGTAATTGAAAGACATTGAAACATGATAGTCAACTTTACAATGTAACTTTAGAAGCCCCTTAATGTCCATCTAAATCATACATTTTATTTACCGTAAGAGGCTTTTACTGCAATATTTAAACAAGTATCAAATTGACTGGCGTTAAGAGACCTTAATGGCCGAGTAGAAATCCGCTCTCCTGCTAATGCGGCTAGTTGACAGCCTATTATGGATTTTCTCGTTTAAATTGTCAGTATGACGGGAGTTAATTGTCACAGTAGCCACGCCTGGATATCACCAGCATTCAAAACTTATTTACACAACTTTAGTTACTATATTAGTATTGCTTTTATGATGTTTACTTATCTATGTTCTTATATCCTTTTTTGCCATAATTTTTTCTGAAATTGTTTAGCCTTTTATCTCTAAAGAATCTCTACCAGTATCTGACAGGGATTGTGTATTTTGTTTCTAAATTTAATTGTCTCGGTAAAGTAATAGTTTATGTACGAGAAGGTGATTATCAATCTCATTTATCACGTCTTTTTGATTGTATAGACTAGACACTAAAGTTCATTGTCTCGGACACAGACACAAAATATCCAATTAAATTCCAAGAAGTGGTACACATGATCAATAAACCGTAACGAATCAATCTGACATTCCCAGAAGCAGAACACAACTGGATAAGACAGCTACAGGAAAGTATATTTTGGTTTAATTTAAAACTAATGTCACTGCTATCCCACGCGAATTGGGTCTCGAGGAAATGATACCGATCCTCGTTGATAGTGATGAGAGGATCCGACGGAAGTTATGATCAGTGTTTGGAATGACATCATCCGTTCTCGAATCGATCGGCAGTAGATCGCCGGACATCGACTGGTTTGATAATTAAAGTTACAGAGAAAAGGCGAGGTTTTATAATGTATGTATACAGTTGCAGAAACTAACTGTATAGCTTCTGGTTGTGAGTTGATTGTATTTGTTTTTGATGTTATCATTATTTTAATTTAAGAAAATATGATTGCCAGGCCGTCTGTGCATGTCTGGTGTTAATAGTTTTGTTCGTAACTTGTTGTTTATCTATATAGGTATATAAAAGGAGAAGTCTTGACTGATCTATCAACGCCCAGCCTAAACCCTTAGACCTAGAAAGCTGATTTTTTTTCCCAGGTGTTGTTTTTAAAACTTGACCGAGGAATAAGAAGATTTTTCGAAATTCAACCTTTAAGGGGGTGAAAAAGGGGTTGATAGTTTGTATGAAAGTCGGTCATTTTTGAAGCTAGAATCATGAAATTTTGTTTTTAGACTATCAATTAAAAATAAAGAAACACGTGTATCAGCGTTATTTAAATTTATACCCTTGAGAGGGTGAAACGGGGGTTGAAAGTTTGTGTGAAACTGTGTTTTTAAGCTAATAATTAGAAATAAAAAAACACGTGTTTTAGCGTTTTTTTTAATTCTCCCCCTGAGGGGGTTCAAAGTTGGTATGAAAAATGAGAAGGCCTGACTCACTGACTCATCAACGCCCAGTCTACAGTCTACAACATTGGACCTAGAAAGCTTTTTTCACAGGTATTGTTTTTAAGATGTAGACGAAGAATAAGATAGGATTTTTCGAAATTCAATCTCTAAATGGGTAAAAAAGGGATACGCGGGTGAAACCGCGGGGCGGAAAGCTAGTAATTATATAAAAAGTCAAATTTGTGTGACATCGCCTAATAAGTTAAAAGTACAATCTACCGTGTGTTGTTTAAGTGCCACTGAAAATCACCTTTTAGTTTCTATTGAAAATTGCAAGATTTAATGTCCCTATAATAAAAATGAGTATAACGGTGTAGATAGGTTTTAAGCGCTCCGAAAGCGAAGCTAAAGAGTGGCTAATTAGCCTAACTTGACCTGTGTCGCGTCGCCGGCATCACGTGCCGAGTGCAATTAAAAGTGACCCAAAACAAACAAAAATGCCATCGTAATGTACCTATACTTGTATTATTAAATAGGTGGACTGATTTGACAGTTGTCGTAATAAATATATCTTTACTCAGAAATTATTTCTTAAAAGAATGAATGAGAATACCTGTAATCACTGATATTAGATTGACTTTTATTGATAAGAAGTGATATGGTCAAACCATGAAACAGTCATTTTAACCATATTGCGCTCGTAACTGTCAGTTTAGTCCAGCTAATTAAAAATCAGACTATAGTGTGGATATTGAAATACTTATTAAGTTAGCTTGTATAAACGTCGTACTGAGATAAAATTAATTACTACCGGTCGTAATACAGTTACAGAACTCCACATGAATGTTAGTTCGACAAGCACTTTGTATTGAAGCGTTTGCTTACAAGCTCACTGCAGTGAACCTATCTTCATGTCAGCAAAAGATAATAACTCAGAATTTACCGTGAATTGTTTCAAAAAATTCGTAGAGCTTTTTGCTAGTGACAACCAGACAGGCGGGTCACCTGATGGTAAGTGACTTCCAGGTTTGCCAATGTGTTGTCAACCTTTTGAAGATGCCTTAAAGCCAACTGGCTCTCAAGTGCAACTGCCGGAACACACCAACAGGTGATTGTCGACAGATCTTTAACTTGATGTTGCTAGGCAACTAGTCGAGTACTACAAAGTACTATACCACACGGTGCAATGTTTGACTCGCGATGTTTTCTTTCACCGAAAGATCAAGCTCATTATAGGATTCGAACCCTCGCCCTTCGCCGCGGTATACTTTGTATGAACGATGTACGTATAAGTAGAAGAAAACGAATAGAATGAAGTTATGATAGAATTCTACATAGAATTGAAGGACATTTCGCAACAGCTACTCGTAAATTATAGCCGGCATGATTTACGGTGCGAAGCTATCGCAGACTAAATTATTTATCTCGGAAGCAGTTAAAATTATTTATAAATAAATTACTTCACTATATCTGTACTGTACGATAGTAAAATGTTGTCCGCTGTGTGTCGCCCTGAAACTGTGTTGTGAACGTGCTGTTAGCTTCATTGATATACTTTTCTATGCTATTTATAATCCTAGTTTCAAAACAAGCTCTTACTATTCAGCAGGTTTTGTTAAGCTGCTGATATCCTTCTGCTTTGTTTGAACGGCAATCATTGAAACCAAATTCCTACCGCGTCGCGCGTGTCTCACATAGAAAAAGTTGTCATGTCTGTAAAAATAAAAATTGAGAGAGCAATTTTTCTAATCATCTTTGAGATATGTCTCTTTTCATTTTCCTGACCCCAAAACGAACACAATAGGAAAAATGGCTTTCCTCTGTATGAAATAAGTTGACATGTTCCTACCGTGTAATCGGAGATTACCATTCAAAAGTGCCTTTGGAAAAGTTGGACTCATAATCAATTCTTGTAACAGTTTTTTTCGTTCATTCAACCTTACCGAATCGACAACTGGTTCTACGCCGATCGCGCCAGACAGATAATTATAGTCATATAATAAAATTAACGTATTTTATTCGCCTATTGGCTGATGATTCGTTTCGTGACTATCTGAACGTTTTTACGACACCTCATTCAATTATTTATGCTTATTGTCTAATAAAAAAGTTAGTTGAGAGAACATTATAAAATTACTTGAAGTTTAGGTACTTATATGCGTAGTTTTTTTTTAAAATATCCTATAGCAATTTGGCGCGGTTCTTTCAGTTAATGGCAATAAAGCAGCTGAAAATAGCATGTCTAAAAATAATAAACGATGTGTTTTGCTAATGATATTAGTGAAAAATATTATCAGCGAAACTTTTAGCAACAAAGGAGGACGAAATGGTTAACTATAACACAGTTGGCTCGCGTTCGACAGGGACGTGGATATTGAAACGGTAATGAGTGATGACGTAATAGTGTACCGAAATGATCGACAGCCGACCACTGCACGCAGCACGGCACGGTAGTAAACACGCGTAAGCGTCATTCACAGATGCGGCCGGAAACTATCCATGTGTGAGTGCGTACGTACTCCACACACTTTGGTGAAGCGTGCGTGTGCGCAGAGAAATTATGAAGTCATTCCTATATTCAAGATGTCGGTGTCGATATTGTTTGAGGATAATTGCACCATGTCTCTACTTTGACGTGTGCACGGATTGTTTAGTCTATTGTGTTTAGTAGTGTGTCGTTCGTTGTCCATTTAGTTATGTAATGATTGTAATAAGTGCTCCTGTCATTTGATTGTTCTCCACTCCACTCCATAGTGCACTGCAGTGTAGTGTAATGTATGTCATTGACTTACATCGACTGAACTGTGATTTCTATTATCAACACAACCACTTCTACATTGTCTGTTTATATCTTTAGAACAACTAGAAAATACTCTCAATTTTCCATAACCTTTGTCTTACTCTAATCGAAAAGAAAGTATAAAATCCTATCTTGTTGCAACACGTCGAACAAGTAAGAGGTCAATCAATACTAACGAAACTAGTTTGTTTAATCTGAATTTTAAATCAACACACCCATATATTTGTGGTCTAATGTGTACGAGATATCTTTGAAGTTATTTTTAATGTGATTTGGTCATTAACTACGATAAAAACGTATGATTGTGAAATATAGCTTGTTCTGTTTTGGGACTTAAACGGGTTGTTTGAACGGTAGGAGGTTAATTGTTTTCTGCAGAAGCTAAATATTTCTAGCATGTGGAAATAGCACAAATCTAATGACGATGCTATAAAATTCCGTTTACCATGCGCATTTAGTATTCATATCTATGATTGCTTTTAATGAACTGCGCAAGTAGAATTCAAAGAACACTCGTCTCTAGTGGTGGAAATTTTGATCATCAATCAACTATAAATAGACCGGGAACCCCAGACATAGATAACAAATTTTGTGCTTTTATTGCTGTATCAAATTAGTATTCTGACTATAAACTTGTTACAATTTGAACACCTGTGCAGGTTTGACAGGTAGATAAAGATGGCCAATGAACCTTACAAGTTGAGAAGCTGAAATTTTATTAATGGCCAATAGTCGTTGATTGAGTACATCGGTTGCAGGCTTGGCATCGACAAACTGCCGGTTGTAGACCCGTCTAGTGGGGCCATTCGCTGTAGAGACCTCAATGGGGCCTCCTCAATGAACTCGCCTATTTGCATAAACATTCTATCGTAACTTTATGATCTTCGACTTCATTCATTGCTTCGAAAGTTTGGTCAAATGTTATTTTTCGAGACTTCCGAACGATTTTTAAAGTTTGTAGAGCAATAAAATGTTTCTTTGTCATTCTTGCTATTATTAAAACAGTTTAGCTAACGAATGTTAAATTTGCTTTACGAATCATGCTTCGCTTTTAAATGTATTTTTGTCGAAAATATGTCATTGTTTAGCTCATAAAAACCTGTTTGATTTGTCTTACGTACGTCAGATCGTGCCTTACATCATGTTTAACGCATTACATGCATGTATTTCAAAGATTTTTTGTTTATTTCTAACGCTTTTATTTCGCAATATTTACTAATTCGATAAGGCAGGTGTCCATCGGCGTCTAATAATAATAATAAATATCCTGGGACATTTGTTCACACACGGCTATCTGATCCCATACTAAGCAGATGACTGATATAATACATAGACTACTTTTTTTTTGTAAATACATACTTAAATAGATAATTACACCCAGACTCAGGACAAACAGACATGTTCATGCACACAAATGTGTGTCCTGGATGGGAATCGAACCCACGACCTGCGGCGTGATAGGCAGGGTCTTAACCAACCACGCCAACCGGCCCGTCAAATATATTATTATTGACAGTTACCTATTATAATTAGACGTCTGCTGTCCCACAAATTTGATATCTATTATATATTCTTTTATTAAGTTTGGATATCTAATGAACTCTATAATTTATTTGAACTTTGTCGGCGTGTTCATGAACGTTATGTTTGATCGGTTCTAATGCATACACGTGTAAATTGTTATCATTGTTAGAATTTAAATCATCAGTTTCATTGTGACCTATTGAGATTGAGACGTTATGATGATTTGTGATCTTATTGTACTTGCTTATCTATGAAGTTAATAGTATTATTTGATGTTAAGCTTTTACCAATAAACTGTCAATGGACTGAATATGAGTTAATTGATCGCACAAACTCATTCATATTTTATGTTCTTATCTCGCCTCTCATTCATTGTTTAATAACAGCGGAACACAGTTTGCTCTGATTTAAATATTTTAATTGGATTAGGTAATTGGGGGCTATCTTGGAATACAATTATTCTCTCATTTATTATATCCCGATTAGATGATAGTTCTCTTTTATTATTATTTAAAAGAATATTTCATGATTATAGTAAATAATATTGTGAACTTCCATTTTGATAAAAAAAAAACAGTGATGAATTGAATATAGTTGAGTTTAGTATCCATTAAAAAAAGAAACAATGATCAAGTTGTCCTCAGTGAAGTTTGATCCACCTTCTGTAGAGGCTAACGGCGTATTTAACCTTCCCTTATCTCACCTCGTATGCTATGGACGGACACTGAAGATATTTTTAATTGAATGCATTTCACTGTTAATATAGTTCTTAATATAGAATGTGTATCCTTATTTATATTACGTGGACATGCCTTATCTTCAGTTACGTTCATCTATAATGCTTCTTCATTACGAATGGATCTTTGTTTTAATGTCTAATGATTTATTTTTAGTTTTATTGAGTTGAGGAAAGTTTTACGTCCACATGTTTGTATTCTATTCTTTTGTCGTTGACCAGTTATTGTTCTTTTTTTTCTTTTTTTTTTTATATTCGATAGGCTTGTGTTTGACCACAATCTCACCATGGTAAGTGATGATGTGGCCGAAGATGGTAAGCACACAAAGCCTAGATAGGAACTGGCTCTCAAGTGCAGCTGTCGGAACACACCGATAGGTGTTTGGCGACAGATTTTCAACTTGAGGGTGGTAGCCAGCCAGTCGGGTACTACAAAGTACCCTACCACCGTGCTATGGTTTCCTCACGATGTTTTCCTTCACCGAAAGCTCAAGCTCATTGTAGGATTCGAACCCACGACCTTCGCCGCGGTATTCGACGTCACTTACCACTGAGCTATCATCGCCTATGTTCTATTTATATTGCCATGAGTTTCATCGATTATAACAATAAAAGTTGCTGGAGATCGAAATAATATGCAATTAATTCCATACGTACGTGATTTTCCTGATTAACCATTCAGGTCGTACTAATCATCCACCAGCTGTTGTCATAATAACAATCTAACCAATCATCATAGTATAGGGTTCTGTATCAGCTAATCCGATTCTGCAAAAATTGTGGATTATCAGAAAGTATCAATTTGTGCTTTTGTTTTTGTCGTGTTGTGTTGCCCACCCGGGACGTGACCCGGCACGCGACTCGCAAGATTATCACCTCATTATGGAACACCTTACTTTGAAACATGTTTTTGGTATTTTTATTTCCATTTACGAATAATGTTGTTGTGATTGTTTAAAAAAGACAGAACGTACCACAATCGTATGATAAACAAAGAAAGACCTGTTAGATGGAACGCTGATTATAATTGAATATTTAGTGGAGCCATATATTTATTTGGACGCAAATTCATTAACGACTAAATTCTGTTTGACCACAAATTAAGATTCTTCAATAAGTGGACTCGAGTTCTATAATAAACATGTTTGATTTAACTCATGTCTATTAGAGTTGTATGTGTTAATTGTATGAATTTTAGCGGAATGTCATCCACAGTAATTAAGCTGACCCCAAAATGATAGAGGAAGAGGTCAGGCGGAAGAAGAGATTTGAATAAAACACTTTTCTGGGAATAATGATAA
Organism: Ochropacha duplaris; assembly: GCA_951361185.1. Taxonomy (NCBI): domain Eukaryota; kingdom Metazoa; phylum Arthropoda; class Insecta; order Lepidoptera; family Drepanidae; genus Ochropacha; species Ochropacha duplaris. The sequence continues at coordinate 1,102,835 of OX592704.1, read as the reverse complement.
CTTAAATGATGCCAGACTTACAAACGGCTCTGGACCTCACACTAAGAAGAGGTAAAATAATGAATTCTTATCTTAAACTAAAAATGTATTGTTGTAAATTCAACAAGTGTTAGTATAATTTGATAAAAAACGCGAACTTTTGTATTTTTAATAAATTAAAGGCATTGAAATTTATTTAAATTTGCAGTCATGATTTTCCGTGACGGCTTGAGGCACCATATTTCGATATTATGTTAATCTTCTTTTCAACATTAATGTAATCTTTATCTTCAACTGTACTTTTTTTAGCTTAGGAATGATACTAACTAATTTACCTTGTTCTTTATTTTATCATAATCACTAAATCTGTTTGTTTATGATTACATTCTCATAAACAAGATCAGTAATAAAGTCTTTGGTTACCGTGTCAACACTTTCCTGTGAAACTCGCTGGTTGATAACAGTTAATTTATGACAGTATTACAACAGAGCGGGGATTTTTATCATCATCGAGATCAAAACCTGTGGTATTTTCCTGCATTTCCCATTACTCTTTCTCTACTTTGATTTCGTATTATATTTATACTGTAATTCGAAGTACATATTTACCACAATACTGTCTCGTTATCGGGCCCTGTCTCGTTGGATCGTTAATGGATGCGCGCGCGCACAAGAGCGCCCTCCTCCGCATCATTTGGCAATAATCATCAATTACAGCGGTAATTGCTCGTCGAACACCTTTGTGTCTTGTTGGATGTTCAAACTTTAGAATTTTATGCACCTTTTCCATACCAATATTTGCTTTAATTATATGGTTTTGCTTATCAATAAATACTTTTATTACTTCTCACAAATTACAGATCATAGTCACGCAGTTTCTAAATAAACCGTAATATACTCTCAGGGATAATATCCATTTTGAGTTTTATTAAATACCATATTATTTGGTGGTTTTATTGTGGCATTATCATACAAATGCCATAAATCAAATCATTTACCATATAATACCAATAATGAGTTTGTTAAATTCGCACATGCCCCCTGTGGGGTTACAGCCTAGATGTTTGGCAACCACTGGTCCATACGCTGATACTCGTATTTCTCAATAGTCTAATCGTCTTGGGGTGCGTGGGCGGTGGTGACCTCTCGGCACGCGTGGGTCGTACTTTCTACAAAGATCTGCGGAGCACCCAGAGATATGTAATGGATATCCGAACTTTGAATATCCTCATCATATTTTTATGTTATGCGGTGCGGCATTCTTGAATAGAAATTAATTATTATGGACCTTTAACATGCTAATCCATGTCCAATAGTTTTCAACGGCTCAATAATATACATATATGTTTTTGATGTGATATTTCAATTGTGTCACTTGATATTGTTTTAGAAGTAGATTTTGATTTTACAGCAAATAAAATATCGATCGATGGGTAAATATTTAGTGTGATACGATAAATAGATTTAATTTTGTGTCCCGTTCACTAGTATCCATTACATATAAGAACCAAGGTAGATTTAATCACAATCCATCTATCAATAATATTTGATTTATAAGTCTAAATGTTCACAAGAGAAAAACACGAGTATTATTTGACGATAAAAAAATGTCCGCCATGTTTTTGTCCTTCGAGCCGGATCAAATGTTCCACTGGTGATAAAATATCGTGTTACTCTTTTGGCCGCTGCGTCTGGCTGGTGCAATGAAGTGTGTTTTTAATGTGTATTGTTTTACATAATGGGATGATTCTACAACCGAGTGGATACGCTGTCACACCAAGTACTTCTCATGTATCATTTTCAAAGAGCGCGCCTTTAAATCTGCATCGAATGCCAAGCTTTCAAAGGGGATGTACAATAATTCAATTGAAAATGATTGATGATATAGCCGCTTTGAATCTGAAACTAAAGCGTTTTAAGAAGATTTCTCTCATTTCCACTATCGAGCCATTACACAAAATTATAATAGTAATGGGTGTCGTGTGTCAGTGAGTTCGACGTTAATGTCGGCTCCAGCGGTTAATGTTGCGGAAGTCGCCTACGCGACGCGATTAAAAAGTTCAGCCGCGGAGGAGTCGTACTACATAAACTAAGGTCTAAACGTTTCCCGTTTGTTGTGATCGTTTCTGTGCCTCTATTGATAATGTTATGCCCAATTTAGATAACTATATAATCGAGTAGAAAAGGAATTATAGGGGATATAAAATTAGAATAATGTGACAATCCCAATTAGGAACGAACGGTAGTGGTCATTTCTCTAGTGGTTTTGCCTTTTCTAGAAGTGAAAGCTCTGCTAGGGCGGAAATGAAAAATTTTAATCGGTTTAGGATTTTGCGCGATAAATGAAGCAATTGATAGATATTATGATAGATTATTGGAGAGGAGAGAGATTATATACCTATAGGTACAATACATATAGCTGGCCATCGTTAAGAAGACAATGTGGATGATTGTGATGTAATATTAAAGTATATTGACATATTTATAGTGAAGGAATCTGATATAACGATGGCTTTTCTTGCGCAACTGTACAGTTCTTCAGATGCCCACACATCTCGCTCCACTTGCCTCGGTCAAAAGTTCGCCTTTCGGTTACTCCTACGCGAATTCTGTATGATTTTATACTTTATTTATTCATATTTCGGATCACCGTGCCCCGTCTAGTATCTCATATTCATTTGAAAGATATTGGTATTTAATTTGTAGGTGTTTATCATTTGAATATCCTCACTTTATCAGATAAATAAAGCATTGTCCAAAATTCAAACAAGCTCGTCTTTAATTTGATCTCACGTAGTCTCTCCATTGTAATTGTTTCATCATCAAGATTACCAGCATAAAGCAAAGCTTCATTAGTTCCACATTTATTCAGTTCATTAGCTTTTGACCCAACATGTTGGTCTGGCCGGCCGTGATAGTCCAATAACTCAGGTCCCCTGAGGCCGTGTATCGCATTAGAAGCAGCCACGACTTTCACGCGGCTGTCCGTTTGTGGGCGTCACCAGACCTGTCGTGCTTTACCGTCCATCTCGCAAACTTATCAATCTTGTCCTGTTGTCGGTATTCAATCTTTATCTCGTTGACATAAGATGCAAATTGAATGTAAATAACAAACTTGTCTGGTCTCGCCCACTAGCGCTCATTGAGTTCTGAAATCTAGCATGTCTTGAGATTCTGCATTGATTATTATGTATGCTTTACTTGAAATCGTTTCATAACAAAACTTTCTAAAATATTTTGTTTTGCCGCGGCACTTTTATGATTAATTCGTTTTTATCTTACGTTTTGTCGAGGCTTCAGAGTTTGAAATACATTTTTAATAATTAATTTATTGTAACTTAAAACAGAACGAATGACAGTAATGTAATTAGTGGATAATGATGTGCGAGAATATATCATGATTATTAAACAGATGTAGTTAATACAGAATAATTTCTAAAACATCGCAGTTATCTTTTATTCAGAAGCTTTTTCTTTCCTTTCAATACTTTTTAAAATTGTAACATGTTGTTAATTCAAGCATCATAAACAATTCTATGATATTGATGCGTACAACATAAATCTTGACTTGAAATGTAATGGTTGATTTGTTTTATTTACATACTCGTCGAGTCTTGCCTTGCGGGATCGCCTACGCGCCGTTACTTTTTGTATTGATATTAAAATACGATTGTCTGTCAGTCAACTGAAACAAATGTCTTAAATTGCGACATTGATATTATATTGACTGACGCTCTATTTGTATTTTCTACTTAAAGTATCGCCCACGATTGCATTTGTATCTCTTTGATCGCTATCTATTTGTCAGTCTGTCTTTACTTAGTTTGACAGATCATTAATTACATCTCTTGTTAGTTTGGTACTATTTTCACCTGTGTCAACTGAGTACAAACTTTTTTGTATAAGGTTTATTGTGTTACCTACACAATAATTATCTTTTGTGTTTCGTATCGATATCTTCACGCTATCAAAATTTAAACTGCGCAGTATCTCGGCAAGTGTAACTTGAGCTGCCTTTAAAATATCAAACAGTTCTATCTAAATTACCAATGGTTTTATATGCAACGACTCGCGTGTCTTGTTGGAGTGGTCCGTGTTATAGTCGCCATTCTTGGGAGGCGTGATACTCTTGACCAAAATAAATTTCTTATCAATCTCCAGATATCCAGACACCTGATAGCGTACTTGTCACCATATTATCGATAGGCCGCGCCCCTGCAATTAAGATTATCTTGACACGATTAAGAGATTAAGCGCGAGGGACCTGAAATAGCACGGTGTTTGGATTTTCAGTTTTATGACTTGTCGTGGAATATTTTCGCTACTGGATTTACAGCGAGGTTAGTAAATTTGGGGCACTAAATCATGTGAGTATCAATGTTATCCTAAAATAGAATTTATATGCCGATTGGTACGGTCGATTGGTTTATGATAACTTAAATGCCGTTTATCGTGTCTCAGTCGCAGTATTCGCTGTGCGGGCTGTAATATACGTGTCTTCATTCATTGCAGATAATGTTGTTGCAATCTTTGTTGTTGTTTTGAACGGCTCACTCGAAATGGAACGCGTACCGGTAATGAGCGTCAGTCCGCCTGTTGCACAACGCTCGGAGAAACAGTTGACGGTCATCGTTCAAACGAGCGCTGGAATCTGCTTAGCTGCGACCAGACATTCCGTCTTAGGTAGGACAGTCCTTAATCCAAATTAAAATTTTCCTTCTCCTTTGACTACTTAGCATGAAACATGTTTGGCACTATGAGGAAAATCGTCCTCATATATTAGAGAACTGACTCATTCATGCTTATTCGTGATATTAAGTTAGGAACAATAATTCATTGTATCTGATGCTCTGTTATTTTTAATGGGGAGGTGCAACAAACGGAGTCAATTTAAATAGACTTATTAAATAATTCTTACGAATCTATATCATGTTTCGACAATTGTAAACGTCACCTGCTAGTACACGCTCGTTAACTAATGAAGCTCTCACGACTTACTAATGGTATTATCAATAATATATAGGTTTTTAACAATTATTATCGATCTAGAACCTGCCGTTATTAAGCTAAACAAGAAAATATACACGAAACGAATACTGTACGCAACAGCAATGATAATGCGAAGGCAAAAATGTTTAAAGAACTAATAAACTGCGGTTGTCTAATAGCTTGGACAGTTTATTTTGTTTTTATTTTAAACATAAAATTGTTAAACATTTGATTGAATACAAGACCCAAATAGTCAGATGGTCTTAAAATATTTCAAAAATGTTACCTTGCTGAGTTTCTTGGTAGTTCTTCACAATTGAAGGATGACTTCCGAACCGATGGTAACTTCTGTAGTGTCATAAGTGCCCTAGGGCCTAAACTGAATAAATAACTGAATCCAGGTATCCCGTTTGCGCTAAAGTAAAAATGGTAACATTTTGCATTACGCACAATCAGCTCTCGAGCATGAATATGCAAGAGAAATCGATCATGATGTTAATTCTGTAACCGGACGGGCTGCGTACGACGTAAATTACGAGCAAAAACTTATTTACCCTGCCATTATGCTTCGTATCATATTGTACTTGTCGCAAATTGATAGATTATTGTTAATTTAAAAAAAATCGCAATGTGGTAATGTGAAAGGTTTGAGACGGTGACGGAGGACACCAATACATAGTCAATGCACCTAACGATCATGTTTTTGGGTAATTTCTGTAATTTAATTGATAAGGCAAATAAATAAGTTTATCGAGGACTTAAGTTTGACATTTTATACCTTTTTACTAGCTTTCCACTATGCGGTAATGTCGTTGCCTGTTCAAGTTGGAATTATTTTTATTATTATTTATTTACTTATTATTTTACATTGATATATACATATATATATTTTTTTATGTCTGTGCCGCGATTGACCGTGCTGAGGGCACTATCTGAAAACCAGCGCTGCAGCATATGCTGAGATAGTTGCCTTTTTTGGCCTCACACAACTGTTTTGTATAATGTGCATCTGTTTTTTTGCCGTCTTTGTGTGTGTGTGAGTCCAAAATAAATTATTTTTTCTTTCTTTCTACTGCGAAGGAGTGTAACTCCTTGCCAGATTCTGTGTTTCCCGATTGTTACAACCTGGGAGTCTTATAGTCACGAGTGAATGGGTTACTTCTAGGTAAGCGTGCACCATCGTAGACTGCATCGTCACCTAACATCAAGTGAGATAGTGGTCAAATGCGAAGTTATACACAATAACAAAAACCTGCATACAAAATTTCATGGTTCTTTCCCCAGTTAAACAACTGGGGAATGTTGTGCTTTATCTTAAATTTCCTTAAAAAAAGGTATCTAATTTTGTGTTTTTAAAATATTTTTTGCATTTATGTCCACTTGTGCTGTGTATTAGTACAGACTCACTTCCTCATTTGTTATTAGTGCGGATCTCTCATGGGTCTTATGTGTAATTATCAACGATTATTTGTCGCGGTCGATAATGTATTCGTGGTATTCGTCACGTACAAACATTTTCTGGGAAAGTGCGACGTCGGCAAAATTACGTGTCACTTCGGTAACATATGTATGCATTTTGATTATTACTTATCTCAGTATTCGCCTTTCATATACTAATCATTCTTCACGCTGTCCATCCATACCTTCTTGGGCCTCTACTTCCTCTATATACATACATCCACCACACTTAATAGTCTTTTCATCCTATTGCCTCCCTCAATCTATTGCTTTTACACTTTTCAGTCATTGGTGGTACTTTCAGGCTTCTCCTGATATATAAAAGACATGAGAAAAAAATCCTTAGTATAAGTGTCACCATTTTCGGAATATTTAATACTAGCTGTCCCCCGCGGTTTTACCCGCGTTCCCGTGTGATCTTATCTGTTCCCGAGATAAAATATAGCCTATGTTCACCAGGGATAGTGTAGCTTTCTAATGGTGAAAGAATTTTTCAAATCGGTCCAGTAGTTTCAGAACTTTCAGAGCCTATTCAATGCAAACAAACAATCAAATCAAAGAGGAAACTTTAAAATATTAGTATAGATCTAAAATTCAAAAATCAATACATAAACACTCTTTTTCATGCCCGTTCACTTAACACAACAAAAATATATTATATTGATTCTTTATCATTTAAATGTAAATTTAATTTCTATTTTATACCAATATGTGACAAATAAGCTTACGGTCCAACTGATGGTAAGCCGTAGCCTATGGACGCCTGCCACACCAGAGGCGTCACGAGCGCGTTGCCAAACCTTATTACTCCTTTTTTGAAGAACCCCATTCTGTAGTCTCTAGGGAAAACCTCAACCTCTTCTAGTCTCGTTTAATTTCATACGACGGTATCTTAGGTTGTTAAACTTGAGAACGTTGCTAAAGATAACAAGAATCTACACACTGTAATTCTCATGTCAGGTATATTGATAAGTGTTCACACTGCTTTAGATTATTTTGTAAATATTGATTTTGTGTCGCCTTGTTTATCGATTCAATGAACTCCATTGCACTTGGATGTTTGTTGAATGGAGTTTAACCGATTACGGTGAACCATGCCGAGGGGCGGAGCGATGTCTGTTTGTTTCCATGCAAACGAGAATTGTTTTAAGTTCGAATCCTTACAATGAGCTTGAGCTTTCGGTGAAGGAAAACATCGTGAGGAAACCACAGCACGGTGGTAGGGTACTTAGTAGTACTCGACTGGCTGGCTACCACCCTCAAATTGAAAATCTGTCGCCAAGCACCTGTTGGTGTGTTCCGGCAATTGCACTTGAGAGCCAGTTCGCCTTTAAGGCATTGTAATAAGGTGTACAACACATTAGCAATCCCCTAGTATTGCCAATGTCTATAGGCGACGGTTGTCACTTAACATATTAAAAAAAAAAGTTTTTAAAGTTATAACCATGAATTAATAAAAGATAAATTAATAATGATATATTTAATGTTTTACGCTAAAGACGTGCAGGACTCATAGACCGTTAACGTGGTTGTTAAGATACACTGTCACAGCCTTGGAATTCGTCTAAGGTCACAGCACAGGTCGTGGGTTCGATTCCCATCCAGGACAGACATTTGTGTGCATGAACAGGTTGTATTAAAAAAAAAAAAATATCAGTTAAAAAGTGTCCATATTACAAAGTGTTTAGTTTGGTTGGGAATGGGATCAGATGACCGTGTGTGAAGAAGTATGTGTGTGTGCGAGTGTAATCTGACGGCAGACACCAGTGATATGCGCATGCGCACATATTGTAATTGGTATCGATCATGTTGTTTACAAACAAACTAAACTAATTCAAACTCACTATATCTCTTTACAAGTAAGAAATTGAGTCGCGTTAAATTAATTACTCTTACGCCATGTAGCCACTATTGAAGGCGGGTTAGACGTTGAAATCAAGCCATTGGACAGATTTGACAAAATTTCTTCTATCCTTTTCTTATGATTTGTTAAGTGAAATTAAAATAGTTTAAATAACAGAATCGGCGCCATTATTGCGCTAATGAGGCATGACATAAAACAGGTGAAGTCACAAAAAATCAAATTACAGAATCAAAAGAAAAACCGTTTAGGCGAGTTAACCAACAAAACGACAAACCTTGAATTATGGTTCTAAAAACCTGCGCAAGATTAGGGGTGTTTAAAAACCATTACGTAACCTGCGTTTAACCTGATACTCCTTAATCCCTAGCCCACAAAAAATATGACGGGATCCTGTTTAGTAAGGACCCGAGAGATGTGCGGAGGCGGCTAGAGAGAGGGGCCGCGGGCGGGGGGAGCCGGCACCTCCGAGGCGCGCCACTCTGCCGCCGAATAAATTATGTTCTTTGGCCCCTATCGACCCCCCGCGTCCCGCTCGCACCCTTCGGCTCCTTATCGATCGAGTCGGATAATCCTAGAGGTCGCTAGATCGCCGGCGCCTGCGCGTTTTGCGATGATGACCTATCGCCCCGGCACAACATGATCGGAACCGAATGCCTTTTGCAATAAGTCACGACATGATTGTTTGCTAGCCAAGAGTACCGCCAGATAACCTGGGGCAGTAGTTAGCTCGTGTGCAATGTTTGTTTAATTGCCGTACTGCTTTAATTACTTCCTTACAGCCATCTATCTGACTGAACGGCTCACTTTCGCCAATAAATTCTTTACGCGATGTTTATCGTAACGGTGGACGCGGTGCGCCCGGTCCTGTTTGTTCGTATCTAAAACAAGATTGAGTGCGATGCCTCGTTCTACATCGAATTCATCTTGATCGATTGCCCTTTTACTGGTATCTTTAACAAATCGATTCATATGATCGGTTGCAATTGCAGCACTCGCGATGTCGATCTGTTCTCGTATACATTAATTGTTATCAAAAACATCTGTGCTGTTTGCCGAATCGCTGGAACAAGTTTTGCACGTGTTGCACTGCGCAGTCGTCGCGGACCTTAATCGTACATTGTCCACGTACTTGATGTAAAAACATTGTGTGAAAGTTGTTGCTATGTATCTGGATATTACGTTGTATTTATAGAGACGTCGTTGATGAGTTTCTGATGGCTCGACCTGGTGTCATCAGGGGTATCGTGGGAAACCTCGAGAAAACGTATCGGACTCCATGTAAATTGCTCACCGCTACGATCATTGTCACACGAAATGGATTACACTCGAACCGCTACATCAAAAATTTGATTGCGAACCGTTTAAAGGTCGATTATTCGAATAGCATCGATTATTTGCAAATTTATGCCCCGACTAGACCATAGAACAATAGTCTATCTGAGCATGTAACACTTATTTACATAACGTTTGGCAATATCACGTGCGGCCATTTAGTGTAATTTGATTTCACTCGATCCTTGAGATGCATTAATGTACCACGGGATTCGGAACAGTTGCGGCAATTGGACGCGGTACCATTCTGGCAATGACGCGGCATGCACGTGAAGCACATATGCCCGGTTTCTCCATCCTCGACCGCTGCTTTTGCCAATGAAGATAACACCGATGCATGACCATATCAGATATAATATATATAAAGCGGGGTGGTCGTTTAGTTCTGTCCAACGGCGTTTCCTTTTCGGTATTGAGCAGGACTTGTGCAATTGCTTATTATAACCCTTTAGAGAAAACCAGGAAATCGTATTTCCTTTATTGTCTTTAGAAGTTAGACATTAAAACATTGAAATGCTGGTGATAAAAGCATCACATTAATAGCCTGTCGATTAGTTTAGCTCCGTAAGGTTTTTATAGCGCGCGTTTCTCTAATAACATGTGGAAGTAGGAGTATAAACGTTGATGCTCGTAAACTATAAAAAGCTCCAGCTTCCGACAGATGTTGGATTTCAAGAACTGTTACCAAATTTATGTCTTTCGCTAAAATTACATTTGCATTTACGATATCGGCTAACACGTCCTATTTATTCGGCGCAGTTTCCGGAATTTAATATAATTATCTGATTATGTTAAGTATAAGCATAAGTAGATCACGCATGTAAACATTAGCAATATAGTTGTGGCGTCAATGAATCGCGTCAAACTCAAGCGGGGCAATCGTGTGTCTTAGAGTGGTGATGTGTGTTGGCTGGTCGTTGTGTTATCTTCGCCGGAGCCATGTGGACGGTGGAGGCTGTGCAATGGTGCAGCGGTGCATAGTGCACGCTACGGCGCGGGGCGGGGCTCAGGGCCAGGGGGACGCCACCGCCGCTCGCGCTCCGCCCGTCATTCGCGCCGTGAGCGTCATCCGAAACAGACGCTCCACGCAAGTCGTACTCTCGTTAACCGTGCCGTGCGCGCCAACCGTAACGTCAGCGTCAACCGTGAGACAGCATGCGTTGTGACTGTCCACATTTATATTCTCAGTGGTGTTAAAAATAAAGCCGGCGACAGACGGCGGCGTTCCAAGTTATATTTAAATGATAGCGCGGACGCAGGGCCGGGCTCGCCTCGAACGCTCTCCGACGACATGAGACTAAGTACGTGCAACACCTCAGTACACCCACCTGACACCTAAACTAGATCATAAATCTAAGCTAGACTTGACGCCCGTAAGCCCGGCTATTGTATTCCCGATACCGACGACTTTGCAAGTGCTCCAAGGTTTCTCAAGTTATTTGTGAAGACGGGTTTCTTATGTGTGATCTTGCTGGTCTAAGCAATTTGTGCCTGCAGTATTCAGTCGCGCTCGGAGTCTGAATTTGTTTTGTGCTCTCGTCGTTGTTCGGTTTCCGTTTTTTGAACGGATTTGTATAATGAAAGGATGTGCAGGTTGAATCATTCACCGTTTCCTGCCTTTGTAGAATTTGTATGTTTTATCCGATCACGATGATGCGTAAGTAAAACTTGTAAGGTCGCGTTACTCGCAGGAAAGTTTGTGTAATGTTTGTTTAAATCACTCTCTTCTTGTATGTTACATTTATCTCTCTCTCTCCTTGTATAAGTATGTTTGTGGTCGTGCAAGCTCTAGGTCTCATGTTACTTCCTCACTACTAGCATTTATATACCGCAACGTAATTACTCTGAAGCAATGTTAATTAGTGCCCATGTAATTTGTTTTCTAACACGACTACCTGCATTGAATTATCAAAGATTTTCAATTTACTGCTTACTGTTTAGTTTGATAGTTTAATTCTAGCAGCTTGTCTTTATTAATTTTATGGTTGATATATTGATTAAATAGATACATAAGATTAATTTCATTAATACTGTCGAAAGAGCACAGCGATTTATTAATCATAATTTTATTCAATACCAGCTGAGGCAACAGACTTAGTCCTGTTTAAAAAGATCCATCAAAAAAGCGCGTTCAGTTTTCCCAAATTATCAATTATTCCGGGCAACGTATCAATTTTTTTCCATAACCTCGTTTAGATTATTACGAACATTTTAGGATCAAAAGCCAAATCGGTCCAACCGTTATCAAGTGATCCGATTACCTACGAAAAGCATTTCATTTTTATTCATATAGATTCGATTTTATTATGTAGATTAGAAGTTTACCTGCGTATCTATTGTTGTTCTTATAAACTTTTGTGTTGCCACGAACGGTCGTTCTGGATGGACGAAGGGCGCCGGATACCTGTTGCGTCTCTTGAAAAAACACTTGACAGTATGTAAAGGTCCAAATGCACATTTAATTCATTTGTCGGCTAGCTGCACGTTTTTTAATTAAGCCACTAATGATGTCTAAAATCAGATGAAATTGTGGGTATAGCCAATTTATCTCCGATATCCGATATCCGATATCTTCTACAGTTACGATTTGGAACAAGACGAAGAAATAAGCTTTTTGTTACGGAGGTTGATAACGAGTTGCGGTTTTTGCTTTTATTTCTGTTTGTTTCAATTATGTCCATCTAGTTTTATTCATCAAATATCTATATCGAAAATTCTCAGTTACATTTGTGTGATCTCAAACAACTTGATTAAGTTATTCGGGAGATTTATCTTTTAACACCTGTTAGATCTGCCCAAATCCTCAATACCGTAGTATGTGACGTAGATATGAAAATTGATTATTTTTGTCTTGTCTACGAAATTGTCTAGCTTATTCTTCGCCTCTTATCAATCGAGTCGCAAATTACTTCCATAAAACATTAGATTGATAAGTGAACTGAATTTATCAGCAAAAAATCATTGCAAAAAGTGAGGAAGCGAGAACCAAACGATGTTCGAACGTTCAATATCACGGTACAATGGTCCGTTTGAATGGCTCAAATCACTCTGTGGTCAACAATCATATAATTGTTCCTTCAAACGTGGTAAAAAGCTGCGGATATGTTCTTTTCTTGTTGTTGTGTTTTATGAAGGACCATTTATATGTATAACTAATTCTACGTAGATGAAGTCGCGAGTTATAATAGTCCAGATTGTTTTTTTCGCACATGTCCATATAATTCCTTGCGTTGTAAGGAAACCAGATTAGATAACTGATATAACAACTTATTTATATAGATACAAGCGGACTTGATTGACGTTGTCCTGCCCTGAAAATAAAGTGTGAACTAAACTGAAGAGACCACACAAAACATCAAAATCTGTCCAGCCGTTTGGGGGAAGTTCAGTGACGTATATATGATAGATATGTGCACATTCAGAACAAACAGACAGTATGAAGAGAAATTCTAGGCTTATTTGTTCTTTGAAAACATTACTAGGCGATTATTATATACTAGCTGTTCTGAGCGGTTTCACCCGCATTCCCGTGGGATCTTATCTTATCCCGGGATAAAATATAGCCTATGTTAATCTGGAATAATGTAGCATTAAAATGGTGAAAGAATTTTTAAAATCGGTCCAGTACTTTTTGAGCCAATTCGTTGCAAACATACTTACATACAAATCTTTCCTCTTTATAATATTAGTATAGATTACATAATGTAATAAACATTAGTACATATAGGTATTATACATCCGTTAAACAATGTATTATGTATATATATTTTAAAGTTTTTGAATATGACATTAGATAACAATATGGTGAATTTTTCAAGTGGGCGTGGATGGCGATTTGTATGAATACTGAAACAGCATCATAAAATTTAAAAAAAAAAACTGACCCCGGGAAACACGCTAGTTAATTTTGAGAAAATACTCAGCCTGTATTATTAGATACCTTTAGATAATGTTACGAATAAGGATTAAATTCTGAGAATCGACATAGGTACGGCAAACTAAAAGTAGTGTTATTATTTAAAATCTATTCATGTTTTTCGCCTCGTATTCACCTGTAGCTATAAGATGTAGTTGAAATACATTTTATTTTATAGGCCTTATTTAAACTATCTATGACCGATAGCCTATAGAGCAAAGCCTAGACAATCCTGGCTCTGAAATCCTCCTTCAAACATTTGGTTGAAAATCTGTCGCTAAGCACCTGTTGGTGTATTCCGACAGTTCCTATATAAAATTAATATATTTCTTAAAGTTGACATTATTCTATATATGTATAGGTATTACATCTATTTACAAAGATTATATATTATACCTGATACGAAACATCCTTGAATTAATATTTACTGATAATTATAATAATCGAAACGTATCTCATTAATTGTATCACACAGTTGAATTTATTATTGAATACAGCCTGTTGAATATTAAAATGACGACATCGATACATTGAAGTCTGTAACAAAGAATATGATACTGAATTAATTATAATAACCAATTCATAATGATGTTGGAATAAATTTGGCTTAAAATATTGGCAATGTTATTGGATTTTGTCTACTCCTCTTTTTGTATGCTCTATTGATAACTGGATCCCCATTATCACTCTATATTTTGATTAGGTACAGTAAACGCTTATCAAAACATAGCCTAGTCAACTGAAATTCACCACGGCACGTATGAACGTTACAATTGACTCTACCATTTCGGAATACACTTTAAGTGAGAAAACACGGACATGAAACATTTATTTTCAAGCAATTTTATTTATTGTGGTACCTGTCGTAGTGTCGTATTAGGATAAAAAAAAAAATGGTACATATATAACTCATATTGGTTTACGCGGCGCACGCAAGTAATACTTCCAGCTGGCATGATCTGTTCCGAAATCTTCAACAATAATCGTCATATTTTAACCAATATACATAAAACTGTAATTAATTATACACCAAAACCTTCCTCGTGAATCAATCCGTGGTGAAAACCGTATGAAAATACATTCAGTAGTTTTTTACTGACTTTTTAAGCTACTTCAACATGTAATAATCCACCATTGTAAGGCATTTTAAACAGCAACTAACTAAGCCACTGTACTTTCCAGGTCGGGGCCTAGTGTGCGAGTGCGCTGGCGTAAGCGCTTGCCCATCCGGCGCGGCCAACGGCACGTGCGTGACGCAGCCCAATGGGTACTGCTTCGTAGTCGTGGAAGAGTTCCTCGACGAGAATGGGTTCGTGGTGCTCGACAGGACCGCCGGCTGCCTGCCGCCCGACGAGTCCGGTCTTATGCAAGTTAGTATTAACAAATACATACTAATAATAACAATTTATTATTACTAATATTATCATTTTAAGGCGATGATAGATCGGTGGTAAGTGACGTCGGATACCGCGGCGAAGGTCGTGGGTTCGAATCCTATAATGAGCTTGAGCTTTCGGTGAAGGAAAACATCGTGAGGAAACCAAAGCACGGTGGTAGGGTACTTTGTAGTACCCGACTGGCTGGCTACCACCCTCAAATTGAAAATCTGTCGCCAAGCACCTTATCGGTGTGTTCCGACAGCTGCACTTGAGAGCCAGTTCCCATCTAGGCTTTGTGTGCTTACCACCTTCGGCCACATCATCACTTACCATATTGAGATTGTAGTCAAACACAAGCCTATCCAGAATAAAAAAAATATATATATAAAGTATAGATAGTGCCTTCCACGAAGACGCGCTCTCTTCTTTATAGGGTTCCGTACCCAAAGGGTAAAAACGGGACCCTATTACTAAGACTTCGCTGTCTGTCCGTCCGTCTGTCACCAGGCTGTATCTCAAGAACCGCGATAGCTAGACAGTTGGAATTTTCACAGATGGTGTATTTCTGTTGCCGCTATAACAACAAATACTAAATCGAAATAAAATAAATATTTAAGGGGGGCTCCCATACAACAAACGTAATTTTCTTGCCATTTTTACGGAACCCTTCGTGCGCGAGTCGGACTCGCACTTGGCCGGTTTTCCAAATTCCTCAGAGTGCAATAGTGCATAGTATCAAAATTCCAAAAATCAATACAATACAATCTAAAATATGGAAATATCTCGAAAATGGCGATCTTTTTCTGGAGATTTTGTATATGTTGGACACCGGACATCCTGTCCTGTATAAAACAAACAACAACTACAAGGCACTACAGGAAAGGATGCACACTTGCACTTTAAGGAATTAGCCGCGTTTTCATGGATAGGTTTTGATGAAACGAAATATTTAATTTTAATAATTGACGTCATGGCAAGTCTCGGAAAAAAAATGTTTAATGTGTCTTTCCTTTACAGAGCATTCGTAAATTGTTCCCCCTAATATAAAAGTGAATTTGATAATCACATTTCATATGCTCCAAGGATTTTGTTACGTTCAGCTCCGGTTTAATACTAACGTCACCAATATTTAACTTGCAGTGCAAAAGCTCGCAAGTTCCGCACCAACACCCGAAGGTGATCCAGTGCTGCCACGAGAGCGACCTGTGCAACCGACACCTGCTGCGCGACCCCGCGCCCCCGGGGGACGACCGGCTCGAGCCGGCGCTGCGGCCCCCCACCCCCGCCGGCTCCGCACCCACCCCCGGCCTGCTGGTGGGCGTGGCGGTGTGCGTGGCGCTCGTCGCCTTCCTCGCCGCCTCGCTGCTGCTGCTCCGGCGGCACCGACGAGCCGGCAAGCGACCACCATCCCCGCCTGCACCCGCCTCCGCCGCCTCGATCCACGGCGAAGCCTCCTCGGGCTCCGGCTCCGGCCTCCCACTCCTCGTGCAGCGGACCGTCGCCAAGCAGATCCAGATGGTCGAGTCCATCGGCAGGGGCCGCTACGGCGAGGTGTGGCTCGCGAGGTGGCGCGGCGAGAGGGTCGCCGTCAAGGTGTTCTTCACCACCGAGGAGGCCTCCTGGTTCCGCGAGACCGAGATCTACCAGACGGTCCTGATGCGCCACGAGAACATTCTCGGCTTCATAGCGGCGGACATCAAGGGCACCGGCTCCTGGACGCAGATGCTGCTGATCACGGACTACCACGAGTGCGGGTCGCTGCACGACTACCTGCAGACGGTGGTGCTCGACCCGCCCGCGCTCGTCACCATGACGTACTCGATAGTGAGCGGGCTGGCGCACCTGCACATGGACATATTCGGCACGAGGGGCAAGCCGGCCATCGCGCACCGCGACATCAAGAGCAGGAACATCCTGGTGAAGCGCAACGGGCAGTGCGCGCTCGCCGACTTCGGGCTGGCCGTGCGGCACGTGGCCGAGCGGAATGAGGTGGACATAGCGCCCAACACTCGCGTCGGCACGCGCCGCTACATGGCGCCCGAGGTGCTTGACGAGAAGCTCGACGTGGCCAACTTCGAGGCGTTCAAGATGGCCGACCTGTACTCGCTGGGGCTGGTCGTGTGGGAGATGTGCCGCCGGTGCGCCACTGGGGACAAGGCGCAGTACGTGGACTCGTACGCGCTGCCCTACCACGAGCTGGTGCCCTCGGACCCCTCCTTCGAGGACATGCACGCCGTGGTGGTGGTGAAGGGCCTCAGGCCGCCCATCCCGGCGAGGTGGATCTCCGCGGAGCCGCTGTCGACGCTCGTCCACGTCATGTCCGAGTGCTGGCACGCCAACCCGCCCGTCAGACTCACCGCGCTCCGAGTCAAGAAAACACTCGCCAAGTACAACACGGAGACCACCCTCAAACTAGTGTGACGTGATGTAGCACCCTCTATGTATGTAGCTCTGTAAATATGTACCTACTGTTAGGTTCAAAGTTAAGTTCCTCCATATTTATTTGTATGATTCGAATCAAAAGAGCCGGGGAGTCCCCGCGATATGCAGCGACAAACCACCGTCGTTTTAAATCTCAGTATTGTTAAGTTTACTTGATACCAGTGATTTTTGTAATAGTTACAAACTTATGTGTCCGATCCCGCTGGAATCTCGCGCCACCTCACGTTTCGGTTTAGTTTTATAAGGAGTATATATTATTTTATTTGTTATTTAGAGGTTACGAGGTGTTTTATAAAAAAATGTTTGTCTTCCGTTTCTATAAGCAATCGTAGTGTTTGTGACGAGGCAGCTAGGGGATGTACATACTAGTGGAGTACTCCATGTGTGTTTCACGGCCGACGTTGGTGCATACATAGGTGCGATGTCGGAGAATTGTGATATTTTGACAATAAGACGCCTTAAAAAAAATTGTACAAAACCGCATTGATGGACATTAACAAGTTTCGATGCGATATTCACAATTATGTGGATTGTACTTAAAGTTAAAAGACTAATGTAAGTGAGCGAGTATTATGTATGGGATGATGGAGGTGCCATCGCGGCGCCACATCTAGTATTAAACGGTTAGTTTTTGTATTGCGATTATATTGGTCTCATTGTACCTATGATACTTGGAAACTGACACAAACCCATAGCAAAGTTATATAGCTGGTTAAAAAAGTGTTATTTCTTAAGGCGATACCAAAAAAATAATTGAGCTTTTTGGAATAGTTTTATTTCACTATGGCATAATTAATAGATATTTTTTTAGGATAATGTGCCTATTGACTATTTGATTAATGTTTTGGTAGACGTGAAAACACGATTGGATTATATTGCCTCGATAGAATTTAATTCCGAAAAGACTTCTTATTTTTGTTTTTGCATTTTATTCTAAAATCATAACGAATTTCATAGCTTAACTCCATTAAAATAAGGGTACTAGGTATTCGAAAATTCTGGTCGAAAATCTTTTTGATATATAGCGTAATACATTTTTTAATTTGGTTTGGCGCTTACGTTGTTTTATTTTGGGAGCGAGCGCATTGTTGCGCTCTCTTTCTTCGCATATGGAAGTCAATAACTCTGTCACTTTCGTAGCTCCGCCCAGTCGGCCTGCCATCAAGCTTTTTTTACGTATCACCTTAAGAAAGATGTAATGTGCCTTTAAAATGGTTCTTAAGGTACAATGTTGGACCGAGCGGCGAGCGCAGCATTTACTGTACAGTGTTGTGTAAATATAGTGAGTAGATAACATTGCATAGGTATCTAATACATGTTAAGTTACAAATAAAATATTAATGGACATAGATATAGACTTTCATTTACAATAGCTGTTCCCCGCGGTTTCACCCGCGTTCCCGAGGGATCTTATCTTTTCCTGGGACAAAATATAGCCTATGTTCATCTGGGATAATGTAGCTTTTTAATGGTGAAAGAATTTTTCAAAGCGGTCCAGTAGTTTCAGAGCCTATTCAATGCAAACAAACAATCAAATCTTTCATTAATATTAGTAAAGACAATGTGACATTTCAACTAGTATGTATCACTCATTTATCATCAAAATCTTATACTTGCTCAGTAAATAAATCGCTGCAAAATTCTTCATACATGGTAATCTGATCCGAAAATATGCAAAGCTTGCAGTATGCTGGTCAGGTAGGTATCTGATAGACAAAATTACACTTGTAAATAAATTAACAGGATATTTAAACCCAGACGTTTTAGATAAGACCCAGAAGTGACAACGAGGTAGGCGGGTCACCTGATGGTAAGTGACTACCGTCGCCTATAGACATTGGCAATACCAGGGGGGTTGCCAATGTGTTGTACACCTTTACAATGCCTTAAAGGCAAAATGGCTTTCAAGTGTTAATAAGTGCCGGAACACACCAAAAGATTTTTCAACTTGAGGGTGGTAGCCAGCCAGTCGAGTACTACCTGCTGTGATTTCCTCGCGATGTTTTCCTTCACCGAGAGCTCATTGTAGGATTCGAACCCACGATCTTCGCCGACCACCGGAACTTTGGTACATTTTCTTTGAGCAACATCCACGCTATCGGCATGTCAAACGCAGTGATAACACAGCGATTCAAGATGGCGCCACCGGCACACTGGTAGTTCCCTTAAAACTTTCCATAACCCCTTGATTGTTACCGCACCGTATCTCGTGCAATATTTATCAACAAGGTAGTAATGTATATTTAGTAGTTTTTCTGACAAACATTATTTGTTTATGCAAGGCCTGAATCGGCTACGGTAATCACTTACCATCAGACAACGAAAAACTACGGAGATTTGAAGCATATAGGTGGTGCCGCATTGCGTTTCATGTGCAAATCCCTAACATTTTTATTTTTAAAACACCAAATTATAACTAGAGCCATCTGTCGTCGAATAGATGGATTATAACCTGATTGTCGCCCTTCTCTTGTCTCCTTTAATCCCGCTCTCATCTAAGTTGGTTCAGTTAAACTGTTAGTATTATCTTCACTGCTAGATGGATTTACAATCTGGTATCTTGCTGCGAGGGGTGAAGTCGCCGTACCCCTGTCAACCGCATTAAGCGAGAATTTACCGTGCGGCACCTCCACTCCACTATACTTAGGAAAAAAAATAACATACTGAGATGTACGAGCCACATTTAAATTCTTCATGTTTGCGATTAATAACTTTGTGTTGAGTAGGTAGCTCTTTTCGCCTAGTAGTTGACTAATAAATAAATAAGGGTTTGATTTAGGCCTAAAAATGAAATAGTAATTTACTTAAAATGATATTTATTTCACTTATTTACAGTCACATCACCAAAATACAGTCATTTCAAATATCACACGCGTTCGTACAATTCACCATATCAGTGGAAATTATATCGTCAGTCACTCCCACTCCTTATAATTAAATTGTCTATAAAATGTAGATCATTTTTGTAGGACAGTCAAGTGGTAATAACCATCAGCATAGCAACATGAGCGTTGAACAACTAATATACATATATCCAGTCTCTAGTAAGGCGCGTACCTTCGAGACGGTGACGGTCCACGCATTCCTGGTCTGTAACAATGAAAATAAACATTTTGTAATGATACTAAATTAATTTTACCTAGTCTCAGTTAACGTTTTTTTTTATGTCCCAAGTGACGAGGCGGGCGGGTCACCTGATGGTAAAGGACTACCGTCGCCTATAGACATTAGTAATACCAGGGGGACTGCCAACGTGTTGTACACCTTATTACAATGCCTAAAGGGCAAGGGCAACTGGCTCTAAAGTGCAATTGTCGGAACACCAACAGGTGCTTGGCAGATTTTCAACATGAGGGTGGTAACCAGCCAGTGGAGTACCACATAGTACCCTACCACTGTGCTGTGGTAGCTTATCTTTGTAGGATGTGTCCTTTCTTTCAAAATGAACAGAATGAAATGGCCAGTAATATATCCACCAGATAAGTGGTACAAGATAGATAGGTTATGCACCTACTTGTTGACAACCTGTTTGCTGTTTGATAAGGCCCTGTGTTATCATCTCTTTTTTTCATATCATAGCTTTATTTACAGTAGCTTCTACATGGCTGGCTTTTAGACGTTGAGTTGAAAGTGTGTTGTCAAGGAACAACATAAGATTGTGTTGAACTTTAATTTTGTTTCTAATTTATAGATATCTCATAAGTATTATTTACCTTCTATCATCAAATGTGTCACGGCTGAAGTCTTCATACATCCTGTAATTAAACAAAACATTGTTTTGAATTGCCTTTAACTTCGTTAAGCTACATGTCAATTGATATCAAGTCAAGAAAAACAATTAATTACTCAATCAAAATACCAAATTTGGATCCCCAATATTACATTATACTACGTAATATTCATAGTATCAACTAAAAGATACATCAACTGTGATACAATTTAAATCTCACCCCCGGGACATCTGCGGTCCAGGTGGGGGGCTTCGCCGGCTGTACATAGCATCATACGACGACCTCATAGATCCCATGGAGCTTCGCATCGGCGGCAGGCTCGGCATTGGCGGCATCGGCTCACGGCGCAGCGGCGGAGACACGAAGTCGCCCCGAGCGCCGCGCGACGCGCCCATGTCTAGTCCGCGGGACGCTCCCACAGGGTAGCGCCGCTCGAACAAGTCGCGAGGGGAGTCAAACCGAGGACGGTCGTAGTACCCATCGTAAGGATCCTGCCATGAGAACAATATATTAGTTTTGTTTCGCTGACAAAATATCATTCATGTTTATTATGCAGTTATTGTCAGTTGAATGTAACGTCTTGCATGCGTAGAATGTAGCATCACCGAGACCGTTGTTTGTTTCGGCTCGAGTTAGGAACCGCGGAAGTGTGAGGCTACGCGCTCGGTTTGCGTGATGCATCGAGTCATATTGTATTGTAACCGACGGAACGAATAAAGTAATGAGTTGAACGCGTTACCCCAAATCCTCCCATCATGCGATCGCGAAGGAAGGGCGGCGGCGGCGGCGGAGGGTAGGGGTCGCGGCCGAAAGCTCGATCGCGGAAACCGTTGCGGTCGGGGCCCATCACCTTGGGGCACTCCTTAGACCAGTGGCCGCCACGCCCGCAGCGGTAGCACTGCTCGGGATCGCCCATGCCCGGCCGCTGGCGGACGCGACTCGTCGACATCTGCACCTTCATGGGCTGACCGTCCACCATCATACCGTTCAGCTCTTTAATAGCCTCGTTGATGTCACCCGACGCGTCCAAGTGCACGAAGCCATAGTTACGAACGATATCGCACTCGACGACCGTGCCGAACTTCTGAAATAGTTCGCGGACCTCGGGCGCGCGCGTCTTGTCCGTTAGGTTACCGACGAATATTTTAGTGGTCGGCGTCGACGGCGCCTTGCGGCTCTTAGCCGCTTCTATTTTGATCGCTTGACCATGAACTATTTCTCCGTTAAGGTTCTGAATGGCTTCGCGGCCGACTTGCTCATTTTCCATGTGCACGAAACCGTAATTCCGGACGATATCGCATTCTACGACCGTACCGTACTTTTCGAATAGCGGTCTAAGATCGGCGTCCGTCGTTTTATCGGATAGATTCCCGACGAAGATTTTGAAAGTACCGGCGCCCGGCATTATAGATTCTGAAACGCATACACAATTTGACGAAATGAGTCAGCAGCGTTTATGACAAAGGCAGTTCGGTCGGAGTAGGTATCGTGTCAAGAATTGGAATAAAGCAAAATACGAGTATTTACACTATACTTACATAATAATTGCTTGCGGGAACGTAAAAACGAATCAATATACAGAAAATAAGACACAAACTAAAGAAAATCACACCTACGCAATAACCTCCAACGTATTTAACTACAAAATGGCCGCTCGCTTGCTTGCTTCTTGCTTGCCCCCGCCCACGTATACGTACGATATAGTGGTTATATTCTCTTTGGGCATAGAGAAACGTATTATAACGGGTATCTTTGGCCAAAGCTTTGGCCCGATGGTGCTGGCTGGCACTGGCTGGCTGCGTGTGTCAGTCTTAAAAAAAAAATATGAAGATCAGGGCTGCCAGTAATTTATTTTTATATATGCTACTACTATCTGAAATTGTATGGATACTATACAAATCCATCCAATCTATACAATTTATTTTCATCGCAAAACCTCACCTAACGATATGATTCAGTTTACCTATTTACACATTTTACAATTTATGAATGAATTCATTTTCATCAAGTTGATACATCTGTGGGAAGTGGACTGTAGTTGTTTATTAAGGTTTGTGCTGGTTGTGCCGTGGTAAAATATAATGCATTCAATAATTTAATGCGTCGTCATTCACACAGAAAAACAAGAGAGAGTAAAAAAAATTACAGTTGATGTTTCCAACAGCAACCTGTAATACATTGAAATGAATCAAATGCGAACAAAAGCGTAAAAATTTAAATGTAGAAGTTTATGAAATTGTATATTTTCCCCTATTTAATGTATGTAATTGTATATTATACCCTCTCAAGATTTGTTATTGCTTTTTTGGTAATATCATAATATAACATAAACACACGGTTTGGACTAACAAAATGCCTAACCTTTATTTTAATAAACGAGTAGGTAGGCCGCTTCTTACGTATTACCTACTATATACTTTAGACGTTGAAATATATACATCTAGGCTTTGTGTGCTTACCATCTTCGGCCACATCATCACTTACCATGGTGAGATTGTGATCAAACAAGCCAAGAATAAAAAAATAAAAAAATGTATGATATTAATTCAAATGTCTGTAGTTGTGGTCGTTTCATTTACGTAGCATAACTACAAATCTTGTACTAGTAAATTATATATGAAATATTAAAAATATATCTGCAAAATAAAAATTGGATGCAGGAGTAACTAAACTATACAATATTTGCATCAAATTATACATACAGGCAATGATCATAATAGCTTACCATAGACAGTGCCAAATTGTCTCGGAATATAGCAAAATTGTATATAATTCTTGGCCAAAACGTAACCGTAGCGGCTAGCTACATATCAGTAATCTGTGCGTAGCGGTTACATCTCGGAACATGCTAGTTATTGTTCCGAGCTAGATTGTAAATCTACTACCTACATAGATCTAGGTAGGTACTTCTTTGAGTAGTGGTGGTGTACTTCGCTCAAAAAAGCCTCGATCAAGTTAATGATGATATTGTACATTTTTTGTTGTAAATAAATAATTTACTGAGTTAACTTTATATAATATCATATTTCTATAGATGTGGTATTGTGAGAAAAGCATTATACTTGTATTTTCCATTAAAGATATGCTTGGAAATTAGAGATTACATTTTTCTATCGTAAAATTTTCATGATTATATCTAGATGGCATTTATTTTTCTTCACCAATGGCAGATAGTTCATTTATGATCGGATGTCTGAGGCATCGTCTTAAATTTTACTATAAATACTTATTGCTTCCGACGACGGCATGAGATTGTTTACGGTAGGTATTGGAAATAGGGCATCTTGTTTCCATCTTTTTTTAACGCAGTCGGGTTTTTTATTTGATTTAAATATTATTTTTCGATGTAGCAATACGTTGTGCAAATGTCAGACAATCAGACAGACGTCAGAAGCCGTCCGTCACTCACTCGTTTTCTTCTAAATACTTACCTACATTTTAGATTTTATTTATTCATTCTGAGGTTTATATTGTGAAAATAGTGTTATTTTTGTGATTTTATCCTGATTATACCGTGGCGGTACTGTGTCGAGATTAGGTAAGTCTTTTTTCATTATTTTGGATTCGTATAACGTGGTATGCCAAAATAGATCAAATGACTATTTTGAATTATTAGATTAGTGTGAGTATTGCTGGCTGTTTTCGATCATTAGCTTGAGGGTTATTACTGTGGTTATTATGACCGTAGCAAGAAGATGAACAAAGTGAAATATTTATACTATTTCTATTTTCCATGGTACATACGATAAAGTACATTCAGATTTAGCTACATATCAGTATATAGATCAATGTTACGGTGGTATGATCGCCGCCGCCGGCTATTGATGAAATAACTACTATTTTACTTGATTTACATTACACGATGATGCTCCTATTACATAATTGTAATTTAAGAAAGGCTAAGAATGTTTAAAAATTTCATATATTTAGCCATTTGATTGTGCAAATTGATATTCAATGTAGGTAGGTACCTTGAGTATTAAGCGGTTGGTTTTGAAGGTGTATGATCATCCCACTTAAACAATAAGATAACAATTGAATCAAAAATTCCATGAGCAAACTAATTAAATAATATGTCCTAGGATGTCTATCTATATAAACTAAAGCATATGTTTTAATTGCTTTATGATATACTAGCTGTTCCGCGCGGTTTCACCCGCGTTCCTGTGGGATCTTATCTTATCCCGGGATAAAATATAGCCTATGTTCATCAGGGATAGTGTAGCTTTCCAACAGTGAAATAATTTTTGAAATCGGTCCAGTAGTTTTGGAGCCTATTCAATGCAAACAAACAAATCTTTCCTCTTTATAATATTATTAGTGTAGACTATCTGTCCCCCAAGCATTCACCTCCGTTCCCAAGAGTAAAAGTATCCTATGCCATGTTTTATACCGGGATATGATCAACCTGTATGCCAAGTTTCATTTAAAACCATTCAGCCGTTATTGAGTGATTGAGGAGCTTGTAAAGTTTCACATTTTTAATATTAGGAGGATTCCTCTATTGTATTAAGCAGTTGTCTTAGTGGGACGTAAATACCACTTTTGAGATTATGGGTTAAATTGACCAGCTTTGCCGACTTTCTTTGGGCACCTACTAAATTGAGAATAAAGAAAAAAAACAATTCCATTGCGAAAGAATTTCCCAAATCGGATCTATATTTATGACATTAGATATTGTGTGTCAACATAATAATATTCAACAGGATAATTATGAAGTACAGTATTTTAGATTTCATTTTATAATCATCAGTTACTGGTCAAAGTCAAAGTCAAAACCATATATTCAGTTTAGGCCCTAGAAGGGCATTTATGAAGGTTGAATTACAGAAGTTACCACCGTTTCAGAATTCAGCCTTCAACTGAGAAGAACCTGTAAGAAACTCAGCAAGTTTACGTTTTTTTAATATTTTTGGACTATCTGACTATAGGGTCAGGATAATAATAATATGAAATCAAAATACTAACACTAGTTATCTTTCTTTTTCTTGACATATCTTATATATCTTCTTCTTCTTTCTCTTATATACTTAACTAGTGAGCCCAGCAGACGTTGTCCTGCCCTGAAAATAAAACTTAGTACCCGATTCCAGCGACACCTATTGGGAAACTAAACCATCTGTCAGTCCGATCTCAAGACATGTCAAAACGTCGTTCTATACAAAATGTATGACAAAAATAATTTTCTTCATTATTCTTTTTTTGTGAATTCTTCATATTTTTTAATCCTATGTGTTATTCCTGGTTCTAAGCTACCTCCCCATCAACTATTATAAATAGTGTAACTAACAACTTTCTTTTATATATATATATAGATTATATGAGCAAAATGTATTTGTATGTACTTATATGTATTTGTAATATTACTGTGCGTAAAATCGTATCTATGTAGAAAAAAACGGTTTATTCGTGTTTTTAGGCACAAGTACATACTCTACGAAACAAATGTTACATGTCCATGCATGTATCTGTCCTGAACAACGCTCGGTTGCAAAGCTTCTGTTTGATTTAATTATTTTATGTACATATTTTGGTTATTACTGCATATTATCTCGGAACAAAAATAGTGAGATTTCATGAATTATATTTAATAAATTATCCTCAATCACACCCACTAAAATCTCTAATGACCAATGGTTAGCATTTTTTAATCGATAAAACCTAAATGATATAAATAATTATGAATATTGCTGGGCTAACAGC
This sequence comes from Ochropacha duplaris, assembly GCA_951361185.1. Classification (NCBI taxonomy): domain Eukaryota; kingdom Metazoa; phylum Arthropoda; class Insecta; order Lepidoptera; family Drepanidae; genus Ochropacha; species Ochropacha duplaris. The sequence goes on along the minus strand of OX592704.1, from coordinate 1,076,042 downwards.
TAAAACTGCCTTAATCTCCTTAAATCCCTATAATTCTGTTTCATAAATTATTGAATATGTTTACTGAAACAAACTTCGTTCAAGAAAATACACGTAACTGACTTAAACAAGAATATTCTTGTACCTGAAAATAGCTTCAGTACAATATAAGTTTTTTTGTTACCGGTTCACACAATAGCCGTTCGCCGCAGATGGCACTGCTGAAATCAATGTCTTTTCATACAACAGCATTGTACTCCATACATCGACGGCTAACCTACATTGGTGAATTATGTTGCGTGAAGCAAGGAGCCAATGAATAGCGCCTTTTAAAAGCCTTCTTCACACTGACTGTCATTGTATGGTGGGTGGATAGAGAGGACGTGTGTGCGAGGGAGAGGGCTAACGCTCGATACGGCACAGTATTGTAGGGGCGTCCCTCTCCCCGCCTGATGTTCAACACGGTTATGTAATTCAGTCCTATGTGTAGGGTTGTCTCTTATGCTTTTTTGTAATTAATGTTATATTTTATTGCATTGTTTTTAAAATAATGCTTGAAATAATATTCGGCTTTTCATGTAATTTTGTTGTTTGCGGTACTCATAATTAAGGAGCCAACAGTAACCCAGAATAAATAATTTGAAAACCATTACATGACACGATTACGTTAGATTACATAGGTATCGTCCAAATTTATTTAACGGAAATGTTTTAACTTTTCGTTGGTGTAGGGATCTTTCCTTACTTTACCTATCAAAGGGACAAAAGTTCCAGGAAAACAATAAGATAACAATAGAATCTATTTTTTAGCGATTCAAGTTATTCCGGTCTGCCGTAAAGATTTGAAGACGAAGTAGAATTAATCTATTATAATATTGGCTAGTTAATACTATTTATTATGCTTTTTTGGTGTACAATAAAGAGTTATACATATATCTATTACGTATCTAATATCACTTTTGGCAACTATGTAACTCAGATAAAAAACCATTGCATAACTTGATTCCACCAAGCCCGTTCCACCATCGGACAACCAGACGTACGGCGATGCGCCACCGTTACATGGTGGACATTCCATCTCTGTACGCATGATGAAAGATGAAGCGATTTGCTTCATCTTTCATCATGCGTACTGCAAAGGAGTGGAACTCCTTGCCTGAGTCTGTGTTTCCCGATAATTACAACCTGGGAGTCTTCAAGGCTCGAGTGAACAGGTTACTTCTGGGTAAGCGTGCACCATCGTAGACCACATCATCACCTAAGATCAAGTGAGATTGTGGTCAAACGCAAACATATATAACAATAAAAAAAAATACTTAAAAACAGCATTGCGTAAAAATAAACAAAAGGATATTAAAAGTTTCGTTGGCAGCCCTATAGGATATGGTCCGAATCTCGCTTATATCGTAATTGGTTGATGATATTCCCAATTTGCGAGTATGTATGTCTTATTGTTTGACGTAATCTACCTACTGAAGTATCGTATGGCAAGGTCGGCACTTGGTGACATCTAGAATTACTTCTTGATATCTAAGTAGGTTCTCATAATATTTAAAAAATGTAACCTTGCTGAGTTTCTTGCCGGTTCTTCTCAGTTGAAGGCTGACTTGCGAACCGGTGGTAACTTCTGTAATTCGACCTTCATAAGTGCCCTTCTAGGGCCTAAACTGAATAAATGGTTTTGACTCTATTGTGAATTATGTGAGCACTGGGATACTATACCCTGGGGTTTACCAGCGGGCTTGTCTGTTCAAATCTAATATTTTTGTATTTTGGTTTACCATAATTTACTGAAAAGTAATCATCGAATTTGATTTGAAATAGTTTCGGCATATTGTTATTTTGATTTTGTAATTTTTTTATAAAAATCTTCGAATTTTAATTAATTACCTGTATAAGTTTTGACATTCTACTTTCGTAATTATATAACTTTTTTATGGTAACGTTTGCCAATTGAACATCATTATAAGGTCAGAGGCACAATCAGGATTGCGAGATACCTTATTTGATTGTGTAATAGCTATTGTGTGTGACGCACAACTGCTGGTTGGCGTGACGGACTGGTCCTGGGTTCGATTCCCATCCAGGACAGACATGCGTCATTGTGCGCATGAACAAGTCTGTTTGTCCTTATTATTATTAACTAGTGAGCCCAGCAGACGTTGTCCTGCCCTGAAAATAAAACTTAGTACCCGATTCCAGCGACACCTATTGGGAAACTAAACCATCTGTCAGTCCGATCTCAAGACATGTCAAAACGTCGTTCTATACAAAATGTATGACAAAAATAATTTTCTTCATTATTCTTTTTTTGTGAATTCTTCATATTTTTTAATCCTATGTGTTATTCCTGGTTCTAAGCTACCTCCCCATCAACTATTATAAATAGTGTAACTAACAACTTTCTTTTATATATATATATAGATTATATGAGCAAAATGTATTTGTATGTACTTATATGTATTTGTAATATTACTGTGCGTAAAATCGTATCTATGTAGAAAAAAACGGTTTATTCGTGTTTTTAGGCACAAGTACATACTCTACGAAACAAATGTTACATGTCCATGCATGTATCTGTCCTGAACAACGCTCGGTTGCAAAGCTTCTGTTTGATTTAATTATTTTATGTACATATTTTGGTTATTACTGCATATTATCTCGGAACAAAAATAGTGAGATTTCATGAATTATATTTAATAAATTATCCTCAATCACACCCACTAAAATCTCTAATGACCAATGGTTAGCATTTTTTAATCGATAAAACCTAAATGATATAAATAATTATGAATATTGCTGGGCTAACAGCTAAAACTGCCTTAATCTCCTTAAATCCCTATAATTCTGTTTCATAAATTATTGAATATGTTTACTGAAACAAACTTCGTTCAAGAAAATACACGTAACTGACTTAAACAAGAATATTCTTGTACCTGAAAATAGCTTCAGTACAATATAAGTTTTTTTGTTACCGGTTCACACAATAGCCGTTCGCCGCAGATGGCACTGCTGAAATCAATGTCTTTTCATACAACAGCATTGTACTCCATACATCGACGGCTAACCTACATTGGTGAATTATGTTGCGTGAAGCAAGGAGCCAATGAATAGCGCCTTTTAAAAGCCTTCTTCACACTGACTGTCATTGTATGGTGGGTGGATAGAGAGGACGTGTGTGCGAGGGAGAGGGCTAACGCTCGATACGGCACAGTATTGTAGGGGCGTCCCTCTCCCCGCCTGATGTTCAACACGGTTATGTAATTCAGTCCTATGTGTAGGGTTGTCTCTTATGCTTTTTTGTAATTAATGTTATATTTTATTGCATTGTTTTTAAAATAATGCTTGAAATAATATTCGGCTTTTCATGTAATTTTGTTGTTTGCGGTACTCATAATTAAGGAGCCAACAGTAACCCAGAATAAATAATTTGAAAACCATTACATGACACGATTACGTTAGATTACATAGGTATCGTCCAAATTTATTTAACGGAAATGTTTTAACTTTTCGTTGGTGTAGGGATCTTTCCTTACTTTACCTATCAAAGGGACAAAAGTTCCAGGAAAACAATAAGATAACAATAGAATCTATTTTTTAGCGATTCAAGTTATTCCGGTCTGCCGTAAAGATTTGAAGACGAAGTAGAATTAATCTATTATAATATTGGCTAGTTAATACTATTTATTATGCTTTTTTGGTGTACAATAAAGAGTTATACATATATCTATTACGTATCTAATATCACTTTTGGCAACTATGTAACTCAGATAAAAAACCATTGCATAACTTGATTCCACCAAGCCCGTTCCACCATCGGACAACCAGACGTACGGCGATGCGCCACCGTTACATGGTGGACATTCCATCTCTGTACGCATGATGAAAGATGAAGCGATTTGCTTCATCTTTCATCATGCGTACTGCAAAGGAGTGGAACTCCTTGCCTGAGTCTGTGTTTCCCGATAATTACAACCTGGGAGTCTTCAAGGCTCGAGTGAACAGGTTACTTCTGGGTAAGCGTGCACCATCGTAGACCACATCATCACCTAAGATCAAGTGAGATTGTGGTCAAACGCAAACATATATAACAATAAAAAAAAATACTTAAAAACAGCATTGCGTAAAAATAAACAAAAGGATATTAAAAGTTTCGTTGGCAGCCCTATAGGATATGGTCCGAATCTCGCTTATATCGTAATTGGTTGATGATATTCCCAATTTGCGAGTATGTATGTCTTATTGTTTGACGTAATCTACCTACTGAAGTATCGTATGGCAAGGTCGGCACTTGGTGACATCTAGAATTACTTCTTGATATCTAAGTAGGTTCTCATAATATTTAAAAAATGTAACCTTGCTGAGTTTCTTGCCGGTTCTTCTCAGTTGAAGGCTGACTTGCGAACCGGTGGTAACTTCTGTAATTCGACCTTCATAAGTGCCCTTCTAGGGCCTAAACTGAATAAATGGTTTTGACTCTATTGTGAATTATGTGAGCACTGGGATACTATACCCTGGGGTTTACCAGCGGGCTTGTCTGTTCAAATCTAATATTTTTGTATTTTGGTTTACCATAATTTACTGAAAAGTAATCATCGAATTTGATTTGAAATAGTTTCGGCATATTGTTATTTTGATTTTGTAATTTTTTTATAAAAATCTTCGAATTTTAATTAATTACCTGTATAAGTTTTGACATTCTACTTTCGTAATTATATAACTTTTTTATGGTAACGTTTGCCAATTGAACATCATTATAAGGTCAGAGGCACAATCAGGATTGCGAGATACCTTATTTGATTGTGTAATAGCTATTGTGTGTGACGCACAACTGCTGGTTGGCGTGACGGACTGGTCCTGGGTTCGATTCCCATCCAGGACAGACATGCGTCATTGTGCGCATGAACAAGTCTGTTTGTCCTTATTATTATTGTCTGTTACGATTTTCTTATTAAACTTCAAACTCAAAGATAAATTTATTAACGCTTATGTCGTGTCATCCATGTTAAATACAAGATGATTCACACAAATATCCTGATAGTCTTAATATTAAAGTCAAGATAAGCATCCGTTAGTCATATTTTGATAACAGAAACTCTAATCGTTTCGTATCGGGGCTCTATGATCTTTCTTTTGTCTCATTTATTTTTTTAATCGTCACTTGTTTCATATATTATCTATCGGTCTTTCATGTAAACAATTATGTTCCACAATTTTCGAAAATATAGTTTCATACAAAATCATTAAAATAATAGTAGTACCTATAGCGAACAACTAATTCTAATGCTTTAAAAACCGGCCAAGTGCGAGTCGGACTCGCGCACGAAGGGTTTCGTAAAAAAGGCCAAAAAAATCACGTTTGTTGTATGGGAGCCCCCCTTAAATATTTATTTTAATTTAGATTTATTATTAAAGTAAAAATACAACTGAGTTTATTATTGAAATCGAGCAAAAAAGGGCAAAAAAACTGCGTTTCTTGTATGGGTGCCCCCCTTAAATTTATATTTTGTTTTTAGTATTTGTTGTTATAGCGGCAACAGAAATACATAATTTGTGAAAATTCCAACTGTCTAGCTATCGCGGTGCTTGAGATACAGCCTGGTAACCGACAGACGGACAGACAGCGAAGTCTTAGTAATAGGGTCCCGTTTTTACCCTTTGGGTACGGTACCCTAAAAATCGACACCATTAAAAATCTTTAACTAGCCCACATTATATATTACTTTAATAGAAACCTACTTCAAATGACGCCGGCTAAATGTTACCAATTTACAAATTAGTTCTCCCAGATAAACAAAAATATACTTTCGAAAATTTTCAACTCGCGCCTCCCGTTTCTTGGAACTAAGCATCATCTTATTTCCAGTTTCCATAATGAGAGTTTTCTAACGCCCTCTGCCACCCTCCTCCCCACTCCCGAAGCAGGTTTACTCGTGAATTGTTCGTTTTCCCTGGGAATGTTCATTTCTAAATGTGTTGCTGTCACGTTTCGTGTCATACGCAGATTTATTAGATGTACAAATTCGATGTGTTGTTTTGTGTGTTACTTAATGTTACTGTAATGTATGTTCGAAATAATTTAAATTTGTTTGAAGTAAACAGTAATCATCATAATTTTAATACAAGACACAAAGATAAAATTGTGACCCCTAGATTCAGGCTAGCGAAAGTTAATAAATCTTTTCTCGGGAATTGTGTTCGTTTTTACAATAGGATCCCACGTGAGGTAGCTGGAATGTCTTACTTTAAATTCAAAATTTTTATTAAACTTAGGTTAATGAACAAAGCCTACTATAAGGTGGCTCATTACATGGAAGACAGAAATATATGGTTGTAGTAGCTTCTCTCTGCACCTGCATCCCCCTGGCTTAGTGTAAAATATTGTGTGAAAATGTATCTAAATGTACTTATAAAAATGTAAGAAAGATCCACTGTTAAAAAAAAATTGCCTTGCTGAGTTTCTTGCCGGAGTCTTCTCAGTTTAAGTGTATTCCGAACCGGTGGTAGAGTCAATTGTAACGTTCATGAGTGCCTTACCAGGACCTAAACTGAATAAATGAGTTTTGAGTTTGAGTTTACTTAAAAATAAAAGAGTTTCGTTCGCTCTCGTAGGTACTAATCGTTCCACAATTACAATGGTACCTACACCCATTTTATTGTAATTGTTTTTGCCCAATGTCATTTGTTCAATACATTCTGATATCGTTTGACACAATCACGATTTAATTCAGGCTGAGTTGAATCGAAATAAAAATTGGAACGAAGTTCCTTATCGCGCGTTTTGAAAGGGGGCTAGACGGAAAAAAATCTTACGACACTTTTTGTGTCACTGTCACTGTCGGTGACAGTTGTGTGTAGTAAGCTATTGTAAGCTGTGCGGCGTGCGCATGTTTCTCTGTCTGTCTCTCTCTCTTTCTCTCTCTCTTATAGAAAGGAAGCCAGATATTTTCATTTCTATTTATATATATATACTCTCTCGACTTATATAACTTATATAACTTCGTTCCATCCGGGTGTCCCTTGACACCTCTCAAGTTTTTGTTTATATATTTTGTTTCGTACTTTTTTCTGAACGGCCATAAGTTCTAATATAAGCCGTTTCAAGGTTATCCATTAAATACCGGACAACCTGTATAATTAAAAAACTGTTTATTCAGCCTAAAGGGTTAGAATGTTGAAATTTTGTACACCAGGTTCTCTTTTATAACCTCAGAGATTGAGGTGGCAAATAGAGAATAGCGGGTGATGTAGCAGAAGCTAGTGAAATATAACTTATTCCCATTCGTTTCTGGTCCTCTACTAATCAAATCAGTTTCCAAAATATGTCAGTATTAGTGACGTACAGACTCATCATCATCATATTTTCCCCACTAGTGATACAATAAGGGAAAGCCGGGCTACCTACATTAATGTCCGTGTCTACCATTGTATAGTTAGTCATATCTGCAGCGTGTTCCAGCTGTTCTGTAGCAAGGGCAGTCGTTCCCTAAGCCTAACTTATGTGTCCACTTAGTTTCCGCCAAGCCACGTATTGTGTATTCTCTACTCTACTACGTTAGGAGTATTTCTTTTGCTACATTTTTTTTTGTAAACCAACGTATTGACTTTTTGGCGGGAACTTGCGAAGTGACGTTGTGTTTTCGTTTTATTTTCATTAAATTCGTGTATTTTGAGTTTTATTGAATAATTTCGGTGGTGTTTTGTCCAATAAAGATCAATCTAAGTGCACAACTGAAGTGAAACGAAATGAAAGCGTGTATCGTGACTTTCCAGGTTGTCCCAAGAAGTCCATGAAAAGTTTTGGTGGAATATGTTAAAAATAATGTATTAAAATGATATATGCTGTTATCTATGGTAACATTTATTATGTTCAATCAACTGTCACTGTTATTAAAAAGTAATAAATTTAGTCTGTTGCAATTCACCGGTTGTTTTAATAGGTTATGGGCCCAGAATCTCGATTTTTTATAAAAGTACGCGTTATTAGTTTGTTAAATGGCTGGAAATTATATTCTAAACGTCCCAAAACGTGCGTGAAAATTATGATCAGAAATGGTGGGCAAATACGTTGGTATTTGCCCACCCTGAGTTATAAGGAATATGTCATATTATCTATACCCTATATGTACTTTCATTTGATTGTTTGTTTGCATTGAATAGGCCCTGAAACTACTGGACCGATTCGAAAAATTCTTTTACCATTAGAAAGCTACATTATCCCTGATGAACATAGGCTATATTTTGTCCCGGGAAAAGATAAGATCCCTCGGGAACGCGGGTGAAACCGCGGGGGACCGCTAGTTATAGATATAAATCGTTTTATCCTATATTATTTTAATATTCTATACAGTAGATACATATATCGAGTGCTTGCCATGTTGGTAACATGAAAATATTCTCAATTATTTTCGTAGTTTTACATGGGACTAGTTATTTACTGACGGGCCGGTTGGAGTGGTTGGTTAAGACACTACCTATCACGTCGCAGGTCGTGGGTTCGATTCCCATCCAGGACACACATTTTGTGTGCATGAACATGTCTGTTTGTCCTGAGTCTGGGTGTAATTATCTATTTAAGTATGTATTTACAAAAAAAAAGCAGTATATGTAGTATATCAGTCATCTGGTTTCCATATTACAAGCTCTGCTTAGTTTGCGATCAGATAGCCGTGTGTGAACAAATGTCCGAGGATATTTATTTATTTATTATTCTAAACTAGTTATTCATAGAATTGGCTTAATGAGTTTCTATCCTTAACTGTTTTGTTTCGTGAATTCAGTATCCGTACCGACGAATGTTGGTGTAACTTCAGGGTTATTTGCGTTATTAGTAAGAAAGTTTGTGCTACAGAATGCCGAAAATTCTAGGTTTATTATAACGGTCACTTTCAAGGGCGTGATTAGGCAGAATCGTAATGAAGTGAAGCGTATTTATATTTTTTTATAATTTACCTAACTACCTGCTATAACCTTTTCAGGTCTATTATATGAAAGTAGAAATATAACTTTATCTCTTTTTGTTATATGAAGTTAGAAAGTGACGGGTATATTGAAATCCTGGATTTTGCAAGACATCTCACGTAATAAGACTCAATTAGATACCCTGTCTTAAAATAATAACAGTCAGCGAGTTGAACATGTGAATAATTTGATGTTGATGATTAGAATCCCTTGATTCCTCCCACATATAAGTAAGTACGTAGGTAGGTCCCTTTTTATTACGTCATACACCTCGTTAAAACAAATAGAGGATCCAATTTTGCGTACAATTGTCATTAGAGCAATAACCGTTATCGGAAAGCTTAATTAACAAAAACGATAAATTCTTCGCATGTCTCATCCAAATGCGACCATTCTGGCACTATGAACGCGTAGGGTTGCCATTGAAACGCTGAAAAGTATCTCCTGACTTGTTATTGACGGGCCGGTTGGCGTGGTTGGTTAACACACTGCCTATCACGCCGCAGGTCGTGGGTTCGATTCCCATCCAGGACACACATTTGTGTGCATGAACATGTCTGTTTGTCCTGAGTCTGGGTGTAATTATCTATTTAAGTATGTATTTACAAAAAAAAAAGTAGTATATGTAGTATATCTGTTATCTGGTTTCCATATTACAAGCTCTGCTTAGTTTGGGATCAGATAGCCGTGTGTGAACAAATGTCCGAGGATATTTATTTATTTATTCTCAGTTTTGTAACAGCTCTAAAATTAGATGAGGAAATAAAGTCGCTTCCTATCCTATTGCACGATTGAAAATATTACTGCGGTGAAGTGCTTAGAAACCCGTCAAGAACAAGACAAATACTAAAGTATGGCAACCCTAGTCGTGGGGGTGATCCCGGGCCACAATGGGTGGCGCGGGGCGAGGAGGCGAGGGGACACGACGTCAGAACCATTGATCGCATGTTGACGTCACGCGCCCGCTACTGCAGCCGTACGTAGCCGGTCGCGTGGCTCCACGAAGTTCGCGCCTTTGCCCGGGGCGTTCAGATACGCAACGCAGGGCCTGTAATTGAGGCTGAATGCTTTGCGGTCAGCGTCTGTTTTTCGATTGCGCAATGAAAATTGATTTGTCAATGGTCCGGTCCTATTGAGAGGTTTTTTTTTATATTCGATGATTGTGGTTATGTTACCTTAGTGGTATTTATATTCAATTCAACGTTTAAAATGTCTTAACATGATTTAGCGTAATAAAACGCGTTGTTTATAATAAAAAAATATATATTACATTCTTCATCAAAATATAAATTTTCATCTTGTCGGTATTTTATGCGGCATTTAATGTAGCACGCTTTAAAATTTGTTTCATTTAAGGAGAATTGAGTTTGTGACACCACATTCCGTTTGAAGATAACTTTTTAAATTTAATTTACATCTTTACCTAGATACCGTCTTGCTAACGTAGTACGTTGTTTCAATGAGGTCCTTTGTTAGCAGACGAGGCAATCCAATTACTTAGTAGCGAAATATCTTCGTGATTATTTCTCTCACTGACAGGCAAGTACCTGTATTTAGAGTCCATAAATAAATATAGTGTTTCATTCAAATATATCTTATCCTGTACTAACAATATAATTTTCAACGGATGTTTTTTCTCGACCGGCCTAAAGTCGAAATGATCGCGTTACCAAAATACCCGGAAAAAATGGCAAAGGCTTTAAAATTTTCATCCGGCTATTTATAAGGATGTTATCCCCCCTCTTCCCCATTTATCGGATAAGGGTGAAGAGGGCCCGGGTTGATTACTGATTACGTGAAGGTACATAATTTGATAGAACGCCCTCCCATTCCAGGGCGCTGGAATTTTGCCCTTTTTAGGTTCAACTCAGAGCTCAATTAGTTTTATGAATGTTTTCTGATTATTTTGGGTTCTCATAATAACTTTAAAAGTTATCAAAGGGAAATGTTGAATGGAAATGACTAGATTATCATACGTGATTGTGTTGGGTGTTGTTCTTTGATGCTTTTTAGATTGCCACTAGCTGTTCCGCGCGGTTTCACCCGCGGTCCCGAGGGATCTTATCTTTCCCGGGATAAAGTAGCCTATGTGCTATTCCAGAATCCAGACTATAATTTATCTCCATGCCAAATTTCATCCAGAGCCGTTCTGGCGTAAATGAGTAACAAACATACATACATCCATCTATAAGTATAATATTCCTTTTTATATTATTTATCTTGATGTTATATGTATTATGTAATTATAATTTTATTGTAATATTATTTAGATGCCTGTGCCGCGACTGTCCGTGGCACACCTTTGGCCCTATCAGAATACCAGCGCTGCGGTACCTACGGCCGCAGCTTAATGCTGAGATAGGTGCCTTTTTGGCCTCACACAGCTACACAGTACATTGTATGACTGTATTGTATTGTTGTCTTCTATATTTGTATATGTGTGTGTGATTTGTGATTGTGTGAGTCCAAAATAAATTATTTTCTTTCTTTCTTTCTTTCTTTCATCTATCCATCCAAACTTTCACATTTATAATATTAGTAATATTACCAACCGATGTGTTATATATACAGCACTAGCTGTCCCCCGCGGTTTCACTCGCGGTCTTCCAGACTATAATCTATCCCTGTGCTAAATTTCATCCAGATCCGTTCAGCCGTTCTGGTGTGATTGAGTAACAAACATCCATCCAAACTTTCACATTTACAATACTAGCAGTCCCCCGCAGTTTCACTCGCGATCCCGTGGGATCTTATCTTTTCCCGGGATAAAAAGTATCCTATGTTTTATTCAAGGATATGAACTACCTGTGTGCCAAGTTTCATCAAAATTCATTTAGTCGTTTTTGCGTGAAAGAGTAACAAACATCTTCACATACATCTTCACACACATCCAAACATACTTTCACATTTATAATATTATTAGTAGGATTTGGAATTGAGAGCCATTTCCAAATGCTGTATTTGCCCTTCCAGGCTTTATAAAGGTTGCCTATTTGGATGAATAAACATTTCATTTAATTTCATTTGCCAACATATTGGCAATCGTCCATTTTTGTTGGTAATGTTTGCAATGATGGAAAATTACTATCAGGTGGATGGACCGTCTGCCTAATTTTATTTTTTACTTGGGGAAATACTGCATGGATCTCAGCTACCCCGGGGAAAGCGACTGGGTAACGTCCAGACTCTTGCTGACTAAAACCCCCACGGTGTTCCGCCTCTCGCCATAGTGGGGCTACGGGACCAAGCTCTCCATCGGCATACATCAGCATTCTGATTTAAAAAAACTACAATATTTCATTATGTGCGTAATTTAATGATCGGTCGGTCGGATTTATGCAATTCTGGAACATTCTATACCTATTTGAAAAAAAAAATGTTATTAAAAGACCTCAGTGTATCTAGCCGCCGGCAGAAGGGTCTCTCGACCCTCAAATTAATTAGCTCTGTTGTAATACGATGTTGATCTTATAAATAATGAATACGGACAGGGTTCACATAATTCATTGAGTTTGGCCGGAGGAGGCTGGAATGAAGCAGGAATGTCGCGGCCATTTTTACCTGTCTACAAAATCTCTCAGGGATAAAGGATTACTTAAGCGAAATGTAACATGGGTACGTGAAATGTAACGTGAATGGTTTGAAAAATGTTACTACATACACGTTATTTGTTACATAGTGGTTATATCCTGTAAGGTTATATACAGGATGTAATCGTTAAGTGTGTCCAGGCGATTATTCCGTAACTATTATAGATATCAATTTTTGGAACGAAGTTCCTTATCGCGCGTTGTGAAAGGGGGCTAGACGGAAAAAAAAACTTACGAAAATCACCGATACTTTAATGTCGATTTTTTGTGTCGGTGACTTTTGTCAGTCGGTGCCAGCCAAGAAGGACAGTTTAATTCTGCCTTTGTAACAAACTTTCGAAAAGTAGGGGAGCGACGGCGCAGACCTAAGGAACATTACCGTAAGGAGAGGTGTCGTAAGACGTTTTCTCGTATGAACACATCGTGTCCAGTTCAAAACTGTCCTTCTTCTTGGCTGGCACCGACTCCAAAAAGAACTGTTTATAAATATTAAATAGATATATAAATATCAATAATTTTGTTGATTGTCCTTTAAGGCTCTTGCTTTGAAATTAAAATATTATTCTTTACTTTTTAGTTTATGTTTGTACATAGGTTTAGGTTACAGTTTTGAAGTCGGTTTTAATTTTTTATTTTCAGTACCAAAGTTATGTCATCAATTCTTCTAAAACCATTAGAAGAACTTAATGGTTGCTAAGTTGGTAGCGTAACTTAGCGTGATTATATGCTGCATGCGTGTCACTATGGCCCCATTAGCTGTATGCAAAAATGTTATTACGATAACATTATTACGGAATACGAATAAAAAGGTTATTACGAATATAAAGGTTATTGCACCAATCATTGGGTTGGACATTTATTACATATCGTACTGGAGATGGTTCCAAATATAATTTCTGCCGCCTTAAAGATGCGAGCTGCGTCAAAGTAAAAACAATTTAGGTATTCAGTTTAGGCCCAAGTAGGGCCTTATGAAGGTCGAACTACAGCAGTTACCACCGGTACGGAAGTCAGCCGTCAACTGAGAAAAACTGGCAAGAAACCCAGCAAAATTCAAATGTTTTTCAAACATTTTGAACAGATGGTCCAAAAAACCTATAAGATTATATTCTAATAGGTTCACTGTACTTCTGCTCTGCCTCCAAAACCCAGTGGATATTTGCCACAAAATTCAATCTCTGAATCCACAAGTCGCTTCGGCTCGGCGGCTCATTATTCTTTGTTCCACATCCAATATTTGATTCAGACATACGACCGTCCTGTACTTTCACACGCCATTTCACCGGTTGTGGATATCGATTGAGAATATTTCTGAGGAGAATTTTAAAGTGCACAATGATTCTACCAAAGTCAGCGTTCGGAACAAGAATTTATTGGGAATCTTATTTATGTGGAGTATTATTACGGGAGATGCATTGAATTTTGAACATTTTACTGTTTGGAATTAGAATTAGGTAATTAACAACAAGTAATTCTAGCAAAAAATGTGACATCTGAATCTAAGTTTTACAATTTTATTTAATGTAATGTATGTGTAATGTGTTTAAAATAGAATAATTAAATTGATTAGATTGTAAGTTGATAAATGTTGCATGTCAGATTCTGACGAGACATGTGAAGCAGTATAATATGATATAGGGTGTCATCCCATGTACCTACCATGTTACGAGCAAATAAAATTTCATTTAATTTCAGAATTAAAATCACATTGCCAAACAATCGTATTGTCGATGCGAGAATTTCGAGATGCATCTCAAAGTCACATCCGAGCTAAATGTGTACAATAGTTGTAATATTATCGTAAAGGCACTCATTGCATTACCAGATAGAGTTGAATCTCGGTATAAACTATTCCAAGGTATCTAGAGCACACAAAGTCTAGAAGAGAAAGACTACATTCTACTAAGTGCCCTACCATCGTGTTATTTTTTTTTTTTTATGTCACTAGTGACAACGAGTTGAAAATCTGTCGCCAAAACACCTATCGGTGTGTTCCGACAGCTGCACTTGAGAGCCAGTTCCCATCTAGGCTATGTGTGCTTACCATCTTCGGCCACATCATCACTTACCATGGTGAGATTGTGGTCAAACACAAGCCTATCCAGAATAAAAAATAAAAAAAAAAGGCAGGCGGGTCACCTGATGGTAAGTGACTACCGTCGCCTATAGACATTAGCAATACCAGGGGGATGGCCAATGTGTTGTACACCTTATTACAATGCCTTAAGGCCAAGGGCAACTGGCTCTCAAGTGCAACTGCCGGAACACACCAACAGGTGCTTGGCGACAGATTTTCAACTTGAGGGTGGTAGCCAGCCAGTCGAGTGCCACATAGTACCCTACCACCGTGCTATGGTTTCCTCACGATGTTTTCCTTCACCGAAAGCTCAATCTCATTGTAGGATTCGAACCCACGACCTACGCCGCGGTATCCGACGTCACTACCACTGAGCTATCATCGCCTATTATCGTTTCCTCACGATGTTCTTCAAAGAGCGCTCAGCGTCGCTACCACTGAGCTATATATAACCTTGGCAATGTTATTGAGTAATTTGAATTCCTAAAAGGCCATGGGTTATAACTTATTTTACACATGAAGTCCCTTTAATTTTCAGGTTCAATGTCAGACAATGTTAAGAACTCATTACGAAACTATTTTATTTGTCAAATAGTGGTCCTGACTCTAGCTCCACGAACCAAAGTAATGTTGAAGTTAATTACAAGAATAGGAAACCACCGACTTATTTCGTTAGTGACACGCCATCGACTTCAAAAACTTATGTGTTAATAACCTTAACAATTTGTTAAAGTATTTAAGGAATTGGGTTTCTCATGTTCTTGAGATGTTTGGGTCAATAGGTGATTCACATTGATTCATTGATCATTCATTTTTAAAGACGATTTATATTCTTTTCTGCTTAAAATCTAAAGAAACTATTACGTTGGTATTCTAAGAATTTTCAATTAATCTGCCAGTTGTCGACTTTCCATGTATAAAACCCTTTTGTAGCGCAAATAAAAAACTAGTTTTCAAGAGTCAGTCGAGCACTTTGAACCGTTTTCATGCGCTAAAGATAAATATTTAGAAGTGCGACCATGTAGTCACATAGATATTTTACTTTATGCTAAGAAACAAGTGCTAAAATACCTTGGACTAAAGAAGAAGGCTTGTAGCAAGCTCGGACCAAGTTTTACGTGCCTTCAGTTTGGTGGACGCCTCATAAAATGCTTAAAGTTTTTGGTTTTAAAGTCTTTGTGGCGGTTGAAAATTATTCAACTAACTTTTTGACATTCAGAGAATGTACGTCTTGGGGAGACATCTTTTAACGAAAAACGGGAAACGATTTATTTTCTAAAGTAATGTGTTCCATGTTGCTCTAGGTCGCAAACTGTAGAAGCCTTTTCTTAGTAACCGTCTTACGTTCCTTTTCATTTCGTCGAATTTCACAGAATTACGTTACGCCTTGGATCCTTTATTTGAATACTAGCTTTTTATGTTCTGTAAAGTACACAATTCCGGCGGGATTTAAGCGATTCTATGGCACAGTTATGTAACGAAATTGCAATTTCTTGGCGATATTTGACTTGATGGCAGAGTAACAGATATTCATATAATGATAATGGAGTCAAGTCAGAAGCACACAGGAAATAGCTTGGTTATCTTAGATGCCAGACATATCCCTTGAGGATTAGAAGCTATTTTGATGAGTTGGTACCAAACAAGTACCTACACCTGGTATTTGGTATTAATGATTTAAACATTGAAACTTACATTGACATGCCGGTTGACACTACCTATCACGCCGCAGGTCGTGGGTTCGATTCCCATCCAGGACACACATTTGTGTGCATGAACATGTCTGTTTGTCCTGAGTCTGGGTGTAATTATCTATTTAAGTATGTATTTACAAAAAAAAGTAGTCTATGTATTATATCAGTCATCTGGTTTCCATAGTACAAGCTCTGCTTAGTTTGGGATCAGATAGCCGTGTGTGAAAAATGTCCGAGGATATTTATTATTATTATTATTAATTAAAGTATTTCTTTTTGTAAACTTATATTTTAATTAAAGTATTTCTTTTTGTATTTTTAGACCATCTGACTGACTACCTAAATTATAATTGACATCGTTTAAATGAGGTATTATCAATAGACAAAGTCTAATGTAAGCACAGTTGGATTACAAGTTCATAACAAAAGTAAACTCCTAGAGCTTACGGCAAATTAAAAATGTATTACCGATAACTAATCTCCTGGAAAGCAAGCCCGACCTTAAATATAAAACGAAATCTGTATTGACAGAGGATTTGGTGACAGGTGGGGGCGTTTCTCCGATGTAAAAACGTTAATGGCTGCCGTTACCTTTAAGTATTTTATTGGATTCTCTGCGAGGAAACGTCGCGAGCTTAAGATTGTATTTCGATGTTTGTTCGACTCGACCCTTTGTGAAAATGTTGATTAACTTAAGCGTTTTCATGTGACTTTTTATGTCTTATTTCTGTCTTTCTTATTTTCCTTTTATAATAAGATCCTACAATGACGGAACTCTGTCCATTTTCTGGTTCAAATAAACATAATAATATTGTTTACCAATCTATGATAGAACCTTTAATACATGGCTTGGCAATGTTTCCAAAGTGTGAGTACTAATAGCAATAATTACCAGTTTTGGCAACAGTGTCTATTGCTTGCCATAATTAGCAACCGAATAGAATAATACATATTGCGCTAACTCCAAATAATTGAGTACAGGGCTGGCCGATGATGATTGGGTAATAGCCATACATGTTAGGCCTTAAAAATTGTCTCTGTCCATTTTGATATTCCCTTTCCAAGTTTTTAATTGATAGAAACGAAACTTACTTCGATATTCGATACAACTGCCGCAGTGTCTCAAGGATCTTTTTTGGGGTAAAATTTATAACTCGCGTACTCCAAGGTTATAGTAGTGAACGTTTAGATTAAAAACATATTTGGTGGATGCCTGGTAAATCAAGAGTGATTGTTATTGCAGAAGATTGAATTCAAACGGAGTCAAGTAAAGTCACTTAACCTAAATGATGAATCTGGGTCATTGACACTAAATAAAATATATTTATATCTGAATTTTTTTTTTCTATCTAAATGATAATCCTGTAAAAAAAACTGAAAATATTATATTAAAATCATTAGATGTCCAATGACAAATAATCATGGAGCACTACGTGAAGAATAATAAGTTATAAGTTAAAAAAACTTTTTTAAAAACAAGCTTTGGATTTAGAGTGACGTCACTTTATTTTTCGAGTTATTCTCAGCAAGCCCTTTCATTTGATACCCATATTGTAGGATTGCATTAAAAAGTAATAGTCCGCTATCTTAGGTGTTCCGCCATGTTGGATTTAGAACGACGTCACACAGCTGACCATGCATTGTCATCCAAACTAAACGTGTATACAAAATTTCAGCTCAATCGGTTAATGATATCTGCTTCAAAATTGAGTTGCAAGATCCACCCCGGAAGAACATACATACATTGCAAGCTTGTAAAAATAGCGAGTTTTAACTGAAAATACTCAATCTGAAACTGGTTTCATCCTCACAGAAGATAAAATAGATGGAGGTATCTGAAACACAAAGGCTGTAACATTGCACTGGACAGACAAGATAAACGATGGTTCTATTTGAATGTGACGCTGATCGAGAGCTTGGTGATATCGTCATCAGATAACAAACACGTATAGTTAGCAGCCTTTAAACTAGACATTATACTTTCTTTCTGTTTATTGTCTCAGTCGTTGAATTAAAAAGTTCATTTTAGTGAATGCCTACGTTATAAAAGAAATCTGTGTGCAAAATTTAATGTCAAGGTCATGGTAAGGACAAGTCTTTTTATGATTAAATTTCAAATTTCCGCGAAATCGTCCAAAAATCTTTCATTAATTAAAAGAGATTTTACTTACTTATTCCCCAAAATTTCTTAAAATACAGAAGTAACACATGGCTATGAAAAATATATAAGCATTTAGCTTGTATAATTATAAATGGATAAATATGCTTCTATTTTATAAAACCAAACATTCACGTTGAGAAAATTTTACTTCTAAAAATGGAACCGATTTATTTATAACTCCATAGGAAAATACGCAAGAACACGGCAACTTTCACTTATAGTTATTTCATTTCAGATTGAATTTTCCGAGTTCCACCTTTGCAGACGTATCAATGGAATTTTATAGATTACTGCGTCGGTAGATAGTCTGCTTATCTGGCGTAATACGAGCATAAAATAGATTTATTGGTAAATCCTGCATGCGCTCCAATAAAGGAGGGATCACAAATACGAATACAATTTCCCGTAATGTCACTTCTGTTAGGTTGATTCTGTCGATTACTTCGTTGCATGATATAGTGTCGACTTGAATTTATTTTTGTGTTTAAGTTTAATGCAACAATCTTATATTGATACGATACTGCGGTATTTTGAGGCGGTGATAGCTCAGTGGTAGTGACGTCGGATACCGCGGCGAAGGTCGTGGGTTCGAATCCTACAATGAGCTTGAGCTTTCGGTGAAGGAAAACATCGTAAGGAAACCATAGCACGGTGGTAGTTGGTTGGGTGGTAGGTACGTTGAAAATCAAGTTCACTCATGTTGAAAATCTGTCGCCAAACATCGGTGTGGACAGCTGCACTTGAGAGCCAGTTCCCATCTAGGCTTTGTGTACTTACCACCTTCGGCCACATCATCACTTACCATAGTGAGATTGTAGTCAAACACAAACTTATCCAGAATAAAAATAAAATACAAATAAATGAAAGTTTGTTGGGATGTGAAGTGAAGATCTTTGTTACTCTTTCACGCAAAAAGCACAAAACAAATTTTGATGAAACTTGGCATACAGGTAGAGTATATTCTGCAATAAAACACAGGAAACTTTTTATCTCGAGAAAATATAAGATCCCTCGGGAACGCGGGTGAACCGACCAACTGAGTTTCTTGAAGCGGTTTAGATGTTGATAAAATATTCTAATACCTTTAAACGAGCAATTCTCGATCTTGATAAAAAAAATCTTGTATATTATAAATATATAATCTTAATCTCGGAAACGGCTCCAACGATTTTCATGAAATCTAGTATACAGGGGGTTTTGGGGTTGATAAATTGATCTAGCTAGGTAAAATTTTTAGAAAACGTCGTTTTAGCCTTGTTTTCAGGCAATGAAAAACTGCTACAATATCATTAGAATACGATGGTAAATTTCGCCACTATCTTCAAGATGGTAAGCTCAGGTGGAAATCGAGGTCCCGAAACCAGAAGACCCCGGTTCGAGTCCAGATGATAATTTTTTCCCTTTTTTTGTGAGAAAAACGATAAAAATTTTACCAAAAAAAATTTAAGCTTATAAATAATTGCAAGCTTTAAGTACATAATGGTACAGGATTCTGTCTGATTTGAAATGTTTGTTACACAATTTTACTCATATATCACTGCGTTGTAATAGAGCGAGATAGAACAAATTTTCACTCTTCTCCGCAACTATGCGGTATTTCATTCTAAAATGTCGAAGTGAATTTCTCTTGGGTCCTGTTCTGCTTAATACTATAGTTGTGACGTCAGAGAACCTAATAATGTGGGTCATTTATTTTTTTCCGGCGTCTTTACGTCAGTTGTCCACCCCGAGATAACGCGTTATGGCTTGAAACTTGTGATGGAGTGTTATCAGTGATGTATGGTTATTCTTTTGTTCCCATACTACGAATAAGTAATAAGTCAGGAAATGTAACTCCGTCAAAAAAATGACCCAACAAAAGTCGTGTATATATGGGCGGGGCTTAAAAGTCGTGTTCAGTGCGTCATCACTCCGACATTTACTTTGACACAAATCAAACAACACAAATCAAATCTTCGCGTAAATTTTCATTGAAAATCATCATGCCAGCATGTGTTGTGAAGTGGTGCAGGAGCAATACAAGATTAAAATGTTCAGGGATCACTTTTCACTAGTAAGTAGTAGCAAAATTATAAATATATTCAAAGATCAAACCGAAATGGTCAATACTATGCAAAATGAAGTCAGTCAATTTTTTACCAAGAAGTTTTTTTTTCTTGTTGAAAAAAGAAATGTACCTGTTTTCTTTTAGTTTCCCTGCCGATCCAATTCGGCAAAAAAAAAGCTAGAAAGACAAGATAATGTCTGGATGC
Source organism: Ochropacha duplaris (assembly GCA_951361185.1). Lineage (NCBI taxonomy): Eukaryota > Metazoa > Arthropoda > Insecta > Lepidoptera > Drepanidae > Ochropacha > Ochropacha duplaris. Next base: position 1,055,328 of record OX592704.1, on the reverse strand, counting down.
CTGTGAAAACCAGCAGAGTATGCTCCGTTCATTTTCACGAACAAGATTTTTATAAAACATTAAAATGGTTATACCATGTTACACAAAACTGCAGTACCAGTTTGTACAGTAAGTACCTTTTGTTTTATTATTAACATAATGATGTTATTGTATCAATCAAATTACAAATTAAACTGATTTCTTTACGCAGATGATTCGTCCTGAAGAAACATCAACATCTTTAAGAGATACTACAGAAAATAATAATAATGAACAATTACAGTTGGTATGTAGATTTTCAACTTGTGGGAATAACTATAGCAGTAAAAAAAAACAGTTCATTGTTTGGCCGAATTAAAGCACGTTTATTTTTTCAGGCTAATGAAATTTTACCATCTGCAAATGTTGAAGTGTGTTACTTACCTACTATAAGGTGGCTCATTACATGGAAGACAGAAATATATTACGGTTGTAGTAGCTTCTCTCTGCACTAGCATCCCTCTGGCGAAGTTAAAATAATAGATAATGTATCTCATGTATTTTTGAAATTGTAAATTAATTTAAAATATCTACTGAAAAAAATGTCTTGCTGAGTTTCTTGCCGGCATCTTCTCAGTTTAAGTGTATTCCGAACCGGTGGTAGAGTCAATTATAACGTTCATAAGTGCCTTACCAGGGCCTAAACTGAATAAATGAGTTTTGATTTTGATTACCCTTTGGGTACGGAACCCTAATAAACTTTCTCGGGAATTGTGTTCGTTTTTACAATAGGATCCCACGTGAGGTAGCTGGAATGTCTTACTTTAAATTCAAAAATTTTATTAAACTTAGGTTAATGAACAAAGCCTACTATAAGGTGGCTCATTACATGGAAGACAGAAATATATGGTTGTAGTAGCTTCTCTCTGCACCTGCATCCCCCTGGCTTAGTGTAAAATATTTGAAAATGTATCTAAATGTACTTATAAAAATGTAAGAAAGATCCACTGTTAAAAAAAAATTGCCTTGCTGAGTTTCTTGCCGGAGTCTTCTCAGTTTAAGTGTATTCCGAACCGGTGGTAGAGTCAATTGTAACGTTCATGAGTGCCTTACCAGGGCCTAAACTGAATAAATGAGTTTTGAGTTTTGAGTTTTTTTTTTGACTCAAGTTTCTACCTGTTGTCGTAATTAAGATTGAGAAAACAACGGCAATTTTAAATCATTTTTGTTGTATGGGAGCCCCCCTTAAATATTTATTTTACTTTAATTGATTTATTTATTTATAAAGTGAATATATGTACAACTAAATATTCTGGGAATATTTCAAGCGTCTACCTTTTGTCGTTATTAAGATCGAACAAATAACGGAAATTAAATCACGTTTGTAGTATGGGAGTCCCCCTTAAATATTTATTTTTTTGTATATTCTGTTTTTAGTATTTGTTGTTATAGCAACAATAGAAATACATAATCTGTGAAAATTTCTAGCTATCACGGTTCATAAGATACAGACTGGTGATAGACAGACAGACAAACAGACGGACAGACAGCAGAGTCTTAGTAATAGGGTTTCCGTTTTTACCCTTTGGGTACGGAACCCTAAAAAAAGCAAAAAAAAACAAAAAAATATAATTATATAATAAAAAACTTTATACAATAATATTATTTTATCAGTGACTTGGTCATTTATTGCATGCCATCATCCACGCCAGGCGCGGTTCGCGCGTGCGTGCTGCAATACGCGCAGCAATAAAACCAATCCCTGCTTTTGTTCTGTATTTAAGCCAATCACCAAGCATGTCTATTTTAAAACTCTGAAGTGATTGGTATTTTGAATCATATGTCGTTTTGATTTGAAAAGGGCTACTTTTTGAGTGGAATTTGTTCTGAATTAGACTTCCTGACTTATTACTTATTCGTAGTTCCCATATGACTAAATGGAAACGGAGCCATTTTTTAAGTTCAATATTCAAATTTTGATAAGCAGGCGATGTAAAAAACACCTACATTCGATGTTTAACTTATCACTGATTGACTGAACTTAGAAAAATGTTCTATTTTTGAAAATAATTTATAGGGGTTCCGTACCCAAATAGTAAAAACGGAAACCCTATTACTAAAACTTCTGTCCGTCCGTCTATCTGTCACCAGGCTGTATCTCCGATAGCTAGACAGTTGAAATATTCACAGATGTTGTATTTCTGTTGCCGCTGTAACAACAAATACTAAAAAAAAAAACAAAATTTGGACAAAACCTTGTAATATGTCCAATAATTATCTGAAGCACTTCCACAAGAAATAGGCTTAAATTTACGTTAGAATATCATAGAAAGCTGATAAAAGTGTCCCAAGTTTATTACTGGCTCTCCGGTAGATATAATTTCCGATGTGCCGATGGAGCTAAGTTCCCGGCTGGAGGCAGTCCGCCGCGGCCCATTTGTTGAATGTTTGATTCATAAATACGGGAGCAATATTACTGTGGGGCACTCTAAATGCGGTCACAAACCGCTAATACCAGCTTGAGTAAACGACTCGATGCTATTTCTATCACTATTCCATTATAGAGCTCAATTTGGTGACTGTATTGGGAGAAGTTCTAACGCCATGTAAACGAGCTGGAAATCTTACTTATAATCCTGTTATATCAATAAAATACACTCCCATTGTAGCATTTTTTATGTAATATAGACCCCAAATTGCTATCAACTGAAGAATGTAGCCCCTTAAATGATGAATGAATTTTACTACCGGGAACAGTTCTTAAAAACCATTGAGTTCCTTCAGGGTCGTCTCTAGCCCATGTAGCGTTCGGGTGCAATCAATACCCTACCCTCTAGTAGCAAAAAAAGGTCAGTTAGAGCGCTCTTTAGACCTAGGTCGTTCGCGAATTACCCAAGACTCCCACGGGCGAGGGTCTATTGTGAGCGCCACAAGCGATGGCGCCCCCTAACACCCTGCACCCCTAAATCGCTGTTGTAGAGTTGTAGACCCTGCACCTTAGGTAAAGCACTGAGTTCCTTCAACAGTATTTCGATATCATTTACTGTTTACGATATATGGAGGTTCGCAGTGGCCGCTTTGCATGAGATAAACTCAAAACTCTTTTATTCGGTACGGTATTAACGGCACAGTTTTTTTTTTTAATTCTGGATAAGCTTGTGTTTGACCACAATCTCACCATGGTAAGTGATGATGTGGCCGAAGGTGGTAAGCACACAAAGCCTAGATGGGAACTGGCTCTCAAGTGCAGCTGTCGGAACACACCGATAGGTGCTTGGCGACAGGTTTTCAACTTGAGGGTGGTAGCCAGCCAGTCGGGTACAAAGTACCCTACCACCGTGCTATGGTTTCCTCACGATGTTTTCCTTCACCGAAAGCTCAAGCTCATTGTAGGATTCGAACCCACGACCTTCGTCGCGGTATTCGACGTCACTTACCACTGAGCTATCATCGCCTTTTTTGACGCCTTGACTCTTAACACCGGTTCGAAATACACTTAAACTGAGAAGACTAAGGCATTTGAATTTAATGTGAAAATAATTTCCAAATTATGTGTTCTGATTACAAAAATACAACCACGGCCCGCTCATAAGTATTAGGTGGAGGTAAAATATTCTTTATGCGCACACGAATAAGCTGAATTTTTGTCGATATCGAAGGCTAATGCGAAAATAATGTAAGCTTAGTTATAGCCACCATCATGCGGCGAGGCTCGCTATGTGGGAAGGCTTTGTGCCAATCTCGACCACTGTGTCCACAATTGGACGACAATTTGGCTGGTGTTCTAAAAATCGATTGTTGTTCTACTGGATTGTACCCATATAAATGTTTATTGAAGGTTTTTTAATGACCGCAATGCTTATTTATTAACTAGGATATCTCTAGTGGTTTTAAACGCGTTCCCGAACTATAAAATATGGAATTTATGAAACGTTTAAAATAATATTTATGTATTAAATATGCTGAGTTTCTTGCCGAAGTCTTCTCAGTTTTAGTGTAATCTCAACCAGTGGTAGAGTTAATTGTAGCATTCATATATGGATTTAAAAGGACCTAAACTGGATAAATCAGTTTGAGGATCGAAGGCCTAGTCAAAATTTCTATACTTAATAAAGTATCTTTAAATTTAACATATACTTCAACACTGAAATGTACGGTCCTAAATCCTCTGTATATCACTGCTCGTTACGAAAGGATGATGTCCCTCATAGGGTCGTCCGGTAAGGGATGAACTGTCCCATGCTCCATAAATACCACGTGTCGACTTATATGCTTACGGGCAGATTTTTTTACGGCAAATGGGATGTTATTATTGGAAAAAATACCCAACAAAAAATCTTCCGATAGGAAAAAGATCTAGACAGGTTTTAAATCCTTAGTCATTGAAGTTCTTACTAGTAATCTTATTCCTCTATTGCTGTTACTCTTGTTCTAGCTATACATTATTGGGAATCCAGGATTATCACCTAATAAATGTAGCCTTCATTGATTCCTAACTACTTTAAACTCGTCATCAGTTCCCATATTGACATTTCGAGAATTTATCCTTTATCGTCTTCACTAAAGGAATACATACACAATTCTATTGCAAAATCTTCTCCAGTTGTTCATCAAATATTCCATTCATAAGACACGTCTTTTTTATTTGTTTGTTGCAAATATATAAGAGCATGTTTACTCATTCGTTGTATTGTACGCAAATAGAGTGCCTTGAGAGGTTTCCTAACTTATTGTATTGACTAGTTTATAAGATGCGCTCTTCGCTTATGCAATGAACGTAAATAACTCATGAAATTTAAAAGTGCTCTCTTAAATTATATGGAATCAGTATGAGCAGGGACTCTACTGCTCTTCTATTTTGTACTAACATACACAAATGTCTTTGAACACGTATCTATTGATTTATTTGGCTAAATATAGCTTTGATGTATTGTGAAGCCTCTGAAGTCCATAAAAAAAGATGGTTTGTTTTTTTATTCCACAAGTGACAACCAGGCTGGCGGGCTACCTGATGGTAAGTTAATACCGTCGCCTATGGACATACCAGCGTGATTGCTATGTGTTGTACATCTTATAACAATGCCTTAAAAGCAACTGGCTCTCAAGCGCAGTCGCCGGAACACACCAAAAAGTGCTTGTCGACAGATTTTCAACTTGAGTGTGGTAGCCAGCCGAGTACTACAAATTACCAAATCGTATTTTTCGAGGATAAACAATACGTTGCAGTATCAAAAAATGACTTCTCAAGATTTGAATTATAGATTCACGTTCTTTAATATTGGGCTCAGTGTCTGTCATTCTATGGTTGACTTTCGAATAATTATCTTTGATTGGTTGTTTCAAAAATAGAACGCGTCACTTTAGACACTCCAAGTTTGTCAACCAATATGTCTGCGTGTAAATCGTGGTACATAAACCCTCACTAAAGCCACAAAACTAATTACAGAACTCTTCAAACACTCAAGTTTTTCGATCGCAACAAAGAGCAATAAAGCCCATATCATATATCTAATTTGGTCGGCAGTTCTTGAAGTAGGATATCTATTAGCCTCCCGTGGCCTAGTATAATATCTAGTGTAGTTTTGTTTTACTAGGTCAGTCGTGGCATCGTGGCAGTGGGAAGTCAGCTGGCGAGCATATATATCGCTGTATTAAACCTCTTATATCCTGCGTTAGCTTCTACATGATATAGGAAAATATATATTCATAGTGGGTCACGAAATGTGGAATGGCTTTTTTATGGTAATACACGTTATTCTATCGTTTACAATGTTTTGTGTTGGTGTTCAAATTTTAATGTTTGTTGGTCCTTTGAGCCGGATGTGGTTTATTTTATCTATAATTTATATTATCACAGTCCTTCAACTATATTATTCGCTGTAGTTTTTTTTATCATACTTTCCAAGAAAGTGAAACGTTGATTTAAAATCATACTCAAACTTATTTATTCAGTTTAGGCCCTGGTAAGGCACTTATGAACGTTACAATTGACTCTACCACCGGTACGGAATACACTAAAACTGAGAAGAATTCGACAAGAAACTAGGCAGCTTATTTTTATTTTATTTAGGTACATATTCAAATCGATTCCTCCAAAACCAATAAATCATAACCAAATTTCCTACCTAAGCCACAATTCCTCAATAACACCGTAACAAAATCGAAGTGGCACATCTTTTCTCTATTCTTTGTCTGGGGTTCCTCGGAACGGGGTTAGGTTATGGCGCGCATGCCGGTAAGCGTCGCGGCGCAGAGCGGGGTGCGCCGCGGCAGTCCACCCGCGTCGCCGGGCCTCCCCGCACGTACCGCCGACCACACACTATACTCTACTCTACTCTACTGTACTCACATAGTGCCACTACACTTACGAGCAACTAAACTGACCGTGCCGGCTGTGCTGACAGAGCTGACTTCGGTGTGTGCAAGAACCATTACTTAATTTGTGATCGATATGAGACTATTGAATCTGACCGGCTAATATATTCGATTCTGGTGAGTTGATAGGTTATTAATGAAATAGCTTAGTGCGGGCATTTGCAAATGTTTGCCGGTCGATAGATGGCGCTGTGGGCGCGCGTCCGTATTGCAGTTGTGATGGCTCCATAACTTTTCCAAGGAAAACTTGTTTATTATGTAACTTTGAGGTTTCAGCACGGTTTAACTCACGTTTTGCATTGATTTCGGTTAATTTAGATTCTAAAGCTTTAAAATGAATGGTTATTTAGACACCGGGCAGTTTAAAAGTTATATTTTATCAGGAAATTTGTAGGATTCGCCGGCACTTTAAAAGTGGTAAAATTACGTCAAATATTAAATGGATTACGCTTCGTCGTTTAAAATGATATAACATCGGGTTTTAAGTCGATTAAACAATCTCAAGATTTTACTAAACGCCTACAATTCTTCTTAATTGAGAGTTTATTCTGCCGGAGTGATAAAAACTAGTTTTTCGCTCACAATGTTATACGGAGATGGCGGGACGATATACACAAGTTATTGAAGGATTGTTCTTTAGCTTAGTAAAGATAGACAAGAATGAAGGCCTTTATCTAGCTGGGAGACGATAAGCTAGTTATTAAAAAAAAACATCCTTATGGCGCAATGCAGATGTTCTTAATTATTCTGCTAATTAACCCATGAGTGTAATTCGGTAATTTTACTGTACTTACTTAGTACTTTGTACACACACACACACCCTCAAGATAATCTGCCAAGTACCTCCCGGTGCGTTCCGGCAGTTCACTTGTGAGTTTTCCCTTCTAGCCCGTATTGTGTGAGATTTGCTTCAAACTGTTATTAGCTTGGATTAATTGATGATGCCTATATTCAATAAAAAATACCTAACACTAACTACATAGTGTATAAAACATCTAAAACTACTCAAAAACTGCGAACACGTAAAATTTCGCCTTAAATGATTTTCAATTATCAATTTATCAACAAAGAGTAGGTATTTTGAAATGAAATGAAATGAAATGTTTATTCATCCAAATAGGCCTTCACAGGCGCTTATGAATTGTCAGATTCTAATGACTCTATGACTCTAGTGCACGGTTCGGAAGGTTGCTTTTGCTGAGAAGAGCCGGCAATAAACTCAACAATTACTCTTTTCTTTGATGGTGTATATTTATGACGTCACAAGTATTTATTTCATACAAACTCCATATAAATCATCGTTTTGACATTTAATAAAATGAAGCCGATTTCATATGACAGTCATCATCCCTATTTCACAGCTAAAAAAATGAATCTTAACTTAGCATAGCTTGTACTATGCGTTGCTTTTTTTTTTAATAAAATACATACTTTAATTACACAACAAGACAAACATACATTTTCATGACAAATGTGTATCCTGGATGGGAATGGAACCCTAGACCCATTGCATGATTATGTCAAAAACATACATATTTTTTACTCATTGATAAAACGCAAAACTCACCACGGAGCGGCGATAGTTAATTAAGTTGTACTCTAATATCGAAGTCAATCAGTTCAATACAAAAGGAAGGGCTGGGCAGGTACTCAGGGAACCCTCCGTGCTAAAACTCACACATCCCTCTTCAAATATTGTGCCATTAACCTCATTTATGGTGTCATTCCACCCTTCATAGACGGCGTGTGCATTCCGCTCAGATGCGATGGTTAAAATACTCGGCTTTGTGTGCTTACTTTCGGCCACATCATCACTTAACATGGTGAGATTGTTGTCAAACACAAGCTTATCCAGAATTAAAAAAAAAATATATATATATATACTTTGAGGCGATGATAGCTCAGTGGTAGTGACGTCGGACACCGCGGCGAAGGTCGTGGGTTCGAATCCTACAATGGGCTTGAGCTTTCGGTGAAGGAAAACATCGTGAGGAAACCATAGCACGGTGGTAGGGTACTTTGTAGTACTCGACTGGCTGGCTACCACCCTCAAGTAGAAAATCTGTCGCCAAGCACCTGTTGGTGTGTTCCGGCAGTTGCACTTGAGAGCCAGTTGCCTTTAAGGCATTGTAACAAGGTGTACAACACATTGGCAATCCCCTTGGTATTGCTAATGTCTTTAGGCGACGGTAGTCACTTACCACCAGGTGACCCGTCAGCTTCGTTGTCACTTGTGGTATAAAAAAAAAAAAAAAAAACTACTGTGCGAACACTGCTGTAAACCTCGTAGCACGGGATAAAATAAGTAAAATTGAACTCTTTTGTGAAAAACGCTAATTTTATTTAATGTGACAGAAAGACGGGCAAAAACAGAAGACGAACATCATATTTTCAAATTTAGTACCAATAAAACATAGACAATAAAAAAGTACAATGTAAATGAAAGCGTCGCTTTCAACTGCCTAGCTTTTTATGCTGGAAATTAACTACGTAACGAGTTCGAGCGTATTTTAAAATGGAGATTTGTTTTCTTATGACACTAACGCAATAGCTTTGCAGATCGATTGACAATGGTTCGTGATATTTGTAGAATAACACTTTTAGACTATACTGTCTGTCGACTGTTTCATGTGTGTTCCCAAGGGATTATCTTTTCCCGGGATAAAACGTATCCTAAGTTTTATTTTAGGTTATGATCTAACTGTATGCTAAGTTTCATCAAAATCCGTTCAACGGTTCTTGAGTTGTAAATGGTGTAACTAACTGGACTTTGTTTTATTACATAGATTTAGATTTGACTTCAGTGGTCCTTTACAGCCTTTTCTATGTAAATTTAACCTGAAATTGACACTAGATAACAATAAAAGTCAGCAAAGAATATCCATTTTGTCTAGGCTACTTTTACTAACATTCCTAAAACGTTTTATATTCAAAAGTGTATCGAATTCTTATCATGAAAAAAGATATTCGCAGAATGTTATTTTGGAGAGCAAAGAAGGCTTTCAGATGTTCTAAATACAGCCCACTTAAGTGTTCGTGAAATTCGAGGCACCTCCAAGACGTTGCTAATTTGTTTTTGATGCGGAGGCAGATCAAAGTAATACCTTAGCCCTTGGTTACACCGGCTTTGCAACATTCGGTACTTGTTAGTGTTTTCTTTAGATCCCCGGGTATTTTCGTAGGTGGATTCAATTATTTTGGGCCAATTTTGGCTAAGTGATATCACATTGTGTGTTACGCACTCGCTGTTGTGTGACGCTGATGTTTTTGTAAGAGTTCTCGAATCCCTCTAATATTATAAATGTGAAAGTTTGGATGGATGGATGTTTGTTACTCATTTACGCCAGAACGGCTGAACGGATCTGGATGAAATTTGGCACAGAGATAGATTTTAGTCTGGAATAGCACATAGGCTACTTTTTTTTATCCCGGGAAAAGATAAGATGAATTATAAATAAATATCCTCACAAACGGCCATCTCATCACAAATTAAATAAAGTTAACAGATTTACTACATAAACAAGTATTTTTTTAAATAGATATTTACACCCGGACTCAGAAAATACACACATGTCCATTATTGTATCTGTCTTAGGCGACAATCGAAACCGCCCTGTGCCGTGATAGAGTGTTCTTACGGTTCTTACCAAGCGCTCAGGCCGGCCCGTCGGCAATTGATTCGAGCTTGGACCTTACGCTTGCTGGTTCAATTTATGCCCTACTAGCTGTTCCGCGCGGTTTCACCCGCGTTCCCGAGGGATCTTATCTTTTCCCGGGATAAAAAGTAGCCTATGTGCTATTCCAGACTATAACCTATATCCATGCCAAATTTCATCCAAATCCATTAAAGCTGTTCTGGCGTAAATGAGTAACAAACATACATCCATCCATCCATCCAAACTTTCACATTTATAATATTAGGAGGATTAAAAAAAAAACCTTATGTTATTTGACCAAACTGACCTTTGCCTATTTTTGGCGAGATCGCAATAAAAAAAAATCTACTTTCTAATAAACGGGATGTGAGTATATGATAAAAAAGTATTATAGTGTATTAATTGACTTACCTAATGACATTACAAATTTTTCTGTGTCTATGGTCACCGCAAATATTAAGCAGTTGGCAACATAATCACGTACGCCAAGTCCCCAGGGCGATGGAAACAAACAACCCTAGAGTTTGAGCGTCACATAACTTTGTTAGGGTAGGAACATACGATTCAAATGCTACGTACTGCGTACAATAAATTCGCGCGTTTGGTCAATGAAATTAAATGATTTGTATTTATTCAAAAGAGTATGGTTCATCAGTTCTGATTAAAAATATAAATCCGCAAATTCTATCGTTGGTGTGCACATTTTAGGTATCCTGAATAGTTTAATTTACGAAAAATTACAATTCATTTAAAATCCTGTATGAATTATATAATATAGTGTCAAAATGAAAAAGGAAAACATTTACTTATTTCTTGCGTGGAATAAAGACAAGAAAAAGAAGAAGTGTCAAAACTAAAAAAATACCTGAACTACATTTACACAGGTTTATAAAATAAAATTGAAATTAATAAATATGTCCAGCTTATTTTATGCATTTAATTTATATTAATTAGTCTCTACCACCGCTCTTTTACCTATCATAAAAAAACAATTAACTAAACATAACTGATTATTTACGTGGAACGAAAGTGAACAAATGCTAGCGCTCTGCTGTTAATTATGTCTACTTAATTAAAAGGCCTTATACATCTTAAATAGATGATCTAAACAGCGTCCGTGTGGCAGGCCTTGGAGTGACTGTACAGTCCGATACGAGAGCGACAGCAGCGTCCACATTTTTGGCACCTAAACTGAGGGCCGCTTGATGGCTGATTATGTCTACTTACCTGTCTACTAATATTTACTCTGACACTACTATTTGCTAAAACTTCTTAAAAAGTCGTGACATTTAAATAATTGACAGGACGTACTGTAAGTTATGTCAAACGGCGCAGCGCGTACCATTTTGATAGTGTACTCATGTCTTTATTTCGATTCATTTTCCATACATGTAACATCATATCCCGCCATGTTTGTCAACTGTACACATTTATCGAAGATAATTTATATAAAAAATGTTATTGGATATGAGATAAAAGTTTCATAAAATTATGACTACGGTAATTCGAAATTCAAATGCTCTATTTTATATTTCCCGGCGCATTTAGTATTTATTTTATTCGTAATATTCCAAGATCCCAAAAAATGGTACACCGATACACACATAAATAACTCATAACACACGACGGGATTTTTGGTTGTTTTGTACCTTAAACTCGATAGGTGAAGTGCATGCGTTGACGCTAGCGACGTGACACTAGAAAAAGTTTTAACGTATCTAGGCTTTGTGAGCTTACCACCTTTGGCCACATCATCACTTACTTTGGTGAGATTGCGGTCAAACACAAGCTTATCCAGAAGTAAAAAAAAGAGATTCGAAACCAGTCATTAGAGTCATTAGAATCTGACAATTCATAAGTGCCTGTGAAGGCCTATTTGGATGAATAAACATTTCATTTCATGACCATGAACACTACTGAGTTCTTATCGATGTTATTTAAATAATCCGTCTAACTAAACCAAATGCAGAAGTGTAGTTAGAAGATGTCTCCATGCAATTGTATCAGGTGCGCCCTCGCTCCCAGACTAGACATTTTAACGAGTCTATAGTGTTGCGTCGACACCATTTCTCGCTACTTATTGTTCTCGATACTGTAAAACTTATACTCTACGCTTTGTTTGGATGTTGTATGTGATCTCCGAAACTAATGATCCAATTGAATGTTCACAAATGGTAAGTCTAATATATAAAATTCTCGTGTCACAGTTTTCGTTGCCATACTCCTCCGAAACGGCTTAACCGATTTTGATGAAATTTAATCCGGTATCTATGAGAATCGGCCAACATCTATTTTTCATCCCCCTAAATGTTAGGGGTAGTCCACCCCTAATTTTTTTTTTTTTTTTGAGACAACATACAAAAATACATACAATCCCCAATTTTCACCCTTCTACGATCAACCCTTATTTTTTAATAGCCATTTTAGTAATTTGAGTAATCGGTCAAGCCGTTTCGGAGGAGTATGGTAACAGGACCGATTTGGATGAAATTTTGTGTGTGTATTTCAATGGGTTCCTCGATGATTTGAAAACAAAATTGGACCCGGTAGATGGCGCTGGAATCGGGTTCTAAGTTTTGTTTTAATTTCAGGGCAGGACAACGTCTGCCGGGTCCACTAGTTATTTTATAAATTTTTCATCTAGATAACGCGGGTGATAGCAATTGGTTCAATAAATTAAGTTTTGCAAGTTGGAAATCTTTCCGTCAGCTGCACTTGAGAGCCAGTTTCCATTTAACCACACCTTCTGGCTACAACAACACTTACTGTGGTGAGATTGCAGTAAAACAAAACATAACTGTCAAAAAGTCAGTCCTACATGTTAAAAAATCGTGTAATATTATAAATGTTAAAAAATTTAGTTTATGTTTGTTACTCAATCGGATTGAGATGAAAATCGGCACACATACAGATCTTATCTCGGATAAAAATTAGGTTACTTTTTATCCCGAGGAAACGTAAGGTAGCTTTGTAATGCGAGGCGGAAACTAGTGGTTAGTAATTAGATCATCTATGTAAAGACTATGATAACCGCTTATCATCAGGCGAGGATTTGTCATATAATATTATGTCACTCGATTGTCACATGCATTTCGTCGAGTTCCACTAGTACCCCAAAGTGTCACCGAGGTGATATACACTCATTGAGCGGGACCCCACCTGTAATCCCACATGCCGTCTTACACACTGTAGAGGGGCTACGGTGCTACGGTGCTACGTCGTAGACGTTGCTACGACAACGCTATTAACTTTGTTAATGGATGGTCAGTGAACTAGTTTATCGATTGTACTGTACAATAGTTTGTAGTAAGAGAGATCATTAAATAAGGTAGTAAGGCTTTGTGTGCTTACCACCTTCAGCCACATCATCACTTACCATGGTGAGATTGCTATCAAACACAAGCTTATGCATAGTTAAGAAATAGTTATGTCACGTGATTATTGTCAGCCTCATATCTATGTAGGACTACCTCCTACCGCGTAGGAAAACACCAATTAACGTTACAATTATTGTCGCCCACCGGTTCGGAATACATAACTAAAAACAATTTATAACCTTGAAACATTTTCGATCTCAAATTACCAGAAGGTCATAGCATAGTGTGTAAAATGACTATGTTTCGTTCCACGCAAAAATGATAATTTGGGAAATCTTATTAATATATAAAATGACCGTGTCTCAATGTTGATCAGCGATGAACTCCGAAACTGCAAAACCGATCTTATATCCTGGAATAAGAGATAGAAAAGTTTTTTATCCCGGGAAAAGATAAGATCCCACGGATACGCGGGTTAGACCGGACATTTATAGATTTTTTAATTATAAAATGTTTTCCCATTTTCTTTGTACTTATCTCATCCTTTCTTTTTCAGGTAAGTATCAACTCGAGGATTTTACAGCTCACGTAAGATTATAAAACAATTTATTTTTGAGTCCACGATTAAATCTCGTAACATGAAACGAACTTCACTTTGTCGCTCAGGTAACTTGTCAGGGAAGTTCGTAGCATCCGCTACGACGTAGCTGTAGCGCGTTCGTAGCACTTTGCTACGGTTTGCTGTTTACATTTCTCTGCGTAGTAATTTTGTACTCTACGTGTGTGGTAATTCATATGATTTTATAGATAATTTTTTTGTGTAAGTTTTATTCTAAACTTTAATAGTCATCGCGTAAGGTAGCTAGTCGAAACTATCAACTTTCATAATATTACATATTATACTGTTTAAAAATATAATTGCAAACAATATTAGCTTCCCCTCATATTAAACTTTATTACAATATCCTGTTACTTTAATTTTAAAATGTCATTTTTGATGTCACGATAAAACAACCAAAAGGTGAGCCAGTTTTATTGCTCGCAAGTATTCTCAGAAACAGCCGTTGTTCGAAGCATACTAAACTCTCATTTCTGCCAAAAAGGGGGGCGCTTCAAGGAGGAGGGGTGGTTACGTGCACCGCTTTAAAACACATTAACGTGATGGCTTTGGACAGGATGTGACAAGTTCGGAACAACACTACGTGTTTTGTAGGCGTAAAAGATTTACTCCTGTTTGTAGGCGCCATTTTGAATTTCAGAATTGTGTAATTGTTAGTGTTTCTGGAAATTATGACGCTTGGGTTTTAATGTGTTTTTTTTATTCGAATAGGCCTGTGTTAGACCTTCATCGTGGTACTCATATGTTCGAAAGTGTTGAGTATACTAAGCCTAGAAAAAAATGGCTCTCAAGTGCAGCTGCCGGGACACACCGGTAGTCGTTTGGCGACAGTTTTGAGGGTAGCCAGTCACCATCCATACGTATATTATAAATGCGAATGTGTGTCTGTCTGTTACCTCTTCACGCTTAAACCGCTGAACCGATTTAGATAAAATTTGAGAGATAGATGGAACATAGGATACTGGGAATATATAAAATCCCTCGGGAACGTGGGTGAAACCGCGGGGCGGAAAACTAGTATCTTAATACATATACTTATCAAATTCCTGTGTAACGATGTTGGTCCTCGATGAACTCCGAAACTACAAACCGATCTTGATGTAATTTGGCACACAATATTATAGATAAAAAAATCACAAACAGTAGAATCGAGAACCTCCTCCTTTTTTAAAGTCGGTTAAAAATGAGATTCTACGAGAACGCGGGGTACAGCTAGCATAGATATAGATACAAGATACGGTAAGAATTTATTGGACCTAATGGACCGCGAATTTAAGGCGCAGACAACAATCTCATATGTCTTTTCCGTTGGCTGCGCCTTAACAGTTATGTAGCATGGCCGCTCCTGAAAACTATAAATCTTATAACTTCACTGAAAAATGTTGAAAAACTGTCGTCGGGTTAACGCTGATTTATAGTCTCAATATGGAAATATATTTTACGTTTTTATTGAAGGATTTATGTATGCTTCTAAAATACTGGTTTCACCCTCATTCGCGAGGGAACCCGAGGTAGAATTTTCTAAAATCATTTCTTAGGGTACCCTACTCCTTTTTAGGAATCTTGCATTTCAAGTTTGTACCATTTATACATTCTGAGATTTCGTGATTAATAAAATCAGTGAGTGTATTTCGCTTTTATAGATGGATTGCTCTGACGTACCATACCTTTCATATACATACATTTGGTCATAATTTTTAAGTAATTCCATTAACCTCCGTGGTTTTAGGATATTTTTACTTTCAACAAATCCATAATAATAGGTATTTGTATGAAAAATATTACAAAACAGATTGAAATGGTATTCGTTTTCAACCTTTTCCAACGAATATATTGTAATGCAAGATATTATATGAAGACCACTTACTGTTATAGAATTATCGTAATATTAGCTTTAAGGTTTATTAAGAAGTATTTCAATACAATTTATTTAAAAAAAAAACCGACTAATTTTCAGCTTTAGCCCAAGAATTGAAGTTATAAAGAAAACTATCACGCCTGATAGCTTCATGACCTATATTCGATTACCTTTTCGACTGAAATCTAATTTTAGTTAAAGTACTTCGGAAGGCCGTTTTTATACCTCTGACTTGTTACAGCACAGAAACTAGTAACAAAATATTAAACCAAGTTTCTTCGGGCTTTTCTAAGTCTCGAACTGTAAATAAGTTATATTAATTACCGATATTCTTGATTGATGGGCCCATGGTGGCCTCGTATAAGCTATTAGGCTGACGTCCCACCGAAGTGAGAAACCGAGTAAAATTAATATTTATATCGTCGAAAGGAGCGAGTCTCTTTGTCCGCTGTGGGAAGGAAATAAAATCGGCCACGAAATATTTTTAGGTGATTAAAACGTATCGCCAATTCGTATTTTTACTGATTTATGCTTCAGTTATGCAAATATAGTAAACTGGTTCTCCGACCCGCGGTTTCATCCGCGTTTCCGAGGGATATTATATTTTCTCGGGATGAAAAGTACCTAACCTATGTTTTATTCCAGGATGTGAACCACCTGTGTGCCAAGTTTCATTTAAATCCGTTCAGCATTTTTTGCTTGATTGAGCAACAAACATCTAACCATACAAACATTCACTTTAATAATATTAGTAGGATGCGAAAACTGTTTGAAAGCCAATAAGGGCTATGTTGGCTCAATAAAGATATTTCCAAGCTAAAATTATTGTCTCGCTTATTTTGCGACAGTGTAACATAAGCCTTATTCATTGAGTTGCTTATCAAATATTTACTTTGTTGTCTGTATAGAAGTAACATAATACCCGTACGTATCGGCAAGTTGGTATCTTGTTTCACTACATAATGGAAGACAATCTTCGCCATAAAGAGACACATGTCATTAACGAAGCTTCTCCTGATTCCAATCAATGGCAATGAACGAGAGTTTCACAGAAATTCCTAGCACAGACGTCTAATGTCTATTTTACTTGAGGCGATGAAAGCTCAGTGGTAGTGACGTCGGATACCGCGGCGAAAGTCGTGGATTCGAATCCTACAATGAGCTTGAGCTTTCGGTGAAGGAAAACATCGTGAGGAAACCATAGCACGGTAGTAGGGTACTTTGTAGTACCCGACTGGCTGGCTACCACCCTCAAGATGAAAATCTGTCGCCAAGCACCTATCGGTGTGTTCCGACAGCTGCACTTGAGAGCCAGTTCCCATCTAAGCTTTGTGTGCTTACCACCTTCGGCCACATCATCACTTACCATGGTGAGATTGTGGTCAAACACAAGCTTATACAGAATAAAAAAAATGACTAAGGGAGGCAATAAACTTGACGCGCAAAATATGATTTGTTTTTAATTTTTGTTCGGAAATCATCACAACAAAACAGCAAACACATAAATTATTCACATAAAATGAGAGATAGCAATTTACGATTCAGATTATCATCAAATATCCAAACATTTTTTTATGCGGGGAGGAAAATGTTAATCTTGAAACAATGTCCCTTTATATTGGGCAGCGTCGCCAATGGTTGACTGAGTTGTCTGATAAAAATGCTATCATAGCTCAGTGGTAGTGACGTCGGATACCGCGGCGAAGGTCGTGGGTTCGTTACCATGAGCGTGAGCTTTCGGTGAAGGAAAACATCGTGATGAAACCATAGCACGGTGGTAGGTACTTTGTAGTGCCTGGGCTACTACCCTCAAGTCTATCCAAAATTCCAAACACATCCTATTGTAAGTAAAAATATAAACGATCTACTAATATGACAATGGTATACCGCTCGCCTAATTGTGTTATGTCCATCGTCTTCATATAGTGGCAAAAGGACATACAGACATGTTTTTAGTCCTTTCTTAGTTAGGTAATCGAAACATTTTTTTTTTTTCGATAGGCTTGTGTTTGACCACAATCTCACCATGGTAAGTGATGATGTGGCCGAAGATGGTAAGCCCACAAAGCCTAGATGGGAACTGGCTCTCAAGTGCAGCTGTCGGAACACACCGATAGGTGTTTGGCGACAGATTTTCAACTTGAGGGTGGTAGCCAGCCAGTCGGGTACTACAAAGTACCCTACCACCGTGCTATGGTTTCTTCACGATGTTTTCCTTCACCGAAAGCTCAAGCTCATTGTAGGATTCGAACCCACGACCTTCGCCGCGGTATAAGCTCATACACATACAGCATCATATCAGCTAGGTACATATCAGCTCTACGCTAATTAATTTTTTTTGTTGTTGTCGCTGTTTCATGGCAATCTGTTTGTCAACAATAAGCCGCGCCGCTTTTTTGGGTGATTTTATTTTTCTGGGCATAGTCTGGTTTTAAAGAGAGTTTATGTCCAGTGACTAAACTCTCACTCCTATTGGTTGAATCTAGTGGTCAGATTCGGCACGCCATGTCTCTTTAGTAGAATTCAAGACTACCAATCCCTTGAAGTTTACAAGCTAGCTCATTAACATGTGCAGATAATCGCTTCTGATAAGTCTTGCTGAATTCTGTTATTTCCTGTTTGACTTACTTGATGTTTCGGTCTTTGTGGATTAAAATGGAGGAATATTCAACTATATTGTAGTTTTTTTTATACCACTAAGTGGCAAATTAGCTTACGGCCCACCTGATGGTAAGCTTTGGACGCTTGCAACACCAGAGGCGTCACGAGCGCGATGCCGACCTTGCATAAACCTTCTTACTCCTCTTTAATTTTGTCGCCATGTGCAATGCACTACAAAACTAGCGAAAGGATGTAAAAACGATGGCGATAATATAGAAATCGCACAGTTCTACAAAACACCGAAGTATTCTGCCCGCCTAAGGCAATGATCCGCGAGTCCCCCTCCTTTGAACAATGCATGAGGGGGGTCAGAGAGCTACGCTGACTGCTAATGAAAGTCCGCTCCAACGGCTATTTGTGAAATATTACTTACAGCCTTTATCAATATCGCGATTACTTTAATCTTATTGTTAACTAGCTATTTCCCGTGGGAACTTATCCTTTCCCAGGGCAAAATATAGCCTACATTCAATGCAAACAAACAAACAATAAAATCTTTCCTCCTTATAATATTAGTATAGATTAAGTCCATCACATAGCTTTCTTTAGTATAGACTACAAGTTTTACGCTCTAAGCGTGACTTAATATTGCCATCGTATTATTCAAACTCAAACTCAAAACTCATTTATTCAGTTTAGGCCCTGGTAAGGCACTTATGAACGTTACAATTGACTCTACTACCGGTTCGGAATACACTTACACTGAGAACACTCCGGCAAGAAACTCAGCTAAATATACTAAATATTTAAATTAGATGAGATTTTAATTAGGTAGAATATGGTAAATGTTTTAATGTAAATTGTGTATGGTTTACATATTCGACTAAGATTCGCTGTGCTAAGTTTTTACCTCATTAAAAAAACTTGAGAGGTGTCAAGGGATACCCGGATGGAACGAAGTTATATAAGACGAGAGAGTATATATATATATATATATATAAAACCATTTCAATGAAAATATCTGGCTTGCTTTCTATAAGAGAGAGAGAGAGAGACAGACAAAGAAACATGCGCACGCCGCACAGCTTACAATAAAGTGACACTGACACTAAAAGTGTCGTGACAATTTTTCGTAAGATTTTTTTCCGTCTAGCCCCCTTTCATAACGCGCGTTAATGAACTTCGTTCCAATAATTATAATTAAAGTGTATAAAATAAATTTCATATTCCTTTACTCATAATTAAATTCTATTATCTTTTTGCCGCCTTACCACGTTCATAGATAAGAAGCGATGCTAAGAAACGATCATAAAAATAAGGGAAGATAGGTGTTTTTAAAAAGCGGTGTTTATTACATTTTTATGATCTCGTAAAAAGTGTTCTTCTATTGTGAACCGTTTGTTGAGTGATGAATATATCTGTCTATGTATCTTTGTTCGGGCCAACATTCGTAACTTCTTTGTCTGTAAGTCCGTTAATCTAATATGTGAAAATTTGTTACTCTTTCACGCAAAAACTATTGAACGGATTTTGATGAAACTTGGCACTCAGGTAGATCATATCCTGGATTAAAACAGGATACATTTTATCTATCGGAAACGCGAGTGACATTTGATGTATTTTTACATTTACCTACAGTGAAGGTTTTGTTTTTCTCGTTTTGAATCGACTCAGCCATGTTGCTATTAATACTTCAGTATTATAGACGAGTGTTGTGTAAACAGACATGTTTTCGACGCTATTTATATTAAAGTAAACATTTCGGCTAGGGAGAATGGGGGAAGCATCCCCTAAGAGATAAAATTAGACATGAATGTTTCGGCGAAGGTTAAGTCGGCTGTTTTTGGCATTTATGGTAAGGGAAATTGTAGCGTCGCTTTGCTTTACTAAGTTTACCTGGTTATGCCATTTTTATAAGTTGTCCTAGTTTTTAAACTTTACTTCACTAAATTCCCAGTAGAAAATATTACTGTTTCTACTGGGAACACATCTCGAGTTTTTATGCCAGTATTCTCTAGTCCCCTAAATTTATTCGACCCAAATTCATTAGGAAAAACTTTTTTTTGTTAAAAAACGACGTTATTTTTAATATTACCTTATCCCCTAAAATTTACGGCTTTAATAAAAAAGGTGACCATGAAGAAATGGGATCAAAAAGGCTCCCAAGAAATTAAATTCCTCGAAGGAAAATCGTGTTTATGAGATTACGTCCTCATTGATGTGTGAAAGATGTCCTAAACGGTTTTACGCTCTTATTGTTCCGCCGCTAAATTGACTTATCGGATTTGGTTTTGTAATAAATTGTATTTCCGAAATGAATATTTTTGTGCCTTTATGAATTATTTTAGTATTTTAGTCAAATTTTTCAAAAAGCAATCATTTTTACTATTAAGATAATTTTCCCTGCTTAACAAATTTTTGTATAAACGATTTTCAAGAAACTAATTATTTTATTATTATAGTTATCCTGATTGACGTTATAATCAACTTTTTGATTCCAATAATCTTCAGACTCGACATCATTAGTGTCTCGTTTTACCCCACGCCACTCCAAGTCTCGATTTATGTGAACCCTCGGGAATAGATGAAGCATCACAGTGAGGGAAGCGGTTGTCGAAATAATTACACATGTATGCTCGAGTACATCGAACGTGGTTAACGGTTCCAATCGGCACCCTAGACTCTCGGCTCACCTGCAGGCGTCTGGTGATGTAAGGGCTCACTGTTAAGCACGACACGATTTTAAGATTAATATTCGTAATTTAGGCAATGCTTTTTTTTTTTTTTTTTAATGTCACAAGTGACAACGAAGCAGGCGGGTCACCTGATGGTAAGTGACAACCGTCGCCTATAGACATTGGCAATACCAGGGGATTGCTAATGTGCTTGGTATATTTATTTAATTCAAATTACTTAGTAGTTTAATTCGTACGTACGAAATGTATCAAGGATCTCCACAATGGCATGGCCGCAATCTTTTAATATTGATTGTTTTTTTTTTAAATTTATTTTCCCGATTATCCGAATGCCTTACGACATTTAGTCCGGTTAATCGAGTCTCCACTGTACTTATAACTCGGTTGCTAGCTTAAAGTCCCTAAGTCGTGTGCCGCACGACAATGGGCACAGTGACGGTGACATGGCTGTTCACTCCCGTCAAGTCCCGTCGAGCCCCCATCGGCTTTGGCAATCGACGCGTCGTGTAATTCCGTAATCGATACCTTCCGCGGTTTGATATACAATCATTATTAAATGTGCTGATGATTGAGATGGATTATACAGGCTTATTTTTACTTTGTACACCCATTTTTTTTTTTAAATTTG
The DNA here is from genome assembly GCA_951361185.1 of Ochropacha duplaris. Taxonomy (NCBI): domain Eukaryota; kingdom Metazoa; phylum Arthropoda; class Insecta; order Lepidoptera; family Drepanidae; genus Ochropacha; species Ochropacha duplaris. The sequence goes on along the minus strand of OX592704.1, from coordinate 1,033,620 downwards.
TAATGCATAATAATGTGACTACATAATAATGAATCTAAAGAAAAATGCTAGTTTCACTACGTTCCGCCCTTCAGTTATAAACGGGTCTTCGGTATAAAAAAAAATACAATTTCAGCCTATACATAAAATATTGTTGCTCCGTTGCAACATAAAAAACTAACGAATCGCTGTATTTCACGAATAAAATACTAATCACTACTAACAGCTACATCGGTGACACATTTTCAACAATCAAATAGGTACGCCCACATGCGCCCACAGACAGACCTAGTCCGCCATCTTGTTTCCACAGACTTTCCAAGACCACAGATAAGAAAGCCTTTTAAAGGGCAAAAACAAGCAGCATCATTCATCCGGTGGGTGTCAGCGCAGCCCTTTAGGGACAACCTTTATCATACTCCGGTTACTAAAAGTGACATTGTGAAGAAAGACCCTGCCGCATAGAGATGAGGATATTGTACTTTTTTATATATGGTACATGATACGAATTATGTTCGAAGTCGTTACAAGATGATATATTTTTTCTATCCTATTTTATTTTTGGCATAGAGTGTTAAGATATGGGTATGATACTGCACTTGAGAGATAGTCTTTAATTAAATATTTTGCGTTTTATTGCGGTTTAACTTTACCTAAACTTGATAGTTTTTCTGTCAATTGACACTTTTGTGACATTCTGATGTCCTTTGACACAAAGATGATTCAGTTCAGGCCAAGTTGACGATCGATCAATGAAGGTATTAAAATGGTATGAAGATAAAAACGACTCGCACACAGAGTATTACAGTAATAATAATAATATTACCAGTTAATTTTATGCCTCTATTACTCAAATTTGCATTTTTGAAAAGGGAAGATCTTCCACAGGGAGAATTAATGCCCGGGACTGCAGTCCAACGTTTCTAGATGAGAACTCGTATATATACAAAGTGCCGAGAAAACTTTGTTAGCGCGATGTAGGATTTCTGTGTCATATTTCATTACGTCCATTTGTTGTGAAGACGCGCTTCTATTACTTTTTCGCTGACTCGACTCACATGTAGCGCTGGTAATATAGCCGCTACAATATACCTCGCAATAAAATATTCATAACATAACTAGCTGGCTATTACAGTTAATAACATACATGCTGTAGGCTTATTAATTGGCAACTTTTGGGTACGGAACCCTAAAGTCTCGCTGTACAAACACCTTCGTTGCTCGGTCATAACCTTGGCCGTGAGACGTGACGTCTCGTTGATTCTAGAACCTTCTCAGAGACCAATGAGTGCACTTTACAATCGCGGCGAGGACTCACTGGAGACCACTCTGAAATAACAGGCTTTCTAAATTTCGTAATTTAGTTTTGTGTAATTGATTTTAATAATGTTTCCATTATTAAGGCGATGATAGCTTAGTGGTAGTTCGATTCCTACAATGAGCTTCAGCTTTCGTTGAAGGAAAATATCGTGAGGAAACCATAGCACGGTGTTAAAGTATTAGTTGACTGGTAGCTACCTAATAAGGAGTAGGTATCTTTTTTTTTTAATTCTCGATAGGCTTGTGTTTGACCACAATCTCACCATGGTAAGTGATGATGTGGCCGAAGATGGTAAGCACATAAGCCTAGATGGGAACTGGCTCTCAAGTGCAGCTGTCGGAACACCGATAGGTGTTTGGCTACAGATTCTCAACTTGAGGGTGGTAGCCAGCCAGTCGGGTACTACAAAGTACCCTACCACCGTGCTATGGTTTCCTCACGATGTTTTCCTTCACCGAAAGCTCAAGCTCATTGTAGGATTCGAACCCACGACCTTCGCCGCGGTATTCGACGTCACTTACCACGGAGCTATCATCGCCTTAAAATCTGCTAAAAACGGGATTTTTGAGGAGTAAATAAGGGCTGCGACCGTAGCAAAGCCGCGGGGCGTTTCGCTAGTATTGTATAAATGTAATTTAAACATACCATCAGCTCTTATTAGTGGTCTAACACAGGTGTAGCAACTAGCAAACACGTGTAAATAATAAATATAATTCGGCACCACACCAGTATTACTTACTACAATATGAAATAGTTACAATGTCGTATGTAACACGTCCCCTGTCAACCGCTAGACCTGTACCTTATGAATTTACCAGTTGTTTAAAATGAAGTTGAGGGACTCGCTTCTAAGTTCTTGATGCTCGGTCCTAACAGAAAAGGTCTGATAGTGAAAAGGGTTTGGACTGTTTTTGCAACATTTACGGATTCTTGAAGAAAACTTTTTGAGACGTGTGGATCTTTAAATCATAAGATTAGAATAGATTCTAGACCTATAACGGGATGCGCGTATGATCTGCGTGTTAAATGCTTTTTGCGTGGGTCTTAAAATTTATAGTTTTATTAGCTCCAGAATAAATACTTTTTACTAGCTTTATATTAGCTTGCAATGTATGTATGTTTTCCGGGGTGAATCTTGCAACTCAATTTTGTAGCAGATATCTTTAACCGATTGAGCTGAAATTTTGTATACACGTTTAGTTTAGATGACAATGCATGGTTAGCTGTGTGACTATGCATTGGCATCCAACATGGTGGAACTCCTAAGATAGCGGACTATTGTTTTTTAATGCAATCCTACAATATGGGTATCAAATGAAAGGGCTTGCTGAGAATAACTCAAAAAATAAAATGACGTCACTCTAAATCCAAAGCTTGTTTTCAAAAAAGTTTTTTTAACTTATATTATATTATTGTTAAGTTTAAATTAAATTCGTTTATTACTGTTCGAGCTGCCTTAAATAAAGAACGTGACCTTACCCTAATTTCCACTTTCAAGGTTATGTAAATATTATAACGAATTATCAAGAAATTAAATGTCAAGGATTATGTAAATATCAATAACTTACGTTCAACCTATATTTAATGCACGAGCGAGCGCGGACATTACGTGGATTACGTAACTTTGGTAAGGTTGTTGCATTCAGTTTCTATTTGAAACTGTTAGTTGTTGCTTACCTTCTGACATGTGTAATTGCAAACAGAGTTGTCATGAATGTTTCTGAGACATTACTTGAATCTAATTAATGAAGCATGCACCTTCGTAATATCTTTGGAGATTTCCATCCCACTAATATTATAAATGTGAAAGTTTGGATGGATGGATGTTTGTTACTCTTTCACGCAAAAACGGCTGAACGGATTTTGATGAAACTTGGCACACAGGTAGATTGTATCCTAGAATAACACATAAGATACTTTTTATCCCGGAATAGGATAAGATCCCTCGGGAACGCGGGTGAAACTGCGGGGGACAACTAGTTAAAAATAAGCCTTATTAACAACGTGAAAATATTTTTATCAGTTCTCTTAAGTGATATATTCGGCGCCAGAAGTCTAGACATTAGGATGTTGCCACCTTGACTTATCGTACCACTGCCAACACTCCAGCCTGCTGCCACGATCAAATGGAAGCCATAATGTCCCCGACTTAGTCAACTATGTGACTTTCTTGTCACGAGTAGAGTTTAATTTACTTTTAGTTGAATTTGGAATTATATTAATTAATTTAAAAAAAAAATAGAACTGATAAAGCCGAGAACAAACTACGGCAAAACAACGATATTGTTTGAAGGAGCACGGCTATGCAACCAATTAACTGACGAAATCAAACAGTGCACTAGTGTCAACGCATACCGGCATAAACTTAAACAATTTGTTGCAAACTTATTTTAGTGTGTCATTCAAGCCAGAGGACATACATCTATAATATTATTATTGAAGTTAAAACTGTATCTCATTGTAAGTGAACTAATGTAGTTCTTATGAGAATAAAGTTCTTTAAACCTAAACCTAATTCAAGGAATATATTTTATGGTCGAGAGAAAAGATATCGCCTGGAAGAGATCGCTTAAGCCATAAGTCCGCCTAAATTGTATTCACTTTTTTTTTATATTATGTATTTTCTTGTTTTAAGGTGTATACAATAAAGAGTATTTCATTCATTCATATCATAAAAACATCCTCAAAAAAACGTGCTTTTTAAACTTTGGATAAGCTTGTGTTTGATCGCAATCTCACCATAGCAAGTGATAGTGTGGCCGAAGGTGGTAATCACGCGAAGCTTAGAAGGAAACTGGTTAGTCCTTGGTTGTCTTAAAATCTCACTGGAACATTATATGATCTGCTTTGAATCCATACTAATCTATAATTAGTTAAACTATCCGCCTGTCTGTCTGTTCACTTTTCGTTACGTTAGATGGGACTTCGAAGAAGGACATAGGATACTTTTTATCCCGGGAAATGATAAGATCCCTCGGGAATCCGGGAAACAGTTAGTAGGGAAATAAATTCCATTTCGCAATATTGTTCGAGTGGACTAACGGAATCCATCCGAATTTAATATGATGTTAAACTTTTATAATCCTTCTAATATGGATGGATGGATGTATGTTTGTTACTCATTTACGCCAGAACGGCTGAATGGATCTGGATGAAATTTGGCATGGAGATAAATTATAGTCTGGAATAGCACATAGGCTACTTTTAATCCCGGGAAAAATTAAAATCCCTCGGGTGAAACCGCGCGGAATACTCTATTATAAATGCTTTCCATTCCTCCCACAAACCACTACATAAACTGGTTAAGACGTATAATAAAAATGTCCGTTGCAAACTACCCCCGTAATGATCGTATATCATTTCAAACGATTTGAATAAAACATTCCCGCCATTCCGCTTTGTGCAACATCCGTGTCTGTTCAACCACCTGCATAAAATAAGGAAACTATTACTTGGTACAACGGCACCAATGTTGAAACCAACTTTTTGTCCATCGTCAAACTACTTAAAAAATGAGCGAGCCTTACAGTAGTCGCATCTGACATCTCACCTTGTAACCATACATGTATTAACCTCTTTGAGTTTGAGGCTGCATGGGCTAAAACCCTTTGCCGGCACTACAATAAAAAAAAAGTCCTAATCTGACAGCCAACTAAATAGTTAATACAAAAAACCGGCCAAGTGTGAGTCGGACTCGCGCACGAAGGGTTCCGTAAAAACGGCAAAAAAATCACGTTTGTTGTATGGGAGCCCCCCTTAAATATTTATTTTATTTTAATTTTGTTATTTATAATTAAAGTAAAACTACAACTGAGTATTTTGAGAATATTTCAAGTGCCTACCTGTTGCCATTATTGATATCGAGCAAAAAAGGGCAAATAAATCGCGTTTGTTGTATGGGAGCTCCCCTTAAATATTTATTTTATTTTATTTTTTGTTATAGCGGCAACAGAAATACATAATTTGTGAAAATTTCAACTGTCTAGCTAACGCGGTTCTTGAGATACAGCCTGGCGACAGACAGACGGACAGACAGCGAAGTCTTAGTAATAGGGTCCCATTTTTACTCTTTGGGTACGGAACCCTAAAAATGTCAAACAAAGATTATTCTCTTCCTATTAAACTGGTTAAAAAAACAAATCCCAATAGAGTTCGGGGATGCGTTGCCACATAATTTAAATCCACAAACAATCTGCCCAACACAAACAATGTTTGTAAACGTTGGCGCTCGTCAACACAGTTATTGGCCAAATATTATGTTTTACCGAGTACCTATGTACTTGTACACATATTGGCCTCTCGGGAACGTTTCCTACATATTTCAGGTGGCTGGAACGCGCCGTGTGTGGTGGCTGGAGTCTAGTCTCCATTCCGGTTTAGTCTAGACGCTTATTATTATTGTTGTTTTAATAAACTTAGACGTCTCAATCGGAAACTTCGTGTTATGACGGATATTAAGATTTATCTTTTGATAAATCTTAGAATGTCAAGAATAGGGTAGTGTCATGGGTCAATAAAAATGAATTCTAATTAGTGTCCGTCGGTGAGATTATCAAAAAATATTGGACACGTATTTTTTGCTTTATCAAATCAATAAAAATATACAAAGTTATAGCGCATCAAAGTATAGGAGTGGGGGCTTGTGACGTCACTTGGTGGTAAAATTTGTACCACGGTGTGACGTCACGCGAAATTTCAACGCACTGTATCCTCGTCATTTTTCGTTTACGGAACAAAATAAAAAATACGTGTCCAATATTTTTTGGTAATCTAACTGACGGACTAAATAGACTTTTTTAGGACACAACCCTATTGACTTCAAAAATACTGATTTGGCTACTATGGTCTCTATAGAGTTATTGGCTTCAAAATTCCTGGCATGTTAGACAAGGCAGATCACTTGATGGTAAGTGACTAAGGTCGCTTACGAACAGCAATACCATTGGAGATTGCCAATGTATTCAACAGACAGAGGACAAACAGTCATACCTCAATACCTCAATGAGACATGTCTTCCTAAATTTTTCACGGTGGTAGGGTACTTTGTAGTACCCGACTGGCTGGCTACCACCCTCTAGTTAAAAGTCTGTCGCCAAGCACCAATCGGTGTGTTTCGACAGCTGCACTTGAGAGCCAGTTCCTATCTAGGCTTTGTGTGCTTACCACCTTCGGCCACATCAGCACTTACCGTGGTGAGATTGTGGTCAAACACAAGCTTACCCAGAATAATAAAAAAATAAAATAATAATGAACCTTATCTCCTGGGCGCTAAGGTATGCAAATAGCTTTAAACATATCCTTTAAGCTCAATTCCGCAGCACTTCGAATGGTAAACAATATAAAGCCCGCCACAAACTACGTGAATAATAATGTAAAGCCTGGGATGGGAGTATTGCAAACGTCGCGGCCGTGTTCCGGCCACAGAATTATTGATTAGTGCGACTGGCTCGCTTAGCATAACGTCATCGCTAATGCTCAACTAAACTGACGCAGTGTGAATGTACGGCTTTAGGTGCGTTCCAGCGTCGGGTATGTTTGTGTATAGATTTTTCACTACCGTATTTGCCACGTAGCAAATCAATCAAAACTCATGTATTAAGTTTAAGCCTTGGTAAGGCACTTATGAACGTTTACGAATGACTCTACCACCGGTTTGGAATACACTTAAACTGAGAAGAATCCGGCAAGAAACTCAGCAAGAGATTTTTTTTGCAGTGGATATTTCTTAAATTCAAATTAAGATGGCCAGATGGTCCAAAAATATATAAAAAAATGTAACCTTTCTGAGTTTCTTGCCGGTTCTTCTCAGTTGAAGGCTGACTTCCGAACCGTTGGTAACTTCTGTAATTCGACCTTCATAAGTGCCCTTCTAGGGCCTTAACTTTTTTTTTTTTTATTCTGGATAAGCTTGTGTTTGACCACAATCTCAACATGGTAAGTGATGATGTGGCCGAAGGTGGTAAGCACACAAAGCCTAGATAGGAACTGGCTCTCAAGTGCCGCTGTCGAAACACACCGATAGGTATTTGGCGACAGATTTTCAACTTGAGGGTGGTAGCCAGCCAGTCTACAAAGTACCCTACCACCGTGCTATGGTTTCCTCACGATGTTTTCCTTCACCGAAAGCTCAAGCTCATTGTAGGATTCGAACCCACGACCTTAGCCGCGGTATTCGGTCACATACCACTGAGCTATCATCGCCTAATCATGTTTTAATCATGATTTATCAATATTAATGGTTTCCAAAATTAATTATTCGTATCCATAAATAACTGGTATTAAAGCGGTGTAAACGCGGAATACTCACTTTATGTTTTACTATAAGTAATTTATTGCGTACATAATATATTTGATGAAGCTGTCGCCTCGCGGATTCACCCGCGTTCTACAGATATTTTATCAAAGTTCTACGTTACTAAGATATGGGTTTCTTTTTATAACACAACACAATCAGGCAGACGGGTCACCTGATGATAAGTGACTACCGCCGCCTGTAGACATTAGCAAATCCAGTAGGACCACCAATTATTACCTTATTACAATGCCTTAAAGGCAACAGGCTCTCAAGTGCAACTGCTAGAATAGTAGCCAGCCAGTCGAGTCATACCACCGTAAGATTCGAACCCACGATCTTCGCCGCAGTATCCGACGTCACTACCATCGCCTTAAATTGTATTTGATTTACATAAATTATCACCAACACGATAATCCTTTTGGTAGCTATCTATCTACTACAATTTATCAATCGGACAAATCCGATCCGGACAGTTCGGTTAATGCCCGGATCGGACAGGGCGGACGGATAACTAGCGGACCGATTTAAACTGCCGCTCTAACGTCCTTTACAAATGTTAATTCTGATTTGAAATCTCACTAAAATCGGACGGTGTCAGACCTTCCACTTGAACTATTACCAGTTCAAAGATCAATGCTAACATCACATCAAAATCTTGAATCGTGATTTCTCTTTTTAGGGTTCCGTATCCAAAGGGAATAAATGGAAACCCTATTACTAAGACTCTACTGTCCGTCTCTCTGTTTGTCTGTCACCAGGCTGAACCATGATAGCTAGACAGTTGAAATTTTTACAGATGATACATTTCCGTTGCCGCTATAACAACCAATACTAAAAACAGAATAACATAATTTAAAAAGAAAGCTACAAACTTTGTACGGAACCCTCGGTGCGCGAGTCCGACTCGCACTTGATCGGGTTTTTTATACGCAGATTCATCTAGAGTGCAGGCTCTTCTCAACAAAAGTAACCTTCTGAACCGTTAGACTGGACTTAATAAGTGCCTCTCAAGGGCTATTTGAAAGAATAATCATTTCATTTCAATGTGCGTGATGCGTAATAGATACTTACCTGTTCACAACGCTGTACCTACTGCTGGGTCATAAAACAGCTCTATTTACGACTAATGATGGCGGAGTTCATCTCCGGGAAATGACGTCACAACGCTGACGTCATCGCGTGGACGACGGCACGTGACTCAAGATTGTTTTTCGGCTATATGGCATTGTTGATAGTTGACAGATAGCTGATGTTTTATTTAATTTATTTCAAAAGCAAATTTTATAAAAATACTAGCTGTCCCCCGCGGTTTCACCCGCGTTCTCGAGGGATCTTATCCTTTCCCTAGTTAAAAGTAGCCTATGTGCTATTCCAGACTATTATCAATCTCTATGCCAAATTTTAGCCAGATCCGTTTAGCCGTTCTGGCGTAAATGAGTAACAAACATACATCCATCCGTACCGATTAGCTTTCTGCACTCGCTTCTCCTTATATTCTAAACTTTAATTGTGCCTGATTTCATACTCCTCCGTCCGCGTAATTTTCGTAAAAAGAGGTACAAAGTTTTTCCTTCGTATTAATATTATGATGATTTAACGGTCATTCTCATTACCTTAAAATCATATTATCAACTCTAGGTACGGGATAATGAAACCAAAGTGCGAAAAGTTGTGGATTATAATATAAATTTTGTTAACGCCATATATTTTATATGGGGTTAACAAAATTGTTTTTTTTTTTATTCTCGATAGGCTTGTGTTTGACCACAATCTCACCATGGTAAGTGATGATGTGGCCGAAGATGGTAAGCACACAAAGCCTAGATGGGAACTGGCTCTCAAGTGCAGCTGTCGGAACACACCGATAGGTGTTTGGCGACAGATTTTCAACTTGAGGGTGGTAGCCAGCCAGTCGGGTACTACAAAGTACCCTACCACCGTGCTATGGTTTCCTCACGATGTCTTCCTTCTTCACCGAAAGCTCAAGTACAATGAGCTTGAGCTTTCGGTGAAGAAGGATTCGAACCCACGACCTTCGCCGCGGTATTCGACGTCACTAACCACTGAGCTATCATAAATTTAAATGAATCTTAGCTCACACGATATCACTTATACTTAACACGCAAAAGCATTAAGTGTCTTAAACGAGTAAAACCGGGGGCGCAATAAATTATAACCGTTGAGAGGTTTCTCCATTTCCGACTCAATCTACTTCGCTTGATGTAATATCACTTCTAATTTAAAGGCGGCGTTTTTTAAATGAGGGAATTTGATTCGTCTCCATTTAAATATACCCAACGGGAAAATATTCACTTATAATACCACAAGAGCTTCAAAATTATCGGGTATTTATTTCCCGATAGGTTCGTTGCAAACAAATGAACAAATGAAGAGAGGAAAAATCACTCGCGCTTCGCGCTCTTGATTTTTTAACCTGAAAAACTTGACGACTTTATTTGTTTGCAGGGAACCTTGAGGGAAATGCCAGATAATTTTGAAGCTCGTGTGGTATTCGGGGGATTATTTTTCCGTCCCAAATGTCGGCCAATAGAATTGCACCATGAGACGAAATGTACAGTTAACAAATACGAAAAGGTTAATTTGACTGGATCATGTTTTGTATAGCAACGACCAGAGAAAATTTTCAAAAAATTATCAGTATAATACCATGTAGGTTGTACCACGTGACGTCGAATGGTGCAATTCTATTGGTCGATATTTGGGTCGGAAAAATAATCAATGATATTTTTTGTAAGATAGACAGGTCTGCGGAGGTCATATTCATTATTACATTAGTAATTACTTAGTTTACTATTAATATTTGTTTTTATTGATAATACTAGACTAGTGATAGAGCGTAGTGGAAGAGGAAAACATATTTTGCCGACCCCACCTACTGTGGGATAAGGACAAGAGAAAGAAAGAGAAAGACTAAAGATAAAATAGATACTAAAAAAAGTAAAATCGGTTGACAAATATGGGATAAAAAGTACTCTTATGTTTTATTCCAGTATACGATCTACCTATGTGCCAAATTCAATTCTAAAACGGCTTGGCATGGTTGAGCAACAACAAACTTTCCTTAGTAGGATGGTAGGATTTTATGTTAGAAAAAATAGTCGTTCATAATCCTCAAAGAAAAAGGATGTTGACAGTAATATCACAGACTGTTTACACCCACTGAAGGTTTAAATACAAGCGTGGAGATACCCACCCACCTTCTTCGTTTATTGGCTCGCTTATTAACTTCAGATAAATCTGTAGGACGTCTGTCTGGACGGCTATAAATATATGTTTCCAAGAAATATTGGATTGATTCGGTGCATCGTTTGTGTGCTTACCACCTTCGGCCACATCATCACTTACAATGGTGAGATTGCGGTCAAACATAAGCTTATCCTAAAAGCAATATAACATAGGTGCTTTTTATTCCGGGAATAATAAGATCCCTCGGGATTGCGGGGTAAAATTTAATCAAGGAATAATATTTCTAAATTAAGCCCCCGCTTAAAGTAAATACATCTCAAGTTCTCTTTAGAATGATTACATGCCGATAATCCGAGCTAAAAATACCTTTATTTTAAAACCCAATCTCTTTCCTTAATAACACAATCTGCGCGCCCGTCACCGCTAGCTGCTGGGCTGATGGTGACAGGCTCATTATCTACAGATAAGATTAGTTCACTGCACATTCTCTTTGTGTATCTGTGAGTTTAAGTATTTTATATCTATCCTAACTACCTATGATGTAGTTAGGAAGACTCATGTTGGATATGATAGGTAACGCGATCGAATCAATCTGCAGTCCAAAGTTTTTTTTAAAATTCTGGATAAGCTTGTCTTTGACCACAATCTCACCATGGTAAGTGATGATGTGGCCGAAGGTGGTAAGCACACAAAGCCTAGATGGGAACTGGCTCTCAAGTGCAACTCAAATAAGTATCTTGCCCCGTCACTATGCTTCTGAGCATAACCTAAGGTATTTTCCAGAAATACTATGGGATCAACTCTTGAAATAATTTCAATCATATAGTTACCATAGTAAAACATGTTCATTCATCATGTCAAACCACAAATGGTTTTTGAAAATGTCTACCCTGTATAATGTAGCTGTGGGTAAACCTGATAGGTCCTATCTGACAATATCCAATTACAGCGGGCTGAGGGGATTTATTTCTTTCACTGTACCTGACTAGGAAAAATACCTAATGTTATTAGATATATTATTTTTTTATTCTGAATAAGCTTGTGTTTCACAATCTCACCATGGTAAGTGATGATGTGGCTGAAGGTGGTAAGCACACAAAGCTTAGATGGGAACTGGCTCTCAAGTGCATCTATCGGAACACATCGATAGGTACTTGGCGAAAGATTTTCAACTTGAGCGTACCAAGCGGCCTCTACGTACCCTACCACCGCGCTATGGTTTCCTCACGATGTTTTCCTTCACCGAAAGCTGAAGCTCAAGTCCCATTAAAACAGTTTCTGTCGAAAAGAAAATAAATCGCGTACGAAACACCGCAGAGAAAACGAAGCCAATTAGAGCAGCCGAAACCCTTTGCATGCTCGAACCCTTTGTGAATAGAAATAACGACGCGCCGGTCGCTCCGACCTTTTCATGAGTTTTGTTTGAGAACGCAAAAAAACGCCATGTTTTTATGAAATGTTCCGTACAAAGATAGGCTATGTTGCTTAGTGCGTAATGACGTGCCTTTTATATATATATTTTTTTTTAAAGAAGATTTTTGGCTTGGTATCGAGACCTTTAAGCCATTTCTTTATTTTAATTATTCATCTTTTATGTTTAGTCACGTTTTATTGTCACTTTCACTGTAAAGTCTAGTCCTCGTCCGTACAAGTCCGGTCTAATTTTAGTGAAATTGGCGGCTATTCCGCTAAAACATTTCATGGACTTTTTGGGACAACCTGGAAAGTCACCATATACGCTTTCATTTCATTTCACTTCACTTGTGCACTTAGATTGATCTTTATTGGATAAAACACCACCGAAATTATTCAATAAATCTCAAAATACACGAATTTAATGAAAACATAACGTCACTTCGCAAGTTCCCGCCAAAAATTCCTGCCTTTTTTATAGTGTCTATACTTTCGTGATACAATGCATTATGACTATTATTGATATGTGATGTAAGGTCGGTTTTTGCTTGCCTTGTGATGTTTTTGGGTCCTGCGAATTACAGAGATTTTAGGGTATCTCAAAAGGTAAAAGGAACTCGACTGTCTGTCTATTAAAACGTTTCGTTTCGTGGAGGTATCGAGTTGAAATAGTTAATATCAAGCTCTAAGTTTACGGTTTATTAGAGCAGTAAAAAACTAATTTTCTATGACAACGCGATCAAAATAAAGTTATTATAGGTACCCGAGAGGTTAGCACTTATCCGGCTTTTTCAACGAAATATTTACCCACCTTTTTCATAATATTGTTTTTTTTTTTTTACTTTTGGATAAGCTTGTGTTTGACCGCGGTCTCACCATGCTAAGTGAAGGTGTGGCCGAAGGTGGCACGCACACAAAACTTAGAAGGAAAGCTAGGCGACAGACTTTAAACTTGAGGGTGATGGCCAGGCAGCCGGGTTTCCTCACGATGTTCACATGTCTGTCCTGGATGGGAATCAAACCCACGACCGTAGTCGTGGTCGTGGGTAAAAACTAAAAAAAATTGACTTCAATTCCTTCATCGAAAGCTCAACCTCATTGTAGGATACGAACGCACGACCTTCGCCGCGGTATCCGACGTTACTACCACTGAGCTATCAACACCTTGTTTAGTGTGAACAGAATCGCATGATGAGACCAGGTGTCCTACAAGAATACTTAAATTGAACTGGTTTGTATGAAGCTTGTCCAATAAATTTGACCAAAAGAACCCTAATAAATCAGACATTAATTCATTAATCTCAATTGGAGGTCGTTAATTGGCAGTCACGTTCATGACGGTGTTAATGGTGACCAATTTACCGCCCCTCTACACGTGCCTACGAATGTGCTACGATTTCGTAGCTGCGTAGCACCTCTACGAAATAAGATGTAGCTACGATTTTACATGGAAGATAATTATGTAGGTACTATGTTTCTTTTATGAACTAATTTCTTATATCTATTGTTACAGAATTTGGTGATTAATTCAAGACATTTATTTGGTAAGTGCTAACTATAGTATACTGGGTTTCAGCCCCGCGGTTTCACCAGCGTTCCCGACGGAACTTTTATTTTCTCGTACTAATAGTACATTCCGATACGCGTGACCTAAGTAGGCTATTATTGCACGGTGTGAAGTTAGCGCCCGAGCGCAGCGCCGTGCAATAATAGACAACTTCGGGCACATGTATCGTATACTATTTTATAGCACATGTGACATAAACCCGCCCCGGAAGAGTGGCGGGGGCGAGCCGTCGCAAGGGGGGGGGGGGGTTGGGTTAGTGATGGGAGGGATGCGATTAGTGTTTTAAAAGAAACAATTAAACGAATTGAGCTTTATTTTTTGTACTCGTATAATTCAAACAAGAATGTGCGCAAACCACAAGGGCCGCGACAATTTGGGTTCAAAATAAATTTGAAACGAGTTAAAGTAGATAATGACTGGCAACAGATTCTCCGAAATAAAGAACAACATAAGCAGGACTTACCAATGTTTAGGTCGTCATATCCAGCAGCGCGTTGATCTTATTCTTGTTACCAGCCGGTTAAGTTTTACGCCAAATAATTCTTAAATGTACACGCAGGTGAGATGAAAATAATTAATATGTATTTTTCGGTGCTTTTATCTGTGTCGATTTTTTCTTAGAATCACGTTTCTCCTTGTTTTGGCTGTCACTGAATGACATTTAAATGTTTCCTTTTATTTTTTCTACATGAGTGAAGTTGGTCAATTCATTTACACACCGTGCAGAAATAGGCTACTTAGGTCACGGAAAAGCGTGCGTAAAGTGCGGGTTTAGGTCACACTGTGCTATAAAAAGTATTCTGTTTTATCCCAAAATATGATCTACCTGTGTGCCAAGTTTCATTGAAATCTTTTCAGCCGTTTTTGCGTTATTGAGCAACAAACATACATACAAACTGTCCCCGCGGCTTTACCCGCGTTCCTGAGGGATCTTTTATTTGCCCAGGCTAAAATTTATCCTGATTTATTCCATGATATGATCTACCTGTGTGCTAAGTTTCATCGAAATCCATTCAGCTGTTTTTGCATGAAAGAGTAAAAACATTTATAATATTAGTAGGATTTAGTATAATTGTTTACTACAAGTTTAAAATGAAAATACCATCTGAGGAAAATACTTAGGACCAAAATCTCTCAAAACCTTATTCTTCTGAACCTAACCTAACCTCTTAAAACTTTAGGCAGCAACTCTCTTCATAAACACTTGACTGGCAATCATACCTCTATGTTTGTGGGGGTGAGGGGGGTTTAGGGGGGGGGGGGGCAGCGGCGGTTTTATATCGTCATGAATAATTCCCTTTATTTACACTTTAGATGTAACAACTTATGATGATTACAGATGGTATAAATAAAAGATGATGCCGTCACGCGCTGTATGCATAATTAAGCTTAACGGTTGATTGAGGATTTCAAGTCAAAGGGCCGGTTGGCGTTGCTGGCCACAGGTCGTAGGTTCGATTCCTATCCAGGACATACATGTGTGCACGAACATGTCTGTTTGTCCTGAGTTTTTTTTATACCACACGTGAAGATGCTTGGTGGTAGTCAATTGTCACGTTCATAAGTGCCTTACTAGGGCTTAAACTGAATAAATGAGTTTTGAGTTTGAGTGTACTCTTTTCACGCAAAACCTACGCAACAGATTTTGATGAAACTTTTCACACAGGTAAATCATATCCTGGTATTAAACATAGGACATTTTTAATCCAGGGAAAAGCGGGTAAAAGTGAAGGGCATAGCTAGTTATTTAATATTTATCAGCAATGAATATTCCGAGGCACGACAGCCCCTGCCTGTAATGAATCGGTACTTTGTCAATACGCTATCAATCATGTCTATACAGGGGAACATTAATATTATACATCATTGTAATATACACCTTAATGCTTTCAATTTAAGCCCCATTTCGTTGATGTTCGATTTTAAAGAATATTAAAGAACCCTTTTAGACGCAAACATTCGTGGGTAGGGTTGATTGATACATAAAGAAATTACTATTGTATTTTACTTAGCGTTGTTAGGTTTTTACATTTAACTAAAATACTTATTTCACTTATGTTGATTGTGTTTCAAAATGTTACTTATGCACAGAATCCTACTAATAAGAAATGTGAATGTTTGGATGGATGGATGGATGTATGTTTGTTACTCATTTACGCCAGAACGGCTGAACGGATATGAATGAAATTTGGCATAGAGATAGATTGTTGTCTGTAATAGCACATGGGCTTTTTATCCCGGGAAAAGATAAGAGCCCTCGGGAACGCGGGTGAATCCGTGGAGGACATACATAATAAATCCTAATTCTCACCGATTAGATTTCATCCAAAACTACAAAATCATCTTGTTGAACTACAGATGAAAAGTAGCCCACAGCATTCGGTTATAGCCTTTTTTATACAGGTCCGTTAGTAGTACGACAAAGTTATAGAGATAGGTGGACGGGTCACCAACCAAATAGTTTATGGCGATGATAGCTCAGAAGTAAGTGACGTCGGATACTGCGGCGAAGGTCGTGGGTTCGAATCCTTACAATGAGCTTGAGCTTTCGGTGAAGGAAAACATCGTGAGGAAACCACAGCACGGTGGTAGGGTACTTTGTAGTACCCGACTGGCTGGCTACCACCCTCAAGTTGAAAATCTGTCGCCAAGCACCTGTTGGTGTGTTCCGGCAATCGCACTTGAGAGCCAGTTCGCCTTAATAAGGTGTACAACACATTAGCAATCCCCTGGTATTGCCAATGTCTATAGGCGACGGTTGTCACTTACCATCAGGTGACCCGCCTGCCTCGTTGTCACTTGTGACATAAAAAAAAAATATACAAAAATTACCTTAGTAAAAGGTTCCAGAAATATCGAAATATCTCGAAAATTATGACCTTTTTTTGAGCAAATTTTTGTATACCTATTTGGTGGGTGACCCTCCCACCTATCTCCCCCTTAAGTTTATCGTACTACTTATGTTTTTAACATCATAAAAACGTTTTAAAAAGTAAGTATTTGCGGGTCAGCTGGTGACAACCCTTAATGAAAATGAATGTCATTTGTGCAATATTGTAATATCGTCGTACGACAATACTCCGTAATAATGTAGAGATTTTAGCCAAGAGAGGGGGCTATGATCGATTGACTTGTTCTACAATAAAACGTAGGAGATCAATCTGTATGGAATTTGACATATACCATGGTTTCCGTACCATACCTTCCTTACCTTCCATTATGTTGATGATAAGATAAGGTGGGTGCCAAAAATGTGGACGCTACTGTCGCTCCCGTATCGAACTGTACAGTCTCTCTAAAGACTGCCACACGAACGCTGTTTAGATGGTATTTAAGATGTAGCTGTCCCCCGCTTCACCCGCTTTCCCGTGTGATCATATCTTATCCCGGGATAAAATTATAGCCTATGACACTCACAAATAACGTGGCTTTCTATTGGTAAAAGAATTTTCAAATTCGGTTCAGTAGATCCAGAGATTACCCCCTACAACCTCACAAACTTTACCTCTTTATAATATTAGTGTAGATAGGGTAATACTTGATCTATTTGGTATCTAGATACCAGACGCAACATCCATAGTGACAGTATGATTATGACGATGATAGCTATTCAATGATATGTACTTTTGTTTTTTTAAATTGAAATGCACGTTGGTAGGGTACTTTGTAGTCCCTGACTGGCTGGCTACCACCCTCAAGATGAAAATCTGTCGCCAAGCACATATCGGTGTGTTCCGGCAGCTACACTTGAGAGCCAGTTCCCATCTAGGCTTTGTGTGCTTACCACCTTCGGCCACATCATCACTTACCATGGTGAGATTGTGGTCAAACACAAGTTTATCCAGAATAAGAAGAAAATTATCAGCCAAGTTAATCAGGTGAGACGTACAGTCGGACGGACGGATGGATTGAAGGACTCTATAACCGTTATTTCGTATCCGGAACGCTAAAAATTCCATTGTACAATTTACATTGAAACTTTCCTTAACTTTAGAAACATTTAAAATGCAATATTCCTTCAAACTTACTTGTATTTAGTAGCTATAACTCCGATAGAATGGTCGTAGTATAATCTAATTTAGCCGGGTGAGGCGGCCGAGCCGGTTACTCTTAGCTGGCTGACTGGAATGCAGATTTACTTACCTTTGTGCAAATTGCACGGATAATAGTTGTAGCGCCGCCGCGGATGCTCTGACTGAGACATATTATTATACGAGACGAACTTTACTACGTAAATCTTGAGTACTCTTTTAACGTACTTTTACATGAAGAAAGACATATAATTAAAAATACTTGTAACGAGTTCATTTATTTAATAAAGATATTTTGAAATTTAAAATAATCATCATTTATGTTATTTTTTTAAATTTAATTTATGATTTATTAGAAAAGTGCCTTTTCACCAAGGGACCAATTAGGACTTCTTTTACCGTTCCCAGAGTCTGGCTGTCGCTCTATTTGAACTTTTTTAAGAATCTTAGTCTAATGTATGTTGTAGTAATAATAAATATTAAATGATCAAACGAACTTCCCCGATGTGAAGTTCGATCATTATTATATGAGTCGCTTCATTCGAAGATATGATTTGATTACCAGGTAGTCCCTGTTTTGTGAGTGAACTATTCGGTGAATAATAACTGTGGGACATTATTGTATAATCCCATTACAATTCTAGTATAAGTACATTTATCAAACATTGATATAATTGTATAAAGGTACGTGTGTAATCTCGTAGCACTGGTAGTTTCGGAGTTTACAACCCCTACTCAGTTCAAAAAAGGGGGTCAGGGTCCCCCGACCGCACATGTTTTTTTCTCTTGCAACGTAACCAGCAGCCATAGGTAAGATTAGGCGACGTACTGGCGAACCGATATTTTGACAGTTGAGCAAAATAAATTAAAAAGAGAAAAAAAACTGAACTTCACTTTAGGAACTCGTTTGCCGAACCGAATTAATATAACGGTTTTTAGAATAATATAGCTTTTATTTGGAGTGCATTCTAGTTTATTTTGTATTCTGTGGCTTGCCTACAACGTTGGACGTCCAATAAATTGGATTGGAATTATTTGTATTGGTTGTGGGGGTATGTAAAAGTGGATCGTACGCGGCTGGCACTATTGATACTGTTTGTTGAAAAAGTAACTTTGTGAAAGGGTTACATTTGGTTTGTTTATTTATTTGGACGTCGAAGGCTTTGTACACGTGAGTTGAATGTCAAGCTTGATTGCTGTTTGTGCATTTATACTGTGTATGTTGTTTATCGAGAGTTTTGTGTAAGTTAAGTACATTCGTTGTTGTAGAAAAATATTGATATTGTAATATACTTAGTTGTGTGAGAACTTAGCCCAAACTACGATTCAATAGATATTACTTGATATAATATTTTTATCAACAATCCGTTCGACGGTATAAATGCAAGTGACATAGTCAACCGTTACAACTCTTAAAAAATATCAGTGGTAAAGGTTATCATCCCATACAGCCAACCAACATAATAAACATTGCTCAGTCGATTACTATTTTAGTGACGGGTATCCAATGCTGCCAGACGCAAACAATAAAAGATTACGTATCTATGACAGCCGACAGATACCCGTCACTGATACATTTAAAAACAAACATATTTTTTTTTTAAGAAGATTTTTGGCCTGGTAGCGTGACCTTTAAGCCATTTCTTTATTTTAAATATTCATCTTTTATGTTTAGTCACGTTTTATTGTCACTTTCACTGTAAAGTCTAGTCCTCGTCCGTACAAGTCCGGTCTAATTTTAGTGAAAGTGGCGGCTATTCCACTAAAACATTTCATGGACTTTTTGGGACAAAAAAACAAACATACAACCCCTCCCAATTATAGTGTTGTCTTACAGTTGGTATAGATAGTACATATCTATGACAACGCACCCCTCTCTTTTTTCTAATCCCTTCAGTGCAAGTGTACATCTTTTTTGCTAGTGTTTTATTGCTGCATATCGACATATACATTACTAACTGTCTCCCGCGGTTTCACCCGCGTTCCCGAGGGGTCAAAAGTAACCTATTCGCTATTGCAGACTATAATCTATTTCTGTGCCAAATTTCATCCAGATCCCTTAAGCCGTTCTGGCGTGATTGAGTAACAAACATCCATCCATCCATCCAAACTTTCACATGAATGATATTATATTCACATTAATATAATAGTGGGATAGATATATTGACAACACCACAATACTAGTGAAAGGATGCACAATTGCACTGTAAGGGATTAGGAATTCAAGAATAGAGAAATAGAATTTCAAGGCGATGATAGCTCAGTGGTAAGTGACGTCGGATACCGCGGCGAAGGTCGTGGGTTCGAATCCTTACAATGAGCTTGAGCTTGCGGTGAAGGAAATCATCGTGAGGAAACCACAGCACGGTGGTAGGGTACTTTGTAGTACTCGACTGGCTGGCTACCACCCTCAAGTTGAAAATCTGTCGCCAAGCACCTGTTGGTGTGTTCCGGCAATTGCACTTGAGAGCCAGTTCACCTTAATAAGGTGTACAACACATTAGCAATCCCCTGGTATTGCCAATGTCTATAGGCGACGGTTGTCACTTACCATCAGGTGACCCGCCTGCCTCGTTGTCACTTGTGACATAAAAAAAAAAAAGGAGTGGAGCATGTTTTCGTGAATAGCCCTATCTATACGTCCATCCAAATTAAACTTATATTTCAGAGTTTAATACGAGGGTAATTCTGCGAGGTGAGAACTTGTTTCTAAAAATATTTAACTGATTTTTTTTCCTCCTGTTGTATTTTCGTTTATAAATCCTGGAACCTCAAGATCATGGAGTTCACGAAGCCAGATTTATTTTTCATTAACCCAGCCCACCTGCAGGCTGGGTAGGTAATGAAAATGGACATATTGTTTAGATGTTCGATAAACTTCGGTTCGGTTCGGAAGTAATAAATAATTCTGTGTTGGTTAAGATCGAGTTCTAAGTGGATTCTGTTGTCAGATAACGTTTGGTGAATAACAGATAATAAGTACGAGCGAATTACGTATCTTTATTGTAATCAGTTTCAATTTGAAACAACCTCTTAATCGATGTTCGAAAGGATTTTATGTTTCATAACAGTTATGTACCTATAAGGCTGAGACTCCACCAAAGCTGAGCGGAGATGTGTTTTAAACAACCAATAGAATAGCTGAGCGGTGACGAGATGTGTGAATAACGAAATTCTATTGGTTGTTTAAACCTCATCTCTGCTCAGCTTTGGTGGAGTCTCAGCCTTAAGGATGATTCTTTGAAGTTGGCGTGGAGGGCCAAGTCTGAAACCATAGTGAATAGCGAAAAATGCTAAAAGAATTTTCGAGGCCGATTTTGATAAACAATGCAACTGCATCATAAGATTTTTGAAAAAGTAAATTCAAAAGCCATTTGGTGACCCCTAGTTTAGACTGGAGTTTGACCATGCCTTGTGCCTTTTAGGATTTAAAGTTGCCGACATGTTGGCAACTTACTGTGGTATTGCTAATGTCTATAGACGATGACATTTTACAATTAATCTTTGCTTTATTTTGACTTTAAAAAAACAACATTAACAATTTGTTTAGTGGTTAGAAGTACGATTGTAAATTGGAATGAGTATAAAAAAAAATGTAAAGTGATGCTGTTGAAAAAATCCGTAGAGAAAATATAATAGAAGAATACATCTATAGTTTAATTCCAATTATACGTCTGAATTCGTTAATTATTCTGATAATTAATTCAAAGTTATTTCTTTGTATAATTTTAAGAAAAGTCTTTCATTTCAATAATTAAAATTGTATTATTAAGTAAATAGCACGGCCAAGGGTATTTAGGACTATCGATTGAATCGAGTTAACTTTTGCTCAATGAGGAGACATTGGCGGTACACAATCACGTTCTGAGGACATTTCTGCCAATGTCCAGTTAGTATTTTTCTTCTTCATCCTACTAATATTATAAATGTGAAAGTTTGTGGGTTTTTATTGCTCAATCACGCAAAACGCGTGAACGGTTTGATTGAACTTGGCACACAGGTAGAATATAACCTGGAATAAAACAAAGGATACTTTTTATCCTGGTAAAAGATAAGATCCACCGGGAAAACGGGTGAAACCGCGGTACGGAAAAGTAGTTTATGATAAAATGTCTAGTATATCTCATTTACAGTATGAAATGAAATGAAATTGTTTATTCATCCAAATAGGCCTTCACAGGCTCTAAATAAACTTAGTTACCCTCTGTACAAATCAGGTCAGGATTTAGTGAAATTGGTGGACGTTCCACTAAAACGTTTCACAGACTTGGAGACAACCTGAAAAGACACGATACACGTTTTAGTAGCTATTGTCGAACTTTAGTTATCAATTTAAAAAAAGTCCGTTCGCGGCACCCCGTCAGGAACGAAACTCCTTATTTTTATTTTTCATCATTTTCTCAAAGCAAAATGTCTAAATAACGCTTCTTTCTTACGTGACGATTACTGCCAGTTAACTCTTCTGTAAGCCGCATAAAAGAAATTCGTTTCAAAAACACCTTTGAATGTCAAATCTATAAAAAAAAATAGGTAATGATCGAATTTCGACCAGCGGGCGCCCTTAATTTAATATAATACCTGATTTGTACAATCATGTTCAAAGAAACCGACGTGTTTCTTCTTACCCTCTGACGTAAATACAACACAATTTTTATAGCGATCACGAAATATACCTGTGGAATATTTGAAAAGGTTCTATTACCAAAATAGCATCTCATAAAAGAGCTTGCGTAATCTATCTGAATATTTGATGTTGAACCGGCACGTGTATGGGGGCACTAAACATTTTACCGACAAATATAAGGAATATGCATGCAGTGTTCAAATGCCCTTTGGAAGTTTTGACAGGCATACATGGAAAATTACTTTGCATTGAAACGGGGGATGGTCGGCCATTTCTAATTTAATTTGGAATGTTAGTTGAAATTATTGCTTTTGGATTAGTGTTATAAAAAAAAAAATCTCAACATTTATCGAGAAAATATTATTGCTTCAAGAATAAATTACTCGCAAGTACACGAAATCTTTAATTAAGAAATTCTCGGTTCAAATTAGAAACTCAATACGCTTTCTTAATATCGGCAAATTAAAGATTATTGGAAATTTTCAAGCTTGGAAATTGGTGGAAATTTTCAGACGTCTAAATATGCCCTTATATCTACGTATTTTTATAAATATTTAAAATTGGATTCAAATACTAAATTAGGTTTGTGCGTTGTGCTGGAATATTGTTACGAGCTGGGGTTCTGGATAAATAATTTTCCACCAGTTCCTAAGAAAACACTGACTCTTTTTATTTACACAGTCACAGAACACTGATTTCTACCACTATTGACTATTCGCACCGTAATTCTCTTCCAAGTCACTAGTATTCACTTCACTGTATCGCAAACTGAACTGATTCCATCGACACACTCAACCTCTATTTATGTGACGATCGATGTTTATAGATAGTTCCAGAAAGTTCTCGCACATATATCTAAAATAGCCTAGAACGCTCTAGTACATTACCGTAGAATAAGCTCCTATGGCGTTTATTTAAATTTTTATTTATTCTGCGCAACAATATTTTAGATTTAGATTTAGATATTTAAGATAATTTTTTACCTGATGTAGCGTTGTTCAACAAAAGCTTAAAGCTTTCGGATCATTTCCTTTTAGTCCCACCTGCTCATGAAAGTTCAGCGACCCCAACATCCTCTCTGAAAATGCCAAGCGCAATAATAATAAACATTTCCTTTGAACTTAAGCTATCTAATCCGACAAGGATCTTTGCGTTGTACTATAAACCTTATTCGGTGGAGGGTAGAATTCAAATTGTATTAATTATATTGTATAGGGAAGTTTGTTGCAATAGAACAAAAGTGTAATTGGAGTTTTCACGCGTCAGTGAATCGGGAGCCATGTGGTGCAGGAGCGATGAAATATATGGGCTGTTATTGCGTCGAACTGAACATCGAACATTGTTCGAAAGCTGTTAGTAGTATACAGTTTTATTACTAAAAATCGTACATGCTAGGATTAGGATTAGCAAAAGCATAACTGGTTTAGGTTCAATCCAAAGATGCTTTTATAAAAATATTTAGTGTCGTTGGATACCAACTATGCTATAGCATTCGCTCTTCCAGAACATTGCCTTTTGTAATAAATTTAAGTTTTTTTTATAAGTGTAATTGCTGAGTTAATTGTCGCTCTTCGCAGCTAAAGCAAGCTTCCGAACCGTTCGTTAGTCTGACAAACTCATGCTTGTAAAGGCCTATTTTATTTAAAAAAATTGTTTCTCAACAGCAAAAGCGGACGGAAATAGGAATTACAGTGCGCACCAACGTACTGCTCACGTTGCATAGCCGCGTTAATTACACATTTTTTTATTTAGGTCTCCTTTTCAAACGAGCGTTAAGTAGCTTCGTTAAAAATATTTGCATTCATTCTTATTACCCATTCATCATAAAGTATCCTCAAGCCTCAGCCTTCAGTATTTCATTTTTGTATTCTTTAAACGAACAAATTTATAGCTACAAAATCTTAAAATATAAAGTTTTACTTATTCAAAAGCAAACACCCAACATGCTTGACAAATTTACAGCCCGTGTATACCATATTCACCATAACATTGGAATTTTGATATACTACATTGTACGAGGGACGAAGCGGCTGAAGTTAATTGAACTGTGGCCGTGGCTTGCCGTATCTTTGTAATTTATCATTTGAAATACGCTTCTATTTCATACGAGAGTGGGTTTAAGTTTTATTACTATGTGTAGAAGGTTCACTTGAATATTCTACAGTAGCTAAAGTCGAATTTTACACCGAATAGTTCATACAAAGTTATTTTAATATATAAAATTATAATAAATAATGCGAACTCGTAATGTTATAACTATGGCAATAAAGGTCACTGACTGTCCTTTACCATGTTCACCTAAACCTGCCGCTCGCCATACAAACTTATCGACAGCAGTTTTGCGAAAGGACAGTCAATGACCTTTATTGCCAATCCAAATGGATCGGACTATAGTTTTTATTATTTTCGAACCTACTACCCGTGGCTTCATAATTAGTCTCACCTAATTTTTTAACGTGGCTACTCCAGGAGGGCAGCCGCTGGGTTATGTCAGACACTTACTAACCCCTACGGTGGTCGCCATCTACTCTGTAGAGGGGGTCAGGTTCTCGTACAGAACTCAATCACGAGCCACCTCGAGGTAGCCCGTGAAACTTCCCTTCAGCACCCTCGCTGTGCTGTCGCACGATGGTTCGCGACCACGACGACCTATATGTACCTTGCTCGCCGCTCAGCCCCGATTGCCCACGATCCTGAAGGTCCGGGGGTATAGTTGCCTTTTACGACAGGCAGAGGGAGCTCCGAAGCTGCTATTCTAGGCCCCACTTAGGCAGGAGGGCTGCGACGAGGCACGCCCAAACCCCGGCAGCGTCGAGCTCTCGCTCAGCAGCCTCCTTCTGGACCATTCTAAATAGAATAGGTCTAAAAAGATTTTTTTACATTCCTGTAGTTAGTCCGTCTTGTATTACATCGTGAGGAAACCGAAGTACGGTGGTAGGGTACTTTGTAGTACCCGACTGGCTGGCTACCAAACTCAAGTTGAAGATCTGTCGCCAAGTACCTGTGGGTGTGTTCCGATAGCTGCACTTGAGAGCCAGTTCCCATCTAAGCTTTGTATGACCACCTTCATCGGCCACATCATCACTTACCATGGTGAGATTGCGGTCAAACACAAGAAGTAAAAGTTGAGATTGCGGTCAAATACAAGCTTATTCAGAAGTAAAAATAAAACCCACGGTTACAAAACCCTCTAGGTACTAAAGGCAGGTAATTCTGTCGGTCTGTCGCGCTCCGATGCTTATTCGTTTATCGATGCGAGCGATGGATTTTTAAACTCGATCGCTCAAATTCGATTTATCATCCGCCGCATATTAATGTATTGAACGTGTACTGTACGAGGAAATTGTATAAAAATATGCATTACTTTGTTCGAGCTTTTAAAGTGGTGATGGTATTTTTAACTTTATATGTTTTAGGAATAGAACACCTTTCGTCTGTGCGGGTCTTCCGCGATCTCCTTTTAAACCTGAGTTTAAAAGTCTTATGCTACTAAATTGTACTACTGTAATTGACAATAATTATGACCATCCTAGGGTAGCCACCATTTATGGACATAGCATTTGAATCAATATGGCATATGACGATAAGCAATAATTCCTTAGTTAATATTCACCTGTCATATTTATAACTCTAGCTAACCACAATACTTGACGCGGTAATTTAGGTTAGGTAGTAATTTAATGCCATAATTTTTTTTTTTTTTTTATATTCGATAGGCTTGTGTTTGACCACAATCTCACCATGGTAAGTGATGATGTGGCCGAAGGTGGTAAGCACACAAAGCCTAGATGGGAACTGGCTCTCAAGTGCAGCTTACGGAACACGCCGATAGGTGTTTGGTGACAGATTTTCAACTTGAGGGTGGTAGCCAGCCAGTCGGGTACTACAAAGTACCCTACCACCGTGCTATGGTTTCCTCACGATGTTTTCCTTCACCGAAAGCTCAAGCTCATTGTAGGATTCGAACCCACGACCTTCGCCGCGGCATTCGACGTCACTTACCACTGAGATTGCAGTGGACGCGGTAGACATTAGTGGTTGACAAGAAAAAGGGGACCTGTCACAGAATATAGAAATTTCAAGTTTGTGCCCCAGCGGCTTGAATTCTGCGATGATGTCAGTCAGTCAGACAAGTCTTAACTACTAGTTGTGAGGTTGGGTGTGATGATGTTTGTTACTCTTTCACCCAAAAACAACTGAACGGTTTTTGATGAAACTTAGCACACATGTAGATCATATCCTAGACTAAAACATAAGTTACGTTTTATTCGGAAAAAGATAAAATGCTTCGGGAACGCGGTCTTTTTATATATTTGATGAACATTAGCGTGTGTTTGTGTAAAAATCTTATTTAATGTGAGATGCCATAAAATTAATGCAAAAGTATGTTATCAAATAACGCAAAGTTTCCCTTTAACCCGCCTCACAGCTAAAACAAATTATTTTTATCGTACAAAGCGTGCCGTGCCGCCATTCAAATTCAAATGCTCTTCGCACACAAAAACGCAAATACAGCTAATCTCAAGTTGAAGTTAGCAAACAGAAACGGCGCGAACTGCGATACTTGCGAACTTAGGCCACCTTCGCCGCAATTCAATTATCTAATAAGATTACGACGTTCGTCCCTACGAACAAACTCGCTCGGTGCAAAATGTGTGCTTCTAAACTTTACATATTTATGTACTTAACCCGTTCCGGCGGGCGGGTACAAAAGCCGTAATGAAGTGCGTAATGAAAAGAGTTTTTATGCGTAAGTGAATTAGAAATGTATAGTGGGTTAGCGTGTTTTTTTATTATTCAATAGCTGTACCCGGCATGCGTTGTAGTGCCGCTTAATTTTTATTGTTTTTTTTTCGGCCAACATCTTTCATGGCTATCGGAAGAACGGTATAGGAGCACATAAAATAGGAACAAACAGCTTTAGCTTTTATTATAGTGGAAATAGCGTTTTATTCCATCTCTGTTTTGTAGAATTTATTCGTTGTTACAATATTGTTCTAACAAAATTCCTTGAACATCATGTTTATGTACCACATAGCAAGCAATCATAATATTTAATGTTGCCATTTCAAAATACAAGACGTGCTGACGAGAATTAATTAAACTGGCAACTCGGTAAGTATTTGTGAACATACCGAGCTATTTTAACATAACTAACATTCGAGCTGAATTGCGAGCGAGAGATGCACTCAGAAAAAAATTAAATGAAGCAGCGGTTTGTTGTTTCGTTTCTCAAGGAAGGAAGTAATTAATTACTTAATACAATGCTCACATTATTCGGGAAAAATGGCGTTTTAAAACAAACAGCATTGAAAAAGCGCTCGCGTCGCGCGCTGGAACAAAGCTGCTTTACTCCCAGCACATTTTCTCTGCAGCTTTGTTTGAGTTCCAGACATCTGGATGAATTATGTTTTATCTCGACACATTACTTCACAACATTTTTAGGGTTCGGTACCCAAAGGGTAAAAACGGGATCCTATTACTAAGACTTCGCTGTCTGTCTGTCACCAGACTGTATCTCATGAACCGCGATAGCTAGACAGTTGAAATTTTCACAAATTATGTATTTCTGTTGCCGCTACAACAAATACTAAAAACAAAATAAAATAAATAGTTAAGGGGGGCTCCCATACAACAAACGCAATTTTTTGCCCATTTTTGCTCGATATCAATAATGGTAGGCACTTGAAATATTCACAAAATACTCAGTTGTATTTTTTACTTTAATAATAAATTATAAAATAAATAGTTAAGGGGTGCTCCCATACAACAAACGCAATTTTTTGCCCATTTTTGCTCGATATCAATAATGGTAGGCACTTGAAATATTCACAAAATACTCAGTTGTATTTTTTACTTTAATAATAAATTATAAAATAAATAGTTAAGGGGTGCTCCCATACAAGAAACGTGTTTTTTTTTAGCCTTTTTTACGGAACCTTTCGTGCGAGAGTCCGTCTCGCACTTGGCCGGTTTTTCATTTTCTATATTTTTTTGCAACTCTTACTCATTTTGCGTTATCTTGTTCTGATGAAAATAAACGATTTGGAAGGCCAGTTGGCGTGATTGGTTACACTTATCTCGCCACAGGTCGTGGGTTCGATTCCCAATTAGGACAGAGGTGGTACAGCTAGTAAATTGAAATTTTAAATAGCACTTCTAGATTTTGCCTAACATTTTTTTGGAACAAAGCCATATTTACACAGCTTGCATCCAGCTGGTACAAAATACAATACAGTCATTACTCCCCAAGAAATGTGAACTACAAAAGTTTGCGAAAAAACGTGAAAGAGAAATGCTACGTACCCTCGTTACTAACAGTGCATTTCATGTTCCGTATCTTGCGCTCGGGTCTCGGTGACCCGTTTGGCACGAGCGGTCTCGACGACCCATTACCGCTGTATAAGGGTTACATGCAAATGCTATGTAAAAATTGTTCTGTTGCCAAGCAGCTTAGTTTCTTTTTATGAGGCTTTTTATAATTTTCCTCTGAATAGTCTAGCGTTAGAGAACTATAGGGCTTCGCTGTTTGGGATCTCTATTGTTATATACATGGTTATATTTACTTTAATTAAGGTTAACTCAGTGGTGAAGGTCATGGGTTCGAATTCTACATTGAGGTTTAGCTTTCGGTTCGGTAATGTACTCAACTGGTTGGCTACCGCCCTCAAATTGAAAATCTGTCGCCAAGCACCTGTTGGTGTGTTCCGGCAGTTGCACTTGAGAGCCAGTTGCCCTTGCCCTTAAGGCATTGTAATAAGGTGTACAACACGGTAGATTCAAGATATTAATATTTACTGAAAACACTTTCTATTTCATATTTGTATTTAATTTGATCTTTTAAAATTAGTGAAGTTAAACTTCGTCCAAACATTTGAGCTGAAATTAATTACGTAATCAATGAACGTAGAACGTCAGTAAGAGATTGAAATTCTTGAAAAGCATTTTATTTAAGCTACAAATAGTTTCCATCAATATTTATATACAATCTTTTAACATAAAAGCGATATCTGCCAGACTCGATACTTCATATCGCCCGAAGCTATTTACACAAGCACTGAATGTTACTCGTTTGCCATTCATCGCAGCGGGCCTTGATGACCCATTACTGCAGTGCTACGGTTAAATATTCGTAGCTAGTGCTACGCCGTAGCTCCGTAACAGTTTGGAATCGTAGTCTATATTTGGTTTTGGTTATCGGAAAGTTTGAGAGTATTGGCATGTTAGAAAATGATAGAGCTTATTCTTCATTTAAAATGTTTGTGTATAAACTGGTTCTTGGTAGCGACTTCAAAAATATAATAGTATTTTTTTATGATTAAAGGGAGTAGGATTAATCGAATGCAAAGAAACAATGTTACGTTTTGTCTGTCTGTTTGAATAGTTCAAAACTACTGAACGGAGACTACGGGTTAGTAGTTTCAAGGTGATGATAGCTCAGTGGTAGTGACGTCGAATACCGCGGCGAAGGTCGTGGGTTCGAATCCTACAATGAGCTTGAGCTTTCGGTGTAGGAAAATATCGTGAGAAAACCACAGCAAGGTGGTAGGGTACTTTTAGTACCCAACTGGCTGGCTACCACCCTTAAAATCTGTCGCCAAGCACTTGAGAGCCAGTTCCCATCTAGGCTTTGTGTGCTACCACCTTCGGCCACATCATCTCTTACCATGGTGAGATTGCGGTCAAACACAAGCTTATACTAAAGGTAAAAAAAAAAAAGAAACTGCCAAGCTTGGGATCACCTGACCGTGTGTGAAGTTCCCAGTTTATTTATTTCTTGTTACCTGTAATTAATGTTAGCGGTCACGATATCAGTTGGAGCTCGAAATCTATTCTCCCATTCCTCACCGTCGAGTCATTAATTAACTTTTTAGTAAACCTAAACAGGCAACGAAAAGCCTATGTTGCGTGTCCAATGCCTATTACTTATGTGCGACACAGATGCTATCACGAGCACCGACACCGTTGTATGCGTTATGAAATGAAATGGAAAACTGTAAGTGCCGTATGATTGAATCATGGTAGGTGTTTTATTAGCTAGTAGCAGCGATGTTGGGTTCATATGAAGGAGATCTAAATCATATTTTGACGGCCCGGTTGGCGTGGTTGGTTCAACACATCGGTCTCACCGAAGGGTGGATTCGATTCCCATCCAGGACAGATATTTGTGTGCATGAACTTGTTGCCATAAACATGTTCGTTCAATTCTTCATGCACACAAATGTCTGCCCTGGATGGGAATCGAACCCACGACCTGCCAAATGCCTGTTAAAATAAAAAGAAGGAAACTTACTGTAACCGTTTTTATGAAATTTGCTACAGAGATAGATGTAACCTTGGAGAAGGACATGGGATACTTTTTATCGCGAAAACACAAGATATCCGTCGGGACGATGAAACCGCGGGGGACATCTACTCTTACTAATATTATAAATGTGAAAGTATGTTTGGATGTGTGTGAAGATGTTTGTTACTCTTTCACGCAAAAAACGGCTGAATGGATTTTGATGAAACTTGGCACACATGTAGTTCATATCCTGGAATAACACAGGATACTTTTTATCCCGGGAAAAGATATGATTCCTCGGGAACTCGGGTGAAACCGCGCGGCAGAAAACGAGTACGTCCACTCCACGTACTCAACAATAACCGACATCAGATTTCAATCGCTGAAACGATAAATTATGTTTATATACAGGGTGTCCGGTAAGTAGTAAGACAAGCTTCGAGATATTCCGATATTTCAGATTTTTATGTATTGATTTTTGAATTTTCGATCTTAAATATCTCGAAAATGGTGATACTTTTACGAAAGTATTTTTTATATATTTGGTAGGTCACCCCCCCACCTATCTCCCCCTTAAGTTAGTCGTACAACTTACCGGACACCCTGTATATATAACTTTCGAATGCGTAATGGGTCATTAAGTCCCCTAAGTCCCAACTTTGGCGGTTTATGAATAGGCTTTTAGCAGTATATCGTGGGTAATGTTTTGTGTGGCAAGTTGGCAGGAAGCTATGAAACGTAGCCGCTAGCGACACGGATCGTTTCGATTTGCTCCTATAGAGTGGATATTTAGCAGTATATCGTGGGTAATGTTTTGTGTGGCAAGTTGGCAGGAAGCTATGAAACGTAGCCGCTAGCGACACGGATCGTTTCGATTTGCTCCTATAGAGTGGATATTTAGCAGTATATCGTGGGTAATGTTTTGTGTGGCAAGTTGGCAGGAAGCTATGAAACGTAGCCGCTAGCGACACGGATCGTTTCGATTTGCTCCTATAGAGTGGATATTTAGCAGTATATCGTGGGTAATGTTTTGTGTGGCAAGTTGGCAGGAAGCTATGAAACGTAGCCGCTAGCGACACGGATCGTTTCGATTTGCTCCTATAGAGTGGATATTTAGCAGTATATCGTGGGTAATGTTTTGTGTGGCAAGTTGGCAGGAAGCTATGAAACGTAGCCGCTAGCGACACGGATCGTTTCGATTTGCTCCTATAGAGTGGACATTATTTTTATTTTTTTTTATTCTGGATAAGCTTGTGTTTGACCACAATCTCACCATGGTAAGTGATGATGTGGCCGAAGGTGGTAAGCACACAAAGCCTAGATGGGAACTGGCTCTCAAGTGCAGCTGTCGGAACACACCGATAGGTGCTTGGCGACAGATTTTCAACTTGAGGGTGGTAGCCAGCCATTCGGGTACTACAAAGTACCCTACCACCGTGCTATGGTTTCCTCACGATGTTTTCCTTCACCGAAAGCTCAAGCTCATTGTAGGATTCAAACCCACGACCTTCGTCGCGGTATTCGACGTCACTTACCACTGAGCTATCATCGCCTAATTGGATATTGGCTCTCTGGAATTTATAACCACTTTCGAGTCAGTGTTCGGATACCGTAACATGAAAAATAATTGAATATATTTTTATTCACCTACACTTTGCAAGCTCTTATGAATAGTCTAGGCTCTCGCAGGGTTTGGAAGGTACACTCTCCCTTAAAAATAAAAACCTACTACACTCAAACCTATCATTATCATATCAGCCGGAAGACGTCCACAGCTGGACAAAGGCCTCCCAAGGATCTCCACGATGGCCGGTCTTGCGCTACTCGCATCCAGTGGCTTAAACCTATTACATACAATAATGATTTATCTAGTTTCACAGATTATATTTGCGTGTTATGGCTGAAAAAAAAAAGAATTTAGTTTTTTTTATTTTTTATGTCACAAGTGACAACGAGGCAGGCGAGTCACCTGATGGTAAGTGACAACCGTCGCCTATAGACATTGGCAATACCAGGGGATTGCCAATGTGTTGTACACCTTATTACAATGCCTTAAAGGCGAACTGGCTCTCAAGTGCAATTGCCGGAACACACCAACAGGTGCTTGGCGACAGATTTTCAACTTGAGGGTGGTAGCCAGCCAGTCGAGTACTACAAAGTACCCTACCACCGTGCTGTGGTTTCCTCGCGATGTTTTCCTTCACCGAAAGCTCAAGCTCATTGTAAGGATTCGAACCCACGACCTTCGCCGCGGTATCCAACATCACTTACCACTGAGCTATCATCGCCACTGAGTTATTAGTGACTTGAACAAAAACATAAGAAGCACTGACAAGCAGCACCTGTTCACAATGTTTTTTTAACTTTTAAATCACAACGCACCCACTGTAAGAAATCTGGCAACGTCGCGCGTACATGTCACCGGTCCAATTATGCATTCCACCCTCGACGTGTTGCCTCTCCGCTCCCACCCCTTGTGCCTTGCCGCAGAGACTTGGGCAATCGTTCTTTACAGAAAATGTACCGCGTATCAGTTACTCGGTGCGGACGGATCATTTATTTACCGAGCTGGTTTGTAAGTGTTCTTTTTTTATTTGTTTCGATTAGGCTTATTCTTTTGCTACATTACGAATGGCACTTTGTTCCAATAGATTTCATTTCATTGTGATTGAGTGAATGAGTCAGGAAATTCACTTTATGGGCTAAATGGTTAAAATTAAATAATTAGAAAACAAAAACTTAACCTATGAATGCGTTTCAATGACAATATATTTTTGGAACGAAGTTCCTTATTGCGCGTTGTGAAAGGGGGCTAGACGAAAAAAAATCTTACGAAAAATTGTCCGACACTTTTTATGTCACTATGTATGTTTATTAAGCTGTGCGGCGTGCGCATGTTTCTCTGTCTGTCTCTCTCTCTCTCTCTCTCTTTTAGAAAGCAAGCCAGATATTTTCATTTCTATTTATATATATATAAATAGAAATGTTTTTTTTTATATATATATATACTCTCTCGACTTATATAACTTATATAACTTCGTTCCATCCGGGTGTCCCTTGACACCTCTCAAGTTTTTTTTTGTTTAATCAAATAAAATAAAACTTAAATACGTTTCAAGGACAATATTTGTTTTTTTACTCCACTTTTGGTGTGTTGTGTGCCATCGTCTGTCTAAATAAGTAGTGGATAACTATTTTGGCTTTTCATGTCATCTATCTACATCGCAGTTTTATAGCGCGATATAGATGTAGTAGGACGAAGATCTTCCAATGTTCAAAGGTTTGTAAATACACCAAAAATATATTTTCATCCTCGAAATTATTATAACGACCCGTACACGCCGCGGGCGGTTTTGCTTCGCGAGAATTGTCGCGTACGTGGATTGCCAATTTACATATAAATGATCTCTGTGTCGATTGGCTGGGGTAACGGACGCCTACTGAAGGGTAAAGGGTTAATCATCAATTCAACTCGCGAATTGACAGGACTAGTCTTATGTAGATTTTTGTGTGTCTATATATCTGCCTGTTTACGGCTGGATCAATTTTGTGGGACTTTTTACTGGATTATAGCTTCTTATAGAAGTATTTTAAGCTTTTATCCCGGGACTAGATAAGAGCCCTAGGGAACGTAAATTTTTTAATCAATGTGAATTTGTGAACTTATTACCTACCATATGGAATGATTGGAAAAATGTTAGATTTCTCCAGTAACAAGAAAATCCATGGACCATCATGTTGGAAATTGGTTTATTTTAAGTGATTTTCATCCACTTTAAAACTACTTTAATTCAACTTAATTTTACACACTTATCAAGGACCGATGACAATAAAATAGTTTGATAAGGTTGTCCCTTTATCCTGACCAGTTACTCACAGCGGAAATCCTAAACGATAAATTACACATTACATCTCCATTTTACATATATTCAAGCCTCGACAATTAAGGCTGGAGACGCGTGCCCCTTGCTTCATGTGATGAGCTCATTCATACATACTCCAGCGGTATTTAGGTCGCCCTTTAGGCGTCCCTACAATTTTTTTTTTTTTTTATGTCACTAGTGACAACGAGGCAGGCGGGTCACCTGATGGTAAGTGACTACCGTCGCCTATAGACATTAGCAATACCAGGGGGACTGCCAACGTGTTGTATACCTTATTACAATGCCTTAAGGGCAAGGGCAACTGGCTCTCAAGTGCAACTGCCGGAACACACCAACAGGTGCTTGGCGACAGATTTTCAACTTGAGGGTGGTAGCCAGCCAGTCGAGTACCACATAGTACCCTACCACCGTGCTGTGGTTTCCTCACGATGTTTTCCTTCACCGAAAGCTCAAGCTCATTGTAGGATTCGAACCCAGGACCTTCGCCGCGGTATCCGACGTCACTTACCACTGAGCTATCATCGCCTACAAAACTAAACTCTGTACAGCGAACTAGCAATTATATTATAAGTAAAAAGGTCTAGATCGGTTACCTACACAACATTCCTCAACAACATTTTTCATCAAAGTCCGTTCAGTGGTTTTTGCGTGATATTTATAATTGGTTTTCCGCCCCGCGGTTTCCCTCGCGTTCCCGAGGGATCTTATCTTTTTTTCGAGGGATAAGATGTATCCTAAGTCCTTCTCCAAGGTTCCATCTATCTCTATACCAAATTTCATCTAAATCGGTTCAGCGGTTTAAGCGTGAACAGACCGACAGACACACTTTCGCATCATAGTAAGAAAATCATATCGCAAATACTCGGGAAATGTTTCCCGTGCCACTTATTATCTTTTGTAAAGTCTTCTTCGCCCCTAGTGCGGGATCGATACCCGGACAAGAGCATTACGCACCGACGGCCATGACAAACATTCGCACAATGTTATATCTTCATTCTCTTGCCGTCCCGCTCACTCTGCGGTTAGACCGTTTCGTTAACTCCTAAATCATGTTAACAAGGGGAATCGTTTTGAATGTAATCTTTGTAAATTCTTTTGCGTAACGCCCCTTTGATGTGCTGAATGTATGTGAGAAATTACGTTTCTATTTTATTACAAGCTTTATATTAACTTGCAATGTATGTATGTTTTTCCGGGGTGAATCTTGCAACTCAATTTGGAAGCAGATATCATTAACCGATTGAGCTGAAATTTTGTATACACGTTTAGTTTGCATGACAATGCATGGTTAGCTGTGTGACGTCATTCTAAATCCAACATGGCGGAACACCTAAGATAGCGGACTATTATTTTTTAATGTAATCCTACAAGATGTGTATCAAATGAAAGGTCTAGCTGAGAATAACTCGAAAAATAAAGTGACGTCACTCAAAATCCAAAGCTTGTTTTAAAAAAGTTTTTAACTTATAACTTATTAAGGTATAATTTGTGTAAATCTACAGTCTTTATTTAACCGACTCCAAAGACAAATACGGGTACGAGATTCGCTTCACCAACTCAGCCGTCTATCGACCCTCAGTTTAGGTAACAAAAATGCGGACGCTACTATCGCTCCCGTATCGGACTGTACGTACTATACGACTATACTATACGAATATACTATATATGACGGGCCGGTTGGCGTGGTTGGTTCACACATTGCCTATCACGCCGCAGGTCGTGGGTTCGATTCCCATCCAGGACAAACATTTGTGTGCATGAACATGTCTGTTTGTCCTGAGTCTGGGTGTAATTATCTATTTAAGTATGTATTTACAAAAAAAAAAAAGTAGTATATCTAGTATATCAGTCATCTGGTTTCCATAGTACAAGCTCTGCTTAGTTTGGGATCAGATAGCCGTGTGTGAAAAATGTCCGAGAATATATTTATACATACCTAAAAAAAAATTGTTAGGTATGTATTTTCTTTAAATAGAAATAGTTACTTTGTTTGAAATTAAAAAATAAAACTCATTTTATTTTTTATAAAAAAAATTGAGTAGTTAATTAATTAATCATATTGATGATTTCGATTTTTCAAAGTGATCGCAAACTTTTTTTGATGTGTGTACATATCGGTGCATTTCATTGCACTTGAGAGTAGTGATGGACGATATACATCGATGAATTGTAAACACTCGATGTATTGTAACGATGCATCGTATTGAACCGATGTATTGTTACTACTTCAACATCGTATATATATCGATGTTATTCTTTCGATACATCGAATACGCAAACTATGAGATCAGTGAGAGCCTTGAAAAAGTTAAAGAAACTTGAGAGGTGTCAAGGGACACCCGGATGGAACGAAGTTATATAAGTCGAGAGAGTATATATATATAAAAAAAAACTATTTATATATAAAAAATAGAAATGAAAATATCTGGCTTGCTTTCTATAAGAGAGAGAGAGAAAGAGAGACAGACAGAGAAACATGCGCACGCCGCACAGCTTACAATAAAGTGACACTGACACTAAAAGTGTCGTGACAATTTTTCGTAAGATTTTTTTCCGTCTAGCCCCCTTTCACAACGCGCGATAAGGAACTTCGTTCCAATATGTTGGGAAATCTGGTACATAGTGCTAATATCCCTATTTGTCTCCTCAAAGCCTTTGAATCAAAACTATATTCTTTGGTGGCTTCCTTGGTTTAGATGTAATTTGCTATGGAACCTTGAACTCTAAGGTAGTACATATAAGAGTCGCGGGTCAATATAAACAGTTTAGTTTCGTTGAGCAACAACACAATGTTGGATTACCTCGCAGCGCGCGGCGTCTATATTTGCGCGTCATTCAGTGAACCACTTGCGGCCCATTCACGGGCGCAAAGCTTGAGATTAACGCAAACACCGTCTATAGAGGCTGCGCGGAACGGGAATAGTGTTTGTCCTTGATTAGGGTTGTCACTGTACAAAAGAAAATGGGCGTTTTAATAGTTTGATGAATTGATGATCTATCACTTTGTTCTGTCTGGTACCTACATTAAAAATAGCTAATACTTTTTGAAATAATTAATTGACTGTATCAATCTCGTTCTAATGTTTACAGATATAATTTGTTAGATGTTGGCTACTTCCTGTTTCAATTAGTCTATGGTGTTTTATAGTTTATCAGTTATCTATTTATGGCGAAACAATCTTGAATATTTTATATTTCACAAGTTCACAAGTTGCTCTGTTTATTTTATTGAATGAACAGCCCTAACTTAGAAAATAAATTGAAATATTACTTATTATTAAAATATTTTTCTACTATTGGTTTTTGTTTTTGCCGCATTATCTGAACCTTGAAGTGACAGCCCTATCGTTGAAGCGGGGGCGAGGAGATAAATAGTAAAATGTTTCCCTCGAGCTCAGAACTTCCTATAAGCCGTCACCATAGTAAATGAGCACCGATTTTTGTTCAAAGACATTGATGTATGTATGTGTAAATGGGTAGGTTGTATTTGCTATGCCAAACAAAGTATTTTTACTGAGGTAACATTATGCCTGTAGATTTTTTTTTAAAATGATCATAAAATAATATAGACACGTAACTGTTTAGTGTTTATCCTACTAATAATATCTATAAATGTGAAAGTTTGTATGTTTGGATGTTTGTTGCTCAACCACGCAATAACGGCTGAACAGATTTTGATGAAACTTCGCACACAGGTATATCATATCCTGGAATAAAACATAAAAAAATGTTATTGTAGTTTACTTGGTTTTTATCGTTAAATTGGAAATTAAAATCAAGAGAAAGATGTATTTTAACATGTTTGACGTATTCGGGTATTTTTAGGTGTTTTATTTACTGGTTTTTTTTTA
Organism: Ochropacha duplaris; assembly: GCA_951361185.1. NCBI lineage: Eukaryota > Metazoa > Arthropoda > Insecta > Lepidoptera > Drepanidae > Ochropacha > Ochropacha duplaris. The sequence goes on along the minus strand of OX592704.1, from coordinate 995,161 downwards.
ATATATTTTCTTCAATTAGACAACATCTCTATTACGTATTTACTAAGAAAGTTTAAGGGCACCTTAAACCTCTTGTTTTAAAATTCTAATGTAGCTATACATTTCTCTTCGTAACTTAACATTTCATAGCTACATACCGATTTAATTATCCCTTTGATTCCATTAAACATTCTCATCATTAGCGAACCCAACCGAAGTGTCCCGAATTTACCCGAATAAATTATAATGTGCAAGAATTTTACGACTCAAATCTCAACTTTAGGAGTTGTGCCATAACGCTGAGGATTAAAAGTTGGTTTCTGGTTAAAGTAAGTGAAATAGGGAGGTGTCCTATCATAACTTCGTAACGACTGTAATAATGTTTTGACGAGGTGCTCGTTTCTGGCTGATCCCTTTATCTTTTAGGACGCTCAAGTTATTTATACCCTTTCATTTATTACTAGCTTTCCGCCCCGCGGTTTCACCCGCGTATCCTTTGAGATTGAATTTCAAAAAGTCTTTCTTAATCTTCGTCTACATCTTAAAAACATTACCTGTGAAAAAAATCAGCTTTCTAGGTCTAACAATGGGCGTTGATGAGTCAGTCCTTCTCATTTTTCATACCAAGAAACGGAAATAACTTCTAACTTTCAATCCCCCTTCAGGGGTATAAATTTAAATAACGCTGATACACATGTTTCTTTATTTTTAATTGATAGTCTAAAAACAAAGATTCATGATTCTAGCTTCAAAAATGACCGACTTTCATACAAACTTTCAACCCCTTTTTCACCCCCTTAAAGGTTGAATTTCGAAAAATCCGTTCTTATTCCTCGGACAAGTTTAAAAAAAACACCTGGGAACAAAATCAGCTTTCTAGGTCTAAGGGTTTAGGCTGGGCGTTGATAGATCAGTCAGGACTTCTCCTTTTATATATATAGATAGTATTCAGTAGATAACGAAATACATTTTATGAACCTTACCATACATAACCTACAAATATAACATGAATAAATTCGGTAGGTGTGCACCAAGACTGGGTTGTGACAGCTGAGTGCACCACAAATGAGCCGGATAATGCTTTGAAAATAGAAAACCTACCGAGTGAAAATAACCTTGGTATAAAGGCGACCGCACACCGGAGGCATCGACATGTACATCGCTTTTGAAGTTAATAGTTTAAAATTACTTACTCAAAATTATGAGCTAACAGCCTAGGAATTAGATTTTAAATGCAATTACATTTCTAGGCGGTTAGTTAGGTTCTTACGGGTAGGGTAACTAAAAAAAAACAAATATCTTTATTAAATGAACTCATTACAAGTATTTTTCATCATAACATTTTAACGTACGGAAGGTTGCTTTTGCTGAAAAGAGCCGGGAATAAACTCAACAATTCTTCTTCTTCTTCTCTTCCTTATCCCACGCTAGGTGGGGTCGGTCACTCCGCTCTATCACTAGTCGTCTCTGTACTCACACCTTTCATATGCATATCATTCTTCACGCAGTCCATCCATACCTTCTTCGGCCTTCCTCTACCTCTATATCCATCCACACTCATGCTCAATACTCTTTTTGTTACATGCCTTTCAGCCCTCCTTATGACATGCCCATACCAAGCCAATCTATTTCCTTTCATCTTTTCAGTGACTGGTGCTACTTTCAAGCTTCCTCTGATATACTCATTCCTTATTTTATCCATTCTCGTAACGCCACACATCCACCTCAGCATTCGCATCTCAGCCACATGCACTCTTCTCTCATTCACCTCTTTCATTGTCCAACATTCAGAACCATACATTACGACAGGTCTTATGACGGTTTTATAAATTTTCCCTTTAAGTTTCATGGGCATTCGTCGGTCACATGTGGTCCCAGAAACCTGCCGCCATTTCATCCATCCTGCATTAATCCTGTTCGTCACATCTCGTTCAATGTCACCGTCGTTTTGGATCAGGGACCCAAGCTACCTGAAATCTGAACAGACTGGTAGGAATTATTTATATAGTCTCAATGATAATATAATATGTGTACCTAACCATGGTTTACATAATATCACTCACCGAAACCTTAAACTCTTGTGAGAAAGAACCTGCGTCCTTTATTACGGCGTCAGGGGACATTATCACAGAGTTATTATAGCCAAACTGTTTATTCAGTTCAGGCCCTAGAAGGGCACTTATGAAGGTCGATATACAGAAGTTACCACCGTCACCGGTTCGGATCGGAAGTCAGCCTTCAACTGAGGAGGCAACTGGTTGTTAAGTGCCGGAATTTCAAGTTGAGGGTGTTAGGTTATCCCACTAAAAAAAATGGAGGAGGCTTTTACCCATGGGGGGCCACATAACACAGAAACGAAGAAATAGTATAGAATGACATAAATTATATTTAAAAGAAACTGTTATGTGGAATACAAGCTATAATAATAATAATAAATCCCACTAATATTATCAATGTGAAAGTTTGGATGAATGGATGGATGGATGGATGTTTGTTACTCAATCACGCCACAACGGCTGAACGTATCTGGATGAAATTTGGCACAGAGATAGATTATAGTCTGGAATTTGCACGGTGGTAGGGTACTATGTGGTACTCGACTGGCTGGCTACCACCCTCAAGTTCAAAATCTGTCGCCAAGCACCTGTTGGTGTGTTCCGGCAGTTGCACTTGAGAGCCAGTTGCCCTTGCCCTTAAGGTATTGTAATAAGGTGTACAACACGTTGGCAGTCCCCCTGGTATTGCTAATGTCTATAGGCGACGGTAGTCACTTACCATCAGGTGACCCGCCTGCCTCGTTTTCACTAGTGAAAAAGTACTTTTATCCCGGGAAAAGATAAGGTCCCATGGGAACGCGGGTGAAGCCGCAGAGGACAGCTAGTAATTTACATATAATATCCCTAAAAGACGTGGTTTTCTTACAAATCCCTGGTGTCCGTACCCCGGGCCCAACTCTGACGCACTGAGCTCCCACCAATTATTCCAAATGGCCACACACCGGCATGTTGAATCCCTTCTCAGCGTAACCTCAAAGGGTTGGATGTAGCGCAAAAGATATCTTTAGATTAAAGAGTGATTGATTCTCTTGCGGTTTTTTATTCATACTCTAGTCATTGATGTTTTCGCTATCGATAAGTTCGACCACAATGTTTGTTACAGTTGTTAAACGATGTGACGAAAAGTTGTAAATCAAGCCTAGATTATAGAACAAGTAAAAAAGTAGAAGAATCGTACGTAAACAATAGTCTCCAATGAAGTGAAGCAAAGTGCACGAAGTTGTGTGCGTGACCTGCACATACGAAATCCAGCGTGACTCACGTCGCACAGGAACGCGATCGGCTTCCTTTATTGTGCTTCACTTTAAGTCTACCATTTTTATTTGGTCTGAGGCCTAGAATAAGAATTATTTTAAGCGAGTTGATATTGAAACGAAGTTCCTTATCGCGCGTTGTGAAAGGGGGCTAGACGGAAAAAATCTTACGACACTTTTGTGTCGGTGCTTGTTCTATTGTAAGCTGTGCGGCGTGCGCATGTTTCTCTGTCTGTCTCTCTCTCTCTCTCTCTCTCTCTCTCTCTCTTATAGAAAGCAAGCCAGATATTTTCATTTCTATACATATAACATCAAGTGAGATAGTGGTCAAACGCGAACCTATACTCAATTATAAAAAAAAATATATAAATAGAAATGTTTTTTTTTTCATTTAAAAAAAAACTATTTATATTTATATATATATTTAAATATATACTCTCTCGACTTATATAACTTATATAACTTCGTTCCATCCGGGTGTCCCTTGACACCTCTCAAGTTTTTTATTTTTATTTATATTTATACGGTACCCTCTGTGCTTAACCGGTTTTTTAATATAAGATTTTCCGTAATATACGAAGATGTTTGAATGGAAAAGTTGTGATGTAATATTATTGTTGCAGATTGTGAATAGCAGTCGTGATCTCCATAAACAAAATGAATGTACGGAATTTATGGTAAGTGGCATTTATATTGAACCTATCAATGTCCATATTAGGTTATTCTATTGGGATGTTTGTTGCCTATATTTAAGAAAAAATATCTAAACCAGTGTATAAAATCGTTTTAAGAAATTGCACGGTGGTAGGGTACTTTGTACCCGACTGGCTGGCTACCACCCTCAAGTTGAAAACCTGTCGCCAAGCACCTATCGGTGTGTTCCGACAGCTGCACTTGAGAGCCAGTTCCCATCTAGGCTTTGTGTGCTTACCATGTGCTTTGGCCACATCATCACTTACCATGGTGAGATTGTGGTCAAACACAAGCTTATCCAGAATAAAAAAAAAAAAAAAAACGTATTCTAGTTATTACGTAACATAACAATCCAATACATTAGGCTACAATCGTAATAGAGGATATAATTTGATTTGTGTTATGTTATAGGGCTTCTCCCACCACTTTCCCACGCGTGTACCAGCCCTATTAGCTAAACAACATTTTATTTATTTTAAAATTTTGACATTTAATTTTCATAAGGCTTTTTTCTTTCAATCAGAAAGGTGTCCAGGTACATCTTAAAACCTATCTACCATCTGCTATCTTAATAGATCGTGGGTCGTGTTTATCTAAAAAAGGCTTCAGAAAGAAAGATAACGCTCAAACCTCAGACCAAACAAAAAAGGTAGACAGACCCCGCGCAATTAAAGTGAAGCACAGTAAAGGAATAATTTGAAAAAGGAAGCCTATCGCGTTCCTGTTCGACGCGAGTCACGCTCGTGCACGTTGCTTCACTTCATTGGAAACGTACGCTCCTGAACCTAATTATGACATAAGGGTTTTCAATGTAGAATTGTATTACTAACCAGTAGAGTAAATTAAAACACACTACCTATCGCGCGAGGTCGTGGGTTCGATTCCCATCCAGGACATACATTTGTGTGCATGAACATGTCTGTTTGTCCTGAGTCTGGGTGTTATCTATTTAAGTATGTATTTACAAAAAAAAAGTTTTATTATGTACTATTCAGTTATCTGGTTTCCATATTACAAACTCTGCTTAGTTTGGGATCAGATAGCCGTGTGTGAACAAATGTCCCAGGATATTTATTTAATTTTATTACAAAACTATCGACTCCACAGTAAAATTTCAAAATAATAATATCACGTGTTCATTTAAATTCGTCGTAACATTGAAGCTCGGCTAGCTAGGGTTCCGTATAAATTATTCGGTCCACAGTAACCGTTGATAAATAGGCCTAAAGTAGAGGCATGTCGGCATATATTTTCTACCCACATTTCGCCGCGAGCGAGCTGAGAATATAGGAGTGAGCGTATCCGGATTTTTTTACGAGGAATAATATTTTGTGTAGGTACCTAATGTTGGAACTTTCCAGAATATTGGGCAGAGAGTTTCGTAGTTATCTTTTTATTAGAATTTTAGTTTTCTTTTTATCACAAATCTTTCTAATGTTTGTTACTCTTTTACGAAAAAACTAAATAACGGATTTTGATGAAACTTAACACACTTCTATTCTAACCCCAGCGTCAAAACAAGCATTTTTATATGTATAGATTACTTTATGGCACAATCTCACGAACATACATCTTATTAAAAAGTTAGATGAGCTGGTAACTGCGGGATGCTTTATCTACCTAGTCACCCGGGTTTCGACCGGCTAAAATTACCCGTTTAATGAGTCATATTCCCAGCTTTTCGGAGGTCACGGCAATATTGAGGGTTTTAATCAAGGCTAGAGAATATTTTGACCCCATTTTTTTGGGGTCGACAGTCAATTTGTTCGAAGAATGTCTTGCCCGCGCTTTTATCTGCCCTGAGCAAATCTCTGTTGCATCAGGTACTATTATTGATAGAGCATACAAAACCTGGAATCTGCACTATTCACTATTCTTACTTACGTTTGTAAGTAGGATATCTCCGAAAATAAGGACCCGATTCTGAAAAATCTATTTACTCTTTTATCTCGAAAACACGGGATTAAAGCTAGTCTTACGAGTTGTGAATGTTTGTTAGGATGTTGAGATGTTTGTTACTCTTTCACGCAAAAACTACTGAACAGATTTTGATGAAACTTGGCACACAGGTAGATCATATTCTGGAACATGGGATACTTTTTGGCCCGGTAAAAGATGTGATCCGTTGGGTAGTTAGACATTTACGCTGTGAAAATATAGATACCTTGACAACCCCGGTAAAACTGTAAGACAATAGTTAGGTACCCCATTTACTTTAACCATCCAATTTAATCAAATCATCACATAATTTTCAGTGGTCAAAAGTAACAGCCATTTTAGTTCAACTTTAAAATAGTCGTACAGAATGTTGAGTTTAAAACTTTTAAATGTTATGTGTCCGTCCCGGTAGACTAGTTGAATAACACTGTGCCTTTGGACCCTAAGTGTTTATGTATGAACTAGGGTTTCTAAATAAAACAACCAGGTTTCATTCATTTGGTAATCTATATATTTTAGATTTTTTTTTTTTTTGAGGAGGACTTAAAGGTGGCGGTCTGAAGGACCATAGACACCCTTACGCGGACTATTCGGCGAGCGCTTAGGGCTCTCAGCCGTGTTTGTTTGTGACGACTCACCGCTGAGGGCGCCCCAGTTGGGGCCCGAACCTCGGCTCAGGGCGTCGTCGGGGGACACAAAAAGTGGGACGGACTTCGCCTAAGCGATTTAGAGGAGTTTTTAGGGGACGGTCGGATTGCTGACTGTGGCGGCTCGGGCCGTTAACGACTGACTAACGGGGGGACGAGACTGAATCTGAGTGGGACATCGCGACGGGCCTCTCCGGCGAGGGCGGAAACGTATATTTTAGATTGTGTTAAAGAAGGGTCATGTTTCGCGCGAGACTCATAACATCGCGTTCTAGTAATGGAACACAAAAAGATAACGCCATCTAGCGACAATAAAACAAAAACAATATTATACACTAGTTGCAGTGCATTTTGCATTCATTTCCCCTGAGACGGTGAGGTGAATGTTGACTAACCGGGACAGCTCTCCGGCTTATAAGTTCATAATATACGGTTATTGTGTATACACCTTTATGTCCAGTCGGCGCTGGTTGAAAGGACCAAACGCAGTAGGTATTTCAAAAGGTCTGTTTTAAATTAGAAAGAAAAATAATTTTATTTTTTATTTCTTTTTTTTATATACAGGTGTCCGGTAAGTAGTACGGAAAAGTTAAGGGGGAGATAGGTGGTGGGGTCACCTACCAACATATTCAAAAATGACCTTTGTAAAAGTACCACCATTTTCGAGATATTTAAAATCCAAAAATCAATACATAAAAATCTGAAATATCGAAATACTTTTTACTCCATGTAAATATAGAGTTCGTGGAAGCGCATCAATTGAGAACGACTGGTCCAATTGTGAAACAAAGACTTTTAACTTTGTATCGATCTTTAAATCCCTTTGATGTTAAATGAAAAAAAAAAAATTGCCTGTGCGACGAGAGTGACGCGGGATAACGAACGTACAGTCGTACATGTCACGCACACAACTTCGTGCATGTTGCTTCAATTCATTGGACCCTATTGCTTACGTACGCTCCTTCTACCTTTTTTATTTGTTCTAGTTTGTGGCATCTTACTTAATATTATAAATGTGTTTGTTACTAATTTACGCCAGAACGGCTAAATGGATCTGGATGAAATTTGGCATAGAGATAGATTATAGTCTGGAATAGCACATAGGCTACTTTTTATCCCGGGTAAAGTTAAGATCCCTCGGGAACGCGAGTGAAACCGCTATTAAAAAGGATATATGTCTATGTTTATTACTAATAAACATTTGAATTTCATAACGAAGCCAATAGACAAAATAAATTTATTTATGGTAACGTTTCGAGTCAGGTACTCGTCGTTCATCGTAAAAATGACTGGTTATTTCTCAAGAATATCACAAATAGCGCGAACGTAGCACCAATCACACTAAACGGGCACGCTTCAGTCTGATTCCGGTCCCCCTCGGGTCCGTTTCCGGATATCCGGTAATGGCGGGAAAGCGCAATGAGCTATGTTCCGACATTACCCTGGGGAGTCCCCCGCAGTGGCCGCAGTCGGTGAAAATGTAATTATTATTTATGCGGTGGTGCGGCTGCCGGCTGCGAGTACCGGTCTAGTATTTATTTTTTTATTTAGTACTTTAAAATATAGACCATGTTTCTCGTTGACAATGTAGCTTTTTATACGTGAGAGAATTTTTTAAATTGTTTGAGTAATTTTTGAGTAAAATAAATATTAGTTTCGTTTCCAAAAAGTAGATAAATATCCTGGGACATTCTTCACACATGGCCATCTGATCCCAAACTAGAGCTCGTACTATGTTCCCCGTGGTTTCACCCGCGTTCCTGATCGACTTTATCTTTCCCCGAAACGAAGACCAAAATTCATAACAATTGATTCAGCGGTTTAGGCGTCAAAAGTTAACAGACAGACAGAGTTACTTTCGCATTAATATTAGTATCTATGGATGTTGTAAAATTAAACATTTTCATAATTTTTAATTACCAATTTAAACTACAATGAGCTCTTTTGATTGGGTATTTTTATGACACAACTTTTGATATTAATAAAAAGAGCTGATTTCATATGTCCTATTATAATTAGACGGGCCGGTTGGCGTGGTTGGTTAATACATTGCCTATCACGTCGCAGGTCGTGGGTTCGATTCCCATCCAGGACACACATTTGTGTGCATGAACACGTCTGTTTGTCCTGAGTCTGGGTGTAATTATCTATTTAAGTATGTATTTACAAAAAAAAAAGTAGTCTATGTATTATATCAGTCATCTGGTTTCCATATTACAAGCTTTGCTTAGTTTGGGATCAGATAGCCGTGTGTGAAAAATGTCCGAGGATATTTATTTATTTAATTTCCTAAATATCCGTCACTCCACAAATTCCATCTTTATTCCCGATAGTATCAAATTGTTTATAGCAGTGCTGCGGGGTTTCCGCCAGGCAAGTAGCTCGGTCGAGTGCCTCCAACCATGTCAAGTCGCCGGGCGAGTAATTGGAGCGAGTGGCGTGCACTCTGGATGTTGCCTTATTTTGTGCGGGATTTTTATTTAACGAGCCATTTTTAGGAAAGGTTTTAATGAGAATTATATTTACGTTCTCTTTTGCTTTCGTCTGGAATAGAAAGGTTTTATTTAAGATGTTTTCTACCCCGCGGTTTCACCCGCGTTCCCGAGGCATCTTATATTTTTTCGGGATAAAAAAGTATGCTATGTTTTATTCCAAGATATGAACTACATGTGTGCCAAGTTTCATCGAAATCCGTTCAGCTGTTTTTGCGTGAAAGAGTAACAAACATCTTCACACACATCCATCCGTGGACATATGGTGCACAGCGATGGAATATTGAAAATTTAGTCTTGTTTTTTTCCTATACCTCGCGGGCATACCTACCTTCAAAGAACATCTCACCAATGTTTTATCCCAATCGGATGAACGGTATGGCAGCGCATAAAACACGAACAAACACACATTGATGTTTACCTATGTACAGATAAGACGTCGCGACGTCTTGGTAAAACTCCTCACGCTATACATTTTGAGATAGATCTCAGAAGGATCGTTCAACTTTATAATAGGTAATATGTACGTATTTTGTTATTGTTTTAAACGTTTCTACGGGTTATTACAATACCAAAAAAAATAAAACACATCCGAAATCTTAACCATTAAGCTAAAAAATATATATTTAAATCACTATCATTTTCGGGTGATTCAAACGCGGCCATTATGGCGCGCTTATTTTGTGAAGTGAGAGTAGACGATTTTGTTATAGACTGGTCAATGGATTATTATGCAACGGTACAAGTGTACTTTTTTGGCAGACTGTACCATAAATAATGGCTAATTCCGAGTGGCACGCGCGACTTATTCCTTAGGTAGGGGCGTAAAGTGGAGCTCGTAGAAACGGTGTGTCGCAAATGTCAAGTGGCCCTAACATCCTCCGCGACGAGACCGTAACTTTAACTGCGGACTTTTATATGATTTATGTTCTGACATTGTTTTTACAGATAATGTTGGTGGAATTGGATAGAGTCGTAAAAGATTTTTATCTCTATTATACCCATTTAATGTGCGTGTATTTTACGTAGTACATTATTCAGCGAGCGAGCGATGCGGCTCCGTTTCAACTTCGACATAATGCTTTTGTATGTCAGTTCAGTTGTCCATCTGTCCGGCTGTTCTCCTATACAGATTTTTTTCAAAATGGCGGTGCCATGGTGGTTTGACAATAAAGAAAATGCTCTCAGAGCCTCTAGTTTGGTCTAGATATTACAATCTCGTGGTAAATTGTATCGTTTATAACTTTAATAATTTATGAAGTCCGCACGAAGCTCGCTACTCTAAATCAGCGTCATTGTCATGCCAGGCTCCAGCAGTAACTGATGTATACGATGAGGGTATGTCGCCGTACCCAACAGGCGTCATCGAGTTTAAAAATAGAACGTACGTTCCTTTTTCAAAAGAATTTCATTCGTTTAATACATTTAAATGGTTGTCCAGACATGTTTATCGTGTAAATAGCTTATTTAAATACATACTACCAATGATATTATGAGGGAAAAAGTAGATAGGTTAGCTACACAGCATTCGCTCTTCAAAAATGGGCCGAAAATTGCACACTAATGCACATATAAATCTTATTATTGCAATATCACACTATATTACGCGATATCTAATAACACAATTTGTTGTTTTGGGTCACTTTTACATTTAATTGCACTCGGTACCTACGTGAAGTGCATCCGTTGACACCGGCGCGCGGCGTCATGTCAAAATTAGCCAGTTTTGAACCTACCGTTCGTGGAGCACTATAACCTATATACACCTTTTGAATTATAATATCATTGTCTACTACGATTTAATATGCACTGAATTTTCAGTGTAATAGAAATAGTGACGAAAATGTCGCAGACAGTCTTAATTATGCTGAAACTACGGTCGGGTGAGTTTCGTGACAAAACGTTATTTGCGATGAAACTGTCCGAAATATTAACAACTGCTTCTATTACTGAGTATTACATGGCTTCATTTCATGTTGTGTCTGAATATAGACCTGTTATTACTATCTACATTCTAAAACATGACTTTTATTTATTGAATTAGGTATGTCTGTTCCCCATAGAATAACTTTGCTTGGTTTGAAATCTGATGGCAACGAGCGACGTAATATCACTCGAGCATTTGTGATTTTAAAAATGATTTTGTGTTATTCACAGAACAAATGAAACAACAGGGAATCGGGAAGTATTCATTTCCTTCGAACTCAAACTAGGCAAACTACGCGAAATGGAAATTGACTATTCGTAGACGTAAATAGTTTACAATAGTTTTGCTCAAGTCAGACAATTTGTGACCAAGTGTGAACAACCACAATAACATGAAATTCGATCAAACTTAGCTGTAAATCTTAATAAATGTCAACACTTATAACAGAAGCACTATCACCGAAACTAATTGTAGAATATCTACATTAATGTAAATTGAAGCCTCTCCGCCTCTCCGCTCAGACTCTGAGTCGTAGTTGGAATTCCATTAAGCTTAAACATGTTCGTTGGGCGCCATCTTTGAAACAATGCCAATGTCATGTTAAAAGCAAACTTAAATTAGTTCTCGAGTGCATTTTGAGAACGATGAACTGTCTGTAGTTCAATGATTGTTAAATTCAATATTGGGACGTGATGTGTAAGGGAGGGTCAAACGTTCAAGAATTTTTCAGTTTTTTTTTTTTCGGAAGTCTGTCATCAGGATCACCTGATGGTAAGTGACTACTGTTGCCTATAGACTCTAGCAATAACGGGGGATTGTCAATATGTTGTTCCTCACGATGTTTTCATTCATTGAAAGCTCAAACTCATAAGATTCGAACCACAACCTTCGCCGCAGTATCCGGAAAAACGTCGGTGGTAGGGTCTGTGTGTGTAGTACTCGATTTGGCTGGCTCAAGTCGAAATACTCTCGCCAAGCACCTATCGATCGATGTGTTCCGACAGCTGCACTTGAGAGCCAGTTTCCTTCTAGGCTTTGTGTGCTTACCACCTATGGCCACAATCACTTACTATGGTGACATTACGGTCAAACACAAGCTTATTCAAAAAGTAAAAAAATTGACCTTCTTGAGGTACTAGAGAAAGTCTCAAAATAATCTTCAATCAACTATGAACTTAAAATCATAATGATATAAGTATTATGTTTGTCCACAGACGTAATAGGCGTTGTGAAGTCTTCCAAGTAGCTCCAAGACTGACTCTGTGATAGCGACCTGCAGCGACCGACGCGACGCGACGCTCTGAACTGGGTGACAATAATCAACAGAAACGCCATTTATGGAGAACGACTACAGCTTCTGTGAAGACATTTTTGTAAAGTAAATATCGCCAACAGTAGCTGATGCCAATTCTAATCTCACTGATTAATATTTGGCAAAAATAAACAGAATTCAGTTATGCCAGTTTTAGTCAAAAAAAAGACCGGCCGGTCTTCTAAGATACTTTTTATCCCGGGAAAATATATTTCCCGGCGAGAAACTAGTAATCATATCAGCTGCAATACGTCCACTGCTGGACAAAGGCCTCCCCCAATGATCTTCATGATGGCCGGTCTTGCGCTACTCATATCCAGTCGCTTCATGCGACCCTAACAAGATCGTCGGTCCATCGTGTGGGAGGCCTACCCACGCTGTGTCTTCCGATTCGTGGTCGCCATTCGAGAACCACTGCCACTTCAATTTGGCAATTCTTCGGGCTATGTCGTTTACTTTCGATCTCGTAGGGAAACTGAGCATAGCCATCTCCATAGCTCTTTGGGTGACCTTGAGCCTTCTTCGGAGGCCCACAGTAAAATATTAATACATTTGTAAATCTAGAAACTAGTACCTACTGTATAAATGCTTGTTTAAACATGGTCGTGGTCCCTCAGCTAGGGGTGGTCGATGCCCCACGCGGCGCCCGTCACCGCCATGTCGGCCCCGCCGCGCCATCACCCGCACTTCTACACCGTCGAGGTCGGCGACACGCGCTTCACCATCCTCAAGCGCTACCAGAACTTGAAGCCCATCGGCTCCGGAGCCCAGGGTATTGTTTGGTAAGTACTAACTGCTACTACTCCGCCGCGAGAAAACACGATACTTGAATCGTCTTTTGGATTTTTCAAACTGACGAATGAAGAAGTTAACGGCTTTTGATACTATTGATATTTAAATCATTGTATGATGCTAGGGTTGCCACCAGGACAAGAAGCGTGAAAATCCCTAATCTTGGAGCTTAAAATAGTTTTAATTATTATAAATTATCTTTTTATTTATTTTCTTGCCCGGACGCTCGTCGAACGCCCTCTAAACTAGGACAAATCTGGGGAAACCTGAACGAATGACAACCCTATACGATACACGTGTGTATCGTATAGGGTTGTCATTCGTTCTTTGTTTGTCAGAGGTTACGTGAAAAGATCTATACATTTATGTTTATGTAATGATAACAGTATCGTCTCGTAAGTATGTGAATTATTTGTTTTTACTACACGACAAATATGGCGTGTTCTTTTATGAAAAAGTCTTGAAGAAGGACATGATGTTTTAAGGGCCCATAATTAAGTTTTCTCGAGTGCCTTGAGATTCTCCGTAAGTATTGTAGAATGAATTATTTTTGATATTTTAAATACATTCACACTGTATCAATAGGAATTACAGAGCGCCATTTTGTTTTTATCGTACAGTATTTGCAAAGCATGTTATTTATTGTGTTGTTAAAATTGATTTTTAGTTATTTTTGGTTTGCGCACACTTCATTTCCTGCTTCTATGCATATTTCAAATATATTTGCATTGCACTTTCGAGTTCTGCTCTTTAAACTAGCACATTATTACTTTTTAAATTTGCACATATTATCCTTTAAAAAAAAGTATAGTTGAGGAAAATATATTTTAATAAAATCTCCTGTATTTCCAATAATATAAATTAGATTGCAATCAGGTCTAAACGCCTTACGTTCTCTAGTTGTTCATACAAACTTAACAGTAATAAAAAAATTGATATTTAAAAAAATTAAAAATTATTAGACATGTTTTTTTTATCTACTGCACCCATTGATATCTAATAACTAAAGATGAACAATCCCAAGCAAAAGTTCTCTCAAAACTGTCTCAAATGGTGTTGGGTAATACTAGATATTTTTTTAAAGTTTTATTCACAAAGCTATGTACAAAAGGCAAAAAAATTTTACGACTCATACCTGCTATCCAAAATATATCTTAAACGAGCACTGAGGCATGTTTACCGACGGAGCGTTCGAATGCTACTAGATTAAAAGAACACCCAAATGTTCGACATTCGGTAAGGCCATTTTTTGTCGCTGATTGTGTATTTAGTTATTAGATATCAAAGACTGCACCTCACTCCGCACACTGCACTTCCCCTCCTGTCCACATCCCGACGGCACTCACACACTGACACAACCACCAATTATGATTTATTTCTCTTTGTAGCTGATCCTGTAGTTAGCCGGTTACATGATGGTTCAGTTTTACTCTGTCACATTGGGTGACACGGTGTTCACAATACCGACGCGGTATACAGAGCTTGTGAGCCGCGGCCAGGGCGCGCAGGGCATGGTGTGGTAAGAACTACTACGCCATATACAAATGGAAAGCTTCTCCGTGTTTTCGACTCATGTGCTTTTGGACTGATTCTTCTCGCCTTTAATTTGAAATTATATCTTCTATACCAATATTCTGAGTGAAGCTCTTATTTTACACAATAATAGATACAGGTTTGTTCCTCAAAAGTCCCGTTGATTATGTGATCGAACATTTTGATGACGAAAAAGTTTTACTAATTTTTTTACATTACAATTTAGTGTCATTCCGTGACGACCTACGTACAATTTACGTTTCTATTTTTACAATATACAGCTCATGTTTATTTTTCATGTGATTTATCAAATATTTGGATCCATTATAATGGTGCCACCATGTTGAACCATTCAAGGAAACCATTAATATTTTATGTCGTTTAGTTCAACAAAGCAATGAGTCAAAACAAATTAACATTCGTATCTTTATACATATTTGAATCATTCGTAACTAACTTATTCATGTAACCTAACTAATGTCTGAAGGCCTTCGGTTTTTTTATATTTCTCTGTGTACAGTAGAGGTGTTCTTACATGTTTTGTGTTTTTTTGTTTCACAAATATAAAGTGATTTTTCGAGATCGGCGTGTCATTTATTGATTGATGCTTAGCTTGTCTTCATATTATTTTTCCTCAACTGTACATACTTTTTTTTTATTAATTTTCTCTTTACGTAACATTATAATAATGTGGACAGCGTTAAAAATGCACGAACCTAATCAATAATTAATATTTGTTTATTTTTTAATATTAATGTTTATTATAAAGATGTTATAACATTTATTTAATTATAATTAAGTTTAACTAATCAATAGTAATAACAACATTTTGGACACTTGTGTATTTTATCATGTATAGGTACTTGGTTTTGGTTATTTGAAGATTTACAGGATCAAAGAGTCATTTCAGATATACAGATCACTGAAAATGAGTTTAATTCTATTGTCCTCTGAGCAAATGAACCATACACTGCTGTTTCTCATTGAAATATGACGTTTGTTTCCATTGCAGCGCCGCATACGACACGGTGACTCAACAGAACGTCGCCATCAAGAAATTGTCGCGCCCCTTCCAGAATGTGACGCACGCGAAACGTGCCTACCGCGAGTTCAAACTGATGAAACTCGTTAATCATAAAAATGTAAGTATTTTAATGATTCACATAATGGCGCCCAACTTGGGACTACAGTATTTTTTATGTCAGATATCTGACAGGTAAGCAGATGAGCCACCTGACAGTCAATTACTGCTTAATTAGTTTGATGCGATGATATCTCAATGGTAGTGACGTAGGATACCTCGGCGAAGGTTGTGGGTACGAATCCTACTATGAGCCCATGAGCTCTCGGTGAAGGAAAACATGCATCGTGAGGAAACCATAGCACGGTGGTAGGGTAGTACTCGACTGTGTGACTTCCACCACCAAGTTAAAAATCTGTCGCCATGCACCTATTGGTGTGTTCCAACGGCTGCACTTTAGAGTCAGTTTCCATCTAGGCTTTGTGTGCTTACGACTTTCGGTCACATCTGAAATGAAATGAAATTGAAATGAAATTGTTGAAATGAAATGAAATTGTTTATTCATCCAAATAGGCCTTCACAGGCACTTATGAATAGTCAGACTCTAAATTTTCGGTTCGGAAGGTTGTTTTTGCTGAGAAGAGCCGGCAATAAACTCAGCAATTACTCTTTTCAAAAACAACTTACACCTATTACATTCAATAATTATTATTTATCTAGTCTCACTGACAATATTTGCGTGTTATGGCGACAAAAATAGTAATCTATAGAATTTAATTATGACTGACTTAATAAACAACAAACTCAAGCAGACCAGCCCCCACAAGCAGCACCTGTTCACAAGTATGACGCGTGTGGCAGCCATCGCCCTCCTCGCACATTTTATAGGGAAGTGAGCGACCCGCCACACGACGCCGCCGCAAGCAAAGGCCTTAAAGCGAGCATGACTAACTTAAGCTTGCTCCAAACAAAAAGAAACATTAAACTAAAAGCAAACGAATTAAAACACACAATATGTTATCACTGTTACTACTAACACGGTTTGTAAAATTAGGTAATATAATAGTGTATCTAACATTCCGCGACATAACAATATTCAAACGCACAAATGTTACAAATTTACCAAGCATTATCATCATTAAAATATTCATTTATATTATACTTTTTTTACCAAAACAGTTTTAATACAATCCTTAAATTTTTGCAAACGCATATCTAAAATTGCAGTTGGGATTCTGTTATAGAAGCGTCACTTGCCATGGTGAGACTGCCGTCACACACAAGTTAATCCAAAAGTTTAAAAAACCAGAGTATTTGCCAATATGTTGCCGAACTTTACAAAGGCTAGGAAGGCAACCGTCTCAAATTTGAAACGAGGAATCTCATTTAATTGAAAAAATCTGAAGTTATCGTATTTATTGCCAGTAAAATAGTCGAGAGAAAATGGATTCAACAAAATGGCGCCCAACGTGAGACTACAACGGAATCCTCAAATTTGGCTTTTAAAAGTAGTATGTCAAATTGTAGATAATAATAGAAATAGAAGGAATACAAATGGATTAGGAAACCTTTTTCGCTTTACGTCATCGATACTACAACGCCCACAATGGCTTTAACTAGGTACGCGACTTGTACTGACGTAGTTTCTGAGTATGGAAAATCTGCGCAAAAAGAACTTTTTTTTTTTTATGTCTCAAGTGACAACGAGGCAGGCGGCGAATAAAAGCGTGTGCTTATTCTTAGTTAACTGACTTCCATACTCTTGTTGTTTTATTTTTATGAGATATCTCAAACAGCGTCTAACTATACTAATATTATAAAGAGGAAAGATTTGATTGTTTGTTTGCATGGAATAGGCTCTGAAACTACTGGACCGATTTGATAGATTCTTTCACCATTAGAAAGCTACATTATCCCTGATGAAAATATGCTATATTTTGTCCCGGCAAAAGATAAGATCCCACGGGAAAGCGGGCGAACCCGCCGGGGACAGCTAGTCAATTATACAAGATATTTATGAAGTCCACAAAATTAACTATGATTACAACTGTGAAATCACGAGAAACTAGGTAGTAGCCCTGGTTGGCTATCAACATCAAGTTATCTGTCGTGACTGTCGTCAAGTACTTATTGATGTGTAAGTCATAGGTCAGCAATACCTTGGCAATCCTCCTGATTTTAATAATATCTATAGGCGATATTAGTCACTTACCATCAGGTAACCAGCCTGTCTGACTTAAAAAAAGCGACTTCAAAATCACCGTGTAAAAACATGTACCACAGCACATCAGCTTCATGAAACCTTCCAGATAATCGGTCTCCTGAACGCGTTCACGCCACAGCGGAGCCTCGAGGAGTTCCAGGACGTGTACCTGGTGATGGAGCTGATGGATGCGAACCTGTGCCAGGTCATACAGATGGACCTCGACCACGAGCGCATGAGCTACCTGCTCTACCAGATGTTGTGCGGGATCAAACACTTGCATCTCGCGGGGATTATACACAGGGTGAGTTCTTGGCGGTGATTTATCTTTCAAGTAGATTTGGTGTTCCACTTTTTCGAGTTAGTGCAAGTTGTATGTGGGAAATAAATTATGCTGAGGCAGGTCAAGTATGCCGAATTTAAAAGACTTAGTGGGCCTCAAAATTAAGTGTTTGTATGTTTGTTCCTCAATCACGCAAAAACGGCTGAATGGATTTTGATTTAACTTGGCACACAGGTATCCCGGGAAACGATAAGATCCCTCTGGAACGCGGGTGAAACCGCGAGGCGAAAAGCTAGTCAATACAAATTTACGTTCATTATTATTTAGACAACGAAGATCAATAGGTTGGATAGTAAAATTTAATTTGCGGTATTCGGTCTTTTTGAGACGAAAAAGTTCCGAAGATACTGGCGTTAATTTTTAGGGTTCCGTACCCAAAGGGTAAAAACGGGACCCTTTTACTAATGACTTCGCTGTCTGTCCGTCCGTCTGTCTGTCAGGCTGTATCTCAAGAACCGCGATAGCTAGACAGTTGAAATTTTCACAGATGATGTATTTCTGTTGCCGCTATAACAACAAATACTAAAAACAGAATAAAATAAATATTTAAGGGGGGCTCCCATACAACAATCGTGATTTTTTTTTCCATTTTTACGGAACCCTTCGTGCGCGAGTCCGACTCGCAATTGGCCGGTTTTTGAGGTTAATGTAATTCGTATGTTATTACAGGACTTGAAGCCTTCGAACATAGTGGTGAAAAGCGACTGCACGCTCAAGATCCTCGACTTCGGGCTGGCTCGTACTGCCGGGACCACCTTCATGATGACGCCCTACGTGGTCACTAGATACTACCGGGCACCAGAGGTACATACACATTGACATACATACATACAGGTCCGTCACTACATGTTCGTGATGTCATGGACTTGATGAACGATGAACGGAGGCCTCGGCTGAAAATCAGCGCGAGGGCTTTTTTAGCCTTAGCCTTAGTTTGTTGGATTGTTTATTTCTGTTATTATCTTTTTTAGGGTTCCGTGCCTCAAAAGGTAAAAAAGGAACCCTTATAAGATCACTCTCTTGTCCGTCTGTCTTTAGTTTAATGTAATGTTGTGTGTTGTCATGAATAATATTTCTTTCTTTCTTATACACGAGTAACTTATATACAGACTTTATACATTCTATAGCAAGCAAACGACAAGATTTCCCGATAAGTACTAAATCCACTGTAAGTTCGCCCTCTGGTCGGAATTCAACAATAGTCATTATTTAATCATTATAGGACATAAAGTACCTACTACCATTTTTTGGTATAATACTAAAACTCATCAATAACTATTAAACCAAAATAAAGAAACCGGTCAAGTGCGAGTCGGACTCGCGTACCGAGAGATCCGTACAAATTTTGTAGTTTTTTTTTGCGTTTATTTTTGTATTTGTATTTTTACTTTATATATATATATATATAAATAGAAATGAAATACTTTTGACGGCGTGCGCACTTTTGACGTAAATAGTGTCGTAAGATTTTTTTCCGTCTAGCTCCCTTTCACAACGCGCGATAAGGAACTTCGTTCCAACGGTTGGAGAAAAAGGGGTACAAAGTTTGTCCCCCTTTTTTCTCCCCAAAAACGTAGATTTTCATTTTTTTCCATTGTATTATGTCCAGGTGATCCTGGGTATGGGTTACACGGAGAACGTGGACATTTGGTCGGTGGGGTGCATCATGGGAGAGATGATCCGCGGCGGGGTGCTGTTCCCCGGGACAGACCACATCGACCAGTGGAACAAGATCATTGGTAACTAACATTTTCTACTAACCTATGGAGGAACGAGGTGTCAAACTCCGATGGAAAGCATTATGACTTGAACTAGTAGGCCTTTTCATTTGCATAAAGGTTGAATAAGCAATTTTCAAAACTATTTCGTTCCGCGCGGTTTCACCCGCGTTCCCGAGGGATCTTATCTTTTCCCGGGATAAAAAGTAGCCTATGTGCTATTCCAGACTATAATCTATCTCTATGCCAAATTTCATCCCTTCAGCCGTTCTGGCGTAAATGAGTAACAAACATCCAAACTTTCACATTTATAATATTAGTAAGATTTCCATCAGAGTACAATTGTATTTTTTTATGTCACAAGTGACAACAAGGCAGGTGGGTCACTTGATGGTAAGTGACTACCATCGCCTATAGACATTAGCAGTACCAGGGGGATTGCCAATGTGTTGTACACCTTATTGCAATGCCTTCAAGGCAAGGTTCGATTTATGGCATAGGAAATTAATTATTCAAAAAATCTAATGATTTAGTTTCATTATAAATCAAAATCAAAAATTTTACCTGTATGTAACAATAGGGTTGTGTCCTAATAAAATCTATTTAGTCCGTCAGTTAGATTACCAAAAAATATTGGACACGTATTTTTTATTTTGTTCCGTAAACGAAAAATAACGAGGATACAGTGCGTTGAAATTTCGCGTGACGTCACACCGTGGTACAAATTTTACCACCAAGTGACGTCACAAGCCCTATACACCACTCCTATACTTTGATGCGCTATAACTTTGTATATTTTTATTGATTTGATAAAGCAAAAAATACGTGTCCAATATTTGTTTGATAATCTCACCGACGAACTAATTAGAATTCATTTTGATTGACCCAGGACACTACCCTAATGTTGTTGTTTTTTATTATTGTAGAGCAACTGGGCACCCCATCAGCTGCGTTCATGGCGCGGCTGCAGCCTACCGTGCGTAACTACGTGGAGAACAGACCGCGCTACGCCGGCTACAGCTTCGAGAGACTCTTCCCCGACATACTCTTCCCCAGCGACAGCAATGAGCATAACAGACTTAAGGTACATAACTACACTATTCACTTTGGGCCCTCTTCAATAGTTAGCAACATTTTAAATTATTTAAACAGTGAAAAAAGTTAATAGTAAGTAAATAAACAGAACATGTGAACAAGGCGATGATAGCTCAGTGGTAAGTGACGTCGAATACCGCGGCGAAGGTCGTGGGTTCGAATCCTGCAATGAGCTTGAGCTTTCGGTGAAGGAAAACATCGTGAGGAAACCATAGCACGGTGGTAGGGTACTTTGTAGTACCCGACTGGCTGGCTACCACCCTCAAGTTGAAAACCTGTCGCCAAGCACCTATTGGTGTGTTCCGACAGCTGCACTTGAGAGCCAGTTCCCATCTAGGCTTTGTGTGCTTACCATCTTCGGCCACATCATCACTTACCATGGTGAGATCGTGGTCAAACACAAGCCTATAGAATATAAAAAAAAAACATACAGTCGAATTGAGAACCTCCTCCTTTTTTGAAGTCGGTTAAAAAAAAAACAAACAGATCATGTGAAATGTATTAGACCGGGCAAATTCAAAGATGTGAATAACGTAAAACACCGCGTGAGAGCGAGGAAGCTTTAATCAATTATTTCGGGGAATCCCTGACGGACAAGTAGGGTTGCCATATGTTCAAATCAGAATCTAAATAATAAACTTAAATAAATAAATTAGTTTATTGCTGGCTGCTAGTACATTCCGAACCGTGCATTAGAGTCTGACTATTCATAAGCGCCTTTGAGGCCTTCAATATTTTATGAATAAACAAATTAATAAATAAAATTAAAAAATATATATGAATAAACATTTCATTTCACTTGATCAATAAACCTGTTATCCCAAAAGCATGTACCTACCGTCTTGTCTTGTTTAAAAATAGCTCTTTAAAATACTTACGTGTGTAACTGTTGTGATGATGATGATGATGATGTTGTTGTTGTTGATGATGATGTTGTTGTTGATGATGATGTTGTTGTTTTTGATGATGATGTTGTTGTTGATGATGATGTTGTTGTTGTTGTTGTTGATGATGATGATGATGATCCCCAGGCGTCTCAAGCTCGGGACCTGTTGTCGCGCATGCTGGTGATCGACCCCGAGCGCCGCATCTCAGTGGACGAGGCGCTGCTTCACCCATACATCAACGTGTGGTACGACGAGGGAGAAGTCAACGCGGTAACTACAATATTCTCACTACTCTTATACATGTTTGTTACTCTTTCACGCAAAAACTACTCAACAGTTTTTGTTTTTTTTTTATTCTGGATTAGCTTGTGTTTGACTACAATCTCACCATGGTAAGTGATGATGTGGCCGAAGGTGGTAAGCACACGAAGCCTAGATGGGAAGAGGCTCTCAAGTACAACTGTGTGGTAGCCAGCCAGTCGAGTACTACGAAGTACCCTACCACCGTGCTATGGTTTCCTCACGATGTTTTCCATCACCGAAAGCTCAAGCTCATTGTAGGATTCGAACCCACGACCTTCGCCGCGGTATCTACCACTGAATCTCAATTTTTCTTAAAAACCATGTGAGTAAATATTGAACATATAGTTTGTTTGCTTGCAGCCGGCGCCGGCGTCGTACGACCACTCGGTGGACGAGCGCGAGCACACCGTCGAACAATGGAAGCAGCTCATCTACCAGGAGGTGGTCGAGTACGCGCCGCCCGACCACCTCGCGCCACCACCACCCACCACACACGCCCACTCCCAACCCCACGCCCACGCCCAGCCTCAGCCCCAGTCCCCATCGCACTCGCAGCCCCAACCCGCGCTCACCACATAGGTACTACATGCCGACGTCGTTGTGCCACCTACGGCTACTTATTTAAATATTTCAATGTCTTGCCTATAGTGTTGTATTACGCTTATATATATTAATAATTCCGTCAAGGGTTACGGTAGACTCGATTGAAACCTTACTTGAATAATAAAACATTAACAAATAATGATTTCAAGTCGACAACATATTATATATATCCGAATTTGTTAAATTCTAATTCTAATGGTGCAAATGGCAGTCGCCATATTGGCCACTTCGATGTCATAGTTCCATCCGCCATATTTTCTATGAACGCAGCCCTGTCAGTGTCAGTGTGTGAGTCACATTTCACTGAGCGAAGCCGGGTTCTCATCTAGTTTTTTATAATATATTGGCCGTGAGGTGCTTTTTCGAAGCCTATGGTGGGTTTATCACGAGAAATTTGAACTAGCTAGGGTCAATCTTGTTCCATAAAAAACCTTCGCAATTTCAGAATTAGTAAAAGATGTTCAGAAAAAAGAACCCAACATAAGTTTTGACAATAAAAGCCAGTACAGTAAAAGCTAGTTTTGTTCGCATTACCTCATATTTTAATCAATTTGGGCCATATATACAATTTAAATACTTTCTCGACCAACAAGTAACCGCTCTGCTAGTAACTAAAGCTGGCTTCCCACGGCCTGTGATATAGCCGCCGACAAGCCGTGGGAACATGCCGCTCGAGGGGGCGCCAGGTGGCTCGGGGTGGCGCGAGGTGGCGCGGGGTGGCGTGAGGTGGCGCGAGTAAGCGTGTCACTTCTTGATTTTTGTTCATTTTCATTTTAAATTGGCATCATAATATATTTTTCGGACCCCCACGCGACGTGGGAAGCCAGCTTAAACACATCATGTGAATAACAAGATTAAATTAGGACTCCGAGTTAAATCTAATAAAAAAGTTATTTACTTATATATTCCTCCTCTATAGAAATATTCATTCAAAATTGGAATAACAATCGTTCGCGCCAAATGCATGACATTTAATTTGGTGTTGCCAATGTACAAGTTGAAATTGATAGATAAAGTGCATTTATATTTGTGTGATAATACGTGATGTAATTTTTAAAATGTTTTTAACAGGTATCAGCAGAGCTGACCGCCGAAATCTAATCTACCGAGTAAAGTGCAAGGACAATTTTCTACGCGCTACACGATGTGTCGAGCCACGGCTAAAAGTAGCCGTTTTGGCGGGAATCTAGCTAGAAAGAAAGTGATGAATATATAACCGGAAATGAATACAATAACTAACTGATGTATATAATTAATCGTGGAAATGTTATGTGCAATACTCGACGAAATAATCAAGTGCAAATATGAAATGTTAATTTGACTCGATCATTATCTCGCGTACGGAGATTGAATGTGTCATAGACAACAATATAGGCAGCATAACAAAGAATAACCTGTAGTGTAGCTGTAAATTTGTACTCTATTATGTACTGGTTTATTTGAATTATTTAAATCGTTATCTTGTCTATTTGTAGTTTCTTCCCGTTTCTTATGATATAAATAGTGTAAGATTTTTTTTAATTTACAGATATCGAATGCTTTTTGATTAAGCTCAACATTTTAAATGATCGGTTCCTACGTGTCCCACCCTGTTTCGAATTAATTTGCATTAAGGAGTGCCTTTTGCGAATTGCTGATTAAAGTTGGTGACTTTCAGCTTATGGACTGACTTTATATGTTTGAATATTTTTATAATGATAAAAACAATTTTTAAATAATCGACTAAAAGGTGATTTCCTATTCGATCTTGCAATATTTTTATCGATACATTTTTAATTAATTTTTTTATAATAAATGAAGTACGGATAAATAATGATAATAGAGTTGAGCTTAAACCGTGTTGTAATATATAACTTATATATATTAATTGTGCGGTTTTGATTTTTAATCTATTTTTTAATTAAACCGTTATTGCAAATATAGCATCTGATCCCGAATCTTAAATAATGGCTTTTTTTTAACTAGATCAGTGCCATTCTCTAATATTGCCATAATTACTCGAGTACTAGTGATTTTACTAACTATGCAATAATGAGATAAGGCGATTAGTTCTTGAGAGTGTAATATAATTTTGTCTCTTAGCCATACCATGCAGTCAGTTAGTTGGGATTTTGTGATGTTCATAGTTTTTCGTAATTAGAACCTAGTTACGTTGTTGATAATATTGTATTGACTGTAAGAGAGTAGTCTAAGTACATTTCTACCTAAGTAGTATCTCGTAGATCACCTCACACGTTACTAAAAACAACAGAAACATATATACGTAAATAATCAATACATACATTCGTTCCTTGGTAACATTTTTGAGGCAGTTATAATAAATTAATTGGTTATACAAGGTGTCCGGTAAGTGATTCGATAAATAAGGGGGGATAGGTGGGAGGGTCACCTACCATATATACATAAATGACCTCATTAAAATGTCACAATTTTTGAGAATTTCTATATTTCAGATTTTTTTAATTTCTAATTTTAAATATCTCGAAAATGGTGACACTTTTACTAAGGTAATTTTTGTGTATTTGGTAGGTGATTCGCCCACCTTTCTCCCCCTTATTTGCCGTGTTACTTACCGAACACCCTGTATATTAACTTTAGGTGGTATCGTACCTGTCATAATACTTGCTTTGTTACCATTTTAAGCAAGATAAGTTCTAACTATCTACATATATTGTGGATGCTGTTATCTCTATTATAATTGTTATGTAAACATAATTAAACATATATGTGAACGCGCCCCTAATTTAATAACTGCAATATTTAAAGCTATGCCTTTATAAATAATACATACATAGATCTATAAATAGTTATAACTGCCTCGCTGATTCCAAACAAGATTCAAGCTTCTAAAGTAACATCGGTACCAAGAATTATGTATACTATCTGGATAGGTAACTCTCAATCTTCTAACCCTACTTACCCTTAATGAAAGAGAGATTGTCCCAACGTAGTTGTTATCTTTCTCTTTTTCGCAATTGATAGGTATTTGCTTCAAGTAGGTAATGAGAGTTACCTATCCAGATAGTATACATAATTCTTGATCAGTACTATAGTATATATTACAGTTAGAAATTTAATAATAAAGCTTAACGTGTGAGGAATGTCGTAGGTTATTGTTTGAAACCTCACTAGGTGATATAATTATAAAATTAAGAATAAAGAACGATGATAGTCTCTTGTGGAATCGGGTGGTTTCAGCGAATAGCACAATTTATTAGCTATAGAGTTAAATGCTGGGCGGTAACACGTTTGTGATGTTTGTTCATAATTTTTGGTATAACCGCTAATGTTATTATAAAAGCAATAATTCATCATCATTTATTTCTACTCCATTCAAGGGCGATCAGACATCTGTGTTTAAGTTTTTGATGTGTAACATTTTTCCTCTCAATTTCCTGCAATCTTTATTTTTTCGTGTAAAAGCGGAAATAGGTATGTAACAGGAAGTGGTAGAGTTGGTTGGCTGTCAGATAGGGATACTTCCTTTATTGTCGTGTAGGCAAACGGTTTTAGTTCATACAGCCTCAAACTCAAAGAGGTTGGTACATGTATAGTATTGCCAAGGTGAGATGTCAGATGTTACACATCATATGCGACTACTGAGGCTCGCTCTTTATTTTTAAATAAATTTTGGCTATAAAACATATCACGGAATACAATAGTAGTTTACGTTTAGTTGATTAATGATGTATTGATCATACCTGTTTGAAATGTTTCTTTACTTTTGTTCCATTACCTTGTAGGTTACACACAAACGATGGTATAAAAACAAAACAATACAATTTATCATTTTGGACAATGATATTAAAAGTGAAAAGGTGTAGATAGGTTATAAGCGCTCTAAAAGCGGCTAATTAGCCTACTTTGACTTGTGTCGCGTCGCCGGCATCAACGGATGCCCTTCACGTACCGAGTGCAATTAAAAGTAAAAGTAACCGTAATCTAAACCTTTTTACTTATAATTTAATTGATTATGGATTACTATTTTAATAATGGATTATCTGTGAAAACTGTTTTCAGTTGGTTAAAAACACTTTAAATTGATTAATTACATTCTTATAGCCATTATTCTTTTGATATTTAATTAAGCCTTGTGGCTCTCATTTTATGCTATTCAAAGTCAATTGTGTTACATTAAATATAAGCAACGGGCAACTGTGCAAAAGCAATTTATATAAATCTAAACATCTATGGGCATAATACATGAAAAAGAAAAAGATTTATATTGAAACTGAGAGTATACAATAATAATACTTTAAGGTTAGTAATAAAATCTGTAAATATTAACAATATGTATAATATTTAAGATTCAATGGAACGAAAGTGAAGAGAACATCTAATACCTAACCGTAGATCATTTTGTTTATCACTATAGTAAATAAAAATCACAACTGTACGTCCAAATTGTCCATTTATATGTTAATATACCTACAAATTACAATAATGTAATCTTTAGAATGTATTTTAGTACACTTGGTAAACAAGGTGTTAAGGTAGTCATGTTGGGACGCAAGCCGCGGCTTCTAGCGATACATCATTTAAGTTAACACTTCGATGACTATCTAAACAACAACTTATTTTTACTGTACACGTAAGTTATTTCATATTTTAACTGAATAAAATCGAAATGGTTATTATAGATGGTTCTTTATTTTATACCCTAAATGCTTTTTTATAAGTAAGTTAATATCAAATTGTAAGAACAGATATTTTCATAAAACTATGTGGCTTATAAGCTTACAGGCCGTCTGGTTTAGTTAGGTACCTAATTTCTGTTAGCCTATTGACGTTTGGCAGGCGGGCTTGTTTGTCTATGTTAAGGTACATCCCGCGCGGATGTCACACGCCCAAAGCGAAAAACTCGATAGACGTACTAAGATATTATTAGTGTTTAAAATATTCTCACGGTTCACCTGAAGGTAAGTGAATACCGTATTACGTATGTGTCAATAAGGTAAGTGAATGACTACAGACATTACCATTGATCGATCTTTTTACAATACCTTAATTAAAGGCATCTGCACGGTGGTAGGGTACTTTGTAGTACCCGACTGGCTGGCTACCACCCTCAAGTTGAAAATCTGTCGCCAAGCACCTATCTGTGTGTTCCGACAGCTGCACTTGAGAGCCAGTTCCCATCTAGGCTTTGTGTGCTTACCACCTTCAGCCATATCATCACTTACCTAGGTGAGATTGTGGTCAAACACAAGCTTATCCAGAATAAATTTAAAAAAAAAACTGACTCTCAAGTGCAACTGCCGGAACACACCAACAGGTGCTTGGCGACAGCGACATTCGCCGAAGTATAGTCGCTGTTCAGTAATATTTAGCTATCATCGCCATAAAGCGAACTGGATTGCACTTTATTAAGTCGCTTTTTGTCTTATCGAAATGACTTTTCTATACGTAGTAGGTACACCACTATTGAATATTACCTACCACCCTATAAAACAGTTATAATATAAATAACATTTAATACCCATAAGCATTATAATATTTTTATTCTGCTGTAAGCAGCATTTTAATTCTAAGGAGTTATAGTAATCTTAGAGCCTGGTTTAATGCACTTTACTTTGAATGTGATATTTAACGTGACCACAGAGAATTGAAATATAGAACGTGGCTATAACAATAAAGGTCTAGATACCAAGCCATAAACCTTAAAAAAAAAGAAACAAAATTAGTACAGTACAACAAATTATATACTCTTTGTACAGCTACATATCAGTAATCTGTGCTTTGTACACAACCACAGACTTAAAACGTAGTGTTTTTATCCTCTTTGCACAGACCAGCTAGCTACATATCAGTAATCTGTAGCACAGACTCAACAACATACTCGTACTTTGAGTTTTATTGAATAATTTCGGTGGTGTTTTGTCCAATAAAGATCAATCTAAGTGCACAAGTGAAGTGAAATGAAATGAAAGCGTGTATCGTGACTTTCCAGGTTGTCCCAAAAAGTCCATGAAATGTTTTAGTGGAATAGCCACCAATTTCACTAAAATTAGACCGGACTTGTACGGACGAGGACTAGACTTTACAGTGAAAGTGACAATAAAACGTGACTAAACATAAAAGATGAATATTTAAAATAAAGAAATGGCTTAAAGGTCTCGATACCAGGCCAAAAATCTTCTTAAAAAAAAAAAAAAAACATACTCGTACGAATATTTTGTTGTTCTTGTTTTTTCATAGATTTCATAGTATATGTATTACAAAATCATAATAAAACAGGGAATATGTCTGAAAAAGATAAATCTAAAAACAATGCGCAAGCAAAAAACATACCCAAAGACGCACAAGTGATTATGTCCATCATGAAAGAAGTAGGAATATCAGACTACGAACCCCGTGTAGTGAATCAGCTTTTAGAATTTACTTATCGATATGTGACTTCAATAATGGATGATGCGCGTGTATTCGCTACCCATGCCAAGAAGAAAACTATAGATTTGGACGATGTTAGGTTAGCAGTACAGATGCAGTTAGATAAGTCGTTTACCAGTCCTCCACCAAGGGAAGTGCTTCTAGAGATAGCGCGAGTGAAAAATGTGAATCCACTGCCATTGATAAAGCCCCATTGTGGTTTGAGGTTGCCACCTGATCGGTAAGACGTTGTTTATAACAGTTTTAAAGTTAATTGAATTGAATATACTGTTGAATGACAAGCGGCTATTCGGACCATAGTCAGAACAGGATTTAACCCAATTTCTAGAAGTGAACTCAAGTCCAAAGGACCTAGGAGGTCCATTGTATGAGCATGTATGGAAAAGACATCTTGAACACTTTGTGTGCTACATCATTACTTACCACAGTCAATACTATTCAATATATTTTAAACTTTTTCTGTTGCACTATGGTTTTTCTCATAACTAATTTAGTCTCCCATCCTCAATATTATTACTTGTTGTTTTAATTGTTTTTTATAAGTTCACTTACTTACCTAAGTTTAGTTCTATAAACTATATAATGTAATCTGTTATTAATATCTTAAGTATTGTAACATACATAGCATAATAATATCATAAATATTATTTTATATTATACGGTTCTCTTTCCCTTAAAATACACATACTTGTACACGCGATTTTGCTCGCGTCACATTGACTTGTAATTAAAAAAAATCTATTAATACAGTAACCCGTGGATAACGCATTGGACTACATTTTCATCTTAACATTCCTTAATTGTATAAGTTTATTACTTAAGTTTGTAACTTGTAGTTGTTGGTTATTCCAAATAAATAGAAAAAAAAAAAAAAAAAAAAAATATATATTTTATTTTATTTAGGACAACAAACAGTATGACAATAATAAATATACAAACAGTAGAAGAGTTAATAAAATAGAGTTAATGTCACACCAACTACGTTACCCACGTATTACAAAAAAACATATTATTGTTGAGGTGTAGATAGGAAAAACAAAAAAAAAAGTCCTCTTAATTCATGTTTGTTATGTATATAAAAGATGTTCATTAACCATTCTATAATCAATTTCAGTTACTGCCTCTCATCATGCAACTACAGACTGAAAAACGCAACAAAAAAAGTGATCACTAAAACTACCATTCCAGCTGCACCAACCATCAAAACAGTGACCACAGCCAAGCCCCCGCCCACTCAACACAGTGTTGTGGTCAAGAGACCACCCAGTGCTATTGTCAATGTATCTTCTAAAACTAGTGGTGTAGTCCCTAAGCCAGTACTGAAATTCTCTTCTGGTAGTAAGGTGAGATTTTTGTTTTAGCCATAGCACTTAACTACGAGTAGGTTCCTGCGGTAGTGGAGCAGTGTGGGAAGAGTGTTTTCGTTGTCAAAAATCATGTCAATCATGAGATTTGCAACCAAAGATGAGTCCTCCTATTAGGGCTCAAACTAAGTGTACAAATATTTTAAGGCAAGAAAATCAGATCCCAATTCTACTGAGCTTTTTTTAATCAAATTCTTTTATAAGCTTTTGAAGTTTGTATAATGTAAAAATATCCTTGTTTAACCCCTTGAATAGCTGATTGGACAGTGGGTATAAATGTAGAAAGTATTATATGTGGTATATCAGCTCCATTAAGAATAAAATTGTTAAACATTTGAAAAAAAAAAGCCAATATAGTCCAAAAATATTTAAAAATGTAACCTTGCTGAGTTTCTTGCCGGTTCTTCTCAGTTGAAGGCTGACTTCCGAACCGGTGGTAACTTCTGTAATTCGACCTTCATAAGTACCCTTCTAGGGCCTAAACTGGATAAATGGTTTTGACTTTGACATTGTACAAGCTCAGAATTTTGGGATAAAATGACTACATGGATATTATTTAATTTTCAATAGGTGGTAGCAAAGCCCGCAGTCCGAGTGACAGCTGGGCCATCATCTCATCCTGTCAAGATGGAAATAGACGACCTCACCAGTTTGAAGCGGAAACGAGATGACGACGACTACGACATTTAATATTTAAGCTTGTTCTCATTATTGTAAGGTTCATTTTGTAAGTTAACATTTGGTTGGAAATATATATTGATAGTTTTTTATTCCTTTGTAGTTTTTGTGGTATGGTATTACGAATAATTGGGTATAGAGGCGTGTCTGTACATTCAGTTTCAATAGCCCTTTATCTTGAGACAGAGACTCCTTATTTCGTGCTAATGTCCTTTTTCGGGTTCTATTAATGTCGGTTTTCAGCAAACTCTTTAAAATTCCTTGATTTCTAATTATTATTATAATTATTTGTAACAATTATTTCTAATTTCGCGAAATGTGTATTTAAATGATCTATGTTTTAAAATATTATTTCATTAATTTTCAAGAATCCGATACTATCTATCTTTTATTGAATTAGCTAACACAATAATAGCATAACCTGAGTTTTTACTGAAAATAATTTTGAATTTAGATGCACAAATCCTTAGTTTTTGAAAATGCAGTATTGGTGCCAAATAAAACATTCATAAACACCATTCAGACTTTATTATAACATAAATATATTTCATAAAATCTTAATACACATGATCTGCCTATATACTGTATAACATCATCTAAAATTATATACACTTATTTCTTTTCATACTTGTAGAAACCTTCGCCAGTCTTAACTCCAAGCTTTCCTTCGGAGACAAGTTTGTTTAATAGAGGTATGGGTTTAAAGAGCTGTTGGTCAGGGAACTTCTTATGCCATCCATCGAGGATGAACTTGTTGGTGTCCAAGCCGACATAGTCAGCTAGCTCTAATGGGCCCATGGGGTAGCCAGCGCCAAGCTTCATCGCAATATCGATGTCGCGAGCTGAGGCGTCTCCTGCGAACATACATTATATTATCTAAAGTTTGAGTAAAAGTTGAAATAAAATGGTTGTCATTATTAGTCATGGAAGTAGCTCAGGTTTACCAAGTGTTTTTAATGTGAATAATATTGTGTTTTAATAACAAGATTTTAAGGCCTAATTTACAGTAGCTATCTTTTCACGGGACAAAAAGTATCCTATGTTTTATTCCAGGATATGGACTACCCGTGTGCCAAGTTTCATCAAAATTCGTTGAGCCATTTCTGCGTGAAAGAGTCAACTCAAACTCAAAATTTTTTATTCAATTTTGGGACACTTAAGGAACACTTATTGAATGTCTTATTGCTATTTTAAATGCTATTGTTACTGTTACCACCATTTCCAAATAAAGACCTGTCAGGAGAAGAAAAAAACATCCATCCATCCATCCAAACTTTCACTTTGGGATTTACTAGTTTTACATCATTATGTATCATCAAAATCAATCTAGTCGTTGGCTCACTGCTGAGCATCTTCATTCCCGCTCTTTCTTACGACAGAGCCGTTTCCACTGCTCTCTGTCTTTGGCATGGTTTAAACACCTGGTCGGACCAAACACCGATTCACCATAGGGGGGACAGACAGCCCCCTATGCAAAGATAGAAGAAACACCACAGCACATGCTTATGGAATGCAGGAGCGTGGCAGATAAACGGGCACGGATCCTCCTTCGCCAGTGCCGCTTCTGGGAGCCTTCAGCAGTCTAAAAAGGCTGCTAGCTTTCTTGGTTGGAGTGAGAAGACACAGGTTTACACATATAATGGCCCAAACAAGAGACTATGTGTGGAAACAGCCCAGCAAAACAAACCTGGTTGGACCATCTAACATCTTATTGGGCTGCATTTCCTAAGTCTCTATCCTTCCAGCTTCTCAAGACTGTTGCAGAGTTTTCGGTCTATGTGGCCATAATATTGCAGCAAAGGACTGCTGCATACCTTTAATAAATTAAAACTAAACTAACCTCTTTCATACAATCTAATAGCCTCACAAATGTAAGGTACCAGCAGTCTGTTGACCACAAATCCAGGAGTATCCTTGCATGTGATGCAGGTCTTGCCGACCGCTTTGCCCCACTCCATCATGGATTTGTAGGTTCCCTCTGAGGTCTCGGCACCTTTGACTACTTCGAGGAGACGCATCACTGGCACTGGGTTGAAGAAATGGAGCCCTCCAAACCTGATAAGTAAGACATGAAAACGTGTGACGAGAGAAACATAATCTGTATACAGGATGTCCGAAGTAGTGCAACAAACTTAAAGGAGAGATAGGGTCACCCACCATATACAAAAATTACCATAGTAAAAGGGTCACCAATTTCGAGATATTTAATATGATGACCATAGTATAATAGAAATATCAGGAAAATGGTAACACTTTTACTTAGATAATTTCACTTGAGAGTATATCTTTATACTGTGCTTTAAGGCATTGTAATAAGGTGCACAACACATTGGC
Source organism: Ochropacha duplaris (assembly GCA_951361185.1). Lineage (NCBI taxonomy): Eukaryota > Metazoa > Arthropoda > Insecta > Lepidoptera > Drepanidae > Ochropacha > Ochropacha duplaris. The sequence goes on along the minus strand of OX592704.1, from coordinate 961,599 downwards.
AATCCCCCTGGTATTGCTTCATTTCAAGTATTTTTAATCGTCAATTTGATTCATGTAAAATTCTAACACTCGGTTTCGGTTTTGCTGAGAAGTGAGAAGAGCCGGCGAGAAACTCAGCAATTATGTACTCTTTTTAAAAAAAAACAACTTAGACCATACATTTAATGGCATTTACTCACTTGTCTTTCCTCTTGACTACAGAAGATATTTCATTGATGGACAGTGAAGAAGTGTTAGAGGCAAATATTGTGTGGGCTGGAGCTACCTGGAAATATCAATCATTCATAAGTATTGAGTAACTGACTCAAAAAAAAAAAAAATTACAGCGATGATAGCTCAGTTGTAGTGAAGTCAGATACCGCGGCGAAGGTCGTGGGTTTGAATCCTACAACGATCTTTCATTGAAGGAAATCATCGTGAGGAAACCATAGCACTGTGGTAGGGTACTTTGTAGTACCCAACTGGCTAGCTACCACCCTCAAATTGACAATCTGTCGCCAAGCATCTATTGGTTTGTTCCGACAGCTGCACTGCGCTGGAAATGCTAGTTCCCATCTAGGCTTTGTGTGATTACCACCTTCGGCAACATCATCATCGGCAAGACTGCTGGAACACACCAACAGGTGCTTGGGGACAGATTTTCAACTTGAGTACCCTACCACCATGCTGTGGTTTGTTCACAATGTTTTCCTTCACCGAAAGCTCAAGCTCATTGTAAGGATTCAAACCCACGACCTTCGCCGCTGTATCCGACGTCACTTACCACTGAGCTATCATCGCCTTAAAGTTATACAAAAAACAAGAGAACATACCTCATCAAGCTGTTTGAAAAGCTTATGTTTAACATCAATATTTTCAACAATAGCTTCAACAACCAGGTCAGAGGTCTTTGCAGCTTCAGCAGGGTCAGTGGAAGTCTTGATCCTGGCCAAGGATTCGGCCACAAACTTCTCTCCTTCTTTTGGGTTGTCTTTATAGACTTTCTTGGCAACTCTGCCGAGGTTGGCTCCAATAGACTTTTGGGCTTTAGACAGGACATCTGGGCTGACATCTACGAGTGTCACATTTTGGCCAGCTTGTGCAGATACCTTTGAAATAGAAGATGAATATATTATAAGAATAAAATATATTTAATACACAATTGAAAAAAATAATTATAATTATATCCTCGGATATTCTCCACACACAGTCATCTGATCACCACTTAGAAATAAGTCAAAGTCAAAACCATTTATTCAGTTTAGACCCTAGGCGGGCACTTATGAAGGTCAAGCTATAGAAGTTACCACCGGTTCGGAAGTCTACAGCAGGAAACTAAGCAAAATATTTTTACAAACTCAGGGTAAGCAAACAGATATATTCATGCTCACAAATGCTTATCCTGGGAGGGAATTGAAAAGCAATAAAGTCATATTACAAGGTGGGTCGTACCAATTTGTGTCTTTATTTCATCAAGAAGCCGGTATTACCTGAGCAATGCCGGAGCCCATCAATCCACCTCCAATAACGGTAACATTCTTGATTGCACTTTGCACCGCTGCAGAACTTGAAAAGCTCCTGGCGATACTACCAAATTGATTCATTTTACTTAATAATTGAAATAAAATTAGCTGCGATGTTGCAAATAATAGTTACAAAATAAAAGATCGAAATTCCAAAGTTCACTTTCGGAAAGTTTATCTAAACTGTGATACTTTAACAACTCACTTTTTTCTCGAATTGAAATCGTGTGTTTTCATTTTAGAACATTTCGATCTTATCACTCACGCGAGAAAAGTGAGTGAAATCTTCACGAGATTTTCTAGTACCTACCTACCAATGATTAGTGAGTTAGTGACAGACAGGTCAGCGATCTTGTGCGCTCCAAAACAGACTTATTATACAAACAAGAATAACTGGGAATTTCTTATTTTAAGCTCTAGTAGCATGTATTTTTGTTGTCTTTATGAAACCGTGCTTACCCAATATTATATAAAACTTTCATTAAACAATAAATATTAGTGTTTCTAATAAAGTTTTTAGTTTTTGAACGTTTTATTTATGTCAACTGTCAATAGTTTTAGCTCCATTCTACGCAGTACGCACGATCATTGAAATAGAATTTGAAGTGTTTTTTTTGTTTATTTTTACTAAGGTAATATATATTTTTTAAATTTTATCTTCAATATTATACTGTAAATTTGAATAACTTTCAAAATAAAATGATTTTTTGAAATAAGTTATAAATTGATACTCTGTGTGAAAAGAAACGTGTTATTTTGATAAACCTAGATATTTTTATTACTATTATTTTCATAAAATAATATTTGAGGTATTTTATTTATTTTATTTATCTTACTAAGATTACAGAAATGTGTTGTGTAACAATGACATCACGCCGCAAATCCATTTATGGCAGGTAAGAGTTAAACTAATATTCTGCTATCTTAAGTTATCGTAGTGCCCTTCGTTCGACTCGTATTTGATATTTTAAAGTTTTAAACTGGGTACAACGGGCAGCGGCCAGCGGCGCCCGGACCGTCGTTGTTTACGTCGACACGTCACTTTGAAGCCGGCTTTCTCTCGAATAGTACGGTTTCAGTTTCTCCGCTCAATCCAAGTAGTCTGAACAAGATGAACAAACTAATTGGATTTACGAGGAGTTTCTCCAGCACATCATCATTAAATGTGATTAAAAACGTGACAGTTATCGGCGGGGGCCTGATGGGCTCTGGAATCGCTCAGGTAAGCTATTGATATGTAATAAAATTGTTATTATAAAAGTTTCTAACTTTCGCTGCAGATTATTCGCTCGACGATTAAATGCGTGCGTATACGCAGCTCAATCTAGCGAGTATTGACCCATCCCTGTTACAATATTATGTCCCCTCTAAAAACCACAATTAAAATGAAACAATGAATTCGAGGAGTTGTGATTCAATTTTATTCTGTTTCAAATAGTAAGTCACTAACACTCAATTTTGCTAAAGGTAGCAGCTCAAGCAGGACAAAACGTAACCATAGTGGATTTACAACCAGAAATATTAGACAAAGCCCAAAAGTCCATTGAAAATAACTTGAGAAGAGTGGCCAAGAAGATCCACAAGGACGATACAGCCAAGATTGAGAGTTACGTCACGGATTCCCTCAGCAGAGTGAAGGTTGCCACAAATATTGAAGATGGAGTAAATGTTGATTTGATTGTAGAAGCTATAGTTGAAAAGTTGGATGTGAAACAGGAACTGTTCAATAAATTAGATCAGGTAAGAATGTTTAAATAATCTGTGCACACATCTATTTATTTTTTACTTTTGGAAAAAGCTTGTGTTTGCAATCTCAACATGGTAAGTCATGATGGGGCAGAAGGTGGTAAAGATTGCACAATGGCAACTGGAATAGGTATTTTTTAAATAACTAATTAAGTAGTATTTTTCTTGGGTAGTTGGCAAAGGACCTAGGTCTAAAGAGTGCTCTTATCAACTACAATACAATCCGGCTATAACGACGCTCAAGGGACCGGTGAATTACGTCGTACTATCCGGACGTCGTACTACAGAAGTCATTTTTCGTTATTTTTAAGAACATATGCATATACTTTCATAGCTAAGGGGGTCGTCGACCTAGGTCTAAAGAGTGCTCTTATCAACTACAATACAATCCGGCTATAACGACGCTCAAGGGACCGGTGAATTTACGTCGTACTATCCGGACGTCGTACTACAGAAGTAATTTTTCGTTATTTTTAAGAACATATGCATATACTTTCATAGCTAAGAGGGTCGTCGACCTAGGTCTAAAGAGTGCTCTTATCAACTACAATACAATCCGGTTATAACGACGCTCAAGGGACCGGTGAATTACGTCGTACTATCCGGACGTCGTACTACAGAAGTCATTTTTCGTTATTTTTAAGAACATATGCATATACTTTCATCGCTAAGAGGGTGTCGTTATAAGCGTCGTCGTATTAAACGGCTTTTTCTTTATAATTAATTAACTTTTCTGGTGGTTCTCTTTTTAATGTTAAAGTATATACACAATACATATAGTCTATGGTTAAAGAGTACTAGCACACATACAATTTTGTCATACATAAACTAGATGGTAATGGCGATGATAGCTCAGTGGTAAGTGACGTCGAATACCGCGGCGAAGGTCGTGGGTTCGAATCCTACAATGAGCTTGAGTTTTCGGTGAAGGAAAACATCGTGAGGAAACCATAGCACGGTGAGAGGGTACTTTGTAGTACCCAACTGGCTGGCTACCACCCTCAAGTTGAAAATCTGTCGCCAAACACCTATCGGTGTGTTCAGACAGCTGCACTTGAGAGCCAGTTCCCATCTAGGCTTTGTGTGCTTACCATCTTCGGCCACATCATCACTTACCATGGTGAGATTGTGGTCAAAAAACAAGCCTATCCAGAATTAAAAAAAAACTCTCCCCAAGACTTAAAGGTATACCTGGAAATGTTGCTGAAGTGATCTTCATAAGTATTAATGTCTTAACTGTATCGGCATGAAGGTTGAAAGGTTTTATATGGTATTTGATTGTCTGTATCTATGGCTATTTTTATCCATACTACATACATATAGTACCTACAGAAGTGCAAATAACAAAACAACTGTTGAATGAGTAATTTGAGAATAATTGTAATTTGAATACATTTTAAATTATAATTAATATTCAAGGGCAATCAGGCTTGTGTCAACTAAGAATAAACAGCAAGCTATGTTAACTGCATTAATGATTTAGTTTTTATTAAAACAGATTTTTAATATAAAAAAAAAAAAATTAAAACGAATTCAAGATGGAAGTTTACTTGGAGCATATGATAAAAGCTATACTATAATACTAGCTATCCGAAGTTTCACCGCATTCCTGGGGAATCTTTTCTTTTCCCAGGATAAAAAGTATCCTATTTTTATTGGAGTTTGTTGTGGACGAACACACAGGAATTTTATATGTTAAGATGATTGTTAATTTCAGTTGGCACCTCACCACACGATCCTGGCCACTAATACATCATCAATCTCTGTTAATGAAATTGGTGCGGGCATCGAGAGGAAAGACAGGTCAGTGTTTTTCTATTTTTAAAATTATTTGTAAGGGGATTTTTTACCTAGGATCCGATGGCCGATGGGGCTGAGAGGTTCTAGAGTGGCGACCATATAGGTGGACCGACGACCTTGTGAGGGTTGCGGGAAACCGCTGGATGCGAGCAGCTCAGGATCGGTTGATGTGGAATTTGGGGGAGGCCTATGTTCAGTTCATGTCTTTTGGGCTTTTGGCTCAAATTATGATGATAAAGGGGTTTGCTAACTTCGGTTGATGATGAAAATTCGAAATATACAACTTTTAATATCGCAAGATCTATATTAGTATTATAAAGTTGAAGAGTTTGATTTAATTTGCAATTCTCAGGAAAAATCAGCGCAATTAGTTTTTTTTTGTGGAAAGCCATAATATACTTTTTAAACCATGTAATACAGTTTATTGGCAAACAACGGTACTGGGTATTACACATTGTCAAATTTTAATAAAATGATAAATTTTCAGATTCGGTGGTCTCCATTTCTTCAACCCGGTGCCAGTAATGCGTCTATTAGAGGTGGTGAAAGGTGACCACATCTCAGAGGAGACGTACCTAGCCATGATAGAGTGGGGCAAAGCCATTGGCAAGACTTGCATCACATGCAAAGACACTCCTGGATTTGTGGTCAATAGGCTTCTTGGACCATATAGTGCTGAAGCGCTAAGGATGTATGAGAGAGGTAGGTTTATTGAATGATTGTAGCCGGTTTGGTTTTTGGTTCTGGATATGGACTGGTTGTTTCTGATATTGCATGTATAAGGAGACGTGCAAGTATTACGTAAGCAGAATTTCTGTGATTACCCGACTGCGCCAGAAGGAGGGTTATGTTTAGGGGATAAAAATAAAAAAAGTTATTAAAAAATCCAAATTAATTTAAAACAAAGATGGAATCAAGATTGACCTATTTGTAGTTTCTAACGCAGTCGGGATTTTAATTTTATTTTAATTTATTTTTATTTCTATCCCCCATCTGTTGAAGTTTCTTTATTGTTATTCATTAGCAAAAAATACTAATTGCTTGTTTTACTAACAATTCGTAAACTCAAGAAAAAGGAATTAAAGTTAAATCTACAAAATTTGCATACTTAAATCAATATTGCTTACGTAATCACCATTCAGACCCCCCCGTCCTGCATGTCATCAAAAATACGTGAAGCATTGATCCCCCCTTTGGTAATACTAGAACGGCCTCTAATGTATTTAGAAGGTAATAAACGGAATTTTCAGCTATCATTGATTTGTAATAAAAATGCCGTCAAATAATGGAATTATAGTGTTGTATTCTACATTCTGTTATTTCGTTAATATTGTAATGCATGCAGATTTTTATGCTTGCTACTTGCATTTTATTATTTCGCTACATATATTTTAAGTGCTGGCTTCTGGTGTTTGGATTCTATAATAATTATGTAAGTAATTTATATTATATTAAACTTTATATATTTTAAGTTATAATTTACAACTTTTTTTTTATGACGAGGCAGGCGGGTCCCCTGATGGTAAGTGACTACCGTCGCCTATAGACATTAGCAATACCACGGGGATTGCGAATGTGTTGTACACCTTATTACAATGCCTTAAGGGCAAGGGCAACTGGCTCTCAAGTGCAACTGCCGGAACACAAACTGTCAAAACGATGATTTATATGGAGTTTTGTATGAAATACGTACTTGTGACGTCATGAATATACACCATCAACAAAACCTACTCTTAGTCGTTAAATTGGTCATTAAAAATCATATAAAGGCGGAATATAGGCATCATCTCTATTCCCTAGTCCAGTGTATATAAAATTGCCTATGTTCTACTACTAGAGGCGCCACCGTCACATGAAGTTCATTCTCATCACACTAATAATTATCTTACTAATATTATACATGTGAAAGTTTAGATGGATGGATGTTTGTTACTCATTTACGCCAGAACGGCTGAATGGATCGGGATGAAATTTGGCATGGAGATTGATTATAGTCTGGAATAGCATATAGGCTTTTTATCCCGGGAAAAGATAAGACCCCTCGGGAACGCGGGTGAAACCGCGTGGAAACGCTAGTATAATATATAGCTTAAAAATTCCGAAATAATTTGTGTTTATGTATTTTGATATTCTCATAACAGATAACATAATATTTAAAAAATATTTTAAAATACAATTAATTATGTATTTTTGTCAAGATATGTACTAGTAGTGCCATCTATAGATCGCTTTGTGTATTATTTAATTTGTTTCTTTCAATCACTTCTCCTTTAATCACAGTCAGTTTCCTAACTTCCTATTATCCTACTAATATTATAAATGTGAAAGTTTGTATGTTTGTTCCTCAATCACGCAAAAACGGCTAAACGGATTTTGATGAAACTTGGCACACAAGTAGATCATATCCTGGAATAATTTTTATACCGGGAAAAAGATAAGATCCCTCGGCAACGCGAGTGAAACCGCGGGGGGCAGCTAGTAAATGTGAAAGTTTGTGAGGATGTGATCATGTTTGTTACTCTTCCACGCAAAAACTAGTGAACGGATTTCTATGAAATTTGGCACAAGAGCAGAATAAAACATAGACTGAATATATAAAGATTCAGTATTTAAATGTTATTCTCATAAATCTATACTTAATATTATAAAGAGGAAAGATTTGTTTGTTTGTTTGCATTGAATAGGCTCCGAAACTACTCGGCCCGATTTCAAAAATTCTTTCACCGTTGGAAAGCTACACTAATCTGATGAACATAGGCTATATTTTATTCCGGGATAAGATAAGATCCCACGGGAACGCGGGTGAAACCGCGCGGAACAGCTAGTAATAAATAAATAAATACATTATTTCAGGCGACGCCTCAAAGGAAGATATAGACATTGGTATGAAGTTAGGTGCAGGCTACCCAATGGGACCTTTCGAGTTAGCAGACTACACGGGCCTAGATACTAACAAGTTTGTACTACAAGTGATGTTTGAGAAAACTAACGATCCAGTGTTCAAGTCTATTCCGATGCTCGACAAAATGGTGGAAGAGGGCAAGCTAGGCATCAAGAGCGGCGAAGGATTCTATAAGTATAAGAAATAGACGTTTCTTTCTTAACAATGAATGTATAATTATATTAACTTTTTTATTATGTAAAATAAATTAAATTAAATTTTATTTCCTTTATTTCCTGTAACCTGTTAGGTATAATATTTCTTACATTTTCTATCTAGTGTTTATACCTAATTATTTTATATCCTTGGCATAAAATAAATGGCCCTATTACCAAATAAAAATTAAATCGTTTATTTCACCAAATTACTAATAATCTACAAAATCCATGAACTTAAACGATTGATTAATTATCATAATAGATAATTACGATGGTAGTGCATAGATTATTTATTTTGCGTTATTTCGTTCTACGATAAAATACGTTATGTAATTTGATTACGTATGGGACTAATGCGTTCTAAATGTAAAAGACGAAATATTGCGATGTCGAAATGATAATTACATTCTATTACCTTAGGAGTGGCGTAGTCTTTTATAAGGTCGCTTCAACTTTCCCATTGTCTATTATCTAGACAAATGGCAGTCTGTCAGTCAAGTTTCAGTGGAACGGCTACCAATTTCACTAAAACCTGACCTGACTTGTACGGACGATGACTAAAGGTCGTAGCTCACTTACACGACTCCGCTCCCACCCGACAAATAAAATATCATTCAAATATGGGCTTTAGGTCGTGCTCTTTATATATTGTTTATATTGGCAACATAAATTAGACAGCGAGCTTACCGCCATCAGACAGCTCGGTATTTGACTTTCAGTATAGGGTGTTGGGTGAGAGCGGTGTAGGAGCAGAGTCGTTTAAATGGGCTATGACCTTAACTTTACTGTGAATGTGACTATAACTTAGGTAAGCTAATAGCTAATTTAGGTTTTAACCCAAATTCCTTCAGTAAAATTTGAACATCTCTTACTTTTTCTTGTCAAAATTCTAAATATTATAGATAGATAGATAGATAACACTTTATTGTTCCATACATGAAAAATAACAATAACAAAAACAGAAATATCATTCACAATGTCACAATGGGCGGCCTTATCACTAATAGTGATCTCTACCAGCCAACCTTGGGATGGAGAGGATTTGACTTATTTAAATTAATAATTTAAATTATTTAATAGTTACCTTACGAGTTAATACACTCACACTTAACACTTATCATGTAATCTAATCGTGACGATCTGTTAATGGCTTTCTGTTTTTTTATGTAAAATTCTAGATTATTAAATTAGCTGTAGATCTTCCTTTCATAAATAACATAAAACAAAAATATTTCATAACTTGAAATGGCAGAATGAAGGAAAAGTAGTCACATCACAATGCGTTAATTTTCTAGGCGATGCGTCTGCGCAGGACATTGATACGGCGATGAAACTCGGCGCAGGCTATCCGATGGGACCGCTACAACTAGCCGACTTTACTGGACTAGACACCAAGAAGTATATCCTGGCTATCATGCTGGAGAAAACAGAAGATCCTGTTTTCAAACCCATACCGCTTTTAGATAAGTTGGTTAAAGAGGGAAGGTTGGGGAGAAAGGTAGGGGAGGGCATATATGAATATGATATATGAGATTTTTATTGCAAAATTATATCGCTAGTCAAATTAGAATATTATATTTGTAAATATTATTATTTTATTAAACAATGGTACTTACTTAATATTATTATAGTGTATTTATTACTATAACATGTTTTTCCTCCACTATGTTTATATTTAAACTAGCTTTCCGCCCCGCGGTCTCACCCGTTTCTCCATACAAACTTTGGACCCCCATTTCATCCCATTAATGGTTGAATTTTGGAAAATCATTTCTTACTAGGTAGGTATCCTACGTCATAAAACCTATTTGCGTACCGAATTTCAGAGCAATCCGTTCAGAAATTAAACTTCTTAATCAGATTACTTTGTTCTTTAAGACCAGTTAACTGTTACAGTCATTGCCCAGCCAATTACAAAAGGCCTCAGTAAAATCTTAAACAAGAAATTCGTATAACAATTACTAGTAGCTAACCTCTCACAGCGTTGAAGGTTATCCGCTGAAACAAACAGTTTGCGCATTAGGACTCTTGCACACTCATTCTCTTTAAAAACTTGTGTCACATAATAAATAAGCCATGCTAGCGCCTGAAAATCGACTTAAACTTAACATGTTTTATAGACCTTCGGGAATAAATTCTCAGAATGACAGTGAAAACTGTATAAAAATCGCGTTTAGAAGAAGTAAGCGGACAAACAGAAAGACGGTCAGCGACTTTGTTTTTATATTCAGGGATGCGAAAGTGCCCTTAAGGCATTGTAATAAGGTGTACAACACATTGGCAGTCCCCCTGGTATTGCTAATGTCTATAGGCGACGGTAGTCACTTACCATCAGGTGACCCGCCTGCCTAGTTGTCACTAGTGACATAAAAAAAAAAATTTTGTTGAAATGTATCTCTTTCTCTTGGCAATAGATCGGCGTATTTTGATAAAATTTGGATTGAAAAGTTTTTATAAGAAATAGTCACAAAAGCAACATTTTATACCGGGAAAGTTCTATAACTTCCCCATCGAATAATTTCATCTATATTTCTATCCGCTTCATTGGCAGCCTCCGTTGCAAATCTGTCGCGAATGTCTATCATTGATCCAGCAATTGCACTTGAGAGCCAGTTGATTCCTAGTAAATTGCCAAAGGTTGTCAACATATTGGGCCAATGTCAATGGCTATTGTTCGTAGTTGACGACCAAGCTTGTCAGACTTATGACAAAAACGAAACCTTATTAATGGGACACGGACCGATTTAGTGTGGAGCGACCTTAAAGTTTAGTTTCGACGGATATTTTTATCAATATTGCAAATGCCGTAAAATATCGATCGATAAAAACTATCTTGATTTATGTTTCGATTAGATAAATTTGATCCCTCTATAACAGTGTTTTAAACATTTTTAGTGTTGCCCGCGACTCGCGAGCAGTGAGATTTGTTTTTAAAGTGTGATTTGAAATTGGTAGGTAACGATGGTTAATATTAATTAACCATCCCACTACTATTATAAATGTGAAAGTTTGGTTGGATGAATGTTTGTTACTTTTTCACGCAAAAATGGCTGAACGGATTTTGATGAAACTTGGCGGACAGGTAGTCCATATCCTGGAATAAAACATTGGATACCTACTTTTTATCCCGGGAAAAGATAAGATACCTCGGGAACGCGGGTGAAACCGCGGGAGACAGCTAGTTGTAGGTAAATATAATAATAATAATAATTTATTTTCAACAACAAGGTTTATACATCTAGATTGTAAGTCCTGATTCCTAAACTAGCGTTAGCTGTATATTAGGAATCAGTTCCTTCCCAATAAGTACTGAAGCCAAATTGTTATATTAAATATAGTTGTATTACATTACATATAAGCTAAGAAAAAAAATGTGTGTGTGTCTGTGTGTGTGTTTGTTGTTTATGGTTATGGAGTGTAGCTTGCAGCTGAGATTTTATTTCACTATTAGCAATATATTTTCAATGTCATTATAATCTTTTAGCAATATAAGATACCAGTTTGTGTTATGCCACAGGATGATTGGAATTTGTGTTTGTTTTTGACAATTTTAAGTATCAATCTTACAATACTTGTGTATTAGGTATGCGTCACGTCCTAATGGCTGAACCGATTTGGATGTTTGCCACACATATTAGATCATATATTTACTGGATAAATTTGGTAGGTAGGTACTTATGTATATGTATAGTTATCTATACTAGTCTATACTAATATTATAAAGAGGAAAGATTTGTATGTAAGTATGTTTGTAACGAATTAGCTCAAAAAGTACTGGACCGATTTTAAAAATTCTTTCACCATTTGAATGCTATATTATTTCAAATTAACATAGACTATATTTTACCCCGGGATAAGATAAGATCCCACGGGATTTTTTTAGTGCGAGCACTAAAAGTTTATGAAAAATGTCCACCTCACGTTTTCAACATCAAAAATAGTGTAAAGCACTCAGAGATAAAGTAGATTTTCAAAATCGTATCAGTAGTTTTAGAGAATACCTTCTACATCCAAGCATTTGAACTTTACCTTTTTATAATAGGTATTAGTGTAGGAAAATACAAATATTATTTTAAAAATTACGTATAAAGTAGATAAATATATTTTGTTATAAAATCGATTTAAAGTAAATCATGTATGAAAAATTATTTATTTACAACAAATGTACAAAATATACAAACAAATGTACAACTATAATATATAAAAAAAACTTCTTCGAGGCTGCCGCTGCTGCCGATCGGCAAGATGTATAGAATGTGCGAGGATTAAAGTTTTTTTTAACCACCAGAAACAGTTGAGACAACGTAAAATTTATTGTTCGACTATACCCCTTGGCTGTCCCAATTAGTCTCAAAACAATAAGTATATCATCACAAAAATTCTTGGACGAAGTGGTTTATTCGTCCAAGCAAAAAATCCAGAAATTGCAAGTCTAGAAATATGTAATCAGATAAAGATTATATCGCCGTTTACATGGCCATATGATGCTTCATAAACAGTAAAGTTGAAAGTAATAAACAGATTGTTATTCAGATAACAATAACAATATACCTAATGTACATAAGTACTTTAGGTACCTATTGTAAGGCGATGATAGCTCAGTGGTAAGTGACGTCGGATACCGCGACGAAGGTCGTGGGTTCGAATCCTACAATGAGCTTGAGCTTTCGGTGAAGGAAAACATCGTGAGGAAACCACAGCACGGTGGTAGGGTACTATGTGGTACTCGACTGGCTGGCTACCACCCTCAAGTTGAAAATCTGTCGCCAAGCACTTGTTGTGTTCTGTCAGTTGCACTTGAGAGCTAGTTGCCCTTGCCCTTAAGGCATTGTAGTACAACACGTTGGGAGTCCACCTGGTATTGCTAAAGTCTATAGGCGACGGTAGTCACTTACCATCAGGTGACTCGCCTACCTCGTTGTCACTAGTGACACCTTTATGATCATATTAAAAATCATCGAGCATTTAGAGTCTGACTATTCATAAGTGCCTGTGAAGGCCTATTTGGATGAATAAACAATTTCATTTCATTCATTTCATTTCATGAATCATAGTATCATAAACTATTTAAAATTTAATAAAGATGAACGCGTAGGTTACCTACTTGTCAATAATTTTTTGCCAATGTGTTGTTGGTACACCTTATTGTTACGGATGACTATTTTTAGATAGTTTAAATATGTATAATTCATTGTAGTAATTAGATGTAGCTTAATAAGGATCATGTGAGCCTTGGACGGCCAAGGGGCGGGCCGTCATTAGCTCGACCAATCAATAACTTATATAGGGGCGGGCCATTTGCCCTCTCCTGCGTAGCATGGCTCGACCGGGAGCTTAAAAGGTCGCAGTTTTAAGCACTCGGTTGAGAGCCCTAAGCGCTCACCGAAAAGTCCGCGTAAGGGAAGCTTTAAGTCCTCCCAAAAAAAAAAAAAGCCGAGAGGCGATTATCCGCTCGAGCGAACTAAATGTAGGTAACAACTAAAATAATATATCTACTGTAATTTACTTTCGGAGTTATACTTATTCCACGCTTACCCTTCTGAGTTTATTTTTAAAGGCTATCAAGTGGAACTGCCGGAATACACAAGTGACACCAACAGGTTCTTGGCAACTACAAAGTATCCTACCACCGAGCTGTGGCTTCCTCACGATGTTTTCCGCTCAAGCTCATAGTTGAAACCACGACCTTCGCCGCGGTATTCGACGACTCTACCTCTACCACATCGCCTTAAACCTGAACTGAAACTCATCTTTGCAATAATAATATGTATGAACAAATTACTTTTTATAAATCAACTAGGTACACTGTACTTTTATAACGTGAACCAAATTCATATTTGTTATAATCTATAGATACCTACAAATATTATACAGAGGTAAGGTTTATGAGGTTGTCGGTGCTAATCTCTGGATCCACTGGACCGATTTTCTTTTACCAATAGAATGCCAGGTTATTTGTGAGAGTCTTATATATATTTTTATCCCGGGAAAAGATAAGATTTCACAAGGGTGAAACCGCGGGGGACAGCTATAGCATAATATTATCTTGATTAACCTCGCATTGATCGTGCATGATCCAACCTATTTGTAACAAGACCAATAATTGAGGGTAGTTGGAGATAAATCTCGCCATAAAGATATGAATACCTGCCGGTTCAGTCCACTCGTGACCACGATCAGTGCTACGCTACTTGGTCGAAACGTGCGTTCAGTAAATAAATAATATTTTGATAGTATTCTGGCGTGAATAATTTTTAGGTATGTACCTACGAAACATTTGAGAAAAAAATTAGCAAATATGGCCCAAAAATATTTAAAAAAATGTAACCTTGCTGAGTTTTCTGCCGGTTCTTCTCAGTTGAAGGCTGACTTCTGAACCGGTGGTAACTTCTGTAATTCGACCTTCATAAGTGCCCTTCTAGGGCCTAAACTGAATAAATGGCTTTGACTTTGACTACAAATACCCATTGTGTTAATACATGTGAAGTAAATTGTCAATAAGGACAATTATAATCTTTAGTGATATCTCGTTATCGACGTGTTTATTATTTTCGAAGAAATTACCGGTTTATTTACCTTCTTGGGTTTGTTTGGTATTTCTAGATGCGTCTATTTATAACGTATTGTGCATTATATAAACTAGTAGTCCTTCGCGTTTCTGAGCGGATCTTATCTTTTCCCATGATATAAGTGTACCTTGTTTTATTCAGGATTTAATCTACCTGTGTGCCACGTTTCATCATAACCAATCACCCCTTTTTGCATTATTGTATAACAAACAAACTAGATACAAACTTTCAGAATTTACTTTAGGTCATCGAATACGACATATATGTACATTAGGATTCATTTCCTTTATAATTTTATTTATATTTCTTACCTTTTCTCGGGATAAAATGTAGCCTATGTCCTTCTCCAACGGCCCATCTATCTCTATACCGAAATTCATAGAAAAATGGTTCAGCGGGTTAAACGTGAAAAGGTAACAAACAGAGATAGTTACTTTTGCATTCACAATATTAGCAGGAATTAGATTAGCGTGAGATAACCGCGGATGGGACGGTCGTCTCAAAATAATCTACCAAAATAAAACCTGAACCAGTAATATTCAAGTTATTAAATAATACTTACTTAATACTATATACTATCCATCCATCCTTCATCATCATCATCATCATCATCATCAGCCTGTGTTAGTCCACTGCTGGACATAGGCCTCACCCAACTACTAATACTATACTATTATAAATGCTAAAGTGTGTCTGTCTGTCTGTCTGTCTGCTACCTCTTCACGCTTCAACCACTGAACCGATTTAGATTAAAGGTACAGAAATAGATTGAACCTTGGAGAAGGACATTGAATACTTTTTATCCCGAAAAAGATAAGAAAACTAATAGTTAACTAAATAAAAGCAACTTTAGACAAGGGTTTGTTTCAGAAGGTCACCTAAATGAGCGATGTATCGAGGTCTAGGGCCCCCGTCCGCCGACAGCGGTCAATCTACCAGGTGCACTACGGCATACAGAGATCCGAGGAGATGACGGCCGTGCCGCTGGCCGCGCCCTCGCAGCTTCTCGTGGAGGCCTACCGCATGCAGGTCGCCGGACACAGAGACTCCCAAGACTCCAAGTATCTAGGTAACTATACTCAACTCGTGTGGCGGGTCGCTCACTTCCCTACAATATGTGCGAGGAGGGCGGTGGCTGCCACACGCGTCGTACTTGTGAACAGGTGCTGCTTGTGGGGGCTGGTCTGTGCGAGTTTGTTATTTGCTTAGTCAGACATCATTAAATTCTATTTATTATTATTTTGCCGCCTTAACACGCAAATATTATCAACTAGCGACCCGCCCGCGGCTTCGCCCGCGTGGACTACACGTTATATCGCGCAAGTGGGGGTGGTGGAGGGGGGATAAAAGATAGCCTATGTTCTCTCCCAAGGTCTACTCTATATCTGTGCCAAATTTAATCTAAATCGGTTGAGAGGTTTAAGCGGGAAAGCGTAACAGACAGACAGACAGACAGACAGACAGAGTTACTTTCGCATTTAAAATAACCCCGCGGCGCCGCAACAACTACGTCCCTGCATTTTAAATTTGTAATATCTTCGGAAATATTCACTTAAATAACATGCTGTAAAAAGCATATTGATCTATAATAAATGTACAATTTATTAGAGGTACTTAATTGGATAAGGATTAATATTGTATTGTTTAAAATCACTTCGTAAATAATCACTTTTTAGTAAAGGATAAAAAATGGTTATGGTGGGTTATCCCTAAGAGATAGACATGTACCATCGCGGACTTTTTTGTTGAACTTTTTAAGGTGGACAATACTGTAGTACATTATTTTGGTCTATCTCGTAGGGTTCAGCCAGCGTTTGCAATATAAGCGCAAAAAATGCTTAATTACGACATCACATTAGAAACCTCTAAATTTATCAGTGTTTCGCTACTATATTATGCATGTATTATACATATAAACCTTCCTTAAGAATCACTCTATCTTTAAAAAAAAACCGCATCAAAATCCGTTGCGTAGTTTTAAAGATTTAAGCATACATAGGGACAGACAGCGCAAGCGACTTTGTTTTATACTATGTAGTGATGAGACTAGATAAATAAATAATGATTAAATGTAATAGGTGTAAGTTGTTTTTGAAAAGAGTAATTGCTGAGTTTATTGCCGGCTTTTCTCAGCAAAAGCAACCTTCCGGACCGTGCATTAGAGTCTAGACTATTCATAAGTGCTTGTAAAGGCCTATTTGAATAAAAAAACATTTTCATTATCGTTATTATTATCAATCACTAGTTGTCCCCCGCGGCTTCACCCGCGTTCCCATGAGATCTTATCTTTTCCTGGGATAAAAATACTCCAGACTTTAATCTATCTCTGTGCCAAATTTCATCCAGATCCGTTCAGCCGTTCTGGCGTGATTGAGTAACAAACATACATACATCCATCCATCCAAACATTAACATTTATAATATTAGTGGGATTACAATTAATAAAATCTATCGTAAAAATATCAACAATCCAATTTAAACCCTAAAACAAATGCATGAAGGCTAAAAATCTCTCACAGGCCTCCTCAAATGTAACAACGGTACAATTCTCAAGCCGATCCTAAAGTCGGCTCAGAGGCGAGAGGTGGACTTCTACAACCATCTGACCACCACCAACGACGCTGACCTGGTGGAATTGAGGAAGTGCACCTGCAAGTACTATGGGTGCAAGAAGTTCGCTTACAACGGGTTCGAGCTCGAGTATATCATATTGGAGGACTTGACTGAGAGGATGATTGAACCTTGTATTATGGACGTTAAGATTGGTAATTGAATGTATTTTTATAGTGGCGGATTGGGGATTTTGGTTTGAGGGGCCTTACACACTTTAGGTAGAGTTTTTTTTTAAATCTGGATAAGCTTGTGTTTGACCACAATCTCACCATGGTAAGTGATGATGTGGCCGAAGGTGGTACACAGAGCCTAGATGGGAACTGGCTCTCAAGTGCAGCTGTCGGAACACACCGATAGGTGCTTGGCGACAGATCTTCAACTTGTATGGTAGCTAGTCAGTCAATTACCTACTACAATACCCTACCACCGTGCTTGGTTTCGATGTTTTACTTTACCTTCATTGTAGGATTCGAACTTGGCCTTCGTCGCGGTATCCGACGTCACTACCACTGAGCTATCACCGCCTTGAATTGGCAAGAAACTCGGCAAGGTTACCTTTTTTAAATGTTTTTGGGCCATGTCTACTACATCGGCATTTTTTTCTCGTTCATGTAAATAAGCAGTTTTTGGCCGAATTTCAGGAAGACGAACTTGGGACCCTCTAGCAACTGAAGAAAAGATTAAGAATGAGCAGAAGAAGTACGCTCAGTGCAAGAAGGAATTCGGGTTTTGTATCCCAGGGTTCCAAGTGTACAGACTTTCCACCGGGAAGTTGCATAAATACAATAAGGACTATGGGAAGAAACTGCATGGACATATGGTTAAGGAAGGTATGTCTTTACTTATATAATTGTATATGTTAATGTCGCGTCACTCAAGAAAGGACGAAAATTACTTATTGGTAAATACTCGATAATAGAATAAGAATGTAAAATTTTAATGTGATCAAAAGATCTACTCTTTGTCGTTAAAATTTTAATTAAACGTATTCACTATTTTGGAGTATTATTAGATGTTCTATAGACTGTTTGGGGTTAGGTAATTTTTCTTGAGTGTTGGCAACATTATCATTGTGTATTTTTTTTAAATAAATGTATTCAAATTCAAAAACCATTTATTAATTTTAGGCCCTAAAAAGGCACTTATGAAAGTCGAATTACAGAAGTTACCACCAGTTCGAAAGTCAGTCTTCAACTGAGAAGAACCTGCAAGAAACTCAGCAAGGTTACATTTTGGAACGAAGTTCCTTATGGGACGTTGTGGAGGGATACCCTAGCCGGCAAAAAACGTCCGTAACGTTAAGTAAGATTTGTGTTATAACGTAACGGATTTTAACCCCCCCCCCTAAAAATCCGATGCGTTAACCCCCAGCGGTAAGGAAAACAAAAGTTACTGGCTTAGGGTTTATTATCACAAATTGAAATTTTATACAAATAATTAGATGAAATTATATAAAAAGTAACTATTAATTATATTAGTGCAACCAACAATCACACTAATAGAATAATGTGCCACAGCTTCTCAGAAGGAGACTAATATGGGCAACCTGAGATGAATTGCATTTATTGTTAAGTGGTAGCTTAAGTATAAGGGCGCCAAAAGCAGGATCGGCTGCTTTACCGTGGAATAAGGTTTAAATTTCCATTGTTAAAATAGTCAAGTAAGTAAATAGTAAGAGTCATATAATTGGGATGATTATCTGAGCCAGGGCCGCAGAAGGAGCAGCCACAACTGTGCCTCCATACAGCAGACTCCGCAGTCACCGTTGATTGTAGTACGAGTAGTAGTAGTAGTAGTAGTAGTAGTAGTAGTAGTAGTAGTAGGTAAGTCACATCCGGGAATTGGTAAGCCCCCACGAAACACCTCCTGGAATGGACACCAATATCGTCGACGTTAGGGTGGTGTGTCTACAAGCCGGAGCACACAAGAGGGTGGACACTGGTCTCAGACGTCGACCATGTGCTCGGTTCTAGGGAATCCTATTTCCAGGGAAATTAATCTAAATGAAAGGGAAAAGTGTAAACCTTACAAGCATTACAACATAAGTTGCCTGCTGGTGCCTTCCTACTTGTCCGGACCTACTCGGACAAAGGTAATCGAACCATAATCGAAATAACAAGAAAAACACTATAAATACCTTAGGGAGGATAAGATCCACGCTTAGGGTTAAAGGTGGGCCATGTCAACTCCGGAGGGAAAGGAGGATTACCAACAATTTGGTTGGCCACGCCACGCGGTGGTCAGCGGCCGCGGCAACGATGGCCAATCAGTCATAAATTCTGTAGAACACCGAATAATAAATATCGAGACACTGATTCAAATGATGAAACTAAGCTTTCGAAAAGGAATACTCACAAAATAAGGCTAGGCCATTGACTTTGACCATAACCTATGAATAGGTGCGTATACGCCGGGACGCCGGGAAGGAAAAGAAAGCATATCCCTTCGGAATAACCATCTTGACCTAGTTACGAAAAGGGTGTCCACAACTTGAAGAAGTCCCCTGATCGGGTAAAAACTCCGACATACCGGTCACAATCACTATTTAAACAAACACTGATTTCTTGAAATGTGTACCGATAAACAACAAAAACACTCCGAACCCAAATTTTACCAACAATAACGAAGTCTAACACTTTCTAATATAATAATTAAGACCTAATTTGATTAATAAATGAAAATCCAATTGTTATTGAGGGAAAACAAAACAAGGCAAATTTAATTTACGAGTTGTCATCCTAACAGTGTTGCCTCAGGAAGAAAAATAAATGTTGCTACAAGAATAAAGAACTCAGCGAGTCGATCGATTAATCGATACTTAGTTTAAATATTTATCGAATGAAAAATAATGTTTAATCGACCATTAATAAAGTTAAAAATAATGAAAAATCGATAATTGGTTACAACTTTAACTATTATAAAAAGCTGTAGTCAATTAATCGATCCCAAACCAAACCACGAACAAAAATACAACGAATAATCGATTGAATAATTGAAAAGAATATTAAATGTATCGATTCTTCATTTATTACTTGAGGGTCCGATTTTACTACGTGACAGTGTGACGTATTTTGTATATGTCAACGCACTTCAGTACCGTCGACCACAGATTGGTTGATTCAAATTACGCGCGCTTGAACGAATGAATGATTCGCCTCCGTTTTTGAATTCCACGAAAAAGCAACCGAAATATTGTAACGTCATTACTACTACGTCATTACGACTCACTCTGCAACCGCCCTTTTTATGTATCGCATCCAATTTTGAATTTATACATAAATTATACGCATTTGTTGAAGTACAAATTAAATTTACTAATTGCCGCAAGAAAGTATTTCATTAAGCACCACCAAACTGAAACACAAAGCTGCCCAAAACGAGATCATCATCGCTCTAGTTGCCTCTTCAAACCTGAGCTCATCGACATTTGGACCTTCGAGCCGAATTTTCGACAATTGGACCTTCTGAAGCAGGATCATCGACATTTGGGCCTTCTGACGCCGCATCATCGTCTTCAGTCTACCTTGGATCGAGATCAAATAAAGAAGACATCAGTTTGGTGAGACGTGTCAGCCAGATATTCTTACCAAAACCCAAAACCTGCATCACTTGTGTAATACTGTGGTTTGCTTATATTAGTTCTAGTGCTCATCATAATTCTATTCTACCTAGACCAGGTGGAGAAACGTACCGTCCATCCAGTAAGTACCTATTCCATTTACCTGCTCACTCGTCACCAAAATGAGTTTAAGCGCGCCTAAATCCCCTGTTGTAACAGATAAGAACCTAGATAGTGTGTTGTGTAAAGATTTAATTAGACAAAGGGGTATAGTTAAGGGTAGATTGACCAAGTTACTGAGCTACGTAAGTTCCTTTGAAAATCAGGTCTTAAACCGTGCAACAAAAGTCGAGTTAAAATTGCGCACGAGTGGAGCTTCTAGTTTACTTACTGAATTTAATGAAATCCAACTTAAATTAGACAGAATTCTTCCCGAATCCGCAGTGGAAGAACAACTGGATATTCGAGACGATTTTGAGAATAGATACTACAGTTTACTCGCTCAAGCTAACTGCATAGTAAATGATGATGAGATCGCTACTAGTTCTAGTTCTAATAATGCACTAAAATCCGTCAAATTACCTACGATTCAATTACCAACCTTTGACGGTTCATGTGAGCACTGGCTGGAGTTTCGAGACACATTTTTATCGCTTGTACATGATTCCAAGGAAATAACTAATATTCAGAAGTTTCATTATTTAAAATCTTCGTTGAAATCAAGCGCACAATTAGTAATCGATTCCTTGGAGTTCTCGGCAGATAACTATGTCATTGCATGGGAGTTATTGTTAAATAGGTATAACAATAATAGATTGCTCATTCACAACCACGTCAAGGCGTTATTTTCAATTCCTACACTAAACAAGGAATCACCCAGCGCTATTAGGAAACTGATAGACACGATTTTAAAAAACCTACGTTCTTTAAAGATATTAGGCGAACCCACAGATTCATGGGATACCTTAATTATTTATATAGTCGTTTCCAAACTGGATCAAGTTACAGAACGCGAATGGGAACAGTACAAAGTTAATTTAAGGTCAAACATTAAACATGATTCCAATTCCGAGCGTTTAAAAGTGGACGATTTGCTATTATTTCTTAAAAACAGGGCCGACATGTTGGAAACGTTAATTGTCACTCATAGTAAAGGTTCACTGTACACATCCAACCGCGATGTTAATAAAACTAACGATACATTTAACACTCGTACGGTGCACAGTCACCTTTCTACTAATAAGCCGCACGAACAAAATAAACGTAAAACGCCCTGTCTTAAGTGTCATGCAAATCATCCTCTTTATTCGTGTCAACAGTTCCTAAACTGTCACTTGGATGATAAGTTACGTTTTATAAACGACAACAAGTTATGCCACAACTGCCTACACTCGGGTCACACAGCTAACACTTGTAGGTACGGCTCCTGTCGGAGGTGTAACATAAAACATAACACAATTATCCATCACGACGGTGAGTCGATGACTAATGAGGAGCAAAATACAAGCACGGTCGCACATAGTGAACCGGCTCACACACAAGCGCAACTTAATTCGCGAGGTACACACCCGAAGGACGTACAATGCACGCATACGTCATCGTCAGTACAGAACGTTTTATTGTCTACTGCTGTTATTGAGATTTGTGATAATATCGGATATTATCATAAAGCGCGCGTTCTCTTAGACAGTGGCAGTCAGCGTTCATTTATTACGCATTCGTTATGTAAACGATTAAATTTACCGCTAATACAGTCCACTCAGCAAATACGAGGCATCGGAAATGTCATTACACAAAGCACGCAAACATGTAATGTTCTATTTAGATCTACGGTAGGTAGCTATACTACGCGCATACCATGTCTGGTGTTATCGCATATAACATCGACGTTGCCATCTATACCGGCACATAATAAACTTTTTAACATTCCGAGTCATATAGTGCTAGCTGATCCCAGTTTTCATGAAGGTTTAGACATCGATATGTTATTAGGCGCTGACATTTTCTGGGATTTGCTTAACAAAGGGAAGATACGATTATCTAATGGCCCCTTCCTTCAAGAAACTAAGTTAGGATGGATCATATCAGGTCCTATCTTTTCCGAAATGCGCGACACTGAATACATTAATTGCAATTTCACCGAATGTTTAGATAGTATAGACAAACAGATACGCTTAAAATTACCCCCTGAAGGTCTCGGTGAAATACACACTCAAGGGTCCAGTGATCGGTTAGTACAATACGTCGAATCAACTACACTTTCACACACAGTTTAAAGTCAATTCGAACCAAGTAACCAAGCGACCTATACCTACTATCTAATATTTCACAAATATGCGATCCGTTAAGTTTTTAAGTCCTACAGTCATTCTTATTAGTTTTACTTCACAGGCTGTGGTTATGGAAGTTGGATCGGGACGCACCAGTTCCAACTGACGTTTTACACACCTGGAATCAGTTTATCAATAGTTTATTCATTTATTAATAACTTAAAGGTACATAGACACGCGATTTGTATCGTACCAAACCTTATTGAATACATATATATATAAATGCCGACGCATTGCAAATCGCCTACGGTGCGTGCACCTATATTCGTTCGATATCAAATGATGGTATTGTTACTGTTCGGTTACTATGCGCGAAAGGGAAAGTAGCTCCCTTAAAACCCGTCAGTACCTACCTACACTGAGATTGGAGGCGCACTGTTAGGTGCAAGCTTATACTGTTAAATTACACAGTCGCTGGCTGGTTACGCATGACACCTAATCCTTTGAAAACTTTGTGCACGGGACCCTAACTAAGATAAAATACATTCGAGTCTATATCCGCTTAGTTCTTTGATCCTTTATGATAGGTTTTCTTAGTTTAGCCGAATTAAACGTACCTACTGTCGCCTATGTATTGCGTTTCATACATAACGCGCGCAATAAAATAGATAAGCGCTAAAGGAATCATTTCCTGATGAGTACTGTGCTTTCCTTAATAACAAAAACTAAACAATGAAAATAATTTAACTAAATTAAATTTATTTCTTGATACAGATAAAATTGTAAAAGATATGGCGGCAGACTAGAAAACTCACTCGAATTTTACTTTAACAAAAAACAATTACTCCTCTTATGGGTAACTTGCCGCAACAAAGGTTGGCTCCGGGTTTTCCTTTCATACAAACAGGTGTTGACTACGCTGGTCCAGTGTTTATATTGAATCGCAAAGGTAGGGGTGCCCAAACTACTAAATCATACATATGTCTCTTTATCTGTCTTGTCACACGCGCAGTTCATCTAGAATTAGTGAGCGATTTGTCTACCGATGCATACTTGTTAGCATTGAAACGGTTTATTTCTCGTCGCGGAAAACCAATCGAAATTATGTCGGACAACGGGAAGAATTTTGTTGGTTTGATGGGAGAATTTGCGAAATTTATTTCAAACTGTTCGCCTGATATTGTTGACTATGCATCTAGTCAAGATATAAAATTTAAGTTTATACCTCCGTATGCGCCTCATTTTGGTGGTTTGTGGGAGGCAGGAGTTAGGTCGTGTAAACACCATCTCAGACGAGTTGTAGGTAACGCGCATTTAACCTATGAAGAGTTCAGCACAGTATTATCACAAGTAGAAGCTGTCCTGAATTCCCGTCCACTGAAATCCAATGTCCACAGATCCTAATGACCTTATTCCCCTTACCCCAGTACATTTTCTGGTTGGCCGTCCTCTCACTGCACCTGCGACAGCGGATCTCCAGAGTACACCAACACATCGGTTGACGCGCTATAAGATGTTCGAACAGATCAGACAACACTTATGGTCTCGCTGGTTAAAGAAATATATCCAAATGGAATATTAACAAGGATGACCTTAAACCCAACACTATGGTTTTAATTAAGGACGATAACTCGCCACCCTTAAAATGGCATTTAGGACGCATTATTTCCACGTACCCAGGCAAGGATGGAATATCCAGGGTTGCAGACATACAGACTTCAACGGGAATCGTGAAGCGAGCCTTTTCGAAGATTTGTCCCTTACTAGAAGCTGAACAATAACCTGTCGTCCTGTATCATTAGAAGCCACTGCTTCCAAGGCCGGGGGAATGTCAACGCACTTCAGTACCGTCGACCACAGATTGGTTGATTCAAATTACGCGCGCTTGAACGAATGAATGATTCGCCTCCGTTTTTGAATTCCACGAAAAAGCAACCGAAATATTGTAACGTCATTACTACTACGTCATTACGACTCACTCTGCAACCGCCCTTTTTATGTATCGCATCCAATTTTGAATTTATACATAAATTATACGCATTTGTTGAAGTACAAATTAAATTTACTAATTGCCGCAAGAAAGTATTTCATTAAGCACCACCAAACTGAAACACAAAGCTGCCCAAAACGAGATCATCATCGCTCTAGTTGCCTCTTCAAACCTGAGCTCATCGACAGTATATATAAAGGGTCGTGGGTTCGATTCCTTTTGTGTGCATCGAAGTTACCCACTTAGATTTAATTTTTTTTTTCTTTATACCCCGAATAGAACTTGAAATTAATATTTTTATAATAAGGAACTTCGTTCTTATCTGGTGTCCCACGACACCACACGGTTTTTTTAAATATTTTTGAGCCATCTGTCTGACTATATTGTTTATTTTTTTAATTCAAATGTTTATTAATAAATAAATAAAATAGTTTATTTCTCACCACAGATAATTACAAAGAATAATACAAATTAAATTAATAAAAAAAAATAGTACATAAAAATCATAACAATTGATACATGAGCCAGTATTTGTGGTGGTTGCGGATGATAAAAGGATATAGACTCTATCATCTGGACATCTTTAACAATGTTATGCTTAAACTAAACATTATAAACTTTTAATAATATATTCTTTTCATTAATTATACAGCGATACGGACGTACCTGAACGGCGGAGAGGTAGGTGTGGTAGGAGGTGCACTATGTCGCCCACTAGTGCTGCAGTTGTTGGGCGCGCTGTGGCGCGTGCAGGCGTGGGCGCGCAGGCAACACGCGCTGCGACTCTACTGCGCGTCTCTACTACTAGTGTATGACGCAGCCAAGCTTCGGGACGTGCGGGGTATACGCGCACATGCACCAGGGGAGGGGGAAGTATCCGAAATGTTAGTGTCCACTTTTGGTATATTTTGGCAAATACTTAAAAAGAGTGAATTTTTCAAGTGGTCGTGAATGGCAAAATACTTTTAAGGGAATAACTAAAAATGCTGAATGGAGTCTCGGAGCCGATTCTGATGACAACTGCATGATTAGATTTTTAGAAGAATCAAATGAATTTAAAAAAATAATATCTTATTGTTTATAGCACAGTGTGACCTAAACCCGCACTTTACGCACGCTTTTCCGTGACCTAAGTTGCCTATTTCTGCACGGAGAAGCATGCGTAAAGTGCGGGTTTATGTCACACTTGCTATAAAATAGTATACGATACATGTGCCCGAAGTTGTCTATTATTGCACGGCGTTTAGCATCCTCGCTGCGCTCGGGCGCTAACTTCACACCGTGCAATAATAGCCTACTTAGGTCACGCGTATCGTAATGTATTACACATACATTTTCCATGTAAACGAGCAAAAAATTTCTTCCAGATCATCAAAACCCCATCCAACGCGAAGAAAATCCATTCACTCTATGCACAGCGACGTTGGCTCCAACTTTAGCGGACAAATCTCATCCAAAGGGCCGGTCTACAAGAAACTGGCCTCAGTTCCCCTCACCCCCATGTCTGTAGCCCAGACCAGTTTCTCCCCCCCACCCCCCCTTACTTCCCCATGGACGGACGCCTTGGAGCGTCTCAATCACAACCACTCCTTCGAACATAACTACGATGATAAACTGTCCAAAATGAAAATGAACTATCGCGCGTTGTTGGACCAACTCTCCTATGACTCCCCGACCCCCAATCCTTGGGGTACGGTGAAGATTATAGATTTTGCGCATGCATTCTTTAATGAGGAGGGCGATAGACAAGTCGATGATAACTTTCGAGAAGGTATCGACAATTTTGTCGCGATTTTCGAGAGTTTATTGAGTGAGACAGACGATCAAGTTATTTGATACCACGGTTATTAAACTGCCAAACATATTTAGAAGGAATTACGTGGATTTTTCTATAATATTCTTTACCAGTTTTTGGTGAGACAAAATGTCGACATACTGGAATGAGAGATGGGATATTATTTATCCTGCGAAATGACAATATGCCTCGGAAACGCGGGTGAAAGCTAGTAATAGATAAAATATCCTGGGACATAAAAACCATAATCTTCTAGTTCAGGTTGGACTATTCTGTCTTCTACAGCGATGAGAATGTTATAGAAAAATGCACCTTATTACATAGAAATAGGGTTGGTAGTTTAATTATATTTACCTTCAAAATGTTTTTACCGATGTCGATTAGATAACGAAATGCATTATAAGTTATGAATGTTATTAGTAATATATGTAAATAAAAATGTAATACTATATATGGGTGTCCCGTAAGTATTTCGACAAATTTTATGGGAGATAGGTGGGACCAGTTTATACAAAACCGGCCAAGTGCGAGTCGGACACGCGCACGAAGGGTTCCGTAAAAACGGCAAAAAATTCACGTTTGTTGTATGGGAGCCCCCCTTAAATATTTATTTTATTGTTAAAGTAAAAATACAACTGCGTATTTTATGAATATTTCAAGTGCCTACCTGTTGCGATTATTGATATGAGCTAAAAAATTGCGTTTGTTGTATGGGAGCCCCCCTTAAATATTTATTTTATTTTTAGTATTTGTTGTTATAGCGGCAACAGAAATACATAATTTGTGAAAATTCCAACTGTCTAGCTATCGCGGTTCTTGAGATACAGCCTGGTGACAGACAGACGGACAGACAGCGAAGTCTTAGTAATAGGGTCCCGTTTTTACCCTTTGGGTACGGAACCCTAAAAACGACTTTACTAAGATAATTTTTAAGGTTCCGTACACAAAGGGTAAAAGCGGAAAGTCTGTCTGTCACCAGGCTATATCTCATGAACCGTGATAGCTAGACAGTTGAAATTTTCACAGATGATGTATTTCTGTTGCCGCTGTAACAAAAAATACTAAAAACAGAATAACATCATTTAAAAAATAACTACACAATTTGTACTTAACCCTCGCACTTGACCGGTTGTTGTATAAGTATTTGGTAGGTGACCCGCCCGCCTTAACGAACCTACTACTTTCCGGACACTATTTTAAATTATGTAAAAATATTATATTACAATTAGTCAAAAATGCTCAATGTAAAACATTCTAGTATTTATGGTTCCTAATGTTGAGTCCTTTTGCTGAACTTAGGTATTTATTTAATTTTAAGTAAACTAGTTAATAATGTATACTGCCCTGAAATATGGAGACTTAAGTAACTGCCAAAATTGCATTCAATCAAATGTACAAAATAAAATGTTTAATGTAAATAAAATATTAATTATAGACCAAATTCGCATATTTATTTCTTCAATAACTCATCATCTGTGAGCCAGTGTGCTGATAAATGCTAGAATTTGTTAGCTCGTAGAGGGAAATGGTTAACATGTTACTGAATGTTATAGGATTTGTTTAAAAAAATATGTCGTTTACGACAAATAAATTTATTTATTGTTAGTTTTCACAATTACAACTAATAAAGTGTTAATTGCAACAAACGCGATTAATTAATTGTTCAACAATTTAATTTGGCCCAACACTGGCGCGGGTCAGCGGATCGTGTCCGCACACAAAATTAATGTAAAACCATTTATGACTTCGAAGCCATTATTTTGTAGTATCCAGATACATCTACCTATCGTAATTATGTTGAGTGAAAGACAAAGGAAAATAAAACATTTATTCGCTTTCGCATTATAAATATTTATTATCGAAATGAGCCAAAATTATTTCCCAAATAAAAATTATCTATAAACTTAAATGTACAGTATAGTATGAAAATTAAATCATGCGTGGCAAGACCGAGCGTTACTCGATCACTACACACAACGATATTGTAATACTAACAAAATTTTGATATTTAAACTGTCAAAATAACATATTATGAGAGCAAAATTGTTTAGGTTATCACAATGAGAAAGAACCAAGTTATTAATAAAGTATAAAATATCGTTATGTGTACCACAATCATGAAGATAAATTAATTATAGGCACTCATTACTGTCGACCGCCAATCATACACAGTTCACCACAGATTAAAAAAGGCTATTGTCTCTTTCTGTCATCATTGATAGACAAGGACAATGCTTATACAATCTACACGGTAGATTAATTTAAAAAAGCTGCACAGTAGTGTTGCACACAATAAAAAAGGCAGAGCAAGTTGGTCTAAATGTTAATTTCCTAAGCTCCATTCCTCGGTCGCATAGACCGAGTGTAGATACCTTAATCCATAACTGTGTATGACAAGTGGGATGTATTAACAAAAATATATTTAAATTGTATTAATTAATTACAAATAATTCAATGACATGAAACATTGTTTATAAATGAATTATGAATTTTAGCCCCATTTGCATTAAATTAATATTATAATTCTAATCATGCTCTAATGTTATTATTATAACTATTAGGATTACAAACATAAAATACTTATCAGTACAAACATTCATTATACATTACAGTCCATGAAAACATCACACAATGCATTACTTTTTAATTTTAGACATCGTTAATGGCTACAAAACACTAAATTTCTAATTTATAACAACATACTACATAACAAACGCTATTTATGTGTATAATATAACATACATCCATGAAAAAATAAGTGATCTTTTATATTCCAAACTAATAATACTAGAGCATGAACTATCAATAGGCCATTTAGAATAAAGTAATGTTTATTCGGAGTTTGAAAATCCAGTGTTACCAACAAAAAAAAAATATGGCATGGTGGTTCCCACAAAAAAATACAACCCTAATTACCTATAGCAATTTTTTAACCGGACTCCTTACGTTGAGAAGACGGTCAGGCAAGAAAAAGTGATTAATTTTTGCATTTTTCCATAGGAAAAGTGCGAATTTAGAAAATATGGTAATATAGGGTTGACAGATGTAAATATGATTTTTAACCACCATTCAAAATTCGAATAGATTCTTGCCCGGGCAAAAAATGTGTAGTTTCATTACATCACCGAATAAACATTACATTCATGTACCGCTCGAAGGCGTCAATATATTGAATAAAAATTAATATATATATAAGCAATAAACTAGTGTTATACATTAATATACAACAACAAATTAGACCGAGTGCTCACTAGACACAATATAACCGTTGCCTTCATAAATGTATTTGTTCGAGGAAAGTGTTATTTGACAATTCTAGCGTTACTCAAAATGTGTTGATAGGAATTATTTATAACTATATAACATTTTATAACAATTCAAGTCTTTGTAGATTACCATCAAATATGTACACATCTGTCAATACAAGTTATATTATAAAGTTGGTCCATATCTTATTCAGATTAGTTTTTCATTTATTGATATAACGGTTAACAGTTATTACGTTATTCCTGTGAGCACCCAGCTTTACAGAAACCAGACGAGTAAGTGTTTACTAGCACAAAGCACCTCATTAGTAAACTAAGGGCGAATATCTATAGCATTAATCATTACTTCAATTATATTTTTTTTTACAATTTTTTTCACATATATTTCATTAGAAAACAAAAACCGAAAACACACACATGGCTGATTTTTTAACATTTTCGTCTTAATTTTAATTTCAAATTATTATATCACAATTTCTCCAGCTCCTCCAGGAATAATGGTTTTACAATGGTGGTACAAGCGCGTAATTTAACGTATATGACTTCACCAAGATATCTCTCACTTCTACTATAGATACGTAAACTCATATTTTTTCATACAAGTTCTTTTCATAGTCAATTTTGTACGAAACCTACATTAAAATGCATAATTTTTTGTGAAATTCATAAAGCACAAACTTCAGCGGAAAATGAAAAAACAAGATAGTCTACAATCAACCGAATACGTCTAGCTATTATCTGTGCAGGTTTATTGTCTATGGTGACCAATAATTATCTGTGTAGATATTTACCAGCTACAGTGCAATATATCTAAGAAATATCTTTTGCGAAAGAAATGAATACATAAGACTTGGCAGTATGGTCAATAGACTTTAGCCTGCTCTTAAGGAGCGAACAAAAAAAAGAAATATCTTTTGACATTTAAATGTCAAATATAAGTACCTATTAGGCTCATGTATGCAATTAAGTTATTATATAAATAACTGTAGATTTAACTTATAACCTTATGGTGATGCAATAAAGTTGATTTTTCTTTGATATATTACGTCAAAAAGTATTTCTTGGATTTGATGCACTGTGTCTAATGTACTGCATTATCTTGTACACATTTTTTTAAATAATATTAACTATTGGTCACTTTAAATGAACCATACACAACGTTGGTAGATTTCCACAAGCGAATTTACACCGTATCGCTAATATCCTAGGGTTTAGGTGTCAAATCAAGAGATGCTGTTAATTTTTCATTGTTGTGCCGTACGGTGTCAATTTTCTTGGAAATCAATTCGTAGGTATAAATATTAGTATCAATAAAAAAAAGCGCCTGCACTAGAGATGCCGTAAGATTTTGATAAGCAAAATAGGACTACTCCATACTGAAATGTTACTCAAAAAGTTGCGATTTAAATAAACATAAGAAAAAATTTAAAACTAGCATGCTAGATAAATCACAATGAAAAACAAAACATCAAGTGGACAGCCCTGCGGAATTAGTAACAGGCACTATTATATATATGAAGTGTAGTGTT
The DNA here is from genome assembly GCA_951361185.1 of Ochropacha duplaris. Classification (NCBI taxonomy): domain Eukaryota; kingdom Metazoa; phylum Arthropoda; class Insecta; order Lepidoptera; family Drepanidae; genus Ochropacha; species Ochropacha duplaris. Next base: position 929,861 of record OX592704.1, on the reverse strand, counting down.
GGGTGCTATATCTTGGGCAGCTTGGGAGCCTGTACGAGTGGCAGGGGTAGGTAGTGTGCATGTGGGGGGTGGTGCGGATGGTGTGGCGAGAGGGGGGGATGCTTGTAGTCGTACGAACAGCCGTGCACCTCCGCGTAACGGTGCGGCGCACAGAAGGCGGCGCCGCAGCGGCAGCGGTGCACCGTCGCGATACTCAGTCGCTTGCGGCATAGACCGCAGCGGACCCGCACCTGTAAACACCGGATGCAAGTTTTTTTTTAAATTTATTTTCTGGCAATGGTTCTTAGGATTTTCTGCCAATGCCAACATAGTAGTAGTATTTGACTACAATGAAAATGTTGTTAGCTTAAGCTTTTTCTAAACCAAATTGGTTTAGAAAAATGTTTACTGTTAAGCATCGTAATGTTTGAAATTAGGTATGATTTTTATAAGGAATCATAAATAAAATGATTAAATTTTCATGTTTGACCACGTGATTGAAAACGCTCGGTACTGGCCGATTGTGAGTGTGTCGTCACCTGCTTGTAAACAGCAAAATGGAAAAGGTAAAGTTATGAAAGATATTTTGTCAACATGATATCACGTGACCTAGGCGTCTAGGCGCCTTAGCTTTTTGGTGATCTTTTTTTTTATTAATATAAACTTTGATGGTAATTTTTAAAGAATCCCGTTATATTTACAATATAGTTAGTCATTGTTTTTGTATTAGTTTAAGAATAAGATGGTTAAACATTTGATAAAAAAAGCCAATATAGTCAGATGGTCCAAAATTATTAAAAAAATGTAACCTTGCTGAGTTTCTTGCCGGTTCTTCTCAGTTAAAGGCTGACTTCCGAACCGGTGGTAACTTCTGTAATTCGACCTTCATAAGTGCCCTTTTAGGGCCTAAACTGAATAAATGTTTTTGACTTTGATCTTTCGTTCAGGTCAGGTCAAGTTTTAGTGAAATTGGTGGCCGTTGCTTTTCAGACTTTTTGAGACAACTTGAAAAGTCACGATACACGTATTCATACCTTTCGTTCAGTCGGCGCGGGAGCCTCGGCTGGCGGCGCTCCATCCCCGGAGTGGTCCGGCGAGGTACACCCACGCCGCCGGGTCCGCGCCCCGCCCGGGGCCACCGGGGCAAGCGGGGCCACCGGGGCGACCGGGGCGGGCGGGGCCGGCGCGGGGTGGTGTAGATGCAGCCCCTCGTCACTAAGGTGCAAGTGTTCACGGTTGCGGTGACGACTCAGCGCCGGAAGGATGCGGCTGTCGACAATATTTTTTGGTTTTCAAACTCAAAATATCTTTATTAAATAGCTGTCCCCCGCCGGTTCACCTGCGTTCCCGTGCTATCTTATCTTTTCCCGTGATAAAAATATAGCCTATGTTCATCAGGGATAATGTAGCTTTCTAATGGAGAAAGAATTTTTCAAATCGGTCCAGTAGTTTCAGAGCCTATTCCATGCAAACAAACAATCAAATCTTTCCTCTTTATAATATTATAAGTATAAAAAATCTCATTGACGGGCCGGTTGGCGTGGTTGGTTAACACACTACCTATCACGCCGCAGTCCGTGGGTTCGATTCTCATCCAGGACATACATTTGTGTGCATGAACATGTCTGTTTGTCCCGAGTCTGAATGTAATTATATCTATTTAGTTTGTATTTACAAAAACCTACTAACCCACCTTTCTCCCCCTTAAGTTTGTCATAGTCCTTACTGGACACCCTGTATAAGCAATAATCACCTGTTCCTCTTAAGGTTATCCAGGTCAGATGTGGAGCTGGAGAATAACGCGTCGGATAATTTGGGACGGTGTGCTCGTGGAGCCATCGGCCGCGTCGCCACTTGTGTGTGCGTGTGTGTGTGTGTGGCCGAGTGAGGGGGGGAAGGCGCGTGGAGGGAGGAGGCGGAGAGTGCACCACCCAGTGGCGCGCCCCGCACGTCCCTACCACCCCTACCTCCCCTACCGTCCCGCCCGCGAGACACCAGCCCCACTGAACCACACACCGCTGGACCTGCGGGACATTAACACTCTATGTTAATACATTTTTATTACACAACTAGTGGGCCCGGCAGACGTTGTCCTGCCATGAAATGAAAATAAAAAGAAACTGTCACACAACTGGCAGTTATGTCAAACGCCATGTTTATATTAAGGTAAGGAAATTTAATATGTTCGTTAAGTTTTCTACCTATTGTGTCTAAGCTGTTTGAGAAGTGTTTACTAGAAAGACCCACCATTGTCCTTAAAGAAAAGTCCATCGTCCCTGACCACCAATTTGGATTTCGGAAGGAACACGCCACTGTAGAACAAGTCCATAGAGTGTGCAGAACAATTAGAAGATCATTTGAAGAGAGAGAATATTGTTCATCCGCCTTCATTGACATACAACAAGCTTTTGACAGAGTTTGGCATAAAGGCTTGCTACATAAAATAAAATCATTATTGCCACATACGTTTTATGGAGTCTTAAAATCGTTTGTATCGAATAGGATATTTCAAGTTAAAGAAAACGACTGCATGTCAGGTTTTTACGACATTTCTGCTGGAGTGCCACAAGGCTCTGTACTAGGACCCGTTTTGTATACGTTATACACATCCGACTTGCCACAAAACCCAGGAGTTACAGTTGCGACCTTCGCCGATGATACGGCCTTACTTGCTACGAGCAAATGCCCAACTCAAGCTTCTCGGATGCTACAAAACAGCTTGAATGAAATGGAAGAGTGGCTGAGCAAATGGAGAATCGCAGCCAGCGTGTCCAAATCAGTTCATGTAACCTTTGCCCTCCGCAAGGGAAACTGTTTACCAGTCACATTAAATGGCACGCAACTCCCTCACCACGACACCGTGAAGTACTTGGGTATGCATTTGGACCGCAGACTTACCTGGAAGAAACATGTACAAGCAAAGCGAGACGAAACTAACCTAAAATACAAAGGACTCTACTGGCTACTGGGTAGAAACTCGAAACTGTCTGTTGACAACAAAATTCTAATCTACAAGACGATCTTGAAACCGATTTGGACATATGGCATACAACTATGGGGGTCTGCCAGTGACTCCAGTGCAAAACTACATTCTCAAACAAATATCAAATGCACCTTGGTTTATCAGAACAACAGAGATCCATGAAATTCTTAACATACCAATGGTTAAAGATGAGATAACTGCTCATGGCACCAAATATAAATGTAGACTGCAAAAGCACCCGAATCAACTCGCGGGCCAGCTTACTATCCCTGAAAGCCTTCGTCGGCTAAAAAAGCGGCGGGATATTTTTGATCAGGACAGTCATTAAGAAGGCTGTTTAAATAAAGTAATGGGCTAGCTCCACTGGGAGTAGCGTCCTACCTGCCAATAAGCCTACATCACATCTGCTTATAGTCTTCACGACTGATCGCACGATAAAATTAAAAGAAAAAAAAGTTTTCTTAAAATTTCGAAGTTTCTGAGCAATTTTCTTATTTTTTTTAATGTAATAACCTTCTCATTACATTACATTAACAAACACAACAAAAAAAGAATCAGCGAAATTGGTCCAGCCGTTCACGCGTGATGCCGTGACCAAGGAAATAGGGATTCATTTTTATATAATAGAAGATAAAGTCTTTTAGAAACTACATACCAAGAAAACAAGGAAACAAGATGAAGAAGAGCTCTAATAGCTATACCAGACGCAGTAATGGCACTAAATGCCATTAAAAAAAACATTCAATATAATATAAGTTAGGTTCAACAGTTCACAAATTCACCTGATGGTAAGTGACTTCCGGCCTATCGGGAATGACAATTATAAAGATAATTATGTTTTATCAAGTTACTGGTTGAATAAAAAGTAAAGGCTCTAGGTTGCTGTCCAAATTCATCACCTTGTCAATAAATTTTGTGTCCTTATACTTCATTAGTTGATAGTGTAGAATACAGATGCCTAAAAGTAATTCTGACAACGCTCATGACTACTGGCGACTTATTTTCTATCAATAGGAAGCTAATGACCATAATCTCACAACAGTAAGAGATTAAACACACGCTTAAGCCTTGAAGGATACTGTTAAGTGCATTTGCCGGAAAAAAATTAAGGTCTTGAGAACCAAATACATGGAATATGTTAAATACAAAAGTTATTTTATATAGATACAAATATATAGATAGATAATACCCTAGAATAATACATAAAGTATTTGGGAACGTTGGTAAAAACGCAGGATGAAGTAGTGTTACCATAATCAGCTGCAGGCAGCGGCGCCCTGGTCCGTGGAGGCCTGCGGGGCTCCTGCGCCGGACACACTTCGTCCAGCGAACCAACACCCACTCCCACACCACCAGCTGGCTCCACCAGCCCCGATACAGCTTCCGAAACATTCAACCTAAGGAAATAACATGTAGTAATAATATTTGCCTGGATTAGGCATAGTGTATATTGGCGGACCAAAAACACCACCTTGTGGAACACCATAAATATATTTCATGTCGTCACTAATCCATCATGCAAATGTACATATTTTTGTCATATAGAAAGAAGATACAAAATGAACCATACAAAATCAAGTACGAAAAGTCAAAACAATTTAATTTATAAATTTATCATGGTTGATTAACAGTATCAAAGCCTTTTGCCAAATCCAAAAAATCTTTTTCAATTGATACAACCCAGCTAGAATCTCAATAAAGTGACATTTCCATATATTTTTTGGTCAATTCAAAACAATATACTTAATAATACGGGAGAAATATACTCAAAAATACCTTTCGCTGTCGGAAACAGCTTCCTGCACCGACTGATCAGAATCGGTCCTGGTGCCAATAGGTGGCAGCAGTGTGTATCGATCGGCGAACGAGCAGTCGTAGTCATATCTCGTGTAGTTCCCGTCGTAGAGTGGTGCAAAGCTGTCATCCTCTCCGAAGGGGGTGTAGGTTCGATGCTTGAACGGGTCGATTGGCTCGTCGAGTAAACTTGGGACAGATAGGGTTTCCTCGCTTCGCGTTTTTTGTATATCCACTTTGTCTGGAAACAATTGTTATTTCATATTTTTTAATGTCTATATTATCTTGAATGAAACAATATAGTTACTCATATTTTTTCAACTTATATGAATTATAAGCAGAAGCGCTCAAAGTAAAGCCCCATGCAACACCCCATTTTACTGAGCGGATATTTTCAGGAAAAAATATCATAATGATAGTCATCGTCATCATCAGCTCATTCACGTCATTGAAGAGGCTGAGAGCTTCAATACGAGGATTAAGACCATTGGTTAAATCAAGACCAGTTCAACTCCACAAGCCTTTAATTTAACCTTCTCGACCATACAGGTTTTCTTCCGATGCTTTTCTTCACCAAAAGCCTTTCCATTATTATTTAATGTTTCCCCCATTCTGTAGTGTTATTTTTTCACCAGCAGTATTTTGAGGAGGGTAAATACGAAAGTCCACGCATTTTGATCGATAGTTGAACAATTTTATGGTCAAACTGAGCGATGATAGCTCAGTGGTAAGTGACGTCGGATACCGCGGCGAAGGTCGTGGGTTCGAATCCTTACAATGAGCTTGAGCTTTCGGTGAAGGAAAACATCGTGAGGAAACCACAGCACGGTGGTAGGGTACTTTGTAGTACTCGACTGGCTGGCTACCACCCTCAAGTTGAAAATCTGTCGCCAAGCACCTGTTGGTGTGTTCCGGCAATTGCACTTGAGAGCCAGTTCGCCTTTAAGGCATTGTAATAAGGTGTACAACACATTAGCAATCCCCTGGTATTGCCAATGTCTACAGGCGACGGTTGTCACTTACCATCAGGTGACCCGCCTGCCTCGTTGTCACTTGTGACATAAAAAAAAAAAAACTGTAAATAAGACACCCCATAAAATAAGAATGACAAATATGAGTACCGGTGTTGTCAGGTCGTCTCCGGAGGAGGGAGAGGTCCTCCATGCGTCTGCGCAGCGCCACCATCTTGCCCATCGTCACCACATTCTCTTTCACCATAGCACCACCAGCACCACCTTCCACGCACACGCCACCCAGTGTACTCAGAGACGATGTTGATGATGCTACAAAATACATCATTATTAATCATTAAATAGGATAAGTTAGCAGCCGCCTAGCTGACCTCGTTAAGCCTGACTTCCGAACCGGTAACTTCGGTAATTAGTTCATAAGTGAACTTCTAGGGCCTAAACTGAATAAATGACTTAGTGTTTTGACTTTGAGTTAAAAATCTAAGTTGAAGCCAAGTTGAGATTGTGATCAAACACAGGTCTACCTATAAAACTTAGTAATAGGGTCCCGTTTTTACCCTTTGGGTACGGAACCCTAAAAATCAACATTATGTCTTTAAGTAAATAAATGAATTGTCAGACTGACGCACGGTTCAAAAAGTTGCTTTATCCCTGATGAACATAGGCTATAATATTTTGTCCCGGGAAAAGATAAGATAGCACGGGAACGCAGGTGAAGCCGTGGGGAGAGCTAGTTAATAATATTAGTAGGATACATACATTTGTTATGATCGAGTGCTAGTGCTAGCGGCGAGTATGTGCCGTCGTGGTTCTCTCTGACTCGCACCATGTTGACGCGCTCTCCATCACGGAACACTAGCACCGTCACCTTCCACCCGCTGCTGCCGCTGCCGCCGCCACTCGACCACTCCCCATCATCCCTATGTATACACCATTCATTGTATCAAATACTAGCTGTCCCGGCAGACCTTGTTCTGCCCTATTTCTCTAAAACGCGTCATTGTTTTGTTTCGATTGACGTCAAATGTTTGACAGCTGGGTGTTTGTATGGGAAAAAGAAAAGGGCTATTTTTAGGGTTTTCCCGGCAATTATTCGAATTTTTCTCGCCGTAAAAACCATCCTTGGACTTCAACGAACATTTAAAAAAAAGAATTGGCCAAATTGGTCCAGGCGTTGTTGAGTTATGCGCTTACCAACACATTTTGCGATTCATTTTTATATTATAGATTAAATATTATGTTTCAACTAGTACTGCATTTATTGGAACAGAAAAAATATTACCCTTGATTGGATTTTCTTATCATTTAGTAACAGTTACCTAAAAGGTTATGTTTAGATCCTTCGTCAGTAATAAGGACATACTACGTTTACTTTAATTACCTACTCTACATCTGTTAATTTATGAGAACAACTTAGAAATCAATTTTGTTTTCAATTTTCTTCTTCTAACAATTATCAAATAGTCTCGATTTTTTTTACTTCGAGGATAAGTATTTGTTTAACCGCAATATCATCATGGTAAGTGATGATGCGGCCAAAGGTGTAATGATGCACACAAAGCCTAGATGGTGGTGCTTGGTGACAGACTTTCAACTTGAAGGTGGTAGCCAGCCAGTCGGGTACTACAATACCACCGTGTTATGGTTTCCTCACGATGTTTTCCTTCACCGAAAGCTCTAACTCATTGTAGGATTCGAACCCACAACCTTCGCCGCGATATCCGATGTCACTACCACTGAGCTATCATCGCCATAAAATACATCAAATAAAAATCAATTTGCAGCTGTTGATATTTCTTCAAACGGTTATCAAATAATTATTGTTGATTTTTTTACATTTGACCTTGAATTTAACAGCAATATACGATAAGTGATGATGCGATCAAAGGTGTCTCTCAAATGCAGCTGTCGGAACACACAGATAGGTGATTGGCGACTGACTTTTAACTTGGGGGTAAACTTTTGGGCTCAGTGTAGCATTCGGACAGTATCCGACGTAACCACTGAGCTATAGTTGGTGTAGTGACCTGGTAGAATCGAGCAGGGTGTCGATGTCCGGCCAGGCGTCGACGTGAGCCAGGGGCGGCGGCGGCAGGCGTCGCGTGGAGATGGGACCGCCGCGCATGCCGAGCACGAGTCGCAGCCGAGCGCCCGCGGACACGCCCGCCTCGCGGAGAGACCACGCGTCCTGCAGCTCCTGTAGATTGTACACCAGGTGCTGCTGCCCCACCGGGATACCTAACAGACACATCAAACATCCACTCACTCCACTAAATATCACACCGAATTCATCCTTTGTCCTAGATCCTACAGATCCCGACGAAATTATTGCAGTCATAGAATCTTTACGGTGTAACGCTGCCACTGGTTGGGATGGTGTTTCGCCCTCAGTTTTGAAGAAATACTCAACTATTCTGGCACCTATTTTATGCTATATATTTAATCTTTGTTTTGAAACTGCTATCTTTCCTACTTCATTTAAAAAAGCGATCATTCACCCGGTTTTCAAGGGAGGTGACGGGAACTTGCCAAACAATTACCGTCCTATAGCTGTTCTAAGTGCGTTGTCTAAAGTTCTGGAGCGTCTGATTGGTAAAAGGCTAGTTTCCTACCTCGAACATTATAATTTAATATCGTCGAAACAATTTGGCTTTCGTAAAAACAAATCAACTAGTGACGCTGTTCAAGATGTGACTAATCATGTTGTACAGAACTTAAATCGAAACAAAAAAGTGTTAACAGTATTTTTGGATCTCGCAAAAGCGTTCGACACGGTTCCTGTCACCACCCTCTTAATAAAACTGGAGAATATGGGCATCAGGGGTTTACAACTAGATCTCTTTAAAAGTTACCTCACAAATCGCTCCCAGATAGTTAGGATTGAGGAACAAAATAGCGATGAGCTCCCTATTTATTACGGCGTACCACAGGGAAGCATATTAGGTCCTACACTATTCCTGGTCTTTATTAACGACCTATGCAACCTTAGCATATCAAATGCAAGAATTACATCTTTTGCAGATGATACTGCGTTAACATTCATTGCCGATACATGGTCTGAACTCGAGAGCATAGCACAAGTTGGTCTTAATAAAGTTCTGGGATGGCTTTATTCACACATGCTCACTCTTAATACCTCAAAAACTTATTTTATTACTTATTCAATCAGTTCAGTCACGCAGCCAAAATTACCAATATCCCTTAAAGCACACTTTTGTCACTCTCAAATGCAAGTTTCTTGCCAATGTCCGTCCATATCCTCCGTTAATCAAATTAAATATCTAGGAATAGTCATAGATAAGAACTTAAACTTCAAATCACACATTAATCTCCTAACTGGCAGAGTTCGCAAACTAATATATATCTTTAAAACGTTACGAGGGGTTGCAAATCAAAATATAATACGAAAGGTATATTTTGCCCTATGTGTATCAATTATTACATATTGTATTTCTTCCTGGGGTGGTGCTGCGAAGACATATTTAAAGCCATTAGAAGTAGCACACAGAGCCATTCTAAAAGTGGCCACCTACCGTCCAATAATCTTTCCGACTAATGAATTGTATCGTGAATGTCACGTCCTTAATGTACGGCAACATTTTATTTTACAAACAGTGCTCTTACAACACCATAAAATACCCTACAAAGAAATAAATAAACGCCGAATGGATAGAATTTGTACTCTTCCGATAACCCGCTCATCTTTTACTAAAAGATTCTTTTACTTTTTAGGTCCATCCCTTTATAATAAAATAAACAAAAGATCCCCAATATACGGTCTATCACACTACACTTGCAAAAAGTCAGTCCGCTTGTTCCTACAAAACAAAAGTTACGATGTAACAGAACAACTCCTTACCTAATACGGCAAGTTCACAAGTCTGAATAAACACACGCATATATACACGCCACAAACAATAACACACACACACACACACACACACACACACATACACTCATTCACTACACATATATACACATACACTCACACTACACACATACACACACCAGCACACCTTAATTTTAATTTTTATCACTAGTAACATCAAATTGTTAATATTGTAAGTCAGTTTTCATTAATAATAAAGTTTCATTATAGCATAAACTGTAAGTACTAAATTTAATTGTAATTTGATGCCAGGGGGACTGGGACTGTTATTCCTTAATACAGGTTATTCTATAACCTAGCTAGGAAAACAGTTGCAACACCCATTTGATTGTAGACAATATTAAAAACTTTGTAAAACATTATTAATGTATCTACTGCACTCACTTTTTTATGAATAAAGCTATTATTATTATTATTATTATATGTAGTATATCAGTCATCTGGTTTACATATTACTAGGCGACAGATTTTAAACTTGAGGGTGGTAGCCAGCCAGTCGAGTACCCTACCACCGTGCTGTGGTTTCCTCACGATGTTTTCCTTCACCGAAAGCTCAAGCTCATTGTAAGGATTCGAACCCACGACCTTCGTCGCGGTATCCGACGTCACTTACCACTGAGCTATCATCGTCTCCTGCCCCCCCCCCCCCCCCCCCTCTACCCTAATTAGACTTAACTTCAAGGTATTCACACATGCATTACATCATTGAAGGCAATATAATGTATCAAATTTTACCAAATAGCTCACTGAGCGTAGATCTGCGTTCGTCACTGAGCCATAGGTCGTGAGTCAATTGCCTTGCCTACTGACGCTTGGGAAAAACCGATTATATGGCAGATTGAGTCAAGAATAACTTTACTTTCACTTTTTAAATGGCACCATATAGTAAGGTTTGTCTTTATTTATAGGTTTAAATGGAATGCCTGATGAGAATTATTGTGCATTGATTTATTATACAGTTAAACCTGGGCGCATGTCGCTGTAACTTCATCTGGAATTAACGAAGTAAATATAACTGTTGCCATGACAACCTGTTGTTATAAATAAACCTCACAAAAGCTTAGGAATTCCGAAATTAAATGTAAAAACACTCCCCAAATAAAATGCAACATTAAGTAAAAATATAATTCGGAAATGTCTTTGGTATAATTTTGTAGGATAGGATAGACGTATTTACGTTAAGTACCTATAGTAGATAGTAACCATAAGCGTTAGATAAGAGAATTTGAAATAGTGGCTGAATTGATATGATCGAAATTTTGCATAGATAAATCATACCTTAAAAATATACTGTAGGTATTTTAATCTTGACAAAATATATATTTGGTACTTAGATATTTTCAAAAATAAATAATCTTTTGATTTTGAAAATGTGTCGCCAAACAGCAGTTGGTGTGTTCCAGCTGTTGCACTTGAGACATTTGCCTTTAAAGGCATTGTATTAAGGTTGACAACACATTGGCAACCACCCTGGTATTGCTAACACTTTTATATATATAGATGTCTAGGCGACAGAAGTTGAGACCTCTCGGGAATGCGGGTAAAACTGCGGGGAACAGCTAGTGTAATATCATGAACAAATTCTAATGAAACATGCAAGACATCACAAGACTGTCTTGGCACCATATCAAAGTCTCAATTGTAGTGTAAATCTCATTGACCAGTGTATGTAGTTATGTAAAATTAAAACTATGACTGGTGGCTTATTATTGTAAAAATAGAATCAGCTGTTGTGGAAATCAATGTTTATGCCCCGGTTATAGGTAATTAATGATTGAGGGGACTAGAGCATGGTGTTGGGGTACTTGTGGTATCCTGATATTTGAAAATCGGATACCAAATACCTAGTGATGTTTCCTGACAGCGTATTTGCTTCTTAGACTTCTGATAGAAGCTTATCCATACTAAAAACAAAGGATGCTTTGCCCTCCAAGTTTCAAGATATCTCTCAATCATATTACTGATGATAGCTCAGTGGTAGTGATGCAAAAGTTGTGAGTTCGAATCCTACAATGAGCTTTCGGTGAAGGAAAACATTGTGAGGAAACCATAGCACGGGAGGAAGAGATTAAATGTTGATATTTCAATGTGTGGGTGAATAAGGACATGACAATGTGATATGAGAAATTACATCATGGATGCAATTGATGATAAAATGTTTAATTTATTGTTGATGAACAAGTTTAGAGCCTGCGTTAGATACTTTAATAATGATTATTTGTATAATTTTGCCTTTAGGGTTAAAAATCACCTTCTGGTTTCATTCAATCTCACCATAAGTGATGATTTGGCTGTAGGTCGTAAGCATGAGGCCTAGAAGGAAACCTGATGGGTGCTTGGAGACAGACTTTCAACTTGAGGGTAGTAGCCAACCAGTCAAGCACTACAAAGTACCTTACCACCGTGCCATGGTCAGGAGACCATAGTTGGTCACTGGTTGTAAAATTGCTACTATACTGGAGGAACACTGGTCCCTAAGATACAAATCTTAGTTTATGGATCAGAAGTCGGACATTATCTGTTGACATTGATATACAACCCCTGTTAATGGCAATTGTTAAATTACAGTAGAATCCGGTTATAACGACGGCCAAGGGACCGACCAGTGAGTCGTACTACAGATGTCAGATCTTAAGAACATATACTTTCGTCGCTAAAAGTGCTAAAAGTGGTCGGTCGTTATAAAGCGACGTCGTCTTAAACAGATTCTACTGCACCTACCATATAATAATTGTATAAACAAACATTATTATTATACATAAATCATAATGAGAATTGAATCATGTAAGAATATGTGATATGACAAACAGACCATGCAATTCCCGAAGAGTAATAATGTATTGTCACCCAACAGATCAGGGTGACACCTATTTGTTGAACAATAGTCTGAGGCAATGTTGTTGCTAAATATTTTAAAATGGCAAAAATATAAATATTATTTGCATGTTCATTTTTAATATTCTCTGCTGTTTTGAATTAGTCATAGCTATAGGATATACTGGTCTGCTGGAGATGTGCTCCATAAATGACTTTCCAATCTTTGTTTAGAAATATTAATTAGATGAAAGAATCATGGATGTAAGTTAAATCTTATAAAGAGTTTATATTAAATATTGTCTGCTAGGTTCACAGGTTGCCAATAATCTGATATATCTGAGAGATATGATTTGAGTCTCAAAAATTATCAAATCATATTAACAGCACTCTTCGGTCTTCAACAGTCTTTTCATTTTTTGGGTTAATAATATACCTATGATACTCACAAATATTGTGGCTTTCTAATTTGTAAATTAATTTTCAAAATTGGTTCAATAGATTCAGATATTACCCCCTACAATCTCACAAACTTTATAATATTAGTTGTGATAGACAAAAGTTGTGGGTTTGAATTGTACAATAAGCTTGAGCTTTCAGTAAAGAAAAATATTATAATTTAATGTATTGTTTTTTCAAAATGTTCAGATTAGGTTGTTTAATAACATTTTGGACTTATTTACAACAAAACATTATATAATGAGTATTTTAGATTAATTTACTTTTTCTCATTTAATTAACACATTTAAAACATTATAACTTAGTCTAAAAGTTATATCTCTTGAATACTGCCAAAAAAAAACACCAACATTTCAAAAATTCTACATAAGTAAATTATTTTAAGGTTATTAAAATTCCATGATAAAATAAATATCCTATAAAATATGTGGTCATCTGATCCCAAAAGGACCCACCCAGTCCCAGGACAAACAAACATGTAATTAATACCTACTTTGTGATTCATGACTAGGTATTCTAATAATTATTTTGAATTATGCCTTTAATTTCATAATGATATCAGCATATACAAATTGTTTTACATATAAAAACTATATGTGAAAAATAAAAAAACTCATTTATTCAGTTTAGGCCCTGGTAATGAACATTACAATTGACTCTACCACCGGTTCGGAATACACTTAAACTGAGAAAAATCTGGCAAGAAACTCAGCAAGAAATTTTTTTGCAGTGGATATATCTTAAATTCATTGTGTGTGTGTGTGTGTGTGTGTGTGTGTGTGTGTGTGTGTGTGTGTGTGTGTGTGTGTGTGTGTGTGTGTGTGTGTGTGTGTGTGTGTGTGTGTGTGTGTGTGTGTGTGTGTGTGTGTGGTGTGCATAAACATGTGTTTGTTCTGAGTGTGAGTGAAATTATCCCTATATGTATAGTAACTGCCTTATTTATAATAATCTCGATGGTATTTAGCAACTGCTTAGCAGTTTCTTAATTCAAGTTTTCTATAGAGAATTAGAATTAAGAATATGCTATGCACTTGCTAAAGACCATCACCAAGATTCTTATGAATAAGGCCATAAATGTGTATTATGCAGTATATCACTCAAATCATTTAGTATCCATAGAACAAGCTCCACTTAGTTATGAGTTCAGATAGTTGGATAAGTGAATCTATGAAGTGGAAAGCTTATAGGTTAAATAATTACAGATTATGTACACACAATATAATATTAACATAAGCATTTAAATGAATACCATAGAGATGATTGTATTTACATAAGGTATGTATATAATTTAATTCACAATCCAAAAGGAATGTAGTGTGATAATTGAATTAGTTTCAATAATGATGAAAAGTTTATTTTTATGACTGTGTGTGCTCACCAATTTATGTAATGTAAATAAGGCATGTTTTCAATACTTTATCAGTGAATTTAAAGCGCAAAAAAGCCACGGCATCCTTTGTTCAACATAAATGACGCATAATATGAACATGCCTAGTCAATAAAGTTGTGTAATATGAGATATGATCAGAGCACTCACCTTCCACTCTGAATATCTTGGATTTGATTTCGAATATCGTGTCCGAGGGCGACACGGTCATTTCAAAGGCAGTGCCCGTGAGGGTCTCCACCAACACTTCCATGGTCTGCTGACTCGGACCATCTTCTTGGAAACCCTTTGATCTATTCGACAGTCTCTCTGGGCATCCATGGTGTGACATTTCACACGCGTTACACAAACTATCTGCACAACATCGCACTGTACATTTAAAATTGTTTTCAACACGATAAAACGGAGCAAGAAAGTCACACGATGACTGCGTAAATAAAGTTACGTAGCTAATTAAACACGGACATTGGTCATGGCTGTTTAATTTATTTGAATTAACGTGAAAAAGCGTAACAATAAATTTATTACAACTCTATTGATATTTAGCAACAAAATAATATTTTAGAATGAAATAAATTCTTCGTGTCAGACGAATATTTTTTTTGTTGATTGATGATTGATGGTGAATGCTTGAACGAATGAGTCATATGGATAGACCTTCCAGAACGTGGAAGTTGTCTCTGGTTGGTAATAAATAAATAAAAGTTGAATCGCGATAAATCCATATTTATATGCGGCCACCAAAGAGATTTAAAAATAAATAAATACACTTAAATTTCATTGGCAGCCACCAACCGACAAACAAGAGCACTGGGCCCGCTTTTCGTGTATAATGAAGTAATTCTAAATTACTCTGAATATTCAAATTCAAAGCATTTTTATTGCATGAACGAACTTTACACCAGCCAGGACAGCTTCTCAACATATTATATCAAGCACAAGTCAAGAATCACTGGTTGACAACAGGCTTCAAAGCTTGGACCTCCGAACAAGGTGGCTTATTAATTATTACAAATTACTCTGTGTATTTACACTGAAATATTTTTCAAACTCAAAGCAGTAACAGTATTCTAAACATGTTTCACATGATAAGTGTATTCATATGGCAACATTCTTTTAAATAACCGGAAATCATTCAATGTCATAAAACCGGTCAATTGTCTATACCAATTCTCTACAAAGTTCCGCCATTCTTTTGGTTCACAAATTCGGAGGTTAGAAACATGGTGCGTAAACTTTTATGATAAATATATTCCCAAAACGTCGAAATTTGTAACAAAGTCTTACAATATACTATAAAGTGATATAACAAAGTTGCATCGAATATGAAACGAGAGTGCTACGTTTATTTCGATTCGCGTCATGGTAGCGATGAGCATGTGGCTACAAGTTGGATTTCTGTTTTCAGACTCGCAAGCGCCGTAATGGAGGACGAGCGAAGCACGGCCGTGGTCACGTTAAGGCCGTAAGATGCACCAACTGCGCGCGCTGCGTGCCTAAGGACAAAGCCATCAAGAAGTTTGTGATCAGAAATATCGTGGAAGCGGCTGCCGTCAGGGATATCAATGAAGCCTCTGTCTACGCATGTTAGTTTCTAATTTATTTATAGCTGTCCCCCGCATTACTAAGGGATCTTATCTTTACACGAGATAAAAAGTATCCTATGTTTTATTCCAGGATATGAACTACCTGTGTATCATGTTTCATCAAAATCCTTTCAGTAGTTTTTGTGTGAAAGTATAACAAACATCTTCACACACATCCAAACATACTTTCACGTTTATAATTAGTAATGACACTTAATGTTTTTGTTACTAACCTTATTATAATCCAAATCAAAATCTCGTGCCTGACATAGTCTAGTTAGACATACAATGTCCATCAGGTATTTAGACGTAGCACCTTATCCTACATACATAGATGCAATTAATCAACAGGTGGTGGAACATCAGTACACTATAAAGATTATGAATCTTATACCACTTCATAGCAGAAAACTTTCAGACAAGATAACTGCATCCCATGTGAACTAACCCTTTCCCTAAATGTACAAGTAATAGTGACCCTCACAATCTTGTTACAGCATTCCAGCTGCCTAAACTGTATGCAAAGCTTCACTACTGCGTCTCATGCGCAATCCACAGCAAAGTGGTGCGCAACAGATCCAAGAAAGACAGGAGGATCCGTACACCACCCAAGAGCAACTTCCCCAGGGATATGTCACGCCCGCAGAATGTACAGAGGAAGTGAATTTTAACTATTAAAATTTAAAAAGTCAATATTGTCTTTTATTCTATGATACCCTTTTACTTGTGGATGAGTGTGTAGTTCTGGGTAACATCTACATCATAGATAATATACTATATACTAGAGAATCTACATGACAGCTATCACCACAGCACTAAAACTAGAATGCTAGTTATTGTTCCGAGACTAGAATACTCTGTATTATATAAAGACAGCTATTTTACAGATTCATTGGTTTGGAACTGCACTTTTTAAAATATTTTAAAACTTTTTATAAAAGAGTTGTATTTTAGATTGTTTGAAACTGTTTCCATAATAATCTATTGCTCACATATTTAATTAATATATGTATAGAAATGTATTTTCCTTTCACTTGAGTAGCAAATAAGTGTAACATAAGTTTCCATATTTTTATTTTTCACAGAATTTTATATTAAAGCAGTACACAAGTAAATTTTTACACATGGAAATAAGAGATAGAACCTACATTAAAATATATAATGATCTTATTAAAATTTGTAATACTGCACTTGGTAAATGAAATACCGAGTTACAGCCATCTGCAATTCATTTAAATTTATTTGTGAAAATACATAGCATATTATATTATACAGATTTGATAATAAAAGGATAAAACATTTCCAATGTAGGTATTTATATGACTTGGTGCAACAATTCAATAACTACAATACATAGATAAAATCTACAAATAAACTTAATTTAACATGGTTCTCATATTCATTATGGTCCTTTAATCTTGTAGATAGTCTGAGGAAACTTGGGCATGATGGGCTTGTCATTAGACTCAAGGGCTTCCTTCAGGTTCTTCTCAAAAACTTTCTTGGCATCACAGAAGCCTTGTTTTGTTTTGCCAAATGAATTTGGACCAGCCGATGTTGGGGTTTCTCTGTAAAATAGTAAAAACTTGTTGAATTTAGGAAACTTACAATATGTTACAAATTTATGTATAAACAAAATTGTCTTTATTGCATGGTGTGCAACACATTAGCAATCCCCCTGGTATTGCTAATGTCTATAGGTAGTCACTTACCATCAGGTGACCCATCTGCCTGGTTCACTTGTGGCTTTTTTTATGCCACTCGCTGTTTAATCACAAAATCTCAGAAAGTATTAATGTTACAAACTTGAAGGTAGATTCCTTGTCGGAATACATATCCACTAAGGACTTTTAGAAAATTAAATTGATACAGTCTTCAGGAATGTGGGTGAAACCACCAGGGACAAATAGTCTCCTTGTAAATGAACATACAAGGTAATAGTGACTTTCAAATGATGTAAAGTAAAAACAAAACTTAAGCAAAATGTTCACCTTCCAATATTCCTCATGCGCATCTTAGCTTCTGCTGGCATCTCCTCAGGCTCATCGTCATCATCAGAATTGAACACGGATGCAACAGTTGGTTTAGCAACTGTAGCAGGTTTGGCCGGGCCTCCGAGACTCATTTTAATTGGAGCCTTTGGTTTTGCAAATCCCATGGAGATTTTAGTGATACGTGGAGGTGGTGGGGGAGCTGGTACCTCATCAGATCCATCCCACTTGTCAGTAGACTTACTGTAGCTCCTGTCTGAAATGATTTATATGACTTAGGAAATTCTTGCTAGTGGTGAACTGATCTGAAACTAAGCAGTGCTTAGCTTAGAGAACCAGATGATTGATAAGTGAAAAAAAAAAATTGAACTATTCAATAGGGTTGTGTCCTAAAAAAATCTATTTAGTCCGTCAGTTAGATTACAAAAAAATTTTGGACACTTATTTTTTATTTTGTTCCGTAAACGAAAAATGACGAGGATACAGTGCGTTGAAATTTCGCGTGACGTCACACTGTGGTACAAATTTTACCACGAAGTGACGTCACAAGCCCCCACTCCTATACTTTGATGCGCTATAACTTTGTATATTTTTATTGATTTGATAAAGCAAAAAATACGTGTCCAATATTTTTTTATAATCTTGCCGACTGACTAATTAGAATTCATTTTTATTGACCCAGGACACTACCCTATTATACATTCAAAAATAATAATTTGCATAGGAATATTATATTAAAAAACAAGATCAGCTAGCTAGAATTAATGATTATATAAATAGAACTCATTTGTAGATTACATTATATTTTGTGTGACTGTAGATGTTAGCACCAATATGTATATAAAGAGTTGTAATTGGGTTTGCTGTTTACTCTTATGAAAGAGCTACAAATTGGCATAGCAGTAATTATTTTAATACTAGGAATTCAGGGTTAATTCAATAGCTCACCTTCATAGCCTCTACGTTCTCTGTCCCGACTTTTGGAAGACTTCTCGTGCGACTCTGAGTAGTGACTGCTTGTAGCAGGAGGGGAATGCCGTCGAGTGGGAGACCGTGATCGCGATCTCTGGTGGTCCTCCCGCCTGCTTTTGTGCGGCCTAGAATCATCACGCGCGGATCGAGACGACCCTGCCAATGCGAAAACACTGGCAAAGATAAATAAATATACACATTTGAGTATACTATTGCTAATAAAGAGAGAGCTGCAAAATCTAAGTCAATCAGCAATAAACTCTGAAATAATGAATGTGCACCATGCTATACGAATACCTTTGCTGTAGTCGTATCTGCCGCTCATGGTTGATGTGTTCTTATCTCTATCAATCAATAAAATAACAAGAATTAATTATGATCTATTTTCATTAAGCTTTGATAGTTAGATTTTGGTTAGATTTGATTTGATAGATTCCATGAATGACGTTTCGTGTAGTGTTGCCGGAAAATCGTAATATTATGACTACTATCGATAATATTAGTCGAATCTTATGTTGGTATTGTATTGGTGTCATTAAAATAATCTCATTGTAATATCATAAAACTAACAATAATCTCAATAAACTTCCAAACATGTTATCATTATTTCAGCTGGAAGACAAAGGCTTCCCCCAAATTAGAGCAGTTAGTTTAACGCTCTAATGCCCATTTTCACCAACGATACCTAAATTATTCCCTAGCTAAGATTCCCTTAAGCTAAGGTGTACCTTAAATCAATCCCCTAACTAAATCATTTTCCACCTTAGTACCGACTTAGGTACCGACCATAAGGTGCCAGTTTATTTTTGCGAGTGTTGCTCAAAACCGTACTTTTACCGATAAAATATTTTGTTTATCATTTTACAAAGATTTTGGAGATATATATGCACAAATAGTAAAAATTTTACATTAGAATAGTAAATACAAGTGTATTAGAGTGTATGTACTTTCATAACCATTAAAACTACAATACTTTGTGGCTGTATAATGGCGACCAATGCTCAAAAAATAAGTGAATAAAGTAAAGTTACAACATATAACCTCGGAACAATAATTTGTTCCGAGCATATAACCAAAGAGGATAAAAACCTCGGAACAATAACTAACATGGAAGCCGGGCTAAAATAAGAAATGAAATGCATATACTTTACCTTTTTTTACTTTCGACGTTAATAATACGTGGGAAAGAGACATATAATACCGTTCTGTTTCGTTATTATGCAGGTTGTCACAAGCTATTTTTTGGCTAGTGATGGGCTTATCATCGACATTGTCGTGTCGATATAAGTCATCAAAGCAAACAAGTACCTAAATATAGTTAGTACTAGCTGTGCCCGCGACTTCGTCCGCGTGGAATAGTGACTTTGGGCATATCTTTTGGTTTATTTTGGATTAACAAATGTTCGACGTGATTCTTTAAATTGACATAACTTTTTTATTTAAGAACCGATTGACATGAAACAAACACTAAATGTTAAGTGAAGCTTACCACAATATATTAGTGAAAACCACATCCGAATACGCCGTTTCTGAGATTAGCTTGCACAAACAGACAAAATTCTAACAATCATTGTTTTGGGTGCTATTGCGTTGATAAAGGACCCAATAATATTTTTTCTCATATATCTTCCATGTACAGATAGCGATCCGTTACATTTTTATTATGTGTACCTATAGATAGAATAGTTTTCTATTATATATTTTTTAATTAATATAGTTTATCCTTTTCTTAACATTCCCATGTTATTATAATTTATTATCAGTATAGGCGCTGGCTGTCGACGGATAATCTACCAAGTGTGGCTGTGGTTTACTAACGGATTTACCACGACGGAACTTCGGCGTCGGAATATCAGTCAAGTGTGGTAGGAAAGAGACGATAAGAATTTGACACAAGTATAAATGAAACTACAATTATTAATTTATTGTTTTTATTAATCATTAAAATCCATACCAATACTAATTTACTAATTAATATTATAATTATAAAATATTATAAATGCGAAAGTGTGTCTGTCTGTCTGTCTGTTACCTCTTCACGCTTAAACCGCCGAACCGATTTAGATGAAATTCGGATAGGGATTGTTGGAGTCCCGGGAAAAAACATAGGATAGTTTTTATCCTAGAAATCACCCTTTAAGGGGGTGAAAAGGGGGTGGAAGTTTGAATGAGAAAAACCTATTGATGCACTGACTCCATTTCATTTTCATTTCACCATCATTAGGAAATCTGCAACAGTATTGAAATGATTATCGATAACCATTTTTACATCACTAGTAACCTATACTTGCGACAATTTTATTTTTCAGAAAAATCATAAAATAAAGCAAATACGTGAATTCTTTTGAGTAGATAGGCATAAAGTACTATTTTTATTTATCGTCTATCACTTTTTTTATTTCCAATATTGAAAAATATATCTCTAAACTCACCGATGAAATGTTAACGTTTCGTTCTCATTTTCTTTTCTCGAACTATGGGCTTTACACCCTTCAACAACACAAGACATCTTGTCCAGGGCACTGTACAACTCTCGTATATACTTTCTGGCCACGTTCTCAGACAGAAATTAATAATTAACTCACTTTTTTCACTTAGTAAATTCGTCAAACTCCCGACTCGTATCAACAAAACATATCACTACAAAATTAAGTTGATAGCCAAGTAAGTATTTTGACGTCTTGGATAGAACTTTTGTATTTGTTAGCATTATAAGAGGGCCAAAGAGGACCATTTGACATTTTGCTTGTGACACGTTCAAAAATAATAAAAACAAACAGCCATGTTTTGTTTCCTTCCCACATTACGATATGCTAATTGACATAAATGAATAAACTGTATAGTACTCGGTTTTTATTTTAGCCCGGCTTCCATGTTAGTTATTGTTCCGAGATAAAAACACTACATATAACTCGGAACAATAGTTAGTTATTGTTCCGAAACATATAACCACAATCTGTATGTGAGTGAATAAAGGTAGAAATTTTTGTAAAGAATCTCAAAGCAACGCACACAATAATTAATTTATTGGTACCACCAATTGAATTCTACAAAATTAATAGATAGGTGAGGTAATGTAAAAAAATAATCGAGGCCTCGGGTGACCGGCGGGCGGGGATCTTTTTCCGCCAACGCATCAGCTTGGCCATCCGAAGAGGAAACGCTGCCAGCCTGCTGGGAACCTTGCCGATCGGCAGCAGCGGCAGCCACGAAGAAGATTTTTTATCATAGTTGTACATTTGTTTGTATATTTTGTACAAATGTTGTAAATCAATATGTTTACCGGTTAGGTAATATGGTGATTATATAGTATATAACCTGCGTCGATAACCTATATAGTATATATAGGTTACTGGCAGCACTGTTGCTAACTGTCATAATTATCAGCTGGTATTTTTTTTAGGTTATAGGGGATTATATCAACAGTGAATTTGTGATTATAAAGATGATAAACAAAATCAAAAGTAATTGAAACGTTATAACAATGTTATTCTTGCAACGATCAAACCGCTTCTTTTTATTATCAATCAGAAAGTCACTTAAAAATACCTGTTGTTATTCTGATTCCGAACAAGTAAGTTCGATGAGGGATAAAATAAAACAAGGACCAGGTTTGAAGGAATTTATCATTGGAAGTTCAGAGCCAATCTTAACTAATCGTGTTCATATACCATACTTGACGGATAACTTTCAAAATTCATCAAAAAGGAAAGTTTTCTTCGATGTGTATGGATGCCAAATGAATTTGAATGACACAGAAATAGTGTGGTCTATTCTGAAGAACGAAGGTTTTGAGAAGACTGAAGATGAGGAGGAAGCTGACATATTCCTTGTCATGACGTGTGCTATCCGAGAAGGGGCGGAAAGTAAAATTTGGCATAGATTAGATCATTTGAGAGGGTATAAAAGGCGCGCTATGGCAAAAAATAAAAATAAAGCGGTAAAAATTGGTATACTGGGGTGTATGGCAGAGAGATTGAAGGAGAAGCTGATAGAGAAGGAAAAGGCTGTAGATGTAGGTGAGAATATATTCTATTTAATTTCAATTCAACATTAGAATAAAATTAGAAGTATTGCAGGATTTGCTTTGTGTTCTCTTATGTTAATTACCAAACCTTAGGTATGGTCAGCAACAGTAATAGCTGAACAGATCTAAACAAAAAAAAACAGTTCAATAAAACTATACTTGGATTTTTAATTAGGTGGACTGATTTGACAATTGTTGTAAGAAATATTTCGTTACTCAGAAATTATTTCTTAAAATAATGAATGAGAATACCTGTAATCACTCATATTATTTTGTTATCTATCTATTTACATATCCAGTTGTAACAGTGTTAAAACTTGCGTCGTATTTAAATTAATTGTTATAAATAGTAAATGCATTAAAAAAGTGCTGTAAATGCTTTGATTGTGCCAAAGTGCTAATGTCAGAGTGAATGCGGATCTGTTCTGCTCATTGACCTACCTGTAGGTCTTCTATAGATAGTGCCATCCGTGAAGTTGCACCTCACTCCTTTTCCTGATCCCTTACAGTGCAAGTGGACATCCTTACGCTAGTGTTTTCGAAATGTTGATACATACAATAAATTTTATGGCGATGATAGCTCAGTGTTAGTGACGTCGGATACTGCGGTGAAGGTCGTGGGTTCGAATCCTACAATGAGCTTGAGCTTTTGGTGAAGGAAAACATTGTGAGGAAACCATAGCACGGTGGTAGGGTACTTTGTAGGCTAGCACCCTTAAGTTGAAAATCTGTCGCCAAGCACCTATTGGTGTGTTCCTACAGCTGCATTTGAGAGCCTAGACTTTGTGTGCTTACCACCTTCGGCCACATCATCACTTACCATGGTGAGATTGTGGTCAAACACAAGCTATTGAAAGGATGCACACTTGCACTGTAAGAGTGAGATGCATCCTTGTGGATGGCACAATCTATCATTTTTTTTCCACAAGATAATATTTTAGATTAAAGTTAAGATTTAAACATAATTAATATTGTATTTTAAACCACTGTTAGACAGAAGACTGGCCACCCATAGCACAGGTTAGCCTAGTTTGGGGGCCAGGAAACATGGAACACATGTTTTTCTTGTTTATTTACTGTAAAATCTGTGTACACTTTGGTCAATAAAAATATATTATTATTATTATTAAAAAATTACATGAATTGAATAACTACTATCAATAGATATTAATTTCATTGTCTATCCACAGTGGCAGGGCCAGACAGTTACAGAGATCTTCCCCGACTCCTGGCCCTGACAGAGAGTGGCCAGACAGCTGTCAACGTGCTATTGTCACTTGACGAGACCTACGCTGATGTTGTGCCCGTCAGACTAAATCAGAACAGTGTGTCTGCTTTTATGTGAGTTTCTTTTGTGGGTAAAATGCTCTACCGATCATGCCTCATACATTTTAAAAATGGATTCCATAGTATGAGCTCTGCTTAGTTTGGGGTCTGATTGCAGGTGTGCGTACTTGGTATTTTTTATTAATATTTACTGTAATAATAGCATATTAGTTTTTAACCTGTGTTCCCATAGGATTGAAATAAAATATAGCTTATAATGTAGCTTTCTAAAGGTGAAAGAATTTAAAGTATTTTTTTCAGTTTATCCATAACATATAAACATTAAAAAATCTAATATATTCTCTTGATAATATAGATTAGATAGACATGGATATTTATGCACCATGGTTTAGACCACCATCCACAAAGTAGCACCCCACTCTTTCCTTATCCAAAAGCGAAAGCTAAAGGATTGGTTAGAACACACTTGCATTGTAAGGAATTAGGAAAAAGAGTGTGGTGCGTCTTCTCAATTGGTGGTTGCCACTCGCTTCATACTTGTGAAGCTTCTCAATTGGTGCTGCTTGTGGGGGCTGGTCTGCTTGAGTTTGTTGTTTACTAAGTCAGTCATAATTAAATTCTATAGATTACTATTTTTGCCGCCATAATACGAAAATATTTTCAGTGTGACTAGATAAATAATTATATGAATGTAATAGGTGTAAGTTGTTTTTGAAAAGAGTAATTGCTGAGTCTCTTCTCAGCAAAAGAAACCTTCTGAACTGAGCATTTAGAGTCTAACCATACATAAGTGCCTGTGAAGGCCTATTTGGATGGATAAATATTTCATTTCAAAAGCATGCTATTTCTCCCTTCACTTGCCAGTGAGACAATAATACAAACTTTAATTCAGTTCAATAATGCGCGGCTGCGACAATATGTGCACTTACTGTATTGTGCCATTCACGCGCGGCCGGGAGCGTTCGCGACCTATACACTCGATCGTAGACGAAGTGCGGCAATTAGCCGATCAGGGGGTTAAAGAGGTCACACTGCTGGGACAGAATGTCAACAGTTATAGAGATGCAAAGGAGATGGGCAGCGAGGACACCGTCATGGCTAAAGGTAAGTTAATTTTACCACCTTTTATTGAGTCATTTTCTTGTTTGTCTGTCTGTTCTGTTTACACATTCCGATCCAGCCAGATAGCTAATCTGGCTGAATCTTTCAGGGTAGCTCACAACTCGATGACATGCATTCTAAATATTTTTGCGTGATTGAGATTTTGATTGACAAACATCCAAACTTTCACATTTATAATATATTTGTAGGATTATTCGATCTGAATTATTCATTTTAAAATGTCAGGTTTCAAGACAGTTTACAAAAAGAAAAAAGGTGGTCTTAGATTTGCTGATCTGCTGGACAGAGTGTCTGCTGTGGACCCTAACATGAGGATAAGATTCACTGCAGCGCATCCAAAAGACTTCCCTGATGAGGTAACAGTACAAGCTTAGTTCAAGCGCTGCTTAGTTGATGCTGTTCTATATACTATTATACTCAAATCTTCAATATTTATGCCTGTCCTCTACCTGTAGTTTGTCGCATAGTACCAGAGACAGTTAGCTTAAGTCTAGACTGAATACTCACTTACTGTCAGCTTTATTTGTACACAAATAAATTAGTGAAAATCTTTGTTTGCGTCGGCGTCGTGTGGCAGGTCGCCCACTTCCCTACTATATGGAGGTGGTGGCTGCCACACGCGTCATACTTGTGCATAGATGCTGCCTGTGGGGGCTGTCTGGTTAGAGTCTAGACTATTCGTAAGTCCTTGGAAAGGCCTATTAGAATAAAAAAGTTTAATAGAAAAATAGATAAAATGACAGTCTGTTGGGGTTATGTTACCACTGTAAAAAAATCCTCACACAAGTTGAACTACCTGCCTAAAAAATAGTATCTTGAATTTTGAATTCAATTATTATCATGATAGGTGCTACAAGTGATATCTTCTCGTGACAACATTTGCAAGATGTTGCATCTCCCTGCACAGTCGGGCTCCAGCGCCGTTCTGGAGCGCATGCGGCGCGGACACTCGCGGGAGACCTATCTTTCTTTGGTGCAACATGTTAAGGAGACTATACCTGGTGGTGAGTGTAGCTGCAGTGTTGCTTTCAACACTTTGATCTAACATCTTCCAAGAGGGAGAGGAAGGGGGGGAGGGGGAATATACAATCGATATTTCATTTATTAACAACTTTAAATGATTTATTCAACAAATGTCTCACACTCCAAATGAAGTGGATAATATATTTTTTTTTTATTATTTACACAAATCTTAATATCTAAAATTCCCGTGCCTCGATGTTGATCCGTGATTAGTTTAGTAAATTACTAAACCGATCTTGATGAGACTCGGCACTCTAATAAATTGTATGTTTCCTAGACTAGAATAATAATCCATAGTAATGTGTAATATTATAAAGAGGTAAAGTTTGTAATCTCTGGATCTACTGAACCGATTTTGAAAATTCTTTTACCAATACAAAGCCACGTTATTTGTGAGTGTCATAAGCATTTTATCCCGGGAAAACATAAGATCCCACGGGAATGCGGGTGAAACAGCTAGTAAAAAATATATTGATAAGTTGTTAGTTCTAAAAGTGCCTAGAATGAGTGAGGTAAACTATTTTTTTTCTTCCAGTGGGTCTGTCAACGGACATGATATGCGGCTTCTGTGGTGAGACGGAGGAGGAGTTCCAAGACACGCTGTCGTTGATGGAAATAGTTGACTACAACGCAGCGTTTTTGTTTCTTTATAGTATGAGAGAGGTGAGTTGTTAGGCCTTTTCTTGCGGCAGCGTCGTGTGGCGGGTTGCTCACTTCCCTACAATATGGCGAGGGCGGTGGCTGCCACACGCGTCTTACTTGTGAACAGGTGCTGCTTGTGGGGGCTGGTGCGAATTTGTTGTTTACTAAATCACTCTTATTTTAAATTCTTTCTACTTTTTTTTGACGGCCATAACGTAAATATTATCAATGAGACTAGATAAATAATTATTGAATGTTTTTATTTTTTTTATTCTGGATAAACTTGTGTTTGACCACTATCTCACCATGGTAAGTGATGATGTGGCCGAAGGTGGTAAGCACACAAAGCCTAGATGGGAACTGGCTCTCAAGTACAGCAGTCGGAACACACCGATAGGTGCCTGGCGACAGGTTTTCAACTTAAAGGTTGTAGCCAGCCAGTCGGGTACTACAAAGTACCCTACCACCGTGCTATGGTTTCCTCACGATGTTTTCCTTCACCAAAAGCTCAAGCTCATTGTAGGATTCGAACCCACGACCTTCGTCGCGGTATTCGACGTCACTTACCACTGAGCTATCATCGCCTTAGTAATAGATCTATGTTGCTTTTTTAAAAAGAGTATTTGCCAAGTTTATTTACGGCTCTTCTCAGCAAATGCAACTTTGTGAACCGTGCGATAGGCCAAACTTACACTTGTAAGTAGCTTTCGTAAGTTTTATGTAAGTAACTTACGGCTTCATTTAAAGAAGTAAGAAATTACGGTAAGCGACTAACAAAGCTTGTTTACATTTGAAAATTTATCGTAAGTTATTTACGTAAGTTACTTACGTGAGTAAAACTTACAAGTAAGTGCGGCCTTAGAGTCTAGAGTCGAGTAGAGAGTTTTAATACGCTGTTGGCTAATAGCTTGGTATTTTTTGTTTTAGTTTACTATGTAGGTAACTAATGCGGGTTATAATTTTTTATGTATTTTTGTATTACTTTAAGAATAAAATTGTTAAACATTTGAAAAAAAGGCAATATAGTCAGATGGTCCAAAAATATTTAAACAATGTAACCTTGCTGAGTTTCTTGCCGGTTCTTCTCAGTTGAAGGCTGACTTCCGAACCGGTGGTAACTTCTGTAATTCGACCTTCATAAGTGCCCTTCTAGGGCCTAAACTGAATAAATGGTTTTGACTTTGACTTTGAGTCGGTGGATTGCCATTATCATAATCTGTCTGTATTTTGAATCGCAACTTTGTATTCCCCCAGAAAACAACAGCCTACCGCCGGTACAAAGACGACGTCCCCGAACACGTGAAAAAAGATAGACACAACCGTCTCATAGACGTATACAGACGTAAATGCCAGCTTTTAAACGAAGCCGAGATCGAAAACACTCATTTAGTCCTAGTCGAGGGCACAGTGAAGAAAACAGGCCAGATTTTAGGTCGAAATGAATTGTATATAAAAGTTGTATTCGACCAATGTGAAATTTTGGCCGAAGATCATGGAAAAAGGGGGGTAAAGCCAGGGGATTATGTAGCGGTGAAGATAGTGGGGGCGAGGGCGTCGGTTTTGAGTGGGATCCCGTTGTATCATACTAGTTTGAGTGATTTTTATAAAGAACACAGTTGGGGGAATAAAAGAGCTGTGATTTGAACGAATATAGTTTCTTGTGGTTTTCGTAACATAGTGAAATGTAGTTCAGTTAATAGAAGAAAGAGACAGAGTTAAATAGCACTCATAGGCAGATGTATATACTTAGTGTAGTTTTCAGTGTTTTTACTCAAAAAAGTGTAAATTTCATGTCGTTAACTCGATCCTGACCAAATTCTGTTATAGTAAAATTGATTCGATGAAATTATAGTTTAACCTGTCAGTTCTTTTTTGGGACAATCGGGGTTTCAGAGTCCGCACCACTTGGTTCTCAAATGGGACAATCGGGACGATGACATTTACTTGAAAATTGGGCGCGAATTTTGAATTTTTTTAAAACTGCGCGAGTTGACGAGTTGTTTGACAGGTTAATGTCGCGAGTCAAAAGATTAATGTGCCTTTGGGCGAAGTTTTCTATTGCTATATCCCCTTCGACTTATATAATAAGAGAGGGATAGTTGATAATCGTAGTTGTCCCACCTTTAGTGTAAGTGTTGGAAATAAAATGATTTTTCAATCTCAATTGTTTTTTTTATTAAATTACATTCTTCATTATTTGTAAGTAAACCGATATTTTCGTAAGGAAAAAAAACACTACATTTAGTTGTGTCACTTTTTAAGTGCATTTTATTTAAAATCAATCAATCAGTACAAAATTATCAATCGATAAAACATATATAGGGCAATAAATATTTTACATTATATAAAAACATACAAAGTTGCATTTTCTCTAAGACATAATTGGCGGAAGATTAGTAATTGATTGTACAAAAAAAACGAGTACTTGACGTAAATAGACACATCAAAAGACAAAAAGAGTCTAAATCGCTTTGTGCGACAGGGATGGCTCTATGCCAATGAAATCTATAGTTATGTCAATGTTTTTTTATTGAAATTATAATAAACTCTGGTTCAGTTTTTTTTGTTTATTGTTGAAGTACGTGCAGTGAAAATGCTTTTTACAATTAAAAATTATAGTGTTTATAACTAGTTACATTGTGATAAATGGCATCAACATTTTTATAATAATTCTAAATTAATTTTGTACTTCATTACCTACGTTTATTTTTATTCTCTGTGCTTGTGACGTATTATTTAAAAAGTGAAAATCATGAAGAATAATGACTTAGATAATTATGTTCACAAACTTGTGAAATTATGCATAACAATATGGGTATAAAATAATTTTAGATCTGTCAATAAATACATAGTTTGAAAAGATAAAAATAAAAGTTTCACTATCAATATTTTCATCATTTTGAACACAGTACGTACTGGCCGCTGCAATAGATATTATTTTGCAAATGGCGGATCAGTTACATACACCAATAGCATTCGTGCATTTAAATAACTACAGCATTAATAGATGGCGCTAAATCGAATTGTGACGATACATATACCATCAGTACATTAATATGCATTATTTACTGTGACTACATTATCTCCAAATCATCGCTTCATACCAAACTCGATGCTCCTATCTGACCACCCATCACTTTACCATTAGGCACAACATTCACCCTCTGTCCAGAGAGGTTATCCGTCTCCACGTGTCCAGAAAGACTTGGGGAAGGTCCTTGAGAACTACCATACACTTTAGTACTATACCCAGAATCATTATGCGATTCCCGATCTGTTTGGCTCTGTGTTTCCGTCAGATGAGTGTTAATTGCTAAGGATTGTAGTCGGCTGTGAAGTAAACTGTGATCCGGTGCCGGTGTCCTGTTCATTCCATGTGGATTCCCTCTTAATCCTGGGTACATTGGCGAACGGTTATCGTAGTATACTCCGCGAAAATGATCGTTCTGATTTGCTATTTCCACTTCTGTATTTTGGTCCAAATGGTCGCTGTAACAGTGTGGTATGCGCTCCATTTCCCTTAGAATGTGATCCTGCATCATAGCATCAAATACGCCAGTTTGATGATGGTAAAGAGGTTTCCTATTCCGCCCTTGAACTTGGTTCGGTAATCCCGGTTCATTATAATCGTACTGAGGATTGACTGGAAGACCATTGTCTAAATAAGGCATTTGTCTATTAGGTATGTCGTGAAAGTAAGCGTCTTTTGGAATGATGGGTCGAAGGTCGGAGGGATAGTTCTGACTTGTCTGCGGCGCAGGGGACTGAGACTTATTAGACATCGTCTCGTAATTTGGCATCGGGAGAGTCTGGAGTAAGTTGGTGTTTCTCATCGGACCAGGTTGGGCTGAACTTCTGATAGGATTGTCTTCCTCGTCACTGCTCTCCGAGTTGTTGCCATTATCTTTAGGTGAGGTCTGAAATGTCTTTCTCGTTGGGAATGGTATTAAATTGTGTAAACTGAAGCGTTTGCTTTTCGGTGGTTTATCTTTTAGCACGGGAGCGGGTCTTTGGGGTTGTTGCGGCATTTTCAGTATACTAGCACCAGGTTGCGCTGGAGTGATCGGTTCATGTATTTCGGTGGGCGGCGCTTTTATTGGCATGGGTTCAGGTGGTGTACATCTCTGTTTGTGCTCCACCTGTGCTACTAACTCCTGAACTGATTTCCTCGGCTCTCTATCTACTTCCTCTCGAAAGTTTCCCTGTTTTCTAAGCTTTACGTATCCATCTTGAGATATATCTAATGATTTTGGGTTATTTCTACCCATGATTTCAGCCATTTCTTTGTCAAGTAACACTCTTTTTCTTATATCGTCTGCAGTTCTTTGTAACACTTGACTCCGCCATACTGGCGGGTTGTGTTCATTTTGACTATATCTTAACGCTTCATTAGACTCGTTTGGTTTATAATCAGGTTGTCTGACAGGTGACTTAGAAGCAGTTTGTCGATCAGGCGGCATGAATTTACCTTGAACTTCCATAGAAACAGGTGACTGTGATAGTAAAACTTTATTAGCTTTAACATGAATTTCTGCTGTAACATTCTGAAAATGGCTTTGGTCATAAGACGTACTTGATGCCGTATGAGTCGACCTGGAGAGTCTACTCGGGCCAGCGTCTAAGTGATCTGTGCTCCTAGAGTTTTTGAGTAAATATCTTTGCCTAGGACTTGGAGATCTTCTACTCTCCCGATCTAATACGTCCGTACTTCTGGACGTGGCTTTGCTATCATTCAGATCTTTGGCATTGCTCTCGTAGTGTTCGGCGTTATGATTGAAATTTCTTATTATCCTATTGACTCTATTCCATTCCTCCGTATGTGATTCGAGTACTTCTAAACTTCTCGTTCGTTTCAACGGTGGTATGTCCAAGGAGCCTTTTGGACTAAAGTCTAGTTTCTTCACTCGTTCCGAAGCCCTAAACATCATGCCTCGAGTGAGCCATTGTTCTAAATGTTTATGCCTCTCTTTACAGAGTGCTCTCTCTGCCGCAACAAACCGTGTCAACTCCGATATCTGTCCTTGCGTTTTCATTTCTAAATCTGTTACTTTCTGGTCTAATTTATCGTGTGCTTTATCAATATGGCGTTTCAGATCTTTCTTATCATCGTTCAATTTATTTTCCATATGTTTGAAGAATGGAGCGCAGTAGCAAGTATATCCAGCGCCGATAGGACCCTTCTTTATATTTCCAGCCAAATCCAAAAAGTACTGCTCGCCTTTCTTCAAGGGTTCGGTGGGTAGCGAGTTTAGCTTCGGTTTGGGGAAGTATTTCGGGTCTGGGTAGTAGTGACAGCCATACGGCGACCACTGAACTTGCGGCGGGGTTTCGAAATGCACATTCTTCTTTTTCTTTTCCTTGCCCTTCTCCTTCTTTTTCGCTTCGTCGGGTTCGTCTACCGCTCGCTCCTTGCTTTTGTCTCTGCTTTTCTTCTTGGCCTGTTTCGAGACGGGGGTGTTGAGTATTTGGATAATTTCTTCCAAGCCTTTCCTTGTGGCGATATCTCTAGCCGTTTCACCCTGCTGGTTACGGATGGACTTGTCGCAGCCCGCCTCGAGGAGAATCCGCGTCAGTTTTCTCCTGCCCATAGCGGCTGCGATGTGTAGCGCAGTGTCGCCATTTTTGTTCTGCTCGGAGACCTTGCACTGAGCCGAGATGAGGATCCTGGTGACTCCAGCGTGACCGTAGCGCGCAGCTGTGTGGAGGGACGTGTCGCCGTACTGGAATGTTAACAAACGGTATACGGTCGGCCAAGAAAGTGATGTACCACCCTAAGGTCGAATACCGCTTGCAGATTCATAGGTGATAAAGATTAGTTTCGCTTGAAGATCAATCTGACAACTTATGACAACGTCATTATTATGCATCTCTTTCAGTGATATCTTTTTAGTTTGAACCTTGTTGTAATTTTCGATGACTAGGAAACTAAATCAAAACTGGCACACCACTTTCTTGGCAGACCGTACTAAGCTAAGAGTATTCAATTATAACCATGGAAGCCAACTACAACGACTCTCATATTGAAATGGACTGCACTATCAAAGATTGGGCTTGGGAACTAATTCCCTTTCAAAAGATTTGAGCGGCCAGTAGACCCTAGAGGAAAGTAGATATCTCACATTGTTCCGCAGGTCCGGTGGCGCGGCGGCGAGCAGGATCTCCCTGGCGGACTGGTTGTGTCCGTTCTGACAGGCGAGGTGCAGCGGTGCGAAGCCGGCCGCGTTGCGCGACGAGAGAGCGGCGCCCGCGCGGCCCAGCAGCGCCACGCAACGCGAGTACCCCTTCCAGGCCGCCTCGTGCGCCGCCGTGTTGCCATGCTGGACGATAAAATGGATTATTTACACTATTCATTCATTTATTAATCAAAAGTATATAAAGTATAGATAGGTACAGTTGTAAAAGTTATAAGACGACCAAATGAAATGTATCTAATAAAAATCTCAATGACTAGTTGTGTCCTGTGGTTCCGGGAATAAAATCCTACTAATATTATAAATGTGAAAGTTTGGATGGACGGATGTATGTTTGTTACTCATTTACGCCAGAACGGCTGAATGGATCTGAATGAAATTTGGCATGGAGATAGATTATAGTCTGGAATAGCACATAGGCTACTTTTTATCCCGGGAAAAGATAAGATCCCTCGGTAACGCGGGTGAAACCGCGCGGAACAGCTAGCATTAAATAAAACACGTTTGGATGGTATACAAATTATTTCATAGGTTGACTTTTATCAACGCCTCGAAAACCTTAAAAACATAAGTTACTTAGGTTACTTAGTAGTACTAGTAGAAACTCGCGTGGCTTGCTCACTCGTTGAAATTAAACACTTCATGTTTAAAAATATCGACAAGCACCTATCGATATGTAGGTATCAGCAGCAGCCCTCGAGGCATTGGAAAAAGGTCGCCAACTCATTTACATTCCATGTATTGCTAATTGTCATACACGACGGTAGTCACGTACGACATACGTCTTATCTTACAAAATAAAGCTAAAATAACATTTAAATTACAACGACAAAGGTAGGTTCTAACATACCAAAAGGTCCTGTTTGTTGGGGTCGGCACCATGTTGCAGCAACAGTTGCACAACCTCCACGTGACCGTCGGCCGCGGCGCGTTGCAGCGCGGTGCATCCATTCTGTAACGTGCAACATGACACTTTTAGGTACGGTTAGCCACACAAGTGGTTGAACAGATCCAAATATTACAAAAACACCTATATATAAATAATTAAACCAATGATATAAGATAAGTAAAAAAGTGTAGATAGACATACAAAACATTTACGCACATACCTAAATAACGTAATATTATTATACATTACAAAATATATAAGACACAACGGCTTTTTCGGTTTTGGGTCACTTTTACTTTTAATTGCACTCGGTTCGTGAAGTGCATCCGTTGACGCCGGCGACGCGACACAGATCAAAGTTGGCTAATTAGCCAGGTAACCTACTCGCGGATCGCTTATAACCTATCTACACTTTTTACTTATAATATATATATTTTGTTTTTTATATTCGATAGGCTTGTGTTTGACCACAATCTCACCATGGTAAGTGATGATGTGGCCGAATATGGTAAGCACACAAAGCCTAGATAGGAACTGGCTCTCAAGTGCAGCTGTCGGAACACACCTATAGGTGTTTGGCGACAGATTTTCAACTTGAGGGTGGTAGCCAGCCAGTCGGGTACTACAAAGTACCCTACCACCGTGCTATGATTTCCTCACGATGTTTTCCTTCACCGAAAGCTCAAGCTCATTGTAGGATTCGAACCCACGACCTTCGCCGCGGTATTCGACGTCACTTACCACTGAGCTATCAGCGCCTTCATATCATTGTACATAACAGATGTTTCGTTAATGAGTGTCTATTTATACACCATTAATGGTTAAAGCGTAAAGGTGTTTTATAATTCTGGTTCAGCTGTAGACATGGTGTTCCTTGGTAAAAATATCCTAGAACCAAGTGATGGAGAAGGAAACTATAAAATAGGTACCTAGAAAAAACTTTTGACAGAAAATCTTTTATTGATAAAAGAAAATAATTAGGCGCCAAAATGTCGGCTGATTTGATTGAAATTTGGTAGGTACAAAGGCTAGGTAGGTATCTATAGATACCTGTATATCTAGCTATTTGTTAATATATAAAAATAAATGTTTGTATTTTATTTGCTGCTATACCATTCAGGCGATTGCGATAAAATTTTGGTGATGTCGCGTATACCCGCGAGGGTTATAGGCAAAAAAAGAAAAAATGTAAGTGGCATTGCAAACGCATGTTGGCCTATAATAATACCTATAAAAATAATTATGTCGTAACAACAGTAAATACCAATAGTAAACGTAATGCATGTAACGGTAACCACAGTCGTAACGAACAAGGCAATAGACAATTTTCTACTCCAATTAATAGACAAGGTGTGTAATTTTTATTTACGTTACGTAACTAGTGTTAAGTAAATATCAATATCGATTCGATTATTAATACATGTCATTTTTATATGGCTCGTAATCGAATAAATTATTTTTTATTGATTTAATTACGAGTAAGTATTGCGTTCGAGATTTGATTTAGACTATTTATTATAGATATTAAAAGATACAGTGTGAATTGTCCACACTTGTGAAGAAGTCTTTTCGGGCACAGGTTCAGGTTTCACGATATTTTCACAGCGAACTCCAATGTAAACGAGATATTCATGGGATAACTAATCGAATTTGTTGTTTAGTACTTGTCGATTAATGAATCCCACAACATATCTACCTACATCTTAATCTATCTCAGAAAAGCACTATTTTGCAAATGTTAAAAGATAACAAACAAGTTTTACTCGATTCTGAACTGTATTGACTGGAGTTTAGAATAAACAATCGTATGTTAAAAGATAGTGTGCTAAATGAAGCCGTTCTAAATGTGAAAGATCGATTTACAACCCAATTAATGCGATCACAAATCCTTTCAATGGAAACTATAAATTTTAATTCATGCATAGAGTTAAGTAATATAGGACTGGATAGGTAGTTGTTTATGCATACGGCAGCAGAAAAGCCGTATTATAAAACGATAATCAAAGGCTGCCTATCCATCGGTGCGGAGTACATAAAATTAAATTAAAAAAAACTCTGACAAATTCTTCATAGGAGTTTTCTTGCGAATGTCTTTTTATAACTAAGGTTTTTTTCGGTTCTTGAAATATTATAATTTATCGTAAATATTCTAGGAATTGAGCATTATGTAACTATTCTTGTTAGGTACTTTTTTTGTTTTAAGAAAATACTTTTGTTCGATTAATTAGCTTTGATTCTCATCTAGTAGTCATTGATGCGCGCCGAAAAACGCGTGATTGTTATTTGTCGTAATTGTCAAATAGGCATATATAGCAAATATACAATCTACACATAGCATTATTAGTCAAATATCACAAATACGCAAACACAGATAGCCATGTGGAGTGCACGCATTATAATCAATTCGCTGAACCTGTCTAGACACGCGCCATTTTTACATAGCAGACTTCGTACACAGACCGGTTGGATCCGGATATTTTTTTTATTAAACTCTTGTCTCTTCTCATGCCCGGACGTGTACCTTGAGGTATTTAATTAAATCGTAAATTGTCACTGGCTATTACTTGGTTTTGTAGTCTTTTGAATTACTGCCGCAGCTTGTGTCGGGTGTATGCAAATTTTAGCTATGAATTTTATTTATACATCTAGGTGGCATCCAAGCTAATGGCCCACCTGATGGTAAGCGGTTACCTATGGACGTTTGCAACACCAGAGGTGTCACGAAAGCGTTGCTTAAACCTTCTTTCTCCTCTTTTGTAGAACCCCATGCTGTATGTAGCCTCTAGGGAAAACCTCTTTTATATACATATACAAACTGAAATCTAAAATGGCCCTAATCACTGCCCACCGTAAACAATTGGTATCAATATACATTTCTAATTATAATGGCCCACGGATGGGACGGTCGTTCCAGAACTACCTACAAAATAATTGGATTCCAGCTTAATAGGAATGTCCATTATCCTTTAAAGACATTATCCTTGAGTGCTATTGTCATCTAGAAAACGCGGACGAAACTGCAAATCAAAAATATCTTTAATACAACTTACAAGTATTTTTAATCGTCACATGTTTGATATATTATAAAAAAAATATTATGATGGAAGATAAAAAATGCACGGTTCGAAAGGTTGCTTTTGCTGAGAAGATCCGGCAATAAACTCAGCAATTATTATTTTTAAAAAAGCAACTTAGACTTATTTATTACATTTCATTCTCAAAAATTGTTTCATATATAATGAAACTCATTCATATAAAATAGCTTGTGAAGCGAGCAATACATTCAAATGCGTCCTTCTGGTACCTGGTACCCTTTCAATTATGTACAAATTGTATTATACCTAGGTAGGTATAATACAATTTGATATACAATAAAATAGGTATTCATACTACAATATTGCGTCGAGAAACAGATGAATTGTTGAGCGAATTGGCACTTGTACCTACCAAACAAAGTATATTTATCGACAAAAGGCACCTAATGTTCTCCTAGAGTGAATTTACGAGCAATGCGAGTGGGCTTACCGTCAGTTACCGTCACAGATAATATCGCTTCACGTGCGGTCGCCAAACACCGTTGTAAAATTACTGTATTCATGCAATCACACTTGCTATGAAATGAGAGTTGAGCTTAGACCATACTGCGGATAGGTACTGGTTCCAAACGACCCTCAGTTGAAGTTTGAGATGCCAAAAATGCGGACGCTACTGTAGCTCCCGTATCGGACTGTACAGTCAATTTAAAGCCTGCCACACGGACGCTGTTTAGTTCATGCCTTTGTATGTATACTAGAGGGGGCTATTTTGATGAATCACAGGTGATTGGCATTCGGGTAGATCACGTTCTGGAATAAAATATTGGACAGGTACTTTTAATCCCGGGAAATGATAAGATCCCTTGGGAATGTGGGTGAAACCGCGGGGGACAGCTAGTATTTTAATATATATGGCTAAACGGCCTAATCTAAATCTGTGGCTAAACGACTGATCAGATTTTTTTAGAAATTTGAGGGTAGGTGTACCTACTATTTTTTTTATATCAACCCCTAAGTGTGATAAAAAGATACGATTCCACGATAAACAAATCTGACACGGAAATGGTTACGGGAAAAAGCTAGTTAATTTAAAAAAAATAACTAAATAGGTAGGTATATTCTAGATAGCAGGAGAAGACATGTGTGGAATCGTACTCCAATTTAACTGTATTTATTTAAATCGCGTTGCATACACATTGCACTCTTTGCAGTGTGACCGCGTCGCAACAATATGCCAATAATGCGTTGATATTTCAAGGGAAATTCTACCTTGTGTAACCTAACTGTGAGTTTATAAAAGAAATGTTGCTGTCGTAAAAGGAATTGTCGTAGAATGGGGCAAATGTCGACTGCAGCGCAAATGGACGCAGAGAAGGGCCGAAAGTCGTGCGTTGTGGAATTACTGGACAAGGTACGATTGTTACGTAAAGTATTCGTTAGCCGAAGGCGTTGGCAACACCGGCGATAGGGCTACCATTTGCTTATCTTTAGATCTAGCGTTAAGTCTAGAATTAACGGGTTTAGAATATAAGGACTTTATTTATAGATGCTGTATATGGTCACGCAAATAATTTGATAATTGTTTGACAATGATTGGAAGCTGATCAATAAATATATTATGTGACAACTTAATCAGTGTTTTATGAGTAAGGGTATAAATCATAGATTCCTTTGAGTGAGGTAACTACTCTACATTAAGGAATGGATTGAATTAGGAGAAAAATAATATTTACTTGAACCCCGGTATTAGAATTATTAAACTGTAGGACAAGAAATTATTATTATATTGTATAGTTCAATCTCTGATTTCTGTAAGAGAATTTCCCACATTTTTTTTCTTTAAATCGTCTATTTTTGTCTCTGAATCATTACAACAAGCAGGCAACTTGATGGTAAGTGGTCTATGAATTATGATTTAAAATGTGTTGCCTACCTTTACATTGTAGACAATTAGCTTTTAAATGCAATTTGCTGGAACTCACCTGTAATTGTTATTGACAAATTTTCTTAATATACCTTTTTTTATAATTATTTTATTTACAACAAATGTACAAAATATACAAGCAAATGTACAACTATAATATATAAAAAACTTCTTCGAGGCTGCCGCTGCTGCCGATCGGCAAGGTTCCAGAAGGCTGGCAGCGTTTCCTCTTTGCCAAGCTGGCTTTGTTTCCGCCAAGCTGACGCGTTGGCGGAAAAAGCTCCCCGCCCGCCGGTCACCCGAGGCCTCGATTAATTTTAAATACCTAAATCTACATTACCACAATTTGTTGAGTACAACTCATATTAAATATATTTCACTTTGACAACCAAGTGTCAATAATAAGATGGTAACCCTAGATGCAGCACAAGTTCGTGTCCGTAGTGATGTGAAATTGTCGATAAAATAACACCGGAGATGTCGATGTCGTGGTGCGGATTTATTGGTATTGTTGGCGGACGTCCGCGGTCGTATTTCACTGCGGGTGTGCTGTGTGCTTCACGAAGTTCCTTTACATAGTTCTACGACAGTCAAATAGACGGTTAGAATAGTGTTGAGAGAAAATTGTACTGTCATTATATTGAACTAGTTTTCTGGTCCGCGGATTCATCCGCGATCCTCAATTTTACCCCATTTTAAAAACCCTTTTGTGATGAAGTTATCCGTGTGAATTGATGGTTGTACGTCAATAGATCAATCAGTAAAGACATTAGACATGATTATTTCTCAAGCTGCATTATAATCAAACAATCGTTGATCGAATTGAAAACTAAATCTTTGTGCACATGCGTCAACGTAAAAGAAAAAAATATATACTCTATTGTAAAAAACATAAATAAATAAGCTAAATGAAAGATCGATATAAATAATCAATAAGATAGAAGGTACATCTTATGCGAGTTACGTCACTACCTTTTCGCGCCACTTTTTACGCGGCAAAACGTTTTGTAACCGACTCCACTGCCTGCCAGTGTTAATTAAATAGCTTGTACAAAAACAGAAATACTTTAAATAAACGTGGCGTGCCAGCCAACTAAGATGTTTATATATTGTAAGAGGTAATGTTAACATATCTCTTAAGTACACTAGCTGTTCCCCACGGGTTCACCCGCATTCCCGATACTTTTTAGCTCAGGTTAGATAAGTTCAATATCCCATCTCTATAACAAAATTCATAAAAATTGTTTCATCAGTTTAGGCGTGAAAAGGTAATAGACTAAAGGTAACATACGACTTTCGGCCACATCATCATTAACCTAAGCGAGATTGTGGTTTATAAAAATGATTTTTTTTTACTTTCCGATAAGCTTGTATTTGAACGCAATTTCACGATGGTGTGGCCGAATATGGTAAGCACAAAAAGCTTAAATAAGAACTGGCTCTCAAGTACAGTTCTCTACTCACGATGTTTTCCTTCACCGAAAGCTCAAGCTCA
Organism: Ochropacha duplaris; assembly: GCA_951361185.1. Lineage (NCBI taxonomy): Eukaryota > Metazoa > Arthropoda > Insecta > Lepidoptera > Drepanidae > Ochropacha > Ochropacha duplaris. Next base: position 889,401 of record OX592704.1, on the reverse strand, counting down.
TCGTAGGATTCGAACCCATGACCTTCGCCGCGGTATCCGACGTCACTACCACTGAACTATCACTGGTATAAATCTGTTTGGTAACCCTGAATTTTTTATTTCACAAAATGCTCTAAATGAAAAAGAGCAAACGATTTCTTATATCCTATGTATTTTTATGGAAGTATGCCCGCCACACTTTTAGTTTTAATTACTCACACGTATCGTATCTTTATCAAACTAATTAATGAATCAATCCATTTAGGCAATTAATCTAACTAACCAATTAAATAAGTGATAAAAATATTTTACAAATTACATTTACGATGTCCAGGCGCGAAGTTTTAGTGGGAAGAATGTCAAGTTTAAAAATAAGTCATACATATTTCGTTCAAAGTTCAAATAAGCTTAGCATACTTAACTTGTTATGATGTTTTTTTTTCATATTAATAATTATGTGGACAATAAAAAAAGAATCTTTATAAATTTTTATGTGGTTCTGAGTTATATTACATCTCAAATTATACTGATGAAAAGAGAACCTTATGTGTTCTACCTTAAAATTTATGTAAACTAGTGTTTGCCCGCCAGTCGAGCTTCCAACAAAAAAAAATCTCATTCTATTTTTTTTATTGACAACACAAAAGTCAACAATAGCCATTAAAAAAAATACAGAAAATAGGTTGACAAACCGAGGAGAAAAAGGGATACAAAGTGTTTTCTTCACGTATTAACCTGTCAGTTCTTTCTTGGGACAATCGGGGTTTCAAAGTCCGCACCACTGGTTCTCAAATGGGACAATCGGGACGATGACATTTACTTGAAAATTGGGCGCGAATTTTGAAATTTTGAAAACTGCGCGAGTTGACGAGTTGTTTGACAGGTTAAGGTCGCGAGTCAACAGATTAAAATAATGATAACTTCAAACCCATAGACAAATTGGTCTTTCAGTGAGAACAATTTCAAGGCCACATATATAATTTTGGTCAGAAACTAAACCAAAAAAGTATTGTGCGTAAATTCCTCGCAATTACTGTCCAAATTACTCTTGCGTTCACACGAGGACAGGATAATGATAGTGGAAGACAATATCTTGCTTTGATACCGGCTATCTTATAATAGAATAGTCATTGTGCTCTTTGTATCATTATTCACTAGTGCTGGACTATTGTCTTGTCTATAATTATGCAATGGTAAAAGACTTTTCATGTATTTTTTTTCAATACGTTACAAGTTTCTGAACTTGTGATAGAGATTGAGGTCATTAATCATATTTTATCGATATTTATAGTGTAGTTGTCGACATTTTTTTAAATTTAGAACAATTAAAAACTTTTTTGTCAATAGCAGCGAGTCTGATAGAGGTTAAAAAAAAACATTTACTTTATTTGTTGTTTTTTTGTTTATTTTGGTTTAAGTCCAGTCTAAAGACGAAATGAAAACACCTTGACCTGACAGTCAATTAAAACATATCTCCACTGTTTCATACCTCATAAGATTTAACCGTTCAATATTCACGGATATGCTCATAAATCTTATCAATAAAGATAATTAGACGTTTCCTTTTTAGATGCAATAAAATACAATGTATATCGTAACGAGAACATACAAAGAGCGAACCGTTAAGTTAATCAATTATATTATTCGGTAGAATTATAACGGGTGTCCAATGTGATGGTTGTAGATAGATGTTTCTTTAATAATGATAGTTTGTAGTACCCGACTGACGCTCTACCACCCTAAAGTTGAAAATCGGTCGCCAAGTATCTATCGGTGTGTTCTGACAACTGCATTTGAGAGCCAGTTCCCATCTAAGCTTTGTGTGCTTACCACTTTCAGCCACATCATCACTTAACATGGGGAGATTGCGGTCAAATACAAGCTTATCCTTAAGTAAAAATGTATATGTTATTAATTTATTGCCGGCTCTTCTCAGCAAAAACAACCTTCCGAACCGAGCATTTAGAGTCTGACTATTCATAAGTGCCTGTGAAGGCCTTTTTGGATGAATAAACATTTTCAAACAATTTCATTTCATTTCATTTCAATTTCTTTTCATTTCATTTCAATTTCATTTTATTTCATTTCATAATCGACTAGCTGGCTCCCGCGATTTCGAGAGATCTTATCGTTCCCGGAATAAAAACTTTTATTCCAAGATATAATCTACTTCTGTGCGCCTGTTGAGTAGTTTTTGCGTGATTGATTAACAAACATCTTCACCTCCAAACAAACTGTCACCTTTGTAATAGTAGTAAGATTTCATAATATACAAGAGGTGTAATTCAATCGGCAACTATTATTTTACACAAAAATATACCCGGAGTTATTCATTCTCATAATAATACGCGAAGAAAAAACTTTGTACCCCTTTTTACGAAAATTACGCGGACGGAGGAGTATGAAATTTGGCACAGCTATTATTTTTATAAAATATGCTTTAGAAATAAAAAAAATATTACACACACTACCATGCGTTTGACACACACACACGCACACACATATCAGTATCCTCCTCAATTTGTCAACCGATTGACTTTTTTAATTGACGGTTATTGAAGAGACTTTTTTCCTAAAAACTTTTTGGTCGAATTTCAAGGCGAGCACTAGTCCTAATAAATAATATTGTATTTGGTTTATACAAATGTACGTTGTAATAGCTAAAGCCGGTTTTTCTTAGAAAAATCAACCTTCCGATGCCTTTGAGGCTCATTGCATTCATTTTCTGAAATGTAATAATTTATTTATCCATGGTGGCAGAGACACTATAGAAAACTTATTAAATGATAATAATAAAAATCCAAGTATCGATATATCGTATATCGATGTTATCGCAACATTACATAGAATGACGTTGTATTAAACGATACAAGAAAGAAATAATGTAACGGCTGGATCGTTACAATTATTTTTAAGTGGATATTAAACCAACAAGCTGATAGGCACGAATTATGAGAAATAAAAATTAACTATGAACGTTGGATGCATATTAATTTAGTTATTGATTAACAATCCACACAAAAGATTTTGTCTTATTTTTGACTAGTTTTCCGCCCCGCGGTTTCATCCGCGTTCCCGAGGGATCTTATCTTTTCCCGGGATAAAAAGTATCCTATGTGTTATTCCAGAATATGATCTACATGTGTGCCAAGTTTCATTAAAATCCATTCAGTACATCATCCATACATCATTACTAGGATGAATTACGTGCATTAACATTAAAAACCTGACATTCATCAAATAATTGATGATAAAATAAATGTCCTGGGGCATTCTTCACACATGATCCCAAAACATGATAACTGATCTTGTATATTTTAAATATATTATACTTTCACTAAGACTCCGAACAAACGGACATGTTCATGCACACAAATATTTGTCTTAGGTGGGAATCGAACCCATGACTTGGCAGACAGCGTAGGCATAAACTCGACAACGGTAAAATAACATGCATATAGCCTTACTGATGCGAGTCAAAAGCACAGAATAATATTACGTACAGAAGACTCACATAGAAGAGACATTTAATTAAAAATCGACTCTTGAACTGACATAATAAAGTGCACTCCAGTTCGCACAGCGCTGCGCGCGAACAATTATATTCACCTGCAACTTCTCTCTTTCTATCCTGTCAATAGTAAACACAAGGGCCCGCCCTCATATGAATTATATTGATAGGCGTCTGGTAATGGTCATAGCCCATTTAAACGACTCTGCTCCAACACCGCCCTATACTAAAAGTCAACTATCGAGCAGTCTGATGGCGGTAAGTGACAGCGAGCTGTCTGCTAATTTATGTTGCCAATATAAACTATATCTAAAGATATTCTAATGATATTTTATTTGTCGGGTGGGAGCGGAGTCTTGTAAGTGAGCTACGACCTTTAAATTCCGCGTAGATTATAAAAGTTAATAGTCTTACGTAAATGGATAAGGACCGTTGGATATTTTTTGTTCACGGCGACATGTTGCCAGCCTACATAAATTCTATCAACGTACTGGCGTACTGGCGAACTTAAAGTTCAAATCGTTTGGCAAATGTATGGCTCGCTATGAAAGTGAGTACTAATCGAGAAATACGTGTCACAGGAAAATATGTCTTATGTGAATAAAATAGTTGTAGGTAGCCAGTTAAGTTTTAATAAAGTGATGTGGATTTTATATAATACTTCTGGATAAAGTTGAAAGAGAAAGTTGCTTAAATAAATATAGAGTCTAGTTGAGCAGGTGTTTCTTAAAAAATATTATAGGAAACCTAGTTCTCTTTAGACGAAACGTCGAAATAATTGATTAAAAGTATTAAACGTGTGATACAACTCTATAAATCCTATCCTACTAATTTTATAAATGCGAAAGTATGTTTGGATGTGTGTGAAGATGTTTGTTACTCTTTCACGCAAAAACGGCTGAATGGATTTTGATGAAACTTGGCACACAGGTTGATCATATAGGATACTTTTTATCTCGAGAAAAGATAAGATCTCTTGTGAACGTGGTTGAAACCGCGGGGCGGAAAACTAGTATTTGATATAAGTATCTACCTAACGTTTTAAAGTAAATACTTTAAAACAGAAGTTGGAACAACGATTAAAAATAATAAAGACACTTTTGAATTTTAATATAGAAGAGTTGAGATAGGACTTTTGGCGGGAACTTGCAGAGTGACGTTGCGTTTTCGTTTTATTTTCATTAAATTCGTGTGTTTTGAGTTTTATTGAATAATTTCGGTGGTGTTTTATCCAATAATAATCAATCTAAGTGCACAAGTGAAGTGAAATGAAATGAAAGCGTGTATCGTGACTTTCCAGGTTGTCCCAAAAAGTACGTGAATGTTTTAGTGGAACAACCGCCAATTTAACTAAAGCTTGACTGGACATGTATGGACGAGGACTGGACATTACAGTGAGTTTGAGAATGTGACTATAACATAAAAGAAGAAATTAAAACTGAAGAAACCAGAATGCTGGCATATACCTCGCTCAACGAATCAGCATTGCCATCCAACGTGGCAATGCTGCCAGCATTCTGGGTACGTTGCCTACTGACAACGACTTTTTTATTTAGATTTTATATAATTAGATTAATTACCTAGTACGTTTGAAGAAAATGTATGCGATTGAAAGACTTTGTATTGACTAAAAGTACTAAAACTTATGTACAAATAAAAGTGACAAATGGACCAAGACCATTTCAAATACTTTGACATTGGCAGAAATATCCTAAAAGGATGATTGCCAGCAACGAAAAAAAAAAGAGTTGAGATATTTATTTTAATTTTCGAATGCTTTCTTTTTTATATGATTGAAAATATTTACCGTGCCTTTCTACTTTGTAGGTAGTAGACTGAATTGTCACGAAAGAGAGAGCTATAAAAAATATAACAAGGCAGTAGTGCTGCCCTTTAAATCGATAATATAATGTGTGACCGATCATAGTTTTAAATATACCACGGTTGTGATTAACTAACTTCTTCAAACTAATCTTTTCGTACATGATACGTACAATACAACCACTTTCCTGGTAGTTTTTTTTATGTCAGTAGTCTGTCAACAGGCAGGGGTTCACCTGATGGTAAGTGATCGTCGCCTATACACAAAGAACCTTACCACCGTGTTACGATTTCCTCACGATGTTTTCCTTCACCGAGAGCCCATGTTCGTTTTAGGATTCGAACTCACGACCTTGATGCGGTATCCGACGTCACTGCCACTGAGCTATCATCGCCGTAGGTAGATATCTAACTATATTTTACGTAATAAAATAAACCAGTTGCCGTGGGAAGTAGGTAACACTAACACAGTCATAAGTAGCTACCAACATATTTCACAAATAATACACTGTAATTTGTTACACATAAGGTACAAATACATATTATCATATATCCCACAATCCTGGGATAGAATCCGAATATCGTTTCGTTAGATAATATCATAATAAGTACGTGAAGAAAAAACTTTGTACCCCTTTTTACGAAAATTACGCGGAGTATAAAATTTGACACAGTTAAAGTTTATATGGAGAAGGAGTGTAGAAAGCTAATATTTTTATAAGCTTTAGAAATAAATAAATTAATAAAAAAACATTTCACACACACACACACACACACACACACACATAATTATATGATATGATAAACTTTTTTTTATTGACAGTTATTTGAAGAGACTTTTTCTTAAAAACTTTTTAGTCCAATTTCGATCAGAGGTCTAGTCTAGTCTCTATAAATTTATACCATACACTATTAACATTGTCACCGTTACGACATCGACTCGATTGTAATTATCGATAGATATCGATTAAACAACACTACGGGAGAACCGGTCCGGTGTAACCGAACTAGTTTTTTTAATGACGACCAAGACTCCGATATGGAGGCTCTGTTGCTAGATGACAGCAGATAAAGTTTCTCATTGTGAATAATATAATTTGTTTTGAGTTTTTGAACGTAAGCGGTGCACGGTGGTGCAGTTCGCGCCATATTTTATGTACCTTTATTGGCCGTCGTTAAAACATAACTGAAAATCAGGTAGCTGATTGTAATATCAGTTAACGCTCGAGAGTAATGTAGGTAGGTATTTACTAGATATTTTTAATTATTCAAGCAAGAATATCTTACGCAAACACAATAAAACAATATTATAATTACTTTTCAGCGAGGATTTCCAGTTTCTTCAAAACAAAAGATTTGTAAATGGGATAGTTTCACGGTGGTAAATTTTTACTACAATAAAGAATTTTCTTGAACAAGAAATTTATTTATTTCTTATATTTATTTTCAATGAAAATTAACAAAATTTTGTTAATTTTCATTATCCTACTAATCCTACCAATATTATAAACGTGAATGTTTGTATGTTTGTTGCTCAATCACGCATTTTTTATGAAAATACACGGGTAGATCATATCCTAGAATAAAACATAGGATACTTTTTATCCCGGCAAAAGATAAGATCCCTCAGGAACGCTGGTGAAACCGCGGGGCGGAAAACTAGTTTCTAATAATCTGCTTTGAATTAATGAACTACACATACCGTCACGTAAAACTTTCTCTGACAAGGCTGAATAAACAGATGCCATGATCAATCATTACCGAACGAGTAAGAAATTATCCGTTTCCGCACGAAGCGAGTTATGTCAACAAATTAAAATGGAGGCTACGTGAGGCTACTGGACATTTAAACGAGATATTCAAAACACCTGCCGTTTTGAATCTCGTCTGAATCTTCATTAATTTTATGTCAGTCAGTTCAGTATTCATGACGGGACTTATAAATTTTAATTAAATATGTTAAACGTATCTGTCGCAATACGGTGTCACACGCATTTTACAATGAGATTGAGTACTATTTCAGAAATTATTACCTAGTTATTACCCACCTACTTATGTGTTTTTATTTCATAATAAATTAAAATAGACGACCTCAATACAAACAATGAAAATGTAGCATTTAAAACAATAATAAAAATCTGAAATTGATGAATCATCCAGATATACGAAAATTACGTACATATAATAGTAAATTAATTATTAAAATAACTACATTTCAATGGAAAAAGTCTTGAGTTGAACTGGATGACTCATCAATACTTACTTAGTTATGCTGGTAAATAAATAAAATATAGGTAGTTAAGAAGTTGTGAGTATGTAAAAATGATTTCCCGGATTGTTACCTAATAATTGAAAAGACTAAGTATATCGGTCCCTAGATAACCTCGGAAAAGAATAGCCGAAAACCGGGCTCCGTGGCGCGCTTTAGGAGAAGCCTATGTCCAGTTGTGGACTAATACGGACTGATACAACTCTCTAGCGAAAAGGACGCCTCAACAAATTTTGGGTTCAAAACAAAAACTAGATTAACGAAACTGGTAATTAAAACGGGGCACGCTAACTTTGATTGATCGATGCATAACCGTGGGATCCAATTATGTAGGAAATTGTTTGATGAGTATTTATTTTAAAAAATAAAATTATGTATTACTAGCTGACCGAACAGACTACGTTGTCCTGTCCTGAAAATATCTAAACTCACTCCCACAAAAAAATCATCATGTACAAAAGATTTTATAATTTACAAACTTTTAGCTAATTGATGTTCACCGACTTCAAAAAAAGGAGGAGGTTCAATGTTCAACTGTACCTTTTATGTATGTATGTTCACTGATTTTATTTATAGCCTTTTGTATCCTAAAAGTACCTATTACAAGAATTCAAGAACAAATTATGCCATTAGAAATTCCAATCATAGGTACTTACTGATTGATTGATTGACTAAGATATCAAATCAGGGAACCATGAGATTTGGAAGTTAATACGTATTGCTGTCAGACAAAATAAAAAGTCACGCAAACATCGTGTACACTTCACTTCATTGGAGACTATTGTTTACGTACGCTCCTTGATACGGATTTTGAATTTCGAATTTTTCGTTGTTATTGAAGATCGATTCGTAAAACTTGTTTTTAAAAAAAAAAATTAAAGTCGATACCTAACATTATATCTACTTATTTTAGCCTTATCAAGCTTCGAATCGTGGATAAATCGCAGGGCAAAAGTTAAGTACTGCCCAGGTTAAATAAAGCAGAATCCATTAATTATTAAAGAACTTATAACCTTCGCATCGCATTGGTCAATTCACAATTAATTAATGTTCCCATTATCATTTCTCCCATCCGAGCCGATGCAATATCGATCGTGTATCGACATCGCATAGATTAATCGTTACAAAGATATATCGATGCATTTAATTATTTATTAATCGAAATCGAAATGGACAGTTCACGAGCGATGGGAATGTGTTCCAGACATATAAACACGCTATTAAATCTGCACATATTATATTCATCTTTAACATGGTAGAGTAGAGTTTAAAATTGTATGTTTTATAGATATTGTGGGATATTAATTTCGCGAGGTATTAATTTGTTCGCAATGGGACGCCAATAATTCTGTGTTGGCTACTGCAGAGGGTAACTGTCGTAGAGAAATGATAAAGGGCGGTAGCTAATAAATCTTTTAAAAATAAAATTACATTATCCTATAAAATTTGCATGTTTATTACATGCGTTACTAATGTTTTCACACGGAATTCCCTGTTTAAGTACTTAGATTAAATTGGCATTAAGCGGTATTACGAAGCGGACTTCACCATGTGATAGTCAGTCATTATTTCTGTGTTTATGGTCACAGTTCCGAAGAACAGACTATTCCAACTGTGTCACGCGCATTTTAATCGTCTATTTAGCCGAGTTTAGATGACTGACTGACGACTGCATGGTACCTGAAAGATCGTTGCAGTTATTCGTTTCAAAGAAAACGCTTAATTCATTCACCTTTATTTGCCACCACTTAATTTGATGAAGACTTTATACACTAATCATTAGTATTTAGACTCCTGATGTCGTTAAAAACTTTGTTATCCTCAGAATCTCTAACAGATAACATAATCTTGAATCCTATCTAGCATCTTTCCTTTTAAACATATTATCTTCTATCCGTCAAGTTAGATTTTCATAATTTCCTCCCATTCATTAAGCAAATGTTTGGTCTGACAACACTAAGCTGTCATTGGCAACTCTGACTTTTTGGCGGGAACTTGTCAAGTGACGTTGCGTTTTCGTTTTGGTTTCAGTTGGTGTATTTTGAGTTTTATTGAATAATATCGGTGGTATTTTGTCCAATAAAGATCAATCTAAGTGCACAAGTGAAGTGAAGTGAAATGAAAGCGTGTATCGTGACTTTTCAGGTTGTCCCAAAAAGTCTTTGAATGTTTTAGTGGAACAGCCGCCAATTTCACTAAAACCTGTCTGGACTTGTATGGACGAGGAGTAGACATTACAGTGAATGTGAGAATGTGACTATAACATAAAAGAAGAAATTAAAACTGAAAAAATGTATGCGACTGAAAGACTTTGTATCAATGGTCATGACTAAAAAACATTGAAAAAAAAATTGGCATCTCTATATCTAGTCTATGGTGCGTTGTGTACCTCATCGGCGACGTCGATGTGTTGCGCGTCCGCGCGCAGCAAGCTCGCGAGCCGGGCCGCGTCGCCGCGCGCCGCCGCCTCGAGCAGCGCCGCGGCCAGCCCCATGCGTCAATGTGCCATCTCTGGAACAAACATCACATTTATAAGATACTAGCTTCCGGCCTATGATTCCACTTGCGTTTTCCAGATGAAAACTAGTTTATAGCACTCAGGCGTAATGTCGTTTTCAAACGCGGATAAGTAGTTTCGGAGATTACTTCTTACATCCAAATTTACAAACTTTAGCTCTTTGTTCATCACAAATTTCAACTGTCTAGCTATCGCGGTTCTTGAGATACAGCCTGGTAACAGACAGACGGACGGACAGACGGACAGACAGCGAAGTCTTAGTAATAGGGTCCCGTTTTTACCCTTTGGGTACGGAACCCTAAAAAGACCAAAAAATTGTATTTTTTTTTAAAGTGGCAGTATCTCTGAAACCATCAAACTTTTACTGTCATGTTGATATTAGGTATCTGATAGACCTGAAGCCAATCTAGCTCCAGTGTCACTCTGGCGTGTTATTTTTGGGACACCGTGTATATATTCATAATAGTAGGTAGGTAGTTAATGTAAAAAATAAAAAACTTATTAAAGAAAATAATTTCTTCCTGGTAACATAATAGCGCCTTCATAATGTTCCACAGATCATAAATCTGAAGATAAATAAAACACTGCCTATCTAAATAGCCCGTATCATATTATCTTGGATAAGTGCCTTACAGTGTTTTCATTGGGTATCATTACCCGAGCAGTCAACTTAAGAACGCAATAATAATCGAGATCCCGTTTCGATACCACTTCGGACAGTTAACACTGATGCACCCTTCACTGTGATCCTTATCACCAATATCTATGGTAGATAATCGAATACCAATTGATTTTACAATAAATGTCTTAGTAAAATGAAACCGTTTACTTAAAATGGCGTCTATAAGCAAAATCCCTAGGTTTTTGTATTTATTAGCCAGTTTTGAATAGGTATAAAAAAAAAATTTTATTCTGGATAAGCTTGTGTTTGACTACAATCTTACCATGCTAAGTGATGATGTGGCCGAAGGTGGTAAGCACACAAAGCCTAGATGGGAACTGGCTCTCAAGTGCAGCTGTCGGAACACACCGATAGATGCTTGGCGGCAGATTTTCAACTTGAGGGTGGTAGCCAGCCAGTCGGGTACTACAAAGTACCCCACCAGTGCAAAAAAAAACATTTTCACCATGGAATATGGAATTGTATTCCATAAATAGGTAACGTGTCTATTTCTAGATAGACAAAAATAGAGCCACTAAAAACTCTATTCAATTTGCTCGGTCATTTACTTTTTACAATTTTAAAGCTACTCGTTCTAGCTAGAGTCATCCAGAAATTTTAATGGGGCCATCAACTTAACAATATAATGCATGAGAACTTTTATAAGTAACAGGGCATGCAAAAAGGTGTGAAGCGTTCTAAATTGGAATGCTGTAAAACTTACGGCTAACACTGAACGTTTATAGTCTATGGTCTATTAAAAAGGTTAGAAAAAAGATGTGTTCTTTTTTTAGTGAGACGTCAGATTCAGCCAACAGAAATCACTAGTGAGGTTCAGTTTGCGATAAGTCTACGGAATATACTTACCTAAATAAGATTACAAAGGAAAATAGAATATAAAAAAATAACGTCAGAAGAAATATCTTGGAAAGGTAAAGGCGATGATAGCTCAGTGACGTCGAATACCGCGGTGAAGGTCGTGGGTTCGAATCCTACAATGAGCTTGAGCTTTCGGTGAAGGAAAACATCGTGAGGAAACCATAGCACGGTGGTAGGGTACTTTGTAGTACCCGACTGGCTGGCTACCACCCTCAAGTTGAAAATCTGTCACCAAAACACCTATCGGTGTGTTCCGACAGCTGCACTTGAAAGCCAGTTCCCATCTAGGCTTTGTGTGCTTACCATCTTCGACCACATCATCACTTACCATGGTGAGATTGTGGTCAAACACAAGCCTATCAAGAATAAAAAAATAAAAAAAAGATATGGCTTTAAAAAAAAAGCGTTACGTCGTTTTTTTGGCGCGTTAATCCTGCTTCTCTTTGATTACCAAATTTATTTTGAAATCGCAATAATATCTATAACACTATACGAGTGGGAAGATAAATCAATGGTTCTATACTCACTTATCTTTTGATCGATTTAATAGTAAATATAATAAAAACTAAACACCGAGTGCGTTTACAAAGCACATCGCGTGAGCACCCGCCGCCGCCGCTCGCGAACTATACTAATACTTGACAATGATCCAACTTGTATTACATACTTGTTGATCGATCTTCAGATTATATCAGCACGTTGAGGTTACATTCTATGAGCGATAGCGATTTCATAAACTGATTGCTAATATGTACCTTTTTTAATTGTTACCTACATAGGTTTGCGACTCACTTTATAAGGAGGTAGAGTCAAAGATATAGGTAAAAAGTTCTTCTGCTTGCTGAAGTTTTTTTTTATAGTTCAAAATTTTTTGGCCACTATCAGCATTTCTATTTATCTATAATAATGTCAATATATATAAAAAATAATTGCTGTTCGTTAGTCTCGCTCAATACTAAAAAACGCCTTGACTGATTCGAATAATTATTTTTTTTGTTTTGTTTGCTCAAATACAGGGTTGGTTTAAATTTAAAAAAAAATAGGGGAAACCCATAAAAAATGTTGAGAAGTTTTATAATTCTCAATTGTTAATTTTCTACGGGAATCGCCGGAATGACAACGACTATCATTACGAGTATTTTCGTGATGGTTTAGATTCACAATTGGACCCGGTAGGTAGCGCTGGAATTGGGTTCTAAGTTTTGTTTAAATTTCAGAGCATGACGACGTCTCCCTGGGCCACTAGTATTAAATAAAGCTTTCTCGTATTACAAAGGACCCAATACCTCACTGTATTATCTATCTAACATTCCAAGAATTCTAATTTCAAAATAACTGAGTAACTATCTAAAAACAGCTTCTATATCAAATCGCGTATCGCTCCTCTTATGCACCATGCTGAAGGTCTTAGCCTTTGTCGACAATAAATAATTATCATCGGTCCATTGATTCGCCGTGCCCTTCCTTCCTCTGATTATGCCTTGATGGAATCCTCAATGAATTTCGTAACATGGTTGTCCTATATATTAGTACTGAGGAAGCTACAATAAATAAGGAAATGTAACGCGTAGTAAAATAAAATTGTTGGGAGTCGCTGGCAGACTGCATTATTAGGTATTATGAACACGACAAAGCTTGGATGTAGCGTTCGCGCAGCAGGAAATCTGGCATGCAGGCTGCCGGGCAATAAGTAGGAATACCAGGGGGATCGCCAATGTGTTATCGACTTTTTACAATGCCTTAAAGGCATGGGTTAAATAAAAGTGCAACAGTCGGAATACTGCGATAGGTGCTTGGCGACGGATTTGACTATAATGTACCATCTTATCTATACAATACATATTATATGTATAAAAATACTGTCTGACTTAACATATACAGTCTAAATAACTGGAGATAAATACTTGAAATGATAAGGATCCTTATAAACGTAGGCATCAACTAAGACAGGTTTTTTTTGGAGAACAATAGAAGATCACGGCTGATACCAAAGCAGAAAGCTAGCTATCAAATAAATTTGTATTTAAGCAGTATATAAATAATTAAAAAGAAATTAAGAGCAACAACATTTCCAGCACCACTTAAAAAATACTTATATTATCTTAAACGAGTGCATCAGTTAGGTTTTCGAATCATAAACGTCATCTGTCATTTGAGTTCGTCTAACATACGTGTATCTAATGCACTCGAAAAAACCTATCGCGATTCGATGACAATGTGCACGTTAAAAAACCTCATTAAAATTCCATAGAGGTTGATATGGCACGCGGAAGTTGCCGAGTACAGCCGAGTGTCAATGATAAAACACCTCAAAGTATAGCGGGAAAATAATGCAGCGCTATTTAAATTAAGATCGACTGAGAGTTTGTCTATGGGTGTTGCTATTTTTTTGTGTGAATTAAATAAGTAGGCATAAGGTACTGGTTGTTTGAGTAATATTTTTTTTAAGACTTAATTTTAAAGTTCGATTACTTACTTTGTTACGTTTTATTTTTGAAATCCTAAAAAGAACTTGAGCTTGTGAATGAAATTATAGCACAGTGATTTTAGTAATTAAATAGCTAGACTTTGTGTAGGTATCTACTTACCATGGCAAAATTGCGATCTCACAGTTGTTTATGGTTGATGTTACAAATGCAGATCATTAAAGTTAACCAATCTTCTCTAAAAGAAAGTTGTTATAATGGTTTCACGTCATAAGAAAACGTATCGTATTCTCAAACGAGCGCATTCATTCCGTACATGGCTCTCTGTCAAGTAACTTCATGATTCATGAATAATGTATTTAAAACAATTTGTACTTTATTACAGCTATAAAAAGTTTATATTACACTGCTTAAAAGGTCTTTATGGTGGGATTTTAAAAAAATACCTATAAAGTGAACCGGGCCAGTTTGCACACGGCTGAATGTCAAATCTAATTAACATTAAATACCAAACATTGCAATATTTACATGTAAATATTTATATTACTTATATTGCAAAATAATAAGGCACTATACCATGTCTTTTTTGCGTGTGGTCCAATCAAAAGAATATCAGAGCTATTGAAATAGTTGGAATTGACTTCTGACACAGCAAAATATTGAACTACAGGTAACTCTTTTTTTTTGTTTTGTTTCTTTTGTTTAGTTACGTCAATTTCTAATGAATGATTGCCATTTTCTATTACGAAAAGTCGTATCATGCTATCAATTTTAGGTTTCTTTTTTAATTTTCCAGTCCAGCTTGCCTTACCTTGCACTGGACACTAAGAACTGGGCAATACCCAATGCCCACTATTGCTCACATGCCCAATGGGTTATGGGCACATCTCACACTGCGCTAATTAGTACACGGTCTTTAATGATAACCAGTTTTTATCGACCCTTGTCGGTTTCTCAAGACAAATACAGCAGTTAACTGATTCTAGATAGTTGTGTGATTTCATTTCGGTTCTAAGAGTGTTTTCATAGGGTAGGTTAATTCTTCGGATGTCGGGCGTGAAATTGGTTAAAAATTATGTAGTTCAACCTAAATAAGGTTAACCAGATTTTAGTTATTAAAATATCCAATAATAAATAGTAGAAAAACTCTTGTTTTTTTTTCAAAAATAATGCGTTTATCAAACTTTATCGCTCGCCTCCCGCTCTTCACTTCACCCACCAAATTGGTAAAACAATATGGCGTCACTCGACCGCCCGGCCATAAATTCACGACAGATGTTCGTTTTGAAAGTGGGTGAGCGCTGAGCGGTGGGCAGCCACCGTGACGCCTGCTTACCATACGAGCAGGAAGTCCTCCTATCGTAAACATTGAACTATGTTCATAAACCACGTTTTATGGGCCCTTTCGTGCAACAATTTTGGACCTCACTCTGCAAAACACAGTTGGAATAAACTAAAAGTTAACTGCAGACACGTTATTGTTTCCTTATCTTTAGCACGAAGAGGACTCATTACTAAGTACAATAGGGATGTCGACTGATCAAATCAAATCTGCTTTTGATTGCTTTTGAAGAGGTAGATACGATCGTCCCACTTAAACAATAAGATAACAAATGAATCAAAAATTCCGCGAGCCAACTAATTAAATGTGAAAAACTTTTTTTTATATAACATTTTTACCCCACGTGACTACCAGGCAGGCAATACCAGGTGGATTTTCGACGTGTTTTACACCTTATTACAAATATTACAATGCCATAAAGGCAACTGGCTCTCAAGTGCAGCTGCCGGAACACAACAACAGGTGTTTGGCGATAGATTTCATCTTGAGGGTGGTAGCCAGCCAGTCGGATACTATACAGTTCCTACCTCCAAGCTTTGGTTTTCTCACGATGTTTTCGTTCACTGAAAGCTCAAGTTTACTGTAGGATTCGAAACCACGACCTTTGCCGCGGTATCCGACGTCACTACCACTGAGCTATCATATACTGAAATTTTCCTGGGTGGAAATCTAGCCTAGTTCTTCTTGCTAACCAAGCAAATACAAAAGCATGAATGGTTCAGCAGAGCCTTACATACGCCTCATTCTTTTCTTGTAACATTGAGGGTTGTCCCCGATTGCCGATTACCGGGAAGGAATAGGGCGCCAAAATCTTTAAATCTCTTTGGCGCCAACAAAGGCCTAGTTAATACCCATAAATACCACAATACTTGACTACCTTTGTATAACTATCATCAAGCCAAGCTCATCATATGTATATGTATAAATGATTCGTCTCATTCCGTTCCAGCCAACCATCAAATTCATTAAACACGCTTCCTTTCAATACTGAGCAAAGATTAATATTTAAGCGAGCTAGGGTTGTCTCTGATTTTAACCTTAATCTACACTCTACACTTGTATCGCAAAGTCATAATTATGGTCATAATATAATGATGTACTTTATGCAAAATAATGCCTTAAAATCTTTATTTTTCTGTAAAGTACACTTCAGACCAGTACCAAGGAGATTTATTTTCAATTTCATAAGTGGTGGAACATTGACTGCGGTGACGCGAGCTACCGATAAACTATTATTTAGCTGTTTTAAATATATTTAGGTACCTATGTGAAAAAAAAAACTTGAGAGGTGTCAAGGGACACCCGGATGGAATGAAGTTATATAAGTCGAGAGAGTAAATATATATATATATATATATATATATATATATATATATATATATATATATATATATATATATATATATATATATGTATTACCTCTCAAGTTTTTCTATTTATATATATATAAATAGAAATGAAAATATTTGGCTTGCTTTCTATAAGAGAGAGAGAGACAGACAGAGATACATGCGCACGCCGCACAGCGGTCGGTGACTTTTGTCACCGACACAAAAAATCACCGACATTAAAGTGTCGGTGATTTTCGTAAGAATTTTTTCCGTCTTCTTTCCGTCTCCGCCCCCTTTCACAACGTGCGATAAGGAACTTCGTTCCAATAAAAAGATTTTATGTTATCCGATTTTTATTTCACGATTTACTAAGTATTTTCTTTTCTTTTTTCTTTTATAATATCAAAAAAAATATGATAAAAATGTAAAAGTATTTTGTGACAGCCCTACTTAACAAATAAACCATTTCAGTTGTACATGTCGGTGTGAGGCTTTAGATAAATAATGTCATCTCCAAACGGGCCACTGTTGAGCATTCCACGTTTATCTGATTTGTAACCAAAGGTAAAATGTTACTACGTGTGTAGGCGACTTATTCATATTTTTTATTCAAATGATGCAATACTGTATCTATTAGATTTGACAGATTTGATGCAATACTGTATCCTATAATATTATACGAGCAACATCTTTACTTATACATATCCATACTAATATTATAAATGCGAAAGTGTGTCTGTCTATTTATCTGTCTGTCTGTTACCTTACGCTTCACGCTTCAACCGCTGAACCGATTTAGATGAAATTCGGTATAGAGATAAATGGAAACTTGGAGGACATAGGATACTTTTTATCCCGGGAAAAGATATGATCCCTCAAACGCGGGTGAAACCGCGGGGTGGAACACTAGGACCTATATAATTATTGCGTGCGTGTGTTTGATGGTTTAGATTTACAATTGGGTCCGGTAGGTGGCGCTGCAATTGGGTTCTAGGTTTTAGGACAACATCTGTCAGCTCAACTAGTTTCTACTTTTCTCAAAAACTCATTTTGATGAAATTTAACAACGTGGGGGGTTCACGGAATATCAAACTGGCTAGGGTTCATTTCGCTCACATATGGTACAAATACTAGAGTTATTTTAATGGAAATGTTTATTTTTTTAAATCCTAGGCTATATTCTAGAATTTTTCTCAAAGTCATTTTACGCTGCGCCACCTTGCGTTTCGATTTTTGTAATATTCAACTTTAATAGATATTCAACCTACACTAATCTGTATTGGTAATCGTTACTGATTGACTGACTGACTGATCTACTCAAACCACTGAACGGATTGCGCTGAAATTTGGCACGCAGATAGGTATTATGACATAGGTATCCGGTAAGAAAGGATTTCCCAAAATATACCCCCTAAGGGGATGAAACGGGGGTCCAAAGTTTGTATAGACAAACGGCTAGAAAGCTAGTCATTGATATAAACCGTTACTCGATCTAAACAAATGATGTTATAAACAACTCTTGCGCAGCAATGGTACTACATTCATTGTTTCAAAACCCTATATCTCCGCAAATGATTTCACATCTCTCCACAGTTTCTCTCGCTGTGGAACAATAGCAAATGAATTGTTATCTATGCCCGTTACCCCGCGGTACAGTCGACAAAGCTGGCGGTCTAGCGTAGGTATGCAAGTTCATTATCTTATTGCTCATAGCTACACGTAGAGCTCAATGCGGGAAGGGTAAAACATTCATACTAATACATATTAGATGTAAATAACTCTGTCCTGTCTGTTACTGTTTTACGCCTAAACCGCAGTTTTTTTTAATGTATTTTGGTATAGAGATAGATGGAACCTTAGAGAAGAACATTGGCTTATTTTTATATCAGGAAATCATCAGAACGCTCAGCAATTCGGGAGCAAACGCGAGGCTAAACCTCGTATTAATCGATAATTTGAAGCTTGAACTCGATATTTTTAAATCGAATTCAATTTTTTTATCGAATCGAATTCGAATAATGACGCTTCAATGTTTTACCGCGAAATTGGTCGAGAGTCAACATTGGCGAACAAACTTATTAATGAAGATAAAATACAAGATATCAACTGTGAATGACTAAAGGTTATAACGGAATTCTTTTGATATCGATGCCGACAAAGAGTTAAAACCTAGCCGAGCTTTTCTACATCTAATAAAGCTTTCTTTGACGTTTCACAATACAACACGGAGTTTTTTTTTTTATTGAGGATAAGCTTGTGTTTGACTACAATCTCACTATGGTAAGTGATGATGTGGCCGAAGGTGGTAAGCACACAAAGCTTAGATGGGAACTGGCTCTGAAGTGCAGCTGTCGGAACACACCGATAGGTGTTTGGCGACAGATTTTCAACTTGAGGGTGGTAGCCTACCACCGTGCTATGGTTTCCTCACGATGTTTTCCTTCACCGAAAGCTCAAGCTCATTGTAGGATTCGAACCCAAGACCTTCGTCGCGGTATCCGACGTCACTTACCACTGAGCTATCATCGCCTTAAAAAAAATCATTTATGAGGTTCCTAAACTTTTTATAGTGTAGGAACCATTGATCTAGAATACAGTTTCAACATTCGAGCGTCTAACGCAATCCCATTGATTCCGCCCGCAAATAATGTAGAAATAACATGCATATTCTATTGACCATGACATTTATAGATGTTTATCGTATAGCCTTGGTGGCAAACAAACACACATTAAGTATGTCCGAAGCAGTATTTGCTTAACCTTGCTCTGGTATTTGAGGGCCTTATGTTTGGAGTTTAATTATTATCTATATAGTATTACTAGCTGTTCCGCGCGGTTTCACCCGCGTTCCCGTGGGATCTTATCTTATCCCGGGACAAAATATAGCCTATGTTAATCTGGAATAATGTAGCATACAAATGGTGAAATAAATTTTAAAATTGGTCCAGTACTCTTTGAGCCAATTCGTTACACACATACTTACATACAAATCTTTCCTCTTTATAATATTAGTATAGATGAAAATTTTATACACGTACTTAGGTACTATATTTACTGTTTTTAAGGCGATGATAGCTCAGTGGTAGTGAAGTCGGATACCGCAGCGTAAAATTAGTCTATGCTAATATTATAAAGAGGAAAGATTTGATTGATTGTTTGTTTTTTTTTGCATCTGGCTGTGAAACTACTGGATCGATTTGAAAAAATCTTTCAGCATTAGAAAGCTACATTATCCCTGATGAATATAGGCTATATTTTGTCCCGGTAAAAGATAAGATCCCACGGGAATGCGGGTGTAACCACGGAGAACAACTAGTCTTGAATAAATAAACAAATCGAGGTAAAGACACTAAAATTTTATTGGTAGAAATCTAAATTACCAAAGCCGTGACTAAATAAGTAATCACACAAATATTAGCATATTGACATATAACAATAATATATATGACGGCGCATGGTAACACCGTACGAAAAATAACGGAACAAGATTGATATTGGAGCGGGCAATATTGGTCTAGCGGGTGTCTCGTGTGTCTATGGAGGGGCAGCCATGTTGAAGACGGATTGATCGTGCAACATTGGCTCGCGCAGGACATACTCGACGAATCGCTAATGTTCCAACTATGGAGGAGCGAGGTGATAGACTCCTCCATTGAAAAGGGAAGATCTTCCGCCAGGCTAGGTCATCGTGCCTGGGGACCGCGGTCCAACTGTTGATGTTGGAATCTTGTATATATGCAGATCGCATGGAAAACTTCGTAAGCGCGATGTAGGTTATTGAAGCGCCATCTATCTAGGAGTCGTGCAAACTATATCTATGTGTAGATAGATGTCGCTACACTACTAATCCTTTTTGTTTCAATTCTAATTAGAAAACGATAGTGATTTAGATTTGTTCTTTCAAGTTTTACGATTGCTATTTTTGCGATTAAATTAAGTAAAGTGGATTTTCACTAAATCACATTAATTTGATTTTGAGTGCTAATTTTAAGTTCACCACGATGTCAGATTCTGATAGTGGCCCTCAGAAGCCGTTATATAAATAATACTTATCTAAAGCCTATTCAAGTAAAGATAAACAAACACCTCTATAGATAAATTCACATACATTTATTCAAAACCCACGCGGTATCTTGTTGGCCAAGTGTTATGGAATAAATATTATGCTATACAAGTACGATCGGCGACAATCCTACTAATATTGTTAATGTGACAGTTTGTAAGTTTGTAGATCTTCTTTGTTTGTCGCTCAATCACAGTAAAACGGCTGAACGGAAATTTGGCTAGCTAGTGTAGTAGAGAGAAGATCAGATAAAACTTTTCACGGACTACTTGGGACAACCTGAAAAGTCACGATATATTTTATTCATTTCTCTACTTTAACAATGTGATCTCTTCTTCATCATCATATCAGCGGGAAGACGTCCACTGCTGGACAAAGGCCTCCCCCAAGGAATTAAGAGTCCCCCAAAAGGTCTTGCGCTATCCGCATCCAATGAACTATATTTCACTATAACAAATAAATTTACGATTCAAAATTCCAATGCAAACTTTATTGATAAAAAAACAGAACACGTTTCTGAATGAATAATATTCGATGAAATCAGATACTGGTATATCGATGAATAATTATTCCTTTGTGTCCTATTGCAAGAAATAAATGTCCAACTTAGTATTTATAACTTAATCGGTAAGTTTACGATGTTCCGGCGTCCATTTTATTAATTGGGCCGCGCTTGACTTTAATTGCTGTCTAGACATATCCAAAATTTAGTTTGGTTTGATTTTATGATAGAAAATGAATGTATATTTTTTAAGGATTTACGTTTTATTTGTTGTTATGTAGATATAGTGTGTTTTATTTGGAAAACATATTCTTTTTTTTAAACACACTTTTACTCACTTTCTTTTGAAATAAACTACTCGGCGCTGAAAAAAAAACATAAGGCGATGGTTTGTTCAGAAACTCATTTTGGCCTTATTGAAATTTAAGTTTACTACCGGGGAGTTTGTTTCGCCGTTTCTTCTCCTGACAGGTCTTTATTTGGAATTAGTGGTAACAGTAACAATAGCATTAAAAATAGCAATAAGACGTTCAATAAGTGTTCCTTAAGTGTCCCAAAATTGAATAAAACATTTTGAGTTTGAGTTTGAAAACTTATAAATTGTTTTTTTTTTTTAAGATTTAATATTAAAAATAAATAGGTACTACAAAATTAGAAAATAAACGATATCTATATGAGTAGGAATCTAAATCACTCCATCAAAATTTTCACCTACTATGATAATTAATCTTATACCTTTAAACGAGCAATTCTTGTATATAAATATATAAATAATTCCAAAAAAAAAACGAGCAAAGCTCGGTCATCCAGGGACTAAACTTTAATCGGCCATTTTATTTGCGAAAATTACTTTATGAACAAATCATAATGTATATAATATTTAATTTTTGGAGTTTACCTTTGTGCCAGTCCGTCCGTTACAAAGCCTGTAGATACCTCACAAATGAGGGCCAATTAGTACCTCTTATGTATCTTTCTAAAGCCAGGGAACCGGTACGTGTTCCAAAGAACAAAAACACACGGATGTTCGATTTCATTGTAATAATTATTAGGATGTTATCTTAGATATTTCTTTAGCGTAGATTTAGTATGATAAAATATCCGTTTATTTTCGTCATATTATAGAGACAAAGCTATTTAAAACCCGTGGAAAAAATGCTTTATAAATAATAGTATACTTTTTTTTACTTCTTATCTCAGTACTCACACCTTTCATAAACATATCATTCTTCGGCTTTCCTTTACCGCTTACAGTCATACTCTTTTTTATTATGGTTATGTTTTTTTTTTCACCAGTGGCGATGTATTCAAGCACATTAAGCCTTTAAATTAAACTGATAGTAATATTTTGCGCTCTGGCATGTCTAGCGTAAACTAATAATTTTACTATAATAATACTTGCAAGCATAAGCATTGTTTATCATCTGAATACATACCCTACACCTGCCTTATTTGTCTCAATTTCATCTTATAATAAAAAAAAGACAACAATCTCAGAGTATCGTTTTCAGAGCCGGTTTATGGTTTATCAAATCATATGAAGGCAATCACTGGAAACTTTTTTTGGCGTACTGTTACCATGGTTACCGTCGCATCGCTTACACAACAAAGTAAATGGTAGGTTTTAAAATCGTTAATTCATGGATAATTTTTAGAATGTATACACGCAGCGATGTTAACTTTTAATGTAATATTGCTTGTACTATTTTACTATTTAATAGGTTAAATAAACAAGCTCATTATAATAATAAAGGACTATCCAGAAACACTTGAAAGTCTTCGTATAAAAACCTTTATTTATTAGTTATTGCCTATTGAATTTCTGTATCAAACTTATTTACAAAAAACATGTTCTTTTCTTTTAAATACAGAAGAAATAAAATAGGTAGAAGGAGCGTACGTAAACAATAGTCTCCAATGAAGTGAAGCAACGTGCACGAAGTTGTGTGCGTGACCTCCGTCGCACAGGAACGCGATCGGCTTCCTTTACTATGCTTCACTTTAAATGCACTGGGCTGTCTCCCTTTTATTTGGCCTGAGACCATAATACTAAATATTAAAATCGTATTCAAGTTAACGTTCCTATTGTACAGATTAAAAAACAAAGCGTCCTTATGTTTCGCTGCCCACGCGCATTTCTCTTTGTTCAGTGTTTAGCGTTATGTTTAACGTATTTATGATAATGTCCCGTTAAACAAAAGCTTACACACAACTTGTTCCATGTTTCTTTTTTTTTTTGTTACTGGCAATCATCCTTTTAGGATATTTCTGCCAATGTCAAAGTATTTGAAATGGTCTTAGTCTATTTGTCACTCCTTTAATTTCTTTTTTTATAATTTTTAGTCAACACAAAGTCTTTCAGTCTCATACATTTATTCAGTTTTAATTTCTTCTTTTATGTTATAGTCACATTCTCAAATTCACTGTAATGTCTAGTTCTCGTCCGTGCATGTCCAGTCAGGCTTCAGTTCCACTAAAACATTCACGGACTTTTTGGGACAACCTGGAAAGTCACGATACACGCTTTCATTTCATTTCACTTCACTTGTGCACTTAGATTGACCATTATTGGACAAAACACCACCGATATTATTCAATAAAACTCAAAATACATGAATTTCATGAAAATAAAACGAAAACACAACGTCACTTCGCAAGTTCCCGCCAAAAAGTCTCCATGTTTCTTATATAACACGTAAGTTTGACTGTTATTTTTTTTAATTTTCTCTCTCATTTGTTTATGGCTTGAGGTCATTGAGTATTAAGCCAGCCAATACTCAAAGCTTGAGGTAGGTTAGTTCCTATAATAGATACACATATAAAATAATTATCCTTTTTCCATTTTCCTTTTTCCACCAACGCATGAGGCTGGCCATCCAAAGAGGAAACGCCTGCCTGCTAGGAACCTTGCCGATCGGCAGCAGCGGCAGCACCGAAGAAGTTTTTTTTATATATATTTGTTGTAAATATGTATTATTAAAAACAGTGATTGAATAAATAATGTTTTAAGAAATTGATGATCAAAATTATTTGTTACTAATTCTGCCCAAACCACTTTAAGGGTATGTATAACTAAAAACAGATGTATGAGCAACAAGGTTTTCATAGTAAAAGCTCTGCTCAGTTTCGGGCCAGGTGGCTGTGTGTGAATGTCATAGAATATTTATTTATTTAAGTTTTTAGTTTAGATCAAAGACTTCTATTGGTTCAGAGACTGGCGTAAAATCCAAATACATAATGCATGTAGTACGTAATATGGTCGAGCCAGCTGCCACTCTCGGCCTGTACTCTCTCCAACTCAAATATCCCAAACACACAACGGTTTTAGCGTATAATACAAACTATGGACCTTTGAAATCGTGGTTCTTATCATCAATTACGGTAAAATGGACTTTAAAATCATGCGTTTACAAGCTGATTTCTTAGAATCTTTGTTGGAGAAATAAATGAGAAATGATTGCACGAAAGCGGTTAGATTTGTTTGAAAGTACCTAGAATGGAGATTTTTAGACTCGGAACAATCAGTTCTCATTGCGCTAGAATGTTGTTTTAGGTACGCATTGTAAAAGAGGTTGGCAACACATTGGCAATTTAATCCCCCTGGTATTACTAAAATGTTTAAGAGACCCGCAAGACAGCTTGTCACAATTCTGACATAAAAATCTAGATATATTGATGGTTGGCGTGGTTGGTTAACACACTACCTTTCATGCCACAGGGCGTGAGTTCGATTCCCATCCAGGACAGACATTTGTGTGCATATCAGTTTGTCTTATATTTTATTTAATTCGGAAGACCTAAAGCACATATCTTATAATTAGTTACAGTAACGGTCAGGAGGCCAATTATATGTAGGTCTTCACTTCAGATAAATAAAAAAAAAATAATACTACATAGTAATATGTATCTACATCGAAACGAAACGAATAAAGAAGGAAAATACAAAAAATGTTAATCATTTTATTTAAAAAGAACACTTTCTTTTAGTTTGCCGCATCTCAATATACGTTCATCTGGTTCGATTCCTGGCTTGGGAAAATATTTTTTCGAAAATCTAATGATGCAGTTTTAGTTTTAACCAAAATCGGCCTCGAGACTCCTTTCAGCATTTTTCCTTGTTCCCTTTAGTTTAAGATTTGGCCAACCACGCCCACTTGAAAAATTCACCCGTATATAAGTCATCTGGTTTCCATACTACAAGCTCTGCTTAGTTTAGGATCAGATGGCCGTGCGTGAACATATCAGTAATCTGTGGTGAAAAATGTCCAAGAATATTTATTTATTATTATATTCATGCATGCTGGAAATCAAACCCACGTCGTGTGGCAGACCCGTCCGTACATTTTGTATTATGACGTAAAACCCTTTCATATTCAAAACCTTTATATAATGCCATTCATTTCACAACACTATTATTCTATTCACCATATTCATTCGAGCATATTGAACTGAATATGTGATCCCCTGCTGTGATTGAGTTAGTTCGTTATTGCATCATATATCTGCAGTACTTTGGACATGTATTTAGGCGGGATACCGACTCCATAGAACGGCTGGTAGTACAAGGAAAAGTGGAAGGAGTCAAATCACGTGGCAGGTCACCTATGCGCCTGGCCAAGTAAAATCCGCTGTGGGAAGTCGCGTCTGACTGCACCAGACAGTCTGCCAATAGGGAAGGATGGCGGGAAATCGTGCGAAGAAATGTGTCTGCCTCTACCACCGATGCAGGTGTCTCAACGACCGCTCTGCCAAGAGCGTAACGACAGAGAAGAAGTATTGTTTTTGGAAAATAAAGAGTATACCTAAAGCTAACCGAAAAGAGTATTGAGCATGAGTGTGGATGGATATAAAGGTAGAGGAAGTGCGAAGAAAGTATGGATGGAGTGCGTAAAGAATGATATGTTTATGAAAGGTGTGAGTTGAGATGACTAGTGATAGAGCGGAGTGGAAGATGAAAACTTGTTGTGCCGACCACACCTAGTGTGGGATATGAACAGGAAGAAGAAGAAGAAAGAGCATAAAGCTTCCCCTGTCTGTGTCTGTCCCCTACATTATAAAAGGTTGCCTGGTGTAAAATTACTGAAAATAGGCTCTCCTAAGAGGAGAAAAGGGGAAAAGGGTGAAAACTTTTTTTTTGTCCACATCTACTAAAAACATGGAATTTACACTATTCGACACTGTTAACTAATCACATATTATTACGGTTTTTGAAAATTCTAACGATCAGGGGGGAATGGTAACAAAAGTCACAGGACGATTCAGTCAGAAGTCCTATCGTGACTAATAGGCTATGGAATGAAGCCATCAAAAGGCTTTTGAGGGAGTCTCCATTCTTCTGACTCAGCCTCGGTCCATCTTCACATTACTTTTCAGAGCATAATTTATCCGAATGTCACCAACACTGTAGGTACTAATATGTATCAAAAAGGATGTGACAAACAAACATCGTGGGAAAATGTAACTTTAACCGTTGAGTTAACCATTTCAATGATATTTACCAAACTTTGTTGTTGTCCAAGTTCATTGATTGATCTGTGTGCAGTTTGTTGGTCAGTATTATAGTGACGCTCTTCGTGTTATGTACTCTAAAGTGTTGTTAACGAATCATCAAAATGATATTTAGAAACAAATTAATTAAAATCTTATTATTAGTATTGAAAGGTATGTTTTTGTTATGATTTAAAGTTGGCTTTTCATTGTTCGTTAGTTGCCAATGAGAGTATAGCAGTATTTTTAGTAATTGTCTGAAACTACGTATGGCGTAGTGTAGAAAAGCGAGTGTTAAAACGCAGATATCAATTTTTATTTTTTTAAATTCTGGATAAGCTTGTGTTTGACCACAATCACACCATGGTAAGTGATGATGTGGCCGAAGGTGGTAAGCACACAAAGCCTAGATGGGAACTGAGTTTCTTGCCGGTTCTTCTCAGTTGAAGGCTGACTTCCGAACCGGTGGTAACTTCTGTAATTCGACCTTCATAAGTGCCCTTCTAGGGCCTAAACTGAATAAATGGTTTTGACTTTGACTTTGAACAGGCTCTCAAGTGCAGCTGTCGAAACACACCGATAGGTGTTTGGCAACAGATTTTCAACTTGAGGGTGGTAACCAGCCTGTCGGGTACTGCAAAGTACCCTACCACCGTGCTTTGGTTTCTCAAGCTCATTATAGGATTCGAACCCACGACCTTCATCGCGGTATCCGACATCACTTACCACTGAGCTATCATCGCCTTGAAATGTGATAGAAAAACCAAAAGACTGCGTAAAGAATATAAAAACGTAAATAGGTTCCTTCTGGGCACGCGTGCTCCATCTTAGGCTTCGTCTTCGTCCTTCGTCCGATGCCAAACGATTCAATGTAAAAAAAACATTCCAAAATTTCGTACAAAAAATAGACCGCCAAGAATCAAGCATGACTCAAGATAAAGAAGTTTATGAAAAAGAAACAAACAGCGGTGACAAAAATAAATTAATTGACTTATTTGCAAATCATGTAAATAGAAGGAACTTTCAGAAGGAAGGACGAATCCTACAATTTCTTTATCTATTCCAGCAAACAGCATCAAAAGTGTGGAGTGGGACACACTCCGATGTTCATCAGACCCGGACCAAAACGTACCCGAGGGAAAGATTCCTGACATTTCTCGGTTCCCCTGGCTTGGAATAGTTCAGCACAGTTTTTGTAATATCGTTTTATTATTTCATGTTTTACTATTAACACCATGGTAAGTGATGTTGGGCCCGATGGTGGTAAGCACGCATACTATATCGTTACTGGTTTTCGAGTGCAACTACTAGATAACAGCGACAGGAGCTGGGTAAGGTGCTGGCCGACTGAATTTTTACTTGGTACCAGTTACCCGTATTATGGTTTCCTCACGACGGTGCATTTTTTGACCACAAAATTTCAGATAAAATCAATAATATTAATGTAGAAGACAATAAGAAAACACAGAAAAAAAGCTTAAAACACCTTTCTTCAAAAATTTTCCATCGCCAAAAACTGACACTCATCTCCTGGCTTCGAAACCACGTCTTTCGTCACTGCATAACTTGCAACCAATTGGGCTATCATCACCAGTATCCCTTAGATCCTCGACTGATGAATTATAAATAGCGATGTAGTAGAAAGTTTGGAACGTATAATGTTTTAGTGCAGACATCGACGGAGTCACCAAGTTCGCTGTAACTGGTGCGATTCTTATTCACCCGGCGTACGCAGTCGCACCAGCTGAGGACATAGCGAAGATACTGCCTGAACAATTGGTGTAAGTATTTTAGTATTAGCTGTCCATCGCGGCTTCACCCGCGTTCCCGTGGGATCTTATCTTTTCGCGGGATAAAAAGTAGCCTATGTGCTATTCCAGACTATAATAGATCTCTGTGCCAAATTACATCCAGACCCGTTCAGCCGTTGTGGCGTGATTGAGTAACAAAAATCAATCCATCCAAACTTTCACATTCACTTTCATTATTAGTGGGATTAGTGGGATTCGAGATTCATGGACATCATTAGAGGAATGCGAAATATTATTCAAGGTTATCAAGCATTGCATATATGCTTATTAATACAAGAAACATTGAGAAACATTATATGGAAGAAAGCAATATGTGGTTGTAGTACCTTCCTTCTGCACTCGCATCCTACTGGCAAAATCTAAAATATTGAATACGTAGATTTATTTTTAAAAATAAATTTAAAAGGAAGTCCCACTGTAGAAAAAAAATGCCTTGCTGAGTTTCTTGCCGGAGCCTTCTCATTTTAAGTGTATTCCAAACCGATGGGAATATTTCACCCCAATATAATACTTTAAGGCGATGATAGATCAGTGGTAAGTGACGTCGAATACCGCGGCGAAGGTCGTGGGTTCGAATCCTACAATGAGCTTGAGCTTTCGGTGAAGGAAAACATCGTGAGGAAACCATAGCACGGTGGTAGGGTACTTTGTAGTTCCCAACTGGCTGGCTACCACCCTCAAGTTGAAAATCTGTCGCCAAACACCTATCGGTGTGTTCCGACCGCTGCACTTGAGAGCCAGTTCCTATCTAGGCTTTGTGTGCTTGCTTACCATCTTCGGCCACATAATCACTTACCATGGTGAGATTGTGGTCAAACACAGGCCTATCCAGAATAAAAAAAAAAAAGATTCAGGACAAACAGTTTATGCACAAAAATGTCTGCCCTGGATAGGAATCGAACTCACCATCGTAGTGTGATTAAATCACCACGCCAACCGGCCCCTCAAAGTCAATAACTCCATTTGTCTGACAGAAACAACACCAAGTTCATAGTATGGCGCGACGGAGCAGAAAAGTACGCATTGGACGTTTATGACTATATCCTGCACCCTGACTTCACCGAGAAGATCACATATGCTACTATAGCATTGTTACAGCTAGTGTCGTGGGACGACGTTGGAATTGCTGTTCCTGTTTGTATGTCGCTCTTTGTACGCTTTTTAGTTTTTTTAAATTCTGGATAAGCTTGTGTTTGACCACAATCTCACCAAGCCTAGATGGGAACTGGCTCTCAAATGCAACTGTCGGAACACACCGATAGGTGCTTGGCGACAGATTTTCAACTTGAGGGTGGTAGCCAGCCAGTCGAGTACTACAAAGTAACCTACCACCGTGCTATGGTTTCCTCACGATGTTTTCCTTCACCGAAAGCTCTTTCCTTTGAGTTTGAGTTTGAGAATTGATTTGCCTATCGGTGTTCCAGCAGTTGCATTTGAGAGCAAGGCATTGTAAAAAGGTGTATAACACATTGGCTATGCCTCTCGATCTGTCAGACGGTAGACACTTACCATCAGGTGACTCGCCTGTTTGTCAGACCGGTGGTGGTAGAGTTTACTGTAACGTTGAAATTTTTTTAGTTGAGGAAATCTGCATATGATACGCGCCTGCTTAGAGGGGGCAGCGGCCAGGTTACGTTAGACTTTAACTGACTAAAAGCCCACGGTGGTCGCCATCTGCGCTGTAGAGAGGTTCTGGTTCTCGTACAGAACTCATACTCGAGCCCCCTTCATGTGCGGCGCTGAGATAGCCCATCCCAGGGGAAGCGTGATACCTCCCCCCAGCAACCTCGCTGTGCTATTGCACGATGGATTATAAGCACGAACACCCATCGTTCTCTTCGGGGTCGCTTCGGGGTGCTCGGGGCCCCCGCTAATGTTGAAACCCGTCTTATCTGGGCTTAAACTGCTAAGTTATTTTGGTAGTTATATCGGGTCTATTCGCGCATAGAATATTATCAAAATATCATTTTGACTAACCTCGACGTTTTGATCAAGTTGCATTGACCGTGGTCACGAGTGGACTGAATGAATTTTGTTAAGTTATTGACCCGCAGATATTGACTAACTTGGTTGACTAATTTAGTACTGTTACAGCACCGGTGTTGCCAGCCTGTTTGCCACTAAAAGGTTCAATATTGATGGATGAACTTTACGCCGTCAAATTAACTGACGGTAAGTATTTATTCATGACCTCAAAACACCAATTTTAAGAGATATTTCATTAGGTTGACAAACAAGCAGACGGTCCACATGATGGTAAGTGGTCACCGCCGCCTATGGACATTTGCAATACCAGGGTGATTGCCGATGTGTTGCCGACCTTGAAGAGCTCTCTTTACGCCCTTTCCGAAGAACCCCATATTATAGCGCGTAGGGAATACCGTAATGGGGAGCTCATTCCACATCCTAATGGTCCGCAGAAGGAACGTCCGACTGAATCTTCTTCTTCTTCTTGACTTGTCCCACGCTAGGTGTGGTCGGCACAACATGTTTTCCTCTTCCGCTCCGCTCTACCACTAGTCGCCTCAGTACTTATGAATGAAAGCATTATTCTTAATAACCTTACTTCGCTTACAGAGAGCATAGAATTAGAGAAAGAAGTTTTCAAAATGAATCTTGTGGACGATAGAGATTGCGCAGAATTTTACTCCCGAGCCAAGGTATGATAAATATGTTTTACTTATTTTTTTTTTGTCAATCGGTAGACACGCAATAGGGATGTTCACTGACATCAGCTTCTTGTTATGAAATGTCAAAACGATTGATTACATGGAGGTTTGTATGAAATACTTGCTTGTGACGTCATAAATATACACCGTCAAAAGATCTACTCTTTGTTGGTAAATTGTTGTTAAAAAGCTCAAGCTCATTGTAGGATTCGAATCCACGACCTTCAAAGAAAGGTATTTGCAATAATAACCTCCGCCCTCAAAAGAATATTGTAGAGCTATTTTAATAAGAACTTCATAAAACCCATCACACTTAATAATATAATTGATTTAATTAGCTGAATTACGACATGATGGTACCAAAATCGTCAATATGCGCAACATCAAAAGAGCAACAGGACCCCTGCGTCTGGGACGGAGGTGTAGCACTCATTACCAGACAAAACTGGGGATTTTGGAAACTTGTACGTATCATTTAAATGTTTCTTTTTTAATACCACTAAGGTAAATAATCATATGGGTGATGGTAACCGGTTACCGTAGCCTGTAGACGCTTGCAGCACTAGGGGTGTCACTCAGCGTTTCTGACCTAATTTCTTTAATTTACAGTTATAGGGACAACATCATATTTGTATTTTTTTGATCTAGTCAAAGTTATTTTCCTTTTAAATGGCTGAGAAATTACCTTCTGATACTTTTTCATGTCAGAAGCTAGTTAGTTGTTTTTATTGTAAATAGTTCACGGTAAGGTCATATTTTTAAGAGTTTCTCAATCGGCGGGTGCAGCAAGTAGACATAATGATGTCAAATCTCGCACAGTTTCTCAAAAATAAAAATAAAATCTAATCTATTATACTTACTCTCATGTTAGGTATGTTCTATAATATTTATGACGTATTATGGTGTAGTGCAGTGTAGTTATTTTTATTTTATATCCACTCATAAGGTAGGGCTATCATCTCTAAAATCTGGAAACCAGGACAAGCTTATAAACCGGACATGTCAAAAGTGATTTTTATTTAAAGTCACACAGTTAAAAAACCGTTTATATTTATTTAAACTATATTTAGTCTCCAAATCTTAAACAGGGTGCCTACCGTCTAAACTCGGACGAAACCGGGGAAACCCGAACGGATGGCAACCCTAATTAAGAGTGATTAATCTGTCGAATCTGAACTCTAATAATAAATATTTCAGCTAGGATTCGGGCTCCGTGGGCCCGGGTGTGGAGCTCCAGCTCGCTTCCTGAAGATCTACGAGTACATGCCCTGGATAAACGACATCATTGACAATGTCAACATGGAGGATCCTGGAGACGAGAATGTTATTGGTATAAGAAGATATAGTCCAGTCAAGCTTATTCTGTACCGACGTAAGTGTTTAATGTGGATTTCACTAACCTAGATTTAGCTGAAGGATAATAACCCTTTAAAATATAAGTAGAAATAAAAATATTGCTGTCGCCTATAGACATTGACAATACCAGGGGATTGCCGTATGTACAGGGTGTCCGGTAAATAATACGACTAACTTAAGGGGGGTATAGTGTGTTAGCGTGTCACCGACACATGTACAAAAATAACCTCAGTAAAAAGGTATTATTTACGAGATATTTCGATATTTCTGTTCTATTTTTTAAGTATTTTTTCCTTTTTTATGTTATAAATGCGAAAGCATGTTTGTATGTTTGTAAAGATGTGTAGATGTTTGTTACTCTTTCACGCAAAAACTACTGTATGGATTTTAATGAAACTTGGCGCACAGGTAGATCATATACTGGAATAACACGGTTTGCACCCTCAAGTTGAATATCTGTCGCCAAGCACCTATCGGTGTGTTCCGACAGTTGCACTTGAGAGCCAGTTCCCATCTAGGCTTTGTGTGCTTACCACCTTCGGCCATATCATCACTTACCATAGTGAGATTGTAGTCAAACACAAGCCTATCCATAATAAAAAAAAAACATATGGGATACTTTTTATCCCGGGAAAGGATAAGATCGCACGGGAACGCGAGTGAAGCCGCGGGGGACAGCTAGTATTAAATTTATTGAAAATGGTGACATGTTTAACTTATGTGTATGAATGTTCACAAATCGCTGGTTGATAGCTCAGTGGTAATGGACGTCGGATACCGCGGCGAAGGTTGTGGGTTCGAATCCTATGAGCTTGAGTTTTCCGTGAAGGAAAAAATCGTGACTTAGCATCAGGTGACCCGCCTGGCTTGTTGTCACTTGTGGTATGAAAATATAATTTGTAAGTAATGAAACTGAATTTTGTTTCACTTAGCGGAATTGACGGTAAATAAAGGACAAGGCAATTGCGATCCGTTGAAGCGAGGCAGCGTCATATACAAGGACACGATGGATATAGTCTCCGGCGAGAACTTTGCACAGGGATTCTATTATGTAAGTTCTCAATCCTACTAATTTTTTAATTATAAATGTGAAAGTTTGGATGGATGTATGTTTGTTACTCATTTACGCCAGAACGGCTGAATGGATCTGGATGAAATTTTGCATGGAGATAGATTATAGTCTGGAATAGTACATAGGCTACTTTTTATCACGGAAAAAGATAAGATCCCTCGGGAACGCGGATGAAACCGCGCGGAACAGCTAGTATTATAAATGTGAAAGTTTGGATGCATGTATGTTTGTAACTCATTTACGCCAGAACGGCTGAATAGATCTGGATGAAATTTGGCATGGAGATAGATTATAGTCTGGAATAACATAGAGGATAATTTTTATCCCGGGAAAATATAAGATCCCTCAGAAACGCGGGTGATACCGCGGGGCGGAAAACTAGTATTATAAATGTGAAAGTTTGGATGGATGTTTGTTACTCAATGACGCCAGAACAGCTGAACGGATCTGGATGAAATTTGGCACAGAGATAGATTATAGTCTGGAATAGCACATAGGATTTTTATCCCGGGAAAATTCCGTAATTGAATTCCAAGGCTATATAGT
Organism: Ochropacha duplaris; assembly: GCA_951361185.1. NCBI lineage: Eukaryota > Metazoa > Arthropoda > Insecta > Lepidoptera > Drepanidae > Ochropacha > Ochropacha duplaris. The sequence continues at coordinate 855,158 of OX592704.1, read as the reverse complement.
CACGGGCAAAATGTAGTTTTTTTTTCAACTTTTGGATAAGCTTGTGTTTAACCGCAATCTCACCAAGATAAATGATGATGTGGCCGAAGGTGGCAGGCAATGATACACTTATTTAAAATATTGTTTTGTAAAATTGCCAATAACAGAGTCTCATTTGTTGTTCGAAATGTTATTAAGATTTTCTCTTAATTGTTGAGGAGGGCGGTGGCTGCCACACGCGTCATACTTGTGAACAGGTGCTGCTTGTGGGGGCTGGTCTGTGCGAGTTTGTTGTTTACTAAATCACTCGTAACTAAATTCAATTTCTTTATTCCTTTTTTGCCGCTATATCAGTAAGATTATATAAATAATTATAAAATGTAATAGGTCTAAGTTGCTTTTTTAAAATTAGTAATTGCTGAGTTCATTGCTGGCTCTTCTTAGCAAAAGCAACCTTCCGAACCGAGCGTTAGAATTTAACATGAATCAAATTGACGATTAAAAATACTTATAATGAGTTTACTTAATGTATGTATGTATGTAAAACGTTTATTCATTTTTTTTTCACATAGAACTATGACTGTAATCTATTACATGAAATCTGCCAAACTGCATAACAGTTTGTTGGCAGTTGAAGCTCTCTATACAAATATAACTTACTTTATTACAACATACACAGCACTTACAATATTTATACTTATCTAACTATTATACTATGACAAAGTTGAGCATCCGTCAGCTCCACAACAACAGCCAACAGACGACTCCCACAAGCCCAGGCCACCGGACCACAACGAACAAACGAGACGAATTAAAATCTATTTGAATTTGAATTTAATATTTTGAATGATTTGTTAATTTAGTTGGTTATAACACAAGTAGCCGAGTTCAGGTGTGGCTACGTGGACATGGTGGATGCCACATATCGGACTAATGTGGCCATGTGGCTCGAGCATTACTGTCAGCGGGACGCTCACGGCTCAGATCTTGATAAGGAGTCCGTTAGAGAAAATGTTGCTGAAACCAAGTAATCATATATGGAGTCTTTACCATCTTACTAATATTATACGAGTAAATGTGAATGTTTGGATGGATGAATGTTTGTTACTGATTTACGCCAGAACGGCTGAATAGATCTGGATGAAATTTGGCATGGAGATAGATTATAGTCTGGAATAGCACATAGGATACTATTTATCCCGGAAAAGGATAAGATCCCTCGGGAACGCGGGTGAAACCGCGGGGCGGAAAACTAGTACAACATATACGGCGATGACAGCTCAGTGGTAGTGACGTCGGGCACCGCGGCGAAGGTCATGGGTTCAAATCCTACAATGAGCTTGAGCTTACGGTGAAGGAGAACATCGTGAGGAAACCACAGCACGGTGGTAGGGTACTATGTGGTACTCGACTGGCTGGCTCCCACCCTCAAGTTGAAAATCTGTCGCCAAGCACCTGTTGGTGTGTTCCGGCAGTTGCACTTGAGAGCCAGTTGCATTTAAGGCATTGTAATAAGGTGTAAGGTATTGCTAATGTCTATAGGCGACGGTAGTCACTTACCATCAGGTGACCCGCCTGTCTCGTTGTCACTTGTGATATTAAAAAAAACATTCACTAACTTATTTGTTTTCATTTCAGGGCAGAATGTTTCTTATATTTCAAGACATCGGCCTTTTTAGAGTTTAGATTCTTCTACTCTTTCACGGCTGAGATACACACGACATTGTTTGGAAAAGAGGAAATCCCTAAGGTGCTCCCTGACCCATTCCCGAGGGCTTCGAGGTCAGAACCCTGGTATCCTACCGAACGTATTATAAGATGGAGTTCCTTCTCACCTTACTATTTACATCCTAAGTATTTATAGACAATTTAATGTCACTTAATGCAGTGTGAAGAATTGACGTTAACTCACAATTTCTGGTTTAAAACTTTGTATGGGAGATATTAGTTTCGTGAGTACTGTTCGGTGAGGCACTATTCCAATGATGATACTGCTATATCCCTCCCCACCCACACACACTCACACACTCACACACGCACACACTCACACACACACATATATTCACAATTTCACATACACACACACACACACAAATAAGATTTATTATTGTATTCATTTCATTTCCGCTCTGCAAATATAATGTTCAAATAAAATAAAGTAAATCCTTAATTGGCAGTATGCGATAATCACTAAGATTAATTTTATATATAGAAATAGTGCTGTGGATTTTGTATTAATGATTAAAAAAAAAACCGCCAATTACATTACGTATTAATGATCAAACTAGCCGTCCCCCGCGGTTTCACCCGCGTTCCCTAAGAATCTTATCCTTTCCCGGGATAAAAAGTATCCTATGTGTTGTTCTAGGATATGATCTACCTGTGTGCCAATTTTCATCAAAATCCGTTCAGCCGTTTTTGCTAGAGAAATATTGCAAACGCAATAGTAAAGGTTTATTTAAGTCAATTCTTTACACTCAAAAGTCTGTTATCATCTAACTTAACTAATATAATAAAGATTTATTTTTTGTATGTTTGTTCTTATTATTTTTATTAACCGACTTCAAAAAAGGAGGAGGTTCTCAATTCGACTGTATGTTTTTTTTTTTTGTATGTTTGTTACGCGATTTCTCTGCCAATTATGAATAGATTTTGATGATTATTTTTTTGTTTGGTAGTTAATGCTTCAGAGGTCAACAAAAACAAAATATATCTCGTCTATCGATAAACCTTAGTGAATCAAACCGAGTCGTTGAGCATGACTTTTTGGATTTGGATGAAATTTTGTGTGTATACTTCAATGGGTTCTTCGATGGTTTTAAAATACAATTGGACCCGGTAGGTGGCGCTGGAATCGAGTTCCAAGATTTGTTTCAATTTCAGGGCAGGACGACGACGTCTGCCGGGCCCGCTAGTTATACATATATTATATTTTACCGGCCCGACTAATTCGAGTTAGACGATTTCAGGACAAACTAGTTTTGCCTAGGTCAACATATAATAAGGAATAAACTTTAAAAATTGAAAATTAAAATTATTTTTAAAAATAAAAAACAAGAACCGACTTCAAAACTGTAACCTATACCTATGTACAAACATAAACTAAAAAGACGTTTAGACGTTTTCTCGTATGAACACTTCGTGTCCAGTTCAAAACTGTCCTTCTTCTTGGCTGGCACCGACTCCAAAAAGAACTGTTTATAAATATCAATAATTTTGTTGATTGTCCTTTAAGGCTCTTACTTTGAAATTAAAATATTATTCTTTACTTTTTAGTTTATGTTTGTACATGGGTATAGGTTACAGTTTTGAAGTCGGTTTTTGTTTTTTATTTTTAAAAATAATTTTTATAATGAACTAGTGGGCCCGGCAGACGTTGTCCTGCCATGAAATGAAAATAAAAAGAAACTGTCACACAACTGGCAGTTATGTCAAACGCCATGTTTATATTAAGGTTAGGAAATTTAATATGTTCGTTAAGTTTTCTTAAAATTTCGAAGTTTCTGAGCAATTTTTTTAATGTAAGAATCAGCGAAATTGGTCCAGCCGTTCACGCGTGATGCCGTGACCAAGGAAATAGGGATTCATTATTATATAATAGAAGATATAGATAGATGAAGTTGTCTTGAGGTTGTGGTAAAGGACAACTTAACAAAACCAATGCTGATTTTAGTTTACAAAGGCTATTTTGATTTGAGTTTGATTGATGTTATGAACGTTACAATTGACTCTACCACCAGTTCGGAATACACTTAAACTGAGAACACTCCAGCTAGAAACTCAGTAAATGTGGAAATCTTCCACTGGTTGTGATCAAACAAAAGAAGATAAATATACTACAATGGCTTAGTAGCGCTGTATGTTTTGCTACAAGGTTACGATGAGATGTTTATCTTAGAAAAGACATCAACGCGCTCACTCTCTATTGTTACTCTCAATGAATAAATGAGGATTTTGTTGCATAATACATAAAAATACTAGTTGATCCTGCGGTTTTACCCCCGTTCCCGAACGAACCCTGTAAGGGCTTAATTCTCAAAAATGTTTTTTTACCGCATATCTAGTCCATATGAGAAATCTACCTGCTTTTAAAATTAGTAGTTTATACTTTCTGCATTATTATGCAGTATTAGTTGTCTGAATAAAACAATTTATTATTATTATTATTAATTCTATAATTAATTACGAAATGTCTTAGATATACAGGAAGGATTTAAATAACATTCACTGTAAAGGCTTCGGTCTTGCAAGAAAATTACTCAATTTTCGAGCGATTTACATGGGAAAAAGTTATATTCTAGCGAAATTTGACCACTTATTAGAAAAACTTGACCACCATGCCAGATATTGAAATTAAAAAAATTGGCCATAACTTTTGAACCGTAAAAAATTGGACCGACATTCACAGAGTTAAAAAGTTTGGAAATGACATTGCCCACGCACGCCCCTGTTCGATTTGATCCATGCTTCCAGGAACACTCTGTATATTAAGCTATATAGAAAGCTATAATTTAATAAAAATTACTAGCAAATTCATAAATTTTTCGCATGACAATTGTAACTTTGGGTATGTAAGTAATGCACCATCATCCGAAATAATGTTATAAAAACACTTTTTAAACGACTTCAAAAAAGGAGGTGTTTTAAATTGGTCTATAGATGTAAGAGTTTTAATGGTAATAATAGTAATTTTTAACTGTTTTTTTTATTGTGTTACTTATAAATAACTTAACTGTGGTTTCTAAGCGCTTTCATGATATGTAATAAAACGTAATTTTTTAATTAAATAATTTCTCTACAAAAACATTAAAATTAACATCTAGACATAAGTTATAGTTTAATATACATATAAAAATAAATAGAAGCCGAAACTTACCTCGAACACGACCTAAAAACCTCAGGCCCGCTCACTGACGAATAAAACGCAATTTATTGATGATCACAATATGTAACACACAAAACAATGGACCTCATCCATCAGTCACCAATTGAACTTTCTGTAACACTTGTAAACACACTCAAACACTAATTCACTTCACTTGAATACAAATCATATTTATCTTCAATTATTAAGATCGGTAATAAAAAACTCACAATAAAAAAACGCATAGAGAATACGGCAAGTTCGTGTGAAAGTTTCACGGGGACTGACGCGACGCGGCGCCACGAGCGTTGAGCGCTCGCGCAGCTTTCGTGCGTGTCGTGCCACCTCGCTCGCACTTATGGAGTATTCACACGACCACCTGAAAGAGAGATAAATATGATTAATGACAGCATCGATGATGGACGAAAGACTTTTTTAAGGTTTTGTAATACTGTTTGCGGGAAGGCCAATCAACCGCAAATTGTAGAGTCAAGAATACCTATGTATATCAAATAATTGTGTGAATTTTCTTTTCTAAACGCTCCATCGACCAACATATTGTAATGTGGGAACAAAATGAAGACTACATTCATAGAGGAATTGATTTAAATAGTAAAGAATAGGAAACTTTATTTTTTTTATAAAAAAGACTAATACGGGAATCATCATTATTCATAATATTTTATTTCTATGTTCAAAATCAAACTCAAAACTCATTTATTCCGTGTAGGCACTTATGAACGTTAAAATTGACTCTACCACCGGTTCAAACTGACGAAGACTCGGGCAAGAAACTCAGTAAGGCAATATTTTTTTTGTTAATAAGTACCTATCAGTGTTATGCACTTGAGAGCGGCTTTCTAGGCATTATAAAAGGTCGGCAACATATTGGCAATCCACCTAATATTGCTGATGTCAATAGAAACAAAGTCAGCCAGATTCCTGACATAAAAAGGAGCAAAAATAAAAAAAGGATATAGTACCGAAGATATGTTCCCGAGATAGTTGATGGGTGCGAGACAAGTTTTATGGTGTTCCTAGAACTTATTATTGGACATGAGTATGCGTAGATGTGCGTGCGGCGCGCTTGCATGCGCCAAAGAGTATGTAATATATTGCATGCGCCTCTAAGAATGGAAACAGCTTACTATTACTACTTTAGCGGGAACTAACTTATCGCTAACTAGCTTTACGCCCCGTGGGTTCGGGTTTAAAAATATGACGTTCTTTATTTAACGGTTGTGGACTGTGAATTGATAGATCAGTCAGTCTTTGGCAATCATCCTTTTAGGATATTTCTGCCAATGTCAAAGTATATGAAATGGTCTATTTGTCACTCCTTTAATATTTTTTTTAATAATTTTTAGTCAATACAAAGTCTTTCAGTCGCATAAATTTTCTTGAGTTTTAATTACTTCTTTTATGTTATAGTATATTCTCAAATTCACTGTAATGTTTAGTCCTCGTCCGTACATGTCCAGTCAGGCTTTAGTGAAATTGGCGGTCGTTCCACTAAAACTTTCGCGGACTTTTTGGGACAACCTGGAAAGTCACGATACACGCTTTCATTTCATTTCACTTCACCTGTGCACTTAGATTGATCATTATTGGACAAAACACCGCCGACATTATTCAATAAAACTCAAAATACACGAATTTAATGAAAATAAAACGAAAACGCAACGTCACTCTGCAAGTTCCCGCCAAAAAGTCGTCAGTCTTTTTAACCATCGATGAAAAAGAGGAGTTTTATAAGTTATTAGTGTGTGTCTGTTTGTGGCATCATAGTTCCTAAACAGATGCACTCCTAAGTGGATGATAAATAGTTACATAAAATAAAACAGAATACTGTTTAAAATTATAATGTATGAAATGTAAATGCAAGTATTGGATTGGAAGGGTTGACCCCAAACAGAAGAGCAAGGCTTCACTCAGCAAAGATAATGGTCTTGTAGAAAGCATGACCTGCTATATTAATCTCAAAGTCTGTCAGGAGAAGAAGCGGCGAAACAAACTCCCTGGTTTTTTGGAACGAAGTTCCTTATCGCGCGTTGTGAAAGGGGGCTAGACGGAAAAAATGCTCACGAAAAATTGTCACCGACACTTTTGTGTCGGTGTGCTATTGTAAGCTGTGCGGCGTGCGCATGTTTCTCTGTCTGTCTCTCTCTCTTATAGAAAGCAAGCCAGATATTTTCATTTCTATTTATATATATATTTATGTATATATATTTAAAAAAAAACTATTTATATATATTGTTTTTTTTTTTTTTTAATATATATACTCTCTCGACTTATATAACTTCGTTCCATCCTGGTGTCCCACCTCTCAAGTTTTTTTTTTACAATAGTCTCCTCTTTTAATAATATACTTGGCGGTCCGCCGACGCAACGAGACGCTTGAATAATACCTATATTCTACTAAAGTATATAAAACGAAAAGGGACAAATATAGTTATAAATGACATTTCCTTTTTAGAGTTTTGTTTACAGTTTATTATGGCAGTCTGTAAATGCAAGCATCACTTGTTTACAAAATATTCAAAGAAAATGTTATCTGTAGCTGTTATTAGAAGCTACTTTTTAGTTCTCTTGGTAGTTTGTGGCTACTTTGTAAACTCTATGGTTTTGTTACTGGTGTTGTATTAAAAAATAACAATAAATGCTGCAGCTTGGTCGCCTATGGATGCGGGTAGCGCAAGACCGGCCATCGTGGAGATCCTTATGGAGGCTTTTGTCCAGTAGACGTCTTTCGGCTGATATTATGATGATAAAATCAGTTTTATTCATGTGCTAAATTATAACTAGTGGCTCTGAGGGCGCCGCCATTTTGAAAAAAAAAAACAAAACAAATACTACGTTTAGTATTATGGCAAAGCATGGCAATGAGTTGCTCCTCTTAAACGATATTATACAATGTATCCATTATTATATTTAAAAGAGAAAAGAGGGACTATTGTAAAAAAAAAACCGGGGAGTTTGTTTCGCCGTTTCTTCTCCTGTCAGGTCTTTATTTGGAAATGGTGGTAACAGTAACAATAGCATTAAAAATAGCAATAAGACGTTCAATAAGTGTTCCTTAAGTGTCCCAAAATTGAATACAACATTTTGAGTTTTGAGTATTTAACATAAAAAAATTACATAGATATTAATTAATCGAGGCCTCGGGTGACCGGCGGGCGGGGAGCTTTTTCCGCCAACGCATCAGCTTGGCCATCCAAAGAGGAAACGCTGCCAGCCTTCTGGGAACCTTGCCGATCGGCAGCAGCGGCAGCCTCAAAGAAGTTTTTTATGTATTATAATTGTACATTTGCTTGTATATTTTGTACACTTGTTGTATTTATCGAACCTGCTCACAAAATTCGACGAGAATCAGTAAGAAATGCGACCTGTAGTGGAGAAACAGTAGGTATACGAAAGCATTTTTGCCCTAGCTGAAAAGAGACGCTTCGCACTTGCTCTTAACTGTCATAACTGTGTTATAAACACGAACAGAAACAATTTTGTTTTTAAAACCTTAATCTGTATTTATTATAAAAGGTTACTGAATGACTGACTATCTGACTAATCTATCAACACTCAACACAGCTCAAACCACTGAACGGATTGCGCTGAAATACACGCAGCTAGTTATTATGACGTAGGTATTGCACTTGAGAGCCAGTTCGCCTTTAAGGCATTGTAATAAGGTGTACAACACATTAGCAATCCCCTGGTATTGCCAATGTCTATAGGCGACGGTTGTCACTTACCACCGCCTGCCTAGTTGTCACTTGTGACATAAAAAAAAAAAAAAACCTACAAGAAAGGATTTTTCAAAGTTCAAGTTTGTATGGAGAAACGTGATCGCGGGTGAAACCGCGGGGAACAGCTTGTTTACTTATAATTATGTGTTTGGTATTCAATCGGAGAACATCACAAACCTAAGTTCAGTGGTAAGGCGATGATAGCCCAGTGGTAGTGACGTCGAATACCGCGGCGAAGGTCATGGGTTCGAATCCTACAATGAGCTTGAGCTTTCGGTGAGGAAAACATCGTGAGGAAACCATAGCACGGTGGTAGGATACTTTATGGTACCCGACTGGCTGGCTACCACCCTCAAGTTGAAAATCTGTCGCCAAACACCTATCGGTGTGTTCCGACAGCTGCACTTGAGAGCCAGTTCCCATCTAGGCTTTGTGTGCTTACCACCTTCGGCCACATCATCACTTACCATAGTGAGATTGTAGTCAAACACAAGCCTATCCAGAATAAAAATTTTAAAAAAACAACCTCAGTTACAACCGTATAAGTATTCTGATGATAGTGTGACTGTCGTGTCACCGCATCACTACGCACTGGTGTCTGGCGTCTGGCGTCGTCGCGTATCAATTTATCAGTATTATGAAGTGTTGAGAGCGTGACCGAGGGGCATGTCCACAGCCTGATACATCACGAAAAATATAACGTTCCATCGTGGACGAGAACACGATCATGTCGTGTATTGAATATTGATTGTTGTACTCTCATTTGAATTTGAATCAGGTAGGATGATGTGTGGTAATTTTATAGAATATAATTAAATTAATTAAATAGATATGAGATCGAATTCTCATATAAAAAAACTTGAGAGGTGTCGAGGGACACCCGGATTGAACGAAGTTATATAAGTCGAGAGAGTATATATATAATTTTATAAATAGGTATATATAAATAGAAATAAAAAAAAAATATCTGGCTTGCTTTCTATAAGAGAGAGAGAGAGAGAGAGAGAGAGAGACAGACAGAGAAACATGCGCACGCCGCACAGCTTTTAGTGTCAGTTGGTCGGGTTACAGCAACTGTCACCCGACCCTACCCGTGTCGTGACAAATTTTCCGTCTAGCCCCCTGTCACATTCACAACGCGCGATAAGGAACTTCGTTCCAATAATAACATAACATCACATATCTTTTATGTAAAAAATTAATCGAGGCCTCGGGTGACCGGCGGGCGGGGAGCTTTTTCCGCCAACGCATCAACTTGGCCATCCAAAGAGGAAACGCTGCCAGCCTTCTGGGAACCTTGCCGATCGGCAGCAGCGGCAGCCTCGAAGAAGTTTTTTATATATTATAGTTGTACATTTGTTTGTATATTTTGTACATTTGTTGTAAATAAAGTTATATTGAATTACGTAACATAATGAACATTTATTTTTTCTTTCACAAAGGTGTTCTTAAGATTAATAATTATTACTTAAAATTTACATTAACAGTTCCCAAAGATAAATTTCATTTATGAGAGACTGGTACCCGTACTAGGATACCCTGTATTACAGGTTACCAGGCCCTCGCCCCTCGAGTAGCTACTGTATGTTTATTTTAATAATATATTAAGTAGTGAAATGAATTTAAATTTAGAATTAATAATGAATATTAATTATAGAACAAAATGACACATAGTAATTTACATAAAATACTATTTTTTATACGGCAAGTGACAACTAGGCAGGCGGGTCACCTGATGGTAAGTGATTACCGTCGACTTTAAACATTAGCAATACCAGGGGAATTGCCAATGTGTTTTACACCTTATAACAATGCCTTAAAGGTAACTGGCTCTCAAGTGCAACTGCCAGAACACACGAACAGGCGCTTGGCGACTGTTTTTTTACTTGGGGTGGTAGCCAGCTAGTCAAGTATTACAAAGTACCCTACCACCGTGCTATGGTTTCCTCACGATGTTTTCCTTCTCCAAAAGCTCATTGTAGGATTCGAACCCACGATCTTCGCCGCGATATCCAACCTCACTACCACCGAGCTATCATCGCCTTGAAGACTTGTATTGGCTAGCTAAATGACCCATCAACGCTTAGCCTAAGTAAAAAACAATTACCTTATCCTATAGGGCATGATAAACGCAAAATTATACCCAACTAGTTATTTCACGCTTTTTTAAGACATTTATTTACAGTTGCAAAAGCGTTTGTTGATGATTTTACCAGTCTTCCAGACTGATGACAGTTAATCTACGTAATTTTGTTCTACACTTGAACACAGTGATTCTCAAAGTGTGAGAATGATTTATAAGTAACTAGCTTTTCGCCCGCAGCTTCGCCTACGTGGACTACACGATTTTGGCTGATTAGTTTTTTCCAGTTCTGGAGGGATATTTCAAATTATCCAAAAATAGTCTTTTTATTTTTCATACAAACGTTAACATTCCTTTTAACCCCTTTAAGGGGTGAAATTCAAATAATCCATGAATATATGTTTCTTTAATTTTATTACTGAATTTCAAGTAATTTTGATTATAAGCAATTTATTTTTCATATAAACTTTAACCCCCGTTTTTACCCCTTTAAGGAGTGAAATTGAAAAAATCCTTAAATACGATTTTCTTTAATTTTGTTGAAAAGCACAAATACTAAATTTCAAGTAATTTTGATGCTAAACAATTTATTTTTCATACAAACTTTAACCCCCTTTTTACACCTTTAAGGGTTGAAATTTAAAAAATACGTACATTTGTATCTTTAATTTGATTAAGAGTATAAATACAAAATTTTGAGTAATTCTGATAACAAGCAATTTTTTTTTCATACAAACTTTAAGCCCCCTTTTTACCCCCCCCTTTTTGAAATTTAAAAGATCCTGCAGTACATGTTTTATTATTTTACATTTAGAGGCTAAAAACCAATAATATAAATATATCGGAATGGAAATATGTTTATTTTTGTTTATCAACTCCATCCCAATCACTCAAGTACTAAGTACTAACAGATCTTTGATTAAATAATCATAAATATCAGTAATACATAATGAATATCAATAGCGAATAACATAACAATCCTCGATTATTACGATTTTTATAGCATTACAATACTTGTGAACAGTTCTGCTTGTGGGGGCTGGTCTCTGCGAGTTGGTTGTTTACTAAATCACTCGTAACTAAATTACATTTATATTTATTTTTACCGCCATAACACGCAAATATTTATCAATGAAATTAGATAAATAATTCTAAGGTCTAAATTGCTTTTAAAAAAAAATAATTGCTGTGTTTATTGCCGGCTCTTTTTAGGAAAAGCAACCGTCCGAACCGTTCATTAGAGCCTAGATTTTCACGTATAAAAACGCATATAAGAGTGTAGGTAACATAAAATTATTAAAAAGTTCATATAATAAAAATATTTTGAGTTTGGGAATCGATGGCCATTATTGGCCATGTGTAAAAATACCCCAGGATATATCTATAGAAAAGTTTGTGAACCTCTGACGCCACCTTATAAATAGGTAAATATACATAAATATCAAAATAATAACGTAAACGCGATCGTTGCCAGTAATTGGTGTCGGAATTTATACATGGATTAACTCTAATGCGCTATAATGTCTTATTTCTAGCGATTTTATCTAGTTTGTGATATTAGCGTAGGTAATAAATAAATAAATGTCTTTTTGGCGGGATCTTGCAGAGTGACGTTGCGTTTTTGTTTTATTTTCATTAAATTCGTGTATTTTGAGTTTTATTGAATAATATCGGTGGTGTTTTGTCCAATAATGATCAATCTAAGTGCACAAGTGAAGTGGAATGAAATGAAAGCGTGTATCGTGACTTTCCAGGTTGTCCCAAAAAGTCCGTGAATGTTTTAGTGGAACGACCGCCAATTTCACTAAAGCCAGACTGGACATGTACGGACGAGGACTAAACATTACAGTGAATTTGAGAATGTGACTATAACATAAAAAATGAAGAAGAAATTAAAACTGAAGAAAATTTATGCGATTGAAAGGCTTTGTATTGACTAAAATTTTTTTTTAAAATATTAAAGAGTGACAAATAGACCAAGACTATTTCAAATACTTTGACATTGGCAGATATATCCTAAAAGGATGATTGCCAGCAACGAAAAAAAAAATTCTGACGTTTATTTATTAAAATAAGCCTTTATTTCTGTTGCTTAACTTAAATCTTAGTTAGTTTACTATAAATGTGCTACTACTAATATAATAATAGCGACGTCCGACCGAGGACAACCGAATCCGCTTACGCACTCTCCACCGCACCGTCAAGGAGCGAGTGGCCGAGGCCCGCGAAAAAAGCTGGGATCAGAAACTGATCGACATAAAGCCCTCCCATCGAGCCTTTTGGCAACTCTCACGTGCCCTAACCAAGGACACGGTTGCCCATATTCCACCTCTCAAAAGGCCCAACCTTCCACTCGCCTTCGAAGACGAGGAGAAAGCCGAATGCCTGGCCGAAAGCCTGGAGCTTCAGTGTACACCCAGTTCCCTCCCTATCGACCCTGTTCATATGGAGGAAGTAAATTCGGAAGTAGAACGGCGAGCTTCTCTCCCGTTACCCCCACCTCCTCTCAACGAAGAGGAAGACCCCGTCCCTCCCGTGACCCCGGACGAGGTCAAGCAGATCATCCGGGACCTCCACCCGAGAAAAGCCCCGGGCTCGGATAAAATCACCAACAAAGTGGTAAAGCTGTTCCCGGCTACCCTTATCATGCTCCTGACAGCGATCTTTAACGCTGCCTTATCCAATAACATTTTTCCACATCAGTGGAAAAAAGCCCATGTAATTGGGATCCATAAGCCCGGCAAACCCAAATCCGAGCCCTCCAGTTACCGACCCATCAGCTTGCTCAACGTCATGGGCAAGATGTATGAAAGGTTAATATACCTCCGTCTCAAAGCGTATGCCGACGCTAATAAACTCATTCCCGACGAGCAGTTCGGCTTTCGAACTAGACACTCGTGCGTCCAACAAGTTCACCGTATCGTTGAACACATCGCCTCCAACTTTCAGAAAGGTCAGATGACCGGAGTCCTGTTCTTCGATGTTGCAAAGGCATTCGACAAAGTCTGGCACAACGGCTTAATTTATAAGCTGTACAAACTCGGAGTGCCAGTCAGACTCGTGACCATCCTACGAGACTTCCTGTCGAATCGCCAATTCAACTACCGAATAACAGGAGCGCTATCCTCAGCCCACCCCGTTTTAGCCGGAGTCCCTCAAGGCTCTGTGCTGTCCCCCTTATTGTTTACACTCTACACGAGTGACATCCCAAAAACTAGCAAAGCGCAGCTAGCCCTATTCGCGGACGATACCGCAATATATTATTCTGGCAGGAGCCCCACGGCAATTGCCAAAGTTCTCCAAGCCGCGACTCACACCCTAGGTCCCTGGTTTCGGAAATGGAGAATCGAAATTAACCCCACCAAGAGTCAGGCGGTGCTGTTCTTCAGTCCCGCCAAGAAACTCATCCCCACTCCCCCCCCTCCAGTCACCATGTTCGGCGAGCCGATCCCTTGGGAGAGGCGAGCCAAATATCTCGGTGTTACCCTGGATGATCGTTTGTCCTTTGCCGACCACATAAAACAGGTACGTGCACGCGCCTGTTTTGTGTCCGGTCGCCTTCATTTCTTGTTAAATAAAAAGTCTAAACTTGCCCTAAAAAGCAAGGTGAGACTCTACACCGCGTGCATCCGCCCCGTTATGCTATATGCATGCACTGTGTTCGCACATGCATCCCCCAAGCTGATCCATAGACTCCAAGTGGTTCAAAACCGCTTCATGCGCAAAGCCACGGGCGCCCCGTGGTACATGCGCAACTTAGACCTCCACATAGACCTCAATCTGCCCACGGTTAAGCAATTCATTAAGCGCGCTTCACGCCGCTATTACGATCGTGCCCTAAACCACGCGAACCCATTAATTGTAAAAACTGCAAACTATACTCCTTCAGAGATTTCAAAAATCCGTAGGCCTAAACTCGCCCTCAGCGAGCCGGATGACCCTACAACTCTAGCTCAGATTAAGGATAGGGAGGCTCGCGCAGCCCTGAAGAAACAAATACAACACCGCCCGCGTTTTCGCCCTCGCCGGAGAGGCCCGTCGCGACGTCCCACTCAGTCAGTCTCGTCCCCAGTTGTTGGCCCGAGCCGTACCAGTAATCCGACCGTCCCTTAAAACTCCTCTAAATCGCTTAGGCGAAGTCCGTCCCACTATTTTGTGCCCCCCGACGACGCCCTGAGCCGAGGTTCGTGCCCCAACTGGGGCGCCCTCAGCGGTCAGTCGTCTAAAATTTGTAAACTCGGTTGAGAGCCCTAAGCGCTCACCGAAAAGTCCGCGTAAGGGTGTCTATGGTCCCTCAGACCTCCACCTTTAAGTCCTCCCCAAAAAAAAAAAAAAAAAAAAAAAAATAGCTAGCTTTCCGCCCCGCGGTTTCACACGCGATCCCGTTTCTCCATACAAACTTTGGACCCCCGTTTCATCTCCTTAGGGGGTGAATTTTGGAAATTCCTTTCATAGCGGATACGTACGTCACAATAACTATCTGCGTGCCGAATTTCAGCGCAATCCGTTCAGTGGTTTGAGTTGTGTGTTGATAGATCTCGGTCATTCCTGATCCTGTCTCAAAGTTTATAGTATTAATTGGCAACTTTGTAACTTGTTCGACAAAGGCTTCTAAAGATTTCCATGTTATTCTATCCTTTGTTACCCGAATAAATTTTGGTCCCGCTTTAAGGCCTTTGCTTGCCGCGGCGTCGTGTGGCGGGTCGCTCACTTCCCTACAATACAATATGGAAAGGAGTGCAGTGGCTGCCACACGCGTCATATTTGTGAACAGGTGCTACTTGTGGGGGCTGGTTTGTGCGAGTTTGTTATTTACTTAGTCAGTCATCATTTAAATTCTATTTTTTATTATTTTGCCGCCTTAACACGCAAATATTATCAGTGAGACTAGATAAATAATGATTAATAGGTGTAAGTTGTTTTTGAAAAGAGTAATGAGTAATGCTGAGTTTATTGCCGGCTCTTCTCAGCAAAAGCAACCTTCCGAACCGTGCGAAAGAATCTGACTATTCATAAGTGCTTGTAAAGGCCTATTTGAATAAAAAAATCTATTTCAAATTATGTGTCGTTTCTAAGAAAAAGCTACGGTTTACTATTACTATTACATTAACAGGATAACAAGTTTTTTTCCTTGATGTGTGGGATCTCATGGGAAAATAATTACTCAATGGCTGGCTGGTCTATCTCTCAGAGCGGCCGCGTATTTACGAACACTAATTAAAATTCTGCACTAGACGTTACATTACATTGAACCTTGAATCGATACTTTTAAATTTAACTGAGCATTGACTGAACGCAACCTTGTCTTAAATACTTTTAATGATTTTCCTTACGGTACAAATTACATTCTCAAACTGGGAAGCACAATACCTTTTTATTTCACTAGGTGTCGCATAGTTACTTCTGTTTATCTGTCAAATACTAAACAATGATATTATAAGAAAAAAGGTGAAGATAGGTCACCTACACAACAATTCGACCTCTCATAACAGACGATGGCAGTTTTGGTTGATTTGTGTCACTTTTACTTTTAATTGTACTGGGTACGTGAAGTGAATCCGTTGAAGCCGGCACTGCGACACAGGTTAATGACAAAGTGGGTTAATTGGCCTCTTTTTGCCTCCCGCTTTCGACGCGTATAAGCTAAATACAACTTTTTTACTAAACAGCTTTGACTAGGCTATAAAAGAAATCATCACTTGCTCGTAAACATCGAGTTTCTGTGTCGGAACCGATACTCGGTCTTACCTTTGAGCACAGTAATAATGAACATAAAACTTATCGACACAAAGACAGACGATTACATGTACCTACATATAAATATATACAAGTGGGCAAGGGTGTAATTTGTAATATAACACAACTATGTAGCACGTGTGTAAATTGTCTATGCATTAGAAATATTTTTATTAAATGTCAAAACGATTTTATTTTTTGAGTTTTGTATGAAACACGTCCTTGTTACGTCATAAATCATGACGTAATAAGTATGTATTGTGATGTTAGATTTTAAATTCAATTTTGATGGGCTTTATCGCTTTGCAATTATGTCACCCGGGTAGTAACAAAGCATTAAAATCCACTACGCTAATTTCTTGTACTTAATCTGTACAACGCCTTGGCGGGACCCGACAAAGGTTCAGCCAAAGCGCTGTTACAGTCTCCAATATTTTTCAAGCGTAAGGGTCTGAGAGATTCATTCCGAACACACTCCATCAGTACATCATCGATGACTCTACTTTTTTGCGTTAAATTGGTAAAAAGGATTTTTAAAACGTATTCGGTATTTTCTAATATATTTTAGACATTTTAAACACGTTGTTAATGTTAGACATTGTTTTATTAGTAATGATATTAAGTCACTAATGGCCTTATTCATAAAGATTTCGACGATTTTATACAACTGTTTAGCAGATTCTTAATTCGAATTTTCTATAGAGAATTTGCATTTAGAATCTGCTAAGCACACTAAACACCGTCGAGTTTGTTATGAATAAGGCCATAAATATACATAAAGCACTATATGACTAAGGATATGCTCGATAAGATAGATGCGGTAATATTAAAAGTAAACTTTGTGGCTTCAATTAATCGAATTAGTTTTATCGTACAATTCCGAACCGTAGGCGATGTGGATAAGGTTGTAAGAGAGATAATGGAACTGGTTATTAACTGCAGCTGTCTGAACACACAGGTTACCTGGCTCTTGTACTAGTTCTTTATGAGATCTGTACCAGTATGTACTCAGTGGTATTGACTTTAAATGTCGTGCGAACTTGGAGGTTTTATTTACTTTTGGATAAGCTTGTGTTTTGACTTATCTCACCGTGATAAGTGATGTTGTGGCCGAAGGTGGTAACCACACAAAACCTAGATGGGAACTGGCTGTCAAGTGCACCTGTCGGAACACACCGATAGATGCTTGGCGACACATGTTCAATCGTACCAAGTACAACGTGGCTTTCTATTAGTAAAATAATTTTCAAAATCGGTTCAGTAGATCCAGAGATTATCCATACAACCTCACAAACTTTACCTCTTTATAATATTAGCATAGATATTACCGGATGGAAAGATATTGATGACCACATTGACCACGGATACCACAAAAAATATAAAAATGGTCCCCAGTAAACTTTAGACCCTTAAATACCCGGCAGCTTGCCCCTTATCCTTGCCCACTGAGTATAATCAATCTGACAGGTTGCCTAAGCTCCTGGCGCGCCATGGCAGCACTGGCTGTCAAGGTTGACAACATGAAATCTGATATCTCTTTGATGCTTCGGCCCACCCGGGTTGTCTGATGTTATTCACCGCTATCCTGAGGGAATTAAAATAAAATATAGGCCGTGTTACTCGCTGAAAATGTAGCTTTCTATAGTAGATTTAAAAAAAAAGTATTTTTCGGTTTATCCATTACAAACGATGTACAAAAATCTTTTCTGTTTTTATTATTAGTTTAGATTTTACTCACACCTACGTTGGAGCCTCTGTCAGGTTTTTTTTTGTATATCTGTGGTTATCTATGTATATAAAATTATCGTTTCACAGTTTAAGTTATCGTACTCCTCCGAAACGGCTTGACCGATTTTGATGAAACTTTATATTTATATTCAATAGGTCTGAGAATAGGTTGTTATCTATATTTTACTAGCTGTCCCCCGCGGTTTCACTCGCGCTCCCGTGGGATCCGAGTTTCCGTGGGATCTAGCGGTATAAAAAATAGATAACAACCTATTCTCAGACCTACTGACTATACATATAAAATTTCATCAAAATCGGTTAAGCCGTTTCGGAGCAGTATGGTAATAAATTATTTCCGAAAGGAGTTGAAAGGAGTACGGTAACAAAGGACCGATTTGGATGAAATTTTGTGTGTGTATTTCAATGGGTTCCTCAATGATTTGAAAACAAAATTGGACCCGGTAGGTGGCGTTGGAAACGGATTCTACGTTTTGTTTTAATTTCAGAGCAGGACAACGTCTTCTGGGCCCGCTAGTACTAATATAAAGACGTAAAGTTCAAAATCCCCAAATCAATCATATAATCTTCAAAATCATCCAATTTTGTAAATTCTTTCATAAAATGATTCTGCTTGAGTTTGTTGAATTAAATTTTTACCGCCATAACAACCAAATATTGTCAGTGAGACTAGATAAATAATTATTGAATGTAATAAGTGTAAGTTGTTTTTGAAAAGTGTAATTGCTGAGTTTATTGCCGGCTTCCAGCAAAAGCAACCTTCCGAACCGAGCATTAGAGTGTGACTATTCATAAGCGCTTGTGAAGGCCAATTTTTTTTTTTTTTGGGGAGTACTTAAAGGTGGAGTTCTGAGGGACCATAGACACCCTTACGCGGACTTTTCGGTGAGCGCTTAGGGCTCTCAACCGAGTTGCAAATTTTTAGACGACTGACCGCTGAGGGCGCCCCAGTTGGGGCACGAACCTCGGCTCAGGGCGTCGTCGAGGGGACACAAAAGTGGGACGGGCTTCGCCTAAGCGATTTAGAGTAGTTTTAAGGGATGAATAAACATTTCATTTTAATAGGAAGCTACCTTATCCCGGAGTGATACTGATACTTTTCATCTCGTAAACGTGATAAAACCGCTGGTTAAACGAACCTTAGCTAATGATCAATAAAGTAAAATCAGTTAAGCAGAGCTTGCTTAGTTTGGGATCAGACCCGAGTAAATCAAAACCTAATGAAGTGTAGGACGGTATAAGATTACACTTAAATACTGAAGCTTATGTATAATTCAGATTTGGTAGGTAACATAAAAATCCCATCAGAATCTCCCTACAATAATCCTCTAATCCCACAAGTGACAAAGACAACCTTTACTTGTACTAAATAAAGTGGATAACAGCTTGTTCAGCTGGAGCGTGCCGCGGTTCACGCCATGTTCGTGTATCTTCGCACCTCTTCGGTGGTCGGCGCATGCGTCTTATTAATGCATTAAGATAATTCTGTGACTCGATTTAAATAACTGTTGAAATCTCACGATGTTTGATTTATTTAATACTAGTTTTTCGCCCCGCGGTTTCACCCGCGTTCCCGAAGGGTCTTATCCTTTCCCGGGATAAAAATTATCCTATGTTTTATTTCAAGATATGATCTACCTGTGTACCAAGTTTCATCTAAATCCGTCTAGCTATTTTTGCGTGAAAGAGTAACAAACATCCATCCATCAATCCATCCATCAATCCATCCATCAATCCATCCATCTATCCATCCATCAATCCATCAATCCATCCATCAATCCATCTAGCTGTCCTGCGCGGTTTCATCCGCGTTCCCGAGGGACTATACCTTTTCCCGGCATAAAAAAATGACCTGTTTTTTTCAGGTTTATTTTTACTTTAGTTTAAGCTTGTGTTTGACCACAATCTCACCATGATAAGTGATTATGTGGCCGAAGGCAGATTTTTTTGCAGGAGTGTTCCCGAATCGGTGGTAGAGTCAATTGTAACGTTCATTGTGCCTTATAGTTTTGTGTTTGTCAAAGTCAAAGTCAAAACCATTTATTCAGTTTAGGCCCTAGAAGAGCACTTATGAAGGTCGAATTACAGAAGTTACCACCGGTTCGGAAGTCAGCCTTCAACTGAGAAGAACCGGCAAGAAACTCAGCAAGGTTACATTTAGTAGTTTAGTTTGAGTTCATGTAGTAACTTAGTACATCTAGATCATATCCTAAGGCGATAATAGTTCTGTGGTAGTCACGTCGGATACTGCGGCAAAGGTTGTGGGTTCGAATTCTACAATGAGTAAGAGCTTTCGGTGAAGGAAAACGTCGTAAGGAAACTTTAGCATGGTGGTAGGGTATTTTGAAATACCCGACTGGCTGAATACCACCCTCAAGTTAAAAATCTATCGCCAAGCACCTTTTGGTAAGTTCCGACAGCTGCCCTTGACAGCCAGTTCCCTTCTACGCTTTGTGTGCTTACCACGTTCGGCCACATCATCACTTACCATGGTGAGATTGCGGTCAAACACTAGCTTATCCAAAACTTTTTTTTTTCAAAAATACATTTTGATATCATCGAATGCTCTAACTCTGCGAACGTGCTACTTTTACGGTAACGTCCATAATTTCCATTCTAAAACCAATCACCATAATCTTTTAAGATAATAATTTATAGCGTAGGTAACACTTTTAGCTATCGAACATTCGATAACGGGTCCCCGAAACATCTTGTCGAATGAGAAACGAGTTTTTGAACACCATACAATTATTCGCATATAAAATAAAACCCATCTGATTGGGGACGCTTTCCAAACTGATGTTTAAATGGTTTTATAAACAATTGTGACACAAACGGCCATAAATGTTGATAATTAATGTTGTTGTAAATAATTCACGGTGTAAAAAATAATTGTATATAAAACAAAGCAAAGTAAGCTTCGAAAATCATCTATGACTCGTAAAAAAGGGCATTATTCAAGCATATAAGCAGAAAATAAAAAACAGACTCTAATTTTAAAACGAAAATTTATATCAAAAAGAATTAAGTTTGAGGTTTTCATTTGTATCAACCTCAATAGATATTTTTTTAAATAATGTCCTTCAACTCTTTGCAATAACCAAAGTCCTGTAACAGTATTACAGGACTTTTTAGTTTTAAAATTAGAGTCTGTTTTCTCTTCTCTGCTTATATGCTTGAGCTTGAATAATGCCAATTTTTACGAGTCGACCCACGTAATATTAACTATTTAAAGAAATACTCAGATATCTAAACATTTTATGATTATAATTAAGTTATAACAAATGACAAGCCTGATAATTAATATCCAAAACATCACATATAATAAAAGCTTATGTAAATTCTTTATCGATCATAAATCACGCTTTCCATTATTTATACTAAACTGTATAACTTTAATCAATAAAGTGCTTTACACTAACGTTTTAACGTCCAAAATCACACGTCAAAAACAATGTATATTTTCTGTTCACGGGTCATGAACATGGTATGTCACTGCAAAATATTGTTCAGTTTTATAGTCTGTATGTTCTATGGAATAAGGTGGATAATACTTAAGGGGTTTTGTATGTTTATTCAAATGACCTCGACTCGCTGACAACTCTATAGCCATGTACTTGGTTTTGCATCACGCCCGTGTTCGTGAATGTTATTTACTTTATTTTTACCGTGGGCAGTAATGTTGCATTGCATACTTGCATCACGAGAGTGTACCAATATTTGTGCAAATGTTTGTCACCAATCATCCTTCTTGATACGTTGTAATATTTATTAGTCTGACTCGGTCGGATTTAGTATTTCATGATTTACCAAGGATCGCTTGTAACACGTTACTATTTTAGAAATTATTTCTTGTACAAATCCTGGTAATATTTATAAGAACACTACCTGTCCATCGAGGTTTCACCCGCGTTCCCGTGGGATTTTATCTTTTCCCGGGATAAATATAGGTATCCTATATGTATTCCAGGATATGATCTACCTGTGTGTCAAGTTTCATTAAGATCGGAGTGGTAGTTTCGGAAATTAGCCCGGACAAACATCGTGACTCGAGAATTTTATATAAAGACTAGCGGACCGATCAGTGTGCTGACATATACCTAGAGCCTATAGATGTTACGATAAACATTTTACTCGCACACAATGTTGACATTTAATTACGATAAAACTCGACATCGGAAGTTCTTGTTTGGACGTTTACTTTTGATACAAGAGTTCTTTCTAAGCCCATGTTGAGTTTGCGAAATAAAAAAACTAAGTCTTTCGTACATTTTGATCGAGCTGAAATGAGCTTTGCGCATCATGTCTACATAATTTCTTTCGAGATTTCAGAGTTTATACTCATAGTAAAATTTGTTTAGGTTGACAACACAGGTTATGAAAATATTCCATCTTAAGGTAATAAATCATTCTGTATTCCTATCATCGATATTTGGATCCCATCTATATACATATACAATGTATATAAAATTCTCGTGTCACAGTTTTAGTTACCGTACTCCTCTGAAACGGCTTGACCGATTTTGATGAAACTTTATATTTACATTCAGTAGGTCTGAGAATAGGTTGTTATCTATTTTTACTGGCTGTCCCCCGTGGTTTCACCCGCGTTCACGTGGGATCTAGCGATCCCGTGGGATCTAGCGATCCCGTGGGATCTAGCGGTACAAAAATAGATAACAACATACTCTCAGACCTACTAAATAGAAATATAAAATATTATCAAAATCGGTCAAGCCGTTTCGGAGGAGTATGGTAACAAAGGACCGATTTGGATGAAATTTTGTGTGTGTATTTCAACGGGTTCCTCGATGATTTGAAAACAAAATTGGACCCGGTAGGTGGCGCTGCAATCGGGTTCTAAGTTTTGTTTTAATTTCAGAGCAGGACAACGTCTGCCGGGTCCGCTTGTAATATTATTATAAATTCGATAATATAAAGATTATTTATTGATTGTATATTAATGACTAGATGTCCCCCGCGTTCTCGAGGGATCTTCTTTTAACCCGAGATAAAAATTATCCTACGTTTTATTCCAGTATTATGATCTATCAAAGCGCCAAGTATCATTAAAATCCAATCAGTAATTTTTGGGGAAGCTGTACTCCTAGACATTTTTATGATAACCAAACATAATATTTTTAAGTAACCAACATTATTATTTAGTATTTATAAACTTAAAATTCAATAAAGATGACACAAAATACATATTGTGCATATACGTCTGAACGAACTATCCCCCATTATATTTTTAATGCTTTTCAAAAGCTGATGTTTCGAAATTAGAAACACTTTTACTCACGCTCGCAGGAAAAATCGATTTTTGCTGTAAGTTTTTACGCACCAAAACTGCCCTTTTCGTGCTAGAGAGATGAAAATAACTAAGGCACGCGCCAGCTTCGTCTCCCCACAAGTACGTACTTACTCGTCATTCTTTATAATTCACTATTTATGAAACAGCTAATTTTCCATCACTATTTAGAACGGTACCTACACGATACCTACTACATTAATATAGTAGATTGTTATACAAGGGGCTAAAATAACCCATTATATACGAGGTAGTTTTACTCCCGAGCTTTAGCGAGGGACTAAATAGAAACCGAGTTTTAATGGGTTTTAGCGCCGTGTGTTACACTAAACTTTTCACTACGATTGCGAAAAAATAAAACAATCCAATACAATATGAAATATGTAGTTCTAATTTCTTTTTTTTTGTTTCTTCTGTAGC
Organism: Ochropacha duplaris; assembly: GCA_951361185.1. Classification (NCBI taxonomy): domain Eukaryota; kingdom Metazoa; phylum Arthropoda; class Insecta; order Lepidoptera; family Drepanidae; genus Ochropacha; species Ochropacha duplaris. The sequence goes on along the minus strand of OX592704.1, from coordinate 831,276 downwards.
CGCAACACATTGCATGCATTCTACCAGAGATTTTCAAAATTTTTTTAGTTCTTTTTTTTATGAAACAGTAATAAGTCGAGTCTTTATTCATGATTATTCTACTTATGACTAAAGACTTTTTCGTTTTTGTAGGCTCATTGTCATTTGACACACAAAAATAAAATAAAAAAAACTTTTTCCCCTAGAGGATGAATTGCTATATTTTATTAATTTACTAGCTGTCCTCCGCGGTTTCATCCGCGTTCCCGTGGTATCTTATCTTTTCCCGGGATAAAAATATAGCCTATGTTACTCAGGGATAATGTAGCTTTCTAATGATACTGATAGTTATTAGTAATAAAATAATAATTCATTTTCAACTTTCGCCTATATACAACTCATAATCAACAAACCGAACAGACCTATGCGAACGCGTGACCGACACGCACACGGCAATTTTCTTATTAATTGTGATCATTTAAATTTTACGTACGTGGGAAAATATTTTCGCCAAATAATTCCATAAATGGCTTGGCATCTTTGCTTTCTTTTGACGCTTTATTAACTTTCAATTTTCTACAAAAATGTACCAAGATAGATGAACACCTGATGGTAAGTAAGGGATTCCCGACCTTTATAAGACTTTATATGGAGACTAATATTAAATTTAAAGAAAAATTATTCTTTAGTGATGCGTTTCGGCGAAGAACCAAATGACAAAGTTGATATGCCATTCCATGGATATTTAGTGGATTATTCGGGATTAAAATGTTATCTGTAACATAAAAAGAAAGAAAAGGTATTTATTTGTGGGTTGGGATAGGTTGGGATGTGCTAACTTTATGCTTTTCATTCGATTTACGAAAAAAAAGAGTGGACTGTTACAAACTGGCTCAATAATATTTAGTCATGGCAACCCTAGAGCACGTTCAAACAACAAAAAGATACAGCGTCAGCGCAACTCGACGCACGCGCACATTGACCGTTATCGTTCGAATTTCGAAAGCGTAAGGTGCATTGCCGCCGACGCCGCGGAACTAATGATCCGTGGTTTAGGATACCAGGGCTACGTTTATGGCGAATTGATTATGTTCGGATCTTTATTTTGTAGTGATCGTAACTTAGTTATTAGTAAAATAAAAAAGTTTTTTTTTATTCTGTATAAGCTTGTACACAGTCTCACCATGGTTAGTGATGATGTGGCTGAAGGTGGTAAGCACACAAAGCCTAGATGGGAATTGGCTCTTAAGTGTAGCTGTCGGAACACACCGATAGGTACTTGGCGACAGATTTTCAACTTGAGGGTGGTAGCCAACCAGTCGGGTACTACAAAGTATCCTACCACCGAGCTATGGTTTCCTCACGATGTTTTCCTTCACCGAAAGCTCAAGCTCATTGTAGGATTCGAACCCATGACCTTCGCCGCGGTATACGACGTCACTACCACTGAGCTAACATCGCCCAAATGACCTGGGACATTTCTTTAAATACCAACTGCGCTGAAACTGGTATTTTACTTAAATCCATGCATACCGTTAAGTATAATAGGTAACCTATGTATTTATAACATCAAACATTAATATCGGGGTTGTCTTGTTTTACCATTTTTAGAATAGATACCTACTAGACGGTATCACTAAATTATTTTACATAAATCTGATTTTTAATGCCTTCCTCAAAGATTTATGTAGAACATAAATAACTCGACTAAAGTGATATAATTTCATTTAATAAAGAAGTTATATTTTTATCTAGCTATTCGCTAATAGTCCAAGAGGCAAGAGCCAATATAAAGCAAGCATTTTCTCAAGGGTAGTATTTGATATTACGTCACATTTATCATCATCACACAAAAACTTCAGGAGCATGAGTGTGGATGGATATAGAGGTAGAGGAAGGCCGAAGAAGGTATGGATGGAGTGTGTGAAGAATGATATGCGTGTGAAAAGTGTGAGTACTGAGACGACTAGTGATAGAGCGGAGTGGAAGAAAACATTTGTGCCGACCCTTTGCCGACCACACCTAGCGTGGGATAAGGACAGGAAGAAGAAGAAGAAGTTATGAAACTGCATACACTACTTTACACGAATGGCCTTATTCATAAAGATTTCGACGATTTTTAGCAACTGCTTAGCAGGTCAGTCATGATAGCTCAGTGGTAAGTGACGTCGAATACCGCGGCGAAGGTTGTGGGTTCGAATCCTACAATGAGCTTGAGCTTTTCAGTGAAGGAAAACATCGTGAGGAAACCATAGCACGGTGGTAGGGTACTTTTTAGTACCCGACTGGCTGGGTAGCCAGCCAGTCGGGTACCCTCAAGTTGAAAATATGTCGCCAAGCACCTATCGGTGTGTTCCGACAGCTGCACTTGAGAGCCATTTCCCATCTAGGCTTTGTGTGCTTACCACCTTCGGCCACATCATCACTTACCATAGTGAGATTGTAGTCAAACACAAGTCTATCCAGAATTTAAAAAAAAATCTTAATTCGAATTTTCTATAGAGAAAATTTAATTTAGTAGAATCTGCCAAGCACTTACTAAACACCGTTGAGTTGGTTATGAATAAGGCCATAAGTGTATAACTTTATGTAGGTATTGCATAAGATACTTTCAAATTTCATCTCCAAGCCACAGCATACATAAAATTCTGTATTGGCACTTCTGTCAACAGAGCTCTCAGACTAATTTATACACTCGTTTGATTGACGTCTTCATACACATGTTCTTCCCGGGGCGTTTTTATATCCCTTTTGAAATATGCAAGGTTATTTCATTGTTAATTACATAAGTTAAACTATGTAAAAAATTAATGGAGCCTTTTCCGCAACGCATCAGCTTGGCCATCCAAAGAGGAAACGCTGCCAGCCTGCTGGGAACCTTGCCGATCGGCAGCAGCGGCAGCTTCAAAGAAGTTTTTTATGTATTATAATTGTACATTTGCTTGTATATTTTGTACATTTGTTGTAAATAAAACCTTACTTATAACTACTAGTTAAACTATGATTTACTTATTGCACGTTAAATGAGCTTGAGATTACCGCAATTTGCCGTTGCAAGAGATTGTGGCTAAAGTGGTTATTTAAAACTTAAAAGTTTTAACTCTGATACATGATTTTACGCTCTTTTCATTGCTATTATTTTTGCAATAACTTCGTAATAGTAGAGCTTAGGGTCCTGTTTCTTTTTATTGTTAAATAGGTTTGCGCAGTGGCGTAGCATGCCTTGTCGGGGCCCCGTATAAAAATTTTTTTGGAGGCCCTTATATGGAGGTAAAGATTTTTCACAAAAGAAAAAAAATATTGTGAGAAGTAATATTTATTTATCACATAATTTACCCATTTTACAAATAAAAATCGAATTTTAAATATTCACTCTCCTTGCCTTTTTATGGGCAAACTGATTTATTAAATCATTTATGGCTGATGATGATTTTAGTTTTTCTAAAGTTTCTGCCTCTATGGACAATAGTGAGATGTCTGACAGCCGTTCTTGTCCCATCGAAGTTCTTAAGTAATTTTTTTTTAGTTTTAATTTTGAAAAACTTCTTTCTGCCGTTGCGGTTGTAACTGGAAGGGTCAAGAATAAAAAGCATGCTGTGATTACCTCGGGAAAACTGGATGCAAGACTATTGAATTTTACTAGCAATAATTCAATGAGTTCTTTAATGGAATAATTTTTTTTAATTTCAGAATTTAAGCATGTTTTTAGAGCCTTTAATTGGTCACAAAGATTAAGTGAGATGTCTTTACTGTATTTAGCAGACAGTTTTCCGGAAGCGTTTAATATCTCTTCGCTTGAAGAAGATAGGAGTTTCTCCGGTTGTAATATTTCGAATATACTACTCAGGTTGCAAAGGCTCTGAAATCTTTCTTTAGTTTGAGAAATTAATATATCTAAACAGCAATAGTATACATTGACTTTGAAATAGGATTCCGGGTCGGAAATTCTCTCATCTTGTGATAACTCATCAAAAAAACGCTTCGTTATCTTTCGCCTACTGTTTTTAAAAACAGTTGTTACCCCCCACTTTTTTGCTAAATCTTTGGATTCATTTAGCAAACTATTAAATGAATTCTGATTTCTTAATTGGCACAGTCTATTTAAAAGATTACTTAATAAAATACTAGATTTCTGTAAGTCATTATTTTCATGCTGTAGAGCTTTAGAAACAGGATTAATAATTTCAAATAGTGAAGAAAAAAATGTAACGAGCACTAAGAAATCAAAACTCTCTAAAATATTAATTATACTTTTACATTCTTCACGTTCATCTTTTTTATTTGAAATTAAATTTAGTTGGTACAAAGTTTTCATGATTAGTAAAAAAATTTTCTTTACTGCTAATAAAGCGTCGTTCCTAGAAGACCATCTGGTAGGACATACCTTTTTAAGGGTAATCAAATATTTTTCAGATGAATCGTCACTTAGCATAGCCCAGCGTTTTATACTATTGCCAAAAAAAGTATATATTTTTTCTAAATTATCGAAAAAAGTCGATACTTCACGAACATGTCTCGCAGCATCGTTCAAAACCAAGTTTAAAGCGTGAGCAGCACAATGAACATAATCGGCATTTGGAGCATGCTCTTTTATTAGGGTTTGTAATCCTCCATACACACCCGATATAACATTTGCTCCATCGTATCCCTGTCCTCTACATTTAGTCAAATCAATTCCATATTCTTTAGTCAAATTTAAAATGACAGTTTTCAGACCTGCAGCACTGCAATCGGTTACTGCTATGAATCCTAAAAAGGACTCACAGGTTTTTATTTCTTTAGGCACATTATCATCATTTTCTGTAACCGAGATATATCGAAAAACTACAGATAGTTGGTCAATTTTTGACAAGTCTTGTGTTGTATCCAGAATTATTGTCAGAAATGGAGCTTTTTTAATTTCTGAGATAATACTGTTCCTAACGTTAGTACCAAGCAAACTAATAATTTCGTTTTGAATCGTAGGGCTTAAATAATTTATTTCACCTTTCGGTTTTAGAAAAAGTTCTTTTAAAGTTGCATCATAGTTAGATAGCAGACGTGAAATTGCCATAAAATTGCCAGAATCAGAATCATGCCCCCTCAAAGGTAGATTACAAGATACTAAAGTAATTATAACATTAATTATACGATGCAGTACATCTCTCCAGAATGTAATTTTACTATCGATTTCACTTTTCAATAGAGTATCGATGGTATTTCCTTGCAACCAATTATTATAAGAGAGTGAGGCACTAATATGCTGCTGTGACTTTTCATGGTCAAGAATAGTTTGTGTGAAATTGCTTCTAACCGAAACACCGTTAACCCAAGCAGAGGAGTACGATTTGTTTTGACGATCTGCTAATAACCAACAGAAGTGACAGTACGGTTTGTTTAAAACGTTAGAATAACATAACCATGGTCTTATAATTTTTATGCCTGCCTGATTGAAATATGAATAATAATAAGCTGAAAAAGGTCGGTTATTTTCTGAAACTTTTGGAAATGGTCCTTGTGGTTGAAATGGACCCAATTTAAAAATTATTTTTCGTTCGCATTCAGTTAAATTGTCACCAAAATTTCCTCTATCTGATGAAATTATATTACAATCTGCATTATCTGCAGATATATCAGAATCGTTGACTTGGGGTTCCTCGATTTCTGGATGGACATCCGATAAAGTATGTGCTTGGCTTTCTTCTATTTCCGGATGGATATGTGACGAAGAACATGCTTCAGAAGAATCTAAAAATAAACGAGTAATTGTTAAAAAATAAATACGAATGCTTTGATACTAAACTAAAAAGAGTTATATATAAATAAATAACGTTACTAAGGGTCACAGTTAGAGAGTGTTCAGTTCAGACGCACACAGATTCTACGCGGATTGTGCTCGTACCTATTAGTAGATACAAAATCACCTGCAGCCCGTCCGTGCATTACTATACACCTGCGTGCTATTTAAACGCAGCGCGTAGTGTAGTGGCCATACAAAACGAGAACCCGAAAGCGAGTCTGCACATCTGAAGTTCTCAACACGCAATTAACGATACGATACGGACTGATAAACAAACAACAAAACAAATCGATCCTATAGATAAGTTAGAATTTTGTTTTTTTTAATCAAGGAACGGAACCCTAAAAACAGTATAAGTGTGAAAATCGAGGGGGGAGACAACTTTTTGTGACGGACAGATGGACAGACCGAAATTAAAAGATTTCCTTGTTTATCACTACGGGCCCCTAATAAATGGGTTGGGTAGTAGTGTAGTACTTACCTTTCCAATCTAAATCACTCACAGTATCTTGTCTCTGAAAAAATGAAGAAAGTCCCTTTTCTGTTTAATTTTTCTTTTCTCAGCGCCGCTGGGATAATCTCTTTTCCTTTCACTCATTTCTTTTACAAATCGTTACTAATACTGCTAAACCAGAAGAACAATATTGTTTGTACTGAATTACAATGTAATGCACATTTATATAAAGCGCGTAAATAAACAGTGCACTGCACTCCGTGGTTTAACATCCAATGCAAACAAAGTACAACAACGTACACACACGTACATCGCGATATCGATGAAGGATTCCCGGGGATTCCCCGCTGAGTTGAAGATGAAGTAAGTAAAACGGGGAAGTCCCGCAGCCCGCCATAACGATGTAGTGTTGCCAACTTTTGAACGCACGCTTAAGGCGGGAAAAAAAGGAATTGCTTTATAGAATTTTGTCATTTGTAAAATAAAATAAATTAGAAAGTTTTTATTCTTTTTCCTTACACACTTTGGGGGCCCCCGTGGCCCGGGGGCCCCGTATAATTGATACGGCAAATACGGCGGTAGCTACGCCCCTGGGTTTGCGTTTGACCACAATCTCACTTGATCTTAGGTGATGATGTGGTCTACGATGGTGCGCTTACCTAGAAGTAACCTTGAAGACTCCCAGAGTTCCACTCCATTGCTGTACGCATAATGAAGGATGAAGCAAATCGCTTCGTGCGTGAAGATGGAATGTCCACCATGTAGCGGTGGCGCATCGCCGTACGTCTGGTTGTCCGATGGTGGAACGGGCTTGGCGGAATCAAGTTATTATATTCCTGATATTTTGTAATTATTGATAATAATGAAAGTAATCACCTTTCTAAGTGTTTGTTAGTAATATCAAAACAGCAGTTATTTACTAAATGCACCTACCTATACGGTATTCATAGTTTGGATTATTATTTTGTTAACAGATTAACAAATCTCTTACGAAATATCATTATTAAAAAAAAACAATTTAATAGCATATCTCTAATTAATGAAGAATTTTCGCAAAATAAGATCTTAGCCAATTTATAGGTTCATAAATCAAGATAATTAAAGTCGTTCATAGTGCGTTCAGGTTGCTATAAAACTCTTTGATCGTTTGATAAGGGATTGCGAAGTTCAGTTAGATGGAATCTATTCACATTATTGGTGGATGGCATCTAATTTATTTGACCTATTTTTGGGTTCGTTTCGTTAGAATAAAAATAAAAACTTGAGAGTACCTAATAATATATATATATATAAATTATATATATATATAAATAGAAATGAAAATATCTGGCTTGCTTTCTATAAGAGAGAGAGAGAGAGAGAGAGAGAGAGACGCCGCGAACTTAGGTACCTCACCTAGTACCTGTCTAGACTAGGCTTCGTTGCACCTCTGTATTACAATTTTTTTATGTCACATGTGACAACGAAGCAGGCGGGTCACTCGATGGTAAGTGACTACCGTCGCCTATAGACATTAGCAATACCAAGGGGATTGCCAATGTGTTGTACACCTTATTACAATGCCTTAAAGACAAACTGGCTCTCAAGTGCAATTGCCGGAACACACCAACAGGTCCTTGGCGACCAATTTTTAACTTGGGTGGTAGCAGGCCAGTCGAGGACTACAAAGTACCCTACCACCATGCTGTGGTTTCCTCACGATGTTTTCCTTCACCGAAAGCTCATTGTAGAATTTGAACCCACGACCTTCGCCGCGGTATCCGACGTCACTACCACTGAGCTTTCATCGCTTCAAAAATCTTATACTTCGCTTCTAAATAGTACAACCTAAGCAAAAACTGCCCTGTAGTGTGAACAATCTAATCTGAGAGACCAATTGTACGGACAGCTACCTCCATCCAAATTACCTGAGATGTTATCTAGCGTTGAAATATTAACACTGGCCGCTTATTTATTATTCGCTCCATTAAAATGCAATTTCGTTTTTCTTTTCACATAAATAAGTGTCATTTTAAACTGTAAAAGTGAAATTTAATGAATAGACAATAGAAAGGGACATAGATTTATACGGGCACCCTAAATAATCTTTATGAAAGTTACGTACAGACACGCGAAGGGCATTATTTGTATGTTTTATTAAACATGCGTGTTCGATATCCAAAAATGACAAATAGGTAATCAAGTAAATCAAACAATTTAAGACTCAACAGTTTGAGCGATACCTAAAAAGCAGCAAAAGCAGAAATTGTTGTAATGTTTCTCACACCTCTCAACCTTACCGATTTTCTAATTAGAACGACCATAAATAGTAATATCTTGCATTATTTTTACCGACACGTTCAAAATATGCCGAAAGTATGAATATGTAGTATTTAAAACTTTGTAAAAGGACACAAAATTATCCTAATTTGCGTCTCATACATAATTGTGCTAAAAGATCAGTTCTAACAAATTTTAAAAAAGGCTCAAAAAATTATGAAGACTGAATGTTCTCAATAGTTTGAATCTCGACAAAAACGTATCTAATAACCTTAAATTCTCTTCAAAACGTAGTACTTTTAAATTTGGCAGCTTAACCATTTCTAAAACAACTTTTCAACACAATGAATAGATACTCAACTAGATGCGCAGGCGCAAGCGACCGGTAAATTTATCAACGCCACATATCGTTTGCACGCCCGTCGCTCCGGGGAAAGATCGTTATGTTAAAATAAGCGATATTTTACACATGATGCACATTTCAAAATATACTCGTTTCATTGGCTGACGTTTGACTGGTTAACTGTCCTCGCGGTTTCCCCCACATTCCCAAGGGATCTTATGCTTTCCCGGGATAAAAAGTATCCAATATGTTTATTTATTTATTTATTTTGTTGGGGGACCAACAGCTTAAAAAATAGGTACAAAGTTTCAACTTAAAAAATAGGTGAGCCAATTAAAGGTCCTCACAGATAGATACACAATATAATCTTAAAGTCGCTAATACATATTATAAGGAAAAGCAACTGAACCAATATAACTAAATAAATTAAAGTTCAAGTAGATTCAGGTGCCTCATTACAGAAAAATTGCTGACTAAGCCGGCGTCTCAGTATCGCAGTGCTCATGTTGAGAATATCCAGATCTACAACAATTTTAGAGATGCTGTTATATGCATTGCTGGCTCGCCATAAATAAGAGTTTTGTCTGTAGTTAGAGGAAACAATGGGTACGTGCAGGATGGGACATTGCCAAAGACATTTGGTGGGGGTGTTTATCAGAATCCGTGATAGCATGTTACTTGATAGCATGTTACTCCAGTAAATCCTACTAATATTATAAATGTGAATGTTTGGATGGATGGATGTTTGCTACTCATTTACGCCAGAACGGCTGAACAGATCTGGATGAAATTTGGCATAGAGATAGATTATAGTCTGGAATGGCACATAGGCTGCTTTTTCGGGGAAAAGATAAGATCCCTCGGGAATGCGGGTGAAACCGCGGGGGACCGCTAGTTATATATCTGAGTCGAGGTTTTTTTTTTTATTCTGGATAGGGTTGTGTTTGACTACAATCTCACTATGGTAAGTAATGATGTGGCCGACGGTGGTAAGCACACAAAGCCTAGATGGGAACTGGCTCTCAAGTGCAACTGTCGGAACACACTGATAGGTGCTTGGCGACAGATTTTCAACTTGAGGGTGGTAGCCAGCCAGTCGGGTACTACAAAGTACCCTACCACCGTGCTATGGTTTCCCCACGATGTTATCCTTCACCGAAAGCTCAAGCTCATTGTAGGATTCGAACCCACGACCTTCGCGCGGTATCCGACGTCACTCACCACTGAGCTATCATCGCCTTTAAATGTTGTTTATCCATGTTTATAATTCTTTCATCTATACAAAGCTATTGGTAGACTTGCATTTTTTTTACGTAAATGCTGAGCACCTTTAAACTTAAGCTGTCGACTCGCGATTACTGTCAATAATTTTTACAAAGTCAAAGTCAAAGTGCTTTATTTGCATACATACATGATTTCTATTATAAGTACTTATCCAAAAAATACAACAAATTGAATTATTAGCTTAAAAATTCCGACATACCTTCCGGGTATTATATTGTTCTCATATTAAGGTTCGTGAGTCGGCAATATAAGTGTTTTTAGACTATAGTAGGTGTTATTATGTAATTGGGGATCAAATTGCAGGTTCCATGGCGATACAGTTGGAATGATTACAGTAGAAAATGTACTGTTAAAATACTCAAAATTAAAATGATTATTTTTCCGACCCAAATATCGACCAATAGAATTGCACCATTCGACGTCACGTGGTACAACCTACATGGTATTATACTGATAATTTTTTGAAAATTTTCTCTGGTCGTTGCTATACAAAACATGATCCAGTCAAATTAACCTTTTCGTATTTGTTAACTGTACATTTCGTCTCATGGTGCAATTCTATTGGCCGACATTTGGGACGGAAAAATAATCCCCCGAATACCACACGAGCTTCAAAATTATCTGGCATTTCCCTCAAGGTTCCCTGCAAACAAATAAATTTGTTTGCAACGAACCTATCGGGAAATAAATACCCGATAATTTTGAAGCTCTTGTGGTATTATAAGTGAATATTTTTTTATTAGACCTACGCAGGCATATGTTTTAAATAACTTGGTATAATAGGCAGACCTAAAATTGATCATGTATAAAATTCGCGTGTCACGATGTTGGTCCGCGAAGAACTCTGAAACTGATTTTGATGAAAATTCAAACAAATAGATTATATCCTGGAATAAGAGATAGGATACTTTTTATCCTGGGAAAAGATAAGATCCTACAGGAACGTGAATGAAACCGCGGGGGAATAGCTAGTAAGTATATAGTTTTTCATGAAAGATGTTTTTGAATCACTCCAAAGATTACCCCCCTACAAACAAAAAGAAACAAACCTACCTCTAATAAATTTCAACTTGCTAGGTCCACCCGTTCCTGAGATAATCGGTGGTGACACACGGACAGACATACAGACGGACAAGATAGTGATCTTATAAGGGTTCCTTTTTTTACCTTTTGAGGTACGGAACCCTACAAGCAACATTAATTTAGTTTTATCAAATTGCTTGTTTTCATTAGCTTTAAATATTATCCTTTTCCAAAAATTTGTTATAAGAAAGAGTATTTATAAAGATCTCTGCTCTGACTCTAGGCTTGTATTATATGACACTACTAGTTGACCCCCGCGGTTTCACCCGCGTTCCCGAGGGTGCCGTTTAGGAGTTAAATATTCAAAAAGCCAATGAGGAATCTACCTGCCTTTCAAATACTATAATACTGCGGATTTTGTTCACAATATCATGGGTTCTAATATTTGAGATAACGCATAGCTCGAGTGAACTTTATGTTGATAATGTAGCTTATTATAGGAAGTATTTTTCGAGTTTATCCTCTCAGACAAACATACAAAAATCTAATGTCTTCTCTTTTTAGTTATAAACATGTTACATTTGAAGAATAAACCATTTCTAATGAGTACTTATCACACGTCAGTTTAAATTGACATCGCTGGCTTTCTATCATGTCACACCAGTTTGTAACCAAGTGTCAATCCCCCCCCGCCCCCTTCAGGCGGACATATTGCGCGTGCGCAGGCTATAGCATTAATATTTCATTAACCACATAAGGTGGACTGCACACAAAGTGACATAAAGACTACAGACGAATTCCAAAGAGTCAGTTGCGAACTTTAATTTGGTTGAATATCGTTCAGCAGAGCTATTTTAGGAAGCAAGCTTTTTCTTTCTTGCTCCTGTAATTTTGGTGTAGAGAACTCGTGATTTGGCATTCAAGATTATGAGTGTTGTAACAAAAAAAACAGGTACCAGTGGACGTTACCAAATTGAAAATTAGTATTTAAAGCAACAGTGATGACTGTAAATATCTACGTAGATAACCTTCTTCTTACTTGTAAAATCATCAATGTAGAACCTGTATTGTGAGAAATCCTACTAATATTCTAAATGTGAAAGTATATTTGGATGTATGTGAAGATGTTTGCTACTCTTTCACGCAAAAACGGCTGAACGAATTCTGATGAAACTTGGCACCCAAGTAGTTTATATCTTGGAATAACACATAGGATACTTTTTATCTCGGGAAAAGATCCCCGGGGAAGAACACGGGTGAAACCGCGGGCGGAAAGTAGTCTTATTATAAATGTACTGTTCTTATATCGGCATTTTCGTCACAACCTGTTTCAGACTGTTTGAAAATAATTTATAGCGTCATCTAAAAGCAAGTCGTCAAGTGTGAAAGCGGCCTAAAAGTGGTTATCTCGTTTCAACTGACCACTTGTGACAACCCAGTGTAGGTACACTGGACAGTTAAACAAGATCCAAAAGTGAGTGTATAGTTAATATATGACATAAGCTGTGACTCCGTTGATCTTGATAAAGAGTATTGTGATTCAGATGAAACTGCTATGGAAGAGTTTAATGACATGGATAAACATTGACGTAAATAATTTTGGGCTTTAAAAGAGAAAAAATAATTGTGTTATAAATTCTCTGAAAGATTCTAAACCTCCATGCTGAACATTAATCCGGAAAGAAAATTTAAATCTAGGGATCAGACATTAATTTTGAGAAGAGTTATGGCATTAAAATTTACTTAATTATATGAGTAAAAAGTCCCAGCAAAAATTAATATCATCATCATCATGTCAGAAGACGTCCACAGCTGGACAAAGGCCTCCAAGGATCTCCACGATGGCCGATCTTGCGCTACTCGCATCCAGTGGCTTCCCGATCTTATGAGGGTCGCGGGAAAATTAATATACCAATGAAAAATTATGATCGAACTTATGTCGTTGGTGAATACAAGAAAGAATAGCGGTCCAAGCGAGCTCTACTAATTACCTTCTCACAATAAACTAGTAAAATAACCCTAGTAGTAACTGCATATTGCTTTCAATCACATTGGGGTCACCAATATGGAGAAGCGTGGTGGCAGACTCCTCCATTGGAAAGGAAATATCTTCCGCTAGGCTAGATCTTGGAGACTTGTATAGGTAAGTATATGCAGACACCATGGAGATCTTAGTTTAGCGTGAAATAGTCCATTGTGCCATCATCGATCTAGGAGTCGTGCGAGCTTTATTTGTCACTACAACTATTTCTAGTTTAAATACAGTAGAAAAGTATAGAAGTACAAATAAATTAAGCTTGACTTGGAGAAAAAGCTTCACATCTTCTAAACTTGAATTTGAGACCAAAAAAGGACTACTTTTTATTTTCCAAGCCTCGTCTCAACTAAGCCAGAGCTGTGTTAACAATAATGCAATGTACCACAGGCTATACAAAATTAATACATTCCGACCGCTGCACCGGTCGGCTGTACCCATCGGAAAATATTTCTGGAATGTCCTTAATAAGCTATTAGTTGTTTGGTACAAGTGAATTGAGACAGCTGCTTTGTGGATAACTGTATTTAGAGGAAACGCTGCCAGCCTTCTGGGAACCTTGCCGATCGGCAGCAGCGGCAGCCTCGAAGAAGTTTTTTTATGTATTGTAATTGTACATTTGCATGTATATTTTGTACATTTGTTGTAAATAATAAGATAATATTTTACATACTAATAAAATATTTATAAACAAATCTAATGTTTAATGCTTTAACATAAGGTTGAATTCTTAAGTTACTCTGTATCTATATCTTAGGGGCCTTCTGATGAAATGACTACCGTCTATTTAGCTTGAGCTTTCGTTGAAGGAAAACATCGTGAGGAAACCACAGCACTATGGTACCACAGCAAGCTAGTTGCCTTCAAGGCATTGTAAAAGGTCGACAACACATCGGCAATCCTGGTATTGCTAATGTCTATAGGCGACGGCAGTCACTTACCATCAGGTAACCTGCACGCCTTCTTGTCAGACTTTTGAGAAAATTGAAACCTGACAAAGAATCTAAAAAGTACACTGCCGTGAAAACTATCCTATATAAGAATATCCCCATTAAGACTATTCATAAGCAAGATAAACCACAAAAACATCTTTAGCGGTTTTATAAAAATCGTCCAAACTCATATCTTGCACCGAAGCCATACAAGTATCTGATACTACGAACCAAAGAGCACCCTGAGGCTATACCCTGTACCATCTCAAACAACTAATCAATCGTATACATCCCATACATTTCTCATTTTATTCCCAAATGTACCGCCAACTATTCAAGCATACGGCGCAATGGATAGCACATGCCTGTTTGAGAGACAATTATCATATCGAACTTACCGGGCGGTTCAAGGAAGCAAAGTAAAACAATAGGGAGGTTAAAGAACTGGTTTTTCTTATAAAGCGTCATGATTAAAGGTGGACACCAACATTGTGATACATTCAACGTTATTGCTTAATTAAGTTTTAACTACAGATACAGTGGTATGTGGGCGTGGCAGATCCTCGATAAGATAAGAAAGGAGTTTGATTTTATGTCTTTCTTATTTCGGAACTAGTCAATCAGTGTCAAGACCTCCTCGGTAAAAGGGTAATGAGAAATACGCTCAACTCTTTCTATGAGATCTCTCTAGCTAGACTATGGGACAAACACTGGACCAATAATAATTTAAACTTCATAGTAAAACGTAAAAATTATCTTTGCACGACCAAAATGTATTTTCGAGTTTGAAGAATTTGTCCCATAAAAGCTGTTCAGAATGTCGAACCCAACATTGGTTTTGAAAACATGCCATCTCTAAATATGCCCCAACCCCAATACAAGATTACAGATCATTTTGATCCAAATACAACTTACCTTTACGAAGCTGTACGTTTAAAAATAAACAGAAAAACAGTGTTACCTACATTAAAAACTAAAGGTGTTTTAACCTGTAGGAAAAATGTGAAATGGAGGTAAATATATTAAATACAACTTTAGTGTGTGGTGTTCGTTCGAGAGTCTCTACCGGCTTACATATGTGTTAACGCATCTCGATATATCCTTTAGAAATACGACTGGAGACTGAAATAAATCGGATGTTCTAAATAAATAGATTCTTAGTAGTTTTGACTAAATTGTTTAAATGGAGAACTATTAGACATGTATTGTAAAAAAAAACCATATCACTGTCACTGAAAATTACGAAATCTTAACATTTAAGTTTAATTTATTTGGTGATATTTATGATGTTTTTACAGACTTATCAAGCCATTATTCGATATTATGTTCGGTTATTCCGATTCTTTTTTTCTTTATCAGTCTACAGTAATTTTTGTGTATTAGAATTCTACATCATTTCGTCAGAGATCGTGAACTGGCCTCGCCTTAAGAGGCTTTGTAGTTTTGACTAAATTGTTTAAATGGTGAATGGTTGAACTATTAGACATGTATTGTCTAGTCTTGATTCGCCATATTGTTTACCCAAACAAACTAGCGGACTTTGTTGATAATGATGACAATTTTATAATCATAATTTTAAATATAGTTTATTTTTGTTACAGTCTCTTGTATCTTTATCTTCCATACGTATCGAGCAGAAAGCATTACATTGTTACCTATTAGTGTAAAATTATTGATTAATACTTTCACGTTTAAACATTTATCCGGCTCGAAGGACCGTAACAGTTGCTCTGCAACTAATAATGAACTGAATGAGTGTAAAATATCGTGCAACAGTATCTAATAAACTTTAACTGTGTTGTTGATTAATACTTTCACGTTAAAACTCCTAAACTAATTCCTGTGAAATAACATGTGTATAACAAAGCTATCTGCACCCACTCTCGACTGACGAATTGCACATGGTCATTGAACTTGATTGTCTGAGGTGCATGTTGCGCCGGCGCATATCTTTGGCGTGCAAGGCCCATTCAAGCGATATAAAGATACATAATCTGTGGTAAGTTCGACCAGAGCTAAACTGAAAAAATACTTTAACTAACAAATAACTCTTTTGCAATAAATAACGGCAAATTTATTTATACATAAAGAAGGCAAAACTTCAAATGGAATAAGCCATAAATTAATAGTAAAAAAAGCAACTTATTAAATCTTATAGTTTATGGCCTTTCAGAAGAAACATGAAGTAATATTTATTCCTCAAATGCTGTCAAAACTCAGTGGAGCGTTTTGACTTATTTTTCAATTACACAAGTTATTTCGTCATTACGCTTGTCGAGGCTGCTGACCACTCCAACTACCCATCATATTTTACAGTGCTGATGAGAGCAGTGAGATGTTGATTCATTACGTCTTAGAACTTGAAACATCTGTAAATGTTCGCTAATTCTAGTATATTTTAGGGTATGTACTGAAATAACGCAGGTGACAGTCTTAAAAGTCACCAATTTACACTAATATTATAAAGAGGTAAAGTTTATGAGGTTGTAGGGGGTAATCTCTGGATCTACTGAACCGATTTTAAAAGTTATTATACCAATAGAAAGACACGTTATTTCTGAGTGATTTTCTGCTATAATTTCATCCCCGGAAAACATAAGATCCCACGGGAACGCGGGCGAAACCGCGGGCGACAGCTAGTTTTAAATAAACTTGTATGAAACGTTTCGATACAAAAGGAGACTTTTAACTTTTTTTTTATATATACATATATAAAAAAGTTCTTATAAGGTTTTATTTTATTTGACAATCTACTTTATTATTTTAATAACATACATACGCTTACTATTAATTATAAACGTGTAAGATTTCGAAACTCGCGAGTGAAATCTTGGGCGACAGTTAGTCTAACATATACGGAACACACACACATAAATGCACGTAGGATTTATTCTACCAACAATTTTTCAACAGTATCAAGATAAATTTTATCGAATATTTAGTTAAGTAATGGTAACATTTTATAGACATTAATCACTAGTAACACTGAGCTCTATACAGGCCAGCGTTTCTTAACAATTGGTGAAAATGGAAACAATTCAGTTTTACAAGAAGCAAAGGAGTTTTTTTTATGTCACAAGTTACAACGAGGCAGGCGGGTCACCTGATGGTAAGTGACAACCGTCGCCTATAGACATCGGCAATACCAGGGGATTGCTAGTGTTGTACACCTTATTACAATGCCTTAAAGGCAAACTGGCTCTCAAGTGCAATTGCCGGAACACACCAACAGGTGCTTGGCGACAGATTTTCAACATGAAGCTGGTAGCCAGCCAGTTGAGTACTACAAGGTACTTGTGGTTTTACAACTTAATACGGAACAACCAGTAATTTTTCTAGATGTCGGTTGACGTCCGCAGGCAATAACGGTCGATCGTGGACTAAATGAAGCGGCGTAGAAAGCAGACAAATTGTCTGCTTTTTAACAAACGAAGTACACTCGCGACGTCTAGTTAGATAATAGGTCTGTGGTAGCCAGTCATACAGGTACTGCAAGGTAGTTACCCAATTACTTGCCTCATAATGTTTAAGAAGTAAGTAAGTGAAGCGGCAGAAAAAATAAAAAGACAAAAATATAGGGGTCTCAGCACTGAATATAATTTTATTCCTTTCGGTGTTGAGACCCTTGGTCCGTGGGGTTCTGGCGCTCGCCAGCCCTTTAAAGAGCTGGCTAATAGGTTAAGATTTTGTACTGGGGACCGAAGAGCTGGCAGTTTCCTCGCACAACCTATCAGCATTGCGATACAGCGAGGAAACGCTGCCAGCATCCGAAGAACCATGCTAAAGGGGCCTTAATGTATTTATTTAATTATTATTAGTATTTTATCTTTATCTGAAAATTATAGGTACATAAAAGTAAGTAGGTAATAAAGTTTAGTAAGAAATGCGTGAGAAGAGACACATTATGAGAGTCGCTTCACTAACTCAGCCATCAAGCGGCTCACAGTTTAGGTGACAAAAATGTGGACGCTGCTGTCGCTCCCGTATCTGACTGTACAGTCACTTTTAAGCCTGCCACACGGACGCTGTTTAGATCATCTATTCAAGATCTATAAGGCCCTTTATAATGTTTAAGAAACAAAAGGGACAAGAAGATAAAGTTTCAGAGCCTCTGTCCAAGCGAACACCAACGCCGCCTACTCTGGTACCCATGACAAAAAACTGATTTATCTAGAGATCTACTAATGTGGTTTTAAACGAGTCGCTACCGACGCGGACGGTATGTCGTCTAGTTCCACTGCGATGGAACCTCACAGAACAAGTACACAGTGGTCTGTTTAATCAAATGATACCATCTTTCAAACAAGCTAAATGTTGTTGGTATCTCTAAGATCGAAGTAGGCACTTCATTAATTAAGACTTGTGATCTATGTAGCCGGACTTGCTAATTGGCTGGTTTATATGCTTGATTTTACACGCTAATACACCCACGATACAGTCTCAGTTCAAACTGTATCTAGGAGGATATACCTCCATTTATTTCTACTAGCTTTCCGCCCCGCAGTTTCGCGAGGCAATTAAAATAAAATATAGATCATTTTACTGGCTGATAATGTAGCTTTCTTTAAGTAAAAGTTTTTGTTTTAATTGGTTGTGTTTTTGGAGAAAATCCATTACAAACAAACACAAAAATCTTTTTTTTTTATTCTGGATAAGCTTGTGTTTGACCACAATCTCACCATGGTAAGTGATGATGGTTTCCTCACGATATTTTCCATTACCGAAAGCTCAAGTTCATTGTGGGATTCGAACCCACGACCTTCGCCGCGGTATCCGACATTACTATCACTGAGCTATAATCTCTTTATAATATTAGTTTAAGATAACGTGAACGACGCTTTCAATCAGCGGCCATTTAACTCTTGCAAGTGTAGAGGTGCAACAATATTGAAGGATAAGCATAGATAAGTACATCGAAGAATCACCAACTATTTTTGGGACATATGGGACAAAACTGAAAAAAAAATAGCTTGAATTTTAAACAATCCTGTAGATTTCAAGACAAGAATTACTTATACTGCAACAACTATTATCAATTTTTTTTTCAATTGTTCGCGAAGCTGACAAAACTTAAAAAAAAATAGCTTGAATTTTAAACAATCCTGTAGATTTCAAGACAAGAATTACTTATACTGCAACAACTATTATCAATTATTTTTTTCAATTGTTCGCGAAGCTAGATATCCCATATCAATAACAATTAGTGCAAACAACAAAATCTGACCATATTAGGTGCAAGTCCCGACGCAGCGTTGCCATTAAAGGAGAATCACGATCGATTCTAGTCGATTAACAGTATATCGATATTTATATACCGATACTTATCGATCTTGTAAGCGATTTATGTTTGAACACCACTCTATTTTATAGTTAGAAGCTTTTCTTTTTGGCGGGAACTTGCGAAGTGACGACGTTGCATTTTAGTTTTATTTTCATTAAAATCTTGTATTTTGCGTTTTATTGAATAATATCGGTGGTGTTTTGTTTTAGTAGATAATCAGTAAATCCATACTATCCATACTAATATTATAAATGAGAAAGTGTGTCTGTCTATCTGTTGGTTACCTCTTCACGCTTAAACCGCTGAACCGATTTAGATGAAATTTGGTATGGAGACGGGTGGGACCTTGGAGAAGGACATAGGATACTTTATATCCCGGGAAAATATAAGATCTCTCGGGAACGTGGGTGAAACCGCGGGGCGGAAAACTAGTAATAAATAAGAATAAAATAGCTGGATGTTCACAGGCGGCGTAGCTCAGTCTACGATTAGGTCAATTACGCATATTACGATTATTGCGCGGCTGTCGGCTGTCGGCTGTCGGCATTTGGTCGAAGCAGGCAGTTTGTAAGTACGCTTTTAACCAGTTTTTATTGGAGTTTAATAGATTAGTTGTTTTATGACGGCATTGGCTTCTAGCCGTTGTATGTCTCTGTTGGGGGAGCTAGGTTTCCTTAGAGATCTTCTCCAATAGGTGGTATAATAAAATTGTGAAGGGTCAACAATCTTTCAAGGCTCTGTCTTTATACTACACATTGATACTGTGGTAATTGAAGGCCATTTTGTAAAATTTTCTTAATTGAATGCCCAAGCTCATTGTAAGACTCCTAATCACAACATTACCTTGGGCCCCTAGGCTCGCTAATGGGACGGTCGTCCCAACATTACCTACAAAAATCGCGATTCATCAATTTATAACAGTCAACAAAATCAGCGCATTTGAAAGACTCATGTAGACTGATCCATTGCATATTTCAAATAGGAAATGGATCTTAAGAAGAATGCGAAGAGATGATTGCAAACGAGCATCTACAGATTGCTACTTTAGTGTTATAAAACTGAATGAATGATGCCTTTATTCGCTAACTAACGTATTTTTATTTTTTATTTATTTATATAAGCCTTTAATTCAGATAAATTACATAGTTAAGAATTTACATGTTATATATTTTATTTAAAAGGCATCGACACCATTATCTGTTTGCCCTTTTTTGGCAAAGGCCTCCTCCAACCTCTTCCACTTCTCTCTATCTCTTGCTATGCTAGACCATGTTTTTCCTGCAATGACCTTTAGCTCATCCTCCCATCTTTTAAACTGTCTTCCTCTCTTTCGTTTTTTGTAATTCGGGAACCATTCCATCAATGTTTTACTCCATTTCTCCTTTCCCCTTACTGTATGTCCTGTCCATCTCCATTTTATAATTATATTTATAACTAACGTATAATAATGCTTAAATTAATATTTTGAGGAACCAGTTTGTAGGTCAGGTTGTCCTTCGACATAGGCCTCCCCTAGTTCCTTCCATACTCTTCTATATAGAAGTACAGTTATATAAATACAAAGAAAGAGTTAACAATCACATTTTTTTCGTTGCTGGCAATCATCCTTTTAGGATATTTCTGCCAATATCAAAGTATTTGAAATGGTCTGGGTCTATTTGTCACTCCTTTAATATTTTTTAGTCAATACAAAGTCTTTCAGTCGCATACATTATCTTGAGTTTTAATTTCTTCTTTAATGTTATAGTCATATTCTCAAATTCACTGTAATGTTTAATCCTCGTCCGTACATGTCCAGTCAGGCTTTAGTGAAATTGGCGGTTGTTCCACTAAAACATTCACGGACTTTTTGGGACAACCTGGAAAGTCACTATACACGCTTTCATTTCACTTCACTTGTGCACTTAGATTGATCATTATTGGACAAAACACCGCCGATATTATTCAATAAAACTCAAAATACACGAATTTAATGAAAATAAAACGAAAACGCAACGTCACTCTGCAAGTTCCCGCCAAAAAGTCACAATCACATTTAATGCGTACCATTTAGGAACAATTCCAAAAATATAATTGACTGCAGATAAACCATAGAGTAAATATAAACGCAGCGTTGTACTGCGTCGTGCGAATGTCGCCAAGTCACGCGATGCTTACAATCTATTGATTATATTGTCCCAGTTTTGTTTCGATTCCGCTGTTTATTTTTAAAACAATCTGTGATACCGTTGCCCATCGATTTATGCTGAATCACGTAAAATATTTAATATTTACCTTTTTTATTTAATCTGTGGTCGGTTACCGTTCAGTTGTTTTCTATTACAGTTATTGAGATGCATTTTCTAGTTTCGTATCAGTTATTGGGACCACATACTCTTTGATTGGGCCATCACTGAGACGGCGGTTTCACCCGCGTTCGCGAGGGTCATCTTAATAATCATCTTTTCTCGGAATAAAAAGTATTCTAGGTTTTATTCCAGGATGTGATCCACCTATGTGCCAAATTTCATCAAATTCTGTTCAGCCGTTTTTAATTGATTGAGCAACCACTACGTTATATAATAATATAATCTTTCGTTCTCAGTACTGCCACTATTTACAATAAAAATCCGATACAAATTAAACTGTTTTACAATTTCCGAATAATAAATACTACATTTACAAACTTTTAATCAAAATATAAAGGGTAAATATATTTTTAAAAGGTAGAGCAATACTAACATGAATTTTAAAAAAGTTTTAAAACATTGGATACTTTTTATTTGAGAAAAATACGGGAGCTTCATAAGGCGCAAATTACTGTAAGGCAATAAATCCAAATAATAAAACTATTGTAGTTACCTATAACGAAACGTAATTCCTTTGGCAACTCAATTAACAACCAACCGTTCAATCGTTTTTAATGTTTATTCTCCGAAACGATATAAACCGTGCGTGTTTATGTGAATATTATCGTTTGAAATGATTTAAAAGTAATCAAAAAGAGATGAAAATATTGTTTATATCTTTGCATAACCATTATCGCACTAAGTCCTTTAGATCACCATTAACTACAAAAAAGATGAGAATCGAGTTATGGAACATATTACTCCTATGCAGATGAAGTAAAAAAGCAATATTATCCTAAAAACCAAGTGCGAGTCGGACTCGCGCACGAAGGGTTCCGTAAAAAAGGCAAAAAAATCACGTTTGTTGTATGGGAGCCCCCCTTAAATATTTATTTTATTATATTATTTATTATTAAAGTAAAAATACAACTGAGTATTTTGTAAATATTTCAAGTGCCTACCTGTAGCATTATTGATATCGAGCAAAAAAGGGCAAAAAAATAGCGTTTGTTGTATGGGAGCCCCCTTAAAAAAATATTTTATTTTTAGTATTTGTTGTTATAGCGGCAACAGAAATACATAATTTGTGAAAATTTCAACTGTCTAGCTATCGCAGTTCTTGAGATACAGCCTGGTGACAGACAGACGGACAGACAGCGAAGTCTTAGTAATAGGGTCCCGTTTTTACCCTTTGGGTACGGAACCCTAAAAAGCAGAGCGCCTGTGGTAACTATAAGATAACAGACTGATATAGGATAAATATAGTTTGTATAAGTAAAGTACCTTCCTACGTGAATAATACTAATTACATATAGGTACATACAATTTTTTTAGATACAAACATAAAATATCACACCCAGAAACAGAACCAGGAAAACCAGATATGTTCAGGTATTCTAAAGTCTGTGAGTGGGAATCGAACTCACGTACCAACCACACCAAACCGACTGTTAAAACGTGAATCTTTTATCTCTGATTCTCGACTCAAGGTACGATGACCTAGCCTGACGGAAGATCTTCCCTTTTCAATGGAGGAGTCTAACACCTCGCTCCTCCGTAACTCTAAGTGTTACATCTAGGTGTGGTCTCCAGTCTCCAGAAAATGTTAGACTGAGGGTGGCCCCGATATTGGCCAGTATTGCCATCATAAATTACAGTAACTAACACCGACGTGGTAAACCTTTATCTGAGCTGGCAATTTTTACGATGCTACATTTTATGACATGAATTACTATTGCATGATAAAAGTAGGGGTCCTGTTTAGCAGAAATCAAATTACCTACCTACCTAGTCATTTGGTAGCAACAAGGTACCTATTAACTACCAAACTAGTAGATTTGATTTAAGTCAATAATATTATGAAACAAAAAAGCCCTACATATTTTGAATATATTTGGTTTGAGGATACTTGAACCATACATTGAAATACATTGGGGGTTTTTATGACACCAACGTCTAATTAACTCATTGAAAAGCTTCGATCACAAATAATTCTTTACAGAATTCTGCTTTATTAGTGACTAGCTGTTCCGCGCGGTTTCACCCGCGTTCCCGAGGGATCTTATCTTTTCCCGGGATAAAAATAGCCTATGACATTCACAAATAACGTGGCTTTTTATTGATAGAAGAATTTTCAAAATCGGTTCAGTAGATCCAGAGATTTGCCCCTACAACCTCAAAAACTTTACCTCTTTGTAATATTATATTAAAGTTGAAAAGGCATAATTCTGCGACAAACGCATTCCGTGCGAACGCGGCACCGCTCAACCGTTGCCATTATTGTTTTGAAACGATTAAATTTTTCCAGAAATTTTATGTGCCTCTCCTACCTACTCGATAAAAGCTATTGATTTCTCAACGTGACCGAACTTACACCACAGGTCAACATTGCGGTGTAAGACAACACCTGTGAAGGCATTCAACTCGGGCACCTACAAGTGTAGTTAACCAGGTTCGTGCTTGCGGCACCAGGTTCACGGTGGTGTTAGGTTACTCAGTTAATCGATGCTTGCTTATGGCTTCGAGGTTTTTTTTTTTTTTTTTTAATATTGTCATTTAATGCGTGACGAACAAGTTATGTCGGTTTTGGCGTTTTTTTAAACTTGATAAGCTTGTGTTTGACTACAATCTCACTATGGTAAGTGATGATGTGGCCAAAGGTGGTAAGCACAAAGCCTAGATGGGAACTGGCTCTCAAGTGCAACTGTCGGAACACACCGATAGCTTGGCGACAGATTTTCTGCTTGAGGTTGGTAGCCAGCCAGTCTGGTACTACAAAGTACCCTACCACCGTGCTATGGTTTCCTCACGATGTTTTTCCTTCACCGAAAGCTCAAGCTCATTGTAGGATTCGAACCCACGACCTTCGCCGCGGTAACTGACGTCACTTACCACTGAGTTGTCGTCGCCTTAACTGACTGTTGATACATTCTAATATTGATCACAAAAATTGCGTCCATACCACTGTAGAAGATGATCTTCCTGAATTTCTTTGTTTCTAAGAAAACACTACATGACTAGATAATTCCAGAAACGCCAGTACCAATCACGTGGATACTACATCTCATAGTAAGTATTATTTAATCTGTGGTATTATCGCAAGCAGGAGATATGACCCAGCATTTATCTCGTTCGCGCCTCGAGCGTAAGCGCACACAAGCTTCAACGCAACTATCGTGGTTCAGATATATGCTTTATGCAAATCAGAACCGTTTGAAATTGAGGCATATTTAATTGACTTGTATTACGGCACTGTGTGCAAAATCTTCACTTAGTCTTGTTCTTTCTTTATGTAAAAGTGACTTAAAAACACGTTTGACAAATAATCAAAATATAGTCTATCTATAATTATATACCTACAAAGTTTTCCGCCCCGCGGTTTCACCCGCGTTCCCGAGGGATCTTATATTTTCCAGGGATAAAAAGTCCTATATGTTATTCCAGTATATGATCTACCTGTGTGCCAAATTTCATTAAAATCTATACAGCAGCTTTTGCGTGAAAGAGTAACAAACATCTACACATCTTCACACACATCCAAACAAACTTTCGCATTTATAATATTAGTAGGATAGTAGGACTAGTAGGATAGTGGGATAGTAGGATAGTAGGACTAGTAGGATTCTCGTGTCACAGCGTTAGTAACCGAACTCCTTCGGCTTGACCGATTTTTATGAAATTTTGTGTAGTCTGAGAATAGGTCGTAAAGTATATTTAATATCGCTAGAAACGTGTATCCTACGGGAACGCGGGCGAAACCGCGGGGAACAGCTAGTAAAACGATATAATACATGACGGAAGACACTTACCCGGAATTTTACTTGTCTACGCTTCCGCACTTCACATCTCAAGGCTCATTACTCTTCAGCCTGTAGGTAATTGTCTATGGTAAGTCAATAACCACAGATAGTTCGGCATTAACATAATGGCAGTGGATCAGCCCTGGTTCAGGCGCATTTATCTTCACGGACCGCGGCCGGCGGCAGACTGCCGTGAAATTGCCGTTTCTACGACTTCACCTGCGTATGCGCTCTTTTTGTTTAGTGCGTTGAATTTAACGCTGTTATCGTTGGGTTGTTAGAGCCCTGGGATCATGATAAATAACTCCATATTTGATTACAAATATGTGTAGGTACATACACAGTAAATTATTCTATTCTATCTACTATTTTGTACTAGATCCGAGGGATTTTTAATTTTTTTTATTCTGGATAAGCTTGTGTTTGACCACAATCTCACCATGGTAAGTGATGATGTGGCCGAAGGTGGTAAGCACACAAAGCCTAGATGGGAACTGGCTCTCAAGTGCAGCTGTCGGAACACACCGATAGGTGCTTGGCAACAGATTTTCAACTTGAGTGTGGTAGCCGGCCAGTCGGGTACTACAAAGTAGCCTACCACCGTGCTATTGTTTCCTCACGATGTTTTCCTTCACCGAAAGCTCAAGCTCATTGTACTAGCTCTTCGAACCCACGACCTTCGCCGCGGTATCCGACTTCACTACCACTGAGCTATCGTCGCCTTAAACCTATTAATGTAAAATTCTCTTGTATCCCATGTTATGTAAAGTTTTTATGAGAAATAAAATTCTTTAAACCTTCAGTACTTATCAGTCACAAATTAATTATCCTGGGACATTCTTCACACGCGGTCATCCGATTCCAAACAAAACAGACCTTATGGAAAAATACCTTACCTTCAACTTATTTTAAAATACCTATATACAGCAGGCACGAGGCAAACAGACATGTCCATGCACATAAATGTATGTAATGGGTGGGAACCGAACCCACAACCTGGAGGTAAGTAGACCGAGATGACCAGATTTCGAGATGAAACTCAACAAACTATCAGATTTATAATAGAAAAGAAAAATAACTATAAATTGACACTGGCAGAAATATCCTAAAGGACGAGGAAATGAAATACAAGTTTACCTACTCCCTTTTTATTCCTCATCCAAATAAGCTTTCACAGACATTTATGAATGGGGATGATGCCTACCTTCAAGAAAAATACATAACACTAACTAGTGTAGGTATTTAAAACATCTAAACACCTATAACTAGAAGATAAATTTTGCACGGTGGTAGGGTACTTTGTAGTACTACCCTCAAGTTGAAAATCTGTCGCCAAGCACCTGTTTGTGTGTTCCGGCAATTGCACATTAGAGCCAGTTCGCCTTAATAAGGTGTACAACACATTAGCAATCCCCTGGTATTGCCAATGTCTATAGGCGACGGTTGTCACTTACCATCAGGTGACCCGCCTGCCTCGTTGTCACTTGTGACATAAAAAAAAAATAGCGAATATTATGTTGTAAGATTTTTAATTACCTACATATATTTATTACGTCACAAGTATCTATATTTCATACAAAACTCCATATAAATGGTATAAATAATAACTTCATATACTATAAGGTCCAAAACTACATATACAAGGTCTGTGCATATAAATCATCGTTTTGACATTTAATAAAAAGAAGCTGAATTTGATGTCAGTCACCCTCCCTAATGGTGCTATTGTCAGACTGTAATGCACGGTTCGGAAGGAGGCTTTTGCTGAGAAAAGCAATAAGAAAAAAGATGTACATTTCAGCAGATTCTATAACCTAGCAATGTTTCGCAGTTACACTAACAAAGGCTGCAAATAAAGACATAAACTTCGGTCGTGATCGACCCTAGCTGCTGATAACCCTCGCTCGTGACAAAGCCGATGTTTGTATCGATCATGTACCCCTGGCTATTGCCCGTTCTCGTGCTTTTGATAGTATTTTAATATATATAAGCTAGTTTGTTTGTTTGTTACTCAATCTCGTAATGGCTGAACGGATCTAGATAAAACATAGCACATAATTGAGTCATATCTATACTATTCATATTATAAAGCTGACTTTGTTTACAGCTATAGCTAGTACCTACTTGAATAAAATAAAAAAAGCCGGTCAAGTGCGAGTCGGACTCGCGCACCGAGGGTTCCGTAATGGAGTCTCAAGGATTTTTTAATTATTTTTTTCGATAAAGTTTTCGATTTCCTTATTTGAGTTAAGTGCCAATTAAGCTAGACCTCTAAATTGTATGAGCGCCCAGAATCTTATTGGTTGAATGAAAGGTGAATTGCGGTTTACGATTTATGACGTATTAAAAAAAACTACGTACTAGATCTCGTTCAAACCAATTTTCGCTGGAAGTTTGCATGGTAATGTACATCATATGTTTTTTTTAGTTTTATCATTCTCTTATTTTAGAAGTTACAGGGGGGGGCACACATTTTACCACTTTGGAAGTGTCTCTCGCGCAAACTATTCAGTTTAGAAAAAAATGATATTAGAAACCTCAATATCATTTTTAAAGACCTATCCATAGATACTCCACACGTATGGGTTTGAAGAAATAAATGTTTTTGAGTTTCAGTTCTAAGTATGATAATGAAAAATTTATTGTTTTTTTTCTATTTTTGTATGAAAGTCTTAATGCGGTTCACAGAATACATCTACTTACCAAGTTTCAACAGTATAGTTCTTATAGTTTCGGAAGGTAGCCACTCTATAAGGTATTATAGCCCTCGGGACTTTTTTGCGGGAGCTTGCAGAGTGACGTTGCGTTTTCGTTTTATTTACATTAAATTCGTGTATTTTGAGTTTTATTGAATAATATCGGTGGTGTTTTATCCAATAATGATCAATCTAAGTGCACAAGTGAAGTGAAATGAAATGAATGCGTGTATAGTGACTTTCCGGGTTGTCCCAAAAAGTCCGTGAATGTTTTAGTGGAACAACCGCCAATTTCACTAAAGCTTGACTGGACATGTACGGACGAGGACTGGACATTACAGTGAGTTTGAGAATGTGACTATAACATAAAAGAAGAAATTAAAACTGAAGAAAATGTATGCGATTGAAAGACTTTGTATTGACTAAAAGTACTAAAAGTTATGTAAAAAAAAATTGTGATAAATAGACCAAGACCATTTCAAATACTTTGACATTGGCAGAAATATCCTAAAAGGATGATTGCCAGCAACAAAAAAAAAGAAAGGTAGCCCTCCTAATAGCGGCGCCCAGTAGCGGATCCAGGGGTTAGGGGCGCTGGATGCCTTTATTAATGCCAAAATTAATGGAGGAAAAGTCTCTGGTTAGCATTATTAGGTAAAACATGTAGAAGGTAATGTCGCGGCGATGGTTGTGTGGGGGTTCGAATCCTACATAGTTTGTGAAGAAACCAAAGGTAGAGTATTTTGAAGTGGGTGTATTCTGGCGCATATGCATTTAACTTAGTTTATTCAGAATAGAGCACGAAACTTTGCACACAAATAGATTATATCCTGGAATAAGAGATACGATGCGAAACGATAAGATTCCACGGGAACGCGGGTGAAACCGCGGTGATAAATAGTATGACATCTTCATTCATACATTCGTACACATAGATGAATGAAACGTCGCGCGCTCCTTAGCGAGGAGTGAGGAATGTTCGTACACTTATAATAATTTGAATTGGCATTCGCATACAATTAATTTTAATTCTCTTACCTCGATATTAATCTTGCTGTCCAGCAGTCCACAAAAGCTATAATTTCCCACAGCAAAAAGCAATGGTACACTTTTTCACGACATAAACATCACAAAACCTCAACACGTAACAATATGAGGTATAACAAATCATAGACTAATGAATTTTATTTTTATCAATCACACGCAAAAAGATTTTAAGTCACCGGACGTGACATTTTCGGAAAAAGAATAAAAAGTTAAATTTTCTAATCGTCCTGCTCACTCGTGCGTCTCCGGCGACGTTCGCTATACTATGCAGGATTCAGGCGCAGGCTTTACCGGTAACCTATCTATCTTTTTCACACTTACGTAACGTTGTAAGAGAAGAAAGGGAAAGGTTGCGTGCATTCTAAAAACTTTGATAGTAAACAAAAACTGTAATGTTTTTCATGACTCTGTTTTCCATTTTACTGATAGTGGCAGTAGGTACATTGGTACCTAATATAATATCAACCAAATATATCACTTTTCATATAAACCTATAGTTTATATAACTTCATTGATTACTTTTACATTTGAAAAAAAGTAAGATGGTCCAAAAATATAAAAAAATTGTAACCTTGCTGAGTTTCTTGCCGGTTCTTCTCAGAAGGCTGACTTCTCTGTTGTACACCTTATTACAATGCCCCTGGCTCTCAAGTGCGACTGTGCCAGTACGGTACACATCAATAGGCGCTTGGTAGTACGTAGGATAGTTTCGTCACGATGTTTTCCTTCACCGAAAGTTCAAGCTTATTGAAGGATTCGAACCCGCGACCTTCGCCGCAGTATCCGTCGTCACTATAGATAGTGACGTGAGTAGTAGATCTAGCTGAGCTATCATCGCCATAAGCTACCAAACCGACCGATTTTCCATACCTACCATTATTGTGGATTTGGTCACTTCCAATGTGAGACTTATTTGAGGCGATGATAACTCAGTGGTAAGTGACGTCGGATACCGCGACGAAGGTCGTAGGTTCGAAACCTACAATGAGCTTGAGCTTTCGGTGAAGGAAAACATCGTGAGGAAACCATAGCACGGTGGTAGGGTACTTTGTAGTACCCGACTGGCTAGCTACCACCATCAAGTTGAAAATCTGTCGCCATGCACCTATCGGTGTGTTCCGACGGCTGCACTTGAGAGCCAGTTCGCATCTAGGCTTCGTGTGCTTACCACCTTTGGCCACCTCATCACTTACCATGGTGAGATTGTGGTCAAACACAAGGTTATACAGAATAAAAATAATTCCGAGGAGAATCTCTCAGAATCCGAATCAGAAATAATTTATTGCATATTCTGTACAACTTGTACAGAATATAGGTTTCATAGGTATGAATACATTTCATGAGTGTCAACAATCTCGTCCACATCGAACATGCAATATTAACAGTTGTTTTGCTAATACGTAAATAATCAACATTATACAATTTAATTAGTTAGTCAGAGTAAGTAAATATATTAAAAGATGTCAAACAAATTATTCTGAAGTTTTGTCAGAAAGATATTCATTAATTTTATAATAACACTTGGATGTCAAAAAATCATTTAATTTTCATTTAAATGTAGCATTGCATTCCGATTCGAGTTTCGATTTTGGCAAATGGTTATAAACTGTTGGTGCCATACCAAATACACTTTTGTGATATAGTGCGGTTCTATGAATTGGCATACAGATTTTGTTTTTATTGCGTTCACTCGTATAAAAATTAAACATATGTAAGTTATTTCTAACAAATAAAGCAATTTCAAATATGTACAAACACGGAAATGTCAATATGTGTTTAATAAAATGTGGCTTGCACGAATCCGTTGATTTCAAATGGCACACAAACCGCAGACATCTCTTTTGAGCCCTAAAAAATAATTATCTATCGGAACAGTTTCCCCAAAAAATAATGCCATAGCGTAGAGTTGACGTTACGTACGACGTGAGCACTGCCGGTTGGCTAACTATTTTGGACAGCATGTATAAGGCGTAAGAGTAGCTGCTAAGCTTAGAGCATACTAATCTAGGCTTCAGACATAGCTAGGAGAGAGAAATTTACTCAGTTAAAGAGCTTTTGACATAATGTATAAGTAATGACGACATTTAATAATAACTAATAATTTGTACAAATATAATTGAAATAATTTTCGAATATTTTGTTAGTTTGATGTCACGAGCATGCCTGCGAGCTGCGACATTTTACTTTTGCATGCCAACACTGGCAGAATATGTGAATCACTAATTGTATTTCCATCCTATGTTACCATATTCTCGCAAATAAAAATCTTTATCTTTATCTTTACTAATTCCGCATGCTTGACCCACTTTAATTCAGAGTCAACATATAAACCTAAAAAATTTGTTACTGGAATGTCTTCAATTTCTTTATTCATATAGCAAATTTTTGATGTCAATTTTTTATACTTATTAAATGTCGTTATATTAGTTTTATCAAAATTTATTAATAAATTATTACATGTCAACCATTTCATTATATTATTTAATGCAACATTAATTTCCGCACCTGGTATATTATTATTGTCCCCAATGAAGATAGCTGTGCTATCATCAGCAAATAAGACCATTGTATAATCTATGGCTTGAGGTAGATCATTTATATATGTAATAAATAATAATGGTCCTAAAACACTTCCTTGCGGTACCCCAAATTTAACACGATTCTCTTTAGAAGTATATTTTATTTCAATTTTTGAATACGGACAGACTTGTAATATTTGTGTTTGCTGATATCGATCACTAAGATAAGATTTTATTAGATTCAGAATATTTCCTCTAACCCCATATGCCTCAAGTTTATTGAGCAGAATATCATGATCAACGTAATCAAATGCTTTAGTAAGGTCCATATACATAGCAAAAACTGGCAATTTACTTTCACAACCCTCTACAACCATTTTTAAGAAATTGTAAATAGCAATGTTGATACTTTTGTCCCTACGAAAACCGAGCTGTTCGTCAATCAGGATGTTATATTTTTCCATATAAGAGTAAATACTGGCGTGAATATATTTTTCAAATATTTTCGAAAATACTGGTACAAGTGCAACTGGTCTATAATTACTCATGATCTCTCTGTCCTGTTTTTTCAATATCGGCTTAACTATAGTTAATTTTAACCTGTCAGTAATTACTTATACCTATATAATGAATGTTGTTGTATTTGTAAGATGTTTCAGATAAGCGCATGCGTCGACTCGACTGGGACGTTAACATGGGTACTGGCGGCGAAATAAGAGAAGTCCGCCATTTTGAAATATGGTCTCCCGTTCATCCGCCCGCCGCGCCGGCCGCCCGGTGCAAAACGCACAAAGGAATTAATGAGCACCAAACGAATCCTGCGCACAGATCGAATGCGAGACGCGTGTATTGTAACAACCATTTCGGAAATATTTAGTACATTCCTAGTTAATAGAATCAAGCTTCAAACATCTTCATCTCACTAATATTATAAATTTGAAAGTTTGGATGGATGGATGGATGTTTGTTACTGTTTCACGCAAAAACGGCAGAACGGATTTTGATGAATCTTGGCACACAGGTAGATTATATCCTGGGATAAAACATAGGATATGGTGGTGTGTAAAGAATGTCCATGTACCTATTTATTTATGCCGTACATAAATTTAAAAAAAAATCTTTGTAAACCGGAAATCACATTTTAGTTTGGAATAAGAAGATCTTTTTAAACGAAAAAAAACCAGTTAATTCCGTATAAATATGTGCACCCTAGTCCTTTACGATGTCTACCTTTTCGTTAGCATACATTTAAAATGAAATAATTCCGAACTAAAGCTCTATTTAGTTACTACGGAAAACCGTTTGTAAAGGTTAATTTAAAAGTCTGTTAATTCCTGACTACCTTACTATGAACACGAATTGATATGGTAATGAAGGCTTTGTTATTATGACCTCTGGACCACAGTGGACGACTGGTTTGAAGGTCGTTTTTAACGTGCGCCATTTGTAGATCCTCCATAAATAAACATGTGTTGTGATGATTATTATATAAGCAATACCAGGGGGACTGCCAACGTGTTGTACATCTTATTACAATGCCTTAAGGGCAAGGGCAACTGCCTCTCAAGTGCAACTGCCGGAACACACCAACAGGTGCTTGGCGACAGATTTTCAACTTGAGGGTGGTAGCCAGCCAGACGAGTACCACATAGTAGTACCCTACCACCAGGCTGTGGTTTCCTCACGATGTTTTTTCTTCACTGAAAGCTCAAGCTCATTGTAGGATTCGAACCCACGACCTTCGCCGCGGTATCCGACGTCACTTCATCGCCTTATAACTCGAATTGCTAAAAAATATATTCTATTGTTATCCTGGCACTTTTGTCCCAATGATGGCCAAGGGTTAACGTAAATATGGTGACTTGGCAATATGGCGAAATCTATCTATGAATGAAATCAGAGAAATTGAGCTTTTAAAGACTAAGTCTGGTGGTGCCAATGTGTCGTTGACCCGGGAATTGGCTCTTAAGTACTACTGGCCGAACACCGATATTTCCTTGGCCACATATTTTCAACTTGAGGGTGGTAGTTAGCGTGCGAATACCCACTACAAAGCACCTGACCACCGGTTTTCACACGAGGTTTCAAAATCCACGACCTTCGTTACAGTATCCGACGACACTGAGCTATCATCCTTTATCAAAATTAGGTAGGTCTATTTCAAATAAAACGTGCTGAATTCTCATTCAAAAAGTTGGTACCTACCTACATGTGTTTCTGTGAGTGTTTCCTTTACGTGTTATAGAGCCATAGAGCCACATAGAGCACAGTAGACGGGTGTGTTCGTCTGTTTCGTCAGTCCATGGGAACCGTGCTGCCTCCCACGTGACGCCAACAAAAGATAAGCCAAATTGTGCATTATATCCATCACGTTTCGAGCTCGCTTTGTGTTCAACTATAGTGTCCAAAATCAACTAGATCCTTTAGCATTCGTATTATGTAGTTATTCATAACATAATTACGTAACATGTTAATAGTCAACTAGGTGTGATATCTAATCTTCAATTACGAAAATCTTTAAAATATTAACCTCTCTATATCGTTGTTTTTATGAAAAAAAAACTTGAGAGGTGGACACCCGGATGGAACGAAGTTATATAAGTCGAGAAAAAAAAACTATATATATATATATAAATAGAAATGAAAATATCTGGCTTGCTTTCTATAAGAGAGAGGGAGAGAGAGAGAGAGAGACAGGTCAACGCACTTTTGACACTAAAAGTGTCGTGACAATTTTTCGTAAGATTTTTTTCCGTCTAGCCCCCTTTCACAACGCGCGATTTTGGAATAGAAATATTTTTTTCCAGAATCTTCTCCTATTTAGGTAACTGAACCAGTGGTAGATCTTAGTAGAGTCATAGTGTATTTATATACAATTTCACTAACTTAGTTTGACTAAATTTGGGGCAAAAATAACATATATGTAGTTTTAAAACTATTAGATATAGGTACCTACAATCGATTCTGCTACCGATTATAAACCACAACTTTTAGGTTTTGTAAATCAGGTTACCTAATGTAAACAAGTATGAAATACCTAGGTATTCACTACACTTAGTGGATTTAGGGTTATTTTAAATTCAACACCTGAGGATCGCGAAAGGAACCGCGGGGCAGTAATAGATAATAATGCCACCCATTGGAACACTGCCATTGTACCTCATTACTGGTATTATGTTATTTTATTGTGGTAAAAACAGAGTAGATTAGTATTATATATCTATCTACGATTTAGATGAACCATTCATACTACTGACAGGCTGTTCCGTCATTTTAATCGATCACGGTACGGCACTGAGACGAAACTGACCACGCTTGTTATAATGGATATAATATGTGCGAAAATAGACCCATGTTCTAATCATTATCTAAGACTAGCTGTCCCCCGCGGTTTCACCCGTGTTCCCGTGCGATCTTATCTTTTCCTGGGATGAAAATATAGCCTATGACACTCTCAATTTTCAAAATCGGTTCAGTAGATACATAGATTACCCCCTACAACCTCAGAAACTTACCCCTTTATAATATTAATTACTTAGTACCTATAAGATATTTCTAGGTAGTCTATATATAAAACTAAACTAATACCTAATGATTTATCTCTGTATTATCAGCATAATATAAAAACAAAGCTCTGTAGGTAGATATATATTCGCGATGATCTCAAATATAAAATTTTCATGCCGTTTTCACCAATGTGGAGTGATGTTTTTAGGTTTTGTATACATTTTTTTTTTTTTTTTTATTCTGGATAAGCTTGTGTTTGACCACAATCTCACCATGGTAAGTGATGATGTGGCCGAAGGTGGTAAGCACACAAAGCCTAGATGGGAACTGGCTCTCAAGTGCAGCTGTCGGAACACACCGATAGGTGCTTGGCGACAGGTTTTCAACTTGAGGGTGGTAGCCAGCTAGTTGGGTACTACAAAGTACCCTACCACCGTGCTATGGTTTCCTCACGATGTTTTCCTTCACCGAAAGCTCAAGCTCATTGTAGGATTCGAACCCACGACCTTCGTCGCGGTATTCGACGTCACTTACCACTGAGCTATCATCGCCTTTGCCAACATTGTGGCTGAAATATGACGATGATGGTTTAAGATGTCGGAACAAAATGCAGACTGGGAGCATTAGTTCTGGCTCCTGGATGAAGTGATAGGTAGTGTGTCAACTAACCACACCAACCAGCCATGTCTCATAATCATTGCAAGTAACCAAATATTGACCACTTCCGCTTAGCAAATACCTACGTAAAAGGAATTGAACCACATTGATTCCAAATAAGAACGTCTTCAATAAGGGATTGAAATCCCACGCTAACTGAATCACGGTATAAATCGCGATGCGTAACACTTGCTATACAAAGATAAATCATATGGTATTCAAAGAGCTAACGGTCATGTGACGCGACTATTTCATTCAATTTACCTAATCCCTGTTTATATCTATGCACAAGCTGTCCTCCGCGGTTTCAATCGCGTTCCCGTGGTATCTTTTCTTTTCCCGGCATAAGAATATAGCCTATTTTACTCAGAGATAATGTAGCTTTTAAATGGTAAAAGAATTTTTAAAATGGGTCGAGTTTTTGAGTTAAATCGTAACAAACAAAATCAAATGTTTATAATATTAGTTTAGATTACAAGTAGGTCATAGTTCAGTATAAGTGGCTTTTTTAACTTGTTAGTATACTAACAGCTTATAAGCTCGTGATGCTATGCTAAGTGATGATGTGGCCGAAGGTGATAAGCACACAAAGCCTAGATGGGAACTGGCTCTTATGTGCAGCTGTCAAAACACACTGAGAGGTCCTTGGCGACAGCTTTTCAACTTGATGGTAATAAATTGTTGTCACTCCTCTTGCTCAAAAAGGCCGTCATTGTAGCGTACCAGAGCGAAGAAAAAATAGCAATTCATCCTCTAGTATTTTTTATTTTATTTTTGTGTGTCAAATGACAATGAGCCTACAAAAACGAAAAAGTCTTTAGTCATAAGTAGAATAATCATGAATAAAGACTCGACTTATTACTGTTTCATAAAAAAAAGAACTTCATTTTAATTTTGAAAATCTCTGGTAGAATGCATGCAATGTGTTGCGGCTACAGAAGAAACAAAAAAAAAGAAATTATAAACTACATATTTCATATTGTATTGGATTGTTTTATTTTTTCGCAATCGTAGTGAAAAGTTTAGTGTAACACACGGCGCTAAAACCCATTAAACTCGGTTTCTATTTAGTCCCTCGCTAAAGCTCGGGAGTACCTAGCTACCTCGTATATAATGGGTCATTTTAGCCCCTTGTATAACAATCTACTATTTCTTTTCATCATCTTTATGGGGTATTTTAATAGGATTATATAGCCTCTAGTATTTGTTAATAATTTCATGTTAACAAATGTTGTCATGGATTGACACAAAAACAAAATAATGATAAAATATTATCATTTATTCGTTATTTACAATCTTTAAATATTTATAATTTAAGCAAGGTACATCTGTACGAATTCCCTTAGCTCATTCATTAAAATAACTCTATCGTCAGTTTCTATTTGGACAAAATTCTTACTTTTCAATACAGCACTGTCATTTGTACCTAACGCTTTTGTTAATAATATAACACTATCAGAATTACATACATTAGCAACTTTACTGACAAACATAACCATATGTTTCTTAGATGAATTCTTTATAACTCTCTTAGACATTAACTTGTATGTTCTTACGTAAGCTAAAACATCTTCCACTTCCATATAATCAACATGTCTTAATAGATCGTATAGAATAATTAACAGCTCATTTTCTACATCTTTATTTGTCTTAATATCAATAAAATCATTTGTTTTCCCATTTTTATTAACATTATTCCTAGCTGCAATATTTCTAGCAAATGAATTTAAAATCATACTATGCATCATATTATTTACAAGACATAATATGCCTTTCACTAAAACTCTATCGCCTTTACACAATTGTCTGACAGCACCGTGTAACCAAGACAGTAAACCGTATCCCTCAACTAAAATATCAAAAGCTCTTGGTATTGCTACTAAAGAACCGAGAACATTAATTATTCTCTCTTTAACCTTTTTATCACTCAAAACGGAATTGTAAAAGTCCATGATCATCTTCAAACTCATCGTTTTAAAGACAACGTTAACATCTGTCAGTGTTTTGGTTCCATCACGAATTATATCTAGAACCCAAATTCTTCTATCTGTAGATTCTATGTCACTATCATGGAAAAGGCTTAGGAAATCTGGCACTAAAGATAAGTCTACAAATTGTTTTGCTATTAGGAAGTTATTAACTGGTTTGTATAATGGATCGGCAGGTGCAGTAGATACCATTAGAGCTCTGGCTAGATAAAGAGAATCAATTGCTGGAATCCTAGGATTCTTCAGGTCTTTGAGTTCATCTGAGTTGTTTGCTGGATTGTTTATGGCAGTAGATAAACTCTGGCGTAGTGTATTTATGAAGTCGTTGAGAAATAGTTTATCGTTTTTGTGCCTTCTGAAATAATTAAAACAACGATTTAAGATTATATTCATAATGTAAAGAAACCGTAAAATATATAGTAGCTTAGGTTAAGTATTTTTGGCATTTAAGAATCAAAAAGAAATAACAGTAAAGAGAAAGAAATATATTAATTTATTACCAAACTATACTCGAGTTAAGAAAGATTGAACCTTGAACAAAGAACTTAACACGAAAATAATTTGCATACACTAAAACCACAAGACGCCATACTCACGTTTCAGTCTCCAACAGCGTACAGAATCTGTGCAGTACATGGTAAGCAGCCGCTCTCATCATTGGACAATGAGAACTGAGTGCCACCACCGGCACTGACAGAAGCCCGGTCCTTAGCAGCTTGAAGCATGAAGCCACTGATCCCGGCGCTAGGAGATGACCCAGAAGAGGGAATACAAATACAGGATCATATATCCCTTCATCTTCATCTAAATTCGACACTGATACAATATCCAAATATTTATTTTTCTCAAATATATTATTATGTCTCTCTTTCAGTGTTAAATTTTTTACTGCGGTCTCTGTATCTTTTGGAATTTTATACATTCCATCTTTGGAAAGTTTATTTAAAACAGATTTCAGCGAACATTCTACTGTCAAATCTATCTTTAAAGGTAATTTGTAATCATAGTCAAGTTTCTGCGTTACAGGAAAATTTCTGACAGTTCTGTCTATGATGTCTCTGTCGAATAAATTCAATACTTGATTTGGCGTTGGATGTGCCCATAAAGATGACGATCTGTTTTTGCGTACAGCATAATAATTTGCAGCTGAATCACCCCAGACGTAAGGTTTGTATTCATTCACAGGTTGGCCATTGGTCTCATAGAAATATAACATAGCCAGAATAATTCTATCACATGGAGTTCTAGTGGCGTGATACGCGCTCAAATAAACAGGAATTTGCTGAGATTTCATAACCGACTTATTA
Organism: Ochropacha duplaris; assembly: GCA_951361185.1. NCBI lineage: Eukaryota > Metazoa > Arthropoda > Insecta > Lepidoptera > Drepanidae > Ochropacha > Ochropacha duplaris. The sequence goes on along the minus strand of OX592704.1, from coordinate 792,059 downwards.
ATTGTTATTAACGTGTAGACAAACTCTAATAATCTTGATTTTATGTCCGTACTATAGTGACTAAGCATCACATTCAGAAATTCGGAGTGAGAAGTAACCATGTCGAATAATGTCACAATATCTGTATGGTCTTTAGAATAAAACAGCTTCACTAAGTTTGTTAATAATGACAGTAACTGAGGGCCACATGTGTAACCTTGGTCTGCTGTTTTGACCTTCAAAGAATCTTTGAGCACGCACTTACAAAAGTTTTGCCACGTCGAACTTTCTATCACTCTCTTGAAATCATCGTTTTGCTCAATTTTCAAAATTTCTACAGCTTTACATGTTTGTGTGACTTCATGTATGCTAGTTACCAAATCATTTATAACGTTACCTTCTTTCCCTTCTTTCAACGCAATATTGATTACGTTCAAAATAGATAAAAAGTAATTAGTCAAGTTATCCTTTTTGATTTTGTCAGTAACACATATCTTTAAAAATACATTTTGTAGCAAACGAATATGACTTATCTCTACAGATTCAAATTTATGAGTTTTATTAAACAGTTTTTCACATTCTTCTAAATCCATACATTCAAGTACTAGTTTGTTAATAAATTCCCAACTAGATATATAGATTTGTCCAGCTTTATGAGGTTTCTCTAAAAATTTGCCAATATTGGATTTGTATTCATTGTATATTGTCTGTAAAAAGTCCTTGTTTTCAAGAATGAATTGTTTGTGATTTATAACAGCAACTCCTAATGGGAGAGTTAATTCTCTTTGACTTAATATGTCCGCTCTTTTAATCTGCTCTTTGAAAATGTTACAAAATTTAGCACCGAACTTAAGTAAGACTGACGCAAGATAGGCAGTCGATTTCCTAATAGAAGTGGCAGAAAAGAATTGTTTGAAAATATCTTCGGGTACGCGTGATACTTGATGTGGCTTATATTCAAAATATTGTGCTAGTGAATCTTCTAGCTTATTTAAATTGCAATTCATATCTTTGTTTGTGATTAAATCTGTGTATAATTTTAAACTTTTCTTCAATATATGGGGCTGAAGTTCAATAGTAGTTAATTTAGAATATTTTTCAATCAATGTTCGTAATAATTCTAATACTAGACTAGGTTCTTTGTCATCTCTCAAACATGAATCCATATCTGCACTAAATATTTGATTAAAAACTCGCACATCATCTTCTTTAGCCAATCCAACAATTTCCAAAACGTTTATTGTATGATCACTGTTCACATTCTTTCTTTTGCTTATCTTAATCAAAGCTTTGACAACCTCATTATAGTTCTTCTGTTGATACGATTTCAGTAATTTATGTTTATTATCCAAATTGGTGACAATATCTTTATGCTCGGTTATTACTTTCAGAAGGATCTTAGTTGCAAGTAAGTTTTCTTCACCTTTATGTAAATCTAATGGTTTGTAGATTTTAAGGACATGTGGATTCTTGAATAGAGTTAAAATTATGGTTCGACAAATATCTACCATGTGATGTCTTCTACCAATTGCAATAATACATAAGAAATAATCTAATATCTTTTTTTGCTGTTCCTTTTTCAATTGATCCATATTCGACATTCGCACTACGCAGAATATCAAATATTTAGCCCATATCAATAATTCTGAACTATCAACGCTTTTTGTAACATCAACTTTGTATGGGACTTCATTGACTATTATATCGCTTTCATCTACTGTCGCTTCTTCCAAGTATGGAAATACATTGATCAAAGTCGTTTCTTCATTATCAACCACAGTATCAGAAATACTTTTCAAAACACTATCATTGTCTAAGATGTCTTCAGATAAAGATACAGGCTGTCCTATCCAACTTGCAACGTAACTCCTTACATCTAGTTTAGAATCTCCTATTAATACTTCAGTTAGCTCAGGACAATAGTTGCTGTGAAGTAAATTCGCAAAATATGAGGACAGAAAATGTTTAAGATTCTTTTTTACTTCTTTATTTGATTGTAGGAACTGCATGCAACCAACAATGAATGAAGATGGTATTTTATTTTCTAAAAACACACTGTCTTCAGTGTTTCGATTTTCCATCAAATCATTGAAGAGTTTCTCTAAGGATGCTTCACTATTTTCATCAGAGATTTCAAAATTGACCAATTGGTTTCTCACATATTCAGTTAAATCTTTAATGTTTTCTAAAACATACTCGACAATATCGCATATTAAAGATGGTGGGCTAACTTTAGCTTTACGTAGCGTGTATAAAATTAAGTGAATTTCGTCTTCATCTGCTTCGAAAATTGACGTGTTCTTAAAAAAACTATGCAACGTGTCTTTTGCTTCTATCCATGTATTATCATCGTCACACATATAAACATCTAACATTATGAGAAACAGATCTTTGAACATCGGATTTTTCAGAGATATTGCTGAACTATCTAATGTGAGCCATAGCGACACAATTTTGAATTTCAACAAAGCTGTGTGACCTTCAGCAAGAGTTTTAGAGAAATCTAAAATCTTTTTCATTTCAATATTGCCTTCTAGGGTTTCAAAATAGGCTGGGTGGATGTCATTGTATAGAAGCAACAAATCCAAAAGATGTATCAATGCATCTGTATCGTTAATTTTTGGAAGCTTATAACCTGATGTATTTTCATTATTTACTTTCTTCTCAATAATATTTTGAATTAAAGATACTACAACTGTAGGAGCAGGCAAATGCTTTGGAAAGAAATACTCTAACTTATTTCTTAGGTCTGATGTTTGTGTTTGAGAGTCATCCAGATCCAAAATTTGTAAATACCTTCTCAGTGTCTGCAACATTTTCACAAGTACTTTGACACAATACAAGGATATAGTTTGATCTTTCCCAAGATGTGTCTGAATGAATTTTAATAATGGCACTGGTAATGTTACAAATCTAACGAAATTCGCTACTTGCATAGGTGATAAATTTGCCAGACGTGAAACGAATTCTTCAGGTTTTAGTTTATTTAACAATTTAATAGTGAAATCTGTGGATTTTTCCCAAATAGGCGAGTGCTGGGGCTCAAAACCTTGTTCTATTACATTAACTATTGCTCTATGTAAATCAGGGCATTTGTAAACAATTTGAAGAATAACCTCACATTCGTTTTCATTTTCCCATGGTCTTTTCAAAGTGAGCAAAGCTTTATATAAATTTTGATTTTTATTTGCATCAGCTGTGCCTAAAGAATTATCAACAAAATAAAGTCCTAATCTGTTTGATGTGAATAAAGTCAATATTATTTCAGATAAAAGAGTCACTATTTCTGGTTTCATTGTATTTTTCACTTCAAGACTCTGCTCTTGTGGTCCTTTCCAAGAAAATACCTTAAACATATTATGTAGCACTTGGTGACTAAACGTTTTGAGCTTCAAACTTTTTGAGATGAAAGTGTTATCAATGACATTATTTTTAAGTATATTCAAAAACATCAATACTGCTTCAGCCTCATCATGAAGTAGGCCAGGTATAACAAGACCTAGTAATCCTTGTTTCTCTAACAAAGCTTTGATAAGTGGTAGATGTCCATCAACAAGGAATGATGTCATAAAATGTACAAATGAAGTTCTGACATTATCCTTCTCTTTGTAATTAGATTTTTCAACGATATGCTGCAAATGTTTAGGGGTCAATGGAGCCTGGTTTAAGACTTCTACACCTAATTCTGGATTTAATGTAACCATTGAAGTCAACAGCTTAAGGATGATTTTTCTGTGACGAGGTCCAGAGTTTTCACTGATCATGATCTCCACAGTTGACATAAAAGTGTTGAGGAAGTATCTGCATGCTTCTTCTGTTATTGTAATCATGTGTGGAAGAGAAGATTGGACTTTCAGGATGACTAAATGGAACAGGTGGAATATGGGAGTGGCTAGACTCAAGTTTTTCTTACTCTCCTGGTTGATTTGGCGCAAGATCTCATGAGAGTTGCCACCGCTTTTGAGGTACTCCAGAAGGTAGTCGACATCCTTATCTGGATTCAGGCAGACTTGCAAAAATTGTGTTATAGCTGAAATTTAAAAATACTATAATTAAACATATATACAAAATAAGATTTACATTAGGAATGGTACTTTCTAGTACCTACATGGCTAGCTAGCACCATCATATTTGGTTGATGCCAAGCACCTGTCAGGGTGGATTCCAATGATTGCACTAGCTCTCAAAAACAACGCTGGAACTAAATAGGCTTTATGTCCTACCACCTTTGGTCACATCATCATTTATTACAAAATAGTGGTCAAACACAAGCCTATTCATCATAAAGCAAGAAAACAGGTAAAGAATAAATAATTAAGCATGAAAATAGGACTTCATAGAGGTATTGTAATGAGCTTGATTGTAATGTAAAAAAATAAATATCCCAGGTCCAAAGTTTCATTTGAAACCAGATACTGATAATACTTTCCTTTTTTTTAATACATATACTTAAGGGGTCGTTCAAATATTACGTAAGCAGATTTATTACAATTATTTACCCCCCCATCCCCCTTGTCAGCAAATGTAAGCAAAGCTCTTACCCCCTCCCCCCATGCTTACGTAAACATTTTTCAATTATAAATGTATTTTTTTATATTATAATTATAATTTTAAAAATAAGAAAATAGATTTAGGATAGAGATTAGATTAGATTAGATTATTACTGATATAGTATTCAACATAGAGTAAGGGACAAAAACATTATAATTTTTGGTATAACTTGGATTTGTCTATTTGAAACGACATCTTATTTAAGTTAAACTTTGGTTAATGGAATCAACAACGTTGCTATGCTTACAATAATGCCTAAACGTATGCATTATTTGCGGGAATCCCCGAAAATACGTTTCGTTTTCAAGCATAGACAATGTGAGGGTTGCCATTCGTGTAAAAAAGTAAATAACTACCGATGACATAATCATCATCTAGACTCCCCTACCCCCCATGTCATCCAAAATAAGCAAAACAAAGACCCCCCCACCCCCCCATAGTGCTTACGTAATACTTGAACGGCCCCTAATGGTAGGGGAGGCGAATAGGGGATTTCGGGATTTACTCGAGCGCGGCAGATTAACATAAGGGGGGCAACCTTGCACCTTGTGAAGTACTCTCACCAAATCTGAGCCATCTATGTAGTGTCGAACGCCTAGGGTAGCCCGTCAGATTAGTAAAAAAAAATCGATGGTTTGAAATACTCGAGCGCGTCAGATTAAGGTAAGGTAAGTTAGTTACATGCAAAATAGTGTACATTTCAATAATCTGACAAATTGGGCGTGACGAAAGAAAATTGGAGACTCGCAAAGTTGCAAAAAAAAAAACGTCACCTGGATTTTCTCGAGCGCGATTAGTTTATTTTTTATTTTGAAGGAAATTAGTCACGAATCACGGAAATATCTTAATCTGCCGATTTGCACAAGCCGAAGTAGCTAAAATCATAATTAAGTGTATAGTCCAGGAATATTATGAGTTTCACCTCAGAATGAGAGATAGTCAGCTATTAACTTGTATAAACCTTTATTTTGACACCCTAAAACTTGTCTCAAAAGCTACTTATCTTAGGGTGCCCGCGACTACTGATTTTTCAAGGTCAAAGGTCAAAAAATGATTTATTGCAAATATCTCGTTTCCTATGGGTTTTTTGGTATATGTATATAGAATAAATATTGTAGAACATTAAATTCTCTACAACTTTTGTACAGATATGTTTTCGATATCTTGAACCATTTTCGAGATTTCGATATTTTTTATATATTTTTTTTTTCAAACCGTCAGATTAAGGAAATCCCTTAAAATAATTGTCAGATTATGGGTCAGTACAACAAGGCCATCAAGAAGAACCGCCTGTATAAAAATCAGACGCGCTCGAGTAAATCAAGGTCACGATTTTTTTTTGCATTTTCAAAAATCGGCCGACTGATGGTCGCGTCCAAATCGTCAGTCTTTAAAATAGGAGCTACTGGAGGGTTCACTTAACATCCCTTATCAATGTCTGACGCGCTCGAGTAAATTTTTTTTTAAAATATTTTCGACCCCTTCGTACGGCCACCCCCACCACGCAAAACGGCAGATTATTATTTTTCCGTTATCAGACAGACGTGGCGCGACTACCCTATTAATATCTGACGCGCTCGAGTATTTCTTGGTGACTGTTTTTTTTTACATTTTTGAAACCCTGTAGACGCTCCCCCCACCGCTGAAGGGGAAAATATCACATAACCTTTTTTTCTTTATTCCACCTAATCTTCAAATTCCAGTAGGTCCCAAAGACGCTCGAGTAACTACAAATTTAGCATCATTGCCTCCCCTACCATAAATAGCTATTACTTAAACCCAAACTCTCTGTCTGTCCATAAACAGAATCAAACCTATGTATGATGACAAATTGGTCAGAGTGACTTAAGTTAACTAACATAATATAGTAATTAAAAACATAAGGGTTACTGTGATGTTTTGAGATGAACATAGCAAATATATTGAACTCTCTAGTAAGTCCCTTACAACTTGAATCATGAACCCTGGTATTCTATTTATATACATAGTTTTGGGACCACTATTTCTTTCGTGAGACTTGTTAATGATTTTTATTGCAAATATTTTTTGGAGATTTTTTTATAAACTTTTGATAAGCTTGTATTTGATCGCAACCTCACCATGGTGAGAGATGATGTGGCTAAAGGTGGTAAAGCCTAGAAGGAAACTGGCTTTCAAGTATAGCTGTTGGAACACATTGATAGGTACTTGGCTACAGACTTTCAACTTAATGGTGCTGGCGCCAGTCTAGTAATATAAGTACCCTACCACTGTCAGCTCTTATGCCTCAAGCATTTGATTGACATAAACTAAAGGCAAAGTAGCTGCTGCTCCAAGCTGCAAATAATATAGAGGCCCTTAAAGCAAATACTAGCAGCAAAGTCAATTACAGACTGATAAACTAGCTTCAAACTCAAACTCATTTATTCAGTTTAGGCCCTGGTAAGGCACATATGAACGTTACATTGACTCTACCACCGGTTCGGAATACACTTAAACTGAGAAGACTCCGGCAAGAAACTCAGCAAGGCAATTTTTTTTTTAACAGTGGATCTTTCTTACATTGTCATATGGATAAAAGTATATACGAAGTATCTCTAAACAAATTATCTGTGTGCGATGTTTTACGTGGTAACAAACGTGCCTACACACAAATCTATAATCTTAGGAATATAACAGAAATTTGCACGTTTAGCGCAATAACTTTTTTAAATGTCGAACAAATTTAGAATTCAACGACACTCCACATCCTTCGCACATCACTCGACTTTCTTTTCACAGAGAGCAATCCTGAAAATCACCCCCTTAAGGCTTACCCCCCACTTGTTAGGGATTAAGGTATCCTTTTGTGGAAAATATTGCAGAATGTGCGTTCAAAAACATACCCATAGTTTGCCCCTGTTTTGCCACCAGCTCTTTGCGAAAGTGTTTAACATTAAAACCATGTCTATTTTGCGTATTTTCTGTAATATCGGCATCATTTTCACTTTGAGGTTGTTCAATGTCAACTTTCTCTACTTCCGTAGATTCCTCAGTTTTGGACTTTTTAGAAGGACTTGCTTGGCGTTGCTCAAATTTTCTTTTTCCCATTTTCTATTATTTCACTCACTGATACATTTATATTTGTGTAAATCTAAAAACTATACACGTGAGGAGAATGTTTTGATTTATCTTGACTTTTTTATATGACAGATTTCAGAAGTGACAGACTTATATTTTTTAATATATTTTTGAATATATTTTTGGCTTGGTATAAACGTTTAAGCCATTTCTTTATATTAAATAATATTCTTCTTTTATGTTCTAGTCACGTTATATTGTCTCATTCACTATAAAGTCTAGTCCTGATCCGTACAAGTCCGGTCAGGTTTTAGTGAAATTAGTGGCTGTTCCACTTAAACTTTTCACGGACTTTTATGGTCTCCAATGATGTGAAGCCTTGTGCACGAAGTTGTGTACGCGACGTTATCCCGCGTGACTCGCGTCGCATAGGAACGCGCGGATTCCTTTAGGTACTGTGCTTCACTTTAAGTGCACGGGGCTCTGTCTACCTTTATTATTTGGTCTGACACTTGATAACTATTATTACGGTTACGTCGAAAACCGTAGTCAGGAGTTCAAATCGTAAATTAAGATTTGAGCTTTCAGTGATGCCATAGCACGATGTTAGGGGTACCGTAGATAAAGAATCTTTCGATACTTTTATGTATTGTGTGCGATGCTTGGCATTAGAGACTGCACTCATTTTTACCACAAGCCCATTAGGTACATTAAAAAATATAAAGAGGATTAGGAAATTAATCATTTGGAACATTGCAAAGGGCATAGTTAAAATTGCAGAATCGGAGAGGTTTAGTCAAAGAAAACATTTATTTTTATCAAACTTTTATTTATAAAATATTATCATCACCAATGAAAAATATACTAACAGGAGAACGCAAGTTCCACATATTTGTTGACCCAAATAAAAACTACCTAAAGAGAAATCAATATGTGTAAAAACGTCAGTCAGCCTGTAACTATATTGTCTATGGTGACGTCTCCCCATTTTACAGGTAGTGGGATTGTACTTACGCATAAATTTTATAAATGCAAAGATATCAAAATTTTACTGGTTATAACTTACAAAATACTTTAAAACATTGGAATATGTATTGAATTGTAATAATATCAATAGAATATAATTAAAACATGATTTAATTTTTAATAAATATTTAACATGACTTCATGATTTGTTTTCTGTACAAAAATTGTAAACGTTTTATAATCATTTGAACATAGTATTAATCATAAAGCTCATTAAAAACAAAAACCTTTATAAAAAAATAGTCAAAACTTAAAAAAGTTTATTTTTAATGTTACAAAAATACGAGTTTGTTTATATTCAAGCCATACAGTCACATCGAAATATTAGCTATTGCTTGCATTTCGTGAACAGCGAATGAATTCGAAACGGTTATTGACAAAACACCTTTACTAAGGTTTTGAAACATTTCCTATATCTTTCTCCCCTCTCGCTCTAATATTCAGATTGGCAAAAAAGATCGACTATAAGAAGGCACCTGATGGTAATTTCTCATTTAAAGTCTACTGGCCAAATAATGAAACGCCACTGAAATCAGTTTTTTTTGGAAGACGACAGAAAGTTTGAGACCTGAAGGGCCAGATAGATACCCTTACGCGGATTGACTAATTTGGAACAAAATAAAACTTAAATACTTGACCCCACAATGCAATCGAATTGTCGAATGAAGACTTCAATACAACTAAGGCCGAGTGACGGTTCTTTGTGATAGTGTCTTCATTTATTCCGAGATCTTTTGCCAAGCTGTAATGCTCCTTCCATATCTCACTTTAAGGATCTATTTAGAATAGTCCATAGTTCATAATAAAGTACCTTAATTATGACTAGGAAATCACGAAAAATATAAACCTGGACACCGCAAAATTTTATACTAGTTTTAGTAGTAATATACACAATTGTGTATAATCTCGGAAGCCTCTTTTTATAAACAGCACACGTTTGAAATTTGAAATTAATTCATAATTATTATAGATCGATTAAATTGCATAATTACTTCGTAACAACGTTGTCAATAACGGTTCACATTTTTATAATAATAGCTTTCGAGCTCTATTTATTTATAAAATTACAAATAAATATATTAGATAATTGTATATATGTTACTTATTATATGTAATATACATAAAAAATAAGGTTTCCGTTTTTTGCCATTTGGCTATGGAACCCTAAAACTTGTATTCAATCATGTCTTGGACATGTGTCTGAGGAAATAAGCATTGTACATTTTAGTAATAAGACACATAATTCATTAACACAGTTCATTATAAAAATGTAAAAAGAAATTACCTACGGTTTAAAAACGGTGAGGTCCATATACCCTCAAGTAAGGATCGCATTAATCGAAAATAAGCGTTACAAAGATTAACCTTAGTATACAAAATATATAGTTTTAGAATCATATGGCATGGGCTTCTCGAGAATGGTTCGAAAAAATTTACAAGGTCGGCGCGTTTTTATTTCTCAATATAATTAAATTATAATACCCCAAAGAAAAAGTACATCGCGTAATAGCCTGTATTAGTATGGAGACATCGACACCATTTTCGAAAAAAGAAAAAACAGGTCAATGCCCTTTTTACATAAAAGGCACATTCTCAAAAAAACATTACAAAATGTAAGATTTTAATTTAAGATTACGGACTATGCTGCTAGTAAAAATAGTGAGCAGGTAGATATCTATATCTTAGAAAATACTAGTTTAATTCTAAGTACGAAAAATGAAAGTAGCTTATTACCTCTATTTTATTTATGGCTTCTAATAATGGTGCTTTTAAATATAGCTCAAAAAAAAAACTTGAGAGGTGTCAAGGGACACCCGGATGGAACGAAGTTATATAAGTCGAGAGAGTATATATATATATAAAAACATTTCTATTTATTTATATTTATATATATATATAAATAGAAATGAAAAAAAATATCTGGCTTGCTTTCTATAAGAGAGAGAGAGAGACAGACAGAGAAACATGCGCACGCCGCACAGCTTACAATAAAGTGACACTAATAGTGTCGGGACAATTTCTCGTAAGTTTTTTTTCCGCCTAGCCCCCTTTCACAACGCGCGATAAGGAACTTCGTTCCAATATTTTCCGACAAAGACATGAATCAATCGATCCATCCCGTATATTTTTCATAAAAAGTACTAAGGTCTCTTTCTGACAAGTGTCGATTGGTGTAGAGATGAAGGAGACGGTTGCCGCAAAAATATTTCTAGTTCAACTTTGAATTGTGAGGAGACTTAGAAATATAAAGAGTATGTCAAAAATAATAACTAAAATATCATTAATTAAAAATAACAAAGTACTTTTTATCAAAATAGACTTTGTGATCAAGTCTGAGAACCTACTAACGTCACAATAATTAAACATAATTAAAAAGTAAAATTAAAAATGATATCGTTTGACGCTATCACTATTTATGGATACAAAACACTATTATCTAATATCCCGATTTATACAGGATGTTATAAAATAAGAAATAACCTTTAAGGTTATATTTGTAATAAGAAATAACCTTTAAGGTTATATTTTTAATAAGAAATAACCTTTAAGGTTATATTTGTAATAATAAATTTTACAATGAGAGCAACTAAAAATTACCATCAACAAAATACAAGCATAATCGGACTTTTAAAGCGCTACCATCGTACAGGCCTATTTTTATATGGGACTAAGTATGAAAGCGTGAAAAAGTAACCACTGTTCCATACGTTTTGAGCATGTATTGATTATTTGTACATTTTGATTTATATGGTGGAAATGCTTAGTCTGTCGACTATACTAGCATCTATCCTAAATAACCTGTACCTTTGTTATAATATAAAACTGGTTTTCATATCACAATCACAATGCAGGTTTTCAGCATATAATCATTTTTGCCTCCGTTCCTTGCTCTTCCTCTGAATAATTTTTTCGAAGTCCGGTTCAATCTCGCGTATTCTGTCAAGAAGTACGTCTGCCAAGTTGTTTTTGTCATTGGTATCTATAACAGACATGCATATAGTATTAGATGGCTTCTTTAATATTGGCGGGTTTTTTTTTAATTACAATACTACAGGGCGAATACGAAATAGTAATAGAAAATTTAAGAGCAAATATAAATTAACTAGTTGTCCTCCGCGGTTTCAACCACATTCCCGAGGGATCTTTTCTTTTCTCAAGTTAGACCAAACTGTGTGCAAAATTTCATTGAAATCGGTTCATTAGTTGAGTTCATGGCGGACAAAATTGTGACGTTATTTTTATACAGGTTGTCTCAGAAGTCGACGTCAACCCGGAATCGGGTTATAGGTCAATCATAATGGTTATCAGAAAAGATAAAAAAAATCTAAATTATAAATTTAAAAAATTATAGGTATTTAAAAAAAAATAAGAAAACCTGTGACGATTTTTCACTCCTGTTGTTTACTTTTCTTAATCATTCTTCTGTAAAATTTTGTCTATTTAAAGCCAACTTGCCAGTTTGGCAGATAGTTATAGACGCAAGTATCCGCTAAGAAAGGATTTTCCAAAATTCATCCCCCGTGAGGATGAAACGGGGGTCCAGTTTGTATGAAGAAAGGGGTTCGCGGGTGAGACCGCAGGGCGGAATGCTAGTTGTAAAATATGTTTTAAATGTAAGGTAACAAGAGTTATAATGAAGTGTTAGTGTACCGTCGAAGTAGACGAGCTCGCACTTGTTGCGGCACTCGGGGCTCCGGTCGAGGATCGCCTGTAGCGTCAACGAGAACTGCTCCACTTCCTCGTCTACCTTTATATGCGCTAGAACTGCCAATACGATCCATAATCACTATACATACTTTAGAATCAGAATACATTGTATTATTTTGTTTTGTCTGAATAAGCTTGAGTTTGACCGCAATCTCACCATGGTAAGTGATGATGTGGCCGAAGATGGTAAGCACACAAAGCTTAGATGGGAACTGACTCTCAAGTGCAGCTGTCGGAACACACCGATAGGTGCTTGGCAACAGATTTTCAACTTGAGAGTGGTAGCCAGCCAGTCGGGTACTACAAAGTAGCCTACCACCGTGCTATGGATTCCTCACGATGTTTTCCTTCACCGAAAGCTCAAGCTCATTGTAGGAATGGATCCTACGACCTTCACCGCGGTATCCGACGTCACTACCACTGAACTATCAAAGCTTTAAATTTATCGAATATAAGCCTTGTGTTAAATAGATTCAAAACTTAAAATGCAGGGCCGTCTTTAACTGAGTCTCCGGGCCCTTTACGATATTGAGGCCCCTACGACTTTCAAGTTGCCAGTGTTTGTTAGGCCCCTTGTTCATTGGCATACCAAACAAGCTGATCAGTAAGTATAATATTCAGTTATTTATACAGGCTGTCGGGTAAGGAGTACTACCAACTATAGGTGGGTGGGTCACTTACAAATATACAAAAAAAATACCTCAATAAAAAGGTCACCATTTTCGAGATATTTCTAATTATTATATATTGATTTTTGACTTATAGATATTAAATATCTCGAAAGTGATGAAACGGTGAATTGTCGATGGTTTTGGAGCCAAACTTATCCTAATATTTAATACCGTCAAATTAAATTAAACGAAAATACGAGAGGAATATTAATAAAACAGAGAGCGCCAAATTATTTGACAACAAAACACTTGATGGTCACAAGATTTTCAGCTCCAAAAGCAAGAACAATTGATCTTATATAGCAGTGTTTTTCAACCTATATGTAAGTTAAAAAATTCTAGCGACCCCCTATGGCCATCATTATTTCAGCCGAAAGACGTTCACTAGCATATTCCTCCCCCAAAGTTTTCCACATCGACCGATCCTGAGCTACTCGCATCCAGAGGTCGCGCGACTCTAGGTCATCGGTCCACTTAGTTGGTCCTAAGGCCATTATCAAACGAAATGATTTGAAAGACAACGCACATAATTTTATTTTCTTTGGGACCCATATTGACAAAAATAAATACAAGAAAGTCTCTGAACTAACTTAGTAGATAGGTAAGTAACTTTGTGGCGGCGGGGGAGGTACAACAACAAACACTGGCCTTTTTCTTTTACCCACAACGCCAGGGCCGGATTTAAGGGAGGGCAAACGGAGCAACTGCCCGATGTCTCCACAAGAGAGGGGCCCCACATAAAATATACTTATTATGAAAAAAAATATATCAAATTATAAAAAAATACTAAACAGCTAAATACCATTTATAAAAAATAAGATATATCATTGCAATAAAAGAATAAAACACTTGCAAGAAAAATATAGTTTGTCTTATTTGCAAAATAATTGTTGGCACTCCTTTGTTGCCCCAGGGCATCCACACCTCTAAATGCACGACGCCTTGAGAAGGTTCCCATTGGTTGAAAAACACTGCTGTATAGATACGACAAGTAGACATGTCGGTACCGTCACTGAGCGCCACATTCTGCATCGCGCGCCACAACGTGAGCAGCGGCGACGCGCACTCCGCCGCCACGTGCACCGCCAGTCGATCAGACCCCGACCCCGACTCCGACCCTAACTCCGTCCCTGGCCCCGGCCGGTATATCTTGTACGCTGAGTTCTGGTACCGGCGGTTCTTCACGCCCCCCACGTCCTTCTCCACCTCCTCCAGCGACTGAAGGTCACATGCAAATGTTTCCTACTCCTCGTTTAGGCTCTGTTTACATCGCCGCGGAACCGAATGGAAGCGAATTTTTGTAATAGCATAATGGGATTTATGTCTATTGTGGAATTCTCGAGAATTCTCGACATGCGCGAGGATTCCCCGGGAGACGCTCGACCTTTTTTTAACTCGTATCTAGTTAGTATATTATTGTAATTGACATCAAGTAAATTTTGCTATTTAGTTCTAGTTTCATTTAGTGTTTTCCGGCTTAGTCAGCAATTTTTCTGTAATGAGACACTTGAATCTATTTGAACTTTAATTTATTCAGTTATATTGGTTCAGTTGCTTTTCCTTATAATATGTATTAGCGACTTTAAGATTATATTGTGTATCTATCTGTGAGGACCTTTAATTGGCTCACCTATTTTTAAGTTGAAACTTTGTACCTATTTTTTAAGCTGTTGGTCCCCCAACAAAATAAATAAATAAATTACAAATATTAGCTTCCATTCGGTTCCGCTGCAATGTAAATTGAGTTCCTCGCCTCCGATATCACATGCCCTGATATGGTACGATGATGTGAGAAAAAAACGACCAAAATAATCGTATTGTGAAATACTAGACTAGCTATCCCTGCTGTTTCACCCGCATTCACGAGGGATCTCTTTTCCCGGGATAAAAAGTAACAAAACCAAATTCAAAACTCATTTATTAAGTTTAGGCACTGGTAAGGCACTTATGAACGTTACAATTGACTCTACCACCGGTTCGGAATACACTTAAACTGAGAAGACTCCAGCAAGAAAATCAGCAAGGCACTTTTTTCTAACCTATGTTTTATTCCAGGATATGACCTATTTGCAAAGTTTCATCAAAATCCGTTCAGTCTTTGCGTGATTACGACTATCACTTGATTTGTTAGGATATATGTAGTTAATGAGATGCATACATCCACAAACAAACGAAACTAACCTGTTCATCACTAACCTTACAAGCTTCCAACCAGGGCAGGTCGTCCCTATTCCTCTTATTGAACTCTTTCAAGTCCGGCGGGCAGTACAAAGACTTGGTGATGACAATAAATAATCTTTTTACAGGGAAGTCCACCCCTTGTGCATCTTCGTAGTTTCGGATGTTGTCTTCGAAGCCGACGAACTGAGCGCCGTTTGAAGGTATCACGTGGTTTAAGTACCCTTCAAAATAGCTACAAGCCATGCCGGCCCCGTAACTTATTCTGTCTGATGGCTTTTCCTGAAAAATATTTGATTCACATGTTGCACGGATATAAAAATGTTCTTACATACATTTTCTATGGGCGTGTTCACGCGCGGTTTGTGTAACACTTTTTGGCGGGAAATTGCGAAGTGACGTTGCGTTTTCGTTTAATTTTCATTAAAATCATGTATTTTGTGTTTTATTCAATAATATTGGTGGTGTTTTGTCCAATAAAGATAAATCCAAGTGCAACAGCGAAGTGAAATTTCAGGTTATCCCAAAAAGGCAGTGAAAAGTTTTAGTGCAACGGTCACCAATTTCACTAAAGCTTCTTGTTTTATGACGCTGATTAATTATTTGGTTTTATTTTATTGATTAAATATTTTGATTGTTCGCACAATAAAAACTGATGATTTTATTTAAACCTTTCATTTCTAGGGATTCTTTTTGGACAAGTATATTAAGTACCTCTAATACCGGGGCAAATTAAACTTCATCTGTGCCATCCACCCCGGTAAAAGCAATACCGGGGTAGATGCTACTTGATCAGTGCCATCCTCCACGTTAAACGCCGACTCTGGTCTACCGGGGTCGATGAAAAACTTTTTCCCATCTGTACCAGGGTGGAAGGGAGTAAGTCGAACAGCCTAAGACCGGCGCAACATTAAGTTTACAAAAAAAAATAGTAAGTCAATACTCGACTTAGGCGATGATATCTCAGTGGTAGTGAGGTCGGATACCGCGGCGAAGGTCGTGGGTTCGAATCCTACAATGAGCTTGAGCTTTCGGTGAAGGAATACATCGTACTAGCACGGTGGTAGGGTACTTTGAAGTACTTGACTAGCTGGCTACCACCCTCAAGTTGAAAATCTGTCGCCAAGCACCTATCGGTGTGTTCTGACAGCTGCACTTGAGAGCCAGTTCCCATCTAGGCTTTGTGTGCTTACCACCTTCGGCCACATCATCACTTACCATGGTGAGATTGTGGTCAAACACAAGCTTATCCAGAATAAAAAAATATATATATACTCACAATTTGCGGGTACTTCACCACCAAATAAGCGATGAACATCAATAGGAATTCTTCCCCAAACATTCTTTGGTTGGTATAAAACAATATGGCGGAGGAAATCACGAGTAGAGCCAAGTAATTCTTGTTGTCTTCAATTAATTTAGATAAGTCGTGTATCCGCTTCGAGTTAAGCAGTTTGTAGGCGAAGATGCAAGCTTCTTGGGAACCGTTTATTATAAGACAGTACACTATGTAGCGAGCTGAAAGAAAAAGAAAATTACGTGCCAGGTTTTTATGTAGTTGCTAAGCGCAAAACTCGAGAACGACTGGACCAATTTGGCTAGTTTTGATCATGAAATGTACACAAATAATCTTATGGAAAATAAAATGAGGCGATAATTGCTGGGGTAGTGACGTCGGATACAGCGGCCTTTGCGTGAGTTCGAATCCTACAATGACGGATACTTGAGCTTTCGGTGAAGGAAAACATCGTGAGGAAACCACAGCACTGTCAAAACTCACCAAGCATCTTCTGATGTTTTTCGGCAGTTGAACTTGAAAGCCAGTTAGTTGCCTTTAAGGCATTGTAAGTTATTTTTTTTTTATGTCACAAGTGACAACGAGGCAGGCGGGTCACCTGATGGTAAGTGACAACCGTCGCCTATAGACATTGGCAACACCAGGGGATTGCCATCGTGTTGTACACCTTATTACAATGCCTTAAGGGCGAACTGGCTCTCAAGTGCAATTGCCGAAACACACCAATAGGTGCTTGGCGACAGATTTTCAACTTGAGGGTGGTAGCCAGCCAGTCGAGTACTACAAAGTACCCTACCACCGTGCTGTGGTTTCCTCACGATGTTTTCCTTCACCGAAAGCTCAAGCTCATTGTAAGGATTCGAACCCACGACCTTCGCCGCGGTATCCGACGTCACTTACCACTGAGCTATCATCGCCTTAAAATAATAAACATAAAAGTTGTAACACATTTGCAATCTCGCCAGTATTGCTAATGTCTATAGGGGACGGTATTCACTTACCATCAAGTGATACCCCTGCCTGGTTGTCACTGGTGGTATAAAAATGGAAAATTTGGGAAAAAAAACGCTTATTCTATGGTTTTTTTTTCAAGAGCACTACGTCTGTTGGGTCATCGAGTAATAAATATAACAAGATTATAAATAAAACACCCATAACACTTCTTCTTGTAGCTGAATAGGTACCTAGAATGCTGGCTGCATCGCATGCTGGCAACATCGCTGCTGCCGCCGCGCAGCGAATCCGCGGGAGACAATTAGTTACTTTTAAAACCTACTTCATAATAATCTTGTAGTTACAAGTAGGTAGTATAGCTTAAGTTTCAGTTAAATATCGTATTGGGTTCGAATTGCGTGGTCTCCTATCAGTCCACAACAAAAAATATGAAGTTGTTTAAGGCATAAGCTGTAGCATGCTAAAAGCACGAGACCGATATAATTAAAAAAAAATAAAAAATATATGACAACAATGTAACAATATATTAATTTGAAGTTATTTTATTCTATCGTCTTACTTATCGCGTTTACATTTCCTTCAGATCTCGTAAATAAAATAATTACAGATAATCAAATAAAAATGTATACTTGCCGATTCTTCTCAGTTAAAAACTGTAGGTCGACCTCCAAAGGGCTCTAGGGGCCTAGGGCCTAAACCGAACAAACTATCTGACATGCCTAAAACAAGTCTGCAAAAACTAACAAATTAAAATATCACTCACCAACAATAGCCGGCCATTTATGTTTATTATCGAAGTCTATTTGCGAGCCTGTCAACAAAGTACATATTGTTATAGGAATTACGTCACCTTTTCGAATGTTGATAACATGTCTGCGGCACGTCTGCACAAGTGGAGGGTAGCGATACAACTGCACTGCATTGTAACTGTGCGCACATACACACGTTTGTTTAATGGACGTTGGTGGTTGTACAGTCAGCGAAACAATGTCGGTCTCATTACGTGATGGTTTAAAGGGTCCCCAATCTGTCTCGTATACCACTTACTATATTTTTCTGTTTTAGGTTGATCCCCTGTTTACCTAATATTTTTTTCGTGCATATTGATAACGACCATAAAAAGATTTTGTTTTGGGAGGGGCTTCCCCGCTGAGGTTTTATCAAGTTATATACCAGAAAATATCAAATATTATAATTGTATTATAGGTAGTGTAATATTTACTTAAAAGTTTAATAACAATAATATTTCTGGGTTCTTCAAAAGAGGAGTAAGAAGGTTTATGCAAGGTCGGCAAGGCGCTCGTGACGCTTACCATCAGGTGGACCGCAAGCTTGTATGCCTAGTGATATAAAAAATCAAGTTTAATTTAAGATTTGTCACGAGACTCAGGATTGGGGGGGGGGGGGGGGGAGGCTTGAGCCCTTCCTGAACCTGGATTGACACCTCCCGCTTGAACACAAAAACGTACCAATTTTGCTGACTGTACAAACACAATGTAAGTATATGCCAAGTATTAAAACAAGAGCCAGTTTCATTCCCGTATCATATTTATTACTTCCGGGAATAAACTTAGATCGTTTCTGTGTAGGTACCTATTAACTAGAACAAACATGCTCTTTGCATAAGCATTCATATATCAACCTTATCTAAAAATATATTAACATCAATTTGTAAAATTGATAAAACTTCAAGCTATAAAAAGAAAGGCTATATTATTTACTTATAAGAACATTTGAACTGTTAAAGAAGAATTTGTTAATGAATTCTCTTACTACTGTTTAACTAGATATCGGCTTTTTGATGAGCAGATTCCCCTTTTCATCAAGTATTTCCCCTTAAAATATATCTAATATAAAAGATAGTCGTGTTAGTTACACTATTTATAACTCGAGAACGGCTGGACCGATTTTCATGGTTTTTGATTTGTTAGATTCGTCTCCGCCCGGAATACCAGAATAACTATTAAAAAATAAGAAAAATAACAAAAAAGAATAATGAAGACAATTATTTTTGTCTTACATTTTGTATAGAACGACTTTTTGACATGTCTCGGGATCGGGCTGACAGATGACAGATGGTTTAGATTCACAAATTGGACACGGTAGGTGTCGCTGGAATCGGGTTCTATGTTTTGTTTTAATTTCAGGGCAGGACAACGTCTGCTGGGCCCACTAGTTAAATATATAAAATTACTAGCTGTCCCCCACACTTTCGCCCGCGTTCACCGAAATCTCAAGCTCATTGTAGGATTCAAACCCACGACCTTCGCCGCGGTATCCGACGTCACTACCACTGAACTATCATCGCCCTATATACAGGGTGTTCGGCAGAACGTTGAACATACGAAAATGGCAGATAGGTGGGGTCGTTTGCTATCTACCCAGCCCAAATAATTTGACCTTTTTTTTTTTCGTGGGGAAATCCTCATAGGATACCCGATCGCTCAAGGGGGGCAGCGACCGGGTTATGCCAGACTCTTACTGGCTAAAACCACACGGTGGTCACCATCTGCGCTGTAGAGGAGGTCGGGTTCTCGTACAGAACTCAAATAATTTGACCTAGGCCCCATAGATTTTTTATTTTGTTTTTTTTTTTTAATAACCGATTTTCATGAGTTTGTAAATGTTTGAAGTCCTATTACTTTATGTAGAGTAGACGAAACTGGCAACACTTTTTTTGTTTTTTTCTCGACTGTTGGTAGATTCTTCTAAAATTATTGCTTAGTGTTACATTAGAAAAAGGGGTAATACATGATTTTAAGCTTTTCTTTACATGCATTAAAAAGAAAAAGTAAAAGTGATTGAAGACTTAGGATTTCTGCCGAACAACCTGTATATTCCTATTCCCCACCCTGTATATTCCTATTCCCCACCCTGTATATTCCTATTCCCTATTAGAAATCTATAAGTAATAATAAATAATTATAAATTTATTCTTTCTTTCTCCTTACAAACTAGTATAACAACTCAGACAATAGACATGATTTTAGCATTTTAGAGTTTTACATAAAGAATGTACTATTTATGAATTTCAAACATAGCATAAGGCAACGAAGTCATAATTGTCTTTACCTCAGGGAATGCTGTTGATAGGGAATTGGTGCTAACAGGTAAATTTAATTTAGGCGATGATAGCTCAGTGGTAAGTGACGTCGGATACCGCGGCGAAGGTCGTGGGTTCGAATCCTACAATGAGCTTGAGCATTAGGTGAAGGAAAACATCGTGAGGAAACCACAGCACGGTGGTAGGGTACTATGTGGTACTCGACTGGCTGGCTACCCTCGAGTTGAAAATCTGTCGCCAAGCACCTGTTGGTGTGTTCCGGCAGTTGCACTTGAGAGCCAGTTGCCCTTGCCCTTAAGGCATTGTAATAAGGTGTACAATACGTTGGCAGTCCCCCTGGTATTGCTAATGTCTATAGGTGATGGTAGTCACTTACCATCAGGTGGCCCGCCTGTTTCGTTGTTACTTGTGGTATAAAAATATATATATATATTAGAAATTAAAAACTAATTAAATAATAATCAAATAACTGGGACATAATCCCAGAATATTTACAAATTATTTTTACATAAAGAATGTACTATTTATGAATTTCAAACATAGCATAAGGCAACGAGGCTATTGATAGGGAATTGGTGCTAACAGATAAATTTAATTATGATAAGTACTGATAGAAACATTTAAAATACATACCAAGTGATATTCCACCAACAAATAGTATTTGTATGAGATACACATATTTTTTATTCATCTTGGACCTGTAAAGAGAGCCTTCAAAGAATGTGTACAATTTCTCTTTGCTTTATATAGAGGTGTCCGGTAAGTAGATGACAAAATTAAGGGGAGATTGGTGGGCAGGTCACCTATCAAATATACAAAAATGACCTTAGTAAAAGTGTCACAATTTTTAAGATATTTAATATCTAAATTTCAAAAATCAATACATAAAATTTAGATTCTTCTTCTTCTTCCCTTCCTTATCCCAATGTTTAATTGATATCTCTAAAATGGTGACCTTTTTCATAGGTGCCCTGCTCACCTATCTGCCCCTTAAGTTTGTTGTGCTACTGACCTGACACCCTGTATAATAAAAAGCAGGTATATTTTAAACTATATTTTAGGTAATAATAAGCAACAAAAAGATAAGGAATTTAAAAATTAAAAGAACACAAATGGAGACTAGCTTTTATCTTGTAACTGCTTGGTTTTAGTTTGAATAACCAAGGATATTATATTGTGAGAAAACTGGTTAGATGTTGAATTTTAGTTGCAAGATGGAGGAGCGAAGTAATAGACTCCTCCATTGAAAAGGGAAGATCTTCCGCCAGACTATGTCATCGTGCCTGGGGGCCATGGTCCAACTGTTGATGTTGGAATCTTGTATATATGCAGATCGCATGGAAAACTTCGTAAGCGCGATGTAGGTTATTGGAGTGCCATCTATATAGGAGTCGTGCGAACTATATCTGTTAGTAGATAGATGTCGCTACAACTGAATAGTTTTCATAGTAGGTATAACTTATTTCCTGTATGGATTATTAGCCATACTTAGGCCGTATTCCGAATTACACCATAATCGATTTGAGCGTCGATAAACCCATTCCGAATTAGCGTGAGCGCGATAACGATGTCCCCTATGTCGTCATAGATGACGTCATTACATGCGCCATCTTGCGCTAACACCGACCCAGGTGTAAAATAATATCACCGTGAGCGCTGTCAAAAATGACAGTTGTGCTTGTGGTTGTGCTGTTTTGCTTAGATTTGAGTCGCATCTTATTTCATTCATGTGCTCTAGTATTCTGATTCAGTGTGTTGCGTTGCTCTGGGTGAAATCACTACAGTAACAAAGGAAAACAATAAATTTATGGTTTAGACACTAGGAAATATTCGAATCATGAGTATTCGACGAGCCTAACGAGCGATAAATTTCTGTCATGCTCACATTGTAATTAATGATCGTTGCATCCATGAAATTTGTAATGCGTGGTATTTTCCTTCTGGGCACATCTTTGTCGGGAGCATATAAATACGCTACGATAAACATTTCATCATCTTCATCGCTGGACGAATCGTCGTTCTCAAACTCAAAATCTGAGTTATCAGAGTCGATACAGTCAATCAAACACACAGAAGTGCCAAGGCGTTGCTGTTGATCTTCCATTTTCAAATAATATATATCCAGTCGGTTTCTTAGTTTTCGATATTAGTTGTTATAAAAGGTGTAGAGTACTTATGGGATTGCAAGGGATTATTGACGTTTGACGTTGAGGTTGAGCGCGAACTGTGAGCGCGGTCACAAGCGTTCCGAATTGTTGACGGCTCTTAGCTGTCATAATCGTGATATCTAAATCGGAACGCCAATTATGGATGTTAGCGCTGTGAGCGATGATGGTGTAATTCGGAAAGCGGCCTTAATCTGTTGACTCGCAACATTAACCTGTCAAACAACTAGTCAACTCGCGCACTGTTTTCAAAATTTCAAAATTCGCGCCAAATTTTCAAGTAAATGTCATCGTCTCGATTGTCCCATTTGAGATTGAGAACCAAGTTGTGCGGACTCTGAAACCCCGATTGTCCCAAGAAAGAACTGACAGGTTAAACAATTTTATCAGTTTTCTTGAGATGAGGTATATTTTCTAAGTTCATTAAGTTGTAAATAGTTGCATATTATAAGCATGTAATATGTAATATTTACCGACTATATAAAAGCAACACAAACCAAGGATCCCAACCAAGATTTTGTATAGTGTTTATACCTTTAATTGTAACATTGGTTAGAATAAAATGACTCATACCAGGATTTTATCACCAAAATATGGATGGATTACTCACCGGCCAGATATGGATAACATATTCCTGGATTTAACCTTATCTTTATTATGCTTATTAAAAAAAGTAAAACAATATCATCGGTAGATTCGGAATATTTGTTATCTTTGTTTCCTCATACTTTATAGAACATAGTTGTTATGAAAAACATTACAAAACTTTAGATTTGTCGTAATAATTTTCCTTCCTTTATCAAAGCCTTTATTTTTATCCACAGATTACTGATATGTAGCTAGCTACAGATGTGACAGTCGAATTTGCCTAGTTTCTACATTTGCAGTTATGGCGCTGTTGTCGCTTTATCTATAATGGCGCGACACACACACATACAAAATCGAATAGTGCTGTCAATCTATTATTTATTCAATATGGCTTTTATCGATAATTTTTTGTGTAGTGTAGTGATGTACCCGATATCGGCAAAATCTACTAGGGTTTAGGGTATTTATCCTTTTATTTAGGTAGATAATTAAATAAAACAAATTATCTATTTTGTGGTCATTTATTTGCTTTCTTTTACCTATGAGTTTTATATTTTCTTAGCGCTAGATATTGCATGATTCTATTTTTCCACTTAAAATTTTATTTATTATATTGCATCAATTGTGGCATTGCAGGCGAATTATGAGTGCTATGTAATATTCAGTTACATCTAGACTGGTTGTGATAATATATTAAATATGTTTTGAGGATTTTATAGATTTTTGACAAAATTCTTGACGAGGAGAATTTGGTTTCACTGTGCCTCTAAGTTTGCCGCTTGGTTGATCTGGCGATCCATTGACGCTGTCGAATAGATTGTGACCACTACTGCTGTAGTCTCCATTGTCTCAATAGGAGTGTTGAACCGCTTATCTGAAATATTGAATTTGTTTAAATAAACATTACAACAGAATAAGATAGAACAAATAGATAGTGGAAACATTGGAAAGTTGGATGAATAGACAGATAGTGTTTCTTTCCATGGAATTTGGACATGACAATGTCTGTTGAGTGAGCTAGTAATTTAAGCTTTACAGGGTTGACATTACTGTCTGATTCTGTCATAGCCTCTGTGTAATTAATTTATCAAGTAAGATCAATTTATTCATACCTGTGATGGTAATTGTTTCTCCTGTTGAGTTGTTATAATTTTATTCTCGGCTCTGACAATAACTATTTTCATGCTGTATATGATACCCTGGAATTATTAAAAACATTAAAGCATTAATGCCTAGTAGTATAAGTAGATTCGATAGAACTGAAGATGATTTGTGTAGGTATTCAACTAAATAATTGTTTTGGGTAGTGAGAAGGGCAACAAACGTGTAGGACAGAGGGCTTTAAGAGCACCCGCAGACATATAATATTGTAAGTGGGCCAACTATTGAACAACTTATTTGCATTTTATAATTTAATCAACTAAATTTTATAATTGTGCGTAAGAGCTCCCGCAGACATACAATTGTAAGTTGAACAACTAAAGTAATTTCTTGAATAGTTAATTTAAATTACTTTACTGTTATAATTTCATATTAAAAATATTTTGAATTAAAAAAATCTATAGAATATTGTAAACATAAAGCTACAGAAAGTGGAAGGATACAGATTAAGTTGGACAAGATGTGTGTCTGAAGGAGCCCTAAGATGACAACTAACTGTTGCTCTAGGCGAAAGTTAGTTGCAAGCTAAAGTATAGGTTACATTAAAAGTTTACATTCATACCTTTAGCAAGTGGTAAGCCATGAGCAATTTCCTGTTCCGTAAACAAACAAGGATAGGAATAACGGGTTCGAACACCAGACTGGTCAAATTGAGTTTGATCAAAATGTTTTTCATAAACACGTTTAGTCATCAATAGGTTCTTTGTCAAACCAAGTAATTTATCGTTCATGAGTATGCAAAATAGTCTGCGAGTTTTACTTGTTGAATCACAACCACCAACACAACACTTATATGCACAACGCCATGACGAGAAAGTATGGAGCACAGTAAAAGAAATAAATATCACTGATCACTGTACGGAGTACAGCAAAGCGTGGAATTGTATTGTAAACGGAGGAAAACACAAGATAAACTGCTCGACTCGATGTGATATGAAAAAAACAATGGCCGATTTACATTATTTACCTTTGAAACTGTCAGAGGTGTCAAACTACCAATGACGTAGGTACACACACATTGACACAAAATTGAACACTATAAGCAGAGCACAGATTAATAATATGTAGCAAGCTACAGCAGCGCCAGAACTGTAAGATTGGAAATAGAGCTGTCACCCCCCTGTTTTTATCAATTTTCATTTTTATCTTCTTTTTTTTAATGGTTTGTTTGTGGCTTGGCTTGGTATGTGACCTTTAAGACATTTCTTTATTTTTAAATATTCATCTTTTGTGTTTCATTGTAAAGTCAAGTCCTCGTCCGTTTGACGAAATTATCCTAAAAAGGAGTTTTCGGCAGGAACTTGCGATTTGAGAAAAGACCTTGAAGTTGCATTTTCGTTTTATTTTCATTAAATTCGTGTATTTTGAGTTTTATTGAATAATATCGGTGGTGTTTTGTCCAATAAAGATCAACTTAAGTGCACAAGTGAGATGAAACGAAAGCGTGTATCGTGTCCTTTCAGGTTGTGCCAAAAAGTTCGTGAAAAGTTTTAGTGTTAATTCCACTCACTAAAACCTGCCTGGACCACAGATAACTGATATGTAGCTAGCTACTGGAAGATAATATAAAAGATGAATATTTAAAAAAATCCGACTTCAAGAAGAACCTAAAAAGAGTAAAAAATATAACTTAACAAAGTAATTCGTATTTTGATTTAGTTAATCAGAGTAACCTAATCAAATTATTATTCTATAAATATCTATTAATCTGTTTAAAGTCGGTGCGAAGCCTGATAGGTTTGATAGGCTTCGTACGTCCGCCCCCACCACATAACACCACCCTCGGCGTGCAACGGAATGCGTGAGCGCGTGTGGATTTTATCTTTCGTTGTTATTTTAACCCTATTTACCAGTACTTACTAAGTAGATAATCTTATTATGTATTTCTTTCTTTGCATTTTTGGTTTTGGCACCGACTTCAAACAGATCAATTTATACATAGAATAATAATTTGAATAGTTTACTCTGTCGGTTTTTTTTGTTAAAAATTATTTTATTTTTCGATTTTTAGTGATGAGTATACCTAACAAGGATCTTAATTAGGTATTATTTTTTACGAACTGAACATTTTGGCATATTGAACCGTATGTAGTAAGCCCAACAAACGGTTACTACTGTAAATCGTTGAGGAATTCCCTCGACTGTCTATGGTAGAGACCTCAGATCATCAGACTTGTAATGGCACTTAAAACCCATATGGGTGCAAAGTTCTCATCAATAGTAATGAATTAAGTCCAAACACAAGGTAGCTACTCTAAAACGTTGAGGAGTTCCCTTGACTATCCTTCGTCTTCATCATCAGACCCCTAATGACAGTCACAACCCATCTAGATGTAAAGTTCTCATCAATACAAGTTAATCAAGCCCAAACACCAGGTAACTGCTGTAAATCGTTGAGGAGTTCCCTCGACTGTCTTTCGGCTCCATCATCAGATCGGCTCCAGACCTTCATTAAGTAGTAGTGCTTTAAAATACCCAATAAAAAAAATAACAAACGCACTAGTTGTCACTACGATTTTCGAAGGTTTCTCTCGATTTCTCTGGGATCCCATCATTAGATCCTGGTTTCCTTATCATGGCACTACCCTTGGAATATCTCCTTTCCAACAAAAAAAGAATCATCAAAATCGGTTCATAAATGACGAAGTTATCCGCGAATACACATAAAAAAAAACACAAATATACGGTCGAATTGAGAAACACCTCCTTTTTTGAAGTCGTTTAAAAAAAAAAGAAATGGCTTAAAGGTCTAGATACCAAGCCAAAAAACCTTATTATTTAAATTTAAAAAAAAAACCTATAAAAAAGACTGAATTTTTAACACTGACAATTTTTATAATTTTTATAATGTAATCTGTGATCATATCAAGCAAGTATTCTGCCTATTTGATTTGCTAAATAAAATCAATCTGTACCTATTTAGATAAATTTTAAACATTGTGTAAAAATTTAAAATGGTCGTGTGTAAATATTTCCAACAAGGATATTGCCGATACGGACAAAATTGTAGATTTGAACATGTTTACGGATCAAAATATTCTTATCATGGTGAGTACAATGCTTTCTGTAAATAATTTACCTAATTATTTTCTAATTATCTGACATTGAACAGCAAATGCGCCAGCCCAAGCCGCTCCTTCAGCTCAAGTAAACGCTGTAACGGACGAAATGTTGGTGAAACAAGTCCAGACAGATCTTCAAGGGGTAGTGAAAGGGAGTCAGTGGATACTCTCTTGCTACGCCCCTTATAAAGAAAAGCCAACGTTTCCTGGGATCCATGATCTATCGATGGAAGAAGCTAGACTCTTCTTTTATGAAGCCAAAGCTACCAACAATCTAGAACAAGCTGTATGTATAAAATTTATTACATTTGCAAACAATTCATATTAATAGTAATAATATTTTGATAAGAATCTGTGTACAAATAAACCCATTCTATTACTACAAATATGAATTTTGTTAGAAGCCATCTATAGTCATAAGAGAATGTACCTGCTAAGCACAAAAAAATTAGATTCCATTTACCTTCTAAGACAAAATACTTGGCCTCCTAGCAATTTCTTGTGACTATGACAAAGTAATTTGTTGTTATAGTTGGATATGCAAGTTTTTTTTTTGAGGACAAACGATAATAATTTTACATCTTACTGGTATCATTACAGGTGGGTTATATGAACAATCTCACCAATGAAGCGAGAAACAAACACGAACAATTACTACAACCCAACATGGCTATCATCAAAGTATTAAGAAGTTTATACAAAGGAGAACCTACTACTTCACCTTTTACAACAAATTTAAATCAACAAACAAGTTCAACTTCAAATAATGCAATATCAGTTTTCCGTAGTGCCGTACAGAATACTCCAGCGTTTAACCAGACCGTTACTCCATCTATATTCGGTCAAAACCAAAATGTATTTGAAACACAAAATCCTAGTGCGGCTAAATCAATTTTTTCACAAGCAGCTCAAAGTGTATTTGCACAAAGTCAAAGTAATAATAGTATGTTTGCTAATCATGAACAAAATGCTCCAGTTGCAAAATCTATCTTTGCTCAGGCTAGTCAAAATATCTTCGGGCAAACGACTCAACCACAAAGTGATGCATCAAGTTTATTTGCGAAAGCATCACAATCTGTCTTTGGAGTGAATGAACAAATCTCTCCATTTTCAAATAGTCAGCCACAAAATGTTTTTCATAAACCGGAGCCCCAGAACGTTTTTGGAACTACAAATGTATTTCAAAAGCAGGTGGCAGATAATGTTGGTGTTTATAGTAAAATGGAAGATTTGATGGAGGATGATTTAAAAGCTTTTCAGAATGAGAGTTTCATATTAGGTTTTGTTCCTGAAGTGGCTCCAGCGCATTCACTTTGTATATAAGGTTATTGCTTTTTTAATGTTGTCCTTGTTGTACTGATAAAAAATGTGGTACGGGAGTCGTACTTTATAGTTTCACCATTTCAGTTATGAAGCATAATATATTAAGATACTGCCTTATTATTGTCACTCGCAACTGCACAATAGTAGGAAACTAGGTTATTACCCTAATACCCCAACAACTTCATTATGGATGTATACTGTAATGATTTACGAGGAATAAATAAACTAAAAAGTGGGAATAGTGTTCATATAAATTTTTATGTTGTTTGTTATGAGTTATGTAATTAAAGTAAGATAAACTTTAGATATAATATTTAAATGAACTGTTGTAAATTGCTTATTAATAAGTAATAGAAATTTTATGTCATGTGATATTATTTTTACACAATTTGATAGTAAAATAAGTATAGTAATAATTAAAATTTAAATGTTATGTTATTTTAGGTGGTTAAGTAAGCTGGTAGGTAAATTAATTTTGACTCTTAATTTGGGAGTACCATTAGTTCAGATTTTCTATCTCATGTTTTTTTTGCCAATCATAAATTGTACTTCATGATAATCCCAAGATTCGTATAAAAATGATAATAAATTTATAGATAATAATATTGACTAGGTTGTGGATTAGATCGTTTTTGCTAAAATACGGTCGTACTAACTAGATAAAGCTCAAAAAAAATTATTAAAAAACTTAAGTTTAGTTGCCTACTTCAGCGGTAGGGTACTTTGTAGTACCCGACTGGCTGGCTATCACCCTCAAGTTGTAAATTTGTCGCCAAGCACCTATCGGTGTGTTTTGACAGCTGCACTTGAGAGCCAGTTCCCATCTAAGCTTTGTGTGCTTACCATCTTCGGCCCGATCATTACTTACCATGGTGAGATTGTGGCCAAACACAAGCTTATCCTAAAAGTAAAAAAATGGTTCTTATGACCTTTTTGTCAAGCTTTTTAGATGCATGAAAAACATGGAGGAAAAAATTATAGATGAGAAACTTATTATATTCTTGAATTATTATACATTGTGTTTATGGAGTTTACTATATTGTTAATAAAAATATAGTGATGGCGATTGAAAAGCGCCTAATCCGAACCCACTGAAATAATTCTGATGAATTGAAGTTAATTTTATTTTAGTAGGTACAAAAAAAATGTTTTGTCTCTGGACACTTGCCATCCCACTAATATTATAAATGTGAAAGTTTCGATGGATGTTTGTTACTGAAAAGGTGAAACCGCGGGGCGGAGGAAAACTAGTAACTTATATTTAGTTTTTGACAAACGGAACTTTACATCGTCCATTTAAAAGCGAAAGTTGTATGTAATGTAATTTTAAGTTGTGACACATTTAGCCCAAATGGTAACTGACTTTAAAAGTAATTTTTAAATAAACTTGGCAACTTATTATGTAGTGTTTTTATTCATTACACCCATTTATAATATTCTTTACCCAAATTCACTCGTCAAAATCACTTATGTTCTCCTAAAATACTTAAATCACTTCACTAATTGTCAATTTCACCAAGATACAACTGTTTGTCACTAGAAGCGGACATTACTATGGGCTCAGTCTTGTGGAAATCTACATCGTTGACGGATCCGTTGTGTCCGGGCAGTTTGTACACTACCCGTCGTGATGTGGTGTCCCATACGTACAGGAACCGATCTGAAGATCCCGCTGCGACCTGCCAACATATACTATGTCAATAATTTTACACTAGAATGTGGAGTGGGATTGATTTTCCCACGTAAAAAAATAAAACAAGTTTTTTTTTTATACCACAAGTGATTACGAAGATGACGGGTCACCTGGCAATACTAGGAGGATTGCCAATGTGTTGTACACCTTATTACAATGCCTTAAAGGCAACTGGCTCTCGAGTGCAATTGCCGGAACACGTGCTTGGCGACAGATTTTCAACTTGAGGGTGGTAGCCAGCCAGTCAAGTACATCAAAGTACGCTACCACCGCGCTATGGTTTCCTCACGATATTTTCCTTCACCGAAAGCTCAAGCCCATTGTAGGATTCGAACCCACGACCTTCGACGCGGTATCCGACGTCACTACCACTGAGCTATCATCGCCTTGGATTCGTGAAGATACAGATGAAGCTAACCTTAGAGCCATCCTGCGACCATGAGCACCTCAACAAGTTCTTCTCAAAGTTGTGCTGATGACCGGTCATGATCTTGACGCATCGCTCGGTGGGAGCGAACGGCCGCACGTCCCATATCCTCACTGTGCTGTCCATTGAGTTTGAGAGCAGGTATGAGCCGTCGCTTGAGAGGGACAAACCTGCAATATTGGAAAGTCAGTCCGTCAGAAACATAAATGTAAAAATGAATCGTTATTATCAACTAGTTTTTCGCCCCGCGGTTTCACCCACGTTCCCGAGTGATTTTATCTTTACCCGGGATAAAAAATATCCTGCTTTATTCCAGAATATGATCTACCCGTGTGACAAGTTTAATTAAAATACGTTAATTATGACTTTTTGATACTGACATATCTCGAGATCGGATTGACTAGGTGATCACCACCCGGTAGATGGCGCTGGAATCGGGTTTCCAAGTATTTTTTTCAGGGCAGGACAATATCTGCCGGGCCTAATGGTATTAGTATTGGCTAAAACTAACTAGAATAGTGATGATGCCTATGTTCAAGAAAAAATACCTAATACTATAGCATACATCTAAAAATACTAGAAAATTAGTGAACACGTAAAATTCCGCCTTTATTTAAGGACAAAGAGTAGGTCTTTTGATGGTGCTTATTATCTTGGTATTTTTTTATTTTAGTTAACTATGTAGGTAACTAATGCGGGTTATAATTTTTTATGTATTTTTGTATTAGTTTAAGAATAAAATTGTTAAACATTTGAAAAAAAAAAGCCAATATAGTCAGATGGTCCAAAAATATTTTAAAAATGTAACCTTGCTGAGTTTCTTGCCGGTTCTTCTCAGTTGAAGGCTGACTTCCGAACCGGTGGTAACTTCTGTAATTCGACCTTCATAAGTGCCCTTCTAGGGCCTAAACTGAATAAATGGTTTTGACTTTGGTGTATATTTATGACGTCACATTTTAAGGCGATGATAGCTCAGTGGTAGTGACGTCAGATGCCGCGGCGAAGGTCGTGGGTTCGAATCCTATTATGGACTTGGAAACCACAGCACGGTACTAGGATACTTTGTAGTACTCGACTGGCTGCCACCCTCATGTTGAAAATCTGCTGCCAAGCGCCTGTTAGTGTGTTCCGGCAGCTGCACTTGAGAGCCAGTTTCCTTCTATCTAGGCTTTGTTGTTTGCCACCTTCGGCCACATCATCACTTACCATGGTGAGATTGTGGTCAAACACAAGCTTATCCAGAATTTAAAAAAAATGTATTTCACACGAAATTCCATCGTCGATAAAAAGTAAATAGATGTAATGTATTTGTATACACATTTTAACCTGTAATAGTATCCGTGTGTCCCTTAATCTTGTATGATAACTGATTGCTCCTTATATCCCACACTTTGATCACATTGTCCACTCCACCAGCTATTATCTTCTCGGCTGTGTCGTTGAACAGAACCGATGTGACCGGGAAGCCACTGTCGAAGGATGCTATTGGGTTGCGCTTCCTTGCATCCCATAGTTTGATGGTGTTATCATCTGATGCTGAGACGAGGAGCTCAGGACCTCGTCTCGCTCCTGGAATATAGACAAATACCTTTTTATTGATAGAGGAAAAAAAAAACATCAATGTGTATAATGATAGTGTCATTTTTTTTCAATGTTGTCATTCGTTTGACAGATTTGGTTACTGCTTACAATAAATCTTAAGGAAATCTCGGTTTCTGAAGAATTAGTTATGACAATTCCAATTAATTGAAGAAGTGGTCACAGGGAGGGGGGGAGAGAATTGCACCCATTTCCCCCCCCCCTGGATCCACATCTTCCGGTTCGGAAGTCAGCCTTCAACTGAGAAGAAACGGCAAGAAACTCAGCAAGGTTACATTTGATACAAGGTTGATATGCTGGTATTGCCAATGACTATAGGCCATGGTATAGATACTTACCATCAGATCTGCCTACCTATTTCCAGACTTCTGACAAAAAAAACTTGAGAGGTGTCAAGGGACACCGGGATGGAACGAAGTTATATAAGTCGAGAGAGTATATATATATATAAAAAAAAACATTTCTATTTATATATATATATATATATGTATATACGTGTCGTGACAATTTTTCGTAAGATTTTTTTCCGTCTAGCCCCCTTTCACAACGCGCGATAAGGAACTTCGTTCCAAAAGTATGGATAACCTGATTGAGTCATAACTTTTTATTTATTTATATTTATTGAGAAACAAACAGCAATTAATAAAATATTACACATAAAGCCAAAACAGTTTCTACATCTAGTTATTATGTACCTGCAAAATTTGTTGTGTCCTTTTTTCTCTTATATACCTAACTACATAGTAAAAATCTAATTATAAATTTATAGTTCTACTAATTGTCTTTATATTCTTTCTAAAAAAGTTAAAGTTTTCATAAAAAATATCCACTTGTTGATAAAAAAGGTTGTGTACCAAACAAGTTCTGGTTATAAATCTCTAGTCTCTCTCTTTTAATAGATATTACTGTACCTGAAACAGAATTGACAAAGTTTGCATGTCCTTTTAGTTTCTTAATCCTAGTGCCCGTTGGTACGTCCCATACAGCCACCGTATTGTCCGTGGCACATGTGAACAAGTGCGAGCCATCCGGTGAGAAGCACAGCTCCATCACAGCTCCCGTGTGGCCTTTCATCACCATCACATTCTCACATTGACCATATACATTCCAGATAACTGTAATCATTTAACCTCATGATTATTGAAACGAATGGCCGTTCGCAATCTACATATAAGAAGAAAAAAATGATTTGACTTATTTTAAACTGGCTGTCCCCCACATTCCCATGAATCTTATTTTTTCCCAGGACAAAAATATTGCCTATGACACTCAATAATGTGGCTTCCTATTGGTAAAAGAATTTTCAAAATCAGTTCAGTAGATCTAGAGATTACCCCCTACAACCTCAGAAACTTTACCTCTTTATAGTTTGCCAAAATCAGTATTATTCATAATACTATTTTGAGATTTATCCATTTTTTAAAACCTAATATTTTGAGAGTGGAAATCGATGGATGTCAAACTACAGTTAGGCCTAATATAATACTTACAGATTTGCCTATCAAATCCAGCTGAAGCCAAATGCTTTCCTTCAGGATGGAATTTGGCTGTGAACACTTCACCCTCATGACCTTCTAGTAGCATAATTGGTGCATACAAGTTGGATGTGCGTGGTACCTGTATGTGAAGTAAATATTACCATATCAGTCAACAATCATATTTACAACAATAATCTTGGTGAAATCTTCCTGTTATGTTGTTATTATTTCTAACTGGATAAGTTAAATCGTGATTACATTTTTGAAATATGAAGTTTTAGGACGACGGTCCCATTGGCAAGCCAAAGGGGTAATGATATGATAAACATCTATAAAAATATTTTTAAAAGAAAACATACCGATGAAGTGACCACTGCTTTCTCCCTAGTACCGACGACCGTGATCTCAGTGCGTGATCGCTTCGACGGCACTATAGAGTAGTCTTCTGCTTTCCGTTTTATCTCCATTTCGGGCATCTTTAACACGAATTATTCAAATTATTGGTAAGTTAGTGCTAAACTATAACCTCATTTAGGTTAGGTTTGTTGTTTTCTTTGACACTTATTTATTTTCTCTTTTCTAGGGCAGGCAATGGGTTCTTGCCCGTACAGCCCTAACATAAACGAAAGTTTTTATGAATATAAAAAGAAAACCCAGAAAACTTCAGGCAAATGCATACTACACCTTAGAACGAAGCACTTTTACCGAATTTGAAATGTTTTCAATCGCGAATTATAACCTTAGACCTACGAATAAATAATTACCGTTATAATATAACGTTACCCGTTATAATGTAGGTACTTTCCTTTAAGACTCAGTATTATCTATGACTTCAATCCTTGATTTTTATTTATACAGAACACACTGTTTGTGTTTAGGCACAGACTTTGAGTATTAAGGGCTCGTTCACACGAGCAGCATGTTGGCGACTGCAGCCGCTGATGCCGACGGCTGCCGCCGACGCGCGCTTACGGCAGTCAGCGGCAGCCGTCGACGCTCTATTAGGTTTTTTTTTTTTAAATTTCTTGAATGAGGCTGTATACTCTACAAACTTTTGCCTCAACACGAAAAATTGGGACTTTTTGGCGGGAACTTGCGAAGTGACGTTGTGTTTTCGTTTTATTTTCATTAAATTCGTGTATTTTGAGTTTTATTGAATAATTTCGGTGGTGTTTTGTCCAATAAAGATCAATGTAAGTGCACAAGTGAAGTGAAATGAAATGAAAGCGTGTATCGTGACTTTCCAGGTTGTCCCAAAAAGTCCATGAAATGTTTTAGTGGAATAGCCGCCAATTTCACTAAAATTAGACCGGACTTGTACGGACGAGGACTAGACTTTACAGTGAAAGTGACAATAAAACGTGACTAAACATAAAAGATGAATATTTAAAATAAAGAAATGGCTTAAAGGTCACGCTACCAGGCCAAAAATCTTCTTAAAAAAAAAAAAAAAAACACGAAAAATTAAAATTTGTTGTGTCAAGTCAAAAGTGTCAATGTCAATAAATAAAATAATAGTCAAAATTATTCAAAATTTCGTGCGTAACAAAACTTGGTAAATAATGAATAAAAAACTGAAAAACAGATAGAATTGCGCCATGCAAAGGCTAGAGTTAACCTTGGCTATAATAAAGCCACATGCGGTTAAGAATCCAGTTGCATTATCGTACATCAGAAATGTAATGAAGAATAAATTTGTTGTTATTAAAACAAAACGAGTCTTATTAGATACAGAAACAGCGGGCAACTTTTATAAAGAACACATGGGAAAGTTCTTCTATAACCGTTTGGTTTCTTTCATGACGAGGTAAGGTTAATTCTATGAAAGCTTGTGCAATAAACCCAACATTCAAGTGCCTTTTATCAATAATTTTCCAAAGAACCGACAAAATCCATAGGCTATGTACTATGTAGCTAGATTTACTCACAATGTTTTCCTTATCGAAAGCTTATTTGTCTTACATTAGTACTGTTCCAATTCCAGTGGTTTCATAGACCTTCATATAATGGGGCATGCAAATGCAATAGATCTATGGAGAAAGATGCTCGGCCCCACCAGTGTGTACAAGGCTCAATTCCAGGAGCCATTCTGTTTGCGCAGTGTATTTGGACTTTCAGACACAAGAAATGTGGCACATGGCTCAGGTATTGAAAAAATTATTATAAGTCTTCCAAATGTAGAGATTAGACATTTCATGAATATATATACACAATAGAGTGACTTAATGTCCTATGTCCCCTGGATGGGGCAGAGGGCATCCACAGCAGTCCTCCATCATGATCGGTCTTGAGCTTCTCGCTTCAACTCATTCCAATGCTCATCACTTTTGCAGTGCCAGGTTTGATATGGATAGCCACATTTTCTTTTGCCTTGTGAATTCTAATCCAACGCACATACAACCAAAACCAAACCCTCCATAGTTAAGTAAATAAGCAACCACCTCTAAAAACTTTTCATTAGGAACTGTCCCAAAGACAGTTGGCATAATAAATATTTTGTGTGTAATCCCTGACATAAGATTGATTTTTATTGATAAAAAGTGATATGGTCCATTAAACAGTAATCTTAATAATACTCCAGGTAATTAAAAAACCGACTTTATATAATGTATTTTAGAGCTGGCAAGGCTGTTAGTATCTGTCTATTGATGATAAACAAAATTCTTCATTATTTTCAGACTCCCCAACATCAGCAGAAAGAGAGATAAACTTCTTTTTTCCAGACTTCTCATTTCACAAGTGGCATACTGATGATGAAGAATTTTATAGAAAAGGCCCTATTATATTTAATGACTTTATGTTTCAACATGTTCGAAAGCTTTAGTTTGAACAAGTACCTGATTTTGTTTTTGTTGACTTTATTTGTTAAATAGTTTGATATTTGATAGGCTACTAGGTATTTTAATATATTTTCTTAGAGATTGGTGCTAATTCTCTTTACAAACCATACCTACCATTTTTGAAAATCTACAAGACTTATTAAGGGACTGTCAAAAATATATAGGTAACCTACATGACATGAAAAATTGATAAAAAAAAATAGTAGGTACTTAATAAAGGCCGGACGCTCGCATAAAGCCCTGCACAAGCTAGCAAGTGAAGGTGGCATTTTCTCCCTTTTTTCGTCAATTGGAAATAACTGCTCAATGACATCATGGACTCTACTTGAACGCGCTATGAACGGTTATTGCACGCACACAGCGCACGATTACACTAAGTCACTGACGCAGATAAAAGTATTATATTCTCTTTGATAAAATGAGTTGGTTTGACCTTCACATTGGGGGGTAGGTGGCCGTGTCATCATACCAAATCTATATATATAAAAGGATAAGTCCTGACTGACTCATCAACGCCCAGCCTAAACCCTTGGACCTAGAAAGCCGATTTTTTTCACAGGTATTGTTTTTAAGATGTAGACGAAGAATAAGATAGGATTTTTCGAAATTCAATCTCTAAATGGATAAAAAAGGGATACGTGGGTGAAACTGCGGGGCGGAAAGCTAGTATACAAATATTATCCAAATCTGTCTGTTTCCGAAACATTAAAATGCTTGTCTATGGTCCGAATTGAAGGACTAAATAGATTGTCTATGCTTATGTCATGTACATTTTCTACATTATGAAACTACCATTTTCCACAGAGCAATGACTAATGATAGCCATTGCTATAGTATTAACGGCAACAAAATTGCATGCTGGCAAAATTGTCATAGTTTAGTTTGTGAATAAGAGAATCAATGCTTTAAAGAGACCTTATTTTGTTATGACAATTAAAATTACGTGTACCTACTATAGTATTACCTATTTATCATAGACAAACTGTCTATTTTTATCTCATGAAGAGTTATGTAGGAGTGTTGATTGCATAATGTATATTTCTTTATGAATAAAAAAGATTTTAAAGTAAACAAAAATAATAGTATTTAAATGTCCAAAAAGTTATAGAAACACTGTAAAGTTTGTAAGGTTTACATTGTCAACCATACATACATTATATTAATTACAATACAATACAACAATAAGTATTAGGCTAAAATACAGGAAACATGAATTAACTTAAATATATAGAGATCACAAAAAATTTATAATTTACATTAAATTTTGAACTTTTATAGTGGACGGCACAAATTGCAATATAGAAGGTATACAATTCTTCACAACCCGTACATAAAAATTGACAAGTTATTTTTTTCTCAAGCTCAGAAAGCTTAACAAAGTGGCAACATATCAACTTCATTTATCTAATAAATAAATAAAAGGCGGAACAATGATTAACAACAATGGAGTTACATTTCTAGCATACTTTTTTAAATGATGATCAGGAAACCGACGAGGATATCCAATCATCACTTACTATACTGAAATTATGGACATACATAAGCCCATCCAAATAAAAAAAGCAAAAATCTTAAAAAAAAAAAACAAAAATAAACTTATTTTTTGCTAATTATCCCAATTAATAACTCATCAATTTGATAATGAACAAAGGCCGATAATTTTATACATGCTAAAAATACTGACTCCAATTTTATTAATTCTGTTACTCCTCAATAACACTCATTCTCCTATTTTAACAAAAACCTTGGGCCTGGAGAACACTTTGATGCCTTCCTCCAATTTTGTAAGCTGCCTTTCCAACTCCATTTTTCTATTACGCATCCTCAATGTATCAGTCTTCACTGGTAATTTATTTAGTTCACTTACTAATTCTGCAAAACCTGTAACAGTTAATAAACAGATTTACTGTTATTCTCTATTTTACCCCTAGTTTTTTTATTACTTTGGATAAGCGACAAATTTTCAACTTAAGGGTGGTACCCAGCCAGCCATAAAGTACTCCACCACCATGTTATGGTTTCCTCACAATGTTTTACTTCACTGAAAGCTCAAGCTTATTGTTGAATTCAAAACCCATGACTTCGGTATGGTATCCATTAGCAAGCCAAGGGGTTAAATAAAACCAAACTAATACAAACTATTTCTAAGCATCCTCAATGTTTCTTTCCTCTCAGTATCAGGGAGGGTGACATGGCCGGCCGGACATTCATCATTCTCATTGTTTGTGTTAGTGCCTTCCATCTGACCATGTTCCTTTCGTTCCCGCAGGTATTTTGGTAGAACACCTTTTTGGTAACCTGAAATGTTAGAAAAATATACTTAAGTTGCAAATGTATAGGCAACTGTTTATTGTACAACAATCAATTTCATGCCATAATTATTGTAGTGTGTACATGAAACAAACTACCAGAGTAAGTGATTAGTGCTCCTTCACTGAACAAACAAAACAAA
Organism: Ochropacha duplaris; assembly: GCA_951361185.1. Lineage (NCBI taxonomy): Eukaryota > Metazoa > Arthropoda > Insecta > Lepidoptera > Drepanidae > Ochropacha > Ochropacha duplaris. Next base: position 752,804 of record OX592704.1, on the reverse strand, counting down.
TCCTTTTTTCAGTAAAAAATATATATCAAACATGCATTATGCAAAGCTTGTATCTCAGGATACCAGTAATATTAGTAATAATAATAATGGTAGAATACACTGTTCATACCATGGGATAACATATAGGACACATTCTATCTTGGGATAACTTAAGGCGATGATAGCTCAGTGGTAAGTGACATCGGATACCACGGCAAAGGTCGTGGGTTTGAATCCTTACAATGAGCTTGAGCTTTCGGTGAAGGAAAACATCGTGAGGAAACCACAGCACGGTGGTAGGGTACTTTGTAGTACTCGACTGGCTGGCTACCACCCTCAAGTTGAAAATCTGTCGTCAAGCGCCTGTTGGTGTGTTCCGGCAATTGCACTTGAGAGCCAATTCGCCTTTAAGGCATTGTAATAAGGTGTACAACACATTAGCAATCCCCTGGTCAATGTCTATAGGCGACGGTTGTCACTTACCATCAGGTGACCCGCCTGCCTCGTTGTCACTTGTGACATAAAAAAAAATGAGTGTTTTAAGAGTTGGATGGATGTTCAACATGGATTGTTATAGCTATAAAATAATGACAAAATAGGTGTTATTAATTGTCTTTGTTGTAATTCTAATAGGCTTATATCAGATTTGTTTCAATTATTGAAGCAAATTGTCCACTTGATTCACTGAGCAATCATTATAAATTTGAAATATCTTTAAATCTACCTGAAGGTAAGTAAGGATCTTTATCCTTTCGTTCCAATATAGCATTCAATCTACTGCGGTTCCTATCCATTTCTGATGGTTTATCTCCAGCACGGTGAGGAGTTAATAAGGATGTTGGACTATGGTGATGAACCATGTCTCCACTGGCCTTCATTCCTTCTTCATCACTTTCTTTATTTGGATACAACATAGTCAACTTAGCATTTTCGGCCAACATTTGTGAAAGATTTGACTCAATAGTCTGACAGCCAATATCTCGCAAGTTTCCATAGGATTCTGTTGATTGCACTTCCTCCTCAGCAGAATCCGTTGCTTTTGTCTGTCTCAATTCTTTTCGCTTTAAAAACTCAGCCATGTCACCTTTTTTTATTTTAACATCTTGATACTTTTTTCTAGAGTGTGTTGAGCCTGTTTTTCCTAAAGAGAGTTTTCCACTTTTAATAGTTGGCGTCAACTTCGCTTGCATTTGGGAGCTCCCCGCTGCGCCCGTGTTGGTCAGTCGCGGCGGATGAACTGCTCTAACAGTTAGTTTTGGCTCTTTTGGTGATATAAACTTAAGTTGTTTCATATTTTCCCTAATAAAATTCTTTTTTTGTTCTTTCTCTGAAATGTCATGTTGTAACATTAGTTTAACCTGTCACAATAGTTCAATACTTATAAATACGTGATGGCCATGACGACGGTTGATAGGAAAAATCAAATACAGCGACACTTACTTGGTTCTGGAAATATTCCTTTCAAAGTATACATTCTTACTAGCAAACGAATACAAAATCTATGTAGAGGAAATATAAACTCATTATTTAGAATTAGAGTTCTATATAAAGGCACACTTTCCTATTCATAATCATTGTAAACGTTCTTCATTTTACAATTTTAAAAGGTTCACAGGATTTTATTTCGGTGATAAATAATTTGCGCTCGGTTTTTGTCAGTTTTTTTCTTATTCAAATAGCTGTCATCCGTTTTGTTGTCTGTGGTCAAAATTAATTCTGGCTACTATATAGATTATGATTAAAAAAATGTGTGTCTATAAATCTTTTATAAAATGGGAGAACTGTGATAAACATTATTATAATGAAAGACTTTCAAAACAAACTGATTTCTTCCATAAAGAATTGTCATGGTGAATAATCCCACTTGGTGATAAGATAAGATACCTACTGGGTGCGTAAAGCATGTCGTATAAATACATACGTTGGAATATTATTTGGGTAGGTATTATCCTTGAGCGAAGTATTACGTTACGCAATTTTTGGAGATTTTAGAACCCCCCTCCCCCCATAGCGTTATTCTGTACTCACCTTTGCTATGAAAAATAAGTAGGCGCTCTCCGCTCCGCTTAGGGGAGTCCTTTTTGTCCAGCAGTAGTCCAAGATGATATATATAATTATAACTACTATTGATAAGTATTTTTTAAATAAAATATTAATAATATTTGGTCCAAATTACAGCATCTGAAAAAACGGTGATTTCGAAATAGGGACAGACAGAACAAAAAGTTGGGTTTTGACTTTTAATTTGTTACCATATTTTAGTTTAAGTAAAAAGTCTTTGGCTACAGTAAACGTATTCTGTGAAAATTTGAACTAGTTAGGTACTTATAACGGATAAAAAGATACAGTCGCGTATCATATACAGTCGTCGTTGATTTAGTAATAGGGTCCCATTCGACGCACTTTGTATACGGAACACTAAAAAGTACCTAAAACCATACATTTAAAAATGTGACGAACTAAAAAAATAATAAGTAGGCTTATTACTTACCTACTATGGGAATACAAAAGAGTTTATAACACCATTTATTTATGCTCTTCAGTAACTTTGTTTATGAATTTGACGTTGACGACGCGCGACGTGCCACTGAGATTAATCAAAAAAGAAAGTGAAGTGACGGCCGGCTGTTATTTGGAGAGTTTACATTTTTATAATTTTTCATTTTAGTTTAAATCAAGTCAAGTCATAAAATCTTAATTATGACAAGCACAGGTGGCGGTGTGTTCTCGAAAACTAACATTTACAAGATCTCCCGGAGGGGTCGAAAGCTGCAGATGTCGGATGACCAGCGCATGTTGATGGCTTTGCCGAAAGATGTTCCCGAGAGGACTTGGTGATTTTTATCAATTTTAGAAGCTAGCTAGCTCGATTACGTGTAATTTTATTATAATAATGATACCGTAAATCCAAAGTAGGTAATGCAAGATTGTGAATTAGGTATCTACTACTAGAGATGCAAAAATACTGGAGATAGTAGTATTGTATCTGCTCATTATTTTCTTCAAAGTCAAAACCATTTATTCAGTTTAGGCCCTAGAAGGGTACTTATGAATATAAATTAAATTACGTACCTTTTTAATTGCGTCTTAACCTTGATTTTCTTTCAATAATTTTTTTTATCGTTGTTTCTCTAACTATGACATTGGCAGACTCTTCTCTGTCAACATTGACACGATGATTCCATAAACTACAAATTGGAAAATATTTTTTATTTCAATGAAAAAAAAACCGATTTAAACCTTTTTCGGTTCGGAGTTTGCTTTTGCCAGTATAAATGCATCAATTATTTTATTCCTTTCAAAAACCACTAACTTAGATATGTTAGGTACATACAATAATTATTTATCTAGTCTCATTGATATATGTGCGTGTTATGATAAGACAAAATAAAATGACGCAAGCAAAGGGTATTTCCATAGAATTACTCTGAAACATGTTCGTTTACAGGGCAGAGATTCTCCAAAAAGAAGAGAATGATCTCATAGTTTTTGACATAAGGGAATTGATTCTAGAAGACGCCTTGACGATTGGATATGAGCACTACATGGAGAAACAGAATGCCCTTTTTACAGCACATTGCGCCGCTAAAGCTATGCTGAAAATAATTGACTGGTAGCTGATTTTAATCTAAAAATGTTTCTATAACATAAATATTCAATTGCTATAAGTACACGTATATACATGATGCTGGGAAAATATTTGGTAAAAGTTGTAATTGTTAGGTAAAGGGCTCGATAATGTGATAAAAAGAGACCCGACAGGAATAATAATATCCTGGGACATTCCCAAATAATATCCTAAACTAATAACTTGCCCCTTTCTCCATGAAAGGGGTAAGACGGGGTACCTACTTAACGTTTGAAGCTCAATAAAATTGAGTATTATTGCGTTTATCGTCTTAATATAAGTATTAATTGTTCTGTACGTGTGTTTGTTACCTATCTCCTCCTAAACGGCTGGGCTGATTTGGATGAAATTTTGCCTATATTTCAATGGGTTCCTCAATAATTGGACCCGGTATGTGACGCTGCTGTTGGTATGTCACCAAATTTGATTTGTTGAATAATTGAGTATTGGATTTATCTACGCCCCGAATACCAGAATAAATAGGATTTTTTTTGTCATATAGGTACTTTTTGTATTGATAATACCATCTCGACGTCGGATTTACTGATGATTTAGAATCACAATTGGACCCGGTAGGTGTCGCTGGAATCAGGTTCTAAGTTTTGTTTAAATTTCAGAGCAGGACAACGTCTGCCGGGCCCGCTAGTATTATATTTTTTAATAATCATCTTTTTTTATCCCGTGACCCACCTGTTTGTCAGACTACTGAAAAGATCTTTGTTAAGCGCTACATATAACACGTAATATTGGTTAAGGCACTTCTACCGCCACGATCCTGGTGAAGATCCCAGCGCTTATCCACCTTGTTTCATCCCCAAACGTGCTGAGTCATGGATGCCCGACGCACTGCCCGACCCCTCGCCCAAGGACTCGTGGTGCCGACAGGATCTGGTAATCGTTGAGGACTCGCCAGACGAGGTTATCGAGAAGCCAACCAGCGTTATCTCTTTGGACATGCCGGCCTTGGAGGAAATACCTTCGCAGTACTGGTAGGGAGTTTTGGGGTTCTATGATTTATGGTTTTAAGTTTGTTACTGATCTAAGATAAGGCCGATAGCTCAGTGGTAGTGACGTGGGATAGCTCGGCGAAGGTCGTGGGTTCGAATCCTACAATGAGCTTGAGCTTTCGGTGAAGGAAAACATCGTGAGGAAACCATAGTACGGTGGTAGGGTATTTTGTAGTACTCGACTGGCTACTATATAGGCGCTATGCATGCTATAAATAAAATTATTTAACATGCTATTAGACATTTATACATATATTTGATATATTCGCCAGGGGGATGTAAGTGCACAGACAAGCTACTAAAACCATATATTTTTAATCTTCTTTGTGTCTAGGCTTTGTTCATTAACCTAAGTTTAATATAATTTCTGAATTTTAAATAATGCCAGTCACATCATGTGAGATTTAGAACGAACACTATATTTACGTGTCTCAATTTTATCCTTGTTTCTTGTAGTATTGTTATGGTCATTTCATATTCAGGTTCCCTGGAAAAGTGAATCTGCCTGATCAAATATGGCGGCATGGAGACATTGACGAAGTAAGTACTAATTAAAATACATTTATTCAAGAGCTTCGTAAGTATGCGGTTCTTTAAAATATCTTTATTATCAAAAGAGTGATTGCTGAGCTAACTTCTCGTCAATAATATTATGTATATCAAGGCGATGATCTCAGTGGTAGTGACTTCGGGTACTTAGGTGAAGGTCGTGGGTTAGAATCCTACAATGAACTTGAGCTTTCGGTGAAGGGAAATATCATGAGGAAAACGCAGCATGGTGGTAGACTGGCAGGCTTTCACCCTCAAGTTGAAATTTTGTCGCCGAGCTGTTTATCGGTGTGTTCCAGTCCAGCAGTTGCACTTGAGAACCAGTATCCTTCTAAACTTTGTGTGCTTACGACCTTCAGCCACATCATCACTTAGCATGGTGAGATAGTGGTCAAACACAAGCTGGTGAAGCGACTCACCAACTTGGCACCCTCAATTTAGGTGCTAAAAATACGGCTACTTTGGCTCCCGTATCGGATTTTAATCATTCTAAAGCCTGCCACACGGACGCTGTTTAGATTATTTATTTAAGATGTAAAGGCCTGTATGTATTTTGCCAGGGTGCAAAGCCGGTGTTAGTAATAACGGACATGAGCGGTGAATGGGAGAATGGCCCGGAGTCGAGTCTCGCCCACACTAGTACCGAAAACCTCGCGGCCGAGAGTGAGGTTCTGCAGAAGGTCACAGATTACAGCACCGAGGACTTATGCACAAAGGTTACATCAGTTTTTCTTCTGTATTTTTTTGTTAAGTTCCCTCCCATCTCAGTAAGATAAGAGGAGATATTGAGGAGTCTAAATTAGGTTTGTGGATTTACGTGGAATCACTGTTGACCATATTCCCACCTGTCTTCCCATAGCCTAATCAACCATGCGGTCATACAAGACGAATCGCGCGGATCGTAAGGCACATAGCGGTAAAAAGATTTTCCCCTACAAAGTGTGGGAATGCCCTGCAAGCAGACTTTTACTACACGTTGTCTTCTGCGTACATTCCAAAAGAAGGAGCGTGAATCAGATCTATTGTTCTGTCAGTGCAAATGCACGAGACGCCACTCGAACGGACTTCGCCGGGCTATCATACCCGGTCTTCGGTCTGGTCTTCAGGCTTCCTTTGTGCTACTCACTCCCAAACCACCGCAGTCTCGCGAAAACCGTTATTTTCTAGGGTTTGAGTGAATGTTCAGCTAAAGTTCGTTAGGCGTGCGTGTTTAAAAACGAATTTAGGCTGGTACTAGAAGTCTCGATCACAAGTATTTGGTCGGGTGCAGGTAAGCGGGTTGAAGCACACAACTCCAGTGGACGGCTCTGTGCACGGCGCCGGGGACTCCACAGTGGTGCAGCACCGGACCAAGCGACGCTCTGACAACAACAAGCGCTTCAGTAGGGCCAGGTGAGACTATTGTAGACCGCTCTTACTATTTACTTAGCGTCCCTTCTAGGTTTTTGTTACCTTCGATTATATTGCTTATTTTATACCACAAGTAACAACCAGGCGGTTTACCTGATGGTAAGTGAATACCGTCGCCTATAGACACTATCAATACTAGGGGGATTGCCAATGTGTTTTACACCTTGATACAATGCCTTATGGCAACCGGCTCTGAAGTGCAATTTTTAAAAGGTGATCAATTCATCTAGTAATGTTTATAGTCGACGGGACTCGCCTGCCTGTGATTCGATATCAAAATCCAATTAAAATAATATTTTATCTTAAAATTTTGTCTAAGCAGGATTTATTTTGTAATTAATTATATTTATGTTGGCAGCGTTGGAATTAAAAGCAAAGGCCTCCTGCCGCCCATAGACAAGGACTCGATATCTCGAATCAGCATTATTTCTGACTGCCGCTTGAGAAATTTAAGGTCAGTACATAGACAAATTATAATAACCTGCAGAGTGATTATGAAAACTAAACGACATCGTTAACGATTTGAGATTTATAAGTGATTTGAATTGAATTGTATTTATTTCAGCTTCGTAAATGTTCGAAAATTCAAACCAATTAAATATAACTATACTTTTTAAAACTCTGTCGATGGTAGAGTCGCAAATGCGAATCTACGTTTTTGGCCTACCGATCTGTCACAGCAAATTTTTGGTATACTGAGCATAATTTGAAGCTATGTACAACCTGTATTTATTTACTTTATATAAGAAAGTATACTCGGTTAATTGTATAACGTACGCATAATATACTTAGCTTCAATCAACTCGGCAGTCAATTGTGACACACACAATTCAACAATGTGCTGAAAATAAAGGGTTGTCATGGGAAAATAAGGACCTCGACACACGTGCAACACAACAAAGGGGCTATCACGAACTTCGTGACCCCGTGGTAAAGGTAAAATTAGCTGCGTTCGGTGTTGCTGTGTCGAAAAAAAATATTTGGGTTTATTCATAAATATGTTTACTACTCGCTTCTAGAGTTATTTATCTGTCAATTTATGATAAGTGTACACAAATGGTATTGGGTATTTTGGCAAGCGTGCAACACAAAGTAGCCAAGCTCTTGCCTAGTAAAATGGAAAGTACGGAAAACTAATACGGTTTTTAATCCTTCTGTGGTTAATTGGAAATTTGAAAGACTACCCTAGACTTCGTAACCGTAGTGATTTCCTATTAGGGTACCAGTTTGCCTGCTTATCGACATCTGAAATGAAAACATAAAGCCCTTCATTGCTGGTTTACAAATTAATTATAATTATTAGTGGTTTGTAAGATTTCTCACTTTTTCACGACTATTTATACATTATGAAAGAATACGGTAACTAACGCAGCGTGGGCAGGCCTCCGACACGGTGGACCAACGATCTTGTGAGGGTCGCGGGAAACCACTGGATGCGAGTAGCGCAAGACCGGCCATTGTGGAGATCCTTGGGGGACGCCTTTCTCCAGCTGTGGACGTCTTACAGCTAACATGATGACCGTAACAAAAAAAAATTGCATTATGTACAGCGGACAGACTCTAGCTATTCAATGCTAATCCCTTAAATGTATCTTGAGTGTTTCTTAAAATTTATAGTGAATAAATGAGTTAAAAAAAATTATAAAGGGCGGCGTAGGCACCATATACTAAAATCAGAATATCAAATTTCGAAAAGCAGAAAAAAATATTTCCATTTCTCAGTTTTTTTTCCAAGGTACGGCACGGCAACCCTGAGTGCGATGAACCTTTGTCTCAGGTTTAAAGAGATTCCATTTAAATCATATAAACTCCTCGATGTGATGTAGTGAGGGGGATTTGTGAAAAAAACTCGTTTATTATCAATATGCGGCATTATGCACTGTGCTTTATTGATACCGTGGACAGGGGCACTTGTGAACAAGCATTAGGGTTGCCACTCACTAGATATTACGTGAAATATTATTATTTGAAAGTACCTATTTTACCATCGTGCTTTGAATGGAAATAACTTTCTTAGTGTACAACATTTTACGTAAACCTCAACTATTTAGACTGGGTGTCGATAGGCCGGTCAGTCAAGACAAGTATTTTAATACCTATGTAATAAATTATCGGAAATGTCTATTAATTCATGGAAAAAATATAATGGATATCAATAAATTAGAATAAACAGAATCATTGACTAGAGTCAGCATAAACAATAACGTAAATTTTTAATCTATTACCTCTTCTTTTTCTTTCTTTCCTTATCCCACGCTAGGTGTGGTCGGCACAACATGTTTTCATCTTCCACTCCGCTCTATCACTAGTCGTCTCAGTACTCACACATTTTTTTACTCTATTACCTAATATGTATAAATTATATTATCAACTGAATGTGAGTGATGTGGCAACCCTACCACACAGGGTGAGTACCCCAGGCCCCAGGTGTGTCGGGGTCGACGTACGTACGTCCCGCACTCAACTTTTGTCCATTCATATCAAATAGTGGACTTTGTTTACAGCGCTCTAGGCTGCTTGTATAATCTGTGTTCATGTATCGCCTGCGCCTGCGACTGCGCCCTCCAAGAATTATATATTCTAAATGGATAGGTAACTCTAAATACCTACTTGAAAAATAACTATCAATTGCGAAAAAGAGAAAGCTAACAACTACGTTGGGACAATCTCTCTTTCTTTCGTTACGGGTAAGTAGGGATAGACAAGGTTAGGTATTTAGAGTTACCTATCCATTTAGAATATATAATTCTTGGCGCCCTCTAAGCGTTAGCTACGGAACACTGACATTTATATCTCGACCTTATAGGTAAATAAAGTTTAGTCGAAGCATCATCATAAGCATCTGCTGATTTGTTCCTAGTCTTCACACATATTGATTTTTTAATTCTTTTTTTGGGCCAGAACCCTTCGCGGCACAACCCACCAAAGTTTCATCAAAATCGCTCCAGTCGTTTTAGGAAACATACACAAACATAATTTTTTATAACTTACTATAGGTACATAGATAATAAATCTATCTAAACGCCATATTTATAAAAAAAATACCCAGCGACTGTAAAACAGTATTCCTCTAAAACTCATTGACATCTATTATATGTCATCGTATACCTACATAACTTGTAAACAACCCGATAATCGAAATATCTCAATAGCAATTAATTCGGTAGCACCCTCCGTACTTATCTGCCAACAATAATTAGGTAGTAGGAGTGGTCCTGATACCGGCCTTTGTAATCCGTATAATTCCATTACCGATCTATCCGAAACAATCGGCGATACTTTGATATGGGGCGCTATTATCACCATCTTTATTCATACAACGTCGTAAAGTCGATCTGATATTTTTTTGAAAATGGAACACGACGCCTAATTTTATTAGGATAGAAAGAACTAGGGAACTAGCGTGACTAATTTGGAGTTGGATTTCTTTTTTCTTTTTCCTTTGCTGGCAATCGTCCTTTAAGACATTTCTGCCAATTTCAAGATTTCAGACAACCTGAAAGAAAAGTCACGATAAATGTTTTCGTTTCATCTCTTCAATGGTGCACTTAAATTGAACTTAAAAGACAAAACGCTACGATATTATACATTAACAAAAAAAAATGAAAACGCAACGTCACTTCGTAAGTTCCCGCCAAAAAGCTAACTTGGACTTGAACTGATTCTAAATTAAAAAAAAATGGTCAGACGAATTTATTGGTAGACTCAATTATAAAGTTCACAGATGTTTCAATTAGGGCCTAAACTTGATAAATGAGTTTGATTCACACCATCACACCACTTCTCTTATCCGATTTGGTTTTTTATGATGATAATATCTATTAAACTGTTTACTGTTTGCGTGTTGAAACCTACATCAGTTATAACTCAATACTCATATAACAGAACATTCATTCATAAAATAAAACTATAAACCACACTAAAGTAAGTCATCAATTATTACAATAAGGCAGGTTACAAACACGCAAATAAAGTGTCGGGCGACAGTTGTGACGCAACGCGTTGCTAAGGGCGCGCATTTTGTGCGAGCTAGCCTTTGTTACATGAGCGGTAATGATGGATGGGCGCCCGTGGATTAGTGAAATACATTTTCTCATTTTGTTAACATGGCTTGGAATAATATTATTGTAGGTGTTTTTTGTACGTGTATTATGTTGAATTACTTTACCTGTATAAAGTAAAATGACATATTATTTTTTTGTTTATTTCAAATTAGGGTCTTTTCATATTAATTTGAGTACTTAATGTATTCATGAGCTATTAATTATGAGCTTGAGCTTTTGGTGAAGGAAAACATCGTGAGGAAACTATAGCACGGTGGTAGGGTACTTTGTAGTACCCGACTGGCTAGCTACCACCATGAAGTTGAAAATCTGTCGCCAAAAACACATATCGGTGTGTTCCGACAGCTGCACTTGAGAGCCAGTTCCCATCTAGGCTTTGTGTGCTTACCATCTTCGGCCACATCATCACTTACCATGGTGAGATTGTGGTCAAACACAAGCCTATCCAGAATAAAAAAAAATATAGATATTCAGATAAGTCATTATATCACTGAATCTAGGTATGGAAATATTTTTAAGTGCTGTCGCTCGGTTTTATTGTCACAAAAATCATGAAAAGACTCCCAATGAATCTTTTACAGGACATGACATTTTTCTTTGTACTCTCACTTCTTCATAAATAAATTGCTTAAATGAAACTATCTGCAAATGTTAACTGTATCACTTATTGTTCAACAATATAGGTATTGTGTTCTTATAAATGAATCCACACGTGACCAGGAAGTCCATTGAATTAACGCTGACAATTCAATAAGCACAAAGCTCCCTCCAAACCCTCTTGAAATGTATTGCGAACGCGTTTCAATCAAAAGGGGAAACTCCAAATCGGGACAAAGAGGTCTATTCACGCCCTGCCCTAATTCCCTTACTCCCGAAACTTGCGTCATCATAAAACTTGGAGTTATCTATTGAATATGTAGGATGTTAGGTTGAGAATCGTTTGGCATGTGTTATAGAGAATACACGTGTCAACGTTGAGTACATATCGGGGTATTGCTTTTTGAGGCTTTGAACTCTTCGAATGATTCCCTCATTGGTTTTGATTATGGATCGATAAGGTTTAAGACTGGACAAATCTTATGTTTTTTGCTACTAATTTGTCTATTACTAATATTATAAAGAGGAAAGATTTGATTGTTTGTTTGCATTGAATAGGGTCTGAAACCACTGGACCGATTTGAAAAATTCTTTCACCATTAGAAAGCTACATTATCCCTGATGAACATCGGCTATATTTTGTCCCGGGAAAAGATAAGATCACATTGCTTATACATTTGTATTTTGCTTCTTCGTCTTCGATCAGCCTTACTCGAATTATCTTATTTTCCCACTTTAAATACACGTACTACTGTAAACGAAACGTAAATGATCTGACAGTCATCATTGAAACAAACTATTCATATTGTCAGTCATCTCTTCAAGAATAAGGAAACAGCTTTCTGATGACGTCAAAACTCAATAATATTTCCCCTCCTGCATCAATTTGAACGCATGCATTTTAAAACGTAATTTCCAGTAAAAATACCTTGCCGTAGGTGATCAGCCTCTCACCTCGCGGTCGGGGGTTCGATTCCAGTCATGACCTGTATAATATCGAGTAGATTATACTTTTGGCATATGAATAAAGCTAATTGAATCGAAACATCTGTTTTTACATGTACTCTATCGTTCGGTTCGGGAATTGATTCCTGAATTTGGATTGAATGGTTTATGTCGCTGAATTCATTATGGGGTCTTCACAAATTCTGTCTAGTATTGAGGTAGACCGGACTAGAGGTCGGTGAACTTTGGAGACTTATTTGTTGCTTGGGCAACTTTATGTTGCTATGTAAGCAATTGTGGCATGTTGATATGTTTGTATCGAGCTTTATGCAAACTTTTGCGTAGGTGGGTACAGTAAAAACAAAATGTACCTACTTACTTATTTATCTTTGTTTGTATTGAGTCAAACACACTTGAATCTGGTTGCCGAAAAAATTGACTTATTCTCATGCTCGGTAACTTTATTTAAGAAATCAGTGCTATACATATTAAGTTACGAACAGAACGTAATTTTTTTTTTTTTTTTTAATAATGTGTATTTACAAATTTATTTGATTGACTTACTCTATTGAATTGGGAAATGCCTGTAATGATAGATGTAATTGGTGTATAAAAAAATATTCAGTTTAGGCAAGAAACTCAGCAAGGTTTTTTTTCAAGATTTTGAACCATGTGACTATTTTTAAACGACTTCAAAAAAGGAGGAGGTTATATGTTCGACTGTATGTATTTTTTTTTTTTATGTATGTTCATCGATTTTTTCGCCAATTGTCAACCGATTTTCAAAATTTTTTTTTTGTTTGAAAGAGTATACTTCGGCGGTGGTCCCATTATCACCAAGTCAGGATCTGATGATGGGAACCTGGGTGAAAACGAGGGCAACCCTCAAATTTTATAAGAAATGTCAACCGATTTTCAAAATTCTTTTTTCATTTGAAAGAGTATACTTCGGCGGTAGTCCCACTGTCACCAAATCAGGATCTGATGATGGGAACCTGGGGAAAATGAGAGCAACCCTCAAATTTTATAAGATATTACAGTATTTTTCATTCATATACGTACTTATCAAAGCTATTTCCATCTGGTAGTCATCATCTTATGTTGCAGAGCTGATGATGGAAGGTACAACTCCTTAAAGGTTAGGAGTTACGGGATATTTATTTAAATATTATATTCACGTTTAGACTCGTATCGTCGTCTCTTTGTATATTAAAATGAGCTGATGATAGAAGGTAATATCTTTATCGGTTAGGTGTTAGAATATACGTTGTCCTAGATATGAAATGAAATGAAACGCAATATCAAGTAGCTGCTGAGAAAGAAGCCTTAATCATTTAGGATATATATTCTTTATTTTCTTTAAAAGTTTATCTATTTATGTATTCCCTCATCTAATAGCGTGATGTTATTTAACTTATAGGCTTTCTCGATAAATGGGCTATCCAACACTAATATTCAAACAAACAAACAAACAAACTCTTCAGCTTTCTAATATTAGTATAGATAATGTAAATTAATAATAGGCTTAATTTGCTCGAAAACAATTAAATATTTCTTGAAAACATTGAAATATAAAAAATGGAAAAATAAAACTTTTTATAAAAAAATAAAAACGACTTCAAAGGCAAATATTGCACTAAAAACCGAAAAATAAACTGAATAAGACATTAAATAAAATGGACAAAAAATATTTCAATAACTAAATAGACCAAAAACTTTACTTATGTAAACTACCTACGCACCTATTCAAATTATTATTCTATTAATACCTTTTGATCTGTTTGAAGTCGGTGCCAAGCCCATAAATAGAATGAAAGAAATAATAAATGCCTTCACAAGCATCGCCAGATGGCAGTTCAGCCTCCTAGGGAGGAGATTAAGTAATCCCTGGGTTCGGGAACTCACTCTATCTGCGGGCGGCCAGCGGTCAACCGTTTCACCGGATCTCCCTAACCGCACGCCAACATGCTGCGCCTGCACTACTTAATAGCGACTCCATAATATCGCCGGTCCCTCCGCCGTCAGCACAGTGCCTCCTCTAAGGAGCTCTGGCAACCTTACTCACCGCAGGAACACAACACCACTTGGCAGTGTTATTTGGCTGCGATATTCTGTAAGGTGGAGGTACTTCCCCAATCAGACGGCCCCAATTATGAGCAGATGTTATGCTATGTGCGCCAAAAGTATTGCTTTACCTATTACCATAATTTTTAGAAAGTCACTGATTGAAACCACTGTTCCCAGTATTTGGAAATCAGCTTTTATAACTCCTATCCATAAAAAAGGATCTAAGAATGAAGTGACGAACTATAGACCCATATCCAAACTGTGTATCATCTCTAAAGTCTTCGAGAGGCTTATCTATAACCAGGTATACTCGGCGCTTAAGAACTCCCTTAACATTACGCAACATGGATTTCTGAAAGGCCGTTCTACTGTGTCTAACCTAGTTCTACTCAATGATTATCTGACAGAAGCCATGGATGCTGGCAGCCAGGTTGATGTTGTTTACACTGATTATAGTAAGGCTTTCGACAGGATTGATCACAATTTACTTTTGGTTAAGCTACAGAACATAGGTATTAGGGGGGATTTGTATAGATGGTTTAAATCTTACATTGACAATCGGTCGCAAGCTGTAGTGGTTAAAAATTACGTTTCTAGCTGGGTAACCATCCCTAGCGGGGTACCCCAAGGGTCGTTGCTTGGGCCCTTACTGTTCGCAATATTTATTAATGATATCACAGCTTGCTTCCACAATTCTCGATTGCTTTGTTTTGCAGACGACATGAAAATCTTTACCACCATAAATTCTATCGCAGATGTCCAGTCTCTACAGTCAGACCTAACACGATTAGACCAATACTGCATTGATAACAAACTTGATCTCAACCCCTCGAAATGCTCTGTAGTTACATTTACTCGCAAGAAAACTATATATGCTTCGAACTATACATTAAAAAATCAAACTCTTCAAAGAAGTAACACTGTTCGCGATTTAGGAGTAATCCACGACTCTAAGCTATTATTTGATGGCCACATTGATAACGTAGTGGCCAGAGCCTCGAGAGCACTAGGTTTTGTAATGCGTAGCTCTGTTAATTTCAAGAATGCCAAAACATTTAAAATCCTATACTGCACTTTCATCCGGTCTATATTGGAGTATGCCTCGCAAATTTGGAATCCCCGCTATGACAAATACGTAGCGCGATTGGAGAGGATTCAAATGAGGTTTATCAAGTTCCTATGCTTCCGTTTAAAGATTCCATTCAAGTCTTCCAATTATTTAAGCATCTGTAGAAAATTCCATATTCTTCCCCTTGTAAAGCGGCGTGAAATCGCAGATATCTCATATTTATTGAAAATAGCATCTAATAAAGTAGATTGTTCAGAATTACTTAGTAAAATAAACTTAAATATACCCTCTAGATCCTACCGCTACTACCCTACATTAAGTGTCTCAGTTGTCCATACTAATTATAGGCAAAATTCATTTTTGTGGAGAGCAAGCAACAACTTCAACAGCTTGGCTAGACAGCACGATTTAGATCTATTCTGCACAAGCGTTACATCGGCGAGGCGATTGCTAAGCAAAGATTTTTTTGTAACATAATACATTGCGTGTTAAATATATTGTTATTTATTATATTATATACTGTTATGTAATTTGTTTTATATCACTATAGACTAAAATAGAACAAAATTAACTAAATAATATTATACCTTTATCTATGTTAAATAATGTCATACCTACTTAACTTATATTGTCATCACAGAAATATTTATTAATCTAGTACTTATCCGTGAAGACCTGTTACTGGCTTCCTGGCGTATAATCTTATATTATAGTCTGTAAGAGAATCAGCTGTTGGTCTTCCTATAAATAAATAAATAAATAAATAAATAAATAAATGTCCTACCTCCTCAAACCGTACGAAGCCTATTAAACCTATTAGGCTTGGCACCGACTTCAAACAGATCAAAAGGTATTAATAGAATAATAATTTGAATAGGTGCGTAGGTAGTTTACATAAGTAAAGTTTTTGGTCTATTTAGTTATTGAAATATTTTTTGTCCATTTTATTTAATGTCTTATTCAGTTGATTTTTCGGTTTTTAGTGCAATATTTGCCTTTGAAGTCGTTTTTATTTTTTTTATAAAAAGTTTTGGCTAGGTATATTTTAAATCTACGGTCTTTAACGGTGACAAGTAGTTAGGCGGGTCACCTAATGGTAAGTGATTACTGCCGCCTGAACATTTGCGATGCCGATGTCTAGGGGATTGCCAATGTGTTGCCGTCATTTTACAGTGCTTTTACGTTTTCTTGCAAAATAGATACTGATTTATTGATACAATGAAAAAAAATGTTGTGAGTTGCTAGCAGCAACTTGATTCGGAAACAGTTCTTTCTTTAATCTAGAATATTGTAAATTAGGGCTTGAAGGTCTAGATACCAAGCCAAAACCTTAAAAAAAGTCACATTTAAAGGTCCTCTGTTTTCGATTCCATAAACAAAACACACCATACTCGCGTTTTCTTAAGATCAATAAAAAATTTAGACCACGCGCTGTTAAGTCGGTGAAATGTAATACACTAGCAAAACATGCTGTCACCACTTCAATTACGTTATACACAACTTTTACCGACAAATCCTATAACAACCTGACGTTGCAATATAACCCTTATAGCATACACCATAAGAGGCATCAGGAATAGTTTCTATAATTTGTAGCTGTAAAGTTCAATTGGTAAAATGAATAGGGAATTAAGATAAATGTCCAGTGTTTTTGGGAAGTGAACGGTGAGGTACTTCTCCCTTTTTAGGGTGGGGGGAGAGTCCTTAATGTACGTTTTATTGGATTAAGTAGACATTAGACCGGTTTATCTGTTCTATTTAAAATGAGGGCGCCTAAGCTTGGTGTGGGGATGGCTGAACAATATTTAGGATTATTTTATTTACCTGGCTCTTGTAAACAATTGGCCTCATTTATATGAACACTAGCTATCCTCCGTGGTTTCACTTGCTGAGTTTCTTGCCGGATTGTATTTCGAACCGGTGGTAGAGTCAATTGTAAAGGTTCATAAGTGCCTTACCAGGGCCTTAACTGAATAAATGATCTGATCTTTTTTCTGGTTTCCATGGTATATCATTCCATGATAGTATCTACAGTTTGGGTCGATGTCTATGTGTGAAAAATGTCGCGGACGGTCTTTAAGCAGCCTGAGCTAGGGAAGACTTCTATTAAAAATGTATAAACATCCGAATTGTAAACCTCATCCTTTCTGAAATCGGTTAAAAATGACTAACATTTTTGTACAAAACGCTAATTATATTTCTGAGTACAGAGATGACTAGTGATAGAGCGGAGTGGAAGAGGAAATTATGATGTGCCGACCACACCTAGCGTGAGATAAGGACACGAAGAGGAAGAAAAGGTGTACGTCTAGTCTATGCCATGTCTCTTCCAAGGATATTATTTGTACAGATTATAAAGATACTATATAATATCCTACGTGAACCTAAATTGTCAAGGACTTTTTGGAGGGAACTTGCGAAGTGACGTTGTGTTTTCGTTTTATTGAATAATTTCGGTGGTGTTTTGTCCAATATAAGTGCACAAGTGAAGTGAAATGAAAGCGTGTATCGTGACTTTCCAGGTTGTCCCAAAAAGTCCATGAAATGTTTTAGTGGAATAGCCGCCACTTTCACTAAAATTAGACCGGACTTGTACGGACGAGGACTAGACTTAACAGTGAAAGTGACAATAAAACGAGACAACATAAAATATGAATATATAAAGAAATGGCTTAAAGGTCTCGATACCAAGCCAAAAATCTTCTTAAAAGAAAAAAAAACTAAATTGTCAAAACTCATCACATTAAAATACGAAAGATTAGTAACGGCTAACATTAAATAATGAATTTAAAGTTAGAGTAAATACTTGTTCTCCATCTCCATATACCTGACAATGATAAAGGTCCAAACTCAAAGTGGAAGACAAAGAAAAACACGCCGATATCACAATTTGAATAACATCTACATGTTATTTTTCACCGGCATATCTTGATGCGCGTACGGATTATGTATGCGGATTCCTTGCCCCGCCAACATCTGCAAGTCACCTTCGGATTTAGCGGTCAAACACAGGAATCGGGAATATTTTACAAACAGCGCCATCTGGCTCTGGTCGCCATCTTCTAGTTTTTTCTAGAGACAAAATGTGACTTTGGCACCAATCTAATAGTCTCATTTTATCTCTTTCTCACATTATTGATGTTTCAATTAGTCTATGGTAATGTCATATAGGGGAAAATAGCCGGGTCTTATGATGGCCCCACGTTAAATTAAAAACAAGCAGTTGTACAAATTTTGCCGTTCCGTGCCGTTGTGTTCTATTAACTTCTATCTATGTTAGAAGTTATTACGAGAGACAGATGATATTCAATTAGTTTTACTTGTAACCAACATAATCAGAAACATTGTAAGTCAATAAAGAGCATGTGATACGTTACACAAACATTTATTAATAGATTAATTAAACATAATTGGAAGTTTTTTTTCACTTATTGGATTCCCATGAGATTTGAGGTTAGAAATGTGAATTTTGGACTGAATGATGGACTTTTTGAAGAGAAGATTTGTTAGCATCAATGTGCTCTATAGTCATTCCTTCTCTTTCTCATTTTCATTGACCAGTTCTATTGAAAAGAAGTCTTATATCTTCATCTAGGAAGAGATGAATAATAAAATATTTGTATTTATGGTACGGGACCTCCGCTTAATTAAAATTTGTTGCGGGTTCCCAGGGACTTTCCAACTTGCGGGTTTATTTTCGCAGAGTTAATTTGTAGCCGCCTTGTACAGCTTGGGTTATTTGAGAGTTTTTAACGAGATTCAGAAATCTATCGAGAGCTTTTAAAAATAAACCTTCAATTATCACAATAAGGTTCTTTTGTATCTTACGCTTTACCAGAAAAAAAAAATATGTCAAAGACAAGCAGGTTAAACTGTTATGATTCATTGTATGAACATAATAAAACTATTTTTCAATGACCAGTTATGCGGTTTCTGGCTGAAAAATTTAAAAATAGAATAGATTTTGTGTGGTTGATTGGAAAATCAGCCCTGAGTATAACGTATCATTTTAACCTGTCAGTTCTTTCTTGGGACAATCGGTGTTTCAGAGTCCGCACCACTTGGTTCTCAAATGGGACAATCGGGACGATGACATTTACTTGAAAATTGGGTGCGAATTTTAGAAATTTTGAAAACTATAGAGAGTCAACAGATTAAGTCAATCTAGATTCTAGAAGATAACTTTTTGTAGTTAGCTAGTTTGTTTGTTGAGTAATAAACTCGGTGAATCCTGCAATTTTATGTTTCGTGGTTACAACGTAATAGACTACCTATTTCCAGCGCCACTTACAAAAAATCTATGAAAATCCAATAAGTGTTTTGCTTTTTAAAACGAACGCAAGGCTTTTCGTCAGAGTCAACGACTGACTAAATTACAAGTAACCTTACATGTGAATTATATTTATTGTTGTTGATAGCTGGTAGAAAATGTTATAAAAACTTGAGAGGTGTCAAGGGACACCCGGATGGAACGAAGTTATATAAGTTGAGAGAGTATATATATAAAAAAAAGCTTTCTATAAGAGAGAGAGAGAGAGAGACAGACAGAGAAACATGCGCACGTCGCACAACATACAATAGCTTACTATAGCAAAAAAGTGTCGTGACAACTTTTCGTAAGATTTTTTTCCGCCTAGCCCCCTTTCACAACGATGACTTTTGATAGGCTCGGGTTTGATACAAAGCCTATTTAAAATATTACCTAATACGTGAAGAAAAACATGATATGTACCATGTAGCGGCTATATTACCAGCGCTACATGTGAGTCGAGTCAGCGGAAAAGTAATAGAAGCGCGTCTTCACAACAAATGGACGTAATGAAATATGACACAGAAATCCTACATCGCGCTAACAAAGTTTTCTCGGCACTTTGTGAACCTATTAACATATCCAACATAGCTCTTTTTCTTCTCTGTTTGTCAACCGATTTTCATGTCGATTGTTCAGTGGTAGTGACATCGGATACCGCGGCGACGGTCCTGGGTTCGAATTCGACAATGAGCTTGAGCTTTCGGTGAAGGAAAACATCTGTAAGAAACTTCACGTCACTTACCATGATGAGATCATACACAAGGTTATACAAATGTAAAAAAAATAGAAACAGGTTTTTCCCCTAAAATAATAGTCGAATTTAGACCAGTGGGCGAACACTTGTATATGTGATTCCGTGTTGTGCAACATTCCCCTTTTATATTATAGGATTTATGACCGCCATTCATCACTCGGATGGTGGTGATGAAGTACCCATGTCTCACGAATTCCTTTAGGGCGTGAATTTATCTTCGCATTTACTTTCAAACATAAGTCGTTTTGAATTCGCAGGGATCTGATTTCACTGAAAATCTGAGTAAGAGGTGCATATAAAAATGTGATGAAGTTTTTGTTCACAGATTGGATACACAATTCGAGATATCATCGGAGAAGATGGATTCGCCATTGGGAGAAATTAAAAAACGAAAATAATTATCTTAACTAATATTTTAAAGAGCATAACTAATATTATTTTACGCAAAAACTACTCGACCGATTTTAAAAATTCTTACAAGTTTAGAAAGCTACATTATTCCTGAGTCACATAGGCTATATTTTTATCCCGGGAAAAGATAAGATCCCACGGGAATTCGTGTGAAACCGTGGAGGTCATACCACATTGTTTTAAATTATATCTGAGGTACCAAAGAGTAATTGAGACTTCTCTTTGATTTTTAAAATTTATTTTTGTATGAAGCCCGCCTTAACTAATTACACTGTCTGTACCTAAATATTATTTTTTAATAAGTTATTAGTTTTAAATGAATGTAATTAATATACTACTTATTTTTTAGCGTCGCGGCATAATATTAATCATGATTAAATTTATTTTATTAATTTAATAATAAATTTTGGAAAGTAAATTGAAGTATTAATATCGTACTTATTTCGTAATATATACGTGAAATTACTTAAATAAAAAAGAGGTAGACGAGATAGCAGGTATATTCTCAGATTAGAAACACATGCTAAGGATACAATTATTTGTACTGTATGGGAATCGAACTCACGACCCGAGGCGTAGTCAAAGTATCTAACTGTAGTAATAGTCAATAATGATCCCTCGCTAACATCAGTTTGAAATTAACTTTTCAAAGTGAAACACCCGACCAAGTTTCACGAGCTACTTGCACAAACGGGAATCACTCATTTAATATTACAATTCCCGATAAAGGGTGCCCTTTGGGGAAAGGGCAGGACTGTTAAAAGGGTCGCTAAGTGTCTACTATATTGATCACCCTTCACGGCTGCCCTCTGCTGGCGGGTAGCAAACAAACCCATCCGTCTTGTGCTGACGCTTCCAAAAGTGAACTCGTGTTTGTGAAACTGACCAATGAAAGGATTAATAAGTTTGCTAGTAGTCTATGACTCATAATAATGGCGCCAACTGCCAAACAAACAGACAGAAAAATTTTGACAGAAAAAAGAAAAATGGAGTTATTTCCCGAGGTTATTTCACAAAATAATCTAAAGACAACTTAAACTATGTGATTGTTGTCATTACGCAACTTTGGCGGTTTAGTTTCAATATCCGCCAGTGTCGCTGTGCTCTGTATATTGTAGTCTACGAAAGATATTCATCCTACACCTAGATTTTATTATCTGTATCACAATCGCACATGTTTTTGATTTTGTTATATTATTATTATGATTACGCTTATTGCGCTGCACTTGAGATAAATCTAGGCTTTGTGTGCTTACCACCTTCGGCCACATCATCACTTACCATAGTGAGATTGTAGTCAAACATAAGCTTATCCAGAATAAAAACGTAATTATTTCTTAATTTAAATGTAGCTTCTTTTATTATAGCTTGGCTCTTAATATAGATAAAACATTGGATTAAACTTATCATTAGGTAGACACCTACGGCATAATTTTGGGGCAGCAAAAATTCTATTAACATAATTTGAGTCCTGTAAAAAAATACTTCTTTAAAAACTCCAATATCTCCGCTCGGACGAGCTATGGTAACATTTCTTTATTACGTTATTCTTAGTGGTTTATTGGTACTTTAGTATGCGCATAATCATGTAAATACCTTTTCCACCACTATCCTGTTATAGATGACGGTTTTACGACCTCTTATTTGGGGTTAGGTTATTTGAATGTCGTAAAAAAAACCTAAAACGAAGCGGCGTAAGTAGTTTTGTATATAAATAGCAAATAAAGATATTATCTTTATGTTGTAATAAACTTTATGGAATTATTGGATGGTGAGAAAATATGGTTTGGTTCTGAATTATTAATTTATCTCGTGCCCGTACAAGGTCTATCAGCGGATTCGGGCAAGGTGACGAAATGGCTCAAACCTGATAATTTATTAAAATCTTTCGAACGCATCGAACTCATAATTAAAAAATCTTTTAGCAAAAATTTTCTAAAAAGCATATCAGAGGCTGAGAAATCTTTTGGAATAGGCAAAGGGGATAGGCCTATCTGTGGCTAACGCCTCATGCATTTCACAAAGGTCCGTTTGAGCCGAGATGCTATCTTATCGCGAGGTCCGATTTTGTTTACATTTATAGAGGTTTTGTACATGTGACCTTAGACATGTCATGATCCAAATAAGCCTTCAGTAGCAATAAGAATAGTCTATTCTAGACTCTAAAGCACGGCTAGGTAGATTGATTTTGCTGAGAAGAGCCGGCAATAAACTCTTCATACTCTATCTAAAACAAACTAATATGCGTCCTGTAAGATCACTCTGTTGTGCAAAGATAACATTAATGGCCATTGTTGGACTATGACGAATGACGAAGCCTAAGAAATCTAATTTACTTGGTAATCGAGTTCCATGAAGGTTTTGGGTACCTATAAATCTTTCTATTGAGTCTTGAAAATTGGGCGCGAATTTTGATTTTTTTAAAACTGTGCGCGAGTTGACGAGTTGTTTGACAGGTTAATCAACAGATTAAGAAGTATTGAGATTGAGTCTATCTATTTTCTAAAATCTATATGTCAAATATTTGACATCCGTGTGGATCATCTTGTACCACATAGAGTGGATGATCTTTTACCATTTGTATTTAATAAATGATTTATTATATTTTCTAACAAAAAAATCTTGTATAAATAGTCTGCATTATGGACAAAATAGTAGTAGACTTACAAATCTATCAAATACTCGTTAATTTTTTTGATCTCAATTATTTAAAAAAAAAAACATTTTTCTTATTTTAGACGATGCCGCGTAATTATAAAAGAAAAAATTATCGCAGTGAGTAACTGGAAGACTCTTATGATTAATGTGTTGGATGCTGTAAATGGTAAACTAGTGAATGGATGCTGTAATTTTGTGATTGTGTACCAAAGAATTCTTAATTAAAGACATTCTAAACTCTAATACGTTTTTTTTTAAATTAAATTCTACCAAAACTTTGAACATTTTCAAAATTCCCTTAGGGACTCCTTGGTAGTGTTTTAAAAGATGTGAATTGTAATAAAAATAAAAAGATAGTCATAAAAATTACTCATGGCGGGCATTATTTGCGACATAAAAGCATACATTAAACTCTCCAAATCTAAACTCAAATAAAGCAATGATTAGCAATGGCTGTATCCCTGCAGGTGTAATGGGTACAGAATTCCCCATAAATGGGGGCTTGGGGATATATTTTATTATAATTACCTCGTTTACTCGCCGACCGACGCGCGACGGTAGCACGATATCGTATCTGAGTTTTGGATGCGAGTTGAACGTGCTCAACTGTTTCCATTATACCACGTTGGATGAATTCTTTGAATCTCACGTTATCTCTCTCTTACAAACATTATTGGAAAAGGATAGAAAATATTCATAGCTGTTAAATTAGTATGGCAATGTTATTTACGGGAAAATATTCGAGACTGTTTTTAGATGGCGACTTGTTTCATAGGACTAAATTGCTTTCCTTTTCTTACGTTCATTGTTAGAAAGAGATGTGAGGCATTTGTTAAGTCAATAAAATAAGTTTTTTTTAATTGAATGTTATTAATGATAAATACCTTACTGGATGTGAGAAGTGGAAGACCAGCCATCGTAGAGCTCCTTGGGGGAGGCCTCCGGGTGTGGACGTCTCCCGGCTGACATGACAGAATGAATTCTAACTAGGAAGGTAGGTACGACCCAAGAGTTCATTTTCCGGAGAATGATGACAAACATGGTGTTTTCTGGTGTGATGGTAATTGCACTTCCCATCCATTTATGTATCTTCTAGGTTTCGTAAAGGTTGGTAACACAACAAATCCACCTAGTACCTACTGCTTATTTCCATAGGCAACGGTAATCGCTTACCATCAGGCAAGCCGTAGGTATGCTTGTTTAGCCGTATTTATCTTAGTAGTATAAAATATAATAATATTTTTAAATAAAATTTAATTAGGTTAACATTTCTTAATGGAAACATTTCGATATTTCATTGTTTACCAACTTTTTACTTTGAATAGGTTTATGTTGACTTATCGTGTGTGAGAATGGAAACGTGCGTCAATCATGATATAGAACGGTAAGTTAAACCCGATACTGTTCGGGTTCCGATCGGCTCAATTATGAATTAGGCTCGCTGCTCGCTCGTTAAAGATCGCTGCGCCGGCGCAATGCCGAGTCCTACTGTTACTTACTTATAATTACAATATTAATTGAGATACGAGGCTACTATAAAGGCCACCTTATTCGGTTCATTATAAAATATGACCATGGGATGTTCAAAGCATTTTTTTACTTCTGGATAAAATTGTGTTTGACCGCAATCTCACCATGGTAAGTGATGATGTGGCCGAAGGTAAGTACAAAGCCTGGATGTGAACTGGCTCTCAAGTGTAACTATTGGAACACACCGATAGGTGCTTGGCGACAGATTTTCAACTTGAGGGTGGTAGCCAGCCAGTCGAGTACTACAAAGTACCCTACCACCGTGCTATGGTTACCTCACGATGTTTTCCTTCACCGAAAGCTCAAGCTCATTGTAGGATTCGAACCCACGACCTTTGCCGCGGTATCCTACGTCACTGAGCTATCATCGCCTTAATGCTCTGCTAGAGTCGCTTGTTCATGAGATTTGATTTGCTGGATCGTTCATGACATTCTTGCAACCGTTTTATACACAAGCCTTTATAAAAAATTGTACCAGTTTTCAAATGCCGAATTCTTGGGTTCGGTATTCAAATTAATCATTCCATTTCGTCCCTAAATAGTAGCTATTCTGAAATACGCGACTCGTTTCGGGTATGCTACGAGCTGGTGTCGCTCGCAAATATTCTCGCTATTTCGCACGACGAGTGACAAATATGTGGGGTGACCATCTAATGAGATCACACGCTCGGAATGTTGCACTGAACAATATTATCTAAATGTTTCTTACGACCGGGGTATTGTTTGGTGATATAAACTAGTTGAGATGTAGCAGAAAGGTTGCGAATTTTTACTATAAAATTCATCTCTTAAAGTTTGTTTTTGGAACGAAGTAAGTGCCTTATCGCGCGTTATGAAATATGAAAGGGGGCTATACGAAAAAAAAATCCTCGACATTAAAGATGTCGGTGATTTTTTGTGTCGTTGACAAAAGTCATCGACCGCTGTGCGGCGTGCGCATGTTTCTCTGTCTGTCTCTCTCTCTCTCTCTCTCTTATAGAAAGCAAGCCAGATATTTTCATTTCTATTTATATATATATATATATATTAATGTTTTTTTTTATATATATACTCTCTCGACTTATATAACTTCGTTCCATCCGGGTGTCCCTTGACACCTCTCAAGTTTTTTTGTTCCATATTTTAGTTTATTTTGGATACGTGTGCCAGTTTCTTTCTAACTTAACATGGATGTATCTCATTGAATTTTCACTCACTTCTGCCAAATAATAAGCTCCCGTCTTCTGGTTCCAAGCTACCACCTGCAATATTCCATAAAAGTAATAAGGGATGTTGACTGAGATATCAAATTAGCTTCTTTTTATTAAATGTCAAAACGATGGTTTGCGTGGAGTTTTGTATGAAATACTGGCTTGTTACGTCATAAATATACACCATCAAAAGATCTACTCTTTGTCGTTAAATTGGTTATTGATTACTTACCGGAAGTCTCAGCGTAAATTTTATTGAAATGATTTCTGAAATAAAGCTACTTTTATTTTTATTTTTTTTATTAAAAGGGGAAATTTACACCGTGTTCGCTATTTTCGAGTAAGATTTTTAGATGTTTTATAAACTAATCAGTGTTAGGTATTTTTTGTTTAATATGGGCAATATCCCAACTGGGCATTTCTAACCTCAAAAGGAAAAGAAACTGAACTCTTATAGGATCATTTTATTGTCCGTCTGTCCATCTGTTTTTTTTAAACTCAGCCGTAAAAGACAAAATTTTGGCTACCCTAGTCAGGTGTGTGTACAATGACGTCACGTCGGGGTCGTCCATGAAACCGGCACGTGATGCTGGTGCTGGTACGGTTACATTGCTGATATGAAGCAAGGAAGCAAGCAGGTAATTTGTGAATTTTTCTATACCGGGATGATATTATGCGATAATGGATAATGTTTGTGATTATTAAAATTCCTGTTAAGTACTAATATAGACGTATAATTATTTGGACGAAGTAACGCCTAAAAATAAAAGCCTGTGAAGCACATATGTTAGCCTGCCTCAAGTAGCTTTTTGGCTCTCTTATAAACATTAGTCACTAGTATTATAAATGCGAAATATGTGCACGTGGTAAGGCCTGCCACACGGACGGTGTTTAGATCATCTATTTAAGATGTATAAGGCCTTTATACACGGTCGTAGGGTGTTTTGTAGTACCCGACTGGCTGGCTACCACCCTCAAGTTGTATCTGCCGCCAATCTGATGGGAACTATCCCATCTAGGCTTTGTGTATTTTATTTCGTTGACGAACCTTCGTACTTAAATAAAACAAAAAAATCGTGATGTTTTCCGAATCACCTTTTCATCTCTCACGATTCCAAACACAGAACTCTTATGTAATTTAGTATGACTGACTATACTTTTTAACCCAGGTATACAAGTGAAACCACGAGAAACAGCTAGTAGAGTATAAAAATGAAAAATGGAAGGCAAAGATATACGTGTGAAAGACAGGCTATTAGACTATTTTTTTTTTTTTTATTCTGGATAGGCATGTGTTTGACCACAATCTCACCATGGTAAGTGATGATGTGGCCGAAGATGGTAAGCACACATAGCCTAGATGGGAACTGGCTCTCAAGTGCAGCTGTCGGAACACACCGATAGGTGTTTTGGCGACAGATTTTCAACTTGAGGGTGGTAGCCAGCCAGTCGGGTACTACAAAGTACCCTACCACCGTGCTATGGTTTCCTCACGATGTTTTCCTTCACCGAAAGCTCAAGCTCATTGTAGGATTCGAACCCACGACCTTCGCCGCGGTATTCGACGTCACTTACCACTGAGCTATCATCGCCTTATATGCTATAAATAAGTGCGTGCAGCTCGCGTGGTGAACAAAAATAAATATTACTTACTTCAAATACAGCAGGAATGGCTTAGATTGTGCTTAAGATGGATAAGTCATGTACAAGTCCTAAATAAACATTCTGGGGCAATTTTTCACACACGGCGATCCTAAACTTCGACCTTCATAAGTGCCTCCTAGGGCCTAAACTGAATAAATGGTTTTGACTTTGACTGTGAAATGTGTTGTATGTACAGCGCCGTGAGTGGTAGATTTTTTCAAATATTGTTTAACTTTTATTGATATTTAATCACATTATTTATTTTATAATTACCATTTTGTTTATAATGCGCATTTTATTAACTTGGTATTTTTTGTTTTAGTTAATAGGTAATTAATGCGGGGTATAATTTTTTATGGATTTTGTATTAGTTTAAATATAGTCAGATGGTCCAAATATTAAAATAAAATGTAACCTTGCTGAGTTTCTTGCCAGTTCTTCTCAGTTGAAGGCTGTCTTCCGAACCGGTGGTAACTTCTGTAATTCGACCTTCATAAGTGCCCTTCTAGGGCCTAAACTGAATAAATGGTTTTAACTTTAACTTTGACTTTGACAGTGATAATTGTAATTATTGATAATTCAAATCTATGAAAAAAAACTTCGATCGTGGGTTCGATTCCCATCCAGGACAAACATAAACATTGTGTGTCCTGAGTCTGGAGGTAATAATCCATTAACTCCCAAGGGGGTAAAATTGGGGATCGCGGATGAAGTACAAAGCCATCACCCATCCAGTAATGTCGATTCACTGTTGCCCGCCCGTCTTCGTACGGATCAATTTATTTTGAACTGACCTTTGATGATAGTATTCCATAATAAATACACGTTTATCCTTGTTTGTCCATGTTTGTATAAGTGGGAGCCCGCTTTGAGGAACTTGAAAGACTCCCTGATATTATTCATGGCCTTTCTTCGAAACTGAAAATTGTATGCTATCATAAATATACATCCATTCTGTTGTCTTTGACATTGTTGTGTGTGTAGCCCCAACCGTGTGTTAAAGACGAAAATAGGTTCTTTTCCTCCTTTTATATTTCAATGCATTAGGGGTGTCGTATTTTTGAAGACTACAGGAGTAGATGTTAAATTATATTGTCCCTCCTGGCTGGATACAACCCTTATGTTGAATATCCTCTCATAATATTGATGATAAATATGTCTATGATTTACCGATACAAAAACTAGTTTTTTTTTGTTTCCTTTACTATGTAACTAATAGCAAATTATAATTTTTAGTTTAATCATAAAATTGTTAAACATTTGAATTTAAAAAAAAGTGTAACCATGCTGCGTTTTTTGCCGGTTGAAGGCTGACTTCCGAACCGGACTTACATAACTTCTGTAATTCGACCTTCATAAGTACCTTTCTAAGGCCTAAACTTTTTGGCTTTGACTTTGACTATGAAAATCTGTCGCCAACTTGGAGTATAAAACCAGCCGTGTCGCCAAAACTTACCTACCGGTGTATTCTGACTGTTGCAATTCAAAGCCCGTGTCTTTTCAGGCTTTTAAAATTTTTGCAATGTGTGGGCCATTGTTTCTAATATTGTTGGTCATATTAGCCATCTTACTAATCTTACTAATATTATAAATGTCAAAGTTTGGATGGATGGATGGATGTATGTTTGTTACTCATTTACGCCAGAAAGGCTGAATGGATCTGGATGAAATTTGGAGATAGATAATAGTCTGGAAGAGATAGATAACAGTCTGGAATAGCACATATGCTACTTTTTATCCGGGAAAAGATAAGATCTCATGGGAACGCGGGTGAAACCGCGAGGGACAGCTAGTCTTACATAAAAATGTTTATGTAGGTAGGTACTATACCCAAATCACAAATTATTATGCGAGTTAGCTAGCATCGATGTATTTTTGCCAAATATTTTCGTGTAAAATCATATCGGAAAGTAATTTATTATTCTGTCCCCGTATCCGGAAAAAGAAACTCAACTTGATGAAGTTAAAAACTGTAATCTAACAAAGAAAATTGGAGCAACAGATACAGTAAGAAGATGGCATACGCTAAATCCATTCGCATCGGAAATAAATATTGCGAAGAGAAAAAAATCTTTATTCAAAATAGATTTTTATCCTTTAGGAAATTGTCCTTATCCGCTTCGGCAAAGGGAATATTTCTGAACTGGTCCCATTTTATTCCGGACCTTTTTTAGGGCCCTTTATCAATCTTAAAACGTTTTTTTCTCCCCTTTCTCTTAACGAGAAACACTTGACGACTTCCCACCCTCAATGTTTTATATTTATTTATCGAGATTCACGCCAAATATTTGACACTTTTCTATTTACCTCTTTGTGGTTAATTTATTTTTCAAATTGTCTGTTTCCTTTTTTTTCATTTAGATGCTCAAGAGGAGTGAAGTGAGTACTTACATAGAACTTTATTGTCAAATACGAATATATGGCAAGATTTCTTGAGCCCAAAATCATGAAAAGAACATCCAAGTTTGATTTCTAGACGACGGTCATGCGTCCTGCGTAAATGTCAGTCACCACGTCTCATCAAGCCAGATTTGGCCATGACTTCCATCATGCAATTTGGCAGCATGTAACTTATTTATAGAACGAAGGGACAAAACCTCCATTATGTGGTGTAATGCGGGAACAGCCCTCCAGGGCGACTGCCCTCTCATATTTCTATTCATGAATGAAATT
This sequence comes from Ochropacha duplaris, assembly GCA_951361185.1. Lineage (NCBI taxonomy): Eukaryota > Metazoa > Arthropoda > Insecta > Lepidoptera > Drepanidae > Ochropacha > Ochropacha duplaris. Next base: position 722,317 of record OX592704.1, on the reverse strand, counting down.
CCCGACTTAATAACGCCCTTTAGAATGGGCAGTGTGGTTTAATTATGTTTCGAGGGCGTTAACATTTGATACTTTAGTTATTATTTTGGTGAGCGATGGTATCTATTTCATTAAAAGATAGATAGATAGATATATATGTACAACCAGCGGTTTTGGCCGCGAGATATCTTTATTTATAGCCTTTGTTACTCTGTGGTAATATAGTATGCAGGTAGTCTACTGGTGATTGCTGATGGTTTAACGTGAGAGAGATAAATGAGTACGAGAGTCGCTTAGCCAACACAGCCATCTATCGAACCTCGTTTAGGTGCCAAAAATATGGACGCTACTGTCGCTCCGGTATCGGACTGTACAGTCACTCTAAAGCCTGCCACACGGACGCTGTTTAGATCATCTATTTGATATGTATAGTTATAATAACTATAACGTTTGTTTATCCATTTTGTTCGTATTATCGATCTATTTGTAAATTCATATTATTTATTAATGTCACATCATTAGGTAAATCTAGTTGTTTTTGTCGATTCATTAAAATGAAAAACAAAATGAACAAACAAACTAATCAATTAACTAATAGTAAAAAAAGTAAAGTTATTATAAAAAGTATTAATTAATTTAAATTACTTATTACAATCTATAAAATTTAATTAAACATTTATAAATACGTAGACGTGGAATATTTTTGAATAAGAGTATTTCACTCTGGATATACCACGGGATTTAATTAAATCAATTAATTGAAATACATTCGGTTATATTCAGAGACTATTTGTCAAATTACACTATAATTTACAACTCCTATCCAAACTATGTTTAATCCACGACATAACCTCACAATTGTCTACCCATTGCTTTCTTGACTTGGCGTAAATTTTGTCACTGACAACAAAACAGCAGTGGATATAAATTGTGTGGTTTTCGTTAGATTTCCATCGGTTTCCAGTACCGGCGTAAAGGTTGATTGCCCAAGATTTCTGTTATTGGTTACTCCGGGTGGCTTCTAATTAATAGCGGCTATTATTTAAGGTGCAGCTCACGTTGTGTACCATTTTCAGTTCCAATTTTGGGTGCTTTGTTAAATTAATGCGTTAGTTTGGGGTATTCGGTGTAATGGGAAGCCATTGACGACCTGCTCCAATTTGGTCATCAAACGAGGCATTTTGCAGCAAGTTCGAGGAAGTTGTACTTGATAGGCTTGAACTTTCGGTGAAGGAAAACATCGTGAGGAAACCACAGCACAGTGGGGTACTTTGTAATACTGGCTGGCTACCACTCTCATGTTGAAAATCTGTCGCCAAGTATCTGTTGGTGTGTTTCGGCAGTTGCATTTGAGAGCCTTGCCTTTAAGGCATTGTAATACGGTGTACAACACATTGTAGGCGACGGTATTCACTTACCATCTGGTGACCCGCCTGCCTAGTTGTCACATGTGGTATGAAAAATAAATTTCGCAAATGCGTGATTTTTATGATGAGGGAAACAAGCTTACAGCCAGCCTGATGGTAAGCGGTTACCGTACCCTATAGACGTTTGCAACATCAGGGGTATGAAGAATTGCCAACCCTGTGTTGACTTATATGTGGCTTAGAATCCACAAAAATCATGCATAAGCCTAAAAGCTTTCAAATCGATTAAAATTTATGAAAAGAAACGAGTTTTCATTGTATACCTATGATCAGAAGATATAGTAGCCATAAACTAGGCAAAATTTCAACTCTACAATATTTAGGTAACTATATTTTAGTTCAAAATGTTGCCATACCTCTTCACATAAAACGGTAATACATAATAAAATCACTGGTTGCTTGATACAGAAAACAAAGCTGTTAATATTTATACCTACCTCTTCAAATAATATGTTATTCGGCCTTGAAATAAGATCAATCGTTATAACAGCAGTTAAATATTGTATTTTATTTGATTATTCGTTAAAATTGACATTTATGTTTGTCTGACAGTGATTTAGGCGGTAAAATGTATGATGAAGGAATGCTAGTAGGGAGAATAAATATATTGTGGAATTTCTTTATCGCGAAATCGTGGTTTTAGATCTGTTTTATACTCCTTACCTTGTTTTATACTCAAAATCGATCCAGTATCTTAACCGTGAAAACAAAACACGCGGACAAAGACAAACAGATAATAAAGTTGCTCTAGTATTTTTTTATTTTAGGATAAGCTTGTGTTTGACCGCAATCTCACCATGGTAAGTGATGATGTGGCTGAAGGTGTTCAGCACAAAGCTGTGATAGATGTGAACTGACTCTCAAGTGGTAGCTGTCGGAACACACCGATAGGTGCTTGGCGACAGATTTTCAACTTGAGGGTGGTAACCAGCCAGTCGGATACTACAAAGTACCCTACCACCGTGCTATGGTTTCCTCACGATGTTTTCCTTCACCGAAAGCTCAAGCTCATTGTAGGATTAGAACCCACGACCTTCGCTGCGGTATCCGACGTCACTACCACTGAGCTATCATCGCCTTAAGTAATTTCACTACTTATTGTAAAAAATAATTATCTTTGAAACATATTACAAAAGTATGTTTGTTATATTTTCACGCAGAACTACAGAATGCTCAATTCGATTCTAGAATTCGAATCTACGACACCACTTTCTAAAGACCACCTCAATCCCTTTTAGGGCCTAAGTCTTGCCTAAGTAGTAAGTTTGTTTTTATGACTGTCATGCTTAAAAGGATGGGCAAAGGTTATTAGCCTAGCCAGCCTTTCGAATTAACTGAATAAATGGATGACTGTGAATTGTTAATATTAAAACCTTTTAGTTACTAGATTATCATGCCTAAACCATTTCAATATTCTTCTTATATGTTAAAGTCACGTTACATTGTCACATTCACTGTAAAGTCTGGTCCTCGTCCGTACAAGTCCAGTCAGTTTTTAGTGAAATTAGCGGCTGTTCCACTAAAACTTTTCACGGACTTTTTGGGACAAACTGTGACTTGTTAATAATACCATAGACTAAAAAGTCTGCACTAACCGAAAGGTCGCTAGAACTATAGACAAGATTTACTGCACCTCAGGACCAACACATCCTACCACCCCCCGCTGACTTATGAGCAATAAACATAAATAAATGATCACAATGTTGCCTCCGTCGCCATTTCCACTAGGTAACTGTGTGGTTACTGCCGAATAACGCTCGCACATATGATATTTGTTACGTGTAGAGCCACCTTTATTTTGAAATAGACGCCATGTTTTTTTATGAAGATTTTGTCGTGTAGAATCTGTGTGTAGAATAGTATAATCTAGGTAAATTTTTGATATCCAAAAATAATTTATTCAGTTTAGGCCGTGATAATAGAGATGCGCAAAATAGCTCACTGTATTGAAAATATAGATACACTAGCTTTCCGCCCCCAGTTTCACCCACGTATCCCCTTTTTTCCCATTTAGAGATTGAATTTCTAAAAATCCTATCTTGTTCTTCGTCTACATCGAGAATGATATTTTAAAAGTAATTTATCATTGATTGACAATGGTGCCGATTCTGTTGGTTACGAACTAAACTAAACCTAAATAAAATAAAAACCTTATATTCTTAAAGGTTTTGTCATTTCAATTTAATTAAAAACAATACCTGTGAAATAATTCAGCTTTCTAGGTCCAAGGTTGTAGACTGTAGACTGGGCGTTGATTAGTGAGTGAGTCAGGCCTTCTCATTTTTCATACCAACTTTGAACCCCCGCTTCACCCCCTCAGGGGTAGAATTTTCTTTGTTTCTAATTACTAGCTTAAAAACCCAGTTTCATGCTTCTAGCTTCAAAACGGATGGCGGACTTCCATACAAACTTTCAACCCCCGTTTCACCCTCTCAGGGATGGAATTTAAAAAATGCCAAAACATGTGTTTCTTTATTTTTAATTGTTAGTCTAAAAATAAAGTTTCATGATTCTAGCTTCAAAAATGACCGACTTTCATACAAACTTTCAACCCCTTTTCACCCCCTTGGGGGTTGAATTTGGAAAAATCCGTTCTCATTCCTCGGACACGTATTAAAAACAACACCTGTGAAAAAAAAACAGCTTTGTAGGTCTAAGGGTTTAGGTTGGGCGTTGATGAGTCAGTCAGGACTTATCCTTTTACATAGATAGGTATCTTTTTGATACAGCTCCTATCGCTGTCATAAAGATCAATCAATTGAATCCCTTTGCCTGCACTACAATGAATGAAATTAAATTAAATGCTTCCGTCCCCATCAGACTGTAATGAAGTTACCTACGTAATCTTAGGGCCAAGCTCATTTACAATTTTAGTGACACCAATATGAGATTATCACAGCTCAACGCGTTCATAAACAATAAAAACTTTACCTATCACAACTGTCAAGTACACATTAACAAGTTATAATAAATATTAAAGTACTAGCAGGTACATTAGCAAACGGCTGTACTTGCGGTTAGCGGCATCATAAAAGTTTACGACGTGACTGTACAGGCGAACACACTGTTCTTTACGCCACTATGATGTACAGTTATGAGCAAAATTCTTTATTCATCGTTACTAAAGGTTATTAAGGTTTTCTTGAGGCTGTTTCTTTTTCTTAGATGGAAATCGTCCTTTACGACATTTCTGCCAGTTTCAAGTTGTCATTATTTTTCGTCCATTCAAATCGAATTAGGTTTTAGTGAAATTGGTGGCCGTTCCACTAAAACTTTTCACGGACTTTTGGGATGACCTGAAAAGTCACTATACACGCTTTCATTTCATTTTACTTTACTGGTGCACTTAAATTGAATGTAATTGGACACAACGCCACCGATATTATTCAATAAAACTCAAAATACACGATTTAATGAAAATAAAATGAAAATGCAATGTCAGTTCGCAAGTTCCTGCCAAAAAGTCCTCATTGAAGCTGTTAAAGCTGGAAATCACCATGGTAAGTAATGGTATGGCTATAGGTGGTAAGCACACAAAGCCTAGATGGGAACTGGCTCTCAAGTGCAGCTGTCGGAACACACCGATAGGTGCTCGGCGACAGGTTTTTAACTGGAGGGTGGTAGCCAGCCAGTCGGGTACTACAAAGTACCCTACCACCGAGCTATGGTTTCCTCATGATGTTTTCCTTCACCGAAAGCTCAAGCTCATTGTCTCGGTCACCACTCAAGGTCACGTTTGCTCCGGTCTTTTTGCACACATGGCCAGCCAACCGCCAGTTTGCTGATTCTGCGAGCTATGTCGGTGATTTTAGTTCTCTTCCCGATTTCCTCATTATGGATTCGATCCTTCAGAGACTCGGGGTGAGAATAGCTCAATCCATCGCGCGCGAACATGCGACCATATCACTTTAAATTACTCAAATGTTGATAATGGAGTCTTTGCTAAGCGATTTGACGTGGGTCTCTTAAAAGCAGCTGAAATCGCGGGCGGACCAACTCTTTAATATTCCATAGCACGGTTGTGAAGATGTCTTCAGCCATAATGCGTCAACTTTTCACACCGTCGTACCGTCGCACGTGCTGGCTGGCTCGTTAAACTTTATGTGACTTCTGTTAGTTAGTTACACTTGCTTATTGCGGTTTAATTTATTTATGTAACCAGCTTTTGCCTGTGACTACGTCCGCGTAGAATTAAGGTCATAGCTCACTTACACGACTCCGCTCCCAGCCGACAGATAAAATATATCATTCAAATATGGGCTTCAGGTCGTGCCCTTTAGATATATTTTATATTGGCAACATAAATTAGCAGACAGCTTACCGCCATCAGACTGCTCGGTAGTTGACTTTTAGTTTACACCGCCCGTGTTGGGTGGGAGAAGTGTTGGACCTTTAGGTTACCCTCCAAAAAGTATTTCCCTAGGTTTCAAGGTACCCTCACCAAATTTCATCAGAATCCGTTTACATAGTTAATGACCAAGTCATCATCATCATCATCATGTCAGCGGGAAGACGTCCACTGCTGGACAAAGGCATCTCCCAAGGATCTCCATAATAGTGTGACTAAGTAGATGAGAAACAGATACTTTCGGATATATAATACGGTTTCATGTTTCACCCGTGTTGTTCCCAAAGCATAATTATATTTTCTCAGGATAAAAAGTATCCAGGATATGATCTACCTGTGCCAAGTTTCTTCAAAATCTGTTCAGTAGTTTTTGCGTGAAAGTGTAACAAAGATCGTCACATTCTAACAAACTTTCACATTTACAATAGTAGTAAAACCATAAAGCAGAGGTTGAAACAATAGTTATCATCGTGTCAATCGCCAATATATCTTATCTATGGTTTAAAGTTTAAAACTTTTTTTTACCTATTTCTATTCTTATCTGTTTTTATTCTGCATTTACGATGTTTTCTTCAGTCTCATAAAAACAATATTCAGTTAGAAGCTAAGATTGACGGCTCATCAACTCCCTAACATGCCTCTAAAGTTTATTGTGCTGACGTGACCCGACTGCGCATCACTCTCCTTTCGACGAAGTCGGTTAAAACCTCATATCTACCCGACAACGACACGTAAACCAATATAATACGTGCCTTCAAACCATATACCTAAACAAACTTAATTCTGCATCTAAAGCTGAAATTTTCACTCTAAATAAGACTTTACATCTTTGGAATAAGGTACGCTGTACAGTTTTAGGGTAGTGAATGATATGTGGTAATCAAACTATCTTAACGGATGGAATGTAGAAAAAATATTTTGTAAGCAAATGTGGAGGTTATTTTTGGGTTGGAGAACATTTCACCTACAATATTTTAAGGCAATGATAGGTCAGTCTATAGAGTTTGAATGCCATGAAGATGTTCAGTACTTCGAATTATACAATAAGAAGTTAAAGGTGACCGTACTCACTTATCAACAGGAAACATAAAATCTATTAAATTCATTACATTTACGGATTCTACACCGAAATACTTACACGCTAGTTCTCCTCTTTTTCACTCTGTTATCTGATCCCAAACTAAAAGGCTGCTATGAAGGGTTCAAGTGGTTTTCCATTACTTACGTATGTGTTTCCAACCCCTGGAACTGTTCTGAAGACCTTAAGCATCCACTCACAATACACGTTCACTGTATGTGTGGGTATGGGTGGTATGGGTGGGTGGGTACTAGATATTATTTTAATTATATTTTTAATTTTGTATGACCCTGGTACCTACCCACCATAAACTTAAATGACCCGCTTTGTGTCAACATCTTCGGGAACTGGGGTAAGTTGAAAACCAGCGCTGCGGACGCATCAACATGTGTCCGCAGCACAAGCTGAACTTACCCCTTTTGCCCTACTCGTTAAATGTACTGTGTGTTTTCTTTTTATGTTTTATGTAATAAGGCAATAAATATTTTTTCATTTCATTTTCATTTGTAGGAAAAAAAGCCTTGCTGAGTTTCTCACCGGAGTGTTCTCAGTGTAAGTGTATTCCGAACCGGTGGTAGAGTCAATTGTAACGTTCATAAGTGCCTTACCAGGGCCTAAACTGAATAAATGAGTATGAGTTTTTGAGTTTGGACATCTACCGCGCCAGACTAAAGTTTTTTAGTTTACGATATAGTTTAACATTTTTAAAAACATCGATCAAAATTTAAGAAATGCGACCTGTTTTTATTTTTTTGGGTAAGCTTGTGTTTGACCACAATCTCGCCATGGTAAGTGATGATGTGGCCGAAGGTGGTAAGCATACAAAGCTGAGATAGGAACTGGCTCTCAAGTGCAGCTGTCGGAACACACCGATACGTGCTTGGCGACAGATTTTCAACTTGAGGGCCAGGCAGTCGAGTACTACAAAGTACCCAACCATCGTGCTGTGGTTTCCTCACGATGTTTTCCTTCGCCGAAAGCTCAAGGTCATTGTAGGATTCGAACCCACGATCTTCGCCGTAGTATCCGACCTACATATACCGAGGATATACAGGAGGGTAGATATGCGAAAGCATTTTTGCCCAAGAAACGGAGACGCTTCGCACGCTTGATATACAAAGTGACAGCCTGTTTAAAACGAAAACAGTTCTAAAGCATAAAACGATTTAAAAACTTAGAAGTATTCTTAATGTAACACCCTATTGCGTCACGTCCGGCGTCCGGATCTACGAGTATAGGTATGTAACTATAATGTAACAGCCTATTGCGTCACGTCCGGCGTCCGGATCTACGAGTATAGGTATGTAACTATAATGTAACACCCTATTGCGTCACGTCCGGCGTCCGGATCTACGAGTATAGGTATGTAACTATAATGTAACACCCTATTGCGTCACGTCCGGCGTCCGGATCTACGAGTATAGGTATGTAACTATAATAACACAGAAGTAGGAGTTACCCAACAAATTAACGTAAACACAAATTTCTAAATATTGCGGCTCGGGGCTCGGGGCTCGGGTGCAGGAACAAACTAACTCGATAAATTATAATTTTACACTACATCCAGTTGCCGAGGAAAAGTGAGTTGTTCCGAACGAGCCGCGGCCGCTTTAATTATACAGGTGCGTATAATTTTCCAATTTTCCATTAGTTGCGGTTAGTGTTGTACCGGTGTTATCGAATTTAAATATATTTATTCTGTTCGTGTTTATGAAAATGAATTCCTCCTAGACGGCTGGATGGATTTTGATTAAATTTTGTGTGAGTGTTCAAGTGGATTCAAGAATGGTTTGATTCCTAATTTTACCCGGTAGGTGGCGCTGCAGAAATGTTTTTATTTTCAGACAAGACAACGCCCGATCAGTAAGTAATATTATATAAAAACTAAAGCCCGAAATATAAAAGGTAATTATTTATTCTAATCTTACATGTCTTATTCTATTTAATGATTTATGGTCATTTTCTTCAACCAATGAGATTACTCGTGTCAATGTTATAGGAAAAGTGTAAAAATTGGTGCTAGTAATTATTTATACTTTTTGATATAAGCCTAGTCTTAGCAGAGATGCTGATGTTTCTGTTCGGTTACGTTTTTACATGATAAGATTTAACAATATATTTTTCCGAACCGAAGTATCCGAACGCCGTCTCCCTGGGCGCAGTCCTAGACCCGTAGCGTGTATTCAAACGCCACTATGCGCATGCGCGCTGCGCAACCAATCACAGCGCACCCAGCCGCGCGTTTGTTCATTGTTTAATTTGTGATTGGCTGTTGATATTTTGTTAATAACTTTAGAGAGATTTAAGGAATGGCCGCGATGCGAGTTAGATTGTTGATAGTTTGTGTTTAATTAAAGTTTGTACCGTGTACTTAAAGCTCTTTCACTTGAACCTGACCCAACCCGACTATATGTTTCAATTCTTCTGTCCTATTCAGTAATTCTACTAAAATACTCTATTTTCAGTAGAAACCTTCCAGTATTTACTCTTTTACGTATGATGCAGTCATATTTTATCTAATAACGAATTATTAATATTGAATTTATCTTGGTTGCCACTTCACTATCGATATCCATTTAGTCCAACACTAGTAGCAGTATTAACTAAACCAGTTAACAGATAACTTACAACATGTAGCAACTCTTAAACGACATCGTTTAAACTGAGCTTGCATTAAATTTTATTATGAAAAAATGCTAGATCGTCAAGAGCGAGATCAAACTACTGCTATGGATTCCGTAGATTTTGTTAATGAAATTCCTTTGTGACAAGGAAAGGCTAGGCGTTTACTAACCTAAAAATCTGTTTTTTACCCTTTGGCTCATATTTGGGACGGTCGACATATAATTAAACCAGCGGGAATGCCAATGTGTTGTACACCTTATTACAATGCCTGCTCTCAGGTGCAACTCCCAGAACACACCAACAGGTGCTTGGCGACAGATCAACTTGAGGGTAGCCAGCCAGTGGAGTACTACAAAGTACCCTACCACCGACATGTGAAAATAAGTAATCCTTCGAAACTACACGAGATAATAAAATTATTTAAAAACAAGTTTCCACATCCCTCAGTCCCCTAACCACTTTAATTCAATCACTCCACTACTTTCCGAGATAATTGGACAAAATAAGGGTTTTCTACCTGACGGAACTAATTACATCTGGTTTAATTCAGATTCGGCCGAAAATAACGCACGAACGGACTCATTGTGCCAAGCGGACGGCGTGGGTCGGATTGATAAGGGTTCCCATAGTTTGCCCAGCGAACCCTAAAAAGCTTAATATCACCAGAGGTCGCTTTGACTCTTTATTATTATTTTTAGTATAAATAAACGAAACGGCCCATTCAACTTGGAATGAACTCCTGAATAGTAAAGATGTTTTATATTGTTTTCTTTTAACATCACATTTAAATTTGTTAGAATACTTCTTTGTATCAAAGATATATTCGTGGAATGAGCTAGTCTGTTGTTTTCATTAGACCTCATAATAATAATGCTACATACAAAATTAATCGTGTGTGAGTTTGCTCTTTTATATGTTGTAGGCGTTTTTAATTCGACGGGTCGGTCGTGGTTGATGTTGGTAAGGACGCTGCTTATCACGCCGCAGGTCTTGGGTTCGATTCCTAGGACATATATTTGTATGCATTAACATGTCTGTTGGTCCTGAGTCTGATTAAATTATCTATTTAAATATAAAAACTAGAGAGGTGTAAAGGGACACCCGGATGGAACGAAGTTATATAAGTCGAGAGAGAGTATATATATATATATATATAAAACATGAATGAAAATATCTGGCTTGCTTTCTATAAGAGAGAGAGAGAGAGAGAGACAGACAGAGAAACATGCGCACGTCGCACAGCTTAATAAACATACATAGTGACACAAAGTGTCGGTGACAATTTTTCGTAAGATTTTTTTCCGTCTAGCCCCCTTTCACAATCTACTTAGGTTCTAGTTAAATCTATCGTAATCATATAAATATTTATTCTATAATAGTTATTAATTAGGTGCTTATACTCTTTTTAGGGTTCCGTACCTCAAAAGGTAAAAAAGGAACCCTTATAAGATCACTCTTTTGTCTGTCCGTCTTTCTGTCCGTGTGTCACCACCGATTTTTTTCTGTAACCATGGTAACTTTTGTAGTTTTGAACTTCATGTTTTGAAAGACCTCAGAGTAAAGTCTGAATACAATAAATCACCTTAATTAAAATAAGTAATCGTATCGATTGAAGGAATGTCTACACGAGGGTGGATATTGTACGCCTTCGGAATATTCCGGATAACTTCGGGATCGAAAACAATTATTTGTTAGTTGTAAATATCCCCTCGACATGTTTTGACAGCTGTTTATACTCATACTGTACCGTGTGTAGACATTATATTATTAAAGAAAGTGTTTTGAATAAATAAAAATATCTGTGATTTTTCAACTTTTGATAAGCTTGTGTTTGACTGCAATATCACCTTGGTAAGTAATGTGGCCGTAGGTCAAGTAAAGCCTATATGGAAACTGGCTCTCTAGTGCGATGTCGGAACACATCAATAGGTGTTTGGACGTGAGAGTGGTAACCAGCCAGTCGAGTACTACAAAGTACCCTACCACCGTGCTATGGTTGCATCACTATGATTTCCTTCACCGAAAACTCATTGCATTGTATGATTCAAACCCATGACATGACCTTCAACGCAGTATCTTATGTCAATGAGTTACATCGCCTCAAAGAGTTGATTGTAATCTATAAATTGAATATCCTACATCCTACACGTCCTACCAATATCCTACACGTCCTACCAATATGTTTTTCATGCGTAACGTTGGCCAGATTTTCCGGGACAAGAAATTACTTTATAAGGTATCCGAAATATTCTATGTACCAAATTTCATCCAAATCGATTCATACATTACGGAGCTGAATTACACAAACTTATAACCTGAAATAAAGTAAAAGAAATCTTAAGTTCCTTCGAGAACCCTTATTCTTTTGAGAAAACCGTAGGCTAGAAGTTAATTGAGGATATCAAATATCATTATATTAATTGAATGATTGAAATGAAGAAATAACTTTGTACCTCTGTTGACGAAAATTACGCGGACGAAGGAGTACTCCCTCCTCCCTAGTTTATCAAACGATTTTCTTTTTTTATTGATAGCTATTGAGGTTTTAGTTTTATTAGTTTAAAAATAATGGAAACAGACTTTATTCTTAAAAACTTTAAGGTCGAATTTCGGTCAGTGTGAACACATAAAATCACTAAAAACATACATGGGCTTCGACTATAGTAACATAGGAATGTTTGAATTTATTATCATCCTACATATCTCCAAACTTTACCTACCCTATTAGAATTGGGGCACTTCCATTGAACCCTATTCAACTTATTCCAAGACTTATATTCCAATGACTTATAAATAATGTAAAACATACAGTTTAACATTAATTAAATAAACAAACAGGGTAAAAACCCTCTCAAAAACATTGCGTATCCTAAAATAACAGTCTTGTAAGTATTTATTCTGTTTTCCGATGCTTGAGGGTATATAAATACTGTTTTATTACATTTAATGGGTAAGTAATACCGTAATGTTATTAGTATGAAATATATATTAAAATATATTCTTCGGTTTCAACCTTTAAAGCCGCATTTACACCGTAAGCGTTACGCAAACTGCGTATATGTGTTCCGCAGTGGAAGTCGAGAGCCTTTACCTATCTCTTAAAAGGGCACATTGGCAATGTCTCTGGCTATACCAAATGTCTATACCTAATAGGCTACGGTAGTCTCTTACATTAAGTGATCCGCCAGCTTTATAATAAACTAGTGGGCCCACCAGTCGTTGTCCTGCCTTGAAATTAAAACAAAGCATAGAACCCGATTCCAGCTACACCTACCGTTTAAAATGTTGGTTTTTCCTGAATTTTTCCAGAATTTTCTTTGCTATAAACCTCACGGAGCCCGAGACCTTTCCAACGAATGCAAAACCGTGGAAATCGGTTGGTGCGTTCTGGAGTTATAGCGTCAGGAAGGAAAACCCGACTTATTTTTATATAGTAGATTAATACGCATGAATTGTAATTGTCAATCTATGTACGTCATATCTGTGCAAATAAAAAAAAAAAAAGCTTGCCTGTCAGACTTTCAGAATATTAATCAATTAAAATAATGACCAAACACCACCTTTTGGGACTCACATATCCAACCGTAGTAATAGTAAATACATAATATTTTAAATTACAAATTCTCGTGCTTGCAAAGGACAATTTGTATTTTTTTATTTGTAAATTTTGTATATTTTTCTGATATTCATATAAAATGTCTTTGGTTGTTTTAGCGTAACATACTAAAAAATACTTTGATGGTCTTTATACGGATTCGCAACGGTGTAAAGGCAGCCGAGGGTAAACTTTACACGATAATTCCTATCCATGATTCCTTTCTCGCATGGTTTGTGTTTGAGAACATCTTCTAATAAACCTGCCTTAATATTGAACCCACACTGAAGATATCGGTTTACGTTTGGAATTCAATACTCTACCATCAATATCATTAATATTACATATTCTATCTAAGGTTTTCGTTGGAGTTAATATGAATTTATCTTATACTCGTACTCAGTGGTAAGTGACGTCGGATACCGCGACGAAGGTCGTGGGTTCGAATCCTACAATGAGCTTGAGCTTTCGGTGAAGGAAAACATCGTGAGGAAACCATAGCACGGTGGTAGGGTACTTTGTAGTACCCGACTGGCTGGCTACCACCCTCAAGTTGAAAATCTGTCGCCAAGCACCTATTGGTGTGTTCCGACAGCTGCACTTGAGAGCCAGTTCCCATCTAGGCTTTGTTTGCTTACCACCTTCGGCCACATCATCACTTACTATGGTGAGATTGTGGTCAAACACAAGCATATTCAGAATAAATATATATATATATATATATACTAGCGACCCGTCCCGGCTTCGCAAGGGTAACAGAGCATATACGCTTAAATTTTTCTCTGTCGTAGTGTAGTAGTAGAGAACTAGAGACGTATACGACAAGCTAGGTGGGCGAGTCAACTACCTAATATAAAAAAAAAACTCAGTAAAAGTGTCACCATTTTCAAAATATATAACATCTTATTTTTTTTTTATCAGAAATAAAAAAAAAATTATAATGAAGGAAAATGCGTAAAGCATAGTTTTATTGCGGTAATCATTGACATTATGGTCTTTTAGACTGAAATAAACGAATTATTATTATCGACATTTTCACTGAAATATCATTTTTGGGGAATTACCTACATACGACACTGTTATTGATTCTAAACAAATTAATTTTAAGTTTTTGTAAATAAAAAAATACGTTAATTAGGTTGCCCGCCCTCGACCACGCGGACTACAGCGTAAATTAACTTCAAGACTTGTCTCCCACTATCTGAAAATCTATTATATTTTCGTTACTCGAGGCAATGGTCGGATTCACTCGTATCATATTCGCGTCTTCTTCTTCTTCTCTTCCTTATCCCACGCTAGATGAGGTCGGCACAACATGTTTTCCTCTTCCACTCCGCTCTATCACTAGTCGTCTCCGTACTCACACCTATCATATCATTCTTCACGCATTCCATCCATACCTTCTTCGGCCTTCCTCTACCTCTATATCCATCCACACTCATGCTCAATACTCTTTTTGTTACATGCCTTTCATCCCTCCTTATGACATGCCCATACCAAGCCAATCTATTTCCTTTCATCTTTTCAGTCACTGGTGCTACTTTCAAGCTTCCTCTGATATACTCATTCCTTATCTTATCCATTCTCGTAACGCCACACATCCACCTCAGCATTCGCATCTCAGCCACATGCACTCTTCTCTCATTCACCTCTTTCATTGCCCAACATTCAGATCCATACATTACGACAGGTCTTATGACGGTTTTATAAATTTTCCCTTTAAGTTTCATGGGCATTCGTCGGTCACATGTGGTCCCAGAAACCTGCCGCCATTTCATCCATCCTGCATTAATCCTGTTCGTCACATCTCGGTCAATGTCACCGTCGTTTTGGATCAGGGAACCAAGGTACCTGAAATCTGAACAGACTGGTAGGAATTCACCATTTAAGGCTATATGGGAAAAACTAGATGTACCACCGAAGTCGCAGAACAGGTGTTCAGTTTTTGTTCTGCTGATCCTCAATCGCGTAACGTACTGAATTCAAATTCATTGAAGTTTAATTTGACAGTTGGTCGTAGTGATGATTAAATAATGCCACGATCCCAATTACTTCAAAAGCAAACATGCGGGTGGCAAGTGGTTAGGATGCTAAGTGACTACCAAGGGAATTACCAATGGGTTGTCGACCTTTTTTGGCAGCTCTCAAGTGTAACAACCGAAACACACCAACAGGTGCTTGGCGACAAATTTTCAACTTGAGGATGGTGTGGTAGTCAGCCAGGAACCTACCACCGTGCTGTGGTTTCCCCGCGATGTTTCAACGAAAACTCAAGCTTATGGTAGGATTCGAACCCACGACCGTCGCCGCGGTGTCTGACGTCACTACCACTTAGCTATCATCGCCTTATCTGTGTTTATAGAGTTACAAAATTTGGGAGTTCACAGATGCAGGTGCAGGATCTAAACTCATGTCATAATTCATTTGATAGATGATTCAAAATCAAGATAGCTTGCTATAATTTTCGTAGTCAAACATTGAAAGTGCTATTAGATATTGGTTGGAAACCGCATTGAGGCGGGGTCGGACTAGTTGGGCAATAGATCAGCCAGCAAGCGGCAAGCGGCAACCTTTCTAATGATCCGTCGGCGCCGGCGCAAGAAAGTGCACATAGGACGTAGAACGTAACATTAAGCAACACAAACAATTCAGTTTTCGGAGTTTTATTATATCGCCCGGAAGATATCAAAAGCTTCTCCAAGGAACTCCACGATTGACAGTCTTGCGCTACCCGCATCCAGTGGATCACGCGAGCCTTACTAGATCGCCGCCGTCGCCGGTCCACCGTGTGGGTTTCGGAGTTCATACCATTTCATTTAAAGCATAACGGCACGAAAATTTGATGGGTAGGTAAAATCGAGGGTTATGTTTACAGTGTTATGGTTTTTACAAGCTTTTATTCAACCTGCAATGTATGTATTATCTAATATGTAACCATGTTTGTTCGGGTGGAATCTTGCAACCTTCTTGCAACTCAATTTTGAAGCAGAATTGAGCTGAAATTTTGTATACTCGTTTAGTTTGGATGCCAATGCATACTAGGTCGCATATTTTGTGTGAAATTTTGTGAGCTGGTTCGATAACTTTTTGTCGATTAATTTTTGGATTTTTTTCAAAATGGCGGATTCTCTCATAGCCACTACTATAACTAAAGATTAAAAATATGATGACATATACCCGGTAACGTTCTCAAGCGGTGACCTTTATAAGCGCCAGGTACAGTTAGGGCCGAGCACACGGCGACCGGCGCGCGCGCAGCCCGCGGCGTGCCCTTTGTGACGGTGATCCACGTGATTGAGCCTAGGTACGCCCTGTGCTGTGGTCAACCGACCGTTCACTGTGGTTACTTTATGATCTATTATTGTGCTTAATTGAGTGATTCATGCGCTAATGAGGCTCTCAAGTCATGTTGAGGATTGATTGACTTTTATACCTTCCTTATTATGAGATACTAGTTTTCCGCCCCGCGGTTTCACCCGCGCACCCGAGGGATATTATGTTTAACAGGGATAAAAAGTATTGTACGTTTTATTTCAGGATATGATTTACCTGTGTTCCGAGTTTCTTAAAAATCCGTTCAGCCGTTTTTACATACAAACATTCACATTCATAATACACTAGGTTGTCCGCCGCGGTTTCACCCACGTTCCCGTGGGATCTTTTCCCGGGGTTAAAAATAACCTATGTTACTCAGGGATAATGTAACATTCTAATGGTGAAAGAATTTTTGAAATCGGATCAGCACTTTTTGAGTTTATTCGTTATAAACATACAATTTTTTTTTCCAAGATCTGCAAAATTGTATCTATGAACATAAGCAATACCACGGAGATTGCCAATGAGTTGCC
Source organism: Ochropacha duplaris (assembly GCA_951361185.1). Lineage (NCBI taxonomy): Eukaryota > Metazoa > Arthropoda > Insecta > Lepidoptera > Drepanidae > Ochropacha > Ochropacha duplaris. The sequence continues at coordinate 705,417 of OX592704.1, read as the reverse complement.
GACTATTTACAATTCCTATATAGAAAGCAACAGACTTTCAAGAACACTGGTCTTTTAAAAATCCTTCACAAGATAGCACTGAGGTTTATAAAATGGAATTACTTAGGTAATTTATATTAAAACTATTTTAATATCAAAGAGGACCTTGTATTCTTTAAAAGGAACTCTACTGCTACGTACTCGTCTGTATGTATAAAAGTCGAAATCACTGACAATATGACCTTTCAAGTATTGATAGTGATGCCCATTGTATTGTAAAAGCATTGATACAGACCTCGGAGTCCGATAATGTAATCATTTTTGTAGGTTAGGTACTGGCATTTCCTGCGACTGCGTCCAATTGAAATTTATCCCTACAACTACGGAATTAAAAAAAGCCTAGTTCTTCATGAAAGCCAAATAGACATACAAACAAGTATGGATTAAAAAAAAACTTGAGAGTGAAGTTATATAAGTTATATAAGTCGAGAGAGTACATAATAAAAAAAAAACATTTATTATATATATATAAATAGAAATGAAAATATCTGGCTTGCTTTCTATAAGAGAGAGAGAGAGAGAGAGAGAGAGAGAGACAGACAGAGAAACATGCGCACGCCGCACAGCTTACAATAGAACAAACACCGACACAAAAGTGTCGTAAGATTTTTTTCCGTCTAGCCCCCTTTCACAACGCTTGATAAGGAACTTCGTAAGTATGGATTAATAAGGATTTGAGGTTATCGAGTCATTTATCAACAGACGTATGTAACTTGACATTAAGCTAAAGTTTTTTTTAAACTTGAATAGGCTTTTGTTTCACTGCTATCTCACCACGGTAAGTGATGATGCTGATTTTCTTGCAGGAGTCTTCGTCAGTTGAAGTGTATTCCGAACCGGTGGTAGAGTCAATTGTAACGTTCATAAGTGCCTTACCAGGGACTAAACTTAATAAATGAGTTTTGAGCTTGAGTTTGATGTGGCCATACGTGGTAAGCATTATGCTTCTGCTAGAAGTCTACAGAAACCTTCACTAACCTTAAAAAGTACTAGATCAGGCGTCAGAAAGAATAGAAATTGGTGCTGACTTTGTTCTGTCTCACTACGTCTCTTTCCAACTGAGAACATGGAAAAGGTTTCAAGAAAAGTCATGTTATATATGTTTCTAATTATTTTTTTTTTATTCTGGATAAGCTTGTGTTTGACTACAATCTCACTATGGTAAGTGATGATGTGGCTGAAGGTGGTAAGCACACAAAGCCTAGATGGGAACTGTCTCTCAAGTGCAACTGCCGGAACACACCGATAGGTGCTTGGCGACAGATTTTCAACTTGAGGGCGGTAGCCAGCCAGTCGGGTACTACAAAGTACCCTACCACCGTGCTATGGTTTCCTCACGATGTTTTCCTTCACCGAAAGCTCAAGCTCATTGTAGGATTCGAACCCACGACCTTCGCCGCACTATCCGACGTCACTTACCACTGAGCTATCATCGCCTTATATATATATCATATCTTGATTTTAACGTGAATTCAAACGTTGTAAACAACTGATAACTGTAACAACTTAGAAAATCGAAAGTCTACAACAGCAAGAATGAAAATACTTGTAAATGTTTCTCGTTAATAACATCCGTTTATTTTAGAGCGTATCCTTGTAATGTCGTATTAAATGATAAGGTATCATTAAAAACTTCTGTACGAACAATTCGTGGGAGATGAAAACTGGTGAAACTTTTCGAGAAATCTTCAGAGTCCCAAAGGCGGGATTCGCGAAATTTTACCAAAAATAAAAATAAACAACGGCGTAAAAATTATGGGATTACAAAAAAAAATGTCTTGTTTTTCTTCGGGACATGGATAAGTAAGAATGCGAGTGTAAATCATGAGCACGGGTTCCGTAGGATATTGTAATATTTACGTATTATATTCAATCTCATAATCCATACTAATCCATACTTAATCCATACTAATCCATACTTAATATTATAAATGCGAAAGTGTGTCTGTCCGTCTGTCTATCTTTCTATCTGTTACCTCTTCACGCTTAAACCGCCGAACCGTTGGAGTCCCGGGTAAAAACATAGGATAGTTTTTATCCTAGAAATCACCCTTTAGGGGGTGAAAAGGGGGGTGGAAGTTTGTATGGGAAATCAATTACCGCTGAACTAATTTCTGTCTGTCCGTCTGTCCCCCGAAAACTAACCTTATTAAAAAAAATATTTACTTTGCACATCTGTGTTTGGGTCATAGAACTACACCTGCATCCTACCAAATTTCACCTGATTTGGTCCTGTAGATTCGGAGCAAATGTCTGTGACATGACCGGATAGACAGACGCACGAGTGGTCCTATAAAGGTCCGTCTTTTTTGTACGGAATCCTAAAAAGCAGATTGGATAAAAAATAAGCTACGCAAATTACCGATTCCACGCGAACGGAGTCGCGGGAAAAATTCGCAAATTATACTTCATAGGCATTGTTTTTTTATCTATAAAACCGCCTATCGTACAGTAAATAAAAGATTATAGCAGGATATCCTGAGTGTAAAACAAATTATGTTTAATGCGTTAGGCGAAAACATTTGACTTGGTAGAAAAAAACTGCAATTAAAATTACTAGTCTTTACTAATGATAGAATACAATTTCTGTTTGCTGAATACCTTCGGCCATAATAACCACTGTAAAATGGTCTTTCTGAATAACGGAACCCTAAAAAACTCGTCCACTTTCATCCACCATTTTCTCATTCCCTTCATTACTTAAAGGGCGGAGAGGAAATAATAACGCATCCCTATAGGATAACTTTCTCGAACTACCTTCGTTTCAATTCCAGTACCCTTTATCTTCCGACATAAATATATTTTTCTAGGAAACAGAATATGTACACTTTTCTGTGTGTTATAGTTTTGGTTAAGATCAAAGGATTTAGCCGCTGGTTAATGTCAAATGTTACTTTGAATATGAAATTTGTTTTTTTTTCTCCACGATGATGGTAATGATGAGAGACTGAGGACAACAGACGCCTTTAGTAAGTCGGACAATAATTACAATAATAATATAATACACATTAGAAGGAAGGCCTTCTATTTAAATATAATGTGTGCTACATGTAGGTTAAGGCTCTGTCCTTTCATAGATTTTATTGTCTATGATATTTTTATTTATTATGAACTAGCATCCCGAATAAAATATAGCCCATATTGCTAGCCGGTAATGTAGCTGGTTTGAGGCGATGATAGCTCAGTGGTAATGATTTCGGATACCGCGTCGAAGGTCGTGGGTTCGAATCCGTCGTATCGTATTTAAAATATAAAATATATACCGTCGTGAATTTCTTGCCGGTTCTTTCTGTTGACACATAGAAAGAATGAAAGAAAGCAATACTTTTATTCTTGACAACACATAACATTACATTGAAATAAAGAAAAAAAAATAACATAAAAAGACAAGACAACAAACAAACAATATCTAATATAGGTATAGACTCAGCATAAAGCTAAGGTTAAAAAAAGCCCACTCGCTGATTTTCAGACGAGGCCTACGACCATGACATCACGAACATGTCGTGACGGACAATTTACAAAAAATAAACAAATGAGAAAATAAAAAATAAACATTAGGTACATACACAAACAAAAGACACACATCGATGCTGTTGACTGACTGACTGACTGACTGACTGACGAACCTGTTGAAATGAAATTGTTTATTTATAATATCGCGTTTTCAATAACCATACCATAAAGTTTTTACCATTATATTAGTATTGTAACCATTTGTTAAGTGTAAATATCCAAGAAACCCTCAATTTCTTACCACAACCAATAAGGAGTCTCTAAGCGCCGAGAGACAAACTTCTTCATGGTTTGGTTGGTTTTAGTACCAACTGCATATTGATATATGTATACATGTCAATATAAACATATATACAGAACTACACCACTAGCAACAGGATTCACACTAGCACTGTAAGGGATTAGGAAAAAGAGTGAGTGGAGCGCCTCTTCTTGAATGGTACTATCTATAGTTCATGATAGCTCAGTTGTAGTGAGGTCGGATACCGCGGCGAAGGTCGAGGGTTCGAATCCTACAATGAGCTTGAGGTTTCGGTGAAGGAAAACATCGTGAGGAAACCATAGGGTACTTTGTAGTACCCTACTGGTTGGCTACCACCCTCAAGTTGAAAATCTGTCGCTAAGCACCCATTGGTGTGTTCCGAAAGCTGCACTTGTGAGCCAGTTCCCATCTAGGCTTTCACTTACCATGGTGAGATTGTGGTCCAACACAGGCTTAACCAGAATAAAAAAAAACTTGAGAGGTGTCAAGGGACACCCGGATGGAACGAAGTTATATATATATATATATATATAGAAATGAAAATATCTAGCTTGCTTTCTATAAGAGAAAGAGAGAGAGAGAGAGAGAGAGAGACAGACAAAGAAACATGCGCACGCCGCACAGCGGTCGATGACTACGAAAATCACCGACAGAAAAGTGTCGGTGATTTTCGTAAGATTTTTTTCCGACTAGCCCCCTTTCACAACGCGCGATAAGGAACTTCGTGAAAAATGATTGGCCTGTAATTAATTACTCCAATTTATGACAAAGCCGCTTAGATTATTAGAAACGGTAGACAAAACAATGTTCATCGACCCACGACAGTAAAGATAATATGCGATAGACATATTATCTGGCGCAACTTGCAAGTCGTCTAACGTCCATAATTTGAACTAAGGGCAGCCTGTCAAGAGAGAGGTCAAAATGGATGCCCGATAATAAGGTCGACAACGCGCGGGGATCCCTGGTGCTGCAAGCATCTAGGCTACATTCACCGGTGGCTGCCACACGCGGCATACTTGTGAACAGGTGCTGCTTGTGCGGACTGGTCAGAAGTGACGCTAGAAAATAATGATTAAAGAATAGACTAGAATAGAAACACGTTTATTCAGCTCAACACAGGAAATTACATAAGAAATTTACCTCCTAATTAATTATCTAAGGAGCTGAAAAGGTCTCCCACTCAGCATAATGTCGCAGCAGATAAGTGTAGACCTGTTATACGACGCTGGTTTTCAGTGGGAACCAGATAATTAAGACTATTTTAGCACACACGATAATCATAATAATATTTATACAAAGATTTTAAATTATTGATAAAGGTAATAAGGTCTATGTTGTTTATAAAAAGAACAATTGCTGTGTTTATTTCCGACTCTTCTCAGCAAAATCTTCTGAAATGTGCATTAGAGTCTAGACATGAAAAAATGTTGATATGAGAGTAATTTGTTTGCCTGTCTCAATCTAATTTGGATGAGGTGTTCCATCTATACGCAGCATCAAAGATTTTACGTGACGTGACGAATCCTTGTTTGGCATGATTGGTAAAAGTCTACCTATCATATCTCATGTCCCAGGACAGTCATCGGTGATCATGTCGGTTTAGCCTGAAACTGGGTGTAATTATCCGTGGTTAATATAGTATATCAATTATCTGTATTCCATAGTGCAAGGCCTGTTTAGTCATATTCATTTATTATTATTTTAAAAAAATACAACTAATAATAATACTAATCCTTGGAAGATGGGTCGGCCTTTAGTGTGGGACGCTACCTGTGTCGACACTTTGGCACCGTCTCATCTTCCAGAGACCGCAGTTAAGGCAGGCGGCGCCGCTGCTTGCGCTGAGAATCTCAAACGGCGCAAATATAGCAATCTTGATAGTTGCTACATATTTGAGCCGTTTGGGGTTGAGACAATGGGGCCGTGGGGACCAGCTGCTCACCGCGTTTATCGTCTCATCGCGAAACGCCTCATCGAAGCGTCACGTGACCGGAGGGCTGGCGAATACTTTGCCCAACGTATTAGCATTGCCATCCAAAGAGGCAATGCTGCCAGTGTTCTGGGCACGCTACCACCTGACAGCGATCTGGACCAGTTGGCCTATTTAGTGTAGTAAAATTTTAAGTTTTTTATTTTTATTTGTGTAATTAGATTATCTGTAATATATTAGTTAGTCTTAGTTTATAATTTAATTGTATATACCAAAAATATTGTAATTAAATGAAATGTACTATGAATAAAAAATTTCAAATAGTAAAAAAAAAACTAATAATAATTATGTCTATGGAAGGTTTGCACGAATTGGTGGACCTATTCTAATATAAAAATGAAAATTTAACTCAAGTTGAAAATCTGTCGCGAAGCACCTATCGGTGTGTTGCAGACAGCTGCACTTGAGAGCCAGTTCCCATCTAGCCTTTGTGTGCTTACCACCTTCGGCCACATCATCACTTACAATAGTGAGATTGTGTACAAGCTTATCCAGAATAAAAAAAGTTAAATAATAAAATAGGAATAAATAGATTGATAAATGTACTAATGATCGAGTGAGTATTAAGTATAATTGCGCACGTGTACCCTGGCACTGATTGATGCGCATTTTGTACATACGAGCAGTGTTCGTTACATATATTTGCATTGCGCAGGAGTTGATACCGACAATTGTATTTGTAAACAATGCTGTTGTATATACGCTTCTGCCGTATGGTTTTACTCGCATTTTATAAACTTCACGGTTTCACCCGCGTTCCCGTGGGATCTTATATAATAATATAGCCTGTGTTACTCAGGGATAATGTAGCTTAATAGTGAAAGAATTTTTAAAATCGGTTCTGTAGTTTTTAAGTTTATTCGACGACATACAAAAATACAAATATTAGTGTAGATTTAAGATAATAAGTTTTGCTTAGTTTTTCGGTTTGATTAGGTACATATATATTTTTATACTTTTTATATTCAGCAAAATATACAATTTGTTTCCCAAATATATTACGTTGATTAGTTCCCACCAAAATAAGTATTTCAGGAATATTTTTATTTACTTCGTCGTTTTTATAGTGATGACAAACAAACAAACGCCTCTATTTCTCAGTCACCACTGAGTCTGGAATCGTGTAACATTCCGACAATGGATAGGTAGTATTAAGTGACTCTAATCACTCCACGTGGCTTGTATACAAACAACTCTATGTATATTATATCGTTCAAGGTCACACGTGGTAGGTATGTCTGTTTGCATTATGCAATAGGGACTGACGTAATTATTTTTTGTGGTGTGGTGCTACATATACCTAGAAATTAATTATTTTTACGTGTGTTCACGGCTTTTTTGACAGGAAGAGTTGGCTGTCAGATAGGGACATGTTCTCTATCGTAGTGCAGGCAAAGGGTTTTAGCCTATACAGCCTTAAACTCAAAGATATTGGTAGATGTATGGTATTACTAAGTTTTCAATATGGTGGTGATAGCCAGCATTCATACTATCAGGCAAAAAAATCATTTCACTTGTTGTTTTTTGTCAAACAAAGCCAACATAGTCTGACGATAATTAAAAGTGTTACTTAACTGAGTTTAATGCCGGTTCTTTAAGTGCCCTCATAGCGCCTAAATTGAATAAATGGCTTTGACTTTGAATTTGACTGAGGAAACTTAACTAACAACTGTTTTCTGTCATGCAGTCAGTCCTTAAGTGGACATCGCCTATGGACATTAGCAATATCAGGAGGATAGCCCTATTTTGCGACGCTAGTCACTTACCATCAGAAAACCCGCCTACCTGTTTGTTAAACTTTTAATATAAATATCGAATGTATGAGATTTTTATTTTTAGTTTAAGTAATGATTTGGCCGTAGATGGTAAGCACACAAAGCCTATAGGGGACCTGGTTCTCGAGTGCAGCTCTCCGAACACACCAATAGGTGCTTGGCGAGATTTTCAACATACACTGTGCTATGATTCATAGTAGGATTCGACCCCACGACCTTCGCGGTATCCGACGTCACTACCACAGAGCTATCATAGAACTCATCGTCGCATGTAATAATACATTTAGTTGCATAAATGATGACACGATGCCTCCATTTTAGGCGATGATAGCTCAGTGGTAAGTGACATCGAATACCGCGGCGAAGGTCGTGGGTTCGAATCCTACAATGAGCTTGAGCTTTCGGTGAAGGAAAACATCGTGAGATAACCACAGCACGGTGGTAGGGTACTTTGTAGTACTCGACTGGCTGGCTACCACCCTCAAGTTGAAAATCTGTCGCCAAGCACCTGTTGGTGTGTTCCGGCATTTGCACTTGAGAGCCAGTTCGCCTTTAAGGCATTGAATAGGGTGTACAACACATTAGCAATCCCCTGGTATTGCCAATGTCTATAGGCGACGGTTGTCACTTACCATCAGGTGACCCGCCTGCCTCGTTGTCACTTGTGACATAAAAAAAAATATGTGAGGTGATGTGGGCATGTTTACGTAATGAAGATAGAGTCTGTGTTTATTATGACTCCACTCTTAACACATTATTTCACATATTAGGTGACAGCTTTGTTAGTAATTATGCAGTGTATTGTTATGTTACATAAGGTTTATAGTACTGTAAAAAGATATTCCATTATCTTTGTTTACCTTTGTTTTTCGAGAATGAGTATCTAATTTAATAAAAAAAGGACAAGGTAATTGTAGAAGGTATCTTGATTAGCGATGAACCTCAAAACTACTTCACAGATCTTGATGAAACTTGGCACCCAAATAGATTATATCTTGGAATAAGAGATAGGATACTTTTATCCCGGTAAAATAAAAGATCCCACGGGAACGCGGGTCAAATCGGGACAGCAATATATGGCTCACGTTAACTTTTAAGTCGCCTTCTAAGTATTCGAAAAGAACGGCAACATATTATTGGCGATCCCACGTAACTGCTAATTTAAAATCGAGTTTTTTTAAAGGTTTTTAAGCCATTTCTTTATTTTGTATTATTCTTCTTTTATGTTATAGTCAAGTTATATTGTCACATTTACAGTAAAGTCTAGTCCTCGTCCGTACAAATCCGGTCAGGTTTTAGTGAAATTGGTGGCTGTTCCAATAAAACTTTTCACGGACTTTTTGGGACAACCTGGAAAGTCACGATACACGCTTTCAGTGAGCGTAGTCACTAGCAATAGACCACAGCCATAGACTGATCGGCCATCTGTCAGTCTGACATTATAAAATACATTTTTTTTTTATCAAATGACTATGGTTACAAATATTGTGCCTTGTAATTCTAACACCTACAGCCATTGTGGTGTCCCCATCCGATACTCATAAACTAAAAATCGAAAATAAGTTTTACTGCAGGAAACCACGACACGTCAACATGAACCAACCGTGTAATGCCACAATCAATCCAAAAATAACTAGCATAGGGTTCAAAAACACTATTTCAAAGTCACTTAGCGATTGTGTATAATTTTTGTTAATTTCACTAACAATAATATTTAAGGTTCAAGCAGATGTGAAAAATTGTTGGTTTAAAATTGGTTCTCACTTACCAAGTGTTTGTTATAAAACTGTTAGAAAAATAAAGAATGTCTTCACACATTGAAGTTAGTTTAGTTGAGTGAATGGTAAACAGTGAGTGGCTGGTCGACTGATACGTTTTATAGAACCTACAATCTCCAGTTTCACTGAAAAACTGAGTCAAATATTTTTATGTCACAAGTGACAACGAGGCAGGCGGGTCACCTGATGGTAAGTGAAAACCGTCGCCTATAGACATTGGAAATACCAGGGGATTGCTAATGTGTTGTACACCTTTTGACAAATTTTCAACTTGAGGGTGGTAGCCAGCCAGTCGAGTACTACAAAGTACCCTACCACCGTGCTGTGGTTTCCTCACGATTTTTTCCTTCACCGAAAACTCAAGCTCATTGTAGGATTTGAACCCACGACCTTCGCCTCGGTATCCGACGTCACTTATCACTGAGCTATCATCGCCTTAAATAGCTTTTGACAATACTGTATTATTTAGCCTATTACACTTAAAACAATAAAATGACTTTTTCACTCCTCTTGCTCAAAAAGACCGTCATTGTGGCGTACCAGAGCGAAGAAAAAATAGCAATTCTTCCTCTAGGGGAAAAAGTTTTTTAATTTTTTTAATTTTCTGTGTCAAATGACAATGAGCCTACAAAAACGAAAAAGTCTTTAGTCATAAGTAGAATAATCATGAATAAAGACTCGACTTATTACCGTTTCATAAAAAAAGAACTTAATTTTAATTTTGAAAATGTAACTAAAATCGGCGATCTCTGGTAGAATGCATGCAATGTGTTGCGGCTACAGAAGAAACAAAAAAATACATTATACATATTGTATTGGATTGTTTTATTTTCTGGCAATCGTAGTGAAAAGTATAGTGTAACACACGGCGCTAAACCCATTAAAACTCGGTTTCTATTTACTACCTCGTATATAATGGGTCATTTTAGCTCCTTGTATAACAATCTTCTATTTGGTGGGAACTAGCGAATTGACGTTATGTTTTCATTTTATTTTAATTATCTCTAGTAAGTATTATAACATTGGTGGCGTTTGGTCCAATAAAGTACAATCTAAGTGCACCAGTGAAGTGAAATAAAATTAATGCGTGTATCGTGACTTTTCAGAAAGTCGCAAAAAGTCCATGAAAAGTTTTAGTAGAACGGCCACCAATTTCACTAACCTAAGTTTCTCTGTAGATTTTATATCCTAAGCAAATAAAGTATAAAATAGAGAAATTCAGCCGGGAGAATAATGATCATAGGATTGCAACTAATTTAAATTTAAGTACAAAGAAACAATTAAAAAGTGATTCAATATTTTTCCACTTCCCTCCAGTTGGCCATCAAAGGGAGAGTTTCGAAACTCGACAGAGGCTCGCTACAGCCCACTGCACTTGACTATTGAAAATTTAAATTTAATTAATTCAAAAGATGATCTGGTGAAGTGCAAAGTTTAGTAAACAAACTTACAACGCAACCGTACAATGATAAAGGCGACGGTGCAGTGGCCGATCTAAGCGAAGACATTTCTGTAATAACATTTTTGCTTTTTATTTATGAGGAACGAAAAAAGACAGGCATATCTATTGAAGGCGATGATAGCTCAGTGGTAAGTGACGTCGGATACCGCGGCGAAGGTCGTGGGTTCGAATCCTACAATGAGCTTGAGCTTTCGGCGAAGGAAAACATCGTGAGGAAACCATAGCACGGTGGTAGGGTACTATGTGGTACTCGACTGGCTGGCTACAACCCTCAAGTTGAAAATCGCCAAGCACCTGTTGGTGTGTTCCGGCAGTTGCACTTGAGAGCCAGTTGCCCTTGCCCTTAAGGCATTGTAATAAGGTGTACAACACATTGGCAATCCCCTTGTTATTGCTAATGTCTATAGGCGACGGTAGTCACTTACCATCAGGTGACCCGCCTGCCTCGTTGTCACTAGTGACATAAAAAAAAAAGTCCAAATTGAATTTTTACTCTAAAATGTTTGTATAAGTTTTTAACATCGAATAAAAATAAATGAAGTTTTTTTAGCTGAGATCATGAAGTGAAATAAGCTTGGAAAAAGAATTGGAGCTGAAATTCTATTAATAATATTATATTATAAATGTGAAAGTTTGGATGGATGGATGTATGTTTGTTACTCATTTACGCCAGAATGGCTAAATGGATCTGGTTGAAATTTGGCATGGAGATAGATTATAGTCTGGAATAGCACATAGGCTACTTTTTATCCCGGGTAAAGATAAGATCCCACGGAAACGCGGGTGAAACCGCGCGGAACAGCCAGTTATACATAAAATTAGAACATTTTATTTCATAATAAGGTTTGCTTTTTATTGTGTGTTAGCTGTTTTATTTGCGAAAAATTTTACTAATAAAAGAATATGTACATACTAGGTAGATACTATACATAAATATATATTTTTATTTGCCGAAGATATTTGTCCTTGTTTATCTCACCCGCGTTCTCGAGGGTACTTATTTGTCCCGGGCTGAAAAGTACTCTATGTTTAATTCCAGGATTTGACCTATCTGTGTGCCAACTTTCATCAAAATCCGTTAAGCGGTTTGAGCACTTTCATATTTTAGTGGAATGATTGACAAGCGGATAGTTCTCTTTGACATGATATAGTCTACAGTAGTAACTGCCATAGCTTCATTATAGCTTCAGGTGTGGAGATACCTTAAGCTTTAAGTGAGATGAAAGTAACGACAGGCAACTTATAAGTTGAGTAAGCACTTGAGCGCGGAGGGTTCAATCCATGAATGTTAAATTTTGTTCGTCCTCAGAAGAAATTTTGGCTTACCTAAAATAATTGAATTTTAATATTTTATGATGTTTTATAGTTCCCGGCTCAACACTTTCGTGAAGAGTGAAGGCACGTCTGTTTAATAGCTTCTATATTTATGGACTAGCATCATTAGCTCAGGTCTTTTTAAGTCCCAAAGAGACTTTTTGGCTGAAACTTGCAAAGTGATGTTGCGTTTTAGTTTTTCGTTTCATTTTGAATTTATTAAATAATATCGGTAACATTTTCTTCAATCTAAGGGCACCAGTGAAGTGAAATGAAACCGTGTATTGTGACTTTTCAGGTTGTCCAAAAAAGTCCATGAAAAGTTTTTGTGAAACAGCCACCAATTTCACTAACTTGACCGGACTTGTACGGACACTGACAAACTTAACTGTGAATGTGATATAACTTGACTATAACATAAACGATAAATAATAATAACTTGGCAGAAATGTCCAGATGGACGAAATCATCGAAAGCATAAAAGAAGAAAAAAAGGAAAAAGAAATCATTTGAAACGATTCGAGCATCAAATATGTAATAGCTACAGATTCATTTACTTCTATGATAATATTTTTTTACCATTTTGGGCTAAAGAGCTCCCAATGTCATTGGACAATGGCAACTCAGGACTCGGAGAAACGATCGATACCTATAATTCATTGTCGAAACAGTATTGGAAATATTCTGTATAAAATACACAGTGTCTGAATATATTACAATTAACTTGTATATAATTTAATTAGAATTCACTTGAAAATGGATATGTAAATAATTATTGTAAATATTTGTACAGACAATTCTGTCATTTACGATTTAATATTATCATTGTACCTACGTAGAGTTCAAATTCAATTGACACTAGAACACTAATTGATATCTATTTTCGATATTTGAAAATGTTTCTGGCTGAATATGAATTCGAATTACAAATTGGGGTCCATTATACGTTTGGTTAAAATCAATTGTTTTCAATTTATCAGATACTAGTTGTCCCCCGCGGTTTCACTCGCGTTCCCGAGGGAATTATTAGAAAATGTAGCTTTCTATAAATTAAAGAAAGTTTTAAAATTGGTTGAGTATTTTAAGAGATTATCCATTCGACACAAATATGAAAAATTTAATCTATTCTTTTTATAATATTAGTTTAGATAGGGAAAATTACAATTGTGTCTAATGTAATTTAGAAGTAAGCAACTAATCTTCTTCTTTTATATCTGTCTTTGAATTTCTGTATATTGAATACCGAGTGTCAAATAGGTACCAAGTTTTATAAAACACTGGAATTAAAAACAACTGTTTGTTAGTTTGAACAGGCTTATCACCGAAACTGAACTTCAGCTCGGTGCAAAATTTTATTAAACAGACTAGTGGACCCGGCAGACGTTGTCCTGCCCTGAAATTAAAACAAAACTTAGAACCCGATTCCAGCGCCATCTACCGGGTCCAATTTTGTTTTCAAATCATCGAGGAACCCATTGAAATACACACACAAAATTTCATCCAAATCGGTCCTGTTACCATACTCCTCCGAAACGGCTTGACCGATTACTCAAATTACTAAAATGGCTATTAAAAAATAAGGGTTGATCGTAGAAGGGTGAAAATTGGGGATTGTATGTATTTTTGTATGTTGTATCATAAAAAAATAGAAATTAGAAATTTTGTCTCAAAAATAAAAAAAAAATTTAGGGGTGGACTACCCCTAACATTTAGGGGGATGAAAAATAGATGTTGGCCGATTCTCATAGATACCGGATAAGCACAAAAAATTTCATCAAAATCGGTTAAGCCGTTTCGGAGGAGTATGGCAACGAAAACTGTGACACGACAATTTTATATATTAGATTGAAATCGGATAACTAAACAAATAAGTCTGTAGGTACGACCAAAAAACATTTTCGAATCGATTTCAAATAAGACGAAAAACAGGTCATTAAATAATATTTGATTAATAAGTATTATGATACACGAACAAAAACAAAGGCATTACTTAATATAATTAACTGCGCTAGTATTTGGTGGCGTTGTGATAGAATAAAGTCATGTATTCACTGAGAAACATGTTTCAGATGCAAAGTTTCTGGAACAAAACGTAGTTTGTTTACAGAAACAATGTTTCGGGGTCTTGGCCGTCCACATCTCAGTTGTTTCAAATGTGTCGCCTGAGGAAGTGTTCCGTATCAGCTTCATTTGAAATAATTCTATTAATTTAAAAATGCTATTGTCGTCTCACACTACCGCCATGTTTATAAACAACTGAAACACACATCCACACTTGTATAATTAACCGAATCAGCAATTAGATATATATTTGTTGTCAGTGTTTGTTCTTTCAAGTATAAGGTCCTGCATCCTTCTCAAGGTCTAGTGTGAAATCATTTGTTTTTTCTTTGTAACTTCGATTTGCGTAACAATTTAAATTCACTTAGTTATTTTTATTTCTTTTTTTATATTTTAACTTATTTTGTGTTTTAGATTGAAGTGTGTTTGTGTTTAGTTGATTACCATACCCTACCTTAATGTAATCTTTTTAAATGTTGTGTATACCTGTTATTGATGTACGTACTAGATGTAGTAACTTTATGAATGTTTGTTTTATGTGTTGTGTACGTATGTTGTTGCGAAACTGATTTGCTACATGCTAGAAACACGTAGTGTTTACCGCAACAATTTCAAATGTTTCAGAAACATAATATTAATTTGTTTCAGAGACACGTGGATTTTGTTTCTGAAACAGTGTTTATTATGTCAATTGTTTCTCAGTGAATACATGGCTTTACACTAGCTTTTGATGTTTACCAGACCCCGGAAGTGTGACCTCGTTTTTATTCGCAAAATATTGTTTACTACAACATCGCCCATCCATATTCAGCTCTATTACCTTGCCAACAAAGTTAAAACTAAATTGTTTAGCAGTACCACTAGAAATATAAATAAAACTAAACATTATTACAACGGCAAAAAGTCTATTTTACATTGATGTTAGTATAATACTCGTTTACTATGATGAGCACGTGTTGACTTGTACAAATATACAAATACGTTTTAAATTTTATAATTTGTGTTCTATTCAATGTTAATAAGAGTTTATGTTACGTAAATGGAGATTGGTTGAGTTATTTTTTAGTTTGCTCCAAGGTTGGCTGTTATCAATTTGATAGGCCCATTCGTTTATGTTTATTTAACAGATGTCACTGGTAATTATTACTACATACTCCGTAAAGATTTAATGGTGAGCAGAAACTTGAGAGCGAGTTTGCATCTTGGTTTTTGGGCGCTTAGTACCATATAAGATGTAACCTTGTTTCACGCGCATTCCCAAAGGATATTATCTTTTTCCAGGATAAAAATATCCTATGTTTTATTCCAGGATATAACCTACCTGTGTGCCAAGTTTCATCAGAATTCAATCAGTAGTTTTTGGGTGACAGAGTAACAAACATTCATCCTTCCATCCTAATAAACTGTCACATTAAAATACAGTAAGATATTCTGGCTTATTACTATAACCTCTAGGAAGGCAAGTAAAAAAGTCTGGTTGTATGTATGTCAACCAGGTAAAACTAGGAAACTAGCTCTTGGGGGTAGTTGAGGGTGGTGGGTGCTACCTATGTTTCTAAAATTGACATTAATTGTAGTATTCGAACCCAGGACTTCGCCACGACATTTGGTTCTATAACTTATCTTTTGAACATACATACTATGCGCAGGATATTATTATCTCTCTATCTAAATAAATTTAAAAAAAAAGAGGAAACGATAGCACGGTGGTAGGGTACTTTGTAGTACCCGACTGGCTGGCTACCACTCTCAAGTTGAAAATCTGTCACCAAGCACGTATCGGTGTGTTCCGACAGCTGCACTTGAGAGCCAGTTCCCATCTAGGCTTTGTGTGCTTCCTTCGGTCACATCATCACTTATCATGGTGAGATTGTGGTCAAACACAATTATTAAGAATAAAAAAATATACCTAGTTTGAGTTTGAATTTGACAAACTGTCAAAGTCAAATTCAAAGTCAAAACCATTTATTCAGTTTAGGCCCTAAAAGGGCACTTATGAAGGTCGAATTACAGAAGTTACCACCGGTTCGGAAGTCAGCCTTCAACTGAGAAGAACCGGCAAGAAACTCAGCAAGGTTACATTTTTTAAATATTTTTGGACTATCTGACTATATTGGCTTTTTTTTCAAATGTTTAACAATTTTATTCTTAAAGTACCTAATACAAAAATACATAAAAAAATGTCGCAAGAAACTCGCATAATTTGGTAAGAAAAATGGATACCTGACACAGTATGTGGCCCAAGGCAACAATCGCAGGGTTATCGCAACGTAGCACGCATACCTAATGCTGATGTCACACCATAGCGACCACACATAGCTTAGAGATAGCTATCCACTGTCCAAAGACACATTTTTACGAGCCTCGTAAAATGTTACCGTACCAGAATCGACTACAAAGTAGGAAACTCAACTCTATTTATTTTGAGGAATGAGTTCAAATTTTATGTAATCGTAAATTTATTTTAGTTTTTTTCAGTTCTTGTAAAGTCCTAGTGATCTGTGTAATATGATTATCTTCTATACTAAGTAACTATTCCACTAATATTATATATGTGAAAGTTTGGATGGATGGATGTTTGTTACTCTTTCACGCAAAAACGGCTGAACGGATTTTGATGAAACTTGGCACACAGGTAGATCATAACCTAGAATAACACATAGGATACTTTTTATCCCGGGAAAGGATAAGATCAGAACAGCTAGTACCTACTTTGTAAAAGTAAACTATGAAAGTATAAATATATATATAATATCTTGTTTGGCGATTGGATTCCTAAAGGATTTTCAAAAATTCAACAACTAAAAGATTTCCTCAGGAACGCGGGTGAAGCTGTGGGGGGAAACTAGACTATTTATATTCTAAAAGCTTAATATCACTCACTGATTAATCAAAAAATCTCAGAAAGTAAAAATGCTACAAACTTGAAATTTAGCTGTAGATTCCTCATAGAGAGTAAGTACCTATCCGCTAAGAAAGGTTTTGAGACTTGAGAGGAACTTGCCTTCTATTGATAAAAATCAACACATTGTCTATCCCCCTGGTATTGGAAATATCTATAGGCGACGGTATTCACTTACCATCAGGTAGCTGACAGTAATTTTTGGAACGAAGTTCCTTATCGCGCGTTGTGAAAGGGGGCTAGACGTAAAAAATTGTCCGACACTTTTAGTGTCAGTGTCACTTTATTGTAAGCTGTGCGGCGTGCGCATGTTTCTCTGTCTGTCTCTCTCTCTCTCTCTTATAGAAAGCAAGCCAGATATTCTTTTCATTTCTATTTATATATAAATAGAAATGTTAAAATATATATATACTCTCTCGACTTATATAACTTCGTTCCATCCGGGTGTCCCTTGACACCTCTCAAGTTTTTTTTGTAAAATATCTCCCTCAGTAAAACATGAAATAGAACCTTTTCAGCAACGTTAATTTTAATTTAATTTAACTAGAACAAGGACAAAAACAATGGGATGAAGTTGTTAAATTCGTACAACTGAACAAAAAGGCCACATTCAGACCGTAAGAGTTGGACGTGTTGAAAGTTTGTGCCGATTAATTCGGAGCAGGAGCGCGCCTAATGGAGATGTAACTTTGCTTTAACTACTTCGCATTCAAATCAGGACATGTCCTAGTGATGGCCCATTGACGTTGAATAGACTATCGATGTTTGAAAGTTATCGTAAAGGTTTTTTTTTTTAAATATGTATCTAAGTCAAAACCATTTATTCAGTTAAGGCTCTAGAAGGGCACTTACGAAGGCCGAATTACAGAAGTTACCACCGGTTCGGTAGTCAGCCTTCAACTGAGAAGAACCGACAAGAAACTCAGTAAGGTTACAAATATTTTAGGACCATCTGGCTGCTTACATTGGCTTTTTTAAATTCAATTGTTTGTCAATTTTATGATTAAACTAAAACAAAAATAGATAAAAAATAAGGGATCGACTACCGTATTTTTTTTTTAAATTTATATTATATTTATTACAATGCAATTATTACCTTTTCTTTTATAATAGCTGTATTCAGTATTAATAAAAACAAAAAATGAATCGTAATGAATGGTAATGCTAAATCTCTCGAGGTCAACAAGTATTTAAAATCCTTTGTTACTATGTAAAGTACAGTGAACAACATTCTCTTCTTTAGCAATGAATACTTTTTCTTCATACTTCAATATGTAGTTATTATTAAAAGTATTTTTCTCCAAAGTCCCGTTTATGTCTATACGAAAATTCATAAATATTGGTTCAGTGACGCGAAAGGATGGAGTTTACTTTCTCATTTATAATATTAGGTAGTATGGATTATCGATATCGATAGTTATCTACGTTTGGGCAACACTAGTCAACTTTTAGTTTTACGATCAAACGATTTTATGGCTAAAGGCGAGAGTAAAACTTAATATTTATTGGAGTCAAATGTTACATGAAAATATCCTTTAATTAGAAACGTTCTAAATATGGCCACGCACGAATCTCGCATTATCTACAAGGCCACCAGTGGCCGTGAGGATTGAATATCTGGCATGATAATAAAAAAAAAGATATAACTTGTTATGTTTTTACACGTGCAATGATCATACATGATTATGTTATTTTTGCCAATATGAAGTTAGACTTTATAAAAATATTCGCAGCGTGCTATTTTATTTGAGAATTATAATAGGACTAGTCTTGGTAAAAAAATACAGAAGTAAGTATTCTATGGTTTTTTACGCTTTTGTTTTATTATAATTTCCAACAAATACTATTTTTGTACACTTTTAGCTTCTGTAACACAAAAAATAACACAAGCGATTTGCTTCAAGTTTCATTTTCCGTACTGCGAAGGAGTGAACTCCTTGTCTGAGTCTGTGTTTCTCGATTGTTACAACCTGGGAGTCTTCAAGTCACGAGTGAATAGGTTGCTTCTAGGTAAGCGTGCACCATCGTAGACTGCATCGTCACCTAACATCAAGTGAGATAGTGGTCAAATAATAAAAAAAACAACCTCAAAACAAAACAAGTAGTCTCAAGAACAAAGCAAACGGGTGATAAAAGTTTCTTGCTCACTTGCGAGTTGCGAGTGTAATCCCGTGTGAGAGTTGGACGCCATTTACGAATGCGAAGTTGCAAATGTTTGCATACATGAGCCGCGAAATGGGCTGCGACTAGCGTCGGTTACAGTACGGTGTGAGCGACGGCCGAAACGCGGTTAAATAAAATATTGAGTTTATACAGGGTGTAATCGTTAAGTGTGTCCAGGCGATTATTTCGTAACTATTACAGATATCCAAAAAAATTAAACTGATATCGAAAGTACGTTACCTAATCAGTAAAATGACATCAATTTTTTTTAAATCAAACGAGAAGTATCAAAAATATTGACATTAAACACTCCCACACATTTAGTATGGGATTAGTACAAAGGTTTCAGATTCCTTATTTTAAAAGGTTATTTTAGGTTACTACTGATATTAAAGGAAACTGTTTAGTAACCTAACAAAGTAATAAAACTATAGTTTAATTGAACATTATTTATTTCTTAGTAATTACAAAATTTTGTATTCAAAGCAGATTTTTGTAGTGTGTTGCATTTCAGCCAGTTCAAATTAATGCAATATTGAAACAAGGTTTATTACTAATTTGAAGTGGTAAGATAATTAATCTACACGTATATCTACTTGAAAATCATATCATACGTAATTATAAAATGAGATTAAGGTAAATTGAGTACTAGACCACTTAAAATAAGTAAACTGAAACCTTTCTACTAATCTCATACTAAATGTATGGGAGCGTTTAATATAAAAAAATTGGATACTTCTTGTTTGATTTAAAAAAGTTATTGATGTCATTTTACAGATTAGGTAACGTACTTTCGATATCAGTTTAAAGTTTTTTGATATCTGTAATAGTTACGGAATAATCGCCACACTTAACGACAGTTGCACTTGAGAGCCAGTTCCCATCTAGGCTTTGTGTGCTTACCACCTTCGCCCACATCATCACTTACCATGGTGAGATTGTGGTCAAACACAAGCTTATCCAGAATAAAAATAAAAGAAAAATAAATTCGTTGCACGGTGGTAGTGAAAATCTGTCGCCAAGCGCCTGTTGCTAATGTCTATAAGCACTTACCATCAGGTGAAAAACAACCATCGTCATTAGCCTGCTCTGTTCCCAATTATTTCCATTCGGTCCTTCTATCCGTCATATCGGAATTCACTCCTTTCTTACTCATATCATCTCTCGCACAATCCATCCATTTCTTTTTCGGTCTTCCTCTACTCGTGAATCTATCTTTCATATTCTTAACTCTTGGCTACATGACTATCTTCCCTGATCATAACATGTCCATACCACGATAATTTACTTCCTCTAAACTTTGATGCAAAAATACAATAGTATGATATTACTCGTACAATTATATAATCGAGGCCTCGGGTGACCGGCGGGCGGGGAGCTTTTTCCGCCAACGCATCAGCTTGGCCATCCAAAGAGGAAACGCTGCCAGCCTGCTGGGAACCTTGCCGATCGGCAGCAGCGGCAGCCTCGAATAAGTTTTTTATATATTATAGTTGTACATTTGTTGTAAATAAAGTTATTATAATATAGTATGAAAATGCAGAATTTTGCATCCAAATTTCAGTCCTAAAGGATTATTTTTTGTAGGTCCATCGCTCACAGTTTGCGCCAAGCCCACTAAACTCTGTGAAACTTTCGCCGAATCATCATAATTCTGAGTAAATGCTGGTTTGTGGAAACAGGGCAGAGCCATTGCAACTACCTTGTTCGCTAAACTCACAGATTGTTTGGAATTAATGCTAGAGACGTGTGCTTTTGTGGGTGCAGAATATCCTGGGACATTTCACTAACGGAAAACTGGAAACCAGATATACCTAACTGATATACTTTCTAAATACTTGCTAAAATATATAATTACACTCAGACTTAGGGTATAATTTATCTATGTTCTAAAAGGTAGTCGAAACCAAGAAATAAAACATCCTGTCTTTCTTCCAAACATTATTGAAAAAGGATGGAATTATTGAGAGCTGTCAAATTGCGGGAAAATAGTTTTAATTAATTTTAATGGCGACAATATTTTTTTAAATTGTAAACAAGTAACTGGACTAATTTGACACAACTAAATATCTTGTTTTTAGGTGAAGTATATTTTATTAAAATCCGTTTAGCAGTTTTGGAATAGCGTGTTCAAACAAGCGACAAATGTAGTACTATACATTATATTCGACCAGATGGTAAGTTACCGTGCCTATAGACGCTAGCTCGCATGGATTTGGGCATCAACACCCATTAATTTTTTTTTTAAATGGATAACTGCGGACCATCCGCAATTCCCCATGGATGCAAAACGGTCTTACACCATAAAATTCCTTCATTAAACGTCTGAAAGAAAGCGGCCATCCAAATTACGTCGTCGAAGAAGTTTTTTTGATGTCATAACTTTATTAGTACTTCGAGTTAATTTTGTTTGCAGGACCCTTTGGACGTTAAATGGATTCCTCTCGGCGCCATAACTTTTTGAAGGATTAATTAAAACTTGTTCTAGTAAAACGTTGTAACAAAAGGATGTTATTATAATCTATTGTTTGAATAGCTTTAGTTATTGAAAACCTTGTGATTTTTGTTGGGGTGTTTATTCGGCTTATATTCCGGGTATTACCGGATAACGCATGATTGTAATACGTAGTTGTTTCGGCAGAAATAATGTAGTTCTAGTAGTTTTCTTTTGATATTTTACTAGCTTTCCGCCCCGCGGCTTCTTTGCTTTTCACTGAAGGACTTTTAGTAGTCTTACACTGAGACTCGAAGCAATTACATGAAAATTAAAATATGTATTTTTTATTCTAATATGCCTTTGGAAAGTATTTACAAATAGACTGTAACGCACGGTTCGTAAGGTTGCTTTTGCTTTTAATTTTACATCTAGAAATTATTCAATCAAAACTAAAAAAAAAAAGATTAATTATTTAATATTAAGAACGATACAAATAATCATCTACAGTCCATGTATTTTCAACCCACTCCTCTAAATTATGAAATGTGACGTCACGAAACTTAGGACTCCCACCCCTTGCCACACTTCGTCGAATCCCCCCCTTGACATAATTTATGGATGGCCCCTTGGCTGAGAAGAGCCGGCAATAAACTCAGCAATAAATAAAACAGATTTTGTCAAAATAAAGACTCACCTTCCCACGTGAAATTAACTTGAAAATAAATTAGTGTTCTTAAGGCTATGATAGCTCAGTGGTAGTGACGTCGGATACCGCGACGAAGGTCATGGGTTCGAATCCTACAATGAGCTTGAGCTTTCGGTGAAGGAAAATATCGTGAGGAAACCATAGCACGGTGGTCGGGTTGAAAATCTGTCGCCAAGCACCGATCGGTGTGTCCCGACAGCTGCACTTGAGAGCCAGTTCCCATCTAGGCTTTGTGTGCTTACCACCTTCGGCCACATTATCACTTACCATGGCGAGATTGTGGTCAAACACAAGCTTATCCAGAATAAAAAAAAGTATCCCACATTTCCAATCGCGATTTAACGCTAAAATCATATAATACTATTTAGAGCCATATTGGCCCGCGAGACCCATAATATATTATCTAACGACCTTGGCATATATAAACATTTAGTCACCTACCTACCGCCTACCGACCGGTGACATAATCACCACGAAAACAACTATTTTTACAATATCATTTACATAACAATTAAACGCTGTATTGTGCGAATTCATTTAGCCATGTGTTTAAATAAGAAATACCAATATTAAAACATATTGTCCGATCGTATCGAAATACCATTGGTGTAAGGCTTTTGTTATGTATTTATTGATTCGTCATCTTTTTTTGTTGTTATTTTAGAAAGAAGTAGGTACTTTCTAGAATGAACGATTGCAGGCGTGAACCTACTGAAATCCTACTAATATTAGAAACTCGCTTTCCACCCCGCGGTTTCACCCGCGTTCCCGTGGGATCTTATCTTTTACCGGGATAAAAAATAGCATATGTGCTATTCCAGACTATAATCTATTTCTGTGCCAAATTTCATCCAGATCCGTTCAGCCATGATTAAGTATAACTTTCACATTTATAATATTAGTGAGATGTGAATGTTTGGACGTTTGTTGCTCAATCACGAAAAAACTACTGAACGGATATTGATGAAACTTGGCACACAGGTAGGTCATATCGTGTAAAAAAACATGGTATCATTTTATCCCGGAAAAATGATAAGATCACTCGGGAACGCGGGTGGAACCGCGGGGCGGGGTTAGTAGGTACCTATTCAATAAATTAAAGTCTTCATTGACCTTTTTTTTTTTTTTTTAATTCTGGATAGGCTTGTGTTTGACTACAATCTCACTATGGTAAGTGATGATGTGGCCGAAGGTGGTAAGCACACAAAGCCTAGATGGGAACTGGCTCTCAAGTGCAGCTGTCGGAACACACCGATAGGTGCTTGGCGACAGATTTTCAACTTGAGGGTGGTAGCCAGCCAGTCGGGTATTACAAAGTACCCTACCATCGTGCTATGGTTTCCTCACGATGTTTTCCTTCACCGAAAGCTCATTGTAGGATTCGAACCCACGACTAACTGACCTACGGAACTTAAGTAATTATGAATAATAAAAACATTAATTTATTTACACATTACGAATAATATTCATTGTAACGTGATATGGGGCCCACTGGGGCCCAGGGGGTCCGGATTTCCCATATGAAGCCATAAGGGAGGTCGTAAAATTCTATGTAGTAATTTGTATAATTTCACCGCACTCACCGGCTCCGAGGAAAATGAGATTTTCCATGTATTATGTATGTTGATTCACTCGAATTATGTAATTTTTGTGGAAATTAATGGATTATTCGACTGCAGGGGCTTCTCGATAACAGTATATTTGTGGCGGTAGCGTTTATTGCTTCATTATTAATATTAAAGTTGTATTTTACTAAAACTTTACAGTCAAATGTGTGCATAGAATTCTTGTTTTTTTTTAAATCTTGATAGGCTTGTGTTTGACTACGATCTCACTATGGAATGTGATGATGAGGCCGAAGGTGGTAAGCACACAAAGCTTAGATGGGAACTGGCTCTCAAGTGCAACTGTCGGAACACACCGATAGGTGCTTGGCGACAGATTTTCAACTTGAGGGTGGTAGCCAGCCAGTCGGGTACTACAAAGTACCTTACCACTGTGAAAAACTTTCCTTAAAACAGTTTGAAATATAAAAATAACGTAACTCAACTACTTGTTTATAAAGTAACGAAAAAACCGGCCAAGTGCGAGTCGGACTCGCGCACGTAGGGTTCCGTAAAAAAGGCAAAATAATCACGTTTGTTGTATGGGAGCCCCCCTTAAATATTTATTTTATTTTAATTTTATTATTAAAGTAAAAATACAACTCAATATTTTGTAAATATTTCAAGAGCCTAACTGTTGCCATTATTGATATCGAGCAAAAATGCGCAAAAAAATCAATCGCGTTTGTTGTATGGAATGTATTGTATTAAATAAAAAATAAAAAACACAATTTGTGAAAACACAACTGTCTAGCTATCGCGGTTCTTGAGATACAGCCTGATAACAGACAGACGGACGGACAGACGGACGGACAGACGGACAGGCAGCGATGTCTTAGTAATAGGGTCCCGTTTTTACCCTTTGGGTACGGAACTCTAAAAATGAATAATTACCTAGCACATTCATAAATCTATTGAGAGATAAAACAACATTTGGACAGAAAGTAATAAAACTTGTAGATCGCATCGAGTGGCGCCGCTCGGTGCGGGCAGAGATAACTAAATAGCTGATTACCATACAAACGACCAATGGAAAAAATATGGCGAAGCACCACAAGACCATCGAGTTAATGGTTCCGTATTTAAAGATACATAATTAACGATAAAATGGACATTCGGTTTATCAGTGGTAGTGACGTCGGATACCGCGGCGAAGGTCGTGCGTTCGAATCCTACTATGGGCTTGAGCTTACGGTGAAGGAAAACATCGTGAGGAAACCATAGCACGGTGGTAGGGTACTTAGTAGTGCCCCCCGATTGGCTGGCTACCACCCTCAAGTTGAAAATCTGTCGCCAAGCACCTGTTGGTGTGTTTCGAACAGTTGCCTTATAAGGTGTACCACACATTATTTTGCAATCCCACTAATATTATTAATGTGAAAGTTTGGATGGATGGATGTATGTTTGTTACTCATTTACGCCAGAACGGCTGAACGGATCTGAATGAAATTTGGCATAGAGATAGATCATAGTCTGGAATAGCATATATGCTACTTTTTATCCCGGGAAAAGATAAGATCCCTCGACAACGCGGGTGAAACCGCGCGGAACAGCTAGTCCATAAATAAATGCATAATTAAATTTTCATGTATTTATGTTGAAGCGAGGTGTTAGACTCCTCCATTGAAAAAGGATGATCATCTGCCAGGCTAGGTCATCGTGCCAGGGGGCCGCATCACAATTGTAGAAGTTGGAAGCTTGTATATATATATACAGATCGCTTGGAAAACTTCGATAGCGCGATGTAGATTATTGGAGCGCCATCTATCTAGGAGTCGTGCGAACTATATCTATTTGTAGATAGATGTCGCTACATATTGTTCTTTCTAATGAGATAGGTAGATTGTGTAATCTTAGTTTATTCTGTGTTTAGCATAAACCGTGTTCTGTTTTAATGATATCTTAGGTAATGTAATCTGGAGTCCAAACAAGCAATAGAGCTAATTCCTATCATCTTTGATGAATTAGGTAAATTTTAGAACGGCAAATTTATTTCTTTTATTTTTCAGAAATTCTTGCCGGTTCTTCTCAATTGAAGATTGACATCCAAACTGGTGGTAAATAAAGGCCTAATAGCTTTGATTTTGAATTAAGTATTTTAAAGTTTACGCTGGGGTTTCATCATTGACGGAACCCTAAAAGCGAATGTGAAGGTTATTACAAGTCGAAGGTTTACCTTCTAGTTGTGAGAGCCTAATTTTTTCAACATATTATGCATGCAAGTGGGCGCTACGATGTCGCATTTAGTTATTTAATACTTATTATAGACTCAAAACACTCATGCATAGTTAAAAACACGACGCGCTATTTGGGTGTTCATTTGAATTTTTTGGTCACATTTGTACGGTGTATTTTTGGTGTATTTTTAGCTTTAGATATTGTGATGGTAAATTTAATATTATTTTTTATTTGTATTCCGATATTTTTAATTGTATTTTAGTTTAACAAAACAATAATTCTTTCGTCTGTAAAATTAGTCTATGGTACTTCTTATAAGATTACAAAGTATCCAAGCTCTTATTCCAGGATATAAGCTATTAATTCGCTAAGTTTCATCAAGATCGGTTCTGTAGTTTCGGAGTTTTTTTTTTATTCTCGATAGGCTTGTGTTTGACCACAATCTCACCATGGTAAGTGATGATGTGGCCGAAGATGGTAAGCACACAAAGCCTAGATGGGAACTGGCTCTCAAGTGCAGCTGTCGGAACACACCGATAGGTATTTGGCGACAGATTTTCAACTTGAGGGTGGTAGCCAGCCAGTCGGGTACTACAAAGTACCCTACCACCGTGCTATGGTTTCCTCACGATGTTTTCCTTCACCGAAAGCTCAAGCTCATTGTAAGGATTCAAACCCACGACCTTCGCCGCGGTATCCGATGTCACTTACCACTGAGCTATCATCGCCTTGAATTCATAAAAATAGAAAATACTTATTTTCTATTCCTCATAAAGTAAACAAACGTTTCGAAAACAGTTTAATTCATAGAGAACCATCTTACCCCAATATTTATGTTAAAATATTTCGGTTTAATTAAAGCCGCGGCTTGTGCTTGCCTCACTACGATGGTAAATTTCCCTTGGGGTATGTCAAAAAATTACCCATCGTTCGTTGCGATATTAACTCTGTGTGGGGAACACGAAAGCTGTGGATTAGATAACACCTTATTTTGAGGCCTTAAGTTTTATTACCTTATGTCGGTAAGCTTGGCTGGAGACAGTTCCGGCAATGATGATGAGATCGCATGGAGATGCATTAGACCAGTCAGGCGAGTGCTAAAAAGTACCCTTGCTAATGCCTGTAATTCAAAATTAATATCAGGTGCTATTATATGTTGGAGGACTTCTCTGGTTGAGGGTTGCGGGGCCCACGAAAGAATTTAGATTTTCAGAATTTAGCGGTCAAGCGTGAGAAGAGACACTTCAGTGCGAGAGTCAGCAACTCAGCCATCAAGCGACCCTCAGTTTAGGTGCCAAAAATGTGGACGCTGCTGTCGCTCTCGTATCGGACTGTACAGTCACTCCAAGGCCTGCCACACGGATACTGTTTAGATCATCTATTTAAAATGTATAAGGCCCTTTATTAAAATTAATACCAACATAAAATTTATTACAGTAAAAAATACATGCAGAAAAACAAAAGACTTTTGCCTACTTGAAGTGGCATTTAAAAGAGTATGTAACAATGATAGTCATCACATCTGTAGAAATACAGGGATGGATAGGACTTTATAAATAAAAAGAGAGCACTTTTCAACGTAAATAATATAATATTTTTTCTATATATTTGACAACTAACAAAACTTATAATTCGAACTATATATTTTTTTATTTTTTTATCTTTTTATAAATGGTAGGCAGTACGTGTGAATAGAACCTACAACATCCTCCGCCCCACGAGAATGCAGACAACCACATAAGTAGGTAACTAAGAAACAAAAAAAAATAATTACAAACATGTTTAACCTACATTAACTACTAAACAACCAACAATATAGGTAGGTACCTATATAAGTATATATTTTTATAAATATCTACAAATTTAACCTATCGGGCATCTTCACCAATCGACCCGAACGAGTGACCAATCTAGAACGACAAACTTCAGGTACAGTGGCTGATGACGCATTGCTAAACGATATCTCTAATGGGTAGAGTCGTTGCAGCGGCCTAACTAACTCCCCTTTAGCAGTTTTCAAGCGAGCAACACGCTTGTGGCCATCCACACCTGGAAACATCTCCAAGATAACACCTAATGGCCAATTTACCCTCTTGAGATTATCGAAACCAATCAATACTACATCTCCAACTTTAATAGGATTAATTACCTTTTTATAATTCTGAGTAAGTAAGGCTAAATACTCACTCCGAAAACGCTGCTTTAAATCGGTACTTAACTTTCTAATATATTGCCATCGCGCTGTTAAGAGTCTACCATCAATTTGAGAGATGTCCACTACGCCACTGGCCTCTCCACTCGCGTTTAGAAACATTGCTGGTGTTAGTGGCATTACATTTTCAGAAGACTCTACAATGTAACTTAGTGGACGTGAGTTGACCATTGCTTCCACCTCACATAATACTGTCAAAAGTTCGTTCAATTTCAATGCCGCTTTCCCTAGCACCCTTCTTAATATTTCCTTGACAGTACGAACCATGCGTTCCCAGAATCCTCCCCACCATGGCGCTGCTGGTGGAATGAAGCGCCATTCAATGTTTTGAGTAGAGGTGTTCTGTTCAACTTCTTGCCACTTTATATCACTGAATATATTACTTGCACCTCGGAAATTCGTCCCGTTGTCCGTGTAAACTACTCTTACGGTTCCTCGTCTTGCAAGAAATCTTCGAAACGCCAGCATAAAATCCTCTGTGGACAGTGAAGTACATAAATCTAGGTGGATTGCACGGTAAGAAGCGCAAGTAAACAAAACAATCCAACACTTCTCGCCTGATCTCAACAATAGTGGCCCAGCTAAGTCTATACCTGTCACTTCAAACGGAGTGCCACAATTAATCCTGTCTACCGGTAATGGCGCTGATGGTGTTGAACAACTTTTGCTGCTGAATCGTCTACAAATTACGCATTGTCTCACTATTTTCTTGGCAAGCCTGCGTATGCCAATAATCCAGAATTTTTCACGGAGTTTACTAATTAATGTTTGTGATCCTGCGTGAAGATGTTTTACATGATAATATTGCACGAGTCTGTCAATAATAATATTATCACTAGCCAATAATATTGGTGACAAGAAACTGTCACTATCTTTGCGTAGTGTCAAACGTGTTTTTACACAAATAAGGCCTTTATTATTGTAAAAAGTTTCTAATTTACTATTACTTCCTGAAT
The DNA here is from genome assembly GCA_951361185.1 of Ochropacha duplaris. Classification (NCBI taxonomy): domain Eukaryota; kingdom Metazoa; phylum Arthropoda; class Insecta; order Lepidoptera; family Drepanidae; genus Ochropacha; species Ochropacha duplaris. Next base: position 676,059 of record OX592704.1, on the reverse strand, counting down.
TCATGAAACTTTCCTTTTGAAGAACAGCTAATAATCGATTCTCTGCTTCAATATACTCTTTGTTCGACAGATTTTCTTTATTCCTATGCTCTTTCTTCAAAGTACAATTTTTATAAAACCTCAAGCACCAACCAATCATTCTTACTATGTTTGTATATTTTCCAAAATAAACTAAATCGTTTGAGAATAACTCTTTTGGTTGTACTATTAAACAAACTTTCTTTTCTTCTCTGAGAACCTCTTCTTCATTTGGAGTTGTTTCCTCATGTGGCCAGTCTGTTTCAGGTTTCCGGAGCCAATCTGGACCTTCCCACCACTTGCATCTTAAAAGAGTATCGGCGTTACAGCCGCGCGATGGTAGATCTGCAGGGTTTTTCTCTCCTGGGACATGACGCCAATTATTCACCTTTGTTTTATCTAATATTTCTCTAACTCTATTATTTACAAATACATTTAAATTTATTTTTCTGTTCAGCCATGCCAACACTATAGACGAATCTGTCCAAAAATGGACACTACAGTCTAAATTTAAGTGTTGAACTGTATCACTAGCCAATCTACTTGCCAGCAAAGCCCCAATCAACTCAAGTCTAGGCATCGTCACAGCTTTGCTCGGACACACTCTAGATTTTGCAGCAACTAACTGAACTGTAACCTCATCTTTAAATTCAGACCGTAGAAATATACAGCAGGAATAGGCAGTCACACTTGCATCACAAAACACGTGCAGAGTGTTTTGAGATTCATTCAAACTTGATTTACTTAAGCGTCTAGGTACTCTACATGCGTCTATAAGTGAAATTTGCTGCAACCAGTCTTTCGATAGCTTTATCAAGTTTTCTGGTAATGGTTCGTCCCAGCTAATATTGAGCATCCAACACTTTTGTATGATAACTTTAGGAACTATGGTAACAGGTGATAAAAATCCGATAGGGTCAAATATACTTTGCGCTGCAGATAACATAAAGCGTTTTGTAATATTAACATCCGTATTGTATTTAGTACTTGCTGGAACTTTACCATACAACACATCATTTCGTGGGTCCCACGTTAACCCAAGCACAGAAGTGGTGACCACTTCTTCATCGGTGATAGCTGGACCTGTTACCCAGCACCGTAATTCAAACTTGCCTTCAAGCATAATCTGTTGTGCTTCAAAAATAAAACAATTCATTTCCTCAATACTATTGACACTTACTATACAATTATCTACGTAATATGACCTTCTTAGTATTTCAGCAGTTTCGGAATCGTACCTTTCAAGATGATGTAGAATCGTCGCTGCCAGAAGAAAAGGGCTCGTCGTAACACCAAATACAACTCGTCGGTGTCTGTATGTCATCAATTTTTTATCTGGATCATGAACATTCTGCCACCATAAAAACTTCAAATAGTCGCGATCTTCAGGATATAATGACATTTGTAGAAATGCTTTTTTAATATCAGACGTAATACCTATTGCGTTTTTTCTGAAGTTTACAAGCAGTTTAGGTATGAGTTCGATTAAATTGATTCCCTTCTCTAAACAAGTGTTAAGAGATAGACTATTCCTATCTACAGCAGACGCGTCAAACACCGGTCTTATTTTCGTCGTTAGACTATCATTTTTGACAACTGCGTGATGGGCAATATAATGGCCTAATTTCTGGTCATCATTATGAACTACCTCAATAATATCGCTTTTTAACCATTCTTTGAATACCTGATCGTATTCTACTATAATGCCTGAAGACTCTAACTTAGTAGTAGTTGATTTAAGTCTCTTTAAAGCTAAACCATAATTCGTCTCGAGTGAATTTGATGCATTTTTCCAAGGTAATTTAACTTCATACCTCCCCTCATAATTGACACGTACCGTGTTTTTAAAAAATTCAAGCACCTCGGACTCTACTTTCTTTTGGTTCTTGACTTCCGTTTCATCTCTAATACCGATTGTTTCTAACTTCCAAAGATCTTCAACGTCATATATACAAGAAGAATGGAGCGTACTTACATTATTTACAGAGCAATGCGTACCAACCACTGGACCCTGAATTGTCCAACCTAATCTCGTTTCTAAAGCCAATAGGTGTTCATCAATTCGTACTGATTGACCTGTGAGAATGCAACCTAAAACATCAGAACCAATTAATATATCAATAATTACATTATCATCTATACAATCAGTAATAAAAATACCCTTGCTAATTAACAAAGACATGAAAGCACCGCCCTTATTCAACTTAGGAAGAACTCCACATATCGTCCCTTGTTCTAGAGCTTTTATCTTACATGTATAGCTACTTGTTAAGCTCTTAAGCTGTATGTTGTACAGTCTGTGTTTAATTTTCTTACTGACAACTCCTCCAAATAGAGTGTGACTCAATTCTTCTTCGTTAACAGGCTCTAATCCAAGTTTATTTACAACCTCGCTCCTAATAAATGAGCGCTGTGCACCAGAGTCGATCAAAGCTCTTACAGTTTTTACTTTACCCTCGTGCTCAATGTTTAGTTTCAATGTTTGAAGTAAAATAGTGTTAGATGATGATAACTGGTTCAAAACTACGTCATTTTTATCCACATTAGTTGAAGCCGTTTCAGATGTGTTTCCAGGTAAACCGCCACACATGATAGGGTAGTGTCTTCTACCACAAACAACACATTTAGGATGCTTTCTGCACCGATTCCACATATGACCGATATTCAGACATATAAAACAAGCCTTTTTTAGCTTGATGAAGTCTTTCCGCTCCGGTAGTGTTTTATTGATAGCTACATGACATTCTGAGCTTGTGTGGGAAGTTTTTTCACACCATAGACATTGCTTTTCAAATTTCTCTCCTCTAATCTGTTGCTTGTCCTTATTGTTGTTCTTATAAGTAGTAGTAAAACAAGCTGTAGTTGGATCTGCTGCCGAATAATTGCTTGAAAATACTGAACGCGCTAGACGAATCTTCTCATCGGATTCTACTTCTAGTTTGATGAAGGTTATTAAATTATTCAGTACATTTCCGTCTTTATTTACTTGCGAATATGACCTGTTCCATGCTCTTAATATATCCTCTGGTAAGGCTGACTCTACTAATGGAAACAAGAAAGCCGTATATTTTTCTTGAGTGACACCTAATGACTCTAATGCTAATATTTGTGTCATCAGTTTATCATATAAGGCTCTGAGTGATAATTTTTGCATACCTTTTGATTGCGCAAGGACAAGCTGCAATAGTTCTCGAACATAATATTCTATGATAAGTTCGTCCTTGGCAAAACGCTCCTTTAATTGTTGTATAGCTTTAGCATAGTTTTCTCCACATGGGGGAAAACTCTCTATTAATTCTTTAGCACTTGACCCGTGCTCCATACATTGTAAAAGATACTGGAATTTGTCATCATGGTCTATGTCATCATCCTGGTGGATTTTGTTAAATTGTGACCAGAAACCGATCCAATTCTTCACTTCCCCATTGAATGTTGGTAACTTTAGTTTTGGAAGCCTGAAATGACGACGACGGTCCCTTGAAGATTCGCTGTCGTTTTCATTTAACTCTTTTATAGTACCTTTACATGAGCTTTGTGATCCTTTGATGTTTAAAAATTCGTTTACTCTAAATTTTGTATCAAACCAAGTCGCTGTATAATTATCCGAGATCTCTATGTCTTTTTCGAACATATCCTCATCCCTTTGGGGGTCATCCAACCAGAGCTCTATTATTTTATTTTGGATGACCGATAGCTCTTCAAATAGTTGACTGAGTCTTTCAAATTCGGGTTGTAATGCGCTTTTACATTTTAGTGATATAATATCATCAACTTTACTCACGCATTTTGTGAAACGCTGACGTGCGATTCTCCTTTTCTCTTTTTCCTTTTCCATAATATTCATTCACAGTCACGGTCGCCAGAAATGTAGAAATACAGGGATGGATAGGACTTTATAAATAAAAAGAGAGCACTTTTCAACGTAAATAATATAATATTTTTTCTATATATTTGACAACTAACAAAACTTATAATTCGAACTATATATTTTTTTATTTTTTTATCTTTTTATAAATGGTAGGCAGTACGTGTGAATAGAACCTACAACAACATCACTCAGTTCCCTATACGTCAAGTCAGCTGGCCTCACCATGCAAGGCGTATTATGAATAATATTGCTTATAATTTAACTTATTCCGTTCGTACGCCGCCATTATCAGCCGCATTCATATTCGATTGGCATAATTCAAGTCATTTTATAAGTTTAGCTTATAGGCTGGGAGCTGAAACAAAAGAAAACATGGGTACATACGTCATTTAATTTATAAAGAAGTTATCCACAAAGATAAATACTTTCTTGTAGTTTTACTGGCCCCTTTCCTCCACATTTATAATCCAGGGGGGAATAGCACCTCCCCCTGGATCCACACTGACTGGTTGCAAGTAATAATTATTTTTGCTGGATAAGTTGGTTTTGCATAAAGGCAGAGAACGAAATTGGTTGGCAAAAAATCGTCTTTACTAATAAAGTTAGGTTTGTTTGTAGGGGGTAATCTTTGAAACTACTGAACCTATTCTAAAAAATCTTTTACCAATAGAAAGAAGAAGAAGAAAGAAAGAAAAATATTTATAAAAAAAGCTACATTGTCACTGTACATTGAAACCGCTGAGAGAAGTTGCGGAAAGAAGTAGGAGTCTTATATGTAGCTATCTCCCGGCCTAACTCCACAAACTAAGCTGGCCACGTCTATATGTGTCTATATGCAAGTCTCGTGAGTGGATAACGAGCCATGCGTATTCACAGAGCGCGGTGCGGTGTAAACAATAGGCGCATTGATATGCGCGGCCGAGTGTTCGCGATCGTTGCCGACGGGCCCATCGGCTTCGGCGCATGATCCGATTCGTTTTATGCAATGTTGCCAGGATGTTTATGGGTGTTTTTATTGTTGGTAGATAATGTACAACTTGTCTAAAGATTATTTTTTGGTAAACGATCCATTAATCACGTGAGGGTCGAAAGGGGGGAAATAATCACGAAATATAAGGGGGAGGGAGGGGTGAGATATTAAGTGTATTTGAACAAGAAAATTTAATTATACCTATTTAAAGATAATATAATCGGTTCATTAGTTGCAAAGATTACCTACGAACAAAAATAAATATTTTTTATGAGATAATCTAACCAATTTAATAATAATCATTATAATTTTATCTTACACAAAGGGTTTCAACTGTCTAGCTGTCACGGTTCATGAGATACAGCCTGGTGACAGACAGACAGACAAACAGACAGACGGACAGTAGTGTCTCAGTAATAGGGTTTCTGTTTTTACCCTTTGGGTGTATGCATACGCATTGTATGAACCTATTCCATAGATCAACAAATCTTTAACAATAAAATCGGATTAGCAATCACAAATCGATATCACGAATCGCACACTTTTTCGCTACTTATCGATTCTAGCAGCGAGCCAACCTCTGATTATAAACCTAAGCCGTGTATGGATGCAATAATCGTTAACGAAAGTTGACTTTTGTACTGTGATATTGTTTGAGTGGCCGAAACAATTCTAATCGTTTTTTTTTTTTTTTTTATGTCACAAGTGACAACGAGGCAGGCGGGTCACCTGATGGTAATTGACTGCCATCGTGTTGTACACCTTATTACAATGCCTTAAAGGCGAACTGGCTCTCAAGTGCAATTGCCGGAACACACCAACAGGTGCTTGGCGACAGATTTTCAACTTGAGGGTGGTAGCCAGCCAGTCGAGTACTACAAAGTACCCTACCACCGTGCATTGTTTTTGCATATTTATATTTTCTTTGTAATGGATTCGCAAAGTGAAAGTCGCGTGGAAAACCCATGATAGGTACTGGTTCCAGACTCTAGCCAGCAAAAGTGAGATGAGTACGAGCTTCACCAACTCAGCAATCTATCGACCCTCAGTTTAGGTGCCAAAAATAGGGACGCTACTGTCGCTCCCGTATCGGACTGTACAGTCACTCTAAAGCCTGCCACACGGACGCTGTTTAGATCATCTTTTATATTGTAGGCATTTCTACTATAATGGATACAACTATTTTATTTTAATTCGCTCGGGAATGGATGAAACCGCGGGGTGGAATATTGCTTACAATATATTGCAATCCTCAGGAAGTAATTTAATAATTTAGTATTGATTTCAAAAACCACTCAATTGTACAGAATCCTCAATTTAGTTGCGACTCACGCCCGGATCGGCGCCGACGATTTTCGTAAAATATAAGATTGAAATAAATGTAGGTTCCGACACGTAAAAGGTTTCAGCATAAAGCTAAGTTTTTATGATCCTCCGTAATAGGCCAGTCGGGTTCGACAACTTTTTGTAAGGCCCAGAAACATGGCCGACGGTATACTTAGCTTTTGTATTTTTTATTGGTACGAATAAGGCTTTTATTAACGTTTTGTGTGCTTACCACCTTCGGCCATATCACTTACCATGGTGAGATTGTGGTCAAACACAAACCCAATTCAATATACAGGTATTTCCTGATGGTGTACGTCAGCCGTGGCACAACACTAACAAAGGAGCTAGTGTTGTCCAATTAGTGAGGCTCTAGGCAAGACTGGTCCCCGGCGCAGCACGCCTTCTGTACCGGTTCTCTAATTACCATAACATGTTCAAAATTACCTGTTTCCATTGTTTTACTGCGTCCGTTCAAAATATACATCGCCAGAACTTTGGTCTATCCCTTTTTTATTCTGGATAAGCTTGTGTTTGACCATCTCACCATGGTAAGTGATGATTTGGCCGAAAGTGGTAAGCCCACAAAGTCTTGATGGGAACTGGCTCTCAAGTGCAGCTGTTGGAACACACCGATAGGTGCTTGGCGACAGATTTTCAACTCGAGGGTGGTAGCCAGCCAGTCGAGTACTACAAAGTATCCTACCACCGTGCTGTGGTTTCCTCACGATGTTTTCCTTCACTGAAAGCTCAAGCTCATTGTAGGATTCGAACGACCTTCGCCGCGGTATCCGACGTCACTACCACTGAGCTATCATCGCCTTAAATGGCATCGCCTTTCCTATACGGCGCAGAGTCCTGGACCGTAAAAGCTGCAGACCGACGTCGTATCGACGCCTTTGAAATATGGTGCTGGCGATGTATGTTACGTATTCCTTGGACGGCTCACAGGATAAATGACTCGATCCTTAAAGATCTTAAAATATCACAGAGACTGTCAAGCTTGTGCCTCCAGAGAGTGCTGCAAAATTTCAGCCACATATCCCGAAAACCCTTCGACAATCTGGAGAAGCTGATAGGAACGGGAAAGCTGGAAGGAAAGAGGCCTTAGGGACGCAGCCCAATAAGATGGTTCGACCAGGTGTCTAAACAACTGGGCACTGGCCACAGGATCACAGACGCTCAACACCAAGTCCAAAGAGAGCAGGGGAAGCGGCTCTGTCTTGAGACAGAGTGGGAACATCACGATGCTCAGCAGTGAGCCAACGATTAGAGGAAGAGCGTCCGTTCATTTCAGCAGAATAATTTGTGTGCCAAGTTTCATCAAGATCGGTTTCGGAGTTAATCGCGGACCAACATCGTACTACTTTACTTTAACATATAATGTTTATGCATAAAAATATCTTTACTGCGTGAGAATCGAACCCACGATCATACCAGCTACGCCAAGTCTATTCCGTATTGTACGATTACAATGGAAACTCGTGCATATTACCAGTTATAATTTGTTTTGTTGGTATCGATTCGTGCTCTACCGTACGTTGTCAGCAATCAAAAGGTCGTAGGTTCGATTCTGTTTGGTGAAAGCCACCATTACGCTACGGAAAGTTTTCTATTATTGTATGTTATTCGTTATATTATCGATAGTCGATATATCGATAAATATGGCGGATGTAGATATACAGTCAAATATATTTATTCAATTTAAACCCTAATATATAAAGGTCTTTAATGAAACTGAGAAGAACCGACAAGATACTCAACAAGAATACATTTTTATATGTATATGTTGATCTGTTTGTTCCAGCTAATCCCTGAAACGGCTAGACTACATTGACGGGACTTTCACTGGAATATAGCTGATTTTACGGTAACTTGGACTACTTTTATCCCAAAAAAATAATATAAGCAATGTGGATGAAACTGCGAGGAACATATAGAATAGAATAGAATAGAATAGAATACTTTATTTTGCATGAAAATGTGGTATACAATTAGCTGTTGTGTTATTTATAATGCGTTCTCACCTTTCACCAGTAACTGGCATGCAAAATTTTACAGAATGATTAAATAGTCTCTAATTCATACAATATTAAGTCATCATGATTTTTCCTAAATATCACTTTATACAAGCTTAACACATAACTTAGTCTACTAGCATATACATTTGCATAATTAAATTTAGTACATTTAGAAATTAATATCTTAATGTCAACAAAATAACGATAAATATAAAATTCAGATTAATTCCTTGCCTACCTATTTAAATATTCATCTACAGAATAGAAACAACATATGCCATTATACCATACAAAAAAAAAGAAAAATTCCAAAACAAGTTCTTAATAATGATAAAGTTATACCAACCGTATGTATTTTATAAAGAGTGTATTGACTGGACAAATAGGCTGATTGCAATGTGAAGAAGGCTTTTAGGCCTTGCTCCAAAAGTAAGGAAATGACTGGCAACACCACTTCTTTTTTATTTATCCAAGCTAATGGATAGTACAACACTTTAACAGTGCAAACAACATCTTAAACATGTCCTCGTTAAACAGTAAAGTGAGGTTGCCGTGCTTCGGCAATCCTACCGCCAAATGCATCCTCTAAATATTACATTATTGAAACTTTTCATACATTCACACCATAGAAATCTTAAACAGAATGTATACAAGTGGCATACATGGATTAAGCTCGTGAAATATGGGATTGTCACATATCTGTGATCATACTTGTGAACAGGTGCTGCATGTGGGGGCTGGTCTGTGCGAGTTTGTTGTTTATTAAGTCAGTCATAATTAAATTATATAGATTACTATGTTTGCCGCCATAACACGCAAAAATTGTCAGTGAGACTAGATAAATAATAATTATTGAATGTAATAGGTGTAAGTTGTTTTTGAAAAGAGTAATTGCTGAGTTTATTGCCGGCTCTTCTCAGCAAAAACAACCTTCCGAACCGAGCATTTAGAGTCTGACTATTCATAAGTGCCTGTGAATGCCTATTTGTATGAATAAACAATTTCATTTCATTTCATTTCATCAATACTAGTATTGTAAAGAGGTAAAGTTTGTGAGGTTGTAGGGGGTAAATAGAAAGCCACGTTATTGTGAGTGTCAAAGGTTATATTTTGATCCCGGGAAACGATAAGATCCCACGGGAACGCGGGTGAAACCGCTGGGGACAGCTAGTTAACAATACACAAGAATTTATTTTTTTTGGCTTTTTGATTCCAATGGGTTTGATAACTATTTTTTTAAGAAAATGTATATTCAAATCTTTTTTTGATTCATTTTATAGTAGTATTGGTACTGTCCAGGCTACGGTATTGTAATATAAACATTTGTAAAAGCAAATATAGAATCTACTTTAACAAAAATAAGTTGTACTAAATTAAATGTGCTTCTAGGTAAGCGTGCACCATCGTAGACCACATCGTCACCTAACATCAAGGGAGATAGTGGTCCTATAATACTCAATAAAAAAAAAAACTAGAAGAGAATCTGGCTCTTAAGCAGAACATTAGCTACGTGCAAAAGTGTCGCTATACGGACACTTCTATACTCTATTATGATTTCTATGATTTGACAGTATCGCTAAGAGGAGAAGTAAACACTCCCAACCGGTTGAAGAGCTAAAAATAATAATAAAATAGTTATTATATATGCTAACTGCTTTGTTTGTCTCGTCGAGATGACGTCGTCGAGATCAGTGTTGCGGCCATTAGACCCGCGGTGGTTGGTAGGTGCAATGAGCGATAGCGATTGGTGAAAGTGTAGTGGACGGTGCAGTGCCAGCTTTCGTTTCTGCGAGAAATTTGCAATCATAGTAATCTAGATTTCACATCGGCAACGCTTATTATGTAGAGCCTTTAAAATAGCTGTTTATGGAATAAGTTTTATGTGAGGGTAGTCCATAATTTTTTTGATGTGGCATGACTTTTATGTTTTTGCAAAGTAAATGAAGGGGTGTTAAATTAATGGAAATGAGAAAAATAAGTGCTGGTAAGACTTGTCTGATAGGGTTCAGTATAGGTTTTATTTTGGGCTCGTTAACTATATTATTTATATAAATAGGTTTTATATTTGGCTTTTTAGAGCTCGCGGGATTTGAAATAAGCTAATGATTTTTGGTTTCTTTCCTTGATCAACAGTGCCTCTCAAGTTTTTGGCACCTACAGATGACAAGTCAGTGAGTGGCACTTTTAGAATCAAGTGGAATAAACAGTATAAGACTATACTATAACATTAGTAATTATTTCATACTCATTTCTAGATGGTATCTCAAGTACGGAATCGTTTTGAAATGCTCTAGTATCTACTTTGTCTCTCAATGTAAAACAAAGATTGCTATGGTTTTTTATAATACTTGTTAATATTATGAAATCTGTAATTGGCTTTTACTTATTGAATATTATTATTTTGTTAAATGCACCATATTATATTTAAGCTGTTGGTTTCAACAAATAAATAAATACCCTCTTATTTCATGGCCCCACTCCACTCGATAAGGCTCTGTATATTTTAACATTTCTTATGTGTTTGTCTGCGTGTTTGTATGCAGTATGAATTACAAATTATGATTTGTCATAATATCTGCGGTTTCGAAGTCGGGAAGTGAAGTGACAGGGAGTTTGTATTAGAATTGTGTCAAGTTAGATAAAGTTGTTTTGAACTCGAAGCATGGTCATTGAATTATTTAAGACTAGCTGTCCCGCGCGGTTTCATCCGCGTTCCCATCCTCTTAAATTTCCCGTGATAAAAATATAGCCTATGACAAATAACTTGGCTTTCTATTGGTAAAAGAATTTTCAAAATCGGTTCAGTAGATCCAGAGATTAGCACCTACAACATCACAAGCTCACAAACTTTACCTCTTTATAATATTATCCAAAAGAACTGTGTGAGGCCCAAAAAAGGCATCTATCTCAGTATCATATGCAGCAGCGTGGGATGCTGCAGCACTGGTTATAGATAAAGCTAAATATTAATTTAATTTAGATTTATTATCGATTATGAAAGTTCAAAGAACACTTAGAAACTGCTACAGGCAATGATGGCGATGATAGCTCAGTGTTAGTGGGTCGGATACCACGGCGAAGGTCGTGGGTTCGAATCCTATAATAAGCTTTAGCTTTTGGTAAAGGAAAACATCGACGATAAACGAAAACAAGACTGGCTGGCCACCCTCAAGTTGAAAATCTATCGCCAAGCACCTATCAGTGTGTTCCGACAGCTGCACTTGAGAGCCAGTTCCTATCTAGGTTTTGTGTGCTTACCACCTTCGGCCACATCATCACTTACCATGGTGAGATTGTGGTCAAACACCTTATCCTAAATAAAAAAAAGCTTTTTGTTACTAAATTCGGATAAAATCCACTGCATCCTTACTTGCGACTTGTAAGCATCATACGATGATCCAAAAGATGCTTTCCAAGAAGTTTCCGTGTATCTAACACATCTCAAAGCTGTGCTTAAAGCTTTCTCGTGAGACGTGAGACGTGAGACGTGTCGGGACCGTCTCGTGACAAACTCAAACTTGTTTGAACGACTTTCCAAAAACCACACGACTCCAGTTATGTTTATTTTGGTGTTACAAATTGTGGTCTTCATTTATACAGTCGCGTAACGGTGTTCTAACAGTTGCCTTTAAGGCATTGTTGGTAATAAATTCAAAGTCAAAACCATTGGGCTTGACGGAAAAAAATCTTACGAAAAGTTGTCACGACACTTTTTTGCTATAGTAAGCTATTGTAAGCTGTGCGGCGTGCGCATGTTTCTCTGTCTGTCTGTCTCTCTCTCTCTCTCTCTTATAGAAAGCAAGCCAGATATTTTTTTTATTTTTTTAATATATATATACTCTCTCGACTTATACATATAACTTCGTTCCATCCGGGTGTCTCAAGTTTTTTTTTTTTATACCACTAGGTGGCAAACAAGCTTACGGCCCACCTGATGGTAAGCGGTTACCGTAGCCTATGGATGCCTGCAACACCAGAGGCGTCACGAGCGCGTTGCCGACCTTGCATAAACCTTCTTACTCCTCTTTTGAAGAACCCCATGCTGTAGTCTCTAGGGCACACCTCTACAGGGAGCTCATTCCACAATCTGATCTGGGCAGGAGGAAATGTCTCTCAAACCGCACTATACGCGACCAATTTGGTTCTAAGGTGTGAGGATGAACTCCCTGTCATTTATTCAGTTTTGGCCCTAGACGGGCACTTAAGAAGGTCGAATTACAGAAGTTACCACCGGTTCGGAAGTCAGCCTTCAACTGAGAAGAACCGGCATGAAACTCAGCAAGGTTACATTTTTGAAATATTTTTGGACCATCTGACTATATTGGCTTTTTTTTTCAAATGTTTAACAAACTAATAAGGTGTACATCGCATTGGCAAACCTACTTATCATCAGGTGACCCGCCTGCCTCGTTGTCACAATGGATAGTTCAGTGGTAGTGACGTCGGATACCGCGGCGAGGGTTGTGGGTTCGAATCCTACAATGAGCTTGAGGTTTCGGTGAAGGAAAACATCGTGAGGAAACCACAGCACGGTGGTAGGGTACTTTGTAGTACCCGACTGGCTGGCTACGACCCTCAAGTTGAAAACCTGTTGGTGTGTTCCGGAAATTGCACTTGAGAGCCAGTTTGCCTTTAAGGCATTGTAATAAGGTGTACAACACATTAGCAATCCCCTGGTATTGCTAATGTCTATAGGCGACGGTAGTCACTTACCATCAGGTGACCCGCCTGCCTCGTTGTCACTTGTGACATAAAAAAAGGTGTTTTATTGAAAACAGATGCCTTATCCTTACACTACGGTGTGACAGGCGGCCTTAGTTAACGAGACACCCGTATTTTGGGACGTGTTGACGTTAATTGCTTGACTTATTTATATTTATGTTAGCATGTACCCACGGTAGCACTGTTACACTGTTAGTTGTACTGTACCCCACAAGGTTTTAGCTTAAATATTTAACTGAATATGGCCCGCACTTGTGTTGCTGCTTGTACAGTCAGAAATAAGTGTGTATTTTGAGCTTTAAGCGTACTTGATTAGAATATAGTTCCTAGTTTTTGTATCTACTGTAACAAGAAGCTCTATTAGAGATCTAGACGTCTTCTTTTTGTTTTTTTTTTCTTTTTCTTGTTTTTTTTTAAAGAGTCGTTTATTGTAAAAGGCTTCTATACTTACTTAGTTAACTTTATTAAATGCTGTTTATTTAATCCTCAAATTTATGGTTGATGCAACTTGATCGAAAAATTACATCATATAAATTTTTTTAAACATCAAAATATCGACTTTTAATATATGTAAATAATATGAATGTTGCCTATATTCAAGAAAAAATACTGAATACGTTGAAAAATTATTTTTTTGTTAGTTTTTCAGTCAAATACCAGCATTTCATACAACACTCCATATAAACTATCGATTTGACATTTAACAAAAAGAGGCTGATTTGACATATCAGTCAATAATCATAGTCTATAATAAAATGTCACGTTGTTTGTCCGCGATGAACTCCGAAACTACTAAATCGTTCTTTACCAAACTTGGCACACAAATAGATTATATTCTGGAATAAGAGATACTTTTGCACGGTGGTAGGGCTGGCTGGCTACCCTCAAGTTGAAAATCTGTCGCCAAGCACCTATCGGTGTGTTCCGACAGCTGCACTTGAGAGCCAGTTCCCATCTAGGCTTTGTTTGCTTACCACCTTCGACCACATCGTCACTATATATATATAATATAAATCCTGACTACGTTGTCGTCCGAACTCAATTTTATAAAATGTTAGACGTATTTCTTTGAAATCTTTTTATATCTTCTCTGGCGCGTGTAAAGTATCACCGCTGAGTTAAATAGGACTCATTAAACCTACAATTTATTACTTTTTCCACAGAGCTAGTTCATCTTGACTGGTGTCAGGGTTTATCGCTCATTTGATATATTGGTTTCGAGAAAAACTGTATCTGGATTATACAGGCCGCTAAGAAGTACGACATACTTAAGGGAGAGATCGGTGGACGGATTGCCTACCACATATACAAATATAACCTCGTTAAAAAGGTCACCATTTTCGAAATACATATTTTGATATTTCAAATTTTTATATACCTACAGATTTTTTTGTTATGTCACTAGTGACAACGGGGCAGGCGGGTCACCTGATGGTAAGTGACTACCGTCGCCTATAGACATTAGCCTTTTTTTTATGTCAATAGGTTGACAAACAGGCAGACGGTCCACATGATGGTAAGTGGTCACCGCCGCCTATGGACATTTGCAATACCAGGGTGATTGCCGATGTGTTGCCGACCTTGAAGAGCTCTTTTTACGCCTTTTGAAGAACCCCATATCATAGCGCGGAGGGAAAACCGTAATGGGGAGCTCATTTTATATGGACCCGTATATAGATATTATTAATAGGTTTTGTGACAAGGTTAAGCAGTTGATTAGCATAACTTAATCAATAATATTGACTAGTTCTGACGCCAACGCTTCAACATGTTTAAGATTTAATTATAAGCTTGATGGTAATGTTTTGGTTATAGAAATTACAATCATTATTCTATAGATAAAACACTTAAATCTCTTAGTGAGCTGACAATCTTCACCCGTGTACGTTAAAGGAGTTGCCAATGTGTTGTCGATCTCTTACAACGGCCTGAAAGGAACTGACTCACAAATGCTAGTACCGAAACACACTTTTTTAGGGTTCCGTACCCAAAGGGTAAAAACGGAACCCTATTACTAAGACTTCGCTGTATGTCCGTCCGCCTATCTGTCACCTGTATCTCAAGAACCGCGATAGCTAGACAGTTGAAATTTTCAGAGATGATGTATTTCTGTTGCCGCTATAACAACAAATGGGGGGCTCCCATACAACAAACGTGTTTTTTTTGCTATTTTTACGGAACCCTTCGTGCGCGAGTCCGACTCATACTTGGCAGGGTTTTTAACTTTAACTTATACTACCAGCGTTCCCGAGGGATCTTATTATATTCCCCGGCATAAAAAGTACCCTATGTTTAATCCACGATATGATCTACCTATGTGCCAAGTTTCTTCAAAATTCGTTCAGTAGTTTTTGAGTAATTGACATCTAAACATACAACCTTTACACATTTGCAATATCAATAGGACCACTCCTTATATCTTTAATCAAACGGTTTTGAATATATTTCTTTACACACAAGTATACCTACACGGCGAGAAAGTTAGAGGATTGGGCCTTAACTCTGACGAGAATGTCTTTTAAAAAAATAACGTGGGCTATAATGTGACAATCTCAGAGGAACGTTACATCATTAGGGCCTATTACAACACCAAAGAGGCTTTATTACAAGAGTCAATTTAAATTAAATTAAATAAATTATATAAATCGGAACACAGTCCCATTCCGTCCCTTTGAACAATGCTGCTATAGAAAGAGGGATTTCAACATTGTAGACTAACAAGTACCTGTTAGAGTATGTGTCACAGTCACAGTGTAAAATAAGGCATATTGTAATATGTCTAGATGCATACTTCAACAGCTTATGCCAAAATATGCTGGAATACAATAAAATACACGCGGGCAAGTCGCCTGGCTGAGCCATTGCCTTCTAACCATTGTAAAAAGGTCGGTAATATACGGTTATTCAAGGCGATGATAGCTCAGTGGTCGTCGGTTACCGCGGCGAAGGTCGTGGTTTGGAATCCTACAATGAGATTCGGTGAAGGAAAACATCGTGAGGAAGCCACAGCACGGTGGTAGGGTTCTTTGTAGTACTCGACTGGCTGGCTACCACCCTCAAGTTGAAAATCTATCGCTTAGAACCTGTTGGTGAGTTCCGGGACATTGACAGCTGCACTTAAGATCCAGTTTGCCTTTAAGGTATTACAATTACATTGTCAATCCTCCTGGTATTGCTAATGTCTATAGGCGACGGAAGTCACTTACCATCATGTGACCCGCCTGCCTCGTGGTCACTTGTGGCAAAAAAACTGTATTCAGGTGACCCTTTGAGTCTTCTGACATTAAAAACAGGTTAGGAGTATTGTAATACGGCGGATTTCACAATATGGCTACGACATGTACGGGCACCGCTCAGCTGTTTGTATCGTAGACCTCGAGCGAAGGTTCGTCGACCCGCCCATAGAGTAATGTGTAGATGAGAGAAAGGTGTCGTTGTACAAATAATAGTTATGTACACAAGGTAACAGATTAGGTAATAATGTAATTTATCTCGGACTGAATACTCAATCTAAATAAGGTCGATTTTGGTTTGTATTTTATTATGTACTATAAGACTTTATTAATTCACCCGCGTTCCCGAGGGATCTTATCTTTTTCCGGGATATAAAGTATCCTATGTCATTGTCCAAGGTCTTTTCTGTAGAGCAAAATTCTTAAAAATTGGTTCAGCGGTTTAGGCGTAAAAAGGTAACTGACAGACAGACATAATATTAGTAAAGATAAGAGTATGAACATTAAAGCAATAAAAAAATAATTACCTAAGTATATTTATTAGACCAATGCACCAAAAAAGAATTCCATATTTCTGGATTTCAAGTTATACAAAAGGTCAATTCCCTTTCGAAATCCAAATTTAAAAGTTTAATATTACTGATCTATTCCAAAATTAAACATCATCATAATAATTTTGTAAACGACAGGAAACGCCTAAAATCTGACATCAATAAAGCTGAATGTGAAAGTCCATCGCATCTGTTATTTTTAGTCTATGCGGCGTAGCAACAGCAGCGGGTAGCGCGGTAGTTGCGCAAGTCACCGGTTCGATTCCTGCCAAGGCTTAGCATTAATATAAACAACTTATTGTTTATTTGCCCCGAAACATGCGATGTTTTAGTTCTGAAACCCACTCCACTGAGTTATTGAAGTAGCTAACGGAGGTATCATCGTTTCATTTGTTTGCATTTGTTCAAGTACTATGTTATTATGTTTTTCTCTTTTTGTTTCTTGTTTTCTTCTATGTTTTTCTTTATTTTTGTTTTTTTGTGTCTTCTGTCCAGTTGTTCGGCGACTGAAAATTAGCACCTGTACGTTGTTTTAGTCTATACTAATATTATAAAGAGGTAAGGTTTGTTTGTTTGTTGGGGATAATCTTTGGGAATGTCATGAGGATAAGGATAGATGAAAACATAGTTCACGAAAAGAGTATTGAAAATAAGTGTGGATATAGAATTATATTAAAGTAGAGGAAGGCCGAAGAAGGCATGGATGGACTGCGTGAAGAATGATATGCATATGAAAGGTGTGAGTACAGAGACGACTAGTGACAGAGCGGAGTGGAAGAGGAAAACATGTTGTGCCGACCACACCTAGCGTGGGATAAGGAAGAGAAGAAGGTCTTTGGAACTACTGAACCGATTACATATATAAATTACTAGATATCTCCCGCGGTTTCACCCGCGTTCTCGTGGGATCTTATCTTTCCCCAGGATAAAATTATAAAAGTCTATGACACTCACAAATAACGTGGCTTTCTATTGACAGAATTTTCAAAGTCGTTTCAGTAGATCCAGAGGGGGCAACCCTACAACCTCACAAACTCACAAACTTTATCTTTTTATAATATTAGTACAGATTTTGCCAATGGAAACCTAAATGTTCCCTACTGACATAGGCTATATTTTATTTGAAATCCTCCAACGCGGGTCAAACCGTAGGGCGGGTTAGTTAGTAAAAAACAAAAGGGAAAAACAAAATAAAATCAGCCCCCCCCCCCCTACGAGCCTACCCCCCTACGAGCCTACTCCAATAACCAATAATAACAATAAAACACACCCTTTTATGGCTTAACAATGCCAAGTCGGCATTAAGCACAGTTTTATAACCGGTAACGATTCTCTTATCAACCATTTCGAGCCATTATTTTTGAGTTTACGACTTTTTTATATTTTAAGTAACTTTTGATATTATCTTTTATTTTGTTTTTGTATAATTTATAGGTGTTATGCTCTCTTTTTCATTGTTATTATATTATTATGAATCCCCGGTAGGTTTATTTAAAAATGTTTTAATGAATTAGAAGATAGGTAAAGACAATTCAATTTGAATATTTCAGAAACTTTTCTGTAGTCATAAGTAGGTAATAGGAAAACTAATTAAAACTGGTCCAGTATTTTTATTCCATAACAACATATTTAATCAGCTGACCTTTCTATCTGGACCTGGGTTCGAGAGGCTGCCGATAAGAACCAGTCGGAGCGAACCGACCAACCGACGCGACGGTACAACACTTCTGACCTCCGAACCACAGGGTACTTGATATCAGATTATTTATTATTTAGAACGCCCATTAAACAATGTTTATTGTACGCATATTTTATTTGCGAAGGTTGACTCTTGTTATTTATAGAAATAGAGATCGTGAATTTTACTGAAATGAGAGAGCCGAGTTAAGATTTTATTTTTAAATCGTATTCTTCATTAACAATTATCAATAAAGGAGATATTTTTCTGGAAACCAGATATCTGAACTAATATTATACAAAGGAAAAATTTTTTTTTTATTTTTTTTATTTTTCCTTCTGGCTTTGCGATGATTTTTTGTTTGTTTGTTACGATTTTACTAAAAAACTACTCGGGGAGTTTGGCAACTCACTAAATTGAATTTTAAAAACATAATTTGAATTTGTAGGTTTAAACCGGCCCGTGATGCGTAAAGTGATATTATAGGATTACTTAATTATCTTAATGCGTTCGTTCCTAAGACAGTATCTTGTTAGGGCCATTATGAAGTACGCAACCAAATACTTGAAGATATTAAGCATAATATACACGAATATAAATCTTAAATCAAAACAACTATTCCTTCTAAATATATCCGAGATAAATTCAATATAATCGCCGTTCATTTTCAATTTCATAATTAATTAAAACGAAGGTAGCTGACAATATGTAAGTCAATCGATTCCATTTTCCCTTATAAGTAAAACGCTCTTGCGAAACATTTGAAATAATTTCCATTATGCAATATAATAGAATTATTACAGAATACAAACATGGCGATGGCCGCCGGTCGTATAATTTAACCATATTTCTATATATTTATGATTGTTTATGACATCTACGGTGTTCGCTTTTGTGGGTTACGAAACCCATAGGAAGCGATTATGTGTGTCTGAAAGAGGGCTTATTTAACTAAACTTGTGACATAGCTTTGGTATATGATGAAAAGTAACCCAAATTAATTTGACATATTTCACGACTCCTGGTCTTGATTAAAAAGAAAAGCACTGAAAAGATAGCATAAGCATAAATATTGACTTAGTCTTATATATTATTATTAATTTACCCTTAAAATGTTTTTTTTTTATGTCACTAGTGACAACGAGGCAGGCGGGTCACCTGATGGTAAGTGACTTCCGTCGTCTATAGACATTAGCAATACCAGGGGGCCAACGTGTTGTACACCTCATTACAATGCCTTAAGGGCAAGGGCAACTGGCTCTCAAGTGCAACTGCCGGAACACACCAACAGGTGATTGGCGACAGATTTTCAACTTGAGGGTGGTAGCCAGCCAGTCGAGTACCACATAGTACCCTACCACCGTGCTGTGGTTTCCTCACGATGTTTTCCTTCACCGAAAGCATAAGCTCATCCGACGTCACTTACCACTGAGCTATCATCGCCTTAATGTTAAAGAGTTCGTGTATTGAAGCTCACGCATGACATTAGTTTAGGCACAAATATTGGTCGACGTACATACACGTGAGTGCGATGTGTACCCACGGACCGCTTCAAGTTACACAATGGCTGCATAAGTTTATTTGCTCAGCTCGAGGTCGGCTCGCGTCTTCATGTATTGCCTTTAAAATACATAGATTACGTATGTACAGATATGATATCCATTTTTGAAACATGTCTCCACTCGATATCTGTGGTAGAGTTGGCTGTCGGGAAAGTATGATTTTTTTTTTTATTCCCGGGGCATTTTTCACACACGGAACACACATCTGATCCCAAACTAAGCAGAGCTTGTAATATGGAAATCAGATGACTGATATAGGTACTTCATATACTACTTTTTCTTTGTAAATAGAAAATAGTTCAGGACTAACAGACATGTTCATGCATACAACTGTTTGTCCTGGATGGGAATCGAACCCACGACCTGCGGCGTGATAGGTAGTGTGTTAACCAACCACGCCAACCGGCCCGTCATATTGTATTGCAGGCAAAGGGTTTAAGCCCATACAGCCTCAAACTTAAACTCATTTATTGACCAAAGAGAACGCGCAGTGGTACAGTTGGCAGTCAGATGATACCTATTTTCCGAGAGGTTGGTACATGTATGGTATTAACGAGATGAAATGTCAGATGTTACATCATATGCGACTGCTGTATAGCTCGCTCGTTTTTAGGGTTCCGTACCCAAAGGGTAAAAACGGGACCCTATTACTAAGACTTCGCTGTATGTCACCAGGCTGTATCTAAAGAACCGCGATAGCTAGACAGTTGAAATTTTCACAAATTATGTATTTCTGTTGCCGCTATAACAACAAATACTAAAAACAAAATAAAATAAATATTTAAGGGGGCCTCCCATACAACAAACGCAATTTTTTGCCCTTTTTTGCTCGATATCAATAATGGCAACAGGTGGGCACTTGAAATATTCACAAAATACTCAGTTGTATTTTTACTTTAATAATAAATAATAAAATTACAATAAAATAAATATTTAAGGGGACGGAACCCTTCGTGCGCGAGTCGATTGCGACTCGCACTTGGCCGGTTTTTTTACTTCTTTTAAGTGTAATGTCAACTATTCCTGACTTTTGTCTACTTTTCATTTTGTATTTCTATGGCTTTTTGTGCCTATCTGAGAATTAATTGATCTTTGACCATGGTAGTTAATCTATAGATTTCCATTTACATACAAACGTACTTATGTATAATATATACATATTTATGTAAAACTGTATAAACAGAGTTGGCCTTGTAATAATTTTAGTAATTATTGGCGCCAATATTGGCTCATTTGTTGGGCTTAGTCACAAATATTGATTGTGAGCAAATGTTTTTGAGATTTTATGTTGCGATGGAATATTTTAGATATTTGATGATAAGTGATTAATTATAGATGGCGCTAATGGCGCTAAAGGGGTGTCTTGATTATATTTAAATTATTATTTTATTATTTACAACAAATGTACAAAATATACATGCAAGTGTACAATTACAATACATAAAAAACTTCTTCGAGGCTGCCGCTGCTGCCGATCGGCAAGGTTATTGAATTATTTCATTTTTGACGTTGTTGCAGTCCTAAAACGCAATTTGAACTGATTAAATTTGATTCGCTTGAGGCGATGATAGTTCAGTGGCAGTGACGTTGGATACCGTGGCGATGGTTCTGGGTTCGATTTCTCACATTTATGGTATGTGTTAGGTTACTAGTTTTTTTTTAGGAATTTCACAAAAACCAGTTTCCGAATAAAATCCAGTGTTAATTCTACACTCAGCCTTACACCACTCGAAAACAAAACTTTGTATTAATTTAAGATTACCCATCTCCAAAGACCATTTCCCCTAGACCTGCCGCTTCTCTACGACTCCTCCTATATTTACCTACGTTTTCTTTCAAGCAGAGGGGCGGGGTAGATCTTATTAGAACAGTTTTGATAGATATGCGGAACATACATGTATTTATAACTGAAATGAAACGAGGTTAGTTCTCGGTTTTGAAGGCTTGCCAGATAATGCAATATTGTACTGTAATTTCAATGAGAATTTCTAACATTTATAGAAAAATAAATTAACTCTACACGTGGAAAGAATAATGGGTATAGCTATTTATAAACGGAAGATTTTATTTTTATGTGTTTTTATTCTGGATAAGCTTGTGTTTGGCTACAATCTCACTATGGTAAGTGATGATGTGGCCGAAGGTGGTAAGCACACAAAGCCTAGATGAGAACTGGCTCTCAAGTGCAACTGTCAGAACACACCGATAGGTGCTTGGCGACAGATTTCCAACTTGAAGGTGGTAGCCAGCCAGTCGGGTACTACAAAGTACCCTACCACCATGCCATGGTTTCATCACGATGTTTTACTTCACCGAAAGCTCAAGCTCATTGTAGGATTCGAACCCTCGACCTTCGCCGCGGTATCCGACGTCACTTACCACTGAGCTATCATCGCCTTAAAAAAGATGGCAACACAGTAGGTATACCTATACAATACTTATATAAAATGTGAAGAGTTTGTATATTTAAACGCTGATCAGGAACCACAGAATAAATAATTGCTACCAGGCTGATTGCATAATTAGGTATTATTGCGTCAGATACCCCCTTTATTGAAAATTAGCTGTCCCCCGCAGTTTTACCCGCGTTCCCGTGGGATCTTATCTTTTCCCGGGATAAAAATATAGCCTATGACACACACTAATAACGTGGCTTTCTATTGGTAAAAGAATTTTCAAAATCGGTTCAGTAGATCCAGAGATTACCCCCTACAACCTCAAACTATACCTCTATATAATATAGATGATACAAATACTATTTATTTTAATAACGAACATTTCGAATTAAAAAAAAATTGTTTCATTTCTTTTGAACTGGGATGTAGCCTATACTCAAGAATATTATCATATATTATTACTATTATATCGGTAAAATTCTGATCAGTGTATAAAATATTGAGGAAGACAATAAATTAAAAAAAAAAAAAAACAGAGGTATGAAAACATGGTGAGGAAAACCATAGCACGGTAGGGTACTTTCTAGTACCCGACTGGCTGGCTACCACCCTCAAGTTGAAAATCTGTCGCCAAACACCTATTGGTGAGCCAGTTTTCATTTGTGTGCTTACCACATCATCATGGTGAGATAGCCTGCAAAACACAAGCGAATCCAAATAAAAAAAACTCGAATACAGCTAATAAATTGTGAAATTCATCAGTTTTATATGTATGACGTCACAAGTCAGTATTTCATACCAAAACTCCAAACTGTCGTTTTTTTTTTTTTTAAGAAGATTTTTGGCCTGGTATCGAGACCTTTAAGCCATTTCTTTATTTTAAATATTCATATTTTATGTTTAGTCACGTTTTATTGTCACTTTCACTGTAAAGTTTAGTCCTCGTCCGTACAAGTCCGGTCTAATTTTAGTGAAATTGGAGGCTATTCCACTAAAATATTTCATGGACTTTTTGGGACAACCTGGAAAGTCACGATACACGCTTTCATTTCATTTCACTTCACTTGTACACTTGGATTGATCTTTATTGGACAAAACACCACCGAAATTATTCAATAAAACTCAAAATACATGAATTTAATGAAAATAAAACGAAAACACAACGTCACTTCGCAAGTTCCCGCCAAAAAGTCCAACTGTCGTTTTGACATTTAATAAAAAAGAACCTGATTTGATATGTCAGTCAACATTCCTATTCTAAGGTAACAATAAAGGTCATAGCTCATTTAAACGACTCTGCTCCAACACCGCTCCCACCCAACACCGCCCTAAACTAAAAGTCGACTACCTGGCAGTCTGATGGCGGTAAGCTCGCTGTCTGCTAATTTATGTTGCCAATATAAACTACATCTAAAGAGCACGACCTGAAGCCCATATTTGAATGATATTTTATTTGGCGGATGGGAGCGGAGTCGTGTAAGTGAGCTACGACCTTAATTCCGCTACAATACCATACATACCTTCTGACATGATACATGACTTTTTTTGCGGGAACTTGCAGAGTGACGTTGCGTTTTCGTTTTATTTTCATTAAATTCGTGTATTTAGAGTTTTATTGAATAATTTCGGTGTTTTATCCAATAATGATCAATCTGAGTGCACAAGTGAAGTGAAATGAAATGAAAGCGTGTATCGTGACTTTCCAGGTTGTCCCAAAAAGTACGTGAATGTTTTAGTGGAACAACCGCCAATTTAACTAAAGCTTGACTGGACATGCATGGACGAGGACTGGACATTACAGTGAGTTTGAGAATGTGACTATAACATAAAAGAAGAAATTAAAACTGAAGAAAATGTATGCGATTGAAAGACTTTGTATTGACTAAAAGTACTAAAACTTATGTAAAAAAAAATGTGACAAATAGACCAAGACCATTTCAAATACTTTGACATTGGCAGAAATATCCTAAAAGGATGATTGCCAGTAACAAAAAAAAACATGAAACATATTATTCTATACATACACAGTTCACACACCGTGCTGTTATTTTAGTTATTTTCTCTTTATCGGTGTATTTAGAGTGATTTATTCGCGTTAGAACGTTTATTGGATTGTTTACTTTGTATTCGTATTTAGTTTACATTAGGTTACTAACCTCTACTGTTGTATGTTATCTTTGAATATTTGCCGAATTCTAGATACAATAGAAACTTTATCTATATATAGTATAAAAGAAAGTCTTGTTAGTTACACTATTTATAACTCGAGAACGGCTGGACCGATTTTCATGGATTTTGATTAGATTTGATTTTGAGTATTTTTTTCATACATTTTGTATAGAACGACTTTTTGACATGTGTCGAGATCGGGCTGACAGATGACAGATGGTTTAGATTCACAAATTGGACACGGTAGGTGTCGCTGGAATCGGGTTCTATGTTTTGTTTTAATTTCAGGGCAGGACAACGTCTGGTGGGCCCACTAGTTAAATATATTGAAGACTCTTTTTCCGAGATAAAGATTCAAATCAAATCATTATTATTAATATTACTCCTAAGGAATTATTTGGGAAAATGTTTGTAGTTGATCTTTCAATCCTATCAATATAATATATTCGGTGTTCGACCAAAAACGTAATTATGCAGAATAGTGTCAAAAATCTAATAATGGCGGTTAGCTGCGCATCAATAAATGAAATAAGTCTCAAACGATTCTAAATGTTTCATGTAAGATCACATAATAAACACGGTAAGTACCTATTTAAATTCATATCATTATTATGCTAATAACCTACCAAAAACGTTTCAACCAAATTAAAAAGTAAAAATAGAATACCAGATTCATTTTAATAACACTGGCTCCGGATTAGTTATGGAATATAAATGGCGAATGAGTGTGAAAATAGCATATTATATATGCGAAAAATATTCTTTTATTAAATGTCAGAAAAATTAAAATGATAATTCTTAACGTGTTTTAATCCTTCAAGGAAACAAAAATGCATCCTGTATTTACCTTACCGTGTGGTCACTTCATGGTGTTGGTGTACGGGATAGCCGGCGGATATTATTGTTCAAAAACGCGTTCTAGTGCCAGGTCGAGAAAGTTTAAGCCTTCTGTTCTTTACATAGTTAGTGATCAGTTGACCTCTGTACTGAAACATTTATGGCCTTATTCATAACAAACTCGACGGTGTTTAGTAAGTGCTTATCAGATTCTTAATTCGAATTTTCTATAGAGAATTCGAATTGAGAATCTGCTAAACAGTTGCTAAAAATAGACTAAATTGTCTTTTTGTGGATTTTATTCACAGGGTTTTTTTAGCGGTACTCATTTTTTTTTCTAATATAAAAGTAGCCGTTGAAAATCTATCCAGCGGTTTCGGACATTAACAACAAACAGACAGACAACATTTTAGGTTTTCTTTTTGTTTTTAGTATCTAAGTATACTAATATTATAAAGAGGAATGATTTGATTGTTGTTAAATCCACAATACGTTTATTCAATCATTTATTTTAACCCAAACCAAAAAGGCATCAAACCGCATTCAGGTAAAAACGTTCCCTTTTCCATCCGTAAATCAACATAAATAACAAAAAACATAATGTTGATGCGCGTGTGCGTGACGTGTGCGTGACGCGTGCGTAACACGTCACGTCCCCACAGCCACAGTTCTGTTGAAGTCAAAGAGCGCCACAAATCATACGTACGAGTTACGTTTCAATCTAGCGCCATTTTTTTATGTTCGTGTTCACTGAAATTCAGTAGGTCATTTAAACAAATAAAAAAATAATGTCTTTATGTAATGTTTTAACAGCTTTTTACTAAATGCATATGAATGAACGTATATTAAATATATGAAATGAAATGAAATTGTTTATTCATCCAAATAGGCCTTCACAGGCACTTATGAATAGTCAGACTCTAAATGCTCGGTTCGGAAGGTTGCTTTTGCTGAGAAGAGCCGGCAATTTACTCAGCAATTACTCTTTTCAAAAACAACTTACAACTATTACATTAAATAATTATTATTTATCTAGTCTCACTGACAATATTTACGTGTTATGGCGGCAAAAATAGTAATCTCTAGAATTAGATTATGACTGACTTATACGCTGTTTCACCCGCGTTCCCGTGGGATTTTATCTTTTCCTGGGATAAAAATATAGCCTATGACACTCACAAATAACGTGGCTTTCTATTGGTAAAAGAATTATCAGTAGGGGTTCAGTAGATCCCCTCCTACAACCTCACAAACTCTACCGCTTTATAATCTATACATATAAAAGGAGAATATTAGTATAGATTCGTATAGATAAGCACTATTGTATGACTTACATACATTCATATGTAGGTATAATAGTGAACAAATTCATCTACAGCTGTTTGTAATATTTGTGAGGCATCGGTCAATTTGTCTCGGACCCCATGACAATACCCTCGGCACATCCACTGTTTGTTAGGAATACATTCCATTTACATTTACCATTTAGCTTGTTACGAAATATTCTATACGCATTTTGGAACGCAGCTCTTTTACGCGGTTTACAGTAGAGAAATGGCGGGAATCGTCACGTAAGAAAATGGCGTTATGTGGCTTTAGAAGTTTAAATTTATTTATAGTATTAGTGGAAAGAGGCAATATATTTAATTATTGTCCAATAATTATTACAAAGAAGTTGTTAACTAGTTGATATGCAACCGATTGTTTTGATTGAAATGAAAAATTTGCATTTTCAAGGATCTTACGGCTGGTTTGTTTATCCGTAGTAAAAATGGAATTGACAATTAGTTGATCTGACCATGGTTTAGAAACAAACTAATTATTAGATCAAGATTCCGTTTTTCAAACCTTCCTCCACCGAAAGCTCAAGCTTTTTAAAGATTTCGAACCCACGATCTCCGCCGCGGTATCCGACGTTACCACTGAGCTATCATCGCCTTTAGCAATATAGGATTGCTAGCTCTCAAGTGTAACAGCTGGAACACACCAACAGGTGCTTGGCGAGTCCAAGACAAAAACTTCATCTTTATCTTTTTTATTCTGGATATGCTTGTGTTTGACCACAATCTCACTATGGTAAGTGATGATGTGGCCGAAGGTGGTAAGCACACAAAGCCTAGATGGGAACTGTCTCTCAAGTGCAGCTGTCGGAACACACCGATAGGTGCTTGGCGACAGATTTTCAACTTGAGCGTGGTAGCCAGCCAGTCGGGTACTACAAAGTACCCTACCACCGTGCTATGGTTTCCTCACGATGTTTTCCTTTACCGAAAGCTCAAGCTCATTGTAGGATTAACCCACGACCTCCGCCGCGGTATCCGACGTCACAACCTCTGAGCTATCATCGCCAACTACATTATCACAGATAATTCATATTTCAATATTTGACGGGCCGGTTGGCGTGGTTGGTTAATACACTGCCTATCACGCCGCAGGTCGTGGGTTCGATTCCCATCCAGGACAGACATTTGTGTGCATGAACATGTCTATTTGTCCTGAGTCTGGGTGTAATTATCTATTTAAGTATGTATTTACAAAAAAAAAAGTAGTATATGTAGTATATCAGTGATCTGGTTTCCATATTACAAGCTTTGCTTAGTTTGGGATCAGATAGCAGTGTGTGAACAAATGTCCGAGGATATTTATTTATTTATTCAATTATCATAATAACCATTATCAGTTGTAATGGTAAATATCACAAGTATAAAAACAGGCGCGCAATTAACATTAATCTTTACAAGGTTCTCTATTTATAATCAATTGGGTTTGAGTGTTACACCATTTTCGCCCTTTGCGACCGCCTAATATAGGATCGTTCCAGAGGAAGCGGTTTATACGGTAGTGAAACAGTTACCTATACTAATATTAAATAGAGGTAAAGTTTGTGAGGTTGTAGGGGGTAATCTCTGGATCTACTGAACCGATTTTGAAAATTCCTTTACCAATAGAAAGCCACGTTATTTGTGAGTGTCATAGGCTATATTTTTATACCGGGAAAAGATAAGATCCCACGGGAACGCGGGTGAAACCATAGCAGTCCCCTGCTACTATCTAATAATAAAGGTTTTAAAGCGCAGTAGATTTGGGTCTTAAAGGAAAATCGTTATAAAATATAAAAATGACAAACAAACTTTTCCATGGACACCAAGTCTGTCCTGGATGGGAATCGAACTCACGACCTGTGTGGTTGATAGTGTGCTTAACTAGAAAATATATTTTTATAAATAAACATAAAATAATGCTGCAGTGGATACTGCAGAAAATAATTGCCTTACTGAGTTTCTTGCCGGAGTTTTCTCAGTTTAAGTGTATTCCGAACCGGTGGTAGAGTCATTGTACCTACCTAACGTTCATAAGTGCCTTACCAAACCTTTAACTGTATAAATGAGTTTTGAGTTTTAGTTTTAAACTAGCCTACTGGGCTCTTATGCATCTATCGGTGAGTTTCAGCAGCATTACTTGAGTGCCAGATTCCGTTCAGGCATTGAGACAGGCTACCATTAGTCACATGATTACTTCACTTGAAATTGTGGTTAAATACAATGTCCATAAACGTTTGCCATTGTCTATAGGTGACAACCGTCGCCTATAGACATTGGCAATACCAGGGGATTGCCAACGTGTTGTACACCTTATTACAATGCCTTAAAGGCGAACTGGCTCTCAAGTGCAATTGCCGGAACACACCAATAGGTGCTTGGCGACAGATTTTCTAATTGTTAACTTCTCGTATATTGCATAAGCGTGTCCGAATCAACGCTTATTTCTGTATTGGTCCGTAGTCCGTAGTCCGTACAGTGAGGCGATGGTCGATGTTTATTGAGATATAACTTGAACAGCCGAGCGGCCGACTGAGGGCTCAGCCTTGCTGCTATAACAACACGTGTATAATAATAATAGCCATTTATTTCAGATAAAATATCCATATTGGTTAGTAACATATTAAAATTAAAAATTAGGGTTAGTAATACATGGTTATAATACACACAAAAATCATTTTAAGGAGCGTGAGGCAGGTGCGTGCAACGCTAGCCACCGTCTCAACAACAGCGAGTCCCACCGCTCAACCAGGGAACGTATGATGCCGTTTGGGCTGGCACGCAAGCGCAACAACAGTGACGCGCACCGTTTTCTTATTATGGCGTAAAAGCAGTCAGCGCTGGCCTCTGCAAACATTGCGGATGCGCTACAAAATCTGCCATGTATAGCTTTGAATTATCGTTTTGAGATATTTGTTGCATTTATAACTGACAAAAAACAAATTAATAAAGTACGCGGCCCGTAATACATACGGGACGTCAACTGAACGGCACACATGCATAAAAAACTGGCTTCAGTTTGATAATGAGTGTTTTCTTTTTATTTCATACCACGAGGTGGCAAACAAGCTTACGGCCCACCTGATGGTAAGCGGTTACCGTAGCCTATGGACGCTTGCATCACCAGAGGCGTCACGAGCGCGTTGCTAACCGCCGACATAAACCTTCTTACTCCTCTTTTGAAGACCCCATGCTGTAGTCTCTAGGGAAAACCTCTTGATTTTAATTAAATTTGAGTCTAGTAAATACGAAATGTCAATAATGATAATCTATCTACTATAAGATTTTGGAAGTAATTTATGCGTGATCTGTAATAATTTAAGTTTATCAAGAGCTTTTTGATTTTCTTAGCTCTCGCATGACGAATATAATGGTTCGTGGAATAATTTGGAATACCTATCTAAAGTTTGACTACCGAAGTAACTTTAACCCTTTACCAGGGACTGAAAGTAATATACAATAAAACCGGTTAAGTGCGAGTCGGACTCAAGCACTGATATTTCCGTACAAATTTTGTATTTGTTTTTATAGCGGCAACAGAAATACATCATCTGTGAAAAATTCAAATGTTTAGCTATCACCATTCATGAGATACAGTTTGGTGATAGACAGATGGACAGCACAGTATCAGGGTTTCTGTTTTAACCTTTGGGTAGGTACGGAACCCTCAAAAAGAGAAGGCCTGACTCACTGACTCATCAACGCCCAGCCTAACTTACTTGGACATAGAAAGCAAAATTTTTGCACAGGTGTTATTTTTAAGACGAGGTATAAGATCTTTTTCAAAATTCAACCTCCAAAGGAGTTAAGAAGCTAATTCCTAATAATACTGGTTACATTATAAACAATTAATTTAACTTCCGTTGTTTATTTCAACATTAAAATTCGAACCTCCAAAGGGGTTAAAAAGCAGGCGAAACCGCGGGAAGCTAGTTCCTAATAATACTGGTTACATTATAAACAATTAATTAAACTTCCGTGGCTTTTTCAATATTAAAATTCAATATCAATACAAACAAATGATGAAACTTGTACTAAACCGAAAGGTACAGTCACAGAATGAAAAGGTTCGTCACCTTAGAGTCGCTTTTCGCTTGCACTAGTAGATACTGCAAGAATCAATTATAATATTTTGCAATGATGACATTGACTGAAATAATAATGGCAGGTTGAACCAACAAGAAGGTTTTAGTTTATCAAACATAATAATCTTGTTGACAAGTTAACAGTCAAACAACTTTGATCTGAATAATTTTGAGCTTTATTAACGAACAGTTAAACATTATTTTATCTAACGAGTCTATTCTGTAACATAGTTTCAAAAGGTAATATGTGCTCGCGATACGTTCAACGAATCAATTTGAAAATCGACGAACCTTTTCATTCCGTCACTGTACATAATAGGTCGAGAATAAACAAGGCCAGGTCAGGTGTGATGATAGTGAAGGTCAGCCCTTCATTATCTTAGCTAACTAAGGGCTGGGCATTTGTTCCGAGTGTATTCTTCCGTTTCCTCAATCATCACAACGTATAATTAGATGCATTATGTTTATGAAGCGAAGTATGGTGGAGCGAGGTATTAGACTCCTCCATTGAAAAGGGAAGATCTTCCGCCAGGCTAGGTCATCGTGCCTGGGGACCGCGGTCCAACTGTTGATGTTGGAATCTTGTATATATGCAGATCGCATGGAAAACTTCGTAAGCGAGATGTAGGTTATTGAAGCGCCATCTATGTAGGAGTCGTGCGAACTATATCTATGTGTAGATAGATGTCGCTACAGAAGGTTCAATTCAGAATTGAGTAAACTGATTATAATATTGCCAGTGTTTATATAGTTTGAGTGTAATATGCTATTTAGCACGGTGGTAGGGTACTTTGTAGTACCCGACTGGCTGGCTACCACCCTCAAGTTGAAAATCTGTCGCCAAGCACGTATCGGTGGGTTCCTACAGCTGCACTTGAGAGACAGTTCCCATCTAGGCTTTGTGTGCTTACCACCTTCGGCCACATTATCACTTACCATAGTGAGATTGTAGTCAAACACAGGCTTATCGAGAATAAAAAAAAAAATGATAGATCACCGGAAAGCTTATTTAAAGAAAAACATGATAACGGTTTCAGATGTGTACCCTTTAGTGGATGAATTTTCAAAAATCCTTTCTTAGAATGTACCTACTCTCTATGAGGAATCTACCTACAATTATTTTACAAGAACAATGACGCAGGCAGGTCACCTGGTGGTAAGTGAATACCGTCGCCTATAGACTTTAGTAATACCAGAGGGATTGTTAATGTGTTGTACACCTTAATACTATCCCTTAAAGCGCAAATGCCCAACAGGTGCTTGGCGACAGATTTTCAACTTGAGGGTGGTAGCCAACCAGTCGAGTACTACAAAGTACCCTACCACCGTGCTGTGGTTTCTTGAGATTAGCGCGTTCAAACAAACAAACAAAGTCTTCAACTTCATGATATTATAATATTATCTAGTGCCTGAAGATTTTGTACATTGATAGAGGATTAATCTAAGATTTAAATAAATATGCATTATCTGATTCTAGATATGGTTTGTGATGCCGATAAAAGTCTACGGAAACAACCCTGAATTTGGGAAAAGAACATTTTGTTTTCATTTTGAGTTTTCAAAAGTTCCATAGTAAAATAGCACAAACCCAACATACGTTTCAAAAATATGCCATCAAAAAGTATTTATTCTTTTATAATAATAAATTTATTTATTCAGGTAATTTACACCCACCACTCCCTCTGGGCTTACACTCATTCATTACAAAATAAATTCAGACAAGTTTGACTTCACAGCATATTTTCCATTCCTCGGAATATCCTCGGACATTTGTTCACACACTGCTATCTGATCCCAAACTAAGCAGAGCTTGTAATATGGAAACCAGATCACTGATATACTACATATACTACTTTTTTTTTTTGTAAATACATACTTAAATAGATAATTACACCCAGACTCAGGACAAACAGACATGTTCATGCACACAAATGTCTGTCCTGGATGGGAATCGAACCCACGACCTGCGGCGTGATAGGCAGTGTGTTAACCAACCACGCCAACCGGCCCGTCCCGTTTTCCATTGTTTCAAATCCACTCCTTTGTGGATTACTATCATTTCCCAAGTGCAAGATACCGAGCTATATTAAAAAAAAACTCCAAGTATATTTACGTGTACTAAAATGTATTTTCCAGTCTTTTTATTTCCCTTCATTTCCTTTGAGCCGTCATAAACGGAATCCTTTTTAAAAATAACCCTCTGGAGGCACTTATGCAAATTTGATACGCGTCTTAAATAGCATTAAAACGTCAACACTCAGGCTTTATGTAAGGTTGTTGCACCACTGAGAGCGCTAAAATATATCAGCTAGTTCTAAGCTAAAAATATAAAAGTATTTATTGCCACAAAAAAACAGATACAAGTAAGCACATTGAATAAGGTACATAAAAAAATTATAATATTAAATGAAAAATAATATGGCAATAGGATAAAATCAGCTTGCAGCGTTCACATTTGCCTGTAATTAATTAATTATTTAATTGCACGGTGGTAGGATACTTTGTAGTACTCGACTGGCTGGCTACCACCCTCAAGTTGAAAATTTGTCGCAATGCACCTGTTGGTGTGTTCTGGAAATTACACTTGAGAGCCAGTTTGTCTTTAAGGCATTGTAATAAGGTGTACAACACATTGGTACCCCTGGTATTGCTAATGTCTATAGGCGACGGTAGTCACTTACCATCAGGTGACCCGCCTGCCTCGTTGTCACTTGTGACATAAAAAAAAAGTTTTTATAATATGACGGGTCTATTTGAGAGATTATTTTGACTAACGTCGACGTGTTTGTTTTAGCCACCTTCATGTAGCTGCCATAAATGATACAATAAATATTACTTCAAAATCACAAGGTCGACATCATCAATTTCTTTTCCCTTCTTGCCGGTTGACTTTCTTGCCGGTTGTGTATTCCAAATTGGTGGGAGAGTCAAATGCCTTTTCAGGACCTTAGTTTAATAAATGAGTTTGACTTTGATCAAGATTTCCTGGGACATTCGTCAAATAATGTGTTGGTACAAAATATACAAGCAAATGTACAATTACAATACATAAAAAACTTCTTCGAGGCTGCCGCTGCTGCCGATCGGCAAGGTTCCCAGAAGGCTGGCAGCGTTTCCTCTTTGGATGGCCAAGCTGATGCGTTGGCGGAAAAAGCTCCCCGCCCGCCGGTCACTCGAGGCCTCGATTAATTTTTTACATAAAATATTTGCGAAACGACGATATGTGTTGGTATGGAAACTAGATAGTTTATCTACTATAGGTACTTTAAGAAAAAATACATTCTAACTAAAAGATGGGATTAGGATCCTGAAATAAGTATTATAAACTGTACAAAACAATACTTTAACAATTGAAAATAAGCAACAAACAGCAATACTAATGACTTGATTATAAAAACAGAAAATATGTTTACTAGCAGTTTCCGTTCAATATTGATAAGCGATGATGAAACAATAAACGTGCAATTAATTCTAGCATGAGTCAATAGATCCGTATGGTTTAACATAATAAATAAATAAATAAAGAAAAACAACTTGTTATTGTACCTGAATAATTTATTTAAATAGATATATGTACCATAATACCTAACGATACTATTTTTAGTGACAGCAGATACCGCGGCAAAGATCGTGGCGGGAAAACATCACGGTGGTATGATTCTTTGCAGTACTGGTTTACCACTCTCATCACTTACCAAGGTGAGATTGTGGTCAAACACAGGCTTATCCAAATGTATAAAAAAGATAATACGGTGGTAGAATACCCTTCAGTACCCGCCTAGGTGGCCACCTCTCTCAATAAGTCAGTCGTTGGGTTTTTTTTAGTCATGACCATAGATACAAAGTCTTTCAGTCGCATACATTTTTTAAATATTTTTTTTTCTTTTATGTTATAGTCACATTCTCACATTCACTGTAATGTCTAGCCCTCGTCCATACATGTCTAGTCAGGTTTTAGTGAAATTGGCGGCTGTTCCACTAAAACATTCAAGGACTTTTTGGGACAACCTGAAATGTCACAATACACGCTTTTATTTCACTTCACTTCACTTGTGCACTTAAATTGATCTTTATTGGACAAAATACCACCGATATTATTCAATAAAACTCAAAATACACCAATTAAATGAAACTAAAACGAAAACGCAAGGTCAATTCACAAGTTCCCGCCAAAAAGTCTACATATAGGGAATCCCCTTGGCATTGCTCTATCTGCCTGTCTTCCTGTCAGACTTCTGACATAAAAAAAGGAGGTAGACACAGGCTCTAAGTGACGTTGTGTTATTTATCACTGCCTCTCTCGAACATTAATAATGCACTGTGTATACACATTTTGAACCAACCGTCACTTTAGTTCGTTTAATCTATACATAGAAGACGTTAAAGGTAAATTAAAAGAGCTATGTGATAAATAAAATATAAATCTAACAGTCTTGTCTAATGAAATATAGCATTTATTTTCATTATTACTTAATCTGTTGACTCGCGACAATAACCTGTATAACTTCAAAATTTCAAAGTTCGCGCCCAATTTTCAAGTAAATGTCATCGTCCCGATTGTCCCATTTGAGAACCAAGTAGTTTGGACTCTGAAACCCCGATTGTCCCAAGAAAGAACTGACAGGTTAACTAGTTTTCGCACGCGAGATGAAATTAGTCCATATTATACATAGTGTTATTCACGAAGACGCATCCCACTCTTTTTCTTAATCTTTTAAAGTGTAAGTGAGCATCTTTTCACTAGTGTTGTAGTGCTGTCGATATGTTTATATGTATATATCAAAGTCAAAGTCAAAGTCAAAACCATTTATTCAGTTTAGGCCCTAGAAGGGCACTTATGAAGGTCGAATTACAGAAGTTACCACCGGTTCGGAAGTCAGCCTTCAACTGAGAAGAACCGGCAAGAAACTCAGCAAGGTTACATATTTACGGTTAAATATTTTTGGACTGACTACTTATATTGGCTTTTTTATCAAATGTTTAACAATTGTATTCTTAAAGTAATACAAAAATTAACCCGCATTAGTTACCTACATAGTAAACTAAAACAAAAAATACCAAGCTAATAACAGCGTATTAAATCAGCGTATCGATATGTATATGTCCATATGCAGCACTACAACACTAGCAAAAGGATGTAAACTTGCACTGTAAGGCATTAGAAAAAAGAGTTCGGCGTGTCTTTGTGGATGGCACTCTCGATACAAGGAGATAATGTTCCATTCTATTGTATCATCGTCAACATCAATTATCATTAAAATAACAAACTCTTAATAACTAAAATATGCGCTAGAATTCAGTGACTATTGCCCATCTCGATCTATCGCTTCACAAAATACATAGCGTGCCATCGCATCGCTCCATCACTATCCAACCACCCTATAACAAATGTTGGTCCCTCGCTCGATGGAAAGCATTTTCCGTATCTTTAATTAGTGAAATATGCTAAGCAGGGCCACTCCGCCCCTTAGATTTAATCTACGAACGAAAACAATGGGGTATCGAGCCGAGCGACGAGTTCTGTCTTGTACGCATTTTCGTTTAAGGTTTTAGTTCACTCCAAAATAAAGTTGGCTACAATTTGTATTGTCACGCGACGTGATTACGCATTTATAAGTAACGTTCAGCTGCTAATCTATTGTTAGAATAAACGGTAGGTATTGTTATCGAAAATAGAGTGGTTGTGTAATACAGATTTTGGTTAGTCTTGATGATATTTTAGTCCTTTGGTTTGCCTGTTGGGTATAGTTATTGATTATACATATTATATGTATACTCTCAAGTATCTAAGGGTACTTGACAGACACAACAAATCAGTTATTTACTAAGAAAATGTTACAGAAGTTGTGATTTCATGTATTTTTTGATAATTTTAATCAATATTATGAATGAACCTGAATGGAGCCCAAACTAAATAAATGGTTTTGACTTTGAAAGTATAAAAAAAATACAATTATATTTGTCATTCTCGATCACTGTTCCTGATGTTTCATGTAATTCCCAGATTCGAACTTGTGAACTTTATTAAATACCTTCAGTCACCTCTTCACTAACTACGGTGGCATTGTCTCATATAGCTAATATAAATGTAAAAAGAAAGAGGCCATCTTGACACGTCAGATAGTTTCCAAGAAAACGTGAGTGTCATTCCGGCAGTATACACTAAGCAGGCGATTAGCGTCCGTTAACATTTTTACGTTTTGTAACGAGTCGCGGTCGCGCGATATCTGTGCAGCTGTCGCTGTCAACTTTTACGTAATAATCTATTGGATTTATTTTATTCGCATAGAGAAAATAGTGGGGCAGGTTCTGACGTGGAAATAGCTGCAGATTCATTAATTTACTAGTTGAATAATGTCCATCTGGCATAAAAAGATCGTTCCAATTTCTTTACTAAATTATGACATGTGAATTATCTGCAATTCTATTTAAAGGTTTGAGATAATATTAAAATTCTGGCGCACGAATTCTTGGACGTTTAGATTTGTATGTATACGCATTTATTGTTTCTGTACTAGTTGTTTCTGATATTGATTAAGAATAATTAACTGTAGATGTGACATTAAAGCTAGAACTTGTAATGCTGCCTAAAGATTTTCTTTTATACCACAACTGACAAACAGGACGGGTCACCTGATGGTAAGTGAATTACGTCGCCTATAGGTATTCGGAATACCAGGGGGATTACCAATGTATTATTGTACACCTTAAGCGCTCAAGTGTAACTGCCGGAACACACCAACAGGTGCTTGGTGACATATTTTCAAATTGAGGGTAGTAGCCAGCCAGTCGAGTACTACAAGGTACCCTAACACCGTGCTGTGGTATCCTCACGATGCTTTCCTTCACCGATAGCTCAAGCTCATTGTAGAATTCGAACCCGCAACCTTCGCCGCGGTATCCGACGTCATTACCACTGACCTATCATCGCCTGTCCACATTAATCTATCAAAGTTACAAAATCTATGAGAAATGAATTATCTACCGTTAAATATATTTTATTTTAGAAAAACATATTAATTTGAAACTCATTTATTATGATGATGCAGTCACACAAACACATCCCATCAATAAATTTAAATAAATACATAAAAAAACATTTTAATTTATGTACAAAATTTATTAAAAATACACTAAGCACTATCAGAATTGAATAAAAATGCAAATTTGAATATAAGTCGATATTTAATGTCTGTTTATATGCAACTGTTGACCAAAATTATGAAAATTTATTGTCTCCATGTAACTGGTTTAGTTTTCCGCCCCGTGGTTACACTCGCGAGGGATCTTATGTTTTACCGGGATAAAAAGTATCCTATGTTTTATTCTAGGATAGGATCTACCTGTCATACCAGGTCATTGCCAGCTGTGTGCCAAAATCAGTGCAGCCATTTTTGCGTAATTGTGAAACAAACACCCAAACATATAAAGTTTCACATTTATAATATTACTAGCTGTCCCCACGTTCCTTTTTTCCCGGGATAAAAAGTCTTCCTATCCTATATTTTATTCCAGGATATGATCTACCCGTGTGCCAAGTTTCATCAAGATAGGAGTAGTAGTTTCTGAAATTTGCTCGGACAAAAATCGTGACACGAGATTTTATCTTTTTATTAGGGAAACCAACAGCGATTCCAATTGTACAAAATTAGAAAAAAAAACATAAAATCTATGGCCATTAATAGGCCAATGATAGGCTAATATTATTTACTTATAAAGATTAGTAATTTGTATGGCACTAGAGTTTTGGAAACAGGTTATAATATTTTCAATGATGTTTAGGTAGAATTTATTGTGTTGTCCAAAGATTTGTCATGTCTGTTCTCTGTACCTATTTATACTCTTTGCCATGATTTAGTCCGGACCGCACAAATGTAGGTCACGCGTATCGTGCGCCCACGCACATAAATTATCACTTAAAACTCTAGGCGCCCCACTTGGAAGCTAACACGGGAAATCTTTTTTATTGCAAGATTACAATTTAATATCAATTCTTTTATTATAACACTACACTTCCTTTTATAAAACGGAATTTTCAACATGAATTGAAGAGTTCACAATAATGATAATTCATGAGTCAATAAAAGGAGTTAGTATTTCGCTACCTGAAAATCTATAGAAAAAGTTAGGAAACATACTTAGGTACTTACTTGATTGGTATCTATATGAAAATGAAAATGTTTTTATTCAAATAGGCCTTTACAAGCACATATGAATAGTCTAGACTCTAATGCTCGGTTCGGAAGGTTGCTTTTGCTGAGAAGAGCAATAAACTCAGCAATAGGGTAGTGTCCTGGGTCAATAAAAATGAATTCTAATTAGTCCGTCGGTGAGATTATCAAAAAATATTGGACACGTATTTTTTGCTTTATCAAATCAATAAAAATATACAAAGTTATAGCGCGTCAAAGTATAGGAGTGGGGGCTTGTGACGTCACTTCGTGGTAAAATTTGTACCACGGTGTGACGTCACGCGAAATTTCAACGCACTGTATCCTCGTCATTTTTCGTTTACGGAACAAAATAAAAAATACGTGTCCAATATTTTTTGGTAATCTAACTGACGGACTAAATAGATTTTTTTAGGACACAACCCTATTGTATACAGGGTGTCTATAGGTACATCTCATTGAATTCATCTAAATTTCTTAAAAAAAATCTTTTTCGAGGCTGCCGCTGCTGCCGATCGGCAAAGTTCCCAGCAGGCTGGCAGCGTTTCCTCTTTGGATGGCCAGGCTGATGCGTTGTTGGAAAAAGCTCCCCGCCCGCCGGTCACCCGCGGCAGCGATGTTTTTTTTTTATTTAAAATACCTACTTGTGAAACGACGAGCTTCAGACCCCCACGGACTCATGGACTCGACCGCAAAAGGCATATATTGATAATTTAGTTTTTTTTTGTATCAATTAACTTGCTAAACGAACAAGTTCCGGAGTTCAGTGGGCAGTGAGATATTTAAAAGTATAATAGAAAATGACCGAGCAAAGCAAGGTGATCTGACGCAACGGGAACAGAATTCTCGTGTGACGCCGCCACCAGGAATTGACCCTGACTTTATTTACGAGTAACCATTTGAATGTAGTTAAAAACATGTTTTATAAATGTGACA
The DNA here is from genome assembly GCA_951361185.1 of Ochropacha duplaris. Lineage (NCBI taxonomy): Eukaryota > Metazoa > Arthropoda > Insecta > Lepidoptera > Drepanidae > Ochropacha > Ochropacha duplaris. The sequence goes on along the minus strand of OX592704.1, from coordinate 636,197 downwards.
ATCGACTGAGAGTATAGTTTAAAAATAAAAAAAGTATTATTTTTAAATCTGCATGTTTTTTTTAAAATTCTGGATAGGCTTGTGTTTGACTACAATCTCACTATGGTAAGTGAAATTGTGGCCGGTGGTAAGCACACAAAGCCTAGATAGGAACTGGCTCTCAAGTGCAACATAGGTGCTTGGCGACAGATTTTCAACTTGAGGGTGGGAGCCAGCCAGTCGGGTTCTACAAAGTGCCCTACCACCGTGCTGTGGATTCCACACGATGTTTTAAAGCTCAAGCTCATTGAAGGATTCGAACCCAAGACCTTCGCCGCGGTATACGACGTCACGTACCACGGAGCTATCATAGCCTTAAAGATTCAGCTGGTGCAGCTATGAAGGCCGACGCTGCAGGAGTTTCCACCAGTTCGGATGTCAGACTCTAACTGTGAAGAAGCTTTAAAAAAGTATAAGCTAAGAAGTAAAAGAAGTTTAATAATTTTATTTTATTTTGTATAACGGTATGTCTGAATTCTATAATATAAGCTCTGGTTAGTTTGACATCAGAATAGAGTCTAAAAGAAAAAATAAACAATAAATTTATATATTATATCTTATCCCGGGATAAAAATATAGCCTATGTTAATCTGGAATAATGTAGCATTCAAATGGTGAAAGAATTTTTGAAATCGGCCCAATAGTTTTTGAGTATATACACAAATATTTCCTCTTTACAATATTAGAAAGATTTTAACGATCCGATCCGCGTGTATACATTATTTTAACAAAAATTACACGTTCATAAAAACTAAACAATCCAAGGTAACGATCATAGGTCCAATACGAATTATTTTTGCATTTTCTATTCTTACAATGAATGCATTCTACGTATGCTATCAAAATTAAATTTATTATACGTCGAAAAAGTAAAGAACGAGTTCAATGACGAACAGATGGTTCCGTAGAATTATACTTTTCTTAATGCACTATTAGATCCCACTAATATTATAAATGTGAAAGTTTGGATGGATGGATATATGTTTGTTACTCATTTACGCCAGAACTGCTAAACGGATCCGAACGAAATTTGGCACAGAGATAGATTATAGTCTGGAATAGCACATAGGCTACTTTTTATCCCTCGGGAACGCGGGTGAAACCGCGGGGAACAGCTAGTATGTTATAAAAGTTTACTACCTTACTACGGTTATGAAGACTCTTTGAAAAAAATATTCCATTAATTGAAATCAATGATATATATAAGTAGAAAGTTGTAGATAGGTAGGTATTAAGCGCTCCGAAAGAAAAAATTAGCCAACTTTAACTTATGTCGCGTCGCCGGCATCAACGGATGCACTTCACGAACCGAGTGCAATTAAATGTGAGACCCAAAACAACCAAATGAGATATCGTAAGGTGTGGAGATAGTGAATATTACGTTATTTATATGTGACTTTACGCTATGATATGGGGTACTTCAAAAAGGGCGTAAAAAGAGCTCTTCAAGGTCGGTAACACATCGGCAATCACATTGGTATTGTCCATAGGCGGCGGTGACCACTTACCTTCATGTGGACCGTCTGCCTGTTTGACCTAATGACATAAAAAAAATGTGAGTTACTTTTGGGTCATTTTTGAACAGCGTATGCTGTGTAGGTAATTTATCTAGACCTTTTTACTTTAAGCTATGCTTAAGGAATATATCTAAGAACAAAAAACCTATTATATTTTATTCACGGAACCCTAGAGTTGTTAGCGTAAATGTGTCCACTGGTCGAAAGTTTACACGACGCGCTAACTAATTTATTTGTATGTTTTTTTAGTTTTCCGGATGTTTTTATTAGAATAACATTAGTTTGTGACGTGGCGATGCTTGAGCATATATTTAAATTAAACGTTACAGTTTTTAAATAATGTTTTGAACCTTCTAGCGATATAATTAGAATGCTGTGTTAACGAGTAAACTAACAAACAGACATGTTTTTGTTGCAATTTTTATCTATATCTATACTAATAATATTATAAAGAGGAAAGATTTGTATGTAAGTATGTTTGTAACGAATTGGCTCAAAAAGTACTGGACTGATTTTAAAAATGCCACGTCATCACTTTCCATGTTGAGATTGCGGTCATACACAAGCTTACCCAAAGTAAAAAAAACAAGGATTAATATAGGTAATGTCTTCGGAGCAAAATAAGCAAATGCTTGATGGTTGATTTTCTATTTATTATAACTTATGAGATTATATGAGGGCTTGTATAAACTATTGCACAAATAAAAAATGGCCGCCCATATAAATAAGGTGTTGAGTAATATTTGATTAATTTGAAATTATTAACATATCTAAGGCACTGTAATACTCGTATAATAAATTATAAATATATGTATGAAATGACTTGTAGGGCCAGATTGGATCGAGTTTAATAATAAAGTTATAATTTAATATAATTTAATTTATTCAAAGTTGTAAAATAATAATATAATCATTACTTATATATAAACATTAAATAATATAATTATAATTAAAAAAAATATTTTGTATGCCAGTAATTGGTGAAACATGCTGCACCATAATTATTGTACTCCACCTATTTTGAACCATGTTTCAGACAAATAAATAATTTCATTTCAAAAGATCTTATATATGTATATATATCCAACTTTGCCGGCTCTTCTCAGCACAAGCAACCTTCCGGACCGTGCATTAGAGTCTAGACTATTCATAAGTGCCTGTAAAGGCCTATTTGAATTAAAAAAAAAATTCAAGGAATTAATTACAGTCCACACAATTTAATTTGTTTCAGAGGAAATAGTAATTCATCTACAAGATTATTTTAATGATTGACAGCATCGAATCTTTCCAACGGCTCAGGTTGTGTGCGGTAATCTAGAAAATGTAATAGTACCTAGAACAAGTGACCGAAGATTTAACTCGTTTTACTCAAAAAAAATGTGTAACACAAGCAAAGAGGTAACATTAGTACGTAATAAGTAACTTACCTCAATGTTATTAAAAATGAATACAAACTTCAAGCACAAAACTCATTTGTTACAAGTGACTCTGCCACAAGCCAAAAGGCAGTGGAAGTTTTATCTACAGTGGATAAAATATTATCATCCACAATGTTATCGAAACGACGAATATAACGGTGCTATCAAAATTTGCAAGTAACGCCGGATTACAAGGTAGCTAATATAACACGAACTCCGGCCGGATGTGAACTTTTTTTATTATAGAACACCGTTCTTTGACTTCCTGTTTACAGATAAAAAAAGTTATTTATTGGATTCATTAAAAAGTATGGCTCGCTTTTTAATGCTCTTCAAAAGTGATGCGGAGTATTTTAATAAAATTATAATAACCTTATGGTTTTTGTTTTTATATTCAAGTAACTGTCCCCCGCGGATTGACCCGCGTTCTTGTATGCTATGTTTTATTCCACGATATGATCTACCTGTGTGCCATGTTTCATCAAAATCCGTTCAGCCGTTTTTGTGTGATTGAGGTACAAACATTTAAACATATATACTTTCATATTTATAATGTTAGTACCTAAGATTCGACAACTCAGTGAAGGAAAACATCGTGAGGAAACCATAGCACGGTGGTAGGGTACTGAAGTACTGGCCTTGAAAGCCGAAATCTGCCGAACCCTACCGACGTGTTCCGACAGCTGCACTTGAGAGTCAGTTCTTTGCCTTGTGTGCTGAGATTATGCTCAAATAAATACATATTTAAAAACAATGTATTTTAATGAGTACCTAATATATTTTAATTTTATACAAAGCAAGGCCCTTCTCAGTTAAAAAAATCACAGTAAAAAGATAAAAAGTTTTTCAAATGCTTGTGTTGGAAATGGATAAAATTACGAGGTAACTTTGTAAATTTTAAAAGAAAATAGTCCGGGGTACTCAACACAGGAGATTGGACCTTTTGATGAGTGGTTTAAGGTTCAATTTCTAAGTCGAGCATGAAGTGAAAATTGGGTTTGATAATCTTCAAGTATTTTTAATCAATCACCTGCTGAATGGGATGTAAAACATGAGTCATAGGTACGAATATCTATTTCACATGAGTATTGCATTCTAAAATTGTTCTATGACTCGATTTTATTTTCTAGAGCTGGGCAATAAAAGAAATATTCGAAATGGGTCGAGAAAATCAGACGTACAAACTTAAGGCTGTATTTACACTGTGGTGAAAACGCTGCGATTTACGGAGGGGTAATATTGAATTGTAATTTCTGTCAAAAATACTCATTTTTCAAATATTTCTGCCTCGCAGCTTTACCCGGTTCTTCGTAAGATCGTTATTCTTTTAACGATATCAAAGTATCACCATGGTAAGTGATGATGTGGCCGAAGGTGGTAAGCACACAAAGCCTAGATGGGAACTGGCTCTCAAGTGCAGCTGTCGGAACACACCGATAGGTGCTTGGCGACAGATTTTCAACTTGAGGTAGTAGCCAGCCAGTCGGGTACTACAAAGTAGTCACTTCTGTCTCTTCACGATGTTTTCCTTCCCCGAAAGCTCAAGCTCACTGTATTCGAACCCACGACCTTCGCCGTGGTATCCGGCGTCACTACCACTGAGCTATCATCGTCTTAAATGATTTAAATTCGAAGGGGGTAGCCAGCTAATCGCATTCTACAATGTACCTTACCACCGTGCTGTTTTTTTTCACCTTAAGCTCAAACTCATAGTAAGATTCGAGCGCTCGACCTTCGCCGCAGTATCCGACGTCACTACCACGGCTAGGTAGTTATTAAGTCTTAATATAACCGTTTATTTCCAAAGTCGTTGAGTGTATGCGCAGCCTTATCTGTCCAATATTGAAAACATGTCGGACAATAGTGGCGTGGGGTGGCAGTGGCCTGTGGCACCCACTCTGGTCTGATGACGTCACGCCGAATCGCAAAGTCGATGTCCTGTTTATTTTTATTGCAGTTATAATTTGTAACAAATGGGAATTCCTCAATACGGCTGAAAAGACGAGGGCGTGTGCCCACTTGAGTTGAAAAAAAAAATTTATTCGGTCAGCTGATAATAGGATAAGCTGTGATGGCGCGAAAACATCGATGTAGTGATGGAGATGTCGTTACTATATTCGTTTTTTTTAATTTGTATATGTTGGTGTTGCCACAATCCCACTATGGTAAGTGGATGATACCGATGGTGTAGAAGACCAGTGTCATATATTGCCGATATCCATTAATTACGTGATGTTTTTTTTTTTATTTGTTTTAATGTCACAAGTGACAACGAGGCAGGCGGGTCACCTGATGGTAAGTGACAACCGTCGCCTATAGACATTGGCAATACCAGGGGATTGCTAATGTGTTGTACACCTTATTACAATGCCTTAAAGGCGAACTGGCTCTCAAGTGCAAGTGCCGGAACACACCAACAGGTGCTTGGCGACAGATTTTCAACTTGAGGATGGTAGCCAGCCAGTCGAGTACTACAAAGTACCCTACCACCGTGCTGTGGTTTCCTGACGATGTTTTCCTTCACCGAAAACTCAAGCTCATTGTAAGGATTCGAACCCACGACCTTCGCCGCGGTATCCGACGTCACTTACCACTGAGCTATCATCGCCTGATGTTTTCAGCAACATTTTAACTCCTCCCCTCCTGGGGAAACCCTCTAAAATCACGTGTATTATTTTGTTACAAAGTATCGAAACTGACTGACTAAACTAATGAGACATTTTTTTTCTCGACAGCCATATTGTATAGGCCCGAAAATATTTTAATTAATAAACATTAACGTCACAGGTATTAAAATCTGATGTATTTCTGAGATTCTAAACAAATCTGTCGACAAAAAAAATGCAACACCTCCTATTCCACGTCTCTCCGCTTGCTTCTAAAGGGCGAAATAACACGAAAACATCGTAAATAATCGTCTAAAAAAAGTTAACACACGTTATTACCAGCTCTATAAACTATTAGTGCCAGCATTCAGTACACATTGACACCTCCATACGCCTTTACCACCACGGAATAGGGTACAGAATCGATTGCCTCGTGTATCTTTATTGAATGTCCCAAGTATCGTGCTATGTTTAGAATGTAATAGTTAGTGAAACCGGTTCGATCTGGTTTTTGTGATCGTTTGACGTTTGCCAACAGTTTTCTAACAAAAGATTTGATGGAAAAAAAATGTTGATGCTTTTTCTGCTCTAATCAAACGTTTCTTTGTTATCCTAGTTGACAACTAGCACCAGTATAACATTTATAATTAAGTTGGTTACTGTAGCTATTTATGACAATGTATGTAATAACCACGATCAACTAGTTTTTGTTGCTCTATATTTTGATATAAGATTGATCGATATTACACTGTCTGTACTAGTTTTCCGCACCACGGTTTCAACCGGGATCCCGTTTCTCCATACAAACTTTGGACCCCCTTTTCATCCCTCCAGGGGGTGAATTTTGGAAAAGCCTTTCTTAGAAAATAAAAAAATAAATAAAAATTTAATTTATTGCCACAAAAAAAAAACATTTACAAGTAAGCACATAGAAAAAAACACACAAAAAAATATATATTAAATCAAAAATAATAATAATAAAACATAATATGGCAATAGGATAAACTCAGCGATTGCAGCGTTCACATTTACCTGAGTACGCTGTGCTGATTTTCAGTTTACCCTTGTGTTCGGACTACGCTGTTAGCCGAAATATTTAATGAATAAAAAAATAAAAAAAAGCGAGTCATGAAAAAAATTAAAACAGAACTAAACTAAACAAGAAACACAATATTATTATGATCATGATCATGAATGAGGTGGGCCCCTACATCATAATAACTATTTGCGTGCCGAATTTCAGCGCAATCCGTTCAGTGGTTTGAGAGATAGACAGATCAGTCAGTCAGTCAGTACCTAACGATTTACTTTTATATACAGAACGTATTTTTACAGAAGTCACCTTTTCTAAGACAATGTTAGGTTCGTTAACTTCGTCATAATGAACTAGAACAGCTCTTGAATATTAAATTGGATTGTTTTTGTGAGTGGTATGTTTTTTCAGTAAAGTAAAAATCAATTGAAAGAAATAAGCCCATTAAAATGATACACCATCCTTATAATAACGAAATGACCGACGATATGGCGTTTACAAAACGATTTATGTTAGTACGGGACCCTAATTTCACTAGAACCGACCGCTCAAGATAATTTATGATGGCAACAGTAATTAAACTGTATCACAAAGTAATACCAACCTAAAAATAATTATATGAAAGCTTCCGCCTGCCGCGAGGTGCGTCACATTTCATAAACCGAACCGGCTAGTGATGCGACACTTTTTTTATTCGATTGATAATGATACCGTAATATTTCATGTGAACGATACTTTTTAAATATCGAAGATATTTTTGGAACGAAGTTCCTTATCGCTCGTTATGAAATATGAAAGGGGGCTAGACGGAAAAAAAATCACCAAAGACAAAAGTCACAAAAATTTTTTTTTTTTTTATATATATATACTCTCTCGACTTATATAACTTATATAACTTCGTTCCATCCGGGTGTCCCTTGTCACCTCTCAAGTTTTTTATTTCTTTTTAGGTAATATACTGGGAGGATATTTAAAGATGGGTTCCTTTCAAAACCTAGGTTATTCATTTTCAACAACAAATTAAAAATAATCTAAGTATATTAATATTATAAAGAGGTAAAGTTAGTATGTTTGGGTATAGAAGGTTATCTCCAAAACTACTGATCCAATTCTGGAAATTCTTTCACTTATAATCATCAAAAATGTGAACGAGCGGGGCCGCACCTAGTAGTATAGATTTGAGCTTAGTCATAGTAAATAGAACAGTAAAATATTTAGCTCGCAAAACCCAACACAGGTTTCCAATCTTAGCCATAAAAATAATACTGATATAAATAAAAACTTTTCTCAAACTACGCCGAGCTTGGACTATGGAAACCAGATAACTGACTATAAACAGAAACGTTCATTTTACCAGAAAACATTACATACCTTTTTTTTAAATTCTGGATAAGCTTGTGTTTGACTACAATCTCACCATGGTAAGTGATGATGTGGCCGAAGGTGGTAAGCACACAAAGCCTAATGGGAACTGGCTCTCAAGTGCAGTTGTCGGAATACACCGATAGGTGCTTGGCGGCAGATTTTCAACTTGAGGGTGGTAGCCAGCCAGTCAGGTACTACAAAGTACCCTACCACCGTGCTATGGTTTCCTCACGATGTTTTCCTTCACCGAAAGCTCAAGCTCATTGTTGGATTCGAACCCAACCTTCGCCGTGGTATTCGACGTCACTACCACTGAGCTATCATCGCCTTAAACCTGAAATGAAACTGCTGAGCCGAAACTAGTTTGAAATAAATCAGGTTTATAATAGTTGAATTTAATTATCGGATACTGTGGTCGCATCACTATCAAATATTAAAATTAATATCTAACGACGCGGTCGCCAAGTCTGTCTGTCCATCGCAAAATGGAATATTAAATTCTCGTACACCATCAACCGCGTGAACATTTTTGAACATTAATTTAAACTTAATTTTATTAATAGAATGAGTTAAATCAAGTTTAAATTGGCGAGTTTAATTGTAATGAAACTGTTAATTAATAAAGATTATACAGACAGCTGAATTGTTAACCGTTCGAAATATATCCCTAAAAAAAAGTATTAACAACAATCACACATTTTAAACACACAAAAAGATAACAAATAATGCTTGATATCCTAATTATTAAACAGATGAGGATTAGTGCTTCCCTTCCAGCTTTTGAGTCCATAATTCAAAAATATTAAATGTCATATTCTATCTTAGAATTTCAAGGTACTTTTGGATGTTTTGTCTGTCTGTCTACGTGTTTCTATTTTGTGCAATAACAAGTTGCGGTCATGTACCAAACCAAGCCAGCATTCTAGCGAAGAGCAAGCCTACCAGCGAAAGGCAAGTCATTTTGTTACTATATTGATACGCTCGTTTTGACGTGATGCTCAAAGTTTTGATGGCCCCTTTTGGTATTATGGTTGGATACTAAATTCAATGGAAAGTTATGGACTCTATTTTCCCTTTTAAGGGTAAAAACAGGACCCTATTACTAAGACTTCGCTGTCCGTCCGTCCGTCCATCCGTTGTCGTCCGTCTGTCTGTCACCAGGCTGTATCTCAAGAACCGCGATAGCTAGACAGTTGAAATTTTCACAAATTATGTATTTCTGTTGCCGCTATAACAACAAATACTAAAATTAAAATGAAATAAATATTTAAGAGGCGCTCCAATATAACAAACGTGATTTTTTTGCCGTTTTACGGAACCTTTCGTGCGCGAGTCAGACTCGCACTTGGCCGGTTTTTATACTTTCTGAGAATTCGTGATTAATCAGTGAGTGCTATTTCGCTTTTTATATAGAAGAAGATTCACTGTGGTACGTCTCTTCTGTTATTTTGAATTAAACATTGTTCCAATTCGTACTACAGTCTATGGTAGTATAAAAATAATTTGTTACACTAGCGCCACCTGCCATTGTATGTGTCAACCTGAGTTTGAAATAATAAACGTTTAGTCTCTGCAAAACTGCCACACGAGTTTTATTAGGTTATGGGCCCAGTCCCGCGTAAAGTAAAAAATAGTTAGTGATCTTTGTACAGCACAGTGATAATGGCAGGAAATTATTCTATGAATGTTCCAAAGCTCAAGGGAAGGGATAATTACGATGATTGGGCGTTCGCAGTGGAAATGTCCTCATCCTCGAAGGCATTGACATCAGCAACAGCGAAGGATTAAGCGCGCAAGATAACAAGAAGGCTAAAGCTAAGATGGTGATGACCATTGATCCATCACTATATGTACACATCAAGAGTGAAACTACGGTGCATAGCTTATGGAAAAAGTTGAAGTCGTTATTCGACGATTCTGGCTTCACCCGCCGCATCAGCCTACTCAGAAGCTTGATCTCCATTCGTCTTGAAAGTTGCGACTCAATGACCGCGTACGTGACACAGTTAGTGGATACGGCACAAAAGCTAAAGGGCACAGGCTTTGAAATCAACGATGAGTGGATAGGGTCCCTCCTGTTGGCCGGATTGCCAGAAAAGTACGCGCCTATGATTATGGCCATTGAGCACTCGGGGATGAACATTAGTGCAGACGCTATAAAGACGAAACTATTGGATATGAGTGCAGATTCTGATATTACAAAGTCCGAGGGTGCTTTTATTGCCAAAAGTGCATATCATCAGAACGCGCGCCATAAAAGCAAAGAAAAAGCAAATGGCGGCGGTCAAGGTTACGTCAGTGAAACTAACAAGCCGGGAAAAAATGTCAAGTGTTATAAGTGCAAAAGAACTGGACACTATAAAAATCAGTGCCGATCTTATAATACGAATGCGAGTACACATAACGAAAAACAAATGAACGCATTCAGTGCAATGTTTTTGACTGGTGAATTTAGTGACAAAGACTGGTATGTGGACTCGGGCGCGAGCACTCATTTGATATCCGAATCAAACAAAAGTTTGTTGACAAATATTTCGTACAATACAGAAACTCGAGACATTGTAGTGGCAAATAAAGAAAGAGTGCCGGTTTTATGTTCTGGAGATCTGCAGATAACAACATGTGTTGGAGATTCAGAGTTTAACATAAAAGTAAACAATATTTTGTGCATACATAACCTAACTACAAACCTGCTATCCGTGAGCAAGATCATAGCCAGTGGCAACAGAGTCATTTTCAACAAAAATGTGTGTCACATTTACAATCAGCAAAATGATTGTATTGGAGAAGCAAACCAAGTGAATGGTGTGTACAAGCTAAACATTGTAAAGTCGGAAGAGCTTCTAGCAGCAATAGCAGTAACTTCCAGCAAGACTTGGCATCGGCGTCTTGGCCACATCAACAAAAGTGACTTGAACGCCATGAGAAATGGTGCTGTGGAGGGCTTAAATTTCCAAGATAAGGCAGAATTTGACAAAAGTAATTGCACAGTTTGCTGCGAGGGAAAGCAAACTAGACTCCCCTTTCCCACCAGCTTGTCGAGAAGCAAGGAGGTTTTGAATCTGGTACATGCAGACCTGTGTGGGCCTATGGAAACTAAGTCGCTCGGTATGGCCAAATACTTTCTATTGTTCGTGGATGATTACAGTCGAATGGCACACGTGTACTTTCTCAAATCTAAAGATGAGACATTCACCTACTTCAAGCAGTACAAAAACTTAGTGGAAAATCAGAAATCAACAAAAATAAAGATTTTAAGAACTGATAACGGAGGTGAATTTTGTTCAGCAGTTATGGAGAATTATATGAAGCAGTGTGGCATAATACATCAGAAAACAAACCCATATACCCCTCAACAAAATGGGCTTTGTGAAAGATACAATAGATCTGTAGTAGAAAAAGCCAGATGCCTGCTATCAGATGCCCAATTTGAAAAAAAGTTATGGGCAGAGGCAGTTCATACTGCAGTATACTTAAAAAACAGATCTCCTGCAGCAGGAATTCATCAGAAAACTCCATTTGAATTATGGATGGGATATAAGCCAGATGTGAGCCATATCCGAGTCTTCGGCAGCATAGCCATGACACACATCCCGAAGGAAAGACGTCTTAAATGGGATAAGAAGGCAAAGAAACTTTTTCTTGTTGGTTATGCTGACAACACTAAAGGCTATAGGCTATATGATCCCATAACAAAAACAATGACAGTTGCAAGGGACGTCATAATAATGGAAAAAGAGTGTGACAGTATGACATCTCAGATTACTATACAAGACAAGAGTGACATACAGGATTCAGTGGGGGAAAAACAGTCAGAAAATGTTCAGGATTTATCAAGTCAAGAAGCTGAAAGTGATGAGCAGATTGACGAACATGACGTACATGACGAAACCTATATTCCAGTAGAAGAGTTGAGTGACTCGGAGGACAGCTACTATGAGTCAATGACATTGACGTCAGAAGACAGAGAGGTTAGTTCTCAGCAACAAAACACTGAAATGTCACAGAAACGTACTCGAAAGAAACCAGATTATTATGGCTATGCAAACTTGTGTGTTATGGAGGACTTCTCTGAAGAAGAAATAACCCTGAATGACGCCGTGAATGGACCAGAAAAGGAGCAGTGGCAGAAAGCAATCAGAGAAGAATTGCAATCATTCAGTGACCGAGATGCGTGGGAGTTAGTGGACAGACCAGTGAATAAGACAGTTGTGAAGTGCAAGTGGGTATTTAAAAGAAAGCTCAATAGTGAAAGCGAAGTGCGGTACAGAGCGAGGCTAGTTGCGAAGGGATTCAGTCAGAAGAAAGGTACAGACTTTAAGGAAACCTTCTCACCAGTTCTCAGGTATTCCACTTTGAGGTAATTATTTGCACTGAGTGTCGACCAAAACTTAGATATTGTTCACCTTGATGTCCCTACTGCATTTCTGAATGGTCTGTTAAATGAGACTATTTTCATGGAAATACCAGCTTGTTCAAAGTTTGCAAATTGTGAGAATAAAGTTTTGAAACTCAAAAGGGCAATATATGGACTAAAACAGTCTGCTAGAGCTTGGTACCAAAGAGTTGAGGAATTATTGCTAGAATTAGGGTATACCAAGTCTCAGTATGAACCGTGTTTATTTATGAAATGTGATGGAAATATCAAAGTTTATATTGCTCTGTTTGTTGATGATTTTTTTGTCTTTTATAACAGTAAGGAAACTTGTGAGAACTTAAAAAGTGAATTAAAAGCAAAATTTAACATAAAAGATCTAGGCCAAATAAAAAAATGTCTTGGTATGAATGTAACAGTGAATAATGACTCTATTTCTATTGATCAGAAGGACTTTGTTGATACAATTTTGAAAAGATTTAATATGTATAACAGTAAGAGTTCAGACACTCCGATGGAAAATAATTTAAAGTTAGAAAAGGCTACAACTATTTCTCAGCAATATCCTTACCAACAATTGTTAGGTGCTTTAATGTACTTATGTGTACTCACAAGACCAGATATTGCCTTTGCAGTTAGTTTTCTAAGTCAATATAATAATTGTTACAGTGAGATTCATTGGAAACATCTAAAACGGGTCTTGAAATATTTAAATAAAACTAAACATTATGGATTAAAATATGTCAAAAGTAATTGTAATTTAATAGGGTATGTTGATGCTGATTGGGCATCATGCTCAATTGACAGAAGGTCATATACGGGTTTTGTTTTTAAGATGTCTGGATGTGCAATATCATACGAGTGTAGGAAACAAAAAACAGTTGCCTTGTCCAGCACCGAGGCTGAGTACATGGCCCTGTCAGAAGCATGCAAGGAAGCAATTTACTTAAAAAATCTTGTTTGTGAAATAATGAAAACTAAAATTGAAAATGTACCAATTACTTTATTAAGCGATAACCAAAGTTCACAAAAGTTAGCATCTAATCCTTTATACCATAGAAGAACAAAACACATTGATGTTCGGCATCATTTCATTAGAGAATGTGTCACTAATAATTTAGTACAAATATCTTATTTGCCTACTAACGATATGCCAGCTGATGTGTTAACCAAAAGTCTTTGTCATGTAAAACATTATAAATTCATAAATGATTTAGGGTTGACACAAATAAAATAAGTATAAATATATGTTTATGAAAATAGTAAAATATAATTTTATGTATTGTTCTAAAACTGTGTAACTTTAATGTAGATATTATTTTTATAAGTGGGGGTGTTATTTTGAATTAAACATTGTTCCAATTCGTACTACAGTCTATGGTAGTATAAAAATAATTTGTTACACTAGCGCCACCTGCCATTGTATGTGTCAACCTGAGTTTGAAATAATAAACGTTTAGTCTCTGCAAAACTGCCACACGAGTTTTATTATCTTCTTTATGCCTCACAAAGTCTAGAAAGGTGCGAGAAATGTTAGACTTCAGGCTTATCACCATGACTTGCAAGGAGGGCCAATAATCAAGTTTGAGCACCACAGCCCCACCATGATGTGGTCACGTACAGAACCCCACTGCGATACATGACCGTTTGTTAACTATTTCAAAGCAATTATAGATGAACCTTGTACACTAAAACGGCGCGTGGACCACGTTACAGGCTTGATTTGTTGATCACGTTCTCTAGGGCCGGATTTAAGGGAGGGCAACCGGGGCAACGGCCTCCACAACAGAGGGGCATATATTCTATATAGTCCACATTTTTTTTATGTCACTAGTGACAAACGAGGCAGGCGGGTCACCCGATGGTAAGTGACTACCGTCGCCTATAGGGCGCCTATAGGGCGTCGCCTATATTTCAATGCCTTAAGGGCAAGGGCAACTGGCTCTCAAGTGCAACTGCCGGAACACACCAACAGGTGCTTGGCGACAAATTTTCAACTTGAGGGTGGTAGCCAGCCAGTCGAGTACCACATAATACCCTACCACCGTGCTATGGTTTCCTCACGATGTTTTCCTTCACCGAAAGCTCAAGCTCATTGTAGGATTCGAACCCACGACCTTCGCCGCGGCGTTCGACGTCACTTACCACTGAGCTATCATCGCCTAGTAGATAGTAGTTCCACATAAATTCTATATAGTCATAAAGTTCTAGAAGTGTCGTCGGATGGAACAAAGGTTTCTTTCCGCTATATAAGGTGAACTTGCAAGACTTGCAAGAGAAAGATGTAATATTATTATCCTATTCGCAAAATAATTTAGGGCCTCCACTCTGTTGTTAGCCCAGGGCCTCCACACCTCTAAATCTGGCCCGACGTTCTACTATCGATTCTATGAGTAGTCGGTTAAAAAAGGTTTTTTTTAGCCCTACGTGACAAGCCTGAGGTTTTTGACGGGCCGGTTGGCGTAGTTGGTTAAACACACTACCTACCACAAGTCGTAGATTCGATTCCCATCCAGTCTATCTATTACAGTATTTATTTAAAACAGTACCATTTGATGTTGTAATATCTGACATCTCACCTTGGTACCATACATGTACCAACCTCTCGGAAAATGGCTTGGTACCATCTGACTGCCAACTGTAACACCGCCCGCGCTCAATTTGGTCAAATAAATGAGTTTGAGTTTGAGGCTGTATGGGTTAAAACCCTTTGCCTGCACTACAATAGAGAAAATAAAATTACACTGCTCCGTCCCTTTTCACGAAGATGTTACACATTAAAAAAACAAAAATAATGTACCTACATATAATTTATTTAATAATTATTTTTTTACTCGTTATCTTATTCTTATATCTATCTATCAACGCAATTGTCACCACTTCTAATTATAGTCGATGTAGGTACATACATAATTATACCTTTTTTTTTTTATGTCACTAGTGACAACGAGGCAGGCGGGTCACCTGATGGTAAGTGACTACCGTCGCCTATAGACGTTAGCAAGACCAGGTGGACTGCCAACGTGTTGTATACCATATTACAATGCCTTAAGGGCAAGGGCAACTGGCTCTCAAGTGCAACTGCCGGAACACACCAACAAGTGCTTGGCGACAGATTTTCAACTTGAGGGTGGTAGCCAGCCAGTCGAGTACCACATAGTACCCTACCACCGTGCTGTGGTTTCCTCACGATGTTTTCCTTCACCGAAAGCTCAAGCTCATTATAGGATTCGAACCCACGTCCTTCGCCGCGGTATCCGACGTCACTTACCACTGAGCTATCATCACCTTACCTATTGATTGTGGTAGTTATAGTATCTAATCCATAGTCCATACATCAGTAAAACAACACGCAACGCTACGAAGCGTAAAACCTAATGAAAAACGAAAGTGGCTCCTCTGATAATGTTGCCAGTTTATCATACGGTCACACAATGCGTAATAATTATTAAATTAATGGTTCGTAATGGCGGGTGGCCATGATTTACGCGTAATGGCCTGGCGACCTGTGGAAATGAAAGCGGAAAAGGTCGCGCTGGCTTACATTTTTAATCCGATGGGGTTGGTAATTATTGTGTTATTAATAACTCTGGCTTTTGTGGCTTGTTCTGCTATTTGTGGTTGTATATCAATGTAAGGTTTCTTTTAGCTGTGCTTAGTCACTTGTCAAATTAGCTTCTTTTTATTTAATGTTAAAACTATAGTATGTATGTTTTGTATGAAATATTGGCTTGTGACGTTTTAAAATTAAATATAGACCATCAAAAGATCTACTCTTTGTGGTTAAAAAGGATGAATACAACCTTTTTGCTATTTTAGAACTTATATACACTAGTTAATGTTAATCTAGGCTTTGTGTGCTTACCACCTTCGGCCACATCATCACTTACCATGGTGAGATTGTGGTCAAACACAAGCTTATCCAGAATAAAAAAAAAATATTAACATAGGCAATCATAATTATAAATAATAAGATTTAGATCTCCGAAAGTGGGAGGCTAAAAAGTGGCTAATTTGACCTAACTGTGCAATTAAAGTAAAAGTGACCCAAAACAAACAAAAAATGCCATCGTGTGCTATGAAATATCGTAAAATAGTGTGGATATTTCAATATTAAGTTAATTATTATATTATATTAATTTATTGACGGGCCGGTTGGCGTGGTTGGTTAATACACTGCCTATCACGCCGCAGGTCGTGGGTTCGATTCCCATCCAGGACACACATTGGTGTGCATGAACATGTCTGTTTGTCCTGAGTCTGGGTGTAATTATCTATTTAAGTATGTATTTACAAAAAAAAAGTAGTCTATGTATTATATCAGTCATCTGGTTGTCCATATTACAAGCTCTGCTTAGTTTGGGATCAGATAGCCGTGTGTGAACAAATGTCCGAGGATATTTATTTATTTATTTATGTGTGCGTTAGAGTGCCATTTCTCGGCCATTCTTTAAGATCGAATGTTGTGTAGGTAACCTATCTGCACCTTTATACTTCTTTCTTCTTCTTCTCATATTATAAAGAGGAACGCTTTTTATGTATGTATGTATGTATGTAACGAATATACTCAAAAACTACTGGGCCGATTTCAAAAATTCTTTCACCTTTAGAATACATTATTCCAGATTAAAATAGGCTATGATTTTTATCCCGGGATAAGATAAGATCCTACAGGAACGCGCGTGAAATTGCGGTGGATACCTAGTATAATACAATTTGGTTTACGTAAATTATGATATGGTTAAAAGAACAAGCCTAAAAACAGCGTTGTATGTAAGCTAAATAAATAGCATAGGCGATGATAGCTCAGTGGTAGTGACGTCGGATACCGCGGTGAAGGTCGTATGTTCGAATCCTTACAATGAGCTTGAGCTTTCGGTGAAGGAAAATATCGTGAGGAAACCACAGCACGGTGGTAGGGTACTTTGTAGTACTCGACTGGCTGGCTACCACCCTCAAGTTGAAAATCTGTCGCCAAGCACCTGTTGGTGTGTTCCGGCAATTGCACTTGAGAGCCAGTTCGCGTTAATAAGGTGCACATTAGCAATCCCCTGGTATTGCCAATGTCTAAAGGCGACGGTTGTCACTTACCATCAGGTGACCCGCCTGCCTCGTTGTCACTTGTGACATAAAAAAAAAGCATAGCATGCGAAAAATAAACCAAACATATTAAATTTTCATTTCGACCAAAAAGGTCATATCTCACGATTACTAAAAGTGTGGCCACTGTAAGTACACAGTAACATAACATGTACCGTAATGGCACTTTTGTGTACAATTGGAAGGGTTTTTGCCACCTGCTAAGTATTTACCGTGAAAATATTGGACGCATTGTTGTTTGCGATGTTTGACTTTAAGCGTGCCATAAATATGCACGAGTTGGCTGTCCAAAGGATAGCTAAGATAGTACCGAGAGATCCTACCTTTTCTCGGGATAGTATCCTATGTTTTCTTCCAGCTTGTAATCTACCTGTGTGCCAAGTTTCATCAGAATCCGTTAAGTAGTTTTTGCGTAGGATTGAAGAAAATTCAACATGTTACTTTTAAAAATATTTTCGAAAAATTCTTTGTAATTTTGTATTTGTGCCTAAATTGGCCTTATGGCTTATAATAGTGGGACGGTTAGGCGTTTTTAGCTTCAATATTAGGACTGAAAATAAAATCTAGAAAAGTTAACAGGCTAACTTTGCTATCTCTAAAGTTCTGTCTATTGTCTATCTCAATCAAAACCTCCTTCAGATCGGGAAATAAAATACATGACAAAACGTTTCAGTTAAAACTTGACAAACCCAGGTAAAACTTATATAAAAACAAAAGTTGAGATGTAAAACCAAGAGGAGCTTTTTCCGCCAACGCATCAGCTTGGCCATCCAAAGAGGAAACGCTGCCAGCCTTCTGGGAACCTTGCCGATCGGCAGCAGCGGCAGCCTCGAAGATGTTTTTTATGTATTGTAATTGTACATTTGCATGTATATTTTGTACATTTGTTGTAAATATTAAATGGATTAAACCTGATGGTTAAAAGTGATATTAGGTAATAGAGAAAATGATTTTTTTTTATTACAGCATCCGTCAGTTAATTCGCCCATCGGCCATATAAAGACATACGAAATGAAACGTAATTAACAGACGCTGTTTAATATGAATCGTTGTTTGCTATGATCTATGAATAGTAGAAATAGATCCATAAACGCACGCCTAGCAACAAGCGCGGTGCTTCGCTGCGCGCACGCCGCTGATTGCGAATGTAGGTCGGATCGATGACCCGTGCCGAGCGTGCCCGAAAGGCGACGATCTCGCCCGACCGCGCCGAGTGCAATTTTAAAACTTTTTTTTCTGATTTATTACCTTCTATGACTATTTTAATTTCATTTAATGGATTCTTGTTGAGTATTTTGAAATGTGTCGTTATTTATGGGGTGAAATGTAGGCTATTGGCCGGATGAATTCAAATTTAATAGTTTTAAAAGTTTACGAATAGAATAAGTAACTAACACGAAATGTTTTGTCTGCTATGTAAATAGACGTACATTGAAATAAATTAAACATAACATAAATAATTGTTTTCCCTTTTGAATGTCAGAATTAAATAAGCTTTCGTGTAGACAAACAACATGTACAGTTGGACGTACAAAATCTTTATATTTATTCTATTTTAGAGCATTTTATTTTCATTGTAACAAAAAAAGTAGTAATTAAAATAAAAATATTAGGAATCTTGCATAGGGAGTATTAGGAAGGGATGTATCTATGAAAAATTATGGTACGTAACGTATTCTAAATAAAAAAAGTGTCCCACTCCCATAAGATAGGTAGGAATTAAATAAAAATTTAGGACAAGAAATTCTCACAAAATTAAATATTTTATAAGTGTAGCAATAACAATTACTGCCGACTGTACAAAAGTAACTGTTCAACATGATGCGGAGGCGAAAATGTCAGTAGATATCGTTTTGACAGACAGACGGACGGGTAGACATCATGTTTATAGACCCGTTTCTACAAACACGCTAGTCACAGACGCGTTACCCTATATGTACACGTACTACGTTTATTCAACCACCCTGGCTTCGGTTAAAATAAACTAAAAGACACATGTCGAGATACGACTAGCTAAATTGAATTTAAGATCATTCGATTAAGACATAAAGCATTGTGGTGTCATAATCTTAATAGGATGAAGGCAGTGACTAAAATAATGAATAAAATACGACTGTAAGAGATGAAGGGATTGTGAGATGATGATATGAGTAAGAAAGCAATTAATGTTTAGATCAGAGATGATGTAGAATAGAGGAACTAAATATTTCATTGAATGCAAATAATTTGGGAATAGAACAGGCAGTCAATATCAATCAATATTAAAATAACAATTACACCATTTTAATGGATTAAAAATACTTGCCTTACGATAATGTCTGTCGCGGCAAAATGGCAGACAGCTAATTTATTAATTTAATATTACAAAGCTGAAGAGTTTGTTTGTTTGAACGCGCTACTCTCTGGAACTACTGATTCGAATTGGAATAATCTTTTAAAGATAGCCCATATATCGAGGAAGGCTATATAACATCACGATATAGGAGCCAATAAGAGCATCAATTAAAAATGTTGCAAAAGCGGTAAAAAAATTGAGTAGTTTTGAGAGCTTCCGTTGCGTGCGCTGCGTAAGATCCTGATTAAACTTAGCACACAAATAGTTTATATCCTGGAATAGAGATACTTTTGATCCCGGAAAAAGATAAAATCCCACGGGAACGCGGATGGAACCGCGGGAGACAGCTAGTCCATTATATTCAGGATAAACGTTTATTGGACCAAGTAGTGCTAAATTGCTGAAGCAGTGGGCAGGCCATTTCTGTAGAAGTGACCACGCCGTTTGGACAGACAAGTTATCAAATTAGTAACTTGAACTGGAAACCGTAGCACGTGATATCAAGTAACTAATTGGTAAGACTCCTAGTAATAACGTATTTCAATAAAATACATGCCCATTATAACTGATGACCTTTATACAGGTTGTATTTAAGGCACAATACTAAGTCTGATGAAGTTGCACCTGAGAGCCAGATGCTTTTTAGACTTAGTAAAAAGTCAGCAAGACATTGCTTATATCCATAGGCTGTTACTTACAATGAAGTAACCTAATAGCCAGCTGAAGGAATATTTGGGATTTATATGAAAATTTTCTACCACATTAAAAAATTTTGAGGGTCAGTGGTATGTTGCATTAAAATTATAGATCGATGAGTAATTGTCATTACATTAACAAGGCAAGTATTGTGCAAGGAATAGTCCAACATATGTAGTTAAGTGGGAATCATTAATACGTGACGACCGACCGCATTGATGCTTCAGAATGTACAAAAACTAACTTTACTGTAGATTCTATTAAATTTTCGATGCTTTCAACACTGGTAGCGGTTCTAATATAAACGTACAAACATAAAAAAACTTTCATATATAGTTATTCGATTGGTATAATTAAAGATAAAAAGTTGTGGCGCCTGCGCTGGCGCCACCAACTCGCTTTCTAATATCGAATGTGTTAGGTACAGATGATTACTACAGTGTATTGGTACCATACATTGGAAAAAAAATACTATGTATTTCTTAAAAGACAAGAATCTCTAAGAATTTAAAAATGACTCCTTATCTTGCCACTATCTGTATAGATGTCATCTAGTGAGTTTTTAGTACCCTCATACCCCAAGGGTATACTTTGGGACCATTCTTATTTCTTATTTATGTTCTAACTTCAAAATCAATCGAGCGACTAACAGGCTTATCGACTTGTAAGTTACCTGGAAAACCGACCACTTAAATATTTGTTTAGAGGTCGTTTCGCTTGTTTATGTTACCTCTGCTGCCACTAAGGTATCCCCATGGGTAAAGGAAACTGGATTCAAACAAACAAGGCGGAAGCGGATCTTAAAGTTTTCTGTGTCATCTCCTTGGGGAAGGTGGAAAGGCTGACCATACACTAAAGGTTTATAATATTCATTCAATTGTTCTCAAGAACTTTTCGACTTGGTGCCATCATCACCATTCTACCATCGCACTGCTCGCCGGCGATGTGGAGCTCATCCTCATATCCTCGAGCCGCCTCGATCGTCCACCGACCGATTCAGCCGGACGTTCCTTCTGCGGACCATGAGGATGTGGAATGAGCTCCCCATTACGGTTTTCCCTCCGCGCTATGATATGGGGTTCTTCAAAAAGGGCGTAAAAAGAGCTCTTCAAGGTCGGCAACACATCGGCAATCACCCTGATATTGCAAATGTCCATAGGCGGCGGTGACCACTTACCATCAGGTGGACCGTCTGCCTGTTTGTCAACCTACTGACATAAAAAAAAAAAAAAAAAAAAAAAAAAATATTCTTCCTTTATGTAAATGGATGTTGAAACCACGGTATGCGTAAATATTTACCTTTTGGCTCGCAGATAGGAGGTTCCAATACCACAGACAAAATAAAAACCAGGAATCGCGATTCATAACTAGCTTCCGCCCAGAATTTCACTCGTGTTCCAAATGTAGTTAAAATAAAATATAACCTACTTAAGACATTGATAATTTAGCATTCCATTGGCGTAAGAATTTTTAGAATCGCTCCAGCAGTCCAAAAATTACCCCGTACAAACAAACAAAACTTAATAATATTAGTATAGACAATAAAATAAGCTAGCTAGTTATTAACAAGACATCAAAGCTTAGTCGTGGTATATTTAATGCTGCTACATAAAAAGCCACAAATGTTATTAAATCTCTAGAAATTGGTAAATTAAGAGTTCCGATATTAGGAATTAATGTCGATGAACATAGTACAAAGCAAATGAAAGTATTTTGTGATCAACTGTACATGGTTAGTAGGACAAGTGTTCCAGCCGCCGCAGCCAGCCCGCGCCTAGCAACCAACGACACCGGTTCCGTAGATGTAGCGGAACAAAACACTGCAACAACTTTTTAATGTGCCAGATCTAGGTTCTTACATGTACGTTTAACTTATCGAGAGGTCGTCTATTTGGCTATTTGTTTCTTTTTGATGAATGAGGCAAACAAAAAAGACGATAGCAGATCTTAATGTATTCATGAGGCATTAGGCGTTTATGTAGAAAAATTTGATGTTTCTAAAGTGGTTGTTCTAATGAAGGTAATTAAAAATACTGTCAAAAAAACTGTTAGATAATACTGCAGTAGACCAAGATGAAAAAGGTGGACTTCTTTTTTAAAGGTTTGATCTAGAAAGTTCTAAGAATAAGAAGGTGGTGAGTTCAATTCCTTGGGTTTAGCTTACCACAAGTTGAAAATCTGTCGTCAAGCACGAACCGGTATTCCGAAATCTGCATATAACATCCAGAGTTTTCTAGGCTTTACGTGTTTAAATTCTTTGCCTACATCTACGTTTAAAAAAAATGCATAAAAACAAGATTCCTCTTCGTTTCTGTGCCTGTCAACTGATAAAATTTATGATATTATTTCTTTTATTCTATCTTGCTGTTTTTATCTTCTATGAAATTTAGTGTCTTATTTGTTTGTCAAGATTATTGAAATTTGAACATGTTCAAAATTAATCAACTATTATTAGCTATAAGTTATTATTGTGTAATATATTATGGCACTCCACTCTGGGGCTAAAGATCACCTGTTCCTTCACTTATTTATTGTCAATTCAGTTAATTACGTGGCAAATGTCACTTGAAAAATATTTATAGTGTTACATCATCTTCTGCAGCAATAAATCTGCTTTTTGCAAAAGTTTGGTGATTTGCATTTAGGTAATGCATTGCAACTTTTTTGCAACGCAAAAGGAAACCGTCGTGAGGAAACCATAGCACCTTCAAGTTGAAAATCTGTCGCCAAGCACCTGTCGGTTTTTCCAGCAGTTGCTCTTGAGAGCCAGTTGCCTTCAAGACTATGTAAAAAGGACAACAATAAATTGGCCCCTGGTATTGCTAATGTATAGGCGACGGTAGTCACTTACCATCAGGTGACCCGACTACCTGTTGTTTGACTTTCGACATATTGGATTGAAAACTATGACCTTTGTGATCACTTCAAATCGCTTGCATCGAGATAAAGGCTATCAGAGAAAAATCCAAACATTGTAAAAGAAACGCATATGACGTAACAGTTCATACCCCGCGCACTATTTCGAAAGTAGAGCAAAATCAAAATGGCGGATATTACAACACTAAATATACTACTCGGATATTATTCGGAAATACCTATATTTTTCATATTGGGGTAGGTTCGTTCGAGATACGGGTCGATGACTTTAAACAACACTAATACTCACACAAAGAAGCAACATCACTTTTAACATTTACAAACCATTTGTATGGTAACCTGAAAACGACAATGCTCGAGGAATAGAGTTCAAATTCCAGTGAAAAGCTACATTCTACCCGCACATGAAAAATTTGTTGCTGTTATAATCGAATGCAACTTGTCTATGTGTGAGTACCTACCGCTCGAAAGATAATGTTAGTGTTGGGAAACAATTGCGAATTTTTTTGTCGAAATTGTTAATAATGTATCGAGATTCAATCGGGGTAAACCTACAATTATTTGATTTACAATTGCACGCTACCGTCGGAAAAGTTTGTAATTGTGTAATTAAATTTAATTGTTTAATTCTATTTGGTACAATTACTTATGTAACTAGTGATTAATGACATAGCGCGCCTGGTCGTATAAGTGTTTATTACTTATTTTATGAGTCAATGCTATTAAAATCTAGATACCCAGTTATTAAGTTATTTCAAATTATGAGCTGAAAATTATGAAACAGCAATTAGTGAAAATGTATGATGACCATTTACCTATTAAATTAATTATAGAGTATAAATATTTATACATGTGAAAATACTTGTCCTGACGTATTGACAGGCTAATACCTATAGGTTTTTTTTTTTAATTTAATCCCTGAGGACGTAAAATAGGGGATGGCGGCTGAAACCGCGGTGATAAAATATAGTCATTTTTATATGTGACTAAACTTTTTAATTCCTTGACTCACTGATGGAACGATAGTTTCAAAACGACCTACAAAAAAATACAAGAATTACGATCCAAGATTTTTTATGGGAATATGATTTTAGCATTGCAAAAGTTAAGACTACATTTTTTCAATTTAACAAATATTTACGTATGAATTCCAATATGAATTGATTGAATGAAATAGACTAGTAGAATATAATAAAGAAACCCACATTCTTAAATGATTACTGTCGTCAATAATAATAAAAATACATTAGTTATTAAACCACAGGTAAAATTTTTGATCAATAAATTATTAGTTTATCTAACAATATCATCGACTGTCGACATCAACAGTCGATAACCCCGACAGACCATCACTACAGCCTCGGGCACTGCACTCACTCACACATGCACACCGACCGCCTAGCAACAGAAGTGAAGGCAGAAAGATCTACAACACTCACCAGTACCTATAATACCAGGTTTCATGCATTTTCACGTGAAGATACGATTCAACGCTCGCTTGTAACCGAAGTATTAGATTGACTAGTGAACGAAAGAGTTGATGTATGCTCACTGTATTTTCAGGTCGTTGTAGGATTGTCCACTGGTAAGTGTTCATAGAATTGACTATATTTCTAGGTTGCCTAGCAGTAGCAAAATAAAAACAAGTTGGCACATGGGTTTAGATTTTAAATGGCGGATGCATTTACCATCTAGGACTTGAGTAGGTTTTCTAAAACGGTCTAGAAATGCATTCATAATGTTCGGGCCGTGTATAAAAAAGATGTCGCAATAAATTTAAGTTTCGCAGTTTCTCTTAGAGGCAATATTTACATTTACAAATGGACATCACAAATTTATTGCTTTGTAATTAAATTTTATTACGTTTAGAGTATTTTTATGATGCATAGTTTTGGTTACAATCTGGGTTTTTTTTTTTTTTTATATTCGATAGGCTTGTGTTTGACCACAATCTCACCATGGTAAGTGAGTCTGTGGCCGAAGATGGTAAGCACACAAAGCCAAGATGGGAACTGGCTCTCAAGTGCAGCTGTCGGAACACACCGATAGGTGTTTGGCGACAGATTTTCAACTTGAGGGTGGTAGCCAGCCAGTCGGGTACTACAAAGTACCCTACCACCGTGCTATGGTTTCCTCACGATGTTTTACTTCACCGAAAGCTCAAGCTCATTGTAGGATTCGAACCCACGACCTTCGCCGCGGCATTCGACGTCACTTACCACTGAGCTATCATCGCCTTAAAGGCTAATAAGGCAAGACTTGGTCTTGTCCACTGTTTTGTCCAATAATCCTTAGTATGATGGCTATATTATCAAGGTACTGGTTTCTTGGTACCGTCTGACATCACTACAGTGCAATTGATAGACAATCACGTTATGTTCTAGATCTAGATTAAAAACCTACTTAAAAAAAGTTTGAAATTAATGATAATTAAAAATATTTGTAAGGAGTTCATTAAAAAAAACATACTGTAATACGTCAGTTTGATATTTATGAAGAATAAAAAGAACTAGGACACGAAGGACGGCCAGAAGGGTCATTTTCGGGATTAAAAATTAAAGCATGTAATACCTAAATACTCATTTCTGGTGTTTTGCAAATAAAAAGTATAAATTCTATTTTCAAAAATATATTTATAAAAATGTAATAGTAAGGCATTGGATTAAAATTTAAGAGCATTTGAATAATGAACTTACTTACTGAGCTATAGGGTTCTTTATCCAAACTAAATGATGACGGAAAAATTTGCCTGCCTTTTAAACGCTGTAGCTAAAATCTTCATTTTTGTATTACTAGGTCATTCTTTATTCAAAATGGAATTTTACCTAAATATTGCAAAATGTTTCCAACAGTGCCTTATTTGCAATAAAAGATCACGCGCCTCATAAATAATCTATTCATGTGTGAAAATATAACTTAAAGTAAAAAAAAAGGAAATAACATAAAACAGTTGTTTTTTGTTTGTTTAATTTAAAATTTTACCCCCAATTTTTTAAACATCTCAATGGAATGGTAGCCGGCTCTACTCAGCAAAAACAAACTACTAAACCGTGCGTTATTCATAATTGCTTGCGTCTATTACTCTATTCGAATAAAAATATTTTCATGTTTTTTTAGGAGTCTTATGATCTATAATAGAAAGAGATATAGCATTGTTTTACATAATACAGCAAATACACTTTTTTACTTTAGGTTAAGCTTGTGTTTGACCGCAATCTCACCATGGTAAATGATGATGTGGCCGAAGGTGGCACACGAGGCTTTGATGGGAACTGGCTCTCAAGTGCAGCTGTCAGAACACCCGATAGGTGCTTCACGACAGATTTTCAACTTGAGGGTAGTAGCCAGCTAGTTGGGTACTACAAAGTACCCTACCACCGTGCAAACAATTTATATACATACTAGGTTTCCGCCCCGCGGTTTCACCCGCGTTCCTGAGGGATCTTATATTTTCCCGGGATAAAAAGTATCCTATATCTTATTCCAGTATATGATCTACCTGTGTACCAAGCTTAATTAAAATCCATACAGTAGTTTTTGCGTGAAAGAGTAACAAACATCTTCACATACATCCAAACATATTTTTTCATTTATAATATTGAAGGGTAGGACAGACAGAATTAGGATACACATTTTATTACAGTAGGTAGATATAGGAAGGTTATCCGACGATGCGATTTCGTAACCACTGATGAAGCATAACTCAACCGACTTTAGAAAATAGTAGTAATGCGATAACATTGCGGTTGGTCATGGCTGCCGCTCACGTTTCTCATATAAACATTATCGGCAAATGATAAATAACACACGGGAAATTGCCACTTAAACAGTAAATCAATACGATCTAGAATAGAGTGCATGTTTCCGTGTAAACAAAACACTAAAAATCTGCCGTCTGTCAAGTTTTCTGATAGCGTTGTTTCATTAGAATATGTAGACATTGTAAGCAGTTTCATTGTATTTTTTGATGTAGGTTATGGTATATGAATTACTTCAGTATCATCAATATAAGGTTATTGACTTACATATATCAAATTAGCTTATTTCGCGCGTTGTGAATGTGAAAGGGGGCTAGACGGAAAATTTGTCACGACACTTTTAGTGTCAGTTGTCGGGTCGGGTCGGGTCGGGTAGGGTCGGGTGACAGTTGCTGTCACCCGACCAACTGACACTAAAAGCTGTGCGGCGTGCGCATGTTTCTCTGTCTGTCTCTCTCTCTCTCTCTCTTATAGAAAGCAAGCCAGATTTTTTTTGTTTCATTTAATTTATCTATATATATATATTTATTTTTAATATATATATACTCTCTCGACTTATATAACTTATATAACTTGGTTCCATCCGGGTGTCCCTTGACACCTCTCAAGTTTTTATTAAATACGGTCGAATTGAGAATCTCATCCTTTTTTGAAGTCGTTTAAAAAACTATAAGTTGTTAACACTCCGTATAAAAAAATTAAGGTAGTTTATTTAATAATAAAATAAAATAAAATTAAATCTACTCTTCGTCGTTAAATTGGTAATAAATAAAAACGGCAAAAAATCACGTTTGTTGTATGGAAGCCCCCCTTAAATATTTATTTTATTTTGTTTTTAGTATTTGTTGTTATAGCGGCAACAGAATACATAATTGGTGAAGTGAAACTGTCTAGCTATCGCGGTTCTTGAGATACAGCCTGGTGACGGACAGACAGACGGACAGACAACGAAGTCTTAGTAATATGGTCCCGTTTTTACCCTTTGGGTACGGAACCCTAAAAAGGGATGAATTTCACAACGTATTCGATATTTTTCAGTATGTAAGGCGATGATAGCTCAGTGGTAGTGACGTCGGATACCGCGGCGAAGGTCGTGGGTTCGAATCCTACAATGAGCTTGAGCTTTTGGTGAAGGAAAACATCGTGAGGAAACCATTGCACGGTGGTAGGGTACTTTGTAGTACCCGACTGGCTGGCTACCACCCTCAAGTTGAAAATCTGTCGCCAAAACACCTATCGGTGTGTTCCGACAGCTGCACTTGAGAGCCAGTTCCCATCTAGGCTTTGTGTGCTTACCATCTTCGGCCACATCATCACTTACCATGGTGAGATTGTGGTCAAACACAAGCCTATCCAGAATATAAAAAAAAAAAAAAAAGTTTTATACATTTTGATGAAACTTTTTTTTTAATTCTAGATAAGCTTGTGTTTGACCAGATAGTGGTCAAACCACCTTGGTAAGTGATGATGTGGCCGAAGGTGGTAAGCACACAAAGCCTAAATAGGAACTGGCTCTCAAGTGCAGCTGTCGGAACACACCGATAGGTGCTTGGCGACAGATTTTCAACTTGAGGGTGGTAGCCAGCCAGTCGGGTACTACAAAGTACCCTACCACCGTGCTGTGGTTTCCTCACGACGTCACTATCACTGAGCTATCATCACCTTATGCTTACAATCTGTAAAAAAAAAACTGTCACAAAAGGACATCAAAAACTTATCCTTATCCTTTGCTAGTTGGTTATTAGAAGCTGAAAACATACTATCAAGTACCATATTAGTATAACTCAAATACAGTACTTATTTTGTGTGAAACAAGATTTTGTTTTATGTGATTTTTCTCCTAATACTGTATTTATATCAAGTAGCGAGTATAAGAGTGAAACAAAGAGGCGTGCACATGACCCGGTGGAAAGCGGTCGCATAGTAACAACTGCGGATTAAGCAATTGTGTGTTAGTTCGTTTGTCGGCTCAAAGCTTAGGAACTAGCGGGTTAGAATGAAATTTATAAAAAAAAAATTGCGATCACCGTAAAATAAAAAAAGGTAGTTTGTTGGTATCTCGAAAATTTTGTTTATGACAGAAATTCAAGCTGTGGTAGTGGCGTTGATTGCCGTTGCAAAGGTCGTGGGTTTGAATCCAAAAACCTTGAGTTTTTGAGGATAGAAAAAAATGCCGCAGCAACAATTGCAATAGGCATAACGGTGTATTCTGGCTATTGTATTTAAAAGCCAGCAGCCTTCGAGGTTTTGTAAAGGTTGCCAACATATTGGCAATCCCCCGTTATTGGTGTCCACAGGCGACACCTTGCTTACCATCAGAGGACCCTCTATTTGTCAGTGTCAGACATAAAAAAACATGAAATCAAATTGTCACGTGGTACAAACTTGTAGATGTATGTAAATAGTTCGGTGCCTATATCACGGTAATCTAAAAAAAAAACGATTATGTGTTTTTTTTTATGTAGGTACCTACTTGAAATTGCAAATTCGCGGTTTTCGGATTTATTCCTTTACTTGTGCTACATAACATTGCTTCTTAACAAATTTCATAGTTCTAAGAACGGGAAGTACCCTATAGGTTTTCATTCCCTTGCGAGAGTCAAAATGTGCCTTATAAACGGCCGTATCGTTTGATTCCTTTTACTTAGAAGATCCTATAAGGGTTCAGTTTTTTCTTTAGAGGTAGGGCAACCTAAAAACCCGCTACAGCGTTTAAATAGTACCACAAGCAAGCAGTGGAGGCGTGTAGAGAGCAGAAGTACTATTGTGCCGTATTGGCCAACACTCGCTTGTAACGCACCGCAGACAGTCTGTACCGCCACTATCAAACTGTACTGGCTTCAAATATTAAATACGGAGACGGGCCGGTTACTACCTTTCACATACGTCCTGGGTTCGATTTCCATCTAGGACATACATTTGCGTGCATGAACATGTCCGTTTAACCTGCGTTTTGTTGTAACGTGTAAAAAAACATAAAAAAATCGATTCAATGAGTTTTACTTACCAATTTAACGACAAAAGGTAGTCTTCTGATGGCGTATACTGATGACGTCACAAGCTATTTCAAACATAACTCCACGTAAACTTATCTAGTACCCATTATGTTGTTCATCATGTTGTCTGCTTTAAGCTGGCTCTCTACTATACCGATCTCTCATTTTTTTAAATCTGCTTTGATGTCTTTCAACATCTCCATTATCATTTTTTTCGCCCCGCGGTTTCATCCGCGTTTCTGAGGGATCTTATCTTTTCCCGGAATAAAAAGTATCCTATATTTTATTTCAGGATATGGTCTACCTGTGTGCCAAGTTTCACCAACATCCGTTTAGCTGTTTTGGCGTGAATGAGAAACAAACATCCAAACATACAGTCTTTCACATTTATAACTAGCTGTCCCGGCAGACCTTGTTCTGCCCTATTTCTCTAAAACGCGTCTTTGTTTTGTTTCGATTGACGTCAAATGATTGACAGCAGGGGGTTTGTATGGGAAAAAGAAAAGGGCTGTTTTTAGGGTTTTCCCGGCAATTATTCGAATTTTTCTCGCCGTAAAAACCATCCTTGAACTTCAACGAACATTTAAAAAAAAGAATTGGCCAAATTGGTCCAGGCGTTGTTGAGTTATGCGCTTACCAACACATTTTGCGATTCATTTTTATATTATAGATATTAGTAGGAATTAAAAAGAATCTAGTTTCCATTGTACTAGCTCTGCTTAATTTAGAATCAGATGGCCGTGTGTTATGTCTTATTTTATTAACGACTAGCTGTCCCCCGCGGTTTCACCCGCGTTCCCGCGGGATCTTATCTTTTCCCGGGATTAAAATATTGCCTATATTACTCAGATAATGTAGCTTTCTAATAGTGTTTTTTTTTAAAGATCAAATCTTTCCTCTTTATAATATTAGTTTAGATTTTTCCCCCTTTTTTTTTCTTATCACATTGTTTTGTATATGTATAGCTTAGTTAGTATTTTTATTCTCTTTCTGTATTTACATATTTAAAATTAATTATATTAG
This sequence comes from Ochropacha duplaris, assembly GCA_951361185.1. Classification (NCBI taxonomy): domain Eukaryota; kingdom Metazoa; phylum Arthropoda; class Insecta; order Lepidoptera; family Drepanidae; genus Ochropacha; species Ochropacha duplaris. Next base: position 605,059 of record OX592704.1, on the reverse strand, counting down.
GTTATTCTATTGTAGATTAGTTTTCAAGTCTTATTTTAATTAATAACTGGCATAGATTAAATAATTATGCTGTAATTTAATTATTTTCACATTGTTATTTAAGAGCCTAGCGTTTAGATTAGTAGATTTTGTTATAAATAAGTAAATAAAGTATAGTCCGAGTGTCCGTCACAATTGGTGACTATTATTTGGTATTGTAAATGCTTACTTCTCCCAAAAAACACGTGAAAATATTTTACCCATGAGCAAAATCAACTACACAATTAAATTGAATCTTTACCAGCTGATTGAACTTGCCTAACGAGTAGAACAGTATAATTTTTATCTCATAAGGTATTATAGGAACCCTTATAAGAGTCAGGAGTTCACATTATTTGTTTCCATCTAGGCTTACCACCTTTGGCCACATCATCACTTATCTCTGGTGTTGCAAGCGTCCATAGGCTACGGTAACCGCTTACCACTGGTGGGCGAAATAAAAAAAGAAAAGTAACCATATCTTATTGATTTATTTATTCTGTTTTGTTTTTTGTAATTACCTTTTTCTCTTGTACTACACTATATGCGCTTCAAATTATTGTATTACCTTTAATTATTTTCTGTAAGCTTTTGTTTGCTGTCCTAATATTATTTTATTTTCTTTTAAGTTTGTATGCTTTTGGTTTTTGTTGTATTTCTGCCTTGTTTCTGTATCTACCTGTTTTGTGATGTCAAATAAAGTTCTGTCTATTGTCTATTTATCCAAGACTATAAAAAAATATTAAGCTTAGGTACAGTTGTTTTCACATACGATTATTATGTCATTTCATTCAAATCGTTCGCGTATAAACATAACGCGTCTAAAATGGTTTATTTGATAAAAATGTTAAATATCCGTGGTAGGGGCGCGGGGCGAGGGGCGCTTGCGTTTTACGAGCGAGTTTTATGGTCGCCACGCCTTTGCGTGGTAGCTCTCCACTTGCGCAGAGATCGGCTCTTGGTCTAGTCTCTGGTTTGATAGGGTTGTCACTTAGCATAATGTAATGAAAATTCTGGCCAAATAGATAAGCTAAGTGTCGTTCGATTCCCATCGAGGACAGTTGTGTGTTATAATCATGTCTGTTTGTCCTGAGTCTGGGTGTAATTATCCATTTATGTATATCTAGTTTCTATAGTTACAAGCTCTGCTTAGTTTGGGATCAGATGGATGTGTGTGAAGAATGTCCCAGGATATTTATTTATTTATAGTTTTTTTACTTTAGGATAAGCATTCTACCATCGCACTGCTCGCCGGCGATGTGGAGCTCATCCTCATATCCTCGAGCCGTCTCGATCGTCCACTGAACGATTCAGCCGGACGTTCTTTCTGCGGACCATGGTATGGGCTATGATATGGGGTTCTTCAAAAATGGCGTAAAAAGAGCTCTTCAAGGTCGGCAACACATCGGCAATCAACCTGGTATTGCAAATGTCTATAGGCGGCGGTGACCACTTACCATCATGGACCATCTGCCTGTTTGTCAACCTATTGACATAAAAAAACTGTCGCAGTGGCTGAAGGTGGTAAGCACACAAAGCTTAGATGGAAACTGTTTCTACAGGTAGGTACCTACTCTAAAAGTAAACACATTAAAGTAAAGAAGGAATAAATACTTTGTGAATCAAATTAACCAATTACCTACATAAATGAATAAAAACAACTGCTTAAAAAAACCAATAACAAAAAAGTGACAACCCTAACATTTAGGTAGTGTTTATGTAACGAGGCGGTTTTTAAACGCCCTGTATGGAGTTTATCGCTCACCGACCGCGTATTCGATATTAGATTTATCGCTGTTGCTGCAGAAAGGTGAATTTCAAAATATCTATTGAATCAATTCAACAAAAACAATATATATACCTATTTTATTAATTATCTAAGCAACTAACTGAATTAAAACTAAAAACCTAAATAACTTAAAAATAAATAACAACTAAACTACAAATAAAAAACTGAATTTAAATTGCTGCCCGGGGAAATCGTGCCGAGGACGCTAGCGGCGTTACCTCGTTGAATAGCCAGACTGAGGCGTTGGCCGAGGTAACTACCAGCCCTCCGGTCACCAGTGGTGTCCACCAGCCTGGAGGAAAGGTCTTTATAGAATTTATTGGCACAAGGTCCCCATGAGCCCATGGTCTCTACCCCAAACGGCACAAATATATAATTGTCACCAATAGATGAATATTTGAGCCGCTTGAGGTCCTCCGCGGCGGTGGCTGCTGTGCCCGCCTCACGAGATGAGCCCACCACGTGAGAAGGAGCAACAGTATCCACGCAGGTCGCATCCCAAACCAACGACATGCCTCTCTTCCACGGTATAAGTGTCATACCATCGGGCCGCTTACCGTCGTCACGCAAGACACCGCTCGGCTCTAAGATGGCCGGTACGTTGACGGAAGCAAGCGCCCGACGGATGATATCGTTTAGGGCAGCGTGGCGTGACAGACGACCTGCACTGCGACGACAAGCGAGACCGTGGTGTCCAAGCTGGTGAACATCACTTCCACACAGGCAGCGATGAGGTGTATTAACTGCACAGCCAATACGTAAATTAATCGCTATGGAAAAAGAAGAATTATCCATTAGGGTGCCCAAATTTGGTGATGGCAGAGCATTCAGCCAATACCCTGACTCCCGTTGAGCAGTAGCAATGAGGCGAGCCCGCTCTGCCAGGTCGGAACTAGTTTCCAGCAAATGCTGTTTAACCTGGTTACAAAGTGGCTCGTCCCATTGCTTCTGCGAGAACGGTAAAGTCGGAAGGTTACCACTCGGACAGGCCTCCTCCCATGCAGTTTTGGCCTCATCACGGTATAAAACTGTACAGTCTCCATGGACGTTACTCATAATTTTTTTAAAAAGATTGTCAGCGCTGTGTGATGAGGACAAAAAAGCTGGGAGTGAGACGGCGGATGCTTTGCGGATGCCAATGCCACCAAACCTTACTGGAAGTGATGCTTGGCACCAAGACCTATCCGTAAAATGGCAATTTAGAATTTTGGAGAGCGTACTTTTTATGGTATCATCCAAAGGTATTAAAATATCAAGAAATTTCCAAAACGGGCAACAACGCAAAACATAAGTGAATTTTGGTACAAACAAACAGTAACGAATTATATGAAAAGCCATGTGGGAATTTATGTTTAGTAGACGGTCAGATAGAATTTCGAATTTTGACAATTGTTCAGATACATAAAATGGGAATGATTCTGGACAAATTGGCGCGCCTAGGAGGTGAAGAGTGTTTTTGTCTATTATTCTGAGATTGGGCGCAATTTTGTCGAAACTATTGATTATAGACTGTCTTTTTTCGACAGTAAAATTTTCGGGTATGTATAACTCACATTTTGAGGAATTTAGTTCAAGACCGATAGTGCTAAATTTAGAGATTAAAGTAATCAAATCTTTTAAAACATCATCCTCTGAACCTCCTAAAGTGCCATCGTCCAAGTACCAAACGTTAAATTTTGATGAAAGATCCGAGATAATAGAGTGTATAGCCAAACTAAAAATGGCCGGACCAAGTGGATCGCCTTGTTGGCACCCGGTTTGTGAAAAAATTAAATTGTTTTTAAAAAATAAATTTGAAGGTGTATAATAACACTGGTATAAATAACTATAAATTTCGGGAATATTTTGAAGCACTTCGTCAAGTATTGGCTGCCTGCTCACTGAATTGAATGCATTTTTTACGTCGACTTTTAGAATTATATCTTCAAGGTTAGTGTTAACGTAAGATCTAACGGCATGAACGGCTGCTTCACAGCCGCCTTTGCTGCCAAAACCTAACTGCACAGGTTGAAATTTATCTTTGAGTATTGGCATAATGTGCTTGCAGCAGGCTTTGGACACTAAACGGCGTAAAGTACAACCGACAGCTATCGGACGTATGCCTCCGTCCTTTTTTTTTAAAGCTATCAAATTGGCGCCATATAAAATATCAAGAATTTCGCTATTACAATTACCACTAACCATTATATTGCAGAGTCTTGTCAAGTCTTTTAAAAGGGTTTCGCCAGCATCAACTGTGTAATTGCAAATTAAATCCTTAAGGTGTTGGGGTGAAAGACCGTCAATACCACTGGCAGAGCCGTTTTTAAAAGACATGACAGCCGAGAGAATGTCCTTTTCTGTAAATTCCAAATTAGGAGAGGATAATGTAGATGGTGGCAGAAGCATGAGGTCAGTTTTTGGCGGATGTTTTGACTGTAACGCTATGAATGTGTCTGGTGAGTCAGGAGCCAGAGTGTCGCTAGAAAAGAGGGTGTTGGCGGCACCCTTAATGTCACCATCACTTATTTTACCTTCCACTAGTTTATTGAGGTTATGTTGTCTTGGAGTTGAATGGCGGTAGTTTGTTTGAATGTGAGTTGATTGTGGAACGTATGATGAATAATTTTGGTCACGAAGAAGGTTTGGAAAATTTGAGCAATTTTGCTTCAAACTGTTGGTTAAAGATCCTTGAAATTTTTCATCTGAGTGAAGGATGTGATATGCGAAGATGAATAAATTTTGCCAAGCAATTCTGGAATTTTCAGCAAGGACTTTTTTTATTGTGGCAGACAATGACTGAGCAATTGCTAATCGGGCACCCCTAGGGATTCTTTTTACTACTTTGGAATTTTGTTTCAAATTTGCCAAATATTCCCAAAAAGTATTATGTTGGAGTGTATGTGAAGAAATTGGTATATCGTTAGTGGAAATTTGGATATCGTTGATCGTATTTGTCTTATGGATTTTTGCAATGTGGATATTTAGGCCTCTCTTACCTTTAAAAACACGTACGCCAGGACAATGGGGGCAAGAGACGGCTAGGCTATCGGATGTAGACGTGATGGAAGAAGGGGTGTTCACCGGTATTGGCCGTGCAGCCAGCATCGTAATATATAATGTTATTGAAAATATAAAAACACAATCTAAAAATATAAATATAAACATTGGAATAATAAATAAAAATTCTGCATGACATCTCGTGCGGTGTAATGCTGCGGCATAGCTTCGGGACGTCTGATTGGCTGTATTTGATGAACGGTGCGCGGATTTGATGTTGTATCAGGTGTCGTCGCTCCGCACCTCGACGCTTATTGGATGCACCAAAAAGGGGGTTGCCTTGGGAACCAATTGTCAAAATGGCAACATGTGCCAATATTTTCTTAATCATAAAATAACAGCTGATGGAATTTAGGGTCTATTTTCCGACGTGAATTTTATATCACTCCACTGCGCATGGCCTGGGAAGCACTGAATATTATATCAAACAGGGCCGTAACTCGTTTTGCTAATTAAATTAATTAAATTTTTCATTTTAGTTTTGCACTTTAGACGTCTGTCAACAACAAAAAAAAATCAATATTAAATAATATTAAAAACAATTATAATTTTAATTCCATTCGATAATTTTTAATTCTCTTTTTTATTTTTGTTATTATTTTTTAATTTTTAACACTTTTTTACTTGCCAAATATGGTCAATGTTGTACACATCTGTCATTGGTGTGCATATCAGAAAAGTGTATTTCGGAGGGAGCCGAGGTCTGTTGCAGAATTGGTGAATCCGGGCGATCTTCAATACGGTCGTCGTCAAGCCTTAACTGGTCCTCAGACATGATTTTATTAAAAACTTCAAAATTTAATGTAAAAGGAAACTAATTTTATAATCAAACTAATTTAATTAATTATGAATTTTAACAATATGAATAAACAATAATTATAATGATTCAGGCGTGATCCGTATCACAATTAAAGGTGTTGACGGTTCGAGCGCCTCGATTCAACTGAGCTCAATCGTAGAGCGCGCCGCTTTATAAGGCCGACGACGCGTCCGTCCCCACCTCGCCTGACTCACAGAGCGGAGAAATCGTACGATGACGTTATGTTGCACGTGCGCGCGTTCGTAAACAGCTTACGCCGACACGGCCATTCTGCACAAAAGGTCGCCCTCGACCTTAAGAGAGTAAAATACGCAGTAGATTATAACCCAACTAGCACTCAGGCAAGAAGTTTGAGTATGTTCTGTAAAGAGGTCTAAGTCCTCAATTTACGTGACGTGTTGTAAAAGTAAGGAGGCCCCTGTCCTCAACTTACATAATTGAATGCAAAAGTAAGGAGGCCCCTGTCCTCAACTTACACAACTGAATGCAAAAGTAAGGAGGCCCCTGTCCTCAACTTACACAACTGAATGCAAAAGTAAGGAGGCCCCTGTCCTCAACTTACACAATTGAATGCAAAAGTAAGGAGGCCCCTGTCCTCAACTTACACAACTGAATGCAAAAGTAAGGAGGCCCCTGTCCTCAACTTACGTCACAAATTGAAAAAGTAAGGAGGCCCCTGTCCTCAACTTACACAATTGAATGCAAAAGTAAGGAGGCCCCTGTCCTCAACTTACACAACTGAATGCAAAAGTAAGGAGGCCCCTGTCCTCAACTTACGTCACAAATTGAAAAAGTAAGGAGGCCCCTGTCCTCAACTTACGCCACACATAACATGCATCAATGGGACTATAGTATAAATCATTACCTTTATGCCTGAGCACCTTTCATCTGAACTTGAGTCTGGTCATTAGCATTGCAAGATTGGACCTCACTTGATTCTAGTATCACAGTAGTTCCATCTTGCGCCGACATGGAATCCTGATCGACTTCACTTGACTCTGGTATCACAGTAGGCCCATCTTGCGCTGACATGGAATCGATATTTATGTCTCCGTTTGGTTTGGGCGCAAGCCGTAGTTGTTCATGGGCTACCTTCTTCGGGCGTCCACGTCCTGTTATCTTCTTTACTTGGTAACGATCGTTAGGGAGTATTTTCCAGATTACATAAGCATCCGGGTATTTCAGGTCAAGTCCAATTTGGGACCTAGGGTTAGTTTTGAATAAAACAATGTCTTCTTTTTGGAACCTCTTCACTTTGGCTTTTCCCTGATCAAATCTTGACTTATCTTCTTTTCCTTGTTTGTCGATTTTCTTTTGTATATAATTGTCGAGTTGATTTCGACTTACTGTCTCTTTTTCCTCGTCAATTAAGGATACTAACTCTGGTGGTACTGCACATTGTCTTCCGGTAAGGGCTTTAATTGGGCTCACATTTGTCGTTTTATTTTTGGTACAATTGATCGCTAATTGAAGTGCATCCAGACCCTTTTTCCAGTCTGGAGTTTCATAATTACGAATGATAGTTAATCCGTTTTTTACAACGCCCATCATCCGTTCCACCTGTCCATTTGCTCGACTAACTCCTGGAGCTATGAAATGTTGATGGATATTATGGCTTCTACAAAATTCTTCAAATTCTGCCTTAAAAGCTGTGTCTTGGTCACTTATGACTTGTCTAGGTGCTCCAAACAGCGACACAACATGTTTGAGAGCGCGCAGCATTGAGGTGGCAGTCTTATTAGTTGCATAGGTCAAGGTAACAAACTTGGTGTATGCGTCTATAATAACAACAACATATTCATGCTTGTTATTCCTTCTGGTCAGATGACCAGTCATGTCTATGTGAATGGTATCGAAGGGAACAGGTCTCTTCTCAATAGGATACATTTCAACCTGTTTGGCACCGGATGGACCTTTACTAGTTTTGCATATAACGCAATTGTCTACGAATCGTCTTACTGTTGTGGACATTTCAGGAAACCAGTAACTTTCTCGTATCTTGCTAAGAGTCTTTTCCCACCCAAAATGTTTAAGCGCAGTATGATAGGCATTAATAATGCTCCATTGGTATGATTTTGGAACCACTTTATTCCACTTTTTGGATCCAGGTTCTTCCTCATTATGACAGTGTTCCAAAACAAGATTATTTATGCGGTATCCATGTACTTCTTCATTGTGCTCCAACATTTTAATGATTTGGGCTAATCCTGCATCACGCCTTTGCTCAATCTTAAGCCATGTATCAATGTTTTGCGCTAGATTAATGCACATTGTAGGATTACGGCTAAAGAAGTCTGCATGTTTCATTCGACATCCTTGGCGGTACTCTATTTTGAAATCATACTGCTGAAGAAATGACCACCATCTATGAATTCTGGGTAACAGCTCATGTTTGCTTGATGACGATTTTATAGCGTTGCAATCAGTAATGATTGTAAAAGATCTGCCATAGAGATACTGCCGAAAGTGTTTTATAGCTCTAACAATAGCTAGTGTTTCCAGCTCATATGAGTGGTAGTGACTCTCTGGCTTGGTGGTTCTCATGCTCATATAAGCAATCACACGCTGTCGGCCTTCCTGTATTTGAATGAGGATAGCGCCCAATCCGGTGCTGCTGGCGTCCGTATGGAGTTCAATAGGAAGTTCGTCTTGAAAGATTGTTAAAACTGGTGCTGAAGTCAACCGACGAATGATGTCAAGTCTAACGTTTTCACACTCTGCAGTCCATTGGAATTTGGCATCCTTCTTTGTTAAGTTATAGAGTGGAATTAAACGTTCTGAGAAAGATGGTATAAATCGTCTAAAGTAGCCGGCCAAGCCACAAAATTGACGTACCTGTTTTACGTTTGTGGGTACTATAGATTTCTCTAAGGCCTCTATCTTCCTTGGACTTGGTCGAACCGTACCGTTTGTGATCAGATTTCCGAGATATTCAATCGATGTCTTGAAAAATGAACATTTGTTTGCATTTACAGTAAACCCCGCACCAGTTAATGCTGCTAAAACTTTGTCCAGAGTCTGCAATCCTTCGGTAAATGTTTTGCATTTTATCAACACATCGTCCATATACACCAAGACGTGGTCCAGTAAGGGTCGTAATGCAGTCATTATAGCACGTTGAAACACTGCTGGTGCATTCATCAGTCCAAACGGCATCCTAATGTATTCGTATAGGCCATCTGGTGTAATGAAGGCTGTTTTAGGCACAGACTCCTCTTTAATGGGAATTTGGTAAAAACCTTGAGCCATATCTAAACTGATGAAATAGGTAGCATCCGACAATCGATCAATTTGGTCGGAAATTATTGGAAGTGGAAACTTGATGGGGACAGTATTTTTATTCAATTCTCGATAGTCAGTGCACATTCGATCGTCCCCATTCTTTTTCTTAACGATGATAACAGGGCTGGCATAATCCGACGTACTTTCCCTGACAATGCCATGGACCATCAAATCGCTAATAATATCTTTTAATTTTTGTCGCTCCACTGGAGCCATGCGATATGGTCTTCTAGATACTATTTTAGTTGAATCTTTCAACTGAATATCCAAACTTCCTGTGGTAACTTGATTTTTCGGGATACCAGTAGCAAATGTATCACTATACTTCAATAATAACTTTTTCAACTCACATATTTCATTCAGGTCAGTCAAATCAGTGTCTAGGTTTCCAAAGGGGTCTAAGGTCACATCGATATTTGAAATAGTTGAATGTCTCATCACAGTAGCGCCCGTCTCGGTAATGATTACGTTTAAACCTGTACCTTTTACTATTTCTGCTCCTATCAAAATGTCGCAAGGTGTTTCGTGGTCTTCTACAATGTGGAAGGCAATTTCTACAAAAACACCACTAATTTCACACGTCACAATAATTCTTTGGCAGGACAGAATGGGGATACTTCCACTCCCAATGCCCTTCAACATTAAGGTACAATGTTCACGTTTTCCAGCAATGGACTGGCTGACGGAATGTCTAATTAAAGAACGTGCTGCACCGCTATCGTAGAGTGCTGTAAATCTTTGTTTATTAATTAAAACGGCCATTGGTGTCAGTATTTCTTCTCGTTCTCTGGCTAAATTAACCTTTTCAGCATTATCTCCAATCTTCTTAAAACAGACGGATTCGGTATGACCAACTTTATCACAGTAGCCACACTTAGGCTTAGGGCGTTCCGTGCGGTTTAAGGATTCGGTAGTATTAGCTTTACTCAGCAATGGCTTAGGATCACTCACCTTGTCGTTACCTCTGTTGCATTGTGCTTGCATATGTCCAGGTTTCCCACACTTGAAACAAAGCGTAGTGGTATCTCTATTGTTTCTTAGTCTCAGTCGTTTAGCAGGTGGTTCACCATGCTGAGGTTCTCGTTGTTTGAATGTGGCTGCTACAGAAATTAATTCAGGAACAGAGGAACACTTACTAGAGAGTAGTCGCAACCGTAAGGACTCATTGTCTACGCAGCCAATCACGGCTTCCACAGCGTCCTTGTCTTTGTCACCATTGATGACTCGTTTCCAAATATTCCATGCTTTAGTAATTGATTCAACTGGATTTGCTATATCAAATTGGAATCTTCTCAATTTCAATATATCGTTAGAATAACGTGCTTCAGGCTCAAAAGTTTGAATTAACGCCAGTCGCATGTCAGTCCATACCGGGGATTTCACCAACCATGTGTCTCCAAGAGTTTTTGCTCGACCTTGCAATAAGCCGGCAATTTTTGTGCATATTTCGTAGTCTGTTAACTTCCAGTGAGTTTTTGCTCTATCCACATGCTCGCACCAATCTCGTACTGGTACATCATTATCGGGGTCGAATGGTGCAATGTAAATATCGCTCAACCTTGGTCGTTTTGTTGGGGCCACTGCCTGGCTTAGAAGCCCTGCAATAAACTCCTGGTTGGCTTGCAAACTTGCTTGTTGCTGCCGTGATAGATTTTCTACGATCTTTGCCAACATAGACAGTGCCTGGTTGGTGCGATCTTCTTCAGTGTGGGCAGGTGGAGCAGAAGATGCTCCAATCCCGTTCCAACTTCTGATTTCGGAGGGAGCCGAGGTCTGTTGCAGAATTGGTGAATCCGGGCGATCTTCAATACGGTCGTCGTCAAGCCTTAACTGGTCCTCAGACATGATTTTATTAAAAACTTCAAAATTTAATGTAAAAGGAAACTAATTTTATAATCAAACTAATTTAATTAATTATGAATTTTAACAATATGAATAAACAATAATTATAATGATTCAGGCGTGATCCGTATCACAATTAAAGGTGTTGACGGTTCGAGCGCCTCGATTCAACTGAGCTCAATCGTAGAGCGCGCCGCTTTATAAGGCCGACGACGCGTCCGTCCCCACCTCGCCTGACTCACAGAGCGGAGAAATCGTACGATGACGTTATGTTGCACGTGCGCGCGTTCGTAAACAGCTTACGCCGACATGTATGAATAATATTATGTTTGATAATGTATACTGTTGATGTGTCTTTTTCATAAATAAATAAATAAACCGTTATTCTGGTTTACGATCCTACCTTATGGCCCTGCGATGTTATACTATTCTACTTTACGTTGTGATAATCTGTGTTATTGAAATCGAATGAAATAATCATAAATGTCCTGGGAACTTTCTACACGCCCTTAGTAGAGCTTGTTCTATGGGCAACTGATATATTACCCAACATACAACTTTTTCCAAAAATAAAAGGGCTTTATAATTTTTTTTTATGTCACTAGTGACAACGAGGCAGGCGGGTCACCTGATGGTAAGTGACAACCGTCGCCTATACACATTGACAATACCAGGGATTGCTAATGTGTTGTACACCTTATTACAATACCTTAAAGGCGAACTGGCTCTCAATTGCAACTGTCGGAACACACCGATAGGTGCTTGGCGACAGATTTTCAACTTGAGGTTGGTAGCCAGCCAGTCGGGTACTACAAAGTATCCTACCACCGTGCTATGGTTTCCTCACGGTGTTTTCCTTCACCAAAAGCTCAAGCTCATTGTAGGATTCGAACCTACGACCTTCGCCCCGGTATCCGATGTCACTTAAAATTCCTTACCTTATCCTGTAAATTTGGGGCTTCTGGTGTTATCTGGGGCGAAACGGCTCAAGAAAAGGTAGGTAGTGCCCCGCCTTCATTCTTGTTCGTCTTGGCGGGCGCAATACCATGCTCCCAGATCATTGGAAAACATTTGAATTTCTTATTCATAGTCAATTCTCTAGAAAGTTCTCTAGAAGAAATATTATTTTTTTAGACTCACACACACAAAGACAGTAAAAAAAAACTGACGAACATTTTCCAAAACAGCTGGGTGAGGCCAAAAAAGGCAACTATCTCAGAATATGCGGCAGCATCCTACGCTGCAGCGCTGGTTTTCAGATAGTGCTCTCTACAACTTTTTTTTTTAAACTTTTCCCCGAAAATATTTCACATATAGTACATATACAGGATGTAGTACGACAACCTTAAGGGAGAGATGGGTGAACGGGTCATCTACCAACATATGTATATAGAAAATGAGCTTAATAAAAAGTTCACCATTTTCGTAATATTTCGTACCGGATATCTGCTGTATTAGAAGTACAATAGAAGGACAAACTTTATGTTCCTACTGATTACATAAAACTTACAATTCTTTTGTGGGGCAAAGTATACGTTTTTTTAATAAGCTACCTCAAGAAATTACAGAATTACCTTTTTTAAATTTTAAACGTGTCATCAAACACAAATTATGTCTAAAAGCTTACTATACAGTAGCAGAATATATGAATGATGGCAAAGCATGGCAATGAGTTGCTCCTCTTAAACGATATTATACAATGTATCCATTATTATATTTAAAAGAGAAAAGAGGGACTATTGTAAAATAAAAACCGGGGAGTTTGTTTCGCCGTTTCTTCTCCTGACAGGTCTTTATTTGGAAATGGTGGTAACAGTAACAATAGCATTAAAAAATAGCAATAAGATGTTCAATAAGTGTTCCTTAAGAGTCCCAAAATTGAATAAAACATTTTGAGTTTGAGTTTGAGATTAATATAGCCAAATATTTCCATAGACAGCAGGAAGTTTTCCCAATAAACATACAATTTATAACGTTTTAACATTTTCAATAACATTGGTACGTAAAGATGCATTCTACACAATGAGAAATGCCTACTGTTTGTTATATTCTTGTTATAAATGTAACGTCTACAATAAGGCTTTATCGAGTTTTCTTAACATAATGTTAACGGGTCTGTTGTTATTTGATTCATGTGTGTTTTATGTTGAAATGGCGTGTTTTGCTTTATTACGTTCTAGTTTTAAAGCGTCAGGTAAGGTAAGGTCATTGTTTCACAAGGATGGTACTAAGTGAGATTGTTAAATATCGTAAAGCACTTAGGGTCGATTTTTAAATCACTGGATAACCCTCGGATGAACAATTCGTCTGATAAGTCCATACAAAAACTGTTCTAATTTCAAATTTACAGCTTATAAAATCAAGCCTTATTGATGCGTTCTAACAGTATCACAATTCTATGGTATTAGGTATGTGCAGTAAAAATAATCTTTTTGTGAAATCGTAATAATATAAAATTCTCGTGCCACGATGTTGATTCGCGATTAATTCCGAAACTACTAAACCGATCTTGATGAAACTTGGCACACAAATAGACTATATCCTGGAATAAGAGATAGGATACTTTTTATCCCGGGATGAGATAAAAACCCACAGGAACGTAGGTGAAACCGCGGGGAGTGCCAGTATAATAATATAACGTTATGTCACCACACTGAAATGTTTCCTACGAGCCTTGAGTGCTACGAGCATTTCAAAAAGCTGTAGCAGTACTACGCGTTTTAAAATACCATCGAAAAAGTATTGTAACCCATTTTGAATCTTATTACTTATATCTAAATGACTTCATCTCGACCATATACCACGAGATTAGTACTCTGGAATTAGGAAAATAGAGCGTCTACAACACTCGAGTTTCGTAGCAGTCGTAGCAGTGCTACGAAATCACATGTCCCATTAATAATTATTTGGTGGCGTTTTGGCCTACACTGTAAAGCTGCAATAACTATTGATAAATAAATAAATTACAAATGATCACCAGTCCGAGTGTTTGACACTAAACTCTTCCTAAACGGCTAGTCAGATCTTGATGCAATCTTGTGTGTGTGTTTGAGTAATTCCCTTTACAATTGGACCCAGTAGATGGCGTTGCAATAGGATTTTTCTGGGTAAGTTGATACAACAGCTGATTCCCCATATCTTTCTCTCTAGTATCATCTGACTTACAAATAGTTTTATCAGCAATAGCTTCGAAATTAATATTATTACTAGGCCTAACTCTAAATTTCAAACACCCCTACAGGGTACATGTAGTCAATATTTAATATAATATGTAAACATGAATGCAATAAACATGAATAAATGAATAAATAAATTCTAGAGAAATTACTAGCTATCCCCCGCGGTTTCACCCCCGTTCCTGATGGATCTTATCTTTTCCCGGGATAAAAATATAGCCTATGACACTCACAAATAACATGGCTTTCTATTGGTAAAAGAATTTTCAAAATCAGTTCAATAGATCCAGAGATATAATCCTCTTTATAATATTATTAGTACTAGTGCTAGCGAACAATATAAACTTTAACGGTGCCAAAGGAGACGGGAAGTTTTGGGCCCAGCAGTTAACTAGTTCAAATGTGTATCAAAAAATCCGTTATATTTTTCTAAAGGAAATCACAAAATACAGTATCATTTTTCTATCCAGAAAGCGAGAAAGGTTCAAATAAGTTGTGAAACCAAATAATCGATTAAATGCATACCCCTATCGTAATAATCGAGTTAAAATAAATCGCTAAAATCTCAGAATATGTATGGAAATCGAGTGACAAGTGCATAACAATCGATTATTTATATCAAATCGAGTCACTTTAAATTATTTTACAGTTGGGAACTTGCGAACACTGATCAGATCACTGACAAGTTGACAACCGTCCGTCAGTCATAACAGGTTAAGTAAAAAACCGGCACTCGTTCGTTTTCTTTCATTTTCGCACGTATTTTCCGTTGTTTATTGCAAAGAGTATAATATGTTTATTGCATACCACGACTGATTACGCTTATCAATCGAATATTGACGACATGGATCGCTGTGTAAATTGTACCGTTGCGACTGGTCGCAGTAACTATTGGGAGAAGAGTCTTGGACGATGAGGCGATTTTATCAGATAATAGCTGTTGAATTATTCGTCAGTGGCATGCATCGCAGCCTGTAAGTACCTGATAGAATTATTTTAATCATATCTTAATCTTTTTGTTAAATGGCATAAGTAACTAAATCTATCCTACCTATTAGTTGATTGATGGTGAACATATTTGTTTTTGTGATAGTCATCTCATATTCACTCATTAGGATTATGTAATGAAGTTTGTATAAGATTGAACATGATTTAAATAGTTAACATTTTTCAGGTAACCAGTGAGAACTATGTATATCAAGTATGTTGGAACTTGGCCCAAGTTGTGGTTCTTGGGAGATGTCAAATTGAAGCATCACACTAAAGTTGGCCATTCAAGTGTTTGTGTCCGCCGTGGACGTTCACTGTTAGCACAGCGATTGACACACCTTTTTTGTAATGATTCTGCTTATGAATCTGTGATATATAAAGTAACCAGAGATTGGATTCTGCCATAAACAGTAAGTAACTTCAGTAAAATATATTATATAAATACTTAGGATTTTTTGGATTAAAAGAATCTGGGGGAAGCTGCCAGGTTATCTCAGACTCATCCTGCATGCTTATTTTATTTACAATATAGGGATGGGTATGCTTTTTTATATAATTAGATATTCATTTTTAAAAAATTAAACACCGAAAAAGATTTAAATAAATATATTATAATAGAAGATTTAATTTTCATTAAACTACATATAAACACTTTTGTTACAGGTGGATGAAGCAGATTGTATATGTCACTCTTGCTGAGTATTAGCATACAAAGCTGCTATTCAACATATATTATCCCAACATATAAGTTTAAACACATTTTGTCTAAAAGGATATGATTCAATATTAGCATACTATTGTAACTGTATTGTAGGTAGAAGGACTGTAGGCTGCTGTGCCATGTAATAAAATATCATACCTCCAGCACAAATCTTTGATGACATAAGTACTCATCATTATTGAAAATGAATAAATAGTTATTGTATGTATTCATGTTTTATTTTACTTCCGCACCCTGGACATTGGATTAATCAATGTCCAGGGAGCACCATACATGTCAGATATTCGACACAACACATAGAGTCTCTCTACTAGCACCCCATGCCTAACAATCATTACATAACGAAACCATTCAATATTATTCAGCAAATAACATAAAAAAAACTGCTACGTTGTAACATAACCTCAATTTTACTATATTTCATATAACTTGATTCCTGGATAGCCAAATATCACCAAATTTTCAGTGAAGGCTTGTTATAATATCCTCTTTCAAATAAGGCTACTTTGATTGAGTTAACACCTGGGCCCAGAAATGTATAGAGTCTCTGCTTTCTCCTTTCATACTCCTCCGTCCGCGTAATTTTCGTGAAAAGGGGTACAAAGTTTTTTCTTCACGTATTCATATTAGTGTAGATTTAATATTGGACATTGAACAGTACTTACGTGTGGTAAATAGGGATAAAATATTGTCATTGTAGAATGTTGCAGGTGTCGCGGTGTCCTCCCATGAACTCAGTATACATAATAGAAGTTATTTATGATAATGTATACATTGTCTGGTAGATGGGACATAGGACCGTGGCGTCGACGATAACCGCAGCTTACTGGGATATAACAATATCTTCTTTTTTGCTGTATAAGGCTATGAACTTTACCACATTGTGGTTAGCGATGTATTTAGTGTGTTGTCTTTTATCGTAGCCAACTGTATACTAATTACCCCCTCTTTTAATTACTGGAACAAAGGCAATGATAGCTCAGTGGTAGCGACGCCGGATACCGCGGCGAAGGTCGTGGGTTCGAATCATATAATGAGCTTGAGCTTTCAGTGAAGGAAACCATAGCACGGTGGTAGGGTACTTTGTAGTATTCGATGGCTGGCTACCACCTCAAGTAGAAAATCTGTCGCCAAGCACCGTCCGGTGTGTTCCGAGAGCTGCACTTGAGAGCCAGTTCCCATCTAGGCTTTGTGTGCTTACCACCTTCGGCCACATCATCACTTACCATGGTGAGATTGCGGTCAAACACAAGCTTATCCGGAATAAAAAAGAAAAAAAAAACAAAGTTGCTTATCGCGGCTTGCGCAAGTTGCCTGCTAGAAATCGTCACGTAAGGAAAAAGCGTTATGCTCTCGAGACGTTCGGTTCCGTCCGGTGTAATTCGGATATTATCGTCAAAAACTGGCTGCCATACTTGTTTGCATCATATATTAGTTAAATGTGACTTTTGTCTGATGATCAGAATAGAAAATTGATTTTCAATAACTCTATTTATCTCGTTCTATCATATGGGAGTGTGTGCGCGTGCGAGCGAGTATCGAGATATGAGCAGGCGAGTGTTTTGCGAATCCAGTTGTATAGCCTCAATACTAAACTTTGTTCCAGATCGGCGTCCCCTGATCGCAAAAGTTATTATTTCTGATTTTGGTGATTTTTTTTATTTCAAAACGTAACCTTGCTGACTTTCTTGGTGGTTAAAGGCTGACTGAATATATGGCTTTATATTTAAAGACTAGTTGTCGTCCGCAGTTTCACCCGCGTTCCCGTGGGATATTATCTTATCCCGGGATAAAAATATAGCCTATGTTAATATGGAATAATGTAGCATTCAAATGGTGAAAGAATTTTTGAAATCGGCCTAGCAGTTTTTGAGTTTATTCGTCGCATACACACATACATACAAATCTTTCCTCTTTATAATATTAGTGTATTTAAAGACTACATTACAACAGTGATTTATATTTTTCCTGGTTTTTTTTTATCCTGAATCTTATCGTGGTAATTAATTAAGTGGTAATCGATTATCGATAAAACTATCGACATTGTTGATACCCTAGCCGCATCAATATGCTTGCAGCGGCACTTGCTTGTGGTAAGTATTCTTGCGTGTACTCCTCATGTAACATAGATTATATTATCATCCAATTGATTATCATTTATTTATGTTAAATTAATACTAAAGTTATATTCTCATTAATAGATACTTAGCAACAATAGAATTAAGGAGTATTTAAATTTACCATATATAAAATGTTACCTACACATACATTTACCATTTATAAAATGTTACCTACACATACATTTACCATTTATAAAATGTTACCTACACACATTTACCATATATAAAATGTTACCTACACATACATTTACCATTTATAAAATGTTACCTACACACATTTACCATATATAAAATGTTACCTACACATACATTTACCATTTATAAAATGTTACCTACACATACATTTACCATTTATAAAATGTTACCTACACACATTTACCATATATAAAATGTTACCTACCTTGAGCTTACGGTGAAGGAAAACATCGTGAGGAAATTACAGTGCGGTGGTACTACTTTTTAGTACTCGAATGGCTGGCTCGTTGAAAAGTGTGATCCTACAACTTCGCCCTTATAATTTAAGCCCTTGCCAAATTAAAAAGAAGAAATACTTAGGCGTTATTAAATATTATTAAAAGAAATATCAAATTAAAAAGCATTTGAAAGTACAGGGCCGTATTTGGACAATTATTTTTGCACATAAATATTTTATTGTAATCTATTCTATTCTTAGTGACAGAATTTAAATAATTCAAGATACTATTTTCTTAAAAACAAGACGTATCAAGGACGTATCGAATATTGAAAACAATTGGTTTATTCTGAATACTTGTCGAATATTGGTTCAGTTGCTAAGAAACGTGTTTTTAACGTGTTTCTATAGGAAAATTGATGTGCAGATGTTTTGGATGTTCAGAAATAAACGAGCTGTAATGTAGGATATAATTTTTAATGTGGTTAAATTTTGGATAAATTTGTCAATAGCTATGTAAGAAATTTTGAATAAAAATCCTTTCTTAGTGGTTACCTACCTTCTGCATTTATTCATTCAGAGATTTTGAACAAAAAACAATGAAAAAATTTTTTGCTCGGGAGGGAATCGAATCTATGTAATCGGAGCTCACGTCAACTGGCCTGTCAAATACTATCTATTTTGCTTAGATACTTTTTTAATAAAAGAAAATATATTATGAAGCTATTTTCAGTAGAATATACAGTGTTACTAGGTAATAATCAATAACTTTATAGGAAAATCGATAAAAATCACGTAATAATTCGATCTCTTTTTTTTTCAGAAATTAGACAAGTAGATAAGTTTTCGTGTCATCTGATGGTAAGTGACTACCGTCGCCTACCAGGGGGTTGTTGTCAAATGAGTTGTCGTTCTACAATGCATAGAAGTTATATTGTAGAATCCCTGACTATACATATAGTAACAATTCAATTACGAACTTGAACTTAGTATCTGATCTACTCAAAACTGCTTGATTATTCATCAGGGTAGATAACAAAATAAGCAAGGAGACGAATAAAGGTTTCAGATCCACAATTTGGGTATAACTTGTGAAGAGGGTTGTTTTTGGGCTTATTTGTGATCGGAACAGGGCCGGGTTCAGTCAATATTGTCACTTACGCTAGGGTTGGCAATTTGAAAGGTTTTAGTTTCCATGGAGACGCTCCTCGTAAAACTACACATAAAGTAATAGGATTTTCGCATCGTGATTCAAGTTATTTAAGGCTGAATTCATTTGATTAAATTTAACAAACAGACAGATATGAAACATAATAATCATTTGAAACATTAATACTGGAAAGATTAAAATTTAGGGAGAATCTTACATCTCATGGTAAGTGATGATGTGGCCGAAAGACAAGCACACAAAGCCTAGAAGGAAACTTGCTCTCAAGTGCAGCTGTCGAAACACACCAGTGACGATTTCCAATTAAAGGGTGGTACGATGTTTTCCTTCACCGATTGTAAGATTCGAACCCACGACCTTTGCTACGACAATCAACGTCACTACTACACACCATTACATTTAATATAGATCATACTTAATAAATAGATAATACTAAAAATCGTAAAAAGGTACATAAATAATAAAAACTTGATTTTTTCTTGTGACAACCCTAACGCCACGTATTTGCTTGTAATCTATCACTACGTGCTCGCCCGCTCGCCCTAGGGGTGGCACGCGCGTGTTTATTGTATGTATCTATCACCAGGTAGCGGTTATCAATATCCGGCACGTCTCAGCCCTTTGATATTTAATGGAATCACTACTTACGTAGTTTTATAAGGAAAATGGTTCTTTCATGAATTATGAATTTAGGGCCTCAGGTAGGTACTTATTATAAGTCTGTTTTGTTGCCAATTTCACGTTACTATTTCATGTTATATCACATTGACAGAAGAGTTATTCATTTTCCAAACAAGTCAGGTCAGGCTTTAATTAAATTGGTGACCGTTCCACTAAAACTTTTTCTAAAATAAATAAATTGAAGCATATCTACAGAACTTGGCACCCCTAAATCTCAATTCTTTTGTCGGAACATCTCAACGAATATTGTTAATATGAAACTTGGCTCTCATTTTCACATTTATTTTGCTAATTGTAAGCCTAGATTCTCTTGAGAATTATACAGAAACTTCGGTTCCAAAGTCAACCGGCAAAAAACTCAACAAGGTTACATCTTTTACATATTTTTATGATCTATTTATATTATATTTTTTAAATGTGTTGTTTCAAAAAATAAAAACTACCTCGCACAAAGAAGATACAGCCTTAGGTACCTCATTTTCACTTTCCACACCTAAATTGTAAACAACCCCAAATTTTAAATGCAAATTGTTAGGTTTTAATGTTTTATTCAGCACTTTACACACCTGCACTACGAAGTTCATTGCCCCCCACTTTTATTTGCAAATGTCAGAGCCGCATTTTATAAGCAGAAGACATCCCATTATCCTAGCTAGGAGTCTAGGATAATCAGATGTCTCCTGCTTAATACATGAGCTTCTGTAGGTAGCAACATTTGATTTGTAATATTTATAGATGTGATATCTGCAATCGCTTATTTGTAATTGCTAATTCCGACCCTGTTTATGTTTTGAGGCGACGCTAGCTCAGTGGTAGTGACGTCGGATACCGCGGCGAAGGTCGTGGGTTCGAATCCTACAATGAGCTTGAGCTTTCGGTGAAGGAAAACATCGTGAGGAAACCATAGCACGGTACCAAGTTGAAAATCTGTCGCTAAGCACTCTCTGCACTTGAGAGCCAGTTCCCATCTAGGCTTTGTGTGCTTACCACCTTCGGCCACATCATCATCACTTACCGCGGTGAGATGGTGGTCAAACAGAAGCTTATACAGAATTTAAAAAAAGATCTGCTAAGGGGTAAAATAGGTGTTTATTTTTCCACGTTCAAAGAAATAGAGTTGACGCGAAATGTACCACGCTCCTTTCCCATTTTATGCATACTGTTTGAATACGGCAAATTAGTGCTTGAACCGGCAAAAAATGCTCGAACTGGCGTGAGCATTTTTCCGATAAATTTTCGAGCGCTTTGTTTGTAGATATTACTTAATTGATAATCTGTTATATTTTCACAGTGTTTTCTCTATGATTGTTCGTGACATCACTGAAACTTTAAATATGTTTTAATTTAGAAAGAGATATAGAGTGATTATTCGTTTAGTTTGTTAACAACAAAAGCGGCAATAGTTCTTTGTCAGTATCTCAATTTATGTTTTCACGTGTTATTCAATGCAGTACAATGGCGACTGTAAACAAATTACTTATTCACGTAAAATATTCTACGGAAAAATTCCATTTTATTCAGACAGATTTTTAGTGGGATAAACATGTTGACATGTTATTGTTTCGCGCTTTATTTATTCTCGATAAAATTTGCCGTGAGATATTTTCTAAGTGGGCATTGAAGCATATAATACAAAAATATTTTCATGAAAATTTTACTATTAATTAAATGATCAATCGATCAATTAAATGAGATGACTCTAAGGAGCGGGAACAGGTTTCTTAATAATGCAGATTATTCGGCATCAAATTGAAATATTAAAATTGCGCCGATACTTGAGTGAGTGCCAGTACCTTTCTAGATTTACGATTTTTAGCACTTTTTTTCTACATTACTTAGAAGTACCACCAATGTCCACCAATTAAATTGTCAAATACTAGCATAGTAAAATTTAATTTAAAAATCGGCTGGATATCTCTTTGTCACATTTTATAGATAAATAAAAAGGAACAAACAAACAGATTCACTTAACTTTTATAATAATCGTCTTTGAATCAAATATGGATTGCTCGAATTGTATCTCAATAGAATTTTTAATTATTAGAAAATATTTTTAAATCACTACTCTTTTTTTCAAATTAAAAATAAATGAGCTTGTTTCAATCAATCAACTCATCGATATATATCTGGATCTAACTTCATTTGAGACTATTTTAAAATCTAACAGACTATAAATAAGTCTCGTGGGCGGTGCGCTAAAAGATTGCAAATTTATGTAATTTTCTGCACTATTTTTATAACTTTCAAATGTTATTTTTGCACTAGTGCATTAGAGTAGAAGTCATCTATGAATAGATGCACTGTTTTCTTGAAAAGATAATGTAAATATTTTGCTTGGAAATAGACGGGCGTGCAGGCGTACAGATGACGTTTGATCGTTTCTCTAGCAAAAACGAAATCGTCAATAAACAATATTGAGAATGGATTTTAAATGGAAAATAGAGCACTTTGAAGGCATTTTGATAGCAACTATTTTCAAACAAGTATTTGGACTTAAGTTTTATTTGTAAATAAAAGAACCAGTATTCCTCATTAAGAGCCAACTAAAAAACAACCTAAATAAGTTCGGTATAAGACCGAATACGCTATTAACATTATAGATTTAGATGTCAACACAGACACAAGTCTAGCAACAGATTTGGCAACCAGTCTAGCCATCATGGCGGTCGGTCGACCTGCCCTTTCACACGTGTACTCTATTGACGGCATAAATCTATTTCTAATATACAACACCATAATTATTCTAATTATACTATTTACACATGTTATAATACATCACGACTATTTAAGTACCTATATTAAAAAGTAGATGATAATGATGATGTGAAATTCAGGCATAAGTCGCAATGTGATTTAGTCGCTTAATAGAAAAACCGGTCAAGTGCGAGTCGGACTCGCGCCAAGGTTTCCGTACAAATTTTGTAGTTATTTTTGAATTATTTATTCTGCTATTATTATTTGTTGTTAAAGCAGCAACAGAAATATAACATCTGTGAAAATTTCAACTGTCTAGCTATCACGGTTCATGAAATACAGCCTGGTGACAGACAGACAAACAAATAGACATACAGACGGTAGAGTATTAGTAATAGTTTCCGTTTTCATCCTTTATTTGGGGACGGAACCCTAAAAAGCTTTACAGAAAACATTATGCAAAAAGGACCTTATTTCTTAGTCACAGTGATATTATTTACTTGAATATCAAAAAACAAAACAGCGAAAATACTCAGATCATAAAAATATAGGTAACCTAACCTTGCTGAGATTCTCGCTGGACCTTTTTAGCTTCCAAACCGCTTAAATAGTAATTTTAGTAAATACCTTCATAAGTGTCCACCTCGGGTCTAAAATCAAAAGATCCTAATATAGGCGTGAGGTCTGATATACAAGGCAGTACCAATTACACAGAAAATTACGTCAGACAATATGGGCATGTCAATATACGTAGCGAAGACTGTTGTCAGATTTCACAAAATTTTGAGGTCATAACAACTTCGAGAGAGTCCAGAAAACATGACATTGAGGATACAATACCCCAAATAGAGAAAAGGAAAGAAGAAGAAAAGAGACTTCCACTGTCACGATAGTCGTAATATCAAGATTTTTAGATACCAATGACAGTCAGCAAACACATGTGTCGGGAAGAAGTAAATAAACGCACGTGTCGATTATTACGTATAATTGAGGACTCATAAATAGAGTAGTATATTGGCGATAATATCTGTATTTGTTTTCAGCCACTAATCGCGTGTGCAGTTACACAGTCTAACTGCTACGTAAGAGTGTGTGCCGTATGTGTGAGAGTGAGACACTAGTGTGAGTATAAATTGTGGTACGTAGAAGCACTTCTGTGAAATTTTTCTAGCTGTTAACTTTCCCACTCTATTACTGCTTCAGGATGGTATTTTAAAACTAAGGTGGCAAACAAACATACGGCCCACCTACTGGTAAGCAGTTACCGTAGCGTAGACGTTTGCAACGCCAGGGGAATCTCGTGTTGCCAATTCTGGAAAAATCTCTTCATATCCTTCTCCAAAAACTTGGCCTTACAGAAAATGGCACAGTTAGAAACCAATTTGATTCCAATGTGTGAAGATGAGCTCCCATCGATTGCGAGAAGATTGAAGGTAGAAGGTAGCTAAGTCAAAAAATTCTTCCGATCCATTGTACAAGTGGCAGAACACACAATGACAGTCTCTCCATAGGATAAACTCTCAGGCGTCTACTACAAAGTACCTTTCCACTGAACAACGCATTCCTTTTAATTCCTTATAATCTGTACTGAAAGCTCAAGATATTGTACTATTAGAACCCACAACTTTACCCACGACATTTTTCAGTGTCGTCACTGAACCACCAAGACTTTCAAGACCTATTCACGAATGAACTTACATTAATGACTCAATAAGAACTAGGAAATTAAATAAAATTGCAAGCGTAATTTTAAGTAATCATCATCTAGTACGACTCATACGAAACGGAAGCAACACCACATCATCAATTAACAAACACCCAATTAGATGGTAGCCAAGCTTCACAGAAAGTTAAAAAATAAGTTAATCCGAGCACGTGTTAACCACGAATTATTCAACCATTAGTAGGTCGTAAATCTTCGTCGGTTTTCGGAGCACTCGCCTTGTGGTGCGATGTTATATTTAGCCGTTGGGAAAGCTGCGCGCGCGCCGATGGACGCAAAACAGCGGGTTGGCACTGTGCCACCAATAACAGCAGCGAGTAAGGACTGGGCAATCATTTCATTGCAAAATCATAATTTTTTAGCATAATCTGAATAATATAGTGAGAGATTCTTCTTCTTACATGTAGTAAATTTCCATGTTACATAACAGCCCACTGCCCACGGTTTTACCTGCAATCTCCAAATTTTGCGCTATGATTGCCTTATCATAAGCGGAGGTCTCTTAGAAAATGTGGGTGGTAAAAATATTAGAGTAAACAATATGTTTTAAAAAATTTATCCGATCTCAAGAATAGATCATTTTTTAATACCAGAAACAACGAAATTAGAAGAATAAAGGAAATAGCAAAAACACCAACTAATATTTAAAAAATCGTTTTTAGTGAAGCTTTTGACATGAAAGAGATAAGACACGGCGAGACACTCGGGCCGTCATTGTTAATTTAGAGGAAGTCAGAGGGACGTTGAGCCCGTTGACCAGCAGCCGTATTAAGTTACATTATTGCAATCAATTGCTATATGAAACTGTTCATTTATAAAAACTGATGTTCGCCCGATATTTTTTTTCTAATCTATTTGTAGTCTTTGCCTATTGATATTTTTATGAACATATTACGATGCATTGTTTATTATGGAGAAGCTGGTGTTTGGTCATAATTTCAGTAGTTAGTGCTAATGTGGCAGAAAGTGGTAGGTAAGTAAAATAAAAAGGGAACTGACATAAGTGGTAAGCGTTTGTGGTAAGATTTTCATGTATATACTATTATGTCAAAAATTATTTCTTATTTCTGCTGCAAACAAGTAATAGGGCCTCTCAAAACTTTAATCAGTAATCGCATAACCATCATTTTCATCCACTTTCTAAAAGAAACCGATTTCAATAAAGTTACGTAATTAAGCCCCAGTTCTATCCTTTTCATTAGGGGTTGACGTGGCGAAATTGTTATTTTTTAGCAGTTTATTTGCTACAAGGTAATGTTTATTTTTTAACTATTTTTACCATAGTTTAGCCTACATTCCCGAAGGATTTAATATTTTATTCAATAAAGGTAACATTAAAAATGTACCAATAAGTGACTGATTGAGATACATCACACTGGAGAACCTAGATATTATATGTGGAGAAAACAGGGACCACGACTAACGCCACGGGCGAATAACTAGTTATACAACAAATTAAAGACGTCCAATCATGCATGATACCGCTTGTGATGAGTCAAAATATAAAGAGGTAAATTGGCAATCTTCCTCAAATGCAAGTGGGGACATTTTATTTGCCAGATTATCCACATATTTGGGTACCAGCCCCCAGGCAAAGAATACTAATCCCACTAATATTGTAAATGTGAAATTTTGGATGGATGGATGTATGTTTGTTACTCATTTACGCCAGAATGGCTGAATGGATCTGGATGAAATTTGGCATAGAGATATATTATAGTCTGGAATAGCACATAGGCTACTTTTTATCCCGGGAAAAGATATAATCCCACGGAAACGCGGGTGAAACCGCGTGGCGGAAAGCTAGTCATTCATACGTACAGAAGTGACACTCTCCCCCCGCAAATTTTCCCTCCCCCGCTGCTAGTATGCCATGCTTGTAGGTATAGCCTTATTCATTGACCAATGGGCTCGCCGCTCGTTGCGTGTGCTCGGTTCAAAACGTAGGTAATTCAATATGTGTGCTTATAATAAAATTTATCTATTATCAAAAGTAAGACATCGTATATATTTACTACTTACGTCATATTTGACGTGGAACTTCTCGATCGTTAATTATCGTTTTTGGCCGAGATCCGAACGCGTGCGGTCTTGAGATTGTGACAGGCATACATACTAACAGATCTAGACTCATGACACGTGTCTGGATAACATGAGTAGTGTAGTGATATAATAGCATAAGATTATTTATTTTTAAAAAGCTTACAATGACGTCAAGAGATTCTTGAAAACAATGTTGAATGTACGTCATTTATTCTAGTGATAGTTTCATAATAAGGAAATGGCAGATATCATGACATGAAGCGTATGAGATAGACGGAAAACATATTGTGGTTAGTTTAGTTTCTTGGCGAAAATGTCCGCTACTCTCAAGTCCTAGAAGCCAAGAACAAACACTTCCCTATGTCATCTATGGTAGATTTTGTGTTGCATGACCTATGGTTATGTCTATTAGCTCAGTGGTAGTGACATCGAACGCCAAGGCGAAAGTTGTTGGTTCAAATCCTAAAAGGAACATGAACTTTCAGTAAAAGAAAAAAACCGTCATGAAATTACAGCATGGTTAATTTTCATAAACAGTCTTCGTTTACTGCGATCATGTTGCAGATGGACTATCTCATTTCAAATTGAACTCTGAAACTAGGTAATAGGGTCCAGAAATCATATTAGCCACTGCTGGACTAAGGCCTTTTTTTACGTGGGGAAATCCTCATGGATACCCGGCCGCTGGAGGGGGGGCAGCTGGCCGGGTTATATCAAACTTCTACTGACTAAAACCCCACGGTGTTTCAACCTGTCGCTGCTGGTGCTGGGTATAAGGGGGATTGGACAAAGGCCCCAAGGATCTCCACAATGACCGGTCTTGCGCTATCCGCATCCATTGACATCAGTTATCTGGTCCCCATAATTGCAAGCTTTGCTTAGTTTGGGATCAGACTATGTGTAGGGAAAGTCTCAGGATATTTCAAACCCAAATGATCTTGCAATTTGACGTTACATCCCAAAGTCGCTGTAAAGGCACATATTTAATAAATACGATTTTATTCTGTAAATTTTCCACAAAGCATCAGAACTGATATATTCAACTGTACGGATTCAATTCCGCATTATCAAACGTAGCTGTAAACACATAAATTTTCGATACACGCGCTTACGATCAGTTTTGTTCGTGCACTACTATGGAACGATTTTAGGAATAGATTCCGCACCGTAGTTTTACCTACGTTGCCCACTGTTGCTGCTTTTTCAGGATACAAAGCATTTCATGTTTTATACCAAGGCGTGATATTTTTTTTTAATTCTGGATAGGCTTGTGTTTGACCACAATCTCACCATGGTAAGTGATGATGTGGCCGAAGGTGGTAAGCACACAAAGCCTAGATGGGAACTGGCTCTCAAGTGCATCTGTTGGAACACACCGATAGGTGTTTTGGCGACAGATTTTCAACTTGAGGGTGGTAGCCAGCCAGTCGGGTACTACAAAGTACCCTATCACCGTGCTATGGTTTCCTCACGATGTTTTCCTTCACCGAAAGCTCAAGCTCATTGTAGGATTCGAACCCACGACCTTCGCCGCGGTATTCGACGTCACTTACCACTGAGCTATCATCGCCTTAAAATCTCTATGCAACTATAGCTATCCATGTGGAACATCGAATTTGGATCACTCAATCTCTTTTATAATATTAAGGCACTTATAGGTAAAGGAAGATCGTAAAAGATGGATGGATATGAGAGATGATATGAGTGAATCCCGTGGTAACGGATGGACCGAATGGAAGCAATGTAAAAATTGCGCCGACCACAAATAATTGAGAACAAGGCTGACAGACGATGATGAGGTTTTTTTTATGTCACAAGTGGCAACGAGGCAGGCGGGTCACCTGCACCGCATGCGCATATCACTGGTGTCTGCCGTCAGATTCCACTCGCACACACACATACTTCTTCACACACGGTCATCTGATCCCATTCCCAACCAAACTAAACACTTTGTAATATGGACACTTTTTAACTGATATTCTTTTTTTTTTTAATACAACCTGTTCATGCACACAAATGTCTGTCCTGGATGGGAATGGAACCCACGACCTGTGCTGTGACCTTAGACGAATTCCAAGACTGTGACAGTGTATCTTAACAACCACGTTAACGGTCTATGAGTCCTGCACGTCTTTAGCGTAAAACATTAAATATACCATTATTAATTTATCTTTTATTAATTCATGGTTATAACTTTAAAAACTTTTTTTTTTAATATGTTAAGTGACAACCGTCGCCTATAGACATTGGCAATACCAGGTGATTGGTGTGTTGTACACCTTATTACAATGCCTTAAAAGCGAACTGGCTCTCAAGTGGAATAGCCGGAACACACCATGATGATGACGACTTCAAAATTACAAAAAGTGCTGTATCTTTTATTATTTTTTCTGTTGGTTCACTACTATTAAAAGTACTTATAATTAAAGTAGCATTGATATGGCAACACAATAGCACTGGATAACAAATGATTAAAACATAAATACAAAGAAATATAAAAGTAAGCGAGCCGAACATTACAAAAGAAAACAACAATTCGGATCCCAACCAATTTCTTCGCAATAATTTGTGTAATATTTTACAGGTGTCCAACTAACTTCGTCTCGCAATGGGTTGGAGGGGGTTGTGGGGGTTGTGGGGGTTGTGGGGGTTGTCGACAAACAACGGTGTTTTTGTCCCATGGATAAATAAATCAGGTAACAGTTTTCCTGTCGTTTTTTTACCTCTTACACAATAGTTAGAGGAAGGCATTAAACTATTGTGCTGCTAGGATTTCTCTTATTTATTTATCAAAGGGAGAAAGTACACACGGTTTATTTTTAAACTTACGTAAGAACTGCACACACAAAAATGAAGCTTAACATCTTATTCATAAGAACCTAAATAACATTTTCACACTATTGTTTTGCTGGTGACCTAACGGATTTGGATAAATCTTGGCAAGTATATAGATCATATTCTAGAATAGAATAAACTATACTTACGTCAAAATCGAAGCGCAAAAGTGTCAACAAACATCTGTGTGCGAGGACATATCTGTTTGTCCTATGTCTGGATGTAATTATCTATTTAAATATGTATTTAGTACATCAGTTATCTGGATTCCATAGTACAAGCTCTGCGTTGTACATAAACAACTAGCTGTTCCGCGCGGTTTCACCCGCGTTCCCGCGGGATCTTATCTTATCCCGGGATAAAATATGAATAATGTAGCATTCAAATGGTGAAAGAATTTTTAAAATCAGTCCAGTACTTTTTGAGCCAATTCGTTACACACATACTTACATACAAATCTTTCCTCTTTATAATATTAGTATAGATTGGAAGTTGTGAGCAATAATCCAATATGTTTCTAAAGCCATAATTAATAAGGTTTTTTTATGTTAAAAATAAATCGAGGCCTCGGGTGACCGGCGGGCGGGGAGCTTTTTCCGCCAACGCATCAGCCTGGCCATCCAAAGAGGAAACGCTGCCAGCCTTCTGGGAACCTTGCCGATCGGCAGCAGCGGCAGCCTCGAAGAAGTTTTTTATATATTATAGTTGTACATTTGTTTGTATATTTTGTACATTCGTTGTATTTTTAAATAACCTTTCATTACATGCCTAATTAAGCTTACAACAAAAATATACCTGAATTGACAAAAGTGTAAACAAAAATGCAATGGACGCAAAATATAAATTTTCCCAGAAAAATATGGCCTCTTTGGCGCGTAACTGCGTTGTTTTCTCACTGAAGGCTGTATGGACTCGCTTCCGGCGGACGTAGCCATCAATAGAGCCTATTTGTCGGCCTGAAAGGATGTTACGTGAGGCATGGACACTGCGACGCCATTTTGCGTCCTTTGTTACCTTTTACCTTGGTTTGGAATATCTCTTTGAAAATGTGATGTTGGAAAATACGATCCTTTGGTGTCGATGTTATACTTTTATTTTCGTAAACTTATTTATACGAGTAAGGGGTTGATAGCTCAGTAAATTGACTTAGAATGTCACGGAGATTGAAGGTTTGTATACAAAAGCTTTCGTATCAATGATGGAAAACGTCGTGAGGAAACCATACGGTACTTGTCTGAATGGCTAGCTGTATTAATAAAGTCAAAGTCAAAGTCAAAACCATTTATTCAGTTTAGGCCCTAGAAGGGCACTTATGAAGGTCGAATTACAGAAGTTACCACCGGTTCGGAAGTCAGCCTTCAACTGAGAAGAACCGGCAAGAAACTCAGCAAGGTTACATTTTTTAAATATTTTTGGACCATCTGACTATATTGGCTTTTTTTTTCAAATGTTTAACAATTTTATTCTTAAAGTAATACAAAAATACATAAAAAATTATAACCCGCATTAGTTACCTACATAGTAAACTAAAACAAAAAATACCAAGCTAATAACAGCGTATTAAAAAAAAAATGGTAATTAACAGTAAAAAAAAAAAAAAACAATGTGTAGGTACTTGTACAGAGTGCAGCTACCTCCAGACATCTTTATCCTCAATATATTGGGCTACCTTGTAATAAGCTTTTTCTTTCAAAACTTTTTTTATGTACGATTTGAATCTAGAATCAGTCATCTTGGTAACAGATGCTGGTAATTTATTATAAAAGCGAACACTATTCCCAAGAAATGACTTTTTAACTCTAGCTAATCTAAAATACGGAACAACTAATTTATCTTTTTGTCTTGTATTGAAATTATGAATCTCTACATTTGATTTATACAAATCTACATTTTTTCGAATGAACATAATATTTTCATATATATACAGTGAAGGTAAAGTCATTACGTTTATTTCCTTAAATATTTCCTTTAATGATTCACGTGGACCCATATTGTAGATTGCACGAATGGCTCTTTTTTGTAATACAAAAATTGTTTCAATATCTGCAGCAGCTCCCCACAGTAAAACGCAATATGATAAAAGACTATGGAAATATGCAAAATAAACTAATCTGGCCGTCTCAACATTCGTCAATTGTCTAATTTTTTTAACAGCAAATACAGCAGAACTCAATTTACTAGCTAAAGATTGTACATGAGAACCCCACTGTAGTTTAATATCAAGTGTTATACCCAAAAATACAGTTTTATCAACTAGTCCCAGGCTGCTGTCATCTATTAATACCCTACTGTCTACTTGCGGTACGTTTGGAAGAGCGAATCTTAAACATTTTGTTTTCTTTGAGTTTAATAAAAGATTATTTACAGCAAACCATTTAGAAACTATTGACAAAGTATCATTTACTCTAGTAAGTTCTTTGTCTTTTCTATCTACTTTAAAAATGAATGAAGTATCGTCAGCAAACAAGACTACATCTGAGAGACCATTTACGACCGACGGTAAGTCATTAATATATACTAGAAATAGAAATGGCCCAAGTATGGAACCTTGAGGTACCCCCATTTTGACTACAGAACCATTGGACGTTGTACCTTCAACTCGTACCTTTTGTTGGCGATTAGTTAAATAAGACAAAACAAGTTCATGAGCAGTTCCACGAATACCATAATAATTAAGCTTTAGGAGCAGAGTACGGTGGTCAACGCAGTCAAACGCCTTTGATAGATCACAAAAAATGCCTATGGCATCCTGTGAGTTTTCCCAGGCTTCATAGATGTGCTTCAATAATTTTGCTGCCGCATCTGATGTAGATCTCCCCTTCGTGAAACCGAACTGATGACCATGCAGTATCTCACAACTATTGAAATGACCTAACATTTGATTGAGCAACAGTTTTTCAAAGATTTTACTAAGTGCAGGAAGCACAGATACCGGTCTATAATCAGAAGGATTATCTTTACAGCCTGATTTAAATATTGGAACTATTTTACTATACTTCATTAGGTCAGGAAAAGAACCCTGATCAATACATTCATTGAAAATATCCGATAAAATAGGTGCAATTACTGTTATTATTGATTTTAAAATCGTTACTGACAATCCCCATAAGTCTTCTGTATTTTTTAAATTAAGGCTATTAAATAATTTTAAAATATCACTAGAAGTGACGTGACAAAATTTAAAACTGGGAAAAGATTTTTGAATATGTTGCCTAAGAAGTGCTTCAGCCTCTTCGGGACACGAGTTAAGGCTTTTAGTGGTTTCCTCTGGTATACTTGTGAAGAAATCTTCAAAAGCAGTGGCTACTTCCAACTTATCTGACACAATTTTATCATTAATTTTTAACGTGAGCTGCTCGTTTTTATATAAGTAAGTAATACACCAGGGATTGGCTTTAAGTCCTTACTTGTTCCTCCTCATTATGGATGCACTGACATCTGACATACAGGAGGAGGCACCCTGGTTGCCGATGACATTGTTCTTGTTGGAGAGAATGCAATCGAGGTCCAGAACAGACTGGAAAAGTGGCGGGAAAAATTGGAAAGTGTCGGACTGAGGATCAGCAGAAGAAAAACTGAACACCTGTTCTGCGACTTCGGTGGTACATTTAGTTTTTCCCATCTAGCCTTAAATGGTGAATTCCTACCAGTCTTTTCAGGTTTCCGGTACCTTGGTTCCCTGATCCAAAACGACGGTGACATTGACCGAGATGTGACGAACAGGATTAATGCAGGATGAATGAAATGGTGGCAGGTTTCTGGGACCACATGTGACCGACGAATGCCCATGAAACTTAAAGGGAAAATTTATAAAACCGTCATAAGACCTGTCGTAATGTATGGATCTGAATGTTGGGCAATGAAAGAGGTAAATGAGAGAAGAGTGCATGTGGCTGAGATGCGAATGCTGAGGTGGATGTGTGGCGTTACGAGAATGGATAAGATAAGGAATTAGTATATCAGAGGAAGCTTGAAAGTAGCACCAGTGACTGAAAAGATGAAAGGAAATAGATTGGCTTGGTATGGGTATGTCATAAGGAGGGATGAAAGGCATGTAACAAAAAGAGTATTGAGCATGAGTGTGGATGGATATAGAGGTAGAGGAAGGCCGAAGAAGGTATGGATGGAATGCGTGAAGAATGATATGCATATGAAAGGTGTGAGTACGGAGACGACTAGTGATAGAGCGGAGTGGAAGAGGAAAACATGTTGTGCCGACCACACCTAGCGTGGGATAAGGAAGAGAAGAAGAAGAAGAAGAAGAAGTAAGTAATACTATCACTGTGTACAACTTTGTAGGGTATGGAGCTGAAAGGAGCTTGGTACACACACAATACTATAATAATATCTAGCGTAGAGTATATTTAAACAACCACGTCTTGCCTCTATACTAGTTATATAAAATAAATTATCTTCTATATAAATGGTTTAATATGCAATAATTCAAGCGTACAGTCGCCGCAGTGGCGGACGGGATCCGTCCAAGTGGAAACATCAGGTATAACAGGTCTCAGTATCAGGGGAGGTACAGTCGACGACCAAACTGTAGCTCCATCGTCATACGATTACGATTTTTTTACATTATTTACATTTACAGTAATGTTATTTATCTTCCGTACAAGTCAGGTCAGGTTTTAGTGAAATTGGTGGCTATTCCACTAAAACTTTTCACTGACTTTTTGAGACAACATGAAAAAGTCACGAATTTCATTTTATTTCATTTCACTGGGTGCAGTTAGATTGAACTTTATTGTACAAAACGCCACCGATATTATTCAATAAATCTCAAAATACACTATTTAGAATATGTAACATCATAGCACAATTTCCCGCCAAAAATTCCTAGAACTAGGTTGAAGCGAGGCGTGTTACCACAAAAGCATGACCTTGGACTTTTAATTAGTTTTATATGAATCATTAATTCATTAAATTTTCGACATGAAATGAAGTGGATTCATCAACCTATAAACGGTAATGTTGCCAAATATTTAATTAACTAATCACTTTGCTTAACAAATATCATAGGTATGTATGTTCTGTCAAGGTTGATTGTTGTTTGTGATTCTTTTTGATGAAGCTATATTTTTTTTGTTAAATAAGCCGAGTTTCTTGCCAGCTTTTCTTAGCAAGGACTACTTTCGAACTATGCGTTGGAGTAGAATAGAAAATAAATACCTAAATAAGTTTTATAAGAAGGTACACTTTTGTCACCGCCTGTACGTCCGGAAAAGCCATCATTTTTGGTCCGGTAAAGACCGGACCCTCGCTATCTCCGTCCTGAATTTACATTCTTTACTTTTGGGTTAAAAGGGGAAAAAAACCTTTAGAAAATATTTTCATACTTTCCCTTTACTGAGCTGGGTGGCTTTATTATGCGAATTATTTTTAGGTTTATGCACATTTTTATCAATCTATATTTTGTGATAATAATTTATAACTAACTAGCTGTCCTCCGCGGTTTCACTTGCGTTCCCGAGGGATAAAAAGTATCCTATGTGTTATTCCAGGATATGATCTACCTGTGTGCCAAGTTTCACCAAAATTCGTTCAGCCGTTTTTGCGTGAAAGAGTTACAAACATCTTCACATACGCCGGCCGATATGAGTCGAACTTATAACATCCAAGTTGAAACAAACTTATTAGAATCCTACTAATATCATAAATGTGAAAGTTTGGATGGATGTATGTTTGTTACTCATTTACGCCAGAACGGCTGAATGGATCTGGATGAAATTTGGCATGGAGATAGATTATAGTCTGGAATAGCACATAGGCTACTTTTTCTCCCGGGAAAAGATAAGATCCCTTGGGAACGCGGGTGAAACCGCGCGGACAAGAAAACGTTTAACATGCCCCCCTAGTGCCCCCTACTGACACGCGTCTAGTTTTATTATTCACAAACCTTGACTACAAATAGATCTAGGACAAAATAATATCAGAAAAAAAAACACAAGGCATTGAAAACTCTTTGTAGTTGCAGTTATATCCGTTCCATACTTTATTATAAACAATACATTCTAATCGTGATTTATTGTGCTGTTAGCACACCGACGCAGCGGTATTGCGAAAGAAAACACTGATCAACGTTGAATTAAAAAAATTGTGAATATCTTGTTATTGTTTTGTTTCTAATAGCGTAGTAGGCAGTTTTTTTTTTGTTATAACAACTTACTAGTTAATTCCCGTGACTTTATTCGCCACCTACCATTGCGCCGTTTTCGTTTGTCATTCAGCAATACAACAGCTTATACTTTGCTGTGAAAATCACATGGTTCTCGAGTTATAAGCACATAGATGAATGGATGGATGGAAGACCTTGAGTTTTGTAAGACATGTAGTGAAAAGAATTATGATTAGTTTACTAAATTCATTAAAAACCAGCGGTTTCATTAATAAATACGCCGAGTTGTTATAACTTAAGCATACTTAACATAATCTTTTTTTTTAAGTTATAAGGTTCGAATTAATAAAATCTCTTTTTTTGTCCGACTTTTCAAAAAGATATCCAAGAAGCTTTTGCCCTACTTACAAAGAAGCTAAAAGTTAAATTAAACCTTGAGCATAGCAATAACAAAGGTTTTTTTTTTTTTTATGTCACTAGTGACAACGAGTCAGGCGGGTCACCTGATGATAAGTGACTACCGTCGCCTATAGACGTTAGCAATACCAGGTGGACTGCCAACGTGTCGTACACCATATTAACTGGCTCTCAAGTGCAACTGCCGGAACACACCAACAGGTGCTTGGCGACAGATTTTCAACTTGAGGGTGGTAGCCTGCCAGTCGAGTACCACATAGTACCCTACCACCGTGCTGTGGTTTCCTCACGATGTTTTCCTTCACCGAAAGCTCAAGCTCATTGTAGGATTCGAACCCACGTCCTTCGCCGCGGTATCCGACGTCACTTACCACTGAGCTATCATCGCCTTAAATAATGGTAATTTTTGCTTAATTGTCCGTTACGTAATCGCAATCAACCCTGACTCGTTTCAGTATCGAATGATGCAACATTAACATGATTTACATCACTTTAATGAACTGTTTTAAATGAATTAACTCGTCAATTTGTTCATCAATCATATTAGAGGCGATTAATCTACTTTTTTTTGTATTGTTTTGTTAAAATTGGATTTTAATTGGTATAACGTGAGTTGGTGGTTTTAAAGAGGATTCTGTAGCTATTTATCTTGACTTTTACGAAGATAAGGTAGCAATCTAACTCTGCAAAGAAACCTCTCTAATTTCAGCACATTAAGGTTTGAAGTCAAAAGTCCACAAATGCTAGGTCTTAATCGTTTGTCATGGAAAACAACATTTATGTTCCAACTTTAAAATGATTTTTTTCGTCATAAATTACGAACTTCACTATGAACGAAATTTTAATTATAGAGTGCAGCACTACAGCACTAGCAAAAAAATGCACACTTGCACGTAAGGGATTAGAAAAAAGATTATTGGTAGATGGCACTATCTATCCTATCCTATCCTTCTAATATTATAAATGCGAAAGTATGTTTGTTACTCTTTCACGCAAAAACTACTGTATGGATTTTAATGAAACTTAGTACATAGGTAGATCATATACTGGAATAACATATAGGATACTTTTTATCCCGGGAAAATATAAGATCCCTCAAGAACGCGGGTGAAACCGCGGGGCGGAAAACTAGTACCAATATATGTACGTTAGTGTCAATAATGTATGAAACTGAATACATCCCGATTCGATTCTCAAAATTACGATCGTTTTGTCATCAGCTTTAAAGAACCCTAGTAATTATGGTAATTTCACCATTTTATGCTGAATTAAGTAAAAAATATTTCATCATCTTCTTTAGCAGAGATCTTCTTTGGTGTTTCTTTTTACAACCAGACAGTTGGGTCACCTGATGGTAAGTGAATACCGTCACCTATAGACACTAACAGTACTAGATATTGCCAATGTGTTGACGACCTTTTTATAATACCGAAAACTCAAACATATAGTTTTAAAGAACGCTGCGCTATTATAAACTTTCCATGTAAGCATCATTTCGGCAGGTTTTATAGAAGCAGAATTTCCTCGTTATTTGGCAATTGGATTGTCAGGCGGTGTGCTGACGTGTGGAAATTATGTGCGGTGCCGGGGGGGAGACAGGAGGTGGCAGGGGGGAGGAGAGGGGAGGGGGAGATTTGATAATACCGGGTCTTGGGGTACAAGGAGTCGTGTTAGGGTGGATGAGTAGTTTTAATGTTAATTATAGAATGGTACGCGTAGTGTGTAAACTGTAAACAGTGTCCAATGTTCTTATATTAAACTAGCACTTGCGCCACGGTTTCACCTACGTTTTTGAGATGAACGTTTTTTGCTCTCAAGGAAATAGTAGTTTCGGAGTTTCTCTTCATAATATTAGTTTAAAAAAACGTTTATTCGGCTCAAAATATTATATAGCTAGTATTTTTTTTACTTCTGAATAAGCTTGTGTTTGACCGCAATCTCATGGTAAGTGATGATGTGGCTGAAGTTGGTAAGCACACAAATCTTAGATAGGAACTGGCTCTCAAGTGCAGCTGTCGGAACACACCGATACGTGCTTGGCGACAGATTTTCAACTTGAGGGTGGTAGCCAGCCAGTCGGGTACTACAAATTACCCTACCATCGTGCTATGGTTTCCTTACGATGTTTTCCTTCACCTTAAGATCAAACTCATTGTAGGATTCGAAACCACGACCTTCGCCGGTTAGTTTCGGCATATTTAGCAAGTCAACGAGTCGTTCTGTCAATTCTTTCCTATCCACCGTTCTGGAATCCTTGCCAATAATACTGCAACAAGATTTGCAGGTGTCGAGTGGGTGTGACCTTCGCTTCGCTTCCATCTACCTTCACAGGTTCCATCGGCTTATTCTATTACCTTACACTTTTATTAGTTTTGTGGGTAGTTGTATTTTTTAATGCCTTGCGTTTCATTGAAAAATATCCCGTCTCACTCATCCTAATTCCCATAACACTGATAAGAATGTGACGGAACGATTTTTCAAATACCTAAAACAGTTCGATTTTTTTTCCGATGTCGAATTTTTTAAGTTTCGTTCACTGTATCTAAGGTTTTGATAATTGGTCTTTATTTTATTTTTTTGGGTACAAACAAATGTACAAAATATACAAACAAACAACTATAATATATAAAAAAAACTTCTTCGAGGCTGGCCGCTGCTTTATTATATCGATATCCATACTTTCGATTGTGTGTCTGTCTGTCTGACTGTTACCCTTTCACGCATAAACCGCTCAACCGATTCAGATGAAATTTGATATGGTGATAGATGGCACCTTGTAGAAGACATAGAACACTTTTTATCCTGGGAAAAGATAAAATCCCTCGGGAACGCGGGTGAAACCGCGGGCCGAACACTAGTTAGATTATAAGCCTCAATTTGGAATGGTATTGTAAATAAATCATTTTATATAATATTTTAGAAGCTATTATACTTTAATTACTTTTATGTTCAGATCATTTTCATTTTTGATGGATATAGTGAACTGTTTCGTGACAAGCGGTCGTTTTATAATGTCTATAAATACTAAATGTACCTTAACACCAACTGAATACAGTTTATTTTACCAAGTTTTTAATTTAAACCATCCGAGCCATTCATTTTAAAGGTTAATTAAATTGTTTTGCTTTGCTTTTTTTGTTTAACTAGTTTTGGCACGCTGGGGTACTCGCCTAATGATATGGGTTATTCATAGAGTAACTAGTAATCACCAGAAGTTTTTATAGAATATCATTACAAAACATTCTGATTTCAGTAGGTTTTTTTTTGTTTTTTTTTTTTTTATGTCACTAGTGACAACGAGGCAGGCGGGTCACCTGATGGTAAGTGACTACCGTCGCCTATAGACATTAGCAATACCAGGGGGACTACCAACGTGTTGTACACCATATTACAATGCCTTAAGGGCAAGGGCAACTGGCTCTCAAGTGCAAGTGCCGGAACACACCGATAGATGCTTGGCGACAGATTTTCAACTTGAGGGTGGTAGCCAGCCAGTCGAGTACTACAAAGTACCCTACCACCGTGCAAGAAGTATGTAAAGAAGAAGGTAAAGTTTAGTTAATGTAACTCAATTTATCCAAAAACAAAGTAAAACTAATTCGGTACACGTAGTAGCACAAAAACTGGCCGGACACTACATTATGGAAGTTATTAACAAGTTACGGAAGTTGGACAAAAAAAAATACAACATGCTTTTTCCCTCGACTCGCGTGTTTTCCGGACGTTACCATAAACCTATAGCTTTACACTGGTGGCCACATTAAAGTGAACTCATTTAGGGTTACATTTTTTTTCTTCTTTTAGAAGTCCGAAGTTTTTAATTCAATGTTAAAAACATAGCAATTGATTACCAATTAATATAAATTAGATTTTTTTTCTATGCATGAAACTAAAAATCTATGTCTTTCTTTTTTTTCATACATTTTATTAAAAAAATACAAATAACATTTTTTTTATATTTAAATGAAATAATTGAGTATTATTTAATTTAAAAGTCAATGATAAATAGTATTATTACGAATAATTACAAGTGAATTCACAGCAATGAAAGTCAAATTGTATAAGGACACGGCAATTTCCGGCAGACAGGAAGTAAGGAAGTACGCTTGTACGTACTTATTTTTAAAAACGGTAATATTTATTCAGTAATTGTATGCTTTGAGTGTCACGTAAGCCATGCCATTCAAGAGATGGCTGAGATAATCGCAATAAAACGAATATAATACAAAAAATAAACATTACCTTATTTTTTTTAATTGGTGATAGATTAAACTGGGATAGTAGATCCTGGCATAGCTCTGTTGGGACTTTACAATACTTTACATACTGCATTTCCGGCACCTGCACTTAAGATCCGTGTACCTTTTAGGAGTTGAAAGGACAGACAAACATGTATGGATTCAAACGAAGGCCTTTAAAAAAGCATCTCAGTAAGTCAGACAGATTATAAACTTTAGCTCTAGTGTCCAAAAAAGTTTTATTAAATTACTGTATGTACTGTATTATGTATTTTTGTATTAGTTTAAGAATAAAATGGTTGCATATAAAAAAATCCAATATAGTCAGATAGTCAAAATATTTAAATAATGTAACCTTGCTGAGTTTCTTGCCGGTTCTTCTCAGTTGAAAGCTGACTTCCGAACCGGTGGTAACTTCTATAATTCATAAGTGCTCTTCTAGGGCCTAAACCGAATAAATGGTTTTGACTTTGACTGAAAAATATATTCCCTTAAATTTTTTTTTGTCCGCCATTGTATTTCAAATAGTGTGTAGGTAGCAAATTCCTAGAATTCCGCCCTACAGCGGACAAACAAATGTTACACAGCGCGAGTGCAGCGCCGCGCCTAACTACATACAGTTACAGTTTATACATATATTATATACAGGGTGTCCGGTTAGTAGTACAAAATACTCAAGGTGATGATGGGTGGATCACCTACCGGAAATGGTCGTAAATGGTCTCTCAGATGTAGTCTTGTTTGCTGACGATACTTCATTCATTTTTAAAGTAGATAGAAAAGACAAAGAACTTACTAGAGTAAATGATACTTTGTCAATAGTTTCTAAATGGTTTGCTGTAAATAATCTTTTATTAAACTCAAAGAAAACAAAATGTTTAAGATTCGCTCTTCCAAACGTACCGCAAGTAGACAGTAGGGTATTAATAGATGACAGCAGCCTGGGACTAGTTGATAAAACTGTATTTTTGGGTATAACACTTGATATTAAACTACAGTGGGGTTCTCATGTACAATCTTTAGCTAGTAAATTGAGTTCTGCTGTATTTGCTGTTAAAAAAATTAGACAATTGACGAATGTTGAGACGGCCAGATTAGTTTATTTTGCATATTTCCATAGTCTTTTATCATATTGCGTTTTACTGTGGGGAGCTGCTGCAGATATTGAAACAATTTTTGTATTACAAAAAAGAGCCATTCGTGCAATCTACAATATGGGTCCACGTGAATCATTAAAGGAAATATTTAAGGAAATAAACGTAATGACTTTACCTTCACTGTATATATATGAAAATATTATGTTCATTCGAAAAAATGTAGATTTGTATAAATCAAATGTAGAGATTCATAATTTCAATACAAGACAAAAAGATAAATTAGTTGTTCCGTATTTTAGATTAGCTAGAGTTAAAAAGTCATTTCTTGGGAATAGTGTTCGCTTTTATAATAAATTACCAGCATCTGTTACCAAGATGACTGATTCTAGATTCAAATCGTACATAAAAAAAGTTTTGAAAGAAAAAGCTTATTACAAGGTAGCCCAATATATTGAGGATAAAGATGTCTGGAGGTAGCTGCACTCTGTACAAGTACCTACACATTGTTTTTTTTTTTTTACTGTTAATTACCATTTTTTTTTTAATACGCTGTTATTAGCTTGGTATTTTTTGTTTTAGTTTACTATGTAGGTAACTAATGCGGGTTATAATTTTTTATGTATTTTTGTATTACTTTAAGAATAAAATTGTTAAACATTTGAAAAAAAAAGCCAATATAGTCAGATGGTCCAAAAATATTTAAAAAATGTAACCTTGCTGAGTTTCTTGCCGGTTCTTCTCAGTTGAAGGCTGACTTCCGAACCGGTGGTAACTTCTGTAATTCGACCTTCATAAGTGCCCTTCTAGGGCCTAAACTGAATAAATGGTTTTGACTTGACTTTGACTTTGACCAAATCTACAAAAAAAAAGCTCTATAAAAACATCACCATTTTCGAGATATCTCGATATTTCTGATTTTTATGTTGATTTTATTATTGAAAAATGAAAAAAGCATTTATTTCAAATTCAATTTCAATTTATTTATTGCATGACTGTACACAAACACAATTATATAAATAGTTAAGAGGTAGGTACATCAACCCTGATAGGGTCAATCAATATGAGTTAGCTATATTTATGATAGTATTTTAGTAGTTTTACATTTATTATTATTTTATATTAATTCTATATTTACTACACAAATACAACTTAAAACTATAGCACAACGTTAATATTATTCAGTACACTTTGTGTGTTCATGTAGAACCAGATATCTGACGATCCCCACACTAGGCAACGCCTGTATCGTGGAGACCTGGATACGATTAAACATTGATAAAACATAACAATTTATCAGGATTAAATACAGCAAATAAAACAATTTTTTTTGATATTTTATTTTATTTTAGATATTAGATATCTCGAAAATGGTGACACTTTTATTGCGATTTTTTGTGGCATATGTTGGTAGGTGACCCGCCCCCCTATCTTCCCCTTAAATTTGTCGAACTACTTACCAGACACCCTGTATACACTGAAATTGTTTATTTACTCGCAATTACAGGGCTAGATTACCTACTTTTCTTCTTTACAAATATACTTTACTCAAAACCCATTTTCGTATGTTGGCTAACCGGAAAAGAAAAGTTAGCTTTATTTATAACTTGTATACGAATATTATAAAGAGGTAAAGTTTGTGAGGTTGTAGGGGGTAATCTCTGGATCTACTGAACCGATTTTGAAAATTCTTTTACCAATAGAAAGCCACGTTATTTGTGAGAGTCATAAGCTATAATTATATCCCGGGAAAAGATAAGATCCCACGGGAACGCGGGTGAAACCGCGGGGGATAGCTAGTCATTATTAAAACTATGAAACTGGTTTTTAAATATTAATTTTACATAGGTATTAGATACTAAGACTTCAAAAGACTACTTTTTAACAGTCTACCTATAATGCCTCAGGTCGTGGGTGCGATTCCTACCCTGGACAAATATTTTTGTTCATGAACGAACATGTCTGTTTGCCTTTTCTGATGTAATTATGTATTTAAAGTAGTATTCAGTTATCTGGCTTCCATACTATAAGCTCTGTTTTGTTTGGGATCAGATATCCATCTAACTCATACCTCATCAGAACTTCTCAGAAAATATAAAATACATTACTACAATAGGTTCTACTACAACTTATTACAAAAACAATTGCAAATATTAATCGAGAAACTATCTATAAATTATAATTACCATTGAATCTACACAAACAACATAAAATGTAAATAGAAACTAAACAATCAGTACAACAATTGTTTCTCAATACATTTGCAATTGTAATCGTCGCGAAATTGCCTCGATTGTTCACTAAGTCCACGTAAATATGTAATAAATTGTAATTAACTAATTAGGTGCAAGTTATGAGCGGCAGCGGGAAAATATTTGTTGGAACGCTTTTTCTAATCAAATTATGGATTAAATCATTTAGAGTTAGCCGTTTTTAACCAACAGTTGTCTCTACTCTAACCGAGGGATTTAAAAAAAATGGAAAAACCAACATATTCCCCTGTGATTTTCAGTTAATTTATGCTGTAGCTCATCGTCTACTTGTTCAAATATTTTATTGATGGCGCTACACATTATAAACACAACCAATTACTGACAATAAAAGCATTTACAGACTTTTTTAAATCCACCTTTTTTGATAAACCACCTTATATTATATACCTCATATGTTACGCATCAGCTTGGCCATCCAAAGAGGAAACGCTGCCAGCCTTCTGGGAACCTTGCCGATCGGCAGCAGCGGCAGCCTCGAACAAGTTTTTATATATTATAGTTGTACATTTGTTTGAGTATATTTTGTACATTTGTTGTAAATAAATTAGCTCTAATTTTATCCCCCTATGTATATTTTTTACATAGTATAAAATGAAGTCGCTTCCGCTGTTTCGCTTAGATCTTTTAAACTACTCAACGGATTTTAATGCCATTTTCAGCAATGGATAGAGTGATTCAAGAGGAAGGTTTATACGTATAAAACATACATGTTGTAGTACAGAAAAGACAATAATTTCAATGATTTGTAATGTGATGTCGTTCAGCGAAGCGGGCGGGGGACGGATATTAATAAAGTGAATTCAAAGTCAAAACCATTTATCCAGCTTAGGCCCTAGAAGGGCACTTATGAAGGTCGAATTACAGAAGTTACCACCGGTTCGGAAGTCAGCCTTCAACTGAGAAGAACCGGCAAGAATCTCAGCAGTTATTTGAAAAAGTTATTTTTTTAATTTTTTTTGTGTTAAATGACAATGAGGCTACAAAAACGAAAAAGTATTTACTCATAAGTAGAATAATTATGAATAAAGACTCGACTTATTAATTACTGTTTCATAAAAAAAGAACTTCGTTTTAATTTTGAAAATGGAACTAAAATCGGCGATCTCTGGTAGAATGCATGCAATGTGTTGCGGCTACAGAAGAAACAAAAAAAAAGACATTATAAACTACATATTTCATATTGTATTGGACTATTTTATTTTCTCGCAATCGTAGTGAAAAGTATAGTGTAACACACGGCGCTAAAACCCATTAAAACTCGGTTTCTATTTCCTAAAAACCTCGTATATAATGGGTCATTTTAGCTCCTTGTATAACAATCTACTATTTGTTTACTAATTGCGATCCAAAAATGCTGTTTGTCCTTTCACGCAGCAACGAATTAA
This sequence comes from Ochropacha duplaris, assembly GCA_951361185.1. Classification (NCBI taxonomy): domain Eukaryota; kingdom Metazoa; phylum Arthropoda; class Insecta; order Lepidoptera; family Drepanidae; genus Ochropacha; species Ochropacha duplaris. Next base: position 560,178 of record OX592704.1, on the reverse strand, counting down.
AGTTTATAGGCCAAAGATGCCTTTCTTAGTGATCGGATAAAAGAGCAAGCAAACGCTAGTATCCTATAACTTAGACCACACAAATCCGCCCAGCGAACTGCGAGCTGTCATGCTAGCAATGCGAACGGTTGCATATCGCTACGTCATCAGGCTGCTGCTTGTTACGTCATCTCAATCATCGATGCGACCAGTGCGTTTGATCATTAACAGATTGCGAGTTGTTAGGTAATTGATTTGTAGTTGGGTTCGTTGGCCCTTTGAAGTTATTGGTATGTTTTTTTAAAAGAGTTATAGTTTGTCTGCTCTAGATACAGTTATAGTGCAGCGACGTTGCCTTTATTTTAAGTTTAATTTGAATAATGTCGTTGGTGTTTTATTCAATAATTCAAAGAGTAATTGCTGAGTTTATTGCCTGCTCTTCTCAGCAAAAGCAACCTTCCGAACCGAGCATTAGTGTCTGACTATTCATAAGTGCCTGTGAAGGCCTATTTGGATGAATAAACAATTTAATTTCATTTCAATAAAGAGCAATGAAATATAGACAAATTATGTCCGAAGTTGTGTTCTGACAGCACTTGAGAGCCAGTGCCCATCTAGACTTTGATTGCGGTCAAACACAATCTTATCCAAAAGTTAAAAAAAAAACAATCGTGGATAATTTTTGAAGAGTGAATGGTGTGTAGTTTACCTATCTACACTTTTTAACTTATGATATTTTTTTAATTTTTTTTTATTCTGGATAAGCTTGTGTTTGACCACAATCTCACCATGGTAAGTGATGATGTGGCCGAAGGTATTAAGCACACAAAGCCTAGATGGGAACTGGCTCTCAAGTGCAGCTGTCGGAACACACCGATAGGTTTTTGCGACAGATATTCAACTTGAGGGTGGTAGCCAGCCAGTCGGGTACTACAAAGTACCCTACCACCGTGCTATGGTTTCCTCGCGATGTTTTCCTTCACCGAAAGCTCAAGCTCATTGTAGGATTCGAACCCACGACCTTCGTCGCGCTATCCGACGTCACTACCACTGAGCTATCATCGCCTTATAAATCATTGTCCATCATCGAATTATTGTTCCAGAAATAAAAGGAACATTCATTTGACGTGTTCCGTACGTTTTATATGTACGCCTAACTACTAAATAATTGTCAAGGTGTTTATTATCATGGTACTATTAAATATTAATAGTGGGGGGAAAGGGGAGGGGAAGGGTCGTAAAAAAATCGAGTGTAACACATTGTTGGTCGTCACGCAACATTATTGTAACTATCATTTTCCCAATGAAAATACGTTTAATTTTCTGTTACTTGTGTTTGTTAGTTTGTCCCTATTGAACGCAGCAACGGAGGAACAGATGGACGTGATCTTTTTCATAGAAAGCGGGCAATGTGGAGAAAATCTACATTTATCCAGAAATAGCATAATATAATTACTATTATACTTGTATTGCCTCGCGGTTTCACCCGGGATTCGGTCAGATCTGTTTTCTTCCATGGATAAAGAGTATCCTATGTTTTATTCTAAGATATGATCTACCTATGTGCCAAGTTTCATCAAATCCGTTTAGCCGTTTCATCGTCAAAGCCTGAACGGAAAAAAGAGCTTTGATTACGACTTGATTCAGCAAAAAACGTAAACATTCTTACGGTTTATTAATTTTGATGACCGAGCAAGCGAAGTATTCTAAAATTGAATCACGAGCGCAGCGAGGGATTCAAAAATTAGAATCCTGAGCGTAAGCAAGGGAATCAAAAGAGCACGAGGTGAAAATTCTTTGCACTCGAGTGCAACACGTAATTTTTCATCCCACCTCAGCGAGGAAATGACTAAAGGCAAAAAAAAAGAAAATGGCGCGCGCAAAGCAAATTTGACGGGCCGGTTGGCGTGGTTGGTTAACATACTGCCTATCACGCCGCAGGTCGTGGGTTCGATTCCCATCCAGGACACACATTTGTGTGCATGAACATGTCTGTTTGTCCTGAGTCTGGGTGTAATTATCTATTTAAGTATGTATTTACAAAAAAAAAAGTAGTATATGTAGTATATCAGTCATCTGGTTTCCATATTACAAGCTCTACTTAGTTTGGGATCAGATAGCCGTGTGTGAAAAATGTCCGAGGATATTTATTTATTTATTTATTATTTATAATTTTTTTTGTATTATGTATATTAGTTTTTTTTTATATATTATTGTTGTACATTTGTTTGTATATTTTGTACATTTGTTGTAAATAAAGTTATTATTTTAGCACTAAACCAAAATTGTTAAACATTTAAAAAAAAAAGCCAATATAGTTAGATGGTCCAAAAATATTTCAAAAATGTAACCTTGCTGAGTTTCTTTGTTTCTTTATTCTTAAAGTAATACAAAAATACATAAAAAATTATAACCCGCATTAGTTACCTACATAGTTAACTAAAACAAAAAATACCAAGCTAGTATTATAAATGTGAAAGTTTGGATGGATGGATGTTTGTTACCCAATAACGCCAGAGGCTGAACGGATCTGGATGAAATTTGACACAGAGATAGGTTATAGTCTGGAATAGCACATAGGCTACTTTTTATCCCGGGAAAAATAAGATCTAACAGGTGAAACCGCGGGGGACACATAGTGTTTAATATTCACAGTAGAATTAAATAAGCAAATGTCTTAAAGATCCTAAAATACAATGTTTATTCTCTTCGGAAACACATACAATAATTTATCCATAATTAAATTATACGTATACATGTAAAGATTATTAAGTCCCCATATATCACGTGACAAGCAGACCGACTAACAGACTGAGTAACAAACGATCCTATTACATTGTTCCACGGAACCCTAAAACAATACCCCAAGTTGACGCTCGTAAATCCTTCCTTTCTATTGTTACCGAAAACAAAGCCTATAGCTGTCTCACTCACGCTTATATCTAGCTTCAATAAATCGATCCCTTTCTTGCATAGATGAAATGGCATTTCAGAAACTCCCGGCCCGTAAGTTTGTATGTTAATTGCACAAAAACTACTTAACTTATTTCGATGAAAGTTTCGATTGAGTTAATTTGTTGGGTATTTAAGAAACAAAGAGATGGACAAATAAGGGGAATATTTAAGGATAGAAAAAGTGTTATTGGAGTAAATATTTATAGATTAGATGTTAGAACATCTGATTTATATAATAAACAGGCGATGATAGCTCAGTGGTAGTGACGTTGGATACCGCGGCGAAGGTCGTGGGTTCGAATCCTGCAATGAGCTTGAGCTTTCGGTGAAGGAAAACATCGTGAGGCAACCATAGCACGGTGGTAGGGTACCTACTTTGTAGTACCCGACTGGCTAGCTACCACCCTCAAGTTGAAAATCTGTCACCATGCACCTATGGGTGTGTTCCGACAGCTGCACTTGAGGGCTTTGTGTGCTTACCACGTTCGGCCACAGCATCACGTACCATGGTGAGATTGTGGTCAAACACAAGCTCATCCAGAATAATTATACTAAAAAATTAATATTTTTCACTAATTAATTATCTTCAACTAATCAACTTTCTAAAAATGTTGTTAAAAAAACAGGTGTTACACTTTAATAATTAATGAATATGCATATTATTATATTGTAGTTAAAAACAATGCGTTAATTTATTCTAACCTGAACGCTCTACCCCAAAAATTAAGTCCAACTCACGCCTGATGCTATGTCCTGATACAAAACGAAACAAGAGTCATTTTCACAATTATACCGTTCCCCTATCATGACCACGGAGCATAAAAATAAAGAGATATAAACCCATTACAAAAAAATGTGTAAATACTCTTTTTATGCCACATACATAAAACGGCCTAAAAATGTATCTGCATACAATTCAAGGTACATTTCTTTCCAAACACACCATACGCGTCATACTTGTGAACAAGTGCTGCTTGTGGGGGCTGGTCTGCTTGAGTTTGTTTTTTATTAAGTCAGTCATAATTAAATTCTATAGATTACTATTTTTGCCGCCATAACACGCAAATATTGTCAGTGAGACTAGATAAATAATAATTATTGAATGTAATAGGTGTAAGTTGTTTTTGAAAAGAGTAATTGCTGAGTTTATTGCCGGCTTTTCTCAGCAAAAACAACCTTCCGAACCGAGCATTTAGAGTCTGACTATTCATAAGTGCCTGTGAAGGCTTATTTGGATGAATAAACAATTTCATTTCATTTCATTTCATTTTTATTTGGAAACGCAAACGGGATTTTAGCGTTTATTAACGTAATAACTTCGTACTAGGTTCTCAGTAGTGGACTTGAAGACTGACAGCGATCATATTGATTATGACTGTATACCAAACAAGCTGTCCCCCGCGGTTTCACCCGCGTTCCCGTGGGATCTTATCTTTACCCGAGACAAAAGATATAGCCTATGACACACACAAATAACGTGGCTTTCTATTGGTTAAGTAGATCCTACAACCTCACAAACTCACAAACTTTACCTAATATCATAGTAAATAGATACATAGTATGAACATTGGCAATTAAAAATAGGCAGATATCTTATGATTTCATCTATACTAATATTATAAAGAGGAAAGATTTGTATGTAAGTATGTTTGTAACGAATTGGCTCAAAAAGTAGTGGACTGATTTTAAAAATTCTTTCACCATTTGAATGCTACATTATTCCAGATTAACATAGGCTTTACTTTATCCCGGTATAAGATAAGATCCCACGGGAACGCGGGTGAAACCGCGCGGAACAGCTAGTTATTATATATCTTGCAACGCTCGCTTATACGTCACATACGGCCACGTGACTGTTAGCGGGACCCGTTCTTATCGTAAGTTTAAATGCCTGTAATATCAAACTAATAGGTATTTTTGATTACAACATAAATAAGTGTATTTGTATACATACAAGCTTTACTGTAACAAACTTTCAACCGACTGGGTATAGATTATGTTTTGTGTTTTTTTTATGATTAGTACATAACTCACTTCAAATGTCAGTATTTTAAAAAATTAAGGTAACTATAGGTCTTATTATGTTCATATATTCCTATCCTTAACATCTGTATGACCGTTTGTTTCTGTAATAATAAATAAATAAAAATAAATAAATAAAAATTCTGTTCATGTGCTACATTTTAGTTTAATAAAAAAACATTCTATGGACATACAGTACGCATATCTCCAAGTTCAGATACTCTGCGGCAACTAGTTCCCTATCACGACATATCAGCCACTTTATACCGTGTTATCACGTAGCGAAGTGACCCGAAAATAGGAAAAACAAAAAGAACTCATATATTATCACAATGAGGTGTTTGTTATCGAACATTTTATCAGCTGCAGCACGAGCACCTACAGTACAGTACAGCCATGTCCATTTGTTATTATGATACCTATCGGAGGTATTGTTTGTGTCCATTACACAAGTTTACACATTATTAAGTGACGTCGGATACCGCGGCGAAGGTCGTGGGTTCGAATCCTTACAATGAGCTTGAGCTTTCGGTGAAGGAAAACATCGTGAGGAAACCACAGCACGGTGGTAGGGTACATTGTAGTACTCGACTGGCTGGCTACCACCCTCAAGTTGAAAATCTGTCGCCAAGCACCTGTTGGTGTGTTCCGGCAATTGCACTTGAGAGCCAGTTCGCCTTAATAAGGTGAACAACACATTAGCAATCCCCTGGTATTGCCAATGTCTATAGGCGACGGTTGTCACTTACCATCAGGTGACCCGCCTGCCTCGTTGTCACTTGTGACATAAAAAAAAAAAAAAAACCTATGTGGTTTAGAGACCATGGATTTACATTTGTGACGCCAAGAACTTCATAGTTCTGTCTAGTTATAGGAAACTTCAAAATCAAAACTTTTGTTGCATGTATTTAGGCTATATGCTAATCAACTCTCCTCTTCGGAGACGGGACACTTGATGGTAAGTGAATGCTGCTGCCTATAGACGTTAGCAATATGAAATTGTTTATTTATCCAAATAGGCCTTCACAGGCACTTTTGAATAGTCAGACTCCAAATGCTCGGTTCGGAAGGTAGCTTTTGCTGAGAAGAGCCGGCAATAAACTCAGCAATTACTCTTTTCAAAAACAATTTACACCTATTCAACAATTATTTATCTAGTCTCACTGACAATATTTACGTGTTATGGCGGCAAAAATACTAATCTATAGAATTTAATTATGACCGACTTAATAAACAACAAACTCAAGCAGACCAGCCCCCACAAGCAGCACCTGTTCACAAGTATGACGCGCGTGGCAGCCATCGCCCTCCTCGCACATTTTATAGGGAAGTGAGCGACCCGCCACACGACGCCGCCGCAAGCAAAGGCCTTAAAGCGAGCATGACTAACTTAAACTTGCTCCAAACAAAAAGAAAAATTAAATTAAAAGCAAATGAATGAAAAACACACAATATGTACCTAGTATTGCCGATGTGTGGTACGCCTTATTACAATGCCTTAAAGGCAAGGCTCTTAAGTGCCGTTGTCGGAACACACTGATACATGCTTGGCGAAGGTTTTTCAACTTGAGGAAGGTAGCCAGCCAGTCTACGAAGTACCCTACCACCGTGCTATGGTTTCCTCACGATGTTTTCCTTCACCGAAAGCTGAAGCTCATTGTAGGATTTGAACCCACGACCTTCGCTGTGGTATCCGAAGTTACTACCACTGACTTCTTAACTAAACTTCTTGACTATGCCCTGAATGGGAATCGAAGCCGCGATTACGTGATCGCCGTCATAAAATCTCGTATCGTGTGACAATGGAAGCCCATCACGTAGGAGATACAGTCGGCTGGTCACTTTCCACCTTCCAACAGCACCCTTTGTGCTCGACAACTGGGTCGGTAAATTCAATTTATCGCACTAACAGATCGATGTACTTATGGTAATCATTTCACAAATTATATTACGCCTCAAAAGTCACTTAAACCTGTCTTTTGTAGTTCATACGTTATTGGAACGAAGTTCCTTATCGCGCGTTGTTAAAGGGGGCTAGACGGAAAAAAATCTTACGACACTTTTCTGTCGGTGACACCGCTGTGCGGCGTGCGCATGTTTCTCTGTCTGTCTCTCTCTCTCTCTCTCTCTTATAGAAAGCAAGCCAGATATTTTCATTTCTATTTATATATATATAGAAATGTTTTTTTTATATATATATATATATATACTCTCTCGACTTACATAACTTATATAACTTCGTTCCATCCGGGTGTCCCTTGACACCTCTCAAGTTTTTTTTTCACCTCTGTTGGCTACGGATTGTGTATGGGTTAAGTTTCTATGACTTATTATACCATTAGAAATTCAATATTGTAGATTTTTTTAATTTAGTTCCTCTAACTTAGTATTATGGTGACTCTACACACTTAACTTCACAATCACTATACTTCAAAGTACTTTATTTGGTATTTTTGTATTTTTAAACGACTTCAAAAAAGGAGGAGGTTATATGTTCGACTGTATGTATTTTTTTTTATAATTTTTTGTTTGATCGGTTTATTTTCAAATACTTTTTAATATTATTGGTGGCCAGAATTAACTTGGGACTTTTAAATGTTTCAAAATCACTCTAATGAGGTTGCATGCAATGCATTTACTGAATAAAAATGAGTAGTTTGAGATCGCGACTCCCAAATCTAACTCCCAATTCAAAATAAAGGATGACCTTTATTTTGAATTGGTAACGTGCTATACAGTTGAGTTTGTGACCAACTCATTGATGGATAAAAGTAATCAGAATGTACTCTCAATTTTTTTTTTATGTCACAAGTGACAACGAGGCAGGCGGGTCACCTGATGGTAAGTGACAACCGTCACCTATAGACATTGGCAATACCAGGGGATTGCTATTTTTTTTATGTTTTATTCTGGATAGGCTTGTGTTTGACCACAATCTCACCATGGTAAGTGATGATGTGGCCGAAGATGGTAAGCACACAAAGCCTAGATGGGAACTGGCTCTCAAGTGCAGCTGTCGGAACACACCGATAGGTGTTTTGGCGACAGATTTTCAACTTGAGGGTGGTAGCCAGCCAGTCGGGTACTACAAAGTACCCTACCACCGTGCTATGGTTTCCTCACGATGTTTTCCTTTACCGAAAGCTCAAGCTCATTGTAGGCTAATGTGTTGTACACCTTATTAAGGCGAACTGGCTCTCAAGTGCAATTGCCGGAGCACACCAACAGGTGCTTGGCGACAGATTTCGCAAGTAACACTCAATCAAGTAACAAAATTACTTGATTGGAGGAGGTGTTTATAAATTCATAATTTTTATCCAAGGAAAATGTTAATAAAACATGAAAAAAACTTTGAACTACACTTCTATTACTACGAAATAGGTTTGCCCCAAAAATATACATTGAAACAAAAAGGAACAATAATATCATTTCATAATCGGCGACGATATCGCGTAACGAACACATACAAACATACAGTTGAAATGAGAACCTCCGCCTTTATTTTGAAGTCGGTTAAAAACTTTAATTCTTTTGAATGAAGTGAAATGGCGATGATAGCTCAGTGGTAAGTGACGTCGAATACCGCGGCGAAGGTAGTGGGTTCGAATCCTACAATGAGCTTGAGCTTTCGGTGAAGGAAAACATCGTGAGGAAACCATAGCACGGTGGTAGGGTACTTTGTAGTACCCGACTGCCTGGCTACCACCCTCAAGTTGAAAATCTGTCGCCAAACACCTATCGGTGTGTTCTGACAGCTGCACTTGAGAGCCAGTTCCCATCTAGGCTTTGTGTGCTTACCATCTTCAGCCTATCGAGAATTAAAAAAAAAAACACTACCACTTATCGTAACAATCTGCATAATGTGGTAGAATTGTACGGCATAATTTATAACAGTTTTCTTACGTTGGAAGATATAGTAGCGAACAACATTCTGAGAATAATATCATAAATCCATCATTACCATGAAAAAACATCACATCTAGCGTAGAGCGTAGCTAAATATAATACAGCCAAATTGAATAGTTCTAAGAACGCGTTAAGTTTTACGATAATTGGCGGGTATCTCGTTCCGGCACGGTTATAATGCATTATAATCGTTTAGTGAGAATCGTAAAATCGAATGAACGCTGCAATGGCGCCCGCCGCCCGCTAGAGAGTTATTATCGATTAAGCTGTTTATTACATGCTTATCGTGAATATTAATCTATAGTGTTTGTCTAAAGTAATTAACTATTTTCTACGATAATATATTTAGAGTTTCTGATGGAAATTAAGAGAACTTTAGTAAATATTTTTTTTTAAAACTCGTGCAAAAATACTATTAGGACTCTGTCTTATGATAGGACTCTGTATCAGGGATATTTTTTTTAAATAAAGATAGGCTTATTGAGCAAGAGTGTGGATGGATAAAGAGATAAAGGCTGGAGAAGGAATAGATAGACGTGAAGAATGATATTTTTATGAAAGGTGTAAGTTGAGACGACTAGTGATAGAGCGGAGTGGAAGAAGAAAACCACAACCTGGGAATCTTCAAGTCACGAGTGAATAGGTTGCTTCTAGGTAAGCGTGCACCATCGGAGACCACATCATCACCTAACATCGAGTGAGATAGTGGTCAAAAGCGACCTACTCAATTAAAAAAAAAAACTTGAGAGGTGTCAAGGGACACCCGGATGGAACGAAGTTATATAAGTCGAGAGAGTATATATATAAAAAAAAATTATATTTATATATATATATATAAATAGAAATGAAAATATCTGGCTTGCTTTCTATAAGAGAGAGAGAGAGACAGACAGACAGAGAAACATGCGCACGCCGCACAGCGGTCGGTGACTTTTGTCACCGACATAAAAGTGTCGGTGATTTCGTAAGAATTTTTTCCGTCTAACCCCTTTCACAACGCGCGAAAAACTTGTGCTGCCACGTATCTTGGATAAGGACAAGAAAAATAAGGCTTATATGACCACAATGGTAGCTGATTAAGCTGATGATGTGGTGGAAGATGACCATATGCTAAGTACAGCATCCCAAGTTTATAAATACAATGAATATCTTACAAAGGAAGATCTCTACGCCATAACAATATTATGGAGTCCCTACATAGCGATAAATTCTGCAGAACGACTTCATTAAATCCAATTTGCGTGTCCCAATCTCCCCTTAAATTACCTTAAATAACATATGTAAGGTTAAATTAACTTCCTGAATCCTGTTTGGTCCTTTAATTAACCCAATTGCTGAACTGTTAACTAAATGGTAAGACGGACTAACTGACATTAGGGAAATTTGAATTTATAGCAGCAGGTCGGGTTCAAATTTCAAATTTAAGGCGATGATAGCTCAGTTGTAGTGACGTCGGACACCGCGGCAATGGTCGTGGGTTCGAATCCTACAATGAGCCTGAGCTGTCGGTGAAGGAAAACATCGTGAGGAAACCATTGCACGGTCGTAGGGTAGTTTGTTGTACCCGACTGGCTAGCTACCACCCTCAAGTAGAAAATCTGTTGCCAAGCACCTAGAGAGCCAGTTCACATCTAGGCTTTGTGTGCTTACCACCTTCGGCACACATAAAAAAAAAACGATTCTAAAAAAAATGTTACCAATGTAAAGCTTAATTTAATTCCCATAAGAACGCGAGTGAAACCGAGCTGGTAAGTAACCCCTCAGCAAAACAAGACCTACGTCACGATATTTTGATCTGCCAAAACAACAGTAGATATGTAACAAGTAATTATCACAAGAAACCTCTCTGGGACCGTAATTTAGCCATTACTGAGGACTGAGGGGAGGGTAATCTAAGCCGCCAGCAGTTAGACCACTAATGGAGCTCTCACTCGGGGCATACACTGTCGATGTCCTTATCTAACCACTTTAGGAACATCATTTTACACTGCATTTGTTTTGAGAGCTTCAATATTAATATGAACTGATTAGACATGCAGCGACATTTATCTACACATAGATATAGTTCGCACGACTCCTAGATAGGTGGCGCTTCAATAACCTACATCGCGCTTACGAAGTTTTCTAAGCAATCTGCATATATACAAGATTCCAACATCAACAGTTGGACCGCGGTCCCCAGGCACAATGACCTAGCCTGGAGGATGATCTTCCTTTTTCAATGGAGGAGTCTAATACCTCGCTCCTTCATAGGCATAAGTAAATATGCTGGGTGTTTCTTCATACACGGTTATCTGATCCCAAATTTAGGAGAGCTTGTGATATGGAAACCAGATAACTGATATACATACTACTTTTTCCTACTTAAATAGATAATTACACCCAGACTCAAGACAAACAGACATGTTCATGCGCACAAAATATGTCTGCCTGGATGGGAATCGAACAAACGACCTTCGCCGCGATATCTAACGTCACCACTGAGATATCATCCCCATTATATACAGCGACTTATAGTTTAGAAATAAGTTTTAAGCTCAAAACCAAACCCAAAACTAAGCTGTACCGTACAATGTAAGTAGCACTTTAAGCGCTATAAACTGTAAGCTATTATAGCAGTGTTATTTATCCATTGATATTATTGAGTAAAAAGGTGTAGATAGGTCATAAGCGCTCCAAAAGCGGGAGACTAAAGACCTGTGTCGCGTCGCCGGCATCAACGGACGACTTCAGGTACCGAGTGCATTTTTTTTTATTTTGGATAAACTTGTGTTTGACCACAGTCTCACCATGTTAAGTGATGATGTGGCCGAAAGTGATAAGTACACAAAGCCTAGAAACATCATATAAAAGTAAAAGTTACCAAAAACAACCAAAAAAATGTCATCGTGTGTTATGAGATATCGTAATATAGTGTGGATATTGCAAAATTAAGTTATTTATTTATTTACAACAAATGTACGTACATCTATAATTTATAAAAAAAAACTTCTTCGAGGCTGCCGCTGCTGCCGATCGGCAAGGTTCCCAGCAGGCTTGCAGCGTTTTTCCTTTGTTTCAAGAAAGATCCACTGTTAAAAAAAAAAATGCCTTGCTGAGTTTCTTGCCGGAGTCTTCTCAGTTTAAGTGTATTCCGAACCGGTGGTAAAGTCAATTGTAACGTTCATAAGTGACTTACCAGGGACTAAACTGAACAAATGAGTTTTGAGTTTGAGTTTTATATTAAGTTATTTATGTGTGCGTTAGAGTGCCATTTCTCGGTCATTTTTAAGATAGAATGCTGTGTAGGTAACCTATCTACACATTTTTAGTAATATCTTTGGTGTTATCTGTTAAAGCGGCCGTACCTACTTCGGCAACAACAATATCAATCATCCGAGTTTCCTTGGTTCGGTTCTCGCGCCATCGGCCTGGCAACGCGCGCGGATACGTTAGGTTGGAGACGTACTCGGTTCTGTGGCTGTCGTGTGGCTCTATTTTAATTATCAGTAATTTTTTAGGGTTCCGTACCCAAAGGGTAAAAACGGAAACCCTATTACTAAGAATCTGCTGTCCGTCTGTCTGTCACTAGGCTGTATCTCATGAACCGTGATAAATAGAAGTTGAAATTTTCACAGATGATGTTTTTCTGTTCCCACTATAATAACAAATACTAAAAAATCTAGTTTAAAAAAAGAAAAAACTACAAATCTTGTACGGTACTCGGTGCGCGAGTTCGACTCGCACTTGACCGGTTTTTTTTAAACAATCACAAAGTTGGATGAGATATGAGCTATAAATTTTTTTGAATTATATGCAGAGTTTTTGACACTAAAAGATTTATCAGAGTTTTATGTAATCTCCCAATATTTGTTTTTCGATACCGCAAAGTTCGTAATCCATATAACACGTCAGTCTCATCCCATTTTTTTTTACGAGGTGGCAATCTTTGGGAATGTGACCAGGTTATGTGGGACTTTTGCCCACTAAAACCACCCAATTGTCACGCCTTAGTTCCGGGGCTACGGGACCAGACTCGCTATCTCCGTCGGTCTCACCCCAATCAACTTAAACTGGCCACAATAAAATGTTTATTAAAAACCATTATTCATTCACGCGAAATCTTGACTTTATATGATACGTACGACATAAATGTAACTTTAAAAATACTGTGCTCTCATGCAAATATATATTTAAATTGCAGATGAATTCAATTATTATGTTATAACGGTAAAATACTGACGCATCTCCAACTGCGAAATAAAAGAAATTACCGTATAGGGTAGACGGACTTCGATTTAAAATGTGATATTTATTCATACATTTTATATTTTTGTAAAAAAAATCGTAACGCTATCCGTGGTTTACGATAAAAAAAATACCACCATTCTAAATTTTCAGGTACATAACCCTAGCTCGTATTGGGACTGTAAACGCAAATATACATATTAAAAAAATTGAATTCCAAAAATTATGATTCAATGGGAGATTTATTTACAAAAAAGTTACAAAATATACAACCATAATATACTATAAAAAACTGGCCAAGTGCGAGTTGGACTCGCGCACGAAGGGTTCCGTAAAAAAGGCAAAATAATCACGTTTGTTGTATGGGAGCCCCCCTTAAATATTTATTTTATTTTAATTTTAGTAGTTTTTGTTATACCGGCAACAGAAATACATAATTTGTGAAAATTTCAACTGTCTAGCTATCGCGGTTCTTGAGATACAGCCTGGTGATGATATCGAGCAAAAAAGGGCAAAAAAATAGCGTTTTTTGTATGGGAGCCCCCCTTAAATATTTATTTTATTTTGTTTTTAGTATTTGTTGTTATAGCGGCAACAGAAATACATAATTTGTGAAAATTTCAACTGTCTAGCTATCGCGGTCCTGAGATACAGCCTGGTAACAGACAGACGGACGGCCAGACAGCGAAATCTTAGGAATAGGGTCCCGTTTTTACCCTTTGGGTACGGAACCCTAAAAACGATCGGCAAGGTTCCCAGCAGGCTGGCAGCGTTTCCTCTTTGGATGACCAAGCTGATGCGTAAAAAATTTTTTTTAAAAATCATGATTTAAGTTATTATATAGATAGTGCCATATACACATATACCTACATACATATCGTCACTACAACTGACAAAAGGATGCACTCTTGCACTGTAAGGGATTAGGAAAAAGAGTGGGGTGCGTATTCCTTCGTAGATGGCACCAGCTTTTAGCTCAGCCCCACTGTGGCAAAGCTAGGTGTACCTCCAACCTAACGCCCTCTCCGCGACCCCGCCCAATGTACTGGAAATAGACCGGGAGCCATACAAGTGATTTATCGCACGGCAGGAAGTGAAATAATTTTCACAAGGAGCGCGCGCTTTCGCAACGCACCGTAAGTGCGCAAAGTTCAGCGCAACCTTAGGCAAATGTCGACCCGGCTCGGCGCGGGCCCGGCCTACATACAAAGGTTCATTTATCGTAAATTGTTTATGGCGAATGTGGTTTACCACTTTTATTGCGTTATTTTTAACCTTTATTTGGGGTTTTGTTTTTATTTAAAGGTTTGTTTCAGTTATTTGTTGATTGACGAAAGTTTTTTGTTTGGTCTTAATTCAAATGTGATCATATTATTTACTTTATTACCCATTATATACAGTGGAGGTACTGAGTGTATGGTGGGTATAGCGTAGAATAAAATAAAATTACTTGAAACTGTTTTTGGCATGTAACTAATTTATTTTGCACGGTGGTAGTACCCGACTGGCTGGCTACTACCCTCAAGTTGAAAATCTGTCGCCAAGCACCTATCGGTATGTTCCGACAGCTGCACTTGAGAGCCAGTTCCCTTCTAGGCTTTGTGTGCTTACCACCTTCGGCCACATCATCACTTACCATGGTGAGATTGTGGTCAAACACAAGCTTATCTAGAATTTAAAAAAATAAAATTTTAGGCGACCTAGACCTAGTGTTCTGAAATACAGGCTGCGGCTTAGTTCAGGCTCCACTAATTGCATTTCTAAATATTGTAACCATATTTCTTTGTTTAAAAATGGTATTTCGTGTAACTATGTGCAATTTGAGGAGATGAAGAAATATTTTATTATATTATTTATGATGGGAGCATGCTCGAAAACATCACGCTCTTTCAGTCAGGTAAAAGTTGATACGTCTTCATACGTCATATACCAATTTTCACTTTTATTCACTTATCTATATATACCTGCTTTGCTTACCCTTTTATCATGTTACGCGGTGATTGGCGGTTATTGCCAATTGATGTGGTGCGGTAGGGTAACTTAATTTCATCATCATAACCAGTTTTGAAACAGCGTGAGTAAAAATATTCCACGGATATGTATTTGTATTTTTCAAAAATAAAATTTTAGTGTTTTTTTCGTCATATAAATGTTTAACTACGATATTTATTTAAAAAGACATAAAAAACTACTTAAAAAAAAGGTACACTTCCTGCCTATAATCAGGTATTAACAAAACAGTAAAAGATACTCGATTAAAACAATCGTAATCGAACCCGCACTGAGTGAAAGTGCTTCGTGTTTCGCTTCTTTTAATAAATTTGCATACATTGGTCTCAGTTTTTGTCTCCGATGTTTTTTTTATTAGTGGCAACAACAGATTCACACGTTTTTATTGCCCTTATTTCAATGTTATGATCAAATGTTGAATAAGTATTTTTTTCTTAATAATTTTATTTCATTTTTAACTTCGCCCTTCTAGATAGTTTTTATCGAAAATGCACTTTATGTCGTTGGACCACGTTTCAAATTACTTAATTTTATCATCACTAGCTTGCACCTCCAGGTTTCTCCCGATATGCTCATATAAAAATACTTTAATTTATTAAGTGATGGAAGGACGAACGAATAATCTCACATTTGCATACTTACTTTATCAAAATATTTCTATGTTTGTCTTTTCGATAGTTTATTTAATTGAATCGAATTGAATAAATATAGTTTTAATATTATTATTAAGGTCAAATTTATTTTTTCTCAACAGCACCAAGGTTTATTAGCTAAATATGGAAAAAACACAATCGAGTATACATCCCAATTTTGAGTGGGCGGTTTAAACTAGGCCATTACGACCAATAAAATAAACAATTACCAAAGTGAAAATTGTCATATAACGCCACAAGTAATTATCTTCCAAGGTATAAACCAAAAAATCTTGACCTGAAGATAAAATTAATTATCACACTTACGAAGTGAAATATTTATTTACATTTCAGATATTAAAAATGATATTACAAAGTGACCTCGCGCCTCCAAGTCAAAGGTCGCCCGTTTTTATATTTACATAAAAAATATAGTTACGTCCTTTTGCCGTGAATGGCGCGGTCTCCTTGTTCGTTGCGAACTGTTTTATTCCTAATTAGAAAATGTTCGAAATTTAAATATAAGTTTAGTCTTTGATGGATTTAAAAATAAAGTGGTTTTTAGAATAACACTTCAAACAGAAATTAGTGGTTATCACTAGAATCGATGTAGTAAATTTAATCGATACTTATGTGTCAAAAATTAGGTATTTAAATGTAATATTTGCGGAATTAGTTTAATCTAATTATTAGTACATAAGTAAAGAGCATTAAGGTTCATTATTGTGCATTTATTTTTAACTCTTAAAGTGCAATAAACTTTATAACACATTTTAGTTACTTAGTCAATATAAAATTTGCAAAATAAAGATTTCAACTAAAATTGTACGTACCAGTTTACATATAATTGCATAATAATACAAATATAAGCATTATTACACATATTAAGTAATATTATTTAACATTATATTTGACAAGATCTTGTTTTTTTAAAGTGATCTGCAATTTTTGTTTATTGCGAAATTTTATTCGCGGCAATAAAAATGCTAATCCAAAAAATGTGGTTTTCAGTTAAATAATAATAGATGTTGAAATAAAGATCATTCACCTTACCCTTATAGGTAGATATATCTCACTTGAAAAAAATAGAAACCTTATAAAACTTAAATATAGAGTAACTATGTACCTACTTACCTATATATCCATTACTATTCTCGATGATATGTGATGTGATCTTTATTATTTATTTATCATATTTTGCATGTTTTTTTTATTTTTTATTTTAAATTACATACAATACTTATATATATTTTCTTAATATTTTTTTTTTATTCTTAATATTTTTTTTTTATGGTAATTTGTTCTTTTTTTTTTTTGTTTTTCTATATTATGTAATTAAATAAGTAACGTATGTATGCCAGCAAAAATATTATGTATCTTACATCTGGGGCGAGAACTGACAACCAAGTCACAATTTACACTATTTTGGTTGTCAGGGTAACCTTTTTAATTGTACATGTTTTTGCACAATAAAGTTATTATTATTATTTATCTCTTACCTTTTACAAAATACTCTATCATATGGTTTCCTCACAATGTTTTCCTTCACCGAACACTTTATCAACTTTAATTTCAGATTTGTCACATCTGGAGAACTCAGATGCTTTGTAGGGGAGGGGACTTGAGCTCCTTCCCCCCTGGATAGACCTACCAACATGTAACGGCTGTAATTTACAAAAAAAATGTTCTGACCCGACCGAACTATCAAGACTCAGCCTATGGCTTAAAGGTGTAGATACTAAGCCAAAAACCAATAAAAAAACACAGCCTGAACTGGTAGGATTTTTTAAATTCTACCTCTAAGATAAAATCGCGGGTTTCCTTCATTAGAGGTATTTTTACGTATAAAGCTGTAAACCTACTTGGTGCGGTGCTTACGTATGTAAAGAGAGACGGATCAGCCTGTCAGTGTTCTATTACGATATTACAATAGTATAATAATTTAACGCCTAAAAACTTAGTTGGCAATTTTTTTCGTCTACATTTGTGGATTATTTTAATGAAATCGTTACTTGTGAAAATAAATTCCAAGTATGGCCCTGTATTAATGTTTGGTATAGAATATAAAATACGTACAACCTTTTTGACGGGAACTTGCGAAATGATGTTGCTTTTTTTTTTTTTTCTTTTTTTTTTTTTTTTCTTTTTCATTTAATTAAACTTTTAAGCAAATATTACGTAGGTAGGTATATTACCTAGAGTAAATTTTAAAATAAGATTTGTGTTTTTTTTGTGTTTAGGCTTCATATAACTTGGTTCTTTGTGGGGTCAAGCCCCTCCCAAACCAAAACCCTAAATCTGCAACGTAAATGGGTGTGTGCTTGGCAACAGATTTAGATTAGGTATGTCGATAAAGAACCCTCCCTACTCTGCTAGGTTTTCTCGCGATGTTTTCCTTTACCACAGAGCTATAATCGTTTGTAGAAATAAACACTAATTAATCTTAGCATAATTATTGACTTTTGGCTTCGCTGTTACCCATACTCAATACTCAATTTTATTGCATGATGTAGGTACATAAAAAATTATCACATATATGACCCTAATAGGGTATAGCAATTGAACAATAGTCTAGGAAGGCAGACGGACCGAATCATTTTATAAATTATAATATTACTACATTTATTCTATTAATTATTAGGGTTTGTTAAATGTTCATTAAAAAAATCATCAAGGCAATACAATTTTTTTTTACTAAGAAGCATTTTAGGCGGTTTATAAATATGTTGTCCTTTTTTTCGTCTTTTAATTAAGTTAACACTAAGCTAAGAATATATGAATAATGATATGGGGTTCTTCATAAAGGGCGTAAAAAGAGCTCTTCAAGGTCGGCAACACATCGGCAATCACCCTGGTATTGCAAATGTCCATAGACGGCGGTGACCACTTACCATCATGTGGATCATCTGCCTGTTTATCAACCACATTAATTAAAAAAAGAACATCAAAAAAAGAATATTGAAATTTTTCATAAAAATTCTATCCGTACCGCGCATCTGTTCAATATATTTCCATGAAAACGCTATGTAATACTTGAGCCTCCGAGACAATTTGGCAAAGTGGTTTCCACTGGGACGGGGCAGATATACAGCCCTAAGGCTCCGATGTGATGTAGTAGCCAACATTATGTAACGACTTCGGGGAATCCCCTAAACTTTAACTGTCAACTAATATGAAGTGTGGTTGACATTGACAAGTTATATGATGGTTTCACCGGCGTTCCCGAGAGATCTTATCTTTTGACAGGATAAAAAGTATCCTATGTTTTATTCCAGGATATGATCTACCTGTGTGCCAAGTTTCATCAAAATCCGTTCAGCCATTTCTGCGTGATTGAGCAACAAACATCCAAACATACAGACTTTCACATTCATAATATTAGTTTCTTTCTTTTAAAAATAACATGAAATACCTATGTAGCTTCGTTCGTTCTCCCCTAAGGTCAAACCAGCAATTCAAACTAAAAATCAAAACTCATTTATTCAGTTTAGGCCCTGATAAGGCACTTATGAACGTTACAATTGACTCTACCACCGCGACCGGTTCAACATACACTTCAACTGACGAAGACTAAGGCAATTGACCAAAATGAGCTTAAACAACAACAAAAATATACATAACTACTAACATTAAAAGCCCGTAACATATTTTTTTTATATTCGATAGGCTTGTGTTTGACCACAATCTCACCATGGTAAGTGATGATGTGGCCGAAGATGGTAAGCACACAAAGCTTAGATGGGAACTGGCTCTCAAGTCCAGCTGTCGGAACACACCGATAGGTGTTTGGCGACAGATTTTCAACTTGAGGGTGGTAGCCAGCCAGTCGGGTACTACAAAGTACCCTACCACCGTGCTATGGTTTCCTCACGATGTTTTCCTTCACCAAAAGCTCAAGCTCATTGTAGGATTCGAACCCACGACCTTCGCCGCGGTATTCGACGTCACTTACCACTGAGCTATCATCGCCTTAAAAAATCCTCTATAAGTAGACGCTATTGATCTATGCAATAGATTAAAAATAACAACAATCAGAGTAATAAATTAAATTGTTTACCATTAGGTATGAAGTGGTAATTGTAGGTTTTAATTGTGCGTTGGTAATTAATTTAGAGTTGGCTGCCCACTTCCCGTCCACACTGATAACTGGGTCACATTGTAAACAATTTACTGTTCTATTGTTGTATGACATTATTTTTATGTAATTAGTAGATACCTTGTATTGCGCATTATTGTATGAAACATCCATGCCGTTATTTTTATTTTTGACCACAATCTCGCCATGGTAAGTGATGATGTGGCCGGTGGTAAGCATTCAAAGCCTAGATGGGAACTGGCTCAAGTGCAGCTGTCGGAACACACCGATAGGTGCTTGGCGATAGATTTTTATGTTAAGGGTGGCCAGCCAGCCGGGTACTACAAAGTACCCTACCACCGAGCTATGGTTTCCTCACGATGGTGTAGGAAAACTCACCAAAAGGTCAATGTAGGATTCATCGCCAAATATTTTCTTATTAATAAGAACAATTTTTAAATGTGTATTTTTTTAAGTCCGACAAGCATGCAGGTGTGATGCAGGGCTGTCATCTGACGGTAAGTGACTACCGTCGCCTACCAATAACAGGTGGATTGCCAATGTGTTGTCAACCTTTTTTTACAATACCTTGAAAGCGACAGGCTCTCAAGTGCAAATGCCAGAACACACCAACAGAATGCTTGGAGACAGATATTCAACTTGAGGGTGGTAGCCAGCCAGTGGAGTACTACAAAGTACTCTACCACAGAAAGACAAAGCTTCCCCAACCTTCCCCTCGGTATTCGATGTTTCTATAACCTTCTAGAAGTGGCCCTATCTCTAGAATATCCCGGGACATTCTTCACATACACGGCTATCTGATCCCAAACTAAGCAGAGCTTGTAATATGGAAACCAGATGACTGATATACAACTTTTTTTTTTTAAATACATACTTAAATAGATAATTACACCCAGACTCGAGACAAACAGACATGTTCATGCACAAAAATGTCTATCCTGGATGGGAATCGAACCCACGACCTGCGGCCGATAGGTAGCCAACCGGCCCGTCGTAGAATAGGTAAACAATCTAGAAATGTCAAGAACCTATGATGACTGGCACGGAAATTAAATAAATGTGAAGGCCGAATGCATGGCTCGATCTAAATGTCAAGTTTAATTACCATAAACCCATAAGAAGGTATTTTTACGTGAAATAGGTATAGGCATGCATTGTCAAGTCAACAGGTAAAGCAAAATGAATATGAAATACTAATTAAATGATAATGCAATCGAAAAATATCATGTCATATTTTTAAATAAGAACTGTGTAGCTTTGAATTTTCCCGTCCGTCCCATTCAATGTGTCCCTTCATGTCCCCTAAAATATTCCAAGATTCAAACTCAAACTCAAAACTCATTTATTCAGTTTAGGCCCTGGTAAGGCACTTATGAACGTTACAATTGACTCTACCACCGGTTCAACAAACACTAAAACTGACGAAGACTCCAGCAAGAAACCCAGCAAGGTCTTTTTTTTTCAGCAGTGGATCTTTCTTAAATTTATTTACATTTTCATAAGTACATTTAGATACATTTTCAACTAAGCCAGGGGGATGCAGGTGCAGAGAGAAGCTACTACAACCATATATTTCTGTCTTACATATAATGAGCCACCTTATAGTAGGCTTTGTTCATTAACCTAAGTTTCATTTTTAAAATTATTACAATTAAAGTTGCCATTTATTTTATTTATCTTGTTATTTTTTTTTTTATTATTCTGGATAAGCTTGTGTTTGACCACAATCTCACCATGGTAAGTGATGATGTGGCCGAAGGTGGTAAGCACACAAAGCCTAGATGGGAACTGGCTCTCAAGTGCAGCTGTCGGAACACACCGATAGGTGTTTGGCGACAGATTTTCAACTTGAGGTTGGTAGCCAGCCAGTCGGGTACAAAGTACCCTACCACCGTGCTATGGTTTCCTCACGATGTTTTCCTTCACCGAAAGCTTAAGCTCATTGTAGGATTCGAACCCACGACCTTCGTCGCGGTATTCGACGTCACTCACTGAGCTATCATCGCCTTTAGAGTAGATAGAAAGTTAGTCGGTGCCTATACCTGGTGTGTGTGAGTCCTGCTCGGCTAGTTACGTGGTCATCATTGAGACCTATTCTTCAAAGTCAAAGTCAAAACCATTTATTCAGTTTAGGTCCTACAAGGGCACTTATGAAGGTCGAATTACAGATGTTACCACCGGTTCGTTAGTCAGCCTTCAACTGAGAAGAACCTGTAGACTGTATTGGCTTTTTTAAATTCAGATGTTTAACAATTTTATGCATCCTCATCGCACCTTATTTATCTAGGGACTGGTCATCATCATCTGCCTGCTCTGTTCCCAATTATTAGTGGTCGGCGCAATGTTACCTTTTCTTCCATTCGGCCCCTTATATCCGTCATATCGGAATTCACTCATTTCTTACTCATCTTCTCTCACGCAATCCATCTTTTTTTCGGTCTTCCTCTACCCGTGTATCAATCTACATGTAGGTATTAAAAAAAAAAAAAAAAAAAAAACAGTCGAATTGAGAACCTCCTCCTTTTTTGAAGTCGGTTAAAAAGCGGTAAACATATTTATGTAAATGGCAATTACCATTTAATATTAATCGATAGTGCAACACAACATGGTTGGTGTCAGTTATCTATCCGCCGGTATTTCTGTATTATTATAACTTATAGTTTGCCCTTTTAAGGTTGAAATGGTACTTTGGAGACTGGAATTTCAATTTCAATGAGCTCTTGATTTGTTTACGGCCAATTAGCTTCCAATAATTATTTCGCCATTGTAATATGTGACTTCAATACTTATTAACTGTGTACAAAATATACAAACTATAATATATATAAAACTTCTTCGAGGCTGCCGCTGCTGCCGTTCGGCAAGGTTCCTAGCAGGCTGGCAGCGTTTCCTCTTTGGATGGCCAGGCCGATGCTGTGGCGGAAAAAGCTCCCCGCCCGCCGGTCTCCCGAGGCAGAGATTAATTTTTTATATAAAATACTTGTGAAACGACGAGCTTCAGACCTCCAGGGACTCATGGTCTTGACCACAAAAGCCTTTTTTATGTCACTAGGTTGACAAACAGGCAGACGTTCCACATGATGGTAAGTGGTCACCGCCGCCTATAGACATTTATAATACCAGGTGATTACTGATGTGTTGCCCACATTGAAGAGCTTTTTTTACGCCCTTTTTGGAGAACCCCATATCAAAGTGGAATACCGTTCCACATCCTAATGGCCCGCAGAAGGAACGTCCAGCTGAATCGTTCGGTGGACGATTGAGGCGGCTCGAGGATATGAGGATGAGCTCCACATCGCCGGCGAGCAGTGCGATGGTAGAACGCTGGCACCAAGTCAAAAAGTTCTTCTTCTATATTCTTCTATACTACTCTATACAGAATAGATAATGTCTATAATCTTCTATACTAAAATGTTCTTAACACGTTCGTTTTTATATACAGAGTGTAGCGTAAATAGTGGTACAAAGTTAAGGTTACCATAATTTAATTTAAAACAAAAACATAGTAAAAAAGTCATCAGTAGAAATTACAGCCAAATTAGTAGCTAAAAAAATGGTTTTTATAAATAATAAAAATTATCATTTTGAGACCCGCGGTAAAAAGTGAACCAAATGTTGGTATGTGATAGCTGAATATACAGTGTATCGATCCCTGAACGTCCACTATTTACGCCACACCCTGTATAAGTAGGCAAATCCAAAAGTGTAGGAGGTATCTTAATAAAGAAGCTAATTTGAGTCAAAAATCGCATCAACACTGATACAGGCATGATGATGAAACAAGTGAGTGACCTGCCACAACATGCGTGCGCCGGCGCACGTACACAAGTACTTGATAATGCATCTGACCATGACCGTATCTACTTTTGTTCTGGAAAATTCGATTTTCAGGAATTACTCGTATTGCTAACTAGCTTTCCGCCCCGCGGTTTCACCCACGTATCCCTTTTTAATCCATTTAGAGATTGAATTTCGAAAAATCCTATCTTATTCTTTGTCTACATCTTAAAACAATACCTTTGAAAAAATTCAGCTTTCTAGGTCTAAGGGTGTAAACTTCTCATTTTTCATACCAACTTTGAACACCCGTTTTACCCCTTCAGGGGTGGAATTTAAAAAAGCGCTAAAACACGTGTTTCTTTATTTTTGATTATTAGATTAAAAACACAGTTTCATGCTTCTAGCTTCAAAAATGGCGGACTTCCATACAAACTTTCAACCCTTTTTTCACCCCCTTAAAGGTTGAATTTTGAAAAATCCGTTCTTATTCCTCGGTCAAGTTTTAAAAACAGCACCTGGGAAAAAAATCACCTTTCTAGGTCTAAGGGTTTAGGCTGGGCGTTGATAGATCAGTCATGACTTCTCCTTTTATATATATAGATGTAGCTGGCAGTAGACTGACCCACCTGCTTCAAGTCAAAACATTTGGGTATTAGGGTTTGGTGCTTTATAGAATAATAATATTGTTCTGTAGTTTTTGTTTGGACGTTTGTTACTCAATCACGCAAAAACGATTGAGCTGATTTTGATGAATGTTGGCACACAGGTAGATTTTAGACCTGGGTTAAAACACAAGATACTTTTTATCTCTACGAACAGCGTTGATTGCTTGGCGAAAAAGAATATGTACTTTTAATTTTATTTTTTTATTCTGAATAAGCTTGTATTTGACCACAATCTCACCATGGTAAGTGATGATGTGGCCGAAGGTGGTAAGCACACAAAGCTTATATAGATGGAAACTGGCTCAAGTGCAACTGTCGGAACACACCGATAGGTGCTTGGCGACAGATTTTCAACTTAAGGGTGGTAGCCAGCCAGTCGGGTACTACAAAGTACCCTACCACCGTGCTATGGTTTCCTCACGATGTTTTCCTTCACCGAAAGCTCAAGCTCATTGTAGGATTCGAACCCACGACCTTCGTCGCGGTATCCGACGTCACTTACCACTGAGCTATCATCGCCTTAAATATACTATAGGTGCGTGTACGTATATCGCTACAGCAATAGGTATTATTTTGATTATTCTATCTGGCTACCCTTAAGTTGAAGGTTAATTCCCAAGAATAATAAAAGCTTCGAATAAATCTTCTGTTGTTGGTATATTAATACATATGGCAATCGTAACTGAATGACTGATCTATCAACACAGCTCAAACCACTCAACGGATTGCGATGAAATTTGGCACGCAGATAATTATAAAGTAGGTATCCTAAAAAAGGTATATATCCTAAAATAAGTATCCTATGTAGGTAACTAATGCGGGTTATATTTTTTTATGTATTTTTGTATTACTTTAAGAATAAAATTGTTAAACATTTGAAAAAAAAAGCCAATATAGTCAGATGGTCCAAAAATATTTAAAAAATGTAACCTGGCTGAGTTTCTTGCCGGTTCTTCTCAGTTGAAGGCTGACTTCCGAACCGGTGGTAACTTCTGTAATTCGACCTTCATAAGTGCCCTTCTAGGGCCTAAACTGAATAAATGGTTTTGACTTTGAAAGGATTTTCCAAAATTCACCCCCAACGGGGTCCAAATTTTGTTTGGAGAAACGGGATCGCGGGTGAAACCTGGGGGAGGAAAGCTAGTCCTTCAATAACTTCTTCTTGGCTGTTTACTCTATCTCAATGATACGAACACTTAGCTACAATAACCACTTTTATTATTGTTGGGAATGCGCCAAATGCATATTTACAACACTCCTGCGCAGCGCAGGGTCATTGAACCTTTGTTTCATAATCCTCTAATAAATAACTAGGGCCTCTCAAAGCAGAACCACTCGCATATTAAGTCACGACATATTTTAAGAAAAGAGCTCTTCAAGGTCGGCAATCACCCTGGTATTGCAAATGTCCATAGGCGGCGGTGACCACTTACCATCATGTGGACCGTCTGCATGTTTGGTTGTCCGCCAATGTAATTCTATGCGTCATTGTCATTGCTTGTCATTGCTAGCTTATCTTAGACGGTGGTAGGGTACTATGTGGCACTCGACTGGCTGGCTACCACCCTCAAGTTGAAAATCTGTCGCCAAGCACCTGTTGGTGTGTTCCGACAGTTGCACTTGAGAGCCAGTTGCCCTTGCCCTTAAGGCATTGTAATAAGGTGTACAACACGTTGGAAGTCCCCCTGGTATGCTAATGTCTATAGGCGACGGTAGTCACTTACCATCAGGTGACCCGCCTGCCTCGTGGTCACTAGTGACATAAAAAAAAAAGACTACATGTTCTAAATGGGTTCGTTCCCATTCAGGGCAGAAAATAGTGCCCTTAAAAATACCTACTATATCTGTTCATTAAAAAGTTATTTGTATTTGGAATATTCTAGATGGTACGATAGGTATCTATGCATCGAATCTAAACTGCCAGCAAAACAGCGGTCACAAATTAAATACAACTTTATCTACAATGTAATAAACTGTTTTATTGTAAGTATGGTACATTAAACTTTTCAAATGCATAGATTGCGAAATTAGAATCACTGCTAGAGTCAACGACCTACCGCAAGGATGCAAAACATAGCCCTACAGACCCATTACATTCAAATTTCGACTTAGTGTTGTAAGTGTGAAGGTTGATTGTAATATGTATGTTTATTATCATTAAATGTGGCGTGGTTATGGCGAATTAAAAAGCATTAAACGATAATTTCCCTTTGTGTAATGGCAGCCAATGTTTTAATAATAATCGCAATGTTTGCATAATTATGGTGAAAAGTTAAGTTATACCGTATTAATGAACACGGTATTCGGTTTATGATAGTGTTGAAGTTATTCATCGATTAAAGATTGATCAAAATATGTATAAATGAACTGTGTATAAAGTACCTATAGGCATATTATATTCCTCGACATTATTTTGAATAAAGAACGCATTTCTCCCTTGACTCTTTATTTAAACTGAGAAGACACCGGCTATTTTTTTTGTAGTTTTTTTTTCTTAATGTATGCTAAGGATGTTTAGCATACAGCCAGAATACTAGTCTGACCTAGTTTTATTTTAAATCTTGGTGGATTGATACCCTACTGAATTTTACTAGACTTAATATATGAAAGAAATTCTAATTCTATTCAGAGCTGTAAACAGTTATGGTAATATTCGAAGCTTCATAAAATTTTACGAGTTTTGTTTACCATCGGTTCGGAAATTATCAAAAACTTCAAATATTTTTGTGCTTATGGTGAAAGAAATCATCGTGAGGAAATCAAAGCACGGGTTGTAGTACCCGACTGGCTGGTTACCAGCCTCGAGTTGAAAATCTGTCGCCAAGCACCTGTTGGTGTTGTTTCCGGCACTTGAGGGTAGGTTCAAGGTGTAAAAAATGGTCGACAACCCACTGGCAATCCCGTTGGTATTGCTAATGTCTATATGCGACAGTATTCACTTACCATCAGGTGACCCGCCAGCCTGGTTGTCACTTGAGGCTTAAAAAAGTATTTTTTAACATCAGTGCAATTTAAAAAGAACATTCATAGATACATGCCCAAACAAATTATTAAGTGGATAAAGTTACATGCAAGTCCATTAACTCGAGAGTCAATAAGGGGTCATCCATTAAATACGTCATGTTTTTTAGTGAACTTTTTTAATGAGGTTTAATGAGGTTAGACAAACCTTTACTATCTTGAATAAATAATAAATAAATATTCTGGGACATTTTTCACACCCGGTTATCTGGTCCCAAACTAATAAGAGCTTGTAATATGGAAACCAGATGACTGATATAATACATAACTTTTTTTTTGTAAGTAAATAGACAATTACATCCAGACTCAGGACAAACAGACATGTTCATGCACACAAATGTGTGTCCTGGATGGGAATCGAACCCACGACCTGTGACGTTACCAACCACGCCAACGGGCCCGTAAAAAAAGTATTTTAAAAAATCTGACGTCAAGCACCTATCGGTGTGTTCCAACAGCTGAACTTGATAGCCAGTTCCCATCAAGGCTTTGTGTGCTTACCACCTTCAGCCATATCATCACTTACAAAAAAAAATAGATACCCCCCCCCCCCCCCCCCCCCCCCCTTTCAGGCCTCACGTGGTTAATGGTCGATCCCTAATTATCGGAGCCCATGTTAGTTAAATAGGTATGTATTATTGTTCAGTCTAGTCTAGAACCCGCTAACCTCTATGTGTGTCATGGCCTTCCACTAACGAGCAAACAACTAGCGTTTGTTAGATACGTTTTTGGATTTAATAAACAAGAATTTATTGATGGCAAACTTTAGTAGGTATATGGAAATTTAAAAATAAATAAGGCTCCAAAATAGTGTTGACTTTGCCTTAGTTGTCGTCAAAAATATTTAAAAAGTTTTCGCAATATTAATTGTTGTTAAAAAATTATTTCACAATAACATTTGGAATAATACGGTATTGCTAAAGTCATAAAGATTGAAATTTAAAAAATTCAAGATCTACGATTTTGCTTTCTGTTAGATTAGCTATACGGTTTAATTTGCTTGTATTTTGCTATAATTCCGATTGAAAATTAATTTATGACCAAATAGTTTTCCACCCCGCGGTTTCACCCGCGTTCCCGACGGATCCTATATATTCGCGGGATATAAAGCCAAGTTTCATCAAAATACATTCAATTTCAGAGTAAATAAATAAATAAATAAATAAATAAGCCTTTTATTATTTCCCATTATCATGCAATATTACAATAATATTGATTTACATGCAACAATAAAAATTAAAAATAATATTTATATAAAATTATGATGATCAATGTTTTGTTTTTATTTCACAATTAATTTTAACTTATTATTCATTAATTAATCAGAAGTTGCAGAATTTTAATTTTTTACTGTAATTAATATAACTCCAATATTTTAATTTTTCGGTTTTAAATTTTTTTTAATGAGAACCCCTCTGTAGGGTAAAGGCCTCCTCCATTTTTGCCATTTTTATGCCTCTTCTTTGAGTTTTCGCGGAATTCCCGGACTTGCCAGCGTTCTTACGTTATAATATGTGCCAGTTATGTATTATTTATTTTTCAGTTTTCTTACAATTTATGTAGCTTTCCTGTTTTCTTGGAGGGTTGTAGTCAAGAGAAAAATCGATTTCATTTTTCTCCCCCGCGGTGACCAGCCGTATTGGGTTTTGAGATGGTAGAGGGGTCACCGTTGGTTGCTAGGTACTGGATGTAGGAGTTATATTTTTTGTAGAATGTTTGGAATGTTCAGTTTTTTGTCTCATAAAAGCTGTGATTTTATTCTTTTTCAAAGCTTGGCTTTCATGGCCTTTTCCATCTTGGTTCGGAGAAATATGTAAATTTCGTTTTTTTGGTTGTTGTTGGGTATTCTGGTTTTTATTTGATTCATGTTCGTTTAATATTATTAGTTTATCGTATTTAATTATTGCTTTCTTGCCTTCTGCTCTATATCTTGATATTTCTTTTTGTAATTGTTTCCTTTTCTCTAAAACTTTTTGAGGATAGTCTTGCTTAAAGTATATAGTACTGTTTTCAATATTTTTCTTGTTTTGTAATAATATTATTTTTTTCCCCAGAGTAGTGAAGGTGACTGTAATTGGTCTGATGTTTTCTCCTTTTTTTTCCTAATCGTTTTACTGATTCGATTTCGCTTCTTTCACAAGATATATTAAGTTTGTAAATAAATTCTATTATTTTATTTTCAAGATCTTGATAAGATTTTTCTCCTTCTTCGATTCCGAAGAATACCAAGTTTTTCTTCCTGTTGTTTCTCTCCATACGATCCAAAGTTTGTTCTTGTTTTTGTACTTGTTCGTTTATTTTATTATAATTTTCTTCCAATTTTTTGAAATTTCAGAGTAACAAACATTAATTGGGTAAGATTATGATTTTAATTATTGTATATAAGATGTATTAGAATGTAGGTGTATTGGAATGTATTAGTATTTATAATTATTATCATATGTATGTTTACGTGTTTCAAAATACTGTATTTTTTGTTTGCCTTATTAAATATATCCTATTACCCTAGGTTGCCTGGAAGAGATCGCTTCAGCGATAAGGCCGCCTAAATTGTTTTTCACTTTATTTATTTGTCTTTTGTGAATGTAACTTGTGTCCTTTTTATGTGTAAACAATAAAGAATATTTGTATTGTATTGTATTGTATAATTATACCCGTATTTTATGCAAGCATAGGAAAGTAATTATTATATTTTATGCAAGAAAATGTATAAACAAAACGCAACGGTAAGTACTTAGGTATGATGTGGGTCTATGACCTGCCCCAAAGCTATCGCACGCACGCATGTAAACGTCAGATAACGTAATGATTTATGCTGAATGCGCCGGCGCAGCTTGTTGATACACGTAGTCTAGGAGCTAGGGCGATCGGTAAATATTATGTAATCAAAAAAATTATGAGATAAAATAATGTGCAAAATTGTGGGCGCTACTGTCGCTCCCGTATCGGACTGTACAGTCGCTCTAAAGCCTGCCACACGGACGCTGTTTAGATCATCTATTTAAGATATAGAGGCCTTTTATATGCAGATTCATCTGTTTCAAGATTCATTCACTAGATATATCACTAGCCCATAACTCATTCTGTGGCATTTCTGTGAAGGGAAACATCATAAGTAATTTTGACAACTGAAAAATTCAAAAACATAGAATGTAAATTGTACATAATTTCACATGGTCTTATTTAACTGCTTGTGCTAGTGCTAGCCAATAGTAGTTGATATGAAGGTAAGTCTATATTTTTGAAATGGCAATTATGGCTTTATTTAATTCACAGTCACATTAGAAACTTGATACATACATTTAATGAGTTGTAGTCTATTGGACTATAAACATAATTTCCATAATGTTGCAACTTTACATAGGTAAATATTAATTGCTGCATAGTGAATAAGTTTCATTGCATTGAATTGTGGAATAATAGCTCAACTCGTCGGGAGTGGCAGCCGAGGCCGTATCTTTAATTAAAAACTTTAATTTTTAATATTTTTACCTTTTTAATTTAACTAGCATGATTTTAAATTGTATTTGGGGAATGATAATTGGGAAGGTTTTAATGTTGAGATGGAGATGAGGTTAAATGATTAGATGTAGATCAGGCAGATGATAATGTTATCTGATAATTTATCTTAACCTGTCAGTAATAACCCCCACCCCAGTGCCCGATGTATTTAAGTAAGTAAAAATCGTTTTTAGTAACAAGGAAAATGTTTTTTTTTATAATCTAACTCTGTCATTGAAATGATCTTTCAATTAAAAAGTTATACTTAAATAATCATAGTTTCGCTTTAAATAGTTTTTTTTAAATAATTTTCAATGCAAGAGAGCATGCAGCTTACTTGATTCTTAGTGATCCCCGCCCCTCATAAAAAGAAACAAAAAATTATAAATAAAAAAATGAAAAAAGGAAGAACATGTACACTAAAAGTAAATACTGTTACGCAAACACACATGCAAAACGATTAAAACAATTGTATGATCATAAAAAAACACTTAATCTGTAAAAAATACGGGCAACGTGTGTATGTAGTCTGTAGAAGCTACGTTTATTTAAAAAAAATCCTTGAATAAAAAGAAGAATACCTAAAATACGTAGATGAAATCAGCTGCAACACCATTTTTCATCATCTCATTTATAAAGAACTAGTGCGGGTTTTAATTTATTTATGTATTTTTGTTTTAGTTTAAGCATAAAATGTTAAACACTTGAATTAAAAAGAAAGCCAATATAGTCAGATGGTCCAAAAATATGTAAAAAAAAGGTAACCTTGCTGCTTAACCTACGGATTAGTAGACTGAAGTGACGTAGCATGGTCAGGCCCCCCGCAAAGTGGACCGACGACCGATGCGAGCAGCGCAGGACCGGGGAAAACTTTGGGGGAGGCCTATGTCGAGCAGTGGTTGTTTTTCGACTGAAATGATGATGATGATTAATTAACCTAGCTGAGTTGCTTGCCAGTTCTTCTCAGTAACTTCTGTAATCCGACCTTCATAAGTGCCCTTATGGCTATAGGACATAAATTGTTTTGACTTTGACTTTGAAAGATACTGCAATACAAAACTCTAGGTGATAAAACACCTCATACCCTAATGTCTAGCAAGTGGTAGCATAGTGAGTAACCACGGAAGAATAACAAGCATATGTTAGTCACTTATTAGTGCAGTTTGCGCAGCTGGATAGCGCCGAGCCTGCGCCTGCGCCCGCGCCCGCACCGCCCTCTGCTTCGAAAGGTCGCCGCTGTACAAATATAACTCAATGGAAATTGATTAAAGTACTGGCATGCGCTGGTTGGTGTTACCATGTGTTAACGTTTAAATGGACACGCTTGGTTATACTGACACATTTCTGGAATGAACTGGATGAGGATCTTCAGCCACCTGCATTGGAGATGTATTTTTAGAAAAAAAAACAATTTTGAGAGTACAATTTAATGAGGAATTAGAAGAAGATAAACTTATCAGGATCAGTTCCACGAAATAGAAAGCACTGTGGTTGAGGAGGTCTTTCGATAATTTTAACTCAAGAAAACAGAAGAATATTCTAGTATTGCTTTTTATTATCTAGTCTTCTGTATATATAAAAGGAAATCGGTACTGACTGACTGATCTATCAACACACAGCTCAAACAACTGAACGGATTGCGCTGAAATTCGGCACGCAGATAGTTATTATCCGCTATGAAACGGGATGAAACAGGGGTCCAAATTTTGTTTGAAGAAACGGGATCGCTGGTGAAACTGTGGAGCGGAAAGGTATTGTAACTATAATATATTAATTAACTAACTTCGCGATTTCACCAACGTTTCCGAGAAATATTATCTTTTCCCGGGATAAAAAGTACCCTATATTTTAATTCAGGATATGATCTATCTGTGTGCCAAGTTTCATCATAATCCGTTAAGTAGTTTTAGGCGTGATTAAGTATCAAACATGCATGATAAGACAACAAATATCCATATAAGCTAGAGGATTAAATTTTGAGTATAAATGACAGTGGTAGTTAAAAAATATATAGAAATAGTATAAGGTAAAGTAGTATCTCATCTGTTCCAGTCCAAACATGGTCACCCCAGTTTTACACAAAAGTACAGTTTGTGCAAACATTTGCTTTGTGTCCGGAGTATGTAAAAAATTCTATAAGAATAATATATGAAGCGGTAAATAGGAAAACTTGTACACCGGTTAGTCATACTCGTACACCTATTGTTCTATTTATATGTATTAGCTTGACAATAACATCAAATTAAATGAGAATTACAAGGTTTGATAACGATATTTTATTTGGAGGCAAGCTGCCGGACTATAATGGCTTGTACTCTGAAAATGCTGAATTCTCTACCCGATTTTTTTCAACAAAGTTTAGAAATGTTCTTTGTATTGAGATAGCATTGGTTATTAGGATCTCATCCGCTATTTTGTCCAATATAGACTGTACAAAGACCTTTGTCTGAAAATTTAATAAACGATGTATCTGTAGTATATATAGAATTACACCCGTGTTCTCGAGGGAACATTTCAGGGGTTGAATTTTCAAGAATCCTTTCTTAGAAGATAATACAAGAAAACTACTACCTATGACTCCTATGAGGAGTCTACCTGCCGAAAAAGTTTGCAACATTTACACTTTACGAGATATCATGATTAATCAGAGAGTGGTATTTCGCTTTGATATACGAACTAATTGTTCCCCGCGGTTTCACCCCCGTTCCCGTAGCCTATGTTCATCAGGGATATTGTAGCTTTCTAATGGTGAAAGAATTTTTCAAATCGGTCCAGTCGTTTCAGAGCCTATTCAATGCAAACAAACAAACAATCAAATCTTTACTCTTTATAATATTAGTATAGACTAGCTGTCCCCGCGGCTTCACTCGCGTTCCCGTAGGATTTTCGTCATATAGCTTATAGCCTTTCTCGATAAATGGGCTATCCAACAGAATCTAAAAGAATTTTTCAAAACGAAACCAGTAGCTCCTGAGCTTAGCGATATACCTTATAGATAGACTAGTTATACTTTGCGGTTTTACCCGTGTTCCTGAGGGATCCATTTCATCATCATCATGTCAGCCGAAAGACGGCCACAGCTGGACAAAGGCCTTCCAAAGGATTTCCACAATGGCCGGTCTAATGGAATCCTTTAGAATTTTCAAAAATCCTTTCTTACCTATACTATCTACCTGCCAAAACTTAACTTAAGGCGATGATAGCTCAGTGGTAAGTGACGTCGGATACCACGACGAAGGTCGTGGGTTCGAATCCTACAATGAGCTTGAGCTTTCGGTGAAGGAAAATATCGTGAGGAAACCATAGCACGGTGGTAGGGTACTTTGTAGTACCCGACTTCCTGGCTACCACCCTCAAGTTGAAAATCTGTCGCCAAGCACCTATCGGTGTGTTCCGACAGTTGCACTTGAGAGCCAGTTCCCATCTAGGCTTTGTGTGCTTACCACCTTCGGCCACATCATCAGTTACCATGGTGAGATTGTGGTCAAACACAAGCTTATCCAGAATTAAAAAAATAACTTTCTGAGATTTCATTGAATAATCCGTATTATTATACAGGTCGATGTGACGATGCAAAAGGAAATTTAAATAATGTAATTGTAACAAACGTAGGAACAATGACTGATGACAATGTTGTAGAAACTATTAGAGTTCATGCAAATACCTTTGTAACTCACAGTGTAATGTGTGATTCATATAATGCAAAGTCGCGTGGAGTGACAGTTCAGTGTTGACTGTCGACTTCAAGTCTACAAGATGATTAATGACTATGGTGGTAGTGGAGATAATGCAGGTAATGTTTGTTATTCAAATTAAAACATTACGAGTAGTCAGAGATTTGTCGAGAAAAATACACTTAAAAAAATTGCATCAATGAGTTTCTTCTTCTCTTCTTCTTCCGGTGCCTCTTCAATTCTGAAGGTTGGCCGTCAACTTTTTGAATCTGTCTTTGTCCTTGGCCAAACGGAACAGTTGCTTGACGGAGGTAATCCCGGTCCACTCCCGGATGTTTCGGAGCCACGATTTTTTCCTGCGCCCAACGCGTCTTTTCCCTTCCACTTTACCCATCATGATTAGTTGCTCCAACTTTACTCCAACTTGCTTGTATCTATCGTGCCTAAGCACGTGGCCGAGATATTCTATTTTGCGCTTCTTGATGGTAAGCATCAGTTTTCGGGGCATATGGACACGTTGAAGCACGGTCTCGTTTCTCACTTTCTGGGTCCAGCTTTGATGAGTTTCTTGCCGCAGTCTTCTCAGTTTAAGTGTATTCTTTATTAGTATATAAAGTATCCAATGTTTTCTTCTAGGATATGATGTACCCGTGTGCCAAGTTTCATCAAAATCCGTTCAGCCATTTTTGCGTAAACTTGTACCAATAATATAAATAT
Organism: Ochropacha duplaris; assembly: GCA_951361185.1. NCBI lineage: Eukaryota > Metazoa > Arthropoda > Insecta > Lepidoptera > Drepanidae > Ochropacha > Ochropacha duplaris. The sequence continues at coordinate 524,993 of OX592704.1, read as the reverse complement.
CTATAAATACTGCTTCCAGTGCAGTAGTGGATCTTTCTTTTTATTTACATTTTCAAAAGTACATTTAGATACATTTTCAAATATTTCAACTACGCCAGGGGGATGCAGTAGCAGAGAGAAGCTACTACAACCATATATTTCTGACTTCCATATAATGAGCCACCTTATAAATTTATAATAAGACTTTCCAGTTACCTCACGTGGAATCCTATTGTAGAAACGAACACGATTCCTGAGAAAAGATATACCTATTGACTTTAGCTAGCTTCAATCACAATTTTATTTTTGTTTCTTGATGATTACTGTTTACTTCAAACATTTTTTTTTCGTTACATCTAGTATTTTCTATACAATGCAGTACGTATTAATTACAAAGACGTAGCAAACTACAACTTTGATGAGCCACCAATGTTTGATGAAGCCAGAAGCAGTTAATTAAGAGCCTTGAGTCTAGTGACGTAGCTCACATAATTGGATGCCCCTCCCACTCCCACACGCAGCTTGGATTTAGCTCCAGTATAATTATAGCGCTATCTTAATAGTTAATCTAATTTACATGACCTCGAGTTTAGGCTGTTTTTAAATTCAACATTTCGGTTAATCTTTATGCGTTTTGACGTGCGTCGTTAAGATAAGAGACGATTGGTTTGTTTCAGGGTTCCGTGGGTACAGAGAACCTTTACTATTATTTTTATTTTAGATAGGCTTGTGTTTGATCGCAATCTCACCATGCTAAGTGATGATGTGGCCGAAGGTGGTAAGCACACAAATCCTATATGGGAACTGGCTCTCAAGTGCCGCAGTCGGAACACATCGATTGGTGCTTGGCGACAAACTTTCAACTTGAAGGTGGTAGCCAGCCAGTCGAGTAATATACCACCGTGCTATGGTTTCCTCACGAGGGTTTCCTTAACCGAAAGCTCAAGCTCATTGTAGGATTCGAACCCATGACGCCGCGGTATTCGACGTCACTACCACTGAACTATCATCTCTATAAAATATCGTAGAGTTAAGGAGCTAAACAGTTGTCAACAATATAGAGAACTAGCTTTTGCCCGCGACTCCGTCCGCGTGGAATTAGTAATTTGCGTAGCTTATTTTTTAGGGTACCGTACAAAAAAACGGACCTTTATAGGACCACTCGTGCGTCTGTCTATCCGGACATGTCACAGACATTTACTCCGAATCTACTGGACCAAATCCGGTGAAATTTGGTAGGATGGTGTAATTCTATGACCCAAACAACAATTTTTTTTTAAATAAGGATAATTTTCGGGAGACAAATTAGGAAATTAAAAAAAAATGTTTTTCAAACCTTACTGTGTCATATATCAAATGAAAGGGCTCGTTTTCTTACCCTTAACCTTAAATATTTTTGTTATTATTTTAAAATAAATAGTTTTGATTTTATTTATGAAAGAATCACTGACTTTGGCATTGTACGAAACTCTGTCCACGCGAGTTCAATTCGCACTTGGCCGGTTTTTTCATAAATCTCCAGACAGACAGTCATAAATCAGTTCAGTGGTTATTGATTTCCCATACAAACCTTAACCCCCTTAAAGGGTGATTTCTAGAATAAAAACTATCGTATGTTTTTTCCCGGGACTCAAACTATTCCTATAATAAATTTCATCTAAATAGGTTCGGCGGTTTAAGCGTGTAACAGACAGACAGACAGACACACTTTCGCATTTATAATATTAGTATGAATTAGTATGGATATAGACAATACAATGACTTCTTTATTCAAGCTTGGTTGACAGCAGCGGTTTCTATACGACCGGTAACTGATTCAACGCCCTCTATTAGACATTCTTGTCGTTCGTTGGTGGTTAGTTGATCAGCGTCTCACAACCCCTTTAAAAAACAATAATCATCTTCATACATTGGTATCAAAAAAAAATGTAATTACTTGAGAAATTCTTGAAATATCTTTGTTGTTTATGAAAACTAGTCCCGCTGTCTTAATTTAAACACTAGGATTTTTTTCAACTTTTTAATCCTAATTGATATCATAATTACTTTAAATATGGAACCCTGAATTTACAAACCATCTCACTCTTAGCACCCTTATCTCTTCGTAAGTCTATGGTGATGTTCTGAAGGAACGTTGGATTGTCGATTGTATTTAATGCGTTTTAAGATTCGGTTCTGCATGGCAAACATCCTGTTTTTCAAATTAAGAAGACGATAGCTTGCCAAAGAATGTATAAATGGCTAAACGAGGTTTTTTTTAATAAGCTGGATAAAGGCTTGATAAACTAAGTTAAATCCTACTAATATTATAAATGTGAGTTTGTATATTTGGATGTTTGTTCCTCAATCACAAAGAAATGGCTGAACGGATCTTGAGGAAACTTGGCACACAGGTAGATCATATCCTGGAATAAAACATAGGATACTTTTTATCCCGGGAAAAGATAACTCACACGTAATTAACTTAATATTGTAATATCCATACTACATTACGATATTTCATTATTATGAGAATTTTTGGTTGTTTTGTGTCACTTTTGCTAGGCGATGATGACGAGACACAGGTCAAGTTAGGCTAATTAGCCACTCTTTCGCCTCCCGCTTTTACCTAATCTATCAACCTTTTTACATAATATCACTGGACAGCCAATTGATTTTTCGCTGTCATGGACCACTTTAGGTATGGATGCGTTGGATGAAGTCTTCGTTATTTACATTTTTTGTGCAGAATGTTGACTCCCGCGTGGTGGCCATTGTCCAAACCTCTCTGTGTGGCTGATTGAAGTGGATAAATGTGGGACTGGAGCTGACCTTGAGGCTACAGTATAATAGTTTCAAGAATAGCTTTCCGCCCTGCTGTTTCAATCCCATGCCGTCCGCAGAATTAAGGCGATGATAGCTCAGTGGTAAGTGACGTCGGATACCGCGTCGAAGGTCGTGGGTTCGAATCCTTACAATGAGCTTGAGCTTTCGGTGAAGGAAAACATCGTGAGGAAACCACAGCACGGTGGTAGGATACTTTGTAGTACTCGACTGACTGGCTACCACCCTCAAGTTGAAAATCTGTCGCCAAGCACCTGTTGGTGTGTTCCGGCAATTGCACTTGAGAGCCAGTTCGCCTTTAAGGCATTGTAATAAGGTGTACAACACATTAGCAATCCCCTGGTATTGCCAATGTCTATAGGCGACGGTTGACACTGACCATCAGGTGACCCGCCTGCCTCGTTGTCAGTTGTGACATAAAAAAAATTTGAAAAGAATTTGTCGCTGTATTCTGATCATTTCTGATGTGATTTTTCATTTTAATTGGTTGATTAGGTTAGGTTTTTGAGTATTTCAAACAAACAAATATACCAAAAATCTAATCTTTTCTCGTATTACATACAGTAATATATTTTAATGTATTTATACATTGTTGTTTTACATAGAAGAAACTTTCATTTGGGAGATTAGGTACCTAAATAGTTATTCAATACTAATAAGGCGATGATAGCTCAGTGGTAAGTGACGTCGGATACCGCGGCGAAGGTCGTGGGTTCGAATCCTACAATGAGCTTGAGCTTTCGGTGAAGGAAAACATGGAAGGTAGGGTACTTTGTAGTACCCGACTAGCTGGCTACCACCCTCAAGTTGAAAATCTGTCGCCAAGCACCTATCGGTGTGTTCCGACAGCTGCACTTGAGAGCCAGTTCCTATCTAGGCTTTGTATGCTTACCACCTTCGACCACATCATCACTTACCATGGTAAGATTGTAGTAAAAAAAAAATATCTTTTTTTTAAACAACTTTATTCAAAAAATTCATACAGTTTACTTTGAAAACAAAAATCGCCAAACTGTACAACAATTTGTTGGCGATAATGGAATCTGATCATGCGATCTGAGTTGTGTCGTAATAAAAAAAAACATATTTTTCACCAATTTACTTTAAAAATAGTATTGAAAATACGGTTGGTAAATAAAATATGATCAAAACAACAGCTAGGCTCAAGTTTCATCACAATATCGTATCAAGTGACGATGGCGCATGCTAGCACACCACTAAGTTATAAATCCCAGAATAGATTGTGTTAATCTAAAAACAACCTAATCCTCTACGTCTAGGTTTCAATTTCAAATCAACCCAATATCGATCTTATTTCAAAAGATGATTTACTCTCAAGTGACCCATTATCATGTCAAGGACCAAGAATGTTTAATCCGCGTGTTTTTAAATATGTTCTATTTTTTTAAGTCAACTTAAAAAACTATACATTTTTGATAAATAAATGTTTTCTTTCTTTTTTTCTTTGTATATAAAGCGTGTGTTTATTTTTATGATCCTGCCCTAATATAACAATAGTAACAAAGATAGCGTTCACGTAGCAACAAGACAATTGAAATCTATTTCTTATTCACTGTTAATCAGTTTGACCCATTTACGCGTATTGGTTCGCGCTATTACGTATCGTTAAGGCTATCGAGATGGCGATGGGCATTTTTTCATTTTACAGATGCTATGAAGTTGACGTGAACTTTTTTATTTGTGCAATCAAAGGAAGCGGAAAATAAGTTTTTTAGCCTGGCAAACTGCCATTTAACAGAAATAAATATATGAATGCGCTTTTTCCGCCAATGCATCAGCCTGGCCATCCAAAAAGTAAACGCTGCCAGCCTGCTGGGAACCTTGCCGATCGGCTGCAGCGGTGGCCTCGAGGAAGATTTAATATCTAGATTGTAATTTTGAAGATTTGTTATAAATAAATTGTAAATAATTGAGTAATTGATTTAAAGTATAAGTATAGTATGAAAAGAGATTATTCAAATAATTCTAAAATGACTAAAGCACTAATAATTGGCTGAAAAGCAATTTTATTTTGTGATATGATTTTATTTTTATGTTACATTAGTGCATTCATTAAATATTTAATAACATTTGACCCACTTAGATTGTACTCAGTTAATTGAATTAAATAAACCTATTATTTTTATATGCTGCCACGATTTATCCTGCACAATAATGGCAGAATCCAATATTAGACCATACCTACAGTAGAAAATATCTGCCTCGTATTAAACACGTGCGTTTATCGCTTACGTGACTTTAACGCGATTTTAATGTGAGTTAATAATTGTAGTAGGTAACCCAGATTCGTGGCAGAATGTGTTTTGGTTAGGATTTAGTGCTATCAGCGTACGTAATGGGATCACATTTGGTCCGAACCGGTTATAACCGGCCGAATCAACCTACTTTATTATCTTCCTTTTTGCAAATCGCTTACGATACCAACCTGTATCATGCCAAATATTTTTATACTCTATTCGAATTGTGTTTAAGCAGACTATCGCTTGGTCGTTTGTTTTGGACATAAGTTGGTTCAGAATTGAAGATCAATTTATTCAAATAATATTATATTTAGTTATAGTGATAAAGTAAATGCAAATGGAGGTCGTGCCTAGTCTGACGTCGTTATCTCAAGTGTCTGTACGTCTGTTTATTGTTTTATATTAATATTAAGTGTATCATTAAAACTATGCATGATTCTCCTTGAGTTCCTGGACCATTGCAACGAAGAAAGAGCTCGAACCATTCATAAACTTCATTCAAACTTCTATCGAGATGTCCTTATAATAAAATTCACTTTCCTATGCCTCAAGGCAACTCTCCATGGGCAACCTACCTATAATAGACTATGGACATGCAAAGATATCCTAAGATCAGATTCAGTTTTTTCGTCTATACTCTTTGATATCTAATAACTAAAGATACACAATCAGCGACAAAAAATGGCCTTACCGAATTTCTACCCACATTTGGGTGGTCTTTTAATCTAGTAGCATTCGAACGCTCCAACGGTAAACATGCCTCAGTGCTCGTATAACATATATTTTGGCTAGCAGGTATGAGACGTACAATTTTATTGCCTTTTGTACATAGCTTTGTGAATAAAACTTAAAAAACTTCTATCTATACTATACTAATGTTATAAATGTAAAAGTGTCTGTCTTTCTGCTTGGCTTTATCGCCTGAACAGTTTCAGTGGCTAAGTCCCGTCGCCGCATCAACGGATGCACTTCACTGTAAAAGTGACACAATGCTGTCTCAGTGGTAGTGACGTCGGATACCGCGGCGAAGGTCGTGGGTTCGAATCCTACAATGAGCTTGAGCTTTCGGTGAAGGAAAACATCGTGAGGAAACCATAGCGCGGTGTACTTTGTAGTACCCGGCTGGCTGGCTACCACCCTCAAGTTGAAAATCTATCACCAAGCACCTATCGGTGTTGTACAGCTGCACTTGAGAGCCAGTTCCCATGTAGGCTTTGTGTGTTTACCACCTTCGGCCACATCATCACTTACCATGGCGAGATTGTGGTCAAACACAAGCTTATCCAGAATATAAAAAAAATGCAATTAAAAGTAAAAGTGACACAAAACAACAAAAAATGCCATCGTGTGTTATGAGATATTGTAATGTTGTTTTTTTTTTTTTTTTTTACGTCACAAGTGACAACGAGGCAGGCGGGTCACCTGATGGTAAGTGACAACCGTCGCCTATAGACATTGGCAATACCAGGGGATTGCTAATGTGTTGTACACCTTATTAAGGCGAACTGGCTCTCAAGTGCAATTGCCGGAACACACCAACAGGTGCTTGGCGACAGATTTTCAACTTGAGGGTGGTAGCCAGCCAGTCGAGTACTACAAAGTACCCTACCACCGTGCTGTGGTTTCCTCACGATGTTTTCCTTGACGAGCTCAAGCTCATTGTAAGGATTCGAACCCACGACCTTCGCCGCGGTATCCGACGTCACTTACCACTGAGCTATCATCGCCTTGTTGTGTAGATATTAAATTATTTATGTGCGCGTTAGAGTGCCCTTTTTTGGTATGTATGGTATGCAGGTAACTTATCTTTTTATTGGAACGAAGTTTTGGAACGAAGTTCCTTATCGCGCGTTGTGAAAGGGTGCTAGACGGAAAAAAATCTTACGAAAAACCTACACTTTTAGTGTCAGTTGGTCGGGTGACAGTTGTGTGTAGTAAGCTATTGTAAGCTGTGCGGCGTGCGCATGTTTCTCTGTCTGTCTCTCTCTCTTATAGAAAGCAAGCCAGATATTTTCAACTATATAACTTATATAACTTCGTTCCATCCGGGTGTCCCTTGACACCTCTCAATTTTTTTTTTTATATCATTGTTAAGTCCTATATAAGTACAAGGTTCATAGTATATTATGTTTGATACAACATCTGTCCTTGCATATTTAGGACAATTTATTCCCAACAAACCTTGGCACTATCAAATACTTAAAGTAGTGACGTATTTCGGCATTGAGGTGCGAAAAAAGAAAAAAACATGCAAATTCCTGTATGTATGTAGCAGATGACCTAAAAAACTGAATTCTTTATATACGAACGCGAATGCCAAATTTTTGTTGAATATTTTGGGAGTTTGGCAATTGGATTATAAATTATTTACAAACCAATTGGTGAAGTCTCAACTATTAAAGCGTTTATAACTTATTTTCACATGACTAGCTGTTCCCCGCGGTTACACCCGCACTCCCGAGATTCCTGGGAGACAAAGCATCCTTTGTTTTAATCCAGATTGCGATCTACCTGTGTGCCGAGTTTCATCAAAATCCATTGAGAAGTTTTTGCGTGATTTAGCAACAAACATTTACCTACTTTCACAATTGTAATATTAGTAGGATAGTTAAAATTATCTCTTTTGTTTTTAAAAGAGCTAAGGTACTGGTTAAATTGTGTAACCCCTAAAATATTTAGTTTTATCAAACATTACACTAAGCCCATTCCTCACTGAAGTTACGCAACCAAATATTATATTTACACACGCTCTCAAGTTTCTATTTGCCAAGTGTGGACCTAAGAAAATAAATACATAAAGACACCGCTTTATCTCGCAGACGTGGCTTAGAACAGATAATGTTGTAGGGTGACCATGAGTGCTGGCACAGATGAAATATCCCTAACAATTATATATCTATGTATAAACCGAAACTACTGATCAGATTTTGAGAAGAAGGATGATGCATATATTAAAAAAAATACCTAACACTAACATGTAAAAATACTTGAAACACGTTGTAAAATTCCGACTTTTTATGATTTTTAATTACCAATTTAACGACAAAGAGTATGTCTTTTGATGGTGTTTATTTATGACGTCACAAGTATGTATTTCATACAAAACTATATATAAAATAAGAAGCTGATTTGATTTGTCAGTCACAACCCCTATTCTTTCACTAATAGACAGCTTCATTATCCCTAAATTCATCTAAAAAACGCGGGAATCCGCGGGGCGGTAGCTAGTTTGGTAGAAACTTTAAATTTGTCATAAACGATGGCCACACGACAGCCTTGACGGCTAATTAAATGTTGATCAACAATACAATGTTTTTTTTTTTACTTGCATATCGACTTCGTGTTCCATAGAGGATCGGAAATTCTATTAGATAAGAAAAGACATGGTCACCTCAACATTCCCATATCTATGTTCGGTGTGTTTACAACGCTTAGAGTTTGTCCGTTTGTTTTGTTGAAACTTTCTACGGAACCAGCTCGTTTTGTCATCTGATATAATTAGGTAGGAGTTTTTATGACTGTACTCTTTTTTTTAGTCATTTTAGTGCCTTAATTTTGCCTGTTTTAAAAATCAATGTGATTTATGGGAATTAAAAACTCTTTTAAGAAATATACCTTATAGGTAGTGATTTCGTTCTTTACAAACTTAACTCAATTTTATCTCACTCTATCTCACAAAGAACATAAGAAAAAAAAAGTAACTTAAAATATTTTTCTTTCAATAATATTTTTAACAAAAAAAACTTAATAATCACCATAATAATATCTTGTTTATTTTCCTATAGTTATTATAAGTAGTTCCGGCCACAAATCCATCGGAAAAGTACCAGTAAATATTAATTTGTCTTCGCGACCTTATCGCCATAACGGGCTATGATCGTAATTAAAAAAAAAACATTTTAAATAATTAATTACATAATGTAGCTTTTAATCTAGGTATACCTACTAATATTCTAAAGATTTAAAGTTAGTGAGTTTGTGAGGTTGTAAAGGGGAAAATCTGGATCTACTTAACCAAATTCTTTTACCAATAGAAAGCCACGTTATTTGTGAGTGTCACAGGCAATATTTTTATCCCGGGAATATATCAGAATAATTTCAATTACATATGCAGTCATTTATTTGTTATTTTAAACGCTATTAATATGGATTGAGTTGAGACAAACAAAATAATAGCAAATTTAATAAAATAACCTTCAATGAAAAATAGTCGCTCCACTTTACCCGCAATCGATGTCACCGGGTTTCGAACCTGTGACCCTATTGTATGCTAAATCTACTGAGTCACAGCGACCAATGAAGCGGACCGGTGCCAGCGGAGTTGTTTTTCAGACTACAAGACGCCTTGAAATTAAGTCATACTATTTTTAAGCAGTAGGTATTGTAAAACGTAATTTAAAATTATAGTTAAATATATGTAAAATTATAGTGCTATCCACCAAGACACGTCGTCCCATTCTTTTTTTTAGGGTTCCGTACCCAAAGGGTAAGTCAAAGTCAAAACCATTTATTCAGTTTAGGCCCTAGAAGGGCACTTATGAAGGTCGAATTACAGAAGTTACCACCGGTTCGGAAGTCAGCCTTCAACTGAAAAGAACCGGCAAGAAACTCAGCAAGGTCACATTTTTTAAATATTTTACTATTTTGGTTTTTTTTTCAAATGTTTAACAATTTTATTCTTATATAATTTTCACAAAATATTCAGTTGTATTTTTACTTTAATAATAAATAATAAAATAAATATTTAAGGGGGGCTCCCATACAAAAAACGCAATTTTTAGCCAATTTTTTTGATATCAATAAATGGTAACAGGTGAAATATTCATAGAATACTTAATTGTATATTTACTTAAATAATAAATTTGTGTAGGTACACAAGTTGTTTACCTAGTCAATGGTACGGAACCCTTCGTGCGCGAGTCCGACTCGCACTTGGCCGGTTTTTCTAATCCCTTATAGTGCAAATGTGCATACTTTCGCTAGTGTTGTAGTGCTGTCGATATGACTATATCGATACCAAATCCTTGGGGAGGATCATTTGTCCAGCAGTGGAAGTCTTGATTTATGAAAAAGACACATCAACAGTATACATTATCAAACATTACAACATATTATTCCCATCTAGGCTTTGTGTGCTTACCACCTTCGGCCACATCATCACTTACAATGGTGAGATTGTGGTCAACCACAAGCTTATACAGAATAAAAAAAATAATTACAAACACTTTTCTGATATGCACACCAATGAGTTAAAAATAAAAAATTTTAAAAAATGATGACATGATGATTGACTACGTCAAAAGCTATACATGTATTTATTTATTTCAAAGTGATATCGTATGAATCGGTTTTAAGTATGTAATGACAGACAGTATTAGAACATACAATGGAATAAAACAGTTCAATCGTTGTACGAACGATTATTGTCAAGTAAATGATATTAAAGAACAATACATAATGAAATAAATTTAATTTAAAACCGATATTATGCGTGTTTTAATTGAAAAATCAACCTTGATCCGATACAAATAAAATGCAAAACGCAAATACTCATCAATAAACTATTTTGAACAACGCGGAAGCACCACCTGAATACTTCATATAAATATCTACTAATAAATCAACTTGTTGTTTGTACGGACAGACCGACGGACCGTTCACCTTACTTTTATGTTTCCCATTTCACGAATATTTTGGCAAGCATTGCGTTTTGAAATATTTATAAAAATTTATATTGAAAAATGTGTTTACTTGTTTCTGAACGTACGCAAACTCAAGCTAATTTAAATTTTAATATACAGGGTGAATTTTTCAAGTGGGCGTGGATGGCCAAATCCTAAACTAAAGGGAATATCGAAAAATGCTGAAACGAGTCTCGAGGCCGATTCAAATTCATCGGGTTCGATTCCTGGCTTGGGGAAACATTTTTTCGAAAATCTAATGATGCAGTTTTAGTTTTAATCAAAATCGGCCTCGAGACTCCTTTCAGCATTTTTCGCTATTCCCTTTAGTTTAGGATTTGGCCATCCACGCCCACTTGAAAAATTCAACCTGTATATTTACGTCATTAAGTTTATATTCATTTATAATTAAAGATACTAGCTGTCCTCCGCGGTTTCACCCGCGTTCCCGTGGGATCTTGTATATAAATATAGCCTATGTTACTCAGGGATAATGTAGCTTTCTAATGGTGAAAGAATTTTTGAAATCTGTCGAGCAGTTTTTGAGTTAAATCGTAACAAACAAATAAACAAAAATCTAATCTTTCTTCTTTATTACAAGCTTTATATTAACTTGCAATGTATGTATGTTTTTCCGGGGTGAATCTTGCAACTCAATTTTGAAGCAGATATCTTTAACCGACTGAGCTGAAATTTTGTATACACGTTTAGTTTGGATGACAATGCATGGTCAGCTGTGTGACGTCATTCTAAATCCAACATGGCGGAACACCTAAGACAGCGGACTAATATTTTTTAATACAATCCTACAATATGGGTATCAAATAAAAGGGCTTGCTGAGAATAACTCAAAAATAAAGTGACGTCACTCTGAATCCAAAGCTTGTTTTTAAAAAAGTTTTTTTAGATACACAAATATTTTAAAATCACTTATTAGATGAAATTTTCATTGGATTAACCATGGATTTAACTAATCAATTTAATAAGCCACCCAACTCGCGCGAGTCTACTTGCACGTATTCAATATTACCTTGATATTCTGACACCGAGTGGATCGGAAAAATGAAAAACAAACTTTATTTTTATATAAATAAGTTGCTTTTTGTTGCTAGAATAGATTTGGCTGGGATTTTATCGAATAGGTGCAATTGAAAACATGTTTACGCTGAATTTGTGGATGTTACGTAACAACTGTTGTTTTTAATTCATCCTTGAGATATGTTATCAACGCTCGGCTCGTGTACGCTCGGTGTATGTGCACTGTTTTTGGGTATCCTATTCAAATATTTTATTACATCTTTGAAATTATCAGATCTAAAATAAAAATGATTATTTTTTTTATAGGTAGTATAGGTTTGCTACATGATTATCTGTGGAAGCCATACTATGGTCAAATGACTTTTTGGCGGGAACTTGCGAAGTGACGTCGCGTTGTAGTTTTTATTTTCATTAAATTCGTGTATTTTGAGTTTTATTGAATATTATCTGTGATGTTTTGTCCAATAAAGATCAATCTAAGTGCACCAATGAAGTGAAATGAAATGAAAGCGTGTATCGTAACATTTCAGGTTAACCCAAAAAGTCCGTGAAAAGTTTTAGTGGAACAGCCGCCAATTTCACTAAAACCTGACTGGACATGTACGGACGAGGACCAGACTTTACAGTGAATATGACAATATAACGTGACTAGGTACCTATAACATAAAAGAAGAATATTTAAAATAAAGAAATGGCTTAAACGTCTAGATACCAAGCCAAAAAGTAAAAAAAAATGTTGTACACTCGGGTAATAAATTGGCAACTCTTTATCTATTAAAATAAATAAAACATTTTGTAGATAACAATGTCAAAGTTTACTTCCTGAGACTAAACAAAACGTTTATATTAATAATAACCCCGAGTGTTCGAGAAAATTCTATAATATAACAATTTATTTTTCTGTTGAAAATCTGTCGCCATGCAAACGGTGTGTTAGTAGTTGCACTTGAGAGTCAACACTTAGATTAGAAGAGCAACTCAATGAGAATCGAATGGTATAGTCACTTACTATCAGGTGGTACCTTACCTATAACATGACGAGGAGGGCGGTGGCTGCCACATGCGTCATACTTGTGAACAGGTGCTGCTTGTGGGGGCTGGTCTGTGCGAGTTTGTTGTTTACTAAATTCAATTTCTTTATTCCTTTTTTGCGGCCATACCACACATAATATAATATCAGTGAGACTATATAAATAATTATTAAATGTAATAGGTCTAAGTTGCTTTTTTTAAAAAGAATAATTGCTGAGTTTATTGCCAGCTCTTCTCAGCAAAAGCAACCTTCCGAACCGAGCGTTAGAATTTAACATGAATCAAATTGACGATTAAAAATATTTGTAATAAGTTGACTTAATAAAGATCTATTTGAGTTTGAGTTTTGGTGACCGCCTCGCCTGCCTGGCGGAATGAACTAGAAACTTAAAATTTTGCACGTAAGTACCTTATCCTACTAATATTACAAATGTAAAATTTTGTACGAGTTGTGTTTTTGAACGGCTGAACGGATTTTGGTGAATCTTGGAATACAGGTAGATGATATCCTGGAATAAAACATAGGATTTTTATCAGGGAACAGAAAAGATCCCTCGGGAACGCGGATGAAACCGCGGCGGGACGGAAAACTAGCATATTATGTAACGTAGGCATCGACTAACATTTTTTTTTTAATTCATCTCCTGAAGGGAAAAATATAGGATTGCAGTTAGGTAAGTTAGTCAAACCAGCCCTAGAACGTGCATAAAAATAGTGCTCCCGCGCCGCCCGTGCCGCCCGTGCCGCCCGTGCTGCCCATGCCGCCTAGCCGTCTAGCTTTTAGGGGCCGTTCAAGTATTACGTAAGCACTATGGGGCGGGGGGGGGGGGGTCTTTGTTTTGCTTATTTTGGATGACATGGGGGGTAGGGGAGTCTAGATGATGATTACGTCATCGGTAGTTATTTTCTTTTTTACACGAATGGCAATCCTCACATTATCTATGCTTGAAAACGAAACGCATTTTCGGGGATTCCCGCAAATAATGCATACGTTTAGGCACTCGCTTTAAAACCGATTAGGAGAACTATCAGTAAAATCTAATCTCTATCCTAAATCTATTTTCTTATTTTTAAAATTAAAATTTAAAAAAAAAATACATTTATAATTGAAAAATGTTTACGTAAGCATGGGGGGAGGGGGTAAGAGCTTTGCTTACTTTTGCTGACAAGGGGGATGGGGGGGAAAATAATTGTAATAAATCTGCTTACGTAATATTTGAACGGCCCCTTAATAACAAGAAATACTAACGTACGTACGTATCTAAGTGTATATAAAAGCGATAGCACTCACTGATTAATGAAATCTCAGAAGGTATACATGCTACAAACTTGAATGGCATTTTAATCTATACTTCTATACCCTAATCTAAACTAATATAATATTATTATGAGGTAAAGTTTGTGAGTTTGTGAGGTAGGGGTTTATCTCGGGATCTACAGAACCGATTTAGAAAATTCTTTTACCAATAGAAAGCCACGATATTTGTGTACCTATTCCAGGTATCCGCCAAAAAGGATTTTTGAAAATTCCACCCCTAAAGGCTTAAAGGGTTCCCTAGGAAACGCCGGTGAAACCGCGGGGAAAAGCTACTAACTTCCATAAATGATTCGTAGATATTTCTATGCCCTTTTACAATAACCACCTTTAGAATGGCATGAAGAATCACTAACTTCGACCTTATCTGTCTTTCAATTATAGGCCAAACAATTTTAAATAATAACATTTTCAAATAAAATTTTAACACAACGCTTTTCATAACGAATATACTGCATTATGTCAAAAAGATTTACATAACGAATCGTGCGCATCGCGCCACGTGTCGCATAATAAACGTGCGCGTGTGTGTGTGTGTATGTGTGTTTGTGTGTATGTGGGTGTGTGTGCGCGCAACGCTCACTAAATTTCATTGAGCGCTATTGGTGTCAAGGTCTCGTGTGAATGAACCCTGTGTGTATGTGTGCGGCGTGACGCGCCTGTATGGGTGTACTGGTAGTTACATAAGTATTATGTATTTTGATTTTTCTGTAAATTATCACGTAATGTTCCGGTATTGCATAAATTTACTTTTTACTGCTGTTTGCTAAGTTATGTGACTCCAAATAGGTGGATGGGCTCTCAAATGGAACTTGGTAAGATAGGCTTATCACCTTATTTCTATAGCAATATACATTTTGAGTATTTTATTTATAATGTCAGATAAAAACCAATTTTTTGTACGTTGTATTTTTTTTTCGAAAATAACTTTTGTTCACAACTGTACCTTCTAATTCAAATTATAGAAATTACTATACCTGGCTTGTATTGTTATTCTTTTTTTAGCGCGTTAATTGTTAGATAATGTAACTAAAAAAAACGAATTCATGGTTTCATTCAACCATATAAATTATATTAAAATAAAATAAAACAGTCGATTATGGAACCTATTGATATCGTAATCGAATTAAAATTAGATTTGTTAATCGTAATAGAATTATTAAACATTAATATCAAATATTGGTATTCATTGAAGCTTTCAGAAGCTATAATAAATACGCTGAAGTTACACGAAAAGCTTAACCAATGTAAATTTTAAATGTCGATTAAGTTTAATTTTTTATCCACAAATTGAAATTTAACCATTAGTTAATTCGTTTTCTGAAGCTATCGATAATACGTGTAAATAGCATTTCGATACAAGATTTGCAACCTAAGTAACCGACCGTTTCTCATTAAGTTCAACTATTAAACTTAAAAAAAAATCATTAAATTGAGTCACCGACGAAGTCTTTGTTCGATTATCATATGGATAACAGCCTTTTTTGTGTTCCATCTTCCAATATTGAAACAAGTGCGAACCGAAATAAAGTTCGACGTTCGAATTAATGGTGTTCATTTAAATTTGAAATTTAAGATTCTTTATTTGACTTTTTAACATCTCTGTCCTCGCATACGTCCGCGTCCATGGACAATAAACTTGTTAGTGTGAGTGTACATCGATGGTTCGATGCATCGACTCCTGCCAAGATCTATTTGTGCATGCGCGCACGCAGCCCGCGGTTGCGATCACCTCATCGATCACATCGTGATGTCCTATCAATTTTATTGAAAGGTATCAACATTTTATTAGAAATTACCGAGCTCTAATTGAAGGTGATGTTTAAAATGTCTATTATAGAGTTCAATAATTACCACCTCGACCATGAATAGTCTCGTTTTTTTTTTTTCATATAATAAGTAATGTCATTACCAGATTTTTCCCGCGCAGCAGACGAACAGATATAGGTTCAGATAGATTACTGTTGCAGAGTCTTATTGGTTCTTCTCAGTTGAAGGCTTCTTAACCGGTGGTAACTTCTGTTGCATCTGGCGACGATAGCTCAGCGAAGGTAATGGGTTCAAATCCTACAATAAGCTTGAGCTTTCGGTGAAGGAAAAACACTTATCAGAGAGAGAGACTTCAGAACCAGTTAGTTGCCTTTAGGGCATTATAAATAAGTCGAAAACACATTGGCAATCCCCCTGGTACTGGAACTTTACTAGTTCTACATCTAAACTATTATTATAAAGAGGAAAGATTTGATATTTTGTATTTTTTGTTACGGTTTAACTCAAAAACTACTGAACCGATTTTAAAAATTATTTCACCGTCGTTGGTTCGATTCATTAAAATGTCTATTTGATTAATCTACTTGCATTTTTTTCTATTCCTTAAAAAAGAACAAAAACATTCAATGTATTTTTAATCTGTTGACTCGTAACATTAACCTGTCAAACAAATCGTCAACCCGCGCGCAATTTTCAAAATCTCAAATTTCGCGCCCAATTTTCGAAATGAAATGAAATAGTTTATTCATCCAAATAGGCCTTCACAGGCACTTATGAATAGTCAGACTCTAAATGCTCGGTTCGGAAGGTTGTTTTTGCTGAGAAGAGCCGAGATTTCAAAAACATAATATTATAATACAGTAGGCAGTGGTGAGCAGTAGCGAAACTACAAGAGGTCGCTTGTTATACAAATTGTCTCAATTGGCTCGCTACATCTAATTGTACAGATTATTTCTGGACCCGGAACCTGTTTGTTAGCGCGAATTGGATTACATGCGCCTGCGCAATTAACGCCCAACTTTATCTTTGTAAAGGACATTTTGAAATAGGCATCAGAGTATCTTTAGGTTGAAAGTACAGGTGTTATGCCAAACCAATGTGCAATTGAGAACAACCGGCAAGCTAAATCAATTAATTAGAAGTTTACCGAGTGCAATTTTTACCGAGATTTAATTGGTTAAATTTTCATGAAACTGGTGAAAAAAATGGTGATTGCGGCGACGTGGACTATATTTTTGTGCTTGTTCATCCCACTAATATTATAAATGTGAAAGTTTGTATGGATGGATTGATGGATGTTTGTTACTCTTTCATGCAAATATGGCTGTACGGATTTTGATGAAACTTGGCACAAAGGTAGATCATATCTGGAATAACACATAGGGTACTTTTTATCCCGGGAAAGGATAAGATCCCTCGGGAACGTGGGTGAAACAGGACAGCTATTTCAAATATCACAGATTTTTATCATACCTTATTTAATTCACTGACCAGGACTAGACGAACTAATTGAATACTCAGTGTTTCATTTACCTAAATCAAAAAGTATGCTTTGTACACTGTACTGTACTAGTGTACAATAAGTTTTATCCGACTTTGTTGGCAAAAAAAACTTGAGAGGTGTCAAGGGACACCCGGATGGAACGAAGTTATATAAGTCGAGAGAGTATATATATAAAAAAAAAAACAATGTATATAAATAGTTTTTTTTTTTTTTTTTTAAATACATATAAATAGAAATGAAAATATCTGGCTTGCGTTCTATAAGAGAGAGAGAGAGAGAGACAGACAGAGAAACATGCGCACGCCGCACAGCTTACAATAAAGTGACACTGACACCAAAAGTGTCGGTGATAATTTTTCGTGAGCATTTTTTCCGTCTAGCCCCCTTTCACAACGCGCGATAAGGAACTTCGTTCCAATACTCGGTATTTGTACCGAGTTATTTGGCCGAGTGTTGCGATACAACTAGCTACTAGGGGAACAATTACGAGAGGTGTTTTATTTAAAATTTAATTATTATTAGTTATAAGGCGATGATAGCTCAGTGGTAAGTGACTTCGAATACCGCGACGAAGGTCGTGGGTTCGAATCCTACAATGAGCTTGAGCTTTCGGTGAAGGAAAACATCGTGAGGAAACCATAGCACGGTGGTAGGGTACTTTGTAGTACCCGTCTGGCCGGCTACCACCCTCAAGTTGAAAATCTGTCGCCAAGCACCTATCGGTGTGTTCCGACATCTGCAATTGAGAGCCAGTTCCCTTCTAGGCTTTGTGTGCTTACCACCTTCGGCCACATCATCACTTACCATGGTGAGATTGTGGTCAAACACAAGCTTACACAGAATAAAAAAAATAAAAAAAAGTATCTTTTTGTATCATTATAAAAATTAATGACTCAAATATATGTGGTAAAAGAAACAATGAACTATTACAGTACTATACGAAGAACAAAAGAAATAATTAAACGCCATTGGTAAATCATAGACAAAAGAGTTCCCTAGCAACCCTAGCACCTAATCTAGCACATGTCGGACCTCTTTTCAAACAGTCACAACACAGTAGTTTCGCTAATTCAATTTGACGGTCATACACTCGTACCGTACATCGTAGCACACATACAGACACACACTATAAATAGAGACGAACAACACGAAGGGCCACTTATGAACCTTACAAACTTATAAACACACTTACCAAACTTGAAAATAGATCTTATACCGTAGCGCGTAACAGTTATATTCGAAATTGGAGATGGTGTGTATAATTTGGGATGTATGAACGATTTTATTACTGTCGGTTAATTTATTTGTTTGTTAGCCCGACCCCGTTGACACAGTATGTTTTGAAGCAGTAAGGCGATCGTTTGAGGGAATTAAGCGAGAATCGATTTGCAAAACTCAGTTTTCTTTGTTCGGAATATTTACATTGTAGTTAGGTATCGTTCTTAGTTCAATCGGAGAGTTCAGGGATTATAGGCGAGTAAATCATAGATTGACAATGCATTTAATTATGTTTTTTTTTTATGTTATGTAATGTGTTTGTTGTTCTTTCTATTCTTCTAAATTCAATTCTAAGGTGGTCTGGATAAAAAAATCGTTTTTATTCTTTCGTAGCTAACTTTCAATATTTGACACACACTTATATCTTTGCGACTCCAAAAATATTATTATTTATTATAATATAAAATATTTACGATGACTTGAGGCAAATTATTATCATCTATGATTATTCATCGTTTGTTCAGTATCATCAGAAGTATTTAAATTAAAAAATAAAAGCTTAGATTTTTTACATGTTTTTTTTTGTAATGGATAAACTTTTAACTGATTATAAAAATATATTATCTATAGAAAGCTGCATTATCAGCGAGTAATATGGGATATGTTTTATTTTAATTCGTGGGCGGAAATCTATATCATCTAATTTTATATTCAAATATATTTGAATTCAAATATAGTTTGATCGTGCCAATTATATGTGCTCTTTATTGTATAAAAATAGCAAATGTGTTTTAAAATTTTTAATGTTATTGTAAAAAAAAATGTGATATCATTTTTACATTGAAATCTTGTTGGAGTACTAAATTAAAGTCGTATTTACTGTGACAAAGTCATGATACTAAACGCACGTACGCAATATGTAGGTAAGTAGGTATATTTTAGTTTGTTTGTCTAGCTTCTGACTGCGACTTTGTTCGTGTGGCATAAAATAAGTTTTGTTAATACTTTTTGCTGATAAACGAATATCACTCTTATTGCTAGAATGTAATGGCATATTTTATCACTGTTTCGATAAACACAAAGATTCGGTCGGTGACGGAAACCATAGTACGGAGACACCAGCCACCTGACTACCACCGTCACCAAGCAGGCGACAGTTATCACTTACCATCAGGTGACCTGACCCTGTTTTGTTAGGAGGTGAGTATGTTTATTACTATTTCACGCTAAAACTACAGATCGGATTTTGATGAAACTTGGCACACAGGCAGATCATATCCTGGAATTACACATAGGATACTTTTTATTATAATGAACTAGCTGTACCTCGCGGTTTCACCCGCGTTCCCGAGGGATCTTATCTTTTCCAGTAAAAGACGTGAGAAGAAGTTCCAGACGTGGTCCTGCCATGAAATGAAAATAAAAAGAAACTTGGAACCATCAGTTTTAACTGTAACACAACTGGCAGTTATGTCAAACGCCATGTTTATAGGTATTAGAAAATTGAACTTAAATTTTCTAATGTTTCGCGCAACTTTCATACTTTTTTCTTTCATAAGAACCTTCTCCTTACAATAACAAACACAACAAAAAAAGAATTAGCGAAATTGGTCCAGCCGTTCACGCGTGATGCCGTGACCAAGGAAATAGGGATTCATTTTTATATAATAGAAGATAGTTTAGAATAGACATACAGACAGATTTACTTTCCCATTTATAGTATTAGTCGGGATAGGGCTTTATTTTTATATATTTATTTATCTACTAAATAATTTAGGCTAATTACTTGCAGCAAAAGTGTATGATAAGAAACTAGTGAGCCCGATTTATCGTAGTTTAAATACTATTAATTATAATTGTTTATAACAAACATGGTATAGTTTATATTTACTTTGTCTAGTGCATATCGCTTCCTGTACCATTTAAATGTATTATTAAAATAAAGGTAAATATTCCAGATGGTTATCCTACTAATATTATTAATGTGAAAGTTTGTATGTATGTTTGTTACTCATTTACGATCAGAACGGCTGAATGGATCTGGATGAAATTTGGCATGGAGATAGATTATAGTCTGGAATAACACATAGGATGCTTTTTATCCCTTGAAAGGATTAGATCCCACGGGCACGCGAGTTTAACCGCGGGGGAGAGCTAGTTAAATATATGTTGTGAAATGAGTTCACAACTGTTTTAGTTTAAAACCGAGATGAGTCATAAAAATGGCGCTTCTAAGACTTAAACTATTTTTTCTATATTACTTACCGCAAAATTCAAAAAGTACGCCTGTATTGGTCCAAATTATCAATTTATGCCTTTTGCGGTTGAGACCATGGGTCCGTGGGGGTCTGAAGCTCGTCGTTTCGCAAATATTTTATGTAAAAAATTAATCGAGGCTTCGGGTGACCGGCGGGCGGGGAGCTTTTTCCGCCAACGCATCAGCTTGGCCATCCAAAGAGGAAACGCTGCCAGCCTTCTGGGAACCTTGCCGATCGGCAGCAGCGGCAGCCTCGAAGATGTTTTTTATGTATTGTAATTGTACATTTGCATGTATATTTTGTACATTTGTTGTAAATATTAAATGGATTATATTACTTACCGCAACTAAAACATTACTTTTGAATTTAATTATTATCTCACTTACCGGTGACTTGTAAAGCCGCGGGAGCGGCTGCGAAAGGTGCGGAAAATTAAAAAATTCTAAAAGTACGCCTGTATTGGTCCAAATTATCAATTTATGCCTTTTGCGGTTGAGACCATGGGTCCGTGGGGGTCTGAAGCTCGTCGTTTCGCAAATATTTTATGTAAAAATTAATCGAGGCCTCGGGTGACCGGCGGGCGGGGAGCTTTTTCCGCCAACGCGTCAGCTTGGCCATCCAAAGAGGAAACGCTGCCAGCCTTCTGGGAACCTTGCCGGTCGGCGGCAGCGGCAACCTCGAAGAAGTTTTTTATATATTATAATTGTACATTTGCTTGTATATTTTGTACATTTGTTGTCAATAAAATAATTATACATAAAAAAAAAATTATTACGTTGCATATAAAAATAAGTATTAAAAAATAACAATTGGATTTAAAATGTCGGCAAGCTCACAGTCTTGAATATTTTTTTCGAAATCCTTGAATGTAAAAAGAAAAATATTTGTATAGTCTGATATTCCCAGATATTCCACATAGCCTGAGGTATACCACGTGCTACTGCGTGCATTCTCAGAAAAGAAGTCGGAGATGTTCTACCATCTACGTAATACGGTAGTGTTTTTAATCTGTGACGTAAGTTTATAACTCACAGATGGACTTTTTGGCGGGAACTTGCGAAGTGACGTTGTGTTTTCGTTTTATTTTCATTAAATTCATGTATTTTGAGTTTTATTGAATAATTTTGGTGGTGTTTTGTCCAATAAAGATCAATCTAAGTGCACAAGTGAAGTGAAATGAAATGAAAGCGTTTATCGTGACTTTCCAGGTTGTCCCAAAAAGTCCATGAAATGTTTTAGTGGAACAGCCGCCAATTTCACTAAAATTAGACCGGACTTGTACGGACGAGGACTAGACTTTACAGTGAAAGTGACAATAAAACGTGACTAAACATAAAATATTAATATCTAAAATAAAGAAATGGCTTAAAGGTCTCGATACCAAGCCAAAAATCTTCTTAAAAAAAAACTCACAGATGGGTCCGGACCGCACACTCAAATGTGAAACTAATAAAAAAAAAGTTTTTATACCACAAGACAATCAGGCCGGTGGGTCATCTGAAGGTAAGTGAATACCGTCACCTATAGACATTAGCAATACCAGGGGGATTGTCAATATGTTGCTGACCAGGTGCTTGGCGACAGATTTTCAACTTGAGGGCAGCCAGCCAGTCGAGTACTACAAAGTACCCTACCACCGTGCTATGGTTTCCTTACGATGTTTTCCTTCACCGAAAACTCAAGCTCATACCACTTATTTATCAAATTTTACGAATTTTTTGTCATCGAAACAGCCTTTTTTAAGCTGTGGAACTTAAAAACAAGTTTCCTTACAAGAACGAAGAAAAACGATTCCTTTAGTAAATAACGTGCGACTTGTATTTACCTTTTAAATCTTCAGAGAGATTAAAATAACTTTCTAACTAGCCCAAGTCTATTTGAATAGAAAAAAAGCAAACTGGCATAGCAACGAAGCTAAATTTAGTACCCGACATCTGCTTACACGTTAATATAAACACAGATTACATTGAACCTTATGCTCATGAAAATAAAGACGATATAGTGACACAGTGTTCTTAGCTGGAACGAGTTGTATCAGTTCGGTTCTGTGCCATAATTGTCTTGTTTACCGCAACCGACAGCCAGTCTGGACTTACTCCACGACTTCGAAATGTTTTTGTTTCTTCATTCAAAATCCATTGCCGTTTTTTACACGCGTTCGTTTTAAGATGCCGAATGAAATCTTCAATGGACTAGTGAAAATTTTGATATAGGTATTATTTATAGTGGTGAAGGAAGCTCTGCGTTTGTTAACATTAAATTAACAGTGTTTACTTGGTTATTTCGAGTTCGATGTATCTTTGAAGGCTGTCATTAAGGCAGTAATTGTCATTTAAAATAAGTTGGATTAACAAATCAAGTTAAAAAGTAACTCTATATGATTAGGCATAATGTATTAATATTCGAATGGATCGCATGAAATCCTTCTCTTCTCCTGACAGGTCTTTGTTTGGAAATGGTGGTAACAATAGCATTAAATAATAGCATTAAGATGACGTTCAATAAGTGTTCCATAAGTGTCCCAAATTTGAATAAAACATTTTGAATTTTTTGAATTTTGAATTTTGATTTTTTTTTTAATGTCTAATGTGTTATATACAGGCTGTTCACCTGATAGTAAATAAGTGACAAAAGTAATATTGCAAATGTCTTGCCGGCCCACAATGTCTTGTAGGTAACTGGCTATCAGTGAAACTGTCAGATTTCAGCTTCAGGGCGGGACATGAGTGTTGTAATTGCAACCTTATGTGCTAGGCTTAAAGACCTATTGTGAAGGAAAACTACGATATGAAAACAAATGCAAAGCGATAGATAATTGCGGCTGGTATCAACCCTCATTAAGGTCGTGAAAATCATTTGGACACTCGTAAAGGTGACGTTAGAAACACATTAAAATGTAATAATGCATGAAAACTGTTGCCATGGAACACGATTGAGTTAGAAAATTTCAGTTCGTAATCAACTTTTGAACACGTGACATTAAAAATACAAAGGAACATATCGTATGTAAATGGTTAAATCAACAAACAAATATTCTAATATAGGTAATTACCTACTCCATGCGAACTATAAAAACAAATCTTTGTTCTATTTGTGCAAATACGCGGAGTTAGGGCCGGTCTTTTCCTACCAACATTAATTTTGTTTTGCTATTTTGTTTTAGTGCAGAATAAATTTAAGAATAAAATTGTTAAACATTTGAAAAAAAAGACAATATAGTCAGATGGTCCAAAAATATTTTAAAAATGTAACCTTGCTGAGTTTCTTGCCGGTTCTTCTCAGTTGAAGGCTGACTTCCGAACCGGTGGTAACTTCTGTAATTCGACCTTCATAAGTGCCCTTCTAGGGCCTAAACTGAATAACTGGTTTTGACTTTGACTTTGCAGTTATTTTGAGTAAAGTAATATATTTAGGGTAGTTACTAATTATAAATGACATCGTAACGTAATTATTTCAAAGTTAAAGTTATTTATTTAATTTAAACCAAGTTATCGGTTTGAAAAGAACTACTAAGAAACTTAGTTAGGTTATAAAATTTAAAAAACGAAACTTTTGTGGCAATCGTCACTTAGGACATTTCTGCCAATGTCATGTTAATATACTTCTTTTATGTCTCAGTAAATTTAGTTATCGTCAAAACAAGTCAGGTCAGGTTTTTATTGAAATTGGTGGGCGTTCCACTAAATCTTTTCAGGGATGAATCGGCGGGGTATACCTAGTTCAAAAAACTGTAATAACAAGCAGCGCGTTCGTCAATGTTACCTTTGCGTTAATTACAAAAGTTTTATTCGACGATCAAAGTTTTTATTTTTAGAGTTTGTTATTGTACCTACCATAACTTAGCTCAGTGGTGGTGACGTCGGATACCACGGCGAAGGTTGTGGATTCGATCCTACAATGAGCTTGAGCTTTCGGTGAAGGATAATATCGAAAAACCACAGCACGGTGGTAGGTTACTGATTAGTACTCATCTTTTTGTTACATACTGTATAAGCGAAAACGACATCCTTGTCTAGGTTTCAAATTTTGTCTTGAAATTGCAAAAACACAACGAAGCAGTTCCTTATCTAACTTACAAGCTTAAATACATGACTAACTTCTCATGTCTGTCTGTTCGTCTGTCACATCATAGCTTCTTCTTTCTTCTTCTTTTTGTTACATACTGTATAAGTGAAAACGACATCCTTGTCTAGGTTTCAAATTTTGTCTTGAAATTGCAAAAACACAACGAAGCAGTTCCTTATCTAACTTACAAGATTAAATACATGACTAACTTCTCATGTCTGTCTGTTCGTCTGTCACATCATAGCTTCTTCTTTCTTCTTTTTTTTGTTACATACTGTATAAGCGAAAACGACATCCTTGTCTAGGTTTCAAATTTTGTCTTGAAATTGCAAAAACACAACGAAGCAGTTCCTTATCTAACTTACAAGCTTAAATACATGACTAACTTCTCATGTCTGTCTGTTCGTCTGTCACATCATAGCTTCTTCTTTCTTCTTCTTTTTGTTACATACTGTATAAGTGAAAACGACATCCTTGTCTAGGTTTCAAATTTTGTCTTGAAATTGCAAAAACACAACGAAGCAGTTCCTTATCTAACTTACAAGATTAAATACATGACTAACTTCTCATGTCTGTCTGTTCGTCTGTCACATCATAGCTTCTTCTTTCTTCTTTTTTTTGTTACATACTGTATAAGCGAAAACGACATCCTTGTCTAGGTTTCAAATTTTGTCTTGAAATTGCAAAAACACAACGAAGCAGTTCCTTATCTAACTTACAAGCTTAAATACATGACTAACTTCTCATGTCTGTCTGTTCGTCTGTCACATCATAGCTTCTTCTTTCTTCTTCTTTTTGTTACATACTGTATAAGTGAAAACGACATCCTTGTCTAGGTTTCAAATCTTGTCTTGAAATTGCAAAAACACAACGAAGCAGTTCCTTATCTAACTTACAAGCTTAAATACATGACTAACTTCTCATGTCTGTCTGTTCGTCTGTCACATCATAGCTACTTTTACCAAAACTACTCGACATTTTTATCAGAAATATCTAAATATTTCGACAACGGTAACACTTTTCTTGCGGTCATTTAGGTATAGTATAGGTCATTTAGGTATAGTATAGGTCATTTAGGTATAGTATAGGTCATTTAAGGCGATGATAGCTCAGTGGTAGTGACGTCAAATACCGCGGCGAAGGTCGTGGGTTCGAATCCTACAATGAGCTTGAGCTTTCGGTGAAGGAAAACATCGTGAGGAAACCACTGCACGGTGGTAGGGTACTTTGTAGTACTCGACTGGCTGGCTACCACCCTCAAGTTGAAAATCTGTCGCCAAGCACCTGTTGATGTGTTCCGGCAGTTGCACTTGAGAGCCAGTTGCCCTTGCCCTTAAGGCATTGTAATATAGTGTAAAACACATTGGCAGTCCCCCTGGTATTGCTAATGTCTATAGGCGACGGTAGTCACTTACCATCAGGTGACCCGCCTGCCTCGTTGTCACTAGTTATATGTTGGTAAGTGACCCGCCCACCTATCACTTTGTCGTTAGTACTTACCGAACACCCTATATAAGGCTACGTAAATTGGTAACTGAAATCCCTACATGTTGAAACACGAAGTCAGGTGCCATCACCTATTATCAGCCGGCCCTTATCAGGGTGGGCTGCTGATAACGGTACAGACGCGAGAATTAGATGCTGGTTTTATTTGATATCTGTATTATCTAAGTTAGAATAGATAACATTACAGATTAGGTAAAGGTAAGCTGTCTGGCCGACTGATGGTAAGTGGGTGTTGTCTATAACAATGCCAGGGGATCGCCAATGAAGGCAATCCTTAAAACAAATTACCTTTATTATTTTCGTTTTTCTGTTGTATTTTTCAAACTTTTTTTAATTTAATTGTGTGCGGTCGCCACCTAAATTACTTTTTTAACTGTATTTTTTATGCAGATACTTATAGTGTGTGTAAGTCTTGTTATAGATCTAATAAATACATTTAAAAAAAAAAACTTGAGAGGTGTCAAGGGACACCCGGATGGAACGAAGTTATATAAGTCGAGAGAGTATATATATATATATATATATATTTAAAAAAAAACATTTATTGTATATATATATATATATATATAAATAGAAATGAAAATATCTGGCTTGCTTTCTATAAGAGAGAGAGAGAGAGAGAGACAGACAGAGAAACATGCGCACGCCGCACAGCTTTTAGTGTCAGTTGGTCGGGTGACAGCAACTGTCACCCGACCCTACCCGACCCGACCCGACAAGTGACACTAAAAGTGTCGTTACAAATTTTCCGTCTAGCCCCCTTTCACATTCACAACGCGCGATAAGGAACTTCGTTCCAAAACTTCGTTCCAATAAAAAATCCCCACCTTTCCCCACCACTGTTCCAGGTGTCGGAAGTCAATGGACGATGGATTTCAACTTGAGACAGTCAGTAGAGTACTAAATATCCTACCACCGTGAGGAAACCACATTTCTTCAAGATGTCTTTTTTCAAGGAAGCTGAAGTTCTTAGTTGGCCTTCCGAAACGGTGGTAACTTCTGTAAATCGACCTTCATAAGTGCCCTTCTAGGGCCTAAACTGAATAAATTAAAAAAGAAACAATAATTTAACGTACACAAGGCGATGATAGCTCAGTGGTAGTGACGTCAAATACCGCGGCGAAAGTCGTGGGTTCGAATCCTTACAATGAGCTTGAGCTTTCGGTGAAGGAAAACATCGTGAGGAAACCACAGCACGGTGGTAGGGTACTTTGTAGTACTCGACTGGCTGGCTACCACCCTCAAGTTGAAAATCTGTCGCCAAGCACCTGTTGGTGTGTTCCGGCAATTGCACTTGAGAGCCAGTTCGACTTTAAGGCATTGTAATAAGGTGTACAACACATTAGCAATCCCCTGGTATTGCCAATGTCTATAGGCGACGGTTGTCACTTACCATCAGGTGACCCGCCTGCTTCGTTGTCACTTGTGACATAAAAAAAAAACATAAAAATGGTTTACTTTGACTTTAAGGTCATTGTAGGATTTGATTAATAGCCTCGACCTCAATAAATAGATTTATCTTACACTTAATAGGACTTTTCATATGGAAATTGCTTAAAAAAAGAATCCGGAATAATGTTATCTTTCTGATCATACCACCATAAATAGCTTGGCCTTAGTTACACTTGAGTCAATATTAGTTTAGTTGAGTCAATATCTGAATATCTTTAGTACATAAACGTTTTTTGTGCTCAACTGAAAATCAACTTTAACGATTCGATTATAAAGTACAAAGTCGAGTATGGTAAGACTTGTTTTTCTCATTTCACGAACGAAATTTTTACTTAGCAACAAGCTAAGACTATTTCAGCTGTAGAAAAAACGGCATTACAAGGTAAAGCAGTGTACCTAATTTAAAACATGGTTCGTATGTAGGTTGGTTACTGCTGAAAATAACAGATGGCGTTAGTTGTCATGAAGTTGTTATTACTCAATCGTATCATTCGTGCGTAGCAACAAGGAAATAATCATTACTTTCGATATTATTACATTATAACTTGAAATTTCATTATTATATCTGTTATCTTATTAATTGAAGAAATAAATGAGGTACCTACTCCGGGCTACGGATGAGCTACCTTCTTGTTGGAAATCTGTCGCCAAGTAACCGGTGTGATCCAACACTTGAGAGCCTTTTAGACTTGTGTGTGCTATTATTATGATATTATCTTAAATACATATAGTTTTTCATGATAAGTACCTAAGTATAGTTATAATAATAGTTTCCGTTTGAAATTTATTTTCTAATCGAGCAGATTTTTGTTTCTCTTTTTTTTAAATGGTGCTTTGTATCCAAATTAGTCAATCGAGCACTAACATGATCTGCTGTGTTTATCGACAAGCTTTAATGAAGGAATATTACAGCATAGTGCAGAGGCTTTGGCAATAAATAGTATCTTTAAACAATACCCAAAGTTTCATCAAGATCGGTACAGTCGATTTCGAAGTAAACATACACACAAACCCAAACACAATACTTTCGTTCCATCGTATAAAATATTTATGCAATTCTAAATTCAAATAATTAAATTTTATTCGTGTAATATTTATCTTGGTGGTAACTAGTGATGGCAACCTCGTCAGTTAATCGACTATCGATTATTCTGCTAACGACGTCGTACCGCGCCGTTATTGCAGTCACGTCGGTTGCAACAATCATGTCGTTTCGGTCTGCGGTTACAATGAAATAACCCTTGTTTTAATGCCGAATCAACTATTGCAAAAACCTCGTTTAGCACTTTGAAAGTAGGAAAGGAGTTAGAAATAAAACATTAGTTGTTAAAAAAATCACTTATTAGTTTCAATGAAATACTAAAATAGTCTTTCTAATCACAATTATACTCTCTGAATGTGGAATAAAAAAAAAATTACATATTATAACTTCGCTGAAAGTACGTCAAAAAGAATGATTATTTGCCAAATTCTTTAGCAGAAATTTAAGCAATAATTTAGACGCTTGCAAAATAGTCCTAGATACATTGATTTAAAAACAACATGCTATTATAGACTTTATCGCCTAGCTATAATATCCAAAACCGTATAAACTCTCCCCGAAATTGTGTTACTATGCATGGATACTCGCCTACTACAATATCCGTATAGAATCGATAGGATTGCCTCCGATCGTAAATCGGAATTAATCGCTGAACGAATTCAAGTTTTATCGACATAAACAATTTTATTTTTGTGTACTTTAAATTATTGTTTCTTTTTTAATTTCTTCTTTGTCAATTTCTATTCCTGTATCGAAAGACCTAAGGTTTATGTTTTTTGCTCACTTATACAATAATATTCTTAATGCATGTAGAATATTCTAGTATAAATTCTCATGCAGGATTCAAGTTTCAATCATTTATCTACAATTTAATTCACATCCATAAGTATATAGTTGAGTTGATTAATAGTAGTTCGGACAGCTTGCTCGTAGAAAACTGTACTAACTGGTAAAATGACTTTACAAAAAATCATGTGAGGATGAGGGTTGCACCAATCTCTAGCCAAGAACCGGTCGCTGGGTCCAACTAGTTGGAACTGGTTACAAACCAGTTGAATTTATTTATCGCTACGACTCTCGGCTTGTTTTTAGCTAGGTTAACTTTATGATAATGTATGGTAATGCACCTACATGTCTTCTTTGTTTTTCTTTAAGTATCATCTGTTTGGAATATTTAATCCTTTTTTAGTATTCATATTATGTATATTCGTTGTGAAAAATAAGTGTTTAATGATACGTGTTTTTATGCATCGTTCATTATGATTCTGTACTTGTTGTGTGTTGTGGGTGGAGGGAGGGTAGAGGGGAGGGTGACAACAACCATTGAAACAATTGCTTTCCATTATTGAAACTATGTATTTTTTTTCTTCAATAATTTCTACATTTTCTTTTACGGTCTATCAAATAAATATCAATTATAAACAATTGATACATTTATTATTATTGTTAGTTTTGTATATGTCGACATTTCAAGTTTAGAAGTAAAATGTTTTTGTTGCTTTTTTTAAATGTTTTTTATTTATTATTATTATTGATGAAAGTGAACCCTAGTACTATGATATTGTGCGTTTTAAAACACTGGACCCTACAAACATTTAGATTTCGTTTAAAAACTGTTAGTCTATTGATTTACATTTAATGTAGTAATTACACTGGATGAAGAAAATGCATTCGACTGCAATAATTAACATCTCGTCAAATATAATGTACTATTAGTACAAACATGTATTCTCTCGTCGCCCACTGGACTGTAACTACGACTCGCAGCATCACGCGGCGATAGAAAACAATCTTACAAAAAATTACAATCTTTTATATTAACTTAAATAACTTAATACTTTTAATAACTATAATAATATATCCTGAGATCTTTGCAGTATAAGGGCGCGGGTACGTCCCTCCACGCCCCCTCTCTTATTGCCTCCGTTCGGCGACGGCTCTCTATGATACAACTTTCCAACTTTATAATCTGCATGCATGTTCTCTCATTCATAAAAAGTATATATTTTTTCATCATTTAAATTTTATACATTACAAAAGTAGTATCACAAACAAATGTACGAACTAGTACAATTACGAAAAACGTACACATATCAGACCTCCACCTCGGCGGAGGTCGCCTCTAATAAATACAGTTACGATACATGAAAAATACCAACTCTACGCAACTTCAGAATAGAATCGAACTCGAAACAAAAAATAATACCTAAGACTAAATCGAACAGGGTATCAGTATCACACGCGCGGCGGCGACTGAGATCATGGGGTGCGCACCTAACGCCGCCACGCCATTCACGCGACCAACCACCAACACTCTCATCGCAATCATTAAAATATCCATCCAATAATAAAATACGAACAATGATCATACAATGATTAACATAAGTACGGCGCGGGCGGCGCGGGCGGCGCGGGGAGGCAGGCGCAGCGGTGGGCAAAGGAGAATTACAAACAAACAAACAATCAGGGAGGGGGGAGCGAGATCGACGCTAGCCGCCGCGCGCCGTCGCACGCGCGCCCGCTCGGCACGCCGCGCCGCCGGACCGCTCGATACGAGATCGAATATCGACACTTTGTCGACACAAAGCGCACTTCGCATCACTATCGAGCGAGCCGGATCACTGTCGGCGCGGCGACGCACCGAGCGCACGCACACTACTAAAGACTGCGCTCTTCCGTGCGCTTACACTACTACTATACTATACATTACATATCACGCTGTGCTTTTTTTCTCTTATTAAAAATATATAATAATTAATATACATATAATAATATTGATATTTGTTAAAAATAACGATACGTAGATATCGAGGAGGGCAGTCAGTCGGCTCGCTCGCGTCACGCGCACGACCTACGCTAGGCTCGGCTCGTTCACTCCGCCTGGCTCCTGAACAACTTCTTCTTTTCTATCGTGAACTGGGGGCTGATGATTATGGTGCCGCCTCGCGTCAAGTTTCTGTCGAAGGAAGCGTTCCGTTAGTGATGCAACACAACACAAGTCGACATCGTTAGCGCGGCTAACTTTGTTTTATTATAAGTCCAATTAAGACAATAGCGCAATACTCACTTTAAGAATTGCGGCAACAGGCTAGTCCAGTTGGTGGCGTCGTGCTCGAGATGCAAGTGTATCTCGTGCGTGGTAAGCGTGTTGGGGTCTATTTTGAAGGCGGCTAGTCTCCGGCCGGCGACGTCGACGATGAGGGCGCCACCCCTCGCGCCGCACGGCTCCCCCTCGGCGAGCGCCAGCGCCTGCCGCGCCGCCCGCGCCAGCAGCTCGGCCGGCACCAGCACCTCCGCGGCGGCGAGCTCGCTGGCTCCCTTGGCCGCTCGGAGCTCCCGCTCCAGCCTCTGAGCCAGCGCCGCCTCCGTCGGCACCGGCATCGCCGCTTCCCGCCATGTTGGCCCATTCCATGCTATAACAATACAAACTAACATTTAACATTTTGACAATTAAATAATAAGTTTAGGAAAGAAAAGTCGGCGTCATTGATTTAATAAGGAGTACCTATAGTGGTGCATAAAATATGTCACTTTTAATTAAATGCAGATCATCGTCTTTAATTAACAAACCAAACAATAAAATTAATTGGTGAGACTTTTGAAAGAAGAAAATGTTCATTGTATTGTTTAAGTACTCGACTCGTCCAAGGGTAAGGGAGCGCATCGGCGCACAGCTGGCTGACGTGTCAGCTGTTTGTGACGTTTGGGCCCCGCCGGCCGGCCGGGCGGCGCAGTGTTACCCCAGGGCCCGCTGACCCGACCACCGGTTGATGAGATTATTAATATGACAGCCACCTGATCGGCAGGTAAGTACCGGCTAAGTACTCGGCACTCGACACCGAACAGTGCGCGCGCCGCATAGCAACAGCCGGCCGGTTAGAAAGCCGCTGCCACCACTCCAACTGCACAGAATAGAAAGTCAACTCACCTTTTTCACTGTTGAATCCGACGTTAAACTGATTCGTGACCGGCAGGATCTCCATGTTTTCCAAATTTTTACTTATATTGTACACTTTTAATACAACAAATTAAAACGTTCCGCGTCGGAACTTAATATTACTAGAAAAATATCACAAGTCTCTTTTGTACTGCGAATGCGCACTGAAGCCGGCTTCACGACCGGCGACTAGTTATCGTGAAGAGATCGATGGGAAATTGAAATAAAAAAATGTCCGAAGCTCACGACCGCATCAGATCTGATCTCGTAACCATAGGGCTTCGTCACTCGCCCTCGGCTCACTCTATGACCCACCCGACCTTGTCGCTCTCTGTGACGGACTGACGATGTCGGGAAGCTCTCGCACTTTATATAGAGGGCCGCGGCCGGGGGTGCGGGGGGACGCTCCGCCGGTTGCCGCGGGGGCCCCGCGCGCCAGTTGCGCCCGCCCGCCGTATGTGACGGTTGTCTCCACGTCGCTCTGTGCCGGCATCGGAAGCCAAGCCGGCCGGCTTCTTTGTTCGTGTTCCCCGTGGGACAGAGGAAAATTTGAAATTTTCAAAAAGTGCTTTATTGTTCGCGCGTGCATTCGGTTTAGAATAAGAGTTTATAGCAACGTTTTCTTTGTCGGCTGATATTGTTTTTGTAACATCAGAAAAATCTAGAATCTATTGTCAAACAATTCAAAGATATCGGTTAAAAATGGAAACCTTGCTATCGGCGACAGCGGCTGAACGGCTAGTATAACCGTTTTGTCTAACTATGTAATATATAATAAGGTATATCAGAGATAAGTGGATGCTCTGTCTTCACAATGATAATGTACGTAATGTGAATATCGTGTAAGTTTATAATTGTATTGTTATTACATTTAAGTATTTTTGGGTGAGTAACAGAGCAAAATCATAAAATTTTCTCGATTCAATTTTTTTCTTGAAATATAAGTTTGAACTAAATAATCATACAAACATGTTCTATCCAAATATAGTCCGCAATTTAAATTCAGAATAACGAACTTTCTATGTTGAACGAAAGAAAAATTAACATAAACCAATAACAAAAGTTCAAAGACTTAATTTCCATATAAATGGCTAGTGTTCGTAAACATACAAGAATGTCACTAGATGTTTAAAAAAACAGTCTAAAACAGAGAAAACAAGTCAATAAATTATCTTGACTTGAATAACTAGCTCCAACTATCATCTTACTAAGCGAAACAAATACAAATATTTTGATAGCAATCTTTTGCAAGTAAATCTAGAGAAATCTTGGCAACGAATGAGAAGTGGTTGGACATAACTCATCATTTGCAATTATTGTTTCTCTTTAAAGTTTTAAACCGTATCTCTTCACCTGTCTAAACACTAATACATCAACGACAAAGAATGAGATGAAAAAATAAGACCGAAGAATTTGAAGATAGAAACAGTAATTTATGTTTACAGAAGACTTTAATGCAATACGAACAGTAGATCTGCATGGTTTCCAAGAGAAACTTAATTAAATAATAAGACATAGTTCTGAAAGAAAGTGACAAAATTAATGATAGATACATTTTTGTCGGAGAAAAAAAAAGACCCATTTAGAGAATTAAATTTGGAACAAAATTACAAAGTTAACGATTACAGATTCACTTACAAGTATTGCATCAGCTGACTAGAAATTTCTAGTGCCTACCAAACAATAACGTCCCAAAGCAAAAAAAAGGGTCGCTTGCTACTTGTACGAAGTTCGAGAGAACAAAAAAAAGAGAACCAAGACAAATATTTTTTTTGTCAATAATTTAATTTTATACAATTTATTTACAAAACATACAATCTATATTAAAAAAAAACTTCCTTGAGGCTACTGATCGGCAATATTCCTAATATTTTATCTTGAACTAATTATCCTAAGGATTGCTCTTAAAATTGTTATCAACCAACGGTCCTTAAATTGTCGAACAGGAATCAAATTACTGCAACAAAGAAAGTGCAATCTAGAAAATGGCATAGCAACAAAAGTCGATCTAAGAAATTGTAATCGATTGCCGAGAAATGATAACCGCAAAACCACAAAAACAATTGAACAAAAAGAGAAATGAAAAAAGGTGTGCGGTTGCTACGCACCGAGCCGGCCGGCAAGTTGGCCTTGGTGAGGCATGAGTCATATTCGAAGCGAGTCGAATCGAAAAACACGCCAACGAACAACATCGTGACGATAATATCGATATTATCGACCGTTTTGAATGTAAATTCGGATTTGTTTAATGTATCGCCAAAGTTCACGGTTCATCCGTGGCTCATTTTTAGTTGTTGTGCAAAACACCTTTTCCTCCATGTCTGGGAAATTTTCCATTTTTAACATGATCAAATCATGCATTTTTATCATTTCCAACATTGTTTTCGTGTTTGTCTTTAGATTTATCGCTTTTGTATTAACATTTTCAAGGTGTGCGTCTCGTATGACATGATTCACGTAATCACTTGCTAAACAACAGACTTCTAAGTGTTTTTGCTACTCTATCTGTTTGAACTTTATTATGTTGTATAATAATTACATATATGATAGGTTTTTCTGTATTTTTATTTAGACGAACTCATAAATCTTTTCCTCGATTAGAAACCCCATCTTTAAATAAAATTAACATCAATGATTCCAAAACGGCAAGTTTTGTATTTAATAAGCAATCTATCTCTAAATTTCTCCAAATAATTTTGTCAAATAAATTTGGGTCTTATCTCTTTTGCACACTGATACAATTGCGGAAGCGATTATGTCTTCTGACGTAAGTACATTTTATTTCAGAAGTCCTTCTTTTTGCTATCATGTATAAGGAAGGATCAGTTATATCATTGCTTCTTTCGACTTCCGTGATTATCATTAAATAGTATTTAACTAAATGTGTTGCTTGTAAATACACATCCTGATTGTTTACCGAAGAAGCTCAGTTCCTCAATATTGTCATAGATAATGTTAAAGTTGTTTAATATCCCTGAGAAACAGTCATTGTTGAAGTAGAAATAAAAACAAACAAGAACTGATGATTTCACTGTTTCTTTTAATTATTAAATGCTAGATACCTTTTTTATCATACATTTCAGCTATAGAAATGTTGCCTTTTTTGATCATTAGAATCTTTTCTCTTCTGAATAACATCTAATAACAAAAGGGAAATTTTCATAAGATTTGAACTAGAAGTTTTGAGATAATTAGACACAGTCAACCTCTGTATATAAAAAAATTCAATTAATGTCTTAAGAAATTGTGTGCCTGAATTTCATGGGCTTAAATTAATCGGACTTCAATTCTTCTCAATGTATCACCTCAAATAAAACCTATCCTTGTTAAAAACAAGTTCTTCCGTACGATATTTGTAGAGAAATAAATCAAACAAAGTCGAATTATTGCTGCTAGTAGAAAACCCTCAATAAGCCGATCATAATGTATCGGAAATTATAAACCTGTGCCATAAATATTTCAAATAGGACCTATACAATGGATCCCAATACCATCTTAACGTATATACAATATTTTTTTCACAATGGGCCACAATAAAACCACCTAGCAACAGACATGTTCCTACATGCATCGATCGCGTGGCCCCGGCCGTCCCGACTTGTCCCGACCTGTTATGAAACTCGCTTGACTTGTTGCATTTTACCGTAATCAATTGCAGTAACTACTGATTATAAATTGAAATTGTAATTAGATTTTTTCATGATTAATGGAAACAAGTTGGGTTTTTTTTATTTTAGTTTGTGAATTGCGAAAATTGGGTCAACCTGTTAGTTTTTTTGTCTAATCAATTAACGATGGTACCTAAGTGGTAACTAATTTATAAAATTCTAAAAATTTCATTAAAAAAGTACTAATAAATATACTTACAATTTGAATAGAGTCTTTGTTGTTTAGTGACCACTTTAAAAAATAAAACGGTTCGTGATCAGTTAATTTTAGAAATAGAATGAAAACCATAAACTCTAGCATACATTATTAAAACTGGCGTTAAAATTTAAAGGTATGATTATAGTTAGCTACTATTTATTAATTTACTTGCATAATATTGCCTCATGCTCTGTTTTTCGCCCATTTATTTCAACTGCAAACATTTGTTCAAATGTTACTAAGTAAAACTTTATTGTGTTACAACATTTGTTTAAATATAGAATATTATGTCACATTCAAAACTATCTGTTCTAGTTTTAAATATAATACTTAGGTATTTTATTAATCACACAATAGTTAATTTATTTTAAGAACTTAGATAAACAATCGTTCCTAATTATATAATTTATTGATAAATTCAGAAACCGTTAAAGTTACACTGATAACTTATAAAATAAAGATTTATAATCGTGTCGAGCGACAAGTCTTAATTTGGTCGCTTTATACGGCCAATATTTGTCTCCATTTGTATTCAAGACATGTAGACATTGTGCCAAGTTTAGGCAACAATTCATTAGCAATTTTAAATGAGTTTTGTTTACTAGTTAGGACACATGCGTTGTGCCTATTGTGCGACAATATTGTTAACAGTTTTACAATTTTTTTACCCTAGCCTTGCTTGACTTTTAAAACTAACATTTAATATGTGGCCCAAAAGACTTCCTGCATGTTAGTTTTATGAAAAAAATTAGTACAATAAATATGCTTCAAAATGATTTATTTTTTTGATAAAATTGCAATAAATGATTATTTATATAAATTAATGTGTTTTTATTTAAAATATCCACCTCAAAACGAACTTTTGTATTAAATAATAAAATACAGGCTATCACAAAAAGTCATTAAGATTATACTATATTTATTATTCATACTATACATTGACAATTAAGATAAAATGAATGACGTTTATTATATATTTAGATAAATGAACTGTCTGTCTGTTGATACTCGTCTGATAAATATTATTTACATTCAAAAACGGAATCAGTTCATCCTTATCTGTGGGTTCGACCGTATTACTAAGGTATCTGATTCTTAGTAAGTACCTATCTTTGTTGGTAAAACTTAAAAAAAAACTTAAGCCATGATTCATATTTTACTGCTGAATTTAAATAATAATATCCTCGGACATTTTTCACACACTGCTATCTGATCCCAAACTAAGCAAAGCTTGTAATATGGAAACCAGATGACTGATAAACTACATATACTACTTTTTTTTTTGTAAATACATACTTAAATAGATAATGACACCCAGACTCAGGACAAACAGACATGTTCATGCACACAAATGTGTGTCCTGGATGGGAATCGAACCCACGACCTGCGGCGTGATAGGCAGAGTATTAACCAACCACGCCAACCGGCCCGTCAAAATAAAAAAAGCTGGTGTGTGAGGACGATCTCAGCATGGTAAGTAATGAGGCAGCCGAAAGTAGCCGAAGATAACCGAAGCAGGCAAAGGGAACGCAGCTGCTGCTTGAGAGGTAACATCTTGGCGGATATAAAGTCCCGTACGCTTGTAGGATTCGAACTTACGACCTCAGCCACGCCACGCCATTCGACGGCGCAATTAACGATCTGACACGTGTATTTAATGTAGGTATATTTAGACAATGCCATCTCATTTATTAGTATTTTATAGTTGGCCAACATTAAAGCCAATCCCAACATGTAACGCCAATATTATAACAATACATGCTATAATATTCATGTATTCAGTAAAATGGCAATAAAACAATGAGCATATTCTATTTTTAAAACTTATTTTTCTATCATAGTACCGTAGAAGTTACTATTGTCATAAGAACTGTAAAGTCTTGTCTATTAGGTAGGATTTCGTTTGAGCACTCTTATTATGGTAAATCATAGTGGAGTTGAGGCAATAAGCACATAAACGACGTGAAAATTAGGTCTATTTTTCAACAAAAAAAAAAATTTACAATAGTCGCTCAGCCAAAATTGTTTTTTTTTTATCTGGATAAGCTTGTGTTTGATCACAATCTCACCATGCTAAGTGATGATGTGGCCGAAGGTGGTAAGCACACAAAGCTTAGATGGGAACTGGCTCTCAAGTGCAGCTGTCGAAACACACCGATAGGTGCTTGGCGACAGATTTTCAACTTGAGGGTGGTAGCCAGCCAGTCGGGTACTACAAAGTACCCTACCACCGTGCTATGGTTTCCTCAAGATGTTTTCCTTCACCGAAAGCTCAAGCTCATTGTAGGATTCGAACCCGCGACCTATTATACTGAATTAATTATAGTCTATTTTAGCACTGAAATTGTTGCTGATTGTATTGGATAGATGAAAAGTTCTATCAAATTAATCTATGTAATGCTTGTATACATAAGATAATGGTCGATGATTTAGACTGGACATTTTTATCTGAAAATGAATGTATGAATGAATGTTTTGTTTTAGACGGAGATGTAGTAATATTACATTATTTTATTTGCAAACAATTTAATGGGCCCCATTAAACCAAGTAAGCCATTTTCAGCAACATTACCAAGTTTATTTTTGTTCAGGGAATACAAAAACAATACAAAAATCCATTTAAGTACATTACATATTTTATGGTGCGTGGAATGGAAATTACTAATATTTGGGACCGTTCCTTGTGATTTATGACGAGAAAGGTTCCGTCATTAGTGGAGGGGGGAGGGAGTTGAGGGAAGGTGGGCAGTTTAAACACTATTAATAATGACTGGGGTAGGTAACGACAGTTCCTTGTGGTGGAATGAGGTAAGTTACTGTCATGTAAGTATTATACTTTTTTTTTAATTTAATATTCCTGCACTCTTGGGCCGGTATCCTTTGTCTTTTCGACAGTTTTTATCTATTTAGTTGTTTTGTCGTAAAAGCCGAGCAGACAGATTTATGTTAGATTTAATAATATTTTAGTACAGCATAGAGGCTGGCCCTCAAGTTGAAAATCTGTTGCCAAGCACCTATCGTTGAGTTCCGACAGCTGCACTTGAGAGCCAGTTCCCATTTAGGCTTTGTGTGCTTACCATCTTCGGCCACATCATCACTTACCTACCATGGTGAGATTGTGGTCAAACACAAGCCTATCAAGAATAAAAAAATAAAATAAAAAAAAAAGATAATTTACAGGCCGATTGGAAACAGGTCGTGGGTTCATGAACAAGCTGTAAGTATAGGTGTAATTAATTGATTATTATCTACTAGCTGTTCCCCGCGGTTTCACCCGCGTTCCCGAAGGATCTTATCCTTTCCCGGGATAAAAAGTATCATATGTGTTATTCCAGGATATGATCTAACTGTGTGCTAAGTTTCATCAAAATCCGTTCAGCCGTTTTTGTGTGAAAGAGTAACAAACATCCATCCAAACTTTCATATTTATAATATTAGTGGGATTTTTAAAAAGTAATGTTTTACATCAGTTATTTGGTTTCTATAAACTTTGTTTAGTTCGGATCACAATATCAAAAATAGGGACTTTTTGGCGGGAACTTGCAGAGTGACGTTGCGTTTTCGTTTTATTTTCATTAAATTCGTGTATTTTGAGTTTTATTGAATAATATCGGTGGTGTTTTGTCCAATAATGATCAATCTAAGTGCACAAGTGAAGTGGAATGAAATGAAAGCGTGTATCGTGACTTTCCAGGTTGTCCCAAAAAGTCCGTGAATGTTTTAGTGGCACTGCCGCCAATTTCACTAAAGCCTGACTGGACATGCACGGACGAGGACTAGACATTACAGTGAATTTGAGAATGTGACTAGAACACAAAAGAAGAAATTAAAACTGAGTAAAATGTATGCGACTGAAAGACTTTGTATTGACAAAAAATTATAAAAAATAATAATAAAGGAGTGACAAATAGACCAAGACCATTTCAAATACTTTGACATTGGCAGAAATATCCTAAAAGGATGATTGCCAGTAATAAAAAAATAAATATCAAAAGGATATTTATGTAATTATATTAATTAATGATCGCGCCCCACTCTTTGCTAATCACTGACAGTGCAAGCGTGTGTACGTCCTTTTGCTAATGTAGTGTTTTATCGACATATAGGTACATATCGATGTATACAAATATCGAGAGCACTACAACACTAGCAAAGTAACTAACTTGCACTGTAAGAGATAAGGAAAAGAATGGGGTGCATCGTAAATGGCCCTATCTATAACAGTTTAGGCATAGACAATGAAGAATGTTAACTAATTTTGAATATTAGCTCTCCATATTCTCTGTCAAAAATAAAAAATACAAGTGAAAGAATTACTTCGATACTACAATTAGTTTCCGATTTATAGAAGTAAACGTGCGATGCGGACTCGTACTCGATTTGACGTACTCGTGTGACGGTGTGACGTCATCCTGCAACACTCGCTCATAGCGGAGCGATGCAAATTGACGTCACATGCGGTCACGTGACTGTTAGCGGGACTCGATTTTATCGTAAGTTTAAATGCCTGTAAAATCAAAACTAATAGGTATTTTTGACTACAACAAAAAATAGTGTATTTGTATACATACAAGCTTTACTGTAACAAACTTTCAACCGATTTGGCATACCTATTAACATTCTCCAATACATTTTTTAGCAATAGATAACTAAAACACTTACAAAGATACTTTCAAACTTAGAATGGTGTAAGTGAGTGCAAAAACTAAAACAACTGGCTCAAACCAACGCATCAAGCACGACCAACAAAAAACTGTTCTAGTTGCCAAGCACCCCCTCCCTTACTTCACTAATTATTACTTGATCTTTTATTTTTTAATCAGATCAATGATTAATCAACAATCAGGTCATAGAGTTGTGTTTTTTTGACATTTCAGTTTTAGTGTTGCCAATGTACCTAATAATATTACTACCTATTATTTATAAATGTGAAGATTGTTACTCTTTCACGCAAAAACGAATGTACGGATTTTGATGAAACTTGGCACACAAGTAGAGCATATACTGGAATAAAACATAGGATACTTGATCCCTTGGGAACACGGGTGGACGCGTTTTTAGACGTTTTTAATGTTGGACGATAAATTATATCTAGATTTTTTAAAATATATTTTGTGCAATTTAAACTGAGCATGTATTGATTTATACTAATCCTTAGTAATTCTTTTAGTAATAGTATACGATACTGATAATAATATAACATTATTGTTAGTATTTGCAATTTTAATGTCTGTTTATAGTTAATTGAAAACCAATAACACTTTGAAAAAGTTAAAACAGTGTTAAAACTTTTTAAATCAAAATTAAATTAGTCAAACGAATCGAATGATTGAATCAATTTAATTAACGAATAATTGATTCGATAAGTACAAATTAATCGAGATTTCTGACACATCCGCACTCGGTCTCCCCATACTAACAATAAAAGGGTTGGACAGATGCAGTTTTATTTTTACCCCTCGGGTTTTCTCGTGGTTCAAATGGAATTGAATGGTAATTCCTGGTTATAGAGTCCATTATGGGTTGATTTACCTTTGCCACATCAGTTTTTTGACACCCACAAATAAATCAGAACCTATGGAGTCTTCCCGTCGACATAGAAACATAGCACGACGAGTAATGGAAAATATCATATAAAATTGCGATTACATTTGCTGTTCGAGATTTGACCGTGACGTAGATTTATTCAACTACTAAGTTATGTTTATCCTTTGAAGAACTATAGATACATACAAGGTTGTACTGAACCCTCAGAGCGCCAGTCAGACTCTTAACTTGTCTGGATTTTTGTTACCCTTTTTTTGCGAAATCATTGAGAGGTCAGTATTTATCGCTTTTGATTCAAACGATCCATATGAACCAATGACTTATGGAAACCGCTAGAGTTAGAAACATTAAATGATGCAAACCGTAGAGCAGTAAGTCACACCAAATTACTCGAAAAGTTCCACAAAACTGAGCAAAACACGAACAGAAGAAACATACAGATGTACAGTTCTAATGTGTGTCGAGGTGCTAATTGAATCACAAACTGGCACAGAGCTTCCGTTGCGACAGTACCAGCAGCACCAAGGAGACACCATCGGTTTCCCATGGCCATGGAACAAACATCGCGTTCACAGCAACGTACTAAATTTACTTACAAATACTCTCGCCCACAAGAATTATGTGTTCTAAATGGATAGGTAACTCTAAATACCTACTTGAAGCAAATACCTATCAATTGCGAAAAAGATAAAGATACAACTACGTTGGGACAATCTCTCTTTCTAACCCTACCTACCCTTAATGAAAGAAAGAGATTGTCCCAACGTAGTTATCTTTATCATTTTCGCAATTAACAGGTATTTGCTTCAAGTAGGTATTTAGAGTTACCTATCCATTTAGAATATATAATTCTTGCTCGCCCCCTCCCGCTCTATGGGCCTTGGAGGCTATAGAAAAAAGGAAAGTGACATCCGAAGTCCTCTTACTCCTTTCTGCTACCGTATGAATTGTAATGCATTTTGTATTCGGTTTGTGTAAATAATTACAGATATTAAGGGAACGACCGGATTCATGGTCTGGTAGATACAGAAATAGTTGTAAAGGCTGATTCGAATTCAAGTAAGTGGTATAACAACAGGGCGATGATAGCTCAGTGGTAGTGGCATCGGATAACCGTGGTCGTGGGTTCGAATCCTATAATGAACTTGAGCTTTCGGTGATGGAAAACTTCGTGAGGAAACAATAGCACGGTGGTAGGGTACTTTTTTGTACCCGACTGGCTGGCTATCATCCTGTAGTTGAAAATCTGGCCATCTAAGCTTTGTGTGCTTATCACCTTCGGCCACATCATCACTTACCATGGTGAGATTGGCCCATAATGTTTATCATCAAATACTGCTTCTGTATGATTATAGAATTGTAATTATTACTACAGCTAGGTACTTACAAGTAAATTTCACGTTCGACTTAAGTGCTATAGATAAGTATAGGTACTTAGTTAATTAATGTGTTTGTACAAATAATTATTAGGTATTGTACAAACGAAACTTCTTTGATCCTCTATTATAATAATTCCTAGTATTACCACGTATTACATTGTTCCCACGTTATGAACTGAAGTATTAATGAATGCTTTGCTTGGTAGATGGTAGATATTTCTGTGAAAGCGGCTCTTCACTTCTGGTTCTAGTTCTAGTGGGCATGCTTTTCATCCCCCCATCTCGGAAAGAGTATTTTTGCTCTTCGATATCTGAGTGCAAAAGCCGTTTTTATCCGCTAGAGGATAAAGTAAATTAAAAGAACATCGTGTGCTCTAAATTTTAGAATTCGCTTGCTCGGTCATCAAAATTGAGCACGCGGTTAAAAAGCAACTTTGCACTCTTGTATAACAAATAACATTTTTTTTAAAGTTTACCATGTCGATAGCAATGAAGTGGAACATTTCCTGACGCATAACAACTTGGGGTACTTCAAGGTAATATATCTGAACTCTAATATTAATTTACTGGGAAATTGTATTTGTCTATGTTACCAGAGACTGAAAGAAAGATATGTGAAAATTTCAGCTTCAGATCTAAAAGCGGAACATAACAACTGAACAGACAGGATCCATTGAAAAATTAGATAGGCTGTCGAATAATGGATGTTATGTTCCATTATTAGAATATATTTTATTTTCTATAAAAAAAACCCCGGATCCCTCGGGGACGCGGTTAGAACCTATCTACCTAGCTATATTTCTCCTAGGGCATAAACTGAACAAATGGCTTGTACAAATGCGTATTTGCGACCACTAACTCTTCTATTAGAAGTAGAATAGGCAGATGATATACATGAAAGATTTAGAAGGCCAGTTGCTCCCATCATCTGTTCGACAATAAGCACTACTTTTCAACTAAACACACATATCCG
Organism: Ochropacha duplaris; assembly: GCA_951361185.1. Classification (NCBI taxonomy): domain Eukaryota; kingdom Metazoa; phylum Arthropoda; class Insecta; order Lepidoptera; family Drepanidae; genus Ochropacha; species Ochropacha duplaris. The sequence continues at coordinate 480,346 of OX592704.1, read as the reverse complement.
GTGTACTCAGAGCCTGTTGTGCACGATCCTTTCACCCATTCACAGCTCTATCTGAATTGGTATTGACCATACCGATCACAAAGGTTTACCGTAATCAGTTGTTCCGCTATATCGGTTATTTGAAGTAAACTTTGCTAATGTCAATATTTTTCAAAAAGATTTCGTTTACGCAACCAAGTTGTTTATTAGGGTTCCGTACCCCAAGGGTAAAAACGGGACCCTATTACTAAGACTTCGCTGACTGTCCGCCCGTCTGCCTGTCACCAGGCTGCATCTCAAGATCCGCGATAGCTAGACGGTTGAAATTTTCACAGATGATGTATTTCTGTTGCCGCTATAACAAAAAATACTAAAAACAGAATAAAATAAATATTCAAGGGGCTCACATACAACAAACGTGATTTTTTTGCCATTTTTACGGAACCCTTCGTGCGCGAGTCCGACTCGCAATTGGCCGGTTTTTTTTTAATATAAGTCCTAGTAGAACTTGAAGTTCAAAAATTGTCGCCAAGCACGTTTCTGAGTGATCCGGTAGTTGAACTTGAGAGCCAGTAGGCAACACATAGCCACCCTGGTCTTGGTGACGGATGGCGATAACCAAGAACTATCAGCACATGCCACATATTAGTTATCGATATTTCACAGTCAGCTGCCGTCAACCGTAGGGTTGTCACTCAATCGGAACCATTGTATTGTGCGACCTTGGTAATAATATCGATGGTCAGCCCTCGGTGACTTAATAATAAGGGTACATTTGCGACTGACTGGAATAATACTGGCACTTACTGACATAAACGTAATCGAGTGAAATTCTAAATTCAAATATTGTGTTAGCCAACAACGCCGGTTGGTCGTGGGTTCGATTCCCATCCAGGACCGACATTTGTGTGCATGAATATGTCTGTTTGTACTGAGTCTGGGTGTAATTATCTATTTAAGTATGTATTTACAAAAAAAAGTAGTATATGTAGTATATCAGTGATCTGGTTTCCATATTACAAGCTCTGCTTAGTTTGGGATCAGATAGCCGTGTGTGAACAAATGTCCGAGGATATTTTATTTATTTAAACGGTCGAAAAGAAGATTCTAAACTCTTTATAGGGAGTGTTCTATTATCTACACTGTTTTTAGAAAAAAATGATCTAAATACCAAAATCTATCTCAAGGCATAAGCAAAACCTTCTGATTAGCATAGTATGTATTTTTACATAAATAGTATTTGCTATGCAATTTGGATTTCTTTTGTTAACGTCTATTACCCCAATTTTCTGTAATAATATTATTATTTTACCATCAAAATAAACGTCCGTGGAATTAAAGTTATTATATTTCGTAGCCAATCTAGATACAAAAAGACTATTATGTGAATTAGAAACTAAATGAAAAAACATCTAGACAAAGGCGCATGACGCAACTGAACATGTGTGCTAGTTGCTAAGGAGTTTTCGTCACGTCCCGCACGCGCCGAGATTCGAACCGAGACGCGGCGGTCCGCTGACGTGCGTTAGTCACTGAGTCACTGATTACAATCGTGTTGCCATGACATGTGCTATCCTACTAATATTATAAATGTGAAAGTTTGGATGGATGGATGTATGTTTGTTACTCATTTACGCCAGAACGGCTGAACGGATCTGGATGAAATTTGGCATGGAGATAGATTATAGTCTGGAATAGCACATAGGCTACTTTATATCCCGGGAAAAGTTAAGATCCCTCGGGAACGCAGGTGAAACCGCGTGGCGGATAGCTAGTATTATATACTTACAGGATATTGTGAAATTATGGAAATTTTTCCGCATAATATTATGACTAACTATTTTAAATTGACTTCGTATCTTTCAAACTTCAAACATAAGTATTGGTAGTACATTATTTTACAAAACACATTAATAATAAGGTGTACAACACATTAGCAATCCCCTGGTATTGCCAATGTCTATAGGCGACGGTTGTCACTTACCATCAGGTGACCCGCGTGCCTCGTTGTCACTTGTGACATAAAAAAAAAAAACAAATATTCCAATTTAATTTTACAGCGAAAAAATAATGAAGCTTTATTTAAACTCTTAATTAATCTAATTTGATAAAACTATATGCGCGCGAGTTTAACATATATTTGCTTACCAACTAGCTGTCCCCCGCGGTTTCACCCGCGTTCTCGTGGGATCTTATCTTTTCTCGGGATAAAAATATAGCCTATGACACTCACAAATAACGTGGCTTTCTATTGGTAAAAGAATTTTCGTAATCGGTTCAGTAGATCCAGAGATAATCCTACAAACTCACAAAATTTTTAACGACCATAGGTGGACTAGGTTTCACTTAGTTCAGGCAATCCGCAAGTAGTTATTTTAAATTTGAGCTAACTAATCTATTTTGTGTTTGTAATTTGTATGTTAGTTTAAAATCTTGGTACTGTTTAAATCTATTTTTAAACAACTAAATGCAACAGTTTTTTGTAAAAAAGTTTATTTAATAATGATTTATTATTATTATTATAGATAATAAATACAGAGCCGAATTCAATTCCAAATTGGAAGTGCTTCAAGCCATTGCCCCTTTTGCCCCGCCCTAAGTCCGTCTCTGTTCAGCCCCCTGTTAGTTACCTGAGGCGGTAGGAAGGTACCTACGTTAAATAATGACAAAGGGTCCGCATCTCAAACAGCCTCGATACAAGCTGCCAGTCACGTACTCGAGTAATTATCGTTCTTGATAATGGCTGAACCAATTATTTTATATTAACGACTTATTTAATTTTAAATTGTGTATTAATCTATAATTATAATGGAAGTTGTCCACAAATGAGGCTGTTTGATATTGAGTTTTAGCATTAGTATAGAAAATAAAACTTATATGCATTTTATATTTGACTAGCTGTCTCCCGCGGTTTCACCCACGTTCCCGTGGAATCTTATCTTTTCCCTGGATAAAATATAGCCTATGTTCATCAGGGATAGTGTAGCTTCCCAACGGTGAAAGAATTTTTGAAATCGGTCCAGTAGTTTCGGAGCCTATTCAATGCAAACAAACAAACAAATATTTCCTCTTTATTTATTTAGTTATTTATTTTGGATATCCAACAAAGAATACACCTCACATTTAAAACAATAATTACTATAATATTAGTATAGAAATGCACATACAAGATTTACCTAACCTATCATAATATCCTATTATTACTGTTGCAAGTACAAAAACACAATATATAATTATAACAAAACCATATCAAAACACACCACTATGACGTATAAACTAGTTAACACAATATCCGGGTAAAAATCTTTTGTTCTCTTACCCGGATCTAACCCTTTTATAACATCCTTCGCCACACGTACACTTAGCAACAAAAGTCAATGATCACTTTTGGCATGTTGCCTATTAATTAAAAAAAAAAAAATAACATTTAAATGGATGGAAAAATAAACTATAAATACTCGAAAAAAGCGAATAAGTAGAAAAAATCATTAATTTTATGATGTTTTTATTTAACGACAAAGATCTTTTGATGGTATTTATGATGTCACAAGAAGATTGAAATAAAAAAAGAAAGAAATTATTAGATTCGTCACTCAAGTTTTTTTTTTATTCTGGATAGGCTTGTGTTCGACCACAATCTCACCATGGTAAGTGATGATGTGGTCGAAGATGGTAAGCACACAAAGCCTAGATGGGAACTGGCTCTCAAGTGCAGCTGTCAGAACACACCGATAGGTGTTTGGCGACAGATTTTCAACTTGAGGGTGGTAGCCAGCCAGTCGGGTACTACAAAGTACACTACCACCGTGCACCCTATTGCGTTAGGTAATGTGAAACGATCTTAAAATTGTTTTATACTTTTGAGGCTGAATGTACCTACGTACCTTAGCCAGTCTTTATTAGAGAAATTAAAGAAAAGCAATCGCACTACGTCACCTATGTAAAACCAAATACATGACGCAAACTGTTCGTTTATTACATCATCAAAAACTGCTCAGCCGTTTAGTCGTAAAAACCAATAGAGTTCTGTTGATTCCATATATGTCCTACTAACCGTACTAATATTATAAATGTGAAAGTTTGTATGTTAGGATGTTTGATGCTCAATCACGCAAAAACGGCTGAACGGATTTTAATTAAACTTGGCACACAGATAGATCATATCCTGGAGTAAAACATAGGATAATTTTTATCCCGGGAAAGGATAAGATCCCTCGGGAACGCAGGTGAAACCGCGGGGAACAGCTAGTGTATGTTTATTGCTCAATCACGCAAAAACGGCTGAACTGATTTTAATGAAACTTGGCACATAGATAGATCATATCCTGGAGTAAAACATAACAAACATTTTATTTCGGGAAAATGATTATTTTTAATGGCATTGAACAAAATTTGACATGTTTATTATTTGGCTGTAAATCTTCCTAAAAGAAAATAAATAAATAAATAAATGATAAGAACGGAGGTGAAACCGCGGAGGCCTAAAATAAACGTGTTTAAAATCATAAAGCTGTTAACGGTCATAACGTGGTATCTAGCTTCTTAATCACTTTTATATACCTAACCTATCAAATAAACTGCGATGAGTCAGAGACAGAGAACATATCGTGCGATTTTACAATAACAAAATTCACTATCGTATTTCGTCATTTACATTTAATTCGAGTTTTACGTCAGAACACTTTCAGGTCATGAAATTAATATGACTAACCGTTAACCGGGAATTCTTTGTTCGTGAATGTTTCATTATTTGCTTACTATGATGGTGTACTATCATCGATAATCCGTCAGTAAAGTCAGCTGTCAGTTTCCAAGTCAGCAACAAAACAGTGATTCGTTACCAAGAAGCGCAATGTTTAGTAAATTGTTCAGCGAATGTGGTGTTCGGGTCGTGTGTTGCGATTCGATATCAGTGTAACTTACTGTTACCGTGTTCTGTTGCTAAACAACCCGATTACTATGGACGAGAACTTTCTAGAACGTTATAGAAATTATCCAGACTATGGGGAAGAGATTATTTCCGTAGGTGGGAAACTAAAATTCAAAGCGCTTTCTTTTATTTCATGAAATTAACTTATTTCAAACATTTTTAATGGTTTATTGTATTATCTATATTTTATGTGAAAATATGTTTCATATAAAAAACAAATATTAAAATATCCTATAAAGCGAACAATACATTCAATTGAGCGTTCTTTTCATTTACAAAATCAGAGATTTTCTAGTACCTTTTCTAACATAACTTTTAAATGTAAAGATATACCATCTACACAGATAGTTTCTTATTTTATTTGGTAATTTGAAAGAGTCTCTCACTTTGCTGAGTCGAGTTGCTGGTACAGCAAGATTGTGCTTATTAAATTGTACTCATATTTCACTTCTTTTCACACATTGGAAACGAAATGGTTCCCCACGGTGAGGTTTTAAAAGACCCCAAGAGAATACAGTATAGGGTTCTTAGAGAAGGGTGTGCAGGGATTTGTGCAGGGTCGGCAACGCGCGGTACCCCTGGTATTGCAAGCGTCTATATGCTACGGTGACCGCTTACCATCAGACGGGATATATGTTTACCAAGTCAAGCGGTGCGGAGATAAAATCCATAGGATTGACGTGGCCCGAATTAAAGTATGTCGCTCAAAACCGGTATCAATGAAGAAGCACCGTGGACGCTCTCTGCCCCTTAGGACTTAGGACCTTAAGTTATGCAATTAGTAGGTAATGACTGAAGAAATTTACTACTGTATAAAATCAATAAAATATTTACATTATTATAACTACAATTAAAACTAATCTAATCTAAAAACTACCTAAAATAAACTATAAAAGTGCGTCGAAGAATTCTTCCGCATCGCCGTCGACTGGTAACGTTCCCAAAAGACTGGCAGCATTGCCGCGTTGAATGGCAATGCTTAATCTTTGGCCAAAGTAAAAGCCAGCCTTTTGGTCTCGGGAAGCGTCAACCAATCTTTGGGAAATATCCTTAAATAGGAAATGAGCACTCGGGCCCCACGACCCGAGGGTTTCAACCCCAAACGGCTCGAAAATATAATTACCTATAAGGCTATTATATTTTCGCCGCTTGAGGTTCTCAGCGGATGCAGCGGCACCGCCGGCATGACACGCTGTGCTAGGAATTAAATCTGCTTCCTTATGGTGTGTGACAGCTATCATCGCCTTCAGGAAACGTTATCAGGAGCCGCACATGTTTATTTACGAACCATAATCGTCACAGTGAACCATAATAACGTTGCAAAAATATCAACCAAGCCAAGCTATATAAGAAGTTAGGAAAACTAAATTGCTGTAGGTATAATTTATAACGCAAGTGGCAATTCCAATAATGATTTCCTATATTACAGTTCGTTCACTGTAAGCTGGTTTTACTATGGCTGTTACATGAACTATTTGTGGAGTCATCATTGATTTTTGAATTTTTTGTCCTGACGTTTTAGAAACGTTTATTTTCGTGAACTAAAATTAGGTAGATATTATCCTTACAAACTTTGGCCCTACGATTTTAACTGCATTTCCAAGTTACCTCATAATTTTGCGAGATGAAAAGTATTCTAGATTCCTTTAAATCTATAAAGGAATGACAATATAATTGGCTATTTGACAGTTGTAATGAAAAAACATGAATTATGTTAGATATGGTAGCTTATAAGTTAAGAACAATTATACAATATGTTTTTTGCATAAAAATAATTTGTAAATATTTTATTTATGAAAAATAAACTTGGGTTTTTTTATCTGTGAATTACAAGAACCGAAACACGGGTGGCCATGATTCTTTAAAATTTGACGTCATATTACACCAAATAAACAAAATGGCACACGTCTTGTAGCTTGTCATTTTCAAAAATCAAGTGAAAAAACTAAACTTTCCACTCAAAATATTATTTATTTATTTATTTATTTATTATTACAGAAACAAACGGTCATACTATGCTGAAGAGTTAGAGCGATCGTCGTTACTTTTGTTTATTTATTGGGGTATGACGTCACAGTACCATATGTCACGTGACCGGCTGTTTTCATGCGAGTTTCAAATTAATGAATAAAAAATCTATTTTTTATTCAATAAATAAGGGTTTTTTGAGAAACAAATAAATGTACGAGGTATAAAATAAGCCTACGCAATTTTTTTAATACTTTTCCGAAAACTGTCAATTAGCCAATTGAGTTAAATAAATATGCCCACAAATTTTCAATTTATATTGGACTAGCTGTCCTGTGTGGTTTCACCTGCGTTCTCAAGTGAATTTAAATATAGAATAGCGTAGTTTAGACAGTGATCATGTATCTTTTCATTGGTGAATGAATTCTCTCAATCGGTTCAGTCGTTCCAACTTTATTATATTAGTATAGATGATTGGATTATGAAAGTTTCTCTTCTTCGGCCTTCTTTGGAACTATAACTCTTCTGACTAACAGCATTATAATCTAATACAGCATAACGACTGCACTTTGAAACGCATGTATGACCTAGCATATGTAGTTGGGAGAAAGTGTTGGTTGTTGCTTAACAAGTTTTTTAAAGCCCATAATTTGCCTGAGCTAGACCGATTGCAATATGAAATGGAAAGTCAATATTGAGCTTAATTTCATATTGGATTATGTGTTGATTTGCACGGTGGTAGGGTACTATGTGTTTTTAAAACTTGACCGAGGAATAAGAACAGATTTTTCGAAATCCAACCTTTAAGGGGGTGAAAAAGGGGTGGAAAGTTTGTATGAAAGTCGGTCATTTTTGAAGCTAGAATCATGAAACTTTGTTTTTAGACTATCAATTAAAAATAAAGAAACATGTGTATCAGTGTTATTTAAATTTCTCCCCCTGAGGGGGTAAAACAGGGGTTGAAAGTTTGTATGGAAGTCCGCGATTTTTTTAAGCTAGAACCATGAAACTTTGTTTTTAGGCTAACAATTAAAAATAAAGAAACACGTATTTTAGCGTTTTCTAAAATTCAACCCTTAAGGGGGTGAAAAAGGGGTTGAAAATTTGTATGGAAGTCCGCCAATTTTTGAAGCTAGAACCATGAAACTTTGTTTTTAGGCTATCAATTAAAAATAAAGAAACAAGTATTTTAGCGTTTTCCAAATTCCACCTCTGAAGGGGTGAAACGGGGGCTCAAAGTTAAGAGTTATTTCCGTTTCTTGGTATGAAAAATGAGAAGGACTGACTCATCAACGCCCAGCCCTTAATTTTTTCACAGGTATTGTTTTTAAGATGTAGACGAGGAATAAGAAAGGTTTTTTTGAAATTCAATGTCTAAATGGGTAAAAAAATTATACGTGGGTGAAACCGCGGGGCGGAAAGCTAGTCCAGAAAAAAAACAGAACTATCAAGACTCCCTCTTACCCCCTTGTAAGCTTCTTTTTTTATTAAAAGTCAAAACGATGATTTATATGGAATAGTTTTGTATGAAATACATACTTGTGACGTCACGACCATGTGTTATTTTTTTCGTCGATTCAATTTTGGATATTTTTCAAAATGGCGGCGATTTCACAGAACTTGCGCGACTAGACTAGCCACTAGTTTACTTATATATTTATATACGTAAATTAATTTACGTATTGGCTGTGCAGTTAATACACCTCATCGCTGCCTGTGTGGAAGTGATGTTCACCAGCTTGGACACCACGGTCTCGCTTGTCGTCGCAGTACAGGTCGTCTGTCACGCCACGCTGCCCTAAACGATATCATCCGTCGGGCGCTTGCTTCCGTCAACGTACCGGCCATCTTAGAGCCGAGCGGTGTCTTGCGTGACGACGGTAAGCGGCCCGATGGTATGACACTTATACCGTGGAAGAGAGGCATGTCGTTGGTTTGGGATGCGACCTGCGTGGATACTGTTGCTCCTTCTCACGTGGTGGGCTCATCTCGTGAGGCGGGCACAGCAGCCACCGCCGCGGAGGACCTCAAGCGGCTCAAATATTCATCTATTGGTGACAATTATATATTTGTGCCGTTTGGGGTAGAGACCATGGGCTCATGGGGACCTTGTGCCCAAAAATTCTATAAAGACCTTTCCTCCAGGCTGGTGGACACCACTGGTGACCGGAGGGCTGGTAGTTACCTCGGCCAACGCCTCAGTCTGGCTATTCAACGAGGTAACGCCGCTAGCGTCCTCGGCACGATTTCCCCGGGCAGCAATTTAAATTCAGTTTTTTATTTGTAGTTTAGTTGTTATTTATTTTTAAGTTATTTAGGTTTTTAGTTTTAATTCAGTTAGAATGGATTAAAATAAAAACATTCTTTTTCACACAATATATAGATTCATTTATAAACATCAAGCCTTCACATATAACCACTAACCTCGTCATATACCTAACCCAGTCCTTCACCTGAATTTCATCAATACCCACATACCTTCACAATACCTCAGAAGGTATTGCATCATCACGCTTCACGCAGGGCGATGAGTAAGCGCTCTAGATGCGAAGGGACGCATAATGTTACAGGGGAAGTGGGCTTGCAGACGGGCGGGGGACACGTTGCGGTTTCTATTTAGCTTTGGAAATGTACTAGGTAAGTTTTTTGTGCGTTATTTATAATATATTGTAATCAGATAATGCCTCAAACAAGCAACGCTTAAAAAAAAAAAATTTCTGTTTAACATAAATTACATATGCACTTGCAAAGTGTCCGATTCTGAGATCCACTGACAGAGTGGAAGAAACAGATAGTGTAGAGAGTGTAACAAAGAGTAAATGTAACAGTTCGAACGAGGACATGGCGACGACAATTTATGTTCTTTTACACATAATTTTGCGTCTCCAAAGCGTCCATCATATCAAATCGAATCGGCATGAAATATTCAACGGAGCGTTTTTGTAAAAACCGCTCGTCTACACAAAAACAGTCACAATCACACAAATGATTCGGGAATTTACGGCCGCCCTCGGTTACCAGGTGTCGCTACCGTTCGTCCCCGTTTTATTACGTCAAACGCTATTCCATTGCGGGAGCAACCTGTATATGACAAACGCACACACGCTATATAAGCGTTGGGTTTAATTAAGATGTTTTATTACCCTGTACTTTATGGGTTAACGTTCATTTCGAGATATTCCTTATTTATTTTTAAAGAGCGAACTCGTTTTCCTAATTGCTTTAGGCTCGAGTGATTGTCTTTTAAAATTATTAGGTACTCAATTTAATTTAACAGAATATCTACATATTAAAACTGGAAGGTTTTTCTGGTTCTTACTTTAAAACTCGTTATATTGATTAATTAAATGAAAATATTTATATCCTTGGATAGATGGGAGGCCTTTGTCCAGCAGTAGACGTCTTTCGGCTGATATGATGATGATGATGATGATGATGATGATGATGATGATGATGATGATTTATATTCAAACGAGCTGTTCCCTCGGGTATTCACCCGTGTTCCCGAGGGATAAAAGGATCCTATGTGCTTCTATATGGTTCCACCTAGGATAGGTCATAGATTTTTTTTTTATTCTGGATAAGATTGTGTTTGACCACAATCTCACCATGGTAAGTGATGATGTGGCCGAAGGTGGTAAGCACACAAAGCCTAGATGGGAACTGGCCCTCAAGTGCAGCTGTCGGAACACACCGATAGGTGCTTGGCGACAGGTTTTCGACTTGAGGGTGGTAGCCAGCCAGTCGGGTACTACAAAGTACCCTACCACCGTGCTATGGTTTCCTCACGATGTTTTCCTTCACCGAAAGCTCAAGCTCATTGTAGGATTCGAACCCACGACCTTCGTCGCGGTATTCGACGTCACTTACCACTGAGCTATCATCGCCTTAATGTAGATAGATCAATGATAACAAAATTATCAGACAGACAGACAGAGTTACTTGTGGTATCATACCACTGGTATGGATGGACGGAAATGGAAGTTTACGTTAAACCCTCTTTACAAAACCAACAATGATTTGTTTCATAAAATTATTGATCTAGTCTCACTGACAAATGACAATAGGGATGGTAACTGACATATCGAAACAGTATCTTCTTATTAAATGTCAAAACGGAGAGGTTTGTATGAAATACATACTTGTGACGTCATAAATATACACCGTCAAAAGACCTACTCTTTGTTATTAAACGTGTTCGCCAAACTGTACAGAGCTTGAGCTATGGAAACCAGATAATTGATATACTAAATACTAATCATTCCTGCCATAGACTTGCCGAGTTTCTTGCCGGTTCTTCTCAGTTCAATGCTGACTTCCAAACCAGTAGTCACCTACTATATTCGTTATTTTCTAGTATTTTTAGATGTTTTATACACTAGTTAGTGTTAGGAATTTTTTCTTGAATAAAGGCATCATCGCCATTGCAATTTTAAAACAAATAAATCTTATTTATTTTGCTAGTACTTTTCGAGGGGAAAAGTCTATAGCATTCAGGGTATCAGGCGATGATAGCTCAGTGGTAGTGAGCGTCGGATACCGCGGCGAAGGTCGTAGGTTCGAATCCTACAAAGAGATTTAGCTTTCGGTGAAGGAAAACATCGTGAGGAAACCATAGCACGGTGGTAGGGTACATTATAGTAGCCGACTGGCTGGCCACACTCAAGATGAAAATTTGTCGCCAAGCACCTATCGGTGTGTTCCGACAACTGCACTTGAGAGCCAGTTCCCATTTAGGCTTTGTGTGCTTACCACCTTCGGCCACATCATCACTTACCATGGTGAGATTGTGGTCAAACACAAGCTTATCCAGAATAAGTGAAAGAAATTGAGTACCTAATCGGATCAGTAAGTTTTATTTATTTTTACGTAAGGACACCTAACATTATGTATGATGTAAATTCATATACCACCTAAACCCAACAGAGATATATTGAAAAGGAAGTTCACATGACATAAGTCTAGTTCAATCATAAATTGGTCACGTACGATGCGCCCGCGCAACTATAATAACTTTGTTGATTGCACAATAATCATTCGCTATTGGTGTACTGTATGGATATTAATCATCGTGAAACAGGCACCAACATGTCTACAATATTTATACCTACGATAAGTTTCCGGTAACTACGTGTTACCTACATATTCGATTTGCGTACGTTTCTTTTCTGCCAGGTGTCGAACGATTCACGCTTTTTTTTTCAAGGATTTTGGCTTGGTATCTAGACCTTTAAGCCATTTCTTAAGAAAGAAAGAAAGAAATATTTATTTTGCTTTAAATGTGGTTAAGTACAATAAGGTCTTAATTCAATTAAAATTCGGCACATTTAGCTTTAATATAAGCATGCAAATATATTACCTATATACTATTAATTAATTTAAAATATTATTTTTTTATGTTATAATCACGTTTTATTGTCACTTTCACTGTAATGTCTAGTCCTCGTCCGTACAAGTTCAGTCTAGTTTTAGTGAAATTGGCGGCTATTCCACTAAAATTTTTCACGGACTTCTTGGGACAACCTACACGCGGGTCACGATACACGCTTTCATTAATTTCACTTCACTGGTGCAGTTAGAATGACTTAGATTGATCTTTATTTGACAAAACACCACCATATTCAATAAAACTCAAAATAGACGAATTTAAGAAAACACAAACGTCACTTCGCAAGTTCCCGCCAAAAAGTCCGATTAACGCTTTTTGACGACACCACCTAAGACCAAATAAAAAAAACGTGGACAGATTTAAAGTGAAGCACAGTAAAGGAAGCCGATCGCGTTCCTGTGCGACGCGAGTGACGCGGGATGGGCACGATGCTTCACTTCATTGTAGACTGTTGTTTGATATTGACTCCTAACTTTTTTATTTGTTTTGTGGTCACATAGTATTTTTATTGTCCTACGAATTCCTTTTGCTGGCATTTCCGCCAATTTCAGGTCAGGTCTGGTTTCAGTGAAGTTTGTAGCCGATTCATCCATTCAAACTATTCACAGACCTTGATAGAACCTGAAAGTCACGTTAGATTGAACTTTATTGGACAAAATGCCACATAAATTACACTATTTTAATGGAAATAAAACAAAAACGCAACGTCTCTGACAGTTTCCGCCGAAAATTCTACGGTGATTTTAGTAAAAAAAAGCTCTTACAAAAAATCTCTAGGTGTACTATTTTCAGGATACTGTAAAAACGCTGCAACACCCTAATTGAGTTTTTAATTCGTCAACAACAAAAAAACCCATTGCGCTAAATTACATGCCTTTTGACTCACTTCCTTATCAATGAAAAATTTATTATTATAACGAAAAAAGGTGATAAAATGAAATGTAAGAGGCGACTTGAGTCATTGTCGAGTGTTCATATTCATGTGATAGCATGCGTGGAGGCACGTGAACTCAAGTGAGTTATGAATCACTTAATTCCATCAGTTTTGACAATAATTGGGTTTTAATCTCATTCCTGCAAGCAAATCTTCCTTTGATTGCCACAAGACGGATTGAGGGTGTAGAGAGATAGTGTTTTTATTTTTTCGTTGAACTGAACGCAGGATTTCAAAACCAAAAAAATTAATTTATAGTATCTGTTTTGCACGGTGGTATGGTACCCGACTGGCTGGCTACTACCCTCAAGTTGAAAATCTGTCGCCAAGCACCTGTCGGTGTGTTCCGGTAATTGCACTTGAGAGCCAGTTTGCCTTTAAGGCATTGTAATAAGGTGTACAGCACATTGGTACCCCTGGCATTGCTAATGTCTATAGGCGACGGTAGTCACTTACCATCAGGTGACCCGCCTGTCTCGTCACTTGTGACATAAAAAAAACCTGTATTTAAAGATTTTTCTAAGATACGTTATACCTAAAAAATCACGTCATTTTGGCTAGGCACATAGCCCAGGAAAAGCTGAATTAGTAACAAATTAAGTCAAAGTACCTAACACTTTAGTCACGCGATCATACCCTAATGCAATATAGATAAGGCATTAAATATAATATTATTTAACCAGAAACCTGACACCATTTCTGGGCAAGCCGGTTATCGGTTAGTCGTACGATGTTATTTGTCTGATAAGTACCTAGCTGATAACAATCCTAGGTCATTGTGTATCTGTAGGTATACCTATATATATAGCCTTTTTATTTCCCATAAAATGTTTACAAAATAATTGAATCTTAACCTAATGTTAGTAAGTGACTCTAGGTACTGTTAGTTAAAATTATACGTTAATAAAAATTTTTATTTTTCAGTCTATCCTATATTTTACAGGAATCCCTGGGTAGGGTATAAGCCTCCTCCAATCTTTTCCATTCATCCCTAATCTGTGCTACTCCGATCCAGTTTGATCCCGCCACCAATACAATGTCGTCCACCGATCGTGTTTGTGGTCTGCCCACGTTTCTTTTTCCTTGTGGGTATTCCTAGTAGTCTTTAAATACCAGCTAATGTTGGTTCCTTTCTTTAAACAGAGTAGCTGTGCCCCGCGGTTTCAACCTATCCTTATTCCAGGATATAATCTGTTTGTGTGACAAGTTTCATCAAGATCGGTAGTTCATCGCGGACCAATATCGTTTTCGATCGGGAACTTTATATCCTCGGACATTTTTCACAGTTTCTTGCCGGTTCTTCTCAGTTCAAGGCTGACTTCCAAACCAGTAGTCAACAAACAATATGTAAATGGATGTGACTTTACTATACCTACTTTATAGAACAAACATACAATTTCACGAAGCTGACGGGTCACCTGATGGTAAGTGACTACCGTCGCCTATAGACATTAGCAATACCAGGGGGACTGCCAACGTGTTGTACACCTTATTACAATGCCTTAAAGGCAACTGGCTCTCAAGTGCAGTTGCCGGAAGACACCAACCAACAGGTGCTTAGCGACAGATTTTCAAATTGAGGGTGGTAGCCAGCAGTCGTTTCCTCACGATGTTTTCCTTCACCGAAAGCTAAAGCCCATTGTAGGATTCGAACCCATAACCTTCGGCGCGGTATCCGACGTCTAATCCGAAGCTATTATCGCCCCAATTTATTTGCTGGAAACGACCACGCCACCTATGGTGTATTCCAAATAGTTATAATAAGTTATTTTCTATAGTTCAGGTATAAAAAAACACATAGAAACATAAAAATGAAATTAAATAATATTTCCAAGTAAATCAATGTTGTTACTGTGCAATTATCCTCAACGATAGCGTTTTGTATTTAAAAGAAATATCTACACGAGTGATAAAAAACCAGTTAATTTACATTGAATGTAGAAAACAGTTTTATATTGAATAGGAACAGTTTGAAACAATCAAGGTCAAGGGTTGGGGGTTTTACGAGATTTCATAACATAACAACGTGCAATTTTAACAATATGTCAAACACATAAAAATAAGAAAAACACATATTCTATTGTTTTCCCATATTTTATTACATTACACTTTTGTACCTCCTCAAAAATATTGTTTAAGAAAAAGTTTACCAGATATTTCTGTTTGTAATTAAGTACAACATAATCTAAAATTAAAATAACCTTCTTACATGCATTATCCCACTAATATTATAAATGTGAAAGTTTGGATGGATGGATGCACGCAAAAACTACAAAACGGATTTTGATGAAACTTGACACAAAGGTAGATCATATCCTGGAATAGGATAGGATACTTTTTATCCCGGGAAAGGATAAAATCCCACGGGAACGCGGGTGAAACCGCGGGGGATAGCTAGTAAATTATATTTTATTATTTACACATTGTAATTTTCTAGCTACTAAGAAAGTAACAGACTGGTACCCGAGGGATGGAAAAAGACGTAGAGGAAGGCAGAAAAAGAGATGGGAAGACGATCTGCCCAAAGACTGGAGAAGGACATCAATGGGTAGACAAAGGTGGAGGGAACTTGAGGAGGCCTATGTCGCAAGACAGCCTGACCTGCTAACTGATACTAAATGTTCAGATATACACAGGATAAATAGAAATAAGTATAGTTAGTACAGTATAGTTAGTACAGTATAGTTTTATGTTTTTGTTATTATTATAAATTGTAAAAGGTCAGAGTAAATAAAGGCTATTTTTATTTTTATTTTTATTTTATTTATTTATTTAAGAACTTGGTATGTGACTTCTGTCGCCTGAACGTTAGCAATACCAAGGGGATTGCCAATATGTCGTCGACTTCTTTTCAATGCCTTAAAGGCAACTGGCTCTCAGGTGCAACTGCCGATAGGTGCTCGACGATTTTTCAACATGAGTGTGGTAGCCAGCCAGTCGAGTTTTCTCCACAGAACTGTGACAATAAAAGCTTTTAGTACTTTTAATGGGCCTTTTGAGGTGGTTGGCAAGATAACTGTCGTATAGGTCTTGGGTTCGATTCCCTCCCAGGACAGGCATTTAATTTTGATTTACCGTCATATTTGTGAGCAGGTGCTGCTTGTGGGGGCTGGTCTGCTTGAGTTTACCAAGTCAGTCATAATCTAATTCTATAGATAACTATTTTTGCCGCCATAAAACGCAAAAATTGTCAGTGAGACTAGATAAATAATTATTGAATGTAATAGTTGTAAGTTGTTTTTGAAAAGAGTAATTGCTGAGTTTATTGCCGGCTCTTCTCAGCAAAAGCAACCTTCCGAACCGAGCATTAGAGTCTGACTATTCATAAGTGCCTGTGAAGGCCTATTTGGATGAATAAACTATTTCATTTCATTTCATTACCCTTTATGGGCAAAATGATTGGTGACAGTCTGGTATATAAATAGAAGACACGTGGTGCCACCTCGTCTGCTCCGTTACTGTAACAGGTAGGTATGCATGCACTGATAACAGCTTTGATAAGATATTGATATCATGAAACATTTCATAAACCATATATTTTTTACACTGGATAAGCTTCTATTGAACGGAATCTCAACATGGTATGTGATGATGTGGTAGGCAACACAAAGCTTAGAAGGAAACTGACTCTCAAGTGGAGCTGCTGAAACGCACCGATAGGTGCTTGGCGACAGACTTTTTTAAAAATTCTAGATAAGCTTGTGTTTGACCACAATCTCACCATGGTAAGTGATGATGTGGTAGGTAACACAAAGCCTAGAAGGAAACTGACTCAAGTGGAGCTGCTGAAACATTTTTTTCTGGATAGCCTTGTGTTTGACTACAATCTCACCATAGTAAGTGATGATGTGGCTGAAGGTCATACTCATTGTATGATTCAAACCCGCGTCACCGCAGTATCCGACATCACTACCACTGAGCTATCGTTCGTTAAAATGCAGCTAAGTATTTATATTTTTGAATAGTTAAGTTTCTGCCTGAGAGGCCTCCCGTTTTATTGCGGAGTGTGATCTTTGCGCCAATATCTGATCCAGATGTCAACTTACAGTCAATAATAATTCTTAGCTAACCAGTGTTTAAAGTCTAAAATCTAAATCCGAATCGTTTCTGACCAAAATACATTTGGACAATTTGCATGCGAGAGCGCATCATTCACGTCAGCTTAGGCCGTCCGCGAGTGTTCTTTTAATTCGCTTTTCCAATTCCGGTTGCACAGAAATAACGTTAAAAAACTGCTCGCCTGCACACGAATGGCTTGTGCGGATTAAAAATATCACTAACGAACTTCTACTGTAATAAAACAATGACATTTTTACCTTTTTAATTACAACGTTTGGAATTTGTTGTGGAATTGTTACTTTCAATCTTTATAACATAGATAGTATCTCTAACATTTAAGGCGATGATAGCTCAGTGGTAGTGACGTCGGATACCGCGGAGAAGGTCGTGGGTTCAAATCCTATAATGAGCGTGAGCTTTCGGTGAAGGAAAACATCGTGAGGAAACCATAGCACGGTGTACTTTGTAGTACCCGACTGGCTGGCTACCACCCTCAAGTTGAAAATCTATCACCAAGCACCTATCGGTTTGTTCCGACAGCTGCACTTGAGAGCCAGTTCCCATTTAAGCTTTGTGTGCTTACCACCTTCGGCCACATCATCACTTACCATAGTGAGATTGCGGTCAAACACAAGCTTATCCAACAGTAACCTTCCGAACCGATCGTTAGAATTTAACATGAATCAAATTGATATTTGAGTTTGAGTAAAAAAAAAATAACAATATTGATAACGACTTATAATTTAATAACAAACAAAAAAACTAAACCCAAGTTCCAAAGAACATGAAAGGTCATGAAAAAACGCCATCATCCTTTATCACCATTGTAACGTCAAACAATACGTAGGTCCCCGCGTGAGGCGAGCAAAAAAATAATTAATAATAAGGCATCCCGAAGCGTGAGTCAATCGTCGATAGGGCTCCGAGCCGAGCGTGCGGCTGCGGTCACGATCCGCCGAACAAGCCCGACGGCTCACTCGTCTCAGTGAGGCGTGGCCACTCGCCGTGTGCAGTTGGCCCACTAAACACGCGCACCCGACGCACGACGCACGACCCCCAACTTGACGAACGCAAAATGAATGCCGCCGAAGTGACGCAAAACTCAATCCTGCGCATCAGCGACGACAAAACGCTTCAACTACTAGAACTGTACGAGAATGAGGAATGCTTATGGAACACGCACCTGGAGGATTATAGGCACAGGGAGAAGAGAGCTAAAGCCGCAGAGAGGATCGCCAAAACACTAAACATAAGATACTTTGAAGCGAAACACGTGATGATCAAATTCAAGAATCTTAGAAATTCGTATTGTCAGGAGTTGAAGAAGATAGCTAATAGTATAACTTCTGGCGATGACGTAGAAGGTTACAAGCCAAAAGTGTTTTGGTTTTCTAAAATGGATTCGTTTTTGCGGCCTCACCTGCAGCCGGCGCGCGGTTCCGCACACTCGAGTACGGTAAGTTGTTTTTTAATCGCTTCGAAAACTCGTCCTGTAGCCTTGACTCGCTATGTGAGTCGTGTGACTCATAACTTAGCATAATAATAATCTTGTTTACATAACAATTTGTTTTTCTCTTCACAGCACCACGAGGAGGTTAAAAAGGAGCCGGAATCGGAGGAGATTGAGGAGTGGGTACCTATTCCGTACCCTGAGGATATAGACCTTCCAGACACCAGTCAGTATTTAGAGCAGTCTTGCAGTGAAACAGATGAGGTTTTGCTTGAGAGTCGACCGGCGAAGAGAAAATCTTGGGCTACTCCGCGTTGTCCCTCCAAACGAGCGAAGATTGAAGGAGAAATTGAACAGAAAGTCATGTCACAGACTTTGAGAGACATTTCTTCTCAGATGCACGTGCTAATGTCAAAGAATGACGATTATTTTGAACATTTTGGCAGATATATAGCTTCATTATTGAGGGTCTTGCCTCCGCAGAAAGCTTTGCATCTGCAGCCGAAGATTGTCAGCTTGATTACCAGTTCGATTGATGTTGGGAACGAGGGTCGTGTCAGCCAATCTGATTGTGGAAGCGCTGTAGAATAATGTTACATGTTTATCTTTACGTAGATTATATAATATGACACAAATGTTTTTAAAAGTACCAGTGACTTTGCATCTTAATTGCAGCAGTTTTTCTGAAACGGATTTTTTCAAATTTAGAACTGCATTAATTTTACGAAAACGTTGCATTTATTTTTTAATTATCTCATTAGTCGTTTAAGTGCGTTAGAGTAATATGGACTTAATTGTAAGGTAATAAAAGTGATATTAGAGCGAGTTTATAATGAGAACTGTTTAGATGTTATATTTTTGTACTTATTATTGATACATTCCAATAAACATTTGGATAAGTAATAATTTGTTTAATTTTTCATTCCATTCTTATTTCTTTTCCTAATTACATTCTTGTAAAATTGAAAACAAAAATTACGAAGTCTTATCAAAGATGAGGTATCTGGAAAATTGTGACGCCAAGATCTGCCTACGTGCCGAGCGTCAGTAATGTGCGAACAGGACAGAAGATAGTTGGCCTTGTAGTGAGAAAGATGGCCAATAAGGGTGATTGGACCGTGTGGGGTGATTATACAGTTACGGCACAGTGTATGCGTGAACAGTAAAACAACTTACAAGATCAATGTTGCAAGGTTAAATAAATCGGATGTATTTAGCTCTTTGTAAAACGCTTTAAATCCTTTAAGTATTACTAGCTGTTCTATGGGATGGGATCTTATCTTATCCCGGAATAAAATATAGCCTATATTAATCTGGAATAATGTAGCATTCAAATGGTGAAAGAATTTTTAGAACCAGTCCAGTACTTTTTGAGCCAATTCGTTACAAACATACAAATCTTTCCTCTTTATAATATTAGTATGGATAATTATTTTTTTTAATCTAAGTCATTCGTCAACTTAATTATCCTGTCGCACCGCAAACTATCAGTGAATTAAACTAAATTTAGGAATATATAATTTAAACTAAGAATATACTTACCTAACTAGTTATTATTTTCAGTTTCCATTAAGAGTTTAGTTACTGTTTACCAATGAACTGTATTGGAGCCACTACCTGTGGCTATGGATTTGCTCGACGTTTCAATAATAAGATTTATGTTGCATCATTTTTTTATAGCTCGTTTAATGGCTTCGTAACCCACTTAATTTTTTTCTGGTTTTCCTTTTATTATGTTCGGTGTTCTCTTTATGTGCCAAACCATTTGCGACCTAGTTTTAAGGACCTTTAGATGCATTTTAGGTTACGACCCAAGTTAACCCGATATAATGGAAAAATCGAATCATTATTATTTATTTTTATGATCGAAAGTCTACAGATTAACAAAATCAACATAATTTTTATTATACTCAAATTCATACTACAATTAATGATAAACTCGAGCCTTCAGTGAAGGAAAACATCGTGAAGACACCAACGGTGCAAACTTTGTGGCATTAGATTTCTCACCTTCGAGTAAAAGCTATCGCCTAGCATTTACCTGAGAATCGGCGGCTTAATAGCTTGTTTCCTTTGCCTACAACGGACGGCCCTATCTTCATAGAGGATATTGTCTAAAATCTACATCGAAATCAGGTCCCTATCAAAGCTGATCACGTGGTCATTATCGTAATTTGTAAATCGCTTCGAGAATTTCTAGAAAACTGCGTACGTGCGGAACAACGCGTGTCTGCCCGTCTGCATCTCACAATGATATTATTATATCAGTGACGCCTGTCCGTCCGTGCATTTATTTTTAAAGATGACTGCGTTTAGAGACAAAAGAAAGTTACAGCTTTTGTGTTGCACAAGAATTTAGTACTTTTTGTTGTGGGACGTGATGCCAATTAGAGATTTATGGACAATATGTAGAAGCAGCTAGCTGTTTTTAATCTAGTCAGCATGCTGGCAGACCTTCGTACCATCTTTTTTAACACGGGAAGTTTGATCTAAGATGGAAACTTCCATAGAATATCAATTTATATTACTAAGAATATATTTGCCATCCAACGTGGCAATGCTGCCAGCATTCTGGGTACGTTGCCTACTGACTGACAACGACTTTTTTATTTAGATTTATTTAAATTAAATGGAATAAGAAATAAGTTTTAGTTGTAGTTGTATTATTTTTTAATTATAATTTAAATTATATTAAATCTAATTAATACTAAGAATTGTTTTTATTTCAAAAGTCTGATTAGCAAGCAGACGAGTCACATAATAGGTGACTACCGTCGTCTATGAATGAACAATACCAATGTGTTGCCAACTTTTTTACAATGGAGTTCTTGTAATTTGACCTTTTTACCAGACTGTGGCGAAGCCAAAAGAAACCCTTATTAGTATTTATACTCTTATTTAGGTATTTACTCCATTGACTATTTAATTCTTCTTATTAGTATCTGTTTTGTTATTGTTTAAATAACAAGAAACATGAAAAATTCTGTAACAATCAACAAAGATTAAAAAACCTTGTTATCGTCAGTTTTATTAGAGCTAGCTTGTTTCCTGTCGTTATATAATTAGTGTCACAAACGATAGAAAGAGGCTAGCAGCAAATAATAGTGAACAAAGCGATTCCCTTGATGCTATTCCTGTAGGGCGACCCTCGGCAAGTCAGCACGCATGCGACTATACGATTTGTTATGAATCTGTCCACTTTATGGCTTTGGTTTACAAGATTTCCAGAGGGTTCGTGTATTTTTTATGTTGGTAAATTTCAAAATACTTAACGTGTTAGATAGTAACTAGACGTTACTTAAATAATTGAGAGAGTCTTGTATTGATTCTAAATTAAAATTTGCCTGTCATCCGAAGCTTTTACAATCAGACTAACTAAAAAAAAAAAGAAAATGATCTATAAAAAGTAATAGTAAAAAGAGAAAAGAATGTGCGATAAAGAATCGCAAAGATTAGCCCATATTAAGGCAGAGCAACAAATCCTGTTGATAAAAGAAAAACAATAACAAATAACATTGACGTGCAATCGCGATAAATCGAGGTCGAAGCTTATCTTAAAAGAAAGCAAGACAAACGATAAGGAACTGTATGTAGTTGTCATAAGATTTGCAATGAATGCAAATGTGTTCATGAGACTTAGTACGTTGATACATGATAGTTTAAAAGTTACGTAAGATATCATATTTAGTGGCGGCGACTATATGTCTGGTCTTGGAGACATGTCACGAGTTGTTCAAGACAATGTCTGAACATGAACTTAACATTATAAACCTTCAAATACTTATAGTTCGTTACCCCTACCTTTTTATGATACCCTAGTAATGCCAAGCATAGAAGTTTGAATATAGACCTAATTTCCTAATTGCTGAAATGTATACGAAAACTAAAATCAGCAAAAAGCAATTCAGGAATGTTTAAATCATCTTGGAAATGTAAATTGATGGATCTAGGTTTGATTTTCAGATGGAAATAAACATGTTCTAGTTTTAGTAATTAATGGTCATTTCAAGGCTTGGGGAAAATCAGAATAGACAGGATGTTGGATATGTAACAATGACTCATATAAGTGACACGTTTCTATACTACATTGATAGCAAAGATCAAAGCAGCAATCAGACACTTTCCTCAGTCAGTCTCATCAAAGGCCGTCGGATCATTGAATCATCTGTATTTCCCAAAAATACTTATTTACTAGCGCTTTCCACATCTTTGCAAGAAGCTAGATAATTAGGTGCATTTCTAGTCATTTAGTTACTTTTTGTTCCTAAACACTTTTAATTTAAGCGATTTCTGGATTTTCATTTTTATTAAAGTTTTTGGGATGGCCTTCACATTGAGCCAAGGGATTAATAAGCTAGTAGATGCTTTTTTCTTTTCGACATAATTCAATACCCATTAGCAAGATTAGATACAATTTATACAGAAAATTATAAAATTTCCAAAGATTACAAAAAATTCAACCATATTTCCATCATGTGCTCAGCGAATGGAGTTTCCTCAAGTTTAATTAGTCAATAATTGTTGGAAAATGGTTCAGACTGTCATGATGCAATGTTCACTTGATATGAATCGTTGTCTGATGCAATACACAAACTTAATATAGCAAGACGAGGAGAGAAAGTTAAAATTTGATGAAAATGTATGCCTCTGCGCCTGAATTATTTACTAATATACTTTTAGATATTTTAAAAATGATTTACGTTTCTGTCATTCAAGGAATTGATAAATATTTGATCTGTTAAATTGCTGATTGAATTAAATAAATGATTGTCATTTAGTCTAAAACATACAAAAATATTCGACATACATAGTTATTTTACACGGAGCAACGATAGAATCATAATTTGATATGCAGAATAGAAAACAATAAAAAATTAAAACATTCGGTTTGCATCAAACGAAAATTTATTGCAACAAGATCAAACACGTTGCAGTAAAAAATGCATACGTATTGAATGACGTCGAGTGGCGTGATCTAGCCACCACTCAGCTTGCACCAAGTCATCGCTAAAATTAGACAGTCGCACTTGTTTTCCGTTACAAAGCTGCCAATGTTTCTAAATCCGTATTAAATGCTTAAACAAATGAAGCAATGAATGAAAACACGAAGAAGAAATCATAGATGGAAACTACTAGAAGTAACACAGACAAAGAACCTAATAATTGTTGCTGATAATGTAATCCCAATTGCTTTCCGTTCCATTGCTGATTTACTCAATGATTCGCTTGATAGTTGTGTTAGATAAAAACAAATGGAAATGGAACATAATGTAAATGGTGATAATGTTAATGTTTTAGCTGATTTATTGGTAGGTAAACTGATGATCGTGTTTCGAGGCACGTAGACAAGCGTTCTAGATATTGATGAATGCGAAAAAATAATGGCAAAAAATATAAAATGGCGTGTAGTTAATTGCAATTGATTTACTCATGTGATAATCTGTTTTTTTTTTATGATGAACTATTTTTTTTTACTTTTCCAACTGCAGCTCTGAATAGAATAATCATTTTCCTCAAACTATTATCAGAACATATTATTATGTTCACAATTTTTTTATTGGAAATTTCCTTAAGTTAATTAAAATAATTTGTACATAAATATTTATTATCAATTTATATTTATAATAGTCGTTCCGCCTGAAAAGTTTCAAATACATTTTAGCATATAAAAGGATAAAGGTATTCAAAAAAATCTATTGATGACAAACGCGTTACCACCCATCGGTTAAACTCTTTAAAAATAATAGTGACACAGCCAAAAAATAACTTTGATAGGTAATTAAAGTAATTTAGGTCGAAATTTATATTGATTTGCAAACCTAAATATGTTACAATATCTTTTTGTAATCATCACAATTAACAGTCAATGAAGTTTAGTCCTAACTACTCCACCACCAGCTTATTTAACATCACTGCCATCAGCTTCACCTAAAACTAACGGATTCTCATCACCAATATCGACAATAATTGCATTATAATGTCCAGCACTATATTTCTTCATCTCCTGTTCAAAAAGTATATTATTGATCGCTTGTTTGATCATCGATTGAGTTCTCTCATCATGTTTCCTTAAAGAATCAGCTATGTATTCACCGAAACTGTCACATTCGTCTTTTTTCTTCGTTAGTTCTGATCTGCGCAGCAGTTTCAAGGCTTCTATCAGCTTGCTGTCTAAACTACTGCTCACAACGGATTCCTTGATAATTTTCTTCTTGACGATAGGTCTCGTTAGTCTTGACTTATGCGTTTTCTGTGTGTATTTTATTTTCTTGTTCGGCTTAATCTTAATATATTCGTGCACTGGTTCTTGTTTTATCAGGACTTGGTGATCGTCATCATCTTGATCGTCTTCTGAGGATGAATCGTTGGAATCTTCGACGACTTGTCGAGAACGAGGTTTTGGGTTCTGTGGAAAGAATTCAGTGTTATGTATGGACAGTCAAATAAATTAAGTATCTACATCTTTTTTTATTTCAGAAGTCTGACGCATGGAGGCGGGTCACCTGATGGAATATGACTGCTGTCGTCTATAGACATTCGCAATACCATACTAACCATAGTGATCCATGTGATGTTTCTCTTCACTGAAAACCTAAGATCATTATAAGATTCGAACCCACGATTTTCGCTGTGGTATCCGACGTCGCTATCATTGCCTATGCAAAAAATCTTAATTGCCATCGGCATCTATTTAGCAAGTTTTCTGTACTTATCTGTCTGTCTGTTATTCGCTTTCTTAAGAATGTATCATTACCTTTCATATACACGTATGAAGCCACTGGCATTAATGAAATAATCTATCTTTAGGTACAATAATTATCTCAATGCCAATCATATATTTGGCACAGTTTTTGTCGATAAAACAAATATCCAATTAAATCTAACTAACCAAAATATACTAACGGAAGTAGGTACTCGATGACCTATATACTTTATCAAAGTAACAAATGTAACAAATGAGATCATCTAGCTAGCTTGTATTAAGTATTTAATTAATTTATTATAAGCCGATATCACCACAGTACAGGCTGTTTTTAACACCTAATCATAATATTAATGTTGCATAAGGAAAACCATGGAATACGACACGAACATGTTTTGTAGTAAACATCGCGTGACTTACATACCTACATGTGATTAAGTACATTTAATCTGTTTAATTTCAGGCAAGAAATTACACAAAGAATCGTCTTTATTTGTGATTACTATATCAAGGACAATTTCTAGGCTCAGTGTGTTTACAACCATCGGCCACATTTTCGATTTAAAAAATAAAAATCTTTTATGTCTTTATGGGAATTGGTTTTGTTTTCACATAGGCAAAGGTTGTGCTCTTTTGAGCCTAACATCTGTCACTACAAAATTTTCTAAATCTTTACTGTTATTTTTTTTAGGTCAGAAATAAAAGTGGTAAGTGTAATAAAGTACAATAGGTACTGGTGTTTCTGCTCAAAAACAATTAATCATATTATGAACAAGGTCGGCCATTATCAATGTTCTGATGGAAACTAAATTAACGGAAATAAACGTTATTGAGGATAATAATCTATTTGTTAATACTTATTAATATTATCAGTCTCGGCCACGCCTACATAGAGCCATCACACGGTTGTTTTGACATGGAAAAATACTCTTTTCCTTTGCAAAGATTTTTCGATATATTTTTTTCATACACTTAGATGGCAAACATTACAGCCTGGTGGTAAGCTTATTGACGCTTGCAGGATCAGGCAGGGGTCTCAAACACCACAGGCTATACTCCATTAGGAAATAGATCTATAAGTCTCTTTTCTCTAAACCTCCTTAAATAAAGTCCTGGAAAATGTTATCTCCAAAAAGGATGCTTATTGTTGTGCCATTTGTAGTTCAAAAATAGAACTGAGGATTTGGTGGTGACTTCGATGATATACGGGCCTTTGTGGAAGCATAGGTATGTAACTGCTAATTAATATGTGATCCGTGGATTATGTCGATGCATACGCTTCCTAGAGTATTATAAATGATGAAAGTGTAATTACCACGATAACTTCAGAACTATTATCGTTCTCCAAATGGTTCGGTAAAAATTTCATATGGGAATACATAAACCAAGTGCTCCTCCCCCCGCAGCGAACTTTCGCCTTCTCGCGCCGATGCGAAGCGAAAATCGAATTCAGTTTCTTGCGCAAATCGGCAATATCGCATTCGAATAGCTTCGCCAACTCCGACCAAGCTTCGTACTTCGCCGTTTGTACTCGATACAAATCGTTTGTCGAGTCCCACAGTTCGCGTCTCTTTCTATATTCTTCGATCAATCGTATAGCCGACTCGTTCGTCCACTCGACTTCTGTCATCTTCTCTCTCGCTCCCGCGCAGTGTCAAGGTTAGGGAATCTACAATCACACCGTGCACTACGAAACAAAATTAGTTTTAACGATTTAAAATGAGAATTGTTTAATGCACAGCGAACGTGAATTCGGCACGCGTTCGCTCGTGCACGTCGCGAGCGGAGACTGTACTCGGCGGGGTTGGGGAGCGGTGCGCGGGACGGGTCTGGCCGTTCGCTGTTCGGCTTCGGCGGCGCTCGCTCGCTTGGGCTCGGGCGCGCTCGGCGGAGTTCGCTCGCTCGCTCTGTTGCGTTCGGGATTCGGTTGCCGTGCAGTGTGAACTAGACACACTCACTCAGTAATACAGTAGCTATAGCTTATAAACATATTGCCATGACCATTTTGACCTTACCATTGCATTTTTAATTTACTTCGCGTGCATAAATCTGGCGCCTGAACGTCTGGTGATTAAATTCTAACTTGCCTATTCGTATTTATGTCGGTCGATAGGTAAGTATAATACATACCAAGGTGAAGCGGTGAGTTGTTATTGACACGGGTTACTGTATGTATAGGGTAATATTCAGTTAAATAACCATGACGAATTCAATTAAGCTTAATACGAAGCTATTTTGCATGGCAACAGGGTGATGAAGCAGTATTGTTTTCTGATACAGAGAATAAATAAATTCATTATGCGAGTCACATCAGTTGTGAAAAATACACCTTTAAAGAAATAAAGGGGGTGTAAGACTGGTGGGGTTTGGATTTTTTTTTATGAATTTACACCGAATCGAACATTATCGTAGGAGCGTATTACGTTAGTTCTTTATCATATTATTTACCTTTTAATGGATAAAATATTTTTTCTTTCCTACATATCAGTAATTTGTTGTCAGTCAAGATAATAAGCGGTCACCCATCCATATTCTGGTCGAGAAAGTATGTTTTCGCTCCCAGTATATAGATGTAAATTTTATGATCCCCTAAGAGGGTGAGCGGGCACTTCTGAATGTCAACTGTAAACTTTCTCAAATACCTAACAAGACAAAGAAACTCACAATAAATATCCAACCATTTCACAAGACCTACCTTAAATGGTACAATTCTAGAGAACAAAGCTCAAGGAAAATTGGTTGCGTCACTCATAACTGCCCATCATACTTTGACCTGCCGCCTCCTAACAATGGAGTAGTTTTAATACGTGATTAGGGTTTTGTGGAAGGTCTTGTTGTATGGTTTTGGGCTCCCATTCTCAAAAGAGGCTTTGTCAATGACTGAGAGGGTGTAAGAGGGTGCACCCTCTTGAATGTAAGCGGTTTGTTGTCGGAGGGCAGTAAGGGGGGTTGTGATTAAATTTAATGAAAATGTTTGGTATTTTTTTGTTTGGGAAAGATATTTTAGTTATAGTAAATAGATAGAGCACACTAATGTCAGTTATACATATAATCGAATCAATACTTGCGTACAGTACATGTACAAGCAATGTGCTTTCAAGGTCAATATTCTGGGGTGTTGATAACCTCTATAAATGTTTAGAAGTACTTAATTAGAAGTTTAGTGTGGTAATGTCTTCAAATGTCTTCAAAAAGCCCCTCTGGCTTTGAATTTAAAAGTAAATTGACATAGACACAAAAAAGGTTCTATATTTAAACTATTCAATAAATACTTATTTAATTTTTTTTATTATCTTGGTATTTTTGTGGGTTATAATTTTTTATGTATTTTTGTATTAGTTTAAGAATAAAATTGATAAACATTTGAAAAAAAAAGGCAATATAGTCAGATGGTCCAAAAATATTTAAAAAATGTAACCTTGCTGAGATTCTTGCCGGTTCTTCTCAGTTGAAGGCTGACTTCCGAACCGGTGGTAACTTCTGTAATTCGACCCTCATAAGTGCCCTTCTAGGGCCTAAACTGAATAAATGGTTTTGACTTTGACTTTGAATGGTGGATTTTATAAACTAAGTAATATAATTTGTGGGCCGTGGCGAAGGTGGTAGGTTCGAATACTACAATTAATGAAACATCGTGAAGAAACCATGGCATGTTGGTAGGTACTATCACAGTATCTCGCCTACCTGGCTACCACACGCAAATAGAAATCTCTCAGTGAGTAGGTAAGTGTGCCCTGAGCTGCACTTGAGAGCTAGTTACCATGCAGGCTTTGAGTATCACCTTCGGTCAACTCTATCGTAAAAATAGGACGTTGTAATAAAAAAACTAAATTGTGATTTAAACGATGATCAGTAGTTCAGTTCAGTACCCAGGCAAGACCCTTTATACTCTACCCATAAATAAAGTATTCATTTCGTATCACAAAGGAAATATGCGATAAAATAATGAAAGTTTGATTTATCTGAATAGTTATTCATTACTGGTATAGTGTTCCAAAAAATATAAAATCAATGTCCCATTACGTTTCCAGTGGAGTCGGTACGTAAACGCAAGTTAGATAAGTTGAGAAGGCGAGTGGAAGTCATAACTTGGCTGAGGATTTCCGTGTCATTGTCCAAAACTGTCATAACTTAAAAACAATATGGGGCCGCTGCTGAGGGAACGAAAGATTATGCCGAATACGCAAATAGTGACGGCATTGCTTGTCGATGATATTTATTTTTATCGAAATATTTTTTGTATTTTTTGTTATTTTTGTGCAATAGCTATTTAAGTAGTATGTGAAATTTTATTTGTATTATTATTCATATTTCTGTTTTTTTTTTCATATTCGTCCACATGAATCTAGTAGGAACATCAATACTAAAAACTGATAAAAACATATTTAATTAAAAACAACCCTGATATTGCTCTCGATTTCGAGCCCGAAGCCAAAGAAGCTTCGTCAGAAATTATCGACAATCCCACCCCTATAAGCTTCAAGCGTAGAAGTGTACATATCGGCAGCAACTTATCGTATGGTCGTGAGATTATTCGTGGGGAAGCCGGGGATCGGGGGTGGATACAAACCCCTGCCTATCTGCCGCTTCCAACCAACAATGAGGAGCATTTGTGACGTAAAATTTACGAGACACTTTTACGAGTGCAAAATAGGTGGGACCCGTTTTACGAGCCACCCTGTATAATAAGGGAACTGTGTAGTATATGGAAAAAAATCAGATCGTTCATTTTGTGTCTTTGTTCTGTTCATAGGTACATTTAAGTCAAGTTGCGAAAAAAAAAACATTCTCCTTTCAGTAAAAGCTTCCAAACTATCTTTATAGTGTGGTAATGATTCTTTCACTGTATCAGCTACAATAAAAATTATATAGAAAAAAGTGCCTTTCGTAATCTATTGCATCATAATTCTCATTATACAATAGAAGTTCAAGATTAGAGTAAATTTTAGTTATATGTACCTACTTGTTTTATGTAAATTTCACATATACTATGCAAAAAGTGAAAATGATGTTAGGCATAGGACAAACGCAACATATTCTATATCAGCAGGCCAGTAAACAGCGAAGGGCCGAGGGGCGGCAATATGGTGTACCTATTATTACATCTGTGAATAGGGAAGGCCTAATTTGAGGAATTCTTACTAGTAGCACCCTTATTGCAAGCAATAAACCCAAAGAGAAATAATAAAGTTTTTATTTCAGAACGATATTACCTACAATAACGTTTTCTTGCTGGTTTTGGTGAATACTTGATATATATATATATAAAGGCCTTTACATGTTAAATGAATGTTGTTGCATGATGAGATGATGGCGAAGATAGCTCAGTGGTAGTGACGTCGGATAACTAACGAAGGTCGTGGGTTCGAATCCTACAATGAGCTTGAGCTTTCGGTGAAGGAAAACATCGTGAGGAAACCATAGCACGGTGGTTGGGTACTTTGTAGTACCCGACTGGCTGGCTACCACCCTCAAGTTGAAAATCTGTTGCCAAGCACCTATCCCGACAGCTGCACTTGAGAGTGCAATCTCTCGACGGTAAGTGATGATGTGGCCAAAGGTGGTAAACCATCTAGGGAACTGGGTCTCAAGATTTTTTATATTACGACCCATTGGTGTTCGTATGAGCAAAGAAGCCGTCCCGGGACAGATTGGAACTTATCTTTTGAGCACCATCATAATTTTATGTAATGTGTCTTCCTTTGTTCCTTCAACAATGGCATAAGACTATGATAGCTCAGTGGTAGTGACGTCGAATACCGCGGCGAAGGTCGAGGGTTCGAATCCTACAATGAGCTTGAGCTTTCGGTGAAGGAAAACATCGTGAGGAAACCATAGCACGGTGGTAGGGTACTTTGTGGTACCCGACTGGCTGGCTACCACCCTCAAGCTGAAAATCTGTCGCCAAACACCTATCGGTATGTTCCGACAGTTGCACTTGAGAGCCAGTTCCCATTTGGCTTTGTGCGCTTACCACCTTCGGCCACATCATCACTTACCATAGTGAGATTGTAGTCAAACACGGCTTGTGTATCTAGAATAAAAAAATAATAAAAAGACTACACAATTTCCATAAAAAAACCTAAATCACTCTTGTAAAATGTTTCAGAAGGTACGTCACAATGTGGTATACGTCAAAAACTGTATCGAAACCGCATACAATGGACGGGACATAGTGACGAACAAAAACAGTGTCACAACTCAAAATGGAACTCCAGGATGAAGCCTTTATTTAAAAATGTAGGTGTAAAGTTCATAATTTTTCATTACCAATTTAACGACAAAGAGTAGGTCTTATGATGGGGTGTATTTATGACGTCACAAGTAAGTATTTCATACAAAACTGCATATGAACTATCTATTTGTTGTGACTCTACATCCCATTTATCTTGACATATTCTGTTAGAACTCGCTTTTATGATAATTTACTACAATTCTTACCTACTATACGTAAAATACCTAAGTCGTTTGGGAACACAACTTGAAACTTAAATTCAAGTGAGATACTGAATTTCCAATGTACTTTAGTCTCGCATGGGTTGCAGAATAATAATATTTAATTATACAATGTGGCAAGAGCAACACAAAGAGTTTTCGCATGGCAACTCTGATATCCGTTACGGACGAACTGCCGCTGTTCAAAATTATGTTTTTAGGGATACGTCGCGTTTTTGTTTCGAACCATTACGATGTTTTTTTAGTTAAATATTGTTATTTTGTTTAGTCGTAACTTAGTAAATTAAATTACAAAATTTCGATTGGTTTATTTCATTTCGATATAAAATATGCAGCTACCGATAAATTCACAATATTAAATAGCAGTCTAACTTATGATATTTTTTTTTATATTTCCAACTTTAAAATATATTATTTAATGGGTAAATAAACTAAGACTAATATATTACAGATAATCTAATTACACAAATAAAAAACAAAAAAATTTACTACACTAAATAGGCTTAATTTGTGCTTAATTTATTATTGAAACTATTCACTAAAATATTAAATTAAATTTTCCTCTTATATTTAATTACTAATGACAATTATATTATGTATTAATTATTTCAAATTGATTTTAACTTCCTTTGCTACATATGATGTCACAATGAAGTAAAAAAAGCCAACTGTCTCTCTGTACAAGAGGCTCCACATAACATTTTCTAAATATTTTCTTACAAGTATATATGTAGTTATAGTTATCTATGTAAATAACAAAAATATACTTACAAATAATCCTACTATCCTACTAAATAAATGTGAAAGTTATTAAGTTTGTTCCTTAATTAAGCAAAAAGGGCTTAACGGATTTTGATTAAACTTGGCATACAGGTAAAACATACCCTGGAATAAAACATAGGATAGTTTTTATCCCGGGAAAAGATAAGATCCCACGGGAACGCAGGTAAAACAAAAGGATGGACTAATAAGCAATATGCCTATATTCAAGAAAAATACCTGACACTAACTAATTTATAAAAAATACTCGAAAATAGCGGACACGTAAAATTCCGACTATTTATAATTACCAAACATTTCTTTTGATGGTGCATATTTATAACGTCACAAGTATGTATTTCATACTGTAATATAATGTACGGAACCAAAGTATTTAATGTGAAAAGGTGCATTGACCGTTTCAGTGCAAATTGCGTGAACGTAGTTCATGTCGAAAGTTGTGTGCGTTTGAATACGGCTGAGGATACCGCTTGATATTTTGTTCTTTTTCTTTTTAAACATTAAAGAGCTTTGAGAAGCGTGGTTGGTAAAGAACACCGCCTTACACGGTACAGGTCGTGGGTTAGACTCCCATCCAGGACAGATGTTTGTGTGGAAATATGCCATTATAGATAACTAGCTGTGCCCCGCGGTTTCACCCGCGTTCCCTTGGGATCGTATCTTTTCCCGGGCAAAAATATAGCTTATGACACTCACAATTAACGTGGCTTTCTATTGGTACAAGAATTTTTAAAATCTGTTCAGTAGATCCAGAGATTACCCCCTACAACCTCACAACACTTTACCTCTCTATAATATTAGTGTAGATTTATAAAATTCCCGTGTCAAAATGTTGGTACGATGAACTCCGAAACAACTAAACCGATCTTGATGAAACTAAAAAGGGTACTTTTTATCCCGGGAAAAGATAAGACCCCACGGGAACGCGAGTGGAACCGCGGGAGTTAGCTATCCCTATATTGGATGAGTGTGAAGATGTTTGTTACTCTTTCACGCAAAAACTACTGTATGGATTTTAATGAAACTTAGCACACAGGTAGATCATATACTGGAATAACACATAGAATACTTTTTATACCGGAACATTATAAGATCCCTCGGGAACGCGAGTGAAACCGCGGGGCGGAAAACTAGTTATTATATAAAAAATATAGATTATACAGTTCTTTTAGTCTGTCTGCATTAAGTTCACATGATGCGCATGTTAAATTGTTAATACTTAGCTATTAGTAAGCCAATTACGGTGGTACCTGCAAGTCTAGGCTTTGGATAACACCGTGTGGTTTGAAGGGTTTCCTCGACACTGCATTTTGCTGCAGTTCGCTCACTTTTTAACATAATCGCATTATATTTTTCAGATGCAGTTGCTGACTTTACAATGCCTAGAAGGGAACCGGCTCTTATGTGATCACAACAAAGTACTTTACCACCGTAAGGGGTTGATAGCTGAGTGGGTTCGAATCCGAAAATGAACTTAAACTTTCGGTGAAGGACAACATCGTGAGGAAACCACAGCACGGTGGTAGGGTAAATTGTAGTACCCGACTGGCTGGCTACCATCCTCAAGTTGAAAATCTGCCGCCAAGCACCTATTGGTCAAAAAGTTCGACAACACATTGGCAATTCCCCTGTTACTGCTAATGTCTATAGGCGCCGGTAGTCACTTACCATCAGGTGACCCGTTTGCCTGGCGTCACATCCAACCTTAAACAAATGAAGATCACGAGCATGGTTGCTGCAAACTGGTCGAATTTTATCAGGAGGCTGTGAAATAAACTATCAAGATAACTTTACGCTAACGCGGTATGTCAATATTTTGCAAGATTGTCGGCGCTTACGCATGTATCCTAAAGAGCAGGGTTGCCAACGCTTTTAAAATTAATCGCATTTTTTTATTAACACTGATTTTTGATGAGTGATTTCGTGAAAAGGGACGGAGGTCGATTTGACTGTCAGATAGATTTCCTCTTTTGTATTGCAGGCAAAGGGTTTTAGCCCATACAGCCTCAAACTCAAAAAGGTTGTATTACCAAGGTGTGATGTTAGATGTATTTTTTTCTAAATTTGGGGTTGTTTGGAAAAAATACACGCATTTTATTTTCCTATGCTACGAGTCGTTAATTAGTTCTAGGACCTTGTCGAGACAAAGGGCTTAGCAGGAAAATACTGTGTTCTTTATGAGTCTATTGTGATTGCATTACACATATTAAATGTAACCTTTTATTGTTCTTAACCTTAGAAACTAAATCTTTTGATTGTGTTTGGGTGTAACTAATCTCCGGAACTACAGATCCGTTATCATATGAGAACTTTTGCTTGGTTTTCGGACTTCGGAAATATTCAAATGGATTGTTTTTAACTATTTTTTTATGTCGAGGTTGACAAACAGGCAGTCGGTCCACCTGATGGTAAGTTGTCACCACCGCCTATGGACATTTGCAATATTGCATAGTGATTGTGTTGAAGAGCTCTTTTATGCCCTTTTTTGATGAACCCCATATCATGTAAAGAGCCTTATACATCTTGAATAGATGATCTAAACAGCGTCCGTGTGGCAGGCCTGTGGCGTGTGGCGTGTGGCGTGTGGAGTGACTGTACAGTCCGATACGGGAGCGACAGCAGCGTCCACATTTTGTCCCATATCATAGGGCAGTATTATAGCATACCCCATATTATAGCATTTCTCTGATACATGACATTAGACTAGAGTAACAATGAAGTGATCTTCAATTGCTAACTGATTTTCAACATGTGGTTATAAAGGTACTTATCTACCTATCCTACATGCTCAAGCTTAATGTAGCATTCGAACCTACGACTTTCGTCACGACGTCACTGCCACTAGCTATCGTTGCAATATCCATAATCTAATTGCATCAAGTTTTCAAAAATATTGATCATTCTGGAGCGACAACCCTATCTTAATTAACTAGCATGGCAACACGTGACTTCGACTGTGCACATTTTGCAAAAAATGACAGTTAAGATTTTTTGCTCTAAAGTCAACAGAAATGTTGCAGACTTGAGACTGTTCTAAATATCTGGTAGATTGAAGATGTTTTCGTGCTTTAATTGCTTTTAATAACTAAAACAATTTAGTTAAACTGCTG
The DNA here is from genome assembly GCA_951361185.1 of Ochropacha duplaris. Lineage (NCBI taxonomy): Eukaryota > Metazoa > Arthropoda > Insecta > Lepidoptera > Drepanidae > Ochropacha > Ochropacha duplaris. The sequence goes on along the minus strand of OX592704.1, from coordinate 444,588 downwards.
AGTGTCATAATGTAAAGGTGGCAACCGAAGAACATCTCACTAAATCATAATTTTAATTATCACGTTTTTCATGTTTCATTTAAATACTAGCTGTCCTCTGCAGTTTCACTCACGTTCCCGTGGGATCTTATCTTATCCCGGGATAAAAATATAGCCTATGTTAATCTGGAATAATGTAGCATTCAAATGGTGAAAGAATTTTTGAAATCGGCCCAGTAGTTTTTGAGTTTATTCGTTGCATACATACACACATACATACAAATCTTTCCTCTTTATAATATTAGTTTAAATAAAATTATACGCGATTATATTTAGTGTGGATTTTTTTTTATTCTGGGTAAGCTTGTGTTTGACCACAATCTCACCATGGTAAGTGATGATGTGGCCGAAGGTGGTAAGCACACAGAGCTTATATGGGAACTGGCTCTCAAGTGCATCTGTCGGAACACACCTATAGGTGCTTGGCAACAAATTTTCAACTTGAGGGTAGTAGCCAGCCACTCGGGTACTACAAAGTACCCTACCACCGTGCTATGGTTTCCTCACGATGTTTTCCTTCACCGAAAGCTCAAGCCCATTGTAGGATTCGAACCCACGACCTTCGCCACGGTATACGACGTCACTACCACTGAGATATCATCGCCTTCAATATAAAAATAATTGACCTTGTCAGTTGCATGGAAACATTCATTCAACTAACGTAGGTATATGATATTATGCCCAATACTAAGAAGAATGCATTCAATGGAAAATTATGAAAAATTGCAAATAAATTACACAAAGTCATAGCCCAGTAGTTTTTGCACGGTGGTAGGGTACTTTGTAATACCCGACTGGCTGGCTACCACCCTCAAGTTGAAAATCTGTCGCCAAGCACCTATCGGTGTGTTCCGACAGCTGCACTTGAGAGCCAGTTCCCATCTAGGCTTTGTGTGCTTACCACCTTCGGCCACATCATCACTTACTATAGTGAGATTGTAGTCAAACACAAGCCTATCCAGAATAAAAAAAAAAAAAAAATTCACCTACCTGCCTGGTACCCGTACTGTGGTACCCACCCAGGCTATCAGTTAGAATAATACTCGTGGATACTGTCGGATAATTTGTTTGTAGATCAAAGCGACCGATTAGGGTAACTTTCCAGTCAACACAATGCTATACTAAGCGAGTCTTTGAAAAAAAAACGTGAGGAAATCATAGCACGGTGGTACTTGCAGCACTCTTCTGGCATCTATCAGTGACCCGGATACTGCTCTTGGGAGCCCATTCCCCCCTAAGCTTTATGTACTCTATGGTGAAAAAAAAAATATGTAAATAATTTCCATTACAATCAAAATTACACATTTTATAAGTTAGGGCCCTATTCCAAACGTGTTAAGAAACTATACTTAATTACTATGAAATGAAATGAAATTGTTTATTCATCCAAATAGGCCTTCACAGGCACTTATGAATAGTCAGACTCTAAATGCTCGGTTCGGAAGGTTGCTTTTGCTGAGAAGAGCCGGCAATAAACTCAGCAATTAGGTACTCTTTTCAAAAACAACTATACACCTATTACATTCAATAATTATTTATCTAGTCTCACTGACAATATTTGCGTGTTATGGCGGCAAAAATAGTAATCTATAGAATTAAATTATGACTGACTTAAAAAAAAACAAACTAATATTATAAATGTGAAAGTTTGTATGTTTAGATATTTTGATGTTTGTTCCTCAATCACTCAAAATCGGCTGTACGGACTTCGATGAAACTTGACACACAGTTAGATCATATTCTGGAATAAAATATAGGATATGTTTATACCGGTAAAAGAAAAGATCCCACGGGAACGCGACTGAAACGCGAAGGACAGCTAGTTTAAACATAATTCAGCTTGGGGATATCTTCGCTGCATCGCTGGACGTCCATCTTATGTAGTTATTATACAATTATATCCGCCATGACTGGTTTGTTTTTTGTTTGTACCATAATGTATGCATGAGTGAGCTCTCCGCTACAATTAATGTGATGTGATTTAACTATTATAGACGCCAACTCACTTTGTGGCTTTCAATGATACAATTCAATAAATTATATTGGATAACTAGCTGTCCCGGCAGACCTTGTTCTGCCCTATTTCTCTAAAACGCGTCTTTGTTTAGTTTCGATTGACGTCAAATGTTTGACAGCTGGGGGTTTGTATGGGAAAAAGAAAAGGGCTGTTTTTAGGGTTTTCCCGGCAATTATTCGAATTTTTCTCGCCGTAAAAACCATCCTTGGACTTCAACGAACATTTAAAAAAAATAATTGGCCAAATTGGTCTAGGCGTTGTTGAGTTATGCGCTTACCAACACATTTTGCGATTCATTTTTATATTATAGATGTACTTGCGAGGAGTTCTAGCCCTAGTGGGTTTCTGCTTTGTGTATTGGTACACCTTGTTGATCAAAATTAAAAAGTCTTTATTGCACGTCCGCCGAGCCACGGGCCTAATAATGAAAGAAAGAAAGAAAAACATAACTCAAACAATGCAAATTTTGAATCGATTTTACACACTACGACACTTGGATAGATAAACCTGTAATAAGATTTCTAATTTAGAATACTAACTCTAAATAAATAAATATCCTCGGACATTTGTTCACACACGGCTATCTGATCCCAAACTAAGCACAGCTTGTAATATGGAAACCAGATGACTGATATACTACATATACTGCTTTTTTTTTCGTAAATACATACTTAAATAGATAATTACACCCAGACTCAGGACAAACAGACATGTTCATGCACACAAATGTCTGTCCTGGATGGGAATCGAACCCACGACCTGCGGCGTGATAGGCAGTGTGTTAACCAACCATGCCAACCGGCCCAACTCGGAGCTAGTTTCACTCTGAGTGAAACTAGCTCCGAGCTCCGATCCGGTGGGCAGTCAGCCTTATCCCGGGATAATAGTAGATCTATCGTATTATCGTAAAACTAATTAAAAAGTCGTGAATTCAAATTGTACATCCCCTTGGTATTGCCTGCTTCTATAGGCGACGGTGATCGCTTACCATCAGGTGACCAGCCTGCTTGGTTGTCACTTGTGGTATAAAAACTCCCGTTCCTGTTAATTTCATTTATTGTTTTATCCTCATTATTACTCATTTAAAATGTGTACTTCCATTAATATGATGCAATTAGATTTTCCTCAACTGTACGTATACCTATAGTTTTTTTGGTTTTCTACTGAATCATAATTTTGAGGTAATAACTAACTTACCATATAAGTACTTATAGGTAATAGTTAAATAAATAAAACTAAATCTAAGTTATGGATATTTACGCTGCATTTTCGACAAATGTTGAGTACTCCGCGAGTTTCAATGATTCCACAGATGACTGAAGAGGACAAAATGAAGTATGCTTTTATTTCAGACCTTCTGTGACCATTTGGAAACAATGTAGTATCATCGAATACCAGTGGTAAGTCAGATTTTCGCTTATTCATAACTAGCTGTCTCCCGCGGTTTCACCCGCGTTCCGGAGATATCTTTTTCCGGGCTAAAAAGTGTACCTATGTACCTAATGTTTTATTCCAGGGTTTCATCAAAATGTTTAACGGTATTTGCGTGAAAGAGTAACAAACATCACATCAATATATACCTCACATTTATAATATTAATAAAGTATTAGGCATAAATCAAAAAGGATCCATGTTGATCCTGTTTTTTCAAGTCAAAATGAAATGAGAATTTTAACTTTCCACGAGTTTAGAAAATATAATGAATCGCACATATTAATAAGATTTATCTAGGTACGTCATTTATTTATCATGTTAATAAATTAAACGTAGACTACGAAACATGAAAATAACGCGATAAACTTTTGCCGTCATTCGTAGCGCCCGCGGCGTTGCCAAAGTTGCCAACCTAAATTTTGAAACTTAAAAAGTACTATCCAAAATGCCAATGTCGCTCGCAAAAAGCCTTGATTCTTTAAAATTCTTACTGATTTTTGATTATCTTGTGTCAGTCACTGGTCATGCAGTTAAATTGCATTGTAATCTTATGGAAATCCATATCGTATGTTACACACCCTCTATGACGTAGCTTAAAACCGGTTCTGACAGGCCTTCGTGTTGGAACTTCTACAGTTGCATGTTAAGGAAAATGGATGGCATATCCTTGTCCATTGAGATAAATCAAAGTCAAACTCAAAATATCTTTATTAAATGGACTCATTACATGTACGTATATTTCATCGTCACTTATTTAATATATTAGGTATCAGTCCTTATCTGTATTTCTTTGCAAGATGCAAGTCATTGAAATCAGCCTAGGGATGTTTACTGCTAAACAATCTTCAAGAATTTCTACAACCAATGCAATCTTAGGCAGCATAATGTGCTCAACGAAATTCTGTACCATTTCAGGACAACTAAAAGGTATTTTGTCCTGGACTCATCGAGTTTCTTGATCTGCCCAATACCAAGCAACGCTATGGTCATTGCAATAACTCATGTTCTTTATGTCCTTAAATCGAATCATACCTAAGATACATAGCAGTTATCTATAAGGGACTATCATTCATTGATTAGACTAATAACTTTGTACCAGTTTCTATTATCATTTGTTCGGGCAGTTGCGCATTAGAGCAAGGCTTTGTAAAAGGTTGACAACATATTGTCAATCCCCTGGAATTGCAATCAGGTGCTTGGCAAACTTCTGACAAAAGACATACGGAAGCACCAGCTGTGAAAGAAATGAAATCTACAAGAATTGACGGATAAAAATACACTTCGTTATATTTTATGGGCGAATGTGCATAAAAAAAAACTCTCTTAACTAACTGTGAACAAAACTCGTATACCCAATGTGGCCTACCGTTTGGTGAGAACGCGTGAGATCGTATTGGGAGAAGCAAACATGTGGACGCTAAAATTAGCGACTGCTCTCGCCAGTGTCGGCACACACGACGCTCAAACAGCTCCTAACACGTCGGATTAAGGTTGTTGTTGGCACAATAGTAATGTAAGAATAACTCTATATCTGTTCATCATCTGTTTTTTCTTTATCTACACACTGTGGGTTTTACCAACATTCGTTTCAGATTTTTCTTTATTTACTAGGAAACTATCTTCTTGTATTAAATCTGTTTTACTAATACATTTTCTGTTTATAATAATTCCTATCCATGTAAGTAGCAATCCGAATCGTTTTATTTAAAGTAGAATTTTGCTGGGGTGCCAATATATGTTGAACATAATTATGAAATGTCACAATGTTCACAATTTGTTAGCGGTTTGTTGAATGTACGCAAACAAATCGAGTTAAAGCCACATTTATTCAACCTTTTCACTCCACCTTTTTGAGACACGCAAACAAACAAAATGAACCAAATTCATTGACCTGAAAAATAAAAATCCACATCAATTTTGAGGTGTTAAATATGCTGCATGTTTTCCAAATTGTTTCCTTTATTTATTTACTCTTGGCACAATGTTATGAAAACTGAATATTTCGTTTACACAACATTTGCTCGTATGTCCGGCTGCTGAAATTCTCACCATGTCGCTGACTGTCACATCAGTTGCTACACTCCTTATTTCTGGATAACCTGCCTTGGATAGAATTAAACCACCTTATCGATTAGTTTTCATAAATTATTAAGCACATGAAACAAATTGCAATCATAAATTATAGATTAAAGTCCTATCATATGACATTAACTTAGATTTTGAAGTATTTAATAGCCCTGCCTAATACACTACAGTTGAATATTTTAAATTTACGTCTGTTCTATCGTTCGATGTCTATATTTGCCTTGATTTGTGATTCACATAATTTTACTTGCTATTTAATTTAATTTTTGCTTGATAATTCAGTTTTGGTCGTTACTAATGGTAGCAATGGTAGTTTTCTCTTTACTACTAGATTTGTGGTCTCGTCTATCAGGAAAACCATGTCTTTTATAATCCTCAAGAATTAACCATGATTTTGAACTTACATAGTTAATTTATTGTTTGTAATCCAGTTGAATCATCAATCTGATTGTTCGTCACGATGTTTTTCAATCAGGCAGTGATTGATAATGTGTAATTTTGTGTGTAATATTTTGATTTACTTCACGTGACTCCGTTTTATCTGATAATGAACTTTATTATGACTAATCTCATTATGGTCTTTGAGAACAACAAGAGTAATAAAAGTGATTATGTCCCGTGTGGGAATTTCATCATCATCAATTTATCACTGTTAAATTAAATATTTTTCGTAAATTTGGGTGGTAATCCTACTCATTACCTGTAGGCTATGGCCATTGTCTCGCAGATGGGACGGTCGTCCCAAACCTATTTAAAAAATAGAATTCCAGGAATCGTGATTCGAAACGTGTCATGATTTCATCATGTTTTAATAATCCCCGACTTTTCCCTGTCATTTAAACAACCCATAAAATGAAAACGTGACTCATTATGTAAAACACTAGCTTTCCGCCCCGCGGTTTCACTCGCGATCCCGTTTCACCATACAAACTTTGGAAAAATCCTTTCATATCGGATAACTAGATCATAATAACTATCTGCGTGCCGAATTTCATCGCAATCCGTTCAGTGGTTTGAGCTGTATGTTGATAGATCAGTCTGTCAGTAACATAGGCAGTTAAATTAATATAGATAGCAACAGAATAAGTAATTTAATTTTCTAATGAGATCCTAAACTGAACATACTCTTGGTGGATAGCTTCTTAATTTTACAAGTTAATACACTCCCTAAAATTTTAAACGATTTAGAATTTCAACCCTCAGAGGTTAAAATGAAGTCACGGTTAACACAAAATTTACAGTAAGTAAGTTCCGTTCTTAAGATGATGCAACAAATCTTATACTCTCGTGTGGTGTCTGACGCAACTGAATGGCCACAGTAATCATTATACGGAACGTTTCCATTAACACACCTGTGAAAAACACATGTTTGTTGTTCTAGGAAATTTTACTCTATATTACCATAGTGATGAAATCTTTCAGAGTTGAATTATGATCGCTGTTTATGAAGTTTGTCTATGATTTTAGGGCGATGATAGCTCAGTTGTAGTGACGTCAGGTACCGCGTATTACCCGACTGGCTGGCTACCACCCTCAAGTTGAAAATCTGTCGCCAAGCACCTGTCGGTGTGTTCCAACAGCTGCTGATCCTAAGCTTTGGGTGCTTACCACCTTCGGCTACATCATCACTTGCCATGGTCAAACACAAGCTTATCCAGAATAAAAAAAATGATGCTCATTCTATTCTTGACACAAGTTTGTTAGGACCTTTTTAAGATAGTTAAGTAAACCAATGTTGCTTTGCTAATTTACTTTTTACCTTTTTGGTAGGGAAACAAGCTTAAGCACACCTGATGGTAAGCGGTTACCGTAGCCTATGGACGCTTGCAACACTGTCACGAGCATGCTGCCGACCTTACATAAACTTTCTTACTATACTTCCAAAATGCCCCATGCTGTAGTCTAGCTAGAATATCTCTACCTCTAATCTCTTTTTAACTAATTCCTTCAATGTATACTTTTGAATTCTTTACTTACTTCACTGAGGAGAGGAACCAGTGATTTATGTTCTCATAATCATATACCATCATCGAATAGCTGGCTACCCCCCTCAAGTTGAAGATCTGTCGCCAAGCATCTATCGGTGTGTTCCGCCCTTAAGAGCTAATCCCCATCTAGGCTTTGTGTGCTTACCACCTTTGGCTACATCATCACCTATCCAAATTTAAAAAAAATCTGATATCCAATTACCTACAAATCAAGTTGAGTACCAACCGAGACAAAGATCGTGGGTAAAGATCCTCTAATTTGCTTCTCAGGTCACATGAACCTCGTTTTGAACTACTTCTACACAATAGTCAAAGGTAACATAAATTGACTTGTTATCGTGCAATGAACCGAAGTAGGCCGGTCCGAGGCGGTCGCAGCCGGTTCGATCTCGTCTCTTATCAGTAACTAATACAAATTATGATTATTACTTTGTTATTCGATAACCAGTTAATGTGCCTTGACCTGGTTGAAGTTGAGACGGGTTTGGTTGATGGTTGATCGCTATTTTAGTACAATGGCCGAGGCCTAACACTGTGTTGTAACAGTTGAACTTGTAGTCTTCCAGGCATTCTAAAAGTTGGGCAACACGTTTGCGATACCCCTGGTAATGTTATTGTCACATATCTTCAGGTCTGCCTGTCTAATTTAGAGGCTGAAGTAAGAAAAGGTTAAATTTAAGGTTCTGGTCACCTGATGGTAAGTGACTATTGTCCTTCGCCAATGTGTTGTCAACATTTTTGCAATACTCTCAAGAGTAACTGCCGAAACACACCAACAGGTGCTTGGCGACAGATTTTCAACACAAGGGTGGTGATCAGCCAGTCGAGTACTACAAAGTACCCTACCACCGTGCTATGGTTTCCTCACGACGTTTTCCTTAATTGAAAGGTCAAGCTCATTATAGGGATCTAGACACGCGGGAGCGTGTCAAGCCAAGTTCAAGAAACAGAACTGGCGAGCCGCACCGTGTGTAATATTACACGAACCATTTGGAGCCACTTTTGACCCCCTCATAAATCAAAAACCATTTTACATAAACGTATCAAATTTGGCTCATATATTGAGACTTGCGAGATACATATGTGTTCTAAATTTCATAAGCTTATCTCAAACGGTTATTTAGATATTAATGTCCAAAATTCCTCATTTTTATCATTGACTGACCTATAGACCAAAACTCTAACCCAGTTCCAGATGACCTAGAGAGTTAAAATTTGGTATGCAGATAGGTAATTAGATGAATACGAAGGAATAAATAAAAAAACAGGCAATTTTTAAATAATTCGATTCTATTATGAACGCTTAACATAAATACCTAATATTACTTAGGGTACCTACGTTATTAACTGGGATTAATTATTATTTTTATATTTAGCGCACATCAATAGTGTAAAATCATTACCTACTCATAAATAATGATAAAATAATAGGCATTTAGATTTTCGGTACATACAGGACGCGCGCGCGCCGAGTGACGCCGGAGCGGCGCGGGCGGGGTGGGTGGGGCGCTGTGACAACCGAATCGAACCGTTGACGCGAACGTGGCCGAGCGAACTTACCTACAAAAAGTAATGATATCCCACCAAAAACATAAATGTAAAAAAGAAGAGCCAAGTTCAATACAAAAATTATTCTTTGCTGTGGGCTTCGCCGCAAAAAGAATGGAGATCTGAGATTGAGTGCCAAGTTCTATGCAAAATCCAAATATGTAGTGTAAGGGCTAACTTGGCTGGTTTTCCCATACGAATTATATAGCCTTCGCATGTTCTAAACCTGTTGCCTTTCGGTTCTTATTTTATTATTCCGTAAATTTGGCTTGCTGGTAGAAACTACCCATCGAACATAAGGCTCTTCCATGACTGTGTAAAAGTAGGTACTTAATAATAATTCGTATGGGAAAACCAGCCAAGTCAGCCCTTAGACTACATATTTGGATTTTGCATAGAACTTGGCACTCAATCTCAGATCTCCATTCTTTTTGCGGCGAAGCCCACAGCAAAGAATAATTTTTGTATTGAACTTGGCTCTTCTTTTTTACATTTATGTTTTTGGTGGGATTGAACCTACAATCTTCGCTACAGTATCCGACTGCACTACCACTGAGTTACCATCGCCTTACCATCGTTCAAGATATTTGAGCTGCATCATTTTTTGGTTCTGTACACAGATTGCTTATTAATAACATTGTAGAAGGTAATATGGAAGGAAAGCGAGAGAGGAAGACCAATGATAAATTATATAGCAAAGCAAATATAAAATTGGCAATGAAGAGAAAAGAGTGGATGAAGCTACACCCAAAAACCCCAGCTTTTAAACTAAAAGAGACGATAATAAAAAATTTAAAGTGCCATAAATTTAGTATCATAATGTTTTGAATTAACAACAATAGCAGCGACCCTAAGCAATATCCATATGACCGAGTGGAAACTGGAAACAAGTCCTACATAAATATAATAGTACAATACAATAGATCAACAAACGTACAAACGATTGAAAAGAAAGTAAGGAGCGGTGTCATTACCATAATCATGCTTGCGACAACCAGACGGACCGCGAACCGCGGACGGACGGACGGACGGACAAAGGACAATACAATGAATTGGCTAATAAATACTGTGAGAATTGTCCGTCTGCGTGTAGGTAATGGGGTTGATGACCTTAATGGACATTCTGTCAACTTTGGAGGTATTCAAGAAGTGGCCTCCTTCGTGGTTATTTTATGGTGTTTTATAGTCGACCATCGCCCGATATTAGTAATACTAGTGTTGCCAACTTTTGCAATGTTCACAGCTGATGCTGCATAATCACGGGGGTTAGTATGTACTTCTGCCCAGTGCAGGATGCTCAGCGCACACGGGCGCAGGGTGTAAGGGGGCGCCGTCGCTGGTGGCGCTCTCAATAGACCCTGCGCCCATATTATGTACTCTTGGGTAGTTCGCGAACGACCTAGGGCTAAAGAGCGCTCTGACTGTTCTTTGACGCGCGTTGTGATAGGGGGCTAGACGGAAAAAAATCTTACGAAATCACGATTTTTTGTGTCGGCGATTTTTTTAATCTTTATATATATATATATACTCTCTCGACTTATATAACTTCGTTCCATCCGGGTGTTGCTTGACACCTCTCAAGTTTTTTTTTTTGCTAGCCTTCAAGAGGGCGTCAGGGTATTTTATTGCACCCGGGCACTACGGGCTAAAGCTCCTGCCATCCGTTTTTTAATAGGTAGAATGTCTTATTTCCTTTTAGGACTGGCCTTAGCTAAGTGATCAATGTGTTCAGAATTATATTATTTACAAACAGCCTCACTATATCTCTTTTTAACAAAAACATAAAAGACGCAACTTTTGACAGCTGTCACTATTTTGTAATTTTGTACCATCCTTTTTCAATAATGTTCATAAGAAAGAAATGTGACTCAATTTAGTGCGATATGCAACAGAATCCGAGAATATTGCATTTAGCGCCATCTACTGATACAAAAGAAAACATACTTACATTTGAAGCTAGTGCCTACTACATACTTAGGTACTACTAGTGATACGGTGCGAGAGAGCAGAGACAGTAGGTTCATTTCCGATTGAGTAAGTGTCGCTAGCGCACGGGCGGCACGGCACGGCTCGGCCGCGCACGGAACCTTAGTACTTCCTAATCGGTAACCTAACCTAGGAAGTGGTTCGAGCCTGATGCAGGAAGCCGACGTTAAATAGCTACTTGCTGAACACTTGACAACTGCCGGTTAAGGAGAAACTACTGCAAATTGACAACTTCATTTATAAAATAAGTAGCTGACCCCCGTGGTTTCACCCACGTTCTTCTTTTCCTCTTCTTTAGGGGAAAAAAATGTAGCCTATGACACTCACAAATAACGTGACTTTCTATTGGTAAAAGAATTTTCAAAATCGGTTCAGTAGATCTAGAGATTACCCCCTACAACCTCACAAACTTTACCTCTTTATAATATTCGTATAGATAGATAAACATTTAAATCAAGAGAATAAAAACGTGCGGTTTTGTTTTGCAGCCTCTTAAGCTACCAAGATTGTAATAAGAAAAGTTTCATGATCTCTACGCTTAGGTAATACAATCGGTCCAAATTGTTCCCTGGGGAAATCTATAACGAAGCATGCCTTTCTACCAAATACGTTATAAAGACATATTTTACAATAATCTCTACCTTAACAGATCGTGTATATAAGTCGCCATGGCAGACGCATTGTCTCCACTCGAGTCACTCGACGATGTGTGTGTAATCATCAGGTACGATTAACTCTGCTGCACTCGACTCGCACGTAATGTTATACTTTGTCTTTAGTGTTCACGCTGCTCAGTAATGTTAGCTCTACTTACGTCATTACGATTCTGACAGTCTTGATACTTTTACATTTAATAGTTTATCCCACTAATATTATAAATGTGAAAATTTGGATGGATGGATGGATGTTTGTTACTCAATCACACCAGAACGGCTGAATGGATCTGGACGAAATTTGGCATGGAGATAGATTATAGTCTGGAATAGCACATAGGCTACTTTTTAAACCGGAAAAAATAAGATCCCTTGGGAACGCGGGTGAAACCGCGGGGGACAGCTAGTAATATTATAAATATGAAAATTTGGATGGATGGATGGATGTTTGTTACTCATTTACGCCAGAACGGCTGAACGGATCTAGATGAAATTTGGCACAGAGATAGATTATAGTGTAGAATAGCACATAGGCTACTTTTTATCCCGGGAAAGATAAGATCCCTCGGGAACGTGAAACCGCGGGGGACAGCTAGTAATTAACATAAATGGAAGTTCTAAGTTGCTCTAAAAACTGCCTGTAGGCAGCGGTGTCCACTTACGATCAAGAAGTCTATTTACCTTTACGACAACCATTTGAACAAGAATAACTCTTCAAAAGAAGCTGCATTTTATTATAGTCTCACTGACAATAAAAAATGTATTTAATTTAAAATGTATTATAGAATATTATTAAGAAATAGCATACGCAAGCATAACAACTTCTAGAATCTAGATGCAACACAAGTATGATGGCATATTGGAGGAAAGTGGGTGAGCCTTCCCGTGTCTTCCCTTACTTTACTATTGGCCGATCATTTAGTATTACCAAATTATAAGCAACAGTATCAAAAAGATTGCCGATGCAAAAAGTATCAAATTATCTTGAAGTCAAGTGTCATCGATAGAAATACTGTCTTTGTGATAAAATATACTTTTCGAGAGCATCTAAAGAGCCCTTGTTTCAGTTCTGCAGTGACATGTGCGAGATAAACAATGTCTGGCCATCACCGTCATCATTATCAGCTTCTTGAGACGGTAGACTACTTGTGATATAAACTAATTGAGTTGTAAGTTTGTTATGTAATCTCTTACTTTAGTTTCTCGTCACAATAACTTCATTTTAAACATCTGCTTACATTGTTACCACTATTGCGGTCGCCGTAATCTATCTTTAGCAGTATTCCCTGCATTTATTATTATAAGATGAGTCTTAATAAGTTTTTTTTTAATTTCAGTGATGATGTGGCCGAAGGTGATAAGCACACAAAGCCTAGATGGGAACTGGCTCTCAAATGCAGCTGTCGGAACACACCGATAGGTGCTTGGCGACAGATTTTCAACTTGAGGGTGGTAGCTACAAAGTACCCTACCACCGTGCTGTAGTTTCCTCACGTTTTCCTTCACCGAAAGCTCAAGCTCTTTGTAGGATTCGAACCCACGACCTTCGCCGCGGTATCCGACGTCACTGCCACTGAGTTATCATCATCTTAAATCTAGTTGCTTCCCCATCTAGTATCTTGGTTCTTTCTCATTCAATTCTAGGTAATAAATTAGTTTTAACTGATAGATTGCAGTTATACAATCAAATATCGATTGACAATAATCTCCATTTATTAATTGAGTACCAATTGGACGATCTATGTCAAATGTCAAGTGCAGCAAATTGATAGTTTGTCAATCTGTTAATTGTTAACTGTTGGCTGTCATAGCACCTATTACTGCATGTTCTTTGATCTCTCCCCTGAATTGGCTCAATTGTTGTAGCATTATTTTTATCTGGGAACTGCAGCTTTTAACGTGTAGTAGGCTCAAAATCCCTTTAATTTTGTAGCAATGCATGTACCTACTTCCCATTGGATTGCCGCAAAATAATCCTTAATTAATAATTTGACAATGAGCGGATTGGCCCAACTATTGTTGCACTTAGACCAATACACCAATATTCTCTTAAAACGAACCTAAAATTTACGTCACTAAAAAGTTTGGACTTAATTTTTGTTACTTATTCCCATTGGATTGCCGCAAAATAATCCTTAATTAATAATTTGACAATGAGCGGATTGGCCCAACTATTGTTGCACTTAGACCAATACACCAATATTCTCTTAAAACGAACCTAAAATTTACGTCACTAAAAAGTTTGGACTTAATTTTTGTTACTTATTCCCATTGGATTGCCGCAAAATATCCTTAATTCATATTTTGACAACGAGCGGATTGGCCCAACTATTGTTGCACTTAGATCAATACATCAATATTCTCTTAAAACGAACCTAAAATTTACGTCACTAAAAAGTTTGGACTTAATTTTTTATTTTTTAATAAACTAATGTTATTATCTCTACAGCAAACGCTATGAATAACTCCTTTGCGATGATTTGAGCAACTCAATATGAAACATAATAAAAGTAGAACGCCCGTTGTCTGTCACCGTGTTTCCAAGTTTATCGAAAGTGCGTAATCTCCTGTTTAATGTAGCGAAGGGACCCGTTTCTTTCCGATCTATTTTCTCCATTTGCGTCTCACGACGTCGGCTTAGAGCTCACGTTTGTCCGCAAGCTTACATTGATCTGTATGCTCTTGTACCGGCAGTACCATAGACTATAAAACGGATAGATAGATAGTTTTTTTTTATTTAAGACCGATGACAAGTTCACATCTAAATCAGGTAAGTGATTATATCGGTACCAATAATGTTAATACCAAAGAAAGAATCATCGAATGTTTCTTAGGATAACTACTAGTTACATAAATAAATATCGCTCGTCATGCTTCCTCGTAATGTTTTTACAGTTACGAATAAAATTAAACATAATTAATCCGATGCAAATAACTTGAATGGCTGTTCCTGGAATTCTATTTTTTGTTGGTGCTTTTGGGAGGTCATCCCATCTGCGAGCCAAGCGGTTAAAATATGATATTTCCTTTCCAGTAGTACTCACAACGCTGGCAAGTCCGGGAATTCCGCGAAAACTCAAAGAAGAGGCATAAAAATGGCGGAGGCCTTTACCATATAGAGGGGTTCTCATTAAAAAAAATTTAAAACCTAAAATTAAAATATTGAATTTAAATTAATGACAGTATAAAATTAAAATTGTGCAACTTCTGATTAATTAATGAATAATAAGTAAAAAATAATTGTGTAATAAAAACAAAACAATGATCATCATAATTTTATATAAATATTATTTTTAATTTTTATTGTTGCATGTAAATCAATATTATTGTAATATTGCATGAAAATGGGAAATAATTAGTGACCGACCGAAACATGTTATTTTGCCGAAACCGAAGGTTCGGTTTCATTGTAGTTTCGGCTGAAACCGAAACCGAAACCGAACCTTTTATAAAAAAAAAGTCCTTAAAAAGTCGAAAAAATGTTAGTAAGCCCGTTTTTTTCTAAAATTAATATCTCGCCGACCTATAATTACAGGTTTCTACTTTCAAAGATTTATCACAATGAAATTTCAGCACAGTTACAGAGGTTCTGTTTGAAAATTTTACTACCCTATAAAGTAAAAAAAAAACACATTATTTGTAACACAAAGTTAGCGATTTTTTAATGGTGGTATAAAATAAAACAAATTTATTATTAAAATATGATGCTCATATATTATGTTTATTTATTTTCAGTTACTTACATTTTAATTATACTCACAAATATCACAATCAGTTAGCCTCGAATGGCTAATTCAAATATAATTAGATAATCAAAATAATCAAATTGATCACCTTTGGTAATCATTTTAGCGAACCATAACGCGAAGCAAAGCGCACTGATTTAGGTAGTTGCCGGCGGAGTCAGGCGAGCGACGCCATATTGCCAGCCGTGCCGAGCGCGCCCGACGTTAGCCGAGCGCGACCCAAAGGTACGATGTTGTAAGTTTCGGCGCGGCCGAAGGGTTCGGCCGTTTTTGGCCGAAACCGAAACTCGGGCCGAAACTTGATTTTTTGGCCGAAACTGGCCGAAACCGAAACCGAAATTTCGGTCGGACACTAGAAATAATAAAAGGCTTATTTATTTATTTATTTAGTACTCACATGTCACTTCTAATATCTTTCGTAGTTCTATGGTGTACCCCCGGTGGAACGGATTGAGAAGGTTATTTGTTTACTTTATTGCTATTCGGTACAAGTGCAATCTGAACATGAAACGGTTACTGTTTGATGTCATTACGTGATATTGAAAATATTATATTAGAGATGTATGTACTTGATAAATGTAAAGGAAAACAGGTTTCAAGGATACCCTATGCGCTTTGTTTATCCTACTAATATTATTAATGTAATTGTTAGTTAGTCATTGACGCAAAAACGGCTGGACGGATTTGATGAAACTTAGCACACAGGTTTTTTTTATTATTCTGGATAAGCTTGTGTTTGACCCTAGGTTTGACCACAATCTCACCATGGTATGTGATGATGTAGCCGGAGGTGGTAACCATTCAAAACCTAGATGGGATCTGGCTCTGTCAGAACACACCGACAGGTGTTTAGCGACAGATTTTCAACTTGAGGGTGGTAGCCAGCCAGTCGGGTACAACAAAGTACCGAAAGCTCAAGCTCGAACCCACAACCTTCACCGCGGTATCCGACGTCATTACCACTGAGCTATCATCGCCTTAAACAGTATTAGATATGAGACCATGGGTCCGTGGGGGTCTGATACTCGTCGTTTCGCAAATATTTTATGTAAAACATTAATCGAGGCCTCGGGTGACCGGCGGGCGGGGAGCTTTTTCCGCCAACGCATCAGCTTGGCCATCCAAAGAGGAAACGCTGCCAGCCATCTGGGAACCTTGCCGATCGGCAGCAGCGGCAGCCTCGAAGTTTTTTATATATTATAGTTGTACATTTGCTTGTATATTTTGTACATTTGTTGTAAATAAAATAATTATATTTTATTAGATCATATCCTGGAATAAAACATAGGACACTTTTTATCCCGGGAAAAGATAAGATCCCTCGGGAACGCGGGTGAAACCGCGGGGCGTAAAACTAGTAATAAATACAATTACTGTATTCAATCCTTACTACAAAGAGATGAAGGCTAATAGGCATTCTCCTTTTCATAATCAATGAATTGATTGAATGTTAAATTGAAGGAGCCTGAAGTCAATAATGTTTGATGGATTTGATCCAAGGAAGTTAAGTAGGCCAAACTGGTGGAGATTACCTGGGTAGGGGAGATCTCAACGAAATAATGAATAAATCTCAGGTCAATTTAGGTAAACAGAGCTGTAAACATGTTTACTTTATTATTGGTAACATTTAGGGTTGTCAAGAAATAAATAATACTATCTAGAATATTTATTAATGTATTTTGAATATCAATTTTATTGGTTTCACATACTTATAATTTTATTATGAGTGACAATTCAGTCAAAGATCAGTCAAAACTGTTTATTATGTTTAGGCCCTTTAAGGATCGAAGTTGCTGAAGTCATCATCGGTTTGAAAGTATGCCTTCATCTGGGAAGAACCGGGAAGAAATTCAGCAAGGTTACAATTTTTTTGTATTTTTAAGAATAACATTTAAAAACATAAATAAATTATTCAAAGTGTCGCAATTTATCTAATAACAATAAAAACAGTAATTTCGATAAAAGAAATATAACATTTACGTCATTAGAACAAATATTATCTGATGAACGAAATTAAATGAAATTGCACTGTATAAGTCTCTTCTACTGTATAGATATAAATAGATATTATTTGACAACCCTAGTTAAATAAGGATTTGTTGATCGCAGATCAATCGAATAACAAGCTAGTGACAATAAAAGCAATAGGAAATACCTAATTTGAGGATTGCGGAAGCAACTTCTTTTCTTATTTGCGATATCCACTAATAAAGTATTTACGAATGAGTTTGATATTTAGAATAGCATGGCTGAATAAAGTGTTTCCTTAGCATATTATCATTTTAAGAGGTAACTGTATGTACCACAAAAATATCGCATGTAAAAGTTGCCATACCATAAATGTTGAAAGAAAGAATTTACACAGGGTTTGTCTGTGGAAATCGTTGAAGCTAATAAACCTCTTATTAAACATAAGTATTATTTTTAATGTGTCCTAGACAGCAATCCACTTCTATTGAAATAATTTTTGAAAATTTGTAATGATTTCAAAAGTCTAGTCAGTTTTTCTAATTCGCCAGTTTTTTACCTTAATTCGCAAAAATGTTTTCCAATGCATTGTCTAAACAATACAGTTTTCTCCGAAAGTATAGAGCATTTATACGAACAATGGACATTAATTTAATACGTGCTATTTAAATACACAAAGAAACTTGTATGTGGACGAACCAATTTCAAACATCTATTTTACTGTTTCCATTGCAAAAACCGACCTTATGTAATCGGAATAAGATACTTAAAGCAACGGTAGGTATGTTTAAAACAATGGCAATTTGCTTTAGACGTTCGAATTATTCAAAAATCGAATCCAAATACATGAGAAAGGTTTCCCTTGTCTGTCAGTCAAGTATAAAAGAAC
Organism: Ochropacha duplaris; assembly: GCA_951361185.1. Lineage (NCBI taxonomy): Eukaryota > Metazoa > Arthropoda > Insecta > Lepidoptera > Drepanidae > Ochropacha > Ochropacha duplaris. The sequence goes on along the minus strand of OX592704.1, from coordinate 426,235 downwards.
CTTTTTTTGTGAAACTGCTTCATCAAGAAATAGGCCTACTTTCCAAGCTGAATCGCTATTTTATAGGCCCCTGAAGAGGGTACATTTAATAGCTGGAACAATTAAGGCCTTGGATGAACAATTCCGTCGGTATCTGCTATAAAAGATTATGTTGTATTCAATGTAAGACCTTTGCTTTAGTATCTATTATCATGAAATAGCGAAGAACTTTCTTTCTTTTACCTTTTTTCCTATTTCTGAATTTTATGTTAGCTGGCTGACCAGACACGATATATGATGGTAAGTGACTACTGTCGCCTAGCAATGCCTGGGAACTGTTAATTGTTAATATCCTCTCAGTTTTCAGATTAACCATCATCATTACAAGTTTCAAAGTAACCATAGCTGAACATAGAATCTACAATGGTTTTTCACACCTTTCCAGCAATTTTACGGTTAGCAAAGGAGTGCTTAAATCAGGCGTCTGTGACTTGACTCCTACCACTATCAAGGTAAATATCACTTCTCGATTAATATGTCACGACTTCAAATTTCTCTTTTTTAATCTTATCTTCTTTATAATGCTCTGCCTCATATATTTCGGGTAATTTATTTAATCACACTTACAGACCTAACAGAGTTTCAAGAGGGTGGATAGGTTTCTTCTGGCTAAGCTTAGGCTTCATTATCGTCTATTATGGGCTAGTCTATACTTATTATTAATCCAAAATTGTATCCAACCCACTAAATCAGTGTGTTAAAACTAATTATAGGCCGCCCTCGATATTTCAACCTGACGTTATACTCGTGAAGTAACAATTGTGAAGAATGGTAGAGCCATTAATTTCTTTGTGGCAAAGTTTTGTGGAAACTGTTCTTTCAGTGTATTCTGTTTTTTGTACTCGACCGTGACGCAAGGAAAGTTTTTCATCGACTTCGTATGGTGTAAAGAGTAAACGAATTGTAGATAGATGGATTTTCTTTGTCTGTATAAATCAGAAAGTAATATCTTATAAGGATTCAAAAGTACTGACTACCGGTAGTGCTTTCGATGATAAAGTTATTTTGGAATACATTCAATCAGATTTTTTCCATAAACATTATAAAGATAAAGATAAAAATCCATTTATTGGACATTTGACAAGATACAAAAGAGAAAAGATACAAGACATTATGTGGGTTCAAATGGCCCCAGCTCAGCCTATGCTGCAGATAAATACAGCGCTGATTTTCGGTTGAAGCCACGGGTGATTCAGGAATCCTAAGAAGACTCCTGTATCAAGTTATAAGACATTATTAACATGGCAACTAAACTATGATTGGTTACTTTCAAGAGAATCTTCGCCAGTAGCGTCAGAGAATACAATTGTCTCTTAAGAGTTATTCATAGTCATTCTTGTATTCGTGATCTTATTGATTCCTGGTTCTCCGCTTTCATTCGTTTCTTGCACCATATTCCAGTTCTCTGTGTTACCGATAGCCCCACATTTAACTTGGGTATTTTATTGCCCAAGTCAGGCCATTGTGTCTGCCCTATTATTACTAATATCAGGGGCACTGCTTTATCTTTTATAGACACATGTTACGGACAAGTTTGTCAATCGTTCTTGTGGAGGAAGTTGGGTATTAGTTGCGGGTAACTAATTTTCTTTGTTTTGAAACTTTTACTTCAATTTTTTTATGTATGGGCTTTTGGCCATGAACTCTTGCCTAGTTTAGCTTCATACCATGGACATGCCTAGGTTTATAGGACTCAAGAAACAACAATCTAGTTTATTGCCACGAGGTAGCAAGATTTTTCGAAAAATAAATCTATATCGTTTACCTTTGTACCTTTGGTGATGCCAATTAAATTACTGGAAAAAAAAACTGAATTATAACTCGATAATAAATTCAATCTTCAGTCTTCACCCCAATCCCCTTCGCTGTCCCTAAAGGAAAAACAAAATTAATTCTCAAAATTTTATTATTTAATTTCACAGCGCGAGGGTTTTAATATGACACCGATGAGTTTTTCTGATGACACACAAAAAGGGGTCGAGAGCCTTATCTTTTAACGGGCACAATTTTATCGTTTATTTTATGTAGGTAATTGGGTGCCCATAGTAAATATACGACGTGAGAGAACCATGGTAGATGAAACGAGAAAATAAATATATTTTATAGCGGTTCATCCGTAATACAAAAATTATATTGTACTAGGTTTCTGCCTCACGGTTTTACCCGCGTTCCTGAGGTATCTTCTTTTTTTTTTTTTTTTTATGTCACAAGTGACAACGAGGCAGGCGGGTCACCTGATGGTAAGTGACAACCGTCGCCTATAGACATTGGCAATACCAGGGGATTGCTAATGTGTTGTACACCTTATTAAGGCGAACTGGCTCTCAAGTGCAATTGCCGGAACACACCAACAGGTGCTTGGCGACAGATTTTCAACTTGAGGGTGGTAGCCAGCCAGTCGAGTACTACAAAGTACCCTACCACCGTGCTGTGGTTTCCTCACGATGTTTTCCTTGACGAGCTCAAGCTCATTGTAAGGATTCGAACCCACGACCTTCGCCGCGGTATCCGACGTCACTTACCACTGAGCTATCATCGCCTTAATCTTTTCACTGGATAAAAAATATCCTTCATCAAATTCCATTTTGCGTGATTGAGCAACAAACGCTGGATTCCATCCATTCCACTTTCGAAGAATTCATTTTAGGCTTGTCTTTAGAATGTAACAGACAAACTTAATAAGGATTTTTTGGCTTCACTTTTAAATGATGATGAGGTCAAAGATGTTAAACAGACAAAACTGGTAGGTATAGATAGTGTCATCGACGAAGAGGCGCCCCACTCTTTTCCTGATTCCTTCATTGCGAAACAAAAGTTGAGCATCTGTCACAAACGTCTGTATCTTCACAAGAGAGCCAGTTCCCAAATAGAATTTTGGTGCAAACCACTTTTGGACCCGCCCTGATCACAAAATTACAATGCCTAACAACTGCTATAAATAAAGCTAGTTCCAACAAACCTGCTCCGGTGTTTGACCGGCATCGGGGCAGGTCTCTTACGTAATCTTCAAATAAAGCGAATATGGTAAAAGTCTCGTTGTTTATGAGTAAACAGCGCGACAATATGACGCCTGTTCACTTAATGTTGCTGAGAAAAACAAGTGCCGCCAAATTATCCCAATATACGGACGGACCCTTTTAGCTTAGCAGTTATGTATGGGATTGTTTTTGCTATTTTTAGATCCCTTTCATGTTTGTTTTGGTTGGATAATAGACTCTATTTACAGGAAGTTTTTTTGCTCGTTGTCATCGGAAATGTGGCGTCGTTGGGTTTTGCGAAGATGGCGAAGGAATGGCGCTTTCAGTGTTGTGTATTTGAAAGACGAGTTCGATTTTAATCGTCAAAACTGTATGATCTTTGTCATATCAGAAAAGGTATATTGACTTATGTTTAGACTGTTTTGTTGGTACTTTGTTATAGAAAAGAATACCTACTTTGCCCCTTGAAAGAGTCCTTTATTGTTGAGTCGCGTAGCCTACAGCAAGTTTGTGCTTATTTCTAATGTTCCAATTATGTGTTTCGCTGTTCTTAGTAAAGATTGTTATACAATGAGCTAAAGTGACCCATTATATACGAGATGGCTTTACGAGCTTTAGCGAGGGAGTAAATAGAAACCGAGTTTTAATGGGTTTTAGCGCCGTGTGTTACACTATACTTTTCACTACGATTGCGAGAAAATAAAACAATCCAATACAATATGAAAAATGTAGTTTGTAATGTCTTTTTTTTGTTTCTTCTGTAGCCGCAACACATTGCATGCATTCTACCAGAGATCGCCGATTTTAGTTCCATTTTGAAAAATGAAGTTCATTTTTTATGAAACAGTAATAAGTCGAGTCTTTATTCATGATTATTCTACTTATGACTAAATACTTTTTCGTTTTTGTAGGCTCATTGTCATTTGACACACAAAAATTAAAAAAAAAAACTTTTTCCCCAGAGGAAGAATTGCTATTTTTTCTTCGCTCTGGTACGCCACAATGACGGTCTTTTTGAGCAAGAGGAGTGAAAATAATATTGTTCGTTGATGATTACTGCAGCTCTCAAACAACTATTTTATGTATCGCCACCTTACAGTAGGCTTTGTTCATTAACCTAAGTTTTATATAAAACTGTAGTAAGGATATAACTAAGGAACCCCACTCCTTGCCACCAGTTACTATTGCTTTAATCATTTCTAAATGGATAGCTAGATAGAACAATAAACTGGGACAGAAAACTCGGTGAATTTCAATGAAGGTATTTATTTCGGGCAGTCCTTAATATAGCCACAGTGTAGTGTAACACAGCTTGGACAGTCAGCTTGTTTTTGTATATAAGGGCTGATTTTGAACAAGCTAAACATCTGTTTACAAAAACTGTTCTAATTTCAAACTAACCAGCCACTTTCTTTATCCTGTGGTTTCAAAAGAGACTTTATTAACTAGATTTGAAAGTAGGTCTGTCCACCTGGAAGAAGGCGTACCTCGTGGCTCAAAAACCTCAGAACGTGGTTTAACTTGAGCACCAGATCCTTCTTCCGCGCAGCTGTATTCAAGATAGCCTTATTGATAGCCGACCTCCGGTAGGAGATGGCACCTTAAGAAGAAGAAGAAAGAATTATTGACTCTGTTTCTGTGTCACACTGTAGCTGTCGTATTTACTCTGTGTCACATTGTGTACAAAGCAAGGTAATTCATGCTAATGGTTCTTTGTCCCCCGTTCCACACAACTGGCCCTTCACAAGTGATCCCTCCGTGGGGGTCGAATTAGTGCACTTTCCTGGCCACTGTCCGAACTGTTGCGTCACGGACTGATTTGTTCTGCCTTTAATGTTGTCCTTTTGTTCCACTTAATGTCCACTGTCTGAAATAAAGTATAGAGGGCGCTGATACTATGGCATTTCCATGATAATAGGTTGGCTAGGTGATTACTTTGTTTAAATCATTATCCAAAGTGATATAAACAGAATTCGGCATTTAAAAACCTCCTCGCAACTTTTCCCAACTGAGGTTTTCCCCAAAGACTACAGCATGGGGTTCTTCAAAAGAGGAGAAAGAAGGTTTATGCAAGGTCGGCAACGCGCTGCAAGCGTCCATAGGCTACGGTAACCGCTTACCATCAGGTGTGCCGTAAGCTTTTTTGCCACCTAGTGGTATATAAAAGACTTTGTTTCACCAATGATATTATGTACTTATAAGTAAAAAGGTGTAGATAGGTTATATGCGCTCCGCGGGCGGTAGGTTAAGAACTGGCTAATTAGCCAACTTTGACTCTCCCGGTGTCAACGGATGCACGTACCGAGTGCAATTAAATGTAAAAGTACCATAAACAACCAAGAATGCCGTCCTAATAAAAGTGCGTAGAACGAAAAACTACAAATATTACTTTAGTATTTATCCTGAAATAGCAACCAAGTCGTATTAGCATATGAACCCTCTGCGTGTAACACAGAAGGTAATAATGTTCAGATAGGTACGGTATATTTATGGGGTCCCAACCCTCCGGCGCGGTGCGGGGCGCGGGGCGCGGGGTAACAGAAACCGGCGCTGACCTCTCGGGTCAGAGCGACCGCTAAATTTTACGACACGCCCGGGAAATGGGACACTGTCATACCTTATTGGTGATACGCGAGATTTTTGGATAAAAAAGGATTTATTTATATACCTACAAATGTATTTAAATAATTGAATCAGTTTTGTTATGGAAAGAAAATAGTGATTTTGGAGTTGTATTGTACATAGCTGAAAATATATTGATTTATGAATGATTTTAATAATCTGATACATAAAAAAAATTATGTTTATGTGTTTGTATTTCATGCGCTGCCATACCGTATATGATGAAATTTGAGATACTCTGCCTGCGTATAGGCAAAAAAAGAATTAAATGCCTTTGGATTCCATTCCGTGCACAGCTAGTTTAAATAAACAATGGCTCCTAATTTACGTCACATTATTAAAGACAATAACATAATAAACCCTACACAGTTTTATAAAAGATTACTTAATTAATACAATCCATTAAATCTCAAAAAACAACCTACGAAATTTTGAAACATGAAAATTTGCATAAACACAGCTTTAAATCAACTTTGAATGGGAAGGGGACAGTCCCGGGAACGTCGGCTCCGGGATTCGAGTCCCGCACTCCCGCACTCCCGCACTCCCGCACTCCCGCACTCCCGCTCCCTTGTCAGTGCTGATTGTGGACTATCCCGTGGTCTGTTAATGTATACCCAAGTAATGAGCAGCGGTAGGGTTCATTTTAATCAATACATATTGTCGTGAAAAACACATTTATCTTTATTATTCAAATTTTAGTTGACGTTAATGTGTAATTAGTTTATTTTTACCCAACTGCGCCAGAAGGAGGGTTATTCACTGGATTTATATTCTATACTAATATTATAAAGAGGTAAGGTTTGTTATTTTGTTTGATTATAGGGGGTAATCTTTGGAACAGAACCATTACCGGTGAGGAACCTGCAAACTGTACTAAGTTTTAGACTTCATTTAAAGAAATTTATTACTGCACACCAGAAGAAGGAGGAAACGCTCAATCACGATACGAGTGCAATTTGAGCCAAACCAACTTTAATATTGAAGAGTCTCTAGCTATTATATATGTAGGTACTATATTATTATTACTTATTAAAAAGATTAAAAAAGTTACGTACAGTGATAGATTGATTATGTATATTCTTTTTGTTTATATTTTGGAGTTTTTTTTATTATTTTTAAATTGATTATATTGTATATTCTTTTTGTTTATATTTTGGAGTTTTTTTATTTTTATTTTATTACTTTTATAGTAATTTAAAAAAATAAGTATTTATACTGTGCTGTGTGCATGCCGGCACGTGAATTCACCAAATGGCTCCAACCGAAGATCAGCGCTGGCGACCAGCTGGCATTATGCTGAGTTGGAGCCAATTTGTGACAATTGCATGTTTTGTCCTAGTTTTGATTTGTTAATTTTTTTTCTTATAAAATACATACATTGTAATGTCGCAAATAAAATATATTCTATTCTTCTATTCTATTCTATTACAGAACCAAGAAGTTCGGAAGTACAGAAATGAATAAATCCAACTAAAGGCTTATTACCTACGTATTAAATAAATTGAAACGGCTGTTTCTAATGACAAAAGAGCTTTTTAATAAATGTATATAAAAATATATGGTAAATAAACTGTCAGTTTGTCTGTCTGTTTGTTCCGACTAATCTCTAAAATGTCTGGACCGATTTTGACGGGACTTTCACTGGCAGATGGCTGATGTTATAAGGAGTAATTAAGGCTACGTTTATTACAGAATAAGATTTAGGGTTCCGCGCAAATTTTTACTACCTATGAGTTCGTAAATAAAATCCGATTCAAGTATGTAGTTATTACCTAAAAAAAACTGTGTTTCTTAAGCTAGAAAAGTCAATTTAAACGACCTATTTCCTTGCCTATTTCCCGGTCATTTGATATCTATGTATTAATTCTAGCCTAGACAATACTAGGTATATATCTATAGATAAACATAACAGATAATACAATGGAAAATTTAGTCAATTAGTCTTCGACCATTGATATCTGCAAAAATGATAAGATTAATAATTATCTAGAGACGGTTTATGTAATCCATCTATTGATAGTACGAAGATAAATATAGGTCAAATTGTTGTTATAAATAATACCTACCTGCGTTTATCTAGTCTATGATTAATCTAAGCAGTAAATCAATAAAGATGGATCCGAACTTTTTATCGGATTTTTGTCCTATTTTTATACCATAAGTGACAATCAGGCGGGTCACCTGATGGTAAGTGAATACCGTCGCTTATAGACCACCTTATTACAATGTCTTAAAGTCTGCCTCTCAAGTACAACTGCCAGAACGCACTAACAGATGTTTGGCGATAGATTTTGGCAGATTTTTTACTCGGCTTCCACCCTCAAGTTTGTATGCCTAAAGGCATTGTAAAAAGGTTGACAATACATTGGCAATTCTTCTGGTATTGTCTTTAGGCGACAGTACTTACCATCAGGTGACCCGCTAGCTTGTCGGAGTTGTGGTATAAAATAAGTCGCCATAATGTTTTATAGATCAAATAGGTACTATTTTTTCTTTTTTGAGTAATTTGCCTCTCGCTGAAATCTGATATTCAGCTGTTTTGATATAAGTAACATTTTTATTTAATACCATTTTATCGACTTAACCACTCACAAATTAAATTACAAAATCATATAAACCGAGTTAAAAAGCCTTCTTCCAGTTATGCATTTCACCGTCGACTCCAAACATAATAAAATTCATAACGAAACTCATAGTTGTGTGATGAAATATTGCATATGCATGCATGCATCGTGCGCACACATAGACTATGTATGTATGTATGTTTGTGTGTGTTCGTCCCCGCGCCCCGCGCCCCTCATCCCGTGCCCCGCGCCCCTCGCCCCGGTTGTCGGTTGTCATCTCCCATGCCCTCGCATTCAACGAGTTTGAACACTAACTTCCACTTTGGACCTAGATTTCTATTTAATCTACACTAATTTTGTATGTGTGTTTGTAATGCATAAACGCCAAAATATACTTTACCGATTTTTAAATAATATAACTTATAGAAAGCTACATTACTGCTACGCTAAATTAAAGCCAAAAATAAAATGTTCAGTCTCATAATTAAATGCATATTAGGCATGAGTTAATAGTTTCATTTAAGTAGGTCAACGGTTAAGGGCTTGATAATTGCGGGTCAATGTGTCAATTGCAACCAATCACATTAAATTGATTATTATTTCATTGTTTTTAGTTCTAGCTTACATAATATAGTAAAAATACAGTTTGTTTAAGCTTTATTTACAACATATAAATATACAAACAAATGTACAACTATAATATATAAAACGCTCCAGCAGGCTGGCAGCGTTTCCTCTTTGGATGGCCAAGATTTGTTGTATTTGATTTGTTTTTACGTAATTACTTAATTAAAAAATTAAATGTAAATAAATCATGTAAGTCATAATTTGTTTTGGCATCAAGAACTGCACTGCCCTCTATCAATAAATACGCTCCACTTTCTACTATCTCAATGGTACACGAAAATGCATTAAGGTCGCAATATCTCGCGCTAAGTGGAACGCACCTCGAGCGCTTAGTAACCGGCCCCACGCCCTTGCTCGCTCTAAACAGCCCTAGTTTGAATACAATCCTTCTACTATCTATATACACTCCATATAAAATACAACTTTACTCTATCAGAATAAAGTCCAAATTCATTCGCTACAATTCAGTCACTTGCAACAATAAAAATTAAAGTTTATTGCCGGTATAGAAGGTTGAATTTAGATTGTTACTAAAATTCAATGCATCAGATTCAATGTCAATTTCAAGGAATGACGCATTTGATTCTAAGTTCTATGTCACCTTTTTAAGGTTTAAATTGATTCAGTGTGTATCAGTGCATGTTAGGTATTACACCCACATGCAGGTACGTGTTGAGAGATCCAAAAAAGTGAGGGAAAGCAAAAAAAAAGTGAAGATTTACGTTTCGTTTTTGTTTATAGCAAAAAACTTGAGTGTGGCGTCGCCTGTACAAATGACATGTGTATTAAATGAAGTATTGTTTTTGTCCATAATCTTTTGGAATGAGTATAAATCTGAACCATCCCACTTTTATTTGTACTTCCATGGGAAATGAGTGCAGTCAAAAAGCTTTTTTTTACAATAAAATAATATTTTTTTTCCCGAATCCGGTCATCTTGTAGTCCGGAATCCTACGTTATTATAATAAAATTATTAAAATAATTTCAGTGCTTGCTGTGTATTGTTTCAGATAGGTATTAGTGCTAATAATTGGCTTTACTGTTCAATCTAAAACATACGCTGGGCAGCTTAATATAAGAACGAAAATCAAAGCGTAAATCAACAACCAAAAATGATTTTCTTTTTTCGTGAATGAACAATCAGTTCTAAAATTAAATTCAATTGTTTTAATCGAGTCAAAAAACAATATGTTGATCCACGATCTTTCGTTGTTTGTGCCGTTCAAAGTATTTGTCTCTTTGTTTGATTAAATCCAATTTTTCAATAGTTATAACTTGAATTAAGTTTTTAAACAAAGCGTAAATAACCGCCGGAAAGGTTCCAGTGACGTCATCCGGAAGTCAACGAAAATAGCCGAAGTTTCCCGAAAAGGTGGTGGTATGGAAAATCAAAGGGATGCCGCTCTGAGTCCGGTGATGAAGGGATGAACGCCATGTCTTGTGCCAATGGAGGTGTCCATGCGTGAATCTGTCTGTATTTTACAAACTTAAAGTGGAAATTTCAAGTTACTTTGAGTTAACATAAAAAAAGAAACCTTGATAATTTAAATAACTGAAAATAAGAATACAATCAAAAAAAATTGTAAAAAAGCGACAGAATTTTCTGGACTATTTAATTAGTTTTGAATCTTAAGGTAATTATATCGGAAAGATCAAATTACAATCAGCGCACCTGCCCAGGTACGCTGACGTCACTTGAACATTGAACCTGTACTTTACTTGACCCAAAAATCTTTGCAAAAACTGCACCGACTGCACGAACAAAGAAACCCCGTACTTTTCCATGTTTGGATAGAGACGAAACATCCTTTCTATCTCGCTCACCTAAAAAGGGGCTAAATTATGACGTAATCATAGCTTGTACACCCCTGCAGGCAAACAAAGATGCATTTACTCGATAGTCTTTATTGCCACAGCGTTAAAGGTCATTTTTGATTGCAGTTGCAGTAATAGATTGATGTTGGAATCGTAGGGCGAGTTTAGTTTAGGAGCTTGTGGGCTAACTAGTCACTTTACAAAGTAGCTTAAGCAGTGGTCTACTGGAACACTCTTTTAATAAAATATTTTTTTTTAATGTTTTTTTGTCGTAAAATAGTGACTTATAGAACTAAATCGATTACAATGACGACAGAGCGCCGTGCGCAGACATGTTATGTAAATAAGATAATCGCAATGGGATTTATTTGATAGCGTGCGCGCTTCGTTGTTTAATCGTCGAAGAACCAATCAAAATTAATTGCCCCCACAAAACTGTTTAAAACGGTTCTTTTTTGTTTTGTTTGCATTCTAAACTTTGGTTTTTATTGAATTTAAACTACACAAGCATTTATTTTGTAGAGTTTGTTTTACTTGTTGTCAGCGTTAAATAAAAAAAAACAGTTTCTGTTTCAGTAATTTCTAAAATAATAAATTTAGAATCGATTATAATGATATGATACATAACATTAATCATCATAAAATAAATTACAATCATCGGTGATATAAGTCAGATCAAAAATAATTGAAATGTCTATTGTAACAGTTATGAGAAAATATCAAAATCGGTGACGAGATGCTCTTTATTAATTTTCTTTTTGATGAAATATTTGTTTTTAACATTTATATTTTTGTGCCAAGGATTTGATGGAGGAGTAATGATGCCTAAATTACAGGTAATAACCTAGTTTAGGCATTATTGACATCTTTGTTTTTATGATATACCTAATATAAAAATGTACCTACCAATTTATTTAAAAAATAATGTAATACAGTGCCATTTAGTTTCAAAAATAAAATAATAATTATTATTATTATAATTATTTGGCTTTGCAAAGATGTACCAGTCTACAACTAGAAGTTTTTTTTTAAGAAATTAATTTAATTTCCATTCAAACGCGTTGCCTGGCTCCTGGACAAACGCACACTCCTATCTTAACCCTTTACTGGAGAGAATTGTAGATTTATTTTATTAACCATCTCTGGCCGCGGCCGGTCCCGGTCTCGACCGAGACGTGAACGTGACGTGGGTTGAATATACACCATAAACTTTTATGGGGCCCAGTATTACTGATAACTGAGCCATGGTTCTACTTTTATTCTTTTTCTACAAATATTCTCTTTTCTTTTGGTACCCTATAAATATGTGGGCGGATGGTAATTGCCTATAGATGTGTGTTAATAAGGTTTAGTTTTCTTTGATAATCAGAAGGTTTTAACAAGTTTGTGTTTAATGCGGGAATAGAAAAGGTTTTTCGATGTAATGGAACAATATCTCTCCAACCATTTCATTGTTCTGCAATATCCTTTGTTTTCGATAGTTCAGCTAAATACCTATTAAGTTATCTATAAAAATAGTAAAGCCATTTAAAAGATTGACAATAGATGTCAAAGAAACTATTGATTTTTATCCATGTATCTAAGCATAAAAGTCAATTCAAAAGGTAAATACCCCAATACTCGTACATGGCATGTACTGGATGAAATCGGTCATAAAATGTGTGATATTAACTCGTTGTTCAACAGAATAGTATGATTATTATCTAATTAGAGGGCAGGGAAGCCTAAATCAACAGGTTTTTGAACGTTTGTAAATCGAAAACGCGAATAAACAATGAATAGTTTCATGAAGGTAACCAAACAGAAGCTGCCAAGAGTAGTGTTACACAAAGGTTGTTAACTTCGTGATCTGTGACCTTGGAGTACATCGATACAAATTAAAACATCTAGAAATTACTCAAAAAGGTCTAATGGGAGAAACCAAAGAGCAAAATCTGCAGGAGATCCCAAACGTCTTTTATGACGTAAAACCATAATGCCTGGCCTGAGGTTACGTCAAAAGCATAAGCCCAAAAATTAAAATAACAAAGCCTTTAAAATCGCACCCACAAAAACAGCGTAACAAAAAGGTCTGATTGCGGTCACGCTCCCGTTCCCGGGGCACAGATCCCGGGATCCGGGATCCGGGACTACATATCCCGTATGCGAAAATACCTGGACTTTTAACAGGTACAGTGCAGGTTCATATTACTTGAGCTGTTATTATTGTGACAGTTCAATAAAGGCGATCGATAAACTTAAATGTGTCATTTATTTCTCTTCAGAGTGAATAATAAAATTCCATAAACAAATAATTCATATTGACAGCGTTATGGTCTATGCTAGAATTTACATACAAAACGTTTCTATTATAAATTCTATATTGTTTGTTATTGGTTTGCCAAACATGTTGGCTTCAAGTCTATTAAATACATATATTATAATTTATAATGTACCTATCTCTTTGTATATTTTAATAATAGGACGTTCATTTCCGTTGCTTAATTAAATGTATTTATTCGAGGACAATTTGGAGGTTATGTCAGCTGATAGTTTAGGAGAGTAGATTACCTAACATACGTACCTACTCAGTTGACAATTGTTTTAAGAGAAACCATAGTAAATATCCATTAAATAAAAGGTTTTGTTTCTACAAATATTCTAAATAAATTTCAGTAAAGAACATACCTACATCTATTTCCAAACTTAGCAACTAAATTTTGAACCAACCTACGCTATTCTGACAAAGTAAAGGTAAACTTTCACAGGGGTTCGTCCAATCAATCGTGCTCGCTCGGCCATCTCCGCCAGCGCTCGGCTAACTCCGACACAGCTGACGCGATCTGTTGCTATGTGCACCGCTTGGGAGTAAAGCGGACATTGGAAACAACAACATTGGATTTTATTTATAACAATATTTGGTGTTTCTTTCGGATGAAATTGATTGTAGAATGATTGAAAATAGTTTCTAATGATTTATAGATAAATATATTTTCTTATAAAAATTACGGAGATTGAGTCTGAAATGCTGGCTATACATTGAGATGTGAACATTAAAGAAGATTATTCAGTAAAACAGCGTCATTTTGCATAAGAACTTATTAAAAAACGTGTAAACCATCAAATTCAAACAAAGAACGATCAAAATAGACCGAATGGCTGCTAAGTGAATGCAGCGTTGGAGCCTACGTGACTGAACCGATGTTCAAACGCACACAAGCAAGCGTCGCCGCTCGCATACACGCACACTCGCGCACGCGCGGTTAAGTCTCCAACCAAACACAATGTGACGTAAGCGACATCGACCTTCACAAAGAAACGAGCACATCCGTCGCTTCTATTACTATTGAACTAAAGTTGAAAACAAAAAATGTTAGTAATAACCGCTTAGTGCAGTTTGGTATTGGTCGAACTAATAGCCCCGTTGCGCTAGTGAGTGCATTTATGGCGGAGTGCATGTATCACCAACATTTCTTTCGCTATATTTTTTTATGTGAATATAACTGCGCGTTTTAATAATAGGTTTCATTGATTGACGATTGAGCTGATGTGAAGTAAGCTTTTTATTGATTTGTTTCTTTGTTGATTGTGTTTCGCCCTAAGTAGTTTTCTATACTTTTTTAAAATGTGATAAAAGTTATTCTAAATAGGTATTGCAATATAGCTGCTGCTTGTGGGGGCTGGTCTGTGCGAGTTTGTTGTTTATTAAGTCAGTCATCATAAAATTCTATAGATTACTATTTTTGCCGCCATAACACGCAAATATTGTCAGCGAGACTAGATAAATAATTATTGAATGTAATAGGTGTAAGTTGTATTTGAAAAGAGTAATTGCTGAATTTTTTGCCGGCTTTTCTCAGCAAAGCAACCTTCCGAACCGAGCATTTTGGATGAATAAACAATTTCATTTCATTTCATAGCGTCAAATTTTTATAATATCAAATAAAATTCTATAAGGCGTAACTAAGCCACCTACGCATAAAAAACATTACAAAAAATATTAATTTAATAAGTTGCTTAGAACAAACCTTCAAACATTATTAAACAGTATCTACCTAAAAAAATATAAAATACAACATTCGCCTAGAGATAGTCTTAGTTAAAAAAATAAAGGTGAAAGTTCTGGAAGGTTGCCCCACAAAAAGGTTGACGATCCGGGCGAGCTCGTCCCGCTGAACGCGCTTGGCAACAAGCGAATGAAAGCATCCACTACGAAACATTGTAATTTACACCCAAACTCGTAACGTTAAGGTCGAATTCACCATAAAGCATTTCAGTTATTGATCGCAGCTTATGCGAAAAAGTTCAGTACTTATCGCCTACGAACGATACATGTACTATTTTATTAATTGGCTTAAATTATTCACTTGAATAGACTGCTCTATTACTTAAGTAATAAAGTTGAATTTCTAATGTTAGTAGTTGAAGTTTTTTTCCAATAGATATTATCAATAAAGGATTCAGGGACAAAAGATGTTTGCTGAGCAGTCAATGGTGTTATAATTTTATGCGTATTATTAATTTTATTGTTTCGTTATATAACTTGAAGTTTTATGCGTTTCGAATTTAATGGGTAATTAACAGTTTTGCAATATTACTGTTATTTTTATAGAGTTTATAAACGTTGTAATAATGCTTCGTAAAGAGGCCTCCTTATGATTTTTGGAACTCGTTTCAAATAAACAACAAGAAATACATTGAATTGCTAATTAATCTCTTAAGTACTTTATGATACGGTTCTTATTCTAAGAATAGATTCTAGCTAAATATTTCTTCACAAGTTCAGTTGTTCCTAAAACTTTGTGTTACCTAATCGATTAACATAAAATCAGCTGTTCTTTGTCTGATTATCAATTTCATACAAAAAATTACCAATTTGTAGTTTTAATTCTAGGTAGGTACTAGGTGATTATGTCTGAGTTAATCTCTATCTATAACTTACATAGGTTGTTCAATGTACATTCTTTACTAGGCTGTGCCCCGCGGTTTCACCCGCGTTCCCGAGGGATCTTATATTTTCCCGGGATAAAAAGTGTAGTAAGTTCAAAATCCGTTTTGGGTAAATTAATACTATCTTAGTAAATTTACACCGCAAAATCATGGCTTTTACTTGCAATTCTGTAACAGATTCCAAGCAAATTACCTACCTACTTATAGTTTTGTAAATCTTACTAAAAACAATGTTGTATACAAACAAACAAATAAAAATACTCGACAATTATATCGATATCAATTTAAACACTTTTATTATATTCTATGTAAGTACTATGTAGCCAGAAAAAATAATAAAAAAATATTTGTCTACAATAATTCCACAGCTTAACCTGTCAGTTCTTTCTTGGGACAATCGGGGTTTCAGAGTCCGCACCACTTGGTTCTCAAATGGGACAATCGGGACGATGACATTTACTTGAAAATTGGGCGCGAATTTTGAAAACTGCTCGCGAGTTGACGAGTTGTTTGACAGGTTAAAATCGCGAGTCAACAGATTAAAATAGTTCACATAATAATACCAAATAATATTATTGGTAGGATAGTAGGATTTATAAGGCACTTTTTGACATAAGCAATATTCAACTTTCTTATGTTCTGTGTTAGATAGAGATAGATATAGTGAAGTTGAAATTAGTTTTATTTTAAACTAAAACAACTAATTTCATTAGATAATAATATTTGAGCAGTTCCGTCAGTTTCCTGTTACCTAAAATGGCTCGTATGCTATTATAATGATGCACTCGTCCTGCCGTGCCCACACGTCCAGTAATAATAACCTATTTCTGGCACCCCACCGGCACAGGTTCGAGTTTCGACAACAAAAAGTATTCAACCATTTAACGTTTGTGGGGTTCTGCAGACGATTTGTTTATTACTTCTATATTTACTTTTAATTGCTACACATAGTTTACTTGACGAGTTATATTATGTTTAGGAGCTATCAAGTGCAGCTGCACTCAACAGCGACTCACCGGTATTTAAATCTTTCCTATATAAAAATTGTTTAATAATATGTCGAGTCATTAAGTTTAGTAATTTTTACAAGCTTTTTTGGACTACTAAAACATGCCGAAATAAAATAAGAATACAACGAAAATACAGCCTTAATAACGCATTTATAATATAAGTATTTAACTCAAAACTTACTTAAGAACGTTACAGTTGACTCTACCACCGGTTGAGAACACTCCGCCAAGAAACTGCATATATTTTCGTCTTTTATGTAATATAATGAGTCGCATTATAGGTTTTGTATGAATAGATAATCAATGAACTCCATGTTAGCTTCAGTTTTATCTCATCTGATGTTCTATTTAATACTAGTCGCCGGTATTCCTTACTTGGAGCCGAGCCCGGTGGAGCTCTATCTAGCTATAACGGTACTTGAGTTTGTTTAATACGTTAACTTTGTGTTAAAACTTCTTATAAACACAAAGTGTCAGTACAAATTGAAAGATATTGACAGGATTATAACAATGGAGTTACTATTTGAATTAATTAGAATTTTTAATAAATAAAAAATATATGGTTTGGCTGATAGTCTTGTAATTAAAGCCTTTGAAATAAATAAAAAAATTTAAAATATCTCGATAATTTGTAGCCTTTCATAATTTTACTGTTAAATTTTTATTGTTTATTAAACAGTAAAATTAAACAATTTAAAACTTGATATTATTAGTCTGGTAGGTGCTTGAGAGCCTGTTCTAGGCATTGTAAAAGATTTTTAATTATTAAAAATGTGCATAGGCAACAGTAGTCGATTTTCATCAGGTTACCTGTCAGATTTCGAAATAAAAAAACATAGAATTCGTAGCATTTTTTATGTGAGCCTAATAAATGTAAATTATATGGTTTGTCTATCTTCCTACGCATCTCTAAATCACGTCAATAGACAAATCCAATGGGCAGTCACGCGAGCAAGTTTTTTTCTTCGGCTGCAGTCGGTGCGTGGGGTGCGGGTTCGAGTCCCTCGTTTATTACGGATTACTGATGCTGAGCCACTGAATTATGTATTATTCTTTTATCTGAATAGTTTGTGGCGTAATTGATTGGTGCTATCAAGTTTATGGTGGATTTGACGCCATTTTTAACGATCACGCTGTTATGTGCCATTAGAGTTTACATTTCTAATGTTAGGTAACAATTTAATTGAGTAGTTGGAAAGTATACCTTTTTGCTTATATAAATAAGATGCAATTAAGGTTGAACCTGAAGAGAAATAATTTTTATCACCCCTTAATTGTTGTCCAGGATTGTGAAAGACTTTAGCGGGTATTTTCCCCGATAATCTGATGAGTTGACTAAACTAGGTGAAAGGCGAAGGTAGTCACTTACCATCATGTGACCGGCCTGCCGTCAGATCTCTGAAAAAGTAGTTTCTTTAGATTTTGTGTTTTTAAACTAACCTCATAGTTAATTTCATCGGTATGGTGAATGAAAATTGACGTAATAAACAAATTTTATTTTACGCGTATTTGTTTTATCGAATATTGGAGTTCTATTTAATAGAAAATAATGATTTTTTCCAAACTGGGTCATGGCAAGGCTTCTATTTCTCGTTCCGTAAGTCCTTGGCATGTTATTACAGAGGCTTCTCATTTTATTTGTAATGGAAGGTTGCACGCGTTCCTAAGATTACATTAAAAGTTTTGTTTTTAAAAATAAAGTATCCCATCAAAAACATTAATGTTAAAATGGGAGCCAAGTTCAATATTAAGAATAGGTGTGGTTGTTGTGTTATCTTCACTGAAGAGTTGAGATTCAAGTCAAATTATAGTTTTAATTTTCTGCTTAACTACAAAATTATAACTAAAAATCTAAAGCTAGATCAAGGACTGAAATTACAAGGAAAACCATGCGACTTCATAAACTACTAGCTTTCCGCCCCGCGGTTTCACCCGCGTCCCTGAGGGAAATAAAATAAAATATAACCCATGTTACTCACTCATAATATAAGTATATTTTGAGTTTATCCATTACAAACAAACATACAAAAATCATAATTTTTTACTGTTTAAAATGAATAAAAAATTTGGTATAATATTAGTTTGAGTGTGTTTCAGTGTATGATTGTTACCGCATAGTTCGGTAACGGCTGATCGAATTCGTATGAAACTTGGTGCATGGATAGATTATGATGTGGAATATCATTGGTATGGATATTATGGCGGATGGTAGTGATTTATTTATACTATCGAAAGGAGTTTCCCAATCCTCACCAATATTCCCAGATATCCGTTAACCTGTTATCTTTTCATATCCTTTGCTTTCTTACCGCTTCTCAATAATAAAAATGTTATTTCAATAATAAATGAATAAACAATTATCATAAAACGGCAGCGGAAATGTAATAAAACGTTTAGTTTTCGATCTGTGGAAGTCGTAAACCTCTGTGGGTGGGATGTATGTTAGTTTGTACCGTCATAACTCGTAAACTAAGTACAGTCACATGTGGTGAAGGTAAACATGGAGGACCATTTGATAATGTTCAGGGAAATGAGTTATTGACAGATTGTTAACGAGAATGATCTTGTTTATTCTTGTATCGTTCACATGGCACTTGCTAGACACATTCTAGTAAACCATAAATAATCAAAACTGGGTCTTATTGGTTTGAGAATAACGTTGAATAAGCTTTTTCTTTTTTTGCCATCCTATGTCTTCACCCGCGATTCCGAGGGATTTTATCCTTTCCCATGATCTACCCGTGTGCCAAGTTTCATCAAAATCCTTATAACCGTTTTTGTCAGTCGAGTACTACAAAATACCCTACCACCGAGCAGTTTCCTCATGTTATTTTCCTTCACCGAAAGCTCAAGCTCATTGTAGGATTCGAACCCACGACCATCGCCGTATCTGACGTAACTACCACTGGGCTATCATAGCCTTCATTTACTTATATTTCCTTGTTTACTACATAAACACCCTAACTATATATGATATTAATTATTCTGCAGCTATATCTTATCGGATGTCATTAGCATTTTTATCACCTAACTACTCCGTAAATATTGTGAAAAGCGCCCCTAAAGTGAAGAGAAACTATTCGGAGCCCATTAACGGCTATCGTCCGGTTCCGTAGGTCCGCGATAAGGACGGACAGACGCCTTTGTTCTAAAGGTATCTTGAATTATTGTTTGTTCTCTGTAAATATATGTGGGAAGTGGAGGTTTAGTGTTTTGGTTTTTATTTGGCATAATTTTAGTCATATATTTGGGACTCTATGCTTATTATTAAAGTAGAGCTCAGTGAACAATTAAATATGCATTTAAACTATCGATAAGTAAAAAAAAATATCGTATAATTTTAAATAAGGTATTTTTACTTATCAAAGCCAAAGTCAAAACCAATTTAGTTTAGGCCCTAGAAGGGCACTTATGAAGGTCGAATTACAGAAGTTACCACCGGTTCGGAAGGCTCAACTGAGAAGAACCGGCAAGAAACTCAGCCAGGTTACATTTTTTAAATATTTTTGGACCATCTGACTATATTGGCTTTTTTTTTTTCAAATGTTTAACAAATTTACTCTTAAAGTAATACAAAAATACTACTGCTACTGCCGTGTGGTGACGGCATAGAATATCACCACCCCATCTCATCCCGTGGGGGGCGTAGAAGTCGACCCGAGGGAATATTTACCAGAGAACGGGCAGCAGCGTCTCTCTGAGTACTATAACCACCATACTGCGATCGCCAACCCGTTTGCCAAGCGTGGCGATTATGGCATATACCCTCTAATGATGAAAGCGATAAAACCACGGCCCCTAGTCCCCGGCAGCCCTGCTATTCCCA
Source organism: Ochropacha duplaris (assembly GCA_951361185.1). NCBI lineage: Eukaryota > Metazoa > Arthropoda > Insecta > Lepidoptera > Drepanidae > Ochropacha > Ochropacha duplaris. Next base: position 405,822 of record OX592704.1, on the reverse strand, counting down.
GCCATGGTAACAGCTGTGGTAACGGCGGGGCAGGGGGTGCTAAGAATCCCCGGCAGATTCCATGTTACCAACACCGACGACCTCTGGCCCTGGCAACTTACAACACTCGTACACTGCGGACTGACGAGAAGATCATCGAGTTGGAGGAAGAACTGAGCAGGTTACGCTGGGATATTATAGGATTGTCTGAAGTCCGAAGAGAGGGGGAGGACACGATAATCCTGAAATACGGCAACCTGCTCTATTTCCGGGAGGGTGACCAACTGTCCCAAGGTGGTGTCGGGTTCATAGTCCACAAGTCCCTCGTGAACAACGTGGTGAAAATCGAGAGTGTGTCGAGCAGGGTGGCGTACCTTATACTCAGAATTACCAAGCGGTATTCGTTGAAGGTCATACAGGTATACGCGCCGACCTCGACGCACTCCGACGATGGTGTTGAGGTTATGTATGAGGACATTTCTAGAGCCATACATACCTCTAACACATATTTCACTGTGGTCATGGGGGACTTCAACGCGAAGCTGGGCAAACGATTCGGTGATGAGCTGAAAATGGGGCAATTTGGAATAGGAGACCGGAACTCCCGGGGCCAGATGTTGGCCGACTTCATGGAGAAGGAGGGACTCTTTATGATGAACTCTTTCTTCAGGAAGCCGGCACACCGTAAATGGACCTAGGTGAGTCCCGATGATAAAACCAAAAATGAGATAGACTTCATCTTGTCGACGAGAAGACAAATCTTCAATGACGTCTCAGTGATCAATGCGGTCAAAACCGGGAGCGATCACAGACTAGTGAGAGGCTCATTGAACCTCAATGTTAAACTCCAGAGGTCCCGATTGATGAAGTCTACGCTCCGTCCTTTACCATTCCACGTCCAAAACCCCGAACCTTTTCAGCTCGAACTTCAAAACCGTTTCGAATGCTTAGCAGACTGCGAGGAAGTGGACGCATACAACGACAGATTCGTGGAAGCTGTCCATACGGCTGGGTCTAAGTTCTTTAAGGCTCGCCGTACAAAAGGAACCAAAAAGATCTCTGACGCTACCCTACAGCTCATGGATGAAAGACGGAAAATGGTTCTGACATCCTCAGATGATGCTGCCAGGTACCGGCAGCTTAATAGACAGATCTCAAAGTCTTTGACTCGCGACACGCGCCAATTTAATACAATTAGTATTAAAGAGGCAATCGAGCGGAACAAAGGCTCTAAAGTGTTCGCAAGAGATCTGTCTGTTGGGCAGAGCCAACTGACGAAGCTGAAGACTGAGGATGGTAGAATCGTCACGTCTAAACCTGAGCTGTTGGGGGAGGTCGAGAAGTTCTACGGACAGCTGTACACGACAACGAAGTCATCTGTCAGTAGTCATGCTTCAGATCCCAGAGCAAGACTAACCCGACACTACACTGAAGATATCCCGGACGTCAGCCTGTACGAGATTAGAATGGCTCTCAAACAACTCAAAAACAACAAGGCGCCTGGTGATGATGGAGTTACAGCTGAGCTTCTGAAAGCGGGTGGTACACCGATCCTTAAGGCCCTACAGAAGTTATTCAACTCCGTCATACTAGAAGGTCAAACGCCACAAGCATGGCACAGGGGTGTGGTGGTGCTCTTCTTCAAAAAGGGCGATAAAACCCTATTGAAGAATTACCGACCTATCACACTGCTGAGCCATGTTTACAAGTTGTTTTCGAGAGTCATTACGAATCGTCTCACGCGCAGGTTCGACGACTTCCAGCCTCCCGAACAAGCCGGTTTCCGAAAAGGCTTTAGCACCATAGACCACATACATACGCTGCGGCAAGTTATACAGAAGACCGAGGAGTATAACCAGCCATTATGCTTAGCGTTTGTGGACTATGAGAAAGCCTTTGATTCAATCGAAACCTGGGCCGTGCTGAGGTCTCTTCAAAGGTGCCAGATTGACTATCGGTATATCGAGGTGTTAAAGTGTTTGTACGAAAACGCCACAATGTCGGTCCGACTCCAAGACCAGAGCTCGAAACCTATCCAACTGCAGCGTGGCGTGAGACAGGGAGAAGTGATATCTCCGAAACTGTTCACCGCTGCATTGGAAGATGTCTTCAAGCTTCTGCAATGGAAAGGATTCGGCATCAATGTCAATGGCGAGTACATCACTCACCTACGATTTGCCGACGATATAGTAATCATGGCTGAGACCTTGGAAGACCTTGGCACAATGCTCGATGACCTCAGCAGAGCCTCTCAACAAGTGGGTCTAAAAATGAACATGGACAAGACGAAAATCATGTCTAACGTCCATGTTGCACCCACTCTAGTAAAGGTTGGAGACTCTGCACTCGAAGTTGTAGACGACTATATTTACCTAGGTCAGACCATCCAACTAGGTAGGTCCAACTTCGAGAAAGAGGTCAATCGACGAATCCAACTCGGCTGGGCAGCGTTCGGGAAGCTGCGTAACATCTTCTCGTCTCAAATACCGCAGTGTCTCAAGTCGAAAGTCTTCGACCAGTGTGTGTTGCCAGTGATGACATACGGAACAGAGACGTGGTCGCTTACTATGGGCCTCCTAAGAAGACTAAAAGTCACCCAAAGGGCAATGGAGAGGGCTATGCTCGGAGTCTCCCTGCGAGATCGAATCAGAAATGAGGAAATCCGCAGGCGAACCAAAGTGACCGACATAGCCCGAAGAATTGCCAAACAGAAGTGGCAGTGGGCGGGGCACATAGCTCGTAGAACCGACGGCCGATGGGGCAGAAAGGTTCTCGAGTGGCGACCACGAACCGGAAGACGCAGCGTGGGCAGGCCTCCCACACGGTGGACCGACGATCTTGTGAGGGTCGCGGGAAGCCACTGGATGCGAGTAGCGCAAGACCGGTCATCGTGGAGATCCTTAGGGGAGGCCTTTGTCCAGCAGTGGACGTCTTCCGGCTGATATGATGAATACAAAAATACATAAAAAATTATAACCCGCATTAGTTACCATCGGTTTCGGTACCCAAGAATTGGTTATAAAAAAAATCTACAGTAATTTGAATCGGGTTTGTCAATTTTGTCATACATATTGAATAATAATTTCGAGTAGGTAGGTATTTGTACAACCTACTCAGAGATCTCTTAAAACATTTTACACTATTTTAAAAATACTTATACTGGTAATTTTATAGTTAAAACAGTTGATAACTCTAACAAAGCTTCGCTCATATTCTAGGCTAGATTGAAAGTAGAATTCAAAACGTGAATATCAAATAATATATTCAAAATCTAGGGACTGTATCACAAGAGTAAACAGAACTAACCCTAAATCTTTCCAAGTCGCACTATCGCCAAACGACAATTGACAGCTGCCAATTTAAAACACCCATCAGTTTTTAAGATTGCCATTTTTATACGGTCCTACATAAAATTTATCGCAGCGCTTTTACGACGCGCTGCGGGTATGCCCCGTGCCGGGGGCGCAAAAATCGAGGGTGAATTCTACTAAAAATATACTAGCTCTCACTTTTTATATTATCGAGTTATACTTGATACATTGCTGGGTATTCCTAAGTTGTGGTAGTTTGTGTGGTACACAGCGAGCAGTGTTACTGCGAGTGAGTTTAGTCAGCTAGCTATTGTGTTTTCGTGACGAGGGGGTGGGCTATGATGTGTGATGGAAGTTAGCGGTTTTTCGTTATTTTTTGTCTAATAATATTGTGTTATTCTATGTGAAAGTTTTGACTGTAATTAGAGTGTAGATAGTTATATCTAACTTTACAGTTTAACCTGACTCCTCTCACAGAAAATGGGATACCCTAAAAAAAATTAAAACAGAACTTTATTTGTTTACGGACATGGTTCAAAATTGTCTTGTATGAAACTCATTGTAGTTATTTATTAAACTAATGATATCATTATATCAAATCAATGTTGCTTTCTGCGAAATTACTTTACTGACACCCAAATGTGAGGACATTAACTTCATAATTAAACTAACTTTGCTCCGCGGTTTCACTACTTTACTCAGACAGTAGCTGAATTAAAAAAAAACTTTCTTAGTCGATGCCTATGTTATAAAAGGAATCAGAGTGCAAAAAGTCAAGTTTCTAACCAACGGTTTTAATGGGTCAGTTAGTGACAATGCTTTTTATAGATATAAGTATCGGTATCGGTATCGGTATCGGTATCGGTATCGAGTCGGTATCGGTATCGGTATCGGTTTCGGTATCGAGTCGGTATCGGTTTCGCGGATATATCTGGCCGCTCCCTAACAAACCGGCTGTGACACTTTATCGCAAGTTATATTAAGTCAGCGTAAGTATGTCGTAAAGTTATATTATACGTATTCATATGATCCTTGTTCTGTGTTAGCGCCACGGGCCACGGGCCACGGGCCACGGCGGCACGGAGCTCGGCGCAGGCGCAATGAGCTTTCTTTTATACCGCTCTTTATTGTTTTATCAGCATACATTTGGTATTCTGGCAACGTTTCGGTTCGACGGCCTTATATTTTGTATGTGCTCCTTTAGTTTTCGTGAATGAAATCTTTAGATATCTTACAGTTTATCTGACGGGAGTGGAATTGCCTGCAGTTTTCTGTTTGGGCTAAATCTTTTGGATCTGTAGACTCATTTTGTTGTTCCAAGTGTTCTCACGAGCCAAGTTGTTTGAATTATATACTTTACTATAGATATGGGTATTATAGTCAAAACTATGTATTCGGTTTAGGCCCTAGAAGGTCACTAATGAAGGTTGAACTCTACAGAAGTAACAACAAATATTTCAGCGTAGTAATTAATGGTTTTTTTGAACGAAGCTGACAGGTCACCTGGTGGTAAGTGATTACCGTCGCCTATAGACTCTAGCAATACCAGGAGGATTGCCAATGTGTTGTACCTCTACCTTATTATAATGCCTTAAAGGCAACTGGCTCTCAAGTGCAACTGCCGGAACACACCAACAGGTGCTTAGCGACAGAGTACTACAAAGTACCCTACCACCGTGCTGTGGTTTCCTCACGATGTTTTCCTTGACCGGAAGCTCAAGCTCATTGTAGGTTTCGAACCCACGACCTTCGCCGTGGTATCCGACGTCACTACCACTGACATCGCCTCAATGATGTGGCCAAAGTAGTAGATCTAAGCAACTGGCTCTCAAGTACGGTAAATGCATGGCGGATTTAAATATCCACGAAACGAAGCCATCAAGAATCGTCATTTAAAAAAAAACAAATTAATACCAATCAAAACGTCACAACAAGGCATGGCTTTACTGCCAAAAGCAAATTACAAAAGCAATTATTAAAAACACTCGCCCTTCCAAATTACGAAATCGTTTAGCCAACAGCTGATTCCTTCATTTGGGTAACACCCTTGACTTTATTCTGTACCACATGAATTTGTACTTTAATAGTATTGCATTAGAGTAGGCTTTCCTTTGTGAACTTTTTGTAGGGGTGGAATAGTCAGCTGACTGTCACATTTGAATAGAGAATGAAAATTCGTTGGAATTTCAGCATCTGTCGAGTTGCGCAATCTGGTTGTAGACTGTATTTCTCTAAAACACTGTTCAAAATGCTTTGTGTTTGTGACTAGATAATATTAATTTTGAAATTGGAGAAGATATCGAAATTATTGTGTAAAAATAACATTCCATTTTTTTTATAAGTTATCTTACTTCTTACTTATAAATGTGAAAGTTTATTTGTATGTGTTTGTTGCTCTCTCACGCAAAAACTACAAAACGGATTCTGATGAAACTTGCCTCACAGGTAGATCATATCATGGAATAAAACATAGGATACAGCTAGTTATCTAATATGTTTAAAATTATGTACCTTACATACATATTTAAGTATATACCCATAAGTTTGTAAAGTTACGGTTTACATTTCACATTAGGGGTCCTGGGACATTAATTGACATTTGGAGTGCTAATCTCTCATGGGAGCACACCTTGTATGTGTGTGGGTGTTATGCAGATGTGCGTACCCTTCGACTAGTGTTGTAAACGTATCGATATAAATATCGATATTTTTTGAAGAACAGATTTTTTACGACTCAGAAGTATTTTCGTAAAGACTCATTTAGCCTCTAAAATAATATCTCCGTCAAATGTGACGTCGTGGTGAAGGGTGATGCTTTCGGTGAAAGAAAACATCGTGAAGAAACGATAGCACGGTGGTAGGGTACTTTGTAGTACTCGACTGGCTGGCTACCACCCTCAAGTAATTTAAACACCGCCACTGACTGTCTAAGCACGCGTTTAGGCCTAACATCTGTCAAATTATCAGTAGCACATGATAAAATGGTGGTCAAAAACAAAAACAAATAATGATGAAGGATCCATTTAGGATAGCAATTAGTATGTACTAATTATATACTGATTTGCCTATTGAGGTAAAGTAGATTATAATTTAAAATGCATTCGAAAAAAAACTTGAGAGGTGTCAAGGGACACCCGGATGGAACGAAGTTATATAAGTTATATAAGTCGAGAGAGTATATATATATTACAAAAAATATATAAAAAATTATATGTAAATATCTGGCTTGCTTTCTATAAGAGAGAGAGAGAGAGAGAGAGAGACAGACAGAGAAACATGCGCACGCCGCACAGCTTACAATAGCACACCAACACAAAAGTGTCGGTGTCAATTTTTCGTGAGATTTTTTTCCGTCTAGCCCCCTTTCACAACGCGCGATAAGGAACTTCGTTCCAATATCACCGTATTGTTGTTTAGCCAATGTTTTTGGGTGTCTTATGCTTAATCGCTACTTTAATAGTATCTAATTACTTTTCATTACCTAATTGAGTTTGAATGAGCTATATTATAATGCTCTAAATCTATTAACTAGTTCATAAGTGAGTTGATAATTACTGAAACACTCGCTAATCGACAATAGGGTAGTGTCCTGGGTCAATAAAAATTGATTTCTAATTAGTCCGTCGGTGAGATTATCAAACAAATATTGGACACGTATTTTTTGATTTATCAAATCAATAAAAATATACAAAGTTATAGCGCATCAAAGTATAGGAGTGGGGGCTTGTGACGTCACTTCGTGGTAAAATTTGTACCACGGTCCTACATCCTCGTCATTTTTCGTTTACGGAACAAAATAAAAAATACGTGTTCAATATTTTTTGGTAATCTAACTGACGGACTGAATAGATTTTTTTAGGACACAACCCTATTAAGACTCAATAGTACAATGTGTTTATAGAAAACTAGCTGTCCTCCGCAGTTTCAACCGCGTTCCCGTGGGATCTTATCTTATCCCGAGATAAATATAGCCTATGTTAATCTGGAATAATGTAGCATTCGAATGGTGAAAGAATATTTGAAATCGGTCCAGTAATTTTTCACATACATGCAAATCTTTCCTCTTATTATATTATACTAGTGGACCCGGCAGACGTTGTCCTGCCCTGAAATTAAAACAAAACTTAGAACCCGATTCCAGCGTCATCTACCGGGTCCAATTCTGTTTTCAAATCATCGAGGAACCCATTGAAATACACACACAAAATTTCATCCAAATCGGTCCTGTTACCATACTCCTCCGAAACGGCTTGACCGATTACTCAAATTACTAAAATGGCTATTAAAAAATAAGGGTTGATCGTAGAAGGGTGAAAATTGGGGATTGTATGTATTTTTGTATGTTGTATCATAAAAAAATAGAAATTAGAAATTTTGTCTCAAAAAAAAAAAAAAAATTTAGGGGTGGACTACCCCTAACATTTAGGGGGATGAAAAATAGATGTTGGCCGATTCTCATAGATACCGGATAAGCACAAAAAATTTCATCTAAATCGGTCAAGCCGTTTCAGAGGAGTACGGCAACTAAAACTGTGACACGAGAATTTTATATATTAGATATAAGATATACAACATAAAATAATATTGCTAACAAATTGCTTTTAATCTCGACTGTAAACTTGACAAGCTTTGATAAATTTAAAAATAAAAATATATGGACGGATGCCCATTTAATTTTCACTAAAAATCAATAAGAAATTAAAAGTCAAAGTCAAAACCATTTATTCAGTTTAGGCCCTAAAAGGGCACTTATGAATGTCGAATTACACAAGTTACCACCGGTTCGGAAGTCAGCCTTCAACTGAGAAGAACCTGCAAGAAACTCAGCAAGGTTACATTTTTTAAATATTTTTGGACCATCTGACTATATTGGCTTTTTTTTAAATATTTAACAATTTTATTCTTAAACTAATACAAAAATCCATAAAAAATTATAACCCGCATTAGTTACCAACATAGTAAATTAAAATTAAACTATCGATAACACGGTCACAACACTATCATAATATCTAAACCGACCCCCGCTGTCACAGGCTCACAGCGAGCGATCATACAAAATACGTCGCGTCGCTCGTCGGCGCCGCACTATGGCGTATTGTTATTTTAAACCCCACAACCATGTATAACCACTTATACCCCATTTGGATGTTGTTTTGGCAAGACCCTAGTTTTTAGGGTATTCGTATTTTACCTTTTTTTTTTATTCTGGACTACAATCTCACCATGGTAAGTGATGATGTGGCCGAAGATGGGAAGCACACAAAGCCTAGATGGGAACTGGCTCTCAAGTGCAGCTGTCGGGTGGTAGCCAGCCAGTCGGGTACTACAAAGTACCCTACCACCGTGCTATGGTTTCCTCACGATATTTTCCTTCACCGAAAGCTCAAGCTCATTGTATAATTCGAACACATGACCTTCGACGCGGTATCCGACGTCACTACCACTGAGCTATCATCGCCTTAAATCTCTATTCTCAAATAGTATATCTGTACGTATCTTCGGAGATTCAATAATATACTATCTACAAGTCTAATTGTTTTTCAAAGAGTATTTCAATCAGTTATTCTAATTCGTTTCAGTGTTAGGTAGGTTGAACACATTCGATATTAAATCACATTATCGACTCTTTTTCTTCAGGAATAATAAGAAATAGCTAAACATATTTCCATCAAAAGACGGGCCGGTTGGCGTGGTTGGTTAATACACTGCCTATCACGCCGCAAGTCGTGGGTTCGATTCCCATCCAGGACAGACATTTGTGTGCATGAACATGTCTGTTTGTCCTGAGTCTGGGTGTAATTATCTATTTAAGTATGTATTTACAAAAAAAAAAAGTAGTATATGTATTATATCAGTCATCTGGTTTCCATATTACAAGCTGTGCTTAGTTTGGGATCAGATAGCCGTGTGTGAAAAATGTCCGAGGGTATTTATTTATTTAAATACTTCTTTGCAAAATATTTCTACTACTTTAAAATGCATGTTGCGTAGGTAAAAACATATAAGAAACTTTGTGGTATCATTTAGTATTCAGCGTCCGCTCTTTAGCTTACTTATTCTATGAAAACGATGTGAGTTGATGTCTCAGCTGACTACCCTCTGAAGATACGGAGTAACTCTCTAGGGGTAACACTTCCTAGTTCGGGTGCCAACTTAACTTTACCGTGTTATACTAGTATGAACACCTTACTGCTAAAGAATAAGGTCGAGAATCGTGTAACAAGATTTTGGAGAAAATTCTAATTTGGAAAGCTCCTTTCCACGCAATCTTACGCTCAATGTCACTTTATCGTTATAATGGAGATTGAGTGCGAGAGGGACGCGTGCATGTGCGCGAGCGGGAGGCCGTTGATGAAATTCATGAAGTCTTCTAGTTGTACAATATATATATATGTATACATGTCGATGTCGTAGAATTGGTCGTATGATATGAACTTCTGGTTGCATGAATATTGTTTATGTGATTTATTCGGCTTTATTTTGATAATACATAATCTTCCATTTGATTTCCCTTGACAATATAATAAAATAGGAGAAATCCGAGAATATTTATGATGAATATTATATAACATCTTAAATTAATACAAATTCTTTACGTAAAATTTCGCACTATTTTTAATCTATCTATCTTTTGGATGACCTTGTGTTTGACCACAATCTCACTATGGTAAGTGATGATGTGGCCTAAGCTGGTAAGCACGCAAAACTTAGATGGGAAGTCTCAAGTGCAGCTTTTGGAACAGGGTGGTAGCCAGCCAGTCGGGTACTACAAAGTACCCTACCACGGTGCATTATAGACCTCATCCGATCTTAGTTTCCATGCACCGTTTCATCCGAGAATGGAATTACATATAGCAATATTCTAGTGACCTTTTTGGAACGAAGTTCCTTATCGCGCGTTGTGAACGGGGCGCTAGACGGAAAAAAATCTTACGAAAAATTGTCACGACACTTTTTATGTCACTATGTATGTTTATTAAGCTGTGCGGCGTGCGCAAGTTTCTCTGTCTGTCTCTCTCTCTCTCTCTCTCTCTCTCTCTCTTATAGAAAGCAAGCCAGATATTTTCATTTCTATTTATATATATAATTATGATAAGTATAGAAGGCACTGGTCCTCTGATCACATAATTTCGGATGCGATCGTTAATAAATAAATAAATAAATAAAAATAGCCTTTCTTTATTTACTCTGACCTTTGCACAATTTATAATACATAATAATAAAAATATAAAACTATACTTATTTCTATTTACTTAACATTTAGTATCAGTTAGCAGGTCAGACTGTCTTGCGACATAGGCCTCCTCAAGTTCCCTCCACCTTTGTCTACCCATTGATGTCCTTCTCCAGCCTGCGATGCGATCCATTAGAGAAACTCAAAGCGAAGCCCTTTCCATAGCTCGCTGAGCGACCTTAAACTTATGGATTAGTAGAACTGTAAGGACTTTTGCCTTTTGCCGTTGCGGTATTAACGATGAAAAGACTTGACGATGTTTCCAAAATGATAAGAGAGCTCTTCAAGGTAGGCAACACATCGGCAGTCACCCTGGTATTGCAAATGTCCATAGGCGGCGGTGACCACTTACCATCAGGTGGACCGTCTGCCTGTTTGTCAACCTATTGACATAAAAAAAAATGCTGCTAGATAAATATTTTAGAAAATTTCTGTGTAAATAGTTGCAGGTATCGCCATAATGTGATGTATTGAGTAGACTAACCGTGGGGTTTTATGTTTCAGTGCCTTGTCTTAACGGTGTGTGAGTCCGTTTGTGGTTCCGTATGAGTCCACCGCGCAATGGGCCGCAGATCCCTAATGTATAGTCTGTAAACGAGCACCACTCTGTGCTGACCACTTGGGAATAGTCATAAAAGAAGCTGCCTGTCACACCGTCGCCAATTTATTGATAACTTTTATGCGTCTCAGCATTATGGAGGCTTTTTTTAAATATTTAGTAGAGCATAGGATTCTTCGAATGACTTCAATTCTGCTGCAAGATTTATTCTCATATAAAACTCAAGAACATTGTGCTGATCAAAAATAAACCTTAAAATATAGGCCATGGCTTCAAATTCCACTGAAGCTTGACATTTGTTTTATAAAACTGGTTAGGAGACACCTATATATAGTAAGTTTAATTGTCTATGCCACTATAATGTTATTCCTTATAAGGATTCTCCTTTTTTTGCTTTAGCATACTCTTAACTCATACAAGTTTTAGTGAACCCATTCATTAAAAAATCCATCTTCTTTTTTAATTTAAACACAGTCAGATAAAAAACGATTGTACTAGAATTTTATTAAGCTCGCTACACTGTTATTAAGAAAATAAATTATTCTTCGAACCGAACCAGTAGCAATTTTGTATCGCTCGAGGCATGCTCGCTACAGTGTAATTGATGACTAGTTTAATAGACGATAAAACAAAATTGAGTGAACTAGTAATTGTTGGGCGAGGGGTGGGACATAAAATATGTATAGTAGCGGATGCTGCCAGTTGAAGTTCTGTAGTAAAGCATTATGTGACAAAGTTCCCACAACCCTTAACATGATCAAGGCGATGATAGGTCAGTGGTAGTGAGCTCGGCTACCGAGAAGGTCGTGGGTTCGAATCCTACAATTAGCTTGAGCTTTCGAAACCATAGCATGGTGGTTCCGACAGCCTCACTTGAGAGACAGTTTCCTTCTAGAATTACTGTGCTTACTAACTACGACCACATCGTCACTTACCATGGTGAGACTGCTGTCAAACACAAGCTTATCCAAAGTAAAAAGAGGTACTAAGTTACTCTACGAAGATTTAATTTTATGGCCAATAAAAAAATAAAAAAAATATTGGCCTATTTTTTTATACCTTACAAAAAAATGTTAATCTTTAATCCTGCTATCCTACTAATATTATAAATGTGGATTTTGATGAAACTTGACACACAGGTAGATCATATCCTGGAATAAAACATAGGATACTTTTTATCCTGGAAAAAGACAAGATCCCTCGGGAACGCGGGTGAAACTGCGGGGCGGAAAACTAGCAGAGTGATGTAAGAGCAAGCCCTTACCTCTCATAGAAATGAACGTTTTTATAAGCAAATGAAAATGTAATATGTATAACTAGCTTTCCCCTGCGGTTTCACCCGCGTTCCCGTGACACCTATGACACTCACAAATAACGTGGCTTTCTATTGGTAAAATAATTTTCGAAATCGGTTCAGTAGATCTAGAGATTACCCCCTACAACCTCACAACACTTTACCTCTACCTGTAATAAGTAGATACTGTTCAGTGATGTGATACTGATGGAGCTCATTGCTGCATAATCTTATGGTTTATTCCACCCACTCGCATAACTCCTTAGGTACCTATGGTAGATACGAGAGAACATGCTCGTCAACCTGTTTTTGAATAATCTAACCTACTAATATTATACATCTGTATGTTTGGATGTTTCTTGTTCAATCACGCAAAAACGGCTGAACCGATTTTAATGAAACTTGGCACACAGGTAGATCATGTCCTGGAATAAAACATAGGATATTTTTTATCCCGGGAAAATATAAGATCCCTCGGAAACGCGCGTGAAACTGCGGGGCAGAAAACTAGTTAATAATAAATATGCCGGGACATTCACACACCATCACATCACAGCCCATCAGATCCCAAACTAAGCAGGGTACTATGGAAACCATTCTGATAACTGATATACTACATTATACAACTTTATAATACATATTTACACCCAGACTTACGACAAACGGATATGTTCATGCACACAAATGTCTGTCCTGGATGGGAATCGAACCTACGACCTGTAGCGTGTTTAACCAACCACACCAACCGGCCCGGCTATGGTCATAACAATACTAATTTAAGTGTTTGAATTCAGGTATCCGAAAACAAAAGTGTTATAACTCATAAAATCCAAAATATGACGTCGTGAATAATCAAAAATGTACACCACAAGCGCTTTTAAAATCCATATTATTGGACCCCAATTTTCAGCCCGTATCCTCTCAATCGATTGTGAATAAAAAATGTTTTGGTCTCTTTGTTGGTAGGCATCTCAGGTTACTTGTTTTTTTTTTCGTTTTTAAGGGCCGATTGTAAAATTTTGGTAAGTTTTTATAGTTTATATTTTTATGAGGACATCTTGGAATATTTCGGGCCGATATAAAATCTCTGTATCAAATTGGAAGTTTATGCTAAAATTACTTTATTCGAGTAACCTTTTTCCATTCTGTTTTTAGATCTAAAACTGCATATAAAGTTACATTGAATGTAAAAATATATTTTAATAAAAAATTAAGCTAATCAAGAAAAAAACTCTGTTGACGCAATATGTTAAACGCTTTGTTACATGACATTAATCATTCTCAACGAGAATACTAATAAAAATACATTGCCTAAACGTGAGCCATAATACAGTAGTTACAATAGCTATGTCCCTTTTGCACAGATATTGATAAAAAAGGACAGAAACAATAACTAAAGTGACCTTCCGTGGTTGCCTTACGTGACTGTAACCATAAGTTGATTAAAATAAAACCCCACGCTCGTCTAAAACGACGAAATTAGCAATTTGTATTAGTGTTAGGCAGTAAAGAACGTAAATATAGAGTTACTGCTAGTTTCTGTACATAAAAATGATGAAAAACTCACGAAATGAGGCCAGTAGGATTGTATGTTTACTATTACATGGATTATTCTAATACAGGATAAGAATTTCTAGTCATAACTAAAGCTCAATGGATCTTTGGGCTATCAGAAGAAGTATTTGAAGAAAATATTTTGTTTGGCGCGTTGAAACAAATAAACAATTTTAACAGCAAAAATGCTTCAATATTTATTTTAATATATAAAATTCCTGTGTCACGATGTTGGTTCGCGATAAACTCCGAAACTACTAAACTGATCTTGATGAAACTTGTCAAACAAATAGATTATATCCTGGAATAAGAGATATGATACTTTCTATCGGTGGAACCGTGGAGGACAGTTAAATTTGACAGCTATTTTGGGTAATTATGAAGTCTTCACTACCATATGGATTCATAAACGTGCCGATTTTAGCGTTAGCTTATTTTTATAATTTGGTTGTCTTATCCAATAATATTGGTTCTAAGGACATCCCAGCACACAAGGTATAATGTGGCCTTGTGTTCGGTTTTGGAAGCAAAAAACTGGTTCCATTTAGTTTTTGTCCGAAAATATATTTCTTTGTTAAAGCACTCGTATTATTGCGTCATCTCAATCTAAACAGTTCAATTAATAGCTTGCAATATATAGGTCAGAAATATTCATTTATTTTCGACTACAGTTATTATTTATCGATTGTAAACACAAATTGGTAGTAATTTGTACTTGTGTGTGTGGGTGGGAAAATATACACTTTATATAGACTTGGTCGATTATGAAAATCAAGTTAATCAACTATTTTTGAACTAAGTATGTAGTTTATTTTTGTGTCACAAGTCTCACTACACACATGCGGGTTATGTGATGGTAAGCAACTACCGTCGCCTATAGACAGTAGCTAAACCCAGGGGTGAGGGTGGTAGCCAGCCAGTCCAGTACTACAAAGTATCCTACCACCGTGCTGTATAGGTATAGTTTCCTCACGTTATTGGATTCGAACCCACGACCGTCGCTGCGGTATCCGAAGTCACTACCACTTGGTTATCATCGCTTTATTGATGTATTATGGTCTTCACGACCTAACTATACTAGCACAGAGCTGTTATTATATTGCTATTTTTTTTCTTAATTTTCTCATCAGTTTTCCACCCGCGCGTTTATGAGACATAGTAGCTTTCTATAGGTGAAAGAATTATCAAAATTGGTCGAGTATTTTTTGAGTTAATCCATTACAAACAAACATAAAAACAAATCATTTCTCTGTATTATATTAGTTTGGACTAACTTAAATATGAGTTGATCTATTAAACTAACTTAAGTATTGGTTAGTTTCATGGGGGCTATATATAGGCCGTGTTCTAATCTAACAATATAGTTAATAGTAAACAAACAAATAAACCGTAAATAAACATAAATTACGTTAAAGTTTATCTCACAACATAAAAGCCACGGTCACAATAGAAGGTACGACCGACGCACGAGCACGAGTTTCTCAAAGGGCAAGGGCTATTGCTGTCTCGCTCTAGCACACGCGATGAAAAGAGATATCACGTGAGCTTCGAAAAAATATGACTGCCGAATTACGCGGTCGCAGCAGTGTTTTGTGACCTGTTTTTAACCTTTTTAGGGTTACACAAGATGATGACCAAATAAAAGGTTGTTGATTTAATGTCGATTTGACATTTAAAATTTTTAAATTAATCTAATACCACATTTTTTTTTGTCACGTGGCGATTTACTTAGTTGCTATAATAAAACCGGTCAATTTCTACAATACTTACATTCAAATTGAAAGTGATCTAATATGTACGGAACTCAAAACAGGTAATGTACTTCTTACGCTTGACCGACGTTTTATGTGTAATCAGCTAATTGTTTTGCGGTCATAAAAATCGCATTAAAACCGAGCTTCCTCGCTCCGGTGTCGATTAAGAAATACATTTTTTAATAGTTAAACCCACTTGGAAAACGGTATAAGTATACATTTTTATATTTAGAGATAATCCAAAAAAATATCATTCAAATAAGGTAAGTAGATGTTCTTTATAAAAGGTACAAATAAGCGCCATTTTAGCATATTCATCGAAACTTGTACATAATATTATGCATTGTTTTAATGACTTTTATTTGCATTAAAATTATCTTTTTGAATAATGAAAATGATTATACAAAATTTCAAATTATACATTCTAGCGGTGAACAAGGGCGTAGGTAGATTTAGTACATTTTCATCGTAAATTTAATCTCATTAATATTAACAAGATAATAAATCATTCTGAAATGTTAAGTAACTTTAGCTTTGTAGAGAATTTGTGTATTTCAATATCAAAAGGTTTTGAGGTCAGTCAGTGTTTATTAACGTTTTGTCTTTGAGAACTGTTACGAGTTACATTTAAAATCTCATAAAATTTTAATGAATGTATAACTAATCTGTCATAATTCATTATTAAATAAGATTTGCATTATATTTTCCGATTGCCCTCGGACTATTGATATCAATTTAAAAATGATATTTTTTACTTATACTTCTCAAGGTTTAGGCTCATATTTTTTTGTTTATTATTTAGTGCTGTATCTAAGACATTAGTAGATTTGTTAATTGTTAAGCAAAAAAGGTGATACTATAAAGGCTGTATAAAAAAAAGTAATAAAGTTTTATGTTCCTTGAAATAAAACTTGATACTTATGACGTCACGCTAAAAATAGAATCGCCTCTCTCCAATAAAACTGAACAAGAATATCAAGTGAAAGTTACAACATTATATATTTCTCGTTTTGATAATAATCACGGAAAAGGCTTGATGAAATTATGAACAGTTATTTTTATGTATAATAACATTAATTTGATGCATCAAACGGTCCGGTGCTTAGTCAAGAGTTGGTGGAAAGGTAGCTTATATAATTCTAAATGTTTATTGCATTTAATAGGCTTATAGGGATGGTAACTGACATATCAAATCAGCTTCTTTTTATTAACCGACTAAAAATGGAAGAGATTAAAAATTAAAATGTCAAAACGATGATTTATGTGGAGTTTTGTATGAAATATCTACTAGTGACGTCATAGGTCATAGTAAATCATATAAATGTGGAATTTTACGTGTTCGCTATTTTCTAGTATTTTTAGATGTATTATACGCTAGTTTGTGATAGGATATTATCTTGAATAAAGGAATCATCCCATTGTAACATTCAAAAGTGCCTTATCAGGGCTTAAACTGAATAAATGAGTTTTGAGTAGAGTCGATGATTATATGAGTGATGAACATTCAAGGTGTGATGACCAGACTAGTGTGATGGTAGTGTAACCTACTAACTATTAATCTCATTTAGTATTTCTTATCTATCTACACAATATGTCTTCTTCTTCTAATATCATAAAGAGGAAAGATTTGTATGTGTGTATGTAACGAATAAACACAAAAACTACTGGGCCGATTTCAAAAATTATTTTACCATTTGAATGCTATATTATTCCAGATTAACATAGGCTATATTTTTATCCCGGGATAAGATAAGTTCCCACAGGGACGCGGGTGAAACCGCGGAGGACAGCTAGTTATTTATTTGTATACATATAGAATATGTTACGGATAATTTTAATTTTGTGATGAGTTGAAGGCGGCTTTTGCATGGTGATAGGACACTGGCTTCCAACCTCAAGTAGTAAATCTGTTGCCATGCACCTGTCGGTGTGTGCCGTCTGTTCAAGGCATTCAAAAAGGTTGACAACACATTTTCAATTCCCCTGGCATCAACTATCAGGTGATACGTCTTACTGCCAGACATAAAAAAAGACAATAAGATAGATCAAACTAAAAAACGTCTTTCTACACCTACACAAAAAACAGTATAAGTCGTAAAACTAAATTTACTAGACGTCAAATAACGTAGGAGTCATTCCATATTCAAAACATCAAATAATCGTTTTTGATGGCAATTAATTGGACAGTGTTGAAACAATAACGATTCCGGGTCATAATGTCACCCAAACCAAACCAAACCAGTTGGTATATTAAAACTTTCTAAAAGATAACAGATCTGTTATGAAACTATACCTAGGTTAATTTTATAAATATGTAAATTATGAAACACACGAAAAACATATGAATTATCTCATAAAATTAATTACCAGCAATTATAACTATGTTACACAATATATAGAATTGAAATTACACCAGTGGAGATTTTGCGTGCCTATCACACCACTCCATAGGTTCGATTACCAGCTAGAACAGGCATATGTGAGGAAGGCCCCAGGATATTTATTAAAAAGTTACGAAACACGGTCTCAGTGATATCCTATCAAATTACTGAGCCTTCTTACACTCTGCTACATTGGATCACTCCTCAAATCAATCATATTGAAGCTCGAACAACTCCCGCCCAAATTACCCAGACACCTGCCAATCAAGGATCAGCCTACATTCCACCCCATTTCAAAGGGAGTCCGGAGGGTAGCTGAGATCAAAGGAGCTGGTTCTGCTGAATCAGGACAGCTAGCAATTTTCCGCCAGGGTTCGGGGCTATTCAAACTTATGATATTTGAAGTATGGTCGCTCGGAAGTTGCAAGTGTTGTGGGACGACATTAATTCTTCGGCTTTTTTAGAGTTTAAGAGTGAGGAGGTGATTTTAATCTTTTTGGGTGTCAATTTGAAGAGTGACGTTTTTGTTACGTTCTAAACATGATATTATGACCCATTTTTTTCCTTTTCATTTTGTATAGTATACAAACTGCCGGCTTCCTTGTTTCCTAAGTGATATAATCTGGATCTTTTTAAGGAGTGAATAGGTATCTTCTAAGTTTGCGTGTTTCATCTTCGGCCACATCGTTGCTTACCAACAAGCAAGTTGGTGGCGTGTGATAAAAAATAATGTTTATATCTGGGGGCACGGAAGTTTCCCGCCAAGAACAAGCCAGCGAAGCGAAAACGTCTAAATATTTCTTGAAATTGAATCTTTAGTGATATGACACTCTTTAATAAATTACAATTAAAAAAGCATTATTTGAATGATGTTTTTAGTAATCACAATAAAATACTGATTGCCTATTCAATATCAAATGAATACCTACCATAAAATTTTTGTAAACACGCTTGTTTACATTTACCAAAAAACCGGTTGAGGAAAAAAACAAAACGTTTGTCTATTTAATCGTTTTGGTAAAGTGACACCCTTGCCCTTGTTTACCGAATTATCAATAGATAAAAGATAATACCATAGCAACACATGTACTGTACTTCATAATACATTGTCGCTGTGTATATTACAATCACCCCCTATACGCGTGGCGTGATAAAAAAATTAAAAAGCAGACTTACGTCGTTTTATCAACGCAAACAAGTTGATCCATCAGTAGTTATCTACGTTCAAATCTTGAAGTGACATTTTATGTTCTGTTTGTTGGCCGTTAAAGTTTAAATTGCCTTAACTTTTAATAAATTATCGAGTTATAATGTTTTATGAACCGCTTTTATGCAGTTCTATATAATGTGGTAATTGCTTTTATCCTGTTTTATTGATTGTAGATTTACTGTAGCACATATTTATCAATGGAAGTAAGTGAGTTTTTAGTGTTCTGGAGTATTATTTTGGCTACTTCCAATATCACAAAAAAAGTGTCTGTAGCCTTTACCATGATGAAGCTTAGTATAACTTAAGCTTAGTTTAACTTAGAAGCATGTTACTACTATTTTAAATGTGAAAGTTTGTTAGGATGTCCAGATGTTTATTACTCTTTCACGCAAAAAATACTGAACGGATTTTGATGAAACTTGGCACATTAGTAGATCATATCATAGTATAAAACATAAAATACTTTTAATCCCGGAAAAAGATAATTGCGGACAGCTAGTATACCATAAAGCCTAAAACTTAAAGAATTTAGAGAATAATAAAAAATATAAGATTTTATTTCTACAAAAACATTCTACATAAACAAAGGATATAATTTACATACAAATGGCCACACCTACAGAAATAAACGCAACTTAACAATTAAAAACATCATCAAATAAATCATAGCCACCTTTATTAAATTAAAAAGTTTCGCGCCAAACGGCACCGGATACACAGGAGCGACAAAATGGCGTCAGCTCATTTATCATCATTAGGGGGATATACCAAGTACATTTTCGGAGATCCTCATTTTCATAAAGTTTACGCTGAAAACCCTTTTATCTATAGTTACCACGCGATATTTTAATGTAATGGATTGAAATAAAAAGAAATATTTTTCAGTAAATAAAAATTATTCAAAATTTCATGTTTCTAATCCTTAACATACATAAATAGATAATTACACCCAGACTCAGGACAAACAGACATGTTCATGCACACAAATGTCTCTCCTAGATAGGAATCGAACCCACGACCTGTGGCGTGATAGGCAGTGTGTTAACCAACCACGCCAACCAGCCCGTCTATTCTGAACAAGTTTTTATTATGTAAGTATATAGTTAATTTCTTACTTTTTGAGACAAAATTAATATTAAGAACAGATAATTACAATTTTAATTGTTATACCTGTCTAAACGGAATGGTAAATTTAGCATCGAAATATTTATTGCTGTTCTAATAACAATTTTCAAAGCGACATAAATTAGGTACGGAATCATTAAACCATCACACCGACTCAACCATTAAACGTCTGAACTAATAACCTAATATTAATTGAGGCTGCAAAGCCCAGGGCTGTCGACAAAAGTTTCATAATGGCAGCCAACGACGCTGTGGTTACTAAAGTGATGCATTAGGGAGTGACGGCTGGCGTCATTGACAGGGCTGTCCCAAGCTTTAAGTTGGTGACAAACCTGATGTAATTAAGGGTGGAAGAGTTGATGATGAAGGTTCAGAGTCTATTAAGCTATGCTATAGATGGAGTCGTTTCAACTAAGTATTTTCATGTGAAGTGAGTTGGTATCCCACCTGACTTTGTGGTGACATCTACGTTTTTTTTTAGTTTTAACCGTTACTTTTAAAAAGTTTTACGCATAAAAATATTGTTTTTGTTATACCAACTTGAATCATTTATACGTGGGAAAGATTAGTTCATTAAACCACCGTTCACGCCCAAATCAAATCATAACAAAAAGAAACGAATTCATATCTGAAATTGCAAAAGTGGCTAAATTAATCTCCAAGGTTACAGGATAGTGATTATTTTGGCTGTACCTAATTTATGTTTAAAATAATTTTGATAAATGTATTCGATGTTATAACATACACACAGAATTAATAAAAATACCGGCGAGCTGGGAGCTTTTTCCGCCATCCAAAGAGGAAACGCTGCCAGCCTGCTGGGAACCTTGCCGAGCCGCAGCAGCGGCAGCCTCGTACAAGTTTTTTTTATATATATATTGTATATTTTGTACATTTGTTGTAAGTAAATAATGACTGCACTGAATATGACCTCTCTGCTGTAAAATATAGTCTCTGATGGTAAGTGGTTACCGCCGCCTATGGACATCTGCAATACCTGGGTAATTGCCGACCTTGTAGAGCTCTCTTTTTTGAAGAACCCCATGTCATAGCGCTGTGGGAATACAGAATATAGTATGCCAGGTTACTCAAACAAGTTATTTTCTTTCATTCACAATGGTTGTTTGTTTGTTCGATGTAGCTCTTATTTTCCATACTACCTCTATGGTTCCTACCATGTCAAAATTTAACTATCAATCAAATGTAAAATATAGAATGTATTTTTTTTAATATCCTAAGGGCCTATTTCACAATTGCTGGGTATGTTTTAACCATCAGATAAGTATGGCGTTTTGACAGATATTCTACGGAATAAGTGTCAAACTGCCTTATTTATCCGATGGTTAAGAAATATCCAGCAATCGTGAAATTGGCCCTTAATATCTTAATCTTGTAATATCGAGTCATCATAATTTATCTATTATTATATTAATATAGATGAGATAACGTGTGACAAAGACATTGTTGATTGTACTCCACTAAAGTGCGTGGTCATAGTTCAAACATGTGCAGTAGTACAACATGAACTGAACTTTCAGATGTGCGATCTCCGTTTTTTTTTCTGGCAAATTATGTGCGTAAATCTAGTACAAACACAAATTTTAAAATTAAGAATGATGCCGGTGCTGATTCTGTACCTAAGCCACCTCTATCGAATGAAAGAAATCGATGTTTCTAATTCAGTTGTCGTAGATAAAGCTGAATTTTACTTTAACAGGACTTTGAATTTTGTTAGTAATGACTACTTAGTAATTAATGTTAACTTATATCTTACGTATAGTTCGAGGTATCACATCATCCATAATATCCATACTAATATTACAAATGCGAATGTGTACCTGTCTGTCTGTCTGTCTGTCTGTATGTCTGCCTGTTACCTCTTCACGCTTAGATTTAGATGAAATTTGGTATATTAATAGATGGAAGTTGATGGAACCTTGGAGAAGGACATAGGATACTTTTTATCCCTCTAGAACGAGGGAGAAATCGCGGGGCGGAAAACTAGTAGCTTCATATAACTAAAATTTCACGTACTCAGTCCAATACTTTATCAATTTTTTTACACATTTTTAAGTTTTTTTTAATACGTTGTACTACTGAATGTTATAATACTACAATATTACATTGTAATTGAATCCAGACTGAACCACTCATCGGGTGATAACGATCCATAACATGTGTTAGACCTCCTTTAACCACACTTGACTATCCATCACACGCTAATATCAACCGTAATCCTAAAGCAAAAAAAATCAAATTACAACACACCCAGAAAATTATTTTTAGATTTGAAAAGACAAGTGGATGGTCTTATTAAAGTGCAAGCATTAATTAAAATGAAATTAGAACTACACGCGGTGACGGAACGTTGGATTTTAAGTCTTATGTAACTAGAAATAGTACGTAACATTGTTTAGGTTGAATTAGAAGATGAAGACAATAAAGAAAAATTGAAAGTGAATTTTATAATTTGGTCCGTAGATAATGTTTCTGTGAAGCGAGTGTCGGATTTATAATGAATGACAGTGTTTATGCTAGACACATGTTATTAAAAGGATTTTAAATAATAATTCCTACCGAGCCATCATCGCCTTCTTCAGAGTTTCATCAATGAACGTCACTTTGTTTACAAGATTTAGTAACATGTCAAGATTTCAGAATATTTATGGTCCGTTGTTTGTCCACTTATCTAGCTTCGCGTGTATACTCTCTTAAGCTGATTTAAGCCTTCGTGAAGCACATGATCTCAAGTAGTTGTTACTAGGTATCGCTAGGCATTACATTGTATCTATTGAAAAATAATGGCATCCATTTTAAAATTATTATCTTTTAATCCATACTAACTAATATTATAAATGCGGAAGTGTGTCTGTCTGTTACCTCTTCACGCTTAAACCGCTAAACCGATTTAGATGAAATTTGGGATAGGACATAGGATACTTTTATCCCGGGAAAAGATAAGATCCCTCGGGAACGCGGGTGAAACCGCGAGCCGGAAAACTAGTAAAAAAATATTGCTTTTTCCCTGAAGAGCCGAAACTAAAGAGAGAATCTTTGATAATGACATTAACAATTTAGATATCAATCCTTAGATATCTGTTAGTTGCAGATATTAAACTATAATGATGTCATAATAGCTTATTAATCTCAGAGCATCAATCCTTTATTCACAAAGGATCAACATCCTGTAGTCCTACTAGATATATTTGTATAGTGAACACTACATCAACTGTCAAGAAGATTAGTTTTGATACATTGAACATCGACTTATGTATTCATTAGCAAGAGTTTAAGATTCACATTTATTTTAAGAATAAAATTGGTAAACATTAAAAAAAAGGCAATATAGTCAGATGGGCCAAAAATATTAATAAAATGTAACCTAGCTGAGTTTCTTGCCGGTTCTTCTTAGTTGAAGACTGACTTCCGAACCGGTGGTAACTTGTGTAATTCGACATTCATAAGTGCCCTTCTAGGGCCTAAACTGAATAAATGGTTTTGACATTCACTTTGACTTTTGTTGAGATCGTTGATTTCAGAATGCTCTACTTAAGTAGTTATTTATTAGGCTTGTATGTAGCTATTTCATGTTCATGTATAAGAGCATCTGCTACTCCAAATCAGGATGATGGACCAATTATACACCATAATTATTCCCACCCAACCACCCTTTGTCTTAAGTAACCAATGTGTGCATTTCAAATCGTGCACCCATTACACTAATCTCATCAAAATCCTAACCACACACAACCAAATCTCAACTTTAAACTCCATAAATCACGGTGCAAAATCACCTGCATTTATAGTGTGTTTAGCTTTCCGTACAGACGTGTTTACAATTAATGTTTGCTAAAGGTCGAGGCCCAAACAATAAGTAAATAATTTACGAGGATCGTGTGTGTAGAGGACCCGGCTTTCGAAACCCTTAGTCTTAAGTGGGGAATCGTCTCATGCATCTTCACTTATGTATATTTGATAGGATGTAACTATCGTTGTCTTGTGTTGGTTTTGATTGCATCTGTAGGTATTTGGAGTCTTAGTCCATTTTGTATGATCAAGTCTTTCGTTATTGTTTCCTCAGTTAAGCACCAAATTGTAATATAGGTCTTCTTAAGTCAGAGATTAAAATTTCCAAACATATCTTAAATCTTTTCTACCTTGTAAAGCATGTTTAATATTTACTTTATGTCATAAAAAATAAACTCGATCAAATTCCGGATTAATCTTACTTATCTGGTTGTTATCAGTAGATGTCACTTTGTTTGCTGCAGTTTTATCACTGAGGTCAATGACCTCATGTGCAAGATCGATAATGATAATATTACATGAGAATATCAGCTTTATTGCTTTTCTTTTGATTGTGGTGCAGTGATTATTATTTATAGCTGTCTCCCGGGGTTTCACCTGCGTTCTAGAAGGATCTTATTATCTCCGGGGATAAAATCTATCCTTTGAATCCAGGATATGATCTACTTGTGTTCCAAGTTTCATCATCAACATCAGTAGATTTTGCATGATTGAGTTTATTAACAATAACAGTGCATTAGACAATTAGAGTCATGCTTTTGTTTTATTTTGGGTATCTCTTCACTCTTTGTGAGAAGGTCTCTTACGTACATGGAAGACCTTATCTACTAGTTCTTTTTAATCTTGGTCCTAACAATTATAATAAAATGCCTTCTAAGTTTGTCTGTAAGGTAATGCTTAGCTTCTTTGTTAAGCACATCAAATGTTTTTTATACCTTAATCAGTTGTTGCTTTAATTTTGCAATAATTATCGTACAAAATTGTTTATCGCTTGTTTTCCAATTCTTTCATCATCAGGTCGATATCCTTTAACAAGTGTTTGTTATACAGTTCATTCATTGTCATTAGGAAAATGATAATATAACATTTTTCTGATTATATCTTCTATTCTTGCTTTACTTTCAACTTTGTTTCTATAAATAGTAGTTCTGCCATGTCTTGATTCCATTTTTAGAGTTCTATAGTCAAATAAAGAGCCCTTACCTCATTTTCGTCATGTCCGTTAGTATGTCACAGCTAATTAGCTTGTAAACTTTAAGGCAGATGTCGAATCAAAAATAACTTTGCTACCCTGGATCAAGGAACAAATTTCACATGAAAATTTTTGTTCACGAGTTCACACCTACTACAACGGTACTTATTTCATTTCATTTCGCTTCGATCAGCATTGCGATTACGTGCACTTTAGATGTTTTAATACATATCGGCAACGCATTGTCAATCCAGCTGATGTCCATAGACCACCGTCAGGTGGAAGGTTTGCCTTCAAGGCCAGGATGACTTGAAGGTCAGAGTAAAAAGTATTTTGTGGGCAAACATCGTAAAACCTCTGACATTCCTTAAAATTATTCAATAAATTTTACATTAAATAAAAATAATGATCCTAGGTTTTTTTCCAATTAGTGTAATATATTCTCAAGGCTCAAGAGTTTGTGGTACCGACCACATTTATGTATAAAATTGAACAGTATATAGGTACTAGAAATAACTAAATAGGCTAAATAAATAACTAATTATTTACTGTTTATGAAACAGGGATGTAGGTACTTCTTCTTCTTCTCTTCCTTTTCCCACGCTAGGTGTGGTCGGCACATCATGTTTTCCTCTTCCACTCCGCTCTATCACTAGTCGTCTCCGTACTCAGTATGTATGTAGGTACAATTTTTTAAAATAATGATTTGAAAATTGTACAAAATAAAATCCAGATTCTTAAACATCGCAGATACGAACAAATAAGAACAAGCTAATAAAACTAAGACAACTTAGGTTAGTTAAGTGCTCGTAGAGCGCCGTGAGTGGTACCAAACGAAGCGTCTCGTCGAGAGAAACACGTTTGCGGGATAAACTGTAGAACTTTAGAGGAAAATTCGGAAAATTTATTGGTTTTTAGTGATTTTACATTAATTTTATACTAATTATTTGTATTTATTTCAGGTTCAGCGGTCGGAGAACGGTGCGGATGGTATCAATCGACGCGTGTAGCCAGGAGGCACTAATTCCTCACGAAACACTGGGGTCCTGAATACAATTTTGATGAAAAAGAAAAAGGAATCTTCCGTTTGGAAATAATGTATTTAAATGAATTCAGTAGGTAATTAGTATTAGGTACTATAGGTACACTAGCGCCGGAGGTAGGCGAGCCAGTGCGGCAACAAAAGGAAACTAAGAATAAATTGCACAATTAATTCAACAGTAAGTTACACTATAGACGCGATAATGACTATCGACACATTATCCCTGGTTTGTTCTACTTGGGACTCGTTTTTGAATAGATATATCCTACTTCCTACTAATATATTGGAACGAAGTTCCTTATCGCGCGTTGTGAAAGGGGGCTAGCCGGAAAAAATTCTTACGACACTTTTGTGTCGGTGTTTGTTCTATTGTAAGCTGTGCGGCGTGCGCATGTTTCTCTGTCTCTCTCTCTTATTGAAAGCAAGCCAGATATTTTCTTTTCTATTTATATATATCTCGACTTATATAACTTTTTATAAATATGTTTGGATGTTTGTTCCTCAATCATGCAACAACGGCACAATGGATTTTGAAAAAACTTGGCACACAGGTAGAACATATCCTGGAATAAAACATAGGATACTTTTTTTTTATTCTGGATAGGCTTGTGTTTGACTACAATCTCACTATGGTAAGTGATGATGTGGCCGAAGGTGGTAAGCATACAAAGCTTAGATGGGAACTGGCTCTCAACTACTGGCTACTATCCCGGGAAAAGAAAAGATCCGTTTTATATATTGGGACATTCTTCACACTCGGCCATCTGATCACAAACTAAGCAGAGCTTGTACTATGGACAACCAGATAACTTATATAAATAATAAATACATGCTCTAGATAATTACACCTAGACACAGAACAAACAGCATATTCATTCACAAAAAAAACCCTGGGTGGGAATCGAACCAGCGACCTATGGCGTGCAGGTATTGTTCTTAACAAAAATTCCAAACGGCCCGTGACTGAAAAATATATACATATATCATTTTTTATTTATATTTTTACAATTCATGACTTATTATAATAATCGGCTTCTTGATTTCTAGTACCTACTTTACTTTGGGAAAAAGCCTTTTCTTCCATCCACTGCTGAAAAAAAATTGCCTTGCTGAGTTTCTTGCCGGAGTCTTCTCAGTTTAAGTGTATTCCGAACCAGTGGTAGAGTCAACTGTAACGTTCATAAGTGCCTTACCAGGGCCTGAAATAAATAAATGAGTTTTTGATTTTCATTTTAATTTTTTCTAATTCCTTACCATTTAATAAGTACCCGAGACAACTAGCACGCATTATTTATTTATGTTTTTCCCCAAAAACTAACGAGTTTTGGTGACCCTAAAATTATTTTCGACAACGAAGTATTTACCTACCTAGCTTATACCTGCGTGGAAAAACAAAAGAAAGAAAGCTAACTTCATCAAATACATAAATTGTTTCCCTACAGTGGGTCGACGTACTCGGTCCATAGCGGAACTTTATTTCATTAGTGTTTTTTGTTCAAGTCAACTACAAAGTCGACTATAGTACCTAAGGTCTAATATCCTTTGACATTATTACAAGTAATTACTTCATATTGCTCGATTTTTCGTACACGTGCTCAAGCGAATAATGCCCTTTGAGACTTAAATGGAAACTACGTTATTTTCTTTGTACATTTCGTTATTTTTTTAGAGTAGATTAATTTTCTAGGTAGTAATTCTCTCCTCGTGGAATGGCGATGATGCCTTTATTCAAGAAAAAATACCTAACACTAACTAGTGTATAAAACAATTAAAAGATCTAAAAATTATTATATATATAAAAATATTTGTCTTTTTTTTTTTTCAATTAGTCCTGGATAAGCTTGTGTATGACCACAATCTCACCATGGTAAGTGATGATGTGGCCAAAGGTGGTAAGCACACAAAGCCTAGATGGGAACTGGCTCTCAAGTGTAGCTGCCGGAACACATCGATAGGTGCTTGGTGACAGATTTGCAAAAAACCTACCTACTTACCTACTTTTTTCTTCCCTAGAATTCTAAGTACTTTTCACGCGAAAATCAAGAAGAGAGACTGAAAAAGAAGAATGAATTAGTAAAAGTAATTATACGTAGTGTTAGTAATTAGTAATATTGGTAATTAGTATTTTAGAAAAGGTAAAATTAGCATGGTTTTGACACAGCCAACGCTATGCTGGATTAACTGTTCGATAAACACTCTTTAGTCTATTGTGTGTGTCTTTTACTTTTTTATTTGTTCAGACAGCACAGAGCACAACACACGCCCTTTCCCAGACTTTAAGGGCTATTTTCCCCTATATTTTACCTGTCGTTAAAATAATGTATTTAATATTATGATCTAATTTCCCAGAAAATCTGCGAAATCTGTAAACATGGTGAGTGATTGTATGTAATACTCGTAATCACGCATAATCAAATATTTACTTGATAACAATCACTTGTTCTCAATGATATTATAAGTTAAAAGGTGAAGATAGGTTAATAAGCGCTCCGAAAGCGGGAGGCTAAAAAGTAGCTAATTAGCCAACTTTAACCTGTCGCGTCGCTGGCATCAACAGATGCATTTCACGTACGGAGTGAATTAAAAGTAGAAGTGTCCCAAAAAAATCAAAAATGCTATCGTGTGTTATGAAATATCGTAATTTATGAGATATCGTGTGCGTTAGAGTGCCATTTCTCGGCCATTTCTTAAGATCGAATGTTGTGTAGGTAACCTATCTACACCTTTTTACTTATAAGATATCATTGCTATTTCTTGAAACTCAGGATGTTTCCACGACATGACTAGCTTCCATCCCGCGGTTCTACCTGTATTACCGAAGTATCTTATCCCGGAATATTAAGCATGTTTGTTTCTTAGGATTTATCTCTAAAACTACTCCACCGATTTTAAAATTCTTTCACCATTAGAAAGCTACATTATCCCTGAGTAACATAGGCTATATTTTATCCCGGGATAAGATAAGATCCCACGGGAACACGGGTGATACCGCGGAGGACAGCTAGTCATATATATTTATTTTCCTCTAAATTAATCTGATTAATTTCTAGAAAAAATGTTTCAAACATATTTCGACTGAAAATATTATCGCGAGTTTAACTGAATTCTCAGAATTATAAAAAAGAAACTTAAATCTACAATGAAAGCCACTTCCCATGCTATCTTATATCTAACAATCGTCAAGGCATCACGTAGGCTCATTATAAGGAAAAATTAGTAATACTATTTCCTTTTTTTATACCACAATTCACAACTAGGCAGGCCACCTGATGGCAAGTAAATACCGTAGCCTATAGACAAAAGGATTGACAATGTGTTGTACACCTTATTACAGTGACTTAAAGGCAACTGGCTCTCAAGTGCAACTGCCGAAACTCACAGGAGCTTGGCGTAAGTATCTTACCACCGTGCTCACAATGTTTTCCTTCACCGAAAGCTCAGCTCATTGTAGGATTCGAACCCACGACCATCGCCGCGGAATCCGACGTAACTACCGCTGAGCTATCATCGTCTTAAAACTGAACATAAATTAACCTTGAAATCATATTTGGGAGTATATACCTACCTGCCTAATAAGAATAAGGTTGCATATTGCTTGCGTTAAACGTTTGAAAATCATCATTATAACCAAAGCCTTTAAGTTCATTATAAATTCGCACCACGTAACTATAATAGTCAAAGCTGCTTAAATATATAGAAGAAGCTTATTACGGAGCTCATTACTTGGCCTATAAAAGGATGTCTGGTGTTCTCTCAGCTTCATGGAATCGTGGATATTATTTTTACGTTCAAACGCTTTTTTAACTATGTATAATTTTTTTTTTTTTGAGGAGGACTTAAAGGTGGCGGTCTGAAGGACCATAGACACCCTTACGCCCGACTATTCGGCGAGCGCTTAGGGCTCTCAGCCGTGTCTGTTTGTGACGACTCACCGCTGAGGGCGCCCCAGTTGGGGACCGAACCTCGGCTCAGGGCGTCGGTTTTTTTTTTAAATAATTATATTTATTTATTCAATATCTAGTTGTGCCTAGCGAGGTATCTTTATACCATGTTTTATTCCAGGATATGGTCTACCAAGTGCCAAGTTTCACCAAAGTAGTAGTTTTTGCGTGGAAAAGAAACAAACATCTGAACATCCAAACAAAATTACCTACTCGTTTATAAGCGTAGTAAGATGAATTCAGAATTAGAAATCAATCATCTTTTCGTAACTTTTTATATCTCGCGGTTCCATCTAACCGTGTCTCCAATAGTAGGTACCTACCCTGCCCAATTCCAAGAATTAACATTAACTAATATATTTCTGCTCCGCGGTTTTACCCGCAATCCCCTTAGATTTTTACCTCCTTATACACATCATGTTTTCCTCTTCCACTCCGCTCTATCACTAGTCGTCTCC
Organism: Ochropacha duplaris; assembly: GCA_951361185.1. Lineage (NCBI taxonomy): Eukaryota > Metazoa > Arthropoda > Insecta > Lepidoptera > Drepanidae > Ochropacha > Ochropacha duplaris. The sequence goes on along the minus strand of OX592704.1, from coordinate 374,981 downwards.
GTACTCAGTATGTATGTAGGTACAATTTTTTAAAATAATGATTTGAAAATTGTACAAAATAAAATCCAGATTCTTAAACATCGCAGATACGAACAAATAAGAACAAGCTAATAAAACTAAGACAACTTAGGTTAGTTAAGTGCTCGTAGAGCGCCGTGAGTGGTACCAAACGAAGCGTCTCGTCGAGAGAAACACGTTTGCGGGATAAACTGTAGAACTTTAGAGGAAAATTCGGAAAATTTATTGGTTTTTAGTGATTTTACATTAATTTTATACTAATTATTTGTATTTATTTCAGGTTCAGCGGTCGGAGAACGGTGCGGATGGTATCAATCGACGCGTGTAGCCAGGAGGCACTAATTCCTCACGAAACACTGGGGTCCTGAATACAATTTTGATGAAAAAGAAAAAGGAATCTTCCGTTTGGAAATAATGTATTTAAATGAATTCAGTAGGTAATTAGTATTAGGTACTATAGGTACACTAGCGCCGGAGGTAGGCGAGCCAGTGCGGCAACAAAAGGAAACTAAGAATAAATTGCACAATTAATTCAACAGTAAGTTACACTATAGACGCGATAATGACTATCGACACATTATCCCTGGTTTGTTCTACTTGGGACTCGTTTTTGAATAGATATATCCTACTTCCTACTAATATATTGGAACGAAGTTCCTTATCGCGCGTTGTGAAAGGGGGCTAGCCGGAAAAAATTCTTACGACACTTTTGTGTCGGTGTTTGTTCTATTGTAAGCTGTGCGGCGTGCGCATGTTTCTCTGTCTCTCTCTCTTATTGAAAGCAAGCCAGATATTTTCTTTTCTATTTATATATATCTCGACTTATATAACTTTTTATAAATATGTTTGGATGTTTGTTCCTCAATCATGCAACAACGGCACAATGGATTTTGAAAAAACTTGGCACACAGGTAGAACATATCCTGGAATAAAACATAGGATACTTTTTTTTTATTCTGGATAGGCTTGTGTTTGACTACAATCTCACTATGGTAAGTGATGATGTGGCCGAAGGTGGTAAGCATACAAAGCTTAGATGGGAACTGGCTCTCAACTACTGGCTACTATCCCGGGAAAAGAAAAGATCCGTTTTATATATTGGGACATTCTTCACACTCGGCCATCTGATCACAAACTAAGCAGAGCTTGTACTATGGACAACCAGATAACTTATATAAATAATAAATACATGCTCTAGATAATTACACCTAGACACAGAACAAACAGCATATTCATTCACAAAAAAAACCCTGGGTGGGAATCGAACCAGCGACCTATGGCGTGCAGGTATTGTTCTTAACAAAAATTCCAAACGGCCCGTGACTGAAAAATATATACATATATCATTTTTTATTTATATTTTTACAATTCATGACTTATTATAATAATCGGCTTCTTGATTTCTAGTACCTACTTTACTTTGGGAAAAAGCCTTTTCTTCCATCCACTGCTGAAAAAAAATTGCCTTGCTGAGTTTCTTGCCGGAGTCTTCTCAGTTTAAGTGTATTCCGAACCAGTGGTAGAGTCAACTGTAACGTTCATAAGTGCCTTACCAGGGCCTGAAATAAATAAATGAGTTTTTGATTTTCATTTTAATTTTTTCTAATTCCTTACCATTTAATAAGTACCCGAGACAACTAGCACGCATTATTTATTTATGTTTTTCCCCAAAAACTAACGAGTTTTGGTGACCCTAAAATTATTTTCGACAACGAAGTATTTACCTACCTAGCTTATACCTGCGTGGAAAAACAAAAGAAAGAAAGCTAACTTCATCAAATACATAAATTGTTTCCCTACAGTGGGTCGACGTACTCGGTCCATAGCGGAACTTTATTTCATTAGTGTTTTTTGTTCAAGTCAACTACAAAGTCGACTATAGTACCTAAGGTCTAATATCCTTTGACATTATTACAAGTAATTACTTCATATTGCTCGATTTTTCGTACACGTGCTCAAGCGAATAATGCCCTTTGAGACTTAAATGGAAACTACGTTATTTTCTTTGTACATTTCGTTATTTTTTTAGAGTAGATTAATTTTCTAGGTAGTAATTCTCTCCTCGTGGAATGGCGATGATGCCTTTATTCAAGAAAAAATACCTAACACTAACTAGTGTATAAAACAATTAAAAGATCTAAAAATTATTATATATATAAAAATATTTGTCTTTTTTTTTTTTCAATTAGTCCTGGATAAGCTTGTGTATGACCACAATCTCACCATGGTAAGTGATGATGTGGCCAAAGGTGGTAAGCACACAAAGCCTAGATGGGAACTGGCTCTCAAGTGTAGCTGCCGGAACACATCGATAGGTGCTTGGTGACAGATTTGCAAAAAACCTACCTACTTACCTACTTTTTTCTTCCCTAGAATTCTAAGTACTTTTCACGCGAAAATCAAGAAGAGAGACTGAAAAAGAAGAATGAATTAGTAAAAGTAATTATACGTAGTGTTAGTAATTAGTAATATTGGTAATTAGTATTTTAGAAAAGGTAAAATTAGCATGGTTTTGACACAGCCAACGCTATGCTGGATTAACTGTTCGATAAACACTCTTTAGTCTATTGTGTGTGTCTTTTACTTTTTTATTTGTTCAGACAGCACAGAGCACAACACACGCCCTTTCCCAGACTTTAAGGGCTATTTTCCCCTATATTTTACCTGTCGTTAAAATAATGTATTTAATATTATGATCTAATTTCCCAGAAAATCTGCGAAATCTGTAAACATGGTGAGTGATTGTATGTAATACTCGTAATCACGCATAATCAAATATTTACTTGATAACAATCACTTGTTCTCAATGATATTATAAGTTAAAAGGTGAAGATAGGTTAATAAGCGCTCCGAAAGCGGGAGGCTAAAAAGTAGCTAATTAGCCAACTTTAACCTGTCGCGTCGCTGGCATCAACAGATGCATTTCACGTACGGAGTGAATTAAAAGTAGAAGTGTCCCAAAAAAATCAAAAATGCTATCGTGTGTTATGAAATATCGTAATTTATGAGATATCGTGTGCGTTAGAGTGCCATTTCTCGGCCATTTCTTAAGATCGAATGTTGTGTAGGTAACCTATCTACACCTTTTTACTTATAAGATATCATTGCTATTTCTTGAAACTCAGGATGTTTCCACGACATGACTAGCTTCCATCCCGCGGTTCTACCTGTATTACCGAAGTATCTTATCCCGGAATATTAAGCATGTTTGTTTCTTAGGATTTATCTCTAAAACTACTCCACCGATTTTAAAATTCTTTCACCATTAGAAAGCTACATTATCCCTGAGTAACATAGGCTATATTTTATCCCGGGATAAGATAAGATCCCACGGGAACACGGGTGATACCGCGGAGGACAGCTAGTCATATATATTTATTTTCCTCTAAATTAATCTGATTAATTTCTAGAAAAAATGTTTCAAACATATTTCGACTGAAAATATTATCGCGAGTTTAACTGAATTCTCAGAATTATAAAAAAGAAACTTAAATCTACAATGAAAGCCACTTCCCATGCTATCTTATATCTAACAATCGTCAAGGCATCACGTAGGCTCATTATAAGGAAAAATTAGTAATACTATTTCCTTTTTTTATACCACAATTCACAACTAGGCAGGCCACCTGATGGCAAGTAAATACCGTAGCCTATAGACAAAAGGATTGACAATGTGTTGTACACCTTATTACAGTGACTTAAAGGCAACTGGCTCTCAAGTGCAACTGCCGAAACTCACAGGAGCTTGGCGTAAGTATCTTACCACCGTGCTCACAATGTTTTCCTTCACCGAAAGCTCAGCTCATTGTAGGATTCGAACCCACGACCATCGCCGCGGAATCCGACGTAACTACCGCTGAGCTATCATCGTCTTAAAACTGAACATAAATTAACCTTGAAATCATATTTGGGAGTATATACCTACCTGCCTAATAAGAATAAGGTTGCATATTGCTTGCGTTAAACGTTTGAAAATCATCATTATAACCAAAGCCTTTAAGTTCATTATAAATTCGCACCACGTAACTATAATAGTCAAAGCTGCTTAAATATATAGAAGAAGCTTATTACGGAGCTCATTACTTGGCCTATAAAAGGATGTCTGGTGTTCTCTCAGCTTCTTGGAATCGTGGATATTATTTTTACGTTCAAACGCTTTTTTAACTATGTATAATTTTTTTTTTTTTGAGGAGGACTTAAAGGTGGCGGTCTGAAGGACCATAGACACCCTTACGCCCGACTATTCGGCGAGCGCTTAGGGCTCTCAGCCGTGTCTGTTTGTGACGACTCACCGCTGAGGGCGCCCCAGTTGGGGACCGAACCTCGGCTCAGGGCGTCGGTTTTTTTTTTAAATAATTATATTTATTTATTCAATATCTAGTTGTGCCTAGCGAGGTATCTTTATACCATGTTTTATTCCAGGATATGGTCTACCAAGTGCCAAGTTTCACCAAAGTAGTAGTTTTTGCGTGGAAAAGAAACAAACATCTGAACATCCAAACAAAATTACCTACTCGTTTATAAGCGTAGTAAGATGAATTCAGAATTAGAAATCAATCATCTTTTCGTAACTTTTTATATCTCGCGGTTCCATCTAACCGTGTCTCCAATAGTAGGTACCTACCCTGCCCAATTCCAAGAATTAACATTAACTAATATATTTCTGCTCCGCGGTTTTACCCGCAATCCCCTTAGATTTTTACCTCCTTATACACATCATGTTTTCCTCTTCCACTCCGCTCTATCACTAGTCGTCTCCGTACTCAGTATGTATGTAGGTACAATTTTTTAAAATAATGATTTGAAAATTGTACAAAATAAAATCCAGATTCTTAAACATCGCAGATACGAACAAATAAGAACAAGCTAATAAAACTAAGACAACTTAGGTTAGTTAAGTGCTCGTAGAGCGCCGTGAGTGGTACCAAACGAAGCGTCTCGTCGAGAGAAACACGTTTGCGGGATAAACTGTAGAACTTTAGAGGAAAATTCGGAAAATTTATTGGTTTTTAGTGATTTTACATTAATTTTATACTAATTATTTGTATTTATTTCAGGTTCAGCGGTCGGAGAACGGTGCGGATGGTATCAATCGACGCGTGTAGCCAGGAGGCACTAATTCCTCACGAAACACTGGGGTCCTGAATACAATTTTGATGAAAAAGAAAAAGGAATCTTCCGTTTGGAAATAATGTATTTAAATGAATTCAGTAGGTAATTAGTATTAGGTACTATAGGTACACTAGCGCCGGAGGTAGGCGAGCCAGTGCGGCAACAAAAGGAAACTAAGAATAAATTGCACAATTAATTCAACAGTAAGTTACACTATAGACGCGATAATGACTATCGACACATTATCCCTGGTTTGTTCTACTTGGGACTCGTTTTTGAATAGATATATCCTACTTCCTACTAATATATTGGAACGAAGTTCCTTATCGCGCGTTGTGAAAGGGGGCTAGCCGGAAAAAATTCTTACGACACTTTTGTGTCGGTGTTTGTTCTATTGTAAGCTGTGCGGCGTGCGCATGTTTCTCTGTCTCTCTCTCTTATTGAAAGCAAGCCAGATATTTTCTTTTCTATTTATATATATCTCGACTTATATAACTTTTTATAAATATGTTTGGATGTTTGTTCCTCAATCATGCAACAACGGCACAATGGATTTTGAAAAAACTTGGCACACAGGTAGAACATATCCTGGAATAAAACATAGGATACTTTTTTTTTATTCTGGATAGGCTTGTGTTTGACTACAATCTCACTATGGTAAGTGATGATGTGGCCGAAGGTGGTAAGCATACAAAGCTTAGATGGGAACTGGCTCTCAACTACTGGCTACTATCCCGGGAAAAGAAAAGATCCGTTTTATATATTGGGACATTCTTCACACTCGGCCATCTGATCACAAACTAAGCAGAGCTTGTACTATGGACAACCAGATAACTTATATAAATAATAAATACATGCTCTAGATAATTACACCTAGACACAGAACAAACAGCATATTCATTCACAAAAAAAACCCTGGGTGGGAATCGAACCAGCGACCTATGGCGTGCAGGTATTGTTCTTAACAAAAATTCCAAACGGCCCGTGACTGAAAAATATATACATATATCATTTTTTATTTATATTTTTACAATTCATGACTTATTATAATAATCGGCTTCTTGATTTCTAGTACCTACTTTACTTTGGGAAAAAGCCTTTTCTTCCATCCACTGCTGAAAAAAAATTGCCTTGCTGAGTTTCTTGCCGGAGTCTTCTCAGTTTAAGTGTATTCCGAACCAGTGGTAGAGTCAACTGTAACGTTCATAAGTGCCTTACCAGGGCCTGAAATAAATAAATGAGTTTTTGATTTTCATTTTAATTTTTTCTAATTCCTTACCATTTAATAAGTACCCGAGACAACTAGCACGCATTATTTATTTATGTTTTTCCCCAAAAACTAACGAGTTTTGGTGACCCTAAAATTATTTTCGACAACGAAGTATTTACCTACCTAGCTTATACCTGCGTGGAAAAACAAAAGAAAGAAAGCTAACTTCATCAAATACATAAATTGTTTCCCTACAGTGGGTCGACGTACTCGGTCCATAGCGGAACTTTATTTCATTAGTGTTTTTTGTTCAAGTCAACTACAAAGTCGACTATAGTACCTAAGGTCTAATATCCTTTGACATTATTACAAGTAATTACTTCATATTGCTCGATTTTTCGTACACGTGCTCAAGCGAATAATGCCCTTTGAGACTTAAATGGAAACTACGTTATTTTCTTTGTACATTTCGTTATTTTTTTAGAGTAGATTAATTTTCTAGGTAGTAATTCTCTCCTCGTGGAATGGCGATGATGCCTTTATTCAAGAAAAAATACCTAACACTAACTAGTGTATAAAACAATTAAAAGATCTAAAAATTATTATATATATAAAAATATTTGTCTTTTTTTTTTTTCAATTAGTCCTGGATAAGCTTGTGTATGACCACAATCTCACCATGGTAAGTGATGATGTGGCCAAAGGTGGTAAGCACACAAAGCCTAGATGGGAACTGGCTCTCAAGTGTAGCTGCCGGAACACATCGATAGGTGCTTGGTGACAGATTTGCAAAAAACCTACCTACTTACCTACTTTTTTCTTCCCTAGAATTCTAAGTACTTTTCACGCGAAAATCAAGAAGAGAGACTGAAAAAGAAGAATGAATTAGTAAAAGTAATTATACGTAGTGTTAGTAATTAGTAATATTGGTAATTAGTATTTTAGAAAAGGTAAAATTAGCATGGTTTTGACACAGCCAACGCTATGCTGGATTAACTGTTCGATAAACACTCTTTAGTCTATTGTGTGTGTCTTTTACTTTTTTATTTGTTCAGACAGCACAGAGCACAACACACGCCCTTTCCCAGACTTTAAGGGCTATTTTCCCCTATATTTTACCTGTCGTTAAAATAATGTATTTAATATTATGATCTAATTTCCCAGAAAATCTGCGAAATCTGTAAACATGGTGAGTGATTGTATGTAATACTCGTAATCACGCATAATCAAATATTTACTTGATAACAATCACTTGTTCTCAATGATATTATAAGTTAAAAGGTGAAGATAGGTTAATAAGCGCTCCGAAAGCGGGAGGCTAAAAAGTAGCTAATTAGCCAACTTTAACCTGTCGCGTCGCTGGCATCAACAGATGCATTTCACGTACGGAGTGAATTAAAAGTAGAAGTGTCCCAAAAAAATCAAAAATGCTATCGTGTGTTATGAAATATCGTAATTTATGAGATATCGTGTGCGTTAGAGTGCCATTTCTCGGCCATTTCTTAAGATCGAATGTTGTGTAGGTAACCTATCTACACCTTTTTACTTATAAGATATCATTGCTATTTCTTGAAACTCAGGATGTTTCCACGACATGACTAGCTTCCATCCCGCGGTTCTACCTGTATTACCGAAGTATCTTATCCCGGAATATTAAGCATGTTTGTTTCTTAGGATTTATCTCTAAAACTACTCCACCGATTTTAAAATTCTTTCACCATTAGAAAGCTACATTATCCCTGAGTAACATAGGCTATATTTTATCCCGGGATAAGATAAGATCCCACGGGAACACGGGTGATACCGCGGAGGACAGCTAGTCATATATATTTATTTTCCTCTAAATTAATCTGATTAATTTCTAGAAAAAATGTTTCAAACATATTTCGACTGAAAATATTATCGCGAGTTTAACTGAATTCTCAGAATTATAAAAAAGAAACTTAAATCTACAATGAAAGCCACTTCCCATGCTATCTTATATCTAACAATCGTCAAGGCATCACGTAGGCTCATTATAAGGAAAAATTAGTAATACTATTTCCTTTTTTTATACCACAATTCACAACTAGGCAGGCCACCTGATGGCAAGTAAATACCGTAGCCTATAGACAAAAGGATTGACAATGTGTTGTACACCTTATTACAGTGACTTAAAGGCAACTGGCTCTCAAGTGCAACTGCCGAAACTCACAGGAGCTTGGCGTAAGTATCTTACCACCGTGCTCACAATGTTTTCCTTCACCGAAAGCTCAGCTCATTGTAGGATTCGAACCCACGACCATCGCCGCGGAATCCGACGTAACTACCGCTGAGCTATCATCGTCTTAAAACTGAACATAAATTAACCTTGAAATCATATTTGGGAGTATATACCTACCTGCCTAATAAGAATAAGGTTGCATATTGCTTGCGTTAAACGTTTGAAAATCATCATTATAACCAAAGCCTTTAAGTTCATTATAAATTCGCACCACGTAACTATAATAGTCAAAGCTGCTTAAATATATAGAAGAAGCTTATTACGGAGCTCATTACTTGGCCTATAAAAGGATGTCTGGTGTTCTCTCAGCTTCTTGGAATCGTGGATATTATTTTTACGTTCAAACGCTTTTTTAACTATGTATAATTTTTTTTTTTTTGAGGAGGACTTAAAGGTGGCGGTCTGAAGGACCATAGACACCCTTACGCCCGACTATTCGGCGAGCGCTTAGGGCTCTCAGCCGTGTCTGTTTGTGACGACTCACCGCTGAGGGCGCCCCAGTTGGGGACCGAACCTCGGCTCAGGGCGTCGGTTTTTTTTTTAAATAATTATATTTATTTATTCAATATCTAGTTGTGCCTAGCGAGGTATCTTTATACCATGTTTTATTCCAGGATATGGTCTACCAAGTGCCAAGTTTCACCAAAGTAGTAGTTTTTGCGTGGAAAAGAAACAAACATCTGAACATCCAAACAAAATTACCTACTCGTTTATAAGCGTAGTAAGATGAATTCAGAATTAGAAATCAATCATCTTTTCGTAACTTTTTATATCTCGCGGTTCCATCTAACCGTGTCTCCAATAGTAGGTACCTACCCTGCCCAATTCCAAGAATTAACATTAACTAATATATTTCTGCTCCGCGGTTTTACCCGCAATCCCCTTAGATTTTTACCTCCTTAAGGGTGAATTTTAAAAACCCCATTCGACACATCCTATCCTATCCTATCCTACTAATATTATAAATGCGAAAGTATGTTTGGATGTGTGTGAAGATGTTTGTTACTCTTTCACGCAAAAACTACTGTATGGATTTTAATGAAACTTGGTACACAGGTAGATCATATACTGGAATAACTTATAGGATACTTTTTATCCCGGAATTATAAGATCCCTCGGGAACGCGGGTGAAACCGCGGGGCGGAAAACTAGTCTGTTATATAACCAGTGTACATCCATTTTTAATGGCCATGACATCCATAAGAAAAAAGTACGTAACTCATAAAATCAACAAATCTCAATTCCATCAAAAACCGACGAAAATAACATAAATATAATTAGCAAGAAGCATCACGTTGCGTTTCGCGTGGGAGTGATAACCATAAAACCCGAGGTTGGACTAACGAGGACCCTGACCACCAGCTCGTTAACTGCAACGATACACCACTACTTAATTGGAGAATTTTTACCAATTATTTTTATAAAAAATTTTTAGCACACTGAAAATAAATGTACCATCGTTTTTTTTGTATTTAGTGCGTTAATTGTTACGTCTTTAAATATTACTCTCGGGTCTGTGGAAATTATTCGTATAGGTTTGCAGTTCTTGTTAATCACATTAAACTATCTACTGCTAAATGTATACACAGGCCAATGAAATGAAGTTTCAGATTTAATCCAATACCTCTTAATGCATAAACGTAATCTAGTTTTGATAGAGGATTGCAATTTGAGTTGATTTTTAATCTTAAACTTATACTTATACTTATAAAATTGTTTTTATAATGACTAGCTACATCTGAAGTGACATTTAACTTTTTTAGGGTTCCGTACCCAAAGGGTAAAAACGGGACCCTATTACTAAGACTTTGCTGTCTGTCCGTCCATCCGTCTGTCTGTCACCAGGCTGTATCTCAAGAACCGCGATAGCTAGACAGTTGAAATTTTCACAGATAATGTATTTCTGTTGCCGCTATAACAACAAATACTAAAAACAGAATAAAATAAATATTTAAGGGGGGCTCCCACAACAAACGTGATTTTTTTGCCATTTTTACGGAACCCTTCGTGCGCTAGTCTGATTCGCACTTGGCTGGTTTTTTAATTGTAGTAACTTATTTCCGTATTTAAAAAGTTATGTTATTCAGCTGTTATGGGAACCAAAAGTAAAAAGTTCCCACCAAAATTTCAAAAAATAATTATACACTCTTTTGCGTATATGATCTTAAGTTTTGATAGCATATTCTTTTATTTGCTGACAGGGTCATTATGAAATGTGATGTATTATATTAAATTATAACCTTTATAAATATAACTGACATCGAATTTAAATAATGGCAATTAAATATATTATTTACTGCGGTTGTCACGTTATTGTTAAGCAAAGTTCCTTTTGTTATTATGCAACTAAAGTCCATATTATTGTAAAAAAAAACATCACAAACTCGACACAAAGTAGAGGTGACAAATTCTCGAATATGATCCTTTCATTTACCATTCCCTTATTCACAAGAAGTGAACTCTTATTACGTAAGTGTAAGGATTAAAATGCACTGGCAACAGATTAGCGTCTGTAGGTATAGTCACAATGCTTTTTGAACCATAAAACCCAATATGATTACGTATATTTTACAGATGTTTAATAAAATTTAACACTGTAAAGTGAATCTTAGTGATGCGTGAGACTATCGATAAAATTGTCTATAAATTATATCTAAATAGTGAAATCGAGAAAATTACTGAACAAGATAAAATACCTACGTTCGATCGACTTATTACATTCGTAGAAAAACATGTGCGCGTTTTATTTCTGTTTTTTTTGAGAAGCCTAATTAATTTGATTAACCTTAATTTCTTCAGTCTAAATCGCCTGTAAGACTAGGTCGCTGTATAACTGAATCTCTATCGGCCCAGGTATCCTAACGTAGGATACAATAATAACTAGGTAAATTTTGCTGTTTTCCTACGTTTATTTTTTGTTAACAAGCCCTCAACAAAATATGTTTTCTTAACTCGCCTGTATGCACTCGCCGATAATCCCATATTCCATCGACACTATCGATACATAGTCAATATTGACACATCACTACAAACGGTTTACGATACCGAGGTCAATCGTAAAAGCCATAATTACGAACATCTGGTAGTACGTGCAATGGGACTCTCTCGTGTGTTATTTTTGACATTGTTTATTTTATTACAAGTCGTAAAGTAGCGGATCAAAAGTCGTTATGTATTGTACTGATGATTTTTTTTACAGAGTAAGCAGTGGTGAGAGAAACTGATGTAATAATGCAAGTTCAAATTTTAGATCCCACGAGCGTAAAAAAATGTCTAAAAGATTGGTTTATACCCCAAGTTATTTAATAATTTATGTACGAAAACCTTTAAAGTATTTTTATTGTACTCTTTAATAAAAAGCCTTTGAAACCCATTACCGCGAGGATCTCTTAAAATTTTAATGAAAATAAAAACTCCTCCCATTATGCCGAAATTAATAGCTTGAAGAAAAAAATGAAATTAATCCACTTAGCATTTGTAGGATAACCCCCCGATCCCACCGATCCCACCGATCCCACCGATCCCACCGTACTCCTTAATTACAGTATAAAAATGCAAATGTAGCCCACCGCCTTTCTGCCCGCCTGGGGCGATGCAATTTAAAAAAAGCCAGTGTCAAAAATAAGTATATTCTCCTTGATTTTAATAAAGCCCAACCCCGATTTGAACGCCCAATAAAGATTTCCGAAACGCGTTGGGAAATTGAATTTTTTGTGATTGTTTTCAAGGAAAACTCGGGTGTTAAAAACGCAGTGTTGATTCCTGAATGTGAAGTTCTGTTTTAAATGTCTACCTACTGTTCTTCATTATGCAGATTTTTATTAGTGAATTTTCTTTTAAAACCGTGTCGCTAAGTATTTCGCTTTGTTAGAACACATTCGCTAACAATTGACAAATATAATATGATGTATGAAGATCTCAACCAGGCAGGCTATTTGCATGAGTACAGTAATAAACCAATCAGGTGATCGCTCCAGTTCCAGTTCACCAATTGACGTCAATGAAGGAACGTGACGGAGCATCATTGAATAGTATCACGGCTGAGCTTCGTGTCAACGCAGCTCTAAACTGAACTGTGCTATAATAGGCTGCTCCTTTTAAATGTCACTTTGTCTGGGCCAGGATTCGAATTAAAATTTTTGATAATAATCAGATATTCTTGGTTTTTTTTTTATGTCACAAGTCACAACGAGGCAGGCGGGTCACCTGATGGTAAGTGACAACCGTCGCCTATAGGCATTGGCAATACCAGGGGATTGCTAATGCGTTGTACACCTTATTACAATGCCTTAAAGGTGAACTGGCTCTCAAGTGCAATTGCCGGAACACACCAACAGGTGCTTGGCGACAGATTTTCAACTTGAGGGTGGTAGCCAGCCACTCGAGTACTACAAAGTACCCTACCACTGTGCTGTAGTTTCCTGACGATGTTTTCCTTCACCGAAAGCTCAAGCTCATTGTAAGGATTCGAACCCACGACCTTCGCCGCGGTGTCCGACGTCACTTACCACTGAGCTATCATCGCATGGTTTGATATCTAATACCTAACCTACCTCATTCCAACCATTTAGTTGACAAAACCTTAATATGCAGATTTTATCATCTGCCTAAAAAAATTTGCACCAAATTTTGTTTTTCAATTTTTATCCACAAAAAAGTAGCAAACTGTATTTCGTCTTTTTTAGGGTTCCGTACCCAAAGGGTAAAAACGGGACCCTATTACTAAGACTTCGCTGTCTGTCCGTCTGTCCGTCCGTCTGTCTGTCACCAGGCTGTATCTCAAATCAAAACCGCGATAGCTAGATAGTCGAAATTTTCACAAATTATGTATTTCTGTTGCCGCTATAACAACAAATACTAAAAACAAAATAAAATAAATATTTAAGGGGGGCTCCCATACAACAAACGTTTTTTTTTTGCCCTTTTTTGCTCGATATCAATAATGGCAACAGGTAGGCACTTGAAATATTCACAAAATACTCAGTTGTATTTTTACTTTAATAATAAAATTAAAATAAAATAATTTTTTTACGGAACCCTTCGTGCGCGAGTCCGACTCGCACTTGGCCGGTTTTTTAAACCCCCTTAGTGGTATTCCACTTTTATATACCTATGTATATATTACGTCTTATAGAAACGTAACTACTGATATTACAATTTATACTGTGAGAAATGGGATGGATGGAATTGGATGATATAAGCTTAAACTTGTTAAAAGTCTGTCGCCAAGAACCAATTGGCGTCTTCACTTGAGAGCCAGTTGCCTTTTAGGCATTGTAAAATTGTTGGCAACACATTTGCATCCCCTGATATTGTTACCGTCCATATGCGGCGGTAGTCACTTACTATCAGATGACCAGCCTGCTTGCTTGTCATTTCTGACATGTAACATTTTTTTTCATGTCAGAACATGCTGTTATTCGAAACTTTCAATGTAAGAACCGATATTTTTACTTCCCAACATGATTTGTAGGCAAAAAACGCGATGCGTAATTCAACTCCGTTTGCGTACATGCGGAGCAAAAAGCATGGACGGTCACACCTCATAGAACTAACATTATTATCATTAAAAATACAAAGTATTTGCTCGCTCAGCCCAAACGAGGGAGCTTGCCAATGCCACAGTCGGTACATGATCTGTGGTCAGTAACCAAACTCGGTTTAAACAGTCCCTTGTCTTGTCAACTCTAGTCAAGATAATAATAATCAGCTCGTCGTTTCGCAAATATTTTATGTAAAAAATTAATCGAGGCCTCGGGTGACCGGCGGGCGGGGAGCTTTTTCCGCCAACGCATCAGCTTGGCCATCCAAAGAGGAAACGCCGCCAGCCTTCTGGGAACCTTGCCGATCGGCAGCAGCGGCAGCCTCGAAGAAGTTTTTTATGTATTGTAATTGTACATTTGCATGTATATTTTGTACATTTGTTGTAAATAATAAATAGCGTAATTAATTTTAGATAATAGATAGTTTTATGATAATACAGTGATGTGTGTGTGACCCAAATTACTTACAATAGATTTCTTATTAGGTCAAAATAAATGCAAATATAATAGTGAGTTTTTGTCTTACGGCGATGATAGCTCAGTGGTAGTGACATCGGATACCGCGGCGAAGGTCGTGGGTTCGAATCGTACAATGAGCTTGAGCTTTCGGTGAAGGAAAACACCGTGAGGAAACCATAGCACGGTGGTAGGGTACTTTGTAGTACTCGACTGGCTGGCTACCACCCTCAAGTTGAATATCTGTCACCAAGCACCTATCGGTGTGTTCCAACAGCTGCACTTGAGAGCCAGTTCCCATCTAAGCTTTGTATGCTTACCACCTTCGGCCACATCATCACTTACCATGGTGAGTTTGTGGTCAAACACAAGCTTATAAAGAATAAAAAAAGTAGCCTAAAAGTATTGCGTTAAATTGTGTCAATAAACTCTACAACTAAAAATTCATAGCAAAATCTACCTATTTATTTTTTGTTGTCAGCAATCTGTCAAACCTTAGGCAAGTTACGTGTTGACCTTCAATTTCAAAAAGCGCTCTTCTTAATTTATTTACTACTACGAGAACTTGCTGTTAAAATATACAATGTACAGTAATGATGGTATATCACACATTTTGAAAGAGCTTGATATATTTTTTTCTACCACTTGGTACCACAACTCTACCACCATAAGTACCACTAATGGTGTTACTACAAGTAATTATACTGTGTCATTATGGCGGTTACCCACGCGCACGACACGCGGCGCGCCACGCAGTCTCCGCGTGCTATTTATGTGTGTATGTGCTCTGTTTACAATCTAATCAACTTATACATATATGCTTGGTTTGTGGCTTCTCTCGTGTATACATGTGTTAATATACATTTATTTGCTAACAAAGTCGTCAATTGTATTTTTAGTATAAATTTCGGGCAACATTTTTTATTTACGGTTTCTATTGTATATACTTTACTTATGGTTAGATATTTTTAAGATTTTTTTTTTAGAAAAAAAGATTTAAAAAAAAACTTTAAACCACCTTTTCAACATCCACCATTCTCATAAAAATCATTTTTTAAACTAAATACATAGGTATATCTAATTTTAAAATAAACAACACAAATTCATTCGTAAAATCAAAAGTCTAAACAAATTGCAGCCATGCCCAGCTCAATTAAAAAAGAAAAATAAATAACAATGTAAAATTGCAGATCAAAAGCTATTATCATTTCAAAACATGTCCAACGGACAAGCAGTTTGTTTGTTTATATGTTTTTGTCGAGGCTTATTCTGTAATCGCGTGTAGCACATAATTAGCTTCAGCTATTTAAGTCACTCTGAATTCATTTTAAAATATAACTGACGGACTTTTCGGCGGGAACTTGCGAAGTGACGTTGAGTTTTCATTGTGTATTTTGAGTTTTAATAATATCCGTGGCTTTTTGTTCAATAAAGGCGATGATAGCTGAGTGGTAGTGACGTCGGATACCGCGGCGAAGGTCGTGGGTTCGAATCCTACAATGAACTTGAGCTTTCGGTGAAGGAAAACATCGTGAGGAAACCATAACACGGTGGTAGGGTACTTTGTAGTACCCGACTGGCTGGCTACCACCCTCAAGTTGAAAATCTGTCGCCAAGCACCTATCGGTGTGTTCCGACAGCTGCACTTGAGAGCCAGTCCCCATCAGGCTTTGTGTGCTTACCACTTTCGGCCACAACATCACTTACCATGGTGAGATTGTGGTCAAACACAAGCTTATTCAGAATAAAAAAAAATGTGTAACAGTGAAGTGAAATGAAATGAAAGCGTGTATCGTGTACTTTTGAGGTTGTCCCAAAAAGTCCGTGAAAAGTTTTAGTGGAACGGCCACCAGTTTCACTAAAACCTGACCGGACTTGTACGGACTATGACTAACTTTAGGTACAGTCAATGTTATATAACTTGAGTATAATATAAATATGCCATAAAACGCGCACAATTATGTAATTTTCGCACATGACTGTCTGTATGTATGTTTGTAGACGTCCTTGTGAGTTCTTATCTAATGAACAAACACGGAAAAGATCATATTACCTACAAATATTATCAACAAGTATAGTATGATCATGTTTGATTTACTAGTTGATACATCTGGCTGCACTCGCTTGTGATCTTTGTAATCACTTAATGCTTTACCTATAAAAAATATTTTTATTTCTAATTATTTTCCTCCGATTTTACATGCATCTTATGTTTGCAGATATTATTTAAGCTAAGTGGTGGCTACCACTTTTAGACACATCATCGCTTAGCATTTTTTTTATACCACAAGTGACAACGCGGCAGGCGGGTCACCTGATGGTAAGTGACTACCGTTGCCTATAAACCTTTGTATTTCAACGGGGTTTGCAAATGTGTTGTCGACTTTTTTAAGACCACAAATGAAAATCTATACTTTTCTATTCACCAAGTGCAGCTGCCGGAACACACCAATAGATTTGGCGACAGATTTTCAAAGCGTTCATTCCATTTATTATAAATGCTAAAGTGACTTTTAGTTTGTTTTGTACTTCTTCTACCAAGCTATGGATCAACGTGATTTTTTGCAATGAAATAATAGAACCTGTATATATATATATTTTAAATAATACATATTTTTATAGGTATGTTGGATTAACAAGTACCTAACCTAGTATGACTTTATGCATGGGTCAAATGTAGGTAATTATCTCATATAGGTATCTATTTATTATGGTAACGTTGTGGCCCAAGTTTTTGCCAAGGTTCGACTGTGTACATTGAAGATAAAAACTTTTTATTGAATCTCTATGCTAATGTTACACAAATCGATCTGTTTCTGTTTATCATTCACTGAAATTAAACCATCAATCTTCTCGGACGCTTCGCAAAAAATAACGCCTCTATTCGTGAGCTGGGTTATAATTTTCTTTACAACGTGATTGTAGATACATACATAGGTGTATACAATCCGGACGAAGCCTCAAATTATGTAAATTATTAGGGAAAACTCTGTCCAGGTATTTTTGTAAATCTATGATAAAAAATTGTTAAACATTTGAAAAACAAAAGCCAAAAAACGTCCAAAAATATTTAAAAAATGTATCCTTGCTGAGTTTCTTGCCGGTTCTTTTCAGTTGAAGGCTGACTTGAACCGGTGGTAACCTCTGTAATTCGACCTTCATAGGTGCCCTTCTAGGGCCTAAACTGAATAAATGGTTTTGACTTTGATGCATAATTTTTATTTACCATCTATTCGCAAATTAAATTTCATAAATATTTCAATTAATATTTTATCAAAACAGTATTTTTTCTCGGCTGTCTGTCCTTCAGATTTTCAGCTGCTGTAATAAAAAGGGTCCAAGGTTGGGGTGGTATTAATAAAGGGCTTCTTAAGAGCAAAATTCACGAAATCATTCACATGAAAGAGCGCAGTGCTACGGATCAAGGCAAGCTTACGGAAGACCTCCGAAGGGTCGAAAGCGGAAATTGAAAAGACGCCATGTTTATTTGCCCTTTGCTATATTAAATACTGCTTGCGATTTATGTTGTGTTACTCATTCAAATAATTTCAAATTTGGAAAAACATTCAAACATTTTTTGAATTTTCAAATATCGAATTAAGATTCAAACATTTGAATCATCAACGATACGGTTGTATCTAATCATTCTCCATCAGTACATACTTAAGTTTATAATGTTCTTAGAGACAATGTAACATATAATATTTGATCAGCACTTTAATTTAGTTTAACTATGAATTATGGCACACGTAATAGAGATTTAAGTAAATATTCATAAAGTTTATATTAAACATTACAGTTGCGTGAAACATTGATTTACAGCCAAATGTTATTCACTTTTATCGTGATCGTGAAACAAATTGAAAAAGTTTCACGATTGTCTAGTGTCGTGCAATTGTGTGCATAGTAATTTGTCGAGTCAGGATTGTGACGTCATCATTTTTTTTTAATTAAATAGATAATAGAAAAAAAAAAGTTAATGAATTATGGTCTTTATCTATAGGGTATTTAAATTTCTGCAACATATCACGTTTTATCAGTATTTTGTATATTTGTTTTTCGACATCCAGATAGATACCTATCTGTTGCTTCATAGTTGGATATAATAGACTATCTCAGAAACTGTTTAATCTATTTTGAAAATTTTACACTATTGCAGTTACATTATCCTTGAATGCCCTAAAGTTCGTTCGAGAAACGCGAGTGAAACCACGGGAGTCAACTAAGCAATAGCAATGGGAAATATGGAAAAATACTCTATCCTATCCTACTTCCTAATATTAAAGTATGTTTGGATGTGTGTGAAGATGTTACTCTTTCACGCAAAAACAGCTGAACGGATTTTGATGAAACTTGGCACACAGGTAGTTCATATCCTGGAATAAAACATAGGACACTTTTATCCTGGGAAAAGATAAGATCCATAGGAAACGCGGGTGAAGACGCGGTAGACAGATAGTAAATATAAAAAGTTATTTTGTGTTCAAACGTTATCAATACGCTCTTCGAAGTAGCAAATATAAAAGTAAAAATATTGATGTCGATCCCAAGGTTCCTCCGAGCTAATATTTAATTGTAGCGCACTCATAACTATGTACAGTCACAGAATGAAAAGGTTCGTCACCTTAGAGTCGCTTTTCGCTTGCACTAGTACCTACTGCAAGAATCAATTATGATATTTTGCAATGATGACATTGACTGAAATAATAATGGCAGGTTGAACCAACAAGAAGGTTTTAGTTTGTCAAACATAATAATCTTGTTGACAAGTTAACTGTCAAACAACTTTGATCTGAATAATTTTGAGCTTTATTAACGAACAGTTAAACATTATTTTCTCTAACTCGAGTCTATTCTGTAACATAGTTTCAAAAGGTAATATGTGCTCGCGATACGTTCAACGAATCAATTTGAAAATCGACGAACCTTTTCATTCCATGACTATACATACTTGATATGATAACATGACATAACTGTTTGTGTGTCCGTGTGTACAAACGGTCGTATTTGTTTCCTGATAACAACCTGGGTAAAGATTCTTTATAAGAGGATCCAAATAGGTACTTACGAAAATATCGTATCGTTTTCTTCTACTAATTTAGTCTAACTCCTTCTAAGAAAGCACATAAGAAAAGAAAGAATAGATGAAATTTAGATAAATTAGTGAAATTGCTTGTTTTCCACATAAATATAGACGCCATCAATAGTTTTCCAGCGATTTTTAACTGAATTATCGCTAATGTATGATTTGAGTTTGAATTAGTGTGTGATGGAAACGTAGTAAAGGATAGCTCAGTTTAAAGATGTTTAGCTGCCCACCACGCTTTTTCAAGCCACTCTTACCATAAGAGATACGATGTAGTAGGTCTGTCGACTACAAATTTAAAAGTATTTTTTTTTAATAAATATCTTAAAACCAAAATTCATGAGATCTTTGCTTTAAGCTAACTCAAACATTTAATTAGCAGGATGCACCCTCTAAAATTCAACGTCAAATTGTATGGGGCTCTTGATTGGAACTTCCTTTGATCTCCCTGCTGTCTACAATATTTCAGTTTTACCTTTTTATGTTACTTACTTAATTAATTAAGTTACTAAAGATAATTTACAAACAGATGAAGCTTACAGAAACGTTGTAATTAAAATAGAATATGATTTAGGAACACCTATAAGGATCAGCAGATGAATTGGTGATTGCAACTGTTGGTAGTACCAATAGTACAGTATAATCTGTGCCACCTGCCACGTACAGATAAGCCCGACTTTTTGGCGGGAACTTGCGAAGTGACGTTGTGTTTTCGTTTTATTTTCATTAAATTCGTGTATTTTGAGTTTTATTGAATAATTTCGGTGGTGTTTTGTCTAATAAAGATCAATCTTAGTGCACAGGTGAAGTGAAATGAAATGAAAGCGTGTATCGTGACTTTCCAGGTTGTCCCAAAAAGTCCATGAAATGTTTTAGTGGAATAGCCGCCAATTTCACTAAAATTAAACCTGACTTGTACGGACGAGGACTAGACTTTACAGTGAAAATGACAATAAAACGTGACTAAACATAAAAGATGAATATTTAAAATAAAGAAAAGGCTTAAAGGTCTCGATACCAGGCCAAAGATCTTCTTAAAAAAAAAAAAAAAAACAGATAAGCCCTGTGAGGTTTGCGCTATGTGGTGTTAGAGCTCGTGCACACGAGCAGCATGTTGCATCGACGCGTGTGTGCGACCAGCATGCTGCTCGTGTGAACGAGCCCTTATATGTATCTTGAGTGTATCTTAAAATGATAATGAATAAATGAGTTAAAAAAAAAAAAAACTGTGGTCACTGGTACAGTATAGTCAGTATAAACTGTTGCTATCAATTCATCTGCTGATCTTCATCACAACTGAATTGGGAGCATTTGTTCAATTGCTTATTTGGTTGATAGGTTTTTCATTAACTATTCTACTGGTGTAGGTTTCGGGGCTAAAAATGTTACGTGATATTGTGCGGTCGTGTCTTAGAGCCCTATATTGACATGCCCTTGATGTTACACGGGTCCCTGCCACAATGGGTGACGTCACCACAAACAACTGATGTTCAACCGACATTACAATAAATTACAATTGAAAATCGAGTGAGTTGATTTGATGATTAATTATGTGTATTTTGGTATTCCTCGATTTTAACCTGTGACCGATGATGATTCGTAAAGTGATTATATATGACGGGCCGGTTGGCGTGGTTGGTTAACACACTGCCTATCACGCCGCAGGTCGTGGGTTCGATTCACATCCAGGACAGACATTTGTGTGCATGAACATGTCTGTTTGTCCTGAGTCTGGGTGTAATTATCTATTTAAGTATATATTTACAGAAAAAAAGTTGTGTATGTAGTATATCAGTCATTTGGTTTCCATATAACAAGCTCTGCTTAGTTTGGGATCAGATAGCGGTGTGTGAACAAATGACTGAGGATATTTATTTATTTATTATATTAGTTAGTTTATGAAATCTGCACTAGAAAATTATTTCTGAAATAAGCAACGATCATGATGATGCTGATGACGGGTGACTTGTTACATCATGTGATTAATAGTTAAGTAAATAGTAAATATGAAATGCACGATTACAAAAACTATTTATTTTACAATTATAACAATTCCTGTAAATAAATACAGACACTGAATCTTTAAGCTAGATATTTATGTATCTACATCAATAATAGTCTTTTGAACCTTTTTCATCTGAAGTACAAAATAGATAAACGTAATTTTATGTAAAAAATTATTCGAGGCCTCGCGTGACCGGCGGGCGGGGAGCTTTTGCCGCCAACGCATCAGCTTGGCCATCCAAAGAGGAAACGCTGCCAGCCTGCTGGGGACCTTGCCGATCAGCTGCAGCGGCAGCCTCGAGGAAGTTTTTTATATATTATAGTTGTACATTTGTTTGTATATTTTGTACATTTGTTGTAAATAATAAACTATATTCTTTATAACTAAAAAAAACGAAACATAAATATAATTATATATGTTATAATTAACTTATTCATTCTGTCCGATACTTTAATACATTTATTAGGAATCAGGAATCTATACTTCAGTCGTCAATAAATCATCAAAGAGAGTGGTCGCAGTTTTAATTCAAACCATCCCATTAAGCAAAATTGAACCTTAAAGCAACGTACATAATGGTCCTACGAGCCGGATTAGTGAATGGGATGGCTAGGCGACCCGGCCGTGCGAATACAATAGCGAGCCGCATTCCTTAGATAAGGAGTTGTTTACTACTATCTAATGAGCAGTTTTTATAACTTTGTAATAAAAAAGTGATTAGTTCGTGTTAAAATTGACTGTGTTATGAAAATAAGTGTGATAGTATTCCTAGACTATGTCGCCACCAACAATAGAACAAAGTGGATATTTAAATACATTGGAAGATGTGGCTAATATGATTAGAAAGGCGCAAGTAAATCTGAAGAAATGTCCCAAACAAAGGCTAACGGAAGGTTATATAAAAACGAGAATAAAGTCTTTGGAAGATTACTGGAATACATACAAGCAGGCGCATAACAACCTAACTAGATGTACACCGCGAGAACAGAGGGGAGTTTTAGCATATTTCTTGAATGAAGAGTTTTATATAACTGAAGAATTACACCTCTGTTTGGTAGCAGAATTAACGGACTTTTTAATTAAATTAGAGTCAGAACAGAGGCCGGTAGACACTCACATGTCAATAGCTCAAGATGTCAATGGTCAGCTATCGGTCGCCAAGCTACCTAGGATACAATTACCGACGTTCTCCGGGAGGTATGAAGACTGGCCCACTTATCAAGATTTGTTCACAGCACTTGTTCATAACACGGCTATAAATGATGTGCAGAAGTTACACTACTTAAAAACAAGCGTTTCTGGTGAAGCTGAGATGTTGTTACGGAATATACAAATAACAGGAAGCAATTATAAACAAGCTTGGGAATTACTGAAGGGACGTTTTGGAAATAAAAGAATGATCGCAAATTCTCTTCTAAAAAGATTATTTGGTCAAAAAAGGGTAATCAATCAGTCAGCTAGTCAAATTAAAGCATTACTGGATACAACTACAGAGTGTATGAAAAGCTTGAATAATTTGAAAATAAGCACCGATTCTTGGGATCCTATATTAATATTTCTGGTTGGGCAGAAATTGGATTCGGAGTCGCTAAAGGACTGGGAAGAACAAGCACACAGAGAAAATAGTGATGAGATGCCTACATGGAATGAATTGCAGAAGTTTCTCGAGTCAAAGTTTCGCACCCTCGAATTAATCGCTCCCATTGTAACTTCTATTACTAAAGATAAGCCTCAAAACCAGAGATCGTATCACGTCAGGGCGGCGGCGGTGGAAAGTGAAGAAGATATGTTCCAATCTGCACATGCTAGTATTAGTCCACAAACATTATTATGTAGTTATTGTAATGGTGTAGGTCATTATATGTTTAATTGTAAAGATTTTGTAAAGTTATCACTAGAACAGAAATATGATTTTGTAAAGAAGAACCGTCTATGTTTTAACTGCCTTAGACCGAACCATAATGTATACATATGTAAACAACGAACGACGTGCCGAGTCTGCAGAAGAAGGCACCATTCTCTTTTACATCAAGATAAGGAAACAACAAATAAAGAGGAACACACACAAAAACAACAACAACCAGAAGATAAGCAGATTACAACAGCACACTTCTCTAGAGAACAACCCGGTCATAATGTGTTATTGGCAACAGCACAAGTTGAGGTTAAGTCGATGGATGGTCAAATGCACCAGCTTCGTGCTTTAATTGACCAAGGGTCAGAGGCTTCATTCGTTTCTGCGAGAGCAGTTGAACTTTTGGGACTGAAGAGAACCAATATCAACGGTGTAGTCTCTGGAGTAGGAGAAGGAACACAGATATCTATACAACACCAAGTTGACCTATCAGTGACGTCACGAATTAATGATAAGGAAGTTCTTCGAGTGAAAGCTTACGTTTTGAAGACAATATCTACAAGGCTACCCTCGAAATACATCGTGGCGGACTGGTCAGAGCTTCAAACATTTGAACTGGCTGACCCTATTTACCATACACCGGGCAAGGTTGATTTGTTGCTCGGCGCCGACGTTTTCTGTAAAATTATAGAAAATGGTTTGGTGAAAATGCCTGATGGAGTAGTGGCTCAGAAAACAAGTTTGGGGTGGATACTTTCAGGTCAAAAGGAAGACGATATGGTTAGCAATCATCACAATTTAATTACACTACACATTACAAGAATGGTTGCAGAAGATAATGATATGCTAAGGAAGTTCTGGGAAATAGAAACTGGTTTATACGAGAAGAAGAAGTTAATGACAAAAGAAGAAGAAGAATGTGAATTGATTTACAAAAACACAACAAGAAGAGATAGTAATGGAAGATACATAGTAAACTTACCATTGAAGCATAGCATTGAAGAAACAGTTAAATTATGTGGAGATACTAAACAACAAGCTGTTACAAGATTTAAACAGTTAGAGAAGAAATTACAAAGAGATCAGAAGTTGAAAATAGAATACCTGAAGGTTATTAATGAGTATAAAGAGATGGGTCATATGGAGAAATCAAATACAAAAGATGACACACACTCAATTTACTTGCCACATCACGCAGTGATAAGAGAGGATAAAGACACCACCAAAGTCAGAGTGGTCTATGATGCGTCTGCAAAGGGTACTAACAGTCACTCATTAAACGATACCATGATGGTGGGACCAGTTTTACAGCCAGATCTGCGAAGTCTCATTATAACTTGGCGAACACACAAGATATGTGTAGTTGGAGACATCGTGAAGATGTACAGGATGATCAATATGACAGAGGGTCATACAAATTTACAACGCATTGTCTGGCGAGATGACCCTGATCAAGAACTTGAAAGCTACAACCTAAAAACTGTCACTTTTGGTACAGCAGCAGCTCCGTATTTAGCTGTACGAACTTTAAATCAACTGGCCGATGATGAAACATGTGAATATCCTGATACAGCACCTGTAATTAAAACTTCTTTCTATATGGATGATTTTATGTGCGGGGAGGAAAATATAGAGGATACAAAGAAGATGTGTGAAGAAATAAGAACTATACTACACAAAGGAGGATTTAAAATGCAGAAGTGGTCGAGTAACTCTGAAGAAGTTTTAAAATATTTACAAAAGGGAGATACTAGTACAAGAGAAAGAATTGAGATTAAACTAGATAAAATTATAAAGATTCTTGGATTAACATGGGATAGAAAAGATGACGCATTTAAAATAATAGTAAACTTACCTGATGTGAGATGGCCCGTAACGAAGAGATCCATTCTTTCTGATGTTGCTCGCCTATTTGACCCGTTCGGATGGCTATCACCAGTTATAATCACAGCTAAGGCTTTGATTCAGAAGCTGTGGTTATGCAATGTAGGCTGGGATGATGACCTACCGTCAGAACTGAGTGAAGAGTGGATAACGTACCGGCAAGAGTTAACGCATTTGCAAAGAATAGAGTTACCACGTTGGTTGAGAACTACACGAAATAATTGCAAGGAAGTACAACTTCATGGTTTTGCAGATGCGTCCACTCAAGCATATGCAGCGGTAACTTACCTTAGAGTCGTTGATAATGACGTGGTACATGTAGCGATGATTGCATCTCGAACTAAAGTTGCACCTTTGAAGCAAATCTCAGTACCTAAATTGGAGCTTTGTGCTGCAGCATTACTAGCAGAACTAATTAACGATCTTAGGGAAGTTCTAAATATACCTAAAGAAAGAATCTTCGCCTGGACTGATTCAATGGTTGTACTGTCATGGCTACAATCTCAACCTAGTCGTTGGCGTACCTTTGTAGCAAATAGAGTTGCTGATATAACTCGAGTTTTAGACAATGATAGGTGGAGACATGTCCAGTCCGTCGATAACCCTGCTGACGTTGCAACTAGAGGCATCAGGGCATGTGATCTAGCAACTCTAGAAATTTGGTGGTCTGGACCGAAATGGTTGAATCAAGTTGAATCAGATTATGCTAAATGTAACGTTCCACAAACAATATTAGAAGCAAAGGGTTCATTTCATACAATTTTAGAAGAGAAGCCAATTTGGGAAAGATTTTCAACGTTATCGAAAATGAAGAGAGTATTAGCATATTGCAGAAGAATTGTGAAAAAGGATAAGACAGAAGTAAGACATTATTTAACACCGAATGAAATGGAGAAAATATTAGAAATCTGTATAAAATATTATCAAAATTTAGTTTATACAAAGGAAGTTACTGAGCTCGAGAAAGATAAAAGAGTAGCAAAAAGAAGTTCACTCATTACACTTTCCCCTTTCTTAGATGAAAATGGACTGATGAGAGTGGGAGGTAGACTACAAAATGCTTCTATTGCAGACACGACAAAACATCCTATCATTATACCAAGTAATCAACACATTACAAAATTGATAGTGAATGAAGCTCACACTAAAACAATACATGGTGGTATTCAGCTTATGATGTCGTACTTGAGAAGTAAGTACTGGATCATTGGCCTGAAATCTGCTGTCAGAAAATGTATCCGAAACTGTAAAACGTGTATTACTGATAAGGCGAAGGTAAAGAATCAGTTCATGGGTCAGTTGCCTTCAGTGAGGGTTAACCCACACAGAGCGTTTATAAATAGTGGCGTGGATTACGCTGGACCAGTTCTAATGAGAACTTCTAAAGGACGAGGATTTCAAGCCACTAAAGGATACATTTGCTTATTCGTATGTATGTCTACTCGTGCCATCCATCTTGAGGCAGTCACAGACATGACGTCACAAGCATTTATTGCTGCATTTCGGAGATTCGTAGCGCGCAGAGGATTGCTCACATATATGGAGCGACAACGGAACTAATTTTGTTGGCGCTGCCAAGGAGTTAAAGTGCCTTTTTAAGAGAAGCAAAGATGGCATGATGACAGAGGTGGCTGAGATGTTAGCTAATGATGGGACTATGTGGCACTTTATACCACCGCGAATGCCTACATGTGGAGGCCTATGGGAGGCTGGAATTCAGTCAGCAAAGAGACATTTGACACGAGTGAATAAGGACACCAAGCTTACATACGAAGAGATGATCACCTTATTAGCACAGATCGAGGCATGCCTCAACTCTCGCCCACTCTGTCAGGTGGATAATAGCACAGAAAGCCCTCTGACTCCAGGACATTTTTTGGTGGGTGAGCCTCTTATTAATGTTCCAGACATATCCTATGAACACCATAAAGTAGGACTTCTAACCAGGTGGCAACTTATTCAAAAAATGACTCAAGATTTCTGGCATCGCTGGCAAACAGAATATCTCAACACACTGCAACAAAGATATAAATGGCAAGTGACAGTTCCATCACCAGCTGTTGGAGATATGGTGATAATTAAGGAGGATGATTTGCCCCCGACTAAATGGTTACTAGGAAGAATCAAACATCTTCATCCAGGGTCTGATAACTTGGTAAGAGTAGTGACAATACAATGCAAGGGAAATAATGAGTTGAAAAGACCGGTAACCAAACTCATACTTCTTCCTAAAAATGAATAAGGTACGGTGGGCGGTTACATAATCGGTTCTATAATAAATAAACTAAATATGAATTCAATATTAAATTATAGACTTTGTTACAATGTAGATAGTTTGATTGATAATAGCAGCTACTTGTTTTATTTTATTTTGTTTGAGATGAAGTAATATTATTTTGTTTTTTTTTGTTATGTACTTAATTGATCAAAGGCTTGTTTTACTTGAATTGTTTACAGTCCACTACAGTTGTTATATTGTTTAGTTACTTGTTAGATGTTATAGTTTTTTATTGAAAAACTTCGTTTTTGGTGGGCGGTATGTCCGATACTTTAATACATTTATTAGGAATCAGGAATCTATACTTCAGTCGTCAATAAATCATCAAAGAGAGTGGTCGCAGTTTTAATTCAAACCATCCCATTAAGCAAAATTGAACCTTAAAGCAACGTACACATTCTATAATCAAACATCGTTATTCACAAAAAACATGTTTACATCTAAATATCGGAGCCTTAAAGTACAGAGCCAATTAAGTAACCAAGAGATTCAGTTACGTTCCGAGAAATAATTATTGAAAGGAAACTGATATTGCTCACAAATAACCAGGATTGTTGATTCTCTAAATTGTTACTACCTTCCTAATATTACATTTTGCCTCTATATAAAGTATTGTATAGTGTTTCAATTATAAATTTAATTATCTACTTCTAAATGCCTATCACAGGTCTGAGGCAGTGGCGTAGCTAAGAAACCATGGGCCCGGGGCAAACATTTTACTGGGGCACTATATATACAAACAAACTAAATTGATGCGTCTTTCGAAATATATTCGGTAATCAGTTACAACAAAAATCAATTATTAATATTTTTGTCTGTCTGTTTATTACGGCTAATCTCCGAAACCGCTGCTGATGTTATAAGGAGTAACTTAAGCTAAGTAGCTTTACAAACAGCTGAAAACAGGCATTTTTCATGGAGGCTGAGGGGCCCCATAAGCTTGGGGGGCCTGGTGTACCGCCTAGCCCTACGGTAGCTACGCCACTGGTCTGAGGGACTAAACCAATCCAAACAATATCAAAAATTAAAATCGTATCTTACATTATATTTACTTTTTACGTAATCGTACTCGATACTTGATTTTTAATGAGCTAAGCATGATGCATTGTTTAGAAGTAGCAACCTAGCTGGCTACCACCCTCAGTTGATGATTCGTCGCCAAGTTTCTATCGGTGCGTTCCGGCAGCAGCATCTGAAACATAAAAAAATAAAAAATTGAAGTTTTTTGCAGGAGTCTTCTCACACTTTCCGAACCTATGGTAGAGTCAATTGTAACGTTTATAGGTTTTCCCTTATCAGGGCCTAAACTGTATAATTGAGATTTGAGTTTGAAAATACAGTTTCAGTAGATTCCACCTTCATAAAAGTGTAATAGCGCATTCAATGGTTTTGTCTTTGAACTAGAGATTATGGTCAAACACGGTAAAAGAAGAAGATTCGCATTCATTAAAACATGATCTAACAGACGTTGTTAAAAAAAACCCATAAAACATCGTTACCTATCAGTTTTTTCCCAAACTTTTGATATTTCCAAGCAACATGTCCAATTTTCTTTCCATAAGCATTTCATTTGGATTATTACAAATATTAAAATCGATCCATCCGTTCACGGACACCATTTCATATTTATTTATATAGATCCGCGGTTTCACCCGCGTTCCCGAAGGATCTCATCCTTTCCCGGGATAAAAATTATCCTATATGTTATTCCAGGATATGATCTTCCTGTGTGCCAAGTTACATTAAAATCCGTAGAGTAACAAACATCCATACATCCATCCAAACTTTTACATTTATAATATTAGTGGGATTGAATCCAGGTGTAGTATTCGCCCCACCTTCATTTACAAGCCCATCACATTATCTAAGGTTATATCAATCACACAGTTATATAGTTGAAGTAAATATTGATAATATACTTACGTCTGTTAATGTTACGTAACCCATTCTTATCATTGCGCAGCTGTGCCCCAATTTTGTGCTGTCGAATGAAATATTGCTGATATTAATATTCGTAACAATTGTACAGTCTCATCTGATGCTATTACGTAAGTGAATTTAATAGAAGTAAGCCTAAATGAATCTCTACTGTTTTGGTCAGTAAGTTTAGGCTCTAGAAAGGTCGGAGTCACAGATTCGGAAGTCAGAAAACTATTGAAACGACAAGCAAGAAACTTAGCAATGTAATTTTTATGTTTCTTGCATAGGTAATCTAATTTATTTTAAAGATTTACACAGTAATAAATAACGAAAATAATGTGGAAATGAATTTGTAGATGTTTATTTTTCTGATTTAACTTGTCTTGTAGGTATTTTCCGTACAGGAAATATTTTTGATGGATTAAATAGAAATAAGATAAGATGCGGTTTCACGAGATGCAAAGTACATAGCATGCGTAAGGAATCCTAGAATTTTCAAAATCAGATCAGTAATTTGGAAGACCTAGGTACATTCTACACCTAGGACAGACATTTTTATATGAATATGGGTGTAATCAATATGGATAACGTCTATAGACGACGGTAGTCACTTACCATCAGGTGACCTGTGGTATAAAAAATAGACCCACTGTAGTATATTGACTTGCTGAGTTTCTTGTCGAAGCCTTGAACCGTTGTGGTAGAGTCAATAATTGAAACGTTCTAAACTAAATAAATACGTTTTGAGTTACAGTATCTGCGGTATCTAGTCTATCTATATAATACTGGTACCTAGGTAGGTATAGTACACGTGTACGTACATGTAATGTAGGTATTAAACAATTGAATACAATTGAGAAGTTGATGAGACTTATCACGGCGTCTGCGCATGATTAGCAACACACATAACTATCTATACACAGAACATTGTATCCAGTCTCTTTCTAGTCGCATCCCTCACTGCTGAGGATCGTGGCTCCTTTTGATTTTGTCAACTAGCTGTCTCCATCGGTTTCGTTCCTTAGCTTGGTGCATTGCAGCACTAACCGGCATCTCCAGCTCCTGCGATATCTGGTCTGCCCACCGCCTAGGGCTCCGGCCTCTTGGTCTCTTTCCTTCTGCCTTCCCAGTCATGTTGTATCCAGTAGGTAGCTATAAATGCAAAACGCACACTTGTTTTTTGTATGTTTTTTAACTTTTTTTTTTATTAAATATAGGTTCGCGTTTGATCACTATCTCACTTGATGGTAGGTGACGATGTGGTCTACGATGGTGCACGCTTACCTAGAAGTAACCTATTCACCCGAGACTTGAAGACTCCCAGGTTGTAACTATCGGGAAACACAGACTCAGGCAAAGAGTTCCACTCCTTAGCAGTACGCATAATAAATGAGGAAGCAAATCGCTTCGTGAGTAAGGGTGGAATTTCCACCATGTAACGGTGGTGTATCGCCGTACGTCTGGTCGTTCGATGATGGAAGGGGCTTGGCGGAATTAAATTGTACACTCGAGACCACAATCTCACCATGGTAAGTGATGATGTGGCCGAAGGTGGTAAGCACACAAAGCCTAGATGGGAACTGGCTCTCAAGTGCAGCTGTCGGAACACACCGATAGGTGCTTGGCGACAGATTTTCAACTTGAGGGTGGTAGCCAGCCAGTCGGGTACTACAAAGTACCCTACCACCGTGCTATGGTTTCCTCACGATGTTTTCCTTCACCGAAAGCTCAAGCTCATACATGACATCCTAATATTATAAATGTGAAAGTATATTTGGATGTGTGAAGGTGTATGTGAAGATGTTT
This sequence comes from Ochropacha duplaris, assembly GCA_951361185.1. Taxonomy (NCBI): domain Eukaryota; kingdom Metazoa; phylum Arthropoda; class Insecta; order Lepidoptera; family Drepanidae; genus Ochropacha; species Ochropacha duplaris. The sequence goes on along the minus strand of OX592704.1, from coordinate 343,545 downwards.
GTTACTCTTTCACACAAAAACGGCTGAACGGATTTTGATCAAACTTGGCACCCAGGTAGTTCATATCCTGGAATAACACATAGGATACTTTTTATCCCGAGAAAAGGTAAAATCCCACGGGAACGCGGGTGAAACCGCGGGGCGGAAAACTAGTTTATTATAATTAGAACTAAAAAAATAAATTCGTGTAAGATAAAATCTCAAACTTAAATCGTCGAAATGGTACATAAATATCAACCATTACAATAATTCATTAGAAAAACGATTGAACACTAGTGTAGCCGAAAAAAGCCGAAGGCTGCCGAGGGTTAGAGATAGGATAGGAACAGGTCTGTCCGTCTGTCCGTCACACCCACGCAGACTTGTTTCTGGTAAAATAATACGGGTGGGTGCAGCATCCGAAATGCGGTGCCTTGTTTAGTGCACTTTCTTTACTTGCTTAGTAACTTAATCCTCAGTATTTTGTGGCCGTTGCAAGTTTAGTTAAGTTAACATTATTTTTTTAAACGTGAATAAAAATGTTGCTACTGTTATTAAATATATAATGTAGTTTTTATTATGCATGAAATTATTTCTAAATAGTAAATTGGATTCTCGCTACGATCAGGTCTCAAAAAATCTGTTATAGGAAAATGGTGAAATTATTAAGAGGTAACTTTATCGTATATTTTTTAAGATGTATTCACAAAGCTATGTACAAAAGGCAATAAATTATTTACGACTCATACCTGCTAGCCAAAATATATGTTAAACGAGCACTGAAGCATGTTTTCCGTCGGAGCGTTCGAATGCTACTAGATTAAAAGAGTACCCAATTGTTCGAGTTGACACTCATTCGGTAAGGTAATTTTTTGTTGCTGATTATGTATCTATAGTAATTAGATATCAAAGTTTATTCTTTATATTTAGACAAGCATTACAAATGATTTAGTAAGTACTAGCTCAAGTAACTCTCCAGCACGAACGCGTCAATTTTCCCAACTAAGTAACAAGTCGTAAGTTAAGTTCCCGAAGTCGATAAATTAACATCGAAAGAACGTTGCTTGTCTTTTTAAGTTTAGTTTATGTTTGGACGATGCTGGTGCCTGTACCGCGGGGCGCATACTATCACTTCAACTAGTGATGATAATAGTGTAAAAGTATTCGATGTTTCTGTACTCGAGTGCCGACTTAAAAAAAAAAGAAAATCGATATAGAAACGTAAAATAAAATATAAATAGAACAGTATTTTATAGGATGTTGAAATTATATCTTATCATTTGAGGTAGAAAATTATCTAATTTAATGTCATAATATTTATGTATTTGACTTAATACTTCAAGGGAACTCATATGGTATTAAGACCACATTTATTTTTGATAAACACACATTCTGGGTTTTCCAAGCTCTTCAATAGTTAATTATAGGTGAGATAATTTACTTGAAACACCTGCCGACTAATTTAGAGTACCTATCTACTCGAGTACTCGAGTATTCTTATTTGAAGCGAATAGATTAGTTACATCACTACGGTCACGCGTCACGACTTATTCGCTGCATTGTTAATACATCGATTGTACCTGGATTCTATTTGAAACGTATGTTGCTAGTTTTTGTGACATGATGTTTTGAAGAAAGGTTGGGTTTTTTTGTCTTGTAATTGCTTCTTAAAATTGGTAATCACGTTGATTTCCCTTAATTCGAGACAAAGATATGACGTAGAGTTACGAAGAAAATAGAAGAGTTGGAAAAAATAGCACCATTACAGCAGGCATCAGGACTATTCATTCTGTGATTAAAATTGAAATTCAAAAATCGATGTTCAATCCACTTGCTCGAGTACATACTTGCCCATTTAAATGAGGCATATATTTTTATTACTGATTATTGTGGTTGAGGAAACAATTGTAATAATGGAGCCTCATTTAATTAAATATGAACATTTTAGTAGAATTAATGTGTAAAAGGGCATAAGCATTAAATTATTATTATAAGCTTTTATTTTAAACAATGAGTAAGAATTTTCGATTGCATCATTTTTAGTAATAAATGTGGCATTGACATGCAAAAGTGTATGTAATGTTAGCTTAAATATTCATTTCAGTTCACTCAATAAAATTTTATATTTCAAGCAAAAAGCACTTTTGATGAAATAGTCTGACAACCAAGCAGGCGGGTCTCCTGATGGTAAGTTCCGACCGACAAGTTCTAGAAGGCTGACTCTCTTTGGAATTGAAGTTTGTTACTGTTTCACGCAAAACCTACTGAATGGATTTTGATGAAAGTTGGCACACAGGTAGATTATATCCTGGAACAAAAAAATATAGGATACTTTTTATCCCAGGAAAAGATAAATTCCTTTGAGAATGCGGGTGAAACCGCGGGGCGGAAAGCTAGTTTTATATCGAAAATAACTTTTAAATTGCGATAAGAGTCAATTTATTGTTTAAAAATAACTCATTAAACTTTATTTTCTATGTGGACAGGTATCCATAATGTATTCCAATATTAAAACACATTACATAATCAAATAAATCATTCATAGTTCGCCAAACAGTATTTTTTCACCCATTGTTATAGTTTGACCTCGCTCCGTAATTACGGCTCATTATTGTATGATATCAAATCAAATAAAAAATAAATAATTTTACTAGTCGACATGATTACTACACTTACCAAATTGACTTAACTACATAAAATAACAAGATAACATTATAAAGATTAAATTTCTGTAACAGATTACCTATTTAAGAAATTAAATGAAATTATTTTTTATGCAAAGAGACCTTGGCCAGCACTTGGAGTAGTTTAGACTCTAACGTAAAACTCGGAAGGTTGCTTTTGCTAAGAAGAGGCAATAAACTCATATTACTCTTTTCAAAAGCACATTAGACCTATTTCATACAAAAAATATTCATCTTTATAGATTTTTTTTAAATACTGGAAACTCTTGAGATTTTTTTTAGGCAGGTAAGTATACATATAATTGTTTCACAAAATACTTCGGAACTTTCTAGTAACATTTTTCAAATAAAAGTTTTTTTTAAGTAATTCTATATTTATAACGTTTTTAATATTCTAATACAATATATTTTGTTATGCGTAATGCAAAACCGTAGCAAAATGAAAACCGGTTTTTTGTTTAACATTATTTTATTAAAGAAATTGAGTCAGAATATTTTTTGTCTACTACCGAAATTAGCTTATTAAAAAAATATTAAACAGCGGTTCATTAATCCATAGATAGAAGTACCTACATATTATTTTATTCAATAGCAAATGTAAATGAATATACAAGCTATATCTACTTTTCATGTTGTGAAAACTGGCTTTGACAGCTGATGTGAGCGAGATAGACAAAAGCCGTTCGCCTTTGTTAAAAAGAGATATGTTTATTCCGTTACTTTATATTGAAAAATGTTATATTTATAATGTAAACGTGAAGTAAAATGAGCTGTAATGTAATGAAAACAAGGTTCGTGTTTAAATGTAAGGCCAGTAGTTATAAGACGTTCAAAACTTTCAATTAGCGCCAAGAAACTTGTAGAACTGGTCGTGTTTGGAGGCTTGCCTCTCGTTTCAGGGTCACCACACCAACGAAGAATAAAAAAAACTAATTTTAATTATTCGATATTTGCGCGTCATTTTTGTCGATATTGGCAATTTCTGACACTTCCTCATTCAGCTGTAAGTTGATAACACCTACTAAGTACCTAGTGTTTTTTTTTTTAAATTTATTCCGATTTAATATTATGAAAATGCTACTTACAATTTTTGTTTCTAAATCACGTGTTAATATTTAATGATCTGGTTATTCTTGTATGCAAATAAAACCAACGAAACGTTTTATAATGGTTCCTAAATATAAATCACGTGCGTTTTTTATTTTCTTATGTTGTAGTTGTACCTAATTGTTTTATTAATCGTATTTTTAATAATTAAAATTAAATTATGCCTAACTATATCTTGACTAGATCGTTTTTTTTTATGTCACAAGTGACAACGAGGTAGGCGGGTCACCTGTTGGTAAGTGACAATTGTCGCCTATAGACATTAGCAATACCAGGGATTGCTAATGTGTTGTACATCTTATTACAATGCCTTAAAGGCGAACTGGCTCTCAAGTGCAATTGCCGGAACACACCAACAGGTGCATGGCGACAGATTTTCAACTTGAGGGTGGTAGCCAGCCAGTCGAGTACTACAAAGTACCCTTCCACCGTGCTGTGGTTTCCTCACGATGTTTTCCTTCACCGAAAGCTCAAGCTCATTGTAAGGATTCGAACCCACGACCTTCGCAGCGGTACCCGACGTCACTTACCACTGAGCTATCATCGCCTTTAAAGCCACATAAGCGTGATCCACGACACCTGTTAAGCCAAACCCGTGTTGACAACCCTAGCTCGTTGTTTAGCTACTGACTTACGCTTCTTTTTTTTAATACTGTACGAACGAACTTCGTATTGAATATTATGTACCTACCTATTGAATATCACGTGGTAGAGGTCACATATATGTTCATATATGTAGGTATATGTGTCTTCTATTATTGAGTTAGAGATCTCTCCTACCATGCAGTTTGAGAGAGAAGAAATATCATAAGGACTTCTAGTCCTGACAGATCTATCAACGCCCAGTGTTAGACCTAGAAAGTTGATTTTTTTCACAGGTAATGTTTTTAAGATGTAGACGAAGATTAAGAAAGACTTTTTGAAATTCAATCTCAAAGGATACGCGGGTGAAACTGCGGGGCGGAAGCTAGTCACTTATATAGAGATCTCTAGCAATCAACATTTGGATGGATTTAGACTTTAAATTGATAGGTAATTTTTGTATCATAATAATTTTACTTTTCATATGATAATGTTACCGTTTTTATTTTAAACTAGCATCCGCCTCGCGGTCTCGCCCGGGATTTAAAATATATCCTAGATAGAGAATCGGTTTAGTAGTTCCATAGATTAACCCCTACAAATGATAAATACTCTCTATAATGATGGTGGTAACACAAAATAAAGGGCTGCAAATAGGTGACGATGCATCCCATACCCCGGCCAATCAAATAGATACCCTATCTCGACTGGGTTTGGTCACATCTGCATCTACAAATTGGCCTTCACTACGTCAGGTCATGCGCTCACTGCTCTACGAACTAGGTCAAGGCATTTCAATTTGATCCTTCGGTACAGAAGATGCATAAACGCTAATATTAAAGATGCGAAAGCAACTCTATCTATCCCTATATTTTATGGCTATGATAGCTCAGTGGTACTGACGTCGGATACCCGCGGCTTAGGTCGTGGGTTCGAATCCTACAATGAGCTTGAGCTCTCGGTGAAGGAAAACATCAACCATAGCACGGTGGTAGGGTACTTTGTAGTACCCGACTGGCTGGCTACCACCCTCAAGTTGAAAATCTGTCGCCAAACACCTATCTTTGTGTTCCGACAGCTGCACTTGAGAGCCAGTTCCCATCTAGGCTTTGTGTGCTTACCACCTCCGGCCACATCATCACTTACCATGGTGAGATTGTGGTCAAACACAAGCTTATAGAAAATAAAAATATCTATTACCTTTTCACGCCTAAACCGCTGGACCAATCTTTATGAATTTTGGTAAAGAGATAGATAGGACCTTAAAGAAGAACAGAATACTTTTTATTCCGGGATAAGATAAGATTCCTCGTGAATATGGGTGAAGCTGTGGTATCAGGTAGTCCTCTATAAAACAAAATAATGAACGTAGCGAGTCGCGAGAGGAACGAGTATAAGACACCGGTTACATAGTTTATTAGGCTTACTTCTCGACAACGTAAACTGTTATGTATATCGTGTAACTGTTGTTTTATTGGTAACGAGCGAGCTGACGTGCACGTCGTGAGGTCGGTTGAAGATCATCAGATACTAAATGAACAACAACTGCAGAAAATTAAAGCTACATGCGCAAAAATAGAACTCTAAAGATTTCTGCTTGTTGTATATTGCCCAGTAGATTTACTGGTTAAAAATAATCTTGTATATTTTTTTATTCTGGATAAGCTTGTGTTTGACCACAATCTCATCATGGTAAGTGATGATGTGACTGAGTTGGTAAGCACACACAGCTTAGATGTGAACTAGCTCTCAAGTGCAGCGGTCGGGCGACAGATTTTCAACTTGAGGGTGGTAGCCAGCCAGTCGGGTACTACAAAATACCCTACCACCGTGCTATGGTTTCCTCACGATGTTTTCCTTCACCGAAAACTCAAGCTTAATGTAGGATTCGTACCCACGACTACCACTGAGCTATCATCGCTTTGAATCTTATTTTTCCTCGGTCTATAAACTATATCTAGGTAAAAAGTGACGTATATCCGATGATCTGTTGTCTTTAAAAAAAGGATAAATCAACATGTCAATTATCTGACGATAAATCATTATGGTTTTTTGTCTTTTCTTTCTGATATATAAAACCTTCCTTGTAATAAATTGACGATGGTTTATAGTATTCATTATTCATATAATAAATTCTGCTTTCAGCTGGCTCATCACAAGATACGAGTATAATAGCTGTAGTCTCTCTGCAATAGCATTTTCCTGGCGAAGTGTCAACTGTATTGAAATGAAAATACACCTTTGAAATTCACCTATCATTATCAAAATATTTGGTCAGTCCGGAGTCTACGTCAACTACGTCAGTTGTACTAATTTTAATAAATAAGGTTTGAGTTTGAGTTGGACGCGGTAAATCTTCGAAGATTTCACCCAATTTTAGCTTATTTACTGCCTTGTTTAAGTAGATACTTCATTTGTTTAGTCAGTCATTGGATCTAGACGCAATCTGATCTTAATTTCTCGAGCATTTCCAACTGTAGAGCCTGTAGCAATGTTCGTTCGTTCTTTTGTATCGTCCCAGCATTTCATGGACAAAACCCGTCAATTCAAACCCTTTGATTTCAATTTAATCAAAAGATTAAGTTAAGCGGACGAAATTACGTATTCCATGGGACAAAGGAGTTACATTGTTCTGCTATTTGGAAATTGCTGAGCGACCCCAAAGAGTAATTTGTTCAAAATGTACTAGAACTTTACAAAGAAAGTAGCTGAATTGCGGAACTATAAAGACAGTCGGTTTGATGTTCCCCCATGTCGTTCGGCTTCCGGGTTTGTTATTACTTTAATTGTTTGGTGAATTGTCTATACAGGCCTCTCCAACAGCGCACTGTTCTAATTTGGGGATACGATGGACTTCGTAACATGAAATATCTTATAAACTATAGGTAAATTGGTATTGCATAAAAGTTTACTACTTTTATAAATGTGAAAGTTTGTTGGGATGAGAAGATGTTAGTTACACTTTCACAAAAATAACTATTGAATGGATTTTGATGAAACTTGGCACACAGGTAGAACTTATCCTGCAATAAAACATAGGATACTTTTTATCCCGAAAAAAGATAAGGATGTAACTGTGGGGGACAGCTAGTGTCAAGACTTATTCAATCTTGTGATATTTGGGTCTAGTTTATAAAAGTCATTTCAGCAAAACCACTCCATATTTGCGTTACTTTTCTTTGGACCAATAATGATAGATATTTATAATATAAATACTTACTTAAATACTTTGAAGGCGATGATAGCTCAGTGGTAAGTGACGTCGAATACCGCGACGAAGGTCGTGGGTTCGAATCCTACACTGAGCTTGAGCTTTCGGTGAAGGAAAACATCGTGAGGAAACCATAGCGCGGTGGTAGGGTACTTTGTAGTACCCGACTGGCTGGCTACCATCCTCAAGTTGAAAATCTGTCGCCAAGCACCTATCGGTGTGTTCCGACAGCTGCACTTGAGAGCCAGTTCCCATCTAGGCTTTGTGTGCTTACCACCTTCGGCCACGTCATCACTTACCATGGTGAGATTGTGGTCAAACACAAGCTTATCTAGAATAAAAAAAAAATAGTCATTGTTCCACCCGAACTTCACTGAATGTGCGTCAGCAAGTGTCATATTAGATCCGCTGGATCCATGTCGCTTAATTCCACTTTATAGCAAATTGCATAGCTTCATATCAGTACCAGACATTCCCCTGTACTAATAATATCAGAGTAATTACAACTAATAGCGGTTACTATAACCGCTAGGGGCTGATGTCGGGGGCCTGAGGCCGGGGGACTGAGACCGGAGGCCTGCATTTCGGCTGTTCTGAACAAGTTTGCCAGTTTTCATCTAAGTTGGTCTAAGTTTAACTAGATAAGTTGTGAGCGCGCCCTGGGGTTCGCCTTCGTGATCTTGAACAATTTTCTCATTGTTTTTTGTTGGACTTACCCCTTTTAGGGATCCGTGACGGAATGTATAAAGCTGTTTATGTTTAAAAAATATCAAAAATTCTGGAACCAAAATAAAATCAATTGAATTGCTAATTTATATGCGACCCTAGTCACTTACCAGCAGGTGATTTGCATAAGAAAACACGAAGGCTTCATCCTAAATTTAGAGCTATATTTGAGGATTGTTTGACCTTTATGACAGTGGTAAAAAAATATGTAAATTGAATGGTTGTTACCATTATAAGGAAGAAAAAGAAAAGCAATGCCATAGATTAAGAATTGGTCCTCACTTCGCTCTGACAAGATGCCCTCCTCGTACTTGTAAAATGCGGCAACAAATACTACGCCTTATCCTACCCGAAGCGTACCCGAGACGAACCGAGCCCAGACTCGTTGCATTAATGATACCATTCATTCAGTGTTTCTGCGTATACGAGAATTATTCCCCGTGGTTGAGATTTTTATTTATAAACTTATTGTTACTTGATATATTTTATAGTTTTACCTACTCTGAAAGTCCGAAGTGGAAGCTAATTCGATGTTTTTTTATGTTTTTCTTATTTTACTTGAAGCATATGAAAGTTTCACTTCCAAAAAAATATCTAAGCAAAGCTAATAACATAAAGAACAATAATTTGCGGTTACATTTTGCAAAATAGTTGAATTATTTTAATAATAAATTATTGTATAATACAGCGGCTTGCGTACGTGGTTTCATTCAGTCGCCCGCCGGGCCTTGACGAGGTAGGACCTGTGTTCCTTTTTCTCTCGCACGGCTGTCCCGTTGAATTAGATCGAACGATTTATTCATAGTACGTACGAGCGTAGTCTAAAATATTAGTTTTTTTGTTAGTGTTGTTTTTTTTTTGTGAAGTATGGGAAATAAAAATAAAAACAAGAAAGTAGCCAGATATAAAGTGCGGAAGTTTAGACAAGAAGCCAGGTAAGTTTTATTTTACCTATACCTACATATTACATAGTTGAGTCATAACAGTGGGATAACTGTATAATAAAAACATGTTCGTCAAGCACATTTTTTTGTTGCAGTGCATCAACACCACGGTTCAAAGGCATGTTTGCGTCCAAAGAAAACATAGATACAAAGTAAGTATTTAGTGTAGCTAAGTACCGCAATAAAAGAGACTCTAAGAAATGTGGGTCTTGTAGTTTATAATAGCGTGTTTTTGCTCTTGGATACAACAAATAAACCGCGTGTCGCTTCGTGAGATAAAAAACAATATAAGAAACTTAAATCTCAAACAATTAGATAATTATGACTTACAACATTTTGCATTTTTTTTTTTTATGTCAATAGGTTGACAAACAGGCAGACGGTCCACATGATGGTAAGTGGTCACCGCCGCCTATAGACATTTGCAATACCAGGTTGATTGCCGTGCGATATTCAAAATTACATATAAATTTCGCACGGTGGTAGGGTACTTTGTAGTACCCGACTGGCTGACTACCACCCTCAAGTTGAAAATCTGTCGCCAAGCACCTATCGGTGTGTTCCGACAGCTACACTTGAGAGCCAGTTCCCATCTAGGCTTTGTGTGCTTACCACCTTCGGCCACATCATCACTTACCATGGCGAGATTGTAGTCAAACACAAGAAGCCTATCCAGAATAAAAAAAAAAGGTTTTCGTGATTACTACGTATAATATAATAAAGTTAATAAAATAAGTTGACCTTCTGCCTACACGACACGCTTACCTATACTGTGACAGATTTGGGTTCATGTGAGTTCACGCCGGCAACGTCTGCGCTCGGCTCGCCTCGCGTAAAGGATGGTAGCGTTAAATACCTACTTTGCTCGGTCTACCTGGCCAGTTCAGGAGCTGGCGACACAATTTTTCATCCTTGTCCTTTCAAAATTGTCTATACACACTTAATTATTGAGTTGTCGTATGTTCAAAGGAGCGGCGCGACCTTTTATTCATCTATGACTATGAAATATAAAAGAAAGATCCACTACAGATAAAAAAACCAGCCAAGTGCGAGTCGGACTCGCGCACGAAGGGTTCCGTATAAAAGGCAAAAAAAACACGTTTGTTGTATGGGAGCCCCCCTTAAATATTTATTTTGTTTTGTTTTTAGTATTTGTTGTTATAGCGGCAACAGAAATACATAATTTGTGAAAATTTCACTGTCTAGCTATCGCGGTTCTTGAGATACAGCCTGGAGACAGACAGACGGACGGACAGCGAAGTCTTAGTAATAGGGTCCCGTTTTTACCCTTTGGGTTTCGGAACCCTTAAAAATGCCTTGCTGAGTTTCTCGCCGGAATCTTCTCAGTTGAAGTGTATGTTGAACCGGTCGCGGTGGTAGAGTCAATTGTAACGTTCATAAGTGCCTTATCAGGGCCTAAACTAAATACCTACATGAGTTTAAGGAAACTGGCGGATTGCTACCAGGTTGCCAGCTGGTTTCCTCACGTTCTGCTTGAACTCATGAAATACTTAAAACTATTCAATCAAGTGTTATGCAGTTCAATGCCATATTTATACTTATCTTCACCATTAGCCGTAACATTCAACCCTTCACTGGATACCTAAGCATCCCTTTACAATGGGCCACAGGGCCAGGGGTTCGTAAGGTCCCGCCACTTATAGTAAGGTCCTCTCTAATCTCGACTGCCGCTCATCCGTGAATTGGAAATGTAAATACATTGGGATTATGCTTATAATTTAGTGTGGGCTTTAACATGAAGGTTTTATTTAACGAAATTAGGCTTCATACAAAAAAGGCGATGATACCGCGGCGAAGGTCGTGGGTTCGAATCCTACAATGAGCTTGAGCTTTCGGTGAAGGAAAACATCGTGAGGAAACCACAGCACGGTGGTAGGGTACTTGTAGTACTCGACTGACTGGCTACCACCCTCAAGTTGAAAATCTGTCGCCAAGCACCTGTTGGTGTGTTCCGGCAATTGCACTTGAGAGCCAGTTCGCCTTTAAGGCATTGTAATAAGGTGTACAACACATTAGCAATCCCCTGGTATTGCCAATGTCTATAGGCGACAGTTGTCACTTACCATCATGACATAAAAAAAATGTTGTTCCAATTTTAAATCCTTTTATTTTTGTTTTTTTTTTTAATAATCAGTTGTTTTGTTATAGCTTGCTAGCGTTTTAAATATGGAACGTATTTTCTTTCGTTTCGAAACATCTGTTTTTTGTCCAGTGGATGCTGGTGGTGTATTAATGAATAGGAAATTTGTAAATTATTATTATTACTCACATAAAATATGGTTAAGTGATAACCATTGTTCTTTATGGTTCTAAGTTCAAGTACAGCATGGGTTTCTTTAAGATATATTTTGCAGGGCTCAACACGAGTGATACTGATGTGGCAAGCGTAACCGCTTACCATCAAGCGGGCCGCTACCGTTGTGGTATAGGTAGATACATAAAAAAGTGATAAATTAGGGACAAACCATACTTAAGTCATAAGATCACCACTCCACATCAGCGACGAATAATCGATTTTTTTTTAACTCATCAACAAACAATTATAAGATCCCATTTATTATAAGGAGTTAGTTTTTTTCTTAAAGGCTTATAAGCAATTCCACTTATCTAACAATCGACAAAATTAATTGCTCCATACAAAAAGGGCAACATAAACAATGGATCCATTTGGAATCGAAACAAAAACAAAATGAAACTGGACTCGACTTATGACCTTATCGTATTATGTTCTACATCACTACTAGTACTGGGAACCAAGTGTATAATCCCACAGGACTTGCCGGACCTGTAGCTGTCTCGCTCGCACATACGAGTTGGAACGAGAGGGGGCATACCTGTTAGGGTCCAAACCAGTTAGGGTCTCGCGTACGTAAATCGTGACGCGCTAAAAATAAAGATTTCTGATTCTTTTGCCTAGTAGACTATGATATTATAATCAAAAAGTGTAGATAGGTTTACACAACATTCGATCTTAAAACATGGCCGAGAAATGCCACTCTAACGCACACATAATTAACTTAATATTGCAATATCCACACTACATTACGCCATAACACACGATGGCATTTTTGGTTGTTTTTTTTAATTCTGGATAAGCTTAGTCTAATTTGCTGTACCTGAACAGGGTTTCATGTTTGTACCATCACCATTTTTGTACCATCTATGTCACCATGAAAGCAATAAAGTTTGAAGTTTGCTTATGTTTGACCACAATCTTACCACGGTAACTGTTTTGGGTCACATTTACTTTTAATTGCGCTCAGTACGTGAAGTGCATCCGTTGATACCGGCGACGCCACACAGGTCAAGATAGGCTTATTCAGCCACTTTAGCCTCCCGCTTTCGGAGCGCTTATAACCTATCTACTTTTTACTCAATAATATCATTGCTCGTAGAGTATATCTTGGATTAAAAATAAATGATGTTTTCTAAAATAAGTAGACACATTTATAATTAGGATGCCGCGATGCCGCCCTGAATGATTTGCATATATAAATGTTTGTGGGTGCGATTTGAATATTGTCCCCGCGCTATAACATGCAAATGTGGAGCTTTAATATAACAATGCGCTTTTATACAGCATTCACTAAGCTTCATTACGTGGTTTCCAGCTGCATTGTTAAGCTAATTAAAATAAATATTTAGAACTAGATATTCCCCGCGGTTTCCAATTTATGTTTTACCGAGATATGAAGTAGCGTAAGTTTTATTGCAGGATATGATATATCTGTGTGTCAAGTTCCATCAAAATGTGCTTAGTAGTTTTTGCGTGAAAGAGTAGCAAACATCCATCAAAACTCTCTCATTTTTTTATAGTAGATAGTAATAAATGACGTGCCAGTTTCCTCACTATGTTTCCTTTCTGAAAGTTTAAACTAATTCTAGGATTCGATCCCACGATCTAGTCGCGGCATTCGACGTAACTACTGAACTACGAGTATCATCCCTTCACAGTAAATATTTACTAAAGAAATGAAACACAGCTTGAAATCCTGTATATGTATAATCCTAAATTTCAATAAAAACATATTGGAGAATGTTACTAGGTATGCCAAATCGGTTGAAAGTTTGTTACAGTGAAGCTTGTATGTATACAAATACACTAGTTTTTGTTGTAGTCAAAAATACCTATTAGTTTTGATTTTACAGGCATTTAAACTTCCGATAAAATCGAGTCCCGCTAACAGTCACGTGACCGCATTTGACGTCAATGTGCAACACTCGCTCATAGCGGAGCGTTGCACATTGACGTCACACGAGTACGTCACATCGAGTACGAGTCCGCATCGCACGTTTACTTCTATAAATCGGAAACTAATTGACGTAGCGAAGTAATTCTTTCACTTGTATTTTTTATTTTTGACAGAGAATATGGAGAGCTAATATTCAAAATTAGGTAACATTCTTCCATTATAATGTTTACAAAAACCATCGTAAAATAAAAAGTAAATAATATCAGTACAGACGAGATGCAGAGAATATTGACACAATGATAGTTTCTGAGAATGACTCGATCGTTCCACATATAGTAGATCCAGATGCAGCGAACCGGTCAAATGGAACGGTTACAGAATTCTGTACCATATATGTACTTAATAGAAGAACTATAATACAATGTATTCAGTTTAAGTACGTGATAATTCATAAACTGAAACATTACAAAATATGTCTTAACACTAATTTAATAAAAGTTAAATTTGTTAAACAATCAAATGTAAAAATAATTAGAACTTAATTTCGTTTAAATTGTTGACTTGGTTTTTTTTTTAAATAATTATGATTGCTAAATACACAAATAGTTATGTGGACAATTCGCATCTTCAGAACAGTAGTGACGTAACTCAAAAAAAGTAGTTTTTGGAAAATCTAATGACGTTGCAAGTTTTTTCAAGCTCAACTTTGACCTTTGACTTCCTTAATTAATTAGTTTGGTATGAAAACATATCAATAATGATTCGATTGCATTACGCAATTTAAGTCCTGTAAACTACCTGTCTAACCGACTAAGTGAATGATTTATTAATGCAATGTATTTTTACTTTATCATCCTGTAAATTATTTAAAAATAAAAATAAAGTCCGCATAAGATTGGAGTAATTTTTAAAATAATCAGAAACAATGGAAATCAATATCTATTTATTGAATAATCTTCCTTATCCCCGTATACTTAAGGTCTATAAAGCGTCACTATAATAGTTGTGTAACAAAACAAAATGAATACCCAACAACAGGGCCTACCTGCAGCGTAATAAATAAAAGTTTAACAAAATAATAGTATATTTCGTTACAAGTGCGGAAAGGCTGTAATTGCAAAGAGTTCCGACAAACAGTCGGAACAAGTTGCAATGACGGTTCCGCAAGTGTACTGAACGACTATTTTTAATACAGTTGCGAAAAAATGAAGCAAATTAATAAAATAATAAAAACACAATTAACTCAACTAACTAATCATTTATATCTTATAAAAGTTATAGTACACATGTACATTGAAATTGGTACAGTTTTTTAAACTTACTGGGGAAGTTTTAGGTTGCATATTTACTGTTTGACACAAACTATTATTAATTTCGTATGATTGTTCATGTATATTTGTCATACAATGTTTGTGCAATTATAGTGTTTCCGGTGGTGTTAATTAAAAAAAAATAGGGTCGAAATTACTCATTTTGTGCAACAAACAACTAAACTCGCAAAGAAAATTTCTGGAAAATGGCGCCAACCGTAGAATATAAGCAGAGTTTTTTTTTCTTCACCCAAAGGGAACTAGCTTAGTCTTCAGTATATTTTTTTTATTGATATGAAATGAAAATGAAATTTAATGAGATGAAAGGAAATGAAACCTAACCTAACCCATTCAATTAAATCATTAAATCTGATATTGAAATAAATTAGTAGCTTCTTTTTAGAAATATACGTATTTGTATGAATCACAAAAACTCTTTAGTAAAAACTTCATGGTTGGTTTTTCTTTTTAATAGACATTATTTTGACAGTTGGGAAAGAGAACGCACGAGTTCGGTAAAGGTAAAAAAAAAGCACTAGTATGTAATAGCCCACATCCCGAACGCTATACGTCCCTGTAATACACCACTTTTTGAGCAACTGTATTAAAAAATATCTTACGCATTTATACGGAACCTCATCTCGTAAATGGTTGTTCTCGTGTTATGCCTTTGTTTACGATTATTGGCAGCGTCGCATCGTCAATGAGATACTGTTATTGTTCTATGTAATACTGTATGTATTGTATTACATACTCGATCCCGATCTTATCCATATACCTACATAGGTATGTAGTTATATGAATATATACTACACTGTCATATTCACAAGTAGGTCTTACAATTTCATTATGTCTCTTTCTAAAACTAAACCATAGAAAAGGATATAAATGGTTTTTTTACAATGTTCTTGATTAAATAGACAACATTGAAATATCTTCCATTCTACTTCAATAACGACGAAATGAAAGGTAGAACTTTGTATTTAAAAATTATTAGGCTTGCGTTTGTTCATTTATCTATGGCCAAAAGGTGGTAAGCACACAAAGGTGGGAAGGGAACTGGCTCTCAAGTGCAGGGTCACACACAACAGAGCTACTATGTCTACTAACTGAAGCAAAAATGTAAACAAACCACTCAATAATAGAAATAAAATAAAATGTTTCATTCCGTTTCTTCCCAATATTGCAATCCATTAAACTTGTAACAAAGACTTATAAACAAACAACGCGACGGTGGAGTTTTGTTCAACAAATATTTGGACGCAAAGTTGTGAACAAATAAATTGATTTTTCAGTTAATGCAGAGCGCAAAGTGTATGTACAGTAATTGATGAAGTTTCGCAACTTTTTATTGTTTCGTCTCAACCGGACGCGGCGGTAGGATATTGAAACGAGAAAAAAAAACATTTATCGAATAATAAATTGGGTTTAAGGCGTGTATTGTGTATGGAGGTTTTGTTGTGGATGGCTTACCTATGAACATGAGATTCAAATAAAGATTATATGAGGAACGAAATCTATTTTACTGAATGGAATGTTGACTGCTTTTTGTAATTATGTTAGTTTCATGATGCTGTCTTTCTATGTCTAAAACTAAGGGTTTTATACAATTTAATCCTTAAGGGGGAATTGTTGGTGAAACTGCGGTGTTAGCTAGTCCTAGTTCGATTCTGGCCGCGGTATTCCCGAGGGTGTATAGCATGGGGTTTTTATGGGTTTGAAGGGATTTTTACAAGGTTGACAACGTTTGTGACCTTTTTCTTTTTTTTTTATTCTGGATAGGCTTGTGTTTGACTACAATCTCACTATGGTAAGTGATGATGTGGCCGAAGGTGGTAAGCACACAAAGCCTAGATGGGAACTGGCTCTCAAGTGCAGCTGTCGGAACGCACCGATAGGTGTTTGGCGACAGATTTTCAACTTGAGGGTGGTAGTCGGGTACCACAAAGTACCCTACCACCGTGCTATGGTTTCCTCACGATGTTTTCCTTCACCGAAAGTTTAAGCTCATTGTAGGATTCGAACCCACGACCTTCGCCGCGGTATTCGACGTCACTACCACTGGGCTATCATCGCCTCAGTGGTGTAAAAGAGATACTTTATGCAATTTCAGAGACAGTCACATTTAGCATCAGCGTGAGTTCTTCAAGATGACAAAGTTTAGACTGGGTTTTGAAAGTGACATATTTCAAGTATGGATTTTATATTAGTTGAAACACTTAAACATTTAATAGCTCATAACGTAACCTAGGTACCTAATAGAGATGTGGTTTTAATATTCAAGAAAGTCAAAATCTACTGTGATGAGATTATTTATAGGGATGTTAAATGACATATCAAATCATCGTCTTATTATTAAATGTCAATACGATAGTTTATGGAGTTTTTGTAATACAGACTTGTGATTAAATATACACCATCAAAAGAACTACTCTTTGTTGTTTTTCTAATTAAAAATCATACAAGGTATGAATTATTTTCAGATGTTTTAAACTCTGTCTAGTGTTATAACAGCTATATTACATATATTTTGGATGTGTAGCATTCGTCTTGCTTTCCAAAGTGTGTCATTTTATTTCCTCTATTGTACTGTAGACAAAGTGTTTTAACCCATACAGTCTCCCACCAAGGTGAGATGTCAAACAATATGCGAATACTGTACTACTGTAAGGCTGCCCCTTTTTTAAATTTCCAATAAGTACGTCTCAACCTATGAATGTCAAAGCTGATGTCAAATAAATATAAAAGAGAATCGTGGCTATCAGTTATGTTAGGACAAACCCTTCATCCTACAAGTTATCTTCAAACATCAACTGTCGAGTCGGTCCTTCGAGCCGTCCCCCTCCATATTGACGTGTTTTTTCTTTTTATCGTGTCATCGTATTTCACGAGTAAACACGACTTGGCCTTAAGTTGCGCCCGCGCCTGCGCCCGAGCCCGCGCCCGAGCCCGGTAGCCGACCGGTTCCGAACCTCTTTTTACTTTTCTTGTCTTTTTTATATTATATCTCTTTTTGTTATTTCTTTTCGTCTCCCGCAGAATTAATAGCCGTGGCTTTATCGTTTATCTCTTAGGGTCGCCGTATACTTGGGTGTGGTTGCTACGATCATATCTGTCAAAATTGATAATAAAAGCTATCTTCACGGACAGCCATTTTTTGGTCCAAAAATATTTAAAAAACTGACTTCCGAACCGGTGGTAACTTCTGTAATTCAACCTTCATAAGTGCCCTTCTAAGGCCTAAACTGAATAAATGGTTTTGACTTTGACTTTGAGCCTAATCGCAAACTAAGCAGAGCTCGTACTATGGAAACCAGATCACTGATATTCATAAAGTAAAATACATACTTCAATAGATAATTACATCGAGACTCGGGTCAAATGGACATGTAATATACATTATCTACGCTAAAAATAGTGGGGCGAATATGTTTGATATTTTGCAAACGAGTTTCATATAGAGTGGGTAGTCTAATAAAGAAGCGAGAATAGTAGATTGTATCATAAGGGTGCAAAATAATATTTTGACGGCGAGGGCGATTTTAAACTTATCCCGTGTCCAACGACACCACACCGCGGCGCGACTATGGGCCGTCCTACCAGCCAGTCTTTATTCAAACAATATTTGCGTTCCATTTCTTTGGCGCTGAACACTAAGATGTTCCAAATTCAATAAGTGCGGCGCACAAAATAAAGAGGATTAAAAACTCATTACTGCCCGCTAAAAGTTTCTTATAGAAAACATCACCATTGGGTGCACTTAAAGGCGAACCAAGTCGTCCTTTTCGAATAGATGGCATGAAAACCATTTTGGCTCTAGGACCACTACAAGAGTAAAGTGTGCGCTTACCTTTATCATGTAGGTAGGTACCTCGCAAGTTTTATTGTACGTTTTCGAGACTCCATCCATTTTAATTCGAAAGCTCGTTTTTGGAGTTCCATAACAAAGTAAAAAATATATATTCTTATTTTATCTGTGCTGTATATAATATTGCAGTATTCAGGAGTGATTATTAAAGACGTATTTTTAAGGAGATGATAGTGGTAGTGACGTCGGATACCGCTGAAGGTCGTGAGTTCGAATCCATCAGTGAGCTTGAACTCGGTGAAGTAAAACATCTTGAGGAAACCATAGCACGGTGGTAGGGTACTTTGTAGTACCCGACTGCCTACCACCCTCACGTTGACAGCTGCACTTGAGAGCCAGTTCCCATCTAGACTCTGTGTGCTTACCACCTTCCGCTGCATCATCACTTACCATGGTGAGATTGCGGTCAAACACAAGCTTATCCTAAAGTAAAAAATAAATACAAATATTTTTTTCAGATTTAACGTAATTTTCTACAGAACCCCAGCGATATAAACGTAGTGTATGTGAATCCGGTCGCGTTTTTTACTTACAATAAATGTAGTGATGCATGAATGTTGCTAAATCGTATATAATAATAAAATAAATATAGGTAAATAAAATAAATATCCTCGGACATTTCTCACACACGGCTATCTGATCCCAAACTAAGCAGAGCTTGTAATATGGAAACCAGATCACTGATATACTACATATACTACTTTTTTTTTTTGTAAATACATACTTAAATAGATAATTACACCCAGACTCAGGACAAACAGACATGTTCATGCACACAAATGTTTGTCCTGGATGGGAATCGAACCCACGACCTGCGGCGTGATAGGCAGTGTGTTAACCAACCACGCCAACCGGCCAGTCAAGTCAGTCTATCATCAGTCATCGACAATTATCGACAATGTTTTATGAACGAGCGCAGCCCTACCTGGCCGGGCTGGAGACAGATAGATTGATTTCAACTGATGCAGAAAAGACGAGGTCGTGTTTTTTTTTCTGGATATGCTTGTGTTTGACCACTTGTGATGATGTGGTCGTGGTAAGCACACAAAGCTTAGATAGGAACTGGCTCTCAAGTGCAGATGTCAGAACACACCGATAGGTGCTTGGCGACAGATTTTCAACTTGAGGGTGGTAGTCAGCAAGTCGGATATTACAAAGTACCCTACCACCGTGCTATGGTTTCCTCACGTAATTTTACAAATAGGCCTTTAGGAATTGTCAATCTTACGCAAAATATTGAACGTTTTACTTTTGCTGAAAATAGCAGGCTATTGCTTCTTTCTTAAGTTCCTGTTTTTGGTTACTACATAATATTTTATTGTCTCCACCCAGACTTTTTTTTTTATGTCACTAGTGACAACGAGGCAGGCGGGTCACCTGATGGTAAGTGACTACCGTCGCCTATAGACATTAGCAATACCAGAGGGACTGCCAACGTGTTGTACACCTTATTACAATGCCTTAAGGGCAAGGGCAACTGGCTCTCAAGTGCAACTGCCGGAATACACCAACAGGTGCTTGGCGACAGATTTTCAACTTGAGGGTGGTAGCCAGCCAGTCGAGTACCACATAGTACCCTACCACCGTGCTGTGGTTTCCTCACGATGTTTTCCTTCACCGAAAGCTCAAGCCCATTGTAGGATTCGAACCCACGACCTTCGTCGCGGTATTCGACGTCACTTACCACTGAGCTATCATCGCCTTACTTCTACTTACAACTAGCAAACTAATATTGCACTACATTGTGTAAACATATCTATTCGATATCTCTCTCACACACACCATGGCTGTTACTGTTAGACAGGGATGGTAGGCCCCTAGAGTGTAATTTCGCTAAGTCTGTGGTGGCAGTGTTCCGCCGTGAACCGGATAATTCCGGTTACAGCCGGATTACGGTTTTATCTAGTGAAGGCAAGGCGAGCGAAGCCTGCTCATTTATTTCTCTCGTTAAGGCTTAGTGTGGATGGGGCTCTTAAGATTTGCATTATACATTGTTAGGGGAGCTTGATTCCCCCTGGAATTTATTTTAGGTTAAGCAGAGTAGTTGCGGTTAGTATATTGATGGGTGTGCGTTATAATGGAATAAGCTTGGGCTTGGGTTGGTTACTTTCTAGTACCTACCTACCTGCTAGGCTGGCTACCACCCTCATGTTGATTTAGTTTTTTAGAAAAAAATGTACAAAAAATTTTATGATTCGGAAACTTTCATGCTTTTTATATGGGATTTTTTTTGGCCTGTGACTCAATTAGTATCAAATACATTTTACTATACAATACTGACAGCTTCACGAACCAAGTATAGTAACAACTTGACATGTAATTTATCTATTTCAAACACTAATCCTAATCTCTTTAATTTACTAACGCGCTTAAACTAAGGTTGCTACATAAATGGAGTCTTTCTTCAACACTTCCACTAAATCGTGGTGGCCATAAAAGGTAACAGAGACTCCACACGAGGGTTAAGACAAAGGGCTTGTTGTGTGGCACAGCGCACAGCCCTTGAGAGATAACCCGTAACCACTAATTTAGTTGCAGATGGGACACTTACGTTTACGCATGAGAAAGTGCACACGATTCTATTTCCTCTATTGTAATGCAGGCAAAGGGTTTTAGCCCATACAGCCTCAAATTCAAACTCATTTATTTGACGAAATTGAGTTTTACTGTTGGCAGTCAGATGGTACATACCAAGCCATTTTCCGAGAGGTTGGTACATGTATTGTGTGGTATTACCAATGAGATGTCAGATGTTACACATCATAATTATGCGAGCACTGTAAGGCTGGCTCGTTTTTTTTTACTATTATCTATGCAGAGTGTTGCTTTACGTCTCTCACTTTCATATTTTAATGTAAGTACGTACTTTTTTTTTCTTTTTTTTTATTCTAGATAAGCTTGTGTTTGACCACAATCTCACCCTGGTAAGTGATGATGTGGCCGAAGGTGGTAAGCACACAAAGCCTAGATGGGAACTGGCTCTCAAGTGCAGCTGTCGGAACACACCGATAGGTGCTTGGCGACAGATTTTCAACTTGAGGGTGGTAGCCAACCAGTCGGGTACTACAAAGTACCCTACCACCGTGCTATGGTTTACTCACGATGTTTTCCTTCACCGAAAGCTCAAGCTCATTGTAGGATTCGAACCCACGACCTTCCTCGCTGTATCCGACGTCACTTACCACTGAGCTATCATCGCCTTAATAGCTAAACCGTCATGTCACAATTGTAAAAGGTAGACAACCATTGAGAAATATAAAAAAAACGCAACATGTCCCATTTCTTCCCATAGCATGATCCTGCGTTCTACTTCAATAAAGTTATCAGTTCCTAAAGTCGTTACAATTTAATAGTGTCATTTTGACAGCACATATTCATCCATGTGCCAAAAAGAGACAAACATAGCGCGACAAGAAGAGACACCCTCTTGTCAAAACGGGCCTATTAGATTGTGACGACTTTAGCTAGCTTTAGAGCTTTAAGAGAGCGAGACTAGGTGTAATTCGAGCGTGACTAGAACAGGTGCGACCCTCTGTATTAGTTTTATCTGTGGTTGTGATAGTGGTCGCGAGTCACAGGCTCACAGGTGGAGCGTGTAAACACGGTGCGTTCGACAAACATAACCCTTCCCATTTTTTATCTCGATGTTATGTTTGTTTTGTGCGTGTACAGATATGGCCAAAATATTATATGTAGTTATGGCAGTTTTCCAGATAATTAACATAACCATAGCTCGATGGTATACTAGCCTGAGAAGCTATAGAAATCTATCGTCAAGCACCTGTTAGCAATAACGTGGTATTGCGGCCATGGATGATGTAGTTGCCAATTGCCATCAGGTTTCAAAGAAGTTTCTATTTAAACTAATTAAGAAATACTTGTATATTTTATTCCATTGAAGGGTAGTCAAACTGGTGATGAAGAGCCTATATTTATTTAGGACATTTCTAGTTTTAATATGACTTCCAGAGCCTTTGTGTGTACAAACACAACACGCCCAAAGTTATCTAGAACAGGCTTTGTCTCCGATCCCGATAACATGTTCAAACGACATGCTCGCCGCTTTGTGCCGCTCTGTGTACCCACTCCATCCACAGGACAAGGTTATTCTACTTCAAATAACCTGAAACGTTCTACAAAGACTAGAGCTTGTTGATTTTAGAGGAATACTCGAGCATAATTAAGGTCCCTTCTAATTTCAAATTCGATGACCGTAGTTGAGCTGCCAGTGCCTTTAGATAATAAAAAACGAGATTGAATTTGAATTTAAATTTGGAACTACGTTTTGTTATTCTTTAAAAACCAAACCTATTTTTGAATTTCGACTTTCGTTCTATAGGCCCTTAGTGTAGGTGTACTCAAAATTTAAAAAGAAAACAAAACAGTTTATTACAATAATAAAACTTATTAGTTTAATGTGAGTCATTTTCGTAATAAAGAAATCAATTTAATATGACACGTCAAGAAACAGTACAATGAAATGACACTTATGACTATCGCAGTAAAGTTCAAAACTTAATTTCCTTTTTGCACATGTAAGTATCACAAGTTTTGTTAAAGCCGATGACTCACAAACAAACAATCATACAAGACAATTTATAACACGTGCGTGTAAACCAAAGTAATTATCCAAACATTTGACTCTGCAGCTGAAATGAACCTTAATGATATTGCAATAAGATTATAAATAACATTTGAAGATGTAGTGACATAATTTGTTTTAGGACAATAATTTTATGCCATATTGTAAATTGTATTAGAAGGTAATAAAGTTGGTTTTAGATTGAACGAGCGGTAGGTAATATAATCGAGCGCTGGCTGTGCCACATGCAATGAACTTATTTAGACGCTTTGTCTCTTTGTAAAGAGTTATTGCAATGGATGTTTTAAAATAGATTTAATATATGGACGTATTTTTGTTTCAATGCAGTGTTCCTTTCAGTGAATCATAAAAGACATAACATGGCCTTTCAACATGGCTGACGCAAACCTTTTTTTGGGACATACTTTAGTCAAATATCACAGTGATCAATCAAAAAACAAAGAGAATTAAATAATTACTATTATTCAAAATCAAAACTCATTTTTATTATTTTCCGGCCCTGATAAGTCACTTATGAACGTTACAATTGAATCTACCACCGGTTCAACAAACACTTATACCGAGAAGACTCCGGCAAAAAACTCGGCAAGGTAATTTTCGATAGATGCAAGTGCAGAGAGAAGCTAGCATATATTTTTGTCTTCCATTAAATGAGCCACCTCATAGGCTTTTTTCTTTGTTCCAGCTACATCGTACATTGTAAAAACGAACACAAATCTCAAAAGTAGACTTATTTAATATATCTAGCCTGAATGTAGGTGTTATAATTTTATCTTTGTTTCTTGTATTTATGTTAGAGCGATTACAATCTACTTCAGACAACATTTTCACATCAGTATTCTAAAAGAAAGGCTCAAAAGTCTATTTTTGCAGAAAGCATCTGTAGTAAACTCGATATTAAATTCAAAGTGAATGTTAAATGTGAATGCATCCAATCTACTTCGACTACTTCAGCTCTTGAGACCTCTCAACTCGACGCTCTCAAGAGCCTTTGTGTCGTCAACTGCATTTTTCTCCTGCACCCCGCTGAGGAGTAAAATTAAAACGTTGCAGCTTTGCCTCCACTTAGAAGTTATGTTGTTTCGTGACTTTTTATAGGGACTTAATGTTTGGGTCTATCGTCTAGCTAGCCTATCAGAGGTCTTCAGTTCGAATAAAATTGGTTATATCTTAATTTAAATGGGACGATTTGGTAAGCAGGAAAAAATATTTCAAGTATTTAAAAAAATGACAATATTAATCGTCCTTCACCAATGAAACAATTTTACTATTACCTATTCAGATTATAAAAGGAATTCGTAGTTACTGTTGACCGATTCAAAGAGAACACACCTATCTTATAGAATACTAAATCAAGCCAACAAGATAGACAATTAGACAGCGTATAATTATATTAGAACCATTCGGGGTTGAAACTCTACGACCACTTATTTAGCGGTTGGTGGAAGCGATGATAGCTCAGTGGTAAGTGACGTCGGATACCGCGGCGAAGGTCGAGGGTTCGAATCCTACAATGAGCTTGAGCTTTCGGTGAAGGAAAACATCGTGAGGAAACCATAGCACGGTGGTAGGGTACTTTGTAGCTGTCTGGCTGGCTACCACCCTCAAGTTGAAAATCTGTCGCCAAGCGCCTATCGGAGTGTTCCGACAGCTACACTTGAGAGCCAGTTTCCATCTAAGCTTTGTGTGCTTACCACCTTCGGCCACATCATCACTTACCATGGTGAGATTGTGGTCAAACACAAGCTTATCAAGAATTAAAAAAAAAAACCAAGTGAGGTTCCAAAGCTGGCGGCCACCAGGGGAAGAGTTAAAGGATTTTTTTATTCATATTTTAGATGTACATATTTAGATTTTGATTGGGGTTTGGTATCTATAAAACTTTTTTGTTTAATTTTATTAAGACTTTTATTTAGGCTGAATGTAAAGTTACCTTTGCCTGGTGAAAATATATAAAAAGGAAAGATATTTTGATTACAGAAAGTGTAGAACGTGAATATAAGATCCAGTGGAATAGTTTGGAATAAATATCTACAATCTCACTACCGAGGTAAGTAAGTATTTAACATTAGATAATAATTAATTAGATAAAGGAATATAACTTGATTTGATGAAAGAGAAAAACTAGCTATGATATAATACTATACCATAACGTAATGACATAATACAATTCAACATGGCTTAGCAAACCCGATACCGAAGTCCTACGAGCGACCTTCGGGCCACAGGTCAAGGCCCACGATGCAGTCGATCCAATTACTAATTTTGTCAGTTTGTCGTAATACATGGTATCGAACAATAACGCTTCTTTCAATGTACATTGTATTACGTTGGTACACGTCATTTGATAATCAGACCAATGTACTTACTCATTAGTGATCGAAGTTTCTAGTAGTTTCTAAATAAATAATGATTAAATGTAATAGGTGTAAGTTGTTTTTGAAAAGAGTAATTGCTGAGTTTATTGCCGGCTCTTCTCAGCAAAAGCAACCTTCCGAACCGAGCATTAGAGTCTAGACTATTCATAAGTGCTTGTAAATATTTGAATAAAAAACATTTTCATTTAATACAATTTTCTGACACTTCACGCAGACGGATCACCTGATGGCAAGTGACTACCGTTGTCAACTGACCTTATCGATACCAGAAGGATTGCCAATGTGTTTTATAATAGAAGGCCGATAGACAACGACAATTTAGAAACATGAGGGTAGCACCGTGCTATGGTTTCCTCACGATGTTTCTTTCACTAAAAGCTCCAGCTCTTCGTCTATTGTGATTAGAAATTACACGTATTGTCAAATCAGGCGCTCATGATTACCCGAACATCATCAATTACGGAGATGAATGTAACACACATACAAACATTGGAGTCAGCGCTTAAAACCTTTTACGCTAATTCATCATTAACTATATTGTTTGAACGCAAAGAATTGTCTAGTTTGTCTTCGTAAAAACAATTTCGGCCAATCCACTTACACAAAATGGAAAGTTTCCAAAAAACTATTTTCATGACAATCACGCTTCTCGTCCACTGATGATGCAAACACTGGTAATGGTTCCACAGCACTAATTGGCTTATTGGAATAATCTATAACCCACCAGTTTCATAAGAGCCCTACATTTGTATCCATTACCCTGGGACCACCTACATGCAGAGATGACAGGGGAAGAGGAGGAGGTCACGATGTACTGGTGATTGCTAGTCTCCGAGCGATGAACCGCTGAACTTGACATGCCCCAAGGCCAAACCTGAATAAGAGTGACGTAAAGCATCCATTGTGGCCGACTCCGACAGACTGGCTGGATCATTTAAACGTTGCTTTTCTGGGAGGGTACATATTGTTTGATGACAGAGTAATGGCGCGTGGAAATTGAAATAATTTAGTTGATCTATTCGTCGAAATAATCATTACGAGTAATTGGTAATTGATGGACGGATGGATTCTAGTTGATGATGCGTGTCCGAATATTGTTCTATAATTAGTATGGGTATACTATACACAATCGTTATTCCATTATGTGGATCCTGTGTGATCCTTGAATCAACTTCTGTTTGCATAATATGTAATACGACGGTTTCATTTTTTTTTTTTCAATGTCAATATTTTCATGTTTGAACGTGATTTGTACCTATCCATATAGATAGCCCATGGCACAAGAGCCTTAGGTCATTAGAAACTGGAATTTTATTTCTTTATACTTTAGCCAGCCAATTTATTTGAGCGCAATCACCAGGATGGTCACAGATTTTTTAAATAAGTAGTACTTATATTATTATTTGAATATTAAAGTTACCGCAAATGAAAACAAACCTTATTAACATGGTTTCATGAATTTTAATTGCAACCACAAGCTGATTTGCTTACTGAAAAAACAACATGAAGATGGTTTCACGTAATACTAGATCAAATTACTAGTTAACTTCGACTTATCCGTAAGGTACCGTCAGTCAATAGACACTTGGACAATTCAACTGTAGTGGTACTTAGAGGAGAGAGAAATACTAAAATAACAAGAAGATAAAAAAAAAAAAAAAGAATTCGTTAGTCGAGAAGGTGTCGAGTTTGAAGATGACTTTTTTGGAAGCACCAATGACATCAGCGAGGCACCAGCGGTCGTGTTTCTGAATATATTACCTCACAATAGTCAAACAAAAAACATCATTGGTACGATAGGTGCTTTTATTTTTAACCGCCATAGAATTGTTATGGATGTAAAAAAATACCAGTTATATTGATGAAATATTTTCAGCACATTAAGAATGGATTAGATGCTAAGATGGAAAACAAGAGCACCCAGGGAATCTAGTAAGTGGAATACAACGAAAAAATATGAGAAAAGTCGTCTACGCTGGATTGGACCTTGCAGGATTACGCCATTAAGAAGACCAAGTATCTGGACTAGAACCATTTATGAATTACTGGTTTCCGAACCTAACCTAACCTAACCCAGAAATAACACAAAATTACCAAGTGTCGCACAAGTATAAGATGGACCCTAAACAGAGAATACACACAGTCTAGATGACTTCCATGTTTAGCTGCCGTTACAAGTAAGTAACCAGGTGCTGTGTTTTAAGGGAGGACAAAAAGGTGGAGGGCCATAGACACCCTTACGCGGACTGTTCGACGAGAGCTTAGGGCTCTTAACCAGAATTTAGGGAGGGGAAAAAAGTGGAGGCCTGCTACGAATTTCTTTTTTATACCACCAAGGGGCAAAAAAAGCCTATAGATTTTGCCGATCTTGCATAAATCTCTTCACACTCTTTTGCCCATGGTTGAGAAACCTAACCTATATGTAGCCATAACATATTATTTAGGATAGTATTGAGATGTTTAACTTCAGTTTCATTTACTTGATTATAATCAGTATTAATGTAAACTCTCGGCGTAGTCAAGTCTGTTAGTTAGTGAGTCACCCTACTCACGCTCGCCAAGGTTGGTCTGTAATACAACACTCCACTCCACTGTACTTGACACTCACAAAGAACATGTGTGCTTCATTTACTATACTTATCTTATTATGTGTTGTTTTACCGGCATATTATATCTACTCTACTTATGTTGGTTATACCTAAGTTTATTGTATTAATTTGTCACAATCTTTTTTTTATTCAAGGTGTTTCATACCAATATTATTTTATTATTCTGTTAAAATTACATAAAATAAAACTAAAATGTTTTCCTAATTCTAGAGCGTACTATTTTAGCCTACATTACTTATAAATCATTTTTTGGAACTTTATTGATATCTAATAACTAAAGATATTCACATTATTATTACTACAAATAAAAAAAAAATAATCTAATCTAAAAACTACCTAAAATAAACTATAAAAGTGCGTCGAAGAATTCCTCCGCATCGCCGTCGACTGGTAACGTTCCCAAAAGACTGGCAGAACAATCTTTTAGTTAGATTCTCAACTCCACTTCAACTGTCTCATATAGTCTTTGCTGTAGTTTATTTTGTAGTATATTGTAGTAGTTGAAGGTTTAAATTGGAAAACCATCACTCATTGCAGTGAAAGAGGAATAATGTAATATGTAATATATTATATGTAATAACGTGTGAAAGTTCGGTTTTTAGAGCGGTGAAATGGTATATTTTGATTTTCAAAGGATATTACTTATTTACTGGCAATTAAAAGTAAAAGCCCATCAACAAAGCTAAACTATCAGTCTATTAGAAATTATTTTTTTGAACAGACTTTGCTATTGCTATCATTCTATTCACAACCGTCTGTGGTCTAATCTAGGTCTACTCCAAATAATGTATCAATTTCTTTTTTTTTATGTCACTTGTGACACCGAGGCAGGCGGGTCACCTGATGGTAAGTGACTACCGTCACCTATAGACATTAGCAATACCAGGGGGATTGCCAATGTGTTGTACACCTTATTATAATGCCTTAAGGGCAAGGGCAACTGGCTCTCAAGTACAACTGCCGGAACACACCAACAGGTGCTTGGCGAAAGATTTTCAACTTGAGGGTGGTGGCCAGCCGGTTGAGTACCACATAGTACCCTACCACCGTTCTATGGTTTCCTCACGATGTTTTCCTTCACCGAAAGCTCAAGCTCATTGTAGGATTCGAACCCACGACCTTCGCCGCGGTATCCGACGTCACTTACCACTGAGCTATCATCGCCTTATAGATAGCCCTTATTTTGTTGAGTTAGTTTACCTTTCAAATTTATAGCTTTATACTTTCTGAGATTTCGTGATGAATCAGCGATTTAGTAAAAAAATACGAGACAACAATTCACATTTAGACTACTAATTTTATCGACAAGCTAAGACAATTATTTATAAAATAAAGACTAGGACTGGCTATTCATAGAAACTTATGAATAAAATGTTTGATTTATAATGTTAAGTATTATTATAAAATATTAATTTACGTATGAAGGAATATAGGGTGCTTCTTGGAGTAAGGCATTCTATTATGATTTTCGTGGTTATTTTCAAATGTATATTTTTTTTAAATTGATATCAGTATCTTAAAATATACCTAAAAGAGCGAGAGAGACTCAGAGAGCGATATACTTACAGAGATAATCGAGGTTAAAAAAATTGAGGCCACGCTAATCACAAAACACCCCACGAAAATGAAATTTTTTATTTAACTTAATGAGTTACTTATTATTACCTAAAGAAGTTATTTTATTATAAGGTAAAAAAAAATAGGTAGGTTACTAAGGCAGAAAACGTTTTTTAGTAGAATCAGTCCAACATTATTTATTATTTGTTAAAGAAATTCACTCAAATTCATTTATTACTGCTTTTGGAGAAGTGATTAATTTTTGCTTTGTAACAGTAAGGGATGTTTATATACCATTTTGAGTATAAATCTTATTTTTCAGAATTCCATTTCCAATCATGGGTTTCTTGAGAATCATCGAACTCGTTGTAAATTAAATGTTTATATTTACATTTCTCACACATTCTTTTCAGACACTGATTGGCGGTACTATCGCAGTCGCAGCAGATATATTTGAAATCCTCTTGTAGTGATTCCTGCTTAATTACCTTGTTTCTCTTCAGAGCTGCACACACCAAATCCATGTTCTCATGAGTTTCACAGAGACAAGTTTCTCTTGAATTTACATTGGGGGTTACAACCCAAAAGGGTCTGAGCTTGCAAAAAGCCGAGTAACTAATTGTGATACCAGGATTCAAGGAAACGTACTTTTTATACAAATTAAGCAAAGAGTCCATCAATAGCCGTTTTTGCTTTTTTGTATTATTTCGCGTGATGCAATCTTTTTTTCCTGGACATAACTGGCTGTTTTCATCGTCTTCAAAGAATAGCTTTACACTTTCCTCTATTTCTTTTCTGAATCCTTCTTTATTATTTTGTGTAACAATCTCTGTTCTATTTTCCGTCTTGCTTGTGCTGGGTTGAGGTTCAAATGTTTTCTTTTTCATTCTATATATTTGTTTTTTATACTTTGCGTTAACCGCTTCTAATTCTGTTATTCTTTTGTGCAATAATTGGAACTCTTTGTTTACTTTGTACTTAAAACGGCGCAAAACACAACCAATTGATGTTGTTCTTTTTGGGGCCTCTGTTATATTTTGGGTTTGATTCGAGGATTGGGTATCACTCCCACTTGGTTGTACTCCCACGGGACTCAGTCTTGCCGAGCGCCTGCTCGAAAATGATGAACTGTAACTGCTTTGACTTGGAGGTTCGCTTGAGTACGAATTCCTTGATAGTGCTCGTTGTTCAGGGGCATCACCTGTAAACACAAAACAGATTGTTATTAAGAATACTGCAGTTATTTAGAAACTTTTAATTTTCAAAGCTGCGCAGTGCAATCAAGTATGAAATAAAACAAGAAATAGCTAGTTAAAAGTTTAAATACAAGGACGACATAATATTATTACCTGAAACTGATAAAGGAACACTGCTATCAGAAGTTGATGATGCTGGTGAATCAGCACGTGACAATAGCAATGGAGTCAGAGTTTCTTCCAATGGATCATGTTTTTTTTTGTTATGAATTTCCGGTACTTGTATAAGTTCTTCAACAAGGCAACGTTTAGCTTGATTTTTTTTCTTTAGGATATATTTTCGGGAACTTATTCGACTTTTCTCTCGTCTTGCTTTTTGTTCGCGGTGGTTTAAGTCATGAATACTAAGTATTTTTCCTTCGGCTTTCCTTTTGTAATATCTCGCTCGGTTTTTGGCCTTGAACTCTTCATTATGTTTAAGCCTCTCTCTTCTTCTTCTTTCGAATAACTTCTTTCTTTCTAATTTTTCTTCTCTTGTTAATGGCATTTTTGGTCAAAAATGTTAATAATCCGTTATAATTTTTCCTAACAATATAGGTAGGTAGCTAATCTTACGCTATTTTCATTTGTTTTATTTATTTTTATGCACGATTAATGTACAAACGCGAACTCTCTGCCAGTTAGTTATCTATTCTTAATATTATTAGGTACTTATAAAGTCGAAAACCCATCGAATGTGACATTTTAAGTTTGATTTAAACGAATTTACATTTAACTAAAGTAATAAAAAATATTTTCATTCATAACTAGTACAAAACTCAATGTTATTTCATTTGCATGGTCAAAAATTGATCTGAGTGGGTCAAAACTACCACGTTAACCACGCAAATCACGACCACGGAAATCAAAATAAATCCTTTATGCTAAAAATATACAAAAACCTTTTAAGCAAATAAACTGTGTTTAGATTATAAGTTACGTTACCTTATATTTGTTCGCTACAATATTTTATTCAATAAATTCAGTCAGACAGACACCGGAGATAATTGTACCACGGAAACCAAACCCATGGAACGAAGTTACAATCTATTTTTTGAAAACTCGACGCACCATCACACAAGCACTCTGCCCGGCCGTCGGAGCGCGACTAGTTGTTACTTGAATTAAGATGGCGCATATCGATCGGGCCGCGAATTTAAAGATGTGCTAGTGAAATTATAATAATCCACGCAAATCAGCAATTACCTCGGGACAGTTACATTAATTATTTTTTTAGGAATTGTAGATCTTTTAGAACTATGGTCTAATTTTTCATAGCATTGTAAACTTCTTCGGACTTAGTGTTTTTTTTTTGGTAAGCATGTAGCGTTTAGTTTAAAATATATAATTTACTAAGTGACCAGATCGTGGCTTGGGGCACTCCACGAAAATCAAAGATAATTGAATAATAATCAGTGACCCAGTTAAGAGAAGATTTAGGGTCTGCGCGAAAACGAAAATGGCTTGCTGACTTTTCGATTTCTATTATTTTTAAGTAAAGAAAGCCGCTTGAAAAACATATCCAAAAGAATTACCCTATAGACAGTTCTTTGTTGTAGCCAAATATTGTACAATGCGGTCTAATCGCTAAGCAGCAAAATGAACCCTACAGGCACATAATTATAAAGTCAATATTTGATTGCAGCTTCCACATGTCCTTAAAGGTAAAATAATAGTAATACAGAGTGTAGTTTCTGTCAGTTACTTGCATGCATCCTGTAGTTAACCGCTTGTCAATATAACTGTAATAATGGTTTAATTAAACATCCTTTACTTGTGTCTTTTTTTTATTTTATTATCGACAAAATGGCGACTACGGACACCTTAGCAACCGCTATGACTAACATAGATTTTCTACTAGTCATTCTTGTTAGGGTTGGTACCTAACATAAAAATTACAATTTTTTTTCTAAAATATGTACAGCAATAAAATTGGAATGTCACTGAGTAACAATTTTTTTAATAGAAACCCTCCCCTAACTTTTTCTCTGGTGACAGAGTAGGTTCAAAAAATATTCGTGGATTACCTTACAGGAATTAAGATCTGTTAAACAATAAAAAGTATTCCACGTCATTATGACTGCTGCCCTTTGTTGATTAGTTTTTTTTAAATAAAAGAACTTTACAGAGTTACTTTGAGATCGCGTAAAACATGGTCAAGAAGAATCCCAAATTTAAAAAAATCTAATCAGTCGAGCTATAATTAAATAGGTAGTAGCTAATTAGCATCTTTTTCATCATTTCTAAATATCACGGATTAAACGTATAAGCTATATTAAACGTGACAGCCCTATTTATTTTGATATACAGTAGCAATTTTTTTTGTGGCGAACGTTTACGGTTTTTTTGTTGAAAAAATCTACTGCTACTTACATACAGTACGAGTAGGTACACTATTTAGCAATTTTAAAATAGTGCAGTAAGTGACACATTGAGGTAGCCAGAAAACGATAAATAAGAGATTTAATTAAAAGGTATTTTATGAAAATAATTACAATCCGAAACACACTTAATGGAGTGCTAATTAAAATCTTTTCGTTTCACCTTTAAAATTATTAAATATTTATAAACAAAAGTTTTGGCGGACTTTTGTTACTTAATCATGTCTTAATGACTTGACAGATTTGGATGAAACTTGACACCAATATAGATCATATCATGGATTAATCAATTTAGAGTGCTTTGTATACACTAAACTAATATACATTAAACCTGTTTGGATTACAGGTTCAAACTGCGGTTGTAGTTAATAATTAAATCGAACGAAAATAAAAAATGTTAGGGCGATCATAGCTCAATGGGAATGGCGTCGGATACCACAGCGAAGGTCGCGGGTTCGAATGCTACAATGAGCTTGTTCAGTGAAGGAAAACCTATTGGTGCAGACGTTGGCAATTCCCCTATCGACCGGCGGCGGTAGTCACTTACCATCAGGTGATCCGCCTGCCGTGTGGCTATAAAGTAACATAGTTACATAAGTAATACACATAGGTATTTATCGTAACTTAACTAACAAACAGCAAAAACCAAGTTCAGCCAGTCCTAATGTGTACCAATATGAGTAACTCTACCACGTCAACTGAATAACACTTCTAGTTAATAAGGCTTGTGCTCTAATTGTGAAGCTAGGCTATGGTGAAGCGATTAAATAGTACAGCGCAGTAGAAAATATTGTACATGAAACTAATGGAGACGTTTGTCCCATGTTACTTGATCTTTGCGCCAAATAATATGCTATTATAGATAACCAGCTTCCACCCCGCAGTTTTAAGATCAATTTCGAAAAGTAGCCAATGAGATATTTAAAAAAAAAACCGATTTCCTTGTTCGTATCTTCCGAGTCAGTGAAACAGCTGTTTCCCAAGATGCGGATTTTTTATCGCCTAGCTTCCGCTTGTGCAGCACTTGATTCTCATACACGTGTGTATCTGAGACTTGTTTACGCTTTAATCTACCATCGCGCTGCTACATCGAGAGTTCGCTTACCTTATCCACCACAACAACTCCAGTGCAATTCCTAACGTATCAAAACACGGTAGAGTTCACTTTAGGTTGGCTTTGAGCAGTTGTTAAGCTGCTCTTGAATGGTTTGATGTATTTGCCAGAGGCACACCGCTGGAAGGCAAAGTGAAGCAGTTAAGTTTTATTATTGAAATCCGCTTTGTTTGCTCGTCACTGTTGGTTTATGAGGCGCTAAAAGTACGTCCGTCTGTCCGTACATCCTATATGTTATGTATAACTACTGGTTTCGACGCGAGATCTTTCTGTTGGTTCCTCGAGTATAGATTGTGTTTGATCACGCGAAATACACATAAGTGCTTCAAATTGACTATCACCGGCTATTACAAGCACTTTATGAGACGATGAACTCGATGTGTTCATCCAAATGACAAAGAATTTAGTTGAAAATAATAGAAAAAGTGACCCCAAATTATTTGGTTAGTCCAACAAAGACTTATTCTGAAATGGCGACTGATATTTGTGTCATTAACAAAATTATCGATCATGATCTTAAACTTTACGGTGATGGACCGTAACAAAATGGCTAAATTAAAAGACATGCGTAAGCAGTCTTGAATGTAATAACACTAGGTACTCGCTCAGAAGTAGAAGTAGAGGCAAAAACTATTGAATAGGCCCGAGGCATCCGAACATTTTTTTATTGGAAGAAAAATGTTGGCGGCTCGGTCACGTTGCTTAAACACCTACTTGCATACAAAGGATACTCTTCATAATAATAAAATAATCAAATGTATCAATGAAAGACAAGTTCAGTCATAATTAAATTCTATAGATTACTATTTTTGCCACCATAACACGCAAATATTGTCAGTGAGACTAGATAAATAATTATTGAATGTAATAGGTG
Organism: Ochropacha duplaris; assembly: GCA_951361185.1. NCBI lineage: Eukaryota > Metazoa > Arthropoda > Insecta > Lepidoptera > Drepanidae > Ochropacha > Ochropacha duplaris. Next base: position 308,169 of record OX592704.1, on the reverse strand, counting down.
TATGTTGTTTTTTGAAAAGAGTAATTGCTGAGTTTATTGCCGGCTCTTCTCAGCAAAAATAACCTTCCGAACCGAGCATTTAGAGTCTGACTATTCATAAGTGCCTGTGAAGGCCTTTTTGGATGAATAAACAATTTAATTTCATTTCATAACGAGTTGGATCTTTATCCTTATCTCCTTCATCATGGCTTCCAAACATGGCGTAACATAGAAAGCTATCGATGCATCTTTGTTAGGGCAGTGGCACCTATAATTTGTTTTTTTTTTTTATTTAAACCCTGTGACAATGGGAAGGCGTAAAGCAACATATTATAAAAAAAAAGAAGAGCAGCACTAGATTCCTGAAAAATCTTATTCGTAACAAGTATGTATTTTTGTGATATTCTCCTTAAGGTGACGACGCTAAATGCTATTTCAATGGCTGTTTAAATTATACACAAATTACCTATATTTATTTGCTTGCACCCACCTGCAAGAACTTTAGTTATTTAGATTGATATTATAGAGCTTGCTTTTCGCTTTTTAGTTAGTATTTTTAATGCAGTTGGATTTTTGTTTCATTTAAACGTTTGCTTTATTTTTAATCTCAAGTCACGTTCTTTGGTCGTGCAAGTACTAAGGAGCCTAGCATCTAGCGAGCACAGCTGTCTGTTGCCACGTCTGGTCCGCTTCGTAAGGTCGCTGCAGTCAATACTGGTAGACAATTCTAAAAGAGTTATAATACTGAATAATTGGTAGGTGACAGTTATTCATCATCAATCAGACTCTATAATTTTCTATTTACGAACAGGATATTACCAGTAGGTACTTTTACATTCGAAATTATACACCACAACAAAAAACTCACAGGCGATTATTATTAAAGGAAATGTTCCATCATTACGCCATCTTGCAAAGAGAAAAACATTCACGGAACTCGCAAAAAACACATCTTTGAAACTGGCAGTTTAACTCAAGCCTAATGAACTTTATTTCAACACGCCCAAAGTCGCAATTGCTTTGGACGCGAATTTAATAAACGCTAACATTAATGTTGCAAAATAATAATACTGGTTCCACTCAAAGTAGGCACTGGACTCATGACATAATGCCGCAAAAAACGCACCGGAGTCAAGGTTTTTGCCAAATCACGGACGGTGCAAAAAAATTGTAGCCATGGCAACAGATTGCGAGCTAAAAATAGTGGCAGCCACAGAGCCGTGTCGAAAGGCGAACCGATACAGTCGTTTGAGCTACCGTAAATTGAACAGTTGGTTTACCTAAACACCGCACAATCTGTCGCACTCAGTACCATAGCTTAAATGTTCTTCAACCCTGATCTTGGATTGGCTAATGAAAAACATCGTGAGGAAACCATAGCACGGTGGTACATCATTGTACCAATCTGGCTGGTTAATTTAAAACTCAACTTTAATTTACCATAGTAGCGAGATTCTACTCAAACAATGCATTTTACCCAAAATTCTAATCAAATTAATTCATCCCACACAAACCGAATAATTCAAACAGACAAGTTGCTTCCAACCAGAATGAGTAAAACATTGAAGGACAAACAAACAATCAGACATATAATCGTGTTTTATTGTATTTAATGAGATAGTTTAATTCGTAATCGTATACCGAACACCTATTAATCTTGTAGGTGTTTAGCGACAACGCGTCGCCTTGGTTGGAGTGGAGTGACTTGAATCACAAACAGTTTTGTTCTTCAACATTAGGATGTATCTTCATGTGATAAACATTGTGATCTAATCATTCTTCAAGTAATCTATTATCCATGAAATCAATACTCTTTGTCAACCTTTTTAGGGTTCCGTACCCAAAGCGTAAAAACGGGACCCTATTACTAAGACTTCTCTGTCTGTCCGTCCGTCTGTCTGTTACCAGGCTGTATCTCAAGAACCGCGATATCTAGACAGTTGAAATTTTCACAAATTATATATTTCTGTTGCCGCGATAACAACAAATACTAAAAACAAAATAAAATAAATATTTAAGGGGGGCTCCCATACAACAAACGCTATTTTTTTGCCTTTTATTGCTCGATATCAATAATGGCAACAGGTAGGCACTTGAAATATTCACAAAATACTCAGTTGTATTTTTACTTTAATAATAAATAATAAAATTTAAATAAAATAAATATTTAAGGGGGGCTCCCATACAACAAACGTGATTTTTTTGCCTTTTTTACGGAACCCTTCGTGCGCGAGTCCGACTCGCACTTGGCCGGTTTTTTTTTGTTTAGTAACTATCGACAAGCTTTAGTGTGATCTATAAAAAAAGGAAACAGTTTTTGTTTCTTAAAATTATGGTCCAGTTTCGACCAGTGAGCGAATAAATCTTATAGGTATAAATAAAAAGCCAAGTTATTCAAATTTGACATCAGAGAAAAAACTCTTTGTTATGGTCGAGTTTGCGTTGATTTTCTTTTCTTTCTATATTTCCTGAGACCACTGCACTCGTTGTTGAATCTATTTATTTCTTTTCATTTCAATAATAAGGTCTTATGTATTATTATATAATCATTAATTAATTATCATTCGTGTAGTGTGCAGTAATCCTAACAAGTGGAGTATTGTATCGCGAGATCCGTATCTCAGTTCGGACGAAGTAAGTTCACTAGATCGCCAACACAGATAGACACACTGTCTACAATGGAACAATCATTTAAAGCATGCTCAGAATATCACTATGAGTTTAAAAAAATACTTTGCTTTTGGATTGGAAAATTTTTGATACTATTTTACTAGCTACATGTTCTAATACCTTTGGAAATGAATCAATTATTTTTGTATTGCACACAAGTGACAACCAGGCAGGCGGATCACCTGATGGTAAGTGACTTCCATCGCATATTATATACATTAGCAATACCAAAGTACCACAAAGTACCCTACCACCGTGCTATGGTTTCCTACGGAAAGCTGAAGCTCATTGTAGGATTCGAACCCACGACCTTCGCTGCTGTATCCGACGTCACTAGCACTGAGCTATCTCCTCATATGTCAGAGAAGTAAAGTTTAGAATGCAAGCACACATCTTGTAGCTGGTGTCCCAGCAGCACCTCCAGAAGACGTAGGTATATGACCGTCAATCAGCCCCATTTGAATGAAATTCTAGATAAGTTTAAACAACTTAATTATACATAAGTAGCTTGTTACTTAATTAATATAAGCACGCACGGCTCGAGTAGGCATGTTTTTGTGAAAGATATTAAGTTCACGACCTCTCAGAGTCTCAGCCCAATTATTTCTTCTACTTACGTAGGTAGGTATGGGTAGGTTTGTAGGAAAAGTTAATTATCTCAACTGGAGGTCAACACACTCCGACTTGTTCCTGGACGATAAACTTCTTATGTAAGTTTGGAGAAAAAATAAGTTTATCGTCTCAATTATGCAATACTAGTTGTCCCCCGCGGTTTCAGCTGCGTTCCTGAGGGAACTATTTGAAGTCAAAGTCAAAACCATTTATTCAGTTTAGGTCCTAGAAGGGCACTTATGAAGGTCGAATTACAGAAGTTACCACCGGTTCGGAAGTCAGCCTTCAACTGAGAAGAACCGGCAAGAAACTCAGCAAGGTTACATTTGTTAAATATTTTTGGACCATATTGGCTTTTTTTTTTCAAAATGTTTAACAATTTTATTCTTAAACTAATACTAATACTATTTAGTGGTCAAGTTTCCAAAAATCCTTTCTTAGCGAATACCTACACCCTAATCTGCTGAATGTCAAATAATTATGTCACTTTCTAAAATGAATCGGTGATTTCGCCTTTATGCAGATAGTCGGCTCCTTCGTTTTCTGCCGCGTTCTCGAGGACCTTATCTTATACTGGGATAAAAAAACATGTTTATTTTCATAAAAATCGGTTCAGTAGTTTTTGCATGAAAGAGTAGCAAACATGTTTACATCCATCCAACAAACTTTCACATTTATGGTAGTAGTAGTAAGATATGATTAAGTAGATTGAACCCTCGCAATTCACTTACCATGACCAGAATTACCAAGTTTAGTGAAGATGTGGCCAAAAGCACACACAATACACAAATACTGGAAGGGAACTGGCCCTCAAGGGCAGCTCCGTCACAGAAGGTATACATGTGCTTCACCAGTAATTATTTCGACCCAAACCTATAATTAATTTTGAAGTACACAATAGAGCACTTGAAAAACCCTTTCCGCTAAAAAAAGCTAACCTTTGTAACAGATTTTATCATGAATCGAACTTCATAAAAAACTAAGGAATAAACCTTGAATATTGAGTTATACGTCTTTATAAGTAGTGAAGCGAAGTAACGATCGACACACGATCCAAACGATAACATTTCAATGATCACTAATTGAAATATGATCTGAATCTTATCTTATCGACGTTCAGCTACATTGTTTATTATCGATATTAAATGAATTGCTTGAGGGTAACACTGAAATACTGAAGCCAAGGGTTTCGGGTTACTTAGCTGTGTGTCTTTAGCTCGAAATCCTGCTAAATAAATATCAGTTTTTTTTTTTAACGACTGTATTTCAGCTCGTGTGTTGTGATATGACGAAGGGGGTAGAATTGACGAGCTATTTACCTACAGATACCAGGTGGGCTATTAACCTGTTTCAATGAGTTTCAATCGTCAAAACGGTTTATTAAAAGAGTTTTTTGCATGCATATACAATCAGTAGTTCATTACGAATGGAACCATGTTTGCCATTGTAATATTTCTATTGATTTAGAGGCTGCTTTCAAGATTGAAACTGATTGAAACAAGTTACGTAATAGCCCCACAGATAGATGAGACCAGGATGAAATGAACAGAACTCATATTATGTGGTCTTTCGAAGGTTTTGTTAAACCATCTAGGCTCTGTGTGCTTACCATCTTCGGCCACATCATCACTTACCATGGTGAGATTGTGGTCAAACACAAGCCTATCGAATATAAAAAAAAAAAAAAAACTATCTGGTTGGGGTTCTTTAAAGTTCAAGAGAAAATACCGTGAAACAAACCTTTTGAGCATATTTTTATACCACAAGTCTGACAAGCCAGCAGGCGGGTCACCTGATGGTAAGTGATTACCGTCGCCTATAGACATTAGCAATACCAGTGGGATTGCCAATGTGTTGTACACCTTATTACAACTGACTTCCATCCAAGTACAACTGTCAGAACACATCAACAAGTGCTTAGCGACCGATTTTCAACTTGAGGTTGGTAGCCAACCAATCGAGTACTACAAAGTCCTGTGCTGTGGTTTCATCACGATATTTTCCTTCACCGAAATCTCAAGCTCATTGTAGGATTCGAACCCAGCTTTGCCATGGTATCCAACGTCACTAGAGCTATCAAAGCTTTAAATTATCATCTATCATCGCATATTTAATATTCGAAAGTTTTTTGTTACCATTTCTAAATGAACCCAAATCTCTATTATAACCTCTTCACCCATAGGTTCCCCGTTACAACCTGATCATGACTGAGTGCAGTAATCATGATACCGCCGCGTTGTCTCCGATGTATGGAATACAAATCATGTATTGTACCTATTCTATTGTCCACTAACGAACGTGCTATCAATCGATTCGATCTCGTTACGTAACCACTTGTTTATTTCGATTGAGATCCTATTGCGTAACTTACAACTGCGACTGATTGCACGACTGTTGTCTTCGTAAGATCCATCAAAATGATATTTACACATCCTAAATCATAATTAGAAATTATCATGAGTTTTGCTTCAATCGATCAACAAGCACTTCTAGATAGATATAAATAACTGACAATATTCCCGGATGGTGTTTCACTTTCCTGAGGACTTATTTTTCTCCGAATAAACTAACTATTCCTGTGGCATATTCGTAAATTATACCGGGTCTATTCGCGCACAGAATATTATCAAAATATAAGTTTGTTCGCGAAAGTTTTAAAAGTACTATTCCTGCATTCCATCAAATATAAGTAGCAGGAAGTGGCACACTTTAAAATTGTAACAACCAACATGCAATCAACAATATACAAGCAACAACAGCGAGTAACATTTTACATGATAAGCGCACGTAGATAGGCGCGGGCGCAACGCGTGTCGACTGCTCGCTCCGGTTCGCCGAGCGGGAGAAATGCGATAACGTTCTGTCCGTTCTGTTAACCAAGGTTGAGGCCAAGTCCTTTTGTTGGTCAGCTGATAAACTATACAACTCGCCATTATTGATTCAGGGCCAAAGTCAGCTGTCAGCTTAATGAAGACCACTGTAAGACATGCACTTTCCCCAATATGTGTAACTAGTTGTGACCAGAGGGAATTAGACAGTGAAAATGTAGGTACATTAGTTAAATAATTTTTTGAATCGGTTCAGTATATTAATTGTTGAAGATCTGCAATTCAAATGTTGACTAAAGAATCAAATCTGGTATTCAGAGACAACTGAGACAGCCATTAAAAGGATCTGTTGAAATTGTACTTCCATCAATATAAACTTGCAGAGTCTCTTGCCGGTTCTTTTCAGTTGAAGGCCACCTGAACTGGTATTTTCTGTTGCGTCCTTCACAAGTACCTTCCTAAGGCTTCGACTGAATAAATGGCCTTTGACTTTAACTCACCAGGGTGGATGGATCAGCAGTCATAAAAAAGCTATATCCTCTCCTATAAGCTGACATCATCTTCTTTCGTATCCATATTAGAAGAACGATCATCATGCTAAATACATGTCTTTTACTTACTTTTAAAATTATATTGGTTCGAATCATTAATTTGTGCTGCAAGTGAATCTCCGGCCGCAATCTACATCAGACGTGGTTAAATGGCGAACAATTTCTACTTATTCCCACATAAAAAAAAAACAATAGCCTCATTGTCTGTACGTACGATTCCATTGTGCTGGTGTGCTCGGTAAGCAAAGCAACACGCTGCGCCGCGCCGCGCTGTGAATACATTTTAGCTTTTTGCCTCCTCATTGTGATTGTTGCTATGGGGCTCATGGCTCACGGCTCAGCTACACAATCCATGATAAATGCGTCTACTGCGTGTAATTAAAATTATTCTTAAGAGATTCTGTTACTTGATTCATGTGTTACTTATTCGGAATTTAGACGTGAAAATTTAAACCCTTTGTTTGTATATTGGCACCAAAATTCTAGGATTTTTAGTTCGAAAATAGCCTCTGATTTTCAGAACAGACTCCTATTTGTCAGAACCAAAAGGTGTTTGTAAATGCTCTTTTGTAAAGGTTTAGTACAATTGGTTCTTTAGGATATGAGGAATGAGGATGGATGTGATGATGTTGGTCACGCAAAACAACGGATTTTGATGAAACTTGGCATATAGGTGGTATGATCACGGAATAAAACGTGGGATAAGTACTTTTCACTCCGGGAAAAGATAAGGAACGCGGGTGAAACATATTCAAATAAAATAACTATTTATTCATTAATTTGGTTCAGCTTATAAAGTTATTTTTAATGTCAATCATGCATGATATCTTGATTTAGCTGCTTGAGCTTTTGATGCTGATCTAAATATTGGCGGAGCAATACAATTACATAATGTAATCACGTTTTTCATCTTATGAAATAAATATAAAAAAGCTATTTAAAAATTATTTTTTGTTCAAATATAACCTTCACGTCCCAAAACAGTTGCAACTAAAAATCATACTTGATTTTTTGTATATTTGTCGCAAATAGATAAACGGAAAAAATACTTAATCCATTTTAAATAGAGTGCTACATTATCAGCGATTAACAAGGGAACGCGGGGAAACCACGGGGCGAAAAGCTAGTGCAAAGATAAGACCCAAAAAGAGATAGAATCTTTGATTGACGTTCTTTAAGCGGACGACAGGAGCTAAACGCAACTTTTATGCCTAAAAGTGTATGATTCACTGCAGTAAACAAACTCAAAAAAATATATAATATTCTTGAGGATATATGCTAGTTAGATAGTGTGGTGAAAACTTAATACAAGTAATTTGGTACGATAGAAAAAAATCACAAAGATACCTCTAAAAAATTATTTCAACGAATAAAACCATGCAATCATTCAGATTTTTTGTCTTGATTATTCTACAAGCAAAATACTAGCGAAATAGTGTTTTATTTTTTTATTCCAATCAATAGTTTTTTGGTAAATCGCTTATTTCTATTATTTCCTTCCTATTTTCGAACATAAAACGTACAGTTCTTTTTGGAGTCGGTGCCAGCCAAGAAGAAGGACAGTTTTGAACTGGACACGAAGTGTTCATACGAGAAAACGTCTTACGACGCCTCTCCTTACGGTAATGTTCCTTAAGTCTGCGCCGTCGCTCCCCTACTTTTCGAAGTTTGTTACAAAGGCAGAATTAAATTGTCCTTCTTGGCTGGCACCGACTCCAAAAAGAACTGTTTATAAATATCAATAATTTTGTCGATTGTCCTTTAAGGCTCTTACTTTGAAATTAAAATATTATTCTTTACTTTTGTTTGTACATAGGTATAGGTTACAGTTTTGAAGTCGGTTTTTGTTTTTTATTTTAATTTTTTTTTTTTTTTCAATTTTTAAAGTTTATTCCTTATTATATGTTGTGCTAGGCAAAACTAGTTTGTCCTGAAATCGTCTAACTCGAACTAGTCGAGCCGGTAAAATATAATATATACTAGCGGGCCCGGCAGACGTCGTCGTCCTGCCCTGAAATTGAAACAAATCTTGGAACTCGATTCCAGCGCCACCTACCGGGTCCAATTGTATTTTAAAACCATCGAAGAACCCATTGAAGTATACACACAAAATTTCATCCAAATCCAAAAAGTCATGCTCAACGACTCGGTTTGATTCACTAAGGTTTATCAAACGAGATATATATTTTTTTGTTTTTGTTGATTTTCTCAAAAAGTGGTGAATCAATTTCGATAAAATTTAAATGGGACCACCTCTGAAGCATGATCTACCAAACAAAAAAGAATCATCAAAATCTATTCATAATTGGCAGAGAAATCGCGTAACAAACAAAAAATAAAATAAAAAACATACAGTCGAATTGAGAACCTCCTCCTTTTTTGAAGTCGGTTAATAAAATAGAGCCCTAGCTAGACAATTGTAACAAATAACGAACGTATACATCACTTCCTCATAAATAATGAGTAACTCACTACAAATACAATTATTATTCAAGTAACATGTCTCCTTGAATTAACATCGGGTGACATAATTGCCATTATCGCAATGCATAATCGACTTGTCGATCCATACTGCGATTCGATATGCCAACACACGCAAAAACACCGCGTAAATGATATATTAGTTGCAGGAAATAACACGAGTCGCTATTCCTGGAATAAAAACCAGCCAAGTGCGAATATAACTCGCGTGGAGAGGGTTCCGTACAATGGCAAAGTGAGTGAACGTATTTTATTGAGTTTGTAGCGACATCTATCTACACATAGATATAGTTCGCACGACTCCTAGATAGATGGCGCTCCAATAACCTACATCGCGCTTACGAAGTTTTCTATGCGATCTGCATATATACAAGATTCCAACATCAACAGTTGGACCGCGGTACCCAGGCACGATGACCTAGCCTGGCGGAAGATCTTCCCTTTTCAATGGAGGAGTCTAACACCTCGCTCCTCCATATTGGTGACCCCGACGTGATTGGAATGTCAGGAGTATGCAGCATCACTTCCCTGCACTCCTCATCAGGTCTCTGCAGCAGTCCACAGCAAGCCACCTTCGCCTTTATCAGGTCCAACGCAGCCGACTCACCGCGCTTCCTGGTCCTGCAAGGCTCATCGCTCAGTCTCGACTCACTGTAGACTACGAGCAGCACTGGCACTTGCAAGCTACATTAGCACGACGCAGCAATATCGACCTCTGGTCTTGGAGGGGAGTGATGTAGCGACATCTATCTACACATAGATATAGTTCGCACGACTCCTAGATAGATGGCGCTCCAATAACCTACATCTCGCTTACGAAGTTTTCCATGCGATCTGCATATATACAAGATTCCAACATCAACAGTTGGAGGAAGAGTTCCGTTTGAGCCGTCGTACCGGACGGTCGCTTCCATAGTGGCATTGTTCGGCTACCCGGCTTTCTCGGAATTTTGGTCCGGTGATTTTATTACCTCGCCATTTCGTCGAATTGCTCATTAGGCTAATTCCAGTGATTAATACTTCGCGTATTTCACTGGAAGAGGCTAAGTGCTCAAATCGACACCCAATCGGTAATTTTCATTACCAACCAACTGTGCCGTTTTAGTCACTGTCGCTGGTGAAAGTATTTAATACTTCCGTATTATTACTGGAGGCGGCCTTGACGAGAGCGACACAAAAACCTTGTGAAAACCACGACTTTCTGTGGTGGGCTAGTGGATACCTTACGGTGTTAACGAAGCTAGCTCGAGCGTGACCCGGCCGCTCGCGGTTGCCCTTTTGGCAAACGCAAACCCGGACGGGGCTGGACCAGTCGGCCTTGGGGGCTTCCCTAGTCGACCCCAGCTATCGCTAGGCAGGGACGTAGGAACTCCGCTGCTTAATAAAGCTTCAACAGCGGAAGCACCAGCTTAGGGCACACCCCGTCGTTCGTCACACACCTCCTGGCCTAACCCCGGCCAGGAGAGTAATACTCACCCCGGGCGCACCCACCCGGGAGAAAATTAGAGTTTTCTAGTAGGTCCCCCTGGCTGGCCACTATGGCCAGCCAGATTAACCCGCAGTCCCTGGAGGATATCCTCCAGGATGAAATCACTTTGTCGTTTTTAATCAAACGTCATGGCAACTTGCCATTTTTGACACCCTCCCGCCCCTCCTCCGCCATGTCGGCATGCTCCATTGCGAGCTCCCCCCCCACCCCCCTGACCCAACCGTCCCAACTGTCGCTCTCTAGCGGCGTCCTTCCCCCCTCCCAACCCTCGCCTTCTAGCGAGATCCCTCCCCCGTCCCAGCCCCCGCTCTCAAGCGAGGCTCCTCCCTCCACCCAATCCTCGGACGACGGCTTCACCGAAGTCCTTACAAAGAGTGGCAAGCGCAAGCGAGCCAAGAAACCCTCCGAGGAGGCGGCAGTCGCGAAAGCGGCCAAGCCCTCTCAATCCCCCACCCCCTCTCCCACTCCCTTGCCTCTCATGAGCCTTACCCCTGGCTCCCCTTCCGTCAGCCAGAGAGGGCTCTCCCCCGCTCCCACTCCTATGGATATCCCTATCCATAGGATCCCTGGTACCCTACCCGTCCCTAACCCCGTACCCCAGTCCCAGAAGAAAGACTCGCCACCTCCCCTGTTCATTCAGGACAAGGTAAAGTGGCCTGAGGTCTCTACATGGTGCAAGACGCACCGTGTCAATTACACGTCCGCCCGTCCCACTGAGCACGGGATCAAGGTCACTGTGGTCACCTCTGACGACCACAGAGCCCTGAGCAAAATGCTCCGAGATAGGTTTGTGGCTTTCCACACCTACACTCTCCCAGATGAGCGATCCCTCCGGGTCATCATCAAAAATGTCCCCAAAGAGTTTGATGTAGAGTACATCAAAGAATCCCTACTCAATCAAAACCTCCCGGTGCAATCCGTCCACCGGATGTACAAGGGTCGCGGCCACGCCCCTTATAACATGGTCTTCGTGTCCCTGGACCGTGGACCAGCCGGAAAGGCCATCTTCCGCCTGAAAGAGTTGTGTGACCTTTCAGGCTTCTATGTAGAATCACCCAAGAAGGGACGTTACCCGTCCCAATGTCACAACTGCCAACTTTATGGCCACTCCGCACGCAATTGTTACGCACCAGCTAGGTGCGTCAAATGCCTGATCCCACATGCAACTAAAGATTGCAGCCGTCCTAAAAACCCCGCGGAGGCAACGGAACCACCTGGTTGCGTCCTCTGCCAGTCGCTAGGACATACCGCGAACTACCGCGGATGCCCCAAAGCGCCACGCCCCCGTATCACGTACGACTCGCCGCGTAACGCCACGCGTCGTCCCCCCCCTCCAGTACCCGCTGCACAGGCCCATCTGGCCCCACAGCGCCCTTCACCGTGGGGAGCTTTCAATTATGAAAGCAACCACTTCCCCCTACCCCACTTTGCGGCCAAAACCGCACCCGCTGCTCAGGTGGACAGCTCCACCCAACCCCAGCCTTCAGCTGGTCCCTCTCCTCCCGCCCCCGTCCCCATCCCTACTCCCTCCCCACCTGCCCCAATCTCCCGCGCTGTCCCCAAATCGGTGCCAACGGCACCTCGCCGCGCCAAACAAAACCCCCCCCACGGCGTTGATCCGGATCTCGCCCTGGTGGAGCGATTCGCTGAGGCCTTCAACCCCAGCGAAGTTAGGGAGTTAGCCCACGAAATTAGAGTGAACGAAGGCAACGGTCGTGCCCTCGCTCAAATCGCCATGAGGTTCGAGCGCCTCTTCTCATCATTAGCTCAATTTAAAGTTAACCCATAATGGATAGTTCGACTGTGTGCAGAATTAAACCCCGCTCAATCAAGATAGGCTTCTTTAATGCCAACGGCATTACAGGTCAACGAAATGAGATCGCAGATTTCCTGAGTGATCATGACGTTGACATACTCCTAGTACAAGAGACGTTCCTCAAACCCTTCCATAGGAATCCCAGGATTGCCAACTATCAGATAGTTCGCAACGATAGGCTCTACTCCGCCCTAGGAGGAACCCTCATATATTACAAAAGGTCCTTGTACTGTTCTCCCATGGATCAGCCCAAACTTGAGTACATTGAAGCTTCGGTCTGCAGGCTCGGCATGACTGGCCACGAGTCAATCATTCTGGTCTCAGCCTACGTTTCCCCAACTCGCTCTTCAAGCGACCTCCAACTATCACTCAGAAGAGATTTGAAAACCCTTTTCGAACTAGGAAGCTCTGTCATAGTGGCGGGCGACCTAAACGCGAAACACCGCCTCTGGAATTGTCATACGAACAACTCCAGAGGTATTGTACTAGAATCCCTCCTCGGGCCGCTGAACATCGATTTAGTCGCGCCCCTGGAACCGACTCACTACCCCAACGTACTTGACCACAGACCCGACATCCTCGATGTGGCACTGTTGAAGAATGTAAGCCTAGGCATACACGACTTGACAGTGCACCACGAGTTAGTCTCCGACCATCGACCTGTAATCTTAGAACTTACACCGAACTCAGGCCCCCCTGATTCAGGTCGGACCCCTCTCACTAAAGTCGTGACGAACTGGGACAAACTGGGCGAAAGCCTCAAGTCTGCCTCATCCGTTCACCTCGACCAAATCCCTAGCAGCATTGTCACCGCTGACGAAGCTGTAGGCGCAATCGACTCCCTGACCAGCCACGTGCAATCGCTTATTAGCGATTGCTCTCGGACAGTTCCGGTGGAGAGCAATCGACACTGGCGCTTGCCCGACGACGTACGTAACCTGATTAGGGAAAAGAACGCAGCCATGCGCGAATACGATAGACGTCCGACCGAGGACAACCGAATCCGCTTACGCACTCTCCACCGCGCCGTCAAGGAGCGAGTGGCTGAGGCCCGCGAAAAAAGCTGGGATCAGAAACTGATCGACATAAAGCCCTCCCATCGAGCCTTTTGGCAACTCTCACGTACCCTAACCAAGGACACGGTTGCCCATATTCCACCTCTCAAAAGGCCCAACCTTCCACTCGCCTTCGAAGACGAGGAAAAAGCCGAATGCCTGGCCGAAAGCCTGGAGCTTCAGTGTACACCCAGTTCCCTCCCTATCGACCCTGTTCATATGGAGGAAGTAAATTCGGAAGTAGAACGGCGAGCTTCTCTCCCGTTACCCCCACCTCCTCTCAACGAAGAGGAAGACCCCGTCCCTCCCGTGACCCCGGACGAGGTCAAGCAGATCATCCGGGACCTCCACCCGAGAAAAGCCCCGGGCTCGGATAAAATCACCAACAAAGTGGTAAAGCTGTTCCCGGCTACCCTTATCATGCTCCTGACAGCGATCTTTAACGCTGCCTTATCCAATAACATTTTTCCACATCAGTGGAAAAAAGCCCATGTAATTGGGATCCATAAGCCCGGCAAACCCAAATCCGAGCCCTCCAGTTACCGACCCATCAGCTTGCTCAACGTCATGGGCAAGATGTATGAAAGGTTAATATACCTCCGTCTCAAAGCGTATGCCGACGCTAATAAACTCATTCCCGACGAGCAGTTCGGCTTTCGAACTAGACACTCGTGCGTCCAACAAGTTCACCGTATCGTTGAACACATCGCCTCCAACTTTCAGAAAGGTCAGATGACCGGAGTCCTGTTCTTCGATGTTGCAAAGGCATTCGACAAAGTCTGGCACAACGGCTTAATTTATAAGCTGTACAAACTCGGAGTGCCAGTCAGACTCGTGACCATCCTACGAGACTTCCTGTCGAATCGCCAATTCAACTACCGAATAACAGGAGCGCTATCCTCAGCCCACCCCGTTTTAGCCGGAGTCCCTCAAGGCTCTGTGCTGTCCCCCTTATTGTTTACACTCTACACGAGTGACATCCCAAAAACTAGCAAAGCGCAGCTAGCCCTATTCGCGGACGATACCGCAATATATTATTCTGGCAGGAGCCCCACGGCAATTGCCAAAGTTCTCCAAGCCGCGACTCACACCCTAGGTCCCTGGTTTCGGAAATGGAGAATCGAAATTAACCCCACCAAGAGTCAGGCGGTGCTGTTCTTCAGTCCCGCCAAGAAACTCATCCCCACTCCCCCCCCTCCAGTCACCATGTTCGGCGAGCCGATCCCTTGGGAGAGGCGAGCCAAATATCTCGGTGTTACCCTGGATGATCGTTTGTCCTTTGCCGACCACATAAAACAGGTACGTGCACGCGCCTGTTTTGTGTCCGGTCGCCTTCATTTCTTGTTAAATAAAAAGTCTAAACTTGCCCTAAAAAGCAAGGTGAGACTCTACACCGCGTGCATCCGCCCCGTTATGCTATATGCATGCACTGTGTTCGCACATGCATCCCCCAAGCTGATCCATAGACTCCAAGTGGTTCAAAACCGCTTCATGCGCAAAGCCACGGGCGCCCCGTGGTACATGCGCAACTTAGACCTCCACATAGACCTCAATCTGCCCACGGTTAAGCAATTCATTAAGCGCGCTTCACGCCGCTATTACGATCGTGCCCTAAACCACGCGAACCCATTAATTGTAAAAACTGCAAACTATACTCCTTCAGAGATTTCAAAAATCCGTAGGCCTAAACTCGCCCTCAGCGAGCCGGATGACCCTACAACTCTAGCTCAGATTAAGGATAGGGAGGCTCGCGCAGCCCTGAAGAAACAAATACAACACCGCCCGCGTTTTCGCCCTCGCCGGAGAGGCCCGTCGCGACGTCCCACTCAGTCAGTCTCGTCCCCAGTAGTTGGCCCGAGCCGTACCAGTAATCCGACCGTCCCTTAAAACTCCTCTAAATCGCTTAGGCGAAGTCCGTCCCATTATTTTGTGCCCCCCGACGACGCCCTGAGCCGAGGTTCGTGCCCCAACTGGGGCGCCCTCAGCGGTCAGTCGTCTAAAATTTGTAAACTCGGTTGAGAGCCCTAAGCGCTCACCGAAAAGTCCGCGTAAGGGTGTCTATGGTCCCTCAGACCTCCACCTTTAAGTCCTCCCCAAAAAAAAAAAAAAAAAAAAAAAAAAAAAAAAAAAAAAAAAAAAAAAAAAAAAATCAACAGTTGGACCGCGGTCCCCAGGCACGATGACCTAGCCTGGCGGAAGATCTTCCCTTTTCAATGGAGGAGTCTAACACCTCGCTCCTCCATAAGTTTACCACATTATTTTCAGTTAATAGAATTCTTATAGGTTTTTTTGTAATCTACAATCAATTAACTATATTTTGTATTTTTTTTCAAAATTTTAGGCTCGGTAGTTTCGGAGATCAGGGGGGGGGGAATGGTCAGGAATAAATACAACAGATCATACGAGGGAAAATTCAGGGACGCCGACCACCAGATGGACGGAAAATTCGAAGGATTTTGATATCCGCAGTGGGTATCTAATGAGTACCAGGTCTTTATTCACGTAGTCCTGCCCCGTCGCGCGTCGCTGCGTGAAAGATGGACAATCTAACAAT
Source organism: Ochropacha duplaris (assembly GCA_951361185.1). Lineage (NCBI taxonomy): Eukaryota > Metazoa > Arthropoda > Insecta > Lepidoptera > Drepanidae > Ochropacha > Ochropacha duplaris. The sequence continues at coordinate 292,134 of OX592704.1, read as the reverse complement.
CACGCTTTCATGTTTATAGTACTTTACCCGGATAAAAAGTGTCCTATGTTTTATTCCTGAATATGATCAACATGTGTACCAAGTTTCATCGAAATCCGTTCAGCTGTTCTTGAGTTATGTATCTAACCCGACTTTGTTTTATATACATGGTTAAATAGGTGCCAAAAATGTAATCAGTATTACCTTCAGCGACAAGGTTCACCGGAAACATAATCTCGTGGTAAAGGGCACTTCCTCCGCACATAATAACTGTTGCTATGGGGAACTGGCTTATCTCAATACTCTTGTTGATAATCATTACTATAAAGTAAAAAGGTGTACATAGGTTATAAGCGCTCCGAAAACGGGAGGGAAAAAAAAAATTGGCTAATTAGCCTACTTTAACCTGTGACACGACGCCAGCATCAACGAACGCACTGCACTACCGAGTGCAATTAAAAGTAAAAGAGACTCAAAATATACTTTCAGGATCTGTATATACCTAAGTAGGTACTAAAAATAATGTTGTAGGTATATGTTTACATAAATAACAATATGCATCTAGATTATTCCACAGCTTATTAAATGTATTTATAACAATGCAACAACAAAATGACATCATGCTGTTATTAGCACACACAAATATATTGTAACAAAAACTATGTAATAAGTGCACCCTAGTGGATCATTGTAATTAGTAAAAAAAACGAGAACTATTTCTGTAATCTACGGTCAAGTAATGACTTGCATTATCTTATCGACACTAATGATAAATAGCGTAATGATAATGATAAATAATGGCGCGGACATGAGACAATAGAATAAAAACCAGCCAAGTGCGAGTCGGACTCGCGTATGAAGGGTTCCGTAAAAATGGCAAAAAAATCATTGATTTTTTTGCCTTAAATATTTATTTTATTTAATTTAAATTTTATTATTTATTATTAAACTGTTGACTCGCAACATTAACCTGTCAAACAACAAAAAAAGTAAATGTCATTGTCCCGATTGTCCCATTTGAGAACCAAGTGGTGCGGACTCTGAAACCCCGATTGTCGCAAGAAAGAACTGACAGATTAAAGTAATACAACTGAGTATTTTGTGAATATTTCAAGTGTCTAGCTATCGCAGTCCTTGAGATACAGCCTGGTGACAGACAGACGGACGGACGGACAGACAGCGAAGTCTTAGTAATAGGGTCCCGTTTTTACCCTTTGGGTACGGAACCCTAACAAGGTATTTTTAAAAGTGACTTTATAAAAATACTGTTTAATGGTTACGATACGACTACGATCCGATTGTTAGATGACATGGATGCACTTGAGCATAATCTCATCGTGATAACATGACTGTGGGTGGAAAGTGAGTGGACTTTTTGGCGGGAACTTGCGAAGTGACGTTGCGTTTTCGTTTTATTTTCATTAAATTCGTGTATTTTGAGTTTTATTTCATAATATAGATGGTGTTTTGTCCAATAAAGATCAATCAAAGTCATTCTAAGTGCACAAATGACGTGAAATAAATGAAAGCGTGTATCGAGACTTTTCAGGTTGTCCCAAGAAGTCCGTGAAAAGTTTTAGTGGAACAGCCGCCAATTTAACTAAAACTAGACCGGACTTGTACGAACGAGGACTAGACTTTACAGCAATTGTGACCATAAAACGTGACTATAACATGAAAGAAAAATACCCATTGAAAAATGGTTTAGGCTTGATAGTCTTCTAACTAAAGCATTTAAATAAACAAATAATAATACTTACTATATTTGTGTCAAGTTATGAACATTTGATTTAACAATTAAAACGTTTTTAAACGTTTACAATTCGTCCGTTACCTATATACCTACTTTCAAGATATAAAATTCGTTTTCCTGTATTCCTTGCGTGGTATTTATTCAACTTCGATGTTACATATACGAAAAGATTGATGTTTGAGATTCCTATGTGAAGAAATGATGTAGGATTCTAATACACAAACATTTCCGTAGATTGATAAAGAAACAATAAAACACAATAACCAAATAAAATATTGAAAAATGACTTGGTAACTTTGTAAAAATCCTAAATATTACGATAAAAAATAAACTTCCTATTGCCTTGGATATCTAATAATTAGTTATTAGATATCAATGCGTATTTCGTAATTTTCAACGGCAGTGATATGATTTTTTTAACAAAAAAGATAGCTTTTTTAATTGTTCTAACACAATAACCGGTTAGATTTTTAGTAAATATTCCAGTACTCTAGAAATCAATTTAAATCTAGTAAATACTAATGTTTTCGTTCGTGAACCTGGCGAAGTGACAATGAAAGCTATGCAATAATGAACATTATTGAGAGAGTGGCTAGCGTCGCAATTCGATCGGCGCGTTCGTTTAATTAGCCAGCCGCGCTGGCCGCGGGAGGTTGGGTCGTGACGCTCCGTGACTCTATTCTTAATTTCTATTTACATTTTATTATTTGCTGTTATCACATTTATTTTATTAAAATGGGTGATAAACGTAGAAATCAGGGTAAAACTTTTACGAGAAAACGCCGAAAAGTTACACGTAACGACGGAATGTTCGGGTAAGCACCCGCATTAGTATTATTTTATATTGTTATAATGGCCACCGGCCACCGGCCACCGGCCACCGGCCACCGCGCTGGGCCGATGCAACAGATAGTACATACAGATAGCAGCAAAGCAGAACTACAGATAATAAAGTAGATAATGTAAATTTTTTTATTTTCTTATTTTTCTAGGTCGATGAATCGTAGAACGGATGTTGTCAATTCTCAAGAGTAAGTTTATAACTATCATTTTTATTTGTTGTTAAATTTGATGTTATGCATAAATAAGAGCTTGTTCTGAAAATTATGCTACTCATAATTATTTATTTCACACTGCTTCAAATTAAGTTCATCGATTTTCAAACGGCTTTTTGTTTTTCAGTTAATCAAGTTTCAAATTCAAAGTCAAAACCATTTATTCAGTTTAGGCCCTAGAAGGGCACTTATGAAGGTCGAATTACAGAAGTTACCACCGCGCACCGGTTCCGAAGTGAGCCTTGCATTCCCTAATTAGTAGATTCGATACTAATCTACATAAATGAATTGATGCGGATGAATTTCTGAGCAAACTTCATTATATTTTTCTCAAATATACATTTCTCTGTCTTCTTTATTGTAAGTGATTTGTATATAAAACATATGTGTTAAACTAGAGGATTTGACGGGAAACAATATTCTTTAATTATTATCTTTTTTACCTTACGACAGAACAAAGAGATTATTAAATGAACTTTTCTCCTATTTTACTCATCCAAATTACTTGAAAATAATAACACATATTCTAAGATCCAAAACAGAAAGAACTATTTTGAGACTTCCAAAAAAACATACAGGATTTTTTAATAAATTGTAACCTCACTTTTTACCATGTGTTTTTTGCCAGCCTTTGTTCCCCTCGCTCGTCCGTCATTCATTTCAGTGTGAGACGGGACGTTGTGCTAATCGGACCTGTGCAACTTTTTTTCTCCATTCTATAAACCCGATACAATATTATAAATTATTATGCATAATGAAGTATAGCAGTAGTTGTATATTTTTGTCGTATTGAGCTTAGTTAGATCCATAAATTATTAATAAGCAAGGTGTGAATTGTTACTTTTTGTACTATACATATACTTATGTAAATGAAATGGGAAACAAAAATAATAGTGGTTATCGACGCAGTCTCAAACAATTCTATAAAGCTAGAGGAAAACAAATAAAAAATAAGTAAGTACCTATCTATACATATAATTATTATAATAGTGACAAAATTCATATTCTAATTACTGTTCTAAACCGGACTAAGAAATGATGGAACGGACGACCATAGAACAATCCATCATTTTACTAGGCGAGTCTAGTGAATGATTAGAATTACGAAAAAACCTATCAAGGACCCATACCTACTACCTCAGATTGCTTACTATGATCCTGTGTTGTATCCAATTAATTTTTATGGTAAAGTTCAGAATTCATTCTAGTGACTATGTGAAGCGAAAACACGATTTCATAAAATTTTCTCGATAGAAAAAATCGCAAAGTTACCTCCAATTAATAAAATAAACCGCTAGAATTCTATAAATACTTTAAATAAGATCTTTAAATTTCGCATAATAACTGAATTATATATAAGGTAGAGACTAAGTGAATTAAATTTTTAAAATAACCCTTGTGATCACTGTAAAAGGAAATTACCTAAACTATCACTCGTTAGATAGAACCATTTTCACCGAGATCTCCTCGACCACCCGTCACCCGGCCCCCGGGTCAGTCTCGCGTTGTCCTTCGAACGGGGAACTTGTGTCGCTGTGCTTATCACACGCGATTACCTCAAGTCGAGCCCTCGATGCAAAACAATCCTGTCACAAAGTAAGTAAACCAGACCGGGAGCCAATCTACGTTCTTGGAGCGTTTTGCGTATGTGTTTTAGTTAGTATTATAGATAAATATCATATAGATAATCGCTTATAATTGGTTTGATTTATACTACATTTAATTAATATTTCATGTTGTACTTAGTTTGCTAGCTCCCGGCTTATAAAATTACAACGATGACAGTATGTCGGGATAATACGCTATAATATCTCTAAGATGTCGGTAGTAGTAAATTACTAAAGACTAGACTAGAGATGTACAAAATACTTTTCGAAAAGTATTTAAATACAAAATGCAAATACTTTTTTAATATAGTATTTCAAATGCAAGATACAAAATACTTTATGGTAAAATTACTGGTTTTCTTTATTTATTAAAGATTTTAAAATCAATTTGTTTTGGCATTTTTTTAAAGACATTTCGAGCGAACAACACAGAAATAATGAAATAGCTGCCAACACTGCAAAACGTAACAGTGACTTTGAGGATTGTCAAGAGAGGGGTCCCTCATATATTATTGGTCAGGTTTTATATGCGTTTTGTTTCATCTGTCATTTTGCGCATAGACTTTCAAAGCTGCTGCGCCACTAGTGGCCATTTTGTTTTTACTGAATCGCGGAATGCTTTAGAAAAATGAAGCTAAGAATAAAAAAGTATTTTGTATTTTACAAACCATTTTACAAATACAAAATACGTCTCGAATAGTATTTCAAATAAAATACAAAATACTTTTAAAAAAAAGTACTTTAGTACAAAATCCAAAATACGTATTTTGTATTTGTATTTTAAATACAAGTATTTCAAATATGTCACAACTCTGGTAGTAATCCTAAATGTTTGGCGTAGTACACGTATTATTTACTAGATGGAGCTGCATTGAGCATGCACGTAAATAAGTAAAGGTGAGGTAGGGTTGTGGGGAGTCGAAACGCTCAAGCCCATTGGCATAGGGTACGCCCTTAAGAGCGTTTACGCCGTGATTAACTCAAAAACTGTACTTTTCAAACCTGTTAAATACCATCAACCACTTATCTTACAAATATTATTACTTCAATTACAAATAACTTTAGGGAATTTCGTAGTCTCGATATATAGTAAAGTAAATATTTCAATTAACAAAGTATTTGTATATTGTATCAGATGTTTCCTTAATTTCTCTTTAAGCGTCAGTTTCGAAGCTTCGAATATATGAAACCACTAACAAAACTAATTAACGCATCTGCTGAAGAAAGTATGCAAGAAGCAGCTAAGGCAGAAGCTGCTGAAGCTATTGCGTGTGGTGAAGTAAAAGACGGTATACAGCAGACTGCTGTTGGTCGAAAAGATCCTACAAAACCAACTATTCTTCGTCGGGTGTCGCATCTACTGTTGGTTACAAAACTGGAAAAGAAGAGATCAGTTTTCAGAATAAAATATCAAACAATTGCCAATTTTTAATGTATTTCGTGTTACCCAAAGGTTGCCTGGAAGAAGGCCGCCTATAATGTATTAACTTCCTTTATTTTGTTGATGTACCTCTCTTGTTTTAATGATTGTGTCAGTGTTTCTATGTTAAGACGATACCAAAAAAAATTTGAGCTTTTTGAAATAGTTTTATTACACTATGGCATAATCAATAGTTTTTTTTTTTGGATAATATGCTTATTGACTATTTGATTAATGGTTTGGTAGACGTGAAAACACGATTGGATTACATTGCCTCGATAGAATTTAATTCCGAAAAGACCTCTTCTTTCTTTTATTTTTGCATTTTATTCTAAAATCATAACGAATTTCATAGCTTAACTCCATTCAAAATATGGGTATTAGGTATTTAAAAAGTCTGCTCGAAAATATTTTTGATAAATTAGCGTAATTAATTTTTAATCAATTTTTATTTGGTTTGGCGCTTACGTTTTTTTATCTGGGAGCGAGCGCATTGTTGCGCTCTCTTTCTTCGCATCTGGAAGTAAATAACTCTGTCACTTTCGTAGCTCCGGCCAGTCGGCCTGCAGCCTTTGTCAGTGATAGATCTGTGTCGAATCGTCTCATAAATATTATTGTTGTATTTGTTTGAGTGCGTCTCCTAATTGTTATTTTATTTGACTATTTAATAACGTATATCATTAAATTACCGATATGGGAAATAAGTCTAAAAGAGAACGAAAAGTAAGCAAATTCCAACACAAAAAACGCCTCAGAGAAAATGCTCGTAAAATGACGGAAAATAAAAAGTGAGTATACAAGTCTTTATATTTACGTATATAATAAATGTTATTAATAATTGTATGTATCTTAGACCTTATCCAGTCTCTGTATGGCTGATATCTATCTGGGGGCACGGGAGTGCCCCCCGCCAAGAAAAGCCAGCGAAGCGAAAACGCAGGGGCACTACCTACCTTTTCTCGAAGCGCTTCGTCGTATTTTTGAACCCTCATAACTTCGCTTTGGATTATACCAGATAAACAAAATTCTCAGAATATGATACCTAATAGCAGACTTATTAAACATATAAAGTTTCAATTGCATAGCTGTTATACTTTAGATTTTATTGATATCTAAAAACCCTCGATTTCGTCACTGACTGATGATCATCAAAATTCATAAATGGTACTTCCTGAAGTCCTAGAAAGCTGAAATTTGGTATTTAGGCTAATATTAGTACACAAAGAACAAAAAAAATTTAAAACATGAAACTTTATCCCCCAACCCCTTAAATAGGGAATGCGTCAACTATGTATGTATGGGGACACCCTTTAATTTTCAACTTTTTTTATTTTTTAAATTGTTTCCTTAATTTGTGCTGTAAGACCTTGCCTTTGGCAAAATTTTGTGATTCTAGGTCGACGGGAACTACCCTATAGATTTTCGACGGTTTTATCTCGGAAACGGGTGGACCTAGCTAGTTGAAATTTATACCAGATACTGAAGTCTAATAGTCCCTATTAGGTGTATAAATATCAGGGTCCTGAGTCAACACGAGAAAAAGATATGGGCAAATTGTGATTTTCGCGAAAATTTGTAAGTACCAAAATTTAACTTAGTTTTCAACTTTTTTTTATTTTTCGGAATTTTCCCTTTACTTGCTGTAACACCTTGCTTTAAACCAAAATTGATGAGTCTAGGTCAACCGGAAGTACCCTGTAGGTTTTGGGTCGAAAACCTATATGGTAGTTCCCGTTGTCCTAGAATCACGAAATTTGGCAAAAAGCAAGGTCTTACAGCACTCTTCTTTCTAGTCGCATCCCTCACTGCTGAGGATCGTGGCTCCTTTTGATTTTGTCAACTAGCTGTCTCCATCGGTTTCGTTCCTTAGCTTGGTGCATTGCAGCACTAACCGGCATCTCCAGCTCCTGCGATATCTGGTCTGCCCACCGCCTAGGGCTCCGGCCTCTTGGTCTCTTTCCTTCTACCTTCCCAGTCACCATGAGCACAGCACAAATAAAGGGAAAATTCCAAAAAGTAAAAAAAGTTTAAAATTAAAGGGGGTCCCCATACATACATACATAGTACCACCAATTAAGATAGACCTCTGAGTTGTATCGGAGCTCATACAATTTTGAGGTCTAGCTTAATTGGCAACTATCTCCAATAAGGTAATCGAAAACGTAATCGAAAAAAAAATTAAATAAATCCTCAAGACTCCATTACCGTGATGAACGAAGTATTTACAAGTTTGTTCGGAATCCTCGGTGCGCGAGTCCGACTCGCATTTGACCGGATTTTTATACACCTAATAGGGACTATAGACCTCAGAATCTGGTATAAATTTCAATTTGCTAGGTCCACCCGTTCCCGCGTTCCTGAGAAAATCGGTGATGACACACTGACAGACGGACAAGATAGTGAACTTATAAGTGTTTCTTTTTTTACCTTTTGAGGTACGGAATGCTAAAAATAATGTAAAATAAAATAAATAAATTAAAATCTTTATTTGACCACATAAAAAACACAATTAGGCTGAAGTATCTGACCTTTATGGTAGGCAAAGCCTGTATACTAATGGTCAGCTCCTTCCCTACTTATAGTTGACAACATTTAAAAGTGATCTATATAAAGTTAAATCTAAAAATAAAAGCTAGAAATCAAATTAAATTAGGGGTAAATTAAATTAATCGTGATATAAGAAGTGTGTGTGTGTGTGTTTGTGTTGTGTGTATTTAGCATGTTTAATATTTATTGAATACTATATAAGATTTGTTCTGTATCTTCATAACTATATTTACTTAACCAATTTTCAATTTTCTGTTTAAGTTGAAAGTTACTTAGTGAACAATAATTATTGAATGTAGACTTAAAAACATTGTACAATCGTGGGGCACTGTAATCATAAAGTTTGCGGGCAAACGTACTTCTCAAGGTAGGCACTGGATATCTATATTTCGTTTTAGTGCTCTTCGGTATGTATGGAACAGTTATACGATGGTACCTAATAAAATAATAATACAACCTTTATAATACTAATAAACAACAAAAATACAGAGGCAGTCCAAAGAAGTTTTCACTTCAAAAACTAGATGGCGTTGTCTCTAATTGAAACGAGCTATGGTTTCATTCTTAGAGATTTATATAGGCAAAAAGTTACATTTAATCAAGTTTCGTTAGTTTGTTTGAACATAGTCGATTTTCCAACTGATTTAAAAGTTAGCATGGATTGTTTGTGAAATAGTTTCACTTGAAGTAGAGCTGGGTGGGACCTCGTCGTCATCGTATATTTCATATGCCGGGAGATGGTTCCTGCCTCTTCTATTCATTGACATACTTAATGTATGAAGAAATAGACGTTGAGGTGGCGTCGCAAGTCAGGACTGCTATCGTGCGATATGTTGTAGACCACTGTGATGAACTACAATAATTGTATACTTGTGCCGAATTTGGGGAAACCTATCATGATTCCGATCTGGGGGCGTAAGGGCACTACCTACTAGGGAGAAAAACTACATGGCGTTGTTTCTTATTGAAACGAAAATATTGTCACAAGCAATTTACAAAAAGAAGTGAAATCCCACCAAAAACATTCTCATGTAAAATGTTGCCGCCAAGATCTCATGTAGAGCCAAGCTTCTAACTCTACACACCCTAACTCTACAAGCTCTAACTTCAGAAACTGTACACCTTAGTCAAAATATGTGGCTTGGCCGTTTCGCTACATTCACATGGGCGTAAGGTGAAACATTTATTCACTGTTCGTTACTTTTCTGTTTTTGTAGTAACGCTTGTAGAGTTAGGGTGTGTAGAGTTAGAAGGTTGGCTCTACATGAGATCTAATTATTTTTTGACAGTGCGTGCCATATGGTCTCTTGGCGGCAACATTTTACATGAGAATGTTTTTGGTGGGATATAATATACTCGTAAAAGAAAGTTGTGTTAGTTACACTATTTATAACTCAAGAACGGCTGTACCGATTTGGCTGAAAATTGGTGGGGAGGTAGCTTAGGACCAAGAGACGGACATAGGATAAAACAATACGAAAAAATCACAAAAAAAGAATTATGAAGAAAATTATTTTTTTGTATTGAACGACTTTTTGACATGTCTCGAGATCGGACTGACAGATGATGTTTTAGTTTCACAATCGGTGGAGCTGAAATCGCGTTCTAAGTTTTATTTTCAGGGCAGGACAACGTCTGCTGGGCCCACTAGTATATTATAAATCATCTTGGCTTGAATAAGAGTTTTGTCAGGGGACTTTATTTCTGAAAATTTAATATTTATATATAAATTTGATTTTACAGAGCCAACCGATCAACATTACATGATATAGGTATATCTTTATACTGTGATATAGGTTACAAAATTACAACGCCTCCGGAGCTGACCTTGGAGCATACATGTGAATCGGAAAACAGAAGAATAGAGTCGCCATTGTCATTTTTAAATATGGAATTAAATATTTAAAAAAAACTCCTTTCTCATCCCTCGTCTACATATTATAAACAACACCGACGTAAAAATTCAGCTTTCTAGGTCCTAGGGTTTAGACTGGGCGTTGATGAGTCAGCGAGTCAGGTCTTCTCATTTTTCATACCAACTTTGAACTCCCGTTTCACCTCTACAGGGGTGGAATTTAAGAAAACGCTAAAACACGTATATGTTTATTTCTAATTATTAGCTTAAAAAAACAGTTTCATGCTTCTAGCTTCAAAAATGACGGAACGCGTGGAATTAGTAACTTGCGTAGCCGTACAAAAAAACGGACCTTTATAGTACCACTCTTGCGTCTGTCTATCCGGACATGTCACAGACATTTGCTCCGAATCTACAGGACCAAATCAGGTGAAATTTGGTAGGATGGTGTTATTCTATGACCCAAACACGGATGTGCAAAGTAAATATATATTTTATTAAATAAGGGTAATTTTCGGGGGACTAATTAGGTACTTAGGAAATTTAAAAAAATGTTTTGCAAACCTTACTGTGTCATATAGAAAATGAAAGGGCTCGTTTTCTTAGAATCTTAAATATATTTTTGTTAGTATTGTAAAATAAATAGTTTTGATTTTATTCATCACACCTAACCTATGAGAATTCTATCCATTGAAAATAAAGTGGTAAACTCATCATAATACATTCACTTACTTTGGCATTGTACGGAACCCTGTCCACGCGAGTTCAACTCGAACTTGGCTGGTTTTTTCATAAATATCCAGACAGACAGTCATAAATCAGTTCAGCGGTTATTGATTCCCCATACAAACTTTCACCCCCTAAAGGGATGATTTCTGGGATAAAAACTATCCTATGTTCTTTGCCGGGACTCAAACTATCCCTATACCAAATTTCATATAATCCGTTCGGTGGTTTAAGCGTGAAGAGGTAACAGACAGACAGACAGAAATTAGTTCAGCGGTAATTGATTTCACATACAAACATCCACCCCCCTTTTCACTATTTTTAGGTGTCAAAGGGTGATTTCTGGGATTAAATTCATCCTATTTCTTTCCCGGGACTCAAACTATTCCTATACCAAATTTCATCTAAATCGGTTCGGCGGTTTAAGCGTGAAGAAGTACCTAACAGGCAGACAAAAATAACTTAGTTCAGCGGTATTTGATTTCCCATACAAACTTCCACCCCCCCCCCCCCCCCCCCCTTTTCATCCCTTTAAAGGGTGACCGTTGGGATTAAAACTATCCTTTGTTCTTTCCCGGGACTCAAACTATTCCTATACCAAATTTCATCTAAATCGGTTCGGCGGTTTAAGCGTGAAGAAGTACCTAACAGACAGACAAAAATAACTTAGTTCAGCGGTATTTGATTTCATACAAACTTCCACCCCCCTTTTCATCCCCTTAAAGGGTGATTGTTGGGATAAAAACTATCCTTTGTTCTTTCCCGGGACTCAAAATATCCCTATACCAAATTTCATCGAAATCGGTTCGGCGGTTTAAGCGTGAAGAAGTAACAGACAGACAGACACACTTTCGCATTTATAATATTATTAATTAATATATGCGAAAGTTTGTTGTAGTACGAACAAACACACAAATTTTCGCATTTATAGTATGAATATTTTTTTTTATGTCAGGTTGACAAACAGGCAGATGGTCCACATGATGGTAAGTGATCACCGCCGCCTATGGACATTTGCAATACCAGGGTGATTGCCGATGTGTTGCCGACCTTGAAGAGCTCTTTTTACGCCCCTTTTGAAGAACCCCATATCATAGCGCGGAGGGAATACCGTAATGGGGAGCTCATTCCACATCCTAATGGTCCGCAGAAGGAACGTCCGACTGAATCGTTCGGTGGACGATCGAGGCGGCTCGAGGATGTGAGGATGAGCTCCACATCGCCGGCGAGCAGTGCGATGGTAGAATGGTGACGGTGGCACCAGGTCAAAAAGTTCTTGAGAACACTCTGAATATGATGACAGAGAATATGATTTCAGTATTTAGATAATTATGTATATTAGTCATTAAAAATAAATATAAGCTCTGTTTATGCTAGAATTACTTAGATATTTAATCAATATATATTTAAATTAGGGCCGAGCCAAATAAAGCCAGTTTTATTCAGAGAGAAATAAACAAATTCATTGTATTTTTGCGGCTCCATGCCTCCTCTATTCTAAAACTTCAAAACACTGTCAGGCACAGGCATATTTGCGGTGCGTTCCCGATGTTTCTATGCGGGGCGCTCCTCGCGTCCACTGTTCAACCACGCCCATCAAGCTATGATTTATTTTTTAGTGTTTTTATTTCAGCAATGATTTGTCTGAAAAAATGACGTATCCACATCATGTTGCCACGCACTACAACAAGGTCTAAATAATAAGAGAGATTTCGTTAAAAAAAATGCTTTTATTGATTTATCAATATACCTACCTACATAGATACAAAATGTGTACACATTTTAATTTAAGACGACGCATTGAGAATTTTGGTATAAGGGATTTCGATTTTTCTCAGAGAATACGAAACGTATGAAACTGATGTTTAGTAACATACATTCGAGTAGGAAAACATGATAACTTTTATAACAAAAAAATAAATATCTAAGAAACCTCTTTTAAATTAGAGTTTTACATTTTATGGGCAAACGTGGCCAATTTATGCTTCAAAATTTGTTATGTAGAACGGCAATAATACTCTCTTCAAAATGCTTATAGGATTTTTCAAAACTATTTGTAGTTTTTGATTATAACGAAGAAAACCGTTTTGTCGTGTACGACTTTTTGACATAAGCTAGCGTGCGCACGTTTTTGTATGCAATCAATCCCTCTCACTCACCCCTCAGTCTGTTGTTGGCCATTGTCAACGACGGGTCTGTGTCAGTCAGTGTATTTAAATATCATCGTAGATATGTTATTAAATATGGGAAAACTGAATCTGACACGTCGATTGTCAAAAAGAAAAAGAAAAGCTTTTTTGATCGAGAGATGTAAGAATATGATAAAGACCCTAAAAACATTTATTTCATTGAAATTGAAACCTACAAATGTGAGCATTATTTAGGGTCTTATGTTTTACCTACTTCTTAGATAGGTAAGTACCTGGTAGTCCAAAGTGGATTGTAATGCATGTATAACAACATGAGATGATGACTACTAGGTGGTGGAAATAGCTTTGATAAGTACGAATATGAATGAAAAATACTGTTAATTCTTATAAAATTTGAGGGTTACCCTCGTTTTCCCCAGGATCCCATCATCAGATCCTGACTTGGTGACAATGGGACAACCGCCGAATATACTCTTTCAATGAAAAAAAAACTTGAGAGGTGTCAAAGGACACCCGGATGGAACGAAGTTATATAAGTCGAGAGAGTATATATATATATATATATTAAAAAAAACATTTCTATTTATATATATATATATAAATAAATAGAAATGAAAATATCTGGCTTGCTTTCTATAAGAGAGAGAGAGAGAGAGAGAGACAGACAGACAGACAGAGAAACATGCGCACGCCGCACAGCTTTTAGTGTCAGTTAGTCGGGACAGCAACTATCACCCGACCCTACCCGACCCGACCCGACAACTGACACTAAAAGTGTCGTGACAAATTTTCCGTCTAGCCCCCTTTCACATTCACTACGCGCGATAAGGAACTTCGTTTCAAAAATATTTTTGAAAATCGGTTGACAATTGGCGGAGAAATCGATGAACATACATAAAAAAAACATATACTTAGTCGAACATATAACCTCCTCCTTTTTTGAAGTCGTTTAAAAATGCGTTGCCATGAGCGAGCCCGTGTTCGTAACTAATTCGGGTGACGCAAGACGCTCGGGTGAAATGCAATTTTTTCTAGCGTTATGCCCTCTCTTAAAATATCTGATTTGTCTCGATTCGAGGTGCGTTGAGGGAGGACTCAAATTTCGTAAAAAATGCCTTAATTGATTCATCAATATACCTACACACGTACAAAATGTGTATATGTAAAGGCACGTATACATTTTTTTTATTTACAGACGTCACGTGACCCAAAATGTACCCGAGGGCGCCAGTGGAAGCGAGACAACATTTTATGGCAACCTCGAAATAAATGTTCCCATGTACGTATCCTGCCTCCTACCATCCTACTAATATTATTAATGTGAAAGTATGTTTGAATGTGTGTGAAGATGTGTAGGTGTTTGTTACTCTTTCACGCAAAAACGGCTGAACGGATTTTGATTAAATTTGGCACCCAGGTAGATCATATCCAGGAATAACACATAGGATACTTTTTATCCCGGAAAAAGGTATGATCCCTCGGGAACGCTGGTGAAACCGCGGAGCGGAAAATTAATTTATTATATCAGTTATCTGATTTCCATAATAAGAACAAGTTAAGTTTAGTTTTTATGAAAAAAAAACAATCGTGTACCATTGGGCATCATTTCTGATATAAAAAGTCAATTGCCTGCTCCGAGAAATCATCATCATCATGTTAGCCAAATCCAATTATCAGTAAAAAAAAGAAAAATTGGCATTCTGGATTTAAAAAGCCATTTTAATTGTCCAACGTAATAAAGGTGAATCTCAATTTTCTACTAACCTACTTTTATCAACATAATATTCGATATAAGTTTTTTTTCAGTAAAACAGAAGATCCATTACTAACAAATGAAGATTCAAAACTTTATACCAATGAGTAAGTAGACAAACACACAAGTTATATAATAGACAAACTTAGATATTTATATTTATTGAACTGAATAAGGTTACAATAAGATTGGCGACGCCTAGCTCTTAAACTAGAAATAAATGTGAAATTATAAATAAGTTACAATGATATTTCTAGTTAAAATTGTAGATAGGTTAAAAACTCTCCGCGAGCGCTCGAGCGGTAGGTTAAAAACTGTCGATAGACCCACTTTACGTACCGAGTGCAAATTAAATGTAAAAGAGAGCCAAAACAAGAGATGTTGTACAGTAGATATCGGAATGTAATGCGAAGTTATTTATAATTATGTGCGTTAGTGTGACCTATCTACACCTTTTTAGGGTTCCGTGCCCAAAGGGTAAAAACCCTATTACTATGACTTCGCTGCCTGTCCGTCCGTCTGTTTGTCACCAGGCTGTATCTCAAGAACCGCGATAGCTAGACAGTTGAAATTTTCACAGATGATGTATTTCTGTTGCCGCTATAACAACAAATACTAAAAACAAAACGTGATTTTTTTGCCATTTTTTTGTAATTAATTCAGCCGTTTGAAAGGCGATTGCCCACTCCACCATCTAAACTTTTATGCCATAGTTCATGAGTCATCATAATGAAACATGTCGGTCTGTCTATACACAACACAAAGTAGCTAGAGTTATTCTGCGACGGCGTCGGTTACTAAAAACCGCGATAAGGCGGCAGCATCGTTAATTTTTAATTGGGCAATAAATGCCTCAACATCGTTTTGCAGAGCTCTAATAACAAGTGAGTTAGTATGATGACAGATGATGTGATATTTAATAGGTAAAGTAAGTATAAAATCTTTATAATTAAACGATTTAAGTCTAACACACAATTTGAATAGTTGGCACGGAAGTCAGGAAGATTCTTTGTTCATAAAATATATCTATGGTTAACATAGTAGCTCATTAATAGAAAGTCAATTAAGTTCCCTTCTAGGCTTTGTTTTGTTGTACTTCCCACCTATAAGTAAATCAATACTGCAAACTTACTTTTTGGAATTTTTTTGTTGTTCTGTTATTCTTCAATAGACTAACCTCCATTCTCATCATTATATTGACTGTATGAGCTCATAACCTTTGCCTTTTGAAGGCCCTAGGATCGATGACAATTAGTTGCCTACAGATATCTATAATACAAAGGTGTTACTCGTACAAGGAAACGAGCTCATGGCAAACTACGAGTAGACTTTACATTGTCTTTACATACCTTCACCTTCGTGTTAATGCAAGCAAAGCAGCCTGCCCTTGCTTCCTAGCTCGATCATTTATCGTCTATTAGACGAAGAAAAAACCTATTTACATAACCAGAAGTCTTTATAAAAAAACGTGACCACAACAAGTCAAAATCGAACAGAAATCTTGTGGCAAAAACGTAAACCTTCTAAGAAATTGACAGTAATTTTAGCGAAGGAGCCTTTGTGACGTCACGCACGGCAGCACCGCCGCGCGGTCGCTTGGCGACAGACTGTCTAGCGACGACACAGACAGAGATGGACGTATAACTTACTTGTATAAGAGACAAGGATAGCACTCCTATAGCAACATGCTTACGTCACTCCTATCGCCACATCTCTTTCTATCCAATAGAAGTGCGTAAAGCAGAGTGGGAAGGAGATAGCGACGGTGTGAGCCATGTCCTTCAAACGCCTTCATTGCTGTTTAAAAGTGGTAATTACATGTAGTTATCGCAAATGTGATACATAAATAGGTAGGTACATGGAAACAGATATGAGTGATTAGTCTAGTCGGCTTTTAGTACAATAAAAGACGCAGCGGCCATTCAAAGCACGTTTTTTTTAAATTGCGATTAGTAACAAAGTAACGTCAACAAAAAAACTCAGTTCGCTGCGTCTTGTTTATGGTAATTTACCTTGTTGTACCTGCCTACGAATTTTACAGGCTAATTTCTCATTTACAAACTTGTAGCCTTATAAGAAATCTTTGTCTATAGAGTTAAACGAATTGAAACAATCGGCGTATTAGTAGTAGGGTACTTTTTAGCACCCGATTAGCTGGCTACCTCCCTTCAATTGAAAATACCTATCGATAGGACTCTGTGTGCTTACCACCTTCGACGACATCCTCTTTTACCAGTGGATGGTGAGATTGTGATCAAGCTTATTTAATGTAAAAAAAAGTAGTATTTCGAGTAGTCGCACGCAAGTCGCAACATGAATAGCAAGCCTTACCCTGCAGATTACCGTTTTATATTCTTAGTATAATGCTAAATATTATGAATAAACCACCTGCTAGGGATATTGGTCTGTAACTCCCTTTATTCTTCTTATTCTTTAACGGTCACTCATAAATGCCACATAGAAAATAACCATAAATATATAGCAATAGTGTCCAAAATAGAAAACATGAGTTTAACAGCTGATCGTGGAGCTATTTGTCATTATTTTTTGCTGACAATACTCGGACGTTTTCGGTTTCACAGGTCCAATTAATGTGTGCAATCTATTTTGAACTGTTGTGGAACGTGAAAAGAATGAAAATGCATTGAAAGTTATTGTTATTTTAAGGCAAAGGTTCTTTGTTCGACTTTTTTGCTTGTTAAAGGTAGTATTATTATTTATCGTAATCGTGACTATTTTTATTGAATACAGTTTAGGCGCAGGTTTTGTTACAAATATATGGGTCTTCAATTATTCAGCTATCAGGTTCTATTAGCTACGAGAGCTAGCTAGCTGTCCGCCGCGGTTTCACCCCCGGGATCTTATTTTTTCCCGGGATAAAAAATACTTATACTTACTTTAAGAATAAAATTGTTAAACATTCGAAAAAATAAGCCAATATAGTCAGATGGTCCAAAAATATTTAAAAAATTTAACCTTGCTGAGTTTCTTGCCGGTTATTCTCAGTTGTTGTCTGACTTCATTCTGTAATTCAACCTTCATAAGTGCCCTTCTAGGGCCTAAACTGAATAAATGGTTTTGACTTTGACTTTATCCTATCTCTCAAGTTGGAAAAAACTGCACGCACACAGTGGGTAATCGGTTCATTAGTTTAGGAGTTCATCGCGGACAAACAACGTGACACGAAAATTTTACATTATAGATAGAGCAGTTGGTAACTCATTTTCAATTTAAAAAAAAATGACTACGTAAACTCACTCTCCTAAAAAAGCAGTAGAAAAAATGGATGCCGCAATCCAAACTAAACATTATCCAAATTTACATGCGTAAACATTAGAACATATCCAAAGATAAACTCCGGTTACGAAAGAGATGCAAAACGAATGTCGCGCGAATCGGAGCGAGACGGCGATAGAGGGAGATGTGCGCGTACGCACTGAGCGGTGTTTTTTTAGGTCACGGGTTCAGCGATCGCGAAACGAGGTGCACATGTGATCTGAATTGATCGCCATTTTGTACGTTTAATGCTAGAATCACTTAGAATTAATTTACTCGGGTTATAATTGATCTTTTAATGATGATCACACCTACTATGAAAAAAAGGGAAGATTCAGATGGATACATAATTGAAACACGTGGTTTTTTGTGGGATTTCATCAAATTGAAAAAGATTATGCGGTTTTTTTCCCTAAGAATGATAGCTCAGTGGTAGTGACGTCGGATACCGCGATGAAGGTCGTGGGTTCGTATCCTACAATGGGCTTGAGCTTTCGGTGAAGGAAAACATCTTGAGGATACCACAGCACGGTGGTAGGGTACTTTGTAGTCCTCGACTGCCTGGCTACCAACCTCAAGTTGAAAATCTGTCGCTAAGTACCTGATGGTGTGTTCCGGCAGTTGCACTTGAGAGCCAGTATGTACAACACATTGGCAATCCCCTTGGTATTGCTAATGTGTATAGGCGACGGTAGTCACTTACCATCAGGTGACCCGTCAGCTTCGTTGTCACTTGTGGTATAAAAAAAACCCAAACAGGTAATTATTTGACTTTAGCAGTGTATTTGAAATGGAAGATAAAATATGATATTTTTGTATTTTCTGTAAGGTTTCTGAGTCTTGTTCTTTAGATATGTACACGTAACCCCTATATGCTTATTTCCTTGTCACATTAGGGACCATCCATACATTACGTCACACGAATTCTATTATTGTTGTGCGACTCTCCCGTGGTGTGACGTCACATATTTTGCTATATTGAAATTGATAATGTTTTTTTATTAAAATAGCCCTGTAAAAGCACTTATGAATAGTCTAGACTCTAATGCACGGTTCGGAAGGTTGCTTTTGCTGAGAAGAGCCGGCAATAAACTCAGCAATTACTCTTTTCAAAAACAATTTACACCTATTACATTTAATCATTATATTTATCTAGTCTCACTGATAATATTTGCGCATTATTAAATTAGACAATATATTTTTCATAAAATCAACAATGAATCAAAACTTATAATAAATATTGATAGTTATTAATATTTTAAAGATTTTCATTACAGCTTCGTGACGTCACGTATACATACATTATACGTGACGTCATGAAGCTTTAACTAGCCCCCACTTGTCACACAATGTCGCACTTTGTTGACTACCTCCCTCCCCTTAAGAGGCAGGTCCTTAAGAAACGCATGAATACGCACTTACGATTTAAAATAAATCTAAGAACTCCTTTCATTAACTGCCAATACAAAAATAAACTCAATTGCTTAATAAGTTAGTCTATATTTCCACCGTGTGATACTTCTAACATTGATATTTAAAAAGATTTGACCTTTTCTATTTGGACTATTTAAGCTATTTTCCTTGTTATATTTGAAAATAAAAAAAATATATTTTATTTATGTAAAAAATTAATCGAGGCCTCGGGTGACCGGCGGGCGGGGAGCTTTTTCCGCCAACGCATCAGCTTGGCCATCCAAAGAGGAAACGCTGCCAGCCTTCTGGGAACCTTGCCGATCGGCAGCAGCGGCAGCCTCGAAGAAGTTTTTTATGTATTGTAATTGTACATTTGCTTGTATATTTTGTACATTTGTTGTAAATAAATTCTTTTTTTTTGGGTCAATCGTGAGACAAAAGTATAGATAATACATTAACCATTTTAGTTTTTTACTAGTTCAAACCAAAAAGCAATTATCTAACCCATACATTTTAGTGTGAAGCAATAGCATCCCGCAATTTGAGAATGCACTCGGCACACGCAAAAAATTCAGTGCCGTCCCAGTATTCAAGGTGAACGCACGTCTATCGCGTCGAGCTCCGTAGTTCCGTAATATATCCTAGTGGGCTAGCATGAGGTTGGGTCGCGAGTGTCTGATACAATTCTTTAAGCAAAGATATTATTAAAGTTTTATTATATACCTTTTTTCTTATAAATTAATTATCATTTATTCAAATGGTAACTTATATTTTTACCCATTTCAGGTAGATATGGGAAAACGTAAAGAAAATTATTATAAACATAAAAAAAATAAAGGAAGGTTTAAAATAAAGGCGTGAAGTACCTATAATATTCTCATCTTTTTATGTGACTGTGTGTGACTAAAGATTGTTATGTGTTTTGCTTGAATGTTGTTTCTCCCAGTAAGAAAAAGATAAAAAAAAAATATGGGCCAAATTTGCAAAATATTAAATCTGTACAGCATGGCAAAGACTTTTGAGAAGTATTGGCGGTTCCCCCTGTGAAAACCCTTTGAAATACCCTTTCTAGGAGCAAGCCCAGATGGATTATTGAATGACAATAAAATCAACGAAATAAAGTGTCCATATTCCTGTGCCGATATGTCTATATCGGCGGATGACGGAGTCAATAAGAAACTTCCTGGAACTTTCTGGAATCGCAATCCAACAGGAGACTTGGTAATAAATACCAAAACACGACGACTGGGTATTATCAGTATCAGGTCCAAGGGCAGCTACATTGTCACTCATAAAAGTAAATGCACTTTTACGGTTTGGACTAGCGTGGACATTTAGGTTGTAACAATTAAAAACCGGACAAGTGCGAGTCGGACTCGCCCACCGAGGGTTCCGGACAAATTTGTAGGTTTATAAATAGTTCAGGAATCGAGTCTCGCAGTTAGATTTTTTATGATTTAAATACAAATGTATATAAGTATAATTTTCGGATTGTTCCCTATAATTGTTGTATAAGATGGTATTACTTGACAAATTTCATAGTTCTAGGTCAACGGATAATACCCTATCAATTCTGATTCCTTTGAGAGCGTCGAAATACGTTTGTGTGGGATAAACGGCCGAATCTTTATTTTTTAACTTGTTAACGTTAAGAAGCATACAATAAATAATAAATAAAATAAAACTATTAACAAAAAGCTATTAGAAGTTCAAAATCAAACTTCTAATAAATTTTTTCACATCTTTTCACACCCTTAAAATATTCTATCACAATTTTCCATGCTCGCGAATCGCGGTGACGTAATAAATGGATGGCCCCTTATTGTTTCACGCTGTATGTATGTATTTGGTATTCACTATACTATAATTAGGTAGAGAATAATTATTAATTGTGTTAATCACCTTCGATCATCTCATCACACATCATTTACAGTAAAACTATACAAGACGCGTAAGGGTGTAATGGCCACAACAGTCTGTCCCCTGCAAAAAAAGGATATCAATCAATCTGGGTTTTGCTCGCGCTTATTCTTTCTGTAT
Organism: Ochropacha duplaris; assembly: GCA_951361185.1. Classification (NCBI taxonomy): domain Eukaryota; kingdom Metazoa; phylum Arthropoda; class Insecta; order Lepidoptera; family Drepanidae; genus Ochropacha; species Ochropacha duplaris. The sequence goes on along the minus strand of OX592704.1, from coordinate 270,560 downwards.
TTTTTTTTCGCATCATCTATTTTCATAAGATTTTCACAAACTAGTTGTTGTTTAGTTTGTGATCAGCTGTCTGTGTGAATAGTTATGAGTGAATCAACTTTCAGGAATCCAGGATTCGGTTGAATAATAAAATAAATGACAAAGTAATTTTTTGATCATGGTGTCTTACGAATGTTTGGTAAAAATAAAATTCTGCGATTATAGTTTCTACCATTCCATAGTTTTTTCATTGAATTATGTTCTACTATAATACATAATCCTCCGCTTGAATGCAAAACCACAATCTGTACAAAAAATCGTCAATTAGCATTCTCGTTTTGACGAGAGAATGTCTCTTATAGCAATATATTCGTCTCTTTTGTGGACCTATAAGATTATGGCAACTATTGAAAGATACTTGTGAACAGGTGCTACTTGTGGGGGCTGGTCTGTGCGAGTTTGTTGTTTACTAAATCACTCGTTACTAAATTCAATTTCTTTATTCCTTTTTTGCCGCCATATCAGTAAGATTATATAAATAATTATAAAATGTAATAGGTCTAAGTTGCTTTTTTAAAAAGAGTAATTTCTGAGTTTCTTGCCGGCTCTTCTCAGCAAAAGCAACCTTCCGAACCGAGCGTTAGAATTTAACTTGAATCAAATTGACGATTAAAAATACTTGTATGAGTTTACTTAATAGAGATATATTTGAGTTTGAGTTTAAAACAAACAATAATTTTTAATTTTCCATAAGCTTAAATTAGAATTCTATCTTTATCTGCGTAGTCGTGTCGTTATCAGGAGTCTGTTGAGGTTGCAGATTGCGATGCCTCCCCGTATATAACTCTTAGTCTTTCCTCAGCTAACAGGCGATTAATAGCACTTTGACATGTGATGGCATTTGGTAACGGTAAGCTTCGTAGTTGGATGGCTACATGCTTGCAATATACGTCAAATTCGTCTTCTACAATGGATGCCGAGTATCCGGCTACCTCGTCTACTGCCTCCCCATCTGATAGGTCATTGGAATCCATTAAGTGGATAGAATCATTTGAATTTTCTTCCTGTTTAGTCGTGAGTAGTGGTGGGATGTCGTCCGGTTTTGCTGTAGGTTCTACACCAGGATCCTGAAAGAAAACAACAAATATTTGTTAACGTCTCTTTACCATATTATCTTTACCGAATGGGTGATGATCTGGAAGTAAAATGCACTTTTTTTTAACATTTTTTTTTTAATTCGTGGATTAGATTTTCGAAACGACCCAAGGGTATGGAGAAAACGTGATCGGATAACCCCAATCTAGATGGCATTCGGGTAAGATAACTTCAATAAAAATTCGGGTAAGATGATTAAATATATTATTATTATGTAAAAATTAAGTTTATCTCACTGAAATTCAGATGTTACGTAATATAAAAACGTTTATCCCATCTTCACCCCCTTTGCGAACTTATGTCCTTTCTCATGGCTTAAATCATTCCCATACCAGAGTCCATGAAAACCGAGTAAGTTTAAGGCGATACATAAAAAATAAATCATAGCTTGATGGCGACGCGAGGAGCGCCCCGCATAGAAACATCGGGAACGTTTGACGGTGTTTTGAAGTTTTAGAATAGAGGAGGCATGGAGCCGCAAAAATACAATGAATTTGTTTATTTCTCTCTGAATAAAACTAACTTATTATCTTTATTTGGCCCGGCCCTAGTTTTAATTAAATATTTATATTAATTAATTATCTAAGTAATTCTAACATATATATATATATATATAAACAGAGCTTATATTTATTTTTAATGACTATACAGGATGTAATCGTTAAGTGTGTCCAGGTGATTATTCCGTAACTATTACAGATATCGAAAAAAAAATAACTGATATCGAAAGCACGTTACCTAGTCAGTAAAATGACAAAAATAACTTTTTTTAAATCAAACGAGAAGTATCCAAAATTTTGAAATTAAACACTCCCATGCAATTAGTATAGTAAACACCATCCGATAAAGTTGCTAATAAGTATCAAATTCTCAGAAGTAATGACATATGGCAAACTTAAAGAAAGTGCTCTTTTTTTAATAAATTAAGTACATATTTTTTTTAAAAAGGTTGATTTTGCAAGCTCATAGGTTTCAGGATCCATATCAGGCTTTTTAGCATTTTCTCCGTAATCGAAGTTTACCTTCTTAACGGTCAATTTACGGTTTTTTTTTTTCAAAGTCCGGTTATATTCCCTTTTTTTCTGTACTGCTTCTTCATACTTTTTGATTTAAGCTAACGGACTTCGATGGTGAATATTTTTATAGACCTCTGTCGATATTTTACCATAGTTAAATGACACAACTGCTCCGGCAACTCTTGCTTGGTAAGAATCGCTTGAGAGCATAATTCACCCTCTTTCCGCCAACAAATTTTGCTACTACTCCGTTGAATCTTTCAAGGACATTGCTGTCCACATTTTCGAATCTTTCAGCAAATTTATATGCAGTTTCAGTTTTCAAAATTTGTTATTTATTACAAAAATTTCTTGAAATATGGTTTCTACAGCCTATCTTTTCCACAGTAATTGAGGGATATGGTCTTGTGTTCAAAATTTTGGCATAAGTGCTACTATCGCCATCTGCGATATATCTTCCGTAGATAAGTCCTGTAAGTCCATGCTTGAAGTTTTAAATCCCTCAGCAATGATCGTTGATTCCATTGATGCAGAAGCTCCATTAAAGTTTTTAAAGCACTCATGCTGCTTAGCCTCCTCTTTCCGTTTTTCTGCTCTGGCACATATGCAGTAATATTTGTTTTTGACAGCCATAAATAAAACTTGGCCAAATCGCCTCCCAATGATAGCTACAGCACCAGATAATGCAGCATAATTGGTCTTATAAGAACACTTGCACCAACAACCATCTAAAATGACGTCAATTATGGGTATTCCGTCTTTGGTGACACATCCTTCTTTCAAAGCTGCTTCTTTTTCCCGTTCTCCCGCCTTTTTCACCTCTTCCCACACTGTCACTTCCCATTCATCAAAAACTTAATCTTGAGCTTTTTTATACCTATAATCTGTCATGACTGGTAAATCAAGAGATGCAGTTGATTCAGTTGAGAATTGCCACAGCCTGCTGTTATCATCCCCGAAACTGCCTGTGAAATCTTTCTTACATAGTAAGCAAGAAAACAAAAATGTCGATATCAGACCAGATTGCTTTTCTGATACTAGTTGTATAGTATGCAAGCCGCATTCAAACAATGATTTTTGTTTTATAAAGAAGCAGTTTATTAAAAAATATATTTATATCGATGATTCTGTGGCTACTTATATTACACTGTTTATTAGATTCTGAAACAAGAGCGATCAATATTAATAAAACTTATCAGAGCGTAAACATTTTTTGATGTCCTATTTGTAGTACCCCAGAGAAATCTATTTCCGATCTTAGGCCAATCGGTTAAAACATTCTTGAGTTATTTACAGATAAACAAAAATATAGCTACCACTTGCTTTTTTTTTCACATAAGGGTGTTGTTTTTTTTTTAAACGTTTATGAAACTCACATCATTATTTTCAATCTCTATTTTATATGGTAGAGGTACATCATTATCACTGATCTCCAGTAAATTCTCGAAGTTATCGTCATACCGTCTCTTCCTCGAAATCTTCCTTATTCTAAAATTTTATCAAAATTGAATTATTGAAAACACTAAACAATTTAAAACACAACTAACACACTAATCTACTTGCCGTGCTAGTGTTTAAACTAAAATATAACTCATTTTACCTAATTTGGCAGTATAATGATTGAGGAATGTACATGCGTACCACTGTTGATAAGCAGACCTTCTTGACAATGAAATATGTTCTAAGTATTTGCATGAGTGAGACAAAGCTAAAGGTATAAACCCTTTTTGCTTTACAAAACGCTTTTGTTATTAGTTTATATTATTATTATTTTTTAATGAAATCCTATTCTTATTTCAACAAATTACTTACCCTTCGTTTTCCAAGAAGTTGGTAGAAATACATCGTTGATTGTCCATATTTAAAAATGACAATGGCGACTCTATTCTTCTGTTTTCCGATTCAGATGTATGCTCCGAGGTCAGCTCCGGGGGCGTTGTGATTTTGTAACCTATATCATGTAATGTTGATCGTTTGGCTCTGTAAAATCAAATAAAAAGAAAAAAAAAATAAAGTCCCCTGAAAAAACTCTTATTCAAGCCAAGATGATTTACAATATACTAGTGGGCCCAGCAGACGTTGTCCTGCCCTCAAAATAAAACTTAGAACCGGATTCCAGCGACACCAACTGTGAAACTAAAACGTCATCTGTCAGCCCGATCTCGAGACATGTCAAAAAGTCGTTCTATACAAAATGCATGACAAAAATATTTTTCTTCAATATTCTTTTTTTTTGTGAATTTTTCGTATTTTTTAATCCTATATCCGTCTCCTCCGTAATTTTCAGCCAAATCGGTTCAGCAGTTCTTGAGTTATAAATAGTGTAACTAATACGACTTTCTTTTATATAACAGAAAAGTCTGGATAAGGTCTAAGATACATACAATTATTAATAACATTTATCATATACCTAGTTATTATAATTATTTATAATTATTCAACATGTTATTTATTAAAAATATAAAGACTTGTATACTCACTTTTTATTTTCCGTCATTATACGAGCTTTTTCTCTGAGGCGTTTTTTGTGTTGGGCTTTGCTTACTTTTGATTCTCTTTTAGACTTATTTCCCATATCGGTAATTTAATGATATACGTTATTAAATAGTCAAATAAAATAACAATTAGGAGACGCACTCAAACAAATACAACAATAATAATTATGAGACGATTCGACACAGATCTATCACTGACAAAGGCTGCAGGACGACTGGCCGGAGCTACGAAAGTAACAGAGTTATTTACTTCCACATGCGAAGAAAGAGAGCGCAACAATGCGCCCAAATAAAACAACGTAAGCTCCAAACCAAATAAAAATTGATTTCAAAATGATTTTCGACCAGAATTTTCAGCTATGAAATTCGTTATGATTTTAGAATAAAATGCAAAAATAAAAGAAAGAAGTGGTCTTTTCGGAATTAAATTCTATCGAGGCGATATAATCCAATCGTGTTTTCACTTCTACCAGAAAATTAATCAAATAGTCAATAAGCATAATCCAAAAAAAAAATATCAATTAATTATGCCATAGTGAAATAAAACTATTTCAAAAAGCTAAAATTTTTTTTTGTATCGTCTTAAGAGTATAATTTTCACCTTCAAATTTTTTGGGTGCTTATCGGTCCCTTGGTATATTAAAAACAACTTTTTAGACTGTTCAGTATCAGGGACAGGCATACTGGGAAGTTCCTGAGCTCCTTGTTGTGTTAACTCGCATCTTGCACCGGTTATGGAAGATAGTTTGAGCGTTGGAAATGCATCTCGATATAAATATTTCACTTTTATATTTTTACTATACTTAATCCACTTCCTCTCGAAATGATCCTCACATATTCTGTATTGTTGCCTCGTTTTATCGACCGCAAATTTATTTAGTAGATCTTCTCGACCGACTGCTTCCAGCCACGCTTGATATCTGTTAAGTAATAAATGCCTTAATAAATCTTTCTTACATTCTTGTACTAATTAGATACGTCACTCAAAATTATAATTTGCGAGTTTCAAATAGAAACATTGCTGACAAATGCTCCCGCTAGAGGCGCCACTGTATTATAACGTAAACAAAGACGAACGGTTACTATGGCAAGACGAAACGAATGTCATTTCAATGAATACTTTCCGTTGCACTTTGGTGACGCCATCTATGATCATCTGATCGTAATGTTTCGTATTAGTTAAACTTGAAGGAACAATAGATAGGAAAGTATTTTCACGGACACATACCTATAAAAAGCCTGCGTAGGTAAAAAAAAGTTACTCCTAAAATAGTGTACAATCAGGATTGCAATTTGCAAATTTAATGTTTAGTATGTAAGCTAAGTTACTTACCTCTTGTACTCCTTTGGATAGTTGAAGTATGATATATTTTTAGTTTTTCTCGTATTATTCATACACACAGTACAATAAACAACCATTATTTACTTTTGTCTCATAATAATACCGAATCTTTAAGTGTTACGCGCGCGCGACACGTTCGTTGTCCACTGGCGGGCGAGTGGCGGGCGACTGGCGAAGGATCGTGTCCACTGGCGCCTCGCTTCCCGCGGCCCGCCAACGCGCTTTATAAGAGCGCTTATCGAATGACACTAAAATCGACGCGAGTTAAAAGGTTGTAATGACGTCACGTAAATATTTTGCCATTACAATGAAAGTCCGTACTCCAAACCGACACGTAAGTATACCGTGCGTGAGCGTAGCTGTCATAATAAAAAGGTATTTATTATAATATTAGAAATGCCAGGCGTTTTGATTATCCATTTTTTATTTTATTTTTCAAATAATATGTCAATTGATGAATTGCATAAATGCATATTATTGATGTGCATTAACTCTTGTGGCCATGCTTCATACACGATCTAGGTATCTACATATATTAAGGACGCGTTTGCGAAATGGATAGGTTACAGAATCGAACTACTACATTGACACGGTTCACACACACAACTGTATGCACGACTATGCGAGAAGAGTAGTCAAGTGATTCTCAAACTTTCTTCAAACTGAAACTCGTTTTGATACTTTGAAAGATACTTTTTTTTTTTTTTTTTAAATTCTGGATAGGCTTGTGTTTGACCACAATCTCACCATGGTGAGTGATGATGTGGCCGAAGATGGTAAGCACACAGCCTAGATGGAAACTGGCTCTCAAGTGCAGCTGTCGGAACACACCGATAGGTGTTTTGGCGACAGATTTTCAACTTGAGGGTGGTAGCCAGCCAGTCGGGTACTACAAAGTACCCTACCACCGTGCTATGGTTTCCTCACGATTTTTTCCTTCACCGAAAGCTCAAGCTCATTGTAGGATTCGAACCCACGACCTTCGCCGCGGTATTCGACGTCACTTACCACTGAGCTATCATCGCCTTGAAATAAACTTTGTTTAGGGTTCCGTACCCAAAGGGTAAAAACGGGACCCTATTACTAAGACTTCGCTGTCTGTCCGTCTGTCCGTCCGTCTGTCTGTTACCAGGCCGTATCTCAAGAACCACGATAGCTAGACAGTTGAAATATCCACAAATTATGTATTTATCTTGCCGCTATAACAAAAAATACGAAAAACAAAATAAAATAAATATTTAAGGGGGGCTCCCATACAGCAAACGCGATTTTTTTGGCCTTTTTTGCTCGATATCAATAATGGCACTTGAAATATTCACAAAATACTCAGTTGTATTTTTACTTTAATAATAAAATTAAAATAAAATAAATATTTAAGGGGGGCTCCCATACAACAAACCGAAAGTTTAAGAAGCAACTAATTATATTTTATTCCTTCTTACCCCTTTTCCTATCTTGTACCGGCACAGTACCTGCTGTAGGTCTTGGATTATATCATAATAACAGTGGTGGTTATTAGACATACAATTAAAAGTCGTGCTATTGTCTACCACTGGTGGATAAAGAGAAGACATGTAAAAACACTGTGTCACTGTCCCCCAGTGGTGGCCATTGGGATTGTTTTATAAGTCGCGTCAATGTCCACCAGTGGCGGCCAATGGGAAAAATATTAAATATTGTATCGTTGTCCCCCAGTGGTGGTCAAGAGAACGCATTTAAAAAATTAGTGGCAATGTCCACCAATGGTGGTGGAATGGGTGGTGGCCAATGGGAATATACCGAAATTTATATCAAATACTCAAGTCTACTGTCTCTTGGAGCTTTGAAAAAATTAAAACTTCTAAGACAACGCAATCAAAAGATACTACAGCCGTTTATGCCGCAAATTTTCGAAACTCGCAAGGGAATCAAAACCTACAGGGTATCCCGTGAACTCAGAATCTTGAATTTTGGTATAAAGCAACGTCTTATAGAAAGAAAGACAGAAAAATAAATTTATTTTGTACTCACACACACAGAGACGGCAAAACAAACAGATGCACATTATCCAAAACAGTTGTGTGAGGCCAAAAAAGGCAACTATCTCAGCATATGCTGTAGCATGGATAAAGAATAAATTCCAAAAAATAAAAAAAGTTGAAAATTAAAGGTGTCCCCATACATACATAGTTACTACCAATTCAGATAGGCCTCCGAGTTGTATCGGCGCTCATACAATTTAGAGGTCTAGCTTAATTGGCACCTACCTCAAATAAGGTAATCGAAAAAAAAAAAGATGAACGAACTATTTACAAGTTTGTACGGAACCCTCGGTGCGCGAGTCCGACTCGAACTTGACCGGTTTTTTCTTTCCAAAATTGTTGATCTTTTTCTATGCACTGGTAATTTATTTTGCCAGGGAATAAAGTAACTTACGTAAGACGTCTCCATACAACAAACGTGTTTTTTTGCCTTTTTTACGGAACCCTTCGTGCGCGAGTCCGACTCGCACTTGGCCGGTTTTTTTTTATTTTACTGAGTAACTTAACCGGTGTCCTTTTGTTAGGCTTTTTACATTTCACAAACGAGCGAGCGCCGAGCGTGGCCGAGCGCAGGCGATTAAGAATTTAACAAGATTTATGGTAATAAATTAAAAAAGCTTGATTTTACATACAATTTTTATACTGACTGACACACAAAATCCTCAATAATGTAGGGGGCCCGGCCTTTTTACCCAACCTGCGAGTAGCATTACACGCGGGACTCGCGCGACTTACTCGACCTAGTCTACTAATTGTGCGAATCTTGAAGTTTTGCGCTCTAGGTGTCACTCCAATCTCTATAAACCAATCTTAGTGTCTTCTATATTATGGTAAATTAGTAATATTTTATTGTAGGTTCCCACGAGAACCGGAGCAGATGGAAGAAACTGATAAGAGCAGGTTAACCATGGATAGCACGCGCCCTCCCCTAGACTACACCCACGCCACGAAGGATCAGCTGCCCCCCACCGTCGACATATGGATCGCACCCACTAATGTATGTACACATTCATATTATTTTACTATGTATTTACCTTCGTGAACAAATTCTTTATGCTACTCAAGTAAAGTAAGATAAGATAGTCTCAATTTCCATTTTATGGCAAAAAAAAACAAATTAGTATTGATGCCGATTCAAATTTCATAGACGTTATTGCCCATGTCTAAATAAATTCGGACAACTTTACTGTCGTAATTTGATTTAGTCCGTATTATATTATGTCCATAGGCTACGGTAACCACTTACCATCAGGTGGGCCGTTTACTTGTTTGCCACCTAGTGGTATAAAAAAATAAAAAACTATGGTTCTAAGGTAAATAGAACATGCAAGTAAGTACTTAATTGTTTCTGTGGTAATGTAATAACTTACGTAATCAGTCGAGAGGGCGAGTTTTGTTTGTGTGCAATAATTTTTCGTGTTTCCTGGAGTGTTGGTAGTAACTGATAGAAAGTGAATGTATGATTCGTTCGTTTGAGTGGATACATCACTGCAATCTTCATTAGTAGTGGCAGTGTCGCTGGAGGTGCTGGGTTGATTCGGAAGTAGTTTAGTGGGTATAGCGTCGGTCACCAACTGTGGTATGCATTTTATCTTGGTTTTGTCAAAGTGTAGCTCGCAAACAACATGATTTTTACACTTTTTAATCATTAAATCCGGTCTGTCTATGACGTCAAGCCATTTCTTTCGTCTGGAAAAAAAACAATGATGTATTGAATTGGCTTTTCAACCAAGAGCAATCCAGTGATAACAAGATTAAACCACGTGTTCACGTAAAAACACTATAGAGTGCTAATAGGTCTGTGCGTAAAATGCAAAACACAGCCGTTAGCCTCATCTCGATTTTTGAAGTGAAATCTTCTTTAGCGGCGTTGTGCACTTTTTTGGGATGGGTAAAAAATGTTAAACTCGCGCCAGGCCACGTGACTTGATCGAAAATTCGTCAGACGGAGGGAGAGTAGACCGCCGGTGCGGCGTAGAGGAAATGATATCCCCCTCTCTTTCTACCGCGCCGGCGGTCTAAAATTGTCATGTTTGTGTACGATAGCGCATTAAATGAATATTGTATTTATGATAGTACTTTTATACTGATAAATAAAGCAATTCGTGCGAAATTATTCCATAACCATTCCAAAATATTCATAAATACACAACGTTAATGTTCAAGTTTTCACTTCTGCCGGCACTCCCGGATTGCAACCCGTTGTTTTTTAAGAACTCCACGCCACGCTTATGTACCCAGTAACTACTAGGTACATAAGCGTTATTTAATCTGTGGCCACGCGACCTCGGCCGTAACGCAATGAAACACAAACATGTTTGTTGCTGAATCACGTAAAAACGGCTGAACGGATTTTGTTGAAACTTGGCACACAGGCAGATCATATCCTGGAATAAAATAAAGCGTTAAGCGTAAGCATAAAGTCCCTCGGGAACGCGGGTGAAACCGCGGGGCGGTAAACTAGTAATTTAAATAACATACGTACCTTTCTACATCTTTCGGCAATGAAAAAAAAGATAGTTTTTTATTTGACTTTTGACTAAGACATCCAACAACTTCACAATAATTAACCATCGTCTCGCTAGTTAAGAATTTTATAATAATAATACCTAAGAATCGCTGCGATTTGCGCGGGAAACGTACAATAGGTATATGCGCTCAGTCCCGAGTGCGGCGACCCACTACTGCCAGTTGCCACCCCGTGCGCCGCGCGCCGCCCGCGGTCCGGCTCGGCTCGGCTACGAGCTACTTAGCCCGGTAGGTACTTAGACCGCCGACGCCGCATTGAGCGAGTGACGTCACTACCATATTAAACTTACCATTATTTAACTTCTTTTACTTCATTATAACCTGCATTTTTAATTTTATAAATAAAAGTTATAAAGCAGTGTTGCCATTATATTACTTTCCTCTATAGTGGTAACTAAAAAAAGGAAAACTCTTATGTTTTTATTGTATTTTTTGTTGCTACTCGTATTTGGTTTGCGTCGGATGGCGCGCATGAATAAAATATTTTTCTTTCTTTCTTTCAACAACCAAAAATGGCCTCGTGTTATTTTATTAGATATCTTAATGTAGTGTGGATATTGCAATATAAAATAATTATCTTTGTGTGCGTTAGAGTGCCATTATAGGCCATTTTTTTTAGGATTGAATTTTGTGTAGACAGGTAACCTATCTACCCTTTTTACTTAAAACATCATTGTATTAAACAATAATTTTATAATAACATCATTAATATATAATCAAGGGAGTTTATAAAACAAATGATAATTATGTTACGTACGAGTTATTGAAATAAAACTAATTACTTATCATTAATCTAAACCAGAGCACAGACCTATTAACTGTGCTATAGACAATCTAACTAGACGTCGCAAGTGTACTACGCGTGCACTGATCTCTATTAAAAGACGCTGGACTGGCTATCGTTATTAATTTCATGTGCCTATTTGAAAATCGCCATTTTGGCGCTGACGGTGCTGACGGCAGCAGTGTGGGGGAATGGAACTAATATATTCCGCGGAGACACTTAGCGTAAAATCAACAAACAACGGCCATTTGCAATCTTATTAGTTGTCAGAACTCTCACGTCTGTCACTGGGGGCGCTTTGAATCGGCACAGCAAATAGCTGTCATTTTGTATGGGATAGCCAGTCCAGTGTCTTTTAATAGAGGTCAGTGTTCGCGTGTCATAAAGCAGCAAAAATGTCTGCTTTCTACGCCCGCCGCTTTGTTTAGTCCGCGATCCACCGTTATTGCATTCGGACGTCAACCGACATCTAGAAGAATGACTGGTTGTTCCGTATTAAGTTGTAAAAACTGTACAGGAAAAGCTGACCCAAATAATGGACATGTTTCCTACCACAAGTAAGTAAATTTCTGCTATACTTAATCTTGTTTTATCTTGGTTTTACTATGAAAAATAAGATTGTGTGTGATTACTTCATATTCATACGCGCAATGGAAATGTAACGATCGATCTTTACCTTGTGTGTGTCGTGTCGCTCGGCTTCTTGGTAGGGGCACTATTATCATTTTTCTGTCAAATGAAGCAAATAGCTTTCGATTCTTCACGATTCTAACCGATTTTTCGATTCGAAACAGTGGAATGATAATGTTCGCCTAGGCATTTTGTGTGACGTAGGTAAATTATTTTTGTTGCAATAATATTTCTGTCAGAATAACATTAATTTTATAAATTACAGGTTTCCAAGTAATCCAAACTTAAAAGAGAAATGGATGGAAGCGACCGGCCAAAGAAATTGGTTTCCATCAAGAAATAGTCGAATCTGTTCTATACATTTTGATAAAAGCTGCTTTAAGGAAACCAAAAAATATAGACGACTGCTTCCAGAAGCAATACCAACCATGGATGTACTGAAAACATCAACATGTCCAACTGTTAGTAGATTGATATTGTTCTCTACAACCTAAAATTATAATATCTGATTGTTAACATAAGACGTTATAAATGTTGGTTAATAGGTATATTTAGAACAGAAGATATTATTTGAATATGTAAGGCGCCTTTGAATCGATTTCACGCGGACAACGGGATATTCACTCTTGTGACGTCACAGTAGGTAGAAAATAGTGAACCGTTTGGTGTTCATACAAATTGAAGTACTTACGTTATCTAGTTAGATTATAGGTCTGTGTCTTAGCGAATTCAAGTTATGTACAACACATTGGCATTCGTGCATAAAGGTACCTACACAATAAGTCGTTTAACTGATTAATAAATAATTGTAATTACAACCCTTTTTTTATTTTTAATGATCTTCCAGAATCCATTGAAGAATTGCCTATGACCAAGTTTAAAGTTCAACTTCTGGCTTCAGTTCCAGTTGCTGAATACTTTACACATTGCAAGAAAATTAAATATTAACACACTAACAAAACGAATGATATTTTATTTGATAATTTGAATCTTTGTTAGACTTTGTAAATTTTTACATGCCTTATTCTGGCTCATGTGACCACTCTTGATTATTTTATTTAACATCCATTATGTACACATTACAGCAAAAAAATGATGATTATGATATATCTCTAACTTTTTATCATTTTATCCTTTCCGTTGTGAAATTATACTTGTTAACTCCCCCGGTCCGTAACAAGTAAAGATTGGAATAAAAATATGTTTTATTTGACAGAATCCGTTGCAAGCATCAACACCAGTCCCAGAACTACCTGAAGAAGAAGTGCACATTAAACAAGAACTGGATGATGACATTGACATTGTAAGTACCTACTTAAGCAAAGGTTTCACTCTAACGATTTTACTCTTACTAGATACGAGAAACTAGATGATATATCTTGAATTTTATTTTGATTTACAGAACAGCAGAAAAAAAAACTAAACTCTCCCCTATTTTTTCTAGTTGTTACCATATTAGTGCTGCATTTTTTATCGAAACTGTATGTAAATTTTTATGTCTATTCCAAAAATTATATTACATCAGTTGGTTGAATTACTTTTCAAAAATTCTGTATACATTAATTTAAATAAATAAACAAAGCATCTTATTCGAGGCAAGCTTGTACCCCGCTCTCACCCGTCCAAACAGTCAGTGCGGGGCAAGACGTGTTGCCAGGCGGACGTGTGCTACTTTGTGGAAGGCGCTTATCAGTTTTCCGACATCATTTTAAGTCTTTTGTGTGTATTTAGAGTACATACTTAAAAGAATAGAGTGACGTCATAATATTTTATGGACACAGCATGGCGGACGCAGCATTATTTTAGATTTTATAATAATTGTATTATTTTGGACTCCTGTTAATTTTGAGATTTATGTTATCTATATATATTTTTAATTTATTTTCCATATTAAAAAAATTATAACAATAAATTGCAATCTAAACGGCAGCACGGAAGCCTCGTGGGCTAATAAATACTAATTTATTGTGTATGTGTGTGTGTAAGTAAGATGGGAAATAAAAACAATCGAGTTAGACATTTTCTCAAATATTATTACAGAAGAAAAGGATACTATTTGAATCAAAAGTAAGTTTTCTGTCATTGATATACGTACTATTCTCGTTTCTACTTTTTCAATGTAAACCAAAAGTACCAAGACTCAAAGAATAAGTAAAAAGTACAAAAAATAAAGGATGGGTCTCTCTCAGTTTAATGTAGGTACGTTACATAAATAAAAATCCTGTATTAATATAATACGGCATGAACTCTAGTCTTCTTCTTCTTCTTCTTCTCTTCGTACGGGCGGTTTCCGCAATTGGGCGACGGATTGCGCCCTTTTTGCGTCGGAGGGTGTTTGGCTGGGGTTACTCCAGCCATCCTATATCCTCAAGGAACTCTAGTGTTTTGGTCGTAAGTAGGTATTCAGTTCAAGTCAAATCGGATCGGTTCATAGTCGATGTCGCTCATGGTAGTACGAGTACGCGTTCCAGCGGGATCTTATCTTTATCTGGTATAGGAAGTATCTGGGATCCATGTTTTATTTCATGACTTACCTGTGTGCCAAGTTTAATCAAAATCCGTTCAGCCGTTTTTACGTGATTGCGAAACAAACATACAAATTCACATTTATAATATTATTAGGATAGGAGGATTTAGCTATTTTTATAAAGTATGAGTAAACCAACCGTAATTTTATTTACCAAAGTATTTTTTTTGTAGACGGAAAGATGAACTATGTGCATTAAAAACTGAAGATGTTGAAAAAGGTGAAAATTCAACACTTTTACAGGTGAGTGAGTAGTCAATTCAATACCTACATTCCAGAATTTCATAGCACGACGCGGACGTTGCGACCAAGAGTAGACATTTAAAATCTGTAAAAATATCGATAGTTCTATCGATAGGTACTATCTACAGTACCAACACCATAGATAGGTATGTTTTTAATTATTTTTATTCAAAAAGTTCGTGAAAAATCTTGATGGAACGGCCACTTTCACTAAAACCGGACTTGACTGACTATGTCTAACTGTGAATATGATAGTGATATAACATGTATATAACACAAAAAAAGTATAATAATAACTTGACACTGGCAGAAATGTCGTAAAGGACCATTGCCAGAAGAAAAATATATTTTATTTTAGCAACAAACAGTAGTACTATAATAAAAATTAGTTTTCACCACGCGGTTCTGAGCAGTATTACCCGCGTATCCTCCATGCCATAGGCTACCTGCGTGCCAAATTTCATCACGATTGGTTGATTTTGTTGACACGACAACAACAAACTCGAAAAAACATCGAAATTACTTGACTTTGGTTGGTTTTACTTGTTACTCATACAAAATGTAGGTACACACTATACATTAGGTTTAAGTTAAGCTTTCTAAATTGCCGAAATTGATAAGAACTGCAGCTGCATTCTTCTTCTTCGTTCTTTTATTTAACTCGACTGCTGGCGTCTATTTAATTCGATTCTAAGAAATGCGTTCTTTTATCTGTTTTTATTGCCTAGACCAGGGGTCGGCAAACTTTTTGGACAAAGAGCCAGATTCCAGAAAAATATCGACTTCTCGGAAGCTCAAAGAGCCGCAGTTTTCTGTTTTAGGTTTTTCACTGTATTCCAAATTTTAATAGGGCTGCAGTAAAATGTAGTAAGCTGTGTTTGGGTTCGAAATAAAGGCAATTATTTGTCTCGCCGTATTTATGAAATATTTGATCACATATGCACCAAAAAAAAATATTTTGAGGGGAACTTGAAGAGCCGCAACTGACGCTTCAAAGAGCCGCGGTTTGCCGACCCCTGGCCTAAACGACAACATTTCAGCAGTTGAAGTAAACGCATGCAACTAAGCCGCTTGAGTCATTATGTTTGCTTTTTGTAAATAACAATTGATTAGCTAACTAGCTATACCTGCTACTCGTATTCCTATTACACTCGGCTTCACCCGCGTTCCTGGAATAAGAAGTAGTCCTTCTCCGTACTATAAGCTACCTGCATGCCACATTTAATTTTCAGATGTAAGTGGTGCAAATCTTGTCAAAGACTGTATTAGTCATGTAAAATCAATAGAACATGGAGTCAACTATGAAAAAATCGATATTGAGCAATTATCACAACAAGAAGGGATTAAACTACCATGCGACTTGTTCCTCGATGAAAACTTGCCCTACTTCTCCCGACAGAATTTGTAATAACATGACAATGGAAATAAAATGCTGCTAATTTTTCGGGCTACCAATTAAATTTGGAAGAGACCGTAAGAAAAAAGACTAAGTTTAATAAATTAAATAAAAATGGTAATGTAAGCATAAACATAGAACCATAACTGGCATTATCATTTAAGAACAGCTGCATATTATCAAAAAATCTAAATGTATTTTGACGCTATAGCTGCGTAAAATAGTGGTAACTACGGTCGGAAATCATTGAAAGAGATGACACATTTTGGAACTCCTAAATGGTAAATCAATTATCAAGATTTTATTTGGATTGTATTTTATCAGACCTGGTTGATCCAAGGTGCTACATTAAAAGCCATAGAAAACACAAAAAGAAAAGCTAGTAAATCGATTCACTATGAAGAAGCAAAAAAAAAGTTTAGGAAGAAGACAAAGTTTATTTTTACCGATGATCCTGAAATATCCAATGATTCTCTGCAAAATAGCGATGATGAAGTCTTTGAATACGAACAATAAATAATAACGACGCCAAAACTGAAAATGTTGAAAAAGAAAACATTACCTACTAATTCTGTTGTTCCTGCGATGATGTAGAAATATATTTTTCTATGAATTTTATAATGTCTCTACTCTCTGCTTTATTATTTATCAATAAACTATTAAGATACTAAAATAGTTAGATAATTTGTTTTATTTATATAATGAGGCTAAAAATAACAAAGTATACCATGTAAGTATTCCAAACTAGTTTTACAATATTCCATCACAATAACTTTCAATTCAATTCAAAAAAATATTATTATACAATATTACTAGTTTTACTATTACTACTTACACAAAAAGTAGGTAGTACCAACTTTTTTTTTTTTTAATTCTTGATAAGCTTGTGTTTGACTACAATCTCACTATGGTGGGTGATGTGTGAAGTGATGATGTGGCCGAAGGTGGTAAGCACACAAAGCCTAGATGGGAACTGGCTCTCAAGTGCAACTGTCGGAACACACCGATAGGTGCTTGGCGACAGATTTTCAACTTGAGGTTGGTAGCCAGCCAGTCGGGTACTACAAAGTACCCTACCACCGTGCTACGGTTTCCTCACGATGTTTTCCTTCACCGAAAGCTCAAGCTCATTGTAGGATTCGAACCCACGACCTTCGCCGCGGTATCCGACGTCACTTACCACTGAGCTATCATCGCCTTATTTATATTTTTGTGTAACATTAGAGTAATAAACATTTTAGGAGAAACTTATTTGATGAAATATTGTAAAATATGTTTTGAACTCTCTGTAACTGTGTACTACACTATGCCACCAGCGTGTCTTATCAATATGTCGCTTAGAGCATATAAACTACTATATTTAGAATTACAGCAACGTCTGCCACTTGCCTCGATAATGTGTTTTGCAACTGTGATGTACTAGAAAAATCCGTAATTAGCGAATTAACTTCAGACCATTGTGGTCAAAAGGTAGTTTTACCAAGTGAGACCAACATTATCCCTCATAAAATAACATGTAGACCTATTACTTTAAATCGTATGCTCAGTTTCCAAAATAATGTAAGAAATAATATTGTTTCTATTGACATGGCACAGGAAGAACCAGATATTCTTTACTTTAATTTTTGATTTTATAAAAAAAGAATTTGATAATACATTCAAACCAAGGACTTTCTATCAAAAAAAACATTTTAAGTTTAATGACTGGGCAACGGTTGGTATTTATAAAAGTAGAGCTAAGTTGTATGAGCTGTATGGTATGAAAAAATATAATCAAAACATTAGTTTTCTTGAGTATGTTAAAATATACTCCAAAATATTTTAAAAAGTTTGTGCTTCTGCTAAATCTATTTATTTAAAAAATAAAATTAGTCAATCATCCAATAAGGTTAAAACAACTTGGGATATTATTAACTCAGAAAGGGGGAAGACTAAAAACCCTAATAATCGTATTGAACTAAATATAAATAATAAACTTATTACTGAAGATTGTCAATTAGCACAAGCGTTCAATAATTTTTTTAGTGATATACCTGTAGCTACAACCAGCTCCTTAAATTCATCACCGAAAGATGCTGAATCAATTTTAAAAAACAATGTATCTGAGTGCGATGAGATATTTAAATTTAGACATGTAACGCCTTATGACATTGTCAAAACTTTTAAGAGTTTAAAAGTAAAGCGCACTGGTGATTTATGGGATATATCTGTTAATGTTTTGCGGAGTATCGTTGATGATATTGCTCCTCATTTGGCTTTAATATTTAACAGGTGTGTAGATTTAGGTAAATTTCCCGATCTAATGAAACACAGTAAAATAATTCCATTATTCAAAACCGGTGATCCTAAGGATCCATCTAATTATAGGCCTGTTTCTATTTTGCCAGCTCTTAGTAAAGTATTTGAAAAAATTATTTTATCGCAACTACTGGCTCATTTTAATTTAAATAAGCTTTTACATAGTGAGCAGTATGGGTTTACAAAGGGTCGTTCTACAATTGACGCTGGGGTAGCACTATTAAAAAATATCTATAGCGCTTGGGAGAAGTCGCAGAACGTTATTGGTGTGTTCTGTGACCTTTCCAAGGCTTTTGATTGTGTCGATCATGGGACTCTTATTTGTAAACTAAATTATTATGGGGTAAAAGGTATGGCACTTGATCTCATGAAATCATACCTTGGACAGAGAATTCAAAGTGTCGATGTAAACAGGGTCAAATTGTCTGGTTCTCCTGTGCATATGGGTGTACCGCAGGGCTCTATTCTGGGTCCTTTTCTTTTTTTAATTTATATAAACGACCTCCCCTATTATGTTAACAATACCTGTGGAATTGTACTATTTGCTGACGATACCTCACTGATTTTGGTGTTGATAGACTGAAATCCAATTATGACGACGTAAATGGTGCATTAGCTAAGGTATTAAATTGGTTTACAGTAAATAATTTAGTTTTAAATGCAAAGAAAACTAAGTGTATTAAATTTGCATTACCAAATGTAAAAAAAGTAGGTAGTAATTTAATGTTAAATAATGAAGTTCTCAATCTTGTCGAATCAACCAAATTTCTAGGGATCACTTTAGACTCGAAACTTCAATGGGGGACCCAAATATCATCTGTAGCAGGGAAACTCAGTTCGGCGGCTTATGCAGTTTGGAAAATTAGACAGCTTACTGATGTAGATACAGCTAGAATTGTATATTTTAGTTATTTTCATAGTGTTATGTCTTATGGCATCTTGCTTTGGGGTAAAGCTGCTGATATAGAAACAATTTTTGTTTTGCAAAAGAGGGCTGTGCGAGCTATTTATAACTTGGGGGCTCGAACTTCTCTCAGAGATAAGTTTAAAGAAACTGGCATACTCACGGTTGCATCTCAATATATTTATGCAAATATATTATTTGTGCATCAAAATATTAATCTTTTTGTAAAAAAAAGTGATATGCACTCGATCAATACTAGAAATAAGCACCAACTTGTGACCTCTGCTTATAGACTTCAGAAAGTGCAAGGATCATTTTTAGGACTGGGTGCACGCTTCTATAACAAAATCCCAACTGCAATTTTAGATATGCCTTTGCAAAAATTTAAGGATTGTATTAAAACTGTTTTGGTAAAAAAGGCTTACTATAATATAAATGAATATTTTAATGATGATAATGCTTGGTAAATTTGTAACATTTGTGCGTTTGAATATTGTTATGTCGCGGAATGTTAGATACACTATTATATTACCAAATTTTACAAACCGTGTTAGTAGTAACAGTGATAACATATTGTGTGTTTTAATTCGTTTTGTTTCTTTTTGTTTGGAGCAAGCTTAAGTTAGTCATGCTCGCTTTAAGGCCTTTGCTTGCGGCGGCTTCGTGTGGCGGGTCGCTCACTTCCCTATAAAATGTGCGAGGAGGGCGATGGCTGCCACGCGCGTCATACTTGTGAACAGGTGCTGCTTGTGGGGGATGGTCTGCTTGAGTTTGTTGTTTATTAAGTCAGTCATAATTAAATTTTATAGATTACTATTTTTGCCGCCATAACACGCAAATATTGTCAGTGAGATAGATAAATAATAATTATTGAATGTAATAGGTGTAAGTTGTTTTTGAAAAGAGTAATTGCTGAGTTTATTGCCGGCTCTTCTCAGCAAAAACAACCTTCCGAACCGAGCATTTAGAGTCTGACTATTCATAAGTGCCTGTGAAGGCCTATTTGGATGAATAAACAATTTCATTTCATTTCAATTTCATTTCATATCATGATTAAACCAACCGGAGCGGAGAGGCCACTCGCGTTCCTCTCTGCCAATGGTACAAGACGGAACTGACGGACGTCCCCCTATGCACAAAATAATTAACCTCTTTGTCTGCCAAAGGTGCGAGATTGTCAATCGTGCCGGTTGCTGCGCGTTCCACGTCATTCAGCAAGTGACAGCGCGCGCGGAACGTCATAACCTAAAAATGCCGAATTGTAGCGTGTTTTATTGTAAAAAGAAATCACAAACATCTAGTATTAAAAAGGATAATGTTACTTTCCATCTGTAAGTATTATTTTGTCTAGATATTTTCAAATAATGCACAAAATTTGCAAAAAGCTTAAAAATAATGTCAACCGAAAAGTGTGGCCACTAAATCGTACTAGTACTAATTTAGCGTAATTTATAAAGTCAGATGTACCAACTTTTATTTCATGTTCGTTATTTTTAATACAATTTATTACTCTAGGTGCATAATGATTTAGTGATTGATTATTGTTTACAAAATCATATATTTTTTTAAATTAACAGCATTTTTTTTACTAAATACCTACTTTAGAAATTATAAAAACTATGAAACTGTATATATTAGTATATGTTAAAGATCGCTGTACTTTATTATTATAAGATATTTACGGTTACGTTCGTCACTTATTCCAAAAATAGGCACTTTAATATCGATATCGATGATCTTCATGAGTATGTTATTATATTATAACTGATAGTATAGGTAGATAAACGTCGAATAACATTGTTATTCTGACAATTTATTTTTCAGATTTCCAAAACATGCAAATATTAGGGATGTCTGGATCCGAGCTAGTACAAATCATGTTTCGTGGACTCCTAAACGTACTAGCACAATTTGCTCAGAGCATTTTGAAATTTCCAATTTTGTAACACAAGCTACTAAGAGGAGATTAAAACATGATGCCGTGCCAACTTTAAAATTATCAAAGGTGAATTTTATTATTTACAAGTTTTTGACCTCGACTTTATCCTCATTGAACCGGCCGTCCAACTATACACGATGGAAAGTTGAGATAGAATACTACCAGAAGCCATCCGTCCAGTGCTGGAGGAGTGGCTTGAACGGCGGCACGGCACGTTGACCTTCCGATTGACACATCGACGATTGATCCTCTCGGGACACGGTTGTTTCGGGAGGTATCTGTGCCGGAGGGTGCCGACCGCCGTTTGCCACCACTACAACGGATGCATCGAGGAGGAAGCCCAACACACTTTGGAGGTGTGCTCGGCCTGGACGAGCGATCGCAGCCAAATCTGCGCCCAAGTGGGGAACGACCTCTCGCTGACGAGCACGCTATCTATAAAAAAATCAAAAGGGTAAAGGGTAACTAGAAAATAACCAGAACCATTATAGCTACAAAAAGACGCTTCAGAGTGACAGAAAGAGCAGAACTAATACGGAAAAATGTGCAAGGGTCCTGAGGTAAATGAGGTTCAATCCTAACCCTAACTTCTGTACTCACGTAACTTTTTTAAACACGTGCAGATATCGAGGAATACGGTAATTAGTAGAAAGGAGGATAGGTAAATGATATATTTTTTCAAGTTGATCCTGGCAAAGACTCTGAACCTTCAACATTTAAAAGGAGAATGTTTGAAACATTTGAAGACTCTCAACCATCACAAAAGCAAGAATGCAAAATTGCCAAAAAATAGCCCTAAAATTGTTACAACAGTTTCTGCCTCATCTATATTGAAGAGCCTGTGTTAAAAAAGATATATTTAAATGTTGTCACAACTATTGGTGGAACTCATCGACACCGTAAAGCCATAATTATTCTCAACAGACTTGCTTATTTATACAGAGTTTATTGCCGGTTCTTCTCAGCAAAAGTAACCTGCCGAACCGTGCATTAGAGTCATTAGAATTTGACAATTCATAAGCACCTGTGAAGGCCTATTTGGGTGAATAAACATTTCATTTCATTTCTTATGGTTTATCGACCGATCGCAAATGGAAGCAAAAGGAAAAAAAACTCGTGCACTGACACGTTGTGTCCCTACGTGTGAATGTACTTGTGTGCGTTTGGTATAAACTAGTGTTTGATTTTTGTGTTGATATTTTAGTGATGATTTTTTTCGTGTGTTAACTCTATTTTTGCCTCGTCCCCCGCGCAGAAAGTGACAGAAGTTTTTGGCATAGAAATTAGTGTGCGTGACATCTCCGGTTGGTTTAATCTTAATTCTCTAAGGTATGCCGTAACGACGCAATGGCTATCTTGTACACTGTATGTAGCGAGAAATCGTGCACAATTTTTTGGTGCAGGGTGCGGTACAGAGCTCCGCCCAAACGCCCAAGGTCGTTGGCGCCGGATCAAGCTTTAACTATACGGTTTTCCACATGTTCTGGAAGTTTGGCCCAGTGGAGTAATAAAGATGGGGATTAAAATATAGGTTTTTTTACAGGACCCGTTGGAAGCATCAACATCCCATTTTAGTGTCCCAGCTCTACCTGATGAAGAACTGAATGACGACAGTGACAGTGTAAGTAGCTAAGCAAAGACTTCACTCTAACTCTAAACATTTTACTCGTTTCTTCAGTCACATGGAATCTTGGAGACCCACACGTGGTATGTCATCTGTTCTGAACATATTACCGCAGAAATACTCACAAACAATAGACGCAAAGACGTTTAAATTTGTACTACCAATAGACAGGACATAGTGAACAAAATCGTGATCCGATTCTTATGTCCTAATGGACATAAGTCGCTCAGTCTAGTGTGGTACGCTGCATGTCAAGTTGTATTTGTGTCCACTCTATCCACTAAGAGAAAAACATTTTCTGAGAAAATATGCCGATTTGGGCATTATCTACGCTTTTTTGACTTAGTGCCATCGTCACTATTCTACCATCGCACTGCTCGCCGGCGATGTGGAGCTCATCCTCATATTCTCGAGCCGCCTCGATCGTCCACCGAACGATTCAGTCGGACGTTCCTTCTGCGGACCATTAGGATGTGGAATGAGCTCCCCATTACGGTATTCCCTCCGCGCTATGATATGGGGTTCTTCAAAAAGGGCGTAAAGAGAGCTCTTCAAGGTCGGCAACACATCGGCAATCACCCTGGTATTGCAAATGTCCATAGGCGGCGGTGACCACTTACCATCAGGTGGACCGTCTGCCTGTTTGTCAACCTATTGACATAAAAAATAAAAAAAAACTGCAAATTTCGTTATGGTAAAACGACTAGACCCAATCTTTTATTTCGGTTTCGTAAATATTTTTTATATTTACTCAGTAAATAATGAGAGTTCAATAATTTGTATAAAATAGTTCTAGAACATTTGCTAATTATGCAAAACGACCGTGTAATTTTGGATTTCCGAATGTAAATAGCGAAGAACGCGAAAAGAATCTATTCAAATGTGAAGAAAAAAACCTCTTTTATTATTATCGATAGTCGATACCTGATTTTTAAATTGTTGGTAAATCCCTAGCACACACTCGCCATGTACCGAGCGATTGGTTGAGGGTGCAATACCCACTTTACGATTTTGTTAGTATGTTTTCCATGTTACTCAAATAAAACGAATAGATAGTCATCATAGGGTAGGTACTTTGACACCTTTGGATACCTACGATACATTAAAAAATATTCGACGACATTTTAATGCATTGACCGTAATTATTTCACATTACTAAGCTCTCTCTGTGTTTGGAAGTACAGACACAGTGTCCGAGTGTGTGTGGTTCTTTCTTGCGAGTTCTTTGCTGTGACTGTGAGTATGCGTCATATTTCCTGCCACTCAGACTTAGTCTCGTTCCCCGTAATTAGCGACCGGCATTCAGTAATCTGTCCATGCCCTAAAACTCCTCTGAATCACTTATGCGAAGTTCAACCCCACTTTTGTGCCCCCCGGCGACGTCCTATGTCGAGGTTCGTGCAACGACTGGGGCGGCCTCAGCTAAAAGTCAGTCGCCTAAAATTTTTGCATTCCGGTTGAGAGCTCTAAGCGCTCGCCGAAGCCGTAAGGGTGTCTATGGTCCCTCAAGCCTGGACGTTTTTGTCCTCCCCAAAAAAAAAGTGTTTTTCCACGATTTAAAACGGATAATGGATATACATTATCTCCGCGCGTATCGCTTGTGCGCGTGCGTTTGTTTAATAAAATATGGGTTATTTTACAGAATCAGATGGAAGCATCGACATGCCATCCGAGTGTCCCAGAACAGTTATATGAAAATGTGCACATTAAAGAAGAACCCGATGAGAATGTAAGTGAAGAACCTAAGCATATTGTCCTCTAACAGAACTGTCCTCTCGACAATGATGCTTTTGACAATAGGGAAGATGTTTGTTGCATAGCGTTCAGGAAGGGTGTGAAGTGATATTTGTAGGGTTGGCAACGCGCAATTGTAACCTTCGGTGTTGCCAGCGTAGCTTTGTTTGCTTGCACTTATGTGGTATAAATATTTTTTCATTAATGATTTTTCAGCGTTTAATTAAACCTATACTTCTTTTTCAGGTAATTATTGAGATATCTTTGAAGGATGAAGCGAAATCAGCTGCACAAAATGAAGTTAAGGTAAGACAACCGTAACGATGTCCACACAATTACTTATAGAAATCAATCAATAAATTAATACTGGGAGCAAAAGATTCATGTATACAAAATTGAGTTTTAAACGAAACTAAATATTATAACATTTTGATGGAGCAAGGTTGACCTTAGTATTTTTTTAGGCCTGTTGGTCACCACGGTAAAAATGAGCTTGACTAACTGAAGTTACTAAAGCGATGTTGCCAGTACTGTGTACACTGATCCAATTTCAAATGTGTTTATGTTAGTTTATTAAGATTTTAACAAAAGAAACTCCTTTTTCAGGTACCAAATAATGCTGTATTTTCGTTTGATCGTTTAGAATACATAAACAAATTGGAATCATCACTGAATAGTATGCAAAAAGCTCTAAATCTTAAAGATCAGCAAGTGAAACAACTACAAATGAAATTATGTTTGAGGAACAAGAGGATTATAAGGTTAAAGAATACTATTAAAGAACTGAGAGAAGGAAATACGAAGCACTGATCGGAGGTCGCGAGCAGCGACAGTTCCAGGTGCAAACTTTGTGTGAGGTTCACATTGAAATGGAAAAAAAGTGTATCACTAAGTCTGTAATGATTATATATCTAACATAATTATGTACATAACTTTATCAATAAATAGTTCTTATTACTTTTCAATTAGTTTTCTTCCATAATAACTGTTACTATGAGACGAAAACCAACCCTGAAATTGTTGATTGGATCCATAGGTCGCTGGTTCATAACCGGCTCGAAGGACCAATTCTAAGTTCTACACATTATTTAATAATTCTATTGGTCAAGTGAAAACACAGAAAACTCCTAAATTATAGTTTTATATTTATTTTACATTTTATAGAATGCAAATCTAAAGCGACATACCAGCAATAATACCAGAGTTAACTCACTCTTTTTTATGATGGCAACACCGCCATTTATTTGATTGGACACTTAAGTGTGACATGTCATAAACAGTAGGTAAGCACACAGCCTAGTTCCCTTCACTTGCTCTCAAGAGCAGCTATTGGATACAGATAGATTCATTCTGAGAGTGTGCTCAATTCTTTTTCCTTTACCAAAACCACAACATTATTGTAGGATTCGAACCCACACATTATATGATATTTTCACATTTGGATGTTAGAAAGAAGTTGTATTATTATGTAAAAGTAGGTTCACCCTTTAAGAGGTTGGGTCTGTGATTAAACATCAACAAGACGCAAATCTGTTTTGCCTTATCTCGAAAGCTGTTGCACGTATTTTGATGCCGTTTTCTCATTCACCTAGCTAGGGTTTACTTCTAGGGCTACATAACCTCAACGCCACGCAAACACTAGTCATTAGTGAGTGACTACACTAGTAAGGTGTAAACTTTGTAATTTTGTATGTAGGAGGTAAGTAATCTCCGAAACTACTGAACCGATTTTGAAAATTGTTTCACTAATATCTAGATTATCATTTACATCTCAAAAATGCGAGTGAAACCGGACAGCGGAAGCCAGTATTATGTAAAAAACATGAGGTATATGGCACATGTTGTTGAAAAATTTCTCACGCGGCAACATCTAAAGACGTCTGATGTGATGGATCAGCCCTTTTTTTACAGTCGGTAAGTAATTAGGACTTTTTAAACATAACAATAAATAAATAAATATCCTCGGACATTTTTCAC
This sequence comes from Ochropacha duplaris, assembly GCA_951361185.1. Classification (NCBI taxonomy): domain Eukaryota; kingdom Metazoa; phylum Arthropoda; class Insecta; order Lepidoptera; family Drepanidae; genus Ochropacha; species Ochropacha duplaris. The sequence continues at coordinate 243,967 of OX592704.1, read as the reverse complement.
ACACGGCTATCTGATCCCAAACTAAGCAGAGCTTGTACTATGGAAACCAGATGACTGATATACTACATAGACTACTTTTTTTTTGTAAATACATACTTAAATAGATAATTACACCCAGACTCAGGACAAACAGACATGTTCATGCACACAAATGTCTGTCCTGGATGGGAATCGAACCCATGACCTGCGGCGTGATAGGCAATGTATTAACCAACCACGCCAACCGGCCCGTCGTACCAATATATACCTACCAACTTTGACTTTGAGTTAAATAAAAACATGGTAAGTACATACTTATATTTCGTAAATGTAGCCTGTAACAAAAGTGGTCCAAATATTTTTTTTCATATTTGGGGTTCAAAAATAGCAGGCCATCCATAAACTTAAAAAAGAATAATACAAACAAAACTCACTGTTATTAGGGAGACCTTGAGTCTACAAATAGTTCCTTTCTAGATACAAAACTCGATTATTACCGTTTTTGTTGTAACAGTATTTCCTGTATCAGTTACTGTTATGTTATTGTGTTGCATTTATATCGAGCACGTACGTTGATGTAATCAACTGTTTAGTATTTGTGCTTGCGGCCGCCCGCCATAGCGGTATATAAGAGTTACAACTTAATAAAATAAGCTTTTTACTATATTTTTTTGCGTAAAATAATTTGAAAAAGGAAATCTTAATGTTTTTTTTACATCCGTGCCAAGCTTTGTGTAGTTCACGTTAGGCCACATTATCACCTAATCCGAAGTAAAATTAATATGCCTTCTTGTTTCTGTAGGTTACGGTTGTACCTTGGCTCGAAATAGGTCGTTCGCGTCCACAAACAATAAATAACAGTGTTGACGGGCCGGTTGGCGTGGTTGGTTAACACACTGCCTATCACGCCGCAGGTCGTGGGTTCGATTCCCATCCAGGACAGACATTTGTGTGCATGAACATGTCTGTTTGTCCTGAGTCTGGGTGTAATTATCGATTTAAGTATGTATTTACAAAAAAAAAGTAGTATATGTAGTATATCAGTCATCTGGTTTCCATATTACAAGCTCTGCTTAGTTTGGAATCAGATAGCCGTGTGTGAAAAATGTCCGAGGATATTTATTTATTAAAATTTTACAGATACGTTATTAATTTGGAAATTGCCAAAATGTGATTTCATGGATGAAAAGAGAAAATTGAAAAACTGTTGTTAGAAATCTCAATAGTACGAGCTTAACTACCAGTAATAGGTGACATTCTTAAAAAATCAATACAATCTCAACCTTGAGTAGCGAATCGGGAACGCTTCAACGACGTAAGCTTCCCGTATTAGCTAATAACTTTTGCATCGTGTCATGCTGCTGTCACTTGTCATATTTCACGCTAGCCCAGGGCCTGGAGTGCTGAGTGAGAGTTCCACTGATCTGCCAAAACATCAACGTTGACAAATATACTTACAACACTGAATCGCGTAAATGCTTACAATTTACTAATATTATATGGATACTTAGCTATTGCTGTTGTTAAAGCGGTTCTATTATAAGGTACAATTTGAAATATAATATTGTGTGCTTGCCTTGAGAGGTGATATTAATGAAACACTAAAAATTTCGATACTAAGAAATAAACATCAATTTATTTGATATTGGACTGACACGACAGGTGTCCTTCGAGTGTCTTTGACACAACACATTAGTAATCCCTCTGATATTGGTAGTATCCATAGGTAACAGCAGTCACTTACCATCAAACTATGTCTGTTTGTCAGACTTCTGACATAAATAACTCGGCGTTCAACGATGTTTTCTTGAATATAAAGTTTTACGTAAAAAAAAACAATACTGCACTGCAGTGTATTAGAATCGACTAGAACTAAATTTAGCTATGTTTACAGACTAGTCCTGGTCAGGTCTAGGTGACCTACCGCAAGGTTGTTTACTATACTAACTAAACAGTGCTCGTACAGATTGTAAATATTGAAGAAGTCACGTTCGGCAGGATAGCATTTTCGTGACGACACTTGTCTACTGGTTGTCATTTGCTCAACTATTTCTGATAAAAGATGACAGCTTTTTATAAGTCCTAAAAGTTTTACTTCGATTAATATTTATATTGATAGCTCAGTGGTAAGTGACGTCGGATACCGCGACAAAGGACGTGGGTTCGAATCCTATAATGAGCTTGAGCTTTCGGTGAAGGGAAACATCGTGAACAACCATAGCACGGTGGTAGGGTAATTTGTAGTACCCGACTGACTGGCTACCACCCTCAAGTTGAAAATCTGTCGCCAAGCACCTATCGGTGTGTTCCGACAGATGCACTTGAGAGCCAGTTCCCATCTAGGTTTTTTGTGCTTACCACCTTCGGCCACATCATCACTTAACATGGTGAGATTGTGGTCAAATATAAGCTTATCCAGAATTTAAAAAAAATATATCCCTGTGTATGTCTGAATCATTCAGACATATATGGACATACATATGGATATTAATCGAAGTAAAAAATTTAGGACTTATAAGAATCTGTATCTGAATGTATAGTACGTATACATCTTATCTAAGGAAGGTCATGGGGGTAAATAATTGTAAAGAAGCGGATCTTTCGCGTTTGAATTTAAGAGATAGTTGTTTTTGAAAAAGTAATTGCCGAGTTTATTCCCAAAAGCAATCTTCACTGTGCGTTAGAGTCAAACTACTCGTAACTGCTTGTTATGGTCTATTTGTATAAAAAAAAATCATTCCCTCTAGTCTAGACTGTAGGTAGAAATTGGCACCTTTGTTTGAATGCTTTCTTATCGTCCATTAGTTTCAAATTCTATATTTTAAAATATTTCTCTCACAATACATATTGGATATGTATAAAAAAACATTAAATTAAGATATTTTATATTCAGTCCTTTAGCAACGCAGATTACAAAAATACCTTATGCCATTATCATCAATTCAATTCAGTTACTGTCACACGAACAAAAAGCAAATGATAATAGAAATACCATTTTACCCAACTTTACTCGATGGGAGGATTCGTTTGCCATCTTAATACAAAATCATATCATACAATTATAGCCTGTATCACTTCGGCGTAAGGATGCTAAAAGATGCATTTGTAAATTTGTCTCCAACCATGTTTCCTTACGTACTGCAAACTTATTATTGGAAACTGCGATAAAGCAAAATGAGATTTATTGCGTTCGTGATAAGGTCGTTTGAAGTTTCATTGAATCCGAGATATTCGATATCGTTCCTAATTTCCGTCCCTTGAGGACCGGATTCGGGTAAATCGACGTTTTTTGGCGGAACTCTGGTTTATTTATAGACTTAGCTAAATGTAGTATGTAGCTAATGTACTTTATGATAATAAAACGTAATTACAGTTGATACTAATAATAATCAACATAAATGTTTATTGTTTTCATGACATGAACGCGACCACACGCGACCACACGCGACCACACGCGACTGAGAAAATATTTGAAATCAAAGGCAGATAATAAAATAAATATATTATAGTCATACTGTCAGTTTTAAACACTCAATTGCATTATTTTTGTTAAATACATAGTTGATAAAATGTTTACATTATTTGTATAGACAATAGATACATAAATTTAATACTAGAAATAATTATATGTATAGTGATAGTCAAACGAAAAGATGCAGTAAGTATAATGTTATTAAATCAATATTAAATATTAAATTATCTTTTCCAATAATGTTCTACATGTTCTACATACCTGTGTGCAAAGTAAAGGCGATGATAGCTCAGTGGTAGTGACGTCGGATAATGCGGCGAATGTCGTGGGTTCGAATCTTACAATGAGCTTGAGCTTTCGGTGATGGAAAACATCGTGAGGAAACCACAGCACGGTGGTAGGGTAGTGCCGCCTACCGGGTCAAATTGTGACTATAAACAATTCTCGAATCCACTTTAATTCTTCAAGGCCAGAGTGAATAGGCACCTTCTGGGCAAGCGTGCTCCATCTTAGGCCTCGTCTTCGTCCTCCATGGACGGGTCAGTGGCCAAACGCAAGCCCATCAAATGTAAAAAAAAAAAAACAAAAAAATACACATTATACACACACAAAAATTCATCAAAATCCGTTCAGCCGTCTAGGAGGAGTTCACTTACATACACACGAACAGAAGAAATATATATATATATATATAAATCATTACATAAATAGATAACAAAACATACGTTTCGTTTTAAACACCATTATAACATTTTTTTATGTATTTCCCAAACTATTTATCAAAAAGTAGAATTTAAAAAAAACTGCTTTATTCTGCTTTATGCCCCGGCACCTAATAGCGGCAGTAGGGTGGGGATCGCCGCGCCGCTCGGTCGCCCGCTCGCCCGCGCCCGCTGCACGCCGCACGCCGCACGCCGCACGCCGCCATGCCATGTTGTGTTGTCAAACATTGCAAAAGCTACACCTCAAAAAGCAAAAAAAAACATGGCGTCACTTACTATAGGTAAGTATTTCATTTAGAATACTAATTCTTGTTTTATACTATGTTTTGCTTATGTCTTGTCCTTGTTATTTTTTTTTCACTTTGTGCATTATGTTTTTCAGGTTAGAATCCTCAGAAAATGCTTGCTGGGGCAGGGTGGGGGTTTGTCCTACAATAAAACTGGATGAAGAATTTACCAAATGAGTACTTAACTAATAGACGAGACTAGATAATTAATTGCTTATTTTAAAATATAATAACTTCTACCGACATATTACGGCTATAGATTCACTAGAAGTGACAATACTAACTGCATAATAAAATAATACTAACTGCATAATAAAATCTACAAATTGCATAATAAAATCTACAAATTGCATAATATTATTTATCACTCATAAAATGTATCGATTAATATAATTTTACCTATATTTTTTACTTTTATCTCAATCAGGTTTCCCAAAGACCCTTTCAGAGAGGAAGCATGGACTGAAATAATAAGGGAGGTTAGGAAAGACCCGAACTGGAAGTTGCACGAAACTCACAGGGTGTGCTCGAAGCATTTCGACAAGAAGACAGACTTCGCTCCAACCAAGCGTGGGTACAGGAAACTGAAGAAGGATGTGGTTCCTCACCTGCAGCTGGAGCCAGAACCTGAGGTTAGACTATCTGATTGACATTCAAACTCATTTGTATTGATAGTTATCGGAAGCCTAATAAGAAATCAAATATAGAAAGAAAGACAGGTAGATCTCTTTGTTACATTTTGAAATTGTTTGTAAGAATTATGTAGTTTAAAGTTGTACATGGCCAATCCCTGGTTAGTAGATTCTTATAGCGCAAGACCGGCCATTATGGAGATCCTTGGGGGAGTCCTTTATCCAGCTGTGGACGTCTAATGGCTGATATGATGGTTAGAGAGAGTTCGCCAAAATTTTTCAAATTAGAGAAAATGACTCTCCTACTAAGTAACTAATCATGAAAATGTACTAATAACTGAAAGGATTGTTCACCTTTCCAGCCACCACCAGATCACCCACCATCACCAGAACCGGAGCCCCTACCTCCTGAAGAGGATGACGTAGGAGAACTCAAGGACTTTCTAGACGATGACTCAGTTCTTGGCTTTGATTTAAATGCTTTCACTGACATGTTCGACTCTCCCAAGGAGAAGAGGTTTATGAAACAAATCAAAAGGCTGGAAAAATCTAGAAAGAAATACAGGGACAAAGTACGTCTACTCATGCGAATGAACTCGAGACTGAAGACTAAGAACGGAGACTTAAACCAAATAGTTAAAGAATTAAGATATAAGTATAGAAGGGTTGGTAAGAATATAAAAACACGCAACGTGGAAGTTAACACGACTGATGATATATTTTTCTTACTTTAAATTGTTAAGTTACTCGTTGCTAAGTTTACAGATTTTTTGTTAATTGTTTACTGAAGTTCTTTTACTTGCTAGCTAATTTTATTTAATGAAATCGTTAATTTAATCTTTTTTACACAATAGTATTTTATACTATTTTACGCATGATTGATCATTACGAAATATCTTGTTTTGATCTCATGTTAGCATTTTCTTAATTTTATAGACTAGATAAATATTTTAATTTGTTTACGAAGGAATAGAAAAATGAAAGGCACTTCCAGAACAACATTAGGCCCCGGAGCGGTGCCTGTGTGCGGAGACTAAAATCAATAATGGCTGGTAGGTACACTACCTACCAGTACCAACATTGAGATGAGAGTGTGTATTACATAGTGCAATGTAATGCAGTCTCGTGTTGATTTTAACATGTTCGGCTTTATAAGTATGGTCTGTACTCTGTAGTATCAATAAATGTGTCAAATGTTAAACGATAGTCGGGAAAGTAGATATGTACTAAGATATTATACTCAGTGTACATTTTTATTTGTGTGATAAACTAGGCACCATGGAATTTTTACTCCATGCTAGGCACCATTTTTATTTAAGTACATAAAATATTGATAATTAGGTACCTTGATATTTCTGTTTGTAAGATCTTTTGCATGTACCTATTAAAATAAGTTAATTGAAACGTGATAAATAAAAATATATTTTACTCCAACATCTTATAGTGTTTATATCCTTGACTAATTAGTTCGTGATTAAATTCAGGTGGGTCGGTTGCGTGACATCATCGTGTTACCTACTTCATAAACGATACTTTATAAAAAGTGAATCAAATAAATTCACTCCTTTTATTGAGTAAACAAGTCGCTCGTCAAACGTCGGGCCGAGCTCGGCTCGCGAGTCCGAGTGAGCGGCGCGCGCGGGCTGGCAACCTCGCACCTCGCCGCCCGCCGCGCGACCGACCGCCGACCTGACAACGCGGCCGCGGCCATGCATTGAATGTTCAATTCAGACGAGACGATAGGCACAAATACATTAAGTACCTAGTAGAAACAGGTTAAAAAATGGTTCTTACTTAAAAGATACTGATTATATTATTATACAGATTGATCAGAGATACTGTGTAGTTGTTTAGAGATTGCAGCTTGAATAATGCAAATTGATAAAAGGTAAAAAATTGTTGTATTTACTGAAAATTGTCTCTAAGTATATCTAAGTACCTATATATATAAAAATCTTGGTTGTCTCTAAGTATCTAATAAAATAAGGATGCTTAAAGAGAATGCAATAGAATCGAACTGGACAACTTCTCGCAAATTGAAGCTGCTTTTCCATAGAGACGACAACGATGTTAAAAAGAAATGTATCGGAATGATTAATTAATGCGAAATAAGGTAACGAATCACACTAAAATCTACCTATTTACCCGTCTGTACCGATCACCGACAAACCGTCAATGTTAAGCCACGGCGCCCACTGAGTGCGATGAGCGATACGACTATCTAACTTCTCAGAGCGGCAACGCCGCACATCGCTCCCTCTCGCTCAGTATAGCTTCGCCGTCGCTTCGGGTGGTCGCGTTTTTTCACCGCAATGAACTCTAGCAAATACAGAGAGAAATTGATAGATGAAGTGAAGAAATACCCGGTGTTGTACGACACGCGGCACGAGAACCATCGAGACATCGACGTCAGAGATCGGTGCTGGCTCGAGATATCGGAGCGACTCGGTGCTAACAGTGAGTATGGAATCGAATACTATTTGTTCGCGCTGCAACGCTGCCTATTAGTATTAGGTATCGACACACTGCACACTGCACACTGCACACTGCACACTGCACACTGAGACGATATTTTTGAGTAAAGGCATAACAAGTAATAGATATTATTTTAGCTGGGTGGGGGTGGGCTTGCTACTTGGGTGTTTCGTTAACTGTTATAGGTGCCCTTTTAGATCGTAGTGATTATGTTATAATTACATTTTATTAATTTACTAGTGACCCGCCCGCGGCTTCGCCCGCGTGGACTACACGTTATATCGCGCAAGTGGGGGTGGTGGAGGGGGGATAAAAGATAGCCTATGTTCTCTTCCAAGGTCTACTCTATATCTGTGCCAAATTTAATCTAAATCGGTTGTATTGTTTAAAATCACTCCGTAAATAATCACTTTTTAGTAAAGGATAAAAAATGGTTATGGTGGGTTATCCCTAAGAGATAGACATATACCATCGCGGATTTTTTTGTTGAACTTTTTAAGGTGGACAATACTGTAGTACATTATTTTGGTCTATCTCGTAGGGTTCAGCCAGCGTTTGCAATATAAGCGCAAAAAAATGCTTAATTACGACATCACATTAGAAACCTCTAAATTTATCAGTGTTTCGCTACTATATTATGCATGTATATATAAATGCTAAAATTGGGATACCAAAAAACGAGGAACATTTAATCATGAAAGCGCACGGATATGGAATCAGAAATGAGAGAGGCCAAAGACTAGTCGAATACACTAGTGAAAACAAACTATCCATTTTGAACACTTTCTTCAAAAAAAAACAAAAAAATAAATGGACCTGGCGATCACCGAACGGAGCCTACAAAAATGAAATCGACTTTGTGCTGTCAAACCGACCTCGTCTGTTTAAAAACATTGAAGTACTGAACATTAACTACCCTTCGGATCACAGGCCAGTAAGAGCCAGTAAGAGCTACAATATTATATGATACACATTCGAAAAAAAGTAGAACGAGGTTTACTGACTGCCAACATAGCACAATAACAAGCGAGGAAGAAATCACCAAGCTCAAAGAACACCTAAACTCCTACTTATCGAAAGATCAAATGTTCGCAGAGGTTACTATCCCAGTCCAGAAATATTACGACAACTTAATCAGAATCATCACCTCAAGCTTGCAAAAAGCCCACGTAACACAAAACCCAAAAAAAGAACACAAAATATTTTCAGAGCGTACATTAAAACTTTTTAAAAGAAGACAAGACCTGCAAAAAATTTCAAATAAAACTAGAGCAACCAGAAACGAAATCTCGGCGCTTTACAAACTTGTCAACAAATACATAAAGAAAGACTACGCCAACTACAGATATAAAACTATTGAAAAACACCTACGCCAATCCGGAAGCACCAAAAAGGCATACAAAGAGCTGAAACCAAATAAAACTTGGATAGAAGAGCTAAAACGAGGTGAAATAACCAAAAACAACCGCGGTGACATCATCAGCATAGCAACAGAGTTTTACAGAGATCTCTACAGCACAAAAGACCCAGAAGACAACTGCCACGAGAACCAAAATAACAGCAGCGACGGTAGAAAAAAACCCCAAATCGAAGAAAATGACGTCATTGAGGCATTGAACAAACTGAAAACTGACAAAAGCCCGGGCTCGGACAACCTAGCAAACGAGACTCTAAAGATAGCTGCCCCAATACTAGCTACACCCTTTACAAAGTTGTTCAACTCTATCCTCGAATCTGGAGAGACACCCAGTCAATGGTCTGAATCTAATATAATTCTGCTATATAAAAAAGGCGACCCGAACGATATTGGGAACTATAGACCCATAAGTCTGCTGCCGAGTGCATATAAGCTATTTTCTGTAATCCTGACCAAAAAAATTTGCTCTACATTAGAAACAAGACAACCCGTCGAACAGGCAGGATTCAGAAAAGGCTTCTCTACCATCGATCATATTCACACTCTCGAGCTTCTCATCGAGAAATATCAAGAGAGAAGTAGACCATTGTACTTGGCATATATCGATTACAAAAAAGCATTCGATTCGGTGTCACACAGCTATATCTGGGAAACTCTAGCTACACAAAATGTGGAAAACGAATATATAAGAGTAATCAAAAGCATATATAGGAAGAGCAAAAGCAGAGTTAAACTAGAAACAGCCGGTTCTTGGTTCCCTGTAAAGAGAGGCGTAAGACAGGGGGACCCACTGTCACCTATACTATTTATAGCCACATAAGGGGTCGATAATAAGCAAGCTTGAATGGAATCAATGCGGTATAAAAATAAAAACTAAATATTTAAGCCACCTACGTTTTGCCGACGACTTGGTGCTGATATCAGAGAAAGGAAAAGAACTACAGCACATGGTAGAATCACTAAACAAAGCTAGCAAGCTTGCCGGATTAGAAATGAACCGGTCTAAAACTATGGTAATGACCAACAGCACCAAGGTACAAATATACGTCGACGACGAGCCTCTCCAATATACCGAAAAATACATTTACTTAGGTAAGCAAATAAGCTTCGACAAACTAAACAACTTCCAGGAGATTGAGCGCAGGGCCCAGCTCACATGGAATAAGTACTGGAGCTTTAAAGAAATATTTAAGAGCAACATGCCAATTAAACTGAAGACTAGGGTTATGAATTCTTGTCTAATACCATGCCTGACCTATGCTTGTCAGACATGGAAGTTTACAAAAATATTATGAATAAAATGACAACGTGCCAACGAGGAATGGAGCGGAGTATGCTAAACATAAAAAGAATAAATAAAATAAGGCATACAAAAATACGCAACATCACAAAAGCAACAGACGGTTTAGCGCAAGCTCTTGCATTAAAATGGAAGTGGGCCGGACACATAGCACGCCTGCAAGATCAAAGGTGGACAAATAGAGTGACAGAATGGAGGGGGCCAGTGGGCATAAGAAAGAAAGGAAGACCTTGCAACAGATGGGAGGACGAAATCAAACGCACAGCGGGTCAAAACTGGATACAAACAGCGCAATCCAGAGAAAACTGGCTCAACTTGGAGGAGGCCTTTACCTGTAGAGGGGTTCTTACGGAATAATCTCAACACATCACTAACGTATCTAAAATTAATTTTATAAACTAAAACTACTAAAAACTAAATATTAAACTACTAAATTTTTGCGATACTAACAAAACTAATTAACTTTGTAAACTAGCATATTCTGAAAGAAATAAAAGGCTTTTTTATTTTTATTTATTTATTATACATATAAACCTTCCTTAAGAATCACTCTATCTATTAAAAAAAACCGCATCAAAATCCGTTGCGTAGTTTTAAAGATTTAAGCATACATAGGGACAGACAGCGCAAGCGACTTTGTTTTATACTATGTAGTGATGTACTCGACTCTTCTTTATATAATAAAAGGCTCTTCTAGCTAATATTAGTCGCTGTTGTTTTACAATCCTGCCTTATCAGTAGAAAAATTAATTGGTACCTGTTTACATGATTTTATTCTATAATTTTCTGTTTGCATGTTACGTCCGATTGTAACGAACGTTTGGAATCAAAATATTTTTGTATGAGTAAATACTTAGGCCTTTACAAACTTTGTTTCCGACACTACTAATAAGAACTAAAAATGAAGCAATTTCTTTATTTTCCTCTACCAGGATCGATATCTAATAATCTCTCGAAAATCAATAGAGAACCAATGATATGACGTCACATGAAGTAGCGTAGCACACACGGGGCAATACTTGCAGCTGTATAAGTGACGTCACTTAGACGCTTACATCAGTTTAGAAACTAATTTCAAAAGGATAGGAATAAATAAAGACAATGATAGCTCAGTGGTAGTGACGTCGGATACCGCGGCGAAGGTCGTGGGTTCGAATCCTACAATGAGCTTGAGCTTTCGGTGAAGGAAAACATCGTGAGGAAACCATAGCACAGTGTTAGGGTACTTTGTACCTACCCGACTAGCTGGCTACCAGCCTCAAGTTGAAAATCTGTCGCCAAGCACCTATCGGTGTGTTCCGACAGCAACACTTGAGAGCCAGTTCCCATCTAGGCTTTGTGTGGTTACCACCTTCGGCCACATCATCACTTAACATGCTGAGATTGTGGTCAAAAGCTTATCTAGAATTAAAATAATCTATAAGGTATTTTTGAGCCTATTGCATGTTAAAAATGCGTAATATATGAGCAGGTGAGCTTCTGAAACGTGAATGGAAGATCTTGCGCGACTCGATGCGTCAGGCGCTGAAGAGGAGCAAGAAAGGCGCCACCACTAAGGCAGGCGTGCCCTGCAAGAAGTGGCGCTTCCAGAGCCGCATGGCCTTCGTACTACCCTACATGACCATGAGGAGGTGCTGACACTTATTTACTTACTCGTTGAACCCTATTATGGCCGCATAGATTCTCTGTCTCAAATTCACGCGAGGGAATTGCTTCAGGGCCCAGTAATCGATGATTTCAAAAGCCTTCGGGTTGCTATGTGCCAATTGTCAACTAACTCTAGTAAACGAGATATTCCGAATAAATTGAATAAAGGTCATACAAGGTCATACGGTCTTCTAATAGCTTTTTATTCCAGAAACGAAAGACCATCAAAAGACGTGAAAATAGCTGAAGCTGAAGTCCAATCGGACCCGGAATCAGAGGTGTGGGATCCGGGGAACTCCGACCAGGACTCCCTGGAGCTGTTCTTTGCCAGCGTCTGCCAGAGCACCAAGAGGCTGCCCAAGAAATATCAGAGCGTCATGAAGAGACAGGTGTTGGATATTCTGTTGAGGGTCGAGGAGGACTGTGAGACCGAGCATGGTGACAGTAAGGATGGGGTGAAATTCTAAAAGTAATGTTCTATAATTTGTGATGTAAGTTTTTGGGTTTTAACTTAAATTGCGGTTACTGGAATGGAATTATATTTGTGGTGGATGGGACATCCACGAGCCAAGGAGTCTGAGTTTGGGTCGACAAGTTTCCGATTCGTTAATAGTAGCTTATTGTGGTTACAATGTTCAAAATGATAAAAAGGCCAAGATTTGAAGATATCCAGTTAATTTCTGTTTATAGTCTATCTATAGTGAATATAGACTTTGAGTCTGCAATAAGGGGCCATCCATAAGTTATTTCACACGTAACGAGGGGGGTGGGCTCGACAAAGGTAACATTGTGTGACAAGGGGTGGGAGGGGTCCTAAGTTTCGTGACGTCACATTTCAAATACTAATATTTTAAGTCCATGATTATAAGTATTGAACTTGATTAAGTTTGTATCTTTCAGAATATAATTATTCGTCTATTTTTTTAATTTTTCAAATGTACCATGTTCTATGATGATTTTATATATAAAAAAAATAGAAATAAAACTTATTTTGGAACTGCTGTTTCAATCTAATAATTACTAGATGTGAAATTGCAAAAATTATGTGACGTCTCATTACGGAGGAGGGAGTCTCACAAATGTGACCAGCTGTGACAAGGAAGGGGGAGTGATCATAAAATCATGAATTTCGTGTGACGTAATGTATTGATGGCCCCTAAACAAACTCGATAAACTTGTTATTATTAGTGTATTTCTTAAAGACTGCAATAAACTTGTCTGTATATTTTGTGTAATAAAAATTATATTAGAAAATAACATGCAAATATGTTACATTTAATAAAAGTATAACCTGTTATTTATTTATTATCTATGCTTATTTATTTTTTCAATTGACGAACGACGGGCCGGTTGGCGTACTAAATGTCGTGGGTTCGATTCTCATCCAGGACATACATTTGTGTTCATGAACATGTATGTTTGTCTTGTCCTGTGTGTAATTATATATTTAATAAAATACTAATATATGCTGTATGTCAGCTATCTGGTTTCCATAGCACAAGCATAAGTCTGGGATAATACTTATTTATTATTCCGTAAGTTATTTATTACTATTTATTTATTATATTAATATACAATCTACTTAATATCATAGCTCTTTTTATTTAACCCGTAAAGTAAAAAAGGAAATGTCATTTTGTTACCAATTTTCGTTGTTTGTGTAAGGGTCATGATGACATTTTGTTTTTGGAACGAAGTTCCTTATCGCGCGTTGTGAAAGGGGGCTAGATGGAAAAAAATCTTTCGAAAAACCGACACTTTTAGTGACAGTTGGTCGGGTGACAGTTGTGTGTTTAAGAATTCTTTGGCGTAAAACTTAACCGGCTGGTAACAAGAATAAGATGAACGCGCTGCAGGATATGACGACCTAAACATTGGTAAGTCCTGCTTATGTTGTTCTTTATTTCGGAGAATCTGTTGCCAGTCATTATCTACTTTAACATCGTTTCAAATTTATTTTGAACCCAAATTGTCGCGGCCCTTGTGGTTTGCGCACATTCTTGTTTGAATTATACGAGTACAAAAAATAAAGCTCAATTCGTTTAATTGTTTCTATTAAAACACAAATCGCATCCCTCGTCACGCGTATCGTAATGTAATATTTTTTTAAAGCTTAATGGTCACAATTTTAGTAACAAATGTTTATGCATCTACTAGGTTTATTATTCAGGTAATTAGGAAAAAAAACTCAGACCTGTATTTCCACTAACCGCGTGACTGCGACTAAAAATGTATTGAAAATCGGAATTGGGTAAAAAAAATTAAAAGAAGTTATAACTCGTAAACTACGAAAAATCGCGGAACATACATGGAGTGACACGGGTACCTCTACAGGTGCTCTACCTCTGGGCTTCCGCTTGACACTATTTTATGGGACAGCCTGTATACTATATATATATATATATATTTTTTTATAACTTATATAACTTCGTTCCATCCGGGTGTCCCTTGATACCTCTCAAGTTTTTTTATACACGATAAGCTTGTCTTTGACCACAATCTCACTATGGTAAGTGATGATGTGGCCGAAGGTGGTAAGCACAAAGCCTAGATGGTAACTGGCTCTCAAGTGCAGCTGTTGGAACACACCGATAGCTGCTTGGTGACAGATTTTCAACTTGAGGGCAGCCAGCCAGTTGGGTACTACAAAGTACCCTACCACTGAAAGCTCAAGCTCATTGTAGGATTCGAACCCACGACCTTCGCCGCGGTGTCCGACGTCACTTACCTTCGCGTGTGCCCAATCCTGTTCTCTCGAGGAGTTTACCACGAGTTTCAAGGAGCCAATGTATCGCATACACTTATATCGAAGAACAGAAGACAATCGAGGCCTCGTGCGAAGGAACATCGCGTCAGGCTGACTCCAAATCGAAGTTTAGTTGCTCAGCTTCTCCTTGGTTTAGGATTAGATCTGTCTTCATCGCTATTTTTTCTTAAGGTGTTACAGTCGACCGAATTTAATTTTATGGGCCATTTGGAGGTCAGAAACCTAATATACAGTGTGATTTCTTTTATTTGAAAGTAGGTCAGTATTAATATTCATTATTGCAAAATATATTTTCGTAATTGGTTTATATCTTGATAGGATTATTTATGTCGAAAAGAAAGCAAAAATAAACATGCCAATCGCCAATTTATTAGCCATTCCTTTCAGTAGCGTATTGAGTACGGAGACAACAATTGCGCTATAAATAATCGGGACACGCTCCGGTGTCATTATTGCGGAGCTCGTGAATCATCGGCCGTTTCCGGCGCTCGTCAGGTTTATGGCCGAAGTCACCACCCTTCATAGTAAGATGTCGTTTGGTCACACAACCCGACTTCCGAATAATGTAAAGGCATATAAAGGGGACCTTTTTCCTGAAGCCTTTGGTAATAAATCTGAAAGTATTAATATTTCTGAGTTATAGGTACTCTTGGTGCAGTGTGTGGTGGGTATGGCGTCGATATTTTCTGATATCTGTGGTGAAAATGCTCAGTCTAAGATCAAAGAAAGACAAAATATTTAGTATAAAGGACGGCTATAATTTTTTTAATAAATTTATTGGCACGGTAAACTCACGACTTTATGCTACTACCGAACAGTTTCTAATAATGTGGAATATCAATAAAGTAATCATAATGATCTCAATGATATCCTTTCGGCCTCGTATGCCGACCGACAGACATTTTGACCCCAAGCCCCGCACGTTCATTCGCTACCTGTCTAAACTAAAATATACTTTAATGTAAACTAATAACTGATTCGTTATTATAAAGCTTTGCTTTTGGTTTAGCTGTTTTCAGTATTTTCTAAGGCCATATAAAAAGAAGAAACGCTATCTTGACCCGAAACCTAGTTTACGACACTTGTTTTCAATCATCTATTGTAATAAGAGATATTAATATGACTAGTGTAACATTTCTGTAGTTTAAATAAGGAAGGCCACCGCCCGCGCCGTGGGCCTAAGCAAAGATCTGCCCTCGGAAATGAGATGAACCCCTTGAAAACACACAGAAAAGTTTCCTCTTTACGTCGGTATATAGGCCCTCGTTTGGCATTGGCACTTGGCAAACATCTGTGCCAGAGGTTTGAACTTACTTCGAACATTGCCCACTATCACACTCAGTCCATTTATGCTCGTATTATAGAAGCATTGCTCAAGAATTAATAATGTCGTTCTCTGGACAACTTATGTTTACTAAGCATCGATATAGGTATAGACATATCGATGTTACTAAGTATAATTTTGTATAGGTACTTATTAAAATTCGCAATTTCACTCAAGTATAAGTTTCAGAAAATGTTGATGAGATTTTAAATGGTATTTATAAGTGTTGCCCGCAGGCCAAAGTTTCAGTAGAAAATAGAAGCCGAATTTCGAAAGTATTTCTTAGTTTCTCGACCTACGTCGCTCTTCATGAAACCTAAGTACTTGGAATACTTTCGAAAACTGAAAATAACGGTAATAAATACTGCTAGTATTAATAACTCTAAAACCTGCTGGAACCACCAGCTTGGTCTATGGCATCCCACGATGTCTTTCGCCGAAAACTCATTGTAGGAATCAGACCCACGTCCTTTCTTACGGCATTCGACTTCATTCACTGCCTAATGTGATGAGGTATCGTACCTATAAAATTTAAGATGAGACGATTTTGTTGGTATTTCAGACGGGTCTATACTTACGAGCTCTACTTTGATTACAAAGGATTCTAAGATCGTGTAATTCTATATAGGAGTGTACCCAGCAACAGCGCTATCTTCAGCTACGTCAAACCTACGTCGATGACCATTAATATAATATTCACAATCGCGGACACAGTTAAATGTAAACTCCCCTTATTAATATCTCGAATAAATCAATTATGCGAACCCCTTTACGTCCATCCATCTGACTGGAATGGACGTTTTAATAATTAGAATCGGCGCAGCGCGGATGTGCCAAGCGGTGGAGCTGAAGGTGGTGAATGTCTCATTTGAAGTCCTTCCTTTAGATGGGTGCGCACTGCGCGTGTGCGTCAATCAATCTGAATTTATTTACTGGATAAGAGTCTGGTATTGTCTTCTCTCGTTTAAAGGGTTCGGTTTGATCGTTCCTTTGTTTGTTGGTAATTGGATTGATATGACTGTCAAGTGAGGTTGTAATTTACAGTACCCTGCACCCATATTGATAATCGAACTATATGCACTCGGATACAGAAAGGCGCATCTTGCGCTTTACGATACGATCACGATATTTGAGCTATTGGCTGAGCTATTAAGACTCTTTGGCCAATAGGTATGTCTTGGCCAATGTGTTTGTCATATAATTGATCCAATTGATTTGAAAGAGTTGTTGCTGGCACTTGACACGTGAGTGAGAGTGAGAGTGAGAGGTGACATAGTAAAACATTGCAACATATGCCGAGCATTACCTATTTTAAACAGGTTTCAAAATAAAGGTTATTTTAGTAAAACTCAGGTTTATAATTTTGGTAGGTACCTACTGGAAAGAACGAAGGAGTAGACTTTCGGGGTCCATTATTTATTTTGCTCCATTGAATTACTAAAATAACGTAAATACGCCTGCTTCATCTTGTCAGTTGACAGTTGCAACTCTTCCTTGAGATTTAATAATTTTCTCACAAATTTTTCAAATAAACTCTTAAAATTTTATGAATAACACAAAAAATTTTGCTTACAGTCACATATAAGTTTTTCTAATTATAAAAATAAACATGTGGTTAACTTTTTGTAATGTTTTGTAATCGAGGGTGTTAGACACTACATCATCATCATATCAGCCGGAAGAAGTCCACTGCTGGACAAACTTAAAGGCCTCTCCCAAGGATCTCCACAGTGGCCGATCTTGCGCTATCCGCATCCAGTGGGCGGGGCACATAGCTCGTAGAACCGACGGCCGATGGGGCAGAAAGTTTCTTGAGTGGCGACCACCAACACGGTGGACCGACGATCCTGTGAGGGTCGCAGGAAGCCACTGGATGCGGATAGGGCAAGACATACTTATCATTAGGCAATTATAGTTACATACAATTAAATAAGTAATTCCTCTCACCCAAAGGTTGCCTGGCAGAGATCGCTTAAGCTATAAGGCCGCCTATTGTACTCGCTTTTTTTTTTTTTTTATCATGTATCTCCCTTGTATATTGTATAAGGTGTACGTACAATAAAGCATATTTCATTCATTCATTCATTATGTTAGTAAAATTATGTGACACAAAAAACAACATAAAATTATGGTGTTGTGGACTTGGCCTTTGGCTTTTTAATAGCATCATTATTCATTTGTAAGATATGCTCCACCGTGTAGGCGATGTCGATGTGCTTCCTCGTGAAGTGTTGGTAGTACACCAGTTCCCGCCAAATGACTGGGTAGTCTCCAGCAATCAGCAGCATGGAGTACATGTCGTACATCTGGATCACCCAGTCGTCCAACGTACACATAACGAAAGCTATGCGCGTTTTGTTGTTCCCCTTATATCTCTCCACGGCTGGTTCCAGGTCCTTTAGCCTATCCTGGGTGGCATATATCACCTGTATCATCATTGCTACTACTTTATAATTGAAGTCGTCAGGATCGTTGAGATATTTATCATATCTTCTAGCAGCTTGTTGGCGTGTCACGTTAGCGGCTGCACTACGAGCTCGGTCCTGGCCCCGGGGCCGGGCTCGGTCGACTGCGGTCATTTCAGAAAGTATTTTGTCCACATCCAAGTTGTTGGTGATAGTTGACATCTCTTTAAGTCTCCTTGCAATTTGTTTGTCTGCTCCAACGAAATTGTTATCTCGTAACGCTATGAGAGCACGACGCGTCTGTGTTGTGCTCAACAGGTACAGACCTGGGAAATGTTTTTTTTAATTTGGTTACTTGCGTATTCTGCTTATTGAACAACCTTTGCTTAGTTTGGGATCAGGTGGCAGTGTGAGAATGTTTTTTTAAAGGCCGTAGGTGAAATAGTTATTTCTTATACAAGAGTGGAAAGTTGTTTATTAACCGCGTGCTCAATTTTGATGACCGAGCAAGCGAAGGTTTCTAAAATTGAATCACGAGCGCAGCGAGGGATTCAACAATTAGAATCCTGAGCGTAAGCGAGGGAATCAAAAGAGCACGAGGTGAAAAATCTTTGCACTCGAGTGCAACACGTAATTTTTCATCCCACCTCAGCGAGGAAATGACTAAATGTAAAAAAAGAAAATGACGCGCGCAAAGCAAATAAAAAAAAGTACACCAAGAAGATCCCGAGTCTGAGTTTAAAAAAAAATAAAAAAGGATGTATGATAAATTGGGCACCATGGAGGGAGAAGTAAATAGGTTTAATGATGTTTTGAATTCACAAACTTAGTGCACACGATGTTCTATTTACTTTATCCTCTAGAGGATAATAACGACTTTTACACTCAGATATCGAAGAGCAAAAATACTCTTTACGAGATGGGGGGATGAAAAACATATTATAATGTTATTACTCGATGTTTATCTACATTGCTTCGTGAATGATCGAATAACAAGTCTTTTAGTAAAACTGGATACAATTACGTATGATTGCTTGCGCGATACTTACGTATTGAGAGTGAGTTTATGTAAGAACCGTGAACCCGATGTAAATTTGGATATTGATTAAGCTTTGGTGAACCGAACTAGCCATTTGGTAAAAAAACAATGTATACTACGAAAGTTATGATAAAAAAATCATATTTTTCCAAGTTATCTGTCTTTTTTGTCTGGGTAATCCCGAACCGATTTTAAAGTGACTTTCATTGGCAGATAGACGATTTTTATGATGATTTTATATGTATTAAACAATAAACTAACTCACAAAGCAAAATAACACGATACATATGGAATAGTGGTTGAAATACGTACGTTGCAATAAGAACTCAAACACTTAGCAATAAAACTTACATTAATTAATTGATAATGGTTATGTTAAACCAACCGTTTAAAGAACCTAATGTTTATTTTTGTATTTCTTGTTAACTAGCTTTTTGCTCCGCGGTTTCGTCTGCCATCTCCTGTATAGCCAACCCTCAGAGAGGAATTAAAAAAATACTCTGTCTTAGTCAATTTACTGTAGCGGACCCTTTTTCTATTTTCTTGAAATATCGTGGAAATTGTAATTCTCTAAGCAGTACAGTTTAGGTAGTAGAAAAGTCAAGTTTTGCTAAACATGTCAGTATTTCATTTTATACAGTCCTTATTTCATGCTTTAAAAGTAATCTGTGAGCGAAATTTCAAGTTTAGGTGATTTATATTCATTTTTACCATGTGCTGGAGCTGGATAATAGATAACATCCATTTACAAAATTCAAAAACTTCCTAGAACTTGGAATTTCCTAATTAGATTTCCACTTGAAGCCCCAAATATGGATACGGGTTACATCATGTAACCGTTTTGTAAACGATAAGCTCTCCACAGCTACAGTTGCCATTAGCTCGTTCATTCATACGGATTCCATACCCCCGAGAGAGTTGATATCCCCGAGCAGTGAGCAGCGAGCAGCGAGCACCGCATCCCCGAGCCCCCAGCAGTCAGCACACATCACCTAATCCCCTACTAAGCAAAACGTTCTATTCCAAGTTTCGCCACATGACAACATAAAATCTTCACGTCACGTAGCAAAAAATAAAAATAAATCTGTTCTCAGTTCAAATTCACTCGGCTCGAGCAGCCCCCGAACATAGCGCCCCCACGGCTGCCCTGCCGCGCCCCCCGCGCCCTTCGCGCCCCCCGCGCCCGCGCCTCTCAGGTGGCATCGATCGAACCCCGCCCAGCAACAACTAACTAGTCAGCTCTAACTCACACAGATAAACTTCCATATTTCATTGAGTGGCACACATACACACATGCACACACACACACACACACACGAACATGTGACAGTTATGTGATACAATATGATCTTGTCAATCGGATTTCTTTTTATCCTTAACATTATTCGACACTTTTGTAGAGTTGGCTGAACAAAGCTTATGAAACTAGAATGGATTTTATAGTGATACAAAGGCTTTAAAACGGTGATGACTGGAGTTTATGACTGTAAAAGGCCGTACTTACATTGATAAGGAGAGTAGGTGTTCTTTCCATCAGCGTATGTTTACATAATATACGACGCATCAAGAATTTTCCCATGACTTAGGCTGGTGAACTAATTTTATTTAATCTTTAAAATGTAAATGTAACTAATGTGGATTTCAATCCGTTCCTTGCTGTACATTTAAGTCATTATCTACAATAAACCACTTACCATACAGTCGAACAAAGAAACCTCCACCTTTTTTGAAGTCGTTTAAAAAAAATACAATGAAATGAAAATAATAACATGTAATCAATTTTGCAATTCGAATTTCGAACACATAAATTCAAGGTCTTGAAAGTTTTGTAACCAATCCCGTTCCAATTTCAAACTAACACCGCATCGTGCAAAAGAGCTAAGCTATCTAGTCCTCTCGTGCCCCCTTGCTGCCCCCTGTGCCCCTACTGTATAGCGCTGCGGCCTAGGGTGCTAGGGTGCTAGGGTGCTAGGGTGCTAGGGTGCTAGGGTGCTAGGGTGCTAGGGTGCTAGGGTGCTAGGGTGCTAGGGTGCTAGGGTGCTAGGGGTGTGCAGGCACAGCCACAGGCAGTATGCACCGGTACGAGTATAAGCAAGTAGGTGCGATATAAATAGACGTCCTCGCTCACTGCCAAGGTCGGCGCAGATCGATACAGCGCGGGGAGGCGGGGGGCGAGGGGAGAGGGGCGAGCGGCGAGGGGAGAGGGAGGCGGTGGAGCTGCTATCAGAGTTGTGGAGGTGTGCAGGCTTTGTAGTGTGTTTCTGTAGGTACGCTTGTTCGAAATTCAATTTTGATTCTAAATATAAAAATCTCGTTCGTTTGGATATGTATGAGCACAGTTTAATAATCCATGACGATGGAGCTCATGTTTGATAGAAAGAGGATAGGTAGGTATCCATTATGTAGACGAAATGCGATTGAGGCGATGATAGCTCAGTGGTAAGTGACGTCGAATACCGCGGCGAAGGTCGTGGGTTCCATTCCTACCCATATTTGTGTACATGAACAATAATAAACATGTCTGTTTGTCCGGAGTGTGATTGTATAACCTCTGTAGGTTAGGTACAGTCACCTCCAAAATTAGATAACCACTTTTGTACATTTTTTTAATATTGTACATGTATTTATGTTGTTTTTCTCTTTACGCACCTTGCTCTTCCACAAATACCCTCTCATTGTATAAATTAAAGATCCTCCAAATAAATAAAGAAAAAAAATGTTAAAAAACTTAGTTGATATGTAATAAACTTACTTTTTATTACAAAAGGTTGACAAACAGACACACGGTCCATACAATGTCGTGTCGTGTGGACCATTTTCATTATTAGCTAATTATGAAAGCCGTTGGTAACAAAGAAAATATAATTAAAATAGCATTAAAAAATTCAAGCTGCCACCTCAGATTTTCGTTTCTTTAGTTTCAGTAACATATCGATTTTTATAGTTTTAAAAACTTAATATTATATTTAACTACCCGAAAATTAATAAATCCGGTAGAAAAACTTTTGTGCAACGGAGAAAACTGATACAACAAAACCTTTTATTGTCTTATTCCCAATAATAACTCAATTTATTTTATAACAAAGGAAACCAATGAAAATAAAAAGGGAGCATATCAGCTGATCTGTTGCTAAGGGCGGAAAGAGCGCGTCGGCCGACCGGTCGCCCGACTGCTCCCCCAACCGATCTGTGATCACTGCGCATGGTAGCCGAGGCCGTATCGACTACCCACCGATACGTTAAACAAAAATATACCTTAACGTGACGAAATAAGAACGAAGTTAAAAAAATACCGTTTTATAATCCGCTAGTTCAGTAATTAACAACTTGGGGTAAGCGAAAATAGAATCTATTACGAGGGTAGGTTAGTTAAAGGTTATGTGCAGTCGGTATGGCTTCTAATTATAAAACGATACATTTTAGGTAACCGTGGGACAGTCCCTTGATATCTATGTGATTGACCACAATCTGATTGTGATGAATAGGTATCCCGGGACATTCTTCACCACGGAAAACTGATCACAAACTAAGCTGAGTTTGTACTGAAACCAGATATGTACTTACTTAGGTAATTGTAAACATAGATATTAAATAAACAACTTTTTTACAGCTTACCTACTTCATCAAAGTCAAAACCATTTATTCAGTTTCGGCCCTAGAAGGGCACTTATGAAGGTCGAATTACAGAAGTTACCACCGGTTCGGAAGTATATTTTTAGACCATCAGACTATATTGGCTTTTTTTCCTTAAAGACATCATAACTTGAGTCGCAATTCTATTTTTAATGTAGGTAGTTCTGGGACAATCATCAATCATCCCGGTAACTCATTTAAAACCGCAGGGCGAAACCTAGTCATAATTTCATTAAAGACATTTTCTTTAGGTATTCATAGAAACGTAACGTTTTGGCAATTAGTGATTTTGTAATGGTTTCGTAGAATGAGTTGCTATTAAGTCTCCTTCAGCTCAATTGTGAAATTATTTCAAGTTTGCAAATTGTGAAGTTAAGCTTTTGGAATTGACTAGCTGTCCCTCTGGGTTTCGCCCGGGTGCCCGAAGGATTTGATCTTGTTCCGGGATATAAATATAGGATTCTTTTATTCTAGGATATGATTTACCTGTGTGCCAAGTTTCATCATAATCCGTTCAGCCGTATTTGCGTGATTGAGCAATAAACTTCCAAACTTTCATAATGTTAGTTGGATTTTCATTTCACGAGCTGCCTTCCAACTCGTCTCTACAGTACCTTAACTAACTCTAACTACAATTTGATTTATTTTGTGTAAGTACACAAAATATGACTTGTTTACGATCCCTACTTACTGGTAGCTTGCAGTCATATTTTTGATATAATGACTTGTCGACCATCGTCCAGTCTTGTGCAACGAGCTTTCGGTAGAGGAAAGCATCGAAATGAAAATATGTTTTATTCAAATAGGCCTTTACAAGCACTTATGAATAGTCTAGACTAATGCTCGGTTCAGAAGGTTGCTTTTGCTGAGAAGAGCCGGCAATAAACTCAGCAATTACTCTTTTCAAAAACAACTTACACCTATTACATTTAATCATTATTTATTTATCTAGTCTCACTCATAATATTTGCGTGTTAAGGTGGAAAAACAATAATAAATAGAATCTAATTTTGACTGACTAAGTAACAAACTCAAGCAGACCATCGTCTGGCTGGCTACCACCTCTAGTTGAAAATGTGCCGCCAAGCACCAAATACCCGATGTCATCTACTCGTAGGTATTCTAAGAGGCCGGCGACACATTAGCAATGTTACTACTTTTCATTTCATTCTTTCAATGTCATTCATACTAAACTGTAGAAACAGTTAAAAACTAATTTCGTCTTAAGGTAGTTTATTATCCAAATAATTTATCTACCAATTATAATATATAAAATATTATCCAGCCTTACGTATGATGAAACGGAAAAGGTTATTGGAACTAACTCCTGATAGCTTTTATTTTATTTTAATTTCTTCACGTTTTGTATTATAATGGGTTATTTTTGTATTTTTTGCCAAGATATTATGTTTCATTTTCTTTTAATAAATTTGTCTTTTTTTATAGGCATTATAGTCATCTTTATTGCTATTTATTTTGTATTTATTGTAAGGATTTTTATACCCAAGGTTTCTTCTATCAGGCCAAGTTTCCCATTGGCTTTCGCGTTACAGGCTTTGCCTAGTGTGAAAGTCATTAGCACATTTTGCTAGAAAAAACCTCCAGCATTATGCATATTTTATTTTCCTGTGTAATCTGTAAATTTTATGCCTAATCTTTTGTTTGGTGTGTATTTTGCTGAAATAAATTCATTTTTCATTTTCCAATTTGACATTTAAGTGGACAAAGATCAAAGAGATAGTTTAACGACACAACATTCGATACACATTGTATGTAGCCGTGTTATTTCAGTAGGAACATATTATGTAAAACTACATTGCTTCACCACATCTGTTACTGTAATCCTCGACACTCGTAGCCAACAGGACTAACACTTCCCGCTCTTACGCAATCACATCACAACATAAACTAATAATCGACTCTAATAAAACCGAACACGGTCTATTATTCATAACCACCGCTTTATCAATATGAATTCCAAATTTATATTCGCAGCAATAAAGCACATATTTAATTAGCACGCTAATTTGACAGGTGACATGAGTCGGGGTGTCGACAGGCAGCGGTTGGCGAGTGTCCGGCACGCCACCGCGGTGTCAGTGTCACACAGGAGAAGGTAGATGGCGCGCGTGCGCAACTTGTGATCATAGACTAAACAAATGCAGGTGCAACGTTTCGTTCATCAATTCATCATGTTCTTAAACTCTACACCACTACTCATGTTTGCCTAAGTAATTCATTTTGTTCTCAGCTATGACTAGATCAAAGAGATTGTATAAGTTAAAAGTCTTTGGACTAGATCGTAGCTCTATCTACCGTTGTTGTTCTTCATGATTTTGTATCAGCTCTGACTAGTCTGGCAGTATCTTTATTCTGAGCCCTGGCTGACACCCGATTATTAGTAAATAAGACGTTATTCATAATTAGAATGGACATTTTGACAAAGCTGCTTGTAAATATATCTTCCTATATTTCAGGAAGAGTCAAACACTTCGAGGCCGCATCGAGGGCGTTCATAAATTTATATTAAGTACGTTAATAAGTTACGTTACGTACCTACCATAAATTCCATCTTCATACACACTTACACAAACAGAGTAGGTATAATACTCATTAAGATTCATGTAGGTATATTTGAATTCGTTACACTTTAAAAGTAATTTCTAAACGAACTTAATTTTACGTCTTATGGAATAAGAAATCATAAAAACAAATAAATAAAGTTACGATTATAGTAAAGCTGTGTCCACCACGGTGCACGGTGAGCACAGGCGGGGGCGGGGGCGGGTAGTGGTAATAAATAACTTCTCAAATTAATTTATCAACGAGCTCACGCCCCGCGCACAGATTTGCAATACTGCTGATGAATAATGGCACTTTTTTATGATCATTAAAAAGCATTCAGAATAAATAAGCGTGCCCAAATGAGTACACGACGGTACATATATTTTAATGTACGCGATCAAAATAATGTAATGGGACTTTTGAATCTACAATTTTAAAGAAATAACAATCTCACCTCTCGCTAAACTCGTCACTATCCTAATAAGCCCGTTTTGACAATTTACGTTTATTACTTAATTAACTTTTATTTTGGCACATGCATGTGCTGTCAAACTGGGCGTATTACATTGTGACGGACGACTTTAATACCTTAAAATGAACCTCTTAATTAAGCTTAGTGTACTAAAACGCTATAATACGGAACGCAGCCTTATGAATAGCTAATAAACTATGTAGAAAATTCCATGACATCGCATAATTTCTATGTAATTTTCATCGCTCGCAGTGCAAAAAAATTATTGAATGTACCATCCAATCCATTGGGATGTTACATTCTTATCACACACCAACAGGTGCTTGGCGATAGATTTTCAACTTGAGGGTGGTAGCCAGCCAGTCGAGTACGACAAAGTACCCTACCACCGTGCTATGGTTTCCTCACGATGTTTTCATTCACCGAAAGCTCAAGCTCATTGTAGGAAAGGGTCGAACCCACGAACGAAAACGCAACGTCTCTTCACAAGTTCCCGCCAAAGACTCATGCCGATATTATTGTTACTAAAAATGTAGGTTAGTATTAATATAAAAAGTGTTAGAAATATAGTAATTAGGCAATTCATTTTATAAAACATGATTTATCTATTTGGATCTATATACAGACGTGTTCTCATTGCGAGCATGACGTCTTCGCCGGCCATTTGACATTTCCGTGACCGTGAACCTGTCAGCTGTCAACTGTCACCTGTCACCGCACGTCACCCGCCCATTTCTCGGAATCGTTATAAATATAATGCGGGTAGGTTACGTTGTATGTACAGTACACTCTTGGCTCTCGGTGCCAAGTCGGAGTTTTTTATTTTTTTACACATAATGAGCGCTAACGAGCCGCGAATGATTATGGTGATTAAGTAACCGTTAACTGCGGATGATGAGGTAACTACTGCATTTAACTATCGGTTACGTAAGTGCTAACATTTTTATTAACTCAAGCTAATGGTAATTGCATAGTATGTATCCGTTCTAAAGCAAATCTCTTATTTTATTTCATTATAAATAAATAATAAATAAATATCCTCGGACATTTCTCACACACGGCTATCTGATCCCAAACTAAGCAGAGCTTGTAATATGGAAACCAGATGACTGATATAATACATAGACTACTCTTTTTTTTTGTAAATACATACTTAAATAGATAATTACACCCAGACTCAGGACAAACAGACATGTTCATGCACACAAATGTCTATCCTGGATGGGAATCGAACCCACGACCTGCGGCGTGATAGGCAGTGTGTTAACCAACCACGCCAACCGGCCCGTTATATTAAGCTATAAGATAATGAAACACTCAGGAGATAGAATGAAGGATAGCGACTACCTGGAATAAGTACTGGGCTCATAAGGAAATATTTAAAGCGCAACTAGTGATAGTGATGGACTCACAAATCCTACCATGCCTCACCTATGGCTCTATGGCTGACAAACCTGGACGTTCGATCTTTATTATTATTATTATAAGATAATGAAGAAAATATAACACATTTCCGCTGGTGCCTACCGCAGTAATATTGAATCAATTGACGATAGTTGAAAGCCATTGGATGCAACGAAACAGAGAAATAACAGAAAGTTTAAGTCCATTGGGAACAGAGAGGTTTATATTAGAAGTATTGTAATAAAGTTTATTGGAGTTGGCGCGGTGCACCCAGCACCCAGCACCCAGCACCCAGCACCCAGCACCCAGCACCCAGCACCCAGCACCCAGCACCCTGTACTCTGCACCCAACACGGTGATCGGACGCTGAAATACGGGACAATCTTTATTGTTAAAGTTCACTATCCTATACAGGGTGTAATCGTTAAGTGTGTCCAGGCGATTATTTCGTAACTATTACAGATATTAAAAAAAATTACACTGATATAGAACGAAGTACGTTACCTAATCAGTAAAATTACATCAATATTTTTTTATTAATCAAACGAGAAGTATCAAAAATTTTGACATTAAACGCTCCCATACATTTAGTATGGGATAAGTAGAAAGGTTTCGGTTTCCTTATTTTAAAATGTTATTTTAGGTTACTAATAATATTATAGGAAACTGTTTATTAACCTAACAAAGTAATAAAACTATATTTTAATTGAATAACATTTATTTCTTAGTAAATACAAAATTTTGTATTCAAAGCAGATTTTTGTAGTGTGTTGCTTTTCAGCCAGTTCAAATGAATGCGATTTTGAAACAAGGTTTATTACTAATTTGAAGTGGAAAGATAATTAATATACACGTATATCTACTTGAATTAATTATTATCATATCATACGTAATCATAAAATGAGATTAAGGTAAATTGAGTACTAAACCACTTAAAATAAGGAAACTAAAACCTTTCTACTAATCTCGTACTAAATGTATGGGAGTGTTTAATGTCAAAATTTTGGATACTTCTCGTTTGACTTAAAAAAAACTTATTGATGTCATTTTAATGATTAGGTAACGTACTTTCGATATCAGTTTAATTTTTTTGTATATCTATAATAGTTACGGAATAATCGCCTGGACACACTTAACGATTACACCCTGTATAGTAATACTATAGGTAAAGAAATGGCGACTAATGACTATAAATCTTAACGCTGAAATATAATCCCGCAGTGTTGGTAAAGTAAATTGCATTGTACCAATTTATATAATTCTCGTGGATATCGACTCGACCGAGGAGGGCAACCTTAGCGGTCATTTCAAAAGGGTCTGCGATTTTTCTCAAATGAATATGAAAAGAAATA
Organism: Ochropacha duplaris; assembly: GCA_951361185.1. Taxonomy (NCBI): domain Eukaryota; kingdom Metazoa; phylum Arthropoda; class Insecta; order Lepidoptera; family Drepanidae; genus Ochropacha; species Ochropacha duplaris. The sequence goes on along the minus strand of OX592704.1, from coordinate 215,075 downwards.
TCAATCGCTCCGACCCCAATCCCAAAGAAATGGTTGGAGAGGATCGCGCGCGAGAGACGCGATGAAAAACTCCGATCCCGGGCCGGATGTCAAATATCGCACCGAAATTACTTTCCCTTTATAAATAAACCCTCACAAATTGGGAGCGAGTCTATTCTTCAAGTTTTTCGGCGGTGTTGACTTATACATACTGGCGCACGGAGCACGGAGCACGGAGCACGGAGCACGGAGCACGGAGCACGGAGCACGGAGCACGGAGCACGAGTCGAGTAACGAAGCGACCTTCGTCGGTAATGGAGGACGAAATTCAGTTCTCCGCTGTAATGGATCCGTGGAAGTTACTCCGGCCGCGGCCCCAGCCCCAGCTAGCGGGGGGAGAGGCCTCCACAATTATGCAAATTTCACCCTTAATTTCATGCTCTCTACAGTCTCTGGATATACTGGCTTCTAAATTAGAACGGAGAGATTAGATAAGGTTATTCAGTAGTAAAGTCGAATTAAGTGCGGCATTAAGTCACAGTTTAATCGAGTCGACGAAACTTGTTGATAATAAAACTGCGGTGTGGAAGCCCTGCGCTGCGCTGCGCTCTGCCGGGGAGGAGCGGGGAGGAGCGGGGCCGGGAGGGGAGGGGCGGTGTTTGGATTTATTTTAAACTTCAAAAGAGTTTCTTAGAAGTTCTCATCTCACTCGCCTTGACAACGAAACGAAAGACAGGAATAACTGGTAAGAAACAGATAATTAGAGATCCCTTGTAATGTCGCCGTGAACTTACTTACAGCGGTGCGTGGTGCCATGATACTGATGAGGTATGAGGGGTGTGGAGGTGTGGAGGTGTGGAGGTGTGGAGCGGAACGGTCGTGGACCGTCGCCAGCGCCGGACTGTCTGCGACATCGCCTCAGGCTTAGGTCAGGTTTACATGAGCTAACTCTTGCCTTCATTACTTCTACTAAAATCACAATACCTAGCTGACCGTAAAATTAAAAATAAATATCTTCCCGCCCTCTATCAGACTTGACTAAACGCAGGTAATTAAACTTGTTTAAAAACTGACAGGTAATTAAGGATAAAAATTGGAAGCGAACCTTACCATCTGCGGTTGACATCCGACGTATTATTATACGGGATGTAAAAAATAGCGATGCTCAATATCCGTAAACAAATACAAATGTAACTTAAGGAGTTTTAACAGAAAATTAATTACAGCAATAAAATTAACAAAACAAAAACGCTCGGGTCGTGTCTACATCAGTCTTTAGATTTCTTTGAAGATCCCACTGCTGGCGAAATACCAATCGTAGTGTGGACTGATTTGGGTTGAGAACTGTCTGAAGGGTTCGATGGGGATGATGCAAGAGCTAGTAATACTCGTGAGCTGGTGCCAGTGCCAGTGCCAGTGCCAGCGCACGTGTTCCATATAGTGTAGGTGACAGTGCCGCATCATTATTCTTAAACACATTTGCATGTTGTATAATTGCTATGATGACTTAATTGATCGTAATTATGTGTTTACCAAATATAGAATGTCATGCTTCTTGCATAAAACATCTCATTTGTAAGTAAACCTTGCACGTTTAAAGTTGTGTTCACTCTATTGTTGATGCCAGAACATCTATTACATTCTGTGATTCATTATTATTTAATTGTTTAACAACAAGGTCATTTCTTACGTTTTAATGTACATTATGTATTTGACTTTTCTTGTGATATTTTCGGTTACATTTTGCAATCACTATTCATAGTAGTTTTGGCAACATTATCGTAAATCTTCCATCCACCTCCGTCACTCCGAGCACTCGCCCCAAAAATATAATTTCTCAACATTTGACGAGTGTTGTTCGTGTTATAATCGTTAAACCCGAGCTGATTCCAAATCCGAGTGCAATTTTCGTAATAACAGCTTCGGAATATTCTGGCATCATGTTTTATGTGCCAGCTGCCAGATTGTGATCTGTTGGCAGGACCGGCCGGGGATTAATCTCGGTTTAACTTCTCGCTACATTAAATCTTAGTGTTTGGCCGCGGATTTACTTCAGAGTACGTTTCGGTGCCATATTAACACGTCACATCACATGTGAAATGTCGACGATCCGCGACTCTCCGATCTCCACACTCCACACCGACACCGTGACACCGTGACACGGAGATATGACGATATTGTCTTTTTATAAATTTCCTAATTTTTCGATTGACGCTCTGCTTCCACTTATGAATTGGAAAAAAACAATTAAAGATGTTGAACAGAAACATGGCTCGGAATCTTTCTTCGTGGAAAAATAACATTTTATAAAACGTGACGTGCTGATTCCATCACATCCGCACAACTTAGCAATTTATCTTGGAGCGCTTTCAGAATCTTCATCTGTATCATCATTTGTTAATGTCGGGTTTATTTTGTTTTATGTTGTTATGTTATGCAGACCGACTATTACCGACCGGACACCGGTGCATGATGATCTTTTAGCAGTTTTGTTTATCCCATCTCGCTTTGATTTCAAATGAGACGTACGAAATTATAATATCTGGAACTTCATTAAGCAGAATTTGAATTATACCATCCTATGTACTATAATTATTTTAATCTTCTTAAATACGTAAGTACAAAGATAATTATAGCCCCATTACGTACTGTTACATGAGATTCAAAACTAAAACGTGTGATATCTCCCACAGGGTTCAGGGGCAGTCGTCGCTCGACAGATGTCAGGGCTGCGGGTTCTATTCCCGGCGGTGATCGCTCTCTGTTGTAAGGTGCGCGCGCGCTGTCACAACCGACAGTTTGTTACGCTATATGATTTTGTTTGTCGATTCTGGCTTTAGTTGCTGCTCTAGCATTAGTATCTTTAATTTCTTCTGTTTCTGTATTTATCTAATCAAAAGATTCGTAAAAAGCTACAGGGCCAACTGTGTTTTTTTAATCTATTTCACAAAACACCAAAGAACATAAAATTTACTTTAAATAGATTGTCGAGTATAGGAATCTATAGTGTTTATTTATCTTTAGTTTTTCTTCAGTATAATCTGCTTAATAGTTTAGTTTCATCGACATTAATGAATCAACCAGAAACATTTTGTTAACGGTTATCAAATAGCCATCTTTGATACAAACATGAATTGGCTAAAAATATTATTTAGTTCATTATAGCGCGTTGTGAATGTGAAAGGGGGCTAGACGGAAAATTTGTCACGACACTTTTAGTGTTGTCGGGTCGGGTCGGGTAGACAGTTGCTGTCACCCGACCAACTGACACTAAAAGCTGTGCGGCGTGCGCATGTTTCTCTGTCTGTCTCTCTCTTATAGAAAGCAAGCCAGATATTTTCATTTCTATATATATATATACACACATATATATATATATATCATCCGAACGAGATAATAAAATATCGGATACGGATATATAAAAATCTATTATATATATAATAGATTTGATAAATATATATATATATATATATATATATATATATATATATACTCTCTCGACTTATATAACTTCGTTCCATCCGGGTGTCCCTTGACACCTCTCAAGTTTTTATTATCTCGTTCGGATGATATCCTTGACCTTCACCTACGTGTGTAGTGTGTATCACATCACATCACATCACATCACATCACATCACATCCCATCACGCAGATATTATAATGGATCAACTCTATGATAAGCACGTGGGATTTTACGTCAGTTTTTTGTTTTGTTTTTTTCTGCTTCATAGTTAATAACAAGAAGTGACCCTTGTTAACTCAACCATGAATCCGGGATAGTTTAATCAAGTTACCTTTCTGTTGGGGCTTTAGTGTTTCATGTGACACCAAAAAGAGATGTCTAAACTGTTGGACTGATTTTGGTGTTAGCTCAGCTAAATATATAAAAACCACGTGGATCCGTAGCTGCTTATAACATTCTTGTGATTTTTCATTATACAGAATTGTAAACGATGCCATCACAATCAAGACTTTTGTCAGATCCTTGGCCTTTATCCAGCAGGACGTCTTTCGGCTGACATGATGATGATTGGGTTTTATTTTTATGCTGTCAGTGTTATTTCTATTATGTACACAGCTAGAAACATCAGCTAAACAAACATTAATTCTCAATTTCAAAGCAAGTGGAAGCTGCTTGACTCACACACGGACACGGCGAGCCCAGCAACAGTTATGTACATAGATATATTGTTGCTAGGCTGCGTGTGAGGTGTGGCTGCGTGGCAACCATTTCCACATGGCAATTGGATGCAGGCCTTGTGCCTTGTGCGTCAGCCACCGAGAGGCGCGCCAGATAGTCTAGCTAAATATGCTGCTTGGACCGACTTCAACCGACCGGGCTTCGTGACGACTGACGACCACCTGCCATGACAATTTAAACCCTCAAATTGAACCTCCAAGACTCTGTTTGCATAATCATCGATTTGAGCAGCACACCTGTATGCTAAATTCAACCCTGATTATATAACTTTACGGTGGAGAATAATTGTAAATGAATCTCGCGTGCGTCTTCGCTGTAAATAAGGTATGACGCAAAGCGGTAATTTAAGGATGCCACAGTAACTCAATATATTTTAAAACATAATATGAAATGTCGTGCGCTGAGGATTGGAAGCAATTTGTCTGAAAGCATTGTTCGGAGTTTTGTTGGAGTTGGCATGCTGCGGTTAGCGTTTATTGCTAGCCAATTTTGGAATTTCGTTGTGTTTGTGTTCTGGAGTCCGTAGATTTTATCTGGCAACACTGCTAAGTGAAAAATTCAAAAGGCAAGCAAATATATTTTCAGCTTTAAAATTATATTGTCCATAAATTGGATGAAACCGCGAGCGCACTAAGAGCCAAGTGTAATAAATCACGAACTTAAAGGCATATAATACTTGTACAATTAGTAACAATATTATCCTAAGATTAAGTAGCTGACTTGGAGAGCCATTCCCCTCATTTAAGGACGATTAACTTTCTTCTAATATAAAAAGTTATTTATGTCTGTTTAAACATTATTAAGTAGATGTTAAAGTCGCTCCAATTACACAACAAAGGTTTAAAGTAATTGCATGTAATGTTACTATTTACGCACGCAATCTGTCCCAACATGTAATAACTTAATAACTATGTAAAAGTTATTCAAACAATGATATTTAAAAGTAAAAAGTTGTAGATAGGTTACCTAGCTTCACATCACTCGCTCTTCAAAAATTACCCACATTATCGCACATTTAAATGAAGTATTGCACTATCTCACTACATTACGAATATCTCATAGTCATAACACGACGGCATTTTTGGTTGTTTAGTGCACTAGGTACTTGAAGCGCATCTGTTGACTCCGGGCGACGCGACACCGGTCAAAGTTGGAGCGCGGCGTTGGCGCTCGCGGAGCGCTTATACCTATCTTCACCTTTTTACATATAATATCATTGTATTTAAAGTAATGAGATAATTATTTTGTGATATTAATAGGCGAATCAATTTAAAGGTAGATAATTAAAGTTTACGGGTATAATACCGTTGTTTTTAAATAGTAGTTCTTCTTCTAACTTCTTATATTTTTATATGTCAGAAGTTTCACAAACATTCTTAGCAACACCAGAGGGATTGCCAATGTGTTGTCGACCTAACCTAGCTGGCTCTCAAGTGCAACTGCCGAAACTCATTCAACTGAGGGTGGTAGGTAGCTAGCCAGGTGGGTATCCTCACTTATCTATTTAATTTCTACATAGTTTCTCCTGAGTTTCTACGGTACGGTAAGAGTTATCGTTTACCGAGATAAAAAGTATTCTATGTTTTATTCCTGGATATGATCTACCTGTGTGCCAAGTTTGATCAAAATCCGTTTGGAAGTTTTTGCGTGAAAGGGAAACTTTCTGAAACTGAAAATCTCTTTTGAAAACATTCCGTGATGATATCCATTTCCTTCATTTAATTAAACATGAATGAAGTAATCTTGCTCGGTATCAGTTACCCGTACTCGTGTACTGACCGTGGGTAACTGAACTAAACCATATTAAAGTACGCGAATAACATTGTAAATTAATCTGGAGGAGATAGCACTAACTCTGTAAATACCTATATAAATTGGTCGGATCAATGCTGGTTGATAGCTCTACGTATAACATTGGGAAATCGACTTTGACACAACAGCAATAAAGTTTGTTTTATGTTCGACGAATACCAGTTTGGTAATAACCTACAGTACAGGGTAGATTTGACAAGGATTTGAGTGGAGGTGGAGTTGTTTCGGAACGTTAATTTGCGTTCAAACAGATCATACGCCTTTGTCGAACTTTGTAATTGTTTTGTTTATTAATAGATTGAGTGATGGCTGCCGTTCGAACTCCGCTAGGCTGGTTCGTTCGTGAGTTTTACGAGTACAAACATTTTGTAATTCAAGGAAATCGTGAGTTTTCGTCCTCGTCATCAAATATATCATTATATAGAAAGGTTAGGAAGTAAGGTACATTGTAACTGTTCAAATGATTGCTGAGATTGTAGCGTGTCCGTTTTGTTGCCAAGTCTTCGTACTTTACGTTTAATATTTTCCTTCTGTCATTAATCATCATATTCTGCTTGGGATGTCTACTCCTGACCAAGTGTTAGAACGAAGTATTGAATAAGAAATTTAAACTATAAATAAAGTGATTGGACAAGATGGCGACTAAATTCTTGATAAAAACAAGCAATACAGATGGGCCCTTGTATTTTAACACAACCTACAAAACACAAATTATAAAATTAAACTAGTGTATTCCTCGGTAATTAATTACTATTCTCTTGTCCCCGGTATAATCTGGGACGCAGCTCATCCGTCACAATCTTATGGTAGGGGAGGCGAATAGGGGATTTCGGGATTTACTCGAGCGCGTCAGATTAACATAAGGGGGGCAACCTTGCACCTTGTGAAGTACTCTCACCAAATCTGAGCCTTCTATGTAGTGTCGAACGCCTAGGGTAGCCCGTCAGATTAGTAAAAAAAAATCGATGGTTTGAAATACTCGAGCGCGTCAGATTAAGGTAAGGTAAGTTAGTTACATGCAAAATAGTGTACATTTCAATAATCTGACAATTTGGGCGTGACGAAAGAAAATTGGAGACTCGCAAAGTTGCAAAAAAAAAAACGTCACCTGGATTTTCTCGAGCGCGATTAGTTTTTTTTTTGTTTTGAAGGAAATTAGTCACGAATCACGGAAATATCTTAATCTGCCGATTTGCACAAGCCGAAGTGGCTAAAATCATTATTAAGTGTATAGTCCAGGAATATTATGAGTTTCACCTCAGAATGAGAAATAGTCAGCTATTAACTTGTATAAACCTTTATTTTGACACCCTAAAACTTGTCTCAAAAGCTACTTATCTTAGGGTGCCCGCGACTACTGATTTTTCAAGGTCAAAGGTCAAAAAATCATTAATTGCAAATATCTCGTTTCCTATGGGTTTTTTGGTATATGTATTCATAATAAATATTGTAGAAGGTTAAATTCTCTACAACTTTTGCACAAACATTTTTTCGATATCTTGAACCATTTTCGAGATTTCGATATTTTTTGCATATTTTTTTTTTCAAACCGTCAGATTAAGGAAATCCCTCAACATAATTGTCAGATTATGGGTCAGTACAACAAGGCCATCAAGAAGAACCGCCTGTATAAAAATCTGACGCGCTCGAGTAAATCAAGGTCACGATTTTTTTTTGCATTTTCAAAAATCGGCCCTGACTGATGGTCGCGTCCAAATCGTCAGTCTTTAAAATAGGAGCTACTGGAGGGTTCACTTAACATCCCTTATTAATGTCTGACGCGCTCGAGTAAATTTTTTTTTTAATATTTTCGACCCCTTCGTACGGCCACCCCCACCACGCAAAACGGCAGATTATTATTTTTCCGTTATCAGACAGACGTGGCGCGACTACCCTATTAATATCTGACGCGCTCGAGTATTTCTTGGTGACTGTTTTTTTTTACATTTTTGAAACCCTGTAGACGCTCCCCCCACCGCTGAAGGGGAAAATATCACATAACCTTTTTTTCTTTATTCCACCTAATCTTCAAATTCCAGTAGGTCCCAAAGACGCTCGAGTAACTACAAATTTAGCATCAATGCCTCCCCTACCATTATAAAACGTCATCATAACAAAAATCTGAAATACAGTCAATAAATAGACAACCGTTCCAGTTAAGCTCGCTCAAGCACAATCCATCGTAAACCAACTGGAGTATGTAATTAAGATGATTACATACCGAAATAAACTGAAGATCAATAAGGGAAACTGATCGGGAATGCTTGAGGGAATAGCAGGCCCCGGCGCGGCCCCGGCCTTTGTGTAGGTAATCTAGGATTAGGGCCGATCGAAGTAATCCGCGAGATATTGCGAGATGAATGGCGGCCTGAACCCTGCCGGCTACCAGGTGGACCGACGGTTGCCGGTGCCTCTTTTATGAGCCTCCGAGGTCCCCCGAGGGCAGCTTTAAGGGCTTTCCTTCAGGTGTTTTGTTTAGTTTGAGAATTTCGGTTTGTTTGAATTTTCGGGTGAGATGAAAGTGATCGAATGTGAAGTTTTTTCGTAATCCCTTCAAGTTGTGTGCTCTTATGGGGGCTTAGGGTTTCGCACAGCGGAAGTTATAGTGGGTCATGTGTTTTGTTTTACTGGAGTATTGGAGCAAGTTATATTCACAGAAAATCGAAACATGAAAACCTGTCGCTTAGCACCTGTTGGTGTGTTCCGACAGTTACACTTGAGAGCCAGTTGCCTTTAAGGCATCCCCTTGGTATTGCTAATGTCTTTAGGCGACGGTAGTCACTTACCACCAGGTGACCCGTCAGCTTCGTTGTCACTTGTGGTATAAAAAAATAACATGAATTCCAGTTCTTAAATCATTCAGTTCACATTTATCAGAATGTCAAAAGGTATTTATGAACTGCTCCATACACCAGGCACTACAAGCCTGTATCTATGGAGAATCTCAACATAAAATATAATGATGAATGTGCCCTAATTGTTACAAAGTCCTGATCGACCTGATCGACTTCCACTCGTCCTTCACAATAACACAACAAACGTCCCCCAAATATCCACAGAAACAAAACGGCTATTAATAATGTAAATTTGACGTCCACTTTGAAATATTATTTCTCATTTCGCTGACGCTTTGAGACGGAATTGAAATTCTTTTACGTTTTTAAAGTCATTTGTTATAATGATTTAGTATCGAGGATTTTATCACGCGTAGGATATCTGCCAAATCGATGTTTGTAAATAACAAACAAATTTTTAATGCTCGACAACTCAAAAATGTATTTAAAACTAATGGATTGCATTCAATATTAGGTTCTAAACCTTATAGTTATTTGCCATCAGTGCTTTCTTCTACTTTAGCAAATTTTCTAAAAATTGCTTCAAGAAAGACAAACAGCTGGCATTCCTCGAGCTTCAGCGATGGCCTACACACTACATGTGTATCTGTTTAAACTAAAATCTGAATTTATTTGCGTTAATTTGAGAGATGTTACCAGTGGCCCTAGCACGAATTTCTTTCGAAAAGTTATTCGTAACGTCATCGAGTAAAAATTGTATGAAAATTGATCAGCGCCCCTACAGGACGTAAAACGAACTAAATTTGGCAGCACGAAGGGTTTTGGTTTACTTTCGTATCGCCATCGTATCGCCTTCGTATCGTCACTTGACACATTTTGTATCAAATCGCGAGCACGAATTTTGTTTTGACATTTGTTCGAAGGCTGGCTATCGTCGTGCTGTCGAGAACGTACGCAAGGTTATTCACTACTAAGCATTTTACTGTTATTTGAAACCTAAATAATGAGAGAAGCGAGTCTGTTTCCTAGTAACGAGTCGGTTTTTGAACGAATCTCCCGTTTCCCCCTCCATCCACTAGGCGGCGTGCATTGCAAATTATTAAATATGCTAGTGCGTGCGACCAGTGCTCATTGGCGTTTTGTTTCTTGTGGCGTTCGGTTGTACTCAGGTGAGTACCTATACCTATACGTATACCTAATCAGATCTACCTACTATAATTTCATAATTATAACGGTGTTACCGTTCGTTTTTTAATAAAACATTATAGTTTCAGTAACAGTAGTATAATGGATGCAGAGTTGCAAGATGTAGCTGGAGAATCCTCAGATTCTTCCTCTTCTTCATCCAGCTCGGACTCTCCCGTACCAGTTCCGGTGCCACCGGGTCCTGCCTCTAACGATCGGCGATCGGATACAAAGGCAGGTAAGAAGAGAAAGGCTGTATCTACACGGAAGTCAAAGAAACGCCGTAAAACCGATGATGCTATTCGCACGCTGGCTGAACAAATAAGCGATATTAAAAATTTTATTTCGGGTAGCGTTGCATTCCAACCTACCCACCACTCCACATATGTATCTGATTATCGCGCTGATGCGGAGGTTCAGTCTGATGTTAGTGCGGATGTTAGTGGGGAGCTTTATACTGATAATAATGAATTGATTCCCCCCGAGCCCCCTTTAAATTTTGAATTTTCATTAAACACTACCCTTAAAGAACCAACAATTCCAAAATCATTACCCGCTCATGTCGAATTAATCAAATCGATGCAGCATTTTGAAACTGAGAACTGGGACAGTGTGCGCTATGCAGATGTCCAGAAGCAGTATTGCTCAACCCCAGGCTTTAACTTTTTGGAGACAAACGATGAGCTTAAACCATATGATAAATCTAATTCTCTTGCATTAATTGAGCGAGGATTCGCGGCGATAACTCAAGCCGTTATTAAGCATAACGATTCCGCTCAGAATGGTTTTAAATTGTTGATTGACTGGGCAAGTTCTGCTCAGGATTTGTCTCCAAAAACGTTACAAGAAAAAATTAATGAAGTTTTTATTAAGGGTAGTTTCCAAAAAATTACCGGGGATTTATTGCAATTATCGTGTGGCCATAGAGCAGAATTGATACAACAAAGGCGTGACTCGGTTTTGCGTTCAGTGAAAGACACATTTGTAAAAGCTAGCTTACGAAAAATTCCGCCAAGCTGTGAGTATCTTTTTCAAAAAGAATTGTTCTCCCCTGCTGTCGAAAAAGCTGGCGGTATTACGAAAATATTCTGGCCACCTCGTTTGCCATTACAAAATAAAACCGCTGCGCAAGCACGGCAACAACAGCAAGCTCAGGCTCCGCCTAGTTATGCTACTAATTATTATTCAAACAAACAAATACCTGTTCAAAGTTTGAACTACCCTCGCTTTAATTACACAGATGTTACAAACAGACTACCCACACAGGGTCTATTGAATAATAATTTTACGATGCAGGGTGGTGACTACCCTCGTAATCAAAGACCACAAAATAGACCCTCGCGTTCGAGATCTAACCGTAATTTTCAAGGTCATGACGTATACCCAAGCACAAGCCGAGGTCATGTTAGATTCTCAGGACATCCTATACCACGCATGCAATCCAAGCGTAAATTCTGACTCGATATTTCAAGCGGGCAAACTAACCAATTTTCTAGCACAGTGGGCGGAATTGCAGGCACCAAATTCGATTTTAAAAATAATTCAAAACTTTCGAATCCCTTTTATAGCCACACCCCCATTACAAATTCCAAATTTAAAATATCATCCGTTTCAAACTCCCGTGTCGAACGAAATGGACAAAATAATAGATCAAATGTTAGAAATGAAAGTATTAGAGCCAGCAAATCACAGTCCCAGCTTTGTATCCCCAGTATTTCTGATACCAAAAAACGACGGTTCAGTTCGCCCGATTTTCAATTTAAAAAATCTCAACCAATACGTATACGTGAGCAAGTTTCGCTTAATAAATGTGCACAGAATCTCAAATTTTTTACAACCACTAGATTGGCTAGCCAAGATCGACCTTTCAAATGCTTACTTTCACCTGCCAGTGGCCAAGGCCCACAGATGCTTCCTCAGAGTAATTTATCGACAAAAACTATTCCAAATGACTTGCCTACCATTTGGCCTCTCATGTGCACCAAAAATTTTTGCTTGCCTGTCAAATTGGGTGGCACAGATTCTCAGGGACAGAGGAATACGAGTGGTGGTGTATTTAGACGATTATTTACTTGTGAACCAGAATCCCTACGTTCTCTCTCGTCAAATACACGAAACAATTCAAATATTGGAGCACCTAGGTTGGCAAATAAATTACGTAAAGTCAATATTAGTCCCTCAGGTATGCATTCAATATCTGGGCATAGTTTGGAACTGTCACGAAAACAAAAAGTACCTACCGGCGAAAAAATGCACCAGCGTAAGGCAAAAGTTATTAGGTCTTCTCAACAGAAAGACTGCAAACTTAAAAGAGATTCAAAGCATAGTCGGGACCTTAAATTTTGCCAGTTTTCCAGTACCCAGAGGGCGCTTGAATCATCGAGGCCTTCTCGCTCATTGCCATGTACTTTTACGACAGAACTCCCGCTATCGTTATCCAATCTCTCAGCAGGCATTGACCGAACTTCAATGGTGGTGTGTGAATCTCGCGAAGTTCTCCCCCATTCATTACCCTCCCGTAATAAATTATTTAGTAACCGATGCATCTGGTGTAGCTTGGGGCGCCCAGTTAAACAACATGAGGCTGTCGGGACAGTGGTCTCTAAGAGAGATGAGTCTGCACTCCAATCAAAGAGATATGTTGGCAATCCTATACGTCTTAAGAGATCACTGTCAGCACCTGAAAGACTCGTCATTATTAATTCAGAGCGACAACAAGTCTGTAGTGGCATACTTAAGGAACGAAGGCGGTACGAAGTCAATGTCCCTAATGAAACTTACTTACCAAATTCTGAATTTGTTAGATCAATACAAAGTCCACACCGAGATACACTATCTACCAGGTCGGTACAACGGCGAAGCAGATCACCTCTCTCGTCTGACACATCCACCAGAATGGCATCTCTTACCTGTGGCAACAGAGAAAATTTTCTCAAAATGGGGTACACCTTTCATAGATCTCTTTGCATCGGCCGCAGCACATGTAGTCCCAAGGTACGGGTCACTGGATGTGACAGATCCACAGGCTTGTCTTCACGATGCCTTCAGCCGGTTATGGAGTTATCCTCTGGGGTGGGTGTTTCCACCACCTTTCCTGATGCCTCGTGTGTTACAACACCTGAACTCGGCAGAAGGAATATACCTCATTGTAGCTCCGAGATGGAAGAAAGTATTTTGGAGACCCGATCTGAAAAACCGAGCTCTCGATCCCCCATTCACGATCCACAACCTGGACCAAGTTCTAATAGATGCCACAACGGGACGCCCCCCGTCGATGACCCAGGACATGGTTCTGGAAGTATGGAGATGTGGGGGTGGTCAGAAAGCATAGCAAGTTGGTCCCAAGATCAAAAAGATTTTTTACAAAAAAGTTGGCGAGATTCCTCACTGAAATCGTATAAGTTGATATGGAAAAAGTGGTGTGTTTGGGCTACTGAAAATTTAATTAATATTTCCAAACCAAATGGTTCAGATTTAGCTAAGTTTCTGTTAGATTTACATTTAAAGCACGGTCTGGCATATAATACTATTTTAGTTCACAAATCTGCAGTATCCAGTGACCCCAACCTGAGTAATCGTTTAAGTTCGCACCCTTTAGTTAAACAGGTATTAAAATCAATCTGCTTACAAAACGTTAAACCCAAGAAACCCCCAATATGGGACACTGATTTATTAACTAACTGGCTGAAAGAGAAATCTGTAGATATAAATAGTTTATATGAATGCTCAGCTCGATCTGCTATTTTACTTTTATTGTGCTCAGGACGCAGAGTCCACGATTTAACCTTATTAACTATTAATGACGATAGCTGCATTTTTTCCAGTAACTCATTAATATTCTGGCCTAAATATGGATCGAAGACTGATTCGGTGACGAACAGACAGTCTGGTTGGCGTATCTTTGAGAATAAAGATAATCAATCCCTCGACCCAATTTTTTGGATAAAAAGGGTTATAACCTTATCTCAGAGTAGACGATCCAATTGTAATCAGAGTAACTTATTTTTGACAACGTGTGGTATACCTAAAGCAGCTTCTCGTACCATTATCGCTGGCTGGGTTAAAAAGATTCTGGTACAGGCAGGTATTAAGGCCAGCCCTGGCAGCGTTCGACCTGCAGTAGCATCAAAACACTGGGTACAAAATTGTCCTCTTGATGAAATATTAGCTCGAGGAAATTGGAGGGCAGAGAACACTTTTGCAAAATTTTATTGTCGTGAAGTTAGTGCAACAAAGTCATCAGAATCTGTGACTGTACTATTTGAACCAGTACATGGTTAGTATATATACCTTTTAATTGTTGTTATAGAAAAGGGGGTACTTTATATAATTATATCAGTGTGTACTTATATTAAATTATTTATGAATATTTTCTGTGTGATATGTTTTTCTAATTAATCATTACATCTGTGTTATAATCAAATTAAAACTTAATACTTAGTTGATGGCATTATGAAAGATTGTTATGAAACAGCTAATGTATGCAAGGCAACTTTTTATTTAATATGGTCTATTTGTTTAGTTTATTTCCAAAACTGTTTAAACTTCAGTATAAGCACCTATTAATCTTATGAAATTCATGTAAAATTATGTCAATATATGTGTTAATAAATTGAGCATTATTGTTTTAGTTACATTCCTATTTATTCTACCCACCTATGCGGGTAAAAATAATTTACATAAATTATATATAAAATTATTATTATTCTATCACATTGGCGTTGAATATCCATCCACCAGGCGATAACAAACAGGTCTCATTATTTAGGTTTCAAATAACAGTAAAATGCTTAATATCAGCGTTTTACCTACCAATAAAACGCTTATTAAGCTATATACTTTATTTGAAACCTAACACTTTAATTCTGCCTGGTAGAACCAGATCATATATTAGCTATTTACTTTGAGACCCAATGAGCACTGGTCGCACGCACTAGCATATTTAATAATTTGCAATGCACGCCGCCTAGTGGATGGAGGGGGAAACGGGAGATTCGTTCAAAAACCGACTCGTTACTAGGAAACAGACTCGCTTCTCTCATTATTTAGGTTTCAAATAAAGTATATAGCTTAATAAGCGTTTTATTGGTAGGTAAAACGCTGATATAAATTTGTCAGTGAGAAAAGGTTCGACATATTTATAAATCGATAAAAATAATATATTTGGTGTTTTTTCATAAATATAATGCAACGGAGCACTTTACATTACTATTTGCTCTCCGAAATAGCGATAAATGAGCAAAGAGATACAAGGTGAGTTCGTTTTTTAGGTTATAATATTTCTTGTATGTTTTTATTGTTTTATACTCGGCTAATTATTTTAATTTAATTTTATAGAGAAATTAGGCGTAGAGCCAAAAAAAGGAAAGTGTTTAAACCCATGGAGCTCTTGGATATAGAATTCAAAAATAGATATCGCCTCAATAAAGTGGCATTTAAGTATATGCAACTGTGAGCAGCTGCAACTTAAAACTTCACTTCATTCCAGCGAAAGAATCCCTTTAGAACTCAAGGTATGAAGACTACGATTAATATATTTAAGGGTTTCAGTGGCCTATCGATATGTTTCTGTGTATTAAGCAATCGTTATTTCTTACAGGTTCTTTGTGACAGGGTCTTATCAAAGACTCGTTGGGGAGGCCTACGGTTGTGGAATGAGCTGCCGCGGTTTTCTCAAGGGAATACATTCTTCAAAAAGAGTGTGAATGGAAGGATGCTTGTCTGCTAATAACTGAATAACCGGTGGTAGATTCAATTTGTAACGTTTATAAGTGCCTTATTTAAATAAATAACTTTTGATTTGATGATTATGTTTGCTTGTTAATAAAATAATGTAAAACTAAAAATAAACCTACAATAAAACCATGTATGTGCATTATGATTGATAGCCTTTATTAAACAATCTTAATAAGAAACTAGAAATAAGATTTATGTATTTATTAAGATGTATGTGCATAAACACTTTTTATTATTTTATACAACAATTTTGATTGTATCATATCCTCTTTCATACTTCATTCCTTTCTTGCCTTTCCATAAAGCGAAAAAAAACATTCATAGCCTCTCTCAAAAATTCCAGCCATTGCCCTTGTAACCCAAGCTCTACATCTCTCTCTCACTCTTTCATGCAACTCTTCTCTCAATCTTAACTCTTCCTCTCTCAATCTTAATTAATAATAATATATTTTTATGGACATGACAGGATATTCATTACATAACTTAAAATGCATCAATAAACTTATTATTATACTTCCTATCTGCCTGTCTTGCAGTCCCAAAGAGTCTGCCAAAGTCTCATTTTTTAACTATTACAAAAGGAATATAATCATAAACTCATAAAGGCCCTTATACATGTTAAATAGATGATCTAAACAGCGTCCGTGTGGCAATTAGAGTGACTGTACAGTCCGATACGGGAGCGACAGCAGCGTCCACATATTTGGCACCTAAACTGAGGGCCGCTTGATGGCTGAAGTGACTCTCGCACTCATGTGTCTCTTCTCACGCTTGTCCGCATGTGAAAGTTGTTTAATCTTCTTTCTTGCTTTGCGTACGACGCCCAAGTTTCAGCTCCATACAAGAGTGTGCTCACGCAAGTTTGGTACACTATCATATTTGTCCTTGTTGTGAGAGGATCCCCAGAAGGTTCGATACATCTCCATGCCTGGAAAATATATAGTGTACATTTATAAACATTGTTTGTTTATGGCATTACGAAGCCAAATAAAATTATCAAACGAATGTAATTTGCAATCACAAGATAAGGAATCAAAATATGTATATACTTACTTCTCCATAAACTCCACCATCGTCAAATACTGGAGGTGACTAGTTCTCATCATAAGCTGCTAATATAATGCTGGAAATAATCTTTTCTTCGTGTTGGGATACATGTCAAAGAGATGTCCCACTAATCAAATGTGTCAAACATGGATCGTTCATAAATCATAAACCATTTCAATGTATGTATGTGTTTTCATTGAAAAAAAATATATATTTTAACATATTGTATATTTTTACGTGGTTTTCGAACGAGTGATTCGTTCTTCGTACATTCAATTTGATAGTTTTCATTCAATCAAGCCTGTCCCTATTAACGTAGTATGACGTCATCTTCGTAATGGTATCGATTTCTCGATAGTCGACAGTAAGTGACTTGTGCTACCAACTATCGTTATCGTATGGTAAACTCGAGACGGTTACGTTACGAAATGTCAAAAAATTCGTGCTTGGGCTACTGAACACTTCTTATAACTCACATTTGCGTCATGCGTCAAGCTAAGCGTCAAGCCAGACATGCCAGATATATATAAAAACTCCTTGAACTTGACACTGCGGAGATTTACAACTATTTTTATGAAATTCTAATGAAAATTTATTTTCATCAGGCTGAAACAAACATTCCTTTGGTTCGTCTTTAGGATTGTTTAAAACATTACCTTTGTCGAGTCTTACACTATTTTTAGCTTATCTAACTACATAGTAAACCTTTATTTTCAACTTTACGTAAAGGTGTATCTCCAAAATTTTAAATTGACCCATATAAGTTTTATTTTATTTAAAGCAAGAGGGCGGATCACCTGATAGTAAGTGACTACCATCGCCTATAGACGTTAGTAAAACCGAGGGAACAACGCCTTGAAGGTAACTGGCTCTCAAGTGCAACTGCTAGAACACACCGATAGGTGTTTGACAACAGATTTCAACTTAAGGGTACAAACAAAGTACCCCACCAGAGTGCTATGGTTTCTTCACGATGTTTTCCTTCACCGAAACTTCAAGCTCATTATAGGATTCGAACACTACCACTGGGCTATCATTTATCCTAATCTTTTTAAAAATAAGATGTCTACATCAAAATTGCTATGCTCACTAATAGTTGTCTCCAACAAGATATATAACATTAACTACGGCTCGTATGGATCCCATAATGTTCTGTAAGACGGAGATGGCAGATTGCCAAGTTCCCATGTAATATTTCATGGTGCGACATTTCTCGCACATTGTCACAGTAACAAGCTCCTACTTCTATTACTTACCGTCAGGTTGGTATCGTGGAACTAGTTGTATTAGAGCCCTTTGAGTTCGTTGCCGGAGTGACACTCGTGTCGCCTCACTCATAATAGCTCGCAATATATTTAAGTGGTGTTCATGTCCCAGAAATAATGAAAGCGGAAGAGCTTTGAGAATATTGTCAGGTGAAATGCTCAACTGGAAATCAATAAGTATTTGTGTACAAGAAAATCTTTTAACAAAGTAATTGGATTCGGTTAGATTTAGACAAGAATAGGCTTTAATCGAAGGAAACGAGTCGGTCCTCTACTTGAGCCCAGTGTAGGTACATTATCAGACTATGTGCCTTTGAATTTGTCTTCTCTTACACGCAGGTTACCAAACTGAAAATTCCGTTGTGAATCCGTACGTAAATTGATGATAATATTAATCCCACCAAAAACATAAATGTAAAAAAGGAGAGCCAAGTTCAATAAAAAAATTATTCTCTGCTGTGGGCTTCGCCGCAAAAAGAATGGAGATTGAGTGCCAAGTTCTATGCAAAATCCAAATATGTAGTCTAAGGGCTGACTTGGCTGGTTTTCCCATACGAATTATATAGCCTTCGCATGTTCTAAACCTGTTACCGTTTCAGTTTTTTATTTATTCCTTTGTATTCATCTAATTACCTATCTGCATACCAAATTTTAACTCTCTAGGTCATCTGGAACTGGGTTAGAGTTTTGGTCTATAGGTCAGTCAATGATAAAAATGAGGAATTTTGGACATTAATATCTAAATAACCGTTTGAGATAAGCTTATGAAATTTAGAACACATATGTATCTCGCAAGTCTCAATATATGAGCAAAATTTGATACGTTTATGTAAAATAGTTTTTGATTTATGAGGGGGTCAAAAGTGGCTCCAAATGGTTCGTGTAATATTACACACGGTGCGGCTCGCCAGTTCTGTTTCTTGAACTCGGCTTGACACGCTCCTGCGTGTCTAGATTTGAATAATGTTGTTTACCCGAATATTGAGTAGGTTACGCATGTATGAATTATTATAAATGTTACATTAATGAGAATGAGACGCAGTCCACACTTCCTCCTTCAAGAATAGCCTAGTTTTCCTGTTACGTAACTACACTGCACGGAGCGGGGCTGAGCGGGGCTGAGCGGGGCTGAGCTGAGCTGAGTGAGTGACAAAGACTAATAATGTGCCGCTCGGCTCAACATGGCTCACACTTTAATGCGATCAATTGCGGAAATGAGCGTCACAGCTCTGATTTCACGGAAAAATGTTTAATTAGTTTGATATATTGCGCTTTATCACATTTTCTTGAACGTGTTTTTCTTTCTCGATGTGATTGGATTCCTGCTTCCGAAGTTAATAAAGGGAACTTGAAAACGTACCTACCTACTGTTCTAGACAAATCTTTAGAAAAGGGCCCTTTTTACAAAATGCACCTGATGTTTCTCTAAAATGTACGTTATGTTTATTTGTTACCAGCTTCTATAATCAAAGTTTTATACGGGCGACGCCATGTCTGTGTTCAAAGTAAATTCTACTTTCACAACAATATTTTCACCAAAGTTTGCGTCGAGATAACACAGAGCAGTAATACATACAAGCCTATTTATTTATGCATTACCTTATCGAACGTCGGTAATTCCATCAGGCGCCCCGGCCGGGACTGTGTGCTGATAGTCAGTCCCGCCGCCCGCGGCCCGCGGCCCGGCTGCCGGGACTTGTAATTAGTATTCAGTAACGGCGGTCGATTTGCTTAGTTTACTTATCAAAGCGGCACATGTTACACGAAAACTATATAATTACTTACTTGTACCCTACGTATGTATTTACTAATATCTGCTTATATTCTCTCTTTGTACCGCTTGGGACGGACAGCTTTACCAAAGAGCATGTTTAATCAAATTTGGTTTAAGCTAAATAAAGCTAAGATTCTACTTTCTACCTCCCTGAAAACAATCAGCGATTTTATAGCGCCGAAAACTTTTCGCCCCAAATCCGTTCTAAAACGCATTGGGTCTTATCAATTGGGGCTTTTATTGGAGGCGCATCTAAAGATACTGGCGTCGTAAAACGTCCCGTCGTCGTCCCGCTGCGACGCGGCGCGGCGCTCGGCGCTTTATCCTAGTTTAATCAGTTCGGTAGGTTTCGGCAGTAAATTGAATTATCGCCCGCACCGCGCGCCCTCCCTGATATATCGCCCATAAATGCTTGCGCCTGAACTTTGCACGCGATGATCCTTTAAATGCGACTAGCTACCGGTTGTTAAACGATTGATTGTTCTGTTATCGTCATTTTATTACCGGTGATCTATTTTTTGTTGCCAATTTATATAAAACTAAGAGGTTCGTTCGACGCGTACCTATTTATAAGACGAAGAAGATTTATGTATCACTGAACTTTTATTATAAAATTGAATATCTGCGTGTATGTTTGTACGCATAATATTCGATTATTTTAATTCTGAGTAAATACTTGTCGTGAGTAAAATAGCTATAAAATTGTATTTAATATCTACTTTGATGAATTGATAGTAAGATCGATATGGTAATGGTAGGTAACTCTAATGGAATACGGAAACTAATAAGTATCCGAAATCGCAATCGTTTTGACAGTAACAATTGCGCAACGGTTGCTCCACGGCGATATTGTTAGGCAACGAGGGCTCGAAGGGCGTGTGGCCAAAATTTAATTTATCCGTTCATTGTATTGTCAAGTAGTGAACAAGTTTGTTTAATTTCGGCCATTACATTACATTACATTACATTACAACAGATAGATAATTTGATTTAATGTTATTGCGGACGACGTTAACAGGTCGTTACCAGTTACCACTCGCTCATTTTAGTTAGCGAAAGTGCGTGTACTATATTTGTAATCCGACTTGCCAACGCGTTAATTGTATTTACTTTACTTCTCCAGTTTGTTATTACAAGTACCTGCCTTATTTATAGTTAGTACATTTCAGAATCGAACGGTTTTACCTGAGTCACTACCATTCTGCGACGTCTCGTGTGATTTCACTCGTTGGAAAGTATTCTGATCGTGTGCGATCAATATCTGAACAGCATGACCTTTGTCAAATTAAAGTAAACTTTAATTCGTTTTTAAAAACGTTGAATTGCAGAATAACCACTTGACATGTAGCCAACTGTCACACTACTAGTAACGATGACAGCGCGGGATTCCCATCACCAGATGTCTCCCTAATTACTACAAAACGAACACACATCACATTTGCTCAGTTAATCACGTCTGCCAAGGCGAAGGTACAATCTAAATACAAGAAATCATCATTTGCACATTTTGCCTAGAATTCAAGCTTAACAATACATAATTCATAACTCGAACAGGCGCGTACATTTTAAATAATGGAGGCCCAATAATTCCCAATCAATTCCAATATCAGTATTCTGGTACCTGACAAATGTCCGCTAATGCAAAAAGATTCATCCGCAATCCGTATGTCATCGAGATAAATACCGCGTACCCAGCCTGCCAGCCAGCGAGCTCAGGGCAAGGGGAGGAGGCACCGCCCATGATGGATGTGCAGAGGAAATTGAGCAGGCATCGGAAATGGACGCGATCACGAATGGCGCCGGCCATGATCATTCATTTCTGTTCGATTCGCGGGGCGCGGGCGGCTGGCCCTGGGCGCCCCTGGGGAATAGCGGATCATTCATTTTTATTCAGGCTGCAGTCTCGGCTCCTGTGATGAGGGATCGTTTTCATATTGTTTGCGTACGGTTTCGTTGTCCCATTCCCACTCCGGTGGTCACATATTCACTGTCACGAGATTTGATTCGTTTCCACTTATTTATTTTTAGACGCATTCAATATTAATGCTTATCATTATTTTTCTACTGCTAGTTTAGTTCCTGTTTCTTGAGAAATTCTACTATATGGTACATCATTAAAGATTACTGTATGGTATATCATTTAATTTTAACTATCTACGAATAAGAAACATTAAGATTCGAACTGCATAATACTAAGTCGCCAGTAATTGTCCCTAAGGCTACCCTTCCACTAGAGATGTGCGAGGTAGATAAGAAATGAGAGAGGATAAAGTAAGATACTTTCGCACCAGAACTAAGTTAAGCTAAGCTTCGTCACTGGTGGAAAGACTAATGCTCCAATTTTTGAATTTGTCAAAAAGGCTCCTTTTTTTTTTATCTTCGATAGGCTTGTGTTTGACCACAATCTCACCATGGTAAGTGATGATGTGGCCGAAGATGGTAAGCACACAAAGCCTAGATGGGAACTGGCTCTCAAGTGCAGCTGTCGGAACACACCGATAGGTGTTTGGCGACAGATTTTCAACTTGAGGGTGGTAGCCAGCCAGTCGGGTACTACAAAGTACCCTACCACCGTGCTATGGTTTCCTCACGATGTTTTCCTTCACCGAAAGCTCAAGCTCATTGTAGGATTCGAACCCACGACCTTCGCCGCGGTATTCGACGTCACTTACCACTGAGCTATCATCGCCTTAAAAACAGAAGCAAACATTACCCTATTTAATCATATTATTAATACGTCGTCTCAAATCATGGAAGTTCATCATATCCCCTTCTGTCGGCATTCTTCCAGCGAACAAATAGTAGGTATGTGATCAAATGTCAGATGAGAATGTGTTGTGTTACGTTGTCAGCTAAATGTTTCAACGTTTTGTTTGATTTACTCATTTGTGTGTTGATCTTGTATGTATACAGTACCTTCTTAACAAAACAATATATAATTAAAGAAATAGATATGCACATTTCTTAGAAATTTTCTTAAATGAAGCATGTTAAATTATTAATAAACATTTAATTCAAGTAATTTTGAGATTTTGTTAATGTGAGAAGAAATATTGGGCTTTTGAAACTTTTGTAATAATAAACGTGACGTCACATCTCTTTACTGAAATTTAAATGAGGCTGTACAGACAGGCGGCTTTACCGGATGAGAAAAGAAAAAAGTAGAGTGACGTAATGGCGCGCGAGCATTAAGTGTAATTGTTTTGTAAATGCGCGCGAGAGAGCACAAAAAAGGCGTCATTATTGTCGAGCCATTAAATCGCAAATGGAACCGAACGAAGCCGAGCTCAGCCGAATGAAATCTGAAGGGCTCATTCCCCCCTTGCACCTCTACCCTTCCATAAAAGTAATATTGAATGAGAAAAATAATACATGGGTAGTACAGGAAGACTATCGATTCACATGTCTAAAATGGGTTAATGAAAAAATTTCACCTATCATAGTACAAGATAATTTTGTTCATGATAAGTATTTGTAATGTGACATAACCGATATGTTCCAGCAACTCCCTGCATATGCTACAAGATGTACTTAGCGGATGGCACCAGATAAAAAAGGTACACAATCTAAAAGTGTGCAGAAGGCATGTAAATCGTGACACAAACTCCCACAAATAATAATAACCATCAAAACGGTTGAGTATACTAGTATTATTCCAACCCCAGACCCCACACACAGAGCTGCATCTGACGAGCCAATGGCCCGTGAACGAACGAACGAACGCGCGGATGTGTCGTCGAGCGTCGAGCGTCGACCGTCGAGCCGCCGGGTAGGGAGGGGGGGGGGGAGAAACTGTTGTGAATCTACTCATGTAAGTATGTTGTAGGCATTATCGAAATTGGACTATTAGTAATATCCCACATAAAAACTGTAATGCATGACCAATGATATTAAGTGGAACATTAAACATTACAAAAAGGCAGAAATATATTATGTAAATGTGTAAGAGAAGCCAAGTTTGCGAGTATGTCCGCGAAACGCAGTGAACTTTGATATGGCTCCAAGTTTTCCGTCATTAATATTAATGAGCACGAGAGACGTATTCAGCGTGTTGCTGAAACTTGACAACTTGCAGATATGTCACAGGATCAACTTTGTCGTTGAAATTCAATGAACGGATCATCTTAATGGTCGCTTCATGTTAAGTGTTTTCGATTAAAATTTAAACAGTTTTATTTTTACACGTTTAACTTTATTGTTGGAACATAATTTAAGTATTTACATCATCACCATCTCACTTACCGGTGACTTGTAAAGCCGCGGGAGCGGCTGCGAAAGGTGCGGAAAATTCAAAATTCAAAAAGTACGCCTGTATTGGTCCAAATTATCAATTTATGCCTTTTGCGGTTGAGACCATGGGTCCGTGGGGGTCTGAAGCTCGTCGTTTCGCAAATATTTTATGTAAAAAATTAATCGAGGCCTCGGGTGACCGGCGGGCGGGGAGCTTTTTCCGCCAACGCATCAGCTTGGCCATCCAAAGAGGAAACGCTGCCAGCCTTCTGGGAACCTTGCCGATCGGCAGCAGCGGCAGCCTCGAAGATGTTTTTTATGTATTGTAATTGTACATTTGCATGTATATTTTGTACATTTGTTGTAAATATTAAATGTTATCACTATTAAAAAAAAAAAAAAAAAAATTTAAGTATTTTCAAGATTTTAATTAACGTCGTAATGTTAATTAGTATGGTTGGGCTGAATCTTTTTGAAACCAGTCCTACTCGTACAAAACTGACAAACCTGATTATTTTTAACTTTTTGGATAATCTTGTTTTTGACTGCAATCTCACCATGGTAAGTGATGTTTTGGCCGAAGGTGGTAAAGCACCGATAGATGCTTACAGATGTTCACCTTGAGGGTGGTAGCCAGTCGAGTACTACATAATGCTGACAATACAATCGTTTAGATACTTAAGACCGTGTTTTGGAAAAAGATTTTTACGCGTAAACATTTGACCCATCATTAAAGTCGGTTTTTCGTTCGAAACCACAAATAAATCATAAATTTTTATCCAATTTTAATAATTATATTAGTAACTCCAGTAAATTCCTGTTTTATCACAATGCCTGTGACATAGGCATTAAATACAGGTGAGGTTCCTACCGTCGCCGTCGCCGTCGCTGGTGTCAGCAGCAGTGTCGACGTTGTCAGCAGGGTACTCACCATCCTACAATGACGTCATTGCTTTGCGTAAACCTCCCGACATTACACGAGCCTCCAAAAGGCCATTGACCTAGTTTACAGGGAGGCAATATTTCCTCACATTTTGTTGCTAAGGCTTGATTTCACTGGGTGAAGTGTTTTCCTATTTTAAGCTGAAATTAAAAAATTGTTTTATTAGGTACGAGAGATGTGTTGAAAGCTAAGGTTTTAGGATAGATTAGATAGATAACTTTTGCTTTATGGCGGTAGAAGACGGTTCATTACTTGGCTTTTTCTAGATTTGTATAGGTACCTTTATTAATGAAGTCCATATTATTACCAAAAACACATGTTAGTTTCTCACTATTTCTCACTCTGGAGTTCAAATAAAAAGTTAACGTCTCCACACGTTCATCTAGTTAATTAATCATATGCATTCACTTTTTCTCAGTAACAAAACTTGACCTCTGAACTGATATATCGTAGATCAAACAATAACTCATACCAAAAATAATGAACAGCAAGTCCTGAATGGTTGAAAATTGCACGTAATGATAGCACGGGGCTGACCTTTCTGACCCTTGAGGCCATGATGCTAGACTAGACTAGAAAGGTCAATCGCTTAGCTATTTGTATCATCAACGTATCTCAATACTGATGATACAATATCTCTATCAGTAGTCAGTAGTACCTACCTTTTATTTATTTTAACTTACAAATTAATTATAGAAGTTTTCGAACTATCTAATCGGTTCGTTTCTAATCGTGGAGCAGCTCTGAATGACCCTAAAAGTCAATTGAAGCGGAAGGACATAAAATGTTTAGTTTGAGCTGTCAACTCTATTTTGAAGCGATATTTCAAACTCTGGTTGCCATGGTAAATGAGTGCGCATACAATATGGCGCACGATTGTTATTTTGTATTCAAGCAGGATGGATACCTACGACTGAATAGCTATTATTCATGTGTAAATTCTGCTAATGTTTGCATTCAACTATCGCTCATTCGGCTGAGAGCCGTCACGAGTTGGTTACTAGATTATTGTTGTTTGTTGCAACAACATTGTTGACGAGTCTGCTCTGCTCTATATAATATAAGTAAACTCATTAACCATGATTGCCAAACCAGGTGTTCCATAACTGGATGGCTGCGAACAGCCCGTCATTTCCTGTACATCAGAGTAAATCCCAATTATCGGCTATATCTGGAGCAAGGTTTCCGCTGGTTCCACCTCAATGGCTCCCTCCGCCACATGTCACTTGAACTCTTCACTGATTAACTAACTTACCTTCAACCACCCCGACAAACATTCTCACCTTTATAACAACTGGGTTAAAAACATTTTGGCTTGAACTCTCGCTTACCAACGGCAGACGTTGGTTTATTTGCACAATTCGATTCCGCACCACTCGGAAAAATGACTTCCTATCTCAATTTTAATTTTAAGATTAAGAAATAGAGTTCATTTTCACGTGATTTTTCGCCCCGTCGAAAGTTGCTTCAAAATTGTCGATTTTTAGCTTTGCCTCTCTCGTTATTGGGTTGATTTTGCCGTGTTATAAAATCAGATCGGAGCATTATTGTTTTTTGCTTTCGCCGCGCTCCGGTACAAAGTTGAAGACGTATCTCCTATTACATTGAAAAACAAAGCTTGTCTTGATCTAATGAACTGAGATGCGATGTGTTTCTATGCGTTGTTTGTGCATGTGTGTGTGTGTGTGCGTGTGTATGTGTATGTGTGTTTGGCGAGTGGTGGCCGAGGTCGTTGCACTCTGCAACTCTGTTGTAACTTGTTTTCACGTGCCTGTTGCCGAGCGATCTTATTAGCAGTGCACACTAATGCTTTTATAAGTAACTATAGCACCATTACAGCTCCGGAGTGGTGTAAACGTGTCGTTTACAGAGCTGTTCAGCTTGCTCTATCCTGCTGCGACCTGTCTGTCTGTCTGTCGCACAATAAATGCAGTGTTTTGACCCCGTTCTATTATAAGAACATAACACTGGCTAATGAAGATTAATTCATTTCATACGATTCTTTGTTCGTTACTAGTGATGTATATGTACCTACCTACCTACATATAGGTACCTAGGTACTAAACTTTTGATAATAGGTACCTACCACCTATATTTGTGTACCTACTTGTTTCGGATTTATTTGAGACTTACATTTACTTTTTAGTTTGCAACGTCGGATACTTATAGACCTTGTTGGTAACCACATCAATATTTCTCACAACGTTGCCATCTCTGAAAACTAATATAAGACATGCACATGTAGTAATGGGTTCAACGACCCCATGTGTTTAATGTCAACAAAATGTGTGAAACGGCTGGGAAGGTAATGGAGTCCGTGAAACATTTGCATTACCTACTTCAGCAATATTGTACGTAATCTTTTCTTTTCCGATAAAAGGTAGGCTATCTTACCAAAAGAGTTACCTACTTTTGTATTTATAATTATGTATAAGTATGAATTAAAGTAGGTATGGATAAGTTACAGTTTGTATTTAATTTGAGTTGTGAAACAAGTAGCGCCATCTGTTGACAGTTCGAGTAAACAGTTCCGCGAGAACCTGACAAAGCCATCAAAGTCAGCTGTTTGTGTTGTTAAACACAGAACACTAGTTAATTTATTAAAAATAAGCTTAGAATACTTACCTATATAACAAGCTTTTATTTGTTTAATCAACGGATAAAACTTTCAGTATCAAAATACCCTGGATAAAAGTTTAGCTAGGTAGAGGTAACCTGTTTGACCTATGTTTGACCACAATCTCACCGTGTTATGTGATGTGGTCGACTGTGGTAACCACAATAAGCCTTAAAGGCAACTCTCAAGTGCTACTGCTTCCAAGTAATCAGCAGGTATTCAATAGGTAATCAAATCAATAAAGATGATTGCAAAACATCGTGAGGAAACCATAGCGCGGTACGAAAATATGTAGCCAACGTGTTCCGGCGATGGACTTTTATGAAAATAATGATTCGTCCCAACTCCCAACATGTAGCAACAAGACTTATTACGCAATTATCCGGTTCTCCTCATCCGGGTGATGGCGGGCGAGATCAAACAATTGAATTAACCGAGCCCCTTTCATCTCGGAGTCATTTTTTCCAAAACAATTTCCTAGTGGCAGCCACGCCACGCCACATTACATTATACACAACTGAACATTCGGGGGCTCCCGGCTCGTACACACTTGGCGTAATCTGGAATATTACTATAAAATACTATTGATCATCTTACTTTGGGTATTCATCATTCATATCGTGTTTGAGAACAACTGGACGAGCTTAACATACGCTAGTTTTTATTCCAGGAACGTGGGTGAAACCGCGGGGTGAAATATACTAAATTAATCTTAAACTTTTTGAAAAACTGCAATTAATGTACCTTATACTGATACTTTTATAGACGAATCTACAATGGCAAAAACCACAAACTAGAGATTAAATTATTTATCTAAAATCGAGTAAACTCTTCAATCTAGTGATAAGATCGTAAGGTAAATATTTTATAATAGGTAATATTTATTATGTATATTACTTTCTGTTGAAACAACAAAGTGCTCTTATATGAACAAGACCTGCCTAATACCCAGTAATGTGAGCTAAAACGTAATATTAACAACATAAAATAAATAATGAGTAGGTTTACTGTTTACTTACTACCGGGAAGCAGGGGGCGCAGGGGGCGCAGGGGGCGCAGGGGGCGCGGGGGCGCGGGGAGCTGGGAGGGATGTATCCATCAAATTAGAGAGCAAATCATCTTTCAGCCAAGTGTAAGAGTAACCGAAACTGGCTCCGCTGTGGGTAGTGATGTGGCGATGCCTCCTGAAAACATCGATGGAAATATTAACATACATATTATTATTACTTGGATTAAAATACGTTTCCCAAATCTGTGCAGCCGGTCTCAAGTGATACCCTTAACAATTAATGTCATTTATTATTTATTTGTAACATCGTGTATCTGCCGTACCTCCTCAGAGATGTTAATTCGATTAAAAGTATCCTCCATCTTTGTTTATAGCTATAGAAAGGAATAAATAGGTCTAGAGATAATTAATGATATAGATTCAATTAATTTAGTTCGATTACGTCAAGAGGAAATCCCATTACCTAATCATAGGCAATAGAATTACAGTAATTTGGGCAGAGAAGACATGAATTTAGCCAAATTTTACAATCGAAAAAAATACCATTCCATCGACACAAGCCCAGCACTACGGCTCGCAGCAGGCACCATATTAAACGAAAAATGGTAAGTCTGACGCTGCGCACGCAAGAAGTCAATTACCGCTGAAAAAACATCACGCCCAAACAAAAACGGGGCCGCAGCCTCGTCAATTACTGTTCGTATGTAAGACCGAGCGCTGAGCGCTGAGCGCAGCCGAGCGCCGAGCGCCGAGCGCAGCCGAGCGCCGACGACGGCATTGTTCTATGTTTGCCCAAATAGGTGAGTGTTCCTGCCTGGACCTGACGAGGCAAGGATCACACATGGAAGGTACTCCATTATGTAGATTCTTTACAAATATACTGACACGTGGATTTATGTCGCAGTGCGTTCACTTCACACTCACATACGCATTTGTGGGTGAGGGTTTTTCTCCCTTGTTTGATGTTCCGGGATTGTGATTCATAGATTTTCTTTTTTATTTCAGATATCTGGCAGGCAGGGTCTTCGGTCGGCTCATGCAACTGGCGCTGGTAGTAGCCAGCCAGGCAGCCAGGCATGTACCGTGCACACCGTGCTATGGTTTCCTCATCATGTTTTCGTTCACTGAAAACTCAAGCTCATTTTAGGATTCAAACCCACTACTTTTGTCACGACTACCATCGCCACAAACTGAAAAGACTACTACAAGTTTTATTTTTTTATAAAAACCAAGCATTTCAACCACATTTCAACCAAGTGCTAAAGTAACCCATTGTGTGCCTATTGTTATTGTTATATTATACTACTGGGTAAACTAATAATCGTAAAGTGAGCCCAGCCTAGCCTAGCCTAGCCTAGCTTAGTTAGCTTAGCTTACCTTAGCCTATTATAGTGTGGTGACAGGTCTGTGTAACCTAGGACAATCGGCCATTGTTCACAAAGCTATGTTTTGACTGGCGCGGTGCATAACGTGGTATATGCCACATTCTCGCTGCATCTAAACAGTTATTGCGTTGATTTTTGTTCTTTTATAATTATATATTTGGTTTTATTAGTAATTGTTTTGAGGTTTCAAGTAAGCGATGAGAGTAATTTAGTTATTGCATGTTTTTGTTTGATATGCTGTAATTAGTATTTTTTATTGTTTTAAAAACGAATGCTGCTTACTAGATTTAATTATGTTCATACATAGGCAGTTTACGAGAAAATTCTTGTTAATTAGTTATTTTCGCCCGCGAGGAATAGCTGTTTGGGCTGATTTAAATGTAAAAGTAAATTAGTTTAGATGGGTTCAAAGCAGAGGCGTAGCTACCGCCGTATCAGCCGTATCAATGATACAGGGCCCCCGGGCTACAGGGGCCCCTAACGCGTGTAAGCAAAAATTTGTAAAATGTTATCCACAATCCACAAAATTACCTAAGGACTTCGATGGGGCAGGAACGGCTATCAGACTTGTCAATATTGTCTATAGAGGCAGAAATTTTAGAAAAACTGAAATCGTCTTCAGCTATAGATGATTTAATAAATCAATTTGCCGAAAAAAAGGCAAGAAAAGTGTATATTTAATTTGAATTGTTTGGCTAGCTCAATTTCTAGGAGGAAGCGATAACTTATAATCAATAAATATTTATTTTAATTTAATGCAAGAATTTTTGTTTCTTTTGTGAGAAATCTTTACCCTTCATTTGGGCCCCCAAACCAATTTTGATACAGGGCCCCTCCAAGGCACGCTACAGCACTGGTTCAAAGTATCATTTGTAAGTTCCAAATTTCATCAAAACCTGTTGAGCCATTTATTAGTGAAAACCAAACAGACAAACAAATTCAATTTCTCAAATATAAATAAAAAGCGAATTTTGTAAATACATAATATTTTCCCCTAATATTATTTTTGAGTGAAAATCGAACTAAATTGCCAGTCAAATAATACCAAGGGTCTGTTTTGTCTTATATTACCGCTTTTACTGCAAATTAAATTCAACTCTCAGCATAACCAGTTAGAATACAAAATAAGCCGAGCGTAGCAGCAAACAAAGCAAATTTCTCTCAATATGATTTTAAACTCTATTGCTAGGTAGTGAAGTGTCGGGTTTGCTTGCTTCGTGTGTTATATAAAATGGTGAAAGTTGCCCTTTGTTCAATATCAAAAGTAGTGACCTATCAGTTGATGCATTCGCGTTATTTAGGTAATACAAACATTTGTGACTCTAAGGCTTTGTTTAGTTTGATTATTGTTACAAACTCGGCAACTAACTAACCAATATTTTGTTTTTACTTTGGATAAACTTGTGTTTGACCACAATCTCACCATGGTAAATGGTCGTAGGTGATAAGCACACAAAACCTAGAAGGACACTGGCTCTCAAGTGCTATCGGAACACCGATAGGTGCTTGCCGTCAGATTTTTATGAGGGTGGTAGCCGGCCAGACGAGAACCTACTACAAAGCTGTGCTGTGGTTTCCTCAGGATGTTCCTTCTCCGAAAGCAGGATTTAAACTCACGACTTTCACCGTCAGCCTGTTGTAAATATGTCGACGTCCTGTTACATTTTAGTGATGTTTGGTCGACAAAACATCCTAGTATTGTTATTGTCACATACTGTACGTACACTATCAGACTTTCTACAGGGTGATGGTAAATGTTGAGAACACCACACCACCCACCCCTCCCCAGCCAGCCGGTCACCGGTCGGTGCCACGTCGCAATAATTGCTCGACCAATTTTATTATAACATTTCCGGCAACCAATTCACTCGCACACGGTAATTTGTTTAATGTCTCCATTTCCCTTTAAAACGTGAAATGACGGACATTATATTCGTGTAAATATGGCCGCTGAAATGATTCCGATTATCGATTTATGTTAACAGCCCCAAACTATACGGGTGGATGAAGGACCTACTTACCGGACCGTTTTTGTTTTTAAATCAACTGTCAAAACTCGTGCACGCCATTTTGTATTACGATCACCACTTCGTCAAGACGGGAGAGCATTTCTTGTAATATCCCATAATTATTCGGTTTTTGGGCAGCGTCGTAAAATGTTATGTTTGGTCTCGACTCTCGGTAATAACTTAATGCAGTTGTACATGTACCTACATGTACATTAGGTACCTACAATACAGAAGGCGCACAAAGGGTGGTCCCTTATAGTGAGACGGATGACCACATCGCATTTTGTGGTGAGGAGATTCACATTATTATTCTGCACATCTGAGTCCGCATCTGTCACTAGTACCTAAGTTAAAGTAAGAAGTATTAATATTAGACGAATATATAAACAAATAATCAGAAATAAATACCTAACATACATACATATAGGTTTCCATACTAATATTTGAAATCCCACTAATATTATAAATGTGAACGTTTGGATGGATGGATGTATGTTTGTTACTCTTTCACGCCAAAACACGACACAACCTATTTTGATGAAATTTGGCACGCAGGTAGATCATATCCTGGAATAATACATAGGATACTTTTTAACGCGGGTGAAACCGCGGGGGGGGGGGGCAACGATATGTTCACCTCCTACCTAATTCACTACACTCTCCACCATGCTAAGTGACGGGATCAATGGTAAGCACAGTCTAGAAGGGAACTTGCTCTCAAGTGCATCGCTTGGCGATGATTATCACCGAGCAAGATAATAGATAGTTTCTGTTGCGAAAACTCAAGCTCATCGTAGGATTCGAGCCCACAACGAAAGCCACTTAGACATGAATATCAGTGAGCGTGAATGATATAAGTGTGGATGACCTCCACTTGAGACAAGTTATTACCAATAGTTAGGTAATGGTTCGCCAATGTTGGTGAAGATATACGACGTCTGCGGTCACCTTCATGCTCCAACATGTACCTACTGTAGCGACATCTATCTACACATAGATGTAGTTCGCACGACTCCTAGATAGATGGCGCTTCAATAACCTACATCGCGCTTACGAAGTTTTCCATGCGATCTGCATATATACAAGATTCCAACATCAACAGTTGGACCGCGGTCCCCAGGCACAATGACCTAGCCTGGCGGAAGATCTTCCCTTTTCAATGGAGGAGTCTAACACCACGCTCCTCCATACCTACCTTCATACGAGTACCTACCTATACATCGCTAGAGACTATTGTAAAAAAAAAAACCGGGGAGTTTGTTTCGCCGTTTCTTCACCTGACAACTCTTTATTTGGAAATGGTGGTAACAGTAACATTAGCATTAAAAAATAGCAATAAGACGTTCAATAAGTGTTCCTTAAGTGTCCCAAAATAGAATAAAACATTTTGAGTTTGAGTATTGAGTTTGCTTGTATTGTATAAACAACTGTACATGTTGTAATTCTTCTGGTTTTAGTAAACTGTTCATTCTTCATACAAATATTGTAACCTACCTGTCCCCCGCGGTTTAACCCGTGTTCCCGAGGGATCTTGTGTTTTCCCGGGATAAATAGTATCCTATGTTTTATTCCAGGATTAAATCTACCTGCGTGCCAAGTTTCGTCAAAATCCGTTGAGTAGTTTTTGCGTGAAAGAGTAAACACAACCTGTGAAATACCCTATTACCAGCCAAATGTTTAGGGGCGAAAGTGTAGGGGACCTAGAATTCTAAAATGAAATGTGTAATGTTTTTATCATATTCCTAACCGTTTAGGTAGTTATTGAAATAATAGGTATAACCTTGTATTATGTAGGTACCAGCTACAAATTCACCTTGTATTTCTACCCTACTTATTGACGATAAACATAAAAATATTTACCGAAAATGATTTTATTTTGGATAAATTTGAAATGCAAAAATATAATCGAAGCGAGCAATAAATAGTTTCGGCTGAGCGCGCCGCAGCCCGCAGCGCAGATAGCTCGTTAGATGTAATGAAGCAACAACAATCATTTGCGCTTCGCTCGTCCCCCGGCATCCCCGGCATCCCCGGCATCCCCGGCATCCCCGGCATCCCCGGCATCCCCGGCGCGGTCTCTTAACGATTCAGTAGCGTCAAATTTACGTTTAAGCACATCACTATTTGCTATTTTATTGTTGAAAAAAAAAGCTATCAATTTTGCGGCTGAATTCTTCTCAGATAATTTTCTCAGTTTTGCTACACAAATACTTAGTTTTTTTCGCACAGACTACTTACATAGTTTTTGAATGGAGAGTGATAACAGAATATAGTAAAAATTTGAGATTGCATTTGTTGTCTGTTGGTAATGGTAATAAATGTAGATCTATCTGCACTTATAAATACCTACTATAGGTAATCTAGTAATGAAATAAGTTAAAATGCATCGCGGTCAGCTGTTAACCGCACGACGCCGCCATATTGGCAAGATGGCGGCGAGCGGTCTGGCTGGACTTGGGCTGGACGGGTTCAAGTTGTCGTAACGCTTAGCTAATGTTGTATTGTTTGTTACCAAGGACTTTATATGTATTGTTACTTCTTTATTACCTAAGTACCTTTTCATTGGTACCTAACTTACCATCCTGGCGCGTACGGTGTCCAATATCGCATTTATACTATGAAAGGAAACCAATATTAATCTATAAGGACTTTTTGGCGGGAACTTGCGAAGTGACGTTGTGTTTTCGTTTTATTTTCATTAAATTCGTGTATTTTGAGTTTTATTGAATAATTTCGGTGGTGTTTTGTCCAATAAAGATCAATCTAAGTGCACAAGTGAAGTGAAATGAAATGAAAGCGTGTATCGTGACTTTCCAGGTTGACCCAAAAAGTCCATGAAATGTTTTAGTGGAACAGCCGCCAATTTCACTAAAATTAGACCGGACTTGTACGGACGAGGACTAGACTTTACAGTGAAAGTGACAATAAAACGTGACTAAACATAAAATATTAATATTTAAAATAAAGAAATGGCTTAAAGGTCTCGATACCAGGCCAAAAATCTTCTTAAAAAAAAAATTAATCTATAAGGGTGCATTCGTAATCCGTAGAGGAAAATAAAAATGACCTCAACGAAGATTCGGCCCTTGGTTCTTTTAGGATAGGTATAAGCTCTAACTAAAAACTAGAATGTAGGTAAGTACTTATTGCATATACACTATATTTAGCATTAACACTACATTTTTTCGGTTGTTTTGTTTCTCATTCTATAATAAAGAGCCAAAGCTATAATGATCAATATTATTACTTTTAATATCAGTTTCAGCTGTTTATAATTATTTTCCTTCACATTATAGGTACCTATGTTAAAGTAACGTGATATTAAATCCTTACCTCCATATTTATCATGTTTTTCATATTCATATGTAATAATGTATCCTCACACGCCATAAAATAACCGACAACTCACTCGTCAATCTTCATTAATTAAACTCTGCTTTTAAAGGATACATCACGTTTTCTCACTCTATAAATAACTCCACGCGTTTATTGCAATATATGTATATAAATGCCTATAAAACTGGCAGTTACTGCAGTTTAAGCTGCAGTCACATAAATCGTTGTGGCCTTCAGTGACGGTTCGGTCACTGGCTGGTCACCGTCCAGTCAGTTCCTGCCACCAGCTTCACTTCACTTCACTTCACTCAATTTTAATTCTTTTCCCATATCGAGTTAATTTGTTGTTCACAACAGAGTTGTTGTTAATTGTGTAATTATCAATATTAGAGCCAGCTGTGGAACAATATTCAATTATTTACATAATTACGAATCTATAGGTACCTACGCCTAATGATCACCAAAACAGGAAGTAGCTGGTCTGCCTAATGAAACTCTTGGAATATTGACGAGAACATTAAACAAAGCCAAGCCATCGGATATGTTTGTTCATTACATTCAAGTGGCAGAATCGATATCATCATTCATTCAAAGGGGAATCGGAGAGTAATTACTAGCAAATATTGTTTGTTTGTCATTTGTCAAAATCCCGAGGTTCTCCATGTTGCCGAGGTTACCGAGCTTGAGTCATTTAAAATAATTATGTTGTTTTGATGGAAACATTGATCCTCTTTAATCTGTTTCGTGGAAATGTTTACGATTTGATATTTATTTAGTACTAGCTGTCCCCTGCGGTTTCACCCGCGTTCCCGAGGGATCTTATCTTTTCCCTGGTTAAAAGTATCCTATGTTTTATTCCAGGATATGGACTACCTATGTGCCAAGTTTCATAAAAATCCATTTAGCCATTTTTGCGTGAAAGAGTAACAAACATCCATCCACCCAAATTTTCACTATTTTGATATAGAACGCTGTCAATAATAACCCGATATAAATATGGTAATCTCAAGAAGCGTACAAGGGAACTGGCTCTCAAGTGCAACTCTCAGACAGAACACATAGTACCTGCCAGCCAGACGTGTACTATAAATACCCATACTGTGGTTTCCTCACGACGTTTTCCTTCACCGAAATCTCAAGCTCATTGTAGGATTCGAACCTATTGCTATCATACCGTAAACCTACTTACCTCAGCTTAATTAACCTACAGCTCTGATAACGTTGTCTGAAATGAATTATTTATTATATTCTATACCTACTTACTAAAGTCGTTGTGTATGTTGGTTTTGGTTGTTATTTTTTTTAGTTTTTTTAGTTTCTAATACTACATATACATATACGAAGAACCAACAATAATACTTCTCCTGAAACAATTGTCATCAACATAATCTTAGGAGATAAAGATAATTGTTTTCGTCAGAAAATGATAAACAAGCGCCCGCCGCCCGCCGCCCGCCGCCCGCCGCCCGCCGCCCGCCGCCCGCCGCCCGCCTGATACTCATTACTTTCACTTCTCGGGACTCGCTAAGCCAAAAAAATAGGGTCCCTCTTCACAAAAGGTAACAAAACAAAAACAACTCTCGGAAACGATCTATTTAATTAAAAATTAATAAACTGGGAAGGACCCCATTAAAATCGTAACGAATTTACAATTGTTCGTGATTTGAACGAGTCATTTCGCATTTACAATTGAAAGGGTTTCCAGTTTCGTGGAAAAAGGAAGAAGTCTTCCATCCATTCCATCGGCTCAACAACGGGAGATAATAGTTCCGAGATCAGACCCATCGACTCCTGTCAATATTTAGTAGAATTATCACTTTACGTGGTGTTATGTGCTTATCACGTTTATTTCTGGGTAAATCCCCGTGTATTTGGAGGGATTGCTTTTTTAAAAGTAAAATGTTTGCCCGTCTCGAATGTTATAAAGATATAAGCTGCAGCTATTATAACGACTTATTTTCGTACAATAATGTGGTACATTTTCCGGCCTCGCTGACAACCAATTGTTACATATCGCTTTATTCATTGTCACAAATGTTTCTCTTATTATTTTGTTCAGCACAAAGTTATCGACGCTCCCCCAGGTCCCCGGTGCCCCCCGTGGCCCCCCGTGCCCCCCCGTGCCCCCTCGTGCCCCCGGTACAATACACGCACCTTATCTGTCGAACAGCGAACAATTCCCCTAAAATGGCGACACCAAACGGGAATCTTACTCACGTAACGATAAAGTTGAGCGAAAAAACCTGTCAATTAAATGACACGCTGAGTCGAGAGAGAGACAGAGAGCTCAAACAAAATATTAAAATAATTTCCAATAGGTAGGTACGCATCGCGAGCCCTTTGCAGCTGCCTTTGTCATTAAAATTTCACGTCCCTGAAAAAAGCCGTCGCTTATTAGTCGCTTTCTTTAAAGCACGTTGGTCGGACTTTTATTTTCGACTGTAGTACCTATTCTTTCGAAAATACATTACATTTTAGAATACAATCCCACTAATATTATAAATAAAGTTTGGATCAGTCACGCCATATCGGCTGAACGGATCTGAATGAAATTTGGCACAGAAACAGATTATAGTCTGGAATAGCACATATGCTTTTTATCCCGGTAAAAGATAAGATCCCTCGGGAACGCGGGTGAAACCACGGGGGACAGCTAGTTGTAAATATTATGTGAAACTTTCTTTCATGCGTGGCAAATAAATAAATATTATTATTATTCTTGTTTGTTTTTTTTTCTCAGCTGTTTGTCTGGTTTCAGCAACATTTACGGACTAAAGCCAAGTGTGATATTGTTTATTTATGCGGGTGTTGCCTCTAATTTCATGAACTTTCTGACGATTCCGCATGTATTTAATATTGCTGCTTTTTGTATGATTATGGATAGGGTAAGTTTGAGATTCTTGTAAGTTTAATAATTTAAGGCTGTTATTATTTTTATTATTATTATTTGAACGAGACGGGAGTGGTGTGGTGTGGTGTGGTGTGGTGTGGTGTGGTGTGGTGTGGTGTGGTGATAGTAAAGTGTAGTAGTAACATGTGCAGTTTATGATGTGGTCGGATGTCGAAGTTATACAATTGAATCAATTGGATGTCATTTATAAAGAGACAACGGGGATGTCCGACCGCCGCCGCCGCGGCCGTGCTCTGCCTGCCTTGCCTAGAGAGCGAGCTTGTGTTCCGTCCGCGAGAGGCGCTGCTGTGCTGTGCTGTGCTGTGCTGTGCTGTGCTGTGCTGTGCTGTGCTGTGCTGTGCTGTGCTGTGCTGTGCTGTGCTGTGCTGTGCTGTGCTGTGCTGTGCTGTGCTGTGCTGGTAAGTAGGTACTATACATAGAATTATATCTGCAATAGAAGCGCGATCACTCACACTCACACTTTACTAAAGCTACCTTCTAAATTGACATACCTACCTAATAGGATGAAATTATCTAATTAATTATTAACTGACTATTCGGGAGCATTTTCCCTCGATTTCCATGGGATGTACTCATCAGATCCTGAGTTGGTGACATTGGGACCACATCAAGACCCCTACTGTTTCAAATAAAAATATATTTTCTTTTAGTCGGTCTGCGATCAGTAAAACTAAAAGAAATCAGTACATTTTTTTTAAGTCAATTCAAAATAGATTAAATCCAGAAAGAAAATGTTTTAAGTGATTCCAAAATGGAAGCGATTTGAGCATCGGCTGTCGCGAGTTGTATCTATATGTCTATAGCTTTAGTTATTTGAGCATCGGCTGTCGCGAGTTGTATCTATATGTCTATAGCTTTAGTTATTTGAGCATCGGCTGTCGCGAGTTGTATCTATATGTCTATAGCTTTAGTTATTTGAGCATCGGCTGTCGCGAGTTGTATCTATATGTCTATAGCTTTAGTTATTTGAGCATCGGCTGTCGCGAGTTGTATCTATATGTCTATAGCTTTAGTTATTTGAGCATCGGCTGTCGCGAGTTGTATCTATATGTCTATAGCTTTAGTTATTTGAGCATCGGCTGTCGCGAGTTGTATCTATATGTCTATAGCTTTAGTTATTTGAGCATCGGCTGTTGTATCTATATGTCTATAGCTTTAGTTATTTGAGCATCGGCTGTCGCGAGTTGTATCTATATGTCTATAGCTTTAGTTATTTGAGCATCGGCTGTTGTATCTATATGTCTATAGCTTTAGTTATTTGAGCATCGGCTGTCGCGAGTTGTATCTATATGTTTATAGCTTTAGTTATTTGAGCATCGGCTGTCGCGAGTTGTATCTATATGTCTATAGCTTTAGTTATTTGAGCATCGGCTGTTGTATCTATATGTCTATAGCTTTAGTTATTTGAGCATCGGCTGTCGCGAGTTGTATCTATATGTCTATAGCTTTAGTTATTTGAGCATCGGCTGTCGCGAGTTGTATCTATATGTCTATAGCTTTAGTTATTTGAGCATCGGCTGTCGCGAGTTGTATCTATATGTCTATAGCTTTAGTTATTTGAGCATCGG
Source organism: Ochropacha duplaris (assembly GCA_951361185.1). Lineage (NCBI taxonomy): Eukaryota > Metazoa > Arthropoda > Insecta > Lepidoptera > Drepanidae > Ochropacha > Ochropacha duplaris. Next base: position 175,273 of record OX592704.1, on the reverse strand, counting down.
CTGTCGCGAGTTGTATCTATATGTCTATAGCTTTAGTTATTTGAGCATCGGCTGTCGCGAGTTGTATCTATATGTCTATAGCTTTAGTTATTTGAGCATCGGCTGTTGTATCTATATGTCTATAGCTTTAGTTATTTGAGCATCGGCTGTCGCGAGTTGTATCTATATGTCTATAGCTTTAGTTATTTGAGCATCGGCTGTTGTATCTATATGTCTATAGCTTTAGTTATTTGAGCATCGGCTGTCGCGAGTTGTATCTATATGTCTATAGCTTTAGTTATTTGAGCATCGGCTGTTGTATCTATATGTCTATAGCTTTAGTTATTTGAGCATCGGCTGTCGCGAGTTGTATCTATATGTCTATAGCTTTAGTTATTTGAGCATCGGCTGTCGCGAGTTGTATCTATATGTCTATAGCTTTAGTTATTTGAGCATCGGCTGTCGCGAGTTGTATCTATATGTCTATAGCTTTAGTTATTTGAGCATCGGCTGTTGTATCTATATGTCTATAGCTTTAGTTATTTGAGCATCGGCTGTTGTATCTATATGTCTATAGCTTTAGTTATTTGAGCATCGGCTGTCGCGAGTTGTATCTATATGTCTATAGCTTTAGTTATTTGAGCATCGGCTGTCGCGAGTTGTATCTATATGTCTATAGCTTTAGTTATTTGAGCATCGGCTGTCGCGAGTTGTATCTATATGTCTATAGCTTTAGTTATTTGAGCATCGGCTGTCGCGAGTTGTATCTATATGTCTATAGCTTTAGTTATTTGAGCATCGGCTGTCGCGAGTTGTATCTATATGTCTATAGCTTTAGTTATTTGAGCATCGGCTGTTGTATCTATATGTCTATAGCTTTAGTTATTTGAGCATCGGCTGTTGTATCTATATGTCTATAGCTTTAGTTATTTGAGCATCGGCTGTCGCGAGTTGTATCTATATGTTTATAGCTTTAGTTATTTGAGCATCGGCTGTCGCGAGTTGTATCTATATGTCTATAGCTTTAGTTATTTGAGCATCGGCTGTCGCGAGTTGTATCTATATGTCTATAGCTTTAGTTATTTGAGCATCGGCTGTCGCGAGTTGTATCTATATGTCTATAGCTTTAGTTATTTGAGCATCGGCTGTCGCGAGTTGTATCTATATGTCTATAGCTTTAGTTATTTGAGCATCGGCTGTCGCGAGTTGTATCTGTATGTCTATAGCTTTAGTTATTTGAGCATCGGCTGTCGCGAGTTGTATCTATATGTCTATAGCTTTAGTTATTTGAGCATCGGCTGTTGTATCTATATGTCTATAGCTTTAGTTATTTGAGCATCGGCTGTCGCGAGTTGTATCTATATGTCTATAGCTTTAGTTATTTGAGCATCGGCTGTCGCGAGTTGTATCTATATGTCTATAGCTTTAGTTATTTGAGCATCGGCTGTCGCGAGTTGTATCTATATGTCTATAGCTTTAGTTATTTGAGCATCGGCTGTTGTATCTATATGTCTATAGCTTTAGTTATTTGAGCATCGGCTGTTGTATCTATATGTCTATAGCTTTAGTTATTTGAGCATCGGCTGTCGCGAGTTGTATCTATATGTCTATAGCTTTAGTTATTTGAGCATCGGCTGTCGCGAGTTGTATCTATATGTCTATAGCTTTAGTTATTTGAGCATCGGCTGTCGCGAGTTGTATCTATATGTCTATAGCTTTAGTTATTTGAGCATCGGCTGTCGCGAGTTGTATCTATATGTCTATAGCTTTAGTTATTTGAGCATCGGCTGTCGCGAGTTGTATCTATATGTCTATAGCTTTAGTTATTTGAGCATCGGCTGTCGCGAGTTGTATCTATATGTCTATAGCTTTAGTTATTTGAGCATCGGCTGTCGCGAGTTGTATCTGTATGTCTATAGCTTTAGTTATTTGAGCATCGGCTGTCGCGAGTTGTATCTATATGTCTATAGCTTTAGTTATTTGAGCATCGGCTGTTGTATCTATATGTCTATAGCTTTAGTTATTTGAGCATCGGCTGTCGCGAGTTGTATCTATATGTCTATAGCTTTAGTTATTTGAGCATCGGCTGTCGCGAGTTGTATCTATATGTCTATAGCTTTAGTTATTTGAGCATCGGCTGTCGCGAGTTGTATCTATATGTCTATAGCTTTAGTTATTTGAGCATCGGCTGTCGCGAGTTGTATCTATATGTCTATAGCTTTAGTTATTTGAGCATCGGCTGTCGCGAGTTGTATCTATATGTCTATAGCTTTAGTTATTTGAGCATCGGCTGTTGTATCTATATGTCTATAGCTTTAGTTATTTGAGCATCGGCTGTCGCGAGTTGTATCTATATGTCTATAGCTTTAGTTATTTGAGCATCGGCTGTCGCGAGTTGTATCTATATGTCTATAGCTTTAGTTATTTGAGCATCGGCTGTCGCGAGTTGTATCTATATGTCTATAGCTTTAGTTATTTGAGCATCGGCTGTCGCGAGTTGTATCTATATGTCTATAGCTTTAGTTATTTGAGCATCGGCTGTCGCGAGTTGTATCTGTATGTCTATAGCTTTAGTTATTTGAGCATCGGCTGTCGCGAGTTGTATCTATATGTCTATAGCTTTAGTTATTTGAGCATCGGCTGTTGTATCTATATGTCTATAGCTTTAGTTATTTGAGCATCGGCTGTCGCGAGTTGTATCTATATGTCTATAGCTTTAGTTATTTGAGCATCGGCTGTCGCGAGTTGTATCTATATGTCTATAGCTTTAGTTATTTGAGCATCGGCTGTCGCGAGTTGTATCTATATGTCTATAGCTTTAGTTATTTGAGCATCGGCTGTTGTATCTATATGTCTATAGCTTTAGTTATTTGAGCATCGGCTGTTGTATCTATATGTCTATAGCTTTAGTTATTTGAGCATCGGCTGTCGCGAGTTGTATCTATATGTCTATAGCTTTAGTTATTTGAGCATCGGCTGTCGCGAGTTGTATCTATATGTCTATAGCTTTAGTTATTTGAGCATCGGCTGTCGCGAGTTGTATCTATATGTCTATAGCTTTAGTTATTTGAGCATCGGCTGTCGCGAGTTGTATCTATATGTCTATAGCTTTAGTTATTTGAGCATCGGCTGTCGCGAGTTGTATCTATATGTCTATAGCTTTAGTTATTTGAGCATCGGCTGTCGCGAGTTGTATCTATATGTCTATAGCTTTAGTTATTTGAGCATCGGCTGTTGTATCTATATGTCTATAGCTTTAGTTATTTGAGCATCGGCTGTCGCGAGTTGTATCTATATGTCTATAGCTTTAGTTATTTGAGCATCGGCTGTCGCGAGTTGTATCTATATGTCTATAGCTTTAGTTATTTGAGCATCGGCTGTCGCGAGTTGTATCTATATGTCTATAGCTTTAGTTATTTGAGCATCGGCTGTCGCGAGTTGTATCTGTATGTCTATAGCTTTAGTTATTTGAGCATCGGCTGTCGCGAGTTGTATCTATATGTCTATAGCTTTAGTTATTTGAGCATCGGCTGTTGTATCTATATGTCTATAGCTTTAGTTATTTGAGCATCGGCTGTCGCGAGTTGTATCTATATGTCTATAGCTTTAGTTATTTGAGCATCGGCTGTCGCGAGTTGTATCTATATGTCTATAGCTTTAGTTATTTGAGCATCGGCTGTCGCGAGTTGTATCTATATGTCTATAGCTTTAGTTATTTGAGCATCGGCTGTTGTATCTATATGTCTATAGCTTTAGTTATTTGAGCATCGGCTGTTGTATCTATATGTCTATAGCTTTAGTTATTTGAGCATCGGCTGTCGCGAGTTGTATCTATATGTCTATAGCTTTAGTTATTTGAGCATCGGCTGTCGCGAGTTGTATCTATATGTCTATAGCTTTAGTTATTTGAGCATCGGCTGTCGCGAGTTGTATCTATATGTCTATAGCTTTAGTTATTTGAGCATCGGCTGTCGCGAGTTGTATCTATATGTCTATAGCTTTAGTTATTTGAGCATCGGCTGTCGCGAGTTGTATCTATATGTCTATAGCTTTAGTTATTTGAGCATCGGCTGTCGCGAGTTGTATCTGTATGTCTATAGCTTTAGTTATTTGAGCATCGGCTGTCGCGAGTTGTATCTATATGTCTATAGCTTTAGTTATTTGAGCATCGGCTGTTGTATCTATATGTCTATAGCTTTAGTTATTTGAGCATCGGCTGTCGCGAGTTGTATCTATATGTCTATAGCTTTAGTTATTTGAGCATCGGCTGTCGCGAGTTGTATCTATATGTCTATAGCTTTAGTTATTTGAGCATCGGCTGTCGCGAGTTGTATCTATATGTCTATAGCTTTAGTTATTTGAGCATCGGCTGTCGCGAGTTGTATCTATATGTCTATAGCTTTAGTTATTTGAGCATCGGCTGTCGCGAGTTGTATCTATATGTCTATAGCTTTAGTTATTTGAGCATCGGCTGTTGTATCTATATGTCTATAGCTTTAGTTATTTGAGCATCGGCTGTCGCGAGTTGTATCTATATGTCTATAGCTTTAGTTATTTGAGCATCGGCTGTTGTATCTATATGTCTATAGCTTTAGTTATTTGAGCATCGGCTGTCGCGAGTTGTATCTATATGTCTATAGCTTTAGTTATTTGAGCATCGGCTGTTGTATCTATATGTCTATAGCTTTAGTTATTTGAGCATCGGCTGTCGCGAGTTGTATCTATATGTCTATAGCTTTAGTTATTTGAGCATCGGCTGTCGCGAGTTGTATCTATATGTCTATAGCTTTAGTTATTTGAGCATCGGCTGTCGCGAGTTGTATCTATATGTCTATAGCTTTAGTTATTTGAGCATCGGCTGTTGTATCTATATGTCTATAGCTTTAGTTATTTGAGCATCGGCTGTTGTATCTATATGTCTATAGCTTTAGTTATTTGAGCATCGGCTGTCGCGAGTTGTATCTATATGTCTATAGCTTTAGTTATTTGAGCATCGGCTGTCGCGAGTTGTATCTATATGTCTATAGCTTTAGTTATTTGAGCATCGGCTGTCGCGAGTTGTATCTATATGTCTATAGCTTTAGTTATTTGAGCATCGGCTGTCGCGAGTTGTATCTATATGTCTATAGCTTTAGTTATTTGAGCATCGGCTGTCGCGAGTTGTATCTATATGTCTATAGCTTTAGTTATTTGAGCATCGGCTGTTGTATCTATATGTCTATAGCTTTAGTTATTTGAGCATCGGCTGTTGTATCTATATGTCTATAGCTTTAGTTATTTGAGCATCGGCTGTCGCGAGTTGTATCTATATGTTTATAGCTTTAGTTATTTGAGCATCGGCTGTCGCGAGTTGTATCTATATGTCTATAGCTTTAGTTATTTGAGCATCGGCTGTCGCGAGTTGTATCTATATGTCTATAGCTTTAGTTATTTGAGCATCGGCTGTCGCGAGTTGTATCTATATGTCTATAGCTTTAGTTATTTGAGCATCGGCTGTCGCGAGTTGTATCTATATGTCTATAGCTTTAGTTATTTGAGCATCGGCTGTCGCGAGTTGTATCTGTATGTCTATAGCTTTAGTTATTTGAGCATCGGCTGTCGCGAGTTGTATCTATATGTCTATAGCTTTAGTTATTTGAGCATCGGCTGTTGTATCTATATGTCTATAGCTTTAGTTATTTGAGCATCGGCTGTCGCGAGTTGTATCTATATGTCTATAGCTTTAGTTATTTGAGCATCGGCTGTCGCGAGTTGTATCTATATGTCTATAGCTTTAGTTATTTGAGCATCGGCTGTCGCGAGTTGTATCTATATGTCTATAGCTTTAGTTATTTGAGCATCGGCTGTTGTATCTATATGTCTATAGCTTTAGTTATTTGAGCATCGGCTGTTGTATCTATATGTCTATAGCTTTAGTTATTTGAGCATCGGCTGTCGCGAGTTGTATCTATATGTCTATAGCTTTAGTTATTTGAGCATCGGCTGTCGCGAGTTGTATCTATATGTCTATAGCTTTAGTTATTTGAGCATCGGCTGTCGCGAGTTGTATCTATATGTCTATAGCTTTAGTTATTTGAGCATCGGCTGTTGTATCTATATGTCTATAGCTTTAGTTATTTGAGCATCGGCTGTTGTATCTATATGTCTATAGCTTTAGTTATTTGAGCATCGGCTGTCGCGAGTTGTATCTATATGTCTATAGCTTTAGTTATTTGTGAAGGTACTCTTTAAGTAGGTATTATACAAATCACCACAATGTAACAACATTCAATAGGTTTCAATTAAAAACGAACGAAACATGTATTTAGCATGACAATACTTGTAGTAAGTACCAAACAATTGCATCGCATCTGCTTCAATACAATCCGGTGTAATTAGGCAAATTACCGACGGACATACACACAGACAGACAGACAGACACGCCTCGAGCAAGCACGCCAATCTGTTGGCAACAATATACAATACAATACAACATTATCATCATTATCTCTAAAACGGTTTGTCGTACCTACTACTCACCGGACTGTAAATCAGCAGTCTGGTAGGGTGGTAGGCAAGTGACCAGGGGATTGCCAATGCGTTGTCGACGTTATTACGCCTTTAAGGCGGCTCTCAAGTGCAACAGGAACACACCGACAGGTGCTTGGTGGTTACTACAAAGTATCACCGACCGCGGGGCGCGGACCGAGTGAGTAGAGGCTACGGGCTCGTTTTGATTTAAGGCGGCTCTCAAGTGCAACAGGAACACACCGACAGGTGCTTGGTGGTTACTACAAAGTATCACCGACCGCGGGGCGCGGACCGAGTGAGTAGAGGCTACGAGCTCGTTTTGATTTAAGGCGGCTCTCAAGTGCAACAGGAACACACCGACAGGTGCTTGGTGGTTACTACAAAGTATCACCGACCGCGGGGCGCGGACCGAGTGAGTAGAGGCTACGAGCTCGTTTTGATTTAAGGCGGCTCTCAAGTGCAACAGGAACACACCGACAGGTGCTTGGTGGTTACTACAAAGTATCACCGACCGCGGGGCGCGGACCGAGTGAGTAGAGGCTACGAGCTCGTTTTGATTTAAGGCGGCTCTCAAGTGCAACAGGAACACACCGACAGGTGCTTGGTGGTTACTACAAAGTATCACCGACCGCGGGGCGCGGACCGAGTGAGTAGAGGCTACGAGCTCGTTTTGATTTAAGGCGGCTCTCAAGTGCAACAGGAACACACCGACAGGTGCTTGGTGGTTACTACAAAGTATCACCGACCGCGGGGCGCGGACCGAGTGAGTAGAGGCTACGAGCTCGTTTTGATTTAAGGCGGCTCTCAAGTGCAACAGGAACACACCGACAGGTGCTTGGTGGTTACTACAAAGTATCACCGACCGCGGGGCGCGGACCGAGTGAGTAGAGGCTACGAGCTCGTTTTGATTTTCAAATGCTCTCCCTTTCGGCTACATTAGTTCATGTGATCAGTCCAACAAGTTGTATGACAAGTTGGAACGCTTGAGCTATTCTGGATAGACTTGTGGTTGACCACAATCTCATCATGGTAAGTGATGATGTGGCCGAAGGTGGTAAGCACACAAAGCACGCGTCACGCGTCACGCGTCATGCGTCACCCGTGATGCCCTCCTAATTGTATTCAATAATGACCACAGAAAGCTATATGTTATACTTGGAGTTATTCGGCGATGATAGCTCAGTGGTAGTGACATTGGATACCGCAGCGAAGGTCGTGAGTTCGAATCCTGCAATGAGCTTGAGCTTTCGGTGAAGGAAAACATCATGAAGAAACCATAGCATGGTGGTTTCCTTTGTAGTACTCGACCGGCTGGCTACCAACCTCAAGTTGAAAATCTGTCGCCAAGCACCTGTTAGTGTATTCCGGCAGTTGCACTTGAGAGCCAGTTGCCTTTAAGGTACCTATTATAATAAGGAGTACAGCACATTGGTACCCCTGTTATTGCTAATGTCTGTAGACGACGGTAGTCACTTACCATCAGGTGACACGCCGGCCTGATTGTCACAAATGAAACTGGAACTTTGGTGGCGTTAAGCAAATGCTTGTTGTAGGTCTGAAGTTTTTATTTAAATAGGTACGTAATTTTGATACAATTTAAATCTATGCCTATCATTGCGTGATTTGCGTGGTCATTCCTGGTTTAAAAACGTCATAACAACAAAACTTGAGAGGTGTCAAGGGACACCCGGATGGAACGAAGTTATATAAGTTACTAGCGACCCGCCCGCGGCTTCGCCCGCGTGGACTACACGTTATATCGCGCAAGTGGGGGTGGTGGAGGGGGGATAAAAGATAGCTAGAGAACATAGCTCTCCCAAGGTCTACTCTATATCTGTGCCAAATTTAATCTAAATCGGTTGAGAGGTTTAAGCGGGAAAAATCACTTCGTAAATAATCACTTTTTAGTAAAGGATAAAAAATGGTTATGGTGGGTTATCCCTAAGAGATAGACATATACCATCTCGGACTTTTTTGTTGAACTTTTTAAGGTGGACAATACTGTAGTACATTATTTTGGTCTATCTCGTAGGGTTCAGCCAGCGTTTGCAATATAAGGGCAAATGCTTAATTACGACATCACATTAGAAACCTCTAAATTTATCAGTGTTTCGCTACTATATTATGCATGTATTATACATATAAACCTTCCTTAAGAATCACTCTATCTATTAAAAAAAACCGCATCAAAATCCGTTGCGTAGTTTTAAAGATTTAAGCATACATAGGGACAGACAGCGCAAGCGACTTTGTTTTATACTATGTAGTGATATAAGTCGAGAGAGTATATAATACAAAAAATTTTTTTATATATGTATATAAATAGAAATGAAAATATCTGGCTTGCTTTCTATAAGAGAGAGATTGAAATTGAAATTGAAATTGTTTATTCATCCAAATAGGCCTTCACAGGCACTTATGAATAGTCAGACTCTAAATGCTCGGTTCGGAAGGTTGTTTTTGCTGAGAAGAGCCGGCAATAAACTCAGCAATTACTCTTTTCAAAAACAACTTACACCTATTACATTCAATAATTATTATTTATCTAGTCTCACTGACAATATTTGCGTGTTATGGCGGCAAAAATAGTAATCTATAGAATTTAATTATGACTGACTTAATAAACAACAAACTCGCACAGACCAGCCCCCACAAGCAGCACCTGTTCACAAGTATGACGCGCGTGGCAGCCATCGCCCTCCTCGCACATTTTATAGGGAAGTGAGCGACCCGCCACACGACGCCGCCGCAAGCAAAGGCCTTAAAGCGAGCATGACTAACTTAAGCTTGCTCCAAACAAAAAGAAACAAAACGAATTAAAACACACAATATGTTATCACTGTTACTACTAACACGGTTTGTAAAATTAGGTAATATAATAGTGTATCTAACATTCCGCGACATAACAATATTCAAACGCACAAATGTTACAAATTTACCAAGCATTATCATCATTAAAATATTCATTTATATTATAGTAAGCCTTTTTTACCAAAACAGTTTTAATACAATCCTTAAATTTTTGCAAAGGCATATCTAAAATTGCAGTTGGGATTTTGTTATAGAAGCGTGCACCCAGTCCTAAAAATGATCCTTGCACTTTCTGAAGTCTATAAGCAGAGGTCACAAGTTGGTGCTTATTTCTAGTATTGATCGAGTGCATATCACTTTTTTTTACAAAAAGATTAATATTTTGATGCACAAATAATATATTTGCATAAATATATTGAGATGCAACCGTGAGTATGCCAGTTTCTTTAAACTTATCTCTGAGAGAAGTTCGAGCCCCCAAGTTATAAATAGCTCGCACAGCCCTCTTTTGCAAAACAAAAATTGTTTCTATATCAGCAGCTTTACCCCAAAGCAAGATGCCATAAGACATAACACTATGAAAATAACTAAAATATACAATTCTAGCTGTATCTACATCAGTAAGCTGTCTAATTTTCCAAACTGCATAAGCCGCCGAACTGAGTTTTCCTGCTACAGATGATATTTGGGTCCCCCATTGAAGTTTCGAGTCTAAAGTGATCCCTAGAAATTTGGTTGATTCGACAAGATTGAGAACTTCATTATTTAACATTAAATTACTACCTACTTTTTTTACATTTGGTAATGCAAATTTAATACACTTAGTTTTCTTTGCATTTAAAACTAAATTATTTACTGTAAACCAATTTAATACCTTAGCTAATGCACCATTTACGTCGTCATAATTGGATTTCAGTCTATCAACACCAAAAATCAGTGAGGTATCGTCAGCAAATAGTACAATTCCACAGGTATTGTTAACATAATAGGGGAGGTCGTTTATATAAATTAAAAAAAGAAAAGGACCCAGAATAGAGCCCTGCGGTACACCCATATGCACAGGAGAACCAGACGATTTGACCCTGTTTACATCGACACTTTGAATTCTCTGTCCAAGGTATGATTTCATGAGATCAAGTGCCATACCTTTTACCCCATAATAATTTAGTTTACAGATAAGAGTCCCATGATCGACACAATCAAAAGCCTTGGAAAGGTCACAGAACACACCAATGAGAGAGAGAGAGAGACAGATCATACATAGTGACATAAAAAGTGTCGGTGACTCAAATACCTAGTTGTCTCTGGAACGGAACGAACAGGAAGTTTAAAAGAGTATACACTTAACAAATTTACAAAATATTATCGAAAATAGAAACCTCCATCTGATAGATACATATCGATAACACAAACTTACAAACAGCTATAACCCTTTCGCGTGGCACCAAGTACTAATCTCCATTTAGTTTCAATGGAGTCACACACAGTCAGCAATTGGTGCTGGTCGATGCCACTGCTCCCTGAAACACAATAACGAGCTCAATTACCTATTAACTAAACTAGGTGTGCTGTGTGTTGTGTGTTGTCCGCTCTGTGCGCAATTTAACCCATTAGTGAGCGTATAATGTTATACTTGGAGTTATTCGGCGATGATAGCTCAGTGGTAGTGACATTGGATACCGCAGCGAAGGTCGTGAGTTCGAATCCTGCAATGAGCTTGAGCTTTCGGTGAAGGAAAACATCATGAAGAAACCATAGCATGGTGGTTTCCTTTGTAGTACTCGACCGGCTGGCTACCAACCTCAAGTTGAAAATCTGTCGCCAAGCACCTGTTAGTGTATTCCGGCAGTTGCACTTGAGAGCCAGTTGCCTTTAAGGTACCTATTATAATAAGGAGTACAGCACATTGGTACCCCTGTTATTGCTAATGTCTGTAGACGACGGTAGTCACTTACCATCAGGTGACACGCCGGCCTGATTGTCACAAATGAAACTGGAACTTTGGTGGCGTTAAGCAAATGCTTGTTGTAGGTCTGAAGTTTTTATTTAAATAGGTACGTAATTTTGATACAATTTAAATCTATGCCTATCATTGCGTGATTTGCGTGGTCATTCCTGGTTTAAAAACGTCATAACAACAAAACTTGAGAGGTGTCAAGGGACACCCGGATGGAACGAAGTTATATAAGTTACTAGCGACCCGCCCGCGGCTTCGCCCGCGTGGACTACACGTTATATCGCGCAAGTGGGGGTGGTGGAGGGGGGATAAAAGATAGCTAGAGAACATAGCTCTCCCAAGGTCTACTCTATATCTGTGCCAAATTTAATCTAAATCGGTTGAGAGGTTTAAGCGGGAAAAATCACTTCGTAAATAATCACTTTTTAGTAAAGGATAAAAAATGGTTATGGTGGGTTATCCCTAAGAGATAGACATATACCATCTCGGACTTTTTTGTTGAACTTTTTAAGGTGGACAATACTGTAGTACATTATTTTGGTCTATCTCGTAGGGTTCAGCCAGCGTTTGCAATATAAGGGCAAATGCTTAATTACGACATCACATTAGAAACCTCTAAATTTATCAGTGTTTCGCTACTATATTATGCATGTATTATACATATAAACCTTCCTTAAGAATCACTCTATCTATTAAAAAAAACCGCATCAAAATCCGTTGCGTAGTTTTAAAGATTTAAGCATACATAGGGACAGACAGCGCAAGCGACTTTGTTTTATACTATGTAGTGATATAAGTCGAGAGAGTATATAATACAAAAATATTTTTTATATATGTATATAAATAGAAATGAAAATATCTGGCTTGCTTTCTATAAGAGAGAGAGAGAGAGAGAGAGAGAGAGACAGATCATACATAGTGACATAAAAAGTGTCGGTGACTCAAATACCTAGTTGTCTCTGGAACGGAACGAACAGGAAGTTTAAAAGAGTATACACTTAACAAATTTACAAAATATTATCGAAAATAGAAACCTCCATCTGATAGATACATATCGATAACACAAACTTACAAACAGCTATAACCCTTTCGCGTGGCACCAAGTACTAATCTCCATTTAGTTTCAATGGAGTCACACACAGTCAGCAATTGGTGCTGGTCGATGCCACTGCTCCCTGAAACACAATAACGAGCTCAATTACCTATTAACTAAACTAGGTGTGCTGTGTGTTGTGTGTTGTCCGCTCTGTGCGCAATTTAACCCATTAGTGAGCGTATAATGACCAATGTGAATTTATCTGTGCATTACATGATGAACAATTCTGTCGTCCAGCACTCCAGTGGAGGAGTGGACTCCAGCCGGCTTATGTCGCCGGTTAGGCGGGGAGTACACTGAACGTATCACTTTGTATCACGAATGGGTGATAGATTGATCTAGAAAATTATATTAAAAGCAGCTGCAATATATTTTACATAATAATTAGTAAACTCGCTTCTTCAAAGTCTTAGCTTTTTTGTAGTTAGGCTTCTACTGATACGTTTATGGAATCCAAAGTAACTGAAGTTAATAAACTAAGTTTTTTTTTTTGCTTTAGAATTAATTTGATTATCACATTAGTAACATATTAAAGTTAGGTATATTATATACAATAAAAAAACACTAAATATATACATACTAAATCAGAAATAAAACTAAAATACTTATAAATAATAAATAAAACACAGAATTTAGATCGCTGTCTATGGGTAACGTGCCCAAAAGACTGGCTACGTTACCTCGCTGTATAGCGAGGCTTATTCGTTGTCCAAAGTACGAGCCAGCCCGAAGTTTAACTAACTAGTTATAAACTTATTATTAATTAAATTAACATTAAATAGCAACTTTAGACTACTATCTTACTAAAAGTACCTACAATAATTGCACTTCTAATCATTGTGTCATTTCCACTTTCTCACTGGGAGAGAAGTGAACGTGATGTGATAGTTGTGATAGACAGAGCAGAAGTATGTCCTCAGCTTTATTGGACACACCTCTGGTGGTCGAGCAAGTCATGCAGAATTTTCCACGATCTATCCTCAAACTACCTATTGAGTATGACTGGTTTTATTCTTCCTTTTTTCGTTTTTAATTTTTTATATCTACTCAGACTAAGCCACTTGACGGAGGCGCAACGTATAAAGGTTGGTATGAGTTTGAATTAAAATTATTTTATTTATCGTATTTATTTTCAGGACACATGTAATTTTGACTTTGAGAACATAAGAATGCCAACCGGAATCGATACCTAATAGGGTATCAAGTTTAATTGTTACCAGCTCTTGCTAAATTGCTATCAGGGATGTAAACATTGTCATCAACGCTTTAAAATTGCTATTGCTTATTTCATTGAAGGAAAATTGCGCTCTTACTGCGAGGCCACGCTTGTTACCTCTCTATTTACAGTGAATTAGACCCTACATTGTTTGTAATAAGACTTATTACATGCAAGCACTGTTGTAATAAAGTAATTTCTGCAATTGATGTAATAGAAGCTGGTAATAATTACGTGTAAATGATGGAGTCTCTAAATTACAGTGTATTATGAATATTAAGCGTTCGCCCAGTCTGACATCGGAACTCATATTTTTGTATGTACGGTCGGCCAAGAAAGTGGTGTACCACCCTAAGGTTGAATGCCGCTTGCAGATTCATAGGTGATAAAGGTTAGTTTCGCTTGCAGATCAATCTGACTACTCAAACTTTTTAGATTGAACCTTGTTGTAATTTTCGAAACTAAATCAAAACTGGCACACCACTTTCTTGGCCGACCGTACATATTTAGAATCGACTTTTTTAAAGGCGATGATAGCTCAGTAGTGACGTCGGATACCGCGGCGAAGGTCGTGGGTTCGAATCCTACAATGGGCTTGGGCTTTCGGTGAGAAAACATCGTGAGGAAACCACAGCACGGTGGTAGGGTACTTTGTAATACTCGACTGGCTGGCTACCACCCTCAAGTTGAAAATCTGTCGCCAAGCACCTGTTGGTGTGTTCCAACAGCTGCCCTTCAGAGCCAGTTCTCATCTCAGTAAGCTTTGTGTGCTAACCACCTTCGGCCACATGATCACTTACCAACCATATGTAGATAGACGGTAAAGTAAATAACTTGCCACGACGCAATCATGGGTGATCAACTAAAGTCAAGAGAGGTGGAGAACACATACTCACACATGGAAATATACATATTTCTATAGACTCCACAGAAATACCTCAAACGCACACATACAAAGGAATTACAAAGCTTGGTTACCTTGGTTACGTTTCTCTTATATGCACCATACATACATACGTTCGATGCTATGGCTTCATGTTATTTAAAAATACCGGCCAAGTGCGAGTCGGACTCGTGCACGAAGGGTTCCGTAAAAACGGCAAAATCACGATCGTTGTATTTAGTATTTGTTGTTATAGCGGCAACAGAAATACATAATTTGTGAAAATTTCAACTGTCTAGCTATCGCGGTTCTTGAGATACAGCCTTGTGACAGACAGACGGACAGACAGCGAAGTCTTAGTAATAGATTCCCGTTTTTACCCTTTGGGTACGGAACCCTAAAAATGTGATGTGGTAGTTCGGTGCTTCAAGCTCATCAGTGTACGTCAGGTATTGAGGATGAGGAGTAGCTGATGGCGCTACATAGGTATACCCTTCTATGTGAGGCGATGCCGCATGCCGCATGCCGCATGCCGGATCTATAGGTATACCCTTCTATGTGAGGCGATGCCGCATGCCGCATGCCGCATGCCGCATGCCGCATGCCGCATGCCGGATCTATAGGTATACCCTTCTATGTGAGGCGATGCCGCATGCCGCATGCCGCATGCCGCATGCCGGATCTATAGGTATACCCTTCTATGTGAGGCGATGCCGCATGCCGCATGCCGGATCTATAGGTATACCCTTCTATGTGAGGCGACGCCGCATGCCGCATGCCGCATGCCGGATCTATAGGTATACCCTTCTATGTGAGGCGATGCCGCATGCCGCATGCCGCATGCCGCATGCCGGATCTATAGGTATACCCTTCTATGTGAGGCGATGCCGCATGCCGCATGCCGCATGCCGCATGCCGCATGCCGGATCTATAGGTATACCCTTCTATGTGAGGCGATGCCGCATGCCGCATGCCGCATGCCGCATGCCGGATCTATAGGTATACCCTTCTATGTGAGGCGATGCCGCATGCCGCATGCCGCATGCCGCATGCCGGATCTATAGGTATACCCTTCTATGTGAGGCGATGCCGCATGCCGCATGCCGCATGCCGGATCTATAGGTATACCCTTCTATGTGAGGCGATGCCGCATGCCGCATGCCGCATGCCGGATCTATAGGTATACCCTTCTATGTGAGGCGATGCCGCATGCCGCATGCCGCATGCCGCATGCCGGATCTATAGGTATACCCTTCTATGTGAGGCGATGCCGCATGCCGCATGCCGGATCTATAGGTATTCTTTTTGGTTGATGTTGAGAATTTAGTTTAATCTCAGTTACCTAACAGTATTTCTTATAATTATTAACCCTACTAATATTATTGAATGCGAAAGTGAGATTTTTACATCGTGATGAAATTTGAGGCTTAGGAAGCTTACGAGATGGAAAAATAATATGTTTGCGCGCCGATTGTACCTCACGCGGGTTCAATCGCGGGGGCCGGGAGTCATGTAATTAGTGGATGCATTCTACATAACTAATTACATCCGTGGCATGGCACGAAACGCCACAGGTCGTAGGTTCGATTCTCACCCAGGACAACATGAACATCTTGTATGATTGTTTTTGCTCTAATAAAGTTTTATTGTTATTATTATCTATTTGTCGTGAGTAATTTTATCTATTTACATATACTTAGTATTTAAAATGTAGTAAATATAAACAGTCGTCTGGTTTCCGTGGTACAAACAAGCTCTGCTTAGTTAATGATCAGATGGCGCCACCGTGGCCTCTCTATAATCGTTCAATGGAAACAGTTGATGCAGTAGCGAAGTCTATCTAAAAAGGGGTGCGAGTGTGCTCATAGATAACTAGGTAATGTCACCCCCTCCCCTCCCCTCCCCCCCCCATCGAGTGTACCCCTCGGTGCCCATCAGCTCTGCGACATAATAATATTCCGTTTTATCGCACAGTCGCAACTCGCACAGGCTGATCTAAATTTCAATCACCGTCTTTAAATTGTGTTATGGTCATAAAGGGGTACTTGCCACACACACACACACACACACCCGCATCCTTCCAAATTCAAAAATGTTACCAAGAGCCCTCGTGCAGTTATTCGATATTTAAAATGTCCCACAGTGCAGTTCATAGAGCACAGTTTTCTTTTTTTATTTGCATTTAAATGAAGTGGGAAACTGGCCAAGTAAAAGTTCGTAAAAATAAGTTATTTCAATGGATCCGTTCTCAATGCCAACACTCTTCAGTTCATTAAAGGGATTTGGCATTGGTTTTCACTTCAAATCTGTAGAATTAAGCTATGAATAGTTGGATATAAAATGCATGAAGCTAGCGTGTGAGGCCATCATTCAATTATATTTCCATAAGCTATAAACATTAACACCTTAGAAGCGAAGTAAGCGACCATTGTAATATCGTAGACTGAACGCGAATAATATGTTAGTAAATAAATACATACTAAATTAAATAAATTTATAAATACATACTATAATAAAGGTAAATAAAATATGAGCCATACCGTTCCTCTACAAGTGGATAAGTTAGCTTGCTTGCTAATGAATGGTTGGCGTCGCGTCTGAGTCAGATGTTTCACTCAAGTGATCAATAACAATTTCCGAAGATAGAGCGCGCAATGGAAACAGCGGCGGCTAGAGAGCCGTTCGTTATGTACGAATATTAATCACGGCCGAATTTAATAACATCGCGCCATCGCACCTTGACAAATGTGCCCGTGGAAATATGGCGATGGCCGCGGTGCTGCGTTCACCTGCACTCGCCCGCTTGAACACTACTCGCATGTCTACTTGCCAGTCGAGCAAAGATAGGTTAATTCTCAGTTCATCATGTATTTAATAAACATTATCAAAAGGATTATGATAATACTAGCTGTCTTCCGCGGGTTCACCCGCGTTCCCGTGGGATCTTATCTTTTCCCGGGATAAAAAGTAGCCTATGTGCTATTCCAGACCATAATCTATCTCTATGCCAAATTTCATCCAGATCCGTTCAGACGTTCTGGCGTAAATGAGTAACAAACATACATCCATCCAAACTTTCACATTTATAATATTAGTAGGATTCCTGGAACTCATTTATGCTTAGTTTTGGGACGAGCCAAGGAGTTAAGGTTGCCATTGCTCTGCTCGCTATCCTAAAAGTGTATGTAGTACCTATTATACATATATCATACATACTTACGTACGGCAAAGGAATTAAAGCCTACCAAATATTATCTGACCGACTTAATTCATTCAAATCTTGTATTTTTAAATACTTCTCCGACATGGTTATTTTTGTTATAATGTTCGCAATAGTCCGATTGAAGTTTTCAGTTAAAGAAAAATTGGAAAGGTTGCTCAGAAAATTCGGAAAAAAATTAATAACTAATAAATCACTAACTGCTGCAAGCGCTCCACAAGATCCGTTAAAAGAACAAAACGGGCGCTTCGCGCTGGAAATGAAAATGAAACAACGTCATAAATAACCCCGCCTGTACCCGTCGCCGCCCCCCCCCCTGGCCCCCCCTTAGAGCCCCCTCAAACTCCTGACGGACCAGGACTTGTCTTGGTCCGCATCTTATTTCCTACAAGCCAGTTGATAAGAGTTTTTGACAACTTTTTGATGTGAAACATCTATTGGCGCGCCTTGGGTGACTTAGGGCTAAAACTGACTCGTACCCATACCGTGACCACAGTACACTCAAATAAGCAGTATTACGTCTTCATACAAACGGCAGAAACTACGCGCTTCTTAATCTTAAGAGAGGCGCAAATATTTTGTTGTAGCCATTAAATGATTAATGAAGAATATATCGTTTAATTTATTTTTATTAAAATAAGAAAAAATAAGGCATATTTATTAAAAAAAATATATCCAATCCCTTCATACTCATCCTCAATTTTTGAAACTAGAAATAAAACCCAAATAGTAACAATTTAAATAAATAACACACTAAATGTACAGTAACATATGAATGAAAAGATCAAGGATAATAATTTTATTTACAACAAATGTACAAAATATACAAACAAATGTACAACTATAATATATAAAAAAACGTGTTCGAGGCTGCCGCTGCTGCCGATGAAAAGAATATAATAATATGACAATTTAATACAGCATCATCAAATACGTCACTAAAAAGAGAGTCAGTGGGCAGCCCTAGTGCATGTTTATCGACCGAGCGACCGTCGCGCGTAGGTAATTATTTCAAAGACACTGACGAGACAAAATACTGTTTCCTTATTTTACTGTGCCGGGACGGCAAATAGCGTGACGTCACGACGTCATGCGATGATAGCTCAGTGGTAAGTGACGTCGGATACCGCGACGAAGGTCGTGGGTTCGAATCCTACAATGAGCTTGAGCTTTCGGTGAAGGAAAACATCGTGAGGAAACCATAGCACGGTGGTAGGGTACTTTGTAGTACCCGACTAGCTGGCTACCACCCTCAAGTTGAAAATGTGTCGCCAAGCACCTATCGGTGTGTTCCGACAGCTGCACTTGAGAGCCAGTTCCCATCTAGGCTTTGTGTGCTTACCACCTTCGGCCACATCATCACTTATGTGATGCCGTCATGCTGCTCTCCGTGCCTCCGCTGCTGCTCCCTGCCGTGTGCAACCGTGTGAGTGTGTATATAGCGTGCATAGTCCCCATGTACCCATGTACCCATGTACCCATGACAAACAATCTGCAAACAAGACAAAATGGACGTCAACAAAATTAACACAAAACACACACTGTATGTAAGGTACAGACGATTATACAAATGACTCAAGCAACATTACATAAATCAACGTTCAAATTCACATTCAAAGTAGTACACAGAGACAACAAACAACTATACTACGACTACCAGCTAAGGAGGCACAAACAACAAAGAAACAAGCGTGAAAGGGCCGGTCATGGGCCGGTAGACTAAAGCTAAATTCACAGTTGTTGTTCAATGGATGTTGTATGTCGTTGAGGTGACTTGTACACACACAAGCACGCCAACTGTGCTCTTGCACGAAACGTACCACCACTCCGTCCGTCCGTCCGTCCGTCCGTGCGGACTGCGGCCGAGTGCGGCCCCGCCTGTCCGTCCGTCCGGCCGCCCGGTCCGTCTGCACACACGGCACGGGCGGCGGCACGGCACGGTCGCGTCGCCGGTTGATTGTTTGTGCTTCAATATGCCTAAAGAGTTGGACTTGAAGTTACTTATCGAGCTGGTGCGAGCTCGTCCCGTTCTCTGGGACACCACGCTGGCCGTGTACAAGGATCGATTCGAAACAACGCAAGCCTGGAATGAAGTGTTCAAGGGACTCAAAAGGGATTATACTAAACTAAATGATGAAAATAAGAAATTATTCGGTGAGATTATTTAAATTATATTCTCCTGATATTATTTTATGTAAGTGGCTACATCCGCGTAGCAAAGTCGCTTACCGCGCCTGTCTATCTGTACATCCGAAAACTCCTAAACCACGCAACCAATTTTTATGCGGTTTTCACAGTTAGTGAATGCTGCAGCGTTTGTTACTAATGTAAGCGCTGGCTGAACCTCACTAGTTAGATAAAAATAATGTCCCTACTACAGAATTGTATATCTGAAAAGTGTACAGAAAAGTCAGCGATGGTATTATGTCTATCTTATCTATTATGTCTATGTCTTTTAAAAAATACGTAAAATACGTTACACATTTAATTTAGATCAAAATTGTCCTTCACAGCATATCATTAAAATTAATATGTTAGAAGATATAACAGTTTAAAATGATGAATCGGTCGCAGCGAAACGGGCGGTCGGCCGGCTTGCTCCGTTGACTTGCCATCGACGCCGCGGGGCGACACCAGCGCACCGCGCGGCGGCGGCCGACAACTACTCATATACTATAAATAACGCATCGACATGAGATGAGACCCGCGTCTCGCCATTTTCCATTAGCCGGCCCGGCGGCGGCCCCGGCGCCGTCGGCCGGGGCCGGTGCCGGGGAACCAAAACTGTATGAAATATATGTTGTATGTTATAGCACAAAGCATTTTAGTCCCCCTGGCCTCCCTGGCCGCTGGGGCCCTCCCGCGCAGCCCGCGCGCCCGGTGCCGCTCGCTACACTGTACTGTAACCTCATATTATTTGGTGGCCTCTCAGCCTGGACGCGATAAACTCAAAAACTGCCGAATGGATTAATTTGTGAAAGCTTGGTGAAATCTGTATGATACAGTTTTCACATGGTTTTCAGCAAGTTTTCAACAACCATACATTTTTGAAAAATGACCATGATTGTTGAAGATGTAGAAAAACATCCCGACTGGGAGCTTTACTGCACCGCCGCGCGCCGCCACCCGCCGCCACCAGCCGCCACCAGCCGCGCCGCGTTCGTAAACAAATAAAGTTATATTTATTTAATTTTACGAATATGTATCCTGATATTTATAACACTATTATAGAAAAACCGGCCAAGTGCGAGTCGGACTCGCGCACGAAGTGTTCCGTAAAACGACAAATAATCATGTTTGTTGTATCGGAGCCCCCCTTAAATATTTATTTTATTATTTATTTACTACAACTGAGTATTTTGTGAATATTTCAAGTGCCTACCTGTTGCCATTATTGATATCGAGCAAAAAAAGCCAAAAAAACGCGTTTGTTGTATGGGAAACCCCCTTAAATATTTATTTTATTTCGTTTTTAGTATTTGTTGTTATGGTAGGGGAGGCATTGATGCTAAATTTGTAGTTACTCGAGCGTCTTTGGGACCTACTGGAATTTGAAGATTAGGTGGAATAAAGAAAAAAAGGTTATGTGATATTTTCCCCTTCAGCGGTGGGGGGAGCGTCTACAGGGTTTCAAAAATGTAAAAAAAAACAGTCACCAAGAAATACTCGAGCGCGTCAGATATTAATAGGGTAGTCGCGCCACGTCTGTCTGATAACGGGAAAATAATAATCTGCCATTTTGCGTGGTGGGGGTGGCCGTACGAAGGGGTCGAAAATATTTAAAAAAAAATTTACTCGAGCGCGTCAGACATTGATAAGGGATGTTAAGTGAACCCTCCAGTAGCTCCTATTTTAAAGACTGACGATTTGGACGCGACCATCAGTCAGGGCCGATTTTTGAAAATGCAAAAAAAAATCGTGACCTTGATTTACTCGAGCGCGTCAGATTTTTATACAGGCGGTTCTTCTTGATGGCCTTGTTGTACTGACCCATAATCTGACAATTATGTTGAGGGATTTCCTTAATCTGACAGCTTGAAAAAAAAAATATATAAAAAATATCGAAATCTCGAAAATGGTTCAAGATATCGAAAAAATGTTTGTACAAAAGTTGTAGAGAATTTAACCTTCTACAATATTTACTATGAATACATATACCAAAAAACCCATAGGAAACGAGATATTTGCAATAAATGATTTTTTGACCTTTGACCTTGAAAAATCAGTAGTCGCGGGCACCCTAAGATAAGTAGCTTTTGAGACAAGTTTTAGGGTGTCAAAATAAAGGTTTATACAAGTTAATAGCTGACTATTTCTCATTCTGAGGTGAAACTCATAATATTCCTGGACTATACACTTAATAATGATTTTAGCCACTTCGGCTTGTGCAAATCGGCAGATTAAGATATTTCCGTGATTCGTGACTAATTTCCTTCAAAATAAAAAAAAAACCAATCGCGCTCGAGAAAATCCAGGTGACGTTTTTTTTTTTGCAACTTTGCGAGTCTCCAATTTTCTTTCGTCACGCCCAATTTGTCAGATTATTGAAATGTACACTATTTTGCATGTAACTAACTTACCTTACCTTAATCTGACGCGCTCGAGTATTTCAAACCATCGATTTTTTTTTACTAATCTGACGGGCTACCCTAGGCGTTCGACACTACATAGAAGGCTCAGATTTGGTGAGAGTACTTCACAAGGTGCAAGGTTGCCCCCCTTATGTTAATCTGACGCGCTCGAGTAAATCCCGAAATCCCCTATTCGCCTCCCCTACCATTATAGCAGCAACAGAAATACATAATTTGTAAAAAAAAAACAAGTGTCTAGCTATCGCAGTTGTTGAGATACGGCCTGGTGACAGACAGACGGACGGACAGACAGCGAAGTCTTAGTAATAGGGTCTACACTAGTCTACAGGGAGATAGGTACAGCCTGGTGACAGACAGACGGACGGACAGACAGCGAAGTCTTAGTAATAGGGTCTACACTAGTCTACAGGGAGATAGGTACAGCCTGGTGACAGACAGACGGACGGACAGACAGCGAAGTCTTAGTAATAGGGTCTACACTAGTCTACAGGGAGATAGGTACAGCCTGGTGACAGACAGACGGACGGACAGACAGCGAAGTCTTAGTAATAGGGTCTACACTAGTCTACAGGGAGATAGGTACAGCCTGGTGACAGACAGACGGACGGACAGACAGCGAAGTCTTAGTAATAGGGTCTACACTAGTCTACAGGGAGATAGGTACAGCCTGGTGACAGACAGACGGACGGACAGACAGCGAAGTCTTAGTAATAGGGTCTACACTAGTCTACAGGGAGATAGGTACAGCCTGGTGACAGACAGACGTCAAAGTCAAAGTCAAAGTCAAAACCATTTATTCAGTTTAGGCCCTAGAAGGGCACTTATGAAGGTCGAATTACAGAAGTTACCACCGGTTCGGAAGTCAGCCTTCAACTGAGAAGAACCGGCAAGAAACTCAGCAAGGTTACATTTTTTAAATATTTTTGGACCATCTGACTATATTGGCTTTTTTTTTCAAATGTTTAACAATTTTATTCTTAAAGTAATACAAAAATACATAAAAAATTATAACCCGCATTAGTTACCTACATAGTAAACTAAAACAAAAAATACCAAGCTAATAACAGCGTATTAAAAAAAAAAATGGTAATTAACAGTAAAAAAAAAAAAAAACAATGTGTAGGTACTTGTACAGAGTGCAGCTACCTCCAGACATCTTTATCCTCAATATATTGGGCTACCTTGTAATAAGCTTTTTCTTTCAAAACTTTTTTTATGTACGATTTGAATCTAGAATCAGTCATCTTGGTAACAGATGCTGGTAATTTATTATAAAAGCGAACACTATTCCCAAGAAATGACTTTTTAACTCTAGCTAATCTAAAATACGGAACAACTAATTTATCTTTTTGTCTTGTATTGAAATTATGAATCTCTACATTTGATTTATACAAATCTACATTTTTTCGAATGAACATAATATTTTCATATATATACAGTGAAGGTAAAGTCATTACGTTTATTTCCTTAAATATTTCCTTTAATGATTCACGTGGACCCATATTGTAGATTGCACGAATGGCTCTTTTTTGTAATACAAAAATTGTTTCAATATCTGCAGCAGCTCCCCACAGTAAAACGCAATATGATAAAAGACTATGGAAATATGCAAAATAAACTAATCTGGCCGTCTCAACATTCGTCAATTGTCTAATTTTTTTAACAGCAAATACAGCAGAACTCAATTTACTAGCTAAAGATTGTACATGAGAACCCCACTGTAGTTTAATATCAAGTGTTATACCCAAAAATACAGTTTTATCAACTAGTCCCAGGCTGCTGTCATCTATTAATACCCTACTGTCTACTTGCGGTACGTTTGGAAGAGCGAATCTTAAACATTTTGTTTTCTTTGAGTTTAATAAAAGATTATTTACAGCAAACCATTTAGAAACTATTGACAAAGTATCATTTACTCTAGTAAGTTCTTTGTCTTTTCTATCTACTTTAAAAATGAATGAAGTATCGTCAGCAAACAAGACTACATCTGAGAGACCATTTACGACCGACGGTAAGTCATTAATATATACTAGAAATAGAAATGGCCCAAGTATGGAACCTTGAGGTACCCCCATTTTGACTACAGAACCATTGGACGTTGTACCTTCAACTCGTACCTTTTGTTGGCGATTAGTTAAATAAGACAAAACAAGTTCATGAGCAGTTCCACGAATACCATAATAATTAAGCTTTAGGAGCAGAGTACGGTGGTCAACGCAGTCAAACGCCTTTGATAGATCACAAAAAATGCCTATGGCATCCTGTGAGTTTTCCCAGGCTTCATAGATGTGCTTCAATAATTTTGCTGCCGCATCTGATGTAGATCTCCCCTTCGTGAAACCGAACTGATGACCATGCAGTATCTCACAACTATTGAAATGACCTAACATTTGATTGAGCAACAGTTTTTCAAAGATTTTACTAAGTGCAGGAAGCACAGATACCGGTCTATAATCAGAAGGATTATCTTTACAGCCTGATTTAAATATTGGAACTATTTTACTATACTTCATTAGGTCAGGAAAAGAACCCTGATCAATACATTCATTGAAAATATCCGATAAAATAGGTGCAATTACTGTTATTATTGATTTTAAAATCGTTACTGACAATCCCCATAAGTCTTCTGTATTTTTTAAATTAAGGCTATTAAATAATTTTAAAATATCACTAGAAGTGACGTGACAAAATTTAAAACTGGGAAAAGATTTTTGAATATGTTGCCTAAGAAGTGCTTCAGCCGCTTCGGGACACGAGTTAAGGCTTTTAGTGGTTTCCTCTGGTATACTTGTGAAGAAATCTTCAAAAGCAGTGGCTACTTCCAACTTATCTGACACAATTTTATCATTAATTTTTAACGTGAGCTGCTCGTTTTTATTGTTAATTTTACCAGATTCCGTATTTATGACATTCCAAACTGCCTTGATTTTATTGGTAGCCTTACCTATTTTATTACTTAAGTATATTGATTTTGCCTGATGACATACTAATTTAAATAATTTTGAATAATTTCTAACATATTTATGGAATGCCTCGTCACGAGTGAATGATCTTAAATGATAAATTTCATACAACTTATCTCTGCTTTTCCGAATTCCTTTAGTGGCCCAATCACTAAACTCTAGTTTACCGTTTACCTTCACTTTTTTGATAGGACAGGTTTTATTTAGTTCATCGCAAATACTAGTTAATAAATTTCCATATAAAACATTGGGCTCATTACTATTTTTTGTCTTACAGTTTAGTCTGAACTCTAAGTTATTTTTTAAGTTATCTAATCGCACCTTTGTAATAGGTCGAATTTCCTTTACTTTCTTAGAAACATTTAGTTCATAGGGTAATTTTACTATTTGAGCCATATGATCAGAGCGAACACCACTTATAATTGATTTACCTAATATACTGCTATTACTTATTATATTATCTATGCAAGTAGACGAAGTGGGTGTTGACCGTGTTGGCTCATTGAACAACAAATCTAAGTTAAATGATTTTAATAAAGCAATAAAGTTACATTTTTCATTTGAGTTGGTTAGAATATCAATATTAAAATCTCCACATAAAACTATGGACTTCTGAGAATTAAATAATTTGTGGAGAATATTTTCCATTATATTAAAGAAAAGTGTTAAATTTGATGCTGGAGGTCTATACACACAAACAATTATGTAGCTATCCAACTCTGCACGACGGACGGACAGACAGCGAAGTCTTAGTAATAGGGTCTACACTAGTCTACAGGGAGATAGGTACAGCCTGGTGACAGACAGACGGACGGACAGACAGCGAAGTCTTAGTAATAGGGTCTACACTAGTCTACAGGGAGATAGGTACAGCCTGGTGACAGACAGACGGACGGACAGACAGCGAAGTCTTAGTAATAGGGTCTACACTAGTCTACAGGGAGATAGGTACAGCCTGGTGACAGACAGACGGACGGACAGACAGCGAAGTCTTAGTAATAGGGTCTACACTAGTCTACAGGGAGATAGGTACAGCCTGGTGACAGACAGACGGACGGACAGACAGCGAAGTCTTAGTAATAGGGTCTACACTAGTCTACAGGGAGATAGGTACAGCCTGGTGACAGACAGACGGACGGACAGACAGCGAAGTCTTAGTAATAGGGTCTACACTAGTCTACAGGGAGATAGGTACAGCCTGGTGACAGACAGACGGACGGACAGACAGCGAAGTCTTAGTAATAGGGTCTACACTAGTCTACAGGGAGATAGGTACAGCCTGGTGACAGACAGACGGACGGACAGACAGCGAAGTCTTAGTAATAGGGTCTACACTAGTCTACAGGGAGATAGGTACAGCCTGGTGACAGACAGACGGACGGACAGACAGCGAAGTCTTAGTAATAGGGTCTACACTAGTCTACAGGGAGATAGGTACAGCCTGGTGACAGACAGACGGACGGACAGACAGCGAAGTCTTAGTAATAGGGTCTACACTAGTCTACAGGGAGATAGGTACAGCCTGGTGACAGACAGACGGACGGACAGACAGCGAAGTCTTAGTAATAGGGTCTACACTAGTCTACAGGGAGATAGGTACAGCCTGGTGACAGACAGACGGACGGACAGACAGCGAAGTCTTAGTAATAGGGTCTACACTAGTCTACAGGGAGATAGGTACAGCCTGGTGACAGACAGACGGACGGACTATCGACTGTAACTAAACTAAACCGGAGGAACCAGAACACACACCAAAACAAGACTGACAGTATTCCAAGCTCGTACGTACAAGACTGACAGTATTCCAAGCTCGTACGTACAAGACTGACAGTATTCCAAGCTCGTACGTACAAGACTGACAGTATTCCAAGCTCGTACGTACAAGACTGACAGTATTCCAAGCTCGTACGTACAAGACTGACAGTATTCCAAGCTCGTACGTACAAGACTGACAGTATTCCAAGCTCGTACGTACAAGACTGACAGTATTCCAAGCTCGTACGTACAAGACTGACAGTATTCCAAGCTCGTACGTACAAGACTGACAGTATTCCAAGCTCGTACGTACAAGCTTGGAATACTTTTAACTTATACTACTAGACAGGACATTGCGAACAAAATCGTAATCCGAGATTTATGTCCAGTGGACATAAGTAGCTCAGTCTAGTCTAGTTTATTCATAGATAGATGGCGTTACTGAGCCATGGAATGGTATCACAGTTTTTCTATGAGTATATTTATGTACATTTCTTCTGATAGCCACTCTATTGTATCTATCTTTAGTTTATGTTATCTAATCTCTTTGTACACTAACAGTACCTACCATCATGTTGGGTACTATCGCTACTGGTACTACCGCTACTATGATGTTCCTATTCCTAGTAGTAAACGTTTCTACGCCCCCGCCCCCCGCCCCCCGCGCGCCGCCCCTCACCCCTTCGCCAATCACCGCACCCCCTCGCCCCTTCCTCCGCCACGTAACAGTACGCCTAATAGTATTGTCGTGCCGGCGCGCGGCGTCACTCGGCTCACACCGCTCGCGCTCGCTCTGTGCTCGCTCGTTGCGTGAGCGCGCCTGTGTGTGTGTGTGTGTGTGTGTGTGATTCACTTGGCAATATTATTCTATTTGATCTACTGTTGATGTTATTTGAGACGAGTTATAATTTATTATACTAACTGACATATAGTTAATGGTAAAACAAAATGGTTCGTTATTGTTCCGTGTACGGATGCCACGAAAATACTAAAGCAAATAGAAATCGACGGTTCTTTTGTTTTCCTTCCGACGAACGAAGGTAAGGCATGCCCTTATTGTTATTTTTAAGGTTTTATGAAGTGTAGTTTAGTTACATTTAATTAATAACAATAATATTAAAATACATTTCATCGCTTAGTTGAATAATTTTAACGTGACCTTCGAACTCATAACATGACTGCAATATTGAACTGAGAGTCGTGTGATATAACTTTGTAGTGGCGCGCTTGGCTGGCGTATTTTTTTTTTAAGTTATAAGTTTTTTTGTTTGAACTTATTTGCGAACCTATTTAAATTCAATTAAGAAGTAAGCGTTGATTTTATGTAGTAAATTGTTTTTGTTGTTGATTTGTTACTCGTGTTCATATTTTATAGTAATGTAATATGTATGAAATCAGAGGACCACTGCTATTATTAATTGTTATCTCGCTATTTCAGGTGCAAGTATTGGCTTAAAGCAGTAGGTCGAATGGACTTGGAGAACAAAAGCATAAATATACTTAATAGAAGCTATTTTGTGTGTGAACTTCATTTTGCTGGTTCTGACCGCCTCAAAAAATATCTCAGAAGAGATGCAGTGCCTACATTATTACTGCCACAGCCGGATGACACGTGTGGCACATCTAAATATACTCAAACCGATGATATAATGCACTGTTCTGCCAGAGAATCACAATTATCTGCTGTCATTCCAACATTCCACGGGATGTACGTACTCATAACTTTCCATTAGTCTAGTTTCTAATACCAATTAAAGTGAGAAATACATGAAAATTGGCTATTCGAGACTATATTGATAGGTACAATAATAGGGTAGATATAATGTAAGGCATTCTATATTCTTATTTGATAATTTTATTCCAAAAAAATCAGTGATACATCAAATCATCTTAGTGAACAAAACAATTGTGCAAAATATCAATAAATTCCCAAACAATGAAAGATGTATGTAAATAAAAAAAAAATAATGTACCACAGTACAAGGATACTGTACTGCGCTATGACGACACTTGAACCGGCCGGCGCGCTCGGCGGCGCTCGGCTCGGCGCGAATCCATCCGAGCGAGCGATACTACGTATGTTAGAAAGAGAAGCACTTATAATGCTTACGTATAGCATTGTCCTTGTCTCGCTCCGTTGGATTATTTCAGCCCTAACATTTTATAAAGTAAAGTTTACTGTTAACAGGCAAAACAACTATGGCAAAATAGTTGATCAGAACATTCGGCAAGAAAACGGAAACAGCGGCGCACTCAAGAAATTCATGTTCGCTGACCAGTTGCAATTATTAACGATATTACCTCTTCAGCATTCCAAAAATGACGGCTTATCTACCAGTTTGGACAACGATAACTCTGAACACGTCGAGTCGGACTACGAAGAAGATAGGAAACCAAATGTGGAAGAACTTAATAGTAGACTTAGGAGAGAGATGGATGATACTCCTCCTCATATAGAGGACATCTTTGATGCGGCGTCAATGAGTGTGCAGCAGCCGGAGGATCGACACGTGTCGTTCTTCAAGGGCATCATCCCGAGTTTGTACACGTTCACAGACGACGAGTCCATACAGTTCCAGATGGGCGTGCTGCAGCTCATCACCGACATCAAGCAGAACAGGTCTCACATACTTGCCGACGCATAGGCTGATGACTCCAGCCCTTTATATGCCCCAACATATGATTATGTAGGTATGGTTATAGTTGATGTACGATTATGTTGCATTAAAAGTATTCAATTATGTGTATCTTCATTATGCCTCAAATGCGCTATAATATGTGCAAGTAGATATTAATGATAAGCGATGAAAATGACTAGGGCTCATTCGATAAGGTGATTGATTAGTGATACAACATGATCGTGATATTACTTACGATGTTCAACAGTTTTGCAATAAATATCTAATATTTATGTACGTCAACTTCACTTTAGTTTCAATCAAGTCGTTCCAATTAAAGATAATGTTCCAAATTCGAATGATTTATGGAATGAAAAAAATTACAAAGGACTTTTCGAACGCGTCAATTGACACTTAAAATATCATTTCTCACAATAAAGCATCAAATCAAATCAATTTTGACAATGCAAAAGGAGACGAGACAAAAATCACGTTGGAATTAATGAATGTGACCATCACATACATGATGAGAGCAATGAGAGGCGACCACCCATCCGTCCATCCCGATCACTGAACAACGAGCAACGAGTGAGAGTCTCATACAAATAATTAGCAACTTTCGGTTTGTCAAGTTGTGTGAGCACTTGACGCTCGTCCTCACACTTTATCACCAAACTTGTGGTGTGTATTTAATTATACTTCCCTCGTCCGTAGCCCGTAGCCCGTGGCCCGTGGCCCGTGGCCCGTGGTACGTAGAGCGTGTTAGTCATAAATCGAGGCGATACCATCTTATCTGAGCTCATTGTAAACTTAAACTCAACTCTCGCTCCTAAATAATCATAAGTGAATCTCGGAAAGTTTCCAGCCCTTTTTCGGTCGATTGGAACTGTGTGTTTAAATTACTTTATGTTACAGATTTTGGGATTGTCGATAAGTGAATTTATTAATGACATCTTATACTTATATAAAGATCATCTACCTATGTTTAATCTTTCTTTTATTTGTATCGTGGATAACCTTGGGGGAAGCCTTTGTCCAGCAGTGGACGCTGAGATTATGACGATGATGTTTAACATTTGTAGAGAAGTTGTGTAACGAAACATTATTACAGTTAAAAATAGTACTTGGTTACATTACATTAGTGACTTACTTACATGCATAGTAAGTAAATGCCTTACTAAACATTGAATACACTTAACTTTAGTAAAATATAACCTAAATTAAAATCTCCTCGAATCTACCGCTTTAGATCGGCAAGGTTCCCAGCAGGCTGGCAGCGTTCCCACCTCGTCAGCAGAAAGAGCTCCCTAACCACTGGTCTCCTGAGGCATCATTAATTCATAAATAAAATAGGTTCTCTAGATAAATAACACCCAGACTCAGGTCAGACAGAATGTTCATCCATACAAACGTAAGTCAATCTGACTCACGGTCTATGGCGCGACCGGCCGTCAATACAATTTGTGGACTAGCGTGCTAAATCCTCGACCTCATCATAACTCCTTTTGAAGTCAATCGAAAACATGTACGCCAATTTTGCACAAAAAAATATTCCATTCATCTAAGGACATTCAAATGTTGTTTATACATAATGTTATTAGAATTATCTTAATTAACCTCACTGGCTTCTCGCGGATTTTACTTATGGTATTTCATAATGTATGTTTTACTTGCAGGCAAAGAAGCAATTAAGAAATGGGTGAATATTCGAGACGCGTTTCACAAGACAAGGAAAAAGAAGATCTCAAACAGCGGCCCTATTAAGAAATACATCCACGCCGACCAGTTGCAATTCTTGATGAAGATACCTCTTTGTCGTCCCAAACAACAGAGAGACAGATTATCTAGCAGCTCGGCCAACGAAAACTCTGAACACATTGAATCGGAAGACGGAGAAGATAGGAAACTAAATCTGGAACAACTTAAAAAGAGACTTAAGAGAGAGATAGATGATACTCCTCCTACGACAGAGGACATCTTTGATGTGGCGACAACGAGCATGCAGCAGCCGGAGGATCGACACGTGTCGTTCTTCAAGGGCATCATCCCGAGCTTGTACACGTTCACAGACGACGAATCCATACAGTTCCAGATGGGCGTGCTGCAGCTCATCACCGACATCAAGCAGAACAGGTTTCACATACTTACCGATGCATAGGCTGAGATAACTCCCCTTATTCAAAGGAACAAAACTAAATATTTATAAGTAAATTCTACGTAAGAGGACAGGTAAATAAATCTTCCGTTACTATATGTTAAAAAATGGTAAATATGTATACTGTGATAGTGTTCTGTAAACGGTTAGCATTGATATAAATCTTATTGAAGACTTTGAATCGAAAATTTATTCAGCTCAAGACAGAAAATGACATAAAATTTTATTAATGACATCTTATACTTATATAAAGATCATCTACCTATGTTTAATCTTTCTTTTATTTGTATCGTGGATAACCTTGGGGGAAGCCTTTGTCCAGCAGTGGACGCTGAGATTATGACGATGATGTTTAACATTTGTAGAGAAGTTGTGTAACGAAACATTATTACAGTTAAAAATAGTACTTGGTTACATTACATTAGTGACTTACTTACATGCATAGTAAGTAAATGCCTTACTAAACATTGAATACACTTAACTTTAGTAAAATATAACCTAAATTAAAATCTCCTCGAATCTACCGCTTTAGATCGGCAAGGTTCCCAGCAGGCTGGCAGCGTTCCCACCTCGTCAGCAGAAAGAGCTCCCTAACCACTGGTCTCCTGAGGCATCATTAATTCATAAATAAAATAGGTTCTCTAGATAAATAACACCCAGACTCAGGTCAGACAGAATGTTCATCCATACAAACGTAAGTCAATCTGACTCACGGTCTATGGCGCGACCGGCCGTCAATACAATTTGTGGACTAGCGTGCTAAATCCTCGACCTCATCATAACTCCTTTTGAAGTCAATCGAAAACATGTACGCCAATTTTGCACAAAAAAATATTCCATTCATCTAAGGACATTCAAATGTTGTTTATACATAATGTTATTAGAATTATCTTAATTAACCTCACTGGCTTCTCGCGGATTTTACTTATGGTATTTCATAATGTATGTTTTACTTGCAGGCAAAGAAGCAATTAAGAAATGGGTGAATATTCGAGACGCGTTTCACAAGACAAGGAAAAAGAAGATCTCAAACAGCGGCCCTATTAAGAAATACATCCACGCCGACCAGTTGCAATTCTTGATGAAGATACCTCTTTGTCGTCCCAAACAACAGAGAGACAGATTATCTAGCAGCTCGGCCAACGAAAACTCTGAACACATTGAATCGGAAGACGGAGAAGATAGGAAACTAAATCTGGAACAACTTAAAAAGAGACTTAAGAGAGAGATAGATGATACTCCTCCTACGACAGAGGACATCTTTGATGTGGCGACAACGAGCATGCAGCAGCCGGAGGATCGACACGTGTCGTTCTTCAAGGGCATCATCCCGAGCTTGTACACGTTCACAGACGACGAATCCATACAGTTCCAGATGGGCGTGCTGCAGCTCATCACCGACATCAAGCAGAACAGGTTTCACATACTTACCGATGCATAGGCTGAGATAACTCCCCTTATTCAAAGGAACAAAACTAAATATTTATAAGTAAATTCTACGTAAGAGGACAGGTAAATAAATCTTCCGTTACTATATGTTAAAAAATGGTAAATATGTATACTGTGATAGTGTTCTGTAAACGGTTAGCATTGATATAAATCTTATTGAAGACTTTGAATCGAAAATTTATTCAGCTCAAGACAGAAAATGACATAAAATTTTAATTTACAATAGTTGACTTATTAAATGTAATGAGTTGAAAAAAGTTGTCTGCCCAATCTTCGTGGTTACATTCCTGATTAACGAACTCAATATTTATAAATGTCTTAGAATAAGGTACGTCAACTTTACTTAATCCTAGATTTCGCTAAGGCTTTCGACGGAGTCGGGCATAAGACACAAGGCACTTCTATTGAAGCTAACGACGCGTGGAGTTCCCGAGAGATAATGCACTTTGTTGTCCAGCTTTTTTGCAAATCAGAGCATCGAGGTCATCGTTTACGGATGCTGCTCCGATATCAAGAACATAAATGTTGGCGTACCACAAGGCTGCGTGTTATCGCCCACGCTGTTCATCCTATGCAGGATAGGATATAGGATATCGTGGATATGCATCAACGATATGTTTATAACTCCATATATTTTAGAAGGGTTCTTAATCGATACATTTCCTCGATCGATCGTGGTTTCTATCGAATTAAGGAGGTCACTTAATTCGTTGTTTAACGGTGCAACTGTACAAATAAGTTTCAGAATGACCTCCTTGCGTGGTGGTAGACGTGCACAAATTGTCACCACATTAATTTTACAACTCATAATCTACGCTGATCGGACCGAGAGCACCGAGAGGTTGCGTCTCCATTTCTAAATAAGATATTTTATTGAACCATTAAATACCTGAATTTATTATCTTAAGCTTAGTGTATTTAATTAATATAAGTTTTATTGTATTGTTTGTCTAAGCTGCATTAATCGTGTCTTCCCCATGACATAGGATCTTTAATTATTTATGAAATTATCAAATATTTTCTCAGCCCGGTGTTTGCAGCTCATTTTTTTTTTCAAAATGAGTTGAACTTAAATCTCTTGAATAGGCTGAACTTGAACACTTGCGTTATTTATAATGGTAGGGGAGGCAATGATGCTAAATTTGTGGTTACTCGAGCGTCTTTGGGACCTACTGGAATTTGAAGATTAGGTGGAATAAAGAAAAAAAGGTTATGTGATTTTTTCCCCTTCAGCGGTGGGGGGAGCGTCTACAGGGTTTCAAAAATGTAAAAAAAAACAGTCACCAAGAAATACTCGAGCGCGTCAGATATTAATAGGGTAGTCGCGCCACGTCTGTCTGATAACGGAAAAATAAATAAATAAAATAATCTGCCGTTTTGCGTGGTGGGGGTGGCCGTACGAAGGGGTCGAAAATATTAAAAATTGTACTGACCCATAATCTGACAATTATGTTGAGGAATTTCCTTAATCTGACGGCTTGAAAAAAAAAAATCGAAATCTCGAAAATGGTTCAAGATATCGAAAAAATGTTTGTACAAAAGTTGTAGAGAATTTAATCTTCTACAATATTTATTATGAATATACCAAAAAACCCATAGGAAACGAGATATTTGCAATAAATGATTTTTTGACCTTTGACCTTGAAAAATCAGTAGTCGCGGGCACCCTAAGATATGTAGCTTTTGAGACAAGTTTTAGGGTGTCAAAATAAAGGTTTATACAAGTTAATAGCTGACTATCTCTCATTCTGAGGTGAAACTCATAATATTCCTGGACCATACACTTAATAATGATTTTAGCTACTTCGGCTTGTGCAAATCGGCAGATTAAGTGACTAATTTCCTTCAAAATAAAAAAAAAACTAATCGCGCTCGAGAAAATCCAGGTGACGTTTTTTTTTTGCAACTTTGCGAGTCTCCAATTTTCTTTCGTCACGCCCAAATTGTCAGATTATTGAAATGTACACTATTTTGCATGTAACTAACTTACCTTACCTTAATCTGACGCGCTCGAGTATCTCAAACCATCGATTTTTTTTTACTAATCTGACGGGCTACCCTAGGCGTTCGACACTATATAGAGGGCTCAGATTTGGTGAGAGTACTTCACAAGGTGCAAGGTTGCCCCCCTTATGTTAATCTGCCGCGCTCGAGTAAATCCCGAAATCCCCTATTCGCCTCCCCTACCATAACTCTTTAATCTACTGTAATACCTACATTTTATTTACCTTATAAGTTATTATTGATTTTTACCTTGGGTTCAATAATAGTTAAAATGAAGACATTTTGTACCGTTCTCTATTTATTTAATGCTATTTATTATTGTGTAAAACACACTGTAGCAATAACTGAATACAATTATTTCCTAATTTCACAACTTTTTACGTCAATATTTTCTGATAAAATAGTAATTCTGGTAGATTTGTAAATTCAATCAATTGTAAGCAGTCTTTTTATACCCCCAATTCGTATCACGACGCGACGTGCGTGACGTCACTGAGATAATCGCGTTTACACCAGGTACATACATACATACATACATATTATTATTATATATATACACCAAGATAATGCAATACAAAATGTCTGAATGATTTACAATTATTAACAAAACAAACTCTATTATACATCACATTACATTACATACCTACGTAGCAACTTAGTAAGTACGGTTTTAATAAATTAGGTACCTTTGGTTTGTTATAATAAATAAATAGTACGATAAAATCAGCCGGAGCTCTGTCGGAGCGGAGCTCGCTGCAGCCACGGCCACAACACCAGTAAACACGACTCGAGTGCGCTTCAATTGAATGGAACGAGAATAAAACACACCTTTTAACGATGTTTACTCGACTGCTAGGTCGATTTTATTGAAATGCAAATTGCACACAGCTTGGAATAGATTGGCAGCAGCTAGCAGGCAGCAGGCTACCTAGCGTCCGGCGGCGCGGGCGGTGCGTCCACATTACATAACTATGAAGTAGGTTGTCAATATCTTTATCACGACTATAACATACACATTTAGTGAGAGTTAGTGAGGTCATTAACAGCGTCCTGACCTCGCCCAGACTTGTCCGGCGAGTCCTGCGAGTTGCGACCTCAATATTGTCAACTCCTCTTCTGCTTATGTCCATATCCTACTGTTACTACACGTGACTACATTAACAGCGTCCTGACCTCGCCCAGACTTGTCCGGCGAGTCCTGCGAGTTGCGACCTCAATATTGTCAACTCCTCTTCTGCTTATGTCCATATAATACAAGGTAGTACCTCCTACTGTTACTACACGTGACTACATTAACAGCGTCCTGACCTCGCCCAGACTTGTCCGGCGAGTCCTGCGAGTTGCGACCTCAATATTGTCAACTCCTCTTCTGCTTATGTCCATATCCTACTGTTACTACACGTGACTACATTAACAGCGTCCTGACCTCGCCCAGACTTGTCCGGCGAGTCCTGCGAGTTGCGACCTCAATATTGTCAACTCCTCTTCTGCTTATGTCCATATCCTACTGTTACTACACGTGACTACATTAACAGCGTCCTGACCTCGCCCAGACTTGTCCGGCGAGTCCTGCGAGTTGCGACCTCAATATTGTCAACTCCTCTTCTGCTTATGTCCATATAATACAAGGTAGTACCTCCTACTGTTACTACACGTGACTACATTAACAGCGTCCTGACCTCGCCCAGACTTGTCCGGCGAGTCCTGCGAGTTGCGACCTCAATATTGTCAACTCCTCTTCTGCTTATGTCCATATCCTACTGTTACTACACGTGACTACATTAACAGCGTCCTGACCTCGCCCAGACTTGTCCGGCGAGTCCTGCGAGTTGCGACCTCAATATTGTCAACTCCTCTTCTGCTTATGTCCATATCCTACTGTTACTACACGTGACTACATTAACAGCGTCCTGACCTCGCCCAGACTTGTCCGGCGAGTCCTGCGAGTTGCGACCTCAATATTGTCAACTCCTCTTCTGCTTATGTCCATATCCTACTGTTACTACACGTGACTACATTAACAGCGTCCTGACCTCGCCCAGACTTGTCCGGCGAGTCCTGCGAGTTGCGACCTCAATATTGTCAACTCCTCTTCTGCTTATGTCCATATAATACAAGGTAGTACCTCCTACTGTTACTACACGTGACTACATTAACAGCGTCCTGACCTCGCCCAGACTTGTCCGGCGAGTCCTGCGAGTTGCGACCTCAATATTGTCAACTCCTCTTCTGCTTATGTCCATATAATACAAGGTAGTACCTCCTACTGTTACTACACGTGACTACATTAACAGCGTCCTGACCTCGCCCAGACTTGTCCGGCGAGTCCTGCGAGTTGCGACCTCAATATTGTCAACTCCTCTTCTGCTTATGTCCATATCCTACTGTTACTACACGTGACTACATTAACAGCGTCCTGACCTCGCCCAGACTTGTCCGGCGAGTCCTGCGAGTTGCGACCTCAATATTGTCAACTCCTCTTCTGCTTATGTCCATATCCTACTGTTACTACACGTGACTACATTAACAGCGTCCTGACCTCGCCCAGACTTGTCCGGCGAGTCCTGCGAGTTGCGACCTCAATATTGTCAACTCCTCTTCTGCTTATGTCCATATCCTACTGTTACTACACGTGACTACATTAACAGCGTCCTGACCTCGCCCAGACTTGTCCGGCGAGTCCTGCGAGTTGCGACCTCAATATTGTCAACTCCTCTTCTGCTTATGTCCATATAATACAAGGTAGTACCTCCTACTGTTACTACACGTGACTACATTAAC
This sequence comes from Ochropacha duplaris, assembly GCA_951361185.1. Classification (NCBI taxonomy): domain Eukaryota; kingdom Metazoa; phylum Arthropoda; class Insecta; order Lepidoptera; family Drepanidae; genus Ochropacha; species Ochropacha duplaris. The sequence continues at coordinate 137,284 of OX592704.1, read as the reverse complement.
AGCGTCCTGACCTCGCCCAGACTTGTCCGGCGAGTCCTGCGAGTTGCGACCTCAATATTGTCAACTCCTCTTCTGCTTATGTCCATATAATACAAGGTAGTACCTCCTACTGTTACTACACGTGACTACATTAACAGCGTCCTGACCTCGCCCAGACTTGTCCGGCGAGTCCTGCGAGTTGCGACCTCAATATTGTCAACTCCTCTTCTGCTTATGTCCATATCCTACTGTTACTACACGTGACTACATTAACAGCGTCCTGACCTCGCCCAGACTTGTCCGGCGAGTCCTGCGAGTTGCGACCTCAATATTGTCAACTCCTCTTCTGCTTATGTCCATATCCTACTGTTACTACACGTGACTACATTAACAGCGTCCTGACCTCGCCCAGACTTGTCCGGCGAGTCCTGCGAGTTGCGACCTCAATATTGTCAACTCCTCTTCTGCTTATGTCCATATCCTACTGTTACTACACGTGACTACATTAACAGCGTCCTGACCTCGCCCAGACTTGTCCGGCGAGTCCTGCGAGTTGCGACCTCAATATTGTCAACTCCTCTTCTGCTTATGTCCATATAATACAAGGTAGTACCTCCTACTGTTACTACACGTGACTACATTAACAGCGTCCTGACCTCGCCCAGACTTGTCCGGCGAGTCCTGCGAGTTGCGACCTCAATATTGTCAACTCCTCTTCTGCTTATGTCCATATCCTACTGTTACTACACGTGACTACATTAACAGCGTCCTGACCTCGCCCAGACTTGTCCGGCGAGTCCTGCGAGTTGCGACCTCAATATTGTCAACTCCTCTTCTGCTTATGTCCATATCCTACTGTTACTACACGTGACGTGACTACATTAGGTACCGTTACACAGCCAAACATTAGGTAAAGATGGATGTCTTCTAAATCCAAAAGGGTCATGTTCCCAGGCTATAATGAATATATCTGCCACATTCTAACTAAAGTCATGTTATAAAAAGAGCCGACAAACAGGGTGGCGGATCACCTGATGGTAAGTCACTATCGTCGCCTATAGGTCGACTGAAAATCAGCGCGAGGGCTTCTTCTAGCCTTAGCTTTATGGTGAGTGGAAACTTTTCCTGGCATCACGCAACATAAGATATTGTTTGTTTGCTGTCTTGTCTTTTTGTATTATTTTCTTTTTCTTTAGTTTAATGTTGTGTGTTGTCATGAATAAATGAATCTTATTGTAGAAACGAACGCAATTCCCTAGGAGATAACTTTAACCTGAATCTAAGTGTCACCATTTTATTCGTTGGATACAAACCCATATCCTTCGTCACGATTACACTACACACAACCATTGGAACCTTTAAATACAGGGGTAGTTTAACTGTTTGCTGATTATCGGATAGCTTATCTATCAGCTCTCAGATACCTGCTGTTATGCAGTCTCATTCTTTCCAATTCCAAGCATCACGTTGGAACATCCCAGTGAGTGCACGGTGGGACGGTGTGACGGTAGGTCGGGCTATTATAAGGGTAAGTGTGACGTCACTTATCGCACGTGCATCCTAATGGAGGCGCTCAGTTTTTGTTCTCGTTGGATATTATACCTTCGCTCAAAAAATAAAAGAATCAAAATTGACCTTCACAATAATATATTGGTAATGTGTATATTGAGTGGTGATGTCAGTCCCAGTTCCCAGTCGGTGCATGTAATGTCTTTTTTCAATAAAATCAGTAGGTATGCTGAGTGAATACTTGTCGGCATAACTGCGACCGTAATCTAGTTTATTGCTGTGATTTAAACTAGACTTATTGGCTCCTGATTCTTATATGGACACGAAAATAATTTTAATCAGCCAATATAGTAAGGTTCTTTTAATGATTAATTAAAAACGTACCTAAGTTTAATTTTGAGGCTTGCAAAGACTTCTTTGAATGTATTAATCTTTCAACACGCACACTTTCAACTTTGCACATCGTAATAAATAACTCAAATTTCATGAATAATCTTATTACTATCCACAGCACAGTTATGGAGTTATTAAAGTCTGAAATGTGCCATTTTAATCACTCACTTATACTATGGCGTATTTTTTAGACCAACTTTTCAACTAAACAACACTGAAATAGTGAAAGAAACATTTCACTTTTTTATTGAGCAATATTTACTTTTAAGTACCTACTATGAAATTTAAATAGCTTGTTTAGCTTCGCAATAAACCAAAGATAATGAAAATATGTCATCCAATATCCAGCCGATATAAGCAGGTAATATCTTGTCCAGTTTGGGTATTTTAAAAGTAATGGATATGTATCTGTCTCGCTCGTTATACCCGAGCCCGATATTATCATCGAGATGAAACTCGGAGATACGCCACTTTCCAGGACGGACCCGCGACCCGCTCCCGAGTACTCCCGAGTACTCCCGAACCTGATCTGAATACGAACGAAGTGAAGTGATCTCACCACAATACACGCCTCTAAGATTTGTAACAAATGTGAACCTCCAATTGAAGCGTGCTAGAAATTATGTATGGAGAGACTTGTTCGGAAAGTGGGGATGCATCGCCGTTTCATTATTTAAAAAATCTGGCAGTTTTCCCCGTGTTCCCTATCTCTTGAGACCTTTCTTTCGTCAGATATTCATCGAATATTCTAGAATTTCTTTACAGAACACAGTGTATATCGTTATGTATAATAAAGAAATAGGTTGCATCAGTACCTCCTACCTACAATGTGGTGTCAGATGCGATGCGTCTCGACGTGACAGACGCGGCGGCGCGGCGGCGACCTCGCGCGCGCAATGCGCTCTATCAGACCTGACGCATTTAAAATTGCTTTATTTACTCCATCCATGATCCAGCCAGCATCAGCCTCACTGCCTCATGAATGTCACGGCCGAACCGGTGCTATTATTTAAAAAAAACTGGTAGTAGCAGCCATCTGTGTGAGGCATCACCTGCCTACACTCCAATTTTAAATAACACTCATATAACATTATTTGTATGTGCAAGTGGTACTAAACAGGCTTGGCATTAGTAAAGAAACAACACTGCATGGAATATCGAACAAAGAGTAAGTACCTATTTACTGTAGTAGGTAGTTAAGTACCTACCGGCTACCTGCATTCAACTTAAAAACTTATTATTCAATTAGAAATAAGTGTGCCCGCATGACCCGCATCTTCAACCCTTCCGTAGTGTACCCGAATCACCCCGAATGCACCCGAGTCTACCCGATTCGTGTGTCTGTGTAGTCGCGGTCCGCCGGCCGGTGGTGTCACCTTGCGTGGTTACCGCGTCCCTCTCTCCCCGACATGCCCCCGCCCCGGGGAGGTGCACGGTGCACTCTGCCTGCACATGTCGGGCGGGTGCTCGTTGCGTCGGTGTGCGCGCGGCACAACACGCATTGTTTTGTTGCTAAGCGTCGCTAATAGGATTATTTGATGTGTGCATGTTATATTACATGTTCTGTCGGCGGATTCGTTTTAATATTCATTCGGTTCGATATTGAGCAAACAATATGTAGAAAGTCCGAATCCGCCGACATGATTGTAAGACCACAAACTTCAGTATTTACCTACAATATTAGTAGAGTGATTGTATAATGCTACACCCCAAACGAAACGAAACGAGAGACAGATCTATAATGATCTATAACTAGGTTAGGTACTTATTGATGAATGCGTGCGTACTCGTAGGTAGTCGTATTGTAGGTAGATCAGTCATAAATAAGTAATCAAGAAACAAAGAAAGAAGAATATGTCCAGCAGTCAGCGGTGGACGTGTTCCGATTCCGACTGATATGATGGTAAGTAATGATGATGAAACAAACAACCACGATTACATAACAACGCTACAATAAACTACAGATATTATGTAATCTCTAATTATTAATAAAATAATATTGTTAACTACATCTTGTGTAGGTATTACCTTCGACACCACACTACACTGTGAGTGTGACACAAAAGGATCATAGAAATATTAATTGACTTGAAGTAGCTGGAAGGCTGACGCTTCACTGAGCTACTTATATGAATAGAGGTGACGGCATATTTTCATCGATGGAAAAATGTTCCACAATGGAAAACCAGGTCAATTAAAGTATAGGCTAGCGGCTAGACCGTGGCATCAATACTTTAATACTATATTATATAAATGGGAGCGTTTGTTGTTCTGTCCTTCTATGACACAGCAACGGGCTGAGGGTCACTGGCTTATTGTAACCGGCAGTACAGGCTTCTTATAGGCGGCGGTCGGTTTGATCTTATTTTAGTAACAGGTGGGTGCTTGGCGACAGATTATCAACTTGAGGGTGGTAGCCGGCCAGTCGGGTACTACAAAGTACCCTACCAACCAACGTGCTATGGTTTCCTCACGATATTTTCCTGATAATGCACGGTAGTGTAGGAAGAGCGGGAGAAGTACCTACTACGTCCCAACCTGGTCATCTGATACTACCACAGTGTGCCAATGTAGTGTAGGAAGAGCGGGAGAAGTACCTACTACGTCCCAACCTGGTCATCTGATACTACCACAGTGTGCCAATGTAGTGTAGGAAGAGCGGGAGAAGTACCTACTACGTCCCAACCTGGTCATCTGATACTACCACAGTGTGCCAATGTAGTGTAGGAAGAGCGGGAGAAGTACCTACTACGTCCCAACCTGGTCATCTGATACTACCACAGTGTGCCAATGTAGTGTAGGAAGAGCGGGAGAAGTACCTACTACGTCCCAACCTGGTCATCTGATACTACCACAGTGTGCCAATGTAGTGTAGGAAGAGCGGGAGAAGTACCTACTACGTCCCAACCTGGTCATCTGATACTACCACAGTGTGCCAATGTAGTGTAGGAAGAGCGGGAGAAGTACCTACTACGTCCCAACCTGGTCATCTGATACTACCACAGTGTGCCAATGTAGTGTAGGAAGAGCGGGAGAAGTACCTACTACGTCCCAACCTGGTCATCTGATACTACCACAGTGTGCCAATGTAGTGTAGGAAGAGCGGGAGAAGTACCTACTACGTCCCAACCTGGTCATCTGATACTACCACAGTGTGCCAATGTAGTGTAGGAAGAGCGGGAGAAGTACCTACTACGTCCCAACCTGGTCATCTGATACTACCACAGTGTGCCAATGTAGTGTAGGAAGAGCGGGAGAAGTACCTACTACGTCCCAACCTGGTCATCTGATACTACCACAGTGTGCCAATGTAGTGTAGGAAGAGCGGGAGAAGTACCTACTACGTCCCAACCTGGTCATCTGATACTACCACAGTGTGCCAATGTAGTGTAGGAAGAGCGGGAGAAGTACCTACTACGTCCCAACCTGGTCATCTGATACTACCACAGTGTGCCAATGTAGTGTAGGAAGAGCGGGAGAAGTACCTACTACGTCCCAACCTGGTCATCTGATACTACCACAGTGTGCCAATGTAGTGTAGGAAGAGCGGGAGAAGTACCTACTACGTCCCAACCTGGTCATCTGATACTACCACAGTGTGCCAATGTAGTGTAGGAAGAGCGGGAGAAGTACCTACTACGTCCCAACCTGGTCATCTGATACTACCACAGTGTGCCAATGTAGTGTAGGAAGAGCGGGAGAAGTACCTACTACGTCCCAACCTGGTCATCTGATACTACCACAGTGTGCCAATGTAGTGTAGGAAGAGCGGGAGAAGTACCTACTACGTCCCAACCTGGTCATCTGATACTACCACAGTGTGCCAATGTAGTGTAGGAAGAGCGGGAGAAGTACCTACTACGTCCCAACCTGGTCATCTGATACTACCACAGTGTGCCAATGTAGTGTAGGAAGAGCGGGAGAAGTACCTACTACGTCCCAACCTGGTCATCTGATACTACCACAGTGTGCCAATGTAGTGTAGGAAGAGCGGGAGAAGTACCTACTACGTCCCAACCTGGTCATCTGATACTACCACAGTGTGCCAATGTAGTGTAGGAAGAGCGGGAGAAGTACCTACTACGTCCCAACCTGGTCATCTGATACTACCACAGTGTGCCAATGTAGTGTAGGAAGAGCGGGAGAAGTACCTACTACGTCCCAACCTGGTCATCTGATACTACCACAGTGTGCCAATGTAGTGTAGGAAGAGCGGGAGAAGTACCTACTACGTCCCAACCTGGTCATCTGATACTACCACAGTGTGCCAATGTAGTGTAGGAAGAGCGGGAGAAGTACCTACTACGTCCCAACCTGGTCATCTGATACTACCACAGTGTGCCAATGTAGTGTAGGAAGAGCGGGAGAAGTACCTACTACGTCCCAACCTGGTCATCTGATACTACCACAGTGTGCCAATGTAGTGTAGGAAGAGCGGGAGAAGTACCTACTACGTCCCAACCTGGTCATCTGATACTACCACAGTGTGCCAATGTAGTGTAGGAAGAGCGGGAGAAGTACCTACTACGTCCCAACCTGGTCATCTGATACTACCACAGTGTGCCAATGTAGTGTAGGAAGAGCGGGAGAAGTACCTACTACGTCCCAACCTGGTCATCTGATACTACCACAGTGTGCCAATGTAGTGTAGGAAGAGCGGGAGAAGTACCTACTACGTCCCAACCTGGTCATCTGATACTACCACAGTGTGCCAATGTAGTGTAGGAAGAGCGGGAGAAGTACCTACTACGTCCCAACCTGGTCATCTGATACTACCACAGTGTGCCAATGTCTCCATACTATGTGACTTTGGGATGCTTCTTTGGATTGGATGCAATTATTATTCTCTTTGAACGCAACACTGCAATCTCACTAAACAGTTATTCATCGTAAAAACAGATTACGTAATGATGGAACGGTTTTATAATTTAAGTTATTTTGCATATAATGTTCTATATGCAACAACGCCTTTATAATAATGTCTATAATTGTCTCTGGTCTGATACGACCAAGTCTCTCAGCTGGAACCTCCAGCTCCGGCTACCGGCTATCGTGTGTGTTGTGTTGTGCTCTTTAGGAGCCATTCAAAGGTAGGTGTTCCAAGTTCCAACAAATACTGGCCTGTCAGGTACTTAAACACCTCCCTCGTCCCTCCTGCCTCCTGCCTCCTGCCTCCTGCCTCGTCCCTCCCGAGAATACTAATGAAAGCAATAAGAGTTTGAAGTTTCACAACTTGAAGAATAAATTAAACTTAAGGAGCCCTTAGGTACATTACATTGAGCAGCACAGCACAGGTTGGAACAACCAACGTTTAACTCAACAACTACAAAGTTAACGCACTTTGAATAATAATACAATTAGAAAGTAACTCCAGTGGAAATTACTTTAATTTAATTTTGGATTTTATCATGTCATTTGCGTAATGAGTTTAAGACTCGATGACCGAAACTGGACTTTATTATTGAGGTAATTTATTATAGTGAAGTCCGACTGCAGGCTGTTACTATTACTGGAGATATTGTTATATTGCAAGCACATTGGCAATGCATAGAGTTGCAGTTGCTACACAAACTTACCTTTAATGAATCATTTGTCTTGTATTGCAGAATGAACACGACGGTCGACGGTCGACGGACGCACAGGCGATCGCGAAACTACATGTAAACAAGTAGAATTACAGGATTTGCTATTTAACGATTAATTATACTAACTTTACTTTAGGATAAAAAAAAATTTTTTTTTTTATGTCACAAATGACAACCGTCGCCTATAGACATTGGCAATACCAGGGGATTGCTAATGTGTTGTACACCTTATTAAAGCGAACTGGCTCTTAAGTGCAATTGCCGAAACACACCAACAGGTGCTTGGCGACAGATTTTCAACTTGAGGGTGGTAGCCAGCCACTCGAGTACTACAAAGTACCCTACCACCGTGCAAAATATTTATTTACAACAAATGTACAAAATATACAAACAAATGTACAACTATAATATATACAAAAACTTGTTCGAGGCTGCCGCTGCAGCCGATCGGCAAGGTCCCCAGAAGGCTGGCAGCGTTTCCTCTTTGGATGGCCAAGCTGATGCGTTGGCGTAAAAAGCTCCCCGCCCGCCGGTCACCCGAGGCCTCGATTAATAAATTAGCTTGTGTTTGACCGCAATCTCACCATGGTAAGTAATGATGTGGCCATAGGTAGTCAGCACACAAAGCAGTGCAGCTATCGGAACACACCGATAAGTGCCTGGCGACAGATTTTCAACTACAGGATGATAGACAGCCAGTCGGGTACTAAAAAGTACCCTACCACCGACCGTGCTAAGGTTTTCTTGCAATGTTTTCCTTTACCCAAAGCTCAAGCTCATAGTAGGTTTCCAATCATCATATCATCGCTTCAACAAACAATCCTTATCGACATGAACTTGTACGTACGAGCAGGCGATGGTTGGAGCGACCATTTTAACTCAATCGTGGTATATGGTACAGTCACTACGCAAATTGAGTTCTCTCCTCTCATTTAAAGATACTATTGAAAAACCTTTTATTTGATTTATCTGGCTGACTGACCCCCTGCACTCCTCCCCGACCCCCGACCCCCGACCCCCGGACATTACTATCGTTAACAACGTCTAACCCAAAATCAACCTTAAGCGGATTCAGCTTAAGTTGAAGGTGTTTAGACGGTTCGGTAAGCTCGAGGTATTTCCTCGGTATAAGTGAGTTTCTGCTTCCCGAGGGACAGAAAGGTTCCTCTACAGGACAATACATTCTTTAAACAGCACAAATGACGTCACGTCTCCATTTATACCGGACCGGAGCCGGAGTGGAGCCGGAGTGAAGCCGGAGTGGAGCCGGAGTGCCTTCTTGTATCCAATGGACTTGTATGTACTTGTTGTTTGTGTGTTTGTTTGTTTGTTTGTAGCACGACACTTTGATATTGTGTTGAGTTTCTTAATTGCGAGTGCTATTAATCATTGTGATCATCAAACAGGGAATCTTTTAATGTAAACGTTTCTATATAATAAACAAAATACCCATAAACATTAAAACATATGTAGGTATTTATTGATTTCATTCTAGTCGCATCCCTCACTGCTGAGGATCGTGGCTCCTTTTGATTTTGTCAACTAGCTGTCTCCATCGGTTTCGTTCCTTAGCTTGGTGCATTGCAGCACTAACCGGCATCTCCAGCTCCTGCGATATCTGGTCTGCCCACCGCCTGGGGCATAAGTTTAGAATGTATTGGCAACATAACACCTATCGATGTGTTCCAGCAGTTGCACTGGATACTGGACACTGTTGACTTTAGGCCATTGATAAAGGTCGACAACTCATTGGCAATTCTCTTGGTATTGTCTGCGTCATCTGCGTGCTCCTCACACAGCACACTTATCACAATGAGACTTGTTATTATTACTTGTTAGACCCGTCATCACCAATGTTAAATCATCTCATTTGATGAATGAAGGCAGGACGAGGTCCTAGTCCTGGGTAAGTAGGTACAACATACATACATTATGGCGCGAGACATCAACAGCCCGGGCCCGGGGCGCCAATCACCACTTGATACTAAACATTCATCATCTAGCTTCTATTATATACACCATTCTACTCGTACATTACACACCAGTGATGGCCGATAGTCGATACTTTGTGTATCGATAAGTTTCCACTAGATCAGAAGAGAGCTACGGCTAAGCTTGCCTATATGTAAGTAAATAAACTTACGGAATGTGTTTACACTAGCTTTCTGCAGTGGTTTCACCCGTGTTCCTTATAAAAGGAACGTGTGCAAAATATCAAGTTCCTCAGCTTAGGCAGTGAGTTGATTCAGTCAGTGTCATGGCAACAATCTATATATATAATATGATGAATCAATATAACTACCTTACCTATATAATGGTAGATACTCATGTATTTAATAATTAGGAACGTCCATCCGCTCGACCGATAAGCTAAAGTTATCAATACAGTGGACTTATATCGCACGCAAGTATCGATAGCATTACACGTTTCGGCCGATAAGCGTAGTTACATCACTAGCGTCCGCGTCGTACGAGCCGACGACTGCCGAGTGCCGAGTGCCGAGTGCCGATGCGTCTTCGGTCAATAAACATGACTCCGTCCGTGCACGTAATGGATGGACGGAGCTCACGGAAGCGACTACCAAACAAACTATGAACGATGCACGGCACGGTAGCATATCTGTAGTGTACATAATGTGTGTATTAATGTTTGTATTATATAGTATGTAATGTAGGTATTTAATTATCTGTTCATTTTATATACTGAAAACCACCAGCTCTATTACTTTTGTTATTCCTCTCCTTGCATGGTTGTCTGGAAGAGATCGCTCTAAGCGATAAGACCGCCCATTGCGACACAAATTGTTATTGTTTAGTTCTAGTTTAAGTTTTTTTGTTATTATGTGGTGTTTCAATAAAGAGTTTTCTATCTATCTATCTATCTATAATGCTCCTTTCATCTCCATTCAATGTACTTCTGTATACCTACTACCTGGATAGCTAACTCTCCATACCTACTTGGAGCAAATACCTATCATTGTTGGTAGAAACTCATTGATTATACATATAAATCACATGAATGTGAAAAGAGGTTAAGTTTGGTACTAATTAATGAGGCGACGTCGACGCTTGGGGTCGTTCGTTACTTCGCTCGTCGCCGTTAAAAGAGTAGGAAATACAGGAATGTAAGTTCTTCAATTGATTTCCAAGAAAATAGGTACCAATGTTATGTTCTTTTACCTATAATATACTCGCCAACAAATAACGTTTCAATGCTTGATTGATACCTACGTACTTATTATAGATAGATAGATAACTCTTTATTGTACACCAAAAACAAGTATAAAAAAGTAACAATATTTATATGATACAAATGGTTGTACAATGGGCGGTCTTATCGCTAAGAAGATATTTCTTCCAGACGACCTTTGGATGGAGAGGAATTCAGATACGGTAATTGACGGTGGTGTATAATATCTATAGTTAGAAAATAGATAAGTATATATATAAAGAATGAGATAAATAAATATATCTACTGCTGGATAATTGCATAAAAATCAAAATTGAACGTATTTGTTTTGACACCCACTTATGGATTCTGCTTTCCAGACTCCTCATAATGAGTCGATCCAATTAATCTACATATTTGGAGCAAATTTTTCTTATTTTCAGTAAAAAAACCTCGTATTTGAACCTGTACTTGATTGTAGTTAGGTGCGGTGCGATCACCACTGAGCACAGCACTATCTTGCCAGTTCCCTTAGGTCACACTTAGGTTCTGTATGCCTACCACCTTCGGTCAAATCATCACGTCATCAGTCATCACAGAGCGTGGTAAGCAAAAATATGTAGGTAGCCTACTGACTGACTGATATCATTTATCAATCTTACTATTTCACAAATATTATAAATGTGAAAGTTTGGATGCATGGATGGATGGATGTATGTTTGTTACTCATGAAATTTGGCATGGAGATAGATTATAGTTTGGAATAGCACATAGGCTACTTTTTATCCCGAGAAAATATAAAATCCCTCGGGAACGCGGGTGAAACCGCGCGGAACAGCTAGTTTTATCATACAAGCGAAAATGGTCTCTGCGTACATAGACAACACCTGTTGTATGTACCAACCATAGATATCAGAACCAACATATTATGTACATACACAATGTCAGTACATAGGGTAGTGTGTGTAGTGTCGAGCGAGACCGCTGTCAGCTGTCAGCTGTCAGATGTGGGCGACATGTTTGTTTGCGGATTCAACCACAAATGTGTCTTTCACCAGGCTTGCCTGCCGCTGTCACCAAGCCGACAAAAGAGTTGCTAATGTTCTGGAACATCTCAAATTCTAAATCCGCTAACTTCAAAACAGATTACAGTTGTTCATGTTAGTTAACACATTCTAATGTCGATTTTATTTAAATACGAACTCATTTTGATTGTGACATTTGGTGAACTTAACAACCCTGCATTAATGTAGGGCTGGCTAGCTAGCTAGGGAATGGGGAACTAGTTCTGCCTAAATACTTACCTAATGTGAGACGAGACGAGACGAGACGAGACGAGACGAGACGAGACGAGACGAGACGAGACGCGAGAGAGCCATGGATGATTTAGGTTTAGGTAGTTGTGTGCTGGGAACACTACACCTTTTTAACGTAGTGAGACTTTTTGGCGGGAACTTGCGAAGTGACGTTGCGTTTTCGTTTTATTTTCATTTAATTTGTGTATTTTGAGTTTTATTGAATAATATCGGTGGTGTTTTGTCCAATAAAGACCAATCTAAGTGCACAAGTGAAGTGAAATGAAATGAAAGCGTGTATCGTGATTTTTCAGGTTGTACCAAAAAGTCCGTGAATGTTTTAGTGGAACAGCCGCCAATTTCACTAAAGCCTGACTGGACATGCACGGACGAGGACTAGACATTACATTGAATGTGAGAATGTGACTATAACATAAAAGAAGAAATTAAAACTGAAGAAAATGTATGCGACTGAAAGACTTAGTAGGTATCTATGGTCATGACAAAAAAATATTAAAAAAAAAAACACTATAAAATCCGTCGTCAACCAGCTATTTGTTTTATTCCGACAGCCGCGCTTGAGACTCAATTTTATTCTAAGAGGACAGGCAAGGAAGTTTATTAATGTATCACGTGATGTATTTGCTCCAAAATACCTAAATTATGAATAAATATAATATAGTTCAATAGGTAACACCTGCCGCTGCCGCTGGCGTTGGCCTTGTACAATGTCAGGGTCGCGCGGGCCGGGACCGCCGCATGCAACATGTCGCCAACTCGCCACACACCCACCACACACCCACCACACACCCACCACCCACCACACGCTTACGTGCAATTTTCCCGTGAGTTGTTCAGTAAACCTTTCCATTAGTAGAGAGAGCATAAGATGGCGAACAAACAAATATCACCTTGCGTATGTGTGCTTATTCGCAAATAGATATCCCGCTTGCTCGTGTTGTGGGGTGCGGGGTGCGGGGTGAGGCGTGGTGCGGGGTGCGGGGCGGCGGGACGAGTGCTTGTTCGCGGGACCTGAATACAAATAGAGGGACGTATTTAAAGCCGGGATTTTCAATCGCTGCACGACGACGTTCAAGCATTTTAAGTAGGCGTGTTGCGTGTTGCGTGTGTGAACTATGCTGTGAGCCTGTGATCCAACAACATGTACATGAGACACCTCGACGGGGCGACGGGGCGACGGGGCGACACGGCGATGGATGGGGTGGCGCCGCCTGCCGCACGCAGCACCCCGACACTTTCACCATTATACTGAGTTCAATATTATAAACTTGGAGATACATATTATATAGGTATTACGAGTAGACGTCGGATACCGCGACGAAGGTCGTGGGTTCGAATCCTACAATGAGCTTGAGCTTTCGGTGAAGGAAACCATAGCGCGGTGGTAGGGTACTTTGTAGTACCCGACTGGCTGGCTACCACCCTCAAGTTGAAAATCTGTCGCCAAGCACCTATCGATGTGTTCCGACGGCTGCACTTGAGAGCCAGTTCCCATCTAGGCTTTGTGTGCTTACCACCTTCGGCCACATCATCACTTACCATGGTGAGATTGTGGTCAAACACAACTTATCCAGAATTAAAAAAAAACAAAAAAAATAGTTCACAACGACTATGAAAATTTCAATTTGACTACAGTTGTGGGTGGGTGGGTTCCCTTTTGCATAACTATGTCCAAGTGATGACAACATTGTGTTCGCCTTCTCTTTCTACAGGCTTGTTTTGAAGAGTGCTCTTAAACTTGGATTGAATCGTAATACGAGTAAATCTATGATTATAGGAAGACGCGGCGCGTAACTACCTTCCTCTGTAGACTGTAGCGCAAGACAATGTTTAATATTTTGATATTTATCATCAAACTGTTTATATTTAAAATCTACAAAAGATCGCCAAAACTGTGATGACCTCAGCGCGTCCGATTTAGCGAAATCAATTGACGCACGGCACGGCACCACGGCACCACGGCACCACGGCACCACGGCACCACGGCACGGTAGCCGGCTAACATCGCATCGTCTCCGCTAGTACAAGTAGATACTTACACACACACACACATTCATGTTAATTTACTACGCCGTAAAAAGAATGGAGATCTGAGATTGAGTGCCAAGTTCTATGCAAAATCCAAATATGTAGTCTAAGGGCTGACTTGGCTGGTTTTCCCATACGAATTATTATTAAGTACCTACTTTTACACAGTCATGGAAGAGCCTTATGTTCGATGGTTAGTTTCTACCAGCAAGCCAAATTTTCGGAATAATAAAATAAGAACCGAAAGGTAACAAACAGGTTTAGAACATGCGAAGGCTATATAATTCGTATGGGAAAACCAGCCAAGTTAGCCCTTAGACTACATATTTGGATTTTGCATAGAACTTGGCACTCAATCTCAGATCTCCATTCTTTTTGCGGCGAAGCCCACAGTAGAGAATAATTTTTGTATTGAACTTGGCTCTCCTTTTTTACATTTATGTTTTTGGTGGGATATCATTACTTTTTGTAGGTAAGTACATATCATCGTAACGCCGTGGGTCCTTTTAGAAGGATCCTTAAGAAAACTTAGCAATTTCGCAGCATAAATCAGAACCTTATAGGTCAGATATCGAGAGACAACCGGACAGCAAGACGGCGCTCGCGCTTATGAGCGCGGCTGCCGCTCGCTCGGCCACGTTCGCGTCAACGGTTCGATTCGGTTGTCACAGCGCAAAATTTGATACGTTTATGTAAAATAGTTTTTGATTTATGAGGGGGTCAAAAGTGGCTCCAAATGGTTCGTGTAATATTACACACGGTGCGGCTCGCCAGTTCTGTTTCTTGAACTCGGCTTGACACGCTTCCGCGTGTCTAGATAAAACATTGTACACTATCTGTCACAGGTTGTGGGTTCGATTCCCATCCAGAACAGATATTTGTGTGCATGGACGGACATGTCTGTTTGTCTTGAGTGTGGGACAGACACACAGACATGACAGACTGAAGACAATAATGTCGCGGAGATGGTGTCGATGGATACGCACGCAATGGAAGCAAAGAGCTCCACAAGTAAGTAAGTACAGTTTCACAATAAGTATGCATTGCACATTGCACACAAAAGGGACTACTAATATGAATGTGCGCACAGTCACACCGCACCCCTCTCTATATTGTATATAATGCAATTATTATTAGTTAATAACATTTATTCATCTTTTTTGTCGCCAATAGAGATAAAGCAGCTGTCACCCCAACAGTTAAATGTTGCTAGAATTTGAAAGAAATACTTTATGAGAAATAAAATCTACATTTGATTCAAATACGGAAACTTGAACCGAAATCTATTTCGCACGGTTTAAAATACGGTCTACCGTATCCGTATTGTTAGCAATAAAAGGAACAGCACACTACACACACTGTCTCCACTATTATTGCATTGAACACTATAATAATATAAAGGTTCCTCTTCTCACTTCTAAAGAAAACAAATACAAATAGAAAACATAACATTTAATCATTCCTGTATGTTGGTATTCAATATGAATAATTCCGTACTTAATCAAATCTTCACACAAAAATTGCGTACTTATTTTTTATTAATTTGTAATTAAGTACTTGTTGTTGACTCAAAAATACATGTTCAAGTATTATTTACATGAAAACAACACTCTGAATTAGTTGAGCAATAAAGAGGACATTACCGAACTTAGATAATATACTATACATAAATGTAGTAAACAAGTAACTAACTCATTTTTTATTTATCTACCTACTTATATAAAACTATAAAACTCCATTTCGCGCACCTGTATGTGTGTGTGTGTGTGTGTATGTGTGTGTGTGTGTGTGTGTACTATATGTATGAACACATATACACACTATACATATAGGTTCTAAATGCATTATTATAATTGTAATGTCCTTCAGCGAGTTTCCTAACTGGTCACTTTACCTATCTAATCTCTCTTCTGGAACTGATATCACCACTTCAATTATTTAGAACTAGTTCATACTGTTACACTGTCCCCCTATTCGTCCGGCAGTATACGAAACTCGTTAACCTTATCCAAGACACCTAATTTGTGGTCCTCCTCGTCACTCCTCGCCTCCACCGAGTTGGTCAAGTTGACGGCGTCGTTCTGCTCGTCCACGTCGTGCCCGTCCTCCTCGTCCAGGAGACTGTGGAGGAAGTTGAGGCACTGGCGTCGGAACAGCCTCTGCTTCCTCATGGGCAGCTCCTGGTAGTCGTTGTATATTCCACGGAAGAAGTGGAAGTAGGCGGAGTTCTCGTCGGGCTCGAACGTGTGCGAGCTGGAGGTGTCGTCGAGCGGCGGCGGGTCGAAGGTCTGTGCGTGCGCGCCCAGAGAGAACCACGGGCTCTGCATGAACGGCTTCATGTCCACCGTGTCCCCCACGCTCGCCCCTGCCCCCGCCCCCACACCCGTCGACTGCTCACTGATGCTCAGGAATGAGGTCGGCGTGAATGATGAGTACGGTGAGGATCGCCTGCGGGTTTAAGCCATTGTAACACTTTTTATCCGTGTACGAATGTATGAATGTGGAAAACTTTGGGGAAGGCCTATGTAGGAGGTAGGTAGGTGGCCAGCAGTGGACGTATTCCCGCTCAAATGATGATAATGTATATGATATGATCAGGCAACATATTCTGCTTGGTCCCTGGACCGGGTGCGTAATAATTTTGTGTGTGTGTGTGTGTGTGTGTGTGTGACTCACGTGTCGGTAGCCATGTGCTCTCGCAGGAACTGCAGCTCGTCAGCGAGGTACCACTTGGAGACCATGCGGCCCTTGCCGGTGTATGTGTGTGTGTGTGTGTGTGTGTGTGTGTGTGTGTGACTCACGTGTCGGTAGCCATGTGCTCTCGCAGGAACTGCAGCTCGTCAGCGAGGTACCACTTGGAGACCATGCGGCCCTTGCCGGTGTATGTGTGTGTGTGTGTGTGTGTGTGTGTGTGTGTGTGTGACTCACGTGTCGGTAGCCATGTGCTCTCGCAGGAACTGCAGCTCGTCAGCGAGGTACCACTTGGAGACCATGCGGCCCTTGCCGGTGTATGTGTGTGTGTGTGTGTGTGTGTGTGACTCACGTGTCGGTAGCCATGTGCTCTCGCAGGAACTGCAGCTCATCAGCGAGGTACCACTTGGAGACCATGCGGCCCTTGCCGGTGTATGTGTGTGTGTGTGTGGGTGTGTGTGACTCACGTGTCGGTAGCCATGTGCTCTCGCAGGAACTGCAGCTCGTCAGCGAGGTACCACTTGGAGACCATGCGGCCCTTGCCGGTGTATGTGTGTGTGTGTGTGTGTGTGTGTGTGTGTGTGTGTGTGACTCACGTGTCGGTAGCCATGTGCTCTCGCAGGAACTGCAGCTCGTCAGCGAGGTACCACTTGGAGACCATGCGGCCCTTGCCGGTGTATGTGTGTGTGTGTGTGTGTGTGTGTGTGTGTGTGTGACTCACGTGTCGGTAGCCATGTGCTCTCGCAGGAACTGCAGCTCGTCAGCGAGGTACCACTTGGAGACCATGCGGCCCTTGCCGGTGTATGTGTGTGTGTGTGTGTGTGTGTGTGTAACTCATGTGTCGGTAGCCATGTGCTCTCGCAGGAACTGCAGCTCGTCAGCGAGGTACCACTTGGAGACCATGCGGCCCTTGCCGGTGTATGTGTGTGTGTGTGTGTGTGTGTGTGACTCACGTGTCGGTAGCCATGTGCTCTCGCAGGAACTGCAGCTCGTCAGCGAGGTACCACTTGGAGACCATGCGGCCCTTGCCGGTGTATGTGTGTGTGTGTGTGTGTGTGACTCACGTGTCGGTAGCCATGTGCTCTCGCAGGAACTGCAGCTCGTCAGCGAGGTACCACTTGGAGACCATGCGGCCCTTGCCGGTGTATGTGTGTGTGTGTGTGTGTGTGACTCACGTGTCGGTAGCCATGTGCTCTCGCAGGAACTGCAGCTCGTCAGCGAGGTACCACTTGGAGACCATGCGGCCCTTGCCGGTGCGCGCGCCGTGCATCTCGTTGCGGAGGTGCCGCGAGTACGAGTTGCGGATGTGGGACCACTTGCGGCGCACATCCGCCACTGCACACATACAAAACCATTAGGTACATCACTCACAAAAAACAAACCTGTCGTGTTTTCCGGCATTTGCACTTGAGCGAGAGCCAGTTGACTAAAAGGCATTGTATAAAAATTGTCGACCACACATTAGCAGCCCCCCTGGTATTGTTAATGTCTATAGCTGACAGAAGTCACATCACATCACATCACATCACATCACATCACATCACATACCATCAAGTGACCCACCCGTGACCCGTGAACCGGCAGCCTGTTGTCACATTTTTTTTTAATTCTGAATAAGCTTGTATTTGACCAAAATCTCACCATGGTAAGTGATGATGTGGCCGAAGGTGGTAATCACACAAAGCCTACATGGGAACTGGCTCTCAAGTGCAGCTGTCGGGCGGAACACACCGATAGGTGCTTGGCAATAGATTTCTTGAGGGTGGTAGCCAGCCAGTCGGGTACTACAAAGTGCCACCGTGCTGTGGTTTCCTCAGGATGTTTTCCTTCACTGAAAGCTCAAGCTCATTGTAGGATTCGAGCGAGAGTCGAGTTTATTACACACACCGGTATTGGAACTAATTGGAAGTGAGAACCTTACTGCCTAACTAAATCAATGAAACGATTTTTTATTTATTTATTATATACCCATTCTACGTTCGCGCCACCAAGTCCGCAGTCCGCCATTATGATTCAAAATTACGAAAATATCCAAACAATATACTCGAAGTAATAAGCAAACAATTAGACGTTTAGTTTTTTAATGTTTCCTTATTTTTGACACGTTTATTTTTGACACGTCTTTGATATCCAATAAATATTCCTTATACATAGTATGGGCACTATATTTTTTCTAAGTGCAACTGTAAGTACCTAACCTACAACAATTTTTGTAGCTACTTATGTATATTCAGCCGAAAATATGTTTCCAACCCTGATACAAACCGAAAATGGACGGATGGACAGACATGACGAAACTAAGAGGTTCATTTTCAAAACCATAAATATCGCAATAATAATCTGAGTACCTAGGTGGTACTTAAATAAACAGGTAGGACCTGTAGGTACCATCAGTATCAGCCGTCAGCCATCAGCCGTCAGCCATCAGCCATCAGCCGTCAGCCGTCGTTGAAACGTTTAGGTATACCAGTCTCCTTCCATACCGTTACAAAACATCAACACGATAAGACGCGTCGTGCGTCGTGCGTCGTGCGTCGTGCGTCGTGCGTGATAAGACGGCGCGGCGCGATTATAATAATATATTTATTTATTATAGCGTAGATATAAATAAAAGGCGACAAGCGAGCGTTGCGCGTTGTTCCGTTACCGCACCGGTGCAAGCCATTTGGTCGGCGACCTCCTGCCACAGCCGCTTCACGGTGGTGTAGTAGCTGGCGACGGGCATGTTGTTCCGCGCGTACAGCAGCCGCCGCGCCTTCACCAGCCGGATCATCTTGCGGTCGTCGGCCTGCGACGAGTCCACCATGCGACCCACCTCGCCCGACACCACCGACACCGTGCTCTCCTCTCTCTCCGCTAGGAGCAGCCTCTTTTGCGGTTTCGGCATACCGCATGCCCGACCGTAGGTACCCAAAAATAATCTCACCGAACTTAATTATTATTCGCGTGAAAATAGTAAAGTACACGTCACGCCGCACCGGACGCGCGAGGCGAACACGTCGACGCGCATGGCGGCAGACAGACACGCGCAGCGAGAAGCAAGCTCGCAAACACGCCGGTCTCGCTCACTCCCCCGGCCGGTGGAGCACGCGAGAGCGGCCCGGACATGGAAGCACGTGAAAAAGCAAGAGCGCAGACGCTCTGTCCGTCGGGCTGTTACTTTTATAAATTCCACATCGTCGGTTATCGATTCGGCTCGGCTCGGCCGGTCGTCGGACGGTCGGCGGCCGCGGCCGGCCCCGGGGCACCCCGGCCGAGCCGAGCGAGGCGTCCGTCGGTTCCAATCATTTTTCTACGGCATCGCATTTTATTTTCGGTGGCACATAGTTGTACCTACCTTACCTACTCGTACCCGTAACTTCTAATGATGACTCGACCGCAGCTCGAGCACACTGCACACCCATCACCCGTCACCCGTCACCCGTCACGGAGCGGACGGAGCCCAGATCCTTGTTTCTTTGTTTGTAGGTAGGTACTTAAACAACGCGAAGTCGCCGATCGTTGTATAAAATAAAAAGTAGGATATTTCTCAGTCAATACATAAGTACCATATATCTGCTCTTGTATTATTTTATCCTTCGGCTTAATAGGTACCCATCGGTTTAATAGCATTTAAGATTCTATCCAAAAATAAAGGTAAGTAGGTAGTAGGTACATAATTAAAAAAATCGAAAATAAAATCTCAAAGTTTACTAGTATCGCTGTATCGGGTATGACTCAACATAGGTACATACATACATACGCGATCGTAACAGGCATAAACAATGTTTTATCAACCGTCCTGACCTCGATTCCTAAAATAATACTCGATTATTTAGGCTTACAATCGTATCGTAGTCCTCTCACAACACTGTCGGCTCAGTAAGGACGATCCCCGCTCGATCTCTTACCTGCCGGCCAATGTATGTCTTCTGCTAGCTCGATTACGTTATGTTAGGTGATTTGTGTGCCGGCGACAAACGGGAAAGCTAGGATTCAAGAGCAATTCTTTTTTAGTGCCGCCAGCGAACGGTTGATCTTATGAAGCCGTAAAGCAGTAGCGGCCGTCGAGTGATCCCTAATCTGATCCCTCCCTCTCCGTACTGAAGGGAGTGGAGCCGCGATTTATGGATCGCTTCGCGAAATTCACATCAATTAGTTGTGATAACAGCTCCTACAGGTTACATTACAGCCTTACATACAGTACAGGGATGCAACTTGAAGTACTTAACTTAATGTAAACGTATCTTTCACTTTCTACCTGACGTTATCTTAGAATAGAACTAATCACTCAATCACTCTCCCCGAGTACTTTTATATTGTGTTATTCATTTTCTCGACTCAAGGAGTTATAGATTTTTTTTTTTTTACCAACAAACAGTTTACACAATACTGTATTTGTTGAAAATGAGAGATATAATTTAAAATGTTGCTAGAATAAATAATATATACAATTAACACTAAACATTAGTATCCTAATTATTTTCAGTAAAATGTATTAGTTGTAGCTAGGACTCGTATCGTATGTTAACATTCAAATAGTTTATTGAATGGTTGCCTTGATAGAGCTTTTATTTGTATAAATAACACGACTCTATGCTTGTTTATTCCAAACCAAGCACTGGTCTAGTGCGGGTATTCGTAGCACTTGGTAGAGAAGTGTGAAGTTTTTTATTTATTTTATTTAAAGAAGATACAAACGGTTATTACAACAAACAAAGTATAAACATAGAACATAAACAAACCTGGAGATCTCTTAAGAAAAATACATAACAAAACAAAAACGAGCAATAAAGAAATGACATAGAAAACGATAACAATGGTAGGGGAGGCAATGATGCTAAATTTGTAGTTACTCGAGCGTCTTTGGGACCTACTGGAATTTGAAGATTAGGTGGAATAAAGAAAAAAAGGTTATGTGATATTTTCCCATTCAGCGGTGGGGGGAGCGTCTACAGGGTTTCAAAAATGTTAAAAAAAACAGTCACCAAGAAATACTCGAGCGCGTCAGATATTAATAGGGTAGTCGCGCCACGTCTGTCTGATAACGGAAAAATAATAATCTGCCGTTTTGCGTGGTGGGGGTGGCCGTACGAAGGGGTTGAAATTATTTTAAAAAAAAATTTACTCGAGCGCGTCAGGCATTGATAAGGGATGTTAAGTGAACCCTCCAGTAGCTCCTATTTTAAAGACTGACGATTTGGACGCGACCATCAGTCAGGGCCGATTTTTGAAAATGCAAAAAAAAATCGTGACCTTGATTTACTCGAGCGCGTCAGATTTTTATACAGGCGGTTCTTCTTGATGGCCTTGTTGTACTGACCCATAATCTGACAATTATGTTGAGGGATTTCCTTAATCTGGTTTGACGGTTTGAAAAAAAAAATATATAAAAAATATCGAAATCTCGAAAATGGTTCAAGATATCGAAAAAATGTTCGCACAAAAGTTGTAGAGAATTTAATCTTCTACAATATTTATTAAAAATACATATGCCAAAAAACCCATAGGAAACGAGATATTTGCAATAAATGATTTTTTGACCTTTGACCTTGAAAAATCAGTAGTCGCGGGCACCCTATGATAAGTAGCTTTTGAGACAAGTTTTAGGGTGTCAAAATAAAGGTTTATACAAGTTAATAGCTGACTATCTCTCATTCTGAGGTGAAACTCATAATATTCCTGGACTATACACTTAATAATGATGTTAGCTACTTCGGCTTGTGCAAATCGGCAGATTAAGATATTTCCGTGATTCGTGACTAATTTCCTTCAAAATAAAAAAAAAACTAATCGCGCTCGAGAAAATCCAGGTGACGTTTTTTTTTTGCAACTTTGCGAGTCTCCAATTTTCTTTCGTCACGCCCAAATTGTCAGATTATTGAAATGTACACTATTTTGCATGTAACTAACTTACCTTACCTTAATCTGACGCGCTCGAGTATTTCAAACCATCGATTTTTTTTTACTAATCTGACGGGCTACCCTAGGCGTTCGACACTATATAGAGGGCTCAGATTTGGTGAGAATACTTCACAAGGTGCAAGGTTGCCCCCCTTATGTTAATCTGCCGCGCTCGAGTAAATCCCCTATTCGCCTCCCCTACCACAATACAGCTAACATAAAAACAACAACGCAACAAAAATATAAACGTAATATAAATAAAGCTATGGAAAAATTTCACGCACCTTTTTTTTTAAATTCTTTTCTGACTGAACAAAAATATCTAAGTCTGTTAAAAACTTATTGTAACTATTAAGTTGTTCATTAATGTATGCCGTCTACCCAACTCGTCGGTAAGCAACAGAATCAGAATCCGTAGGCAAGTATTGCTAACTCGTTAAATATTTTAAAGTGATTTGCATTCATCGAAGTACAAAAAAGTTCCGACACGGCTCGGCTCGGCTCGGGGTGCCTCGGCAGTCGGCACTCGGTCCCGTCCGGGGGTTCTTTTTTGTGACCGTACAACTTTAGTTAGGTAGCTCGAGCACCTCGAGGGTGGGAAGGGGAGAGGGAGGGAGGGGCGACTCTACTCGACTCGACGACCAAACTAAATGTATGGGAAAGTAAAGGAAGGAATGCAGGGCAGGGGTGATGAATTCAAACAATGCAAACGATCTTTTAGGAAATACTTATTCTTTATTTTTTTTTGTAAATTACGACGAAAAGGGTCTTAAGTTCTAATAAATGCAAAGTATCTTGCAATAATTTACACATTTATTGAAATATTATATAGTCGAGATAAGCGTGAACAGTCCAGAGTCCAGACACGCTTTACGAGTAACAGAACAGTAGGTATGGAATTATGTACCTATTTAATTAAATTAACTAATTGATTGATATCGGCCGACAATAGGTTGGTAACACACCGGGACACCGGGACACTGCTTGTGTAAATTGAAAGTCTCAGACAGAATTAATGTTACTTAAAACTATGAAATGTCCGTCACTGGAACTGAACGTGCGCATGCGCGTGCGGGGGGCAGGGGCACGTGATCAGTCACTCTCACTCTCTCACTCTCACTCTCTCACTCGCACTCGCTGTCGTGGTCGTCGTCGTCGTCCTCGTCGTCGTCGAGATCTTCCTTCTTGATGGGCTTCTTGAGCTTGGCGGGGGCGCGCGCGGGCTTCCTGCTGCGCTTCCTCTTGGTGGCGGGCACGGGCGGGTCTGGCTCGCCCGCCGTCTCGGTGTACGACTCCAGGTCCTTGGTGTACTGTATCTTGGCAGCGGCCGCCTTGCGCTCCCACTCAGTCTTGTCCTTCATGCCGCGCCACAGCTCGCCCGCCTTCTTGGCTATCTCCGTCACCTTCAGCCCGGGGTGCTCCGCCTTGATCTCCTCGCGGGCGCTGTTCAGCCACAGCAGGTACGCCGACATCGGCCTTTTTGGTTTGTCCGACATTTTGATATTATCTGTCGACAAAAACATTTAGAAATTGTACTCACAATATAATTTTAATTGATCTTTAGGTGAAAATACGAAGCGATTTAATGCGGTTATCTTATCAATTATATTTACGAATCTTAATGTACCTAAATCGTTTAAGTACGCGTCCTACTCGCTCGATAAAAGAGTCGCTCGCAACGAAGTGTACACAACGGAACCCCAAATAACCGCGGGCCGCGTCACCCGCGTCACCCGCGTCACCCGCGTCACCGTTTCAAACGTAACGGTTGTCGCGTCATTCATTACCCGACACGAATACGACTCGACTCGACACAACAGCAATCATTAGGTTACTATATAACTACAATGTGAAACTAAAGCACCTAACTACTTACTCGTAGTGTATAAATGATTAAAAGCAGTCGAAAGATGTAATACAAAACATTCTTACCTTAAATAGTGTTTACGTAATAACAAAACTAAATAATGTGTGACGGTTGTCGCGTCGGGCGGCAAACGATCGGTCCCCACTACGGCGAGGCTGACTGCCGACTGGCACAGACTAAACAGCGAGCGAGTAGCGCCGCCTCGCGTCCGCGTCGCCTCGCCTCGCCTTGCCTCGCGCTCGCCTTGCACCGCACCGCACACCAACACGGGCGCCCGGGGCACGGGGCACGGGGCGCGGGGCACGGGGCGCGGGGCACGGGGCACGCCTCGCCTCTCGCGCCTCACCCAACATCACCAGTCGCCACAGATAAACAAACAATACACCAAATGGCGGGTTCCACTATTAATACTTTTTGTTGTGATCATATTTTTTAATCATTCACAGGTCTAAAAATAAAAACGTGTTGCGTTAGTTTCAATTATTATGCGTCTACTACGAGCATATCTAATGTTCTTGTAACATTTTAAGTACTAGCACAGTACTAGGTACCTCTACCTATTTTATTTTAATGTTTATGCACCCTTCTTAAATTAAATATACTTAGCCGTGCGTGATCCCCTAATCTTAGCCTCAAATTATTTGAATACATGTGCACCTGTCCGCGGTTCTTTAATAATTAATTACCGCATAAAGTTATACAATATGCCTAATACCTATAGGTGTCTTACGGCAGTTTAAAAAAAGCTTTTATCTTTTACAACGAACTTTGGCAATAAATTCGCACTTACATAAAGGAGGCAAAGTTTGGAGGAGGTTAAGATGAGGGGAGTGGAGGGCGGAGAGGGCGGAGAGGAGAGCCGTAAAACTGACATCGTCCCGGCACAGTATGATTCCTGTCCTGGCGGAATGAACGAATCGCCGTTTTTTATCGTAAATTGGAATCATTTTTACGATCGGCTCTCATATCCGCGCGCGTCTCCCCCCGTCCCGCCGCGCCTCGTCCCGCCTCGGCTCGCCTCGGCCCGTCTCGGCCCGTCTCGCGGTCCCCGAGTCCGCGACCGCTCAGATTAGCAAATTTAAATGTGGGGTTTATTTCAAAGGTGGTCGGAATACTTAGAAGGTGTGTGGTAGAATAGATACCTACAGTACCTACTCGTAAGTACTTAGTTACATTACATCGTGCGCTGTGGGCGCTGTGGGCGCTGTGCAAGAGCAATCCTTCATCTCACTCATCATATAAAAACGATACTCAAAAATGTATAACAAGTACTTAAGTGTACCTACTGGGTGTCGTGGGTTCGAATCCTTACAATGAGCTTGAGCTTTCGGTGAAGGAAAACATCGTGAGGAAACCACAGCACGGTGGTAGGGTACTTTGTAGTACTCGACTGGCTGGCTACCACCCTCAAGTTGAAAATCTGTCGTCAAGTTCCTGTTGGTGTGTTCCGGCAGTTGCACTTGAGAGCCAGTTCGCCTTTGAGGCATTGTAATAAGGTGTACAACACATTAGCAATCCCCTGGTATTGCCAATGTCTATAGGCGACGGTTGTCACTTACCATCAGGTGACCCGCCTGCCGCGTTGTCACTTGTGACATAAAAAAAATAAAATAAAAATAAACAGCCGGCGCCGAGCTACGCCGAGCTACCCACACCACACCACACCACACCACACCACACCACACCACACCACACCACACCACACCACACCACACCACACAAGCGTACATACAACAGTTCATTCACAATACAAACACATAGACAGTACTTACATACTAAAATAACCATAAAGTAAATTTGTTTAAGTACCTACCTACCTACCTGCCTACAGAAACTGACGGACCACGGACCACGGAGCACGGACCACGGACCACGACGGACGGATCTACAGGTAAATACACTGAGTTGGACTGGACTCTGGACGTCATTTACTTATCCAATAAAACTTTATGGTCCTAGTTTGAATACGGAATCCTGATCTGCACACTACAGACTGCCTTCAGAAGGTAGCTTTCGTCCCCCCCACCCCCACCCTATCCATTCTAAACAATGTTCATATTTTAAGAACCTACATAGTGTATGTATGAATTGTGTCTGAACGTATGTATCATGTAAGTACATATGTATACGAAGTACCAAACTAATTAATATACAATACTATACTACCACTAGTAGCTAGTAGCTAGAAGGTACGTGTTGCACACAGGCACAGCACAGCACAGCACAGCACAGCACAGCACAGCACAGCACAGCACAGCACAGCACAGCACAGCACACGACGTTATACTTCTCTACATTACATAAGGGACTTTTTGGCGGGAACTTGCGAAGTGACGTTGTGTTTTCGTTTTATTTTCATGAAATTGGTGTATTTTGAGTTTTGTCCAATAAAGATCAATCTAAGTGCACAAGTGAAGTGAAATGAAATGAAAGCGTGTATCGTGACCTTCCAGGTTGTCCCAAGAAGTCCGTGAAAAGTTTTAGTGGAATAGCCGCTAATTTCACTAAAACTAAACTGGACTTGTACGGACGAGGACTAGACATTACAGTGAAAGTAACAATAAAACGTGATTATAACAAAATAAAAAGAATATTTTAAATTAAGAAATGGCTTAAAGGCTTAAACATTACATACCTACAAGTTTTCTACTTATATCATTTATGTAGTTAATATGAGGGATAAAAGGAGCCGAATCACAATGGAAGAAAAGTAAACACGTACTAAGTACTCGAAGGTACACAATACACATTGATGAGTCAGTTAGTTGGTGACGTCACAGCCAGCTAGTCCTCGACTCCTCGTAGCTCGTTGGTTACGTCACAGCCAGCTAGTCCTCGACTCCTCGTAGCTCGTTGGTTACGTCACAGCCAGCTAGTCCTCGACTCCTCGTAGCTCGTTGGTTACGTCACAGCCAGCTAGTCCTCGACTCCTCGTAGCTCGTTGGGACCTGGGAGTACGTGGGAGTTGGGACCAGCGAGCCGAAGTTTTCTTCTTTTATTTAAAACCCCTTTCTCTTGTAACAGCACCCCAAGGATTGCCTACCAAACCAAACCATAGTACCTATCTCTATCTAGTGTTGATGAAGTGTCTCCTACCTCGCCCCCTGCCCCCTCCCCTCGCCCCCACCCCTCGCCCCGGGCCCGGGTGTGCCGGGACGGACGACACGTAACTCTATTCTTGATTTAGTGAGCAATTAAGCGTCTCGCACCCAATTTTTTTTCCCTTACGTCGTCTTCTTGTAAATATAATATAGTCGTGCGAGCGGCGGCTTATTATGTTGGCCCATTAAACTAAAAATGGCGCTCGGTTCCGCCTCTGAAACTTTTATTTATCAAATAGGAAACATCTGGCGCGTTGTCATTAGCTCTAGCGTAAGTATCGAGCAATTAATAAGTCGAGAGTCGAACCTGCGCCTCCGAGCGGCGATGCTTGTTGGGGTGTGCCTTCACCCCTGCACCCCTGAATTTATAATTATGTAATTAGTAAATTTTAGATATTTAGCAAATAATATTTTATTCTCTAGATTGATTCGGCAGTCGGCAGACGGCAGTCGGCAGTCGGCAGTCGGCAGTCGGCAGTCGGCAGTGTGGCTGTCCGATATGTTTCTACAGACAACCTTCCTACAGCACTGCAGGCTCTCCACAACGCCACACACAACTGTCTTAGAAAATGGCAAAGACAAAAGTGCGGCGTGCGGCGTGCGGCGTGCGCCGTGTGTCAAAACGGAACATAAAAACTACACATCCGTTTTGTTTCCGCGAAACTCCATTACACTATGTACACATTGTACAGACACACGCACCGAACATATGTTTCATTTTGACAGAAAACAGCTGTTGCACGTCCCTTACAATATTTTTTTTTTTTAAGAAGATTTTTGGCCTGGTATCGAGACCTTTAAGCCATTTCTTTATTTTAAATATTCATATTTTATGTTTAGTCACGTTTTATTGTCACTTTCACTGTAAAGTCTAGTCCTCGTCCGTACAAGTCCGGTCTAATTTTAGTGAAATTGGAGGCTATTCTACTAAAATATTTCATGGACTTTTTGGGACAACCTGGAAAGTCACGATACACGCTTTCATTTCATTTCACTTCACTTGTACACTTGGATTGATCTTTATTGGACAAAACACCACCGAAATTATTCAATAAAACTCAAAATACATGAATTTAATGAAAATAAAATGAAAACACAACGTCACTTCGCAAGTTCCCGCCAAAAAGTCTCCCTTACAATAGTTACAATACAACGTTCGGCGTCGGAATTATGTATCTCGCGACAGGTTTGCAATAGGCGTAAATTTCGCGATTGCTGCTGTCAAACGTCACTTTTGTATGAGCTTGAGAAATTATTTGTTTCCATTTTATGCTACCCTATCGCTAGTGGCGCTAGTGTCCATGGGTAATGCCATTCAGCGATAGGCGTGCGACAGCTGTCGCTACTGCTCACTTTTACGTAATAGACCCGCCGCGGCGCCGGCTGACTTGGTAGTCCGCTCTAGATGGTGATGGCGCTTAGTGCGGGGTGCGGGGTGCGGGGTGCGGGGTGCGGGGGGATAGATAGAGGTCATATTCCCGTGCCGTGTCAGGTCAGGTCTCGCTCTCGAGATCAGCTCATCGTGACCGTTGCTTTACCTACAGCAGGCTGCAGGATGCGCTTCACTTGAAAGGGCGGACGTCTCGGACGATATGACGTAAGTATTTAATTTGTTACGGTTAAGTAATGTAATGTAGGTTAGGTACATATAGATACATATAGATACATATAGGTACATATAACCAAACAATATCATTGCCTACATTTCTAGTACCTATTCATGTGCTCTGTGCTACATACCTACGATTAAAATGAAAACTATGGAAGAAATGGAAGTCTTCGGTAATCTCATTATAAATGCCTCAATATCTAATTGCAAAAGCAAATCCTTTGTGGTTGTGTTTGTGTGTATGTTTGTTAAGACACGACTCACGACTGAGATACCTTCCTTCCTTACTCCTCTGTGACCACTCTGTGACTGAGACTCGTGTCGTAGCGGCTAGCGGCTAGCGGCTAGCGGCTAGCGGCTAGCGGCTGGGTGGACGTAGATGGTTAGTCTCACACAGGATTAGTACCTACTGTGTTTATTATTAAATTTAAAAGTAAAAGTCTTCTCAGTTGTTGTCTGACTTCCGAACCCACCGGTAACTTCTGTAATTCGACCTTCATAAGTGCCCTTCTAGGGCCTAAACTGAATAAATGGTTTTGACTTTGACTTTGAGACAAAGTTATCGTAACGTGAGTGAAGTCGATTTGTGAGGTCAATGTGAGTTGAAATTCAAAAATGAATTTTAATTTATGGGGAAAGAAACCATAGAGATAATATAGGTAGGTACGTATGTTATCTACCCTCCATTACTACAATACAACAACACACCCGGCACCCGGCACCCGGCACCCGGCACCCGGCACCCGGCACCCGGCCACGTCACGTGATCCGTCAGAGGCACTTAAGAGACAGTTGCCTCTTATGCATTGCGTTTACCACGTCATTATCGTCATAATCACCGAACACCGAACAGGCTCTCAAGTGCAGCTGTCGGAGCACACCGGTGACCGGTGGCACCCGCTGGGCAGTTGGCGACGAGTACTACAAAGTACTTTACCATCACCACCGAGCTGTGGTTTCTTTCCTCACGATGTTTTCCTTTGCCGAAAGCTCATGTTAATTGTAGGATTCTAACCCACGAATTCACCAAACAAATGTGAGTAAATTGATACGAATATCTTCTGTTCGGACAAAAATAAGATAAAACTTTATATATAACTAATGGATTTGTGTTGAATCAATAAAGTTACAAATGTTACAAAAATCTTTATTTCTATTAATACTTAGGTATAGTATATTATAGTTTAGTTTAGTTTAGTAGATAACTATGGGCAGAGATCTTTTTGTTCCGTCAACATTCATAACATTTACAAATACATAATACCTACCCACCCCACCCACCCCACCCTATCTACTATCTACTCTACCCTCAGGTACATTACTATACATAATAAAGGTATATCTATTTGTTCATTTCAGTCAATTTTAAAGCAATCGCCTCCCTGCGATCGGTTCTTGAAACATTTAAATAATGATCTCTCACGTAATATACAGGATGTAATCGTTAAGTGTGTCCAGGCGATTCCAGGATATTCCGTAACTACTACACATATTAAAAAAAAATTAAACTGATATCGAAAGTAGGTACGTAACGTAATCAGTAAAATTACATCAATAACTTTTTTTAAATTTGACATTAAACACTCCCATACATTTAGTATGAGATTAGTAGAAAGGTTTCAGTTTCCTTATTTTAAAAGGTTATTTTAGCTTAGTATTGATATTAAAAGAAACTGTTTATTAACCTAACAAAGTAATAAAACTATATTTTAATTGAATAACATTTATTTCTTAGTAAGTACAAAATTTTGTATACAAAGTAGATTTTTGTAGTGTGTTGCTTTTCAGCCAGTTCAAATGAATGCAATACTGAAACAAGGTTTATTACTAATTTGAAGTGGTAAGATAATTAATCTTCACGTATATCCACTTGAAAATCATTATTATCATAATATTATACGTAATTATAAAATGAGATTAAGGTAAATTGAGTACTAGACCACTTAAAATAAGTAAACTGAAACCTTTCTACTAATCTCATACTAAATGTATGGGAGCGTTTAATATCAAAATTTTGAATACTTCTGGTTTGATTTAAAAAGAGTTATTGATATCATTTTACTGATTAGGTAACGTACTTTCGATATCAGTTATTATTTTTTCGATATCTGTAATAGCTACGGAATAATCGCCTGGACACACTTAACGATTACACCCTGTAAACATACATGTCATTTTCAGAATAACAAACATTAGGTACCTAGTACCTACGGATCTATGGGACCCTGGAACCTGTCTCACTACAATCATCATTTATATTCGTTTATACTTGTTTATCAAGTGTTTATCAACAATGTTAGTTACCACGAATCAGGTCTACAAATGAAAGGGGCCCGACGACTGGTCATGACTCTTGGGTCCAACGTAGACACACTTTTCACCAGGACCAGACACTCACCCACCAGGATATCTCATCTGAATAATTTAAACAGTGTTTTTGGCTAATGTTGATTGAGGACATCTATTCGACGTCGTGCAGTCGAGTCGTGGAACACGTGGACAATATATTGATCAAATAACAAGTATTAGCAACAAACCAGCATCGTACAAACAACGCATTACCACAGTAACTACAACTAGCACTGCACGCTTCACCAGCCAGCGTGCCATGCCGCCCATGACGCCCGTGCTGCCCATGCCGCCCATGCCGTCCATGCCGGAGTGCCTAAGATATTTGTAATTGTACATTTATACTAAAATTATATGTAATATTAACCTCATTATATTATTTTGTCAATCGGAATCAAAAATTAAATACATTCTTTGACACTTGTTCAGCTTCGATTGCACTCTATTTTGTTGTACTCGTTCGTAGTGTTTCAAACGATATTGAGTTTCTTGTTTTGAACATACACACACCTAGATGTTGTCACGTCAACACGTCAACACGTCAACACGTCAATTATAAACAAACTGAACGAATGTAAAACCACAAGTTTCGTAAACAAAGTCGCTAAGCGTCTTTTTGAAAATATATCGACCACATCTGTAATGATTGACAGCGGCTCAGGTGTGGTCGGTGCGGTGTGCGCGGTCGGTGGCGACGACGAAATGCCGGTACCCGTCTCAGGACTTGACTTCGTCGTCGGCACCGTCGGCACCGTCGCCCTCACCCTCACCGTTACCCTCACCATCACCGTCATCGTCCGCATCGTGGTCGGGCGCGTCGCTGGTGGTGGAGCTGCCGGCGCCGCGCGCCCACAGACTCGCGTAGCTCTGCTGCTCCGCCAGCAGCGTCTCCTCGGCGCCCATCACCGCCTCGAACAGCACGCGCTTGATCTTGATCTGCGCGGGGAACAGGAGCCGCTTCGTCGCCTGGCACATGCTGTTGAAGAACATGTCGAGTGGGTCGGCCTCGGCGGCGGCTGCGGCTGCGAGGGGGGTGAGGGTAGCGGGGGAGGGGAGGGCGCGCTGCTCTTGGGTGCGCCGTCGGTGCTGGTGGTGCGCCTCGGTGCAGCGTCGCTTGGCGGCGTCGTGCGCCTTGCACAGGTAGTCCAGCTTGCGGTCGATGACGGTGAACCGCTCGCAGCTCTTGCGCTTGGGCGAGGAGTCCCGCGAGGACTCGGAGTCCGAGGAGGAGCGCTCGCCGGCGCCGTTGGAGAGGGAGAGGGAGAGGGAGTGGGAGTGGGGGAGCCCGTTCTCGTGCGGCGTGGCGGAGGGCGGGTAGCTCGGGGACTCGGTCGGCTTCTTGCGGTTGCTCATGTACGGCTGCAGGAACTGCATCAGCCCCATGTACTTCCAGGGGTAGTTCTTCTTGACCGGGTTGCTGGGGTCCTTGGCGAGCATCTCACTCTGCCGCTTGAGCGCGTCGCGGTAGCTGTCGCGGAGCTTCTTCCATTTCAACTTGACTTCTTTCACTGCGAACAATATGCACAGTTTAGAAGACTTACTATCTATCTCGTATTGTTGTTGGGCGTGACGGCGTGACGTGACGGCGTGACGTGACGGCGTGACGTGACGGCGTGACGTGACGGCGTGACGTGACGGCATGACCTACGCGTGGTGCAGGTGCAGCACATGTGATATCATAATATTATTTCAGACGTCAGGTCACTGTGTGTGATACTCTTACATATTGAACAGCTAATCAACAGGTCTCTCCTCACCGGAATTAGTTTAACGTTTAAAGTAATGTTGTAAAATAAAATAATGGAAGTATTTATTATCCGTTAGTAATACCTCACAATGTAAAATGTTGATATCTATTAAAAGAACAGGCGAAGCCGGGGGCACTACCTAAAGTTCGCAACGTCGCTATTAAAACTAACATGTAATTGCAGTTTGTGACGTAAGCATCGTACCTAATAGTAATAAGTACCTAGTTAATCTTTGATTACAAATGTTATCTGCGCTGCGGTCATTTTAATCAAATACTATCAAAATATCGAGCAATTTTGTATGGGTAATAGCGTCCCGGTAATAATCGCTGCATCCATACTAATATACATACAGGGCGTCCGCGCGCGGTAAGTAGTAAGACTTAAGAGGGAGATAGGTGGACAGTGGACAGTGGACGAGTCACCTACCAACATATGTAGCCGGTCGGTAATATTTATTGCCGGTTCTTCTCAGCAAAAGCAACCTTCCGAACCGTGCATTAGACTCATTAGAGTCATTAGAATCTGACAATTCATAAGCACCTCTGAAGGCCAATTTTATCATTTCATTTCATTATGCAAAAAGGTCAGGTTACCATTTTCGAGATAGTTCGATATTTCAGATTTTTATGTACTGATTGATTTATGAATTTTAGATATTAAAAGGTCTAGTGTGAAATCATTTGTTTTTTCTTTTTGAACGCGCTAATCTCAGGATCACTACATTGAATATCGAAGCATAATACAGATGTATATCTATTTATTTAGGTTGGCGGTTGGCTCACTATAACCGTTTTAATGGTAATCAAGCCAATCAAGGGTTATTAATCCTCATCGAAATAAATTCGTTATTCATCATTCACAAGTATTTAATTTTAAACAAAGTTGCCTTTACATCATTTGATTTCAATGAATATCTTCGGAGATATAGGTAACTTGGCTGGGCTTGGCGGGCGCTGGGCGGTCATGTCATGATGAGGCAAGGGTAGCTCAGCGATGTACCTACTCGGATAAGGATACTTTATATCCTTGGAAAAGATAAAGGTCCGGGAACACGGGTTAAAACTGCGGGGAACAGCTCTAACTCGTGCACCGTGCCCGCGCCCGCGCGCCTGCCGCCTGCGTGCGAACTGTTTAAATAAAGTTCATAATAGTTACACGCAAGCAAAGAGCCGAGCGTGGCCGAGCGTGGCCGAGCGTGTCCGAGCGCCGAGCGAGTGTCGCATGCGGGCCGCGCCGCTGAGTGTGTCGGTCGGTACACGGCCGAGCCAGCCCGAGGTGCGGATGTGGTCGGGCACGAAGGGCACGAAGGGCACGGGAGGACGCCGCCGCCGCTCGAGTCGCTCGACTGCTCACTCAGTACTCACCTGAGGACAGATCGGTCTCCTTCATGACTTCAGCCCACGCGGCGTCCTTGAGCTCCTGGTCGCGATACTCGATGGCGGTGGTGTTCCATAGGCAGGGGTACTTGCGCACGGTCTCTATGAAGTGGTCCATGTCTGCGGGCTAGGCGGTCTCGGCGCAGTCGGTGCGGCGGCGGCGGCGGCGGGCTCGCGCGGCGTACTGAGCTGGCTGGGCCGGCTGCGCTGCGCGGCGGCGCGTGCCCGCCAGGCTGGGGGCTGGGGGCTGGGCCGGCTGTCGGTGCGGGCGGGGGCCGCCGCCGCCGCCGCCGCCGCTCGGCTCGCAGCCCGCGTCTCGCCCGACGGCCTCACCTCGCCTCGCCGCCTCGCCGCCTCGCGGGCCTCGCCTCGTGGGTACCGCTAGCGGCGGGTGCCGACCGAACGACACACCGCGATGCAATGCAACTACAGTTGCCAGCTCCAAAAACACAAAAGCCGGACTCGGCCCTTAATGTAGCCGGATAGCCAGTTCCCATCTAGGCTTTGTGTGCTTACCACCTTCGGCCACATCATCATTTATCATGGTGAGATTTTCGTCAACCATGCTTATACAGAATAAAAAAAAACCGGACATACCTTTTTTAATATCTCGGGTAGTCGCGGCTTTACTTGCGCTCGACTTTCGACTCGCGCGGCAGCCAGACAAAAAGTTTAAATAAAGCCGGACAGGCCGGATGAAAAAATATTGGGTCGGACACCTCCGTAAACCCTAGATGCAACCCCAACATCCGATCCTCGTGCCTCTACCTTACTTACCAACGAAATCGAAGTACCTGCCTAAAATAAAAAAATAACTTATAATTAGAGTGATTAGATAGAACCAAGTATTGACCGGCCGGTTGCCATGGTTGATTAACACACTATGTAGGTAGGCAGTGTGGTACGCCACGCCACAGTCCACAGGTCGTGGGTTCGATTGCGTGTTTTATGCACGCATTAATTGAATAGCAGAAGAGCAATTTGGTAATTAGGTAGGTACCAACTAATTATGAACAGATTATCAACAGATACAGTCCACAACGCTTTTTACATTTTATTCCGAATATTTGTGGCACAATATTCCACTCTAGCCAAGCCTGTGATCTACCCACCAAACGTCTACCCTACCCTACCCTACCCTACCCTACTGTTATGTATGAACATACAATGTATGCGTATATGTATCGCATCTTGTCTATTGAAACGAATACATTCAGTGTGCTACCAGCTACGCGTTGTTTCACTTGTCTCCCTATCCGAATATACTTAACACCTACCCTATCCTACACTACACTACACTACACTACACTACACTACACTACACTACACTACACTACACTACACTACACTACACTACACTACACTACACTACACTACACTACACTACACTACACTACACTACACTACACTACACTACACTACACTACACTACACTACACTACACTACACTACACTACACTACACTACACTACACTACACTACACTACACTACACTACACTACACTACACTACACTACACTACACTACACTACACTACACTACACTACACTACACTACACTACACTACACTACACTACACTACACTACACTACACTACACTACACTACACTACACTACACTACACTACACTACACTACACTACACTACACTACACTACACTACACTACACTACACTACACTACACTACACTACACTACACTACACTACACTACACTACACTACACTACACTACACTACACTACACTACACTACACTACACTACACTACACTACACTACACTACACTACACTACACTACACTACACTACACTACACTACACTACACTACACTACACTACACTACACTACACTACACTACACTACACTACACTACACTACACTACACTACACTACACTACACTACACTACACTACACTACACTACACTACACTACACTACACTACACTACACTACACTACACTACACTACACTACACTACACTACACTACACTACACTACACTACACTACACTACACTACACTACACTACACTACACTACACTACACTACACTACACTACACTACACTACACTACACTACACTACATCATATAATAATATTAGCTCCTTAATATTATAATGATTGAGGTGAACTGATTCCATTAAGTAGGTATGCATTTCAATTAATTGTCATCAACTTTAGTTAGGTGATTAGGTGTAGCCGCTTGGCCACGACAGGCCACGGCTGGCCACGATTGGCCACGAGCCACATTGTTGAGCGGAACGGAAGCGATCAAACGAAAGGCGCTCCACCGCACCGCGTAACTCATCTGGGTAACCTCATTACATTCATAGGTAAGGAGTTTATAGTATTACAATTAGGTATTTATAGTATAACTAAGTAGGCAACTAGACAGTCGACTAGACACCCACAACACAACACAACACAACACAACACAACACAACACAACACAACACAACACAACACAACACAACACAACACAACACAAGGGGCTCAACATTCCAACCGGACTAAGTAGCTGATGTGCCATGGTCTGGTCTGGTCTGGTGCATGGATCAGCTCCAAATACTACTAAAGTATACACAAACAAACATTAATCATTATAGATGAGTATATTAGTCTCGTGTATATTGCGTGATTGTGTGTCGTGTCATGTCGTGTCGTGTCGTGTCGTGTCGTGTCGTGCGTGCAATTAATTAACGCACCCGTTGTACCATATACCTACATACATATTGTGCTGAGACTAGATCTATCTATCTACAGCCGCCCCTCCGCCCCTCCGCCCCTCCGCACTCCAGGGTGAGTACAGACACATAACCATCTACTCTATCTAATAGTACTAGTATTCACTAAAATTAGTCCGTACAAGTCCGGTCTAATTTTAGTGAAATTGGCGGCTATTCCACTAAAACATTTCATGGACTTTTTGGGACAACCTGGAAAGTCACGATACACGCTTTCATTTCATTTCACTTCACTTGTGCACTTAGATTGATCTTTATTGGACAAAACACCACCGAAATTATTCAATAAAACTCAAAATACACGAATTTAATGAAAATAAAACGAAAACACAACGTCACTTCGCAAGTTCCCGCCAAAAAGTCGCGTGCATTGCTTGCTTGTAGCTTGTACAGATAATATTACTAATTGAATGTTCACATGTCCGGTTCCGGTTCCAGTCCGAGTGCGTCCGAGCGTCTCACCAATGCAGCTCGGTTCTCGTAAATTCGGTGTCGAACGAGGGATGGATGCTTATTACGGGGATTCCTCGATTGTTTGCTTCCACGACGAGGGTGGTCGGTCCCTGGTCGGCCTCGGTCGGGCCGCGTCGGGTTCTGTCGTTTCATATAACGTGTAACTCCAGCCGTCCTTTCTCAAACTCAGAACTCATTTATACAGTTTAGGCCCGGGGAAGACACTTATGAACGTTTCAATTGACTCTACCACCGCGACCGGTTCAACATACACTTACACTGACGAACACTCCGGCAACAAACTCAGCAAGGCATTTTTTTTATCATAGAAGAAATACTTACTTTGTTTATAATGAAGCCACATCCAGCCCGCCAGCCAGCCAGCCCACCCCGGAGTCGGGACCTACCCCCACCCGTCACCCCGCACAGCCGCGACCGCTTAGCAACAGTCAAAATCAGCTGGAGCCATCATAACAAACATTGCATTGCGCAACTGCTGAGATGCCGCGGCCGTATCTCTGTATCCTTCCCCGGGTGGGAACCATGTTATATAAACACTTCTCTCTCTTATCGTTTCAACACAGACACACAAAAAATGACGCGACTAAATCTAGAAATAAAGTTTGTTGAATATAGTCTGACTGAAGCGGACAAAATATATTAGTACATAAGAGTATTTCAGTGTTGAAAGTAGCCGCCCAGGCGCCCAGCCGCCCAGGCGCCCAGCCGCCCAGGCGCCCAGCCGCCCAGGCGCCCACCTACAGCAGCATGTACTGGTGGCGCCTCTGGTGGCGAATCAGTGTTAGTTGTCTCCTCTCCCTCTCCTAGACTCCTAGTGCACTGAATCTATCAGTATTAAATCACCATTGGATTGGCATTTGGCTGGCATAGGTACTGACTTGACTTACACTACACTTAACTATACCAGCCAGCCCAATCAATACACATAGATAAATAAATATGATTTGACGTTGCATTTAGTCCTACAATAGCAATGTGCACGAACGGAATATATGATCGGCTCATCATATTGTTATAATTAATATTTCAATTTGTAATAGGTTAAGCTTTGAAGCTAATAAAGATTATTATTATTATTATTATTATTATTGAATACCGCATGCTCAATCAATGGCGGCCCTCGTCGCCTCCACCTTCGTGATGTGAATGTTCAGCTGGACGCCTGGACCAGCGCAAGCACTGTAAAAAAATCGATAATACATTGGTAAACCCCCTGGTATTGCTAGTGTGTAATGTGGCGTCCGAAGTTACTTACCATCAGTTGACCTGCCTGGTGCACAGCCTGGTGTCACTTGTGAATTTGTGATGAAGGATATGAAAATGAATCTACCTACTAAAATTATAGTATAGCACCATCTATGAACGACTGCGCTAACAATTTGTAGGCGACAGTAAAAGGTAGATTTTCATCTAGAATAGTAGTTCCTATAAATGCTACTAGATGTCACCTGCAGTAGGATATGTACATATGTCTGCCTGTCTGTCTGTCTACTTAATATGGAGTAGGTACTATAGGATGAAGTAATTTTAATAATTACTGGCTTTCTGTATAAGTATCACATTAGTGAAGATTAAGCAATGTGTATTCTTTTCTTGTATTTATATAATATTACATGATTTACATGTAATTACTGTATGTATAACAGAATATATTAGTACATTATATAGTATTCCATATCATGCTTAACATATTTTAAATTGTCGTTTGTATCAAGTTGCATTGATCGTGGTCAGTCCACTGTCCAGTCCAACACTCCACACGTGGAGTGGAGCATGCATGGAATATTATCACCACGAGATCAATATTTATCTTTTACTCTTTCAGAGATACTCTTATTAATATTGTCTATTAACACAGTAGATGTAGTATAGAATAGATACCTACTTGTCAATACTGACTATAGAATACTATGAAGTAGATGGACAGGTTACTTTGTTCATATAAAGTCCTATGTACATACATACATACATACATACATAGCGTGTTTGTTTGTTTGTTTGTTTATTTACAATACATTCATTGTTCGTAGTACCTAAGTTAGTTTCAGCTAGATAGGTCGGTTGTAACTAAGTAGGTACCTACCTATGTCACATCAGTCTGTTGTTTAACTCATTTCATTTAATTGTTGTTGTGTAAGTGTGAGATTACAATATGCTTCCTACGTTTGCCTTCCTTTTCTCCTTCCTTTGTAAATAAATAACTATTTTCAAGATTTAAAGATACTATGTTAACATTATGGGTCAAAATGGAGGTAATAAAAACAGTATGTAGTTGCATAACTTCAGTTATAATTTGTTGAATACAAATCAAATCGATATAGTTAGTTAAGTAGATCTGTAGGACTTGGTTACAATGTTAACAAACAATTGACAACATTACATATTTAATAAGGTTTTCTGTCTATTTGTTTGTTTGTCATTTTGACATTGATACTTAGTTTTTTAATGAGACGAGATTGTAAAACAGCCAACAAAAAAATCTCATACACATTAATTTCAAAAGAAAAGATATAATAATAATATAATAATAATAATTCATTTATTTCAAATATTATAAGATCCATATTTGTTAGGTAAGTGCCTTATTATTAAATCTAGTTTTGTATATATAATTATAATATATATGTAATTGCATACTAAGAAAATGACATGTTGTCAATTGTCTTTGTCGTCACAACAAACTTATGTACATATGTACCTCATAATATAACATACTTAGTACATAATGAAATAATATACGTAATAAGACATTACAATAATAAATAACGATAATAATAATAATGCCATCCGACATGTTCTATATCGCGATACAACTAGCACCAACAAGTTTGATTAAACACACACATACACATACACACACACACGCACACTGCACAGATATACCATGTACGTTATAAACATTCAACAAAATAAATAAAAGTTAATAGATTGCACTAGTATCAGCCAGCACCAAGTCAACCAACTCAACAAGATGGCCTCATGGACCTCATCTCAACGACATAATATATGTACCTGACATGAATCATGACATGACATGACATGACATGACATGACTGGTGTGGTGTATCATATAACTAACTAACTACGTATATAAGTATACCTATACTTCGCAAAAATATATCAATATAAATTATATCACCTGGTACCACGGAGTAAAGAAGTAGAGTGGAGGGGCCCCAATGTAAAATCTCTTAAGAAAGATGCGTCGCTTAATGCGGGTGAGAGGGGGACGGGGGTACGGCGATAACTCCACCCCTCGCAAGAAGACACGCCAGTTATTAGTAAATCCATCTAGCGGTGAAGGTAATTATTACAGTGTAACTGAACTGAATTAAATATTTTTCATTTTAGTTCGTCTACTCACCACTATGGCGTAACAGAGCATGACAGACCTTCCAGTACAATCTATGTCCGTTTTTTTAATACGACTTTTGGCTTGGTATCTAGACCTTTAAGCCATGCTATGTCCGTAAGAAAGGCATGGCAAGTAGGGTAGGGATTATTCCTGTTTGCGGCAAAGCCGAAAATGCTTTAATGTATAATATTTTTTTGGTTATGTGAAAAGCAGAGTTTAAATAAATTACACAAACAAATAAATAAAAATAAATTACGACAACTACGCGTGGTTATAATGCATCTACTCGACGAGATATGGCTCTAGTTATAAGCATGGGTGAAATTTGTTTTAAAATGAAAATAAAAATGATAATTAAAATTATAGGGACTTCCACATGAAATGTAATGCCGTCAATATATTTCAGTTTTGATCCTGAGCAATTCTTACACCGAACAACAGTGCACTTCATTGTCTAAACGAATTAACAATTTAATTACGTAAGAACCTAGTACGTACGAACACGAGCCGATCGCGGTGACGGTTCTCTCGATACTAGGGATCGCAAGCCCCGCCCGCTGTGACGTCATGACCTAGTTGAGGCACCTGACCTAGTTGCCTTGTACCAGCTCCACTATACTTCTTTACTCCGTGCCTGGTACAGACAGAGTTACACTCACGTTACGTTACGTTACGTTACACATTCATAATAGTTTAGTAACGTTTAGTTTGTACTGTGTCCATGCAGCTGTAGGTTAGGTTGTTGGACGGAATCTTTGGTACTGCGTTGCGTATCATTCATTCGACACTACTTCGACACTACTTCAACACTACTTCAACACTACTTCAACACATTACACTACCCTACACTACGAGTACAACAACAGAACATCGGCTCCGGGCTCGGTCACCTCTCTACACGTACGTACCTACCTCCTCAGGAACTCTACATCTCAGGAGCTTCGTGCTCAATTCGATAATCAATAAATAATGTTATTTCATACAAAAACACCCTTACTCGATCGCGACATGTACAGTACAGTAACATGTTAACAAAGGTACATCATTTATTATTTTTCCTAAGTCTCAGCAAAACACAGCATCAATCAACATGGATGGAGTGTATTTGGAAACGTTGGATGTTGGTCGTGTCATTTTGGGAGTGTACAGCCTAGCTTAGCGGGATTCAGATGTTCCACCCACATCCACACCCACACCCACACCCACATGGCTCGATATTAGTTACTACATACATCATACATACACTCCACAATAGGTATAAAGGTACATGTATGTACGGTACGGTACGTCTAATAAATACCTTTTGTGTTATTTTGATTTTTTGAAATTATTTATCTATTGAACATCGACATTCGCACCGATATAATATTAATAACAACAAACGCGCTGCCACATGCCACCACATGTTGCCACACGCTGCCACATGTAGCCACATGGAACCATGGGGCGTGCCTCACGAGTAGATAGTCATCAGGATCATCTGTAAAATGAACACAACATTGGTTAAAAATGTTACTAGGTGCGCTGTGGTGTGCGCTGTGGTGTGCGCTATCACAGCAAGTGGGTCTGGGGAGGTTGTGGGTTGCGGGCGCGTGCGTGTATGTATGTATGACGTACCTCTTCCAAGGAGAGAGGATTGGACTTCAACTTGGAGTCGAGGCTGCGGTACCGGTCTGAAACACAACACAACGTTCATTCATAGCAGGCACATTACCACTATTACCTACTACTATTTAAGGCGATGATAGCTCAGTGGTAAGTGACGTCGGATACCGCGGCGAAGGTCGTGGGTTCGAATCCTTACAATGAGCTTGAGCTTTCGGTGAAGGAAAACATCGTGAGGAAACCACTGCACGGTGGTAGGGTACTTTGTAGTACTCGACTGGCTGGCTACCACCCTCAAGTTGAAAATCTGTCGCCAAGCACCTGTTGGTGTGTTCCGGCAATTGCACTTGAGAGCCAGTTCGCCTTAATAAGGTGTACAACACATTAGCAATCCCCTGGTATTGCCAATGTCTATAGGCGACGGTTGTCACTTACCATCAGGTGACCCGCCTGCCTCGTTGTCACT
Organism: Ochropacha duplaris; assembly: GCA_951361185.1. NCBI lineage: Eukaryota > Metazoa > Arthropoda > Insecta > Lepidoptera > Drepanidae > Ochropacha > Ochropacha duplaris. Next base: position 94,036 of record OX592704.1, on the reverse strand, counting down.
TGTGACATAAAAAAAAAAATAAAAAAAAAACTATTTTATCTTATATTTGTTGTAGTCATTAATGTGACATTTTGTCTGTTGAGTTAACTATTTGTATATGTTGGTAGGTGACCCGCCCACTGTCCAACTACCGGACATGTAGTACCGTGTGCGAGGTGCAGGTGTGCGAGCGCCGTGACGAAGTGTTCCAGCGAGAGCGAGCGGCGCCGCGAGTAGCGCGCCACCACACCCTCCACCACCTTGTTGCTGCACGACACGCCCGCCCGCCGCAGCACCGCGCGCGTCCGGTACGAGCTCACCTCGCCGCCACCCTCCCGCCACCACCGCGCCCCGCACTGCGCCCCGCACCGCGCCCGCACCTCCGACACGTACGCCGCCCGCCACCGAGCCACCAGCGCCACCAGCGCGGGCACGTCGCGCGCCGGCAGCGAGCCGCACACGCGCCCGTCCCGCAGCGCCACCAGCGCGCGCGTCACCTCCACCCCGCTCACCCCGCACACCCCGGCGCGCCGCAGCGCCGCGCGCAGCCCCGCCGGCCTCACCTCCAGCTCGCCCCCCGCGCCCACCGCGCCCACCGCGCCCACCGCGCTCGCCGGCACGCGCACCAGCCGCGCCGCAGACACCAACACCCCCATCTGTTGTACAAACATTCAGTAGGATAGGTAGAATATTGAGAGGGCTAGCTTATAATAGTAGCCCCTGTACATTTTCTAAAGAACAATGGCAAACTCAAGGTTCTGGAATGACGACTACGCCCCGGAGGATGCAGCGTGAGCAGGCCGCCCTCGAGGTGGACCGACCACCTAGTGAGAGTAAATGAATGGCAAACTACCATACATTTTTTCGTTCATAGTTTTTGTTGCGTCTGCACAACCAAACCGGCGGCCTCTGTGCTCGCACCAGGAGCCTGTCTCCTGCCATCACATTGTGACAGTCTGTGAAACTGAAACTGAACAAGTTGCTATACTATGTAGTACGTAGTAGGTCACTCACCGGCACCGGCTCGCCCTCCTCGACGAACTCCGAGGACACGTCGTGCGCTAGCGTGTTGTCCTCGTTCACCTCCCTACCACCACAACACCACATCACCACATCACCACATCATTATATCATTACATCATTACATTATATATATTATACATATATGTAGGGATGGGATTGGATGGGGGGAGGAACATACCACACGTGCGTGTGCTCGTCGGTGAGTATCCGCAGCAGGAAGGCGGCCTCCGTGTGTGCACGCTGCGTGTGCGGCACCACCAGGTACTGTCCACCACCTGCACCTGCACCTCCCCCTCCGCCGCCCGCCGGCAGCGTGAAGAAGGTGACCACCTCGCGCGCGCGGGAGCAGTGCGTCACGTCCAGCAGTCGCTGCAATGCAACACACACCACCCATGTGACACGCGACATTAAACACTACAATATAACGGCTGTAGTAAGTACTGTGGGTAGTTTACCAGGGCGTGCAGGTCGTAGTGTCGGGTGGCGGGGGCGGGGGCTGCGGCGGCGGTGGACGGCAGCTCGTAGACGGCGAACCCGACGGCGTGCAGCGCGCGGGGCGGCGCGCCCGGCGAGTAGTGCTGCGTGACGGACACCACCACGTGACACTTGGCGCCGGCCGCCGGCGGCACGCTCACCTGGAACTGCGGGTTGGCGCCGGCGGGGGAGCGGCTGGCGCGGGTGGTGGTGGTGGTGGTGGCCGGTGGAGGAGGCGGTCCGCCCGCGTTGTACCCGTCCCGCCAGCGACGGCGCGCCAGCACCGCGCGCCAGGGTCTCCGCGCCTGCAGCGTCGGCTCCAGCAGCCAGTCGTCGGGGCCGACGTGCACGAGCACCAGCGTGCTGAAGCAGCGCGTGAACTCCACGAACGACATCCTGCAACACGTACAACACGTTCGTGCGCCGATTAGATTTTTAGTTAATTACCTAGTCACGTGTCCGATCCATGATGAATTATCCATTCCAGGACCAAGTCAGTCTAGGAAACGTGTACGAGGAAAGCGAAACGAAACAATTACACATGAAAAATACAAGTTTGAAACGAATAACATTTACAATTACAAATGTCTGTATTAGAATGTGTGGGAGTGGGAGCAGCGCGGCGCGGCTAGTGGCTATAGAGCGGAACCGACCGACCGGCGACCGTGGGAACACGACACGACACGACACGACACGACACGACACGAGCGGGCCTCCATACACCGCACCGCACCGCACTACTTGTGTATTGTACCTATTGTGTACCTGTATTGTGCCGCTTCCCCACCGCCACCCCACTCACTCGAGCACACACCTCTCTGGGTCGCCGACACACTCTCACCTCACACCTCACACCACACACCACACACCATGCATACAACACACACACACACACTCACGACGGTACGACAAAACTCATTTGTCATGATTTCGTAGTTGTTAATAATGTGAAAATAACAATATTATTGAACTTTACAAGCATTTAAAAGTAGGGTGATGTTGCAAGTTTGCATCCACCGTCAATCGAGGCCCCGATCGGCCCGAAGCCACCTCGAGGTGGACGATGAGTCGGTGCAGCCACCATAACAAAGCCGAGCGAACGACGGCCTACCTCAACATCGCGCCTCTCTACCATCAGAGCCACCAGAGCCACCAGAGCCACCAGAGCCGTCGATGCCGAGTAGGTACGCGTTCTGTACGAGATTCTTTTATGTTTAGTAGTATCGTATGACAACAAATAGAGGCGAGTACCGACCAGAACTCGCCGTAGTTGAGCGTCCGCTGGTCGAGCAGGTCCCGGTCGGGTGCGGACAGCGCGCGCCACTGGACGCTGCCCGGCGTCCACGCACCGCTCCCCACGCGACGCCCCGACGCGGCGCGCAGTCGCACGAGCGTGGCCGCCGCCGGGGGTGGAGTGCGCACCTGGGCCAGGCCCGAGAGCACGTGCGCGCCGGCCACCAGCAGCGTGGAGCGTGGCACGGCCGAGTGCAGCACCTGCAGCGTGAGCGCGGGCGGCGTGGCACGCAGCGAGAAGCTCTGCACCACGCCGCCCGACACGTCCTGCAGCGCCTGGCACAAGTCCACGTTCCGCACCGCCGAGTACCCGCCGTACAACCTGCAACCACTCGTACATAAATCACTCACACCTCACATCTCACATCTCACACCACACACCTCACACCTCACATCTCACACCTCACACCTCACACCTCACATCTCACATCTCACACCACACACCTCACACCTCACACCTCACACCTCACACCTCACATCTCACACCACACACCTCACACCTCACACCTCACACCTCACACCTCACACCTCACATCTCACATCTCACATCTCACACCACACACCTCACACCTCACACCTCACACCTCACACCTCACACCTCACATCTCACATCTCACATCTCACATCTCACACCACACACCTCACACCTCACACCTCACACCTCACATCTCACACCACACACCTCACACCTCACACCTCACACCTCACACCTCACATCTCACATCTCACATCTCACACCACACACCTCACACCTCACACCTCACACCTCACACCTCACATCTCACACCTCACCTACTATACATACTATACTATACTTATTTTAATATTTCCTGTCTGTGGCTGAGCATTTACTTCATTCTTATCGTACCATTAACTTATATTATTTGAGGTTCTTTAGTAGGTGAATGCCGGCCAAGATGGATGTAGGTACCTAGTGGTGGTGATGAGAACTACATGTGATGACATGACACGTGTGTGTGTGTGTGTGTGTGTGTGTGTGCACTAACTTGGCGTACGCCTTCTCGAGCAGCGGCAGCGTGAAGTCGTCGGCGAGGTGCGAGGTGGAGGCGAGCAGACGGCCGGTGGTGCGGCGCGTCGGTAGCCGGTCGTCCACCACCACCTCGCGCCACGCACCGAACACCCAGAACGTGAACCTGACGAGAACATCATCACTACATACCTACCTACCACTACATGTGGCATGAGTCATGTGGTGCGCTGGTGCGGTGTGTGGTACCTGAAGGCGCCGGTGTAGTGTTGTCGGAAGGAGTGGTGCGGCACGAGGCGCGCCAGCAGCCGCGGCGTGAGCGCCAGCGCCGCGCACGCGTCACACAGCGCCGCGCTCCCCACCGCGCCCACCTCCACGCTCCACCTGCATGCACCTCACCACACTGTACTTGATGCACTACACGCACTACACGCACTAGACACACTAGACACACTAGACACACTAGACACACTAGACGCGCGGCCTCACCTGGCGGCTCGCTCGTCGTCGGTCTCGTGCTCGTGCTCGTGCTCGCTCGAGACGCCCGCCCCGCGGAACGTGGGCCGCGCGCACAGCTCCTGTTGTACCATTCATTATTATAATATACCTACTAGTTTCACATGTATAATATAATATTAGTAGGTTAGTATGATTACTCAGGATAAGGATTCCTCAACCCCAAGCCGTGTCTTTTATAACATTTGAACCGAGTCGGACGGATATCTCTATTCAAACCTAAGCGGTATTAGCTGCCGCCGAGTGCCTTTATAAGTGTCTTATCTAAATATACCTACATACGTTAACTGAATGCTTTACATACTTCCAATGGATAATATCGTCTCTATACTCTGTGTACAATGCGCAACTTCCGTCCGCGGCATGGCGGCATGGCGGCATGGCGGCATGGCGGCATCGCGCATGTATGTGGCTCCGAGCGAATATTCCGCTAAATAAATATCTATTATTGACGCATTTCTCTTTACTTTAAATATTGGACAAGCAAGTGCGTCGTGAACTTTCGACTCGACTAAACTCACCACTTGGTAGATTCTTAGCTTAGTATAGATAGAGTGTTAAGTTCAGAAATAAGTATTAAATAAAAATTAATCGCAACGAATAACACCTGCCGCTGCCGCTGCTGCATGTAGCTTCTGATCAATCTGTCTTATGACAAATGATTACTATTAGCCGTGTAAAGATATGACGTGTAGGTAGGTAAGTACCAGCCGCAGTCGCAGTCGCAGCTGCAGCCGGAACCGTGGCGTGTTCCGTCCGAACCCGCGGCCGTCGACCGACGCGCGACGGTTACGGTACGGCTGCGCTTCACTTTTACCGACTGTCGACTGTCGACTGTCTGTCATCTCTTTTACCTACTCGTGAATAGCCTGCTTCTAGTATCTATAGGTAAGCGTGCAGGTGCACCATCCTACACCACGTCACGTCATCACCTAACATCAAGTGACATTGACCGAGCAGTGTGGCGTGGTGAGGGAGAGCTCCTCGGCTCCCCGCTGGACCAATACAAGTGGACCCTGGTTCAACAAGTGCAATGTTCACATGCGTGCACGGTGCACCGGGTGCACGTGTGATGCGTGTGATGCGTGCAGAGCTTGTAGATCACTTCCAGAGATGAAACTGTACCTACAGATGGTGAGTTAGTTACCTGTGTAGGTACCTATAGTGTAGTGTAGTGTAGTGTAGTGTAGTGTAGCTCTAGGTACACCTATACCTCGTTATACAGTGAGGTGAGGTGAGGTGAGGTGAGGAGAGGGGCTGCAGCTGATGTAGCGTGACGGATCTTCACGGGTGACCAACTCACTCCGAGGTCAAGGTACCTAAGTATATACAATTGACAATTCGTAATACAAATATTACCTATACTTTAGTGGGTTCCGTAGTTGAAGGAAACGTTCGTTTCGTCATGTCCGTCCGTCTGTATGTCACAGCTCATTTACTTGGCACATAAGTACTTATATAACTTGTCAGTTGTGTTGTGTTGTGTTGTATTGTGTTGTGTGTATCAACAATGAAACAATATTGATATAGTTTGTTGTTGACTCAATTTGAAGAGTAGGTAACATTACATACCTATCTACAGGACAGCTAAAACTATACTTCTCACAAATGTACTGAGCTACATCAACTACTGACCAATAGGTCCGAGTGGGGAGCGGCACACGCCACGCATGTCGATCATTATTACAATTATACGATCATTGCACTATTACAATATCCGCCACACGTCGCCACAGGTCGCCACACAGCCAGCACCGAGTGCGGACGTTGGCTGACGCAACAGTCGGTCGGTCGGCGCGCGATCATTATGCCATCGCTATTATTAAGACGTTACAGTAAGTACCTGTAGGTACCTATAATATGAGTGCTTGGACGTGCGGACCAGTGCGGACCAGTGCGGACCAGTGCGGACCAGTGCGGACCAGTGCGGACCGTCAGTCGGCGCGCGGCGCGGACGGATGTGAACACCGCACATGATCTGAGTAGGTAACGACTCCACTCCTAACTAACTAACGTAACTAAAGTGAACCGAACTATATTTGGATATACTTTTTACAATAGCAGCTCTTCCTCGTTGCGTAACCAAAATACCGAAATGGTATCACTACTACTACTGCTACTACTACTGCTAGTCTAGAAACAATTAGTTTCCGATATAATGTCATGATTAGCACAATGTGAGCGGGAAGGCGGTCGGCGGTCGGCGGTCGGCGAGCTCGTTCATGTCTTTTGTTAGAGGATCGCGGCGCGTTGATCAAGTGGAGTGTGCGTGGTGTGAGCCCCGACCACCCCGACCACCCCGACCACGCCGACCACCCCGACCACCCCGACCACCCCGACCACGCCGACCACGCCGACCACGCCGAGAGAGACCCGACCACGTCTCCTACTAACTAACTACACAACTCTTCCGCATCGTACTTTTAAGTGCCAGTGCAATAATTCCAACCTCCAACCATAGACTTATATTCTAGCGGACCTCCAACCATCGAGCAACGGGTGTAGGACGCGGGGCGCGGGGCGAGGGGCGCGGGGCGAGGCGCGCGGGGCGCGGGGCGCAGGCAGCCGGGGTCAGTGACTTACTATGATGGATACCTACCCAATATAGTTCCTAGTTGATGCATGCGTCACGCAATCAATACACGAACACCACAACACAACACAACACAACACAACACACGCTAGGTACTTGCCTATTTATTGAAAAATAACGTTATGGTATCATTAGGTGCGGGCCACCAGCGCCGGGGCGGGGCATGGGGCATGGGGCGTGGGGCATGGGGCATGGGGCTCTAAACTGAACGATATAAGTACATTAGTAAATTGACCAAATACTTAGTGTGGTTACTTACTTCATAGAATACTCGTGTTATAATAATAATATAACATAGATGGTGTTTCAGCGTCACTTCACTTGTCGCCTGTTGACCAGTAAACTAACTATATGACTGTGTGTGTGTGTGTGTGTGTGTGTGTGTGCGCCAATGAACGTAACACCTATAGTTGTACTAATGTAAGCGTGAAATGGAAACCGCTGTTGGTTGAGACGAGAGGTCGCGCTCGTCACTCTGTGCTCTCCTATGTAGAGCCGAGTGGCCGAGTGGCCGAGTGGCCGAGTGGCCGAGTGGCCGAGCCAGGCGTAACATTAAACCGCTGGCGAAAACTAACATCATTCATTTCTAACTAGGGAGTGAATCCTCGTCTAGTGTCGGTCTGTTTGCTTTACATGGCTAATCTGCTCAATAGATTGTTATATTCGTATCTAAAATTCGTATATAAAGCTATATAATATTGCAATACCTCACAAGGTGTATTGATCACCTGAAACAATTGTGTGTGTGTGTGTACACAGGTGGCATTGTGTGTGCCGCGCTCGCGTCACGTGCGTGGCAGGGGCAGGGGCAGGGGCAGGGGCAGGGGCAGGGGCAGGACAGCACACGTAGGTATATAACACATAATATGTATACTGTACCTACGCTATCTAGTCACGTCACGTCACGCTGCACGTGTCACGCGTCACGCGTTGCGATGTCAACTGGTTTACGATACACATTTGCATATGAGGGCAGCACCTGTTATCTATTAGGAGCGGAGCAGGTCCGTGACTCGTAACTAGTCGTAACGCAATGCAATCAATGCAACTAAAACGATCCGCGTAGCCAGGGAGAGTAGTGTGTCAGTCAGGTGCCCATAGTGCCCATAGTGCCCATAGTGCCTAGCGAGTAGCGATCGATGTAAGGCTCTCGATAGGTAGGTTTATCTGTTCTACCTTTATCCGTTGTATTGAGTCTCTGAGTAAGGTTATGTGAGGACAGTTGTTTGAGTGAGCACGAGTTAGGTAGCGTTCAGTGTAGAGTGTAGAGTGTAGAGTGGTGTACTCACGTAGGGCCTCATCCAGACGACGTTGTTGGCGAGGCGCTTGGTGAGCGCGCGCTGCGGCGGGAACGTGTCGTCCTCCCACAGCGACAGCGCGCCCGCTCTCGCACCGGGCTCGCCCTCCGAGTCCGCCGAGCTCGCCCCGCTCCGGCACCGCGACCGGCCGCGGCCCTGGCTACATACAACACAACACAACACACACTAAACTGACAGTCTGACAGACAAGTGACAACGTAGTTGAATCAACTATTTCAACTTGACTAAGTACTAAGTAATACGTAGGTAGGTACATATATATAGTTACCTGGAGAGCGTGGAGCGCGGCTCGTCTCGGCACACTGCGGCTGCGGCACGCCCGCCCCCGCCCCCGCCCCCGCCAGCACCCGCGACGCCATCTAAACACACACACACACATGTCACCACTACACTACATAAGTACTAGTAAATATGTTATTATTTTACACAATATAATGAAATATGACATGGTCATCAGTAGGTACACTACACGTACACGCAACATGTAGGTACGGTCTCACGAAGGGAACATCTATGTACAGTACATCCGATGAAGCAGCAACAATAATGATGCCTGGGTTACTTTCTATCCGAGGCCTACTGTTCTATCCGAGGCCTTCGACCGTGTGGATCATCGTACGCTACTACCACGCACGAGTACTTATTAGCTACACTAAGCTATTACACAATTTGTGGAACTGCTCGTAACTCTTGTTTTGATCATGTTTCTTATTTATCTACTCGACAACACTCGCTATTAGTAGTACAGCATCTAAGGGCTCTTTAGTCAAATTGGGAGTACCCCAGGGTTCAATATTAGAGCCATTTCTGTTAGTCATATATATACTTAAAAATAAATTATTTATAAATATTGCCTTGTTTACTGACATATATCAATGATTTATAAAGTAAAAACAGAACTTATAAAATTATTTCAATACAAACAATTTGTAGGTTCATTCTAAGAAGGCGAAATGTTTAAGGTTCATATCCAGACGTAGCATCTGTAGATAGTCAATAGATTTAACAGAGACGTTTCAAATCAAAACATTTGTTTTTTTACTATTGATAGGTTTGTGTTAGACCTTTGGTTCGCAAAGGGACGCACACGCACGTCCCCAAACAATAATATAAATGAAAATTATGAATTGTGATTCAACGCCGCGCATGCGCATGCGCACGCTGGGCTGGAACGGTAAGCGCGACGCATGGGAATGTCATTCCCGCTACTGTTTGTTTACCGTACTCTACGCTCCACACTCCACTCCACTCCACTCGCTCCACCTCACCTGACGTACCTACCTGTCTGCACCAGGCCACACCAGGCCACACCAGGCTGGTGCCGGTGCCGGTGCCTCTCTTCTACCTACACTACACTACACTACATACACTTAACTAACATGACTGTGCTGTTGTGCTAAATGTGATCACATCACATCACATCACATCACATCGCTGAGTGCTGACCCAGCGGCCGGCCCGTACCCAAATAATCAAAGTTTGTTGTTAATCGTTGCGAAGTACCTATGCAAATTTGTCATTCCGCGAATCAGACATAAATTGCAAATGCATCTTTCTGAAAATATGTAGGTAATATTTTTTTCACATGACAACATGACATTATACGGATCGGGTATTCTGCATCAAATAAACCCCTCGTCATTACAAACATGCGGCACCAGATGAGTAAACTGTACTGCACTGTACTCACTGGCATGTCCATTAGTGTGTGTGGGGTGGGTGTACCCGTCGAGGTGCGGCTGGTGTGGCTGGTGCGGGTGCGTACGCATGAACTTCTTCATGGAGCCGGTGCTGGTGCTGGTGCTGGTGCAGACTCCGGCTCGCCCGCATCGCTCTGTGCTGTGTGGTGTCTGTGGGTACTATTCCCCTTTTTACCCGACTGCTGACGAAGCCAAAAAAGGAGGTTTATGTGTTTGACCTGTAAGCATGTATGTCCTTCCCTGTTTCCTCGTAGCTACTAAACGGCTGAGCCGATTTTGATCAAAGTAAATAAATAGTGAAATAAATTATATCAAATCAATGCAATTTTGATTTTGCAAGCAATGCGTGCCTGTAAGTGGAAGCTTTTGATTAATCTAGTGACTGAGAGCTGTACCTACGCTGCTACTAGGACTCACGCCCACGCGCCCACCGGCTCCGGCTCTCAACTTACAAATATCAACTAATCACATACAAGGCGACATTTTCAACTTGATGCTATGGAAACATCCTTGGATCGCGATCGTGCGGACTGCTGACTGCAGACTGCGGACTGCGGACTGCAGACTGCGGAGGCATCGCATCGCGTCGGTTCCATTGAACGTATAAGGTACCAACGCGTACGATAGAGCGTACCGTTATCTAAACTACATAGGTACCTATATCTAACTAATATTATAAACATTTGTTTGTAATGAATGAATGGAACTTTGGTCAGTGCTCACGATGTTTGCCTTCACCATTCGATCGAACCCACGACCCTTGCCATAGCATTCTACGTCACTAGGTACCACTGAGTAGGTACCTACTATAATATTTACGAATGCGCAGTGTTTGTTCGAACTAATATGGAGCTATTTAAAATGAGAACAAGGGCTCGTCATGATGATAAATTGTGTTCAGTGGCCCGCAAAACGCGTTTGCTACTTAATAGTAGATTGTTATACAAGAGGCTAAAATGACCCATTATATACGAGGTAGTTTTACTACTAAATAGAAACCGAGTTTTAATGGGTTTTAGCGCCGTGTGTTACACTAAACTTTTCACTACGATTGCGAAAAAATAAAACAATCCAATACAATATGAAATATGTAGTTTATAATTTCTTTTTTTTTGTTTCTTCTGTAGCCGCAACACATTGCATGCATTCTACCAGAAGAGATTTTCAAAATTAAAATGAAGTTCTTTTTTTATGAAAGAGTAATAAGTCGAGTCTTTATTCATGATTATTCTACGTATGACTAAAGACTTTTTCGTTTTTGTAGGCTCATTGTCATTTGACACACAAAAATAAAATAAAAAATACTAGAGGATGAATTGCTATTTTTTCACCGCTCTGGTACGCTACAATGACGGTCTTTTTGAGCAAGAGGAGTGAAAAAGTGTATTTTGTAATGCTCCATAAAGTGACTAAACAAATTTGTAAATCTGAAGACATAGGTATGCTTTTAAAAAGCGCCTTCATGACTTTTTGAATGAAAAGTGCTATTATAATTTAAGCATTTTTTTTAAATGTTAAAATAATATCTTGATAAGTAAGTATTGTTTGACAAAGATTGCTTGATAAGTCCGTTGAACGAAATAAAAAATGTTATACCTAGTTTTAAATATATTTTATGGTTTAAGTTATGATTTTTCTTTTTTGTAAATTATACTTAAATAATTGTATTGATTATGTTTTAAATATTGCCTTAACATGTAGATACGTACACATATAACATCCTGTATTCTTCGAGTCTAACATACTTCGAGTTATCATCGTTTCAATATTTATTCCTTAGAATTAGATGATGTTTTACAGGTAGGTACGACTTTGAATGATACACTTAAACAATATAATTTGGGAACAGCCTCGCATTTAATTAGAGAGTTGGGCAATAATGGTTGAGTCACCTTCACGTTCTAAAAGAATCTGTCGGTCGAGGTTGATCCCGTTAGCAAGTCTACTCGACTCGACTCGACTCGTGTAACTTTCAGCAGTGAGGTGTAAGTATAGTTACCACTGCGTGCTCACTTCAAGACTAGGAGGCAATCCGGTGGTGGTGGTGACACTCACGCACAGCACAGCACAGCACAGCACAGCAGCACACAGTAGGTAGGTACCTACTACAAACTCGGCACGGGCTGCCGCATCACCGCATGCCGGCCGATGTGTTCACACTCGCGTGTCAACTTATGAGGACGCCACACTACACTACACACGTGTTCCCGCGCCAGCAGCCACGGTCTAACTAACTGGTCTGGTCGCCTCCCTCCTCCCCCCTGTAGGTGAGTGCAGTATTGCACGCCGTCCGTCGCCCGTCACGCCGCAGAGAGAGGCGCTGACGGCACTCGCGAGTCGCGAGGCGCCATCCACCTGCCAGACGCGGTCGCGGTATCATCACATGCTCCCCTACTATCGGATCCCGGAGTGCCCCGCGCCCTGCGCCCAGCACCCCGCGCCCCGCGCCCCGCGCCCCACAACCTTTAGTAGATATACCTAGGGTTAGCTAGAACGCTTATTTTACTTTTATTGGGTTGGGTTTGTCATGCTGGATAACTTCTTCTGTGGAAACCCCCTCGCACACCTCTTAACATTATTTAAAGTTATTTATCTATTATAGGCCCTAGTTACCACCAGTTCGGAGATCAACATTTTTTGGACTTGACTATACTATTTACTTATTAGTAACTAAACAGTAGTTATTATGTAACAGTGACCTGTGCCGTGCTGTGCTGTGCTGTGCTGTACATATATGTACTCGAGTATAATATATATCTACCTACCTAACTAACTAACTAGGTACATAAGTACTTACCAACCAAAGGAGAAACATCTCCTACTCCGGCTCCGGCTCCTACTCCGGGGACTACAAGACAAGTACAAATGAAACAGCTAACTTCAACCATTTATTTATTTATTTATTAGCTACACTACATACAATACAGTCAATTGTCAGCCGTCAGCCGTCAGCCGTCAGCCGTGCGTGATCAATCAATAAAGAGTATTATCGTTCACGCAAACATACATACATACATATCTAACTACTTAATTATACTAATGTACAGACGAATATTGTTATATTAGAAAAATAATTACATTCAGATCGAGATAAGTACTAAGTTATTTATTAGAATTATGATCACAATATTAGGTAGGGTAGACTGCACTCACACGCGACGCGACGCGCACGCGATACGTTACGTCACGCACGACACGACACGACACGAGCACGACACGACACGACACGACACGAGCACGAGTAGATGTAATCCATCTCCATCCAACTGATCATCCACAAGTAGATAAGTGATTGTATGTTAGGCCTCGTGTGAGTCTAGTCTAACGAGCGTTTGTTCACTCCAATAGTATAGGCGGAATCAATGAAACAACAACAAACAAACACTACACTTACTATATATATATACTAGGTGACATTCACGTTAACCTACCTTACATACAGTACATACAATACAATACAATACAACACAACCCGAGCCGAGCCGAGCCGAGCCGAGCCGAGCTACTTGTTATACATATAGGTACCACTACTAATACACACTAGGGTATCCATTGGAATGTTGTCCGAGGTTTGTTTCGTGATATACATATTATCACGATTCACTTGAAACGAGTGACGGACTCGGCTATCAATTTACGAATGAACAATTAATAATCTATATTGCAAGAAAATGTAGTCACGGTCTCGGTTCGTGTTAAGTGTGAGTGTGACAGTGTGAGAGTGTGAGCGTGATGCTCTCACTCTGAGTCTGTGTCGCTGGCGCCGCGGAAACACCGCTCCATCTCCTCGCGGTGGTGGAGCTCGTCCTGCGGGTCGCGCTGCTCCTGGAACGCTTGCTCGTGCTCGTGCTCGTAGTTCTCGTGGTGCTCCTGGTGGTCGTGGTGGTCGTGGTGGTCGTGGTGGTCGTGGTGGTCGTGGTGCTCGTAGTGGCCGGGTGCATAGTCATCGCCTTGTCGAGCGGCCTCGGCGGCGCCGGCCTCGCAGCACGCGTCGCCCTCGCGACCCTGAACATGCACATCACTCTCAATACACTGTCACACTGTCCACACACGAGGTTGGAGTGAGGCTAGGGCTCACCTGGCGGTAGTCGGGCGGCGCGGCGCGGTGGCTCTCCGGCAGCAGGTGGTAGGAGCACGAGGGGCGCGAGCGCTGCTGCAGCAGCAGGAGGCGCGGCGGCAGCTCCAGGTCGATGGTGCCACACGAGGCGGAGAGCGCGGCGCGCGGGGGGGGCTGACCGCGCCCGACGCCGGAGCAGGGAGCGGGGCCAGCGGTGGCGGCGGCGGCGGCGGCGGCGGGCTGGGGGCCGGGCTCGAGCGCGCGCGAGTTGAACTCGAGCGTCTGGCTGGCGCGCGCGTGCGAGTGTCGCCGACAGCCGCGCGGCGCACCGGCCCCCACGCGCCACCACCACACGGCGCCACCGCCGGCGCCTGCACCTGCGCCGGCGCCTGCAGCTGCACCCGCGTGTGCCTGCGCGGCGGCGGCGGCGGTGGCGGCGGCGGAGGCGGCGGCGGCGGAGGCGACGGCGCGCGCCTCGAACGAGTGCTCGTGCGCAAGCTGCTCGAGACGGTCGAGGTCGGCGGGCCGCACGCCGCGCTGCACTAGCACGGACCGCCACACGCTCATGTTGGCGTACCTGCACACACCGGCACGTCCCCCGTGTCATTGTCTTTGTTTGAGACGCTCATGTGTTATGAACAGTACAGTAACTACATTTTGGTCCTTCGTGCCGGATATAAACCAGCGACCTATGGGCTCGAAGGGAAATGTAGGGTTCCCCTACTTTAGCGTGTGTCGGCGGCTACAACATGCTGCGACAACATGCGCCTCGTGTGAACAAGCACTTGGACAGTATAGTGTTGGCTATCGTGAAATACGCTAACATCTAGTATTTATTTATTTACAAACTCCGCTTACTTTACTTCGCACTACATAGTAAGGAGATAGTGGATAGAAGACTGACTGACTGACTGACCCGGGCTGCGCCTGCACGCGCATGCGGTGGTAGTGCATCGCCTGCGCGCGGATCTGCGCGTGCGTGAGCGCGGGGGGGGCGAGCGGGGGGGCGGGGGGCGAGTCGGAGGGCGAGGCGGGGGCGCGGCATCAGGCGGGCCGGTCGACGACGGCGACGCCCGCGTACGAGCGGCCGAGCGACATGGGCGCCGGCAGCGTGCTCCACTTGTCGGTGGCCGGGTCGAACACCTCCACGGAGCTCAGGTTGGCGGCGCCGTCGTCCCCGCCCAGCACGTACAGCTTCTCGTCGAGCGCCACCACCGCGGCGTTCCGGCGCGCCGTGTGCATGGGCGGCGCGGCGGCCCAGCCCTCGCCCTCCCGGAACCGCTCCACCGAGCGGCGCACCGCCGGCCCGTCGTGCCCGCCCACCGCGTACAGTGCGCCGCCCACCACGCCCACGCCGCACCCCGACCGCCGCGCCGACATCTCACACACGCTCTCCCAAGTGTCCGTGCCGGGGTCGTACCTGCAACCGAACGTCCTCTCTATTAGTGCACTCCCCAGTGACCCCAGTGACACACCCCGGAGTGGGGGTGGGGTACCTACCTCTCGACCGTGTGCAGGCACTGGCGGGAGGCGCCGTCGTACCCGCCCACCGCGTACAGCCGGCCGGCCAGCACGGCCACGCCGACGGAGGAGCGGCGCGAGGACATGGGCGCGATGGGGCGCCACGCGGCGTCGCGGCCGTCGCGCGTGTCCAGCGCCTCGGCCGAGCTGAGGCCCGAGGCGCCGTCGAACCCGCCCACCGCGTACACCACGCTGCCGATGGCCGCCACGCCGAGCGTGGAGCGGCGCGCGGCCAGCGGCGGCCCCGCCTGCCACTCGTCGCTCGCCGTCTCGTACACGTCCACGCTGCGCACGCGCAACGTGCCGTTGAACCCGCCCACCGCGTACAGCCGCCCCTGCACCACGGCCAGCCCGGCGCGGCACCGGCGCGACGGCAGCTCGGCGGCGGGGCGCCAGCGGCCGCACTCGGCGTGGTACGCCTCCACGTCGCGGACGGCCTTGGGCGCCTGGCCGCCCACCACGAGCAGCAGGCGCGGCGAGCGGGGCGGGCGGCGCGGCTGGGCGCGCGGGCACCCGGCCGCGGCGAGGGCGCGCCGCTCGGGCCGCATCAGGTGGAAGGCGAGCGCCTCTATGACCAGGTCCTTGACCCGCAGCCCGGCGCTAGCGAGCGGCTCGGCCTGGGCGCGCGCCACGAGCGCCTCCTGCGCCAGGAGCGGCAGCCGCACATGCTCCAGCAGCGCGCCCAGCTCTCCGGCTCGCTCCTGCAAGACACATATATAGTTTTAGTAGTGCCACAATAGGCATGATGACTCATTTTGAAATACTATCCTATTATATCCTAAATAGTTTTAGTAGTGCCACAATAGGCATGATGACTCATTTTGAAATACTATCCTATTATATCCTAAATAGTTTTAGTAGTGCCACAATAGGCATGATGACTCATTTTGAAATACTATCCTATTATATCCTAAAGTATCTACTATTTCCAAAAAATATATTATTTCTGCAGGAAACGTTTTTTTTTTATATTTTTTTTATATTTTAACTAAACTTCTTTTGTGTTTTAGATTGAAGTGTGTTTGTATATAGTTGATTACCATACCCTACCTTAATGTAATACCTTATAATGTTGTGTATACCTGTTATTGATGTACGTAGGTACTAGATGTAGTCACTTTATGAATGTTTGTTTTATGTGTTGTCTACGTATGTTGTTGGTGTACCTTAACAATAAATAAATAAATAAAAGGAAACTATGTTTTATTAGGAAAATAATGCTATTTCAATTTTAAATGTAATACTCGCTCCAAAACGACCCCTGCTGTCATGGTGTCCGTCGTGACGTCACGGTCATAAAGATTGACAGAAATACTAGGGAGCTAAAGCAATAAATCTGTTATTTTGCATATTAAATATGAAATCCAAAGTAAATAAGTGGTGTGTGGGCAATTGTAGTCCCTTAGTGCGTTATTACGTCAATAAAAACTCCTAACAAAATATATTTACTGATATTGGCTGTGAAAATCATTTGGACGAAAGTTTTGTTTTTACTTTATTTCATACTAATTCTAATATTATGTGCTACTTTAACTAGATTTAATATCCTTTTTGAGTTTAGAATTCGTCTCTTGAATATATATATATGATGATCATTATATATTCAAATCAAATCAAATCAAATAATTAATTCAACTAAGTCTTAGGTATTACAATGAGATGTTAAAATAAATACAAGTCCTTCTTAAGACTGCCATTAAAATGGCGTATGAATATTTGTTGTTAAATGAGAAATAGAAGTTATGTCATAATTACAATGTACAAAGGATTGCCTACACAAGTCATCATTCAACATCGAAACTACCAACGCACACGGCACACGGCACACGGCACAATCCATGAATGTATGTATCCCACCAAAAACATAAATGTAAAAAAGGAGAGCCAAGTTCAATACAAAAATTGTTCTCTGCTGTGGGCTTCGCCGCAAAAAGAATGGAGATCTGAGATTGAGTGCCAAGTTCTATGCAAAATCCAAATATGTAGTCTAAGGGCTGACTTGGCTGGTTTTCCCATACGAATTATTATTAAGTACCTACTTTTACACAGTCATGGAAGAGCCTTATGTTCGATGGGTAGTTTCTACCAGCAAACCAAATTTTCGGAATAATAAAATAAGAACCGAAAGGTAACAAACAGGTTTAGAACATGCGAAGGCTATATAATTCGTATGGGAAAACCAGCCAAGTCAGCCCTTAGACTACATATTTGGATTTTGCATAGAACTTGGCACTCAATCTCAGATCTCCATTCTTTTTGCGGCGAAGCCCACAGCAGAGAATAATTTTTGTATTGAACTTGGCTCTCCTTTTTTACATTTATGTTTTGGTGGGATATCATTACTTTTTGTAGGTAAGTACATATCATCGTAACGCCGTGGGTCCTTTTAAAAGGATCCTTAAGAAAACTTAGCAATTTCGCAGCATAAATCGCAACCTTATAGGTCAGATATCGAGAGACAACCGAACGTGGCCGAGCGAGAGGACTCGCTCGGCCACGTTCGCGTCAACGGTTCGATTCGGTTGTCACAGCGCCCCACCCACCCCGCCCGCGCCGCTCCGGCGTCACTCGGCGCGCGCGCGTCGTGTATATACCGAAAATCTAAATGCCTATTATTTTATCATTATTTATGAGTAGGTAATGATTTTACACTATTGATGTGCTGTGATGTAGTTGTAAGCTATATATTCTTGTGCTAGTATGCAATATAGTCAGTATACCATTGAACGTCGTTCGTATCATTTTGTCTCCTAAACACCCGACCTTACATGGCGACCCTGCCAGCGCGGTGTCATCTTCGCGCGCATTCCATTCCGCGGACCGTGATAAAAAACATGCGCAGCATGTAAAGCAGTTAAACCAAAAAATATGGGAGGTTCCACATCAAAGTCGGAGGAGGTGATTGTGGCGCAAACAGCCGCAGGCGGTGGAGAAAACATCAACCACATCCAGATGTTACAGGTGCACGTCGGAGCAATCCGTTACATCCTGCTAGCAATCGGAATTCTACTTGCCATTGGAGGTGGTATTTACATTTGGCGCCGCTACAAAAAACACCAAAATCAGTTCGTCGAGCGCCGAATAAACGCGTTCGCGTTAAGACGATATGAGAGTCTGTTCCGGAGGGAACATCGCCAAAGCCAAATTGAGGAGCAGCGTGATGTCCCGGTGTGAACGACGACGCTGCCTGACCTGAATGTCCTACAGTGTACGCCTACCTCGATTGTTTGTGAAGTGTTTTGTGCGATAGGATATGTGTACGAAAAAACAAAGGTGAAAAAACGTGAAAGACATTTAAGTAACGATGTATTAAGGACATTAAGAAGGTGAAAGACAATTAAGTAATCGCAAGTACCTACATATTTACATATTATTTACATATTTCCATTTTGCATTTTTACATTTACATTTTGATTTAAAAAAAAAAAACTACTTTATTATGTGCGTTCTATACAATTTACTTTTAAGAGGAAGGCCATGGTTGACACATTGAAAGGATTATATAATGATATTAAAGAAATCCGAACGTATTTAATTAAAATTGGTCAAAGTCGTAGAAAAGGAGATGTATTAATAAGAAAGTTGAGTGAAGCCAATGAAATTTCTTCTAAGTTTCAATGTAGTGTTAGTAAGATTCAAAGTGATATTAAGAAAGGAAATATAAAAACTAGTGATGCAGAATTGATAAACAAATATATTTTGAGATTTCAGACCTTGTATACAGAAGTTTCTGATTTATGTAAGTCTTCTGATTTTGATGAAAATACCATGTCGACTTTTAACCTTAAGGTCGCTCTAAGCTTATTACCACTCATGACAAATGAGGAGGTCGATACTAAACAATTGATAGATAACATTGAATACTATGCTTCTACTCTTGCATCATCTGAATGTAATAATAAACTTATTGATTTCATACTGAAAAGTAGATTATCTCAATCTGCGAAACTGCAATTAAATACAAATTACTCAAATGTATCAGAGTTAATTGTTGATATGAAAAAAACTTTGTTGCCAAAAAAATCTGCAAACGCTATACAAGAAAAACTAACTCGTATGAGGCAGAATGACTTAAATATTCAGGATTATGGAAAACAAATATCTGAATTATTTACCGATTTAACGATTTCACAGGCCAACGGTAGTACGGATAATTATAATGTGTTAAAACCATTAAACGAGCAATTTGCTATAAAGAAATTTTCCGATGGCTTGAGGAATCGGCGGTTGAGTACAATAATCACTGCTCGTAATTTTAGCAATCTCAAGGACGCGATACAGGCTGCCCAAGACGAAGAGGTGGAGTCATTTACGCGTTCGGGAGATATTTTGGGTATGTATAAGCAACCCCAGTTTTCAGCAAGGAGAGGTCAACGAGGACACCGAGGTCAGCGCAATTTTGGTGCTAGAACTCATGTGCAGAACCCATACATGCATCAGCAACGGGGTCAGCGGCCTCAGGTACCATATTTTTATAATAACTCTCGTTATAATAATCGTTCAAATTATAGTAAACCTTATCGCTATGTGAACAGGCAACATAGTAACCGCGGCCGTGGCGTCCAGTTACAAAGGAATATGAATATCATAACAACCGATAGTCAGTTGGAAACAGGCACTTCGAATGAAGAATCATTAAATCATTTTTTTCGTGACTGATGTCATCCTATCATGTAACAATTTAAACAAAGTATCATTTAAAATTTATAATCGTAATCTTATTGACACAGGCGCATCTATATCAGGCATAAAGCTGCATTGTTTAGAACGTTTACAAATTCCTTACCATAAAGAGAGAGGTAGCGTAAAAGGTATAGGAGGATATTTAATTTCGGATGGATATGTATACTTGACTCTTAATTATAAGACGTTTAGTTTTCCTCATAAATTTCTCGTATTTAAAGACTTACCATGTCAGACTGATGGTATTTTAGGTCAAGATTTTTTATCACATTATAAAAGCATTTTAAATTTCGAAATCAATACATTGCAATTAATGACTTGTAACTCTGAGTTAGTTACATTATCTTTTGATAATACTTTGCCGAGTAGTTCCTATTTGACATTACCGGCGCGTAGTGAGTCAATACATTTCATAGATACCGAATTGAAGGAAGAGTGTGTGGTGACAAATCAACAATTATGCGACGGAGTTTTCTTAGCTAGCAGTATAAATAAACCCGTAAATGGAAAAAATCCTATTCGAATTTTAAATACTAGAGACACAGATGTTAGATTAAATTATTTTCAATTAAATACTAATAGATTAAATGAATATTTTGTTTGTCAATTTAATAAAACCAGTATCAATTCAAACAGGGTAAAAACATTATTCTCCTTATTGAATTTAAATTATTTAAATGAAGAAGAGCAAAAGTCAATTGAAAACATATGTGCAAAATTTCCGGATGTTTTCCATTTACCAGGAGATAAATTATCAACTACACCCGTTTATGAACAAACTATTGACTTGAAGCCACATACTATTCCGATTTACACTAAACCGTACCGGTTACCGTATGCTCAAAAACCGGAAATAGAGAAACAAATCGAAAATATGTTAAATGACGGAATAATTGAACAGTCTCGAAGTGCATGGTCCAGTCCATTGCTACTAGTACCCAAAAAGTTGGATGCGTCCGGTAACAAAAAATGGCGCGTCGTAATTGATTACCGTAAATTAAATAATACTATACAGGATGATAAATT
Source organism: Ochropacha duplaris (assembly GCA_951361185.1). Taxonomy (NCBI): domain Eukaryota; kingdom Metazoa; phylum Arthropoda; class Insecta; order Lepidoptera; family Drepanidae; genus Ochropacha; species Ochropacha duplaris. The sequence continues at coordinate 72,864 of OX592704.1, read as the reverse complement.
TCCTCTACCCAATATCACGGAAATTTTGGATTCATTATCAGGAGCAATGTACTTTACTCATTTAGATTTGTATCAAGGATTTTTTCAAATTTCATTACAAAAAAGTTGTAGACCTTGTACGGCATTCAAAACAGGTACAAATCAGTACCAAATGACTCGCATGCCAATGGGGCTTAAGTCTAGTCCCAGTAGTTTTAGTCGGATGATGACTATCGCGATGTCAGGCCTTAATTATGATAAATGTTTGATATACCAAGACGATTTAGTAGTAATGGGTCGAAATTTAAATTTGCATAATCAAAATTTAATGGATATTTTTAATAGATTGCGTAAAGTTAATTTAAAACTAAATCCCGCCAAGTGTACATTTTTAAAGAAAGAGATTCTTTATTTAGGTCATGTAGTTTCCGGATCAGGTATTTTGCCAGACCCAGAAAAAATAAAGGTTGTTGAAAATTACCCAAGGCCACAAAACGGGGACGAGTTGAAGCGTTTTGTAGCCTTTGCTAATTATTATAGAAGATTTATTAACAACTTCGCCGAGTTAGCGTATCCTTTGAATAAATTAAATTGTAAAAACGTTACATTTGTTTGGACAAAGGAATGTGAGCATTCATTCCAAACATTAAAGTCAGCTTTGATAAACCCACCAGTCTTACAGTATCCAAATTTTAAAGATAGCAATGAGTTTGTGCTTCAAACAGATGCATCAGGTAAAGCGATCGGTTCTGTATTATGTAACGGAGATGGGCGGCCCGTGGCTTATGCTAGTCGCGGTCTAAATAAGGCCGAAATTAATTATCCTACTATTGAAAAGGAACTCTTAGCAATAGTATGGAGTGTTAAGTATTTTCGACCTTATTTGTTTGGCAGACGGTTCAAGATACAGACCGACCATCGTCCTTTAGTCTATTTATTTTCTATGAGGGACCCCTCCAGTAGATTGTTAAAGTTTAGGTTACAATTAGAGGAATTTAATTACACAATCGAATATATAAAAGGTCAATCTAATTCTGCGGCGGATGCACTTTCGCGAATAATTATTTCGTCAGATGATTTAAAAACTTTAAATGAACAAATAGTGAGCGTAATGACTAGAGCACAATTACGTAAATTAAACTTGAATAGTGACAAGAGCGATGATAATTTATCGGTCGATAATATTGACGCGAACTCGAGGCCTGATCAACCGAGAGTTGTGGAAATAATTAAAAAACCGAAAAATATTACCGAGCTTGCATTGATAAACTCTAAAAAATTAAATAATTTATTAAAGAAGGGAATTAAAGTAGAAAAATATAATAATTTTACATACGTGCCAAGTAAGTCTATTATTTATTTACAAACAATATCTCGATCTCCGATTACGCGAGTCGAATTGGTGAGAGACTTGTTATGTTTATGTGAAAAGTTATCTATAAATGAAATATGCATATTAAGAAATGGTGATAACAAAGATTTTTTTAGTGGACTTATAAATGAAATAAAAAGTTATGATAAGTGGTCCGGACCACGTTTTTGTATTGTTAGTAATGTCCAAAGGATAGATAATTTAGATAACAGACGCGTTATATTAAATGACTTTCATCTATTACCCACAAGTGGCCACGCGGGTATTAGGCGGATGACGAATAACATCAAAAAATATTATTATTGGCCCAGTATGGAGAAAGATGTCGTTGATTACGTTTCTAAATGTGAGCAATGTAGGAAACAGAAATACTCAAGACACGTTAAGCAACCCATGCAAGTAACGACAACGGCACACGCAGCCTTTGAAAAGGTATATTTAGATATAGTGGGACCAATCCCAAAGGATATACATAATTACAGCTATATTTTGACCTTGCAGTGCGAGCTGACAAAATTTACAGAGGCTTATCCTTTGTACAACAAAGATACGGTGAGTGTAGCACGTGCTTTAGTGAACAATTTTATTTTAAGATATGGCATACCTAGAGAATTAGCCACAGATCGTGGATCAGAATTTATATCAAGTACTATGAAACAGATATGCCAAATCTTAAAAATCAATCAAATTTTTTCCACAGCCTACCACCATGAAAGCATAGGAGCGCTGGAAAATAACCATAAAGCAATGGGTGCGTATTTAAGGATACATTGCGAAAATCAAACGAATGAGTGGAGTACTTGGTTGCCGTATTGGTGTTTTTCCTATAATAATACTGTACACACGGAGACCAAGTATACCCCTCATGAGCTAGTGTTTGGAAAACGTTGTGTGTTACCGACAAACTTAAAAGGACATATTGTTGATCCTCTGTATGCCCACGGTAACTATGCCCTCGAGTTAAAATATAGACTCCAACTAGCCCAAAGAGATGCACGTAGTAACCTAATTGTAAGTAAAGTTAAGAGAAAAAATGTTTATGATACAAATATAAACCCTGTATATTATAAAAAGGATGATCTATTATTATTGAAAAATTCTTTAGGTAATAAAATGGATCCAATATATTTAGGACCATATGTAGTCATTGATGATCTAAATACTAATGTTAAAATTATGAAAAATGGAAAGGAATATGTAGTGCATAAAAATTTAACAAAACCATTTGTAAATCACTAAATGTAAAAAAAATATAAAAATATAAAAAAAAAAAAAAAAAAATAAAAAAAAAATTATGTTAGGTAAAATTTTTAATAAAAGTCGATTTTTATTATCATTCAATATATTTAACTATGTTATATACCTAGAAATTATGTTTAAGACTATATAATCAGATATTTTTTAATGTGAGTAAATCTAAGAAAAAAAAAATGTATTCTATATTTTTTTTTAAATTAAGGGGGAGGTGTGATGTAGTTGTAAGGTATATATTCTTGTGCTAGTATGCAATATAGTCAGTATACCATTGAACGTCGTTCGTATCATTTTGTCTCCTAAACACCCGACCTTACAGTGCGCTAAATATAAAAATAATAATTAATCCTAGTTAATAACGTAGGTACCCTAAGTAATATTAGGTATTTATGTTAAGCGTTCATAATAGAATCTAATTATTAAAAAATTGCCAGTTTTTTATTTATTCCTTTGTATTCATCTAATTACCTATCTGCATACCAAATTTTAACTCTCTAGGTCATCTGGAACTGGGTTAGAGTTTTGGTCTATAGGTCAGTCAATGATAAAAATCAGGAATTTTGGACATTAATATCTAAATAACCGTTTGAGATAAGCTTATGAAATTAGAACACATGTATCTCGCAAGTCTCAATATATGAGCCAAATTTGATACGTTTATGTAAAATAGTTTTTGATTTATGAGGGGGTCAAAAGTGGCTCCAAATGGTTCGTGTAATATTACACACGGTGCGGCTCGCCAGTTCTGTTTCTTGAACTCGGCTTGACACGCTTCCGCGTGTCTAGATGTCGTCGCATGATAACCCAATATCGCACATCCATATGTTATTACGGACGCATGTTTAATAATAATAATTAATGTTTACGTGCGTACTCTTCACATACAGCCATGAGTTGCCTAAGGCCCCCAAAAACTCACTCACCGAGTTAAAACAATGTTGCAATAGCCATCCATCCCTTTGAAAGGTTTCCAATGGTAGCTCCTTCTCACTCTCTCACAGGAATCACGAAGTTTATTATAAATAGTGATTGCCATGTGGAAAGAGTTTCTCTTAACGAGGCGCATTACTTCTAATCTGTCTGTGCTCATTATCCTTCCTGGTTACTAATCGTAATCATTCCCTAATCTGTGTTCTTTCACAAATACACTTATTTGTTTAATATACTATAGGCATGGAAGCGATGACATTTTAACTTCACTTTGCAGCGAGTTGATGCAAGATGATAAAAAACAAGAGGCATCCCAACCCTAGCATGAACAAATCAACTCTGGACAAATTATACCAATTTTGCCTTGGTAAATCCTTGTTCTACGTTTTGAGAACACAAAACTAAGCAACTGATCTATGGAAATCACGAAATACTTTATAAACGCAGGTAAAAACAATAAAATAGTGCAGAGATCGTCGCAGTACGTACGAAACAAAGTTACTTTTACAATACCTAACAGATCGTGCCGTAATTCACTCTGATTGGTGTTCAACTTAAAATGGCGGACTGCTGTATTTTGTGGTTTTATTTTATTAAATAAATTATTAATCTCGCCCCAAATTTGAAAATAAATACGTTTTTCAAAATCTATTAACACTACCTCACTAGATAAAAACATTATTTTAGTGATTTTTAGTAACTGTCATCATGCCTATTGCCCCCTTAGAGCCTAGACTAGCTGATTTAGGTTTTAACTAAGACAGTAACAGGAACCTGATGGAGGAGGAGCAATCTTCTCCCCAGCCTCGACAGTTGGACACTCACCTCGGGCTCGTGCTGCATCCATCGCACCACCGCGTCTAGGATCACCTCCTCGCTCGGCACCTGCAACACATACAACACTTTACCGTGTCCCGCTGCTCCCTGTTTTTTATTATAATTTGAGGCAATATCTGTCATCTGTCTTTTCGGAAGGTTTCCAAGTTTTGCATGCATACCACATACACTCCACCTTCACCAAGGTATCACATTATAAGTTTATTAACAGCATGCAGCGTCACAATAGACGGCCAGGTAGACGTGTGGTGGTGTGTGTGGTGTGGTGTGGTGTGGTGTGGTGTGGTGTGGTGTGGTAGGTAGGTAATGTTACCGTGATCCGGTCGCTGTCGAGCAGCGCGGCGAGCGTGGCGGGCGCGAGCGCGAGGAACTCCTCGGTGTCGAGCACGTCCACGAAGTGTGCGTCGATGTATGTGGCGGCGCAGAGCGCGAGGTCCGCGCACGCGTGCAGCTCGGCGAAGGCTCGGATGCCGAGCGCGTTGTCCGGCGACAGCGCGGCCGCGAGGAAGGCGCAGCACGCGTCTCGCACGCCGCCCACCTGCACCAGCGACGCGGCCGACAGCAGCGCCTGCACGTTCTCCTCCGTGATGCACAGCGAGTCCGCCGTGTACACGTACTCCACGATCGCCTCCAGCGCCGCCGGCTCCACCTCGCCGATGCTCACCGTGGGCTGCGTGCGCTCCTCGAACTGAGTGAACATGGCGTGGAAGTACGGCGACGCGGCCGCCAGCACCGCCCGGTGCGCCCACACGCCGCCACTGGGCGAGGCCTCCTCCCCCTCCGGATGGGCTCGGGCATCGCGCGCCTGTAGCCGCACGTCGCACAGCGTGGCGTCGCGCCGCAGCCTCGCCAGCCCCGTCAGCAGCGCGGCCGCGTGCCGCCCCTCGGCCGCCCCGGCCCCGCCGCCGCCGCTCGCCCCTGCACCCTCCCCTGCACCCTCGCCGGCGCGCGCAGGCCGCTGCGAGGACTCGTCCAGCGACGACTGCGACGCGCACCGCACTATCATGCTACACAGTGCACCAGTCGACATCGTATATAAGTTGCAACAGATGCAACAGATTCGACAAATCATATATTGATTCTCATCTCAATCTCATTGTGAATCCATATCTGGCATCACCATATTATTATTCCAAATTGCTACCACTTACATAGGAAAACATACCATAAATGCATTGCTTAACTCTATCTCATTGTGATGCAGTATGAGTACCAATGTGGAAGTGATGCATGAACATGTATCATTTAAAATAATAAATAAACAATATTAACCTGTATCTCCCTCGATCTCCATCCCCCTCGGCTGCACTGTTGTCCCCATTCGACCTGTCCAACCAACAATATACAACTTTATTACACATCCACTCCAGTATTGGCTTGCCCCTGTGCCTGCCTTAGTACCTACCTACCTACCCACCATTACATACACTACACTAGGCACTAGTGCACAGTGCAGTACACCTGTAGGGAGGGGAGACACCTGTATGGTACACCCACCACTAAATATTATATATCACTAGTTGGAGTTCTCTAAAGCATTCCTTAGTACCTACCTACCTACCCACCATTACATACACTACACTAGGCACTAGTGCACAGTGCAGTACACCTGTAGGGAGGGGAGACACCTGTATGGTACACCCACCACTAAATATTATATATCACTAGTTGGAGTTCTCTAAAGCATTCCTTAGTACCTACCTACCTACCCACCATTACATACACTACACTAGGCACTAGTGCACAGTGCAGTACACCTGTAGGGAGGGGAGACACCTGTATGGTACACCCACCACTAAATATTATATATCACTAGTTGGAGTTCTCTAAAGCATTCCTTAGTACCTACCTACCTACCCACCATTACATACACTACACTAGGCACTAGTGCACAGTGCAGTACACCTGTAGGGAGGGGAGACACCTGTATGGTACACCCACCACTAAATATTATGGTAGGGGAGGCGAATAGGGGATTTCGGGATTTACTCGAGCGCGTCAGATTAACATAAGGGGGGCAACCTTGCACCTTGTGAAGTACTCTCACCAAATCTGAGCCTTCTATGAAGTGTCGAACGCCTAGGGTAGCCCGTCAGATTAGTAAAAAAAAATCGATGGTTTGAAATACTCGAGCGCGTCAGATTAAGGTAAGGTAAGTTAGTTACATGCAAAATAGTGTACATTTCAATAATCTGACAAATTGGGCGTGACGAAAGAAAATTGGAGACTCGCAAAGTTGCAAAAAAAAAACGTCACCTGGATTTTCTCGAGAGCGATTGGTTTTTTTTTTATTTTGAAGGAAATTAGTCACGAATCACGGAAATATCTTAATCTGCCGATTTGCACAAGCCGAAGTGGCTAAAATCATTATTAAGTGTATAGTCCAGGAATATTATGAGTTTCACCTCAGAATGAGAAATAGTCAGCTATTAACTTGTATAAACCTTTATTTTGACACCCTAAAACTTGTCTCAAAAGCTACTTATCTTAGGGTGCCCGCGACTACTGATTTTTCAAGGTCAAAGGTCAAAAAATCATTTATTGCAAATATCTCGTTTCCTATGGGTTTTTTGGTATGTGTATTCATAATAAATATTGTAGAAGGTTAAATTCTCTACAACTTTTGCACAAACATTTTTTCGATATCTTGAACCATTTTCGAGATTTCGATATTTTTTACATATTTTTTTTTTCAAACCGTCAGATTAAGGAAATCCCTCAACATAATTGTCAGATTATGGGTCAGTACAACAAGGCCATCAAGAAGAACCGCCTGTATAAAAATCTGACGCGCTCGAGTAAATCAAGGTCACGATTTTTTTTTGCATTTTCAAAAATCGGCCCTGACTGATGGTCGCGTCCAAATCGTCAGTCTTTAAAATAGGAGCTACTGGAGGGTTCACTTAACATCCCTTATCAATGTCTGACGCGCTCGAGTAAATTTTTTTTTTAAATATTTTCGACCCCTTCGTACGGCCACCCCCACCACGCAAAACGGCAGATTACTATTTTTCCGTTATCAGACAGACGTGGCGCGACTACCCTATTAATATCTGACGCGCTCGAGTATTTCTTGGTGACTGTTTTTTTTTACATTTTTGAAACGCTGTAGACGCTCCCCCCACCGCTGAAGGGGAAAATATCACATAACCTTTTTTTCTTTATTCCACCTAATCTTCAAATTCCAGTAGGTCCCAAAGACGCTCGAGTAACTACAAATTTAGCATCAATGCCTCCCCTACCATTATATATCACTAGTTGGAGTTCTCTAAAGCATTCCTTAGTACCTACCTACCTACCCACCATTACATACACTACACTAGGCACTAGTGCACAGTGCAGTACACCTGTAGGGAGGGGAGACACCTGTATGGTACACCCACCACTAAATATTATATATCACTAGTTGGAGTTCTCTAAAGCATTCCTTAGTACCTACCTACCTACCCACCATTACATACACTACACTAGGCACTAGTGCACAGTGCAGTACACCTGTAGGGAGGGGAGACACCTGTATGGTACACCCACCACTAAATATTATATATCACTAGTTGGAGTTCTCTAAAGCATTCCTTAGTACCTACCTACCTACCCACCATTACATACACTACACTAGGCACTAGTGCACAGTGCAGTACACCTGTAGGGAGGGGAGACACCTGTATGGTACACCCACCACTAAATATTATATATCACTAGTTGGAGTTCTCTAAAGCATTCCTTAGTACCTACCTACCTACCCACCATTACATACACTACACTAGGCACTAGTGCACAGTGCAGTACACCTGTAGGGAGGGGAGACACCTGTATGGTACACCCACCACTAAATATTATATATCACTAGTTGGAGTTCTCTAAAGCATTCCTTAGTACCTACCTACCTACCCACCATTACATACACTACACTAGGCACTAGTGCACAGTGCAGTACACCTGTAGGGAGGGGAGACACCTGTATGGTACACCCACCACTAAATATTATATATCACTAGTTGGAGTTCTCTAAAGCATTCCTTAGTACCTACCTACCTACCCACCATTACATACACTACACTAGGCACTAGTGCACAGTGCAGTACACCTGTAGGGAGGGGAGACACCTGTATGGTACACCCACCACTAAATATTATATATCACTAGTTGGAGTTCTCTAAAGCATTCCTTAGTACCTACCTACCTACCCACCATTACATACACTACACTAGGCACTAGTGCACAGTGCAGTACACCTGTAGGGAGGGGAGACACCTGTATGGTACACCCACCACTAAATATTATATATCACTAGTTGGAGTTCTCTAAAGCATTCCTTAGTACCTACCTACCTACCCACCATTACATACACTACACTAGGCACTAGTGCACAGTGCAGTACACCTGTAGGGAGGGGAGACACCTGTATGGTACACCCACCACTAAATATTATATATCACTAGTTGGAGTTCTCTAAAGCACTAAAGTATGGTTTGCAACTGTCTATTTTCCATATTGCCCTGACACATTTCTTTTGAGCTATGAAACAAAGATCTTTATTCGTTGAGTTTCCCCAGTACAGTAGGTACATAACACCATAGCACAGAGCCACAGAGCCACAGAGCCACAGAGCAGATGAGACATGCATGATAAGCTGATATATGCTACTTATTTGTGCCTTCCAATCCAAGTAATATGTTTATTCAGATGTATATATATCTAGACATTTTGTACTGTCAGTTTCAATAATAGGTTTGCCTTCATAATTTATTAAAATTAAGATTATCTTGATTCCTTCATTGATTTTAGGTGATACCAGCATAATTTCACCGATCATCAGCACCAATTTTTTTTTTATTATTTTTTTTTTGTGTAAAAGTCCCCTTCCTTTATCTTTAACTAACGTGACATTGGCGGAATTGTGCTACTGGCTACTGTCGCCATTAAACCAAAGAAGAAGAAGAAGATTAAATGTCATAATTTTAGTTTTGTTTAAGTTTATTTTTAAATTATTTGAAACTAACCAATCTATTATAGTACTTTTTTTTTTATTCTGGATAAGCTTGTGTTCGACCACAATCTCACCATGGTAAGTGATGATGTGGCCGAAGGTGGTAAGCACACAAAGCTAAGATGGGAACTGGCTCTCAAGTGCAGCTGTCGGAACACACTGATAGGTGCTTGGCGACAGATTTTTAACTTGAGGGTGGTAGCCAGCCAGTCGGGTACTACAAAGTACCCTACCACCATGCTATGGTTTCCTCACGATGTTTTCTTTCACCGAAAGCTCAAGCTCATTGTAGGATTTGAACCCACGACCTTTGTCGCAGTATTCGACGTCACTTACCACTGGGCCATGATTGCCTTTAAACTACTAAGTGTATTGTTAATGTCTGATTCAGAAGTGTCGGGATTTCTACAATTATAGTATATTAATATACTAATACTATTGTCGGCAAATAACACCATTGGGTGTTGTGTAGCTATAGGCATTGTCATTAGTCATTCATATAGACCAGGAATAAAAGTGCTCCTAGAACACTGCCTTTTGTGAACACCAAATTTTGTAGAACTTGGTTCGGATACAAACAAAAGTTCAGTTTTTGTCTTTGGACAGAATCTGACAAAGCATTATACAAACAACAAGTAAAATATGTATAATTTGATAAAGTTTGACTTGATTTGTTTTAGTTATATTTTATACTGCTCTATTGATATAAATAATTATTGATTATGTTTGTATGGCATCTGTTCTACTTTTCATTGTGCAGTAGTTTGGGGAGAGTGGATCTATCTATCAATACTACATATTTTCTTACAATACACAGTCACACAAACATGATTAGGTACTGTTAAATTGTATTGTAGTAATGAAATCTATTTGCCATGCAGAAGTTGTAGTAGGTAGGTGCTGTACTCACAATGCTCGGTCGCGATCTCCATCAGCGTTGTCCTCCATCGCACGCCCTGCTCGTCCTAGGCGCTCACACCAACACCTGCCACCTGCCACCTGCTGGGCTGCTGGGCTGCTGGCCTGACCAGCTATTTCCGACACTCTGCACTTTATCTTATCTTACCACTCCACTCCACAAAACTTTACAATACTGCAACACAGTTCTGCATTCATGGCATATTTGTGACTTGCGCAAATTTGATTAGATTAGATTTACGCTTATGTACCTCCCTCCACTAGTTGCCACAATATATTACATACTCTTTGGTTGCCACTAGTCGAGTCTAAATTCAAAGAGTATGTAATATATTATCTAAATTAATAGAATTTACGAACAAATTTCTCTTTTAGCGCACTAAATATATCAATCAATTATTTATATTCTCTTTGGTCTAATCAAAGAGTATATAATCAATCACTACGTTTTACTCTCGGAAGTTATTGCAAGTTATTGTTCCGAGGTTTTACTGACTGAATCATAGACTAATATATTTAAACGACTGAATTACCTTTGATTTAATCCGAGGATTTAATACTCAAAGTGAATTTAACCTATCGACTTTTTGGCGGGAACTTGCAGAGTGGCGTTTTGACTTTTCAGGTTGACCCACAAAGTCCATGAAGTTTTAGTGGAACGACCACCAATTTCACTAAAACCTATCTGGACTTATATGGACAAGGACTAGACTTTACTGTGAATGTGATATAACTTGACTTTAACATAAAAGAAGAATATCAAAAATAAAGAAATGGTTTAGGCTTGATAGTCTTGTAACTAAAGCCTATAAAATAAATGAATAATAAAAATAGATTTTTGGCGGGAACTTGCCAAGTGACGTTACGTTTTGGTTTTATTTTCATTAAATTCGTGTATTTTGAGTTTTATTGAGTAATATCGGTGGTGTTTTGTCCAATAGAGATAAGCATGAGATCCAAAAATCCATTGTAGAAGCCGAGTTTTCAGAATAAAACAGAAGTCAAATGTCCAAGAGAATAGCCTAATCTGCCACAAACGGTCACCCTGAGTCTGACTGACGGACGGGTTTATTAACCTCGAAGCTCGGAACAATAACTAGCATGGAAGCCGGGCTAAAATAAAAACCGAGTACTATACAGTTTATTCATTTATGTCAATTAGCATATCGTAATGTGGGAATGAAACAAAACATGGCTGTTTGTTTTTATTATTTTTGATTGTGTCACAAGCAAAATGTCAAATGGTCCCCTTTGGTCGTCTTATAATGCTAACAAATACAAAAGTCTATCCAAGACGTCAAAATACTTACGTTGGCTATCAACTTAATTTTGTAGTTTTATGTTTTGTTGCTACGAGTCGGGAGTTTGACGAATTTACTAAGTGAAAAAAGCGAGTTAATTATTAATTTCTGTCTGAGAACGTGGCCAGAAAGTATATACGAGAGGTTACAGTGCCCTGGACAAGATGTCTTGTGTTGTTGAAGGATGTAAAGCCCATAGTTCGAGAAAAGAAAATGAGAACGAAACGTTAACATTTCATCGGTAAGTTTAGAAATATATTTTTCAATATTGGAAATAAAAAAAAGTGATAGACGATAAATAAAAATAGTACTTTATGCCTATCTACTCAAAAGAATTCACGTATTTGCTTTATTTTATGATTTTTCTGAAAAATAAAATTGTCGCAAGTATAGGTTACTAGTGATGTAAAAATTGTTATCGATAATCATTTCAATACTGTCGCAGATTTTCTAATGATGGTGAAATGAAAATGAAATGGAGTCAGTGCATCAATAGGTTTTTCTCATACAAACTTCCACCCCCTTTTCACCCCCTTAAAGGGTGATTTCTAGGATAAAACTATCCTATGTTTTTTCCCGGGACTCCAACAATCCCTATCCGAATTTCATCTAAATCGGTTCAGCGGTTTAAGCGTGAAGAGGTAACATACAGACAGACAGACAGACACACTTTCGCATTTATAATATTTTATAATTATAATATTAATTAGTAAATTAGTATTAGTATGGATTTTAATGATTAATAAAGACATTAAATTAATAATTGTAGTTTCATTTATAATTGTGTCAAATTCTTATCGTCTCTTTCCTACCACACTTGACGGATATTCCGACCAAATTCCGACGCCGAAGTTCCGTCGTGGTAAATCCGTTAGTAAACTACAGCCACACTTGGCATATACTTGGCAATTATAATAACATGGGAATGTTAAGAAAAGGATAAACTATATTAATTAAAAAATATATAATAGAAAACTATTCTATCTATAGGTACACGTAATAAAAATGTAACGGATCGCTATCTGTACATGGAAGATGTATGAGAAAAAATATTATTGGGTCCTTTATCAACGCAATAGAACCCAAAACAATGATTGTTAGAATTTTGTCTGTTTGTGCAAGCTAATCAATTTAAGTGCACAAGTGAAGTGAAATGAAATGAAAGCGTGTATCGTGATTTTTCAGGTTGTCGCAAAAAGTCCGTGAAGTTTTAGTGTAACGACCGCCAAATTTCACTGAAACCTGACTGGACTTATAAAGACGAGGACTACACATTACTGTGACTAGACTTACGTGACTTACATAAAAGAAAAATATTGAAAATAAAGAAATGGCTTGATAGTCTTGTAACTAAAGCCTCAAAAATAAATTAAATTCAGTCAGTCATCAATCCAATCCAATCAATCAATCAGTCAGTCAGGCAAGAGCCGGCATCCGGTGTAGATGTGTATATGTAATGTTTTGATGACACGACGACACTTAAAACTTACTTCATCAAAGTTTGGAACTTTTATGTCGTAATATTTTGTATAAATAATATAAATAAATATCGAATGTTTTATAAAGATGAAAGTGTTAAGTATAGTTTTAGTATTATTTCCGTATGTGGTTCAAGTATACTCGGGAGTATCGTCGGCTTCAGCGGTGCCGCGAGACGACTTGGTGGAGTTGAGGCTCTTCGAAGCGGCGGCCGCGTTCAGCGTGGAGAGCGCGGTGCTGCTGAACGATGTAGCAGCACGCGACAAGGAGCTCGGTTACAAGATCAAGGGTCGACTCCACGTCACGCCGCTCTGGTCTCGTGACCACCGAGAGTACCTGCTCAAATTTGATGTGCGTATAAAATTATGTCCAATTACCTACATTACCGCATTGCAGTTCGCACATTGCACAGTGGGTAGCAATGAAGCGAGAAAAACTTATGCTTTTATACAAACAATGACAGTCTCTTAGTCTATGATGAGATTACCCTTTGTCATTAATGTGAGTGAACATGTTGCAGTTACTCTCTCCAAAGCTGCATCTCCGAGGGAAGCACATTAATGCAGAATTCCTTCCTCATGGCTCTATTTGGGACATGCATAGTCAGTCCACATTCTATGCTCACTGGAATTGGGGCTCCATTGAAGGGGTTTACCTGGACCCCGAGGATCCACTCGACATTCTGAACTATAAAAAGTCACTGGTCAGCCTGTTTCAGGTTAGCAATTTAATATATTAATAAGTCTATTTTATACATATATATATACATGGTGTCTGGTAAGTAGTATGACAGACTTGAGATGAGTGGAAGATAGGTGGGCGGGCCGGGCGGCTGGCAGGTCACCTACCAACATCTACTCAAATTAGCTCAATAAAAACATTTTCCAGATATTTCAGATTTTTATGTATTGATTTTTGAATTTTAGATATTAAATATCTCAAAAATGATGACACTTTTACTGAGGTAGTTTTAGTATATATGGTAGGTGACTTGCCCTGTATAAACACAAATGTACTCATAATATACAAATCAACTGTTAAACACGGCTTTTACACTCAGATATCGAAGAGCAAAAATACTCTTTCCGAGGTTGGGGGATGAAATATATATTTTTATTAATTATTTCAAAGAAATTATGAAATACATGTTCTTACCCATCACCCATCTATCATATTATATGTTAGTAGTAACTCAATATGATCATTTTCAGTTTCAAACTATGGATGGAGAGCATAATGAGACAGATATATCCGGCACATGCAAGATCACTTATGAAACTATCTCTACTAATGTTTTCCGGAAGATAAAGGTGAGCACGACACTGGACACAAATAACCGTCGTCACTTATACATTTTAAAGTAAAACACGTATGCAGTGCATATTCCCGCACGTTTTTTTTTTTATGATTGAAACGTTTCTCCGGGTTATTACATTACCAAAAGAAATTATAACACATCAAAAATCTTAACCATTAAGCTAAAAAAAATGTACTAAAATCACTATCATTTCCGGGTGATTCAAACGCGGCCATTATGGCGCGCTTATTTTGTGATGTAAGATTAGACTAATTCGATGTCAAAAATGAAGTGTTTGGTTCACAACGTTACTAAAATCAGTTTATTGCCATGGAAAAGCACAGAAAACTTATAAATTATAATAAATTTAAGCGTAGCTGTTACAAACTCTGTGGTCGAGTGTCAAAGTGACGTCACGATTACTCACGAATCACGATTTGCTCATGGGGCGTTTTGGGAATTTGCGAGGGAATTTAAAAACAGACACCAAAGAGTAGCTATTAAATCATGAAAAATTTTGAAAATAATGATGTAGGTATGTTTTTGTAACAATATGAATTACATAAAAATATCGTCGCATTTTGAAGTGACGTGCATATTCCCCACTGTAGTTGTTTCACCTCCAGCTGTATATAAAGAACTATTGTGCAGAGGAGTTGTTCGAGTGACGCTGAGGCGGGCGGCGTGGTGTCGTCGAGCCGGCGCGCGGTGCGCTACACGCTGCAGGGTGCGGGTGCGGGTGGTGCGGGAGATGTATCGCTGGGGGGGATGCACGCAGACGAGATAGTGACGCTGGGGGCGGAGGGCGCCGCGGAGGAGCTGGGGCTCAAGGCTCGCAGCTGGGTGACGCTGCAGCGGCTGCACGACGAGCCGAGGGGGGAGCAGCGCGCGGTCGGCTCGCTGAGTGCCGCGCTGGCCGCGCTGCCGGCGTCGCTGCGTCCGCTGCCGCTCACCCTCGCGCCTTCCTTCCCTCCGGACACGGTACGTAGCTACTACACACAGCCGGCCAGGTGCCAGGTGCCAGGTGCCCGATACTCCCGCCGCGCCGCTACACTCATTCATGTTTATGTTACCATCTGCCGCTGCTGCCGATCGGCAAGGTTCCCAGAAGGTTGGCAGCGTTAAAAGATTTGAATTGCTAATTACATAATATGTAAACAAAAGTTTTTTTTTTTTTTTATATGTCACAATTGACAAAGAGGCAGGCGGGTCACCTGATGGTAAGTGACAACCGTCGCCTATAGACATTGGCAATACCAGGGGATTGCTAATGAGTTGTACACCTTATTAAGGCGAACTGGCTCTCAAGTGCAATTGCCGGAACACACCAACAGGTGCTTGGCGACAGATTTTCAACTTGAGGGTGGTAGCCAGCCAGTCGAGTACTACAAAGTACCCTACCACCGTGCTGTGGTTTCCTCACGATGTTTTCCTTCACCGAAAGCTCAAGCTCATTGTAAGGATTCGAACCCACGACCTTCGCCGCAGTATCCGACGTCACTTACCACTGAGCTATCATCGCCTTAAAATCTACTATTTAATCTAATTTTTACGTTATCTAAGTACTATTCGATATATTTGAGATTAAATCATAATTTTTTTTGAAAATAATTAAATAGGTATGTTTTTGTAACAATATGAATTAATTAAAAAAAATAGTAAACTTAGTAAAATACAAAATTAAGTTATCTACCGATCTACTGATTTGTGCTCGTTAACTCGTTAACTCGGTATGAACGCGTTATAAATAAATACACTAGTACATAAAATAAACGTTGAAGCTCTTAGAAATAATGATATGAGCAGTTAATTATTGAGTCAGGTTTAACAGTAGCTAGAACAGGGGAGGAGCGAGGAGGGAGGAGGGAGGAGGGAGGAGAGAGGAGAGAGGAGATACGGGCGGTGTCATAGGTCGCAGCTTATCGTCTACTACCTACCTACTGCCGAGATAGCGAGCACTCTCCTCGTTTAAAATTTTTATATTTTTTAGTGTTATTAATTTTTTTATTTCTTTTGTAATTTTTAATATTGTAATGTGTAATGTAATTTGTACGCCTTACTGGCAGGATATGTGGAACTTTATTATTTTGTGTGACATCTTGTATACCATATTCAAGCAATTAAATGTATTTGTATTATTGTATTTGAAAATGTCAACCGAAAGTTTCTGCATCTAACTCTTTATCTACTTTTGACTTCACTCATTGAGAACTTCATCTTCGAAGCCGATTTTTGACATCAATTTATTGTACATGGTGTGTCAGGTGTCAGCCATGATTTTTTATTTATGCATTTTTTAGATAAGCAAAAGGGCGACACAAGAAGAACTATTTCTAACCACTTTCGACACCCCCAAAATGTTAAAGCTATTTGATCTAGGTACACACTTGCAATTTAACATGTCTAGTAAAACCAATCTAGACTAGCTATCCTCCGCGGTTTCACCCGCGTTTCCGTCGAATTTAATCTTTTCCCGGGACAAAAATATAGCCTATGTTACTCAGGGATAATGTAGCTTTCTAATAGTGAAAGAATTTTTAAAATCTGTCCAGTAGTTTTTGAGTTCATTCCTTTTACCCACTTCTATACTCCTGTGCTACCCTAAAGCGTCGATAGTAAGGATTAAACCGTGGAAGGGTTTGCTCCCGCTCAGGATGAGGAGTCGCTAGAGGCGGCCATAGCGGAGGACGAGGAGGCGCTCGCGGGCGAGGAGCCGGCACGGGGGGGGGACGCGCCCGCCGCCGCCGCCCTGCTGCGCCTGCTGCCGGCCCTGCGAGCCGCCCCGCGCCCCCACCTCGCCCGACTGCTGCACGCCCACGCGCACCACCGCCTGCTGCCGGCCCTCTGCCGCGCGCTCGGCCTCGCCGCCACGCCCGACGCGCACCACGCCGCTGCACACTTCCTTCTTCTGCACCACGCCGACGTGCTCCATCCGCTCGCTCTCATCTACCTGGCCGGCGTCGCGCTCGCCGCCACCCCTCACGTGAGTATACCCCTCACCCCCCCTCACCTCACCTCACCACACCTCACCACACCTCACCTCACCACGCTCGTCGCAGGAGGCGGTGGTGCGCGAGGTGGCGCGGCTGGGCGAGGAGGCGCGCTCGCCGGCCGTCGCGCGAGCCGCGCTGCTCGCCGCGGGCGGGGCCGCGCGCCGCTCCGCCGACCGCGTGCAGCTCGAAGTGCGTGACGCGCTCGCCCGCTCGCTCGAGCGCTGCGCGGACGAGCCGTGCCGCGCGACGCGCCTGCACGCGCTCGGCAACCTGGCGCGCGCTGACACCGCCGACCTGCTGCTGCAGCACGCGGAGCGCGCCGCGGCAGCGCCGGACACGGCGGCGGCGGCGCTGGGGGCGCTCGAGGCGCTGCCGGCGGCGGCGATGCCAGCGCCGCGCGGGCGCCGACTCCTGGCGCTGGCGCTGGGCGGGCGCGCGGCGCTGGAGGTGCGCGCGGCTGCGCTGGACCTGGCGGTGCGGCGCGGCGCGGCCCACGTGGGCTCGCTCGCGTGGGTGGCGCGCGCTCTCGCCGAGCGGGCGCCGCGCGACGCGGAGCTGCGGCGGCTGCTGTGGCAGCGGCTGGAGGAGGTGGGCGCGGCGGGCGCGCTGGCGGCGCTGTTGGAGAGTGGCGCGGCGGGGTGGAGCGCGCGGGCGGCGGGCGGCACGTCGGGGGTGGTGTCGCGGGCGGCGGGGGCGGCGGGCTGGTGGCGCGCTCGGCTGGACTCGGTGCAGGTGGCGGAGCGCGGCGTGCTGCGGCGCGGGCGGGTGCGCCTCGAGGCGCTCGGCCCGCGCGACCGGCTCGCCCCCCTCATGGAGGTGCTGTGCTGTACATAGTGCTCGTGCCCTGTATCCTGTAGGTAGTGGATTGGATACATAATGTAGTAACCACTGTGCAGGTGGAGGTGTGGACGCGCGGGCTGGACGCGCTGACGGGCGGCGCGGCGCTGGCTGAGGAGGTGGAGACGGAGGCGGGGGAGGAGGAGGAGGGAGTGGCCGGCGGGCTCGTGGTGACGGTGGCGGGCTCGCGGATGTTGCCCATCACGCTCTTCACCGGGCAGGTCTCGTATCTCCTCCCTGATTTCATAGATAGTGGCGTGAATTAGTTTACAAGCGATAACATCTCAATAGTATATTTTAATACAGTTGCTCAAAAAGTGGTGTATTACAGGGACGTATAGCGTTCGGGATGTGGGCTATTACATACTAGTGCTTTTTTTTTACCTTTACCGAACTAGTGCGTCTCTTTCCCAACTGTCAAAATAATGTATATTAAAAAGAAAAACCAACCATGAAGTTTTTACTAAAGAGTTTTTGTGATTCATACAAATACGTATATTTCTAAAAAGAAGCTACTAATTTATTTCAATATCAGATTTAATGTTTTAATTGAATGAGTTAGGTTAGGTTTCATTTCATTTCATCTCATTAAATTTCATTTTCATTTCATATCAATAAAAAAAATATACTGAAGACTAAGCTGTATGGATAGTTCCCTTTGGGTGAAGAAAAAAGAAAGCTTTTTAGAAATATACGTATTTGTATGAATCACAAAAACTCTTTAGTAAAAACTTCATGGTTGGTTTTTCTTTTTAATAGACATTATTTTGACAGTTGGGAAAGAGACGCACTAGTTCGGTAAAGGTAAAAAAAAGCACTAGTATGTAATAGCCCACATCCCGAACGCTATACGTCCCTGTAATACACCACTTTTTGAGCAACTGTATTAAAATAGTACATTATGGTACAAGTGTGTAAAGTTGGTGATTACCGCTGAGGCGCCATTGAGACCCGAGCCGTTGGGTGAGGTGAGGGTCATAAGAGAGCCGAGGACGGTAATCATCAATACACACGTGTATCATACGACGTTTTTCATCACACTTGTGAAGAAAATAATACTAACAAATCATTTTATTTAGTACGAGTAGATAATAGATATTTGTCCTTGGAGTTTTCAGGTAGTAAACTTTCCATAACGTTAAGAGCTTCACATCTTATATCGGCCGGTGTACAACATAAATCATTTTCTTCATAACTAGTACTTGTAGACATTTTAATTAATAAATAACTATAATTTCAAAGTGAAAACGAGTTGTGAAATTTTTTCCCAAAAATTTATCGGTTTTCTCAAGAATTATACAGGACCCTCTCAATACCTACTTGAAGCGAATACCTACCAATTGCGAAAAGGAGAAAGATAACTACGTTGGGACAATCTCTCTTTCTAACCATACTTACCTTGAATTAAAGAAAAAGAAGTACCTATACGGCCATAGACTAAAATAATGAAGTTTATTTTTTTGGCTTTTCGCGGATAGCGTTTTAGCCACGTTCAAAATGGTGAATTCAAAGTTTTTTTATTACAGAGACAACAAAGGTTATATTTGAGTGAAAGTTTTATTTATTAAAAACGTACAAGTTGAAATTATCTATTTAAATACGAAGATGCATGAAATGAGCAAGCAATAGGTACATTCATTTTATTTGTACTATTGAACACGATCTTTTTTGGTATCGACACTTTTTTAAGAACAATGCTTTTCAACCAATTGAAAAAAAAAAAAACAAAAAAAACCCTACAACTCACTTGTGAATAATAGCAATGAAAAAGTCACAGTTTGATTATAGGTGTCATTATAGTCTATGGGCGAATTATACCCAAAAAGCATACAACACTCTGCATATCCAGTACAATAATGCCTTCAGGGCGTTGTTGAGGCTTCCTCCATACTGTAGTGCATCAGCCATGTTTGCAAATGCGCACACTGATGACTTTTATGCACTAATGCGCAAGAAAGTGGCATCAATTTGGTACAGGGTGAGGGGGAGCACCAACAGCGTCCTGAGGATATTTGCGGAGAGACTCGATGGTCCCACTTTGGGCAGATTTAGGCTACTTCACATAATTTGTGACAATTACCCAGGTTGATGATAAATAAATAAATATTACTAACATAGCTCTTAAGCACTTGTATTGTACTAACTAACTAACAATATATGGACTGTAGTTGTCTGAAATAAAATAATTTTATTTTATTTTATTTTTTATTTTTTTTATTATGGGCCTAATTGCGGTGAAATTAGAGCCACTTTATGAGCAAGTGTGTTGAAAATAGTATTAATTGGAGCCAAGAGCTCTGCCATGTTTTAATACGCTTTTATTAGCTTGGTATGAATCTATCTATGAATGTATGTAAGGGAATCTTTGAACGTGATTTTCACACCTTTCCAAACGACGGATTGATTTGAAACTTTGTACACTTATCAAGGACCGATGACAATGGAATAATCTGGGGGGGAGTAGGTGAGCCTCTGGTAGGGTAGGGCACCTCCCACCTCCCACAACATTGTAGTAATGTGTGTATTGCAGGCAGAGCTGCTGGGGCACGTGTGGGCGGGCACCGGCAGCTCGGCGAGTCCCGTGTCGCGCGCGTTGGTGCCCCTGCAGCTGCAGGAGGGAGCGCTCGTGCCGCTAGCGGGCGGCGTGCTCGTGCAGGCGGGGGCGCGCGCCGCCCTCGCGCTCGCGCTCGACGCCGCCGCCCACGCCTCGCTGTGGTGGCGCAGCGCGCACTCCTCGCTGCAGCTGCGCACCGCCCTCCGGCACGAGGTGCGCGCCGCCGTGCGCACCGCCTGGGGACACGTCACCGCCGCCGCCGCCGCCGACCTCGTCACCACGCTGCGCATCGCCGCCGACCTCGACTTCTACGGGGAGGTGGCGCTGTGCGCGCGTGTCTCGCTCCACCCACACGCCGCACAGTAACTACATACATACATACATACATACACTCTACTAGTGAGACGGACGTGCTAGATACATTATACAGCGCTTGTCTCGTCTGTTTGTTGCAGACGCAACGTGACGCTGGAGTCGGTGCAGGGCGCGCGGCGTCTGCGCGTGTTGCGCGTGGTGCGCGCGGCGGTGCCGAGGGCGGGTCGCACGCTGGCGCTGGGTCGACCCAACGACCACGTGTGCCGCACGCTGCGCGCCACCGACGCAGACGCTGACGCTGACCAGCCGACGCTCTAGCGCGTCCACCCACCCCCGACCGACGCTCGTCCTCGTCTCGAGCGACCCCGTGCCAAAGAAGCCGCTCGGCGCGGCCCCCGTGGATCTGATAGCTTTAGTCTGCTTTATCTATATATTATTACAATATAATTAATAATAAAGATCAAATTCATAAATTATGTAGCTATGTAAGAATATTTTTTAGTAACTAAATAAAATATTTTAATTTAACTTAATTTTATTTAGTACTAACGACCGCCTCGGCTTTGCCCTACCATCTACTACTTTTAACTACCAGCAGGCTTACTCTTGAAAACATTCTCAATAGTAATATAAATCCAAGGTTAATTTTATAGTCGTACTCTAGAAACCAATTTCGTTGATATTGGATTGAAATCGGAATCGCTCAAGAATTGGCTACATTCGATATGAAGTTAGCAATGCTAACATCTGCAGTAAGTAAGTGATGTTTCCTGCTCTTCCTAAGGATCGATTCAATACTTGTTTTATCTATACTAATAATAATAATACACACATCAACATGGTCTAGGGATATTTTTCAATTAAACCTAAATAACTAAAATTCTACTAACTTTTTGTTAGACATCTACACATTAAAATAAGCCTTGTTTAATAGCTTATCTAATCTGATTATAAACTTTTAGATAAAGTTAAATTTAAAAAAAACTTAGAAGAAGAGGAAAAACTCAGACATAAATTTCAATCTTAACTTTATTTTTGAAACAACAAAACCTAAACAAAACAACTATTTTTTTTTATATAAATTGTTGAAAACTTAAAATTAATAATCCGTGGATCCACCTTAGACTCTCCTGACACATCTGCAGCGGTTCTGCATACTCAAAACAAGGGTGTCAATATCCTGTTGTGGAATACTGTCCCAAGTCCTGCTAAGATGCAAGAAAAGCTGGTTTTCATGCACAATATCTTCAGGGAAATTCCTAAGAGCTCTTCTCTGAAGCATATCCCAGGCATGCTCAATAGGATTTAAGTGAGGGGATTGTGCAGGCCAGTCTAAAGCTTGGATATCATGCTGTTGTAACCAACTTGTAAGGATACGCGCCGTATGTGGACGGGCATTGTCGTGCATTCGCTGGAAATTTTGTCCCATTTGCTGTTTGTGGGGCAAGATTACAGGCGCTCGGCCGAGGCAACGTGCGAACGAATTTTATTTTTAAAAATAATTTTATTTTTCAATTTTTAGTAGGAAGTAACTAAGTGTATTTTTTAAGTTTATTCCTTATATGTTACAGGCCAAAGCATATTTATTGTAAATACAAATAGCAAAAAACCCATAGGAAACGAGATATTTGCAATAAATGTGTAAAAACCTTTGACCTTGAAAAATCTGTAGTCGCGGACACCCTAAGATAAGTAGGTTTTGAGACAAGTTTTAGGGTGTGAAAATAAAGGTTTAAACAAGTTTGTAGGTGACTATCTCTCATTCCGAGGTGAAACTCCTAATATTCCTGGACTATACACTTAAGGTTGAACTACCTAGTCGATAGTTTTTCCATACAAACTTCGGAAGAGTATAACTCCACTGTTTGACATTGTACCTACGAATAAGTGATAAGTCAGGAAATGTAACTCCGTCAAAAAAATGACCCAACAAAAGTCGTGTATATCAAAGAGTATGGTGTATATGGGCGGGGCTTAAAAGTCGTGTTCAGTGCGTCATCACTCCGACATTTACTTTGACAGCGAGCCCAAATCAAATCTTCGCGTACATTTTCATTGAAAATCAGCATGTGTTGTGAAGTGGTGCAGGAGCAATACAAGATTAAAATGTTCAGGGATCACTTTTCACTAGTAAGTAGTAGCTAAATTATAAATATATTCAAAGTAGAAACCGAAATGGTCAATACTATGCATAATGAAGTCAGACATTTTTTTACCTAGAAGTTTTATTTTCTTGTAGAAAAAAGAAATGTAGTACATTGTATGTAATATAATTTTTTTTATAAAATGTATTATCGGTGAATTTATCAAAATCCGTCTTCACTACATTGCAAAAAAAGATTCTCTTTTAATGTCTTCTAGACAAAAACTTAAGAAATTCATTATATTTCGCGGGACATAAAGTTCATTGCACTGTAAAAACCGATCAAGTGCGAGTTGGTTTCCTCACGATGTTTTCCTTCACCGAAAGCTCAAGCTCATTGTAGGATTCGAACCCATGATATTCGGCTAGCTAAATGTCAATAAATTTTATTTCGGGAACTGTGTTCGTTTCTACAATACGATCCCACGTGAGGTAACTGGAATGTCTTATTTTAAATTTAAGAATTATATTAAACTTAGGTTAATTAACAAAGCCTACTATAAGGTGGCTCATTAAATGGAACACAGAAATATATTATGGTTGTAGTAGCTTCTCTCTGCACTAGCATCCCTTTGGCGAAGTTAAAATAATAGATAATGTATCTCATGTATTTTTGAAATTGTAAATGAATTTAAAATATCCACTGAAAAAAATGCCTTGCTGAGTTTCTTGCCGGTATCTTCTCAGTTTAAGTGTATTCCGAACCGGTGGTAGAGTCAATTGTAACGTTCATAAGTGCCTTACAAGGGCCTAAACTGTATAAATGAGTTTTGATTTTGATTACCCTTTGGGTACGGAACCCTAATATTTCAAGTTCCTACCTGTTGTCGTGATTAAGATTGAGAAAACAACGGCAATTAAAAATCATTTTTGTTGTATGGGAGCCCCCCTTAATATTTATTTTACTTTAATTGATTTATTTATTTATAAAGTGAATATATGTACAACTAAATATTCTGGGAATATTTCAAGCGTCTACCTTTTGTCGTTATTAAGATCGAACAAATAACGGAAATTAAATCACGTTTGTAGTATGGGAGTCCCCCTTAAATATTTTTTATGTTTATTCTGTATTTAGTATTTGTTGTTACAGAAACAATAGAAATACATCATCTGTGAAAATTTCTAGCTATCACGGTTCATAAGATACAGCTTGGTGATAGACAGACAGACAAACAGACGGACAGACAGCAGAGTCTTAGTAATAGGGTTTCCGTTTTTACCCTTTGGGTATGGAACCCTAAAAAAAAGTAAAAAAAAAACAAAAAAATATAATTATACAGGGTGGCCGGAACATTGACGTCCAAAAATAAAATTTCGGTCCCTCGTATCGTGGGGTATTCGAATCACCCCCATGTATGTTCCGCGACTTTTCATAGTTTTCGAGTTATGAATTTTTTTCTGAATGTTTGAAAATTTTCGACCTGACCAACCTAAAAAAATTCTAAAAAAAAAAGTAGAGGGTTTTATCGAGTTTCTTTTTTTGCAACTGAATTTTCATAAGTAGTACTTTTATGCATAAAATAATCAGCTTCGTAACTGTGATGAAAGTTATGAAAATGTTGATCTAAAGTGAAAAATTTACGTTCGGTAAATTATGACTCAAATTTTCAACTTCAAATTAAAAATCTAAACAGGTGACTTCATGGTTCTCAAGTAGGCTTCAAGAATGCGCCAGACTCTCAGCTTTCATAGTCATTAAAAAACGTAGGACTTAATGGGGCTAACTTTGGCCTTAATCGGCCTTCAAAGACTGCGAGGTGGAAAATTCTTAAAATTAGCTATCTGATTAATACATTTTTTTTCCATTTTCTCGCTCCTAAAGTTATTTAGTTTGCTAAGCAAAAATGACTGCAGGAAAGCTAAGATTTAAACACGGAGATTTTTTTAAATGTTAGTTTAATGAATTTTGCGCGATCCGTTCTCGTGGACTATGGGTTGTAAACGAGGGTGCAACTCTTTTACCTGCAATAACAATGGACCGAGAGGAAAAGAGACCGAATTATTGCTATCTCTCTCACGCAAGGCGCGCAACCGAAGCCAACGCAAAACAAGTACCTCAGTCGTACTCACATTGTGTTTACTGCTATACGCGTGTCGCCATTTTGTCTTTACCACACTCGCTTTGCCTACGGACTCCGCTGCCTACTTGTTTGACTACTTTGCTCGTTTATTGGACTGTGTTTTGCATTCTGATTTGGACTTTTTTTACGTGGAAGTGTAAAAAATGAGTTACACGTTAAGTGAATATGCAGAAATGCATTATTTTTATGGAGTTGCACAAGGAAACGGCCATGAAGCAGCGCGACTGTATCGCGAACAACTTCAACGTCGTGGTGGGCCGCAACCTGAGCGATATCCCGACCATCGTGTTTTTATTAACACGCACAACACTTTGATGACAGGCCGCATTCCTGGTCGACGCGGCAGTCATGAAGGAATCCCTAGAGCTAACCCGGATCGCAGAGGAATGGTGCTGGAAGAAGTTCAGCGAAATCCGTCTACGAGTACGAGAAGTATGGCTCGTGCTCTGAACATCCCAAGGACTTCTATCCAAGACATTCTTCACGATGAAGAATACCACGCGTTCCACATCCGACGAGTCCAAGCTTTACTGCCTACAGATCACCAATTGCGCGTTGATTTTTGCCAAACCATGTTACGAAAAGAGCAAGAGGATCCTGGATTTTTCAATAAAGTTTTATGGTCAGATGAGTCACGATTTGAGCGATCCGGAATATTCAATATTCATAATTACCACAAGTGGGCGAATGAAAATCCACTCGAAGTGAGAGCTTCGACATTTCAACATCGCTTCAGCGTTAACTTGTGGTCTGGTATCCTCAATGGCGAACTAATTGGTCCGTTTGAACTGCCGTCCAGACTTGATGGAGAAACATACAAAAACTTTTTGGAAAATGAACTTCCGTTGTTGCTGGCAGATGTGAATCTCGAACTCAGACGAACCATGGTGTTGCAAAATGACGGCGCCTTGTGTCACTATGCAACCCAGGTCCGAAATTACTTAGATGAAACATACCCCAACAGATGGATCGGACGCAGCGGACCAATTAGGTGGCCTCCACGCTCACCTGATCTCAACCCCATCGATTTCTTTATTTGGGGCTATTACAAGGAAATAGCATACGCCCGAGACTGCTCAAGTGAACAAGAGCTGAGGCAGTTGATTGCAGAAGCTGAACGTGTTGTGAGAGAGAACAGAGACGCTTTTAGACGATTGCCAGACAATTTCTTACGTAGGTGTAGAATGTGTATTGCTGCTGGTGGTGGCCACTTTGAAAACCTTTTGTAAATGTTAAAAATAAATTAAGTACTTTTTTCACATTATCATCTGTGTTTTATTCAAAACCACTTTTTACGTAAAACTTTTCTTACCCAACTCTGAAACTATTTGTTGGTTAGTTTTCAGTATTCTTATCATTAATTAACCTTAGGAACGAGAAAATAGCCAAAAAAAAATAATTACTCAGATGGGTAATTTTAAGAATTTTTCCACCTCGCTGTCTTTGAAGGCCGATTTTAAACAAAGTAGCCCTATTAAGTACTTCATTTTTTTTATGATTATGAAAGCTGAGAGTCTGGCGCATTCTTGAAGCCTACTTAGGAATTATGAAATCACCTGTTAAGATTTTTAATTTAAAGTTGAAAATTTGAGTCATAATTTACCGAACGTAAATTTTTCACTTTAGATCAACATTTTCATAACTTTCATCACAGTTACGAAGCTGATTATTTTATGCATAAAAGTACTACTTATGAAAATTCAGTTGCAAAAAAAGAAACTCGATAAAACCCTCTACTTTTTTTTTTAGAAATTTTTTAGGTTGGTCAGGTCGAAAATTTTCAAACATTCAGAAAAAAATTCATATCTCGAAAACTATGAAAAGTCGCGGAACATACATGGGGGTGATTCGAATACCCCACAATACGAGGGACCGAAATTTTATTTTTGGACGTCAATGTTCCGGCCACCCTGTATAATAAAAAACTTTATACAATAATATTATTTTATTAGTGACTTGGTCATTTATTGCATGACATCATCCACGCCAAGCGCGGTTCGCGCGTGCGTGCTGCAATACGCGCAGCAATAAAACCAATCCCTGCTTTCGTTCTGTATTTAAGCCAATCACCAAGCATGTCTATTTTAAAACTCTGAAGTGATTGGTATTTTGGAATCATATGTCGTTTTGATTTGAAAAGGGCTACTTTTTGAGTGGAATTTGTTCTGAATTAGACTTCCTGACTTATTACTTATTCGTAGCATTGTACATCCAAAGTTGAACATGATGTCGTTTTGTCTCATTACTAAGTTTGTCTTGACGGTACAGAATTGTTAAATAATATACCATAAAAAAGTTATGAGCCAACAAAGATTCGTTTTTTTTTTGTTTTTTGTAATTTAAATCTTACTTTGGGTGTAAATAAGTAAGAAGGAGAGTAAAAATCCCAAAAAAAAAAAAAAAAAAAAAGAGACCGTACCGACAACGCACAACCATCGAAGTATTCAATAAACTTTGTTTGGAATTGAATTGAACTTTGTTTGAGTTGTAGTTAGTTAGTTAGTTAGTTAGTTAGTTAGTTAGTTAGTTAGTTAGTTAGTTAGTTAGTTAGTTAGTTAGTTAGTTAGTTAGTTAGTTAGTTAGTTAGTTAGTTAGTTAGTTAGTTAGTTAGTTAGTTAGTTAGTTAGTTAGTTAGTTAGTTAGTTAGTTAGTTAGTTAGTTAGTTAGTTAGTTAGTTAGTTAGTTAGTTAGTTAGTTAGTTAGTTAGTTAGTTAGTTAGTTAGTTAGTTAGTTAGTTAGTTAGTTAGTTAGTTAGTTAGTTAGTTAGTTAGTTAGTTAGTTAGTTAGTTAGTTAGTTAGTTAGTTAGTTAGTTAGTTAGTTAGTTAGTTAGTTAGTTAGTTAGTTAGTTAGTTAGTTAGTTAGTTAGTTAGTTAGTTAGTTAGTTAGTTAGTTAGTTAGTTAGTTAGTTAGTTAGTTAGTTAGTTAGTTAGTTAGTTAGTTAGTTAGTTAGTTAGTTAGTTAGTTAGTTAGTTAGTTAGTTAGTTAGTTAGTTAGTTAGTTAGTTAGTTAGTTAGTTAGTTAGTTAGTTAGTTAGTTAGTTAGTTAGTTAGTTAGTTAGTTAGTTAGTTAGTTAGTTAGTTAGTTAGTTAGTTAGTTAGTTAGTTAGTTAGTTAGTTAGTTAGTTAGTTAGTTAGTTAGTTAGTTAGTTAGTTAGTTAGTTAGTTAGTTAGTTAGTTAGTTAGTTAGTTAGTTAGTTAGTTAGTTAGTTAGTTAGTTAGTTAGTTAGTTAGTTAGTTAGTTAGTTAGTTAGTTAGTTAGTTAGTTAGTTAGTTAGTTAGTTAGTTAGTTAGTTAGTTAGTTAGTTAGTTAGTTAGTTAGTTAGTTAGTTAGTTAGTTAGTTAGTTAGTTAGTTAGTTAGTTAGTTAGTTAGTTAGTTAGTTAGTTAGTTAGTTAGTTAGTTAGTTAGTTAGTTAGTTAGTTAGTTAGTTAGTTAGTTAGTTAGTTAGTTAGTTAGTTAGTTAGTTAGTTAGTTAGTTAGTTAGTTAGTTAGTTAGTTAGTTAGTTAGTTAGTTAGTTAGTTAGTTAGTTAGTTAGTTAGTTAGTTAGTTAGTTAGTTAGTTAGTTAGTTAGTTAGTTAGTTAGTTAGTTAGTTAGTTAGTTAGTTAGTTAGTTAGTTAGTTAGTTAGTTAGTTAGTTAGTTAGTTAGTTAGTTAGTTAGTTAGTTAGTTAGTTAGTTAGTTAGTTAGTTAGTTAGTTAGTTAGTTAGTTAGTTAGTTAGTTAGTTAGTTAGTTAGTTAGTTAGTTAGTTAGTTAGTTAGTTAGTTAGTTAGTTAGTTAGTTAGTTAGTTAGTTAGTTAGTTAGTTAGTTAGTTAGTTAGTTAGTTAGTTAGTTAGTTAGTTAGTTAGTTAGTTAGTTAGTTAGTTAGTTAGTTAGTTAGTTAGTTAGTTAGTTAGTTAGTTAGTTAGTTAGTTAGTTAGTTAGTTAGTTAGTTAGTTAGTTAGTTAGTTAGTTAGTTAGTTAGTTAGTTAGTTAGTTAGTTAGTTAGTTAGTTAGTTAGTTAGTTAGTTAGTTAGTTAGTTAGTTAGTTAGTTAGTTAGTTAGTTAGTTAGTTAGTTAGTTAGTTAGTTAGTTAGTTAGTTAGTTAGTTAGTTAGTTAGTTAGTTAGTTAGTTAGTTAGTTAGTTAGTTAGTTAGTTAGTTAGTTAGTTAGTTAGTTAGTTAGTTAGTTAGTTAGTTAGTTAGTTAGTTAGTTAGTTAGTTAGTTAGTTAGTTAGTTAGTTAGTTAGTTAGTTAGTTAGTTAGTTAGTTAGTTAGTTAGTTAGTTAGTTAGTTAGTTAGTTAGTTAGTTAGTTAGTTAGTTAGTTAGTTAGTTAGTTAGTTAGTTAGTTAGTTAGTTAGTTAGTTAGTTAGTTAGTTAGTTAGTTAGTTAGTTAGTTAGTTAGTTAGTTAGTTAGTTAGTTAGTTAGTTAGTTAGTTAGTTAGTTAGTTAGTTAGTTAGTTAGTTAGTTAGTTAGTTAGTTAGTTAGTTAGTTAGTTAGTTAGTTAGTTAGTTAGTTAGTTAGTTAGTTAGTTAGTTAGTTAGTTAGTTAGTTAGTTAGTTAGTTAGTTAGTTAGTTAGTTAGTTAGTTAGTTAGTTAGTTAGTTAGTTAGTTAGTTAGTTAGTTAGTTAGTTAGTTAGTTAGTTAGTTAGTTAGTTAGTTAGTTAGTTAGTTAGTTAGTTAGTTAGTTAGTTAGTTAGTTAGTTAGTTAGTTAGTTAGTTAGTTAGTTAGTTAGTTAGTTAGTTAGTTAGTTAGTTAGTTAGTTAGTTAGTTAGTTAGTTAGTTAGTTAGTTAGTTAGTTAGTTAGTTAGTTAGTTAGTTAGTTAGTTAGTTAGTTAGTTAGTTAGTTAGTTAGTTAGTTAGTTAGTTAGTTAGTTAGTTAGTTAGTTAGTTAGTTAGTTAGTTAGTTAGTTAGTTAGTTAGTTAGTTAGTTAGTTAGTTAGTTAGTTAGTTAGTTAGGTTTAGGTTTAGGTTTAGGTTTAGGTTTAGGTTTAGGTTTAGGTTTAGGTTTTTTTTTTTTTTTTTTTTTTTTTTTTTAGTTTGGTCCGGGCGCTTTTTGGCCCGGCCCGCTAGCTCCTCTAACATAATCAGAGGCATTATGTAACAGTTTTAAGTTTTTGCGTCCATCATATTTTGGGAGTTGGGGGAGAGGTATTTTCATTTTCCGGAAGTTGTTCATTATGTATTTTACTGTCTCTTAATTTCTTCTAGTTGTTCTGTTTATTGTAATTTCCATTTAATTTGACTATTCTTTTATCCGTTTTTGTTTTCTTTATTTTATTTTAGCTTTTAATTTGACTTTATCGTTTTCCGTTTTTACTTTCTATCTTTCTTCTCATACCGTTTTGTATTTTCCATCATTTATTCCCTTTAACGTTACATCTTTCTATTTCTTTTAATCTTAACATTCATACATCCCTTGTTTACTTCTACATTCATTCCGTTCATTTCTTAGGGGTTGCACTTTACTTCTATCTTCGTTTCTTATTCATCCCGCGCTTTTTACCAGGAATCCCCTCTCTCCTCAGACAGTGGTTACTCGTCCTGGGATAGAGTTGTATGCTGATGGGATATATACTATATTATATATGATCAGCATACACTGCTGATCACAGGCAATTTTGACCGGATGTTCTGTCTGAGGTGTTGATGCCGTAGGAAATTTGGCCAGTTTCTAATGAAGCTGACACAAATTTCCGGCCATCTGGTGCCCTTAGCAGTACGCTATACTGGCCCGAGCCAGTGCGTCCCATTGGCGCCTTATTGGACACTCCTGGCTGAACGCGTTATGTTCAGTCGTGTCCAATTTGGCGCGCGTGCAATTACAACACGAAGGGGGCGCACTGGCAAGCCAGTTAGCGCACTCCGTTTTCATGTGGTCTCCCCCACAATGGCTGCACTTTACGACGGTTTCTTTACAAAACCGTCGTCCATGCCCGTAGCCGAGGCAGAGCGAGCACTGTACGAGTGGCGAGTGGTCCGCCACTTCGATCCGTTGCAGATCTACGTAAAGCTCCTCCGCCCGGACCGCCTTTGACCATATTGTGGGGGACACCCGCATGATCACGTGGCAGACGAGTGGGTTCCTGGCCCTCTTGCGAAAGCGAATTTCTAGGCGATCGTCCTCTTTGCCGAGGCCATCGAAGATGTCCCGATTCTGATTCCTCAGGGCACTAATAATGTCTTCGTCGCTATTGTAACGAAAGACTCCCCTGAGGATCAGAAGCGGGTCCTTATTCACGACGTCCTCGACATTGAGTCGATCACCCGCTCTTTTCAGTCGCTCTTTCACCTTCTGTCGCTCTGCTTCCGTGCTACAACCTACAATTATCTTATGGTCTTTCGCCTTTCTTACCCTTTCAACCTTCACCCATCCGTCCTTGGCATTAATTGCCTCCCTTAGTTGAACCAAGACCTCCTCTCCCGTTTCTTCGACGTCCTTGGAAGTGACCACAACCGAGTGCAGCGCGGCCCTATCCGGCACTTGCCTGCTGGTGTTTCCGGCTGCCACACCCGCGTATGTGGTCCTCTCCAAGGCTTGGCTCTGTTTTTCTATTACTCCCTTCAGGACTTCCATCTTTTCGTTATTCTCTTTCATTAACCTTCCATGTTCTATCAACTTTTCTATTAATTCGCTCTCTTTCTCATTCTTCCTACCATCGTCCTCATCCTTACTCTCCTCCTGCCTTACATTATCGTCCATTTGCTTTCCTATTCCGGCATGTTTAACTTCCCCCTCTCCTTTTGCACTCTCCGCCTCCTTAACGAGCTGATAGAGCCTCTCAATCGCCTGAGTAACTCCCGCCTTGATGTCAGTTTTCAAGTTTCGGGAGTTGCTCAGGTACAGTTTGGCCCTATTCAGACACGCCCTCGCCTCCGCCGTTTTAGAGGCGTAGACTTTTCCCTTTGGTGAGCCCCCCGGCGCCTCCGTCGAGTCTCGGCGGGCAGTCACTTTTGTTTCCTGACTAGAGGCTGCTTTCGACTTCGGCTTAGGCACCGGAGCGGTCACCAAAGAAGGGGCCGGGGACTTTGGCCTTTTCTCTACCAGACCCGACTCCCATTCCCCTATACTCCTACGTACCTGCGAGCCCTGAGAGGGTCCCGCCTTTGTCGATTTTTCAGGAGTCGTGTGCTCCGATGTCTTCAGGGTGCTCTTAGCGGGTGTCCGGTAGCCAAACATTTTAAACGATTAGGATAAAAAGTAGTCAAATTCAGGTAGATTTGTAAAAGTTTTAAAAGTAAAGTTTTGTCTGAAATAATATAAAAATCGTATAAAATGTAGAGTAAATACAGTCCAGGCCCTATATACTAATGAATCAATTTAAAATAAGGTTTGTATAAGTTGTAAAGGTTTGTAAATACGAAATTGAGGAAAATATTCTCAAATGTCGATTTAAAATAAATTATAATAACTAAATATGCTTAAATCTAATACAAGTATCCGAACACGGAGATGTCAATTGCCCAATAAGACCCTTGTCGGTATTTTTTAGTCGAGTAAAACAACTTAAGCAATATAACTATAAATTTCAATATAATATTGTCAATAAAAGATGTAAATAGGTATATGGCGTGATAAGATGTAGTTAGAGTCCGAATACGGAACTAGTCAAGGGCCCAATAAGACCCTATGTCAATAAAAAATATAAATAAAAAATAAAATAAAATAACTTTGTGTTGCCAAGGTCACCGAGTCTAGCTAGCGAAGCACAAAAGGGCGGGAGGGCGATTTTTTGAAATTTTTTATCGCAGCGGGGCGCGAGTGGTGTCAAAACACGCGTCTCGTCGAGGGGCACCCGATGGTGACAAAAACTGGATAAATTTGGAAGAAATTTTTTAAATTTTTAAACTTATAAGCGTTTTTTAACTAATTTTTAATGAATTTTTGTTTCTGTTTCAGGTTTCAGCGGTCGGAGAGCTGTGCGGATGGTATCGACGAACGCGTCTGGCTGAGAGGCACTAGATCGTGGCGAAAACACTGATACTCTGAATACAAAAAACGTGAAAAAATTTAGAAAAAGTAAAATTTTTGAGCGTTTTTTATCGAAAATAATTTTTAAAGTATGGCAACACAAAATTCCAATTCAGCTATCTGAAAGAGGTCCAAAAAATAATGTATAATAGCAAAAATATTCAAATCGAAATGTCAATTTTTGGTCGGTTAATCGATGTTTTTCTGAAAGTTTGTATCGCTTAGGTAGACTTTTAAGTGTATATATTATCGATTTTTATCGATTAACTTTGAAATTTTTTATCGCAGCGGGGCGCGAGTGGTGTCAAAACACGCGTCTCGTCGAGGGGCACCCGATGGTGACAAAAACTGGATAAATTTGGAAGAAATTTTTTAAATTTTTAAACTTATAAGCGTTTTTTAACTAATTTTTAATGAATTTTTGTTTCTGTTTCAGGTTTCAGCGGTCGGAGAGCTGTGCGGATGGTATCGACGAACGCGTCTGGCTGAGAGGCACTAGATCGTGGCGAAAACACTGATACTCTGAATACAAAAAACGTGAAAAAATTTAGAAAAAGTAAAATTTTTGAGCGTTTTTTATCGAAAATAATTTTTAAAGTATGGCAACACAAAATTCCAATTCAGCTATCTGAAAGAGGTCCAAAAAATAATGTATAATAGCAAAAATATTCAAATCGAAATGTCAATTTTTGGTCGGTTAATCGATGTTTTTCTGAAAGTTTGTATCGCTTAGGTAGACTTTTAAGTGTATATATTATCGATTTTTATCGATTAACTTTGAAATTTTTTATCGCAGCGGGGCGCGAGTGGTGTCAAAACACGCGTCTCGTCGAGGGGCACCCGATGGTGACAAAAACTGGATAAATTTGGAAGAAATTTTTTAAATTTTTAAACTTATAAGCGTTTTTTAACTAATTTTTAATGAATTTTTGTTTCTGTTTCAGGTTTCAGCGGTCGGAGAGCTGTGCGGATGGTATCGACGAACGCGTCTGGCTGAGAGGCACTAGATCGTGGCGAAAACACTGATACTCTGAATACAAAAAACGTGAAAAAATTTAGAAAAAGTAAAATTTTTGAGCGTTTTTTATCGAAAATAATTTTTAAAGTATGGCAACACAAAATTCCAATTCAGCTATCTGAAAGAGGTCCAAAAAATAATGTATAATAGCAAAAATATTCAAATCGAAATGTCAATTTTTGGTCGGTTAATCGATGTTTTTCTGAAAGTTTGTATCGCTTAGGTAGACTTTTAAGTGTATATATTATCGATTTTTATCGATTAACTTTGAAATTTTTTATCGCAGCGGGGCGCGAGTGGTGTCAAAACACGCGTCTCGTCGAGGGGCACCCGATGGTGACAAAAACTGGATAAATTTGGAAGAAATTTTTTAAATTTTTAAACTTATAAGCGTTTTTTAACTAATTTTTAATGAATTTTTGTTTCTGTTTCAGGTTTCAGCGGTCGGAGAGCTGTGCGGATGGTATCGACGAACGCGTCTGGCTGAGAGGCACTAGATCGTGGCGAAAACACTGATACTCTGAATACAAAAAACGTGAAAAAATTTAGAAAAAGTAAAATTTTTGAGCGTTTTTTATCGAAAATAATTTTTAAAGTATGGCAACACAAAATTCCAATTCAGCTATCTGAAAGAGGTCCAAAAAATAATGTATAATAGCAAAAATATTCAAATCGAAATGTCAATTTTTGGTCGGTTAATCGATGTTTTTCTGAAAGTTTGTATCGCTTAGGTAGACTTTTAAGTGTATATATTATCGATTTTTATCGATTAACTTTGAAATTTTTTATCGCAGCGGGGCGCGAGTGGTGTCAAAACACGCGTCTCGTCGAGGGGCACCCGATGGTGACAAAAACTGGATAAATTTGGAAGAAATTTTTTAAATTTTTAAACTTATAAGCGTTTTTTAACTAATTTTTAATGAATTTTTGTTTCTGTTTCAGGTTTCAGCGGTCGGAGAGCTGTGCGGATGGTATCGACGAACGCGTCTGGCTGAGAGGCACTAGATCGTGGCGAAAACACTGATACTCTGAATACAAAAAACGTGAAAAAATTTAGAAAAAGTAAAATTTTTGAGCGTTTTTTATCGAAAATAATTTTTAAAGTATGGCAACACAAAATTCCAATTCAGCTATCTGAAAGAGGTCCAAAAAATAATGTATAATAGCAAAAATATTCAAATCGAAATGTCAATTTTTGGTCGGTTAATCGATGTTTTTCTGAAAGTTTGTATCGCTTAGGTAGACTTTTAAGTGTATATATTATCGATTTTTATCGATTAACTTTGAAATTTTTTATCGCAGCGGGGCGCGAGTGGTGTCAAAACACGCGTCTCGTCGAGGGGCACCCGATGGTGACAAAAACTGGATAGTTAGGTTAGGTTAGGTTAGGTTAGGTTAGGTTAGGTTAGGTTAGGTTAGGTTAGGTTAGGTTAGGTTAGGTTAGGTTAGGTTAGGTTAGGTTAGGTTAGGTTAGGTTAGGTTAGGTTAGGTTAGGTTAGGTTAGGTTAGGTTAGGTTAGGTTAGGTTAGGTTAGGTTAGGTTAGGTTAGGTTAGGTTAGGTTAGGTTAGGTTAGGTTAGGTTAGGTTAGGTTAGGTTAGGTTAGGTTAGGTTAGGTTAGGTTAGGTTAGGTTAGGTTAGGTTAGGTTAGGTTAGGTTAGGTTAGGTTAGGTTAGGTTAGGTTAGGTTAGGTTAGGTTAGGTTAGGTTAGTTGCCGACCGGCTACTCTCGAAGACGGTCGCGTAATTGCTCGCTCAGATTGGCTCCGCGTCAAAAATTTTCTAAAATTTGAAGTGGTGGTTTTTCGGTGTTTTAAGTGCAGTTTCTTGTTACTAACTACTTGGCTATTGTATACGGACACCGTTCTTGCTATTTGTGATTGGATTAGGCTTTGTTTCCTGGATTTGTGATTATCTTTGTGATTGGATTTTTTATTTGTTGGTGAGTTTTTTACTAATTGTGATTGTTTTAGTGTGTTGTCGTCGGTGTGGAACAACCTTTCTAGGCTTGTTGCATAGCGGCGGCAGCATTTTTGCCTGCGGGCTTTCGTAGATTTTTCTAGAACCTTCCGTTCGATAGAAGTTCAATTTTTGAATTTCGAATTTAGTTGTTCGATTTTATTATTTAAAAATTTTATTTTTGTAAGTGGCGCCAATTCGTGAGGTTTTGCTTTGCGGTTGTAAAACGAGTGTGAGCGGATAGAGGGCATCGTCCTCTATTAAGCAACACCATTCGCTCCGCTCTGCGATCCCTAGAAGAGGAGAAAAACGAATAACGCAGCTTACTTTTGGTTTTCATAAAATTTGGTTATTGACACTTTTACCCGTCCAAAATTTGGTGTTGCCGCCATCGCCCAAGAGCCTGAGTAAGGTTGGGACATAGCGGCAATAGTCTGTTTTCTCGTGGGATAGTTTCGGTAGTTCCATTTCCTAGGATTTGGTAACTATCGGATTTTTTAATTTTTGTTTAAATTGTCGGAAAAAAAATTGTGATAAATTTTGTAGGAAAACTAGTGTTTTTGTTGGTTGCTCCACCTCGTGGGGTCAACCCTTACGAATACACTAGGGGTATTGGATTATAGGCGCTGACACCACCTAACTTTTAAGGCCTCTCCCACTCACCTGCGACCACGGGAAGTAGGTGAAAAGTGCGGAGAAAGTTTTCAGATTTGCTATCAGGTCTGAAACAGGCGCTTTTAGGTTTATTGTATAGGATCGTTAAAAGCAGACACACTCTTGACCGTTTTTATTCGATATTGTTCCAATTTCGAATAACTTCGGTTCTGGTGGTCTGTTTTTGACGATTCTTGCTCAGGGGTGGACAAGGCCAACATGGCTTCTCCCCCAAAGGGGGGGGGGAGTCTGCAGAGGAAGGGGGGGATTTCCCGGCTTTCCTCGGATTCGTCGGGGGATGAACTCCCTGAAGTATATTTAGGTGCTTCTCAGCCCCAGAAAAGGGGACATGAGGGGGGGGAAGATGACCCTAAAATCGGAAAGGCTCGCAGGGGGAAGCCCAAGGGGGCATACGCGGGTATGGCGGCGGCGAGGGCGAGGCTCAGAAATCCGGATCCGTACCGGTTCTCTGACTCGGACACCGCCGTCAACACATATAGGAGGATCGTCCCTGGGCTCCGTCCCAAGGGGGGGACGGGTAGTTTTACCCCCCCCGCACGCGTTGAAAGTCCGACCGAGTTGTCCGACCCGTTTGAGGCCGCCCGTCGGGCTACACTCGTTATACTCGAGGGGGCCAATAAGTCGGGCAACCTAAAGGGGGACGTATGGGGCTCTATTAACCGGGCTTGCCATACCATCCTCGATTGTATGGAAGAGGTAAAGGTGGCTAGGGCAGAGAGTGAGGAGATCCGCATCTTAAAGGCGGACAATAAGAGGATGCGGGAGCAACTCGCTCTCTGCCAAACTGAGTTGAAGGCGCTCCGAACCGCCTTCTCGGAGCGCCAGACCCCGGCCCCACCGCCGGTACGTGAGACCCCTGCCCCTCCGGCCCCCTTGCAGCCGCAATCTGCTGCTGCGAGCTTGGCGGAGGCGATGGCGGATATGAAGAGGGATCTGCTGGTCTCGCTGGGCAATATGCTCAATGCCCGCATAGCCGAGATCAGCAGTCGCCTCCCGCCGGCACCGATACTCCGCCCCTCGCTGGCGGCAGACAGGAGAGCAGGGAAACCGGCCCCACCGGCTAAATCAGCTACCGAGACGATGTCCGAGCCCGAATCCAGGGCCAGGCTGGGGGATGGAAGGCTTAAAAAAGCCAAGGCCGTAAAAAAAGCGGCCCCGGCAGCCGGGCATGCCCCGCCAGCAAAGCCTTCCCCGGGAGCCAAGCCTGGCCCGGCTCCGGAGCCGGGCCCCTCCGGAGAACTGTCGCATCCGAGCGAGACATACGCCGATGCGACAAAGAGGGGAAAAAAGGGTAAGGGGACGGGAAAGGCTACGGCCCCAACCCCCGCCACCCCCGCCCCCACCATGAAGAAAAACAAGAAAAAGAAGAGGAGGAAGGCGGCGTCCACAGCGAAGGCGCCGCAGGTCCCAAACACGGCGGCTATCACAGTGTGCCTAAAGAGGGACACTCCCACCACAATAACGTTGCAGGCCACCATGCAAAAGGCCATTAATGGCCTTAGCTTGGAGGAGGTTGGCCTGCAACATGTGAGGGTCCGAACCTCCATGACGGGGGGTCGTATAATTGAGGTCCCCGGGGACGACAGTGGGCGAGCGGCCGATAACCTAGCAGCTAAGCTGCAGGTTTTAATCGGCGACGTTGCCCACGTAAGCCGTCCCCACAAGATGGCCGCCATTCAGGTCACCGGCCTGGATGAGTCGGCGACTAAGGAGTCGCTGACGGCGGCCATCGCCAAAGCGGGGGCCTGCAATGAGGCCCATATTAAGGTGGGGGGCATCCGCCCCACTTATGGCGGAAAAGGTAATAGCACCGCTCTGGTGCAATGCCCGGTAGTGGCGGCCAGGGCCCTCCTGGCACTGGGACAAATCGTGGTGGGGTGGGCATCCGCCAGGATTGGCTCCGTGGGACTGACACCCATGCGGTGCTATAAATGTATGGGTGTTGGTCACTCGAGGGAGCTGTGCCCCTCAAGCGTGGACCGGAGCCTGCTGTGCTACCGGTGCAGCAAAGAGGGGCACAAGTCCAAGGAGTGCTGGGAGGAGAAGGCATGGTGCGCAGTTTGCCACCATGCCAAACTCCCCGCCGATCACAAGATGGGGGGAGACAATTGCTCCCCCCCGGAAACTAGAGGCAGGGAGACACGGCCACGACCCGGCCGTCCCTCCCGGCCCCCTCCTGCGGTTACGACTGCCGGCAGGCCCGAAGTGGACAACCGCATGGACGTCTAAATGCCAGTACACCGGCATTTGGACGTCCTGCAGGTCAACGCCAACCACTCCGCCAGAGCTCAGGATCTGCTCATGCAGACCATGGCGGAGTGGGCAATTGGCGTCGCGGTTGTCGCGGAGCCCTACTTCGTCCCCCCCCAATCTAATTGGGTAAGGGACACCGACGAAGTAGTGGCAATCGTGGTGCCGGCAGTGGGGGACTTCCCCCCCCTAGCAAGGATCGAGGGTGGCCCAGGATTCGTGGCGGCCGGCTGGGGGAGTGACACGGTGCTGGTGGCCGTGTACTTCTCCCCCAATAGGCCGCTACGGGAATTCGACACGTTCCTGGGGAT
The DNA here is from genome assembly GCA_951361185.1 of Ochropacha duplaris. Taxonomy (NCBI): domain Eukaryota; kingdom Metazoa; phylum Arthropoda; class Insecta; order Lepidoptera; family Drepanidae; genus Ochropacha; species Ochropacha duplaris. Next base: position 33,419 of record OX592704.1, on the reverse strand, counting down.
CCTAGGGGGGGTAGTCAGGAGGGCTGCCCCGAGGCAAGTCATGGTCCTGGGGGACCTCAACGCCAAAAGTTCGGCGTGGGGTTCCCCTGCCACTGATCCCCGAGGGGCCTCCCTCGAGGACTGGGTGACGGCAACAGGATTGGTAATCCTGAACCAGGGCAGCGCCAACACTTGCGTGCGGAGGCAGGGGGGGTCAATCGTGGACATCACGTTCGCGACCCCTGCCATAGCCACACGCGTCACAGGTTGGCGTGTCCTGGAGGACGTCGAGACCCTCTCTGATCATTTGTACATCAGAATGAGGGTCTCCAACGATGGCGTCCAGCCGTCGCCCATCCTAGGGGGAAATCGGAGGAGGAGAGGGGGCTTCCCCAAATGGTCCCTGGTCCATCTGGACAGGGACAGGGCGGACGAGGCGGCCATGGTGGAGGCATGGTGTGCTGCCCCACCCGTCTCCCTCGGAGTCGAAGAGAGGGCGGCACAGTTCCGCGTCGCATTACAGACGGTATGCGACGCGGCCATGCCTCGGACCGGTCGCCTGTTCGCCCGAAAGAAGGTATACTGGTGGTCCGCAGAGATTGCGGCCCTTCGGACCACCAGTAACAGTGCTCGCCGCGCCTACCAACACTGTAGGCGCAGGCGGCACACCGCTGAGGAAGAGGTAGGGCTCCACAGGGCCCTCAAAGAGGCAAAGGGGGCCCTCCAGGTGGCAATCGCCAAGGCCAAGGACGAGGCCAACGCCTTGTTCTTGGCCACCCTGGACAGGGACCCGTGGGGGCGGCCGTACAAGGTGGTGCGCAACAAAATGCGCACCGCCCCCCCCATGGACTCCCTGGAGCCCGCCCTCCTGCAAAGGGTGGTCGAGGGGCTGTTCCCGCCAGCCCCCTCGATCTCTCCCCCGTCGATGGCCGACCCCATAGCGGAGCTGGAGGCCGAGCTCGTCATTGCACCGATAAGCAATGACGAGTTCGAGCGAGTGACAGACCGACTCCGGGGCTGTAAAAAAGCCCCGGGGCCTGATGGAGTGCCGGGTCGTGTCCTCGCCGTCGCCCTGGAACACCTCGGGGACCGTCTCAGGCATGTTATGGATGACTGCCTGAGAGAGGGAAGGTTCCCGAGGGTGTGGAAAGAGGGGCGACTATGCCTCCTCCGCAAAGAGGGTCGGCCACCGGACTGTCCGTCCGCCTATCGCCCCATAGTGCTGCTGGATGAGGCCGGGAAAGCGTTTGAGCGCATCCTGGCCTCCCGGATCCTGCAGCACCTGGAGACCGCCGGCCCGAACGTCTCTGATAGACAGTTCGGGTTCCGGGAAGGGCGGTCCACGCTCGACGCACTGAAGTCGCTGAGGGACTTCAGCGAATATGCGTCGAGCAGGGGGGAGGGTGTTATCGCGGTGTCGTTGGACATCGCGAACGCGTTCGGCACCCTCCCCTATGGGGTGATCAGTGAGGCACTTCGGTACCATGAAGTGCCTCACTACCTTAGGCGGGTCATAGAGCACTACCTTACCGAGAGGGTAGTGCTCTATGAAAACAAGGACGGTCAAAGGGGGGAGAGGGTGATGGCCTGCGGCGTGCCCCAGGGTTCCGTACTCGGACCGCTTCTTTGGAACCTGGGGTACGACTGGGCAATCCGGGGGGAGTTGCTTCCGCGCACACTCGTCGTCTGCTATGCGGACGACACGATGGTGGCTGTGCGCGGGAGCGACAAGCGAGAGACCTCCCGGAGGGCGGAAGTGGCGGCCGACCTGGCGATTGAGCGGATCGCCAGGCTCGGCCTAAAGGTGAGCCTCCCGAAGACCGAGGCGATAGTCTTCGGGGGGCGAGGTTGGAGGCTGCCCGCTGACGCGGCGCTCACTTTGGGGGGAGGTGCGGTCCTGATCAAGCCCCATATCAAGTATCTGGGGCTGATACTGGACCGCAAGTGGGACTTCGGGGAGCATTTCTCCAGACTTGCTCCCCGAATTGTGGGCGCCGCGTCGGCGATGGGCAGACTCCTGCCTAATGTAGGAGGGCCGGGCTCCTTATGCCGGCGGCTATACGCCGGCGTAACCCGGAGCATGGCCCTATACGGGGCCCCAATCTGGGCGGACAAGCTATCCGCCCGGAACAGGGCCCTTCTGCGGAGGCCGCAGCGAGTCGTGGCCCTCAGAATGGTGAGGGCCTACGTCACTGTGGCCCATGCGGCGGCATGCCTCCTCGCCTGCACCCCACCGTGGGAGTTGGACGCAGAGGTGCAGGCAGAGACCTACCGACGTGGGTCCAGGGCCCGGGCAACAGGTGAACGCCCGGACCCTGAGGAGGTAGCTGCCGCTCGTCGAATGACAGAGCGCCGACTGCGGGACCGGTGGAAAGCCCAGCTGGAGGTCGCCTCTTATGGTGTTCGTACCATAGGGGCGATCCTCCCGTCGCTGGACCACTGGTCGAAGAGGGCAGTCGGCGCAATGACGTTCCGGCTCGTGCAGGTGATGACCGGACATGGCTGTTTCGGTCATTACCTGCACAAAATAGGGAGAGAACTTGGCCCGCAGTGCCATGAGTGCGGCGATCCCGACGACACGGCCCAGCACACCCTTGAGGTGTGCAGTCGTTGGGATCGGGAGCGTGGCCTCATGGCACGCACCATTCAGCGGGTGGACCTCTCGCTCCAGAGCATCGTCTCTGCGATGCTCAGCAGCGAGAGGTCCTGGGAGGCTGTGGTCGCCTTCTGCGAGTATGTCATCTCGCAGAAGGAGACCGCGGAGCGGGAGCGCGAGGAAGATCCGCTCGCGCACCCGCTCCGACGCAGGCGGCAGGGGCGGAGGCGGCGGCGGTTTGCCGCGCGCCCCAACCTATAATTAAAATATTTATTTATTTATTTATCTGTGTAATATTGGTACTTATTTATTTATATATTATTAGTATTTATATATTTATTATGATATGGGTGCGGGTGGTGGACGAAAGTCCTCCGCCTGCTGGGGGGTAAATAAGAGGTCCCTCCCCCGGGCCGCTCGATGGTTCTTTGAGCCGCGGGGCGGTATGGGGGGGGGAGGCCGGCGGGATGCCGGCGTGGGTTTGGTCCCTCTCCCGGGCCGGTGGGCGGTCCGGGGGGAATGGGGGGCCGGCGAGTGCCGGCGTGAGTGTGATCCCTTTCCCGGGCCACTCAAGGGGTCCTTGGGCCGCTGGGTGGCCTGGGGAGGGGGGAGCCGGCGTTAGCTGGTCCCCCCATTTAGGGGTTTTCGATGATTTAGGTGCGGTGGAGGATGAATGGGAGTTCTTCACCTGCACGGGCGCCGGAGGGGCGATGGGCCGGGTACGCTTGGTCTGTCTCCTCTTCGGCGCGGGAAGCCCCCGGCAACAGCTGGGGTGCCGCCGGTGGACATCGTGGGGAATGCCATTGCGGGTTCCACGATGTCCAACAAAACTGGCTAAGGATGGTAAGTTACCAAGGTGGTTTTTAGTGGGTAGCACTCCCTACACCTCTTCACATTGAAGAGGCAGAGGCGATGTGTAATCCCACATATCCCCCCGCCACTCCCATGTCGGGGGTCGAATGCATCAAGCATTTTCCACCTTGTAAATATAAAAAAAAAAAAAAAAAAAAAAAAAAAAAAAAAAAAAAAAAAAAAAAAAAAAAAAAAGGTTAGGTTAGGTTAGGTTAGGTTAGGTTAGGTTAGGTTAGGTTAGGTTAGGTTAGGTTAGGTTAGGTTAGGTTAGGTTAGGTTAGGTTAGGTTAGGTTAGGTTAGGTTAGGTTAGGTTAGGTTAGGTTAGGTTAGGTTAGGTTAGGTTAGGTTAGGTTAGGTTAGGTTAGGTTAGGTTAGGTTAGGTTAGGTTAGGTTAGGTTAGGTTAGGTTAGGTTAGGTTAGGTTAGGTTAGGTTAGGTTAGGTTAGGTTAGGTTAGGTTAGGTTAGGTTAGGTTAGGTTAGGTTAGGTTAGGTTAGGTTAGGTTAGGTTAGGTTAGGTTAGGTTAGGTTAGGTTAGGTTAGGTTAGGTTAGGTTAGGTTAGGTTAGGTTAGGTTAGGTTAGGTTAGGTTAGGTTAGGTTAGGTTAGGTTAGGTTAGGTTAGGTTAGGTTAGGTTAGGTTAGGTTAGGTTAGGTTAGGTTAGGTTAGGTTAGGTTAGGTTAGGTTAGGTTAGGTTAGGTTAGGTTAGGTTGACGTTGATAACTTTGCGGATACTGGACGGATATTGATGAAATTTATAACCTTGACTACTGGCGTGTTATATTGACTATCGATACCGTTTTTTCCTGTGACTTGGCTTTATCTTCGGATTTTGACTTTTCGTTTTGTTTGAACTTGTTTTGTTGATGTTTTTTTGTTACATTTGTTAAGTTTTTTCGGTGTTGTTGTTGTTGTGAAACGCCTTGCTTAGGCTCGTTTCATAGCGGCGGCCGCCGTCTTGCCCTCGGGCTTTGATTTGTTACTACCGAACGCTCCGTTCGGTAGATATTAGATTTATAAGTGTTAAAATTTTTTGTTAAATTTTATTGTTATAAATTTAATTTTTTGTAAGTGACGCCATTTCGTGGGGTTAACCCCTACGGCTGTGGAAGTACTGTCAACGGATAGAGGGCACCGCCCCCTATTACGCGACACCTTTCGCGCCGTGCTACGACCCTCGGTTTAGGCGCAAAGCGGATAACGCAGATAATTTTTTAGTTGAATTTTCAGTTAAAATTTTTCTTTGTTTACATTTTTGCTATTGAAAAAAGTTGGTGTTGCCGCTATCGCTCAGCGCCCCGTTTGTTGCTGAGACATAGCGGCAATAGTCTTCTCTCGTGTAGGCTAGGTCTGGTTACCTCACCCCAAAGGGTTTTGAAGTAATCGGATTTTTCAGAATTTTTTGTTTAATTTCTAGTATTTTTTCATCGAAATTTACACCAAAAATTAGTGATTTTGGTGTTTGCTCCATTTTGTGGGGTTAACCCCTACGGTCATAGTAGGGGTACCAGGGGATAGGGGGCTTCGCCCCCTATTTTTAGATATTTTTTGTGGCCGGCTACAATACATAGAAGCCAGCCAAATCAATAAAACGTGAAGCCCTGAAACAAATTATTGCTATTTTGTTAATTCAGGCGCTTTTCGTTTATTGTATGGGGATTTTAAAAGATTTTAAAAACAGGCACACGCTTGACCGTTTTTAATTTATTTTAGTATTGTTTAGGCAATAACTTTGGTTAGGGTGGTCCGATCTGGACCATCTTTTGCCACATTTCGGACGAGGCCACAATGGCCACGACCGACGAAGGGGGGGGGGGGGCCCGCAGGAGGGGGGGGAGATTTTTAACATCTTCCTCCGAATCTGAGGAAGAAAACCCCGCAGAGGCCACTGAGGTGACTTCTATGCCCCAGAAAAGGGGGCACGAGGACCGGGAGGATGACCCGAGGCCTGATAATGGGCCCAAGGTTCCCACGGCCAGGAGGGGGAAGCCCAAGGGGGCATACTCTGGACTGGCGGCGGCGAGAGTAAAGCTCCGAGGATCGGAGACTTATCTCAGCTCCGACACGGACGTCGCCGCCTCCTCGTATAGGAAAGACTTCCCCCAGCTTCGCAGCAAGGGGGAAAAGAAGAATGGGGGAATTTCTTCCCCCCCAAGAGTGATTACACCGACTGAGGTCTTGCCCGCGTACGACCCAGTGGAGGCCACCCGACAGGCGGCATTGGAGATACTAGAGGGGGCCCGCAAGTCGAGCAACCTAAAGGGAGAGGTGTGGGGCAGCATGAACCGGGCCTGCCGCACCATTCTGGCAGCCATGGAGGACTTTAAAGCCTCCAGGTCAGAGAGCGAGGAGATCCGCATCCTAATGGCGGATAATAAGAGGATGCGGGAGCAACTCGCTCTCTGCACGGCGGAGCTCAAGGCGCTTCGAACCGCCTTTTCGGAGCGCCAGGCCTCGGCCCCGGCCCCACAGCTGGCCCCACAGCCGGTACGCGAGACCTCGGCCCCCAGGGCCCCCCCGCCGCCGCAGTCCGCCGCAGCGGAACTGACGGAGTTGCTAGAAAGCATGAAGCGCGACTTGACGATCTCCTTGGGCAACATGCTCAATGCCAGAATCGAGGAGATCAGCAGTCGCCTTCCTCCCGCGCCGATAATACGCCCCCCGCTAGCGGCGGACAAGAAGAGGACGAGGCTGCCCCCCATGGAAGTTGCCTCCGAGCCCGAGAGCAGGGCCAGGCTCGGGGATGGCAGGCCGAAAAGGGCCGCTAAAAAAGCGGCCCCGGCGGCCCCGAAGACCACCGCCCCGGCGGCCAAGCCGAAATCCACCGCCCCGGTGGCCAGGACTGCCCCGGCAACCAAGCCTGCCCCAGCGGCCAGGCCTGCCCCAGCGGCCAGGCCTGCCCCAGCGGCCAGGCCTGCCCCAGCAGCCAGGCCTGCTCCGGCCCTGGAGACAACACCTGGTCCCTCGGTTGAACCGCCGCAGGAGACCTACGCCCTAGTGGCGAAAAAAAAGAAGAAGAGGGGGAAGGGAAAGGCTACGGCAGCACCCTCACCCCCCGCCCCCCCCAAGAAGAAAGAGGCACCAAGGCCAAAGGCCCTTCAAGCCCCTAAGTCGACAGCGGTGGTGATAACCATGAGAAAGGACGTCACCACCAACACCACGCTGCAGGCCACCATGTCGAAGGCCATAAACAGCATTAGACTGGAAGAGATAGGCCTGCAGCACGTCAGGGTCCGGAACTCGGTGACTGGGGGCCGAGTCATCGAGGTCCCCGGAGCGGATAGCGGAAGGGCGGCGGACAGCCTGGCAGCAAAGCTGCAGGCTATTGTGGGCGATGTTGCCGTCATAAGCCGCCCCGAAAAAATGGCCGCTATCGAGGTCGCCGGCCTAGACGAGTCGGCGACAAAGGAGACCCTGGCGGCTGCTGTCGCAAAAGCGGGGGGATGCGCTGAGGCGCATATAAAGGTGGGGGGCATCCGCCCCACATATTACGACGGCAGCGGGGTTGCCCTCGTCCAATGTCCGGTGGGGACGGCAAAAGCCCTCCTCAAGCGTGGTCAGATCCTGGTAGGCTGGTCGTCTGCCAGGGTCAACTCAGTGGGACCAGCACCCATGCGGTGCTACAAATGCATGGGTGTTGGCCACTCGCGTGAGCTGTGCCTCTCAAAGGTGGACCGGGGCCAGATGTGCTACCGGTGCGGCGTAGAGGGGCACAAAGCAGCTGACTGCTGGGAGGAGAAAGCATGGTGTGCAGTATGCCACCATGCAGGGCTCCCAGCCGACCACGTCATGAGGGGACTGAAATGCTCCCCACCGGAAACAAAAGGAAGGGAGGTGAGGATGAGACCCGCCCGCCCCTCCCGACCCCCTCCAGCCGAATCAGCCGCCAGCCGGCACCAAGCGGACAACCGTATGGACGTCTAAATGCCAGCACACCAGCAGCATCTAGACGTCCTGCAAGTAAACGCCAACCACTCCGCCAGAGCTCAGGATCTGCTCATGCAGGCCATGGCGGAGTGGGCAATTGGCGTTGCGGTTATAGCGGAGCCCTACTTCGTCCCCCCCCAATGTAACTGGGTAGGGGACACCGACGGAGTAGTGGCGATCGTGGTGCCGGCGGTGGGGGACCTCCCCCCCTTATCGAGGATCGAGGGTGGCCCGGGATACGTGGCGGCCAGGTGGGGGAACGACACGGTGCTGGTAGCCGTGTACTTCTCCCCCAATAGGCCGCTGCGGGAGTTCGACACGTTCCTGGGGATCCTAGGGGGGGTGGTCCGAAGGGCCGCCCCGAGGCAGGTTATGGTCCTGGGGGACCTCAACGCCAAAAGTTCGGCATGGGGTTCCCCCATTACGGACCATAGGGGAACTGCACTCGGGGACTGGGTGACGGCTACGGGACTCGTAGTCCTAAACCAGGGCAGCGCAAATACCTGCGTGCGGCGGCAGGGGGGGTCAATCGTGGACGTCACGTTCGCGACCCCTGCCATAGCCGCACGCGTCACGGGTTGGCGCGTCCTGGAGGACGTGGAGACCCTCTCAGATCACCTGTACATCAGGATGAGGGTCTCCTCAGGAGGAGTCCCGCCGTCGCCCATCATCGGCAGAGGCAGGAGGGGGAATAAATTCCCCAAGTGGTCCCTCGTCCATTTGGACAGGGACAGGGCGGACGAGGCGGCCATGGTGGAGGCATGGTGTGCTGCCCCACCCGTCTCCCTCGGAATCGAAGAGAGGGCGGCACAGTTCCGCGTCGCACTACAGACGGTGTGCGACGCGGCCATGCCAAGGGCCGGTCGCCTGTCCGCCCGTAAGCGGGTCTACTGGTGGTCCGCAGAAATTGCGGCCCTGCGGACCGCCAGCAACGGTGCCCGCCGCGCCTACCAACATTGTAGGCGTCGGCGGCACACCGAAGAAGAGGAAGAAGGGCTCCATAGGGCCCTCAAAGAAGCAAAGGGGGCCCTCCAGGTGGCGATAGCCAAGGCCAAGGACGAAGCTCATGAGTCGTTCTTGGCCACCCTGGACAGGGATCCATGGGGGCGGCCGTATAAGGTGGTGCGTAACAAAATGCGCACCGCCCCCCCCATGGACTCCCTGGAGCCCGCCCTCCTCCAGAGGATAGTCGAGGGGCTGTTTCCGCCAGCCCCTTCGATCTCCCCCCCGACGATGGCCGACCCCATAACGGAGCCGGAGGCCGAGCTCGTCATTGCACCGATAAGCAGTGACGAGTTCGAGCGAGTGACGGACCGACTCCGGGGCTGCAAAAAAGCCCCGGGGCCAGACGGAGTCCCAGGTCGCGTCCTCGCCGTCGCCCTGGAACACCTCGGGGACCGCCTCAGGCACGTCATGGACGACTGCCTGAGGGAAGGAAGGTTCCCGCGGGTGTGGAAGGAAGGGCGACTGTGCCTCCTCCGTAAAGAGGGTCGGCCAACAGATTGCCCGTCTGCCTATCGCCCCATAGTGCTGCTGGATGAGGCTGGGAAAGCGTTTGAACGCATCCTGGCCTCCCGGATCCTGCAGCACCTGGAGACCGCCGGCCCGAACGTGTCAGATAGACAGTTCGGGTTCCGGGAAGGGCGGTCCACGCTCGACGCGGTAAAGTCACTAAGAGACTTTTGTGAATACGCGTCGAGCAGGGGGGAGGGTGTCATCGCGGTGTCTCTAGACATCGCGAACGCGTTCGGCACCCTCCCCTATGGGGTGATCAGTGAGGCACTAAAATATCACAGAGTGCCTCACTACCTTAGGCAGGTCATAGAGCACTACCTTACCGAGAGAGTAGTGCTCTATGAAAATAAAGACGGGCAACGGGGGGAGAGGAGGATGGCCTGCGGCGTGCCCCAGGGTTCCGTACTCGGCCCACTCCTCTGGAACCTGGGGTACGACTGGGCCATCAGAGCGGAACTGCTTCCGCGCACACTCGTCGTCTGCTATGCAGACGACACAATGGTGGCTGTGCGCGGAAGCAACAAAGCGGAGACCCGGAGACGGGCTGAGGTGGCAGCCGAGCTGGCGATAGAGCGGATCGCCAGACTCGGCCTAAAAGTGAGCCTCCCGAAGACTGAGGCTATAGTCTTCGGGGGGCGCGGGTGGAGTCTGCCCGCGAGTGCGGTGCTCACCCTGGAGGGTGAAGCGGTCCATATAAAGCCCCATATCAGATATCTGGGGCTCATATGTGGGATTTCGGGGAGCATTTCTCCAGATTAGCTCCCCGAATCGTGGGCGCCGCATCGGCGCTGGGCAGACTACTGCCCAATGTTGGAGGGCCGGGCTCCTTATGCCGGCGGCTATATGCCGGTGTGACAAGGAGCATGGCCCTCTACGGGGCCCCAATATGGGCGGACAAGCTGTCCGCCCGGAATAGGGCCCTGCTGCGGAGGCCCCAACGGGTCGTGGCCCTCAGGATGGTGAGGGCCTATATGACGGTGGCCCACGCAGCGGCCTGCCTCCTCGCGTGCACCCCTCCGTGGGAGCTAGACGCAGAGGTGCACGCAGAGACCTACGTACGTAGGTCCAGGATCCGGGCAACAGGAGAACGCCCGGACCCTGAGGAGGTAGAGGCCTCCCGCCGAATGACGGAGCGCCGACTACGGGACCGGTGGAAAGCCCAGCTGGAGGTCGCCCCTTATGGTGTCCGTACCATAGGGGCGATCCTCCCGTCGCTGGACCACTGGTCAAAGCGGAAGGTCGGCGCTACGTCGTTCCGGCTAGTGCAGGTACTGACCGGGCATGGGTGCTTCGGTCACTACCTGCACAAAATCGGGAGGGAGCCTGACCCGCGGTGTCATGAGTGCGGCGATCCCGACGACACCGCTCAGCACACCCTTGAGGTGTGCAGTCGTTGGGACGCGGAACGTGGCCTCATGGCACGCACCATCCAGCGGGTGGACCTCTCGCTCCAGAGCGTTGTCTCTGCGATGCTCAGCAGCGAGAGGTCCTGGGAGGCTGTGGTCGCCTTCTGCGAATATATCATTTCGCAGAAGGAGACCGCGGAGCGGGAGCGCGAGGAAAATCCCCTCGCGCATCCCCTCCGGCGCAGACGGCTCGGGTTGAGAAGGCGGCGGTTTGCCGCCAGACTCAACCCATAGTGGCTGCAGGTGGAGGATGGGAGTCCTCTGCCTGCGGTGGAAAGCCACATAGCGGTCTGGGAGAGGGGCCAAGCGTGCTCGGCCATCTCCCCTTTGGCGCGGGAAGCCCCGGCATAGGCTGGGGCGCCGTCGGTGGACATCGTGGTCTATGCCTTCGCAGGTACCACGGTGTCCGACGAAACCGGCAAGAGGGCACGTCCGGGTGGTTTTTAGTGGGTAGCACTCTCTACCCCTCCTCACTCTGAGGAGGGAGAGGCGATGTGTAGTCCCACATAACCCTCCGCCACTCCCATGTGCGGAGGGTATGCGTAATGCATTTCCCACCCGGTCAACAAAAAAAAAAAAAAAAAAAAAAGGTTAGGTTAGGTTAGGTTAGGTTAGGTTAGGTTAGGTTAGGTTAGGTTAGGTTAGGTTAGGTTAGGTTAGGTTAGGTTAGGTTAGGTTAGGTTAGGTTAGGTTAGGTTAGGTTAGGTTAGGTTAGGTTAGGTTAGGTTAGGTTAGGTTAGGTTAGGTTAGGTTAGGTTAGGTTAGGTTAGGTTAGGTTAGGTTAGGTTAGGTTAGGTTAGGTTAGGTTAGGTTAGGTTAGGTTAGGTTAGGTTAGGTTAGGTTAGGTTAGGTTAGGTTAGGTTAGGTTAGGTTAGGTTAGGTTAGGTTAGGTTAGGTTAGGTTAGGTTAGGTTAGGTTAGGTTAGGTTAGGTTAGGTTAGGTTAGGTTAGGTTAGGTTAGGTTAGGTTAGGTTAGGTTAGGTTAGGTTAGGTTAGGTTAGGTTAGGTTAGGTTAGGTTAGGTTAGGTTAGGTTAGGTTAGGTTAGGTTAGGTTAGGTTAGGTTAGGTTAGGTTAGGTTAGGTTAGGTTAGGTTAGGTTAGGTTAGGTTAGGTTAGGTTAGGTTAGGTTAGGTTAGGTTAGGTTAGGTTAGGTTAGGTTAGGTTAGGTTAGGTTAGGTTAGGTTAGGTTAGGTTAGGTTAGGTTAGGTTAGGTTAGGTTAGGTTAGGTTAGGTTAGGTTAGGTTAGGTTAGGTTAGGTTAGGTTAGGTTAGGTTAGGTTAGGTTAGGTTAGGTTAGGTTAGGTTAGGTTAGGTTAGGTTAGGTTAGGTTAGGTTAGGTTAGGTTAGGTTAGGTTAGGTTAGGTTAGGTTAGGTTAGGTTAGGTTAGGTTAGGTTAGGTTAGGTTAGGTTAGGTTAGGTTAGGTTAGGTTAGGTTAGGTTAGGTTAGGTTAGGTTAGGTTAGGTTAGGTTAGGTTAGGTTAGGTTAGGTTAGGTTAGGTTAGGTTAGGTTAGGTTAGGTTAGGTTAGGTTAGGTTAGGTTAGGTTAGGTTAGGTTAGGTTAGGTTAGGTTAGGTTAGGTTAGGTTAGGTTAGGTTAGGTTAGGTTAGGTTAGGTTAGGTTAGGTTAGGTTAGGTTAGGTTAGGTTAGGTTAGGTTAGGTTAGGTTAGGTTAGGTTAGGTTAGGTTAGGTTAGGTTAGGTTAGGTTAGGTTAGGTTAGGTTAGGTTAGGTTAGGTTAGGTTAGGTTAGGTTAGGTTAGGTTAGTTGCCGACCGGCTACTCTCGAAGACGGTCGCGTAATTGCTCGCTCAGATTGGCTCCGCGTCAAAAATTTTCAAAAATTTGAAGTGGTGGTTTTTCGGTGTTTTAAGTGCAGTTTCTTGTTACTAACTACTTGGCTATTGTATACGGACACCGTTCTTGCTATTTGTGATTGGATTAGGCTTTGTTTCCCGGATTTGTGATTATCTTTGTGATTGGATTTTTTTATTTGTTGGTGAGTTTTTTACTAATTGTGATTGTTTTAGTGTGTTGTCGTCGGTGTGGAACAACCTTTCTAGGCTTGTTGCATAGCGGCGGCAGCATTTTTGCCTGCGGGCTTTAGTAGATTTTTCTAGAACCTTCCGTTCGATAGAAGTTCAATTTTTGAATTTCGAATTTAGTTGTTCGATTTTATTATTTAAAAATTTTATTTTTGTAAGTGGCGCCAATTCGTGAGGTTTTGCTTTGCGGTTGTGAAACGAGTGTCAACGGATAGAGGGCATCGTCCCCTATTAAGCGACACCATTCGCTCCGCTCTGCGATCCCTAGAAGAGGAGAAAATCGAATAACGCAGCTTACTTTTGGTTTTCATAAAATTTGGTTGTTGACACTTTTACCCGTCCAAAATTTGGTGTTGCCGCCATCGCCCAAGAGCCTGAGTAGGGTTGGGACATAGCGGCAATAGTCTGTTTTCTCGTGGGATAGTTTCGGTAGTTCCATTTCCTAGGATTTGGTAACTATCGGAATTTTAAATTTTAGTTTAAATTGTCGGAAAAAAAATTGTTACAAATTTTGTAGGAAAACTAGTGTTTTTGTTGGTTGCTCCACCTCGTGGGGTCAACCCTTACGAATACACTAGGGGTATCGGATTATAGGCGCTGACACCACCTAACTTTTAAGGCCTCTCCCACTCACCTGCGACCACGGGAAGTAGGTGAAAAGTGCGGAGAAAGTTTTCAGATTTGCTATCAGGTCTGAAACAGGCGCTTTTAGGTTTATTGTATAGGATCGTTAAAAGCAGACACACTCTTGACCGTTTTTATTCGATTTTGTTCCAATTTCGAATAACTTCGGTTCCGGTGGTCTGTTTTTGACGATTCTTGTACAGGGGTGGACAAGGCCAACATGGCTTCTCCCCCAAAGGGGGGGGGGAGTCTGCTGAGAGGGGGGGGGATTTCCCGGCTTTCCTCAGATTCGTCAGGGGATGAACTTCCTGAAGTATTCTTATGTACTTCTCAGCCCCAGAAAAGGGGACATGAGGGGGGGGAGGATGACCCAAGTTCCAACAATGGTCCTAAAATCGGCAAGGCTCGCAGGGGGAAGCCCAAGGGGGCATACGCGGGTATGGCGGCGGCGAGGGCGAGACTCAGAGATCCGGATCCGTACCGGTTCTCTGACTCGGACTCCGCCGTCAACACTTATAGGAGGATCGTCCCAGGGCTCCGTCCCAGGGGGGGTACGGGGGGAACGGGTAGTTTTACCCCCCCCGAGCGTGTCGAAAGTCCGACCGAGCTGTCAGACCCGATTGAGTCGTGTCGTCGGGCTACTCTCACGATACTCGAGGGGGCCAACAAGTCGGGCAACTTGAAGGGGGACGTATGGGGCTCAATCAACCGGGCTTGCCATACCATCCTCGACTCCATGGAGGAAGTAAAGGCTACTAGGGCAGAGAGTGAGGAGATCCGCATCCTGAAGGCGGACAATAAGAGGATGCGGGAGCAACTCGCTCTCTGCCAGACTGAATTGAAGGCGCTCCGAACCGCCTTCTCGGAGCGCCAGACCCCGGCCCCACCGCCGGTACGTGAGACCCCTGCCCCTCCGGCCCCCTTGCAGCCGCAATCTGCTGCTGTGAGCTTGGCGGAGGCGATGGCGGATATGAAGAGGGATCTGCTGGTCTCGCTGGGCAATATGCTCAATGCCCGCATAGCCGAGATCAGCAGTCGCCTCCCGCCGGCACCGATACTCCGCCCCTCGCTGGCGGCAGACAGGAGAGCAGGGAAACCGGCCCCACCGGCTCCACTAGCTACCGAGACGATGTCTGAGCCCGAATCCAGGGCCAGGCTGGGGGATGGAAGGCCTAAGAAAGCCAAGGCTGTAAAAAAAGCAGCCCTGGCAGCCGGACATGCCCCGCCAGCAAAGCCTGCCCCGGGAGCCAAGCCTGCCCCGGTAGCCAAGCCTGCCCCGGTAGCCAAGCCTGGCCCGGCCCCGGAGCCAGGCCCCTCCGGAGAACTGTCGCATCCAAGCGAAACATACGCCGATGCGACGAAGAAGAAGGGAAAAAAGGGTAAGGGGACGGGAAAGGCTACGGCCCCACCCCCCGCCCCCCCCGCCCCCACCAACACCAAGAAGAAAAATAAAAAGAAGAGGAGGAAGCCGGCGTCCACACCGAAGGCGCCGCAGGTCCCTAATACGGCGGCTATAACAGTTTGCCTAAAGAGGGACACTCCCACTACAATAACGTTGCAGGCCACCATGCAAAAGGCCATTAATGGCCTTAGCCTGGAGGAGGTTGGCCTGCAACACGTTAGGGTCCGAACCTCCATGACGGGGGGTCGTGTCATTGAGGTCCCCGGGGACGACAGTGGGCGAGCGGCCGATAACCTTGCAGCCAAGCTGCAGGTTTTAATCGGCGACGTTGCCCACGTAAGCCGTCCCCAAAAGATGGCCGCCATCCAGGTCACCGGCCTGGATGAGTCGGCGACTAAGGAGTCGCTGACGGCGGCCATCGCCAAAGCGGGGGCCTGCAATGAGGCCCATATTAAGGTGGGGGGCATCCGCCCCACTTATGGCGGAAAGGGAAAAAGCACCGCTCTGGTGCAATGCCCGGTAGTGGTGGCCAGGGCACTCCTGGCACTCGGACAGATCGTGGTGGGGTGGGCATCCGCCAGGATCTGCTCCGTGGGACTGACACCCATGCGTTGTTATAAATGTATGGGTGTTGGTCACTCGAGGGAGCTGTGCCCCTCAAGCGTGGACCGGAGCCAGCTGTGCTACCGGTGCAGCAAAGAGGGGCACAAGTCCAAGGAGTGCTGGGAAGAGAAGGCATGGTGCGCAGTTTGCCACCATGCCAAACTCCCCGCCGATCACAAGATGGGGGGAGACAATTGCTCCCCCCCGGAAACTAGAGGCAGGGAGACACGGCCACGACCCGGCCGTCCCTCCCGGCCCCCTCCTGCAGTTACGACTGCCGGCAGGCCCGAAGTGGACAACCGCATGGACGTCTAAATGCCAGTACACCGGCATTTGGACGTCCTGCAGGTCAACGCCAACCACTCCGCCAGAGCTCAGGATCTGCTCATGCAGACCATGGCGGAGTGGGCAATTGGCGTCGCGGTTGTCGCGGAGCCCTACTTCGTCCCCCCCCAACCTAATTGGGTAAGGGACACCGACGAAGTAGTGGCAATCGTGGTGCCGGCAGTGGGGGACTTCCCCCCCCTAGCAAGGATCGAGGGTGGCCCAGGATTCGTGGCGGCCAGGTGGGGGAGTGACACGGTGCTGGTGGCCGTGTACTTCTCCCCCAATAGGCCGCTACGGGAATTTGACACGTTCCTGGGGATCCTAGGGGGGGTAGTCAGGAGGGCTGCCCCGAGGCAAGTCATGGTCCTGGGGGACCTCAACGCCAAAAGTTCGGCGTGGGGTTCCCCAGCCACGGATCCCCGAGGGGCCTCCCTCGAGGACTGGGTGGCGGCAACAGGATTGGTAATCCTCAACCAGGGCAGCGCCAACACTTGCGTGCGGAGGCAGGGGGGGTCAATCGTGGACGTCACGTTCGCGACCCCTGCCATAGCCGCACGCGTCACAGGTTGGCGTGTCCTGGAGGACGTCGAGACCCTCTCTGATCATTTGTACATCAGAATGAGGGTCTCCAACGATGGCGTCCAGCCGTCGCCCATCCTAGGGGGAAATCGGAGGAGGAGAGGGGGCTTCCCCAAATGGTCCCTGGTCCATCTGGACAGGGACAGGGCGGACGAGGCGGCCATGGTGGAGGCATGGTGTGCTGCCCCACCCGTCTCCCTCGGAGTCGAAGAGAGGGCGGCACAGTTCCGCGTCGCATTACAGACGGTATGCGACGCGGCCATGCCTCGGACCGGTCGCCTGTTCGCCCGGAAGAAGGTGTACTGGTGGTCCGCAGAGATTGCGGCCCTTCGGACCACCAGTAACAGTGCTCGCCGCGCCTACCAACACTGTAGGCGCAGGCGGCACACCGTTGAGGAGGAGGAAGGGCTCCACAGGGCCCTCAAAGAGGCAAAGGGGGCCCTCCAGGTGGCAATCGCCAAGGCCAAGGACGAGGCTAACGCCTTGTTCTTGGCCACCCTGGACAGGGACCCGTGGGGGCGGCCGTACAAGGTGGTGCGCAACAAAATGCGCACCGCCCCCCCCATGGACTCCCTGGAGCCCGCCCTCCTGCAAAGGGTGGTCGAGGGGCTGTTCCCGCCAGCCCCCACGATCTCTCCCCCGTCAATGGCCGACCCCATAGCGGAGCCGGAGGCCGAGCTCGTCATTGCACCAATAAGCAGTGACGAGTTCGAGCGAGTGACGGACCGACTCCGGGGCTGCAAAAAAGCCCCGGGGCCTGATGGAGTGCCAGGTCGCGTCCTCGCCGTCGCCCTGCAACACCTCGGGGACCGTCTCAGGCATGTCATGGATGACTGCCTGAGAGAGGGAAGGTTCCCGAGGGTGTGGAAAGAGGGGCGACTATGCCTCCTCCGCAAAGAGGGTCGGCCACCGGACTGTCCGTCCGCCTATCGCCCCATAGTGCTGCTGGATGAGGCCGGGAAAGCGTTTGAGCGCATCCTGGCCTCCTGGATCCTGCAGCACCTGGAGACCGCCGGCCCGAACGTCTCTGATAGACAGTTCGGGTTCCGGGAAGGGCGGTCCACGCTCGACGCACTGAAGTCGCTGAGGGACTTCAGCGAATATGCGTCGAGCAGGGGGGAGGGTGTTATCGCGGTGTCGTTGGACATCGCGAACGCATTCGGCACCCTCCCCTATGGGGTGATCAGTGAGGCACTTCGGTACCATGAAGTGCCTCACTACCTTAGGCGGGTCATAGAGCACTACCTTACCGAGAGGGTAGTGCTCTATGAAAATAAAGAAGGACAAAGGGGGGAGAGGGTGATGGCCTGCGGCGTGCCCCAGGGTTCCGTACTCGGACCACTTCTATGGAACCTGGGGTACGACTGGGCAATCCGGGGGGAGTTGCTTCCGCGCACACTCGTCGTCTGCTATGCGGACGACACGATGGTGGCTGTGCGCGGGAGCGACAAGCGGGAGACCTCCCGGAGGGCGGAAGTGGCGGCCGACCTGGCGATTGAGCGGATCGCCAGGCTCGGCCTAAAGGTGAGCCTCCCGAAGACTGAGGCGATAGTCTTCGGGGGGCGAGGTTGGAGGCTGCCCGCTGACGCGGCGCTCACTTTGGGAGGAGGGGCGGTCCTGATCAAGCCCCATATCAAGTATCTGGGGCTTATACTGGACCGCAAATGGGACTTCGGGGAGCATTTCTCTAGACTTGCTCCCCGAATTGTGGGCGCCGCGTCGGCGATGGGCAGACTCCTGCCCAATGTAGGAGGGCCAGGCTCCTTATGCCGGCGGCTATACGCCGGCGTAACCAGGAGCATGGCCCTATACGGGGCCCCAATCTGGGCGGACAAGCTATCCGCCCGGAACAGGGCCCTTCTGCGGAGGCCGCAGCGAGTCGTGGCCCTCAGAATGGTGAGGGCCTACGTCACCGTGGCCCATGCGGCGGCATGCCTCCTCGCCTGCACCCCGCCGTGGGAGTTGGACGCAGAGGTGCAGGCAGAGACCTACCGACGTAGGTCCAGGGCCCGGGCAACAGGTGAACGCCCGGACCCTGAGGAGGTAGCTGCCGCTCGTCGAATGACGGAGCGCCGACTGCGGGACCGGTGGAAAGCCCAGCTGGAGGTCGCCCCTTATGGTGTTCGTACCATAGGGGCGATCCTCCCGTCGCTGGACCACTGGTTCAAGAGGGCAGTCGGCGCTATGACGTTCCGGCTCGTGCAGGTGATGACCGGACATGGCTGTTTCGGTCATTACCTGCACAAAATAGGGAGAGAACTTGGCCCGCAGTGCCATGAGTGCGGCGATCCCGACGACACGGCCCAGCACACCCTTGAGGTGTGCAGTCGTTGGGATCGGGAGCGTGGCCTCATGGCACGCACCATTCAGCGGGTGGACCTCTCGCTCCAGAGCATCGTCTCTGCGATGCTCAGCAGCGAGAGGTCCTGGGAGGCTGTGGTCGCCTTCTGCGAGTATGTCATCTCGCAGAAGGAGACCGCGGAGCGGGAGCGCGAGGAAGATCCGCTCGCGCACCCGCTCCGACGCAGGCGGCAGGGGCGGAGGCGGCGGCGGTTTGCCGCGCGCCTCAACCCATAAATATTTATTTATTTATTTATTTATCTGTGTAATATTGGTATTTACTTATTTATATATTATTAGTATTTATATAATTATTATGATATGGGTGCAGGTGGTGGACGAAAGTCCTCCGCCTGCTGGGGGGGTAAATAAGAGGTCCCTCTCCCGGGCCGCTCGATGGTTCTTTGAGCCGCGGGGCGGTATGGGGGGGGGAGGCCGGCGGGATGCCGGCGTGGGTTTGGTCCCTCTCCCGGGCCGGTGGGCGGTCCGGGGGGAATGGGGGGCCGGCGAGTGCCGGCGTGAGTTTGGCCCTTTTCCCGGGCCACTCAAGGGGTCCTTGGGCCGCTGGGTGGCCTGGGGAGGGGGGAGCTGGCGCTAGCTGGTCCCCCCATTTATGGGGTTATGATGATAAGGTGCGGTGGAGGATGAATGGGAGTTCTTCACCTGCACGGGCGCCGGGGGGGCGATGGGCCGGGTACGCTTGGTCTGTCTCCTCTTCGGCGCGGGAAGCCCCCAGCAACAGCTGGGGCGCCGCCGGTGGACATCGTGGGGAATGCCATTGCGGGTTCCACGATGTCCAACAAAACTGGCTAAGGTTGGTAAGTTACCAAGGTGGTTTTTAGTGGGTAGCACTCCCTACACCTCTTCACATTGAAGAGGCAGAGGCGATGTGTAATCCCACATATCCCCCCGCCACTCCCATGTCGGGGGTCGAATGCATCAAGCATTTTCCACCTTGTAAATCAAAAAAAAAAAAAAAAAAAAAAGGTTAGGTTAGGTTAGGTTAGGTTAGGTTAGGTTAGGTTAGGTTAGGTTAGGTTAGGTTAGGTTAGGTTAGGTTAGGTTAGGTTCTGCCTGAGAGAGGGAAGGTTCCCGAGGGTGTGGAAAGAGGGGCGACTATGCCTCCTCCGCAAAGAGGGTCGGCCACCGGACTGTCCGTCCGCCTATCGCCCCATAGTGCTGCTGGATGAGGCCGGGAAAGCGTTTGAGTGCATCCTGGCCTCCCGGATCCTGCAGCACCTGGAGACCGCCGGCCCGAACGTCTCTGATAGACAGTTCGGGTTCCGAGAAGGGCGGTCCACGCTCGACGCACTGAAGTCGCTGAGGGACTTCAGCGAATATGCGTCGAGCAGGGGGGAGGGTGTTATCGCGGTGTCGTTGGACATCGCGAACGCGTTCGGCACCCTCCCCTATGGGGTGATCAGTGAGGCACTTCGGTACCATGAAGTGCCTCACTACCTTAGGCGGGTCATAGAGCACTACCTTACCGAGAGGGTAGTGCTCTATGAAAACAAGGACGGTCAAAGGGGGGAGAGGGTGATGGCCTGCGGCGTGCCCCAGGGTTCCGTACTCGGACCGCTTCTTTGGAACCTGGGGTACGACTGGGCAATCCGGGGGGAGTTGCTTCCGCGCACACTCGTCGTCTGCTACGCGGACGACACAATGGTGGCTGTGCGCGGGAGCGACAAGTGGGAGACCTCCCGGAGGGCGGAAGTTGCGGCCGACCTGGCGATTGAGCGGATCGCCAGGCTCGGCCTAAAGGTGAGCCTCCCGAAGACTGAGGCGATAGTCTTCGGGGGGCGAGGTTGGAGGCTGCCCGCTGACGCGGCGCTCACTTTGGGAGGAGGGGCGGTCCTGATCAAGCCCCATATCAAGTATCTGGGGCTGATACTGGACCGCAAATGGGACTTCGGGGAGCATTTCTCTAGACTTGCTCCCCGAATTGTGGGCGCCGCGTCGGCGATGGGCAGACTCCTGCCCAATGTAGGAGGGCCAGGCTCCTTATGCCGGCGGCTATACGCCGGCGTAACCAGGAGCATGGCCCTATACGGGGCCCCAATCTGGGCGGACAAGCTATCCGCCCGGAACAGGGCCCTTCTGCGGAGGCCGCAGCGAGTCGTGGCCCTCAGAATGGTGAGGGCCTACGTCACTGTGGCCCATGCGGCGGCATGCCTCCTCGCCTGCACCCCGCCGTGGGAGTTGGATGCAGAGGTGCAGGCAGAGACCTACCGACGTAGGTCCAGGGTCCGGGCAACAGGTGAACGCCCGGACCCTGAGGAGGTAGCGGCCGCTCGTCGAATGACGGAGCGCCGACTGCGAGACCGGTGGAAAGCCCAGCTGGAGGTCGCCCCTTATGGTGTTCGTACCATAGGGGCGATCCTCCCGTCGCTGGACCACTGGTCGAAGAGGGCAGTCGGCGCAATGACGTTCCGGCTCGTGCAGGTGATGACCGGACATGGCTGTTTCGGTCATTACCTGCACAAAATAGGAAGAGAGCTTGGCCCGCAGTGCCATGAGTGCGGCGATCCCGACGACACGGCCCAGCACACCCTTGAGGTGTGCAGTCGTTGGGATCGGGAGCGTGGCCTCATGGCACGCACCATTCAGCGGGTGGACCTCTCGCTCCAGAGCATCGTCTCTGCGATGCTCAGCAGCGAGAGGTCCTGGGAGGCTGTGGTCGCCTTCTGCGAGTATGTCATCTCGCAGAAGGAGACCGCGGAGCGGGAGCGCGAGGAAGATCCGCTCGCGCACCCGCTCCGACGCAGGCGGCAGGGGCGGAGGCGGCGGCGGTTTGCTGCGCGCCTCAACCCATAAATATTTATTTATTTATTTATTTATCTGTGTAATATTGGTATGTATTTATTTATATATTATTAGTATTTATATAATTATTATGATATGGGTGCAGGTGGTGGACGAAAGTCCTCCGCCTGCTGGGGGGTGTATAGAGGTCCCTCCCCCGGGCCGCTCGATGGTTCTTTGAGCCGCGGGGCGGTATGGGGGGGGGAGGCCGGCGGGATGCCGGCGTGGGTTTGGTCCCTCTCCCGGGCCGGTGGGCGGTCCGGGGGGAATGGGGGGCCGGCGAGTGCCGGCGTGAGTGTGGCCCCTTTCCCGGGCCACTCAAGGGGTCCTTGGGCCGCTGGGTGGCCTGGGGAGGGGGGAGCCGGCGCCAGCTGGTCCCCCCATTTATGGGGTTTTTGATGATAAGGTGCGGTGGAGGATGAATGGGAGTTCTTCACCTGCACGGGCGCCGGGGGGGGGATGGGCCTGGTACGCTTGGCCTGTCCCCTCTTCGGCGCGGGAAGCCCCCAGCAACAGCTGGGGCGCCGCCGGTGGACATCGTGGGGAATGCCATTGCGGGTTCCACGATGTCCAACAAAACTGGCTAAGGTTGGTAAGTTACCAAGGTGGTTTTTAGTGGGTAGCACTCCCTACACCTCTTCACATTGAAGAGGCAGAGGCGATGTGTAATCCCACATATCCCCCCGCCACTCCCATGTCGGGGGTCGAATGCATCAAGCATTTTCCACCTTGTAAAAAAAAAAAAAAAAAAAAAAGGTTAGGTTAGGTTAGGTTAGGTTAGGTTAGGTTAGGTTAGGTTAGGTTAGGTTAGGTTAGGTTAGGTTAGGTTAGGTTAGGTTAGGTTAGGTTAGGTTAGGTTAGGTTAGGTTAGGTTAGGTTAGGTTAGGTTAGGTTAGGTTAGGTTAGGTTAGGTTAGGTTAGGTTAGGTTAGGTTAGGTTAGGTTAGGTTAGGTTAGGTTAGGTTAGGTTAGGTTAGGTTAGGTTAGGTTAGGTTAGGTTAGGTTAGGTTAGGTTAGGTTAGGTTAGGTTAGGTTAGGTTAGGTTAGGTTAGGTTAGGTTAGGTTAGGTTAGGTTAGGTTAGGTTAGGTTAGGTTAGGTTAGGTTAGGTTAGGTTAGGTTAGGTTAGGTTAGGTTAGGTTAGGTTAGGTTAGGTTAGGTTAGGTTAGGTTAGGTTAGGTTAGGTTAGGTTAGGTTAGGTTAGGTTAGGTTAGGTTAGGTTAGGTTAGGTTAGGTTAGGTTAGGTTAGGTTAGGTTAGGTTAGGTTAGGTTAGGTTAGGTTAGGTTAGGTTAGGTTAGGTTAGGTTAGGTTAGGTTAGGTTAGGTTAGGTTAGGTTAGGTTAGGTTAGGTTAGGTTAGGTTAGGTTAGGTTAGGTTAGGTTAGGTTAGGTTAGGTTAGGTTAGGTTAGGTTAGGTTAGGTTAGGTTAGGTTAGGTTAGGTTAGGTTAGGTTAGGTTAGGTTAGGTTAGGTTAGGTTAGGTTAGGTTAGGTTAGGTTAGGTTAGGTTAGGTTAGGTTAGGTTAGGTTAGGTTAGGTTAGGTTAGGTTAGGTTAGGTTAGGTTAGGTTAGGTTAGGTTAGGTTAGGTTAGGTTAGGTTAGGTTAGGTTAGGTTAGGTTAGGTTAGGTTAGGTTAGGTTAGGTTAGGTTAGGTTAGGTTAGGTTAGGTTAGGTTAGGTTAGGTTAGGTTAGGTTAGGTTAGGTTAGGTTAGGTTAGGTTAGGTTAGGTTAGGTTAGGTTAGGTTAGGTTAGGTTAGGTTAGGTTAGGTTAGGTTAGGTTAGGTTAGGTTAGGTTAGGTTAGGTTAGGTTAGGTTAGGTTAGGTTAGGTTAGGTTAGGTTAGGTTAGGTTAGGTTAGGTTAGGTTAGGTTAGGTTAGGTTAGGTTAGGTTAGGTTAGGTTAGGTTAGGTTAGGTTAGGTTAGGTTAGGTTAGGTTAGGTTAGGTTAGGTTAGGTTAGGTTAGGTTAGGTTAGGTTAGGTTAGGTTAGGTTAGGTTAGGTTAGGTTAGGTTAGGTTAGGTTAGGTTAGGTTAGGTTAGGTTAGGTTAGGTTAGGTTAGGTTAGGTTAGGTTAGGTTAGGTTAGGTTAGGTTAGGTTAGGTTAGGTTAGGTTAGGTTAGGTTAGGTTAGGTTAGGTTAGGTTAGGTTAGGTTAGGTTAGGTTAGGTTAGGTTAGGTTAGGTTAGGTTAGGTTAGGTTAGGTTAGGTTAGGTTAGGTTAGGTTAGGTTAGGTTAGGTTAGGTTAGGTTAGGTTAGGTTAGGTTAGGTTAGGTTAGGTTAGGTTAGGTTAGGTTAGGTTAGGTTAGGTTAGGTTAGGTTAGGTTAGGTTAGGTTAGGTTAGGTTAGGTTAGGTTAGGTTAGGTTAGGTTAGGTTAGGTTAGGTTAGGTTAGGTTAGGTTAGGTTAGGTTAGGTTAGGTTAGGTTAGGTTAGGTTAGGTTAGGTTAGGTTAGGTTAGGTTAGGTTAGGTTAGGTTAGGTTAGGTTAGGTTAGGTTAGGTTAGGTTAGGTTAGGTTAGGTTAGGTTAGGTTAGGTTAGGTTAGGTTAGGTTAGGTTAGGTTAGGTTAGGTTAGGTTAGGTTAGGTTAGGTTAGGTTAGGTTAGGTTAGGTTAGGTTAGGTTAGGTTAGGTTAGGTTAGGTTAGGTTAGGTTAGGTTAGGTTAGGTTAGGTTAGGTTAGGTTAGGTTAGGTTAGGTTAGGTTAGGTTAGGTTAGGTTAGGTTAGGTTAGGTTAGGTTAGGTTAGGTTAGGTTAGGTTAGGTTAGGTTAGGTTAGGTTAGGTTAGGTTAGGTTAGGTTAGGTTAGGTTAGGTTAGGTTAGGTTAGGTTAGGTTAGGTTAGGTTAGGTTAGGTTAGGTTAGGTTAGGTTAGGTTAGGTTAGGTTAGGTTAGGTTAGGTTAGGTTAGGTTAGGTTAGGTTAGGTTAGGTTAGGTTAGGTTAGGTTAGGTTAGGTTAGGTTAGGTTAGGTTAGGTTAGGTTAGGTTAGGTTAGGTTAGGTTAGGTTAGGTTAGGTTAGGTTAGGTTAGGTTAGGTTAGGTTAGGTTAGGTTAGGTTAGGTTAGGTTAGGTTAGGTTAGGTTAGGTTAGGTTAGGTTAGGTTAGGTTAGGTTAGGTTAGGTTAGGTTAGGTTAGGTTAGGTTAGGTTAGGTTAGGTTAGGTTAGGTTAGGTTAGGTTAGGTTAGGTTAGGTTAGGTTAGGTTAGGTTAGGTTAGGTTAGGTTAGGTTAGGTTAGGTTAGGTTAGGTTAGGTTAGGTTAGGTTAGGTTAGGTTAGGTTAGGTTAGGTTAGGTTAGGTTAGGTTAGGTTAGGTTAGGTTAGGTTAGGTTAGGTTAGGTTAGGTTAGGTTAGGTTAGGTTAGGTTAGGTTAGGTTAGGTTAGGTTAGGTTAGGTTAGGTTAGGTTAGGTTAGGTTAGGTTAGGTTAGGTTAGGTTAGGTTAGGTTAGGTTAGGTTAGGTTAGGTTAGGTTAGGTTAGGTTAGGTTAGGTTAGGTTAGGTTAGGTTAGGTTAGGTTAGGTTAGGTTAGGTTAGGTTAGGTTAGGTTAGGTTAGGTTAGGTTAGGTTAGGTTAGGTTAGGTTAGGTTAGGTTAGGTTAGGTTAGGTTAGGTTAGGTTAGGTTAGGTTAGGTTAGGTTAGGTTAGGTTAGGTTAGGTTAGGTTAGGTTAGGTTAGGTTAGGTTAGGTTAGGTTAGGTTAGGTTAGGTTAGGTTAGGTTAGGTTAGGTTAGGTTAGGTTAGGTTAGGTTAGGTTAGGTTAGGTTAGGTTAGGTTAGGTTAGGTTAGGTTAGGTTAGGTTAGGTTAGGTTAGGTTAGGTTAGGTTAGGTTAGGTTAGGTTAGGTTAGGTTAGGTTAGGTTAGGTTAGGTTAGGTTAGGTTAGGTTAGGTTAGGTTAGGTTAGGTTAGGTTAGGTTAGGTTAGGTTAGGTTAGGTTAGGTTAGGTTAGGTTAGGTTAGGTTAGGTTAGGTTAGGTTAGGTTAGGTTAGGTTAGGTTAGGTTAGGTTAGGTTAGGTTAGGTTAGGTTAGGTTAGGTTAGGTTAGGTTAGGTTAGGTTAGGTTAGGTTAGGTTAGGTTAGGTTAGGTTAGGTTAGGTTAGGTTAGGTTAGGTTAGGTTAGGTTAGGTTAGGTTAGGTTAGGTTAGGTTAGGTTAGGTTAGGTTAGGTTAGGTTAGGTTAGGTTAGGTTAGGTTAGGTTAGGTTAGGTTAGGTTAGGTTAGGTTAGGTTAGGTTAGGTTAGGTTAGGTTAGGTTAGGTTAGGTTAGGTTAGGTTAGGTTAGGTTAGGTTAGGTTAGGTTAGGTTAGGTTAGGTTAGGTTAGGTTAGGTTAGGTTAGGTTAGGTTAGGTTAGGTTAGGTTAGGTTAGGTTAGGTTAGGTTAGGTTAGGTTAGGTTAGGTTAGGTTAGGTTAGGTTAGGTTAGGTTAGGTTAGGTTAGGTTAGGTTAGGTTAGGTTAGGTTAGGTTAGGTTAGGTTAGGTTAGGTTAGGTTAGGTTAGGTTAGGTTAGGTTAGGTTAGGTTAGGTTAGGTTAGGTTAGGTTAGGTTAGGTTAGGTTAGGTTAGGTTAGGTTAGGTTAGGTTAGGTTAGGTTAGGTTAGGTTAGGTTAGGTTAGGTTAGGTTAGGTTAGGTTAGGTTAGGTTAGGTTAGGTTAGGTTAGGTTAGGTTAGGTTAGGTTAGGTTAGGTTAGGTTAGGTTAGGTTAGGTTAGGTTAGGTTAGGTTAGGTTAGGTTAGGTTAGGTTAGGTTAGGTTAGGTTAGGTTAGGTTAGGTTAGGTTAGGTTAGGTTAGGTTAGGTTAGGTTAGGTTAGGTTAGGTTAGGTTAGGTTAGGTTAGGTTAGGTTAGGTTAGGTTAGGTTAGGTTAGGTTAGGTTAGGTTAGGTTAGGTTAGGTTAGGTTAGGTTAGGTTAGGTTAGGTTAGGTTAGGTTAGGTTAGGTTAGGTTAGGTTAGGTTAGGTTAGGTTAGGTTAGGTTAGGTTAGGTTAGGTTAGGTTAGGTTAGGTTAGGTTAGGTTAGGTTAGGTTAGGTTAGGTTAGGTTAGGTTAGGTTAGGTTAGGTTAGGTTAGGTTAGGTTAGGTTAGGTTAGGTTAGGTTAGGTTAGGTTAGGTTAGGTTAGGTTAGGTTAGGTTAGGTTAGGTTAGGTTAGGTTAGGTTAGGTTAGGTTAGGTTAGGTTAGGTTAGGTTAGGTTAGGTTAGGTTAGGTTAGGTTAGGTTAGGTTAGGTTAGGTTAGGTTAGGTTAGGTTAGGTTAGGTTAGGTTAGGTTAGGTTAGGTTAGGTTAGGTTAGGTTAGGTTAGGTTAGGTTAGGTTAGGTTAGGTTAGGTTAGGTTAGGTTAGGTTAGGTTAGGTTAGGTTAGGTTAGGTTAGGTTAGGTTAGGTTAGGTTAGGTTAGGTTAGGTTAGGTTAGGTTAGGTTAGGTTAGGTTAGGTTAGGTTAGGTTAGGTTAGGTTAGGTTAGGTTAGGTTAGGTTAGGTTAGGTTAGGTTAGGTTAGGTTAGGTTAGGTTAGGTTAGGTTAGGTTAGGTTAGGTTAGGTTAGGTTAGGTTAGGTTAGGTTAGGTTAGGTTAGGTTAGGTTAGGTTAGGTTAGGTTAGGTTAGGTTAGGTTAGGTTAGGTTAGGTTAGGTTAGGTTAGGTTAGGTTAGGTTAGGTTAGGTTAGGTTAGGTTAGGTTAGGTTAGGTTAGGTTAGGTTAGGTTAGGTTAGGTTAGGTTAGGTTAGGTTAGGTTAGGTTAGGTTAGGTTAGGTTAGGTTAGGTTAGGTTAGGTTAGGTTAGGTTAGGTTAGGTTAGGTTAGGTTAGGTTAGGTTAGGTTAGGTTAGGTTAGGTTAGGTTAGGTTAGGTTAGGTTAGGTTAGGTTAGGTTAGGTTAGGTTAGGTTAGGTTAGGTTAGGTTAGGTTAGGTTAGGTTAGGTTAGGTTAGGTTAGGTTAGGTTAGGTTAGGTTAGGTTAGGTTAGGTTAGGTTAGGTTAGGTTAGGTTAGGTTAGGTTAGGTTAGGTTAGGTTAGGTTAGGTTAGGTTAGGTTAGGTTAGGTTAGGTTAGGTTAGGTTAGGTTAGGTTAGGTTAGGTTAGGTTAGGTTAGGTTAGGTTAGGTTAGGTTAGGTTAGGTTAGGTTAGGTTAGGTTAGGTTAGGTTAGGTTAGGTTAGGTTAGGTTAGGTTAGGTTAGGTTAGGTTAGGTTAGGTTAGGTTAGGTTAGGTTAGGTTAGGTTAGGTTAGGTTAGGTTAGGTTAGGTTAGGTTAGGTTAGGTTAGGTTAGGTTAGGTTAGGTTAGGTTAGGTTAGGTTAGGTTAGGTTAGGTTAGGTTAGGTTAGGTTAGGTTAGGTTAGGTTAGGTTAGGTTAGGTTAGGTTAGGTTAGGTTAGGTTAGGTTAGGTTAGGTTAGGTTAGGTTAGGTTAGGTTAGGTTAGGTTAGGTTAGGTTAGGTTAGGTTAGGTTAGGTTAGGTTAGGTTAGGTTAGGTTAGGTTAGGTTAGGTTAGGTTAGGTTAGGTTAGGTTAGGTTAGGTTAGGTTAGGTTAGGTTAGGTTAGGTTAGGTTAGGTTAGGTTAGGTTAGGTTAGGTTAGGTTAGGTTAGGTTAGGTTAGGTTAGGTTAGGTTAGGTTAGGTTAGGTTAGGTTAGGTTAGGTTAGGTTAGGTTAGGTTAGGTTAGGTTAGGTTAGGTTAGGTTAGGTTAGGTTAGGTTAGGTTAGGTTAGGTTAGGTTAGGTTAGGTTAGGTTAGGTTAGGTTAGGTTAGGTTAGGTTAGGTTAGGTTAGGTTAGGTTAGGTTAGGTTAGGTTAGGTTAGGTTAGGTTAGGTTAGGTTAGGTTAGGTTAGGTTAGGTTAGGTTAGGTTAGGTTAGGTTAGGTTAGGTTAGGTTAGGTTAGGTTAGGTTAGGTTAGGTTAGGTTAGGTTAGGTTAGGTTAGGTTAGGTTAGGTTAGGTTAGGTTAGGTTAGGTTAGGTTAGGTTAGGTTAGGTTAGGTTAGGTTAGGTTAGGTTAGGTTAGGTTAGGTTAGGTTAGGTTAGGTTAGGTTAGGTTAGGTTAGGTTAGGTTAGGTTAGGTTAGGTTAGGTTAGGTTAGGTTAGGTTAGGTTAGGTTAGGTTAGGTTAGGTTAGGTTAGGTTAGGTTAGGTTAGGTTAGGTTAGGTTAGGTTAGGTTAGGTTAGGTTAGGTTAGGTTAGGTTAGGTTAGGTTAGGTTAGGTTAGGTTAGGTTAGGTTAGGTTAGGTTAGGTTAGGTTAGGTTAGGTTAGGTTAGGTTAGGTTAGGTTAGGTTAGGTTAGGTTAGGTTAGGTTAGGTTAGGTTAGGTTAGGTTAGGTTAGGTTAGGTTAGGTTAGGTTAGGTTAGGTTAGGTTAGGTTAGGTTAGGTTAGGTTAGGTTAGGTTAGGTTAGGTTAGGTTAGGTTAGGTTAGGTTAGGTTAGGTTAGGTTAGGTTAGGTTAGGTTAGGTTAGGTTAGGTTAGGTTAGGTTAGGTTAGGTTAGGTTAGGTTAGGTTAGGTTAGGTTAGGTTAGGTTAGGTTAGGTTAGGTTAGGTTAGGTTAGGTTAGGTTAGGTTAGGTTAGGTTAGGTTAGGTTAGGTTAGGTTAGGTTAGGTTAGGTTAGGTTAGGTTAGGTTAGGTTAGGTTAGGTTAGGTTAGGTTAGGTTAGGTTAGGTTAGGTTAGGTTAGGTTAGGTTAGGTTAGGTTAGGTTAGGTTAGGTTAGGTTAGGTTAGGTTAGGTTAGGTTAGGTTAGGTTAGGTTAGGTTAGGTTAGGTTAGGTTAGGTTAGGTTAGGTTAGGTTAGGTTAGGTTAGGTTAGGTTAGGTTAGGTTAGGTTAGGTTAGGTTAGGTTAGGTTAGGTTAGGTTAGGTTAGGTTAGGTTAGGTTAGGTTAGGTTAGGTTAGGTTAGGTTAGGTTAGGTTAGGTTAGGTTAGGTTAGGTTAGGTTAGGTTAGGTTAGGTTAGGTTAGGTTAGGTTAGGTTAGGTTAGGTTAGGTTAGGTTAGGTTAGGTTAGGTTAGGTTAGGTTAGGTTAGGTTAGGTTAGGTTAGGTTAGGTTAGGTTAGGTTAGGTTAGGTTAGGTTAGGTTAGGTTAGGTTAGGTTAGGTTAGGTTAGGTTAGGTTAGGTTAGGTTAGGTTAGGTTAGGTTAGGTTAGGTTAGGTTAGGTTAGGTTAGGTTAGGTTAGGTTAGGTTAGGTTAGGTTAGGTTAGGTTAGGTTAGGTTAGGTTAGGTTAGGTTAGGTTAGGTTAGGTTAGGTTAGGTTAGGTTAGGTTAGGTTAGGTTAGGTTAGGTTAGGTTAGGTTAGGTTAGGTTAGGTTAGGTTAGGTTAGGTTAGGTTAGGTTAGGTTAGGTTAGGTTAGGTTAGGTTAGGTTAGGTTAGGTTAGGTTAGGTTAGGTTAGGTTAGGTTAGGTTAGGTTAGGTTAGGTTAGGTTAGGTTAGGTTAGGTTAGGTTAGGTTAGGTTAGGTTAGGTTAGGTTAGGTTAGGTTAGGTTAGGTTAGGTTAGGTTAGGTTAGGTTAGGTTAGGTTAGGTTAGGTTAGGTTAGGTTAGGTTAGGTTAGGTTAGGTTAGGTTAGGTTAGGTTAGGTTAGGTTAGGTTAGGTTAGGTTAGGTTAGGTTAGGTTAGGTTAGGTTAGGTTAGGTTAGGTTAGGTTAGGTTAGGTTAGGTTAGGTTAGGTTAGGTTAGGTTAGGTTAGGTTAGGTTAGGTTAGGTTAGGTTAGGTTAGGTTAGGTTAGGTTAGGTTAGGTTAGGTTAGGTTAGGTTAGGTTAGGTTAGGTTAGGTTAGGTTAGGTTAGGTTAGGTTAGGTTAGGTTAGGTTAGGTTAGGTTAGGTTAGGTTAGGTTAGGTTAGGTTAGGTTAGGTTAGGTTAGGTTAGGTTAGGTTAGGTTAGGTTAGGTTAGGTTAGGTTAGGTTAGGTTAGGTTAGGTTAGGTTAGGTTAGGTTAGGTTAGGTTAGGTTAGGTTAGGTTAGGTTAGGTTAGGTTAGGTTAGGTTAGGTTAGGTTAGGTTAGGTTAGGTTAGGTTAGGTTAGGTTAGGTTAGGTTAGGTTAGGTTAGGTTAGGTTAGGTTAGGTTAGGTTAGGTTAGGTTAGGTTAGGTTAGGTTAGGTTAGGTTAGGTTAGGTTAGGTTAGGTTAGGTTAGGTTAGGTTAGGTTAGGTTAGGTTAGGTTAGGTTAGGTTAGGTTAGGTTAGGTTAGGTTAGGTTAGGTTAGGTTAGGTTAGGTTAGGTTAGGTTAGGTTAGGTTAGGTTAGGTTAGGTTAGGTTAGGTTAGGTTAGGTTAGGTTAGGTTAGGTTAGGTTAGGTTAGGTTAGGTTAGGTTAGGTTAGGTTAGGTTAGGTTAGGTTAGGTTAGGTTAGGTTAGGTTAGGTTAGGTTAGGTTAGGTTAGGTTAGGTTAGGTTAGGTTAGGTTAGGTTAGGTTAGGTTAGGTTAGGTTAGGTTAGGTTAGGTTAGGTTAGGTTAGGTTAGGTTAGGTTAGGTTAGGTTAGGTTAGGTTAGGTTAGGTTAGGTTAGGTTAGGTTAGGTTAGGTTAGGTTAGGTTAGGTTAGGTTAGGTTAGGTTAGGTTAGGTTAGGTTAGGTTAGGTTAGGTTAGGTTAGGTTAGGTTAGGTTAGGTTAGGTTAGGTTAGGTTAGGTTAGGTTAGGTTAGGTTAGGTTAGGTTAGGTTAGGTTAGGTTAGGTTAGGTTAGGTTAGGTTAGGTTAGGTTAGGTTAGGTTAGGTTAGGTTAGGTTAGGTTAGGTTAGGTTAGGTTAGGTTAGGTTAGGTTAGGTTAGGTTAGGTTAGGTTAGGTTAGGTTAGGTTAGGTTAGGTTAGGTTAGGTTAGGTTAGGTTAGGTTAGGTTAGGTTAGGTTAGGTTAGGTTAGGTTAGGTTAGGTTAGGTTAGGTTAGGTTAGGTTAGGTTAGGTTAGGTTAGGTTAGGTTAGGTTAGGTTAGGTTAGGTTAGGTTAGGTTAGGTTAGGTTAGGTTAGGTTAGGTTAGGTTAGGTTAGGTTAGGTTAGGTTAGGTTAGGTTAGGTTAGGTTAGGTTAGGTTAGGTTAGGTTAGGTTAGGTTAGGTTAGGTTAGGTTAGGTTAGGTTAGGTTAGGTTAGGTTAGGTTAGGTTAGGTTAGGTTAGGTTAGGTTAGGTTAGGTTAGGTTAGGTTAGGTTAGGTTAGGTTAGGTTAGGTTAGGTTAGGTTAGGTTAGGTTAGGTTAGGTTAGGTTAGGTTAGGTTAGGTTAGGTTAGGTTAGGTTAGGTTAGGTTAGGTTAGGTTAGGTTAGGTTAGGTTAGGTTAGGTTAGGTTAGGTTAGGTTAGGTTAGGTTAGGTTAGGTTAGGTTAGGTTAGGTTAGGTTAGGTTAGGTTAGGTTAGGTTAGGTTAGGTTAGGTTAGGTTAGGTTAGGTTAGGTTAGGTTAGGTTAGGTTAGGTTAGGTTAGGTTAGGTTAGGTTAGGTTAGGTTAGGTTAGGTTAGGTTAGGTTAGGTTAGGTTAGGTTAGGTTAGGTTAGGTTAGGTTAGGTTAGGTTAGGTTAGGTTAGGTTAGGTTAGGTTAGGTTAGGTTAGGTTAGGTTAGGTTAGGTTAGGTTAGGTTAGGTTAGGTTAGGTTAGGTTAGGTTAGGTTAGGTTAGGTTAGGTTAGGTTAGGTTAGGTTAGGTTAGGTTAGGTTAGGTTAGGTTAGGTTAGGTTAGGTTAGGTTAGGTTAGGTTAGGTTAGGTTAGGTTAGGTTAGGTTAGGTTAGGTTAGGTTAGGTTAGGTTAGGTTAGGTTAGGTTAGGTTAGGTTAGGTTAGGTTAGGTTAGGTTAGGTTAGGTTAGGTTAGGTTAGGTTAGGTTAGGTTAGGTTAGGTTAGGTTAGGTTAGGTTAGGTTAGGTTAGGTTAGGTTAGGTTAGGTTAGGTTAGGTTAGGTTAGGTTAGGTTAGGTTAGGTTAGGTTAGGTTAGGTTAGGTTAGGTTAGGTTAGGTTAGGTTAGGTTAGGTTAGGTTAGGTTAGGTTAGGTTAGGTTAGGTTAGGTTAGGTTAGGTTAGGTTAGGTTAGGTTAGGTTAGGTTAGGTTAGGTTAGGTTAGGTTAGGTTAGGTTAGGTTAGGTTAGGTTAGGTTAGGTTAGGTTAGGTTAGGTTAGGTTAGGTTAGGTTAGGTTAGGTTAGGTTAGGTTAGGTTAGGTTAGGTTAGGTTAGGTTAGGTTAGGTTAGGTTAGGTTAGGTTAGGTTAGGTTAGGTTAGGTTAGGTTAGGTTAGGTTAGGTTAGGTTAGGTTAGGTTAGGTTAGGTTAGGTTAGGTTAGGTTAGGTTAGGTTAGGTTAGGTTAGGTTAGGTTAGGTTAGGTTAGGTTAGGTTAGGTTAGGTTAGGTTAGGTTAGGTTAGGTTAGGTTAGGTTAGGTTAGGTTAGGTTAGGTTAGGTTAGGTTAGGTTAGGTTAGGTTAGGTTAGGTTAGGTTAGGTTAGGTTAGGTTAGGTTAGGTTAGGTTAGGTTAGGTTAGGTTAGGTTAGGTTAGGTTAGGTTAGGTTAGGTTAGGTTAGGTTAGGTTAGGTTAGGTTAGGTTAGGTTAGGTTAGGTTAGGTTAGGTTAGGTTAGGTTAGGTTAGGTTAGGTTAGGTTAGGTTAGGTTAGGTTAGGTTAGGTTAGGTTAGGTTAGGTTAGGTTAGGTTAGGTTAGGTTAGGTTAGGTTAGGTTAGGTTAGGTTAGGTTAGGTTAGGTTAGGTTAGGTTAGGTTAGGTTAGGTTAGGTTAGGTTAGGTTAGGTTAGGTTAGGTTAGGTTAGGTTAGGTTAGGTTAGGTTAGGTTAGGTTAGGTTAGGTTAGGTTAGGTTAGGTTAGGTTAGGTTAGGTTAGGTTAGGTTAGGTTAGGTTAGGTTAGGTTAGGTTAGGTTAGGTTAGGTTAGGTTAGGTTAGGTTAGGTTAGGTTAGGTTAGGTTAGGTTAGGTTAGGTTAGGTTAGGTTAGGTTAGGTTAGGTTAGGTTAGGTTAGGTTAGGTTAGGTTAGGTTAGGTTAGGTTAGGTTAGGTTAGGTTAGGTTAGGTTAGGTTAGGTTAGGTTAGGTTAGGTTAGGTTAGGTTAGGTTAGGTTAGGTTAGGTTAGGTTAGGTTAGGTTAGGTTAGGTTAGGTTAGGTTAGGTTAGGTTAGGTTAGGTTAGGTTAGGTTAGGTTAGGTTAGGTTAGGTTAGGTTAGGTTAGGTTAGGTTAGGTTAGGTTAGGTTAGGTTAGGTTAGGTTAGGTTAGGTTAGGATAGGTTAGGTTAGGTTAGGTTAGGTTAGGTTAGGTTAGGTTAGGTTAGGTTAGGTTAGGTTAGGTTAGGTTAGGTTAGGTTAGGTTAGGTTAGGTTAGGTTAGGTTAGGTTAGGTTAGGTTAGGTTAGGTTAGGTTAGGTTAGGTTAGGTTAGGTTAGGTTAGGTTAGGTTAGGTTAGGTTAGGTTAGGTTAGGTTAGGTTAGGTTAGGTTAGGTTAGGTTAGGTTAGGTTAGGTTAGGTTAGGTTAGGTTAGGTTAGGTTAGGTTAGGTTAGGTTAGGTTAGGTTAGGTTAGGTTAGGTTAGGTTAGGTTAGGTTAGGTTAGGTTAGGTTAGGT